>CM073481.1:16080000-21080000 GCA_037074505.1 Albizia julibrissin | reverse complement strand
TTTTCAGAGATGTAGGCAACCACCAGGGTCCAACTTGTGTGGTTTCTATGTTTTGAGGCACATTTATAATATTATCACCTTAGGCCTGATTGGTTTTACCGAAGAGGTAAATGTATATTTCAAAAATTTTGTATTACTTTATTGTTTTTAAGTTAGCAAGTTAATGTTTTGTCTGGCTTTGGTGTTACATACATATGTTTGATCTTGTTGATCCCTTTCTTAAAGAAGATATTGATTTCATCCGCAATTGTTGTGCTGAATTCATCTATGAGCTTTTACAAGAATAGTAAATTTTTTAATCCAATGTTGTTCTAATAATACTTGTGGTTTTCATATCTAACTTGGTTTATGTCTCTGCATAGGACAATTTCTTGGATATGGGTGATACAGGTTTGTTGCTAATACATGCATGGGATGTGAATGATTGACCTCTGTAATTTTTCTTTCCTTTGTTTCATTTTTCTGTAAAACTGAAGAATTTTCTATACATAATGAGGAATTTGTCTTCCCTCTACTTTTCTTTAGAAGTTTTGGAATTGAAAGTGCACAAAGTTAAGATTTTGCCGCTATCATTGTTAAATTGTAGTTCATTGTTATCTCGGTAGATTCAAATTGTGTTTTAAAATGCTTGATGATAATGTGTTGATATTGTTGTTGAGAATTGTCATTGGAATTGAATGTGCTGATTATCTATGTTGATTTTTATTGATGCTGCTTTCTGTGAAATGTGGGGTGTAGTGATACTGCTGCCATTGCTTCTGATTGTGTGTGATGTGTTGTTGCTTCTGTGGAATATGAGATTATCGTTGAAATGGCTTGTTGGCATGGGTAACTTAGATTGTAAGAGGAATAAATTTAAAAAATGGCACTTTTTAGATTGGTTTTAGTTAAAATGGCTTGCTGGCCTGTGTAACCTAGGTTGTAAGAGGAATAAATTAAAAAAGGGCACTTTTTAGACCGATTTTTGTTGAAATGACTTGCTGGCCTGGGTAACCTAGGTTGTAAGAGGAATAAATTAAAAAAAAAATGGCACTTTTAAGACTGGTTGTGGACACAACCGGTTTAAAAAAGACTTTTAAGACCGATTGTAGCCACAACCAATTTTAAAAGTGCCATTTTGAAGACTGGTTGTAGCCACAACGAGTCTAAAAAGTGTGGTTAATCGGTCTAAAAAGTAACAGACTTTTTAGACCGCTGTATCAAGACCTCATCCAGAACCGATCTAAAAAGTCATTTTTAATCAGTCTAAAAAATGATTTTTGTAATAATGTATATTTATAATAAAATCCAATCTCTCAATTAGTTCTTATATCAAGAACCGGAGTTAGTACATTGCTTGTGCTAAGTGTGGCATGGGCCTGTCAAATTTAGAGAGAAAGAAATGAAGGCACAGTTAGTATTGAGTTATTTGGAGAATGAAGCTATGTTAACTTATAGGATTTTAGGCTTCGACAGAGTCAGCTCGCTAGTCTTGATGATTTGATCCTATACAGTGAGGGTCTGGAAATATGCGTAATATAACTAATTTTTACCAACTTCCTTAGCTTCACGCAGGTGGTAAGGTAGTACTAGTATAAGATAAACATTCTGGATTAATTAACCCACAGCGATCGTGCAGTTGTTGGAGAGCCTTCAAAGTTGTATGACAAGATTATTTCACTTCTCATGCAAAGATCTATCCATATATGATTGTAGTTTTAGTTATAGGTAAGGAAGGAAGGAAGCAAGCAAGGGTAGGGGTGTATTGGTAATTTTTGTGGGATAAGTAATTAATACCTCTTCGGCTGTAATAACTTTGCAGCTTAATGGCATGAAGTATTTAGCCCATCCCTTAATGAGCTAAGGCTTGAAAAGCCCACTTACCAAAGATACTCTAACTACCTCCCTTCAAACTTGCGGGTTTGGGCCTGGCTTGTTGGCTTTAGACCTTTTTAAAATTTTCAAAATTTTCTTAATTTTTAAATTCAAATAGATAAAAATAAAATAAAAGATCTCATAAAATTACTAATTCGAATCATAAATATTAGAAAACTAAATCTTCAAACTAAATCAAATCAAACTATTGTCTTGAATCCTAATAGAAAAATGATTCATATATAATAATAAATATCTTAATATTTTTGCATCATGTAGTGTTGATCATGTAATTATAAAGGACCAAAAAAATTCAAATAAATACTATCTAAAGGAAAAATTGTACAAATATAACTATTAAGATGGTTGAAACATATCTCAAATAATAAAAATAATATTATGGGGCTTAAATAGGGTGGTCATCACCCCTATAATATTGGTTATTCATAGGCTCGGGTTTAAAAAGATCGGGTATAAAAACACATTTATCCTAAAATCATGTTTTTCAGAAGCCCAACCCACTGTATTTTTCCCTTTAAATATAAAAAAATATAATCCTTCAGCAAAAGTGCACATTTAATTCTCTAACTTGATATATTCCTCTCGTCCTAAATGAAACCCAGTTTGTAGTACTTTTACCAAAGGATTATATTTTTGCATTACAAACTAGGTCCCCTACATTACACTCCAAATTAGGTCCTACACTTAGTACCAAAGGAGATTGATCACTTATTTTTTTAAAAATTTCTATTCAGTCTTTTAACCTTAACACAATTGTTAGTTTCAAACACTACAAAAAAATACAGGATTAGCGACGGAATTTTATTCTGTCACTAATCCGTCCCTAATCCCTCACAAATTCCGTTATTAAAATTAGCGACGGAATTTAGAGACGGAATTTTTCCGTCTCTAAATTAGAGACGGATTAGCGACGGAATTACATTCTGTCGCTAAATTCCGTCACTAATTTCCGTCACTAAAAATTAGCGAAGGAATTTAGAGACGGAATTTTTCCGTCGCTAATTAGAGACGGAATTTCTGTCACTAAATTCCGTCTCTAAATATTAGCGACGGAATTTAGAGACGGAATTTTTCCGTCGCTAATTAGAGACGGAATTACATTCAGTCACTAAATTCCGTCACTAAAAATTAGTGACGGAATTTAGAGACGGAATTTTTCCGTCTCTAATTAGCGACGGAATTTTCGTCGCTAATTCCGTCTCTAATAGTTAAATTTTTTAATAATTCGATTTTTTTTTTCAAAATTATAATTTTTAAAATAATTTAAATTTTAAATTATTTTAAATTTATAATATAATATTAAAATAAATAAATAAAAATTATTAATTCATATTTATTTTTGAAATTAAAATTATAATATAATATATTTGAATTTTTAATAATATATTATATACAAATAAAATGAAAATTTTATAAATACAAACAAAAAGATAAAATATAAAATAAAATAAAAAAATATATTAATAATAAAAATTTAGGTAGAATATTTACATAAAATAAAATAAGAAAACTAAATTAAAATATTCAATAATATATAAAATTATGTATTTCTATTTTTGTTTGCAAGTGATATATATATATATATATATATATATATATATATATATATATATTATATGTATGTATGTACGTACGTACGTACGTACGTACGTGTGAATGTGTGTGTCTATGTTTATATATATATATATGATTTTGCATTTAACTTTCACAGGTTCTTCTGAGCTCAACTGGCAAAGGAACTAGCACACGCGTGAGAGGTCATGGCTTCGAATCCTAACTTGGTCACAAAATGCAACCAATTTGTGACTTGTGACACGTGGCGCGAGGTGGAAGGTAACACGTGGCGCGCGGTGAAGGGTGACACGTGGCGCGCGGTGGAGGATGGCAAGGTGGCGGTGGCTGATTGGTACACGTGGCGGCCGCCGGTGAGGAACATGTGGAGGCTCGTGTTGTAGACATGTGGCAATTTAAATTATATATAAAAAAAATAATTAGCGACGGATTAGAGAAGGAAAATTCTGTCTCTAATTAGAGACGGAATTTTCCGTTGCTAATTAGTCAATTCTGTCGCTAATTAGAGACGGAATTTAGGGACAAAATTTTTCCGTCTCTAATTAGCGACGGAATGCAAAATTCCATCACTAATCAATTAGTAATGGCATTTTTAGCGACGGAACAAATTCTGTCGCTAATATTGTTCCGTCTCTAATCTGTCACTAATTTCCTTCTCTAAGTTGATTAGTGACGGAAATTCCGTCGCTAAATTTCGTCGTTAATTCGCTATTTTTTTGTAGTGAAATAATGATTGCTTTTGTAACTAATGTTATTTTCAAAATTAAATTAGTTGAAAAAAAGAAAAATAAACTTAATATATCAATATTTGAGAATGTTTTACCAACATTTAAAATGTTAATGCTAGAATTTTTTAAGGTATCAAGAGTCAAAAGATATTTTATAAAATTAATGAATTAAAATAAAATTTTAGAATCCATGGAAAAAAATATCCATAAAAAAATAAAATTTTTGGTAAAGTTTACACTTTTACAGTTACTTGCCTTTAATTTTCTTATAGTTTGTCTGTAAATCAAGTTTAGGATTATACACACACTCGTATGAATTTAATTAATTTGACTTCTACACCCCATTGATGCATATATATAAATTTAATCTGCTAATTGATGACTTGTTATGTTGATGGAAAAAATATAGAGTTTGAAATTTTGTCTTTTTTTTTTTTTGAACTGCGATTTTTTCATTTTGAAAGGCGGCTTAACGTGCTTGAATTAGACTAATCTTTTGATTATATAGATATAATTTTAAAAAACATCGTTAGATTGTCTAAAATTATTTCATTTTTTAATATGATTTATGTAATTTATAATTTATTTATGATATTTTTTAAAATCTTAATTTAATAATTATTATTAAATTTTATGACCACTCTTTATATTGTAATCATGTAATTAATTATACACGATTTATGAAGGCACTAATGATTAAAAAGTATAAATAATAAAAGAAAATAAAATTACGGATAGAAAATAAATTTGATAAATAAGTATAATGGTAAAATTGAATAAATTAAAACATTATTTCAGCTATAAAAACTTAAGTACAATTTATTTAATATCAAAAGTCTATTAGTTTAGTTAGTTAGAGCGTTGTGCTAATAATGTGAAGGTTGCAGGTTTGAGACCTGCATGGGCGAAATTTTAATGAAATTATATTTCTTATGAGTAATAAAATTATATTCTTAAGAACAAATTTTTTTCTTTTACGATAAAAATTTACAGTTATATCTATTTAACGGCCGTATATTATAATTACTGCTTCGATATAATAATTGTTAAATAATTCTTTGTTAAACCACCGCCTCACCTTACCCTCTAGATCACTATTCACAAATCTGCTCCAGTTCTTGAAAATATAAGGACCAAACAGCCGGGAAGTTTAAGGCTGATGTGATTAACCATATGGTGGGGAATCAAGGTTCAGATCTTTATTGAGAAAACTTCCCATATTTGGTGTCCGTTTGGATTAGCAATAAATAACTGTGATTGTGATTTTGATGAGTAATACTCATCAAAAGTGCTGGTTAATCGCATAATAATTTTTAAACATTTAATAATTATTATTAAATATGACTTAATAAATTATATGAATATTTAAATATTATTTTTGTTTTATAATTTTTATTATTAAAATAATTTAAAAATTCATGTTAAATAATGGACAATACAATATTATTTGAACTGGTTGAAAAATAATAGGAAAAATATGGGGAGTCAATATTTGGAGAGAGAATTTCGAAGAATAGTGCATAAGGTAAATTGGAGAAATTTCTATTTGGGAGTTTCATCGGGATTTTCTAATCCCCAAAGTAACTCCTTGTCACTTATGTTAAAAGTACGATGAGAGGGTGAAAGCACGGTTGATAAGAATTTTATAAAACTTACTAAAACAGAATGAATTGGATTTATAACCACTTTTATAGTCTCAATGGTATTTATTTGAGCTCCTATCGCTAAACCAAACAGGCACTTAATGCCCAATAATAAATTGAATATAATTGTTTCCAATAAGTAAAATAATAGATATTAAAACAAAGGGACCAAATTGCAAATTCTGTAAAAATTTGAGGATAAAAAATGTTTCCCGATGTAATCGAAGGGGTATTGTTAGTCATCCGGTTTTAAATGTCATGATTGAGATGAATTCGACTTTATTGGAAAGTCTAATTAATGTTTGAAGTAGAGTGTTGGAATGATTTGTTTTGGCCTTATAATTCAATATCTTGCCCTAAATTCAGGGAAATTGAATGAAAGCTACCTATTAAGTCTTTGAATTACAGAATTTGTGGAAATTTTGATGATGATGATGATGATGATGAGAAGTATAATTGTCATCTAAATCCACATACAATGTATCATACAAAGAGAAATGAAAAGAAAAAAAAGTCTCTTCTCATTTCACTGCAAGGAATTACACATTTCCTTTATACATGTATAATACAAACATAACCAACATAGAACAAAATAGGCACACTACATAGAAATTTAGATCCTTTAAAGTTAAAGTACATCTGAAGTGTCACATGAATAATAGTGAGTTCTATCACACTTCCATTTTCATATATTCCTTATTTTTTTTATTTATATAGCTCTTTCCAGCACTTGACAATATTCCAACTTTGAAGGATCCAAATCTCAATATATATATATATATATATAGCTAGGTTCATGAGATCCAAAATCCCTAAACCCTAAGCACTGGGTTGATCATGTTGCTATTATTGTCTTCTTTTTCTTCATCATTCCTCTCTTCAAATTTGACAGGTTTATACCACTTAGCACAAGCAATGTAACCTGCAAAATCTATTGCTACCAAAGCTGCCAAAAGGTAATAAAACCTGTCCAAGTGTCCCTTGTTAAGATTTCCTGGGATCCATCCTGGGCTCTCACCTCTCTGAGAAATCTTCGAAACAGTGGCCACGATCAAACTACTCACATAGTTTCCAAATGACATTGAAGTCATACAAAGTGCACTTCCAAAACTCTTTAATCCTTCAGGTGTTTGCCCATTGAAGAACTCTAATTGACCAACGTACATGAATACCTCTGAAGCTCCTATAAGTATGTATTGTGGTGTTTGCCAAAAGATGCTCAATGAACTTGATTCTTCATTTGTAGCTTTCTTTAACCTAAAATGCTCTACCACTCCTGCTGAAACCATGGCCATCATTGCTAAGATGAGTCCGATTCCCATCCTTTGTAACTCAGTGAGTCCTTTGTTGTTGTTGTTCCGGGCGACCAAAGGGTTAAGAACTCGCCGGTAAAAGAAGATGAAGGCGGCGACGCTGAGAATGTCGAAGCATGACATGCTTGCCGGAGGGATTTTGAAAGATGATGAGATTCTAGTGTCCATTGCTGCACCTTGTTCTACAAAAGTTGATGCCATTTGAGTGAAGACAACTGAGTATATTATGGTGCATAGCCAGATTGGGAGTAGTCGCAGTATGCATTTGACTTCTTCTACTTGTGTCACTGAGCAAAGATGCCATGGATTGAAGCTATTTTCTTGCACATTTCTCAAATCTTCTGATGTTTTCAACGCTGCTTTATCCAAGAATCTGATGACATAGATATAGATATATCATTAGTAACTTTTTTAAACATTAATAATTGATTGATATAGCTAGTTGAAGGAAATTAACAATACGTTGATGCATAATACTCCCTCCAGCCCTTAATATAGGACATATCTAGGAGTTATTCTTGGATCTGATATAAAACTTATTTTCTATATTTGTCAATCTTTTTCTAATTTATTCCTATTATGCTCCCTCAATAATAATTAAAGAAGAGGGGGAGGGAATTAAGAAAGATGACAAAGTGTTTTAGAAAATATATGTCATATTAACTAATTTAACTAACTTCCTTAATCTAATTAAATTTCATAAATATTTATATCAAGGACATGAGTAATAAGTTGATGAGATCAGCATACCTACATCCTTCAGTGTGGAGTATCTTTCTCCCGCCCTTGGAATATTCCTCCAGTTCAAAAAGCTTGTCTTCACCAGATCCCATGTTGACATTCCATTTTTTAATTGCAGCCGCAAAAACTTGACAAAATCTAGGACATGGATTCCCACCTGGTTTAAAGTATCTGTACCTCGTAGTGCCACAAAGGAACAAGATCAAGGCAAGACTAGCAGATCCTGCTGAAGCCCAAAACCCTAGAGTCCACAAAGCATTGTTCTCATAATAACCCAATATTGTGTTGGAGATGAGAGATCCAAGGTTAAGAGCCAAATAGAAATAGCTGAAAAATGCTATCTTTGAGTGCCCTTCTTTTGTGTCTCCTTCATCAAACTGATCTGCACCAAACGTGGCAATATTGGGTTGGTATCCTCCATAGCCTAGGGCTACAAGGTATACTGAGAGGTAGAACAAAGCTTTTTGAATGGGCGAATGGAATCCACAAGAGACTTGCTCGTCCCCACAACCACTAGGGCTTCGTAAAAGCTTGTACGAAGTGAGAGATAACAGGCCAAGACCCTGTCACGTACAAAAATTTATCAGTACTAAAATATTGGAATCTATAAGGAATGTGATATGATAATATGATAATGCTTTATTTATTTATTTATTATAATCACAAATATCTAGCTCATAATGGAATTAATTCTATTTGAGATATGATTGGATATTAAATGTAGATATCTCTTAGTGGGAGGCAATCCTCATGATTTTAAAAAACGTATATAAACATTTATAAGATATCATTCATTCTCTTCTTTAATTGATGTGAGACTTAATAACCCACTTGATCAGGGACCTTGATGACATATTTTGAGTGCCTCGCTTTTGAAATTATCTACTTTACAACCTATTACCCCTTACAATTTTAAGACGTATTGAGAGGAAATGTATCCATGCTCCATAAGACATCATTTGTTTCCTTCCTCAGTCGATATGGAAATTTTCCAAATTCGAACCTGTTCTTTACATTATTCATATTTCTTTGAATAATATTGCTTTTCCCATGTGGCGACTATAATTCTCACAATGCACGTGCAAATACACGTGCATGCACTTATATATGCAGATGTGCTTATGATTTAAATATTTAAATAAAAATGTATGAAGTAAGCAAATGATTCAAACTTACAAGAACAAGGACGGCTTGGAAGACAGCACAAGTCCTATACCTTCCCCAATAGGAGTCACTGAGGAAGGCTCCAACTAGGGAACACATATAGACAGTTCCAGTCCACTTGCTTACATTGTTGGCTGCACCTGCGTTGTCTTGTCCCATAACCCTTGTCAGAAACAGCACCAAGTTCACTGCTACTCCAAAAAATGCCAAAGTTGCCAGCCCTTGATTCACTGAATATACACATAAGTATAATAATTATGAGACAAATATATCAGCATTTACACTTTCATATTTGTATATTCACAGGTAATAACAACTAGATTTATGCATTATGGGAATGTTAATTTTGTACATATATATACCACGATTCAATATTCGATTTGTTACAATAAAGAGCAGACAAATACTTTATCGGCGTACTCACTACGCATTTTGTTTACTTGATATATACTTTATTCGCAAGTCATCAGGTTTCTTTCTTTAACTTACTCTTCCGGTTCCTATGAACTATATATGAAGCTTGTATTTCATGATGTGTCTCTCTGTTTTTTTTTTTACTATCATCATTATTCATGTCATAGGTGGTGCCTCCTTCACTTGCACTTGTGTGTGATAATCTGCTGTGCCACTTGTTTAGATTCTAGTAGCCTAAACCCTGCATAAGCATCAACGGTTCGACCCGTGGTTAGGAGTTTTGACCCGAGTCCGAATGTGGATCGGCCTGATATGCTGTCTCCTAACATCCCTTAAGAATAAAGAGGATTAGGTGGATGAGGTTGATCAATAACCTATTTACATATATTCCTTACATGTAACACTACTGCAGTAGATAAAAATATCTATAGAAGTTTGTAAAATAGCTGATGTTATACTCTCAGAAATTTAGTCTAATTCTTAAAATTTGTTTTGACTTCGTCGTTTACCATGGTGCTAAATCATTTACGGCACTACATAAAATGAAGCTGTCTTAAAGCCTGTATACGTCACAGATGACATAACAAAATCATAACTAAACACCAAATCCACAACATCACCTAGAAGATGACATAAAAAATAATGGGAACAGATCAGAATTAAAAAAAAAAAAAAACAGGCTAAATTATAAATCCCTCATAGACTTTATTTTATACGTATATGACTTCTTTAACTTTGAAACTTTACCATAAACCTTCCTGAACTTTTTTGTGCGCGCGCGCAAATAACTCATCCTAGTAATTTTCATCATTATTAATTTGCAAATGACTTTAAGTTTAAGGGTCTATCTGCATATAACTCAGTTTGAGGAAATTAAATGTATGCAAAAATAAAGTTTAGGGGTATAAAATTTATAGTTTAAGGTAATTAAATTAATTACCTAGGATTAAATTTCCTGACACCCAAGTTCCAGTTCGGGCTCGGGCTGCAGGATGCCCATGCCAATCAGTCGACCCATCTGACGTGTAATCCTCAAGCTCCTTCCTCCTTCCCTCCACAACTGTTGCAGTCTCCTTAAATAATTAAGTAGATAAATAAATAAAATAATTTAGATTTAGATACTTTGAATATACTATTCATGTGTAATAATAAGATTCTGTTCATATGTCATATGTGCGAACAAACGTGATGATGCGGAGACATGTCTCCTATGATTTCTGAATCAGAGAATAATAACACATGAACTTCGAAAGATGGGATATCTCCCCGCTGACGTATATAACTCACTAAAAGATTCTCCTTTTGGTATATAGTATATTTCTATTTATAGCAATGTCAATTTTATAAAGAAATGTGTTTTATATAGAAATGAAATGATATTAGAATGCACCTAAAAAATGTAGGATATGTGAAGTCTCGCATTAACTAGAGTTGGAAATGAATGACTCCTTATAAGGGTATGCATGGGGATCTCTTGTGTTTTAAAAGAGCCTTATAAGGGTATGCATGGGGATCTCTTGTGTTTTAAAAGAGTAAGGGGTAACAGTGGATTGTGAAGTCTAACATGTGATTGTATAAAAAATGATGTCATCATTTTATTAGAGTTGTGCTGCTAAAATCAAAATAAATGAGGAGATACCCAGCATCTCTCTGTTTTGGGGCAAATTACACTTACGGTTTTAAAGTGGGTCGAAGTATCCAGATCTGCATCAATTGTTCACCTTCCTAGATTTCACAGCTTATCTCTCAAAATTGTTCGTTTGGTATAATACGTCTTTGTGAAGTACAATTTTAAGATATCCTTATGGGACTTCATAGATAGACGGTTGAAAAAGAGAACTGCTATGTTTTTGTTTTTGTTTTTTTTTAATTCCATACCATCATGAATGAAGCTTGATATCTAATTGAGAGAAACAAAGCTTCAACTTGTGAAATTAAGTGCATGTTTTGGAAACAACCAAATGGTAGTTTTAAAAACCCTTTCCCACAAGCAAAGACAAAAAACTTCTCCCATATACTTATTTCATAAATCGTAAAATTACTTTTAAAAAGTTAAAAGAAACATGCACTAAATTCAAGAACATAAACGGGTCCATACACACACATACAAAGTAAATGCAAGGAAAAAAGAAATGAAAACGATTGATATAAAATAACTAGAATTAAGAACTAACCTTCATGCATAAATTCAAGCACCCCATATCATATATGATGACGGAGAATCGATATTGCAAAGAAGAATATTTATGAACTGATCACCCAAAAGCAAAATTTGTGGAGAAGAAGGCTCTACAAGCTAAGTAGTGAATACTGGAGAGTAGGGTGGGCGTATTTATAGAAGTTTGGACTTTGAAGGAGATTAATCGGACGGCTAAGATCAACGCATGCCAAAAATCAAAGTGTTAAGCAGTGACATCAACCGCGAAGGGAAAAAGTGAAAAGATAGAAGACAAAGGAAGAAGAGAGAGAAAGGGCAGAGAAAGAGTGGGGAGGATGTCGGGAAAATAGGAAGGCTGAAAACAACTGAGAACCCAACATTTATTTATAAAGTTATAACGTAACAATAATTCAAATTCAAATATAAATTTTAAATGAAATCCTAATAATAAGCTAACTATAACCTGAATATCCTATTTTAATGAAATATAAATTAATAAATCACTTGTCATTCATATATCAAAAAAGAACATCACACGTCATCAAAATTTTTTTTGTGTTTTCTATTTTATAGTTTTCAATTTAGGCCTGTTATCACTTGGTTTAGCTGTCTTTGACATCGACACATTTGAATTTGCAATTTTATTGAGAAAATTTGATAGTGATAGAGAAAGAATAAGAATTGTTGGAGGGAAAAACAGAGAAAGAGAAAGAATTAATCACGAAATTATTTTAACTTGTTCCATCATGTCCGCTTAGATATTTAAAATAGTTCCGAAAATGTTTGCCAATCTAAATCTAAATTTTATTTTATTTTTATTTAAGTAGAACAAAATGAAAAATAAAAAATATATATTTCAATTATAAATTTGAAAATATTTTTAAAATAATTTGAATTCCTTAATTCTTGAACTGAAAACAGAAAATATCTCAATTAAAAGGATATATGAAATTCCAGATCCCGAAAAATTGCTAAAAAGAGTCTTCATTGTAAAATTCAGGTATAAAAATTTCAAACAACAAGGTTACTTTCTGTGTATAAATTTTTTTCAATTTCCCAGATTAATTAAATTTAGATATAATTTACATTGTAAAATATAGTTTTAAAAGGACCATACTTACATTAATTCTTTAGGAAAAATTAGAGAGAATAATGACCAAAGAAAAATAAAATTTATTAAATACCTTAAAATTCGTAATTATTTTCGAAGACCAAATAACAAAAACTTAATTGAAAATGGCTAAATTTTCCATAACCAAATCCTTAAATTTCTGAGATACATCTAACGTGTTTTGGGATCTAAATTTGCAAAGTGCAAATCATCCACCGGCTGCAATAAATCCATCCCATGGTCTGACTGGGTTTAATACTGAGGAACCTTTTGCCAGTCCAAATAAAATAAAATGTTCCAATCAATTCCACGCTCCCATCAAAATGCCTTCTATGCTTTATCGTCTCTTTGATCTGCTTAAGAATTTCTGCCTTATTTTCCAACGCATTTTGGATAGGGAAAAAAGACAGAAAAAGAATTTAGAAATTATAAAATCCTAAATCAGGTTTGTTATTAAGAGTTGATAAGGAAATAACAAAATTTGATAAGCAATTCACAACTCATTTTTTAGGAAATACCTGATTTAAAATTTTACAATTTTAAAATTCGTTTTCTGTCTTTTTCTCGTTTTGATATCATATACAGAAATTAAACAGCAAATCAATTATGATTAATGTAATGGTCATGGAGTGACAGTTTAATTTTAGAAAAGAAAGATGATGACCACTTTGGTCAGCTATTGTGGGGATTGGGTAGGATAAAAAGCTTTATAAATATAAAGCGCAAAGTTGTTTGAATTGGAATCCCCCATATCTTTCACCTACTCAACCAATTTACCATTTTTGGACTGGCAAAGGGAGCCACCGGTTGATGATCTGAAGTGCACTTTGAGTTACATTCCAAAATACGTGAGAGGCATCTTTAAGGGAATCTAGAGATTTGGTCAGGGACAATTTAATAATTTAAATTAATATTTTGTTATTTGGTCCTCCTACATAATTAGGATTTTTAAGGTCTTTTCTAATAAATATTATTTTTCCACCAATAGGGGTTGGGTCTAGTGAAAGGAATTAGTCCCTCATAAGGTAGGTTTAAATCATTGCTGGGGAGAGGTGCCCATATTGTGCTTGATAAAGCCTCAAACAAGATTGTTTCCAATGTGAGGATATATGTGCTTACCCAAAAATATATTATTTTTCCTAGGTCCTTCTCCATAATTTTTCCATTTTCTTATATCCATTATGTAAAGTTCTCTAATCACATGTGGCAATGTATCACATCAAATTTCTTATATCTATTTTCTCCAATCATACATGGTCATGGGTTTTATTTTTTTCATGTGCTTTATAATTAAATGATAATATTTCAAAAATTGGACACATAACTACTTGGTTATACTTAACTTAGCTAACTTGACCTAAGTTTGGTCCATTATATTCTAACCTTAATTATTCCTTAAATAATTACTAAAGCTTTGCTAAACATGTTATTCAAATCAATTACATAACTTGTCTGGAAATTTCTACTCAAAAAATTAAGAATAAAGCTTACACTCCAGGAAGTTATTGAAAAAATAGAGCAAGATTAAATTTACAACTCTCAATTAAAGAACAAAGAACTCGAGCCATAAAGATCTATCTCAAGAGAATGGAGGATTAACCACACATAATGAAAAAAAATATAATAGATATAAGGAACTTATTTTAAGTATTTTTTTTTCTTTTAAAGTGTGGAATAAACATAGCTTCTACGCGCCTTCCTTGAAGTCGCCACTCACCAGCATCCCAAATAATGAGCTGGCCATCCATCAGGATCAGCGTCAAAATTGTAAACCAGAGAGACAGGTATCCGTTGGAACATCAACACGCGTATCAGAATTATATCAATATATGATACAAAACTGTGTATGATTAGCTTACAAAATTATATAAAAACTATATGATTACCATACAAAATTGTATCAATCATAGCTTGAGTATTGACTACCTAAGTTATTAAGAGTCATGATATTAAAAATAGAAAATTAATTCTTTGTCATAAAAAATGAGAAAATTAATATGCAAGTACCTATAATTTTATCTTATTCTTAATTACTTTCTTATAATTTTTTTTCTTTTTTTATTGAATTCTTATACTTTTCTCAATTATAGGCATTGATCTTGTACCCATTCTGTGTTGATTTGTGCGAGAAAGAGAAACTGAGAAACCATGTTAATTAGTAGATGCAGATAAAGTGGCTTTCACTGCATAAACCTAAATTAGTTTTGTTATATGAATTTAAGAAAAATTAAAATCAACCAAATTACATATTATATATTTAGAAGCGATGAGACTGTTATGAGCAAAATATGTTTTTATTGTATTAATTTATTTTTTAAAATATTTTTTATTTTATATTTTGTGGCAACTTATATGTCTTCTAGTCGGCATCTACAATAGTCACAATAAACCGATTATAAGTTTAGGAACTAATACCTATATTGACGAAACTGTAAGAACTCAATAAAATGAAAAAAAAAATACAATGATCTAATTAAAAATCATGGCGAAACTATAAACATTGTCAAATTAATTTTTTCCTATTAAAATTACACTCTAGATTATTTTCCTACGTGCTTATATTTGGGTTAGTTGTATAAAAACCCTGAGGTTGCATTAGAGCAGTGAAATGAATGTCATCATTTTGTCTCCCTATTTCCCTTTTATTTAATGTCTCCGGTCTCCACAATTAGATTAAGTTTTAATGTTTGAGATTTATTCCATTTATCATAGTCGATTTTTATTATATTTAATGTTATAATAATATTTTTATATAGTATTGAATTCCAACCATTGAAACTTGATCATCCAATAGTAGGTATATTAAATGGAGAGTAAATGGGCAGAAAGAGACTGATGAAGGCATTCCTCTCCCACCGTTAGAGCAAACTTGTTTAGACTTATTTATACTCCACATGTGATACACAAGATTTTGCAAGAAATCCTTGGTATGGAAATTGAGAATTTATTGTAATAAGGGCAAGGTTCTAGAACCCGGACCGGCTGGTCTGGCCCGAAAACTGTCTAACCGGCTAGTAAACCGGGCCGGTCTGGTTCGGAATTTTTTATTTTATTTTTTAAAAATCAATTTTTTTAATTTTTCTTTAGAATTTTATATTAATAAGCCTAAAATATTCAATTTCTCATTGGTTTGGCCCCCAGTTTAGCTCCAGTTTGACTCCAATATGACCCGTGACCTAGTACCTTGACCAATTCAATGACCGGTTCGGGTTTCTGAACCTTGGATAAGGGTGCACTAACTTGTGATATTTTGATCATAGACTCTCTAAATATGCATAAATTTACCTACTAAATTTGGTGTTAATTGATAGCGCGCTTTATAGTAATTGTTTCATACTTCTAAGTTTCTATTCATAGGATGCCATTGACTTGAATCACTATACATGCGCGCGCGCGCACACAGAACCTTAATATTATTGCAATATTTTCTATAAAGATAAACCTGTTGCATGTTTTCGTTGAGCTTAAGGTTTCTAACGTGCCTCCACGCCTAATGATATTTGTAATGTCATAGCCTTCTAAATGTTTTTCCATTTCTTTTGATAATTAGATAATATATAAAATCAGTGATGTTTTTATATCTTATGATGATAAACTGGCACAATTTGAAATTTTTTTATGATTTAAAATTTTAAAGAAAAGTACTCTAAATTGTGCATTATTGATTTATTTACTTAAAAATTATAAAAATTCAAATCATACCATTTCATCATCTTAAAATATTACTCATTTTATATAGAATCTAACGGAAAAAAGAAATAATAAAAAAAATTTGAAAAGCTGAGACATTAGAAAGAGGCATATTACAAGCCTAAACCTTAAATCATAATGTTTTCTACCAACAAATAATTGGTTAAAGTAGTGAGTGTGGCCTTATTCTCGTAAGGATGATAATACAAATTCAAATCTCAAAAAGTACACCTGTTGAGAGAAAATAATACATTTTTGTACTCTTAGTCTTGAAAGGGATTAATCTCAAATTCAAAGTATTTTGAGATACTACTACTCTTAATTAAATAAAAAAAATTATAATTTTTCCTGCTTCCAGTTGTTGGGAGAAGCTATATATGCCGTAGAATTAATTACTTGTGGACTCTCCAACACACCCTCCCCCTCCTACCACATTATTATTGTTTTTTTAATTTGAAGAAGAAGAAACCAAAGATACTACACGTAAGACATACGTGCTTCATCCCTGAGTTTCTGTTTGTTGCTACATGAAATATTGTGTAAATATATATTTTTTTAAAGTTTTCATCTTATGTATATATAACTATTTATCTAATATAAAAGGGGAATAAACTTTAAGAGTGAAATGACCAAATTGCCATTATATGCAGAGAAAATCTGTGCTGAGATCCTCAAAAAATATGATGTCAAGCAATTGGACGTTTTTCTAGATATACTTCTCATTTTTTATGAAAAATGTCATGCAATTGCACCGATATCCGTAGGGTTTATGGCATTTTTTAAAAGAAACCTTGCAAATTTTACGGAATGAGAATTTTTTAGATAACAAAAAATTGTTTGCTTAAAAATTGTTGTGAAGGGGAGAAACATGCGTATATGTTATGGAAAATATGTAAATCCTGCATTCATGGAATACAAGTTGCACATATTATTTATTCCATATGCACCATGAAAGAAAATACAATGTGGAAAAAAAAAACCCCTTGTATAGTGAAAAAATTGCATACATGAAAAACAACTTGCACTTTTTTCTTCAGTGTCCTCATAAAAAACATGCATACAGTGGAAGAAAGATTCCATATATTGAAAGACACTTTCACATATTATTTAGTTCGTGTCTATGGAAGAAGCACGCCTATAGTGAAAGAAACATGAATATTGGTGAAATTAATTAAAGAAAGCTTACATACATGAAAGACAAATTGCACATATTACTTTTTTCAGTGTTCATGGAAGAAAATTTTAAAAAAAGAAAGAACAAGTGCAATATTAGAGTATTCACTCGGGTTCATATGCTTTTTCCTGTAAGTTTCATCTCATACTCGGAAATTTGCTTCTGTTCTTCATATTCTTCAAATGAAGATATGGATTTTTCCCAAAAAAAAAAAAAATGGTCTAGGCCTCTAGGGAACCATAGCCTTTGACTGCACCATGTTTTCATGAAATATTTTCCTTGCATTCTGAAAAAAAAAAAGAAGAAAATGTTCTCAATAGAACCATAGCTTCTAGAAGACCAAATTTTTTCCTGAAAAATTGACATCATATCTTGAAAACCTAGTTTCTAACGTTCACTCCCCCTCTTTCTGCCTTGTAAATAAGGATAGCTTTTGAAGAGCTTATAAGTATTTATGCGTGTCAGTCGAAATAACACTGTTCTCACATACTTACCTCGTATACCATAAATCACGATTGAAAAAATGCTTTTGAAGACTCCATCGCTATTGCAAACAAACACTATGTAAGTGGCTCAGCCTTTAGTGGATGATTCTTCTCCAGCTCTGCTTGCTTTTCCTGGAAAATTTGTCTGGACTCATCAGAGATACCTTGTCAGAACTTCTTGGGAACTGAAATTTCTGTAGAGATGACATCGGCCGCCACCTTCAACCCTGAACCACCAAAGCCGATAATCAATATTAATGATATGGGTCATTTAGTGACTTAATTACGAACTCCTTATCTCATAATTATAAGAGCTAATTAGGACATACACATATTTGTCTTTATTTTAAATATATGATATTAATCTATTTTATCTATGATATTTATCATTTTCCCCAAATAAATTTACCAAATTATAAAATGATATATACTCTAATGATGTTATACAAGGAGTATTTTAGGGATATCAAGCTGGTCACATTTATTATAATTAATTAATTTATCCAGTTTTTTAATCTATCCAAATTAATTAAGTAGTTCTTATATTAAGGATTTGATTGAGTATTAATTTGTCAAAGATGTTATAGTTTAGAAATGAAAACTTCTGTAAATTAAGACTTGACCTAGTCCAACCTATATGCTCACGCTAGGGGTGGCATGAGGCCCAGGTGCCCAGTGCGCCCACCCGAACCCAGAGAAAAATGGCCCTGCCCAGCCCAAAAAAAGTAGCCCAAAAAAACTGGGCATTTTTTAGGGCTGGGCCGGGCATCGGGCAGGGTATGCCGCCTTGCCCATTTGGGCCTACCCGATATGTATAATATATATATATATTGCCAACATATAATTATATATTAATATATGTGTCATAGTGTTTTTTTTAACAATGTGTCATATATATTTTATTAGCCATAGCACAACATTTACTCAATGCACGCCACGATATAAGGCAACTAGGCAAGACATTAATTTTTTTTTGGTAAAAAAAGCAAGGCATTAATGATTAACCCATTTCGGCATTTCTGTTTCTCAGTTTTGTACTTATGTTTTTCAGTTCTCACTCTCTTTGTCTCTCATATTTGTGACTTGCCTTTTGCCCTAACTGCGAAGATCAGTTCTCATCTCCTCAATCGTGAACCAGCTCGACACTTCCAGGTTGCAGCTTTTGCCCTAGCTTGTGATTTTTCTTCTTTTGTAAAACTAAATGTTGGGCTGGGCGAAGCCCGCCCTGCCCAATCCGGCCCTGCCCAGCCCAAAATGGTTAGGGCTTTTACCGGGCCGGGTTGGGCATCGTGCTGTAAAATGCAGCCCATTCATTGATCGGGCTGGGCATCGGGCAAAGGCCTCGCCTTGCCCTGCCCTGCCCACACCCACCCCTAGCTCACGCAGCCCCGCCTTAGGGTGTGTTTGGTTTGAGGGGAGGGGAGGGGGCATGTAACCTTATTTGTTTTGTTAGAGGGGTGAAAAGGGAATCTTTTATAATGAGAGCTAAAAATAAAGGGAGGGAAGAGAATGAGAGTCAAAATTTTGGTTTCCATCCCACTCAAAAATTCAATCCAAATGAGGGAATAATGATCCCTCCCCTTCCCTTCCCTCAAACCAAACACACCCTAGTCTCATCATTGCCTTATAAAATAAATTTTTCCGTTGCTAGAAAATGCGAAAGGGGGAAAACTGATAACGGATACCAACCGTAATCAGTTTCTAGAAACAAAGTTTTAAAATATTAATATAATAAAAAAAATATAGGCTAAAATATACTTTTAGCCCTTTAAGTTTTACATGAGGTATACTTTTGGTCTCTTAACTTTATAAAGTATACTTTTAGTCCTATATTTTTAACACTATTCATGTTGCTAACAAAAAATATTAATGCAACAAACTCAAATGATGACTGTGCACACTATTACAGATTCGTACATAGTTGATGCTCCATACTTAACTATGTTCATGAAACTGTGAAATATACAAAGGTGGAGTTAAGGGAATAAAATAGATAATAGTTATTTAAAACGACCATTAAGTATATGAGACAATATTTGATGATTTTATATGATCACCGTGATATATAAGTTTGGTTTTTCTGGGGAAAAATTCCCCATCATTTACTTAACAATTGTATCTAAAAAACCGTTATATATATACTGTTAATATATGACGGTTGTTTAACAAAACACCGTAAAACTTAAACCCATTGTTTACTTGACGACGGTATATAAGAAACCATTATATATGTGCTACCTGTATATGACAGTTGTTTATCAAAACACCATGAAACTTATATATTTGACATTTTTTCAAAATAAACCGTCAAACATATGGCTTTAAAATCCCTTTTTAAACCTTCTTCTCGTGATTTCAAATTTCCCACCATTTCTCTACACACTCGCCGAACAGCTCCAACCACTCTTTTTTGGAATCCCCACCATTATTTCCCTATCTATTGTTGCCAAAATCATGATTCTCCTTGTTCATGTCTGTCTGTGAAGTTGTTTGTGGCTTGTTTTGGGTTCTTCAAAGCTCTGAACATCATGCTAATGATTCGAACTTGAATGAGAAGCTTTGAAACTAATTTGAACGAGAAGCTCTGGGTTCTTCAAAGCTCTAAAACTGATTCAATCTTGTTATGGGTTCTTGAAGATATGAAGTTTTGGGTTCTTCATGGATGTCTGTGTGCATTCATCCTTTCGCATAAAGGTGAAATTTTTTTGCCTTAACTGGAATTAATGATTCGAACTTGAGGCTAGATTCATATATGCATTATAGTTGATCTAGGTTCTTGGTTAGTTTAGGGCTCTTTGAAACTGAAGAACTTATGTTCTTGTTGCTTTGTTTTTGCTCTTGGGTGTTCATGCATATTCTCGAATATTTTACAACTTGTGTAGCTTGTTAGATCTAGGAAAACTGGTTGTTGCTTGCTTTGATTATTGTTTTAACCTTCTTGCTAGAGTTTCATAAATCAAATTTTTGAGCTTTTATATTGCATTGAGTTTGTGACTTGCAAATTTGATATGATTAAATTGAGTTCTAGAGGAACTTTTACTCGCTTAAAATTGGTATTAAGCTATCCAATTAAAAGTGAATCCAAGTAGAATTTCTTGCAAGTTATCACCTCTATGAACAATTGTTTTGTTTTTGGCTCAAATTCTATATCTAAATATGTATGTTCGTACTAATTATTTGCTGAGCATTTATGATTAGAACCTAGGTCAAAGGTGGTTAGTTAGTAATCATGATTTTGCTTAATACGTCACGTTGACATCCAATATCAATAGTGGCTCAAGTACTGAGTGTCCTAACCCCTCTACCAAAGCTGCCCCTTCAGCTAAGCCGACCCCTCCGCCAACCCCTCTAGTGCATAGAATGATGATGCACAACTTATAAACTAAGGGGAAAGAGCATTGATGAATGGTCTTGTTATGATGTAGGAGGTCTAGAAAGCAAAGAGAGAAGGGAGGAAAATTAATGTGAGATGGAACAAGAAGGTCAAGTTATGAGATCTGACAAGTTCATTAGCTACCTTGGGTATATGGCAAAAAGCAACATACCTATCACTTTGAACAACTGGAAGAAGGCAACCGAGTCAATAAGAAAGGCCATATGTGATGAAATGACACTACATAGTTAATAATATCTTGTTAACAGGTATACCTAACACTAACAATAATTTGTGTATTTTGTAGTATGGATTCCACATAGATAAGGAGAAGAAGGATTATGTGCTCATGAACGCTGGCAATGCACTATGCTCATTCCAATTGTTTGTGACAAAATATTTATTGGACCTTGAGGCTGTAGATGAGTCGTTGGTTCTGACACTGCTAGAGGAAGTTGTCAAATAGCCAGAATGGGTTGCTTTTATACAATCACAACGCTCTAGAGCATTCCAAGTAGATTAAATTTAAAGGAATAGAAAGTCAATGGTAATTCTATATTAATGTGTAACTTTGACATCTTTCTTGTTTCTTTTCACAGGAATTAAGTGCAGCAAACTATGAAAGGGTGAAGAACAATGAATACCCGTAGCGTGGAGGCCGCATGGGGTATGCAAACATCGAGCAACAATTGATAGAGAAGCAGGGGTCAAGATCGGATGTCATTGTCAACTATGGAGTGTTGTGGACTGTTGCGAGGCAAAACAAAGAAGGCAACATTGACAACCCTCACTCTCGAGAATGGTAATTGTTGATGATTTTGATTCAATTATAATTGAATTATTTATATAAAAAGGTATTTAACCTTTCATTTTTCTACAGGAGACATTGAATCAAGAATTAGAGCAAGATGAGCTTTTTTAGGACAAGGATGTCTTGAAAAAGGCTGTGGGTCTTGACCACGGTGGTCTTTTGAGGGGTGTTGGCTATGGTAGAGTCGGCAAAAAAGAATACTTTGAGAAGCAGAAGAGGTCGACAAGAGTATATGATCATAAACTTCAATTATATTTAGAGATGACTGAGATGGTGAAGCAGCAGGTTGAAGCACAACAATCTATTATTGATCAGTTTATGAGTTGGGACCCAGCAGGGAAGTAGGGAATGGCTCACACCCGAAGTGCTAATAGTAGCTGCATAGTTCCTTCTTAAACTTTACTCGAGGTAGTATAACTCATGTTGAAAGCCTATTCTTTATTTATTTTTGCTTTACACTAATTATATTTTCTCTTTGTTTAGGGCAAGGAAGAGATTAAGTGTGTGGCAAATAGCCCCAAAGGCATACCATTGCTATAGGCTGCAGGTATAACTTGCAGGGGAAGAACATCATTCACAACTCACCTCTCCCTCAAAATCATGTTAGGGTAGAGCTAAAGACTAGCATCAACCCTAAGTATGCCCTTCTGGTGCCTACCCCAAATGCAGATATAATGGGAGGAGCTGTACTTGGCTTTATTGCATGGTCTGACCACCTTATTGTCATATCATCTAAGAAAAAAAAGGCATATTGTCATCTTATAACTTGCTAATTATAAATTGTGAAATAATTATTTTGCTAACTTCTCAACTTCCTTAGGTGAAGAGGAGGAAGAGAAATTTGGTAGCTCATTCTAGCCATGGTTTGGTGTCTTGTGGACCGAAGAAGATGGATGAGCCTATGCCTCAGCCGCTTGTTTCACCAGTTTCCCATCAATATTAGATAGCTTTTAAGGCACACAATATCATATTGCTAAAACAAACCTTAAGTGAGAAGGCTACATCAAACAAGTCCCCTTTGAGCAAGATATCTACAGGGAAGAAGGCATGTTTGACGCTATCAATTGGCAAGCTCAACTACTTGTAACCTTTATATCTAATATTTCTTCAACTGTGAATGAATACTTGGCTACTCATAGCATTTATATCTATTAATTTTCTTGTTTTTGTATATTAGGTACCTTCACAAGGATCACATAGCCCATAATGGCCTATAGGACATGTTCTTGTTCCTCGACCCCCACCACTATTCAAGAATGTTAGATGTAGGCAATAAGGCAAATTTTGTGGAGAGAAAAGTGAGGGAACTTATGGATATGGTCATTAGAAGGGCACCAAAGAAGAAAGACATTTTTTTCTTAGTGCTGTATGTAATATCCCAAATCTTATTCACTAAAATTCATTGTACATTTAATTATACTAAATGGAATAAAATGGTAAATTTTAGTGCACTTGAAATAGCCAAAATGTTATAAGTACAAATTACATGAAATATTGGCTAAGTTAAGATTTGTCTTCATAAAGGCCTAATATTGTAGCCTAAACTTAAGAATGGAAAAACACAATTTTTGGCCCAATATATTTTGAAAATTTAGGCCAAAACAAAAAGAGAAGAATGAAGACAACAATTGGTTCAAAAATTGAAAAATTGTAAGGGTAAAATAGTCATTTGACTAATAAATTTAAAAGTCAATATTTTCCCCTTTAATTATGGCCAAAGTCGGCCAAGACAAGAAATCAAGAGGGAAAAATATTATTTGGCCACCTTGCATGCCATGTGGAAGTTTTATGTGCCATATGGAAAAAGAAGAAGAAAAAGCAAGAGACATGTGTGAAAATTGCAATAAAATATTATATGTTTAAGGAGGTGGAAGTGAATTGTTTAAGAGCTCATTAAGCTTTTCCAAGGCCATATTTTTTGCCAGCATTGAAGAAAGAAGAGAGAGAGAGAGAGAGAGAGAGCAAGTGAAGAATAAGAACAAAGAAGAGAGAGGAAGAATCAAGAGGCAAAAATTTGATGAGTTGTGGTTAAATTCACTTGTTCTTCTCTTCAATCTCTTGGAAACCTCTTCTAATCTTCATATCCTTCTTGAAATCATGCAAAACAAGAAGAAAATCAATGGAAAATGAGAGAGGAAAGCCATGGTTTTGAGAGAGAAAACAAGAAGAATCAAGGTAAGCTTGAATACTTGTCTCCTCTTGTTGATTTGTGATTTTTGTTGGTGGTTTGTCATGGTTATTGGCTTGAATTTGTGATTTGGGATGCATGAACCCTAAGGGTAGGTGATGTACAAATTTTGATTAATCACGTTCAAGAGGTGATTAAATAAGTGATTAGAAGTGAAAAGAAGATGTTTGGTTGATTAGAAATTGAAAAACTTCATTTTCCCAAAAATTTCTAGATTTTTCGGCCAGACCTTTTTTTGGGTGTTTGAGCTAGAATTTGATGGATTTGATAATTTTATTGTGTTTAGAATGAAAAATTGTGTAGGGAACATGTGAAAATGGAGTATGGAGGCTTTAGGGTGTGAAATGACAATTTTACTCCAAAAACCCTAACTTTGTGGCTGTCAAGGGCATTCTAGGAAATGGAATGTCATTTTGGCAAAAATGATGTCAAAAATGGATTTTGCACATGAAATTGTGTAGAAATAGCTTGGGTTATAATTTTTGGAAAAGTACAATTATATCGGGTATAAAGGGAATTAGACCAGATTCCTAAAAGGCATTTTGGTAATTATGCATTTTTGGATAGAAATAACCAACTATATGAGTCTTGGCATAAAGCATGAATGAGTAAAAACTCATTTATTATAAATTTGGAATTTTAGAATTTGACATTTGCCCAAGTCGGACAAAAAGTTAGAGGACCGAAAGCTATACAATTGGAAAGAATTTCAGGTAGTAACTCTATCTTTCATACATTATGTGATTGTTTATATGCATTGTATTACCATGTTTTGTGATGTGAAATGGAATGTTACAAATTCCTAGCTGGGGTGTGGGAAAATCACAAGTACCACCAGGCCGTATAGGACCCAGTCTAGGTAGTTGATATAATTCATCGCTGTTGTGTGGGAAAATCACAAGTACCACCCTATGGGAAAAGCACAAGTACCATCAGACCAGTGAGACCCAGCTGAGGTAATGAGATAAGTATGGATAGGCTGTTGTTTGCTCCTAAACATTACAATGATCACAGTATGGCTAGTAGGGACAAAATTGTCATTTTGATCCTAAACATCAGGCAAATATACATGTTTACAGCATTTATTTTTGTTACATTATATAGTGCATTGCATATTTATTTATCGTATTTTATATGATTGATTGTATGTTATTTCTGAGATTCATATGAATCTCACCCTTTTCATTAATAAAATTTATCCAGCTAGAGGAAGTGGCTCCAAGGGCAAGGAAGTTGACACCGGCAACTGAAAAGTTCCAGTCATGATCAAGAATTTAGTGTTAGTTATCTACGATCTTTTTATGTATTTTGGGATTTGTATTTATTTGTAAGAACCCTGTGGGGATTCCTGTAATGTAATCATGTACTTTATATCAATATGTTTATGTTATATATGTATGCCCACTGAACTATGCGTTGATACTATGATAAATGTCGAAATATTGAGGGGTTTAGCACTATACTGCCAGGGGTAAGTATACTACTTCATTAAATTGTTTATTAATTAAGTATGTTTTTTTTCTCATTATGTTATTGTACTTAGGGGTCATTGGCTCCTCATTGTGCTAAATCCCTTCAAGCAAAGGATTTGGTACTTTGATTTGGTTCATGATGATGCAGACAATCGACCACAGATGGTTCAGGTTTTCAATAAGTAAGTTGATGAATTTAAATTTGATACTTTAATTTCTTATTGTCTTATAAGAGTTTATTATAAATTTGATGCTTTAATTTCTTATTGTGATCTTGTCAGAGTTGTTTACTATTACGCCATGAATGAAGATATCGGCTACCCTGCATTACATGGAAAAATGCATTACATTTGCTTACAAATAGAAGGGAGTAATAGTAATTCACTAGTACTTACCATTTTGTGTTAGACTTGTTATAGTTGGTTTTTGGTGCTAGATTGATACATTTCATTTGTTTTTTTAAGTGTCCGCGGCAACTAGACAAGGGATTTTATTGTGGGTATTATGTCATGAAATTCATAAAGAACATAGTCATTCACAATCCCAACTTAATTAATAGTAAGGTATGTATATATATGCATGTATGTATGTTTAAGTTAAATTAAAAGTCAAGTCACTTATATTAACATACTTGCAATACTTTGCGGACATTTCACTATAAAAAACATCAAATTACCGATGGAATTATTGACAGAATTTCAGTTTTCCAACGGAATTGGAATTAGTCTCCAAAAAGTACTTGGCAAATTGATTTGCTGACGTAATTTTATTCTGTTGGAAATTATTGACAAAACATTACCGATGGAATTTTCTGTCAGAAATTACTGAAGGATTTCTTATAAGAAATTTTCTGTAGAAAATTGCTGACGGAATTTTTTGTGGGTAATTTAGTTTTTTTTTAAAAAATCCACGTGACACCCTTAAAAGAGGCCACATGGATATCACTAATGGAATTATGTGAGTAATCCGTCAATAATTACTGACAGAAAAAATTCCTTGGGTAATTTGTCGGTACTTATCGACTGAATTTTTTTCGTCGATAATTATTGATAGAATCTTTTTTCATCAGTAATTCTATCAGAAATTTTACTTTCAAATGGAATTTTCTGACAGAATTTATTGATAGAAATTTTCTATTAGAAATCTGTCAATAATTTTTCTGACAAAAAATCCATCAGTAATCCGTTAGAAATCACCAACAGAATCAATTCTATGGGTAATTCCATCCGTATTAGCTTTTCTTTGTAGTGGTTATTGTGAACAATATTCACCTGGACAAATTGAAGAAGTCATAGAAAAGTTATGACTGTTTATCGTCATGGATTGGAGCATAATGGAGTTAGCTATAGGGTAACATTTTTTTTATGTTAGGTTCTTAGTTTAGCTAGTTCAGTTTTGTTTAGGCTTCTGTTTGGGTTCCTTCTTTTGGTTTCTGTTTTGTTTTCTCTTTTGCTCTAATTGATTTGCTTTTAGTTGGTAGTTTGGATTAGCTTTTGGTTTCGGTAATGTACAAGTATTTGTGTATATGTACTTTTTAATGACTAGAATGGATCTGTTTAATTGGTTTCTATAACGTACATACTTTTTGATAATTGGTAATGTATCTGTTTAGTTTCTGTATATGTATGTAATATGCATATGGGGGCTTATAAAAAATGAACCCCGATTTTTTTTTAAAAAATGTCAACTATAACCGTCATATATTGACATATATATTACAGTTTTTTTTCAAATAACCATTAAGTATATATATATATATATATATATATTACGGTCAATTACCAAAAACCATCAAATACACACCTTATTGATGACTAAAACTAGTGTCAAATACTTAACCAACCGTAATGTATTTGGTAATATAGTTCATAGTTTTTAGTAAACAACCGTTGAATATAGTTTGCCATATATAACAATCATTGATTAAAAATCGTGAAATATAGTGCCCTATAAATAAAGGTTATATTTAAACAATCGTGAAATATATTGTCGACTATTTAATGGGTAAAAATTGTTAAATATAAATATTTAGCACTTGAGTATTTACTGGTTGAAAATCATTAAATATAGGTAAAAATAACCATTAAATATAGACAAATATGTAGTAGTGGCAGTTGACAAAACATATTTAAGTTTTAATTTTTAATATAATATATTTAGATTATTAAACTAAAATAAATTGACAAATTTCCAGAAACAAAATCAAGATTTTGATATTTAGATTATTAAACTAAATTTTTTTAATAAAATCAAAGTTTTGATATTGACCGTTGCATTAGGTTTTTATATATTTTTCAATTTACACATATTTTAAATTTAAGATTAATAGCATTTAATTACATATTCATTATTTAAGTTTACACCATCATCACATGCGTTTGCCATGTTAGCATTTTATGTTAGCAACATTAATGTCGTTAGAATTATAGGACTAAAAGTATATTTTATATAAATTTAAAGGATTAAAAGTATACTTTAGCCAAAAATATAAAAGTTTGCCTTGTTTATAAACCATGAATACTTTCGCCAATATCAAATTTTGTATTGATTCATGTTACCCCTATTATTATGCATGTTTAGAGCATTGTGATTATACGAGATAATGCAACTTGATCTTCTTGCATTAACTGTATATTAATTTTTTTATTAAAGCGAGAAAAAAATTTTAAAAGATTTTTTTATAAAATATATATGACAGAAAAAATAACTTGGAAATTGAAAAACAAATTAGGTTTGTTGTTGAGAATTGATAAATGAATAACTACACTTGATAAGCAATTCAAAACTCATTTTATGGGAAATACTTGATTTGAGATTCTGCAATTTTAAAATTCTTTTTCTGTCATTTTCTTAAAATTTTTCCCTTGCCTTATTTTGTTTGCCATTTTCCCTTGGGATATTGTACGCAACAAATTTTTAAAAGAAAAATTACTCATTTTTTGAATCACCATCACTAATGTCGATATCAAATAAAATCAATTTAAGATATTAATAATATGGGGGAGGAAATCGAATATATATATATATATATATATATATGACTTACTTCTCTTTTTTGTTCTCAGTTTTTCTTTGTCTAAGAGAGAAAGCTTTCAAATTTCAGCTTCGCTTCAAGGAGACGTGATTTAATCAACTTGAAGTGAATATAGCTAATTGAAGTTCTTTTCAATCACATCTTTCCCGTTTGATTAGGATGGATTCTTGTTTAACATCGCTTTCAGTGTATTCGACGCCTAATTTTTCAGTTCCCAAAAATAGGGTTTGTCACTTCTCTTTGTATAGTTTACTAAATTTAATTATCATTATTTTGTAACTAAACCTTTCTTAATTTGTCTCTCAAATCTCATTTTAAATTAATTTGTTGACTTGCTCAAGTTGTTTTCTGGATGCAATTGTAATTAAAAATAAATAAGCAGAGAAGCTAATATCTCTTTCAGCTTATCACGTTGCCAGTTTCTGAGTCAGCATTTGGAATATTTCAACCATATTTTGTAACTTCTCTTTTGGATAAACACAGCTTGAACTAGAATGACAAGAATTTTTTCCTTTTCAATTCACTACAAAGGCCAAGCGGTTTCATCAACTTATGTTAGAATGAGTAATAAGAGTTTTGTTAAGAAAAATTGGAGTTTTGTTAAGTAAATAGTTGTAAGTTTGATTAACAATTTTTGTGTATAGAGAAAACGTAATTGAGATGTGTAACATCCCCATTTAAGAACTCAAAGAGTTAATTAGAGAGCTAATTGTGACTTGAAGTATATGAATGATATAGTACGATTTATAAGAAAGATTCTACACTTAAAATTTATTTTGCACATTAGGGTATTGGCCAAAAATAAAATGGTAAAGTAATATTAAATGAAAGATCATACTATGATAATTGTTTTAGATGTGTGTGTATGTATAAGTGTATGTATATTAATATTATTTAGGAGTGGATTAAGTAATATTAGAGTAGGTAAATAATAATAAGAAATAGTAATTATTTAGATTCAGATATCATCATAGAGTTATTGAGATGAGTAATATTATAGTATGTAAATAATTAATTTAAAAGAATTACTTTAGTTTTGGGGACATATTTATAGATTATCTATATCTAATCAGACTCTAATATTTGGATAACTCTTACAATTAAATGATAGGTTAAGGGGCATATTCAGCACACTAATTTTTTTTCCATGTGCATCCATATCATAAAGTATACTAAAGTATTTTTTTAGGTGCGTCTAATACTCTAAATTATTTTTGGTGTATCCAATACCTTCAAATATTTTTTTTCAAGTGTATTTAGCACTCTAAATTACTTAAATTGTTAAGTGTAAAATTGCACAAAAAATACTTTAGGATAATGGACGCATAAAAATACTTTAGAGTGATAGATGCACCACAAAATATTTTACGACACTGATACACTTAGAAAAAAACTTTAGGTGCCGGACACACTAAACCCTTAAGTGATTAGATATCTATAAAGAAAATAAAATATAATTAAAATAAAAAAATATTTTAGAATAACCTCACGAAAACCTTAACATGCCTTTTTTTTTCTCTTTTCACTCCTCACTTGTCATGGCTGCCGCAGCCTTTCCCTCCTTCCCTCTCATTCTTTTTCTCTTTATTCGTCACTCACTCAATCTCTCTCCTCTCCTCTCACTGTCTGCAAGTCCCTCCTCCTATTTCCTTTTCTTTTCTTTCTCTTCATTGATTATTTATTGATTCAACCCCGTGGCGTCAGTTTTGCCCGTGACTTCATTGATTACACACACACACACATATTCAACATTATTTTGCTCACACACACAATCTTTCTTTCTAATCATTTTCTTTTATTTCCTCTCTATCTACGTCACAATTTCTTCTTTCTTTTCTTTGATAATTTATACATCTCCCTCTTTCTCTCCCTCTCTCTCACATACACACGCGTCAGTATTTAAAAGGCGATTTTTAGTAAGTTATACGGCGTAAGGTAATTTCTAAAGAGTCTAAAATTTTATACATGTGTGTAAAATGTTTAAATTATTGGATATTAGTTAAATTCTTTCAAGCATGCTTGTGGCCACATATTTTGATCTATATCGTGTGAATCATTAGGTAGTTTGTTCCTTTTCAAGCATCCTTATACATTTAAAATCTTGTATCGTAGTTTAAAACTTTTCAAGCATGATTGTGCAGGTCCCAATGAATGATTTTAATGGAAACTATTCTACGATACTATGATCTAAAACAATATTGTATTTACCAGTGTTTTTATATATCTGTTATTACATTTGCATTCATGGTGAAGGGCGGCTAAGATTAGAAAGAGTAATGTGTATCATGATTTCTTTTACCATGTGGCTTGCCTCCATTTAATGCACAGTGGCTGGCCACCACTTCACTTCTGTGGGAACGTGGAACAATGACTTAATACTTACCTTGCATAGTTTGTAGTGGAGAAACGTCGTGAGATAGTGGCACTTCTTGATTCAGTCTTTTAAGGGGGAGAGCCATAGTCTTGTCTTAGTCTCTGTACTCTTGAGTGAGTACATCTCAAGCACTAGAGTATCTTTGGTTGATCCTATGTGTAGGGAAAATTGTGGATAGGCCTATGGTTCCATCCAGTGGAATTAGGCTAAACGGTGGTATAAGGAAGGTAAATTGCATTTAATATGTTTCATAGTTTGGATATACATTTGAGATTATGGTATCTTGTTGAATTAAGAACGAATTTGAGATAAATGTGATACCCATGAAGTATTGTTATAACAATATATACATGATTATAATTGGTTCTATATTGTACTGTGTGTGGTTTACTTGTGTGTCAGAAGTCCAATAGTTACTAAGATTGTTAGATCTCATCCCTTTATCTTAATATTTTTTAAGTTTAGGATCAAGTATGAGATAGGAGAAGGCATTAAAGGAGTGTGCTTTGAGGGCTCTATTGTGCTCCTCAATCACATGTTATACTACTCTATATTTAATTATCATGACAGTAGGACTGATTTTATGTTTATAAAATATTTCATATTTAGTAAATGATCATGTGAGGCTTAACTTTGGAATTAATAGTTACAATTATTAAACAAGTGTTGATTGAGCTTATATTTTGTGACAGAGTCCCTAGGCCGCTCCAAAGAGTTATCTAATGGATAATGTGTGTTTTGCTTTTACTCTAATAAGTGAATTGAGTTAAATTAATCTTTGTTTTCATCGTCTCTGAAATTTGATTTGTACTGTTTGGCTGTCCACTGGCTATATATAATTTAAATATAATTAATCTACAAGTCTTTATAGTTTCATATGTTTTTAATTAGGTTTCTATAGTTTTGTCAAATAAATCCTTATAGTTTCACATGTTTTTAATCAGGTTACTGTAGTTTTGTTTTAATCCCCCCCCTTTTTATCAACCTAAAACTACAATGACTTAATTAAAAATAATGCGAAGCTATAATGGCATGGTATAAAGAAAAAAACTACTGAGATCTAATTAAAAATATGTGAAACTATAAGGACCTAATAAAAAGGAAAAAACTATAGGGCTTGCCTCAAAATTAGGTAAACTATAAAGACTTACATATTAATCACGACTTTTAATATATGGTTAAGGTGCAAATCCTCTAAAAAAGTATACACGAAGAAGAAATATTGCCCTAGAAGTCTTTTTGGTCTCAATGTCGTCTTAGAAGTGTCAAAACGTAACAATGTTGTCTCGGTGCAAATTTAACATCTATTAATACCGGGCATCCTTGCTACATTTTAAGAGTTTTGGGATGACATTGAGACCCAAAAAGTTTCCTGGGTAACATTGCTTCTTTACCAATACTTTTAAGGTAACATTACTTCTTTACTAATACTTTTAAGGCGGACTTATACCTTCACCTTTTAATATATAAGCTAGCTGCTAGCTTATTTTATTGACCTCTTAACCATTGGATTTGATAAATGAATCAAATTTTCAAACATGAGTCAATAATAATACCATTTGGGAAAAGATGGGATCCAAATTCCATCTTAACCTTTATAAAATATAATTTGACAAATAGGCCACGTACTTTGTAAAAGAACTTAATTTCAAATATTAAAATATGTGCTAACACACTACATTTGATTAATTGTTAGGAAAATTTTCAATTAAATCCAGCTGAAATATCAAAATTTAAATTTAAGCATACACTTCTTGTTACACTTCTAACAAATTCCTAATTAAGCCAAGAGGTCAAATTAATGATTTCTAAATGATGTTAAAATACTAGAATATTCTTTAGATGAGTTTCAAAATAAATATATATCTGATTTAACCAACAGTTTAATCCTTTGAGTTCGTTTTGGGCACAAGGCAAGCGTCCGCAGTTCACTGTGCTTGGTCTTCTGCGTTATCATCCTGATCAAGTTATGCACATGAACAAGTTATATATACTTGACGAAGCCGCTTGAGTGTTTTATTGGGTTTTATTAAAAAAATAAAAAAAATGAAAGAAACTTAGGTGGAGCACTATCTAATATTAATGTGTTAAATAAAAGCAATTAGAATGATTTGGAATCTTTCTCTAAACTTCCAAAACAATGGCTAGAATTATCATCCTGCCAAGGAGTTAAAACCTTAACCAAGAAAAAGCAAACGCAGACGCCTAATCAAATATCCAGAGTGAAGTTTTTCTCTACTTTAATTTTGTGCTATTCTTTACTTTTTATTCATGTAACTGAACTAATTAATTAAATTTTTGTACACAAGACCCATCATTTCCTAATTCGTGAAACAAATGATATCATCATGCGTGATCCTTCCTTCAAAGGCCTTGCAGATATTCAATTTCTACTTTAACTTAACTTGGAATTGGATTCTTTTTACCCAATGGAAAAACAAACTTTTACACCACCAATGACGGTAGAAATTACCTTAATAGCAATCACGATCTAGGTAAAAGAATAGGAAGGATGTGTGTTAATATTTTAATTAATGAGACTTATCTGGGAACATATTATATATGTGCGGCGTCTAGGCAAGAGAAAAGAATGAAAAAAGACAAGAAAGTAGGTAGAGGAAAGGGAAGGAGGACGTAGGAGGGAGAAAATGAATAAAATTAAAAGAAAGGAAGAAAAGAAAGAGACAGTGGATGAAAGGAATATATATATATATATATATATATATATTAAGAGAAGGGTTTCGGACCTCTAATGTGCCTCTATCTTTTTATTTTTAACTAAAGAGAAAGACATTAACGGCTTAAAGTTATAAGTGTGATCGAACTTGCAACATATCCTTTGTAAGTCATGCCACTATCAAGGCTAAAAGGGTATTTGTTAATATGCCTCTCTCAAATGTCCTTTGTAATACCCTAACCTTCCAAGTGTTTTTTATCATTAAATTCTACATAAAATAAATAAAATTTAGATATTTTATGGGTATAAAGCGGTGTTGTTTTGAAATTTTTTAGATTTTTTAAAGAAAAAATTCTCTAAAATTGTGCAATTTTGAAAAATCATAAAAAATGCACCATTTTATATTAGTAGATATTAAAATGTCACTCATTTAATATAGAATTTAATTATAAAAAGAAACTAAAAAATATTTAGAAATTTAATACTAGAAGGTATTTGAGGGAGGCGCATTAGAGGTTCTTAGCCTGACTTTTATACTCCTCTGGTCCTTAATATAAGATATATTTACCTAATTTGATTAGATTAAAGAATATGATTAAGTTAGTTAATATGACATATATTTTCTAAAACACTAAAATCATCTTCCTAAATATCATCATTCCCTCTCCTTCTTAATTATTTTTTAGAAGCATAAATATGGGTAAATTAGCAAGAGATTAACAAATATGAAAATTTTGTCTTATATTTAGGATTAAGATCAATTCTTTAAATATATCTTATATTAAGATCAGAGTAATATATTTAGGAGTGTGATGTAGGGTAATTTGGAATTGATTTGATCATCAGCTAATGCCAAAGAAAGCAAAGAGCCAAAGAAAGCCAAGGGGGAGGTAGCAACGAGGACAGGTGGGATGTGAAAAGTATAAATGAATGCATGTATAGGTTTTCTTTCTTTTTTTTTTTTTGGCCTTCATGTCTAGGTTTTCCACAACTTGGATATCAATATATATATGTGTCTATATATATATATATATGATTTTAATAAATCAAAAATATATTTATTTTAAAAATCATTTGAGGGGAATTCTGGGTTTTTTCAATAACATTTAGAAATTCCTTAAGAATTTGCTAAAAGTGCGTGTAAGCCTCATGAATTTGAATTTTAATATTTCAGAGAGATTTAATTAAGATTTTCCCTAATTGTCAACAGGCAGAGGGGAAATTCAAAGGCAAACTAATGAGTAAATAAAGTTTGGTATTAGGGAAGTGGCGTATAGCTTTGATATATAGCTAGGCTGAGACCTGAAGCGAGTCAAATAAAATTAAGCAGGAAAATATCTGTGACTTGATAATCACTAATCACCAGTGTTTGGATTTTAACGTTTGTCATGATTTAGGCCTTTAGGGATTTTTAAATTTAGGATTAATATAATTTTTGGTCTTTGAAGTTTGGCCTAATTTTAGTTTTGGTTCCTCAAATTTGAAATAAGTGGTTTTGGTTTCTGAAATTTAGCTCGATTTTGGTTTTGATCTCTCAAGTTTGAAATCAGTGGTTTTTGTCCCTCAAGTTTACTCCGTTTATAATTGTTGGTCCCTCAATTTTGAAAAAGACTTGATAACTTGAGGGACTAACGGAGTAAACTTGATGGACCAACAGTTATAAATGGAGTAAACTTAAGAACTAAAACCACCAATTTCAAACTTGAGGGACTAAAACTAAAATCGGACTAAACTTTAGGAACAAAAAGTTATATTAACCTTTAAATTTATCAATACAAACATGAGATTCGTGCTAGTTATTATTTATAGTAAATATAAAATTTTTGACAACTTGTATTATTTATAAGTTATAATATTATAACTTATTTTTTAAAATTTTACATAATGTGCCAAAAAGAACTTTTTAAATTTCAATTCATTCCACCGACTGCTCACAAGGTATAAGAATAGTGTCTAATTTTTAGTTTTTTTAAAATATATATATATATATATATAACACGACCCTCTATTTTGTTTTTGGTCACAGACCCTTAATGTTTCTTATAGTATGATACATATAGGATGGTCGGCTAAAAGATGGTTTAATTAATGTGGAAAATTTTAGTTAGCCTCAAGGATGAGATTTTATTTCAGTTAACCTCCAGAAAATTATGAAATTTCACTGTATCCCTTGGATTAAAATGAAATTAAGTTTTGTGTGTGAAAAGACAATGATACCTTTTTTTATTTTTATTTTTCAAAAGAGCATCTATAAGACAAACAATGGCATTTACAAAATAAATAAATGGATTCAAAAGAAATTGGAGAGTTAGTAAGATATTTTGGCCATTTCCAAGATAAATAATGAAATTCATAAGATAAATAAGGGCATTTATAAAATAAGTAAAGACATTTACAAAATAAATAAATGGATCAGATTTGAAAAAACCCAGGGAGTTAAAAATATTTTGGCCATTTATAAGATAAATAAATGCATTTACAAGACAAATAAGACAATTCAAGATGAATAAAACAAATGTATTATTATCTTTTTACCTACAAAACTTAATTTTATTTAGACCCAAAGGGATATAGTGAAATTTCAGATTTTTTTGGAGAATGACTAAAATAAATCTCTTCTATCGGGCTTACTGAAATTTTCCATAATTAATATTTGATCTACCTAATCTCACATGGTTACAAACTTGTCAATAACAAAAAAAAAAAATAAAAAAAACATATTACGTAACTCGCAATATATGATGATTATGTTTAAGATTTTAAAATTAGCAATAATTTGAAATTTATTAAAATAGAAAATCTTCCCTCCTTGGCAATTACAATTTACAATTAGTAGGTGGTTATATTGCCAAATCTTTATCAATATCAAATATATAATTTATAGCAAGTTGTACAATTCATTAGTTATAAAAATCCTAAGTCTAAACCGTGTGATTCCTCAGGTCAAAAAAAAAAAAAAAAAAACCGTGTGATTCCTAATGAATAGTGAGTTATTATACTTTCCAATTGTAAAATAACAAATCAAAGGGCCTCTCTAATAAAGGGCAAAGAGAATTTTTTTAATCGTAAATATATGTGCATCATACTTGCTTGTGAAACGTCACGAATGAATAATCTCCACTTTTCCTACTCACTGTCTACTTTATTGGTTTTTTATTTGATCCAATCATTTTGGTCTTGAGACTAATCTTTTTAGGATTAGAGTGTAAAATGTTTTCACTTTTTTAATAAGTATGCTTTTTAAGATTTAAATTTATATTCTCCTTCTTATCATATAGGGGTTGCTTATTACCTCAACCAATAGCTTGTTGATCTCTTTGTCTCCTTCTACTTATGATCTCATTCATTAAATAAAAGTAAGGAATAAGAAAATCTAAATATAAATGAATTTCAATTATATGAATTTCAATTTTAAAAGGAAGTTTAGATGAGTTAGGGGGAAAAAAACTTACTAGAGTTAAAGCATGTCTCAAGACTCATAGAGGTTACAAAACTAAATACAAATTACCCACCAATATAGTCATCAAAAGCAGCGAAATTCGATTTTATGAGATAAGTCTCGTACTAAAACTATTTTTTTTTTATCATTTTTAATTTTACTAATCTTTTATTCTAAATTCATTATATATATCGTATGACGCCTTATATTCCACAGAGTGAAGCAAATTTTCTCCTATAGTTTCCTACATATCTGATAATTATATATAGATTGTTACACTATTGTTCATCAGTAAGAAAAAAAAAGAAAAAAATTCTAAAATTGGGTTTTTGTATGTTGAACATTTTCATGAAATTCTCTTTCATTATGTTCCACTTGATGATTTTTTACCTAAATTATTTTCTACTTTATTAAATCCCTCAAATTTGGCTTATTACCAAAAGATCCTAAGGGAATTGAGATCTTAAATTTGAAAAACAAAATATGTAATACTACGTACAAGATAACTATGTTCATGAAGAGGGTCTATATAGCTTCTTGGATTGAAACCTATTCGAGACAAAACTCACTACAGCATAAAAGTCGCGCTACTGATTAAACTTGCAATATTTTACACTTCTCATAATATCTATAGGCAATAAAAGAAAATCCCTAATAGGCTAATACTATAAAACATTAATAGCCACTATATATATAAGCTAAGGAATAAACAAACACATATGAAACAAAACAATTGCAAATCCTAATGGTAGAGAACCCTAAAGCTAACTCCCACATGTGCAAACATCGCGATCAGTGACAATGCATATGTAATTATGCATTGAATTTGGCTGGCTTGGATATTTATTCTCATCAACTCTGGTGAGCTTTTGGAAATTGTCAAATTCTCCAACAAGATCCATGAGTTTTGAAAATAGGAACAAAACCAAGACTTGATTTACAAACATAAAATCCAAATTCTTCCAAGGTCTTCAACTACCACTATGTAAGTAAATTAATTATTGCGATAAGCCTAATTCCAATAGGTGGGGCCCATGGAAAAATTCAGATATTTTTCAACTACAGGTAAGGCGTAGTGACATAAGCACAATTTAACCAATTAGAACAAGTAATAAACTAATTACTATATTTATATATTGCATGTTTCAAATTTAAATTATTGCACAAATTGCTTTGTAAGTCCTTTTTTTATACACAGGAATAAAAACGCAAAAACTTTGCAAGTCCTTATAGTTTCACCTTATTTTTAATCACGTCTTTGTAGTTTTTTTATTGAATCTTTAGAATTTTCTTAATTATAAACATTAGTTCATATACTTATCACATGTTAATTAAGACTAATGTGAATACTGACTAAGCGGCAAGTAAGTTTCCACAAAATACAAAATAAAATTTATTTATTATTAACATAAAAATAAAATTATTATGCTCATAATTGTCTCATTGCACCTATATATAATCTATAGGTGTAAGGCCTCACTAAATCCCTTTGAGTCTTGAGTTTGAATTTCAGAGGAGACACTTGGGGTGGGAGGGGCAGCCACAAATCATGAACTAGATACCGGATAATACCATGAACCATAAACCACCAAAACCGTGGTTTAAAAATCTATCTTTCACAAATCGAGACAAAGCTCCTCTCACATATTTATTTCGTAAATCGTAAAAGCTATTCTTCAAAAGTTAATCCAAACGCACAAGTTGGACCAAGCGGAAGATAAATTCTCCTTAGATGAGTCTTTGAACTTTGTAAATGAAAAAGAAGAAGAAGAAACCACATTGAGGAGTTATCTTCATTTGAATTCCTCTAAAAATACTAGAATTTAACTTTGTAGTATAATACGTGTGTATATAAAAGGAAGATACTTAGGAAAATCAATGTAAGGTTGCAAGAATTGAATGAAATCAATAAAAAAAATATCGCAATAGGTGATTAATATATAATGATAAGTTTTTTAGAGGAGGAAATGAAGATAGACCCGTGCCTGTCATTTATTATTGAGATTTTTTTATGATTACAAATTAGTTTATTGGTTAAGAGTTCATAATAATTCTCGCAATATAACTATTTATTTACACAATATAAAAGAAAACTCACAATTGTCACGCACGCAATGTATTATTTCAACTAGTCTTGTGCTGGGCTAAAATTGAATAAGTCACTTTTAGGTGGGTGGTCAAACGAAGTAATTAAGATCCTAACAACTCTACAATTTTTTAAGAAAATGTATTATTTAGAAATATTAAAAATTTTAGAAAAGATTAATGTAAGTCCCTATAATCTTATCTCATTTTTTAATTAAATACTTGTAGTATTTTTTTTATTGAGTCCTTATAGATTCCTAAATTATAGATATTAGTCCTTATATTTATAATTTGTTAATTTGTAAGAGAAATAACGTTGGTAGCTAATGATGTAGCTCCTCACTCAGCATTCACTAAGGCCCTGTTTGGTATGAAGTACTACGAGCTAGGGACTGAGATTGGATCAAGAATTAAGCTAGAATATATAGTTTGATATGAGGGACTACGGATAACCAATGATTAAGAGTATCACGAAAGTGGGATTGCTGCAAAGCCACCTCCCGCCTGGTATTGTGTTTTCAATCCCAAGACTGCAAATATCAGAGACAAAAATATTCCTGTTTATAATATTTTTTGGACATAAATGTTCTCTATCAATTTTAACCTAAATCTTGAGACTTTTGTTTTTTGTTATTTTTTTAATAATAAGGATATTTTAGCCTTTTTATAATTTATGGATGATTATAAAATAAAATCAATTCAAATATTCTATCTAATTATTACCGCATACCAAATGTAATTTTAAACCTTTAGTCACAGTCTCAATACTAATCTCAATCCCAATCCGTCAAAATTCAATGCTTAGTACCATACAGGGCCTAAGGTTAATGTTGTCACGTGGATCTAAATACTATTAAAATCAACCACCTTATAGATAATATATAGATTTTTTTATGGTATTATCTGGTATCTAGTTCACGGTTTGTGGCTGCCCCTCCCAACCTAACCGTCTCTTCTAAAATTCGAACTCAAAACTCAAAGGGATCTAGTGAGGCCTTACACCTATAGATTATATATAGATGCAATGAGACAATTATGAGCATAATAATTTTATTTTTATGTTAATAATAAATAAATTTTATTTTGTATTTTGTGGAAACTTGTCGCTTAGTCAGTATTCACATTAGTCTTAATTAACATGTGATAAGTATATGAACTAATGTTTATAATTAAGAAAATACTAAAGATTAAATAAAAAACTAAAAAGACGTGATTAAAAATAAGGTGAAATTATAAGGACTTACAAAGCAATTTTTTTAATAATTTAAATTTGAAACATGCAATATATAAATATAGTAATTAGTTTATTACTTGTTCAAATTGGTTAAATTGTGCTTATGTCACTACGCCTTACCTGTAGTTGAAAAATATCTGAATTTGTAGCGGATCGCTTTGTTATGATACTTGGAACTAGAAGGCAGATACATCAACTACTATAGAAAAGGCCTTTACCAAGGGAAAAAAATAACCTTCATATATGCCGATACTATATATGCTCCGTGTAAATAAATAACGGTTCTGAACCGTAATATATTAAGATCATATATAACGGTTTTTTGTTAATAGCTGTAATGTATTTGTTTTATTTTTTTATTATATATAGTTATTATTATTATTTTTTTCTTATTTATTTTTACTATTAATATTTATTATATAAGACACAATATAATCATTGATAATAAAAAAAATATTAAATAAAAAATTATATTTATAGGATTCAAAATTCAATATATTATAGATAAATATCACACAATTTAAAAGAAATTAATAACTAAAACACTTTCACAATATAAGAAAACATTATCTTATAATGTTTTATTATATTGTGAGAATGTTTTAGAAACATTATCTTATAATGTTTTGAATTCTTAAAGAAAATCAATTAATAAAAAATTCCACAATATTCTCTGGTGTCTTCGTTGTAAATTGTCCATAAATCACATGTTAGTGCTCAACAAGAGTTCCCGTCACATATTCTTTTACTACAAAAGGATAATATAAATATAAAAATAAGATTATATATAATAAAAATAAGAAAATATAAAAATTTAAACAAATCTCAGAATATAACTTTGAAAATCATAATATGGTTAAAATTGGCAAATATAAAAACTTGAGTAAATCTCATAATCAGATTCAACAAACTTGATTTCAATCTACAGTTTAGGAACATAAGATGTTTAACAATAAAAAAAATTCAGTTTTCTATCTCATCAGCTTTTCCTTGTTCTGTAACACCCTAAATTTCAAGACAAGACGATTGAGAATAAGCCTGATTCAAGTGGACTGCTAGGCCCTGGTTTATCAAGTATCCCAATAAGGCACGATTTTATTTCCCAAAAATTCTTTGTACTTTGGGGGTATTAAAGAGCACAGGGAGTATAGTAATTTATCCCAATAAGCCTGATTCAACAGTAGTCGTGATTGTGTGACGTTTTCCAATGGGAAATAACGTAAGAGAAAAATAAGAATTTTTCCATAAAGTAAGAAATGAGTATTTTCTCCAATGATTTCAGTTAGATGGGAACTAAAAAGGAGGGAAACGATTACTAGGTGAATTAATACCCAAGAAAAGACAAAGAGCCATAAAACACAAGGCTATGGTCAACTACTTGTAAGGTGGTATAATGAGATAGTTTGAGAATAATATTTCTCTCTATGTATCTCATTATTTTAGTGGATGAAGAAGTATGACAAAGGAAATGAATTATCATGCAAGAAAAAGAAGTGGACTAATAAGGGTAACCATATAAGAGCCACTTCTAATAACTCAATATATATCATTCACTTCATCCATTCCATCTGATTCATTCGAACAGAACATAATGAGAATGAGAACGAGAAAGAACAAGCATGGAGGAGAGAGAGAAATCTTCTGATCGCCGAAACTCTGTCGAAACAACGTCTTCTCTCAAAGTGCTTTGTACAAACCTTCTTCTACTCAATCTGAGCTTCATTTCTACGGTTTTGGATTCTTGTTTGGAGGTGGTTGGTGCTATCTCACCGGCCGGACTGCTGCCAGAATTCCGAACCGAATTCAGAAACGTATAAAGGTAAAGCGTAAGTTTCCTTCTGAACCTATTGGTTTGTTGTTTGGATAAATATGGTAGAAGTTGGGTACTATTCACTCTTCATTCAAATAAATTTTTAATGGCTTAAACAATATCCAATACTTGCCTAAATAACTAATCATGTGATTATAAGTAAAAATAAAGTGTTTAGGCAAGAGAAAACGAGAAACCGACACAACTCTTCTGAGAACTCAATATTGCTGCTAGAAGTGTGGCATGAAGAAAGAGTTGGAATTTCATCAATTGAATGGTTCCATTGAGTTCAGAAGGGCAAATTGGTTAAGATTCATGTTGATGATGAAGTGAGAAAAGGCCTAGAGTGTGAAATGACCAAATTACCTTTCAAAGCACTAAGAAAGGGCTGTCAAGGGGTATTTTCATCATTTGGGCCTGAATTTGAGCAATCCGAGGTCAAAAATGGATTCTAAATGAGAAATTGTGTAGGATTAACCCAAGTCATAATTTTGAGTAAAGTAGAATGGACCGGGTACAAAAGGGCATAGACTGGGTTCCTAGGAGTATTTTTGTAATTGTACAACTTTGAGTCAAGATAACTAACACAATGAGTTTAGAATGAGTTACGAGTAAATAATAACTCATTTATCCTAAATTTTTAATCTTAGGATATGCCGATAGTTGAGCAAAAAACGGAGCTGGAACGATTAACAAGCAAGGAAAGGGCACGTTCCAGGTAGTAACTTCTTCCTACATATACTATGTGATGCCTATTATGAATGTCATCCACTGTAACATGAGCTAGTGTCTTAGACACACCATTTCTCCATATTGTGGTCAAGGACCCAACAGGGGCACTAAGTTGACCAAGATGCAAACAAGTAGTTTGACCTTGAGCAAGTGTACACACATACAGATTCAATCATCTTACGTGACATGACATTGCATATCTATTTTCACATTTTATATGTTTCGAAAGCATGTTACTACTGAGATTCTCTCGAATATCACCCTTTCCATAAACATGTAAAGTTTCCAGCAACGAGCGGCAGTTTGAAGGGCAAGAAGGTAATTTCCGACAACTGGAGGTTACGGACTAGTACAAAAGGCGTTGGTTATATGGAGACTTCTATTTGTCAAAGGTCTGTAGCTATTTTGTATACCCCTACGAGAAATTTTCTGATGTAATCAAGTAATGTTGTATCAATAGATCATTATATTTATGCTATTGCCATGTGCTCACTATGTTGCGCAATTGCTACTCTGAGCAATATCGATATTGAGATGAGGTTTTACATTTTTGGGATAATGGAGCGAGGGTCTCTACATGTTCTATGCTTTGTCTTACGTTTTCTCTCTCTCTTAATCTTCTAACCCACGGCCATAATCAAATTAGATATTGTAACTCTGACCGGTGACCTTGAGCATCAACTAGTGAGCTCTCGTTATAGAAAAAAAATTAAAATGAAACCAAAAACATTAGCTGAAAAAAAAAAGAAAGCTTACATGAGGAATAATCACAAGAGGAAGGAGTTGTAGAGTGAAGACCCATGGTAGTGGTAGAGGATAAGACCTGCAGCTCTAGAATAAAACTTATGGAAAAAAGAGTATGAGACAGAGTTTAAAGAATTGTGTCAAATAATTTTTTTTAGAATCCCGCCTCCTTATATTTAATAATTTTCAGAATCTCATCTTTTTATTCAAGAATACTTAACGATTCTTAGTGAAGAACCATAACGTATTGTCAAATAATTTTTTTTAGAATCCTGACTTCTCATATTTGATATTTTTCAGAATCTCACATTTGTTTATATTTTAGAGTACTTAACAGTTCTTACTGAAGAACCGCAATGTATTGTTAAAATACTTAACGGTTCTAAGTGAAGAACCGTAATATATTATTAAATAACTTTTTTAGACTCGTCTTCTTATATTTGATATCTTTTATAATATATAATGATTCATTATAAAGAATTATCAAATAATTTTTTTTTCAAAATCATGTCTTCTTATATGTGATGATTATTTTGTAAGAACCGTCATTTTTATTAGTAAATACATAATGGTTAAAAATTACAACTGTTATATTTATGTTTTCATGAATTTTGTCTCTCATTATATGACAGTACGTATATTTAATTGTTAAGTTTTAGTGTTATATATTCGCAAATCTGTAGTAGTGATCACAACTGTCACTATTAGTAGAAATATACTTTTTTACCTAATATTATAATGAGTGATTGATTCTATTTAAACTTGTTAAGTAGTGGGCTAAAAGAAACTACTTTTGTGTTTAAACCTTTTTTTAAAAAAAAATTAAATGAGTTGGGTCTCAAAATCTTAGAAGGGCTAGAGTAAGTCTTAAGGCTCAAATAGAGCTTACAAAAATATATATGCAAATTACCTATTAATAAATCGTCATATATATTACTGTAGTAGCAAAACTTGAATCCACACAGGATAAATCTCAACCTAAAATTATTTTTTGTTACCATTTTCAATTTTACTTCTTTTTTTTATTCTAAATTCATTATTCGTATCATATGAACCTTATATTCCATGCTAAATGAAGCAAGTTTTCTCCTATAGTTTCCTACGTCTTTGTTATACCATTGCTATTAACTTACGATGTATAGGGATTCTAATTGGGTTTTTGTGGGTTGAACATTTTCTTGAAATTCTTTTTCATTATTTTCCACTTGATTAATCCCTTAAATTTTGCTTACTACCTAATGGATTTGAGATCATCATTTGGAAAACATGTAAAATGACGTAAATGTCATTTCACCCTTTTGATCATTGGTTTTGGTCTAGGAGTGGATGTGGCTAGGCCATTATAACCTTAAAGCCTATATAGCCTAGACTATTTAGTAAATAGGGTCATCAATTATTGGGCCTATTTAGATAAAGAGGTCAAGCCTAATTTTATAAAGATTAGCTCACAAACCTATAGGCCTAACCTCTTTAACCCTACATTTCACATTTCATCATTCACACAGGCTCAACCCTTTCATTCATTTTCTATTCACCTCTCCATCTCTTCTCTTTGATCACTACTCAAGACAACAACCATGATTCAATTACTAGCCAAAATCTATTTCGGGTATTGAATATGGTCCTTAGTGTTAATGACTTGATTCATTTCATATGAGTCACTACAAATGACATACGTAGCGACTTTAGCAGCTGCTACAAACTTCGCTGTGGTAAGTGTTTTTGTAGCAGTTATTTAGAACTACTGCCCATTTGGTCAAAATGCTACTTTGCTGCGGTTTGCACATAACTACTACAAGATTGATGGAAGAAGAGACAATATCGAGGTGACATTAGTAGTGATTTCCAAACCACTACAATAGGAAAAATCATTTTATTTATTGAAATTTTTGTGCTCCACTTGCAGTGGTTTGAGAACAACTACATCTGCAATGCCAAATTTTGTGAACTTTTGGCGAGACATTAGTTGCGGTTAATACAACCGCCATTAATGCGAGGCAAAATATTTCATGAAAATTTGGTGCGGCATTAGTCACGGTTGAAACAACTGTTACTAGTATGAGGCAAAATTTTCATAAAAATTTAGCAGGTACATTACAAAATGCCCTCCAAATTTAAATTTCTCAATTTTCAAACTCTTTTGTAGCGTTTAACAACCGCTACTAATGTAACACCCTATTTGTAATCATCATTATTCCTCTTATATAATTAATATATTTAATGGAATAAAATGGTGAATTGTGGTGTGCATAAAGTTACAGAAATATTCCAATCGCCGGTTATACACAACTCGGCCAAGGAAGGACACAAAGGAACAACTAATGTCCACATAAAGGCCTACTATTGTAACTAAAATTGCAACATAAAATGACACAAATAATGGCCTCATACAAGTGTCAAAAATTTGGCCAAAATAAGGGAAAAGGAGCAAGAAATGATTTATTTCAATAAATCATAAAATGTAAGGGCAAAATCATAACTTGCCATAACATAAGGAACACAAATTTTCCCCCTAATTCTTCTATTATTTTCAGCCAAAGAGGGGAAATAAAAGAAGAAAATGGCTACTTGATAATTAATGAGCCTATCTTGACAAATTATTATCAAGAAATGTCAAATAGTCAAAAAGTCAAAGGCTTGGATCAACAAATTGCAAGAGGGCATTGAGATAATTTAAGATTAACATTCCTACTCTTATTTCTCATTGTATTTTCGGTGAATGAAGAAGAAGAAAAGGGAAATGAAATTGGACAAAAAAAAAGTCAACCATTGGGCCAATGGAATGCCACCACGTGTAAAGCCCTTTAACCAATTGGTTTAAGTCATATTTCCCTTCATCTTTCCTTGCCATTTATGGAAAAAATCTGATCAAGGGGAGAGAGAGAGAGTTCAGCTATAGTCAAGAACAAGAAGCTAACAATCAAAGGTATGAAAGTTGTAATCTTGAAATTTAAGCTTCCTAATCACTCTATAACCTCTCCTAACATCTTCTACTCCATTAAATCCATGTTTTCCAAGACAAATCAAGAGGAAATAGAAGGTGAACAGTGAAATTTTAGAGAGAGAAATTCAAGAAATCAAGAGGTAATCACCAAAACTTAATCCTCTTGTCTTGTATCAGGTTGTTGGTGTTGTTGTTGTTGGTATTTGTCATGTTTTCTCTTATTTTTCAATTATCGGCTGAAGCAAAACCATGGGAAAATTCTATCTAAATTCCCTCTAAACATGTCCATTTAGTGTTTAAGTAGCTAATCATATGATTAGAAGTAGAAAGGAAATGATTAAGCAAGAGAAAACAAGAAAACATGTTACTCCTAGAAACCCTAACATTCTGTTCTGTGTGTGATGTCAGAAAGGGGTAGGAATTTGATAATTTTGATGATTTCATTGGCTTTAGAAGGAAAAATTGTGTAGGTATGCTAGTGTTCATGATTTTTGGATGTTTGTATACCAATTTGGAAATTTATGAAGTTTGTATGTACATACGTTGGTTCTGCCCTGTCTAGAACAGTGACATTTTGCATGGTATTTCATAGACCAAAACTTGTCCAAAAATTTTGAAACTTTCCAAAATTAAATTAGAGATATAGATCTTTAATTTTATATGTATTTTGTAATTTTTGGACAAGTATTTTGGGAGATATGAATTTTTGAAGTTATGCCCTGTTTTTCGGAATGCATTATGGAACAATGATGTTTAACGAATTATTGGGAATTATATGATTATAGTGAGTAAATATAACTATTTTTCCTCAAAATTAAATTTAAATATATTCATTTGGCTTTAGAATCATTCAAATTTTATTTTTTTAGAATTAATTATGAATTTTCAAAGTTAGCTGACCAAGCTGTCAGTTTTTGGAAAACAGTGAAACTGCACTGTTCAGAATTGTATTGTACAGAAATTGTTATAAATGCATTAAATAACTAGCAACATACAAGTTAAAAGTATTAATGCTATAAGTAATAACCAGTTACTTGTAACTTTAATTTTGATAGGAATTGGACATAGGCCGAGCCGAAATTCGAGAGTAGGACAAATACGGAATTTTGGAAAAGATTCAGGTAGTAACTTATTCTTACGTATACTATGTGATTACTAAATATTGATTATGTCATTCACTATAACATGAGCTAGTATCCTAGACACACCAATTTTCCATGTTATGGTCCGGGACCCAACAAGGGAGCCAAGTAGACCAAGGTGCAGACATATAGTTTGGCCTTGGACAAGTGTACACACATAGTTTGATCATCTTACATGACATAACATTGCATGTCTATTTTCGCATTCTATATGTTTGTAAGCATGTTGCTACTAAGCTTCCCTCGAATCTCATTCTTTTTCAAAACAAAATTGTACAGCTGAAGTGGGCGGCTCAAAAGACAAAACGGTGGCTCCCAGTAATTAGAGGTCCTAGAACTCTCTGTTGCTGTTTTAGTTATTTTGCTTGTACTTTTTGCTACTTTTTGGAATGCTCAGTACATTTGTATATATTTTCAAACCCTATGGGGATTCTCCTATAATGCAAACTTGTACCTAATATCAGTAATGTTTTCACTGTTTCTGTATGCCTTGTGGAACTTTATGCTTATCACTCTGCGAATATCGAAATGTTAAGGGGTTTGACAACTAATGCTTTCACCAAACAAAAAAAAAAATCCTTTCTAGAAATTTTACAATGTTATTAAAATGTTAAAAATATTTAATTAAGAGTATTTTTATTGGCATTATCATCATCAGTTTTATTTTTAATGAGCTAAATAAGTCTTTTTTTTACATTTTTATAGCTTAAGTTATATTCAATAATATATAGATAATAAAAATAAGGTGAGAAAAAAATAAGTAGTTTGAAAAATATGTATATAGTTAATTCTTTAAATTTTAAAACTAAAATAGTTAGATATAAAAGAAGAGGACGAAGAAAAAGAACATGAGGTGCACTAATATTGAAATCGCGATATATGACAGTTATTAATTGCCATATATAACAATTCTGAACCGTCATATATGCTAGCACTATAAAAGCTTAGTTTAGATAAATTATAGTTTGCGAACCATCATTTATTTCGGACCTATTATAACAGTTGTAATATAACACCCACTATGTATTGAGATGTGGTGAGGCTATGTTATGCGTAATATTATCATAATAAATAATAGTAATAAGTAAACAACCATTATAAAACTCTGTAATATACATAACGGTGCTTTTAAAATAACTGTTATATAGAATTTTAGCATACATAACGGTTGCTACATAGAAACCGTTATTTATTTGCTATAAAATGCTAACGGTTTAATGAAACAACTGTCATATATAGTGTATAAATATATAACGATTCTTATTTAATAACCGTTAACTTTTGAGGAAATTCTTTTTAAATGGGGATTCTCCTTTTGCCCCTACATACAGAACAAAATTGTGCATAAATTTATATATTACATAAGCTTACACATCGAGTATAGCCATACAATTTGGGATAGATGAACACATTCCTGGCTTTGTGGCTAAGCTCAATAAGACTCCCTACATAAAGGGTTGAAGGGGTAAGCATCCTCAAGCAAGATTTAATAGAGAATGAGGGGTTAGATCTATAGTATGCCATCTACTCCTTCTTGTTACGAAGCATATGGCATTCTATAGATTTAATCTCTCATTCTCTATCAAGTCTTTCTTGAGGATGCATGCCCTTTGAGCCCTTTATAGTAGAGAGTTCCATTAAGCCTAGCCAAAAGCTGAAAATGTCTTAATCCATCCTAAATTGCATAGATATATTGGATGTGTGATCATATGTTCTATTATACAATAAAATCTAATAGGCAAAGCTAAAGTAAAAACTCTATGTGTATGTGTGTGTGTGTGTATTATACCTTTTTTTTTGTCATAGATGGTATGACAATAAGGTGGTCAGGCTAAGCAACAAGTTCAAGCTCACAACACATATATAGTTCCTCCTACTAGCATTCTATGGCGGACATTGGAAGAGTTAACTTAGATCGATGGTGGCCTTTAGCTCTCTAGGCTAACATGATTCTGAGGGGGAGGTAAGTTGTGAATCGTGTTATCACGTTGTAGGTTATACATGTAGCCTATAGAGACAATTATGAATAGTATTTTCTCCCTGTAAGTTATACATATGGCCTGTAGCAACCGTATACCACTTGGGGCTATCTGCCACACACTTAACATAGTGAAATCGTTATAAATCTTTAACAATTTCCTATAATATGAGAGAAACTTTCAATCAGAGATTTTTCAACAAAAAAAAGTGAGCAGGATTTAGGTCAAAACATAGCTACAAAACACAAAGTGAATAATAATGAAGAATAGAAGTCATACCTCCATATAATTAAAACATACCACATAAAGAAATGTGACTTGGCTAGAGTTGAAGAACAAAAATGCAAGATATGAACGAAAATGCATATTAGGGCTTGCACAGCTGTAGCTGAGAATCATAGAGAAGGCTTTGTAGATGGTATGGTTTGACTGAAAATGACGGTCAATGACCAGAAAGGATGACCAGAGTAGTGGGTTGGAGGTTTACATATAACCTAAGAGGCTACGACGAGTGTGCTAATAAATAAAATGGAGAAGCGGAGAGACATTTAAATAGATAGGAAACTTTAACTTTATATTAGTTCAAATATATCACCCGTAATTTTTAACTCCGTTGTTACATATGTAACGATTATTATAAGAAATCATTAGGTAATTTCAGAACATATATTACGGTTTCTAGCTAATAATCGTTAAATATTTACAATATTTTTTTAAAAAATATGGGGATACTGCTATCGATTTCTACCTACTTTCATAAATAACACAAACAAACAACAATGCAATAGGCCATGCACAAAAACATAGAAATTAACCCAACCTAGTAGTAGGAAAATAAAAATACACAGTCAAACACACAGAAAGTAAGTGCCTCTTTTTCTTTTCCTAGTCTTAGCTTTTTGTAAGTTACTTTTTTTTAGCTTGAATTCTTCTCTTTTTGTTAAGTAATAATTTTATCCTCTTGGAAACCTTAACTTCATTAAGGTCATGCCTAATATACAAAGCATCTATCTTTTTCATCTAAATTTAATGGTTCAAGTAACTTCCCATTGAATGAATCATCCTCAACTATATCACCTATCTCCTCATCAATCACTTTATTTGTTAACAAAATAATAGACCATCCATGTTTAGAAGGATCATAGACGTAAAACACTTGTTTAGCCTGAGAAGCCAAAATGAAAGACTCTTCTTTATACCCTTCCTTGTTCAAATTCAATTGTATTAAGTCTAGTCATCAATCCTCAAGCCATGATTATTGTCAACCCACTTGTAACAAAAAATGAGAACTTGGAAGCCAATATAATCCAACTCCTAGATGTGTTTAATTACCCTAAAGTATAACATCTTTGCATAGATAGGATTTCTATCTTTGAAACTCGATAAACACATGGTGTTGGTTATAAGAGTTACACTACTATTTTGCATTTTGCTTCAATCATCTTGCTCTTTGGTGTAGAAGGTAAAAAAACCATTGATAATGCATCTTGCTTAAGATGTCACTTTGATTGCTTGGACCATATGCTAAGAACTTTAGTTTGCTAGAAATTGATTTAGGATCTACTCTATACTCGCAAAGGACTTAATCTTTAAACCATGTTGTAAAATGTTTATTATGTTGTTGAGCACACTATCTTTCTCCTTTATAGGGATTGTCCCTATGAATTTGATGCATATGGTTGTGTACGTACTTGTCAACCTCCTTGGAGTTGTATAACACATATAGCTGTGCTTGCTTCAACTATTGGTCTAAGATGGTTACAACTTTCCTACGCATGATCCCTTCCCTATCAGTCCTTCTTCCCTCATGCCGAGACACAAGAAGCCCAATATCACTTGTATGCTTTAAGTATGTAGCAGAAAATTTAGTGGCCTTTTCACAGATATATTATTCAACAATGTAACCCTTTGGAAGACTCTGAATTTTCACAAACCCTTTCATTATCTTCATGAAACGCTCAATTGGGTACATCCACCTTAAATAAGCCAGGCTAAAAAGTTGTACCTCTCTAACTAAGTGAATTGTTAGGTGGACCATTATGTTAACGAATGCTGGAGGAAAATACATCTCATACTTACACAATATGTGGTGATTTGGTTTTATAACCTTGGCAGTTTTTCAGGGTATATCACTTTACTACAAAGTAACTTAGCTTAAAGAAGAAACATAACTTGGTGATTGTAGCTCACACCTCATAAGGCAAGATACCTTGTATAGACATCGGAATCAAGTTCTCCATCAAGACATGGTAGTCATGAGATTTTAATCCCATCAGTTTCAAGTCCTTAACTGACATAAGTCTTCTGATGTTTGAAGAGTAGCCCTCTGGCACATTGATTGAAGTAAGGAACTAACAAAAACTAGTTTTTTTTCTTCCTTTGATAGTGTGTGAACTGCGAAACAAAGAAATGTATGGCTTCCCCTCTCCTCTGGTACTAATTCTTCCCTTACTCCTATATCAACCATGATAGCCTAGCATTTATGCCATCTTTGGTCTTCCCTAACATATGGAGTAATGTCCCAACAATACTTTCATACACATTTTTCTCAATGTGCATAACATCAAGAAAATGTTTCACATCTAAGGTCCTCCAATAAGGAAAGTTAAAGAAAATGAACCTCTTCTTTCAATCACTTGTCCCAACATCCCTTGCAAAAGGTTTTCCAAAAAGACATTTTATATCTTTCATCTTTTGATATACCTGTTCACTGGTCAAAGGTTTAGATGCCCGCCATCTTTTGATTTTCCATTGAAATATTTTTGTAAACGTCGATAAGTATACTCCTAAAGCAGCCATCTTCAATGTCATATATAGAAATTCTTCATGTCATGCTTCAATCTAATTAAATGTGTACCCTCTTTGGAAATTGGATATCCAAGTAGGATTTTAATGCTATATCATAACAAATTACCATATGCAGGAAAGTCATTGATAGTGCCAAAGAGCATGGCTTATAAGTGGAACATTTCTTCCTTGTGAGCATCATATACCATGACCCTATCATCCCATAAGTACTTCAAGTCTTCAATTAGTAGAGCTAAGTAGACATCTATGTCATTCCTAAATTACTTGGGCCTTAAGATTAGCATGGATAACATGGAGTACATGCGATTATATAAAGCCATGAAAGAAGATTAGATATAAGTAATATTACTAGCCATATGCTGTGGGTACTACTTTACAACCCAAACAAGTTCATCTTATCAGTAGCTAATACAAGGTGTAGGTTCCTTTCATCTTTAGTGAATTCGGGGTGGTTCATCTCAAACTTCTTCCATTTTGGAGAATCAGCAAGATGTTGAAGCATGCCATCATATGTCCTTTCATCTGCATGCTACCTCAAATTTTTTACATCATCAAAATTGATATATAGGTGTTTAAATCTAGGTAGAATAGGGAAATACCATAACACCTTATTCGATCTCTTGCCGTTCTATTAGTAGCATGTCTCTTCACACATGGGACAATATGCTATCAATGTATATTCATTTCTAAACAAAACACAATCACTGGGGAAAGCATGTATCTTCTTATAGCTAAGGCCAACAGAGCGTAACATATCTTTTATGGCATATGTTTTAGGCGAAAACATATTTTTGGTCGGTAGCATTTTATTCAAAGCCTCGAGTAACTCTGTAAAGCTCCTCTTAGACTACCTATTTCTCACCTTCAAGTTGTACAACATCAACACAGTACTCAATAAGTTAAACTAGTACACCCCTCATATAATGGCTTTACCACATCGCTCTTTAAAGTTTCCATTATTTTAGGATAATCCTGGAGGTCCTCTTTTAATACATTAGCCATATCATTGAGACGGTCATCATCAAATGTACTTATGTCGAAATCAGGTGATGCAAAAGTTTCCATATGTTCAAACACCCCACTAATTGTATCCCTATGCCTTGTCTAACATGTATAAGTATGATTGATTCTATGAATCACCAAGTGCGACATACAAGTTTCTCGATCACACCACTGTATATTGCCATACTTTACATAGGGGCAAAGTATCAAATTGTCATTTGGGGGATTGTGTGAAAATGCAAACTCAAGGAAATCTGTTGCCCCATTCTAGTAGTCTCTTGTTAGCTTATCGATATACATCCACTACTTATTCAAAGATCCTATCTAGCTTAAATCATTTAGAAACAAAAACACTAATAAAAACCTATTAATCATCCATGCCTAAAATAAATTTATGAAAATATACAATGAAAGAAAAACTATGAACCTTATGTCAACACGGCTGGAAGTTGAAGAAAGAAAACTCTGAGGTTGAACGTATGACTTTCTCAAAGCAGAAAGATCTATAGCTTTTAATCGAGTGTGAAAGTTTTCAAATGTCAAACTGATTAGATGTTTTACAAACAAACACCTATTGTAGATTTTAAGGTCTTACATGATAGTTAGTTAGTAAGAACCGTTAATAGTTTTATTTTTATAAAGGTTATATTCAAGTAACCATAGGTATGTTATTAACAAATCTGCAGTGTTAAGGTCTTGCGTAATGGTTAGTTGATAAGAACTGCTAATTATATCTTTACCTTTATAATTGTTATTTTAATTAATTTACCGAGAGGTATCTTTATCATTGTTCTTTAATAACAACTATAAGGTATGTTATTATTATTTTTTATATATGTTTGAGCCATTACATTAATATATTTTTATATATAAAACATAAAAACAAAAATAAATATAACCTACCTATCATCCTCAGAGGAGTGATATGAATCATATGAAAAGATGAGTACGAGCAATGTTGAAGCAGTAACGGTGAGGAGGCGGAGGAGCAGGTTTAGAAGAAGGAGCATGAGGAGGGTGCAGAGGTTTGGTAGGAGGAGGAAGGGAAGCGGGTAGGGGTGGAGGAGGAGGAAGTCAAGCAGGTAGAGGAAGAGCAGGTTGGGAAGGTGGAGGAAGAGAAGTAGATGGAGGAGCAGGTTATGAAGCAGGAATCTCCAGCATTTATTCAGAAGCAGCATGGAGAGGAGGTGAAGGAGGAGGTTGGGGAGGATAAATCTCCAGCATTTCTTTAGCGCATCCCTTGACCATGATGATAAGGAGAATAGAGGGAGAAGGTGAAGGAAATGGAGAGTTTAAATAGATTGGAAATGAAGCATGAGATGGAAGTTGAAGAGGAATCAGTCTGAGCAATTATATATGTTTTTTTCCTGCACCATAGGTTTCATGACAGTGATTTTATAAACAATGTTATTTACTTACGAATTCATGATGGCTGTTTTGAAAGAACAATTAACAAACCACTATTTATTATATTTCGTAAGAGTTGTTTTATAATAACCACGAGTATTATTCTGTATTTTTTTAACAATAGTATATTTAAAAAATAGAACAATAGTGAGTTGATTAGGCTACTTGTCACTACAGGAGTGGCCATGATCATTGTCAAGATCATAGCCAATCCCATACTCATCAAGTATGAGATTGGCCTTCATGTTCATACTCAAGAGGTATAAAGGAAGCCTCCTTATAGCATGGTCAGTGTGCTTTATATGCCTCAACATTATGTCTAGTTGTGGAAGCATATGATGTGGAGGTGGAGGAGAAGGAGGAGATGGAGGTGACGATGTTTGATATTGGTAGGAGAAGCAGGAGGTAGAGGATGGGGAGGTGGAGAAGGAGGAGGTGGAGGATAACGTCAAGAGTTTTCTGGCAATTCTTCCATACAGTGTTTCATTTTTGTGATTGAGAGAACAAAAAAAGGAGATGATAAAGAAAATGTAGGGAAAACAAATGAAAATGGGGAGTTCAAATAGATGTATGGAACAAATGAGAGGTTAGAAAAAGAACCATTATTGCATGCATTTGAAGTTGAGTAGGACGTAATGAAAGGGTACTTGGTTCTTCTGACGATCATTAGGTAATGAGGAGGCACCTAGAGTCGATTAGCATAGGAAAGAGGAAAGGTTTCTTAAGCTTTAATTTATGTTCATCAAGTTAGAATCGTTAAGTATGTTGGTTTTTTGGAACTATGTTAAAGGAATACTTTATGACTATTAATTAATAACCGTGAAGTATGAATTTTTTTTAACTTATTTTTTAAAATATTTTAAAAGTACAATAGTGGTGTTCAGTTATCATCATCACCACTACTGTCGTCGTCCTCCTCTTCATCCTATTCATTTTTATCATCAGAGAAAGGAGAAGAAGCGTCTGACTGCAAGTTCGACCTCATTATGAGGAAGTATGAGGTTCAACGTCCTATTCAACCTATTGTGTATGCCATAAGATGCCTTGTGTGGCAGTCAAGGCCTGCCAACATCTACATCAGAGCCTCCATTTCAAGAGGAGGTGGTGGTGGTGGTGGCGGCGGCATCAAATAAGCTCCCTAGGATGTTAACATGAAGGAGAGAAGGAGGAGGCTAATAAAGAAAAGTAGTAAGAATCACAAGGAATAAGTGAGTTTAAATAGAGGTCTAATGGATGTTATGAAGGGTTATGACTTATAAAGGTCCGACGATATTAAGAAGGGTTATGACCAATGAACTGGTACTTGAGGAAGTCAGATGGTTTGAAAATGTTACATGACAATTGTTTCTAAAGACTGTTATGTTTTATCTTTGATGATATCAGATGTTGGAAATCAAATCATTTGTAAGTGTTACATGGTGGTTGTTTTTAAAGGATTGTCACTTTTGTTACTAAATAAATGATGGTTATTAACTACAACCGTTATTTTTGTGTTTTTACAAATTCCGCCTCACAATACATGACGATGCGCATAATTAACCATTACATTTAAGTGTTATATTTCCTTGCACGACCTCTGCCTTGACATACGTGATGTTTATTAGTTGTAACTGTTATGTATTAGGTGTTATAAAATCCCAAATTTGTAGTGTGGTGGATGATAGATATATGGTGGAGACTAATATTATATTGTTAAACATGAAATGAGAAAAAATTGTTTAGTGAAAAATAAATAATATAAGGGAAAGAATAATAGATAATGACAAATTTATGACTCACATTTATGGAAGTTGAATGAGGTTGGGAGAGAAGGAGAAGAGATTAGGGAGTTGATTAAATGAAAATGAAGAGCATAAAATGGAGGGGTTAATAGGGTATGTATAGGTGTTTCATTTTGTAGCAGTTTTGAGACAATTGCTACTAATTATTAATGGTTGTAAGAACTGCTACTAATTGTAAGGATAATTATTTTTTTAAAAAAAATCAATTACATGTCTCATATAATGGACATGAGTGAAAACTTGCCGTCATGTCTCATTCATTGTGATCATGCTTGAAGCAGATAGAAGAATATGTTAATATGCATGAATTTTTTAATATCATTAAACCATTAAAAAAATGAAAAGTACAGGGCAACACACCTAATGAGGGGTAAATTATCATCTCCATCAGGGAAGAAGTTGTCAAAATGATTTTGCTGGAATTGTTCACTGTCGTAGCTAATATAATCACCATTACCCAAATCATAAAGGTCTCGATGCTTAATATAGATCACCATAGGCCAATCTTTATGTTTTTCATCCTTGACATAGTATATTTGGTGTGCCTTTGAGTCAAATATATATGGCTCATCATCTTTTGCTTTACTAGTGTGAATGACTTGGGAGAAATTCACTAATGTGATGCCTAATTCATCAGTGGTGAGCCTTCATGAAGTTGTGGTATTTTCCCAGGCACATTTGAAGAGTTACTGTTAATGACCTATTGTAATTTAATTCAATAATGTTAACGAGCTTGCCATAATATGAAACACCACCAAACCTTATGTTTCTATCATTGCTACTTGCATAACTTTGAATCCCAAAGTGCCAAAAACTCTGGAATTCTGTGTAAGCAAGCCTTGATCATAAGCGACGATGAAAAACTTAAAGTAATTGACATTGTATGTTATAAACCTTGTTGCATAACCAACAGGGCCTATAGCGAGGACTTGAAAATCCCGTGAGTGGGAGTCACGATCTATAACTATTCAGCATGCCAATGAGTTTGGAAATTCCCTCTGAACTTATCTATTAACCTCAACACATGATTGTGTATGGCTTTGCATTTGTCGCCTAACTGGACTTCTAAGTTCCCTATATTAATATTCATATATATTCAATTAAGAAGCAATGTAATTGCAAATTAAGTTAGTAGAGATTAAAGGTTAATGATTGTCTTACTGAATGAAGGGATCGACTTGAGGACAATTTGTTAATACATGTTTATGGGCTTACAATTTCTCCTTAGGGTAAGCTTGATGTACTTAGATCTTCCAATCAATTTCCCAATAAGAAGGAACAACATTCCTTCTGTAGATGGGCTAGAGGGAGGGCAATAATCAACACAAGATGGATAGTTGTAAGATGTCTCAATGTCATCAAAATATCTTGAACAAAAATTTAGGATCTCATCTCCTAAATACCCTTATGCTATTAAACTATCAGGCCAAGCCCTATTTCTGACATATAATTTTAATTTGCCTAAAAACTTGTAAGTTTAACATAATGCTATTATATTGATAAATTAAATTAAATAATTATGCAATATGTTTAAAGAAGATATAAAATTACATACTTCTTAATAGGATACATCCATCGATAATAAACTGGGCCACCAAGCTTTGTTTCTTGAACTAAGTGTATTATGAGATGAACCATTATTGTGAAAAATGAGGGTGAAAATATCATTTCCATATGACAAAGGGTTATAATAATTCTCTCATGCAAATGATCGAGCTCATCAATGCTCAAACTTTTTTCACACAACTTCCTGAAGAATGCGCAAAGCTCCACTAATACCATAGACAAATCTTGAGGGAGATTGCTCTTTATGTCCAAAGGCAGTATTTGTTGCATCAAAATATATGAGTCATGACTCTTTAACCTTAGAACTTTCAAGCCTGTTAGTCAACACATCTAGAGATGTTGCTTGAATATCTATCAGGGACTTTGATTTTCTTTAGTGTGGACAAGAAGATATCCTTGGTTGGCTTTGTTAATGTTTGATTTTTATGACTTAAACTTGCCATGTTCATCCAGTCAATGATCATCATGAATTCCCATGGCTTCTAGATCTTTTCGAGCTTGAAGATGATCCTTTGACTTTCTCGAGTCATTCAAAAAAGTATAGACTACATTATCACACACACTTTTCTCAATATGCATAACATCCAGGCTCTGTTGCAACAAATTTGATTTCTAATAAGGAAGGGTGAAGAAGATGCCTTTCTCATGCCATTAAATAGGAGGACCTCTATCTATATCATCTTTTCTCTCAAACTCAACATTAATATCCTGTAACTATTGTAATATATCATTTGAGAATCCTGTTTAAATCCAATTGAAATAACAAAATCCAAATTCAAGCCTGCACTTTTAACAAATTCTTAATCACGCCAAGGGGCCTTATTAGGGATTTCTTAATGTTGTTAAAAGACTAAAATGTCCCTACATAGTTAAAAAATTGAAAACAGTAGTAGGCCCTTTTAATTGTTTTAAAAAGATTTAATTGAGATTCCCTTATTTAAATATTACGAGTATCATCTAAAAAAAATTAACTTTATGATTTCACAGATCACATTGGGCTGATCAATTCATTTTTAATATTTAGTCAACATAATGTAATATACCAAATTTTGAGACTAAAGGCTTGAGAGTAAGTCTAAATCAAGAAGACTATTGAGCCCAGTTTATCAAGAGTCCCAAGAATGTCCGTGAAATAGAATGATTCTCCGGTTGTATGAGGACTTAGAGTGTGAAAGTCATCAGATAGAATATACCGATGCAAGTATACTTTGGCACACTTGGCGCCATTTGGTTTGGCCACATGAGTGCATGTATGACGCCATGTAGGTCCCATATGTAGAAAGTAGCTTTCGAGTAGGCACAATAAAAAGTAGCTTTATTAAAGTAGCTTTTAGGTTGAAACCATAAAGTATTCTATGTATGTTAGTAGTCAGAAGAAGTATACCAGTACCCAGGTATATGTGGCGTTGTCTAAGGCCTATACCGATAAAGTAGCTTTTAGGTTGAAGGAGACACCTATAAAGTAGCTTTATTAAATTAACTTTTAGGTTGGAACCATTGAATGCTTATACCTCATTCCTTTCAACTTTTACTTTTGGGTTGGCTCAATAGTGTAGCGCCACCTAGCCTTAGTCTTGACAACTCATCAGTCCCCAGCCCCATTACATGTTAGACTTTCCCTGACAATGATCATGAAAGCTGAATGAAATCATTGAACCTCCTTTCCTTGACCTATGAGGACGCCCAGACATGTGAGAGAGAGAGGAGGCCAAGTTTTAAAAGAGTGCTTAGCACCCCTGATTTCAAGAAGAGAGTTAGGCACCCTGAGGAAAAAGAACGTCTGGTACCCTATGATTTTACACTTAGACACATGTCATTACAAGACTCCTAACACCTCCCCACACTCTTTAATATTCGGAAAAGGCTGCAAAATAGGGGGCAAATAGGAAGAAAAATGGAGAGAAAAATAAAGAGGAAAGAGAAAACGAAATTAAAGAGCACAAGGGAGAGAGAAAGTGTTCCCGGGTGATTTTTACCTCCGAATTCACGTTTTTAGGTCCCAGAGTCTTCACAAAACTTGTTCATCTTGTTGAGGGAAATGTTTCTATGATTTTGGATTCTTGAAAGGAGGGTTCTGGTGCTATCTATAAGGTAGAGGTGCTGGCAAAATAGAGAATAGGTTGTAGCACCGGCTAGAGGTAAGCCTAAGCTTCAATTTAAGTATAATATTTTGGAGTATTAACTAAGATTTCATGATGTTGCGGTGATGCCCTATTTTTTTAAGAGGTAATCTTGAGGTTTTACTGATCATATGAGTATGAATATGATGTTAGACAAGGCTTAAGTATGATATAAATAGGTTTCGGTAAGTCTTGTGGTTAAAATTACAAAGTCATGTTGTAATGGCCTTAAGGTGACTTTTGGCCAGATCTGATTAATAGGGAAGGATTATTATTTTGATGATTTTAAGGTTTCTATTGAGTTCAAAATGAAAAAATGTGTGCGATAAAGGTAAGAAACCCATTCTGGGAACATCGGAATAGAAAACAGAATTTTGGCCTAGAAACCCTTAAGTTTTGGCCAAGTGTGGCTTATAGAGATGGAATTGGTTTTTTCTCAATTTGAGGTTAGAAAGGGATTCTACACACAAAATGGTGTGTGAATAGCTTATGGAAATGATTTTAGTGTGTGTTTGGATTAACTTTTGAGAATAGCTTTTACGATTTACGAGGTAAGTATGTGAGAAGAGTTTTATCTCGATTTACGCAAACTGTGGTTTGAAACCACGGTTTGGTGGTTTTCCAAACACACACTTAGAAGGGTTAGATTAAAAATCCTAAAATTGGAATTTAAGGTTGTTGGTGATAGTGCTGCCAGATTCATTTTTATGACAGTCAGGTTATTTGTGGACTGATTTTGAATGACTAAATCTTTTCCAATAGTTAAGAAATTTTATAGGGTTTTCATAGATATCCTACACTTTAAAATAAGGTATAGAATGCATTATTTGGGATAGTAGATTGTAAGTTATAATTTATTAAACTTTAGGCATTGAATCTGAAAAGTATCCTGAGATAGTTGGGTTGGTCAAGGATTTCTAGATTTATGTACCTATTATTGGTAGTGGGTGATATTTTTATTTTAAATAGGACTTATATAGATTCACATAGGACTTTGAATCACCTCATTTAGAATTTTCTAGATTAAGTTATAAATTTTCAAAATTGACCAATGAAATCTAGCAGTTTAGGGTTGATACCCGAATTTTTAATCTTTAAAGGGAATAATGGTTAGTAGAACCATAAGGGTTAGAAAAATGTTTTAGAGACCAATGTGTCTTATGTTGGATATTTATTCGACATAACACAAGATTTTTAAAGATTATATAAGAGAAACAAGTCATGAGTAATGACTTATTGTCATGGCTCTAATGAGTTAAATGCATAATATGGTTATGTATCTAGGGCCATTAGATGTCAAAGAAGACGCAATGGAAGGTTTGTCAATGTAGTACCTTACATTTCTTCCCCTTTATTACATATACGGAAGCGTTTACTTATATTCTCTTAGGGGATTATTACCCAATTCCGGCTGTTGAGACATGATTCTTACTTTTCAAGAGCAAATCTTAGGCCTTCATTTTGATTTCTAATTTTGACCTCAAGATCAAGTGACAATTGACTCTTTTTTCCTTAATTATGGTAATATTAATTCTTGTGCCATTAATTCTTTCAATTCTATTTCTTAATTCTTTATAGACACTACTTCCCTTTTCCTTTGGATTAGGGTTAGATTTTATGCCATTCGAATATATTCTAAAGGAATAGGGTATTTTCTTTTGACTAATTCATACTGAAATTCATATATTTTATTCCGAGTGCGGTTTCTAAAACTTCATTCTATTTCTTATTCATTATACCTACCTTCAATATTATTTTTAAACTACATAGGGTCATTCTTGTCTTTTAACAACATTCAAAAATTCCTAATGAGGCCTCTTGGCTTGATTAAGAATTTGTTGAAAGTGAAGGCCTAGATTTAGATTTTGGTATTTCAATTATATTTAAATGGTATTTTCCCATATAACATCTCCTAATAATATAGTGGGAAGACCTCTTTTTTCTTGCTTTTCATCAAAATGAATCGGTTGCAACCTAAATCTATCCATTGTGTCTAGGAAACGCCGATGTCCTATAAAGCACAACTTTTGACTATGTGGAAGTAGAAATGGATGAGAGTCATTGTTACATTTAGGACATGCCAACCTAGAATGGATATTCCACTTAGAAAATGTTCCTAGGCCAAGAAAGTCACTAATTATCCACATAAAGGCTGCACGGTTGAAGAGCTTTTTCTGATATGAGTCAAAGGTGTCTACTCCAACATCCCATGGCTTTTGCAACTCGTTAATCAACAGTTGCAAATAGACATCAATATCATTACTCGGTTCTCTTTTCCCTAGAATAATCATGGATAAATTGAAAGAGCTATGCTTCATATACATCCTAGGTGGGAAGTTGTATGACACTAAGATGTTTGGCCATATATTGTAACTAGCGCTAAGGTTTCCAAAAGGGTTAAAAATATATTTTACCAAAGCAAGATGCATATTCCTCGAGTTCTCTGGAAAATGTGAATATTCTACACCAATAGCTTTCCACACCTCCACATCTCATGGGTGTCATAACTTGCCATCCAGATTCTTCTCAACATGATGCTATCTCATATGCTCTGCCATTTTCAAAGACATGTATTGCCTCTGCAAATAAGACATCAGGGGGAAGTATATGAGAATCTTCACAAGTCTCTTCCCTTATTTCTTTCCCTTTCGTATAAGCTTCCTACTAGACGTATTACACAGTTTACAATTCTCTTTCAGTATCATCTCCCCAATACAACATGTAACCATTGGGGCATACATCAATTTTTCTATACTTTAACCCTAGCTTGTTGATAATATTCCTCTCCTTATAGTACTAGGAATATCATCATTGATGAAAGCATCACTTAGTTATTCCAGCATAATTGACATCGCCTTATTAGAAATGCCATACAAGCACTTCATGTGGTACAATTTTATCAGAAATGATAATTTATAATATTTCATACTTGGATATAAAGACTTCTCTCCATTATGCAGAGGTAAAATAAAGCTTTGGCATCTTGATTACTTTCAAACTCTAGCTTTAGACCTTGCACTTCATGTTGAGTGAAGTTGTTTGAATGATGTAATATCCCAAAGTTTGGGACAAGAGGTTTGAGATTAAGCCAGAATTAAGTGAAATTTAGCAAATGTCCTAGTAAGGCATAATTGTATACCCCAAAATTCCTTTATACCTTTAAAGGGAGTATTACGGTGAGTTAAAGAGCTCAGGGAATGACAAAATAATGCAATTATAAGACATACAAAGTAGTGTTGATACCAGTAAATTTTCTGGTGTGGTAGTCATGTTTGTGTGGTAATTTCAAGAGGCAAATGATGTCCAAAGATTATAAAAATTTCCAGAATGAAATTACACTTATCAAAATTTAATTTGATAGGTCGTATGAGTCATTTGAAGCTATACAAAAAGAGTTATGTATTTTTGAAGCTAGCCCAGTGAAACTGACATTTTTCAGTGTCATCTTCCAAAAATGAGAATAATGAGCTTCTATTTGGCCAAATTTTATATTTTTCCTTAAAAATAGACTTAATAAGGGTCGCATAGCTTTTAGAACCACCCCAATTGGATACCTATACAATTAGATATGAATTTTCAAAGTTTGATGAAAATTTTGCCCAATTTTGCATTGAGTGCGAAAATGGAATAAAATGTAAGGGAAAAATAGTCATTTGACCACTAAGAGTAAGCAGCCATTATTTCCCTTTTTTTCAATTCATTCAAACGAGGAGGGAAAATAAAGGAAAATAGTAAGAAATGATTTATTTGGAAAAATCATAAAATGTAAGGGCAAAATGGTAATTTTGTCACAAGACAAAAAATGATTGTTTCTCCCTAATATTCCCAATAATTTCAATTGAATGGGAATTAAAAAGGAGGGAATTTGCTACTTGGTAATTAATAAACCTATTTTGGTGAATTATTATCAAGAAAAGTCGAATAGGCAAAAGCTTAAGGCTTTTGTCAACTACTTGTAAGGTGTCATAATGAGATAATTTGAGAGTAATTTATACTCTCTCATTTCTCATTCGTTTTTCGGTGGAATGAAGAAGAAAAAGGAGAAATGAATATTTTGACAAAAATGAGATATTTGGACCAATGGGAAATGGACACATGGAAAGCAAATTGGTAAATTTATTTAACCATCATCCTTCATCCTTTCCATCTCATTCTCTCATGCAAATAGAACGTAAGAGAGGGAGGGAGCTGAACGAGAACTTGAAGAAGCAAAGGGAGCTTAGGGCTTCCATCAATCAAGGTAAGATGCTTGTAATCTTGAGGTTTATGCTTGCTAATCACTTCACAACCTCTCCTTATCTCTTCTTCACCATTGAATTCATGGTTTTCAAGGAAAAATCTCAAGAGAAGAGAGAAAGAGGGATGACATTTTAGAGAGAGAAAGTAGAGGAATCAAGAGGTAAACTTCAAGACTTGCTTCATTTTCCTCGATTAATGATTGTTCTTGTGATTATTGGTGGATATAGTGTTGTTTCTCTTATCTTCTACTTGATAGGCTAAAGTTGAACTGTAGGGGAAATATTGCTCAAATCCCCTCTAAGCAGGTCCAATGAGTGTTTTAATAGCTAATAATGTGATTAGAAGTAGAAAGGAAGTGATTAAGCAAGAGAAAGCAAGAATCTAATACAACTTTTCTAAGAACTCTAAATTGTTGCCTTATGTGCGGTATGAACAAAGAGCTAGAATTTCATCAATTTGATGGTTCCATTGAGTTTAGAGGGGAAAATTGTGTAGGGTTTATGTTGATGATAAAGTGAGAAAAGCCTTAGAATGTGAAATGACCAAATTACCCTTAAAGCTCTAAGTAGGGGCTGTCGAGGGCATTTTTGTCATTTGGGCCTGATTTTGACTAATCTGAGGTCAGAAATGGATTTTACATGTAAAATTGTGTAGGATTAGCCTAGGTCATAATTTCTGGTATGGTACAGTTGGACCGGGTACGGAGGGGAGTAGGCCGGGTCTTAGGGGCATTTTGACAATTTAGCATTTTTGAGCTAATTTAGCCAATAATATGAGTTTGGAATGATACATGGATGAGTAATGACTCATTTATTGTACATTTTGGAATTTTAAAACCAGACGGTTGTTCCCGAACTGGAGCAAAGACGGTGGATCAAGGAAGAGCAATTAAGGTAGTGAACTTACCTAGTCTGCATGTATATGATATGTATGTTTTTGCATTGTTTTATTGACTACTTTGCCTAAATGTATTGAACGTATTGATTGATTGAAGCTCTGTTATGTTTATACGATGACCATGAGTATGTTGTAACATTGAGCATGTAGATGTCATCATATTGGCATGATTTTATGAATAGCAAGCATATCATGCATTAAATATATATCTTGCATGCATAGTGGTAATGTTTACTACTGAGATTCTCTTGAATCTCACTCTTCCTAACCCAACCATATAGGTAAATTAAGTACAGGTGCAGAATGCATGGAGATATGCAAAGAGGAATTCCGGAGGAAAATTGAGGATTGAAGTGCAAGGCATTATTTTGTAATTGATTTAGATACTGTGGAAGTTTTATGAAATTATACATGTATGTATAAGAATGAATGAGTAAAGTTAAAGTAGAGAATAGCTCTAATTGGATTAAAAAGAGAAATCGCTCGCATACTCTGATATATTGAAACTAAGAGTCGATGAGGTATTAGTGATGTAGTGAATCTTGTGAGAATGATGACAAAGTTTTCTACCCCTTGAAAAACCCTCTCGACCCTAGGTTCAATCCTGAGTTGAGAATGAGAATTTGTGAACGTTTTTCAAAAGTTGGGTAGTCCGCGTTCAAATCCTAGTTCCACAATGGATTTCACTACTCATTTGTACTCATTTGGGGCTATTAGAAATATGCTATCACAAATGATCCCCGAAAGCATCACGCACTACACCATTGATGAGTTCATCTCTCTCAACATGTACGGCTGCTTATGATAATGTAAGAGCATCGTACCCAACCATACCTTTTGTTTCACCGTTCATTGTCCAATACGTATGCTCTTATGGGAATGGCTTTACTATTAAATATTTTCTAACTACTACTCTTGCGTACCATGTCTGAAGTTGCATTTTGGGTATGAACAATATATGTTACCATTAATACCGGCTGAATTGTAGTGAAATCTAAAAAAGAATCTAGACCCGCCTAATATCATAGTGAGGTGCGAGGCAATTGTATTCATGATCTATCTATCGTTCTGATTGTTATGGCTAATAGAATAAAGGGCGGGATGATTAAATTCAAAATTTTTATCATTAACCGCTACTAAAATCACTACTATCATGTACAATAGTAGTAGGTTTAGTGTAACCACTACTAACATTGATGCAAAAAAGCTGAGACATTTGAAATCTAAATTACACATTTATAGCGGTTTTCAACCATTACAAGTCTTCAACAGTCCCTTCTAGAGGCAGGATGATTCAAAATTTGAAATACGCATTTGTAGCAGTTTACAACCAATATTGAAACCGCTACAAGTCTGTAATGGTCACTTCTAGAGGTGGGATGATTTGATATTTGAAATATGCATTTATAGTTTTTTACAACCACTACAAATCTTTAATGGTTACTTTTAGAGGTGAGATGATTTAAAATTTGAACTAATGTTAGTTCATAAACAACTACTAATACAAAGTTATGTATTTTTTTTCATTTTTTCAATTTATATGTTCTAAATTTAGTAATAAACCAAATTACTTATTTATTATATCATTTTTAAATGATATATTCTAACTTTACTAATAAACCATTTATTAAAAATTAAAAAAAATCCTATAACACTTATACATAAAGGTTAGTAACAACAATTAAATATAACACAATTTTAAAATATCACAGTCATGAGATAAAAAAAAGTACAAAAGAAAACAATTACTCCCTCTACAAGACCCAATATCCTCACATGTCTCATCATCTTGATCACCTTTGTCGCCTTCGCCGCCTCGCACTCTGAAACTGGTGCAACTGATAGAGGAGCGGGGACCTGGAATTGCACATCAACAACCTAAGAGATTTGAATATTAGGTAGAGGCATTCCGGGTGTGTACTAGGAAAATACTTGTTACAGGACCTATGAAGCAACCTAGGCGCTAACTATATTGAGAATAGCCTTAACTCGAGCTTCAAACTACTGATTCCACCCTTATACAACCTGTGATAGATGGGCCTATAACTCCTACTACACCTCATATCGGACCACTTGCTTGACCTACTCTCTTAGCTGGTCTACATCAATATCAAATGATCTCCTTAATCTTGAGGTTTTGATAGTGGACGTAGTAGCACTCTGAGCTGATGGTGGCTGGCCCCTGCTCCACCTATAAACCCTGTTGGGTCTAGCACCAAATCCTAGCCACGACAACAACCTAAGTGATCCTCCTCATTATTGAAACCCACGATCAATGAAGCTGTCTTATTCACAATTTATCCCTAAGATTCCCTTATCTCCACCTGCTTTCTCCTAATCCATTCCTGCAATAATATAAATATTATTTAATTACTATTTATTATTTGAATAATTTCATTTGTTATATAATTATAAAAATTTACATTAAATTAATTTTCTTACAATAACTTTCTTTACCTCATCCGACGTATGAATGTCATCACTGTGCCTATGTGTGACCCTACAAAAGTTTCCAAAAATCAACCTCACTCTCCTCACTCCTAGCCTCCTCCTCCTACATAAATTAGAAATAGAAAATAATGAAAAATAACATAAGTTATCAATTGACAAGAATAATATTGATTATGCAACATACCATCTTACTCATCTTAATTGCAAAAATCTTTGTTCCATTTGTATGGTAGATCCGCTAGAAGCCCTTGCTCCTTATATTCCACATAGATAGTTGCTTTGTATAAAAGAACAAATTGGAAGCAAGAGTAATAAGAATATTGAAATTCAAATAATATTTTAAGTTTTTATAGTATTAAACAAATTACCAATCGTGCAGGAGTTCTCTTAAAGTGAACAAATCTTGCTCAATCCTCAGCCAAGACATTGCTAGGCATGTCACTTATAATACCCCTAATAGGTCTCATCCCGTCCCCATTCTACTTATTCTAGAGCCTAGACCTTTGGTTCTTCTAGCTATCACCCATCTTTTGGATGCCACATATGGTCCTATCATCCATCACATTGAATCTTGTCTACAACATAAAAATTAAATTAAAAATATTATTTAATATGAATATTTTCAATAATTATTACATACTTACCTTAACATTTTCCCAAACAACATTTTTAGTCTCGCTGTCACCCTTGGACCAAGTTTCCAAATAAATTGGAAAGTTCACATAATTATGGTGAATCTATTAGATTTCATGCTTTGATGATACCAATGTTTAAGACAAAATTAGAAAGGTTTTTCAAAAGATTAAAGTTCTTAGAAAAAGGTTTTGAAACAAACAAAGGTCATTTACTATGAAATAAATTGATCACTCAAGTGACCACTCGAGTGATGTATTTTGTAAAATAACTAATCACTGCAGTAACTACTGAAAAAGCAAAACTTAAATCACTTGAGTAACCACTCAAGTGATGTTGGAGAATTTTCCTTCACTACTATACCACCATGGTGATTCCTCTAGTGATCTATTTTAAAAATATTTTTCAAAGAGAATATTACTCGAGTGATGCTTTAATTTGTCATCACTATCACATCACCATAGTGATCTGTCCTAATGATCAGTTGTGTAAAAAGCTTTCAAAGAGAGGATCACTATAGTGACCACTTGAGTGATGTGTTCAAATTTCATCACTATCACATCACTAAGATGATCTGTTCTAGTGATCAGCTAACTAAAAATATTTTAAAGTTAAGATTTCTCAAGTAACCACTTGAGTGATATGTGAAAAAGAGCATCACTAGCATAGCTACACAGTAATCTTGGTAGCACACTGATTATTTGAAAATTTTCTGAGTGTAAGATTACTCGAGTGACCACTCGAGTGATGTGTAAAACAAGTGTTTCACTACCAGAATACTACAGTGATGATATCTAGTTATCTGTTTCTTTTAAATTCAAAGGAAACAAGATTACTCAAGTGATCTTGTTATTCTCATCACCACCGGATCACCACAATGATGTTCCTAGTAATCTATTTTCAAAAGAAACAAGATCACTCGAGTGATCCTATTTTTTGCATCACTACCACATCATTGCAGTAATCTATCCAATGCTCAGTAAAGATCACTTAAGTGACCACTCGAGTGATGCATTTCTAAAAAATAGAGCATCATATCAGAATCTTGAAACTCATTCAAATTCATTTTTAACTTGTTCTTTTTGCTTCTAATTGCTCTAACACTTCATTACATTGGTGATTAAGCTTCTTATAGGTGATCAATCATGGATTAACACAAAAAATTTAAAAAGAATTTTTTATGTCAGAAGCATTAAATGCTCAGAGATTTCAGATGCTAAACATTCTCTTTGCTTCAACGGTGAATTCCAAAGACACAAAGAATGTTCTGATATTTCAATAGCTAGAATCAAAGACCAAGCACTATAACTAATACTTTCAAAAGTAAAGGTCATTAATCATTCTCACACTATAAATAAGAGAGTATTAAAGATGAAGCAAAAACTCTGCACGAAAAATTTACTATTACATTAATTGCTAAGTCTTAAGCCCTTAAGTAATATTCTGTACTTCAGTGTTTATTCTTATACTCTTGTGAGAATCATTTATTGAATCATTTATTAAAGTGAGTTACTCAAGATTGTAGGATCTTGAGTGGGCATTAATTGTAAAGTGTAAGGGGGAGTGATTGTTCTTTGAAAAAGAACTTGCTTGTACTGAGGCACCAATAGCCCTAAGAATCTTGAAAGATAGTGGAAATCTTAGAAAGGTTTCTAAGGATTAGACGTAAGTCAAGTAGTTTGGACGGAACCAATATAAATCCCCTGTATCAACCTTCAGCGATATCTCTCTAGTTTTACTCTCTTTTTTAAGTTTGAATTTAAGTTTAAATTTTTTAAATATCACCCAATTCACCCCTACTTAGGTGAAAGACTTGTACTAACATTTGGTATCATAGTAGGTCTTTTTGTTTTTAGTTTTAACAGCCTAAGCAGGATTCGATGGCAAGCTTGGGTAAAGGTATACTTCCTGATGGAGCTTCAATCACTAGACTACTAGGGTTCTGTGGTAAACACTTCTCATTCTGGAAAGCCAAATTCAAAATGTTCGTAATAGCAAATGAATATGGTCTCTCTGGCAAGTCAAACAAGATAGAGACTATGTTCCTATAAAGAGATAAGGAGAAAGAATGATTCCAAAGATGCCGGTTGAGTTCAATGACATTGACAAAAATTTGATGACTCTAAGCAGCAAAGCCATTTTAATGATTCAAAGTGCTTTGAGTTAGAAAGAGTACTTCAAAATTTTTACTCTTCCCTCTACCAAAGACATGTGAGAGGCACTAGAAATTACTCATGAAGGTACATCCAGGATTAAAGAAAATAGAGTCAACACTTTTATCACTGAGTATGACCTGTTTCAAATAAAGCTAGGAGAAAGTATTACAGAATTCAAGTAGATATACTCATATTGTCAACCAACTTATTGCTTTAGGTAAGATCTATGATCAAAACTCTCAAGTAAGAAAATCCTTAATATTCAAAAAGTGGGAAGCCAAAGTTAAAGCCATAGAAGAAACCAAAAGAAAATCAATGAGATTGGTAGCTTCTCTATTTAGAAGTCTTTCTGAATATAAAGGGAAGAAAAAAAATTCAAAAAAGAGCTGGAAGAGATATATGAGAAGAAAAAGAAAGGAGTGGCCCTTGAATGCAGTTAACGAAAAGGAATCAAATGAGTCAAAAGAATAAGAAGAACTTGAAGATGATGAGATGGGCATGACTGTGAGAAGATTCAATAAGTTCTCAGGAAAGATCAAGGATTCAACAAGTTTCATAAAGCAGGTCCTAGAGGCAGAAAAGAAGCAAAAGATCAAATCATTTTCTTTGAGAGTGACAAGCCTAGACATATTAAGTCTGAATGTTCTCTCTATCTAAAGAACAAAGAAAATAAGAACAAGTTCTCCAAGAAGAAGGCAAATGTCTTTTCAATCTAAGAGATAGTTCTTTTGATGAAGATATTGATGATGAAGAGGTTGCTAACATATGCTTGGTAGCCTAAAAAGAAAAATTAGACTCAGAGGAGGTAACGGATTCTAAACCTACTTATGATGAATTACAATCAAAATATAACACTTTACATTCTGAATTTATCAAAGTAGTTAAGGAGTTGGTAAGCTCCAAGAAAATTAAATTACTTTAAGAACAACTCAAGGAACCATATACTATTTCTTATGAGACATGTCAAGTTCTAAAGGTAAAGAACATTGACCTTACCAAGACACTTGAGAAATTTATTAAGGGAAGTGAAATGCTCAAGGTTATCTTGAAGGCTCAAAGGTTTACAAATGATAAGTTTGCTATAAGGTATAATCCAGACTTGGACAAAAAGAGACAAAAAAAAAGAAGGGTGGTAAAACTTACCTCAATCATTTTCAATACTTTGTGCATATATCTAATCCTTTTGCTCATTCTAACTTTTGTAATAAAAAATGACATTATATTTCTTGTTATCACATAAAAGAAGGAATCATAAGCACTTATAAATGGGTTCCAAAAGGATCACATGTGCCAAGAGTGATTCACACTAACTAGAAAGAACCAAGAAAGTATGGGTACCTAAAACTGTTAGAACTAGCTGACACCCAAGAGGGGGTGAATTGGGTATATGGTAAGAATGTCTGATCTTTTAAAATCTTTTCGCATATTGTTAACTCAGTATATATATGGAAGTATAAACTCACAAGCAATTATATAAATCATATATGCTGGAAATATAAAAGCTTAGAGAAGAGAATGTGCAAACTGTGATTTATCCTGGTTCGGTCCAATCGACGATGACCTACGTCCAATCCCCAGGCTCCTCCTGAGATTTCCAATCCACTATCTTCTTGTTTAACCTGGTACAAGAAAAGCATATACAATTCTCTTATGAAATTACTCCCCCTTACACATAGTAAGGTTTACTCCTTCTTATGGCAAGTCGAGCAAAGCAATCCCGAAGACCTTTCTCACCTGCTTAACCGTGCAAGTCTTACGAGCAGCAACGTTTTCTCCTGCTTACACTATTGTAAGTCTTACGAGCAGCAACGTTCTCTACTACTTGCACCTTGTAAGTCTTACGAGCAGAAAGTCTTACTGGCGATTCTCTCTACAGCTTTCCCGTAAGGTAATCAACCCTCTCAAGGTCCCTCTACCTTGAGATCACTTCTTAGATACAGATGAAGTGTTTACAAGCTCTCTCACAGAGTGGATATGATTCTCACTGAAGTACAATAAAAATAATTTCACTCTCACATGTACATGATATTGTAAACTGATAAGAATAGAGAGTATGTGAAGCGAACGACTTATAGTATCAGCATATTGGCAGTTGGGTTCTCATCTCTTGTGTATTTGGTCATTGTCGCATCATCTGCTCTTCTTGTCTGAATGCTTTGGTTTATATAGGAGATGCGTTGAGAACTTTTGGAGCCTTTAAATATTTTCCCGTTGTAAGCCCATCATGTGTCTGACAGATACTTCAGTGTTTTCTCATTGATCCGACAGATGCTTCAGCCATTGCTTACAATTAGCACGTTGTTAGTTGTTCGTTTAATTATGTTGCTGCCCATGATTCATTGTCAGATAGGTCTTTAAACATTAATCTATTGATAGCATCTCAATATACCCGTTAGATGTTCTGACAGATTTCCACTTTAGAAAAACTAGCCGTTATTAGTTGACGCTCGGCTTCTCGTGAAACAACTTTTCGGCTCTTCTCATGATTTCTTCATTATTAATCTGGAGAAATACTTCAACCACTGATATAATAAAGTATTAGTCATGAATACATTGAATTAATAATCAGAAACTAAATTTCTGCATTGTGGGACTCATCACTTCGAGTGACGATGTTTGCCATGAGTCACTTCTGATCTTGAAGATGCAACCCAAACTTTTAATCTCCTGTTTTATACTTGAAATAAATGTCAAATGATGTTTAAGTATAGTAACAAGTGTAACCACAATGATTAGATAACGTTTGAGCATATTCGGATTCGTCCCATAATTTGTCTTCACTTCAAGGTTTGCCAAACTCAAGTGCATAAGTTGTTTTCTAGTTTCTGCAAGGTTTTCTGATTCTGGAAGCATTCTAATTCAATAAGAATTCAATGGAAATACGTTCAAGCTTCACTAGAAGTGATTTGAGAAAGTGTAAAATTAACTTGGAGTGATCAGTTATGGCACTGGAGGTGATCTGAGGAAGTTTAATATTCACTGGAAGTGATTCAGCATCCACTGGGAGTGATATTGCAAAGTTTATATATCACTCAAGTGATTTGAGTACCACTGGGAGTGATTTTGAAAACAGTAAAATATTCCGCCAGTGATTTAAGAGCCACTGGAAGTGATATTGAAAATTTCACATATCACTCGAGTGATTTGGAGATCACTGAAAGTGAATTTCGAAACAGTGAATTTTTCTTGCAGTGATCTTGTCGCGCACTGGAAGTGATTCTAAAAAATCTCATATCACTGGAAGTGAAATTGCGAACAACAAATTTTTCTTGTAGTGATTTGGCTTGCACTGGAAGTGATTTGCAAAATCAACAGAATCACTCGAGTGAATTGGATGCACTGGAAGTGATTTTCAGCACAGTGAAAAATTTTGGGAGTGGTCTTATAGGCTACTGGAAGTGATCTATGGAATAAGCCATATCACTCGAGTGAATTTTGGAATCACTCGAGTGATCTACAATTTCTGGCATATCACTCGAGTGATCTGTTCTTCATATCACTTTAACTTCGTTGTTGCGTTTCCAATTCTTCAGCAAACAAAGGCAACTTCCAGATAACATAACTCTTCAAATATAACTCAATAATTGCTATATTATATATCAATAGAAAGCTATTTAAATCTAGTTTCATATGGTACCAGTTTCAGCTCAATTGGATCTATGGTTTGAGAGTTATGTCCAAAATACCGAACCTGTTCTGGAAGGTGACGCTGATTTGAGTTTCCACTTGCAACATTTATATCTCCTTCATCTGAGCTCCATTGAATGACGCATTGGAAGTCTATTTTTATATGCAACTGGTTTTGTCTCAATCGGAGTTGCATTTTGAGAGATATGATTAAATAACCAGACCTTACTCAGCTAGACGAAAACCAGAGACTCGCCGCTACGGTGCATCACTTGCTGAAACAGTGAATCACTCCAAGTGATTTTTACTGTTTAAAGAATCACTCGAGTAATTCTGAAAAATCACTTCGGTTGCTACAGTGCTACAATATGCTACAGTACCAAATACGCTACAGTACCCGTACACTACAGTACCGCTGCTACAGTAACCAAAGAACTTGAATCTTCATATTCTTCATTAATTCTTACAAGTTCTTCATTTCTCAATCTCTTTCTTTCATTGCTTGACTAATCTACAAGATATGCAACATTAAATATAGTAGTTAGTCAATGTAAGAGATAAGTATATTATGCAAACTTCTTACTCTTAATATTTGACATCTATATTTGTCATCATCAAAACTAATCATATCTAACAAAAACTTGACTGCCATTGATTGTAGGTATGTCTTAAAGCATCAAAGACAAGAAAATGTACATTGATAGTGGATATTCGAGACACATGAACCAAAAGATGGAGGCAAAGTAAGCTTTAGAGGAAATCAATCTAGAAAGATTGCCAGAATTGGTGAAGTTGAGAAGAAAGATGGAGTACAAGTTAAAGATGTCCACTATATAGAGGGAATATGCCACAATCTACTTAGTGTAAGCTAAAGCACTGGTAGAGACAATTTGGTCATCTTTGACTCAAAATAATGTCTCATTGTGAGTAAGAAGGATCTTCAAATCAATAAAGATGATCTTAAAGTCAAGATAAGGGCCTCATGGGATGATAACTACTATACTCTTAATAGAAATACTAATGTTACTGAAAATTGCCTTTTAAGTAATGCCGATGAAAGTTGGTTATAACATTAAGTACATGTCAACATGAACCAACTAGGCAAATTATTAAAAAATAATTTAGTCATTGGTCTACCTAAACTTCATTTTAAAATGATATCATCTGTGATTCTTATAAAAAAGGGAAACAAATAAAGTCCTCTTTCAAATATAAGAAGATAGTCTCAACAGAGAAAGCACTCCAGCTACTCCATATGGATGGACCTACAAGAGTAAAGAGTTTTAGTGAAAATCTCTATACTCTGGTAATTGTTGATGACTATTCTAGATTTACTTAGACTATATTTCTTTCCTGAAAAGATGAAACTTTTGATAATTTTTTTGTGTTTTACAAAAAGGTCCAAAATGAGAAAGGTATGCCTACTATGTCAATTAGGACTAATCAAGGTGGAGAATTTGAGAATCAAGATTTTGGAGAATACTATGATGCAAATGGGATTGATTAAAACTTCTCAGCTCTAAGAACTCCACAACAAAATGGTGTTGTTGAAAGAAAGAATACAGTGTTCATAGATATGGGAAGAGCTATGTTGAATGAAAAGGAAGTGTCACAAGTATTCTGAGCATATGCAATGAGCACAGTATGCTATGTTTCAAACAGAGCTTGTAATATCCAAAATTTTGGGATTAGAGGCTTGAGGATAAGCTTGAATCAAGTGGACTGCTAAGCCCCAGTTTAGCAAGGGTCCCAGAAATGCATGAGAAACAGGATGAATGATAGAAACCACACTCGGAATAGAATTTGGATTTCGGTGCAAATTAGTCGAAAGAAAATACTCAATTCCTTTAAGATATGTCAAGATGACATAGAACCTGACTCAGATCCAAAGGAAAAAGGAAATGGTGTTTAGAAAGAATGGATTTGAATTCCAAAAGTTGGAATAATGCTGCCTGTGTGTATTCTATGTAGGGCATTTAGTTTTCATGATGCTTTTAGATAGGAAAATGATGTCCAATACCTATGAAATTTTCTAGAATAAAAGTATACTTATCAAGCTTTAATTTGATAGATCATATAAATCATTTGGAGTTGTACACAAAGAGTTATGTATTTTTTAATTTAGCTAAGTAAAATTGGCAAATTTATGTGGCAATGTCCAATAAATGATAATTCTGGAATTTTAAGTGTCTAGTTAGCTAAGGAAAATATTTTTCCTCAAAAATAGACTTAATGAGGGTCACATAGCCTTTAAAACAACAACAATTTTATATCTATAAATAAATATATGAATTTTCAAAGATTGAAGAAAATTCTGGCAGCTTTGAGTATATGTGCGAAAATGGAAAAAATGTAAGGGCAAATTGGTCAATTGCCAATAAAACAAGAAGCCATTAATTATTTCCCTTTTTCCTTGTGATTTTCAGTCAAAAGGAAGAGGCAAGAGAGAAATGAAATGCATGGTCCAAATTAATCAAGAAGGATTAATATTGGCCAAGTAAAATGGAAAGGGAATTTCATTAATACACTTCCTCACTTTTCAAGTTGAAAAGTAAAAAATTGTGGCTAGACATAAAGATAGCAAGAAGAGATAATTGGTCAACATTTCCTCTCCATTTGGGCAGCCCATATTTCATCCAAAAGCAAAAAGGGAAAGAAAAATATCAATTTGCTTAACTCAACCAAACATAGTTAACTAACTAGGTGACTTAAAGTAAGAGGCCACAATTTTATGACACATCATTTCCTTAGATTTTTGGAAGGGAATTTCGACCAAGAGAATTAAAAGGGCTAAAGCTAATTGATTTAATCAATATTTCACTCTCTCTTGCTCTCTCTTATTCGGCCAAGCAACAAGAAGGAAAGAGAAAAGAAGACCTCAAGCCATTTAGAGTTCTATAGAATTAATTATGATTGTTTGGTCAAAATGCTAGCAGCTTTTGGCTACCATGCAAATTTAAGAAGGAAAGGGCCAAATGTAATTAGTATGAACTCCAAGGGTTAAAGTAAGCCTTTAAAGCTAATGTAGCCCATTGGACATTCACTTTTCATGGCTCTAATAATGTCATTATTTATCTAGGGCCATGAAGTGACAAAGAAGAGGCAATGGTTGGAAGTCAAGGTACAAGAGGAGGACACAAAGTCCAAGAGGTAGTGAACTTACCCTACTTGCATGTATTTGATATTTATACTTGTGTAGTGATGTATGTGATTGTTTTACTTGATTGTGTAGAGCATAATTAAATGATGAAGCTCTGCTTCTGTCTATGCCATGACCATGAGTATGTTATTGAAACATTAAGCATACAGAAATGTCATTATGTAGCATGCATCTAGTTAAGGCTAACATGTCATGTACTTAGCATATATCATGCATGCATTATGATAATTGTTTACTACTGAAATTCATTGAATCTCACCCTCCCCAACCAATCATTTAGACAAGTGAACATAGGAGGTATGCTAAGAATAGAGAAGAGGACTGCGCATAGAGGAATACAGTGGGGGAATAAAAATAGGAATGCGTCTACTATTTTTGGTATTAAACTTAGACACTTTGGTAGCCTTGTGTGACTACACAGTTGTGTATGTAAATGAATGAATTAAGTTCGAATAGAGAATTGCCCTAATTGAATTAAAGGAAAGGATAAGAACCAATGGGTAATAATGAAGTTGCGAACCACTAGAATACATTCCTGCAAAGTTTTGAAATTTTCAGAAAAACCTACTCAACTGCAGGTTCGAATCCTGTTTTGAGATTTGGATTTAAAAAGCATTATAAAAAAACATCGCTTAGTAGTTCAAATTTGCTGCGTAAAACTCATCAAAATGAGTGTAAATGTAAGGTGTTACAGAGCTTACATTAGATCAATACTTGAAAAGACACCCTATGAGTTGTATAAAGGAATGAAATCAAACTTGGCTTATCTCCATGTGTTTGAAAGCAAATACTTCATCCACAATAATGATAAAGATAATATTGGTAAATTTGATCTTAAAGCCGATAAAGGTTTATTTCTTGGCTGTTCTAATAGAAGTAAAGCATATAGCCTTCAATAAATGTACCTGTGTTATTGAAAAATTTATATATGCTATGTTTGCTAAAAATGAGTCTTAATCAAAGCCTAGTAAAGAGGAACCAGAGGAAGTTCATAAATTAGGAGACCAAGCCATTTCAAATCCTCCTAAACCTCAATCAGGAAAAGAGGAAGATGTTTTTGAAAATTGCTATGATCATACTCAACCTAAAGCTTGGAGATACATTAATGATCATCCCATAGAGCAAGTTAGAGGTGATGTTAGAGAATGAGTAAAAACTAGAAACATAGTCTTAAATGAAGTTAGTTTCTCTGCCTTTATTTCTGAAATAAAACCTTCTAGTGTTGAAGAAACCCTTTCAGACAATGACTGGGTGTTAGCAATGCAAGAAGAATTAAATTAATTTAAGAGAAATCAAGTTTGAGATTTGGTACCTGGCCTAAAGATTGTCCAGTCATTGGCACCAAATAGGTATTCAAAAACAAAATTTATGAATCTGCCATCATTGTCAAAAATAAGGAAAAATTGGTGGCCAAAGGCTATAATTAAGATGAATTAATTGATTTATGAGGAAACATATGCTCCAGTAGCTATATTGGAAGCCATATGAGTACTCTTAACCTTTACATGTATCAAAGGATTCAAACTATATCAAATAGATGTCAAAAATACTTTTCTAAATGGTTACATCATAGAAGAAATTTATGTTAAGCAATCCCCTAGATTTGAAGATGTAACCAAGCCATATCATGTTTTTAGACTTAGGAAAGCTCTTTAAGTCTCAAACAAGCCCCAAGAGCTTAGTATGAACATCTAAGCAAGTTTCTTCTTGATCAAGGCTTTGTTAGAGGTAAAGTAGACACAACATTATTCATCAAACATAAGAAGCATGATATCTTAATTATACAAATTTATGTTGATGATATTATCTTTGGCGCTACTAATGACTCTCTTTGTCAAGAATTTTCTAAGACAATGTAAGAAGAATTTGATATGTCCATGATAGGAGAATTAAATTTCTTCCTTAGACTACAAATCAAGCAAAGGAAGAATGTGATATTTATTTCCCAAACTAAATATCTCAAAGAGCTCTAGAAGAAATATGGCATAAATCATGCAAATGGTGCTTACACTCTTTTGGATGCTAATGTCAAAGGGGTGGACTTCAACATCACAAAATATAGAGAAATGATTGGTTCACTACTTTACTTGACAGCAAGTAGATCAAATATTCAATTTAGTGTTGGCATGTACACAAGATATCAATCAGCACCTAAAGAATCACATGTTGAGATAGTGAAGAAAATCTTCAGATATCTTAAAGACACGGTTGAGCTTGGAATTTGGTATCCCAAAGGAATTGAATATTTGATAGCATACTCAAATTTAGATTATGGAGGATACAAGACTCATAGAAAGAGCACAAGTGGTCAATGCCAGTTCCTTGGTGGTTTCATAGTTTCTTGGCTTAGCAAGAAGCAAAATACTATATCCCTATCATCCATTAAGCTGAGTACATAATGGCCTTAAGTTGTTATGCTCAAGTTCTATGGTTAAAAAAACAATTCTAAGATTTAGGCATCCATCTAAAAAAGTTACTAACCTATTATGACAACACAAGCAAAATTACCCAAGCCAAAAATCTGGTCTAACATTTAAGAACTAAGCATATTAACATCAGATGTCACTTCATCAAATATCATGTACACAAGAAGGATGTTAAGGTGGATTTCACTCCCACACATTTTCAAGTGGTTGATATTCTCACAAAACCACTTATAAAAGACTAATTTTTGTATATATGAAGAGAATTGGGAATGGTAATTCCCAATAAATTATAAGAAAATTCTTTCAATTCTTGTTTTTAATTGTATATTACATTTTTTTATGATTAAAATACTAACTTAAACATAAGAGTATCTAGAAAGTTGTTTTTATGATCTTTGAAAAATACTCTATTCAGTGGTATAAGAAAAAGGGGCAAACAAAGAGCACATCACCACAACATCACTATGGTGATACCTGCCAGTTGATGAAGAACATCACTTGAGTGATTACTCGAGTAATAACATAAAAAGTGCTAGAAGTAGGAGATCACTACAGCACTAAAAAATGGCATGAAGGAAGCTGAATTTTGAAAGAAGAGGAACAATCATGGATCACTCAAGTGATTCCTTAAGTTTTCAACGTCTCAGACCTCAAACATTCTGATTAATCTCATAACGAGTAAATGAAGTTAGAAATTAATCATATGCATCAATTGGAACTTATTCTTGAGTAATTACTAGATTACTCAAGCCAGGTATCATATTTTTGAACCATTTAGTTTTTATGGGTAACATCACTTGAGTAACCAATCGAGTGATGTCATATAATCACTTGAGTGATATCAAGGCCCATGTGATTTTTCTAGGTGGCAATAGCATTTTCATCAAATCACTCTAAATGCCACTACCAGTGCTTTGATAAAAAAGATTTCTCAAATCTTCCTCACTCTTTTCCACACAAAACCCTTCAAGTTTCACCCCAAAATTCCTCTGAAAACACTCTCAAATCATCTACCATAAGTTTTCAACAGTTTAAGACTTCAACACTCAATCTTTGAAATTTTTTGAAATTCTGGGTTTGTAAGGTCATGGCAAGGACTAAGACTGCCATACATGAAGATCAAAAGGATTATCGATTGTTATCACCTCCTCTAGCCAAGAAATATAAGAAAATGTAGAAATCCAAGATGAAGAAACATCCTCGATCGAAAAATCTTGATACAACTCCTACTGAACCACCACCAAAAGCTAAAGGAGTGTTCATACGAGAACCAAAGACAATGAGGTCCATGACAAAGGTAGCTTCTCCAGAAGGGAAAGGAAAATCTAAAGCTCCTCCTTCTCCACTGATTTCAGATTTTGATTTACCCACTTGGAATGAAAGAGAAAGACAAGAGGTTATATACAATGCTAGAATTACAAAAATCATGGCCAATATGCTCGATGAGGCAATTAGCTCCAAGATTCCAACTAAACCAAGGCAAGGACTGAAGCAGAGGCTAAGGAACAAGGAGAGAATATAGAAGATGTGTTAATGGCTCTTCCAGGATACCTTGCAGAAGAACTGAATGATTCCAAGAAGTTCTTATGGCATTGTGCAACAAGAAAAATGTATAAGATGTTCTATGTGAATCTTCAGGGCCTATATGATTATGTTAAATTAGACTTATCATCCTATATTGATCATTACATGCCATGGTTATCTGTCAATCTACCTTATTATCTTAAAATAGTGAGATACTTCTACTGCAATTTAGAGCTAATTGAAGATTCTCATATAGTGGGTTTATGATTGAAGAAGAGCTAGAAACCACTTTGAGGGGAAAGAAATTCCTAATCTTAGCTTCTCAAATCAACAAGTGGTTAGAAATTAAAAACCCTCCACAAGATGCTCCTACCAATGCTCAAACCATAACAAATTTACAGAATTCTCAGACCTGGTAAGCCTCTAGGTCCTCTAAACTTCAAGCCAAGTGTTATGTGTAACTTACATTATATTCTCTGGTATATTTATTCAAAATCCATTATGAACAAATCTAATAACTTCACACATTTCATTGATCATGACTATGGTTTGATGGCTTTACTACTGAGTACGGAGGAAAGAAACCTAAAAGAAATCATATTCTCAAACATCAAAAGGTATAGACATTCCTTTACAAATTCAACCCTTATGTCATATCCTCAGTTGATCTCTTTGTTTTTGAAGGCAAACAAGATTTGGTAACTAGAACCAAATGAACTGGATGAACTGGATATGTTACTTGAGTTTGGAAGATACTAAATTGAAAAATTGGGAATTGATCTGCCTCTGAGACATCTACTTGTCACTACTCCTAAGAAGAGAAAGATACAAGAGTCTAATACTATGAGAGAACAACCAAGAATGGATGACACTCAGTCCTCTACCCCAGCTGCATCTACTAACCCTTCCTTCCTAGGCAATACCATACATATGTACTTAAAGGAAGTCCTTCAGGGATTTCATGTTGATATTACTAACACCAATGCTGAATTTGTTTCCCATATTGATGAGAAGATAGGAAAAATGTGTGAGGTCATGAATCAGAACCACAAGGAAGTGCTTGCTCATCATGAAGCTTAGACCTAAATGATGTTTAAAGTTGCCAATTTACAGAGGTGTTTGCATGAGAAGTTAGATGACATGACTCCTAGCTATTCCATTCCTCTTCAACCAATTCTAATTTCATGTGCACCCACTTTTGCTCCTAAACAACCTTCTCAGAGCAATATCTTATTCTTAGTTTATGACCTTGAATCCTCTAATCCCATGCATATCACCATTAACTCTACTAACACTCAACCTACATCTAGCCCTCTTATTTTTTATCATATTATCCCAGGAGAGCTTCCCCATAATAAACCTCATCTCACTCTTACCACTTTAATAACTCTGATAACCATGACTCTTAGAGTAACTCTCATGTAAATTAGGAGATTAAGGTTTATGAGCCCTCCAAAGAACCTTCACAACCCTCTACTCAGCCTCAGCACACTCATATTTAAGTTTATGACTCCATTGATCCAATCAAAATTCCTCCACTTCATCTGCCTGAGCCTGTATCCATTGACTCTCTTAATTTTGGTCACTAAGGTGGTGACATTATCGATAATGCCTCTTCACCCATTCAAGTCACACCTTTGTAGACATTGGACCCTTCCTCTGAGTCTCCCAATACACCACTTAGATCCTAACCTTCCCCTCCTACCTAACCTTCCCTTTCATATAATGCTAATATAGGGGAGAAGAACCAAAGTTTGGATACTGGTGTTTAGGGTGATGATGGACATGATACTATTGCTACCCTTAGTCTTATAAAGTCTTTAATCATGTTTAGATAACGATGTGTGTGTGTGTGTGTGTACGTACGTACGTACATAATTATGCCCAAATATGACTAGTTTATCTTTTTGTACATGCTCTGACTTAGTTCTTCCAAAATCTAGCATGAACATATTTTTAGGCTGAATCTTATATGTGTGTGTGTGATGGATATTTGGAACTAATTGTATATGTTCTTATTTATGTTGAATGAATGGTTATCAGAACAATAGGAATGAATATTAGTGATATTTTGTTTCTAAACAAGATTTTTGCAAACTAGTTTTTCAAAGGAATAAGTTTTGTCATCATCAAAAAAGTGGGTGAATGTTAGATTCTATGTTTTGATGATATAAAAGCTTAAGACAGAATTAGAAAGGTTTTGCAAATGATTAAAGTGTTTAGAAAAAGGTTTTGAAATATATAAAGGTCACTGTATCACAAAAATCAATTGATCACTCAAGTAATGTGTTTTGGAAAATAACTCATCAGTGCAATGACCACTGGAAAAGCAAAACTCAAATCACTCGAGTAACACTCGAGTGATGTTAGAGAATTTTCCTTCACTACCACACCACCATGGTGATTCATCTGGTGATCTATTTGAAAAAAATTTCCAAAGAGAAAATCACTCGAGTGATGCTTTAATTTGTCATCACCATCACATCACCACGGTGATCTGTCCTAATGATCAGTTATGTAAAAAGTTTTCAAAGATCAGAGAAGACTACTCAAGTGATGTGTTCAAATTTCATCACCATGGTGATATATACTTATGATAAGCTAGCTGAAAATATGTTGAAGTTAAGATCACTCGAGTAATGTGTGAAAAAGAGCATCACTAGCATAGTTCCACAGTGATCTTGGTAGTGCACTAATTACTTGAAAAGTTCTCAACTGTAACATCATTCGAGTGACCACTAGAGTGATGTGTAAAAAAAGTGCTTCACTACTAGAACACTTTAGTGATGGTATCTAGTGATATAGTTCTTTTAAATTCAGAGAAAACAAGATCACTTGAGTGATCCTGTTATTCTCATCGCCACCAGATCACCACAGTGATGTTCCGAATAATTAATTTTCAAAAGAAACAAGCTCACTAGAGTGATCATATTTTGTGCATCACTACCACATCACTATAATGATCCATCCAGTGCTCAGTGAAGATTACTCGAGTGATGCATTTCCAAAAAAACAGAGCATCATATAGAAAATCTTGAAAATAATTCAAATTCATTTTTAACTTGTTCTTTTTGCTTCCAATTACTCTAACACTTCATTAGATTAGTGATTAAGCTTCTTACAGGTGATCAATCATGGATTCACACACAAAATGAAAAAAAAACAATTTATGTGTCAAAAGCATTAAATGCTCTGAGGTTTCAAATGTTGAACATTCTCTCTGCTCTAACAGCTAATTTCTAAGACACAAAGAATGTTCTAATGTTCCAATAGCTAGAACCAAAGACCAAGCACTCCATGGATACTTTCAAAAGTAAGAGTCATTATTAATCATTCTTACACTATAAATAGGAGAGCATTGAAGACGAAGCAATAACTCTTTACGTGAATAATTTACTGTTACATTCATTGCTAAGTCTTGGGCCATTAAGTGTGATTCTATACTTCAGCATTTATTCTTATACTTTTGTGAGTCATTTATTGAATCACTTATTATGGTGAGTTACTCAAGATAGTGTGATTTTGAGTGGGTATTAATTGCAAAGTGTAAGGAAGGGAGAGTAATTGTTCTTTGAAGAACTTACTTATACTGAGGCACTAAGACCTATGAGAATCTTGGAAGATAGTGGAAATCTCAGAAATGTTTTTGAGGACTGGACGTAGGTTAAGTAGTTTAGACTGAACCAGTATAAATCCCCAATATCAACCTTCTGTGATATCTCTTTGACTTTACTTTCTTCTTTAAGTTTGAATTTAAGTTTAAAATTTTTACATATCACCCAATTCACCCCCTTTTTAGATGAAAGGCTAGTACTATCAGAATCTCATATAGGTACCAATTGAACACAGTACTGCCCTACCCAATAGGCTGGTTAGTCTCCTCATTCCACTCAACGATCACATGATGGCCAGCAGGTAGGAGGAAAACCTACCGCAAAACCAAGGTTGCCTCATATACGTGACCGTCAGGGTTTGCATGTAAAACACAATTGTAAATTATAAATACAAATAATGAAATTAAATTCATTCTCATTAAAAAAATCACATCCACATTATACAAAGGCGGAAACCTCTCCCCTACCCGCAAAATGCCTAATGAATATTGCTTTCCCAATAAACTTCCCTATCTATGAAATCAGCTGTTGCCCGCACTACTCCGCCCCCATATTCAATCCCCCATCGTCATCTAATAAAATATCATCGTCAAGATGTGTCTGAGGATCATTGCTACCACCTGCTCCAAATGACTTTGGAGGCTACACCACATCCTTCCCATGAGGACAACAAGCCATATGTAGTATCTAATTTAAATTCATAATTAATAAAATTCTATTAACAAATAAAAACAAATAAATAAAAATTAAATAAAAATTAAATTAAATTAAATTAAAATTACTAGCTAATAAAATAAATCAAATCAAATCAATCAAATAAATATAAATTAAATAAACAAATAAATAAATTAAATTGAATTAAAAAATTATTAAATAAAATAAAAATTAATAACTAATAAAATAAATTAAATCACATTAAATTAAATAAATATAAATAAAATAAATAAATATTTTTAATTTAGATAACATTTACTAACCTGAAAAGGTGGGAAATCTACTTTTAAATCTAATTGGATGGAGGGAGGGAGGGGAGGGAATGGAACTCTTGCCAAAAGTGGAAAAAAAATGGAAGGGGAACGCCTTTTATTAGTGTTGCATTAGTAGCGTTCCCCCTAAACAATTACTAAAATAGCTATAAATGTACCGCCCCTGCATCTTTATCTTTTTTCTTTTTATACATTTGTAGCGATATGTCGTGACCACTTACCGCTACAAATGTCAATGGTGATTCACATTTGTAGCGGTTCAACGTCATCCAATCACTTCAAAATGCTTTACCGTTACTTCGAAACCCAAGCGTCACCTGCCCTAATTGTAATGTAACCACTATAAATGTTTACGTCATGTTTGCGTCACATGGCACTTTACATTTATAGTGACTGCTATGTGTAACTGCTATAATTGGTGATATAAATGCTCGCGTCACTTGGTGCATGGTCAAAATGCTACATATTAGTAGCAGTTGACCTAAAACCGCTAAAAATACCTACATTTATAGTGGTTTGGCTTGCTTCAAAAAAAATTTTTTTTACAGTGAGTCATCTAATGAAGAAGAAATTATAATAAAGTCTTTGGTTATTGGTGCCACCATGATAAATTCTTAATTAGATTATTGTTTATGTTACTATTAAAAACAAGTTGTCCTATTTATATTATTGTAAACTTGTAAGTGTATTGAGTTTTATTTTATGAGATATTATTATGAATAAAATTTTTTATTTTATTGTAAATTTAAATGAGATATATGTAAATGATTAAATCACATGTAACCTTTATATAGCCTCAAAGTCTATTTCAACATAACGTAGGCTCTTAAGCAAGTTTGAAGGATTATATATGATTGTAGAAACATAAGCTTTTAAATATATTTAAAGGCCTAAATTTTAAATATATATTTTAAAAAGCTTCAGGCCATGTCAGTTCTTTTGAAAACATGTACCCTAGTGAGTTATTATTAATTTACTGTTACTACTTTAATATTTTAAATATGATTTTTATTTACAAATCATGTGCCCTTTTGCCCAGGTTCTTCAAATTTATATCAAGAAAATATTTTTTAAGAAAATTAAATAAATATATTTTTAAACAAAATCATTATTAGAGGAACTATTTGTGGCTTTACATTTTTATCATAGAAAATAGTTTTACACCAAAGATTATAAAATTAAAATGATTATCACGTTGAGTTATTTAATTTAAATTTAGAAAATTTTGATTAATTGTCTTTGTAATCTTCAAGATTATTTAAAGAGTTAATACAATCTTTGGTCCCTCAAATCTGTTCTCACTTTAGTTTTAATCTGTCAAATTTAAATTAAAAAAGAGGTTTTTATCCCTCAAGTTTCATTCTATTTAAAATATTTGTCCTATAATTAAATAAAAACATGGACCATTTTTTGCCCCTTGAGAGATCAAAACCTATAGTTTGAAACTTAAGGAACCAAAACTAAAATAAGGACAAACTTGAAGGAATATAGATTGTATTAACCCTTATTTAAATAATATTTTTGCACTTGTTTAAATAACACAACTTGTATTAATCTATCCAAAAATCTTGTTTTTGATTAGAGTACAATGGTGTCGTGTGATCCATGTAGCTGACCTAATCTAGTGGGAGAAGATTGTTGTTGTTGTTCAAATAACATTTTTTTACCAATCCATTCACACAACTTCTTATACCATTTTTACAATTCAATACAGAAACTCCACAAAAGCATGAAGTTTGAAACTGAGGACTTAATTTTAAGGGATTAGAAGGAAAACACCCTTGGAGCTTACGTCAACACGCCCCCCCCCCCAAGTTACAAGGATTATTTTCAACTAATGACAAGATAAATACTTCTAATTCCTATGACATTCATATGTTGAACATGAAAAACTAATAAGGAAAGTTGGTTACACTTGGATTTATTCTCATCAACCCTGGAGATTTTTTTGGGAATTGTCAAATTCTTCAACAAGAAAGTGAGTTTTGAAACTACATGGAATAAAACCAATACTTCATTTAAAAAAAAAACTAAAATCCAAATTCCAAGGTCACTAACCAGACTAACTATGCAATAAGAAAATACGGATGAATTTTTCAGTAATATGCTGCCTTTAAATTTGTTAAAGAAGATTTTGTCTTCGTTGCGGTCCAAAAAAGGAATATTTGATATTTGAAACTAAAAATTCTGAAATTATAGACTAAACCCAGAGCGTGCTAATCCGTCTGTATCTCAATCCTCATCAATCTTTGCGTTTTTTCCATTAATTTCTTGATCTCATTTCTAATTTTTGTAACTTCGTCGATGATTAGGAATGCTTTCAACTTGGCTTTGAGGAGACACCAATCAATACATGTGCCATAAATTTACTCCGTCCGGTATAAGACATAGTTATCTAATTTGATTAGATTAAAAAAGTTAATTAAGTTAGTTAATATGACATATTTTTTTTAAAATACCCTAGTTATCTTTATTAGTTCCCTCATTCCCCTCCTCCTTGATTATTATTGAGAGAGTATTAATAGGGTTAAATTAAGAAAAGATTGACAAATATAAAAAGTATATTTTATATTTAGGACCAAGATCAAATCTTCAGATATGTTTATATTAGAGACCAAAAGAGTAATTCTCAAGTCCCTTTCATTATATCACTATAAATTAAACTTGGTGAAGCAAGGTGCTTTTTGTAGCTAAAAGTTAATGCTAAATTCATTATCATCATCATCATAATTAAGCTTCCAAGTTCGCTTTCGGTAAAAGACTTTGGAAAAGAAATTGAGCTTCTATTCAATTCGCTTACGACTGAATTACCATTGCTGTTAGTCACACGTTATCATTCTTTCACGTTTAAAGATACCATTCATATAGTTGGACCAATCGGAAGCTAAATTCTCCTTAAGATGTGTCTTTGAACTTTGTAGATGAAAAAAATCACATTGAGAAGTTATCTTTATTTGATTTTGTCTAATAATACTTGAATTTAAATTGACAGTATGAGATGTGTATACAAAAGAAAGATACTAAAGAGAATCAAGGTCCTAAGAAAGGAATGTAATCAGTAAAATGTGGCACAACAAATGTAACATCCTATTTTTTATTTTTTAGGATCTAGAAAATTATTTTAAACTAAAGTATATAAAAGATATATTATGATTTATGAGAGATTTTGTATGTTAGTAAATTAAAAAAATGTAAATAAACATCAATATAAAATAAGTCATTGGGGCAATTGCTTTAGGCATATGTATACACATTTTTATTATTTAGGAGTGGATAAAATAATATTTAATTATGTAAAAAATAATTAGAAAACTTTTAAAATTTTAAAAGAATGGGATTAGTTTTGGAGCAATCCAATATTATGCTATAATGGCCTCCGGTTTAGGTGGACAGCCCAGCAAATAGACATTCATAGGAATTAGCTTATCCATGCCCCGAGCAATACTATAAGAATCGGTAATGAACATCCCCCTATAATTGTACAAGCTCCCATAGCAATAACATATTTTGGTTCAGGGATTTACTCATATAATCTCACTAAAGAAGGAGTCATCTTCATTTTTAATGTGCCTACTATTAAAATTAGATCCGCTTGTTTAAGACTAGATCATGGTACCAGTCCATATTGATTAAAGTCGAATCCCCTATATCTAAGTACTTTGGCTTTAAATATTTAGATAACTTTTTAAAACAAACAATTCAGATGTTTATTTCTATCAAACAAATAAAATAAAAAAGTAAATACATATATATCTTTCTGTAACCTAATAGAAAACCTAGATCTATTTCTCATTTGATACTGGAGCAGTAAATGAAGACATGTTAAATTGGATAGAGTTAGTTTTGATATATAAAATGATTTGTTTGGTTTTCGGCTTTTTGCATGGTAACTCAGCCCAGTTTTGCTGATTAGACTAGCAAACCAGTAAATCATCCTTTAATTGGTCCAGTTAAAAGTTTTGGACCAGTCAACCGTTTTGGATTTCATATTTTTTTTAAATGCGCTTGAAACAACACTCTTTTGAGTTTGAAAAATAGTAGGCCATCATATTCGTGTTTTAATAACTTTATTGTCAGATTATATGAAGTTTATACATAAATTTTTTATACTGAGGTTTATACATGAATGTTATATATATTTATAAATTAATTCCTTTTTATTTAAACATTATTTTAATTGTGTCTGATTTGATCACATGATGAACCTGGTTTACTAAGTTTCACATCTCTGTCTCAATTAGTTCATTGATCATTCCAGTTTTTAGTACTACCTTTTTGTTTGTGTAGGCTTATTGCTTGCTTATTTTGTTTTGTTTTGCTGGTCCACTGTCGTTATGATTTGTTGTTTTGATTGAGGATGTGCATATAGCTAGGTTGTATTTTTAGGTTTTTTTTCTGAGTGTTTTGATTTTTTGCTTCTCAACTTTTTTGGTATTTATAAGAAAATGACTGTTTTGGCGAAAAAGAAAAGATCTATTTTTCACTCTTCAACCCTTTGCTGTCGCGCCGCCTCCTCCTACCCCACCATACATAAGTATGTTGTCACCCACAAGCTACCCACCCCCCCCCAACCCCATCCCTGTCAAATATAATAAAATAATAATTCTAGTTTTTAATATAAAAATCAGTTAACTTATTTTTAAAAAAATGATAAATATAAATACATTTTTTTTAACAAAAAATATAAATACATTAAAATAATTCATTTAATTTTCTTAATCTCTACAAAATAATCAACTGAATTTACTATGAATTCCTCCTTCTTCACCTTATATGATCAGCTAGCATCTCACCCTTTCTTAATCTTTCGCCATCTGCTACCATGTGGCACCATTCACAGCGCCACATGTCTCCACCTTGCGCTACCACGTGTCGCCACACCATAATTTTTATTTTTTTATAAAGATATTATTTTTAATGTAAAATTGATAGATGTACAAGTGGCATCATTATGTAGTGTCCAACAAAGCATCAAAGTTGGCATCCAAGGTAGCGACGAAGTACTACATGGTAGCTTAGGTGGCATCTATAATGAACAAGATGTTTTCTATCTTATCCAGTTGATTACAAGCAAGCACAAGATCCTCTTCACGACATTGAGGGCCCAATTATTAGAAGTCCAAAAAAGAGTGAAATGTTCAAAAGGCCGGAAAAAACATTTAGGCTCAAGTTGCTTCATCAATGACACATAATGTTAGTATATATATTGAGGGTGCAAATGAATTCTTAATCCAGACATTGCTAAACAAATGAAATTGTACCCGTATAGTGATATTCAAAGAATCACTAGTGCAAAATAGCCTTTTTAGACCACATCATTTAGACCGGTTATTGCGGATCAGGTCTAAAAGAAAAACGCGGTGGCAATTTTGTAATTAAAAGCAATGTTTTAGACCAGTTGTCTAAAAAACCGGTCTAAAAAAATTATTTAGACCGGTTATATAAACAACCGGTCTCAAAATCAAAATAATTTTGTTGAAAAAAAAATCACGTTATTATTAAGACCGGTTATTTAGATAACCGGTCTTAAAAGTCAGTATTTTAAGACCCGTTATTAAATAACCAGTTTTAAATATGGAATTAAAATTCAAAGTTAAAAATCAGTATATTTTTAAGACCGGTTTATTTACAACCGGTCTTAAAAGTAATTATTTAGACCGGTTACATAAATAACCGGTCTTAAACAACTTTAATACCGGTTATCTAGGTAACCGGTCTTAAAACTCTTCTTTTCAACCTAACAGCCTTGCATTTCGTTTTCCCTCTCCTTCCACACAGCCGTGAAATATCACCGTTTGAGTTCTTCGCCTTCTTCTCCGGTGAGTGTTCCCCATTATCCTGGGCCACTACTTCAGCCGCCGCTGCCGCCGCCACCGCCACATCCTCCTTCTCCTTTTTCAGTTTGTATTCCCATTGTTTAACAATACTCCCTCCTCCATTCAACGGCCCTGTTCCATGAAGTACTCCGCCGTGAGTTTGTACGCTATCGTGAGGCCGGTACAACCCCTCTCCTCCTGCTCCTCAACCCTCCAAGGTCACTACATTCAGGTAATTTCTCCTATCTCAGTTTATTAATTCTTCGTATAAATAGAAACTATATCTTTACAATTTGTATCTTTACTACCCACCATGCTTTGTTATAACTCTGATGCAAAGGGGTTAAAGAAAATTTTAGGATAATCACCATGATATTTATACTGTATCAACAGGTGACAATCGTCTGGGTGAGGTATTTCCTCAAAATCAATAAACCAATCATAATCGGGATAATAACTGTATAATAATTGTAGATTATTATCTGTGACATTTGAATCTTGAAAGAAAAGTATACACTCTTATGTTGTTTCTTCATCAGATTCATGTTCATGATTAGTACTATTAGTGGAATAATCAGAAAATCGAATACTTACAAATCTGTCTGAGTTTTCCCAAAAACTCGTTCTGTTTGGCACTAGTCTTGTTGTTGCTGGTAATACCACTTTCGATTCATGATCGATTAGATCTCTGCTGGAAAATGATTTTCCTTCAACAGCCTTTATCCCTGGACTAGCCAAATGTTGCATTACCCTATCTATTTGTAATTTAAAATTGGTATTACTATTGTTACTTAATCTGCCTGTAAGGGTTTTTGTTATACACAGATTATGTCCTTTGTAAAAATCTTCATATCCTCTTATCTGAATTATTAATTGAAAATGCTTACTAAAATATTTAATTGTCATATGTATTTTAGGAGCCATGTATATAATACCACAATTATTTTTCATATCAATTTCCATGGTTCTTATAATAGATTTCTGTAGATCACCGTACCTAGTATCAACAAGATTTATCAAAACCTATCCTCCTGCATGTGATCTAGTTAATCCTGTGACTTTTATCAAGACAAGTCCCACATTAATCATTATATATTGATTTTCTAAAAGAACATGCCTACTCCTATTATTAATGAAAGGAAGATTTATTTGATCTTCCTAAGGAGGTCTTTTACTTCTTGGAATTCTGCAGCTTCGTTAACTAAAATTCTGTAGCTTCTGCAGCTTCCAAGGGAGTTAATATACAGAAGAGAAGAAAAAAAAGGTGTCGTAATATATGGATCGTAGTTGGATGAACGCTAAACGGACTAGTATTGAATATGATAACGGGGTGAGGGATTTTTTGGAATTTGCTAGAAGAAATTATGGTAATGATGATAGTAGGATGTTCTACTGTCCTTGTGTAAAATGTCTGAACGAGAAGCGACTAAGTAATGCAGATATATATACACATTGTATTTGTGAAGGATTTTGTAAGAGTTATACAGTATGGGTATGGCATGGTGAAGAAATAGAAATTCCAAGCGCAACTCAACAAGGGAGGGTCGCCTTTGATGATAATGACACGGTTCTGAATGATCAGATAGAGGATATTATTCGTGATGTTGGAGAAGAGGCTTTTGAGCAATCATATGCATATGGTAATATGTGCAGTGATGCTGAGAAGCCACTGTACCCGGGGTGCACAAAATACCAATTGTTGAAAGCTGTATTGAAATTGGTAAGCTTGAAAGCACGGCATGGATGGAGCGACAAGAGTTTTTCAGAAGCACTTGAGGTCTTCAAGGACATGCTTCCAGATGATAACGTGCTGCCTTGCCGATACTATGATGCAAAGAAAATATTGTGTCCACTAGGGATGAAGTATAAAAAGATCCATGCATGCCCTAATGATTGTATATTGTATAGAAAAGAGCATACAGAGAAAGAGCAATGTCCGATATTTGAAACCCCCAGATACAAATCAAATAAGGCCCCTGCAAAAGTATTGTGGTATCTTCCTATCATACCGAGGTTCAAACAGCTGTTTGCTAATGAAATTGATGCCAAAAATTTGAGATAGCATGCGGATGAGAGGATTTCCGATGGAAAGCTTCGACATCCAGCTGATTCTTCTCAGTGGAAGAAAATTGATCAGTTGTTTCCTGACTTCGATAAAGAGCCTAGGAATCTTAGGCTTGGGCTTAGCATGGATGGCATGAATCCTTACGGTAGCCTAAGCAATATACATAGTTCATAGCATGTTCTGTTGGTAATTTACAACTTATCTCCTTTGTTATGTATGAAACGAAAGTACATCATGTTGTCTATGTTGATTTCGGGACCAAAACAACCCGGAAATGACATAAATGTTTACTTAGAACCCCTGATCGAAGACTTAAAAGAGTTGTGGGACAAAGGTGTCGACGTTTTTGACGCGAACAAAGAGATTTTAAAATGCGAGCATTGATCTTTTGTACTATAAACGACTTCCCTGCTTATGGAAACTTGTCAGGATATAGCGTTAAAGGCCACAAAGCTTGTCCTATTTGTGAAGAAGGCACATGCTACCATCAACTTCAACATGGAACAAAGACTGTTTATCTTGGTCATAGGAGATTCCTTAGACGAGGCCACCCATATCGCAGATTAAAGAAGGCCTTTTTTGGTGGCCAAGAGTTTGAAGATGCTCCAGAGGCTTTGACTGGGGAGAAAGTGTATGAAAATGTCAAAAATATCAATGTCATCTTTGATAAGACTTCAAAGAGTCGAAATGAAAAAAATATATGGAAAAAGAGGTATGTTTTTTTTAACCTTCCATATTGGCAGAATCTTGATGTCAGACACTGTATTGATTTCATGCATGTGGAGAAAAATGTGTGTGATAGTATTGTTGGGACACTACTCAAGATACAAGGAAGTTCTAAGGATGGCGTTAAGGCAAGATTAGATTTGCAAGAAATGGGAATACGGGAAGACTTATATCCGAGGCCACATGGTAAGAGAACTTTTTATCCTCCAGCTTCTCATACTTTGTCCAAGGATGAGAAATGAAGTTTTTGTGAGTGTTTACATGGCATCAAAGTTCCCTCAGGGTATTCTTCAAATTTTAAGAAGCTTGTGTCTATGAAATACTTGAAGTTAGTAGGGCTGAAGTCTCATGATTGTCATGTCTTGATGTAACAACTACTCCCAGTGGCTATTCGAGGCATCGCCGAATATGATCTTCAACACATATTGACCAGACTTTGTTTCTTCTTCAATGCGATTTGTAGTAAAGTCATTGAGACTGAATGGTTGGATGAATTGGAAGATGAAGGTTACCTGATCTTGTACCAGCTTGAGAAGCTTTTTGTTCCTTCCTTTTTTTGACATCATGGTATATCTAGTTGTTCATCTAGTGAGGGAGATAAAATTATGTGGGCCTATCTATTTTTGATGGATAAACCCAATTGAAAGAACTATGAAAATTCTAAAAGGATATGTGAAGAACCCTAACCGGCATGAAGCTTCTATTGTTCAGAAATATGTTTCTGAAGAAGCCATGAAATTTTGTCAACATTATTTGGCAAATGTATGACATATCGGCCTTCCTAAACGACATGATGAAGAAGGGGGTAGGCGCGGGGCTACCGTCAAGAGTGTGGATCTTGATGAATTACAACAAGTCCACTTGTACATTTTGAATAATGTTGATGCAGTTCAAGATTACATAAATGCTCATAAAGAAATTGTACGAAAAGTGAACAGTCGATTGACTAAACAAAGGTTAATTAGGGAGCATACCAGGACCTTTGCACATTTGTTTAAACACAAGGTTGACGGAGAAGAATGTGTTTCTGATACAATTAAATGGCTAGCACGTGGTCCTGAGTTTGATATCATAAGTTGGACTTCGTTTGTGATCAATAGGTATACCTTTTACACAAATTCCCTGGATAATAGGAGCACTGTCCAGAACAGCGGTCTTATGTTAGTAGCTGAATCTATGCACTTCTCTAGTTCAAAAGATAAGAACCCTACATTGGTAGCCATACCTTATTATGGGGTTATTGACGAGATTTGGGTGGTTGACAATGTTAAAATTAAATTTCTCATTTTCAAATGTAAGTGGGTTGATGTCAATAATAGTGTAATGATCGATAAGTCAGGGTTTACATTAGTTGATATGAACAACAAAAGTTTTGGAGATGAACCTTTCATTATGGCAGATCAAGCGAAACAAGTGTTCTATATTATTGATCAGGCAAATAAAATGTGGTCTGTAGCTCTCCAAGGAAAAAGGGTCATCGATATTGAAGAGGAAAGTCGTTCAAATTATGATATTCTCGAGACCCCTTCTTTTTCTAGGGGTCTTCCTGCATTGAATGAAGAAGATGAAGCTGATAATGAACACGGCACAAGAAATGATCATCGTGAAGGGATATAGGAGGATATCTCTTTATAAATCTACTTTAAATGTTAGCTATCTATTTAAATTCATTATCGTTATAACTTATGTGCAGATTATATATATAGTTATTTTATAACTTACTAACTCAAAAATTTGTCTTAACAGTACAATGACGGATCAGGTGCATCCTACAGTAGAAGATCAGGTGCATCCTACAGCAGAGGATCAGGTGCATCCTACTGCTCAGCACAACGAGCCTCAGAGTGTTAATCAGGGGCAGTCATCAGGTGAGCCGAGTCACCAGCCCAGACAGAAGGGCAGGAGGCCACACGGTTGAGGGATGTTTCCCTGAGTTGCTCTGCCGAGGAGAGGATACCGATCCAGTTCAATCAATACTGGAAACCGATCGGGCCGAATGCCAGTCGTTATAGGAGTTTTGTCAGCCTCCTCGCACCGAATAAGCCTAGCATATTGATAGAGGAGTGGAGGAATGTCGACAAAAAGGTTAAGCAGCATATTTGGGACACTATTCAGGTATAAAATTCCCTCTGTATGTTTATTTTATCAAATTCGTTTCATTATTGTCACTAACTCCTTTGATTCATGAATAACAGCTCACCTACGACGTTCCTCAGAGTGAGATCTTGTATCACAAGACTATGACGTATTGTTGTGAGTGCTGGAGGAAGTTCAAGACGAATCTGGCCAACAATTACATGCATATCGAGGTGCCAGCTGGCAAGCCTCGTCCTACTCCTTGCAACAAGTATTAGTACATCGATGAAGCGACATGGCAGGAGTTTTTTAGGCTTCGGACTACTCTAGAGGCTTTGGTGAGTTAACTTATTTTGTACTTTTTACTTATCTTTTGTCTTTACTGTTTGTAACCTTTTTTTCCCATTTCTTATTCGCAGGCAAGAAGGCAAAAGGCACAAGCGAGTGGCAGGAAGGATGATTGCCCCCACACAATGTCTCGTGGGGGATACGCAAAGGCCGAGAAAGACTTGTTGGCGGCCAAACAGAGGAGATTGGAAGAAGCATCTCAATCCGATCCTTCTGTTCTGCTATCTCCACCATCTCTGATACGGCCCGAAGAGTTATGGTTGCATGCTCGCCGGAAGAGTGGTGGATTCTATACGAGTGACCAGTCTCGTATAGTCGGTGAAAAAATTGTAAGTATCGTTGTTCTTATTAACTATTTAATAAACATGTTTCATTACTCATGTGTTTTTTTTATATATCTCACAGGAGGAACTTCAAAAAAAGAAAGCCGAGGGAGCCTTCAAGTCGGATGGGAGGAATGACATTCTCACGGTTGCTACTGGAAAACGTGAGCATCCAGGCCGCGTCAGGGGAGTTGGAGGAGGGGTGGGTATAAAGGATTACTTTGGATCCTCCTCACACGGTTCCTCCTCCAACGTAGTCACGAGAGATGAATTGGAGCGTATGTTGGCCACTGCGAGGGTATAAGCAAGGGCCGAGACAGAAGCATTATTTGATACACTATTGGATGCCCGGTTGAGCAAGACAAAGGACGAGGTATATGCCATGGTGAGCACAAGACAAGACACCGCTCCTGTCCAAGCACAGTTGCTCGATCGCCATAAGCAGAGCACCAAAGGGAGTATTTGCAATGTGGGACAGTCATCAGAGGGTCCTGGAAAGGACGATGCCGAGCCTTGTGAATTATATGTTGAGGATCCTCTGATATTGTTAGTTGCACGGGGGAGTGTGTACACTGTTCACCACCTCGAGATGACAGATGATCAGGTTATGGTGTCAGTTGAGGAGGTTATTATCGCAGATGCACTTGTCCCTATCCCTTCTGAGGAGTTCAAGATTGTGGCCAATGTCTTGGGTACCTTCATATCATGACCGAAAAACCTTGTTTCTGTTGGAGCTGCGGATTCCCCGATCAGAGCCCCAAGTCCAGCTCCCTTTCCTTGTGAAGTTTCACAGCCTCCACCACTGAATGTGATGCAGCAAGTGATTCTGATGGCATTTGATACATCTTTCCCGACTAAAAATTGGCCTATGGATTCAGTTGTTGGGCCGTCAGGGGCGGCATGCTATCTTAAGAGGGATGATTTAATATCCATGGTCGCTCCTAGACAAAATCTTACGATTGCGATTGTTCAGCTTTTTTTATGTAAGTATTTTCTTCAAATGGAAGTAAATATCTTAAAAATTACGTTGTTTAACCTTAATTTGTGTGCTTCCATTTTTGTAGGTACATGAATCGTAGGTTGGTTTCCTCTGGGTAGAGCGCTAAATTTGGATTCATGTGCTCAGCTCATGCCACGGAGAAAGGGACCACTTCTGCCATCAGACATAAATATTTATCACAGAGGTTCAGTGAAATAGAAACTGACTGTTTCTTGGTTCCTTATGTGCATGGGTAAGAAACATCAAATTTATATTCCAAAACGTCACATATAATACTTTATATTTTCTTAACATTCATCTCTTTTTTTAAGGGATCATTGGCAATTGGTTATTCTGTGTAAGGCTAGTTACACAGTGATCCTCCTCTGCTCCCTCCACTTCAAACCGGGGAGTGACTTGAAGAAGACTATGAACTCGTAAGTTTTCTTACTTTATTACCTTTTATGTGCAAAGTTTGTGTGCAGAATATGTAATCTTTGTGATTTTGATCATAGGGCTATGCGGACTTTCCTACACGGTAAGTCTGGTAGGTATGTTCGTGACTTAAAAGACCCTACATGGATCACACCAAATGTTAGTACATATTTATTTTCTTTAAGATGCGTTTCATAAGCTATGCTTTTATGCTTGCTTTGATGATATCATGTTCTTTTTTAGACCCGTAGGCAACCACTGGGCTCCAACTTATGTGGTCTTTATATGTTGAGGCAAATTTACAATATTATCAGCCTAGGCACGACTGACTTTACCGAGGAGGTAATAAATGTATATTTCAAATATTTTGTATTACTTTATTGTTTTTAAGTTAGTAAGTTAATGTTTTGTTTGGCTTTAGTGTTACACATACAGATGTTTGATCTTGTTGATCCCTTTCCTGAAGAAGATATTGATTTCATCCGCAATTGTTGTGCTGAATTCATTTATGAGCTTTTACAAGATTAGTAAGTTTTTGAATCCGATCCTATGTTGTTCTAATAAAACTTATGGTTTTCATATATATCTAACTTGGTTTATATCTCTGTTCAAGACAAATTCTTGGATATTGGTGATACTAGTTGGCTGTTGATTCAGGCATGGGATCACTATTGTAAATTTTCCTCCACTTTTTTCATTTCTCTGTAAAGCTTAGGAATTTTTTCCATATAATGAGAAATATTTATTTTCCTCCTTCTCTTTACAAGCTTTGGGATTGCAAGTTCACACAATGTCGTGATTTTCCTGCTATCATTATTTAATTGCGGTGTTGTGGTTCAAAATGCCTGATAATTATAAATTGTTAATGTTGTGCTGTTTCTGAGAATTGAATAAGTTGATCATGTGTTATTGGTAGTCATTGGAATTGAATGTGTTTGTTTTCAATGTTTTTTTCATAATGTTCATTATATGATTGTTGAGAGTCGAGGGTTGTAAGGGCCAAGTGTTTTCCCTTGAACAGACTAACATTTATATTTTCATACCAATTTCGATAACTAAGGTCATATTTAACAAAAGAGGGGAAAGGGGAACTAATAAGGATTTTAGGCTTCATGATTCTAAATTTGGAGCAAGTTTGCATTCTGAGAAATACCAATTGTTTCTGAAAATAAAAATGTTGTTGTCACTGCTTCTGATTGTCAATATATATATATATATATATGCATGTGTTGTTGCTTGTGTGTGTAATATGGCACAGAGGGGATTGTCGTTGAATATGGCTTACTGGCAAAAAAAACATAATTTTTAGACCGGTTCTAACTATAACCGGTCTTAAATATGAATTTAAGACCGGTTAAATTGAAGACTGGTCTTAAAAGATTAAACTTTAAGACCGGTTCTAACTTTAACCGGTCTTAAATTGATATTTAAGACCGGTTATTAAGAGAACCGGTCTTAAAGAAGTAAACTTTTAAGACCGGTTCTATTAATAACTGGTCTTAAATATCAATTTAAGACCGGTTAAATTTAGAACCGGTCTTAATGTCCTATTTTTTTATACTAAAATTTCCGTACCCATTCCGTTAGTTAAACTTTAAGACCGGTTGTTGTAGAGCCGGTCTTAAAATTTCATATGTTAGACCGGTTTTTTAACCGGTCTAAAAAGTTAAATACTTTTTAGACCGGCTGTATCAAGACCTGATCCAGAACCGGTCTAAAATGTTTTTTTAACCGGTCTTAAAAGTGATTTTTGTACCAGTGAATGGTCTTTATAGACATTGAGATAGAAAAACTCGTAAAGAAAAAAGAGAAGAGAAAAAGAGAGAAAGAGGTGCATGAAAAAATGTTTGAAGATAAAAGAAAAATTGAGAGTGAAAGAGAAAATAAGTTTGATGTGACTAAAATAATTGAGAGTGACATAAGTGGAAAAAAAAAGAATGAGAGTAAAGATAAGGATAAAGAATATGTAAAAGAAGAACATTTTCTTGATACTGGCTATTCTTTTCCTAATGTTGTTTTACCATCACTACAGGAGCAGAATTATGATAACTCAACAATGATTGTTACACATGGTGAATATGACCCTCAAGAGTTGAGGACGACTATTCTTCAAGAGGAGGAGAATGATAGAGGTACAAGTGGCATCTTATGTGGTGCCAAACAAAGCATCAAAGTTGGCATCCAAGGTGGCAAAGAAGTACTACATGGCAGTTGAGGTGGCATCTATAATGAACAAGATGTTGTCGATCTTATGCAAGTAGATTCTAAGCAAGCCTAAGATTCTCTTTATGACATCGAGGGCCCAATTACTAGAAACCTAAAAAAGAGTGAGATGTTCGAAAGGCTGGAAAAAACATTTAGGCTTCAATTTGCTTTATTAATAGCCCATAACGTTAGTATATATATTGAGGGTGCAAATGAGTCCTTAACCATGCTTATTTAGGCCTATATGCATGCTTTCACAACACATAAAAGCTTGAGCACATGGCAAAGCATGAAGATCCATGAAATTGGTGTAACGTAATGTAATAAGCCCAACATGATGATGGACAAGACCCATGTATAGTCCATATTGAAGAATTCACTTCAAACATCATGTGATGAGCATCTACCTTGGAGAAGGATCATAATTGACGTTCAAGACACCTCAACAAGCATCTAGAATGTGTCATCATGCATCAAATCTGATTTAATTTTGTTTAGTATTAGTGTCCTTTTTTATTTCCATTAAATAAGACATTTTGGTCAAAAATTGCTCTTGAAGACTTTGTTTTAATTTTCTATTTTTAGGTAGCTGACTCAATTTTGAAGAATAAGCAATTTCCTAATTTCTTTAGTCTTGAATGGTGCCAACCAAGACAATCAATCATCATTAAAGGATCATTTATTGCATTTTAGAATTTTAGTTCTAAAGTGTTCTTTTATTGCCTATTTATGAAGGCCAGTTTTTGTAGTAAGATTCAGACTTGATGAATGATAATTGAGAATTTTATTTCTCTTATTTGAGCTTTTCTTGCATCTTTATGTTCTCATGCGAATATTCTGACTGTATCAAGGACTGATCATCCTTGTAGTGTTTTTATGGCTAGGGTTGTCAGAGATATGTTCTCTTAAGGTCCCACCTTTGATCAACCGTCCCGTTCATTATTTCCCCCAAACTTGTTTTCTAGCTGGTCTGTCTTCCCCTGTAGCATATCAAAAATTTATTACAAATATAATATATTTTAAATTTTGAGGTGGAATTACCAAAGGAATTTTTCATAGAAAAATTCTATGGCTAATTTAGTCAAGGAAAAAGTTTGTCGGAAAATTTTCCAACAAAATTTTTGACGAAATTAGCCACGGAATTTTAATTGAGTGTTGTTTGTTTATGTATGTATATGGTTCCCCACTTCCTGAGTCAAAAATCAACATTGATGAAGATGTGTAGGTGCACTATTAAACGGTGGTGACTGTAACTTTCCATATACAAATCACTCCTATAGAAAGTGGCTTTAGGAGGATATATTTAGAAGCATTTTATAAAAAATCTTTTGCAAGCGGCCGCGTTTAGTGACAGTGTAAAATTTTCAATTAATAATTTAAATTTGAAACGGAGAAAAATATCGATTAGTTTATTACTTGTTGAATTGGTTAGACTGTGCTTATGTCACGATGCCTAACACGTTGAAAACTATCTGAATTTTTTGCAGATCGCTTTTGTTCTGATTGGGAATTGGAAGGCAGACACATCGCAGCTGTTACCGACTTACTGTTAGTAGAAAGATACTTTTTACCAAATATTATAATGAGTGGTTGGTGCTATTTAAATTTTAAGGACTCGGCTAAAAGAAATTACTTTCTAGTGGACCACGTGAATTCAGTTTCTTCACATCTTTTTCAATCGTGTACTACTTTATTAAACAATTGAAAAGATCCAAGCAAGATGATAAGATCTACGTATTAAATGAGTCTTGTATATTAGAATTAGCTAGGGACAAAAGTTGGTGAAGACACTTTTTTTTTTTGGTCAGAGGTGAATACCCTTTTGAGTGGCAGATAAATTGTTTGGCAGCTGTCTCCGTTGAAAAAATATAAGCAACTTCGTTTATTTGATAAGATCAGCAGCCAATTAATTCTGATTCCCAAGGCCCTATCACAAGCTCGTTCGCCTATTTATTATGTCCGTAATAAAACACAGTAGATGGGATCGGTCAGATATAAAATATTACTATCAAACTATTCGTTAGTGAGCTTAAAATTTTTAGTCTATGTCAGTAATTAAAATTTATTATGTTCGATTGGACATGAGATAGTCATATGTTTTCTAGCTCCAGGTTTGTTATTTTTAAATTGAAACATATCAGGAGGATATGAGCTTTTTGTATCAAGTTGAGCCATGACCTCATCTTATAAGTTTATATAGTTAATTAAAATTTTGACCTTATTTAGTTTGTTAATTTATTGATTAAATTTTGCAAGGACTTTTATACTCCGTCGGATCCCATTTATAAGTTACCACTCTTTGAAATATAACTCTGGTTTTATATGTAAGTTACACTTTCTTTTTTCTCTGAAATTTTAACCTTCTCTTTCTGTTGTGTTGTACTGTTGTAGGTCATTAAAAAAAATTATAGTCTCTGTTTCAATACATTTTGTTCATGGGAATATTCATTTTATGTAGCTAAATCTTTGCTTTAGATTTTCTTAAAAATAAATCTTTGCTTTAGATTATTCTAGAACTTGATTATAAATTAGTGGATGATGATTTCTACTATCTTTATTAGTTTAATTAATTGTGTTAAAACATGATAAATGGGGTTCTTATTTGAATGCTCTAAAGGAGCCATCAACACATAAAAAATTTAGACTAAATCTTCAAATGGTGACTGGATAAGATTAACTGTGATAGTAACTTAGGTGGTTTTATAATTATGAAAGACTCTTTCCACATACAAGAATGTTTTATTGATTTCATTATAATTTATCTTTTCATTAAATCATTTTCATTTTCTATTTATAACTTTCAAGCACAATCTTCATATACCTACTCATCCATCTTATTAATTATCAGTTCATATTAATTAATAAAGTAGTTCTGCAAAGAGATTCTCTATATGTATATACATAACCTGTCCGCATCCAATTCATCATTATCAATTATTTCATTTATATTACATTGAAAGACAATACAGATAATTCCAAACATTTTCAAATAATATATAGATTACAATGATAAACCAGTCCATCTTAAAATGTATAACTTGGCACATTTTGCTCCACATAGAGAAATGAAGAAAAATCATTCCTCTTGTTTCACAGCAATAAGTAATATATGTTTCCTCTAATAAAACAAAAGCATAACACAATCCATAAACTAATTTTACAGAACTCTTTCCAGTACTTGACCAATTTCCAACTTTTGAGGATCCAAAAAATTCCTAAACCCTAAGCTCTGGGAGGTTGATCTCTTCCTCCCTCCTTTCTTCAAATATGACTGGCCTATACCACTTAGCACAAGCAATATAAACTGCAAAATCAATTGCTGTTAAAGCTGCCAAAAGGTAATAAAACCTGTCCAGGTGTCCCTTGTTAAGATTTGATGGGATCCATCCTGGGCTTTCTCCTCTCTGAGAAATCTTCATGACAATGGCAACAATTAAACTACTCACATAGTTTCCAAGTGACATTGAAGTCATGCACAGTGCACTTCCAAAACTCTTTAATCCTTCAGGTGTTTGCCCATTGAAGAACTCTAATTGACCAACATACATAAATACCTCTGAAGCACCAATAAACACATATTGTGGTATTTGCCAGAAGATGCTCAATGAACTTGAGTCTTCATCTTTAGCATTCTTTAACCTAAAATGTTCTACCACTCCTGCTGAAACCATGGCCATCATCGCTATGATGAGTCCGATTCCCATCCTTTGTAACTCAGTGAGCCCTTTGTTGTTGTTCTTTCGGGCGACCAAAGGGTTTATAACTCGCCGGTAAATGAAGATGAAGGCGGCGACACTTAGAATGTCGAAGCATGACATGCTCGCCGGTGGGATTTTAAAAGATGGTGACATTCTAGTGTCCATTGCTGCACCTTGTTCAACAAAAATTGATGCCATTTGGGTGAAAACAACTGAGTAGATTATAGTGCATAGCCAAATTGGGAGTAGTCTTAGTATGCATTTCACTTCCTCAACTTGAGTCACAGTACAAAGATGCCATGGATTGAAGTTATTTTCCTGATCCTTTTGGCCCAATTCTTCAGGCGTTTCGAATGCTGCTTTATCCAAGAATCTGATCACATAGATAAAGATTCATTTAGTAACTTCTTTTAATCAACAACAATTGAAGCTAGGTAGAAAGAAAGTTCATTCTGTCTTTATTAAAATGCTAGCAAGAACAACATCTGCACATAAACAAAGTAATTTTAGGGTCAATGCATGTTTGATCCTTATAGTTTGCCTACATTTTAGTTTTGATCACTATAATTTCAAAATGGTATAGGTTTTTATTAAAATATGCAAAATAACAATTTAGACATAAAGAAATTACAAGAACCAAAATCAAAATAAGAGTAAACTATAATGACAAAATATTTTATTAACCTGTAATTTTATCTTTCTTATAAACTATTGACCAAGTAAATTGATGAAATCAGTAGCATACCTAAATCCTTCAGTGTGGAGTATCTTTCTCCCTCCTTTGGAATATTCTTCAACTTTAAAAAGCTCGTCTTCATGATCAGACCCAACGTTGACCTTCCATTTTCTCGTAGCAGCCACAAAAACTTGACAAAATCTAGGAAAAGGATTCCCACCTGGTTTAAAGTACCTGTACCTCGTAGTACCACAGAGGAACAAGATCAAGGCAAGACCAGCAGATCCTGCTGAAGCCCAAAACCCTAGAGTCCACAAAGCCTCGTTCTCATAATAACCCAATATTGTGTTGGAAATGAGAGATCCAAGGTTGAGAGCCAAATAGAAATAACTGAAAAATGCTATCTTTGAGTGTCCTTCTTTTGTGTCTCCTTCATCAAACTGATCTGCACCGAACGTGGCAATATTTGGCTGGTATCCTCCATAGCCTAGGGCTACAAGGTATACTGAGAGGTAGAACAAAGCTTCATGCAAGGTCGAATGGGATCCACAACTGAGTTGTTCGTCTCCACAGCCACTAGGACTTAGTAAAACCTTGTATGATGTGAGAGATAACAAACCAAGACCCTGTCACGTACAAAATTACGTCACTATACAAAAATATGCGAATCAAGAAAAGTAATATAGTATATGATTATTAATCTATTCATGCATGCTTTGAATATTATTATTATTATTATTATTATTTCCCCATGTTGTAGCAACAACATAAACAATTCTCACACGTATAAAATTACATCAGTATAGAAAGAAATCTGAATCAAAGAAAGTAATACTATCTCGGCTCCTTAATATAAGAGCTCGTCCCTTTATATTTAGACAAGAGGTACTATAATAGTATGAATTGAAGATAAATCTATTCATGCATGCTTTGAATATTATTATTTTCCCCTGCTGGAGCAACTACATAAACAATTCTCACACGTATGCGCAATTATATATGCAGATGTGTGCTTATGATTTAAATATACAAGTAAACAAATATATGAAGAGTTAAATATATATAATTCAAACTTACAAGAACAAGGATGGCTTGGAAGACAGCACTAGTTTTATACCTTCCCCAGTAGGAGTCACTGAGGAAGGCTCCAACTAGGGAACACATATAGACAGTTCCAGTCCACTTGCTTACGTTGTTGGCTGCGTCTGCGTTGTCTTGTCCCATAACTCTGGTCAGAAACAGCACCAGATTCACTGCTACTCCGAAAAATGCCAATGTTGCTAACCCTTGATTCACTATGTATATATTCATACTTAACTATTAGATGCAGACATTTTGAGAATATTCCATTTTTTTAAAATATCATGATTTAATATATTGATTCTATTTGTTCGAATAATGAGGAGACATATAGGACTTCAGCTCTCTTACGCTTACCACGCATTTCGTTTGTAATATTATATGTGTGTGTGTATCATTATAATAATAATGATACAGATCACATTGGGCTCTGTGTCATATTATTATTATTATTTCATGTTAAATTTGACTTTTGAATTTTTTTTTTACCTAAAATTATATTCAAATCAATATATCCTTTAAAAAAAAACATATCAAACTTCTATTATTTAGGCTATGCATTGCTTGGACCTTGGAAAAATATCACGTCTTTCTAATTTCATGGAAGTGGGTTAGGTAGATGAGGTTGACTAAAGAACCTACTTGTATTTCAAATGATTCATTACATCATGTAACACTATTGCAAAATCTGCAATACATCAACATATCTATACAATTTTATTACACTGCTAATGATGTAATCTCTACGCTTATAGTCTAATTCTTTTGAGAATATATTACATAATTTGCTTGGAAAAAAGATAAAACAAAATACCACTTAAACTTTAAAATCTTAAATTAGTGATTTTCTAAAAGACTTAGTTTTTAATTACTATACTTTTTTTTTGTCAATCTTATTATTTTTATTATCAATAAAAATAATTTAAAATTTTAAAGTTCAAGTAATTTTTTTTTATTTTTTTTCAATTTGTCTTTGATTATCATCATCTGACATTGTGCTACATTACATCACATGCACGGCAATAAAGTAAAATGGAACCCGTTTTGGTGCCTATCCAAAGGATAGGCACCGGGCGCCTATCCGGATCTAGACTGTTCAAATCCAGATCTAAACGGTCCAGATTTGATTTTTTAAAAAATATGTGATTTTTAAATAAAAAAATATTTTTTAAAAAAATTTTAGTTAAGAGATTATCTTTATTTTAGATTTTGTATTCATTAAAATAATTTTTTTTTTAAAATAAAAATTTTAAATCTGGACCGTAAAGATAAATTTGGACGTTCCATATTTCGCTTTGGATGGGCAGGGAAACTGATTCCAAGTAAAACCACGATGTTTTTATGTCTATGTCAGATAACATAACAAAATAATGGAAACAGAATAAAGAATCTAAACCTTCTCCACAAAATTGGAATAAAGTCTCTTGACATTCCAATAAATCTGAATCCACTTTATTAATTATATTATTCTTTTCGGTCTCAAATGCAATACTGGTTAGTTGATAAATTTACTCTGATTCTAAGTGCAAGACCTTAATCTATATTATCTCTTATATGTGTTATATTTTTCTCCCAAACTTACGCCAGTGGTGGTAGTTTTCAATATAAATTATTAAACCAACACATAATTTTTTTACAAATAACGAATTTAATTAATTTTATTAATCCATGTAAATTAGATACCTAACTACTATATTTAGAATCAAGTAGAATAATTATTCATTAAATTTTGAAGTAATTAATTACCTAAGATTAAATTTCCAGACACCCAAGTTCCTGTTCTTGCTCGAACTGCAGGATTTCCATGCCAATCAGTGGATCCATCAATGGTGTAATCCTCAACCTCCTTCGAGCTTTCCTCCATAACAGTTGCGGTCCCCTGAAATAAATAAATAAATAATTTAGATTTGCATAGTCTGAATTTAAATATAATGTGTGTGCGTATGCGCGTGTGTAATTAGATTCTGTTCATACGCAATATGACCCACAAGAACGTATCATGTATATATGTTTGAACAATCGTGACGCTGCAGAAATATGTCCAGTGACATAACTCACAGAAAGATTCTGTTTTTAGTATATTTCTATTCAACGCAAGCAACGTCTTTGTTTGATTCTATCTTGCTTTTGAAAATAGTTTTCAGTCCTTTAAGATAAAAATATAACTGTTTTTGCCTGAAAAAAGATATAATTGTTAAGAACTATTTCTAACATGATGAGTGAATTAATATAAGAATTTATAGGAATTATTGAATAACATTTTAATAATTTTAAGAGTTTAGATACAATTTTGTCTTGAAAGTAACCACTGAAAGATTTTTGAGTAGCAATTTCATCAAAGTGTTAAAAACAAAAGAGTAAATTCACCTTGGTTGCTTTCAAGGTAAAATTGTTCCTAAAAAAACTTTTGGATAACCAGCGCTTTTGAGTAGATACTTTGGAGCCAAAATGACAAATTAAACCTAATTTTAATCCAAACTATATATATGGTTATTAATAAATTAAAGTTCGAGCTAGTCTACGTAAAACAAAATAAAGTTTGATGCACAGTTTGGTAGAAATAAAGTTGGGAATCCTTAATAATCACATCAACCAAAAAGTAAAGAGTATTACGTCTTGTGCGTTTTTGGCGTGAAGCCAATTAGAAAGCCAATTAAAGAAACACAACATATAAAACCTAACACAATGTTGTTGCTTTTGGTTGATTATTCAAATAAAGTGGAAAGGCTTTGTTGATTCGTGGAAACATCGTAATAAATTTAGCCATGTTTGGAAATGTAATCAACAATGCCTTGTACAATCTTCAAGTGGCCAAAAGGAAATGATATGACACTTTGATTAGATTCAATATGCAAATAGCTAGTCCAACTATAGCTCATTTCAATCCGATAAGCTCAACTAGAAAATGCAAATTGTGTGTGCGTCTGTGTAGAGAGAGAAAGAGAGGGGTGTTGTTTGTAAATAACAAATAGTACACTTACTGATGAATCTAATTTTTTTTTTTTAAAAAAACAAAGTTTCACCGAAAGACTTTCTACATAATTAGTGAGGGAGGGCTTTTCACGTCGGTTCAAGGAGGGTAATATATAAGAATATAGTAGTATAATTTAAATTTGACGGGGCTAGCTAAGGCCTGCCTGTGCCAGAAAATCAAGGAAGTTCGTTGGTGACCTGATGGCAAGAAGTTGCCGACTAATGCCCCAATCAAGGCAGCAAGATCTCTCGTTAGGTAAGTTTCAACCAGCTCGAACCATAAGCTCCCATTATTTGAGGAGCTCAAGGCTTTTAGTACATGCCTCTTGGAAAAAGAGCTTGCAACTCATAGGCAGTGGCTGACAAAAACCATGCAAATATTTGATGAACGTATTTAACTTTTTTTTTTTTGTTTAATTGACAACAAAACAAATGCAATGAAATTGAAAAAGAAATGAAAGGAAAAAGAGATAATTAATTCTAGAATTATGAACTAACCTGTTTGCATAAACTCAACCAACCCGTTATGAATTAGTTAGGGGTCTTGCTAGCTAGCTTATGAGATTGATCAAGAAGAAGAATATTTCTGAACTGATTATCTCAAAAGCGAAATTTGGGGAGGAAGAAACTACAAGTGTCGATGAATATTGGAGAGTATGGGTTGTGTATATATAGAGGTTTGGATGAGACTAATCGGACGGTTAAGATTTACACCGTGGAATAATATTTTAACATACTGTCTGAAAAATTTTAAATTGAAAGGATATGAAATATTTAATCCTATATGATGATTATATTTTTAATATTAAAAATAAATTTAATTATTCATTTTTAAATCTTAATTATTATAATATTTTATTAAACTTATTATTTGTTAGGGAAAGGCATTGTGAAATGATCATGGATTACACGTGCCTTTCATAAAGTTGCTTGTGACCCAAATGAGCTGGATCGCAGTCATTAAATTAGCTACTTCTACACGTAAGTGAGAGATGTTCTGTGTGGGATTATTTCTTTTCTATAATGTTTATCCATATTTTTATGGGTAAATGTGTAATTATGGTTTTGAATTATTTTTATAGGTGTAATTTTGATTCTAAATTATTTTTCGGTGTAATTTTGATCCTGAAGTAATAAAATTGGAGCAATTGTAGACTCCAACTAACGGAAGTGAAACGTCCGTTTGATACGTCATCATTTTGTTTGGTGAAAATAACCATTTTGCCCTTACAATTTTATGAAATTTTACAATTTTTCCCTTAACAATTGTGTGACACTTTTAAATTAGTAAATGATCTCCAAAAATTCTGAAATTTTTCAAAATAAAAGTATACAGGATAAGCTTTAATTTGATAGGTTATATGAAATTTTATTTGGTCAAAATAACCATTTTGCCCTTGTAAATTTCGCAATACTTGAAAAATTGGCAAATTTGTCAACAAACTTTAAAAATTCATATCTAATTGTATAGATATCCAATTGGGGTGGTTCTAAAGCATATGTAACCCTTATTAAGTCTAGTTTTATGGAAAAATATAACCTTTAGCCAATAGGAACCTCAACATTCCCAAAATTTTTATTTTTGAAGTCTGCTTCAGAAAAAAGTTAGATTCGTTGGGCAAAATTCAAAATTTCATTTCTCCTTGTATACAACTCCAAAAATTCTATATGACCTATCAGATTAAATATTATCATGTCTACTTTTATTATGGAAAATTTCTGATTTTTTGGAGGTCATTTACTAATTTAAAAGTGTCATACAATCTGACTGTCTTAACAAGAAATCACATTAGCAGCTACTTCAACTTGTGCATCAAATAACTATGATGATGTGGCTAACGGATGTTTCACTTCCGTTAGTTGAAAATAGAACCCTGAACTATTTTCTAAGGGTGCAATTTTGCCCTTAATGTATTTTAATTGGATCAATGAGCACTCGTGCAAACAGAATACAAACGTCTGTTTCTCACATGTGTAAAAAAAAAACTTCCATGGAAGCATTGATCAATTATTTGGTGCACAAGTTGAAGTTGCTGCCAATGTGATTTTCTGTTGAGGCTGTCAGATTGTGTGACACTTTTAAATTAGTAAATGACCTCCACAAAATATGAAATTTTTCAGAATAAAATTAGACATTATAAGCTTTAATTTGATAGGTAATATGGAATTTTTAGAGTTGTATATAAGGAGAAATGAATTTTTAAATTTTACCTAGCGAATTTAAAGTTTTTCTAGAGCAGACTTCAAAAATAAAAATTTTGAAAATTTTGAGATTCCTATTGGCTAAATTTTATATTTTTCATAAAACTATACTTAATAAGGGTCACATAGGCTTTAGAACCACCCAAATTGGATATCTATACAATTAGATATGAATTTTTAAAGTTCAATGACAAATCTACCAATTTTTCAAGTATTGCGAAAATTGCAAGGGCAAAATAGTCATTTTGACCAAATAAAATTTCATATGACCTATCGAATTAAATTTTATCTTGCCTACTTTTATTTTGGAAAATTTCAAAATTTTTGGAGATCATTTACTAATTTAAAAGTGTCAGACAATTGCTAAGGGCAAAATTGCAAAATTTCACAAAATTGCAAGGGCAAAATGGTTATTTCCCCAAACAAAATGATGACATGGCAAACTGATGTTTCACTTCTGTTAGTTGAAATCCACAATTGCTCCAATTTTATTACTTCAGGGTCAAAATTGTACCAAAAAATAGTTAATGGTCAAAATTGCACCTCTAAAAATAATTCAGGGACATAACTGCACATTTACCCTATATTTATCTTATCATACCCACACATTATATTTCCTTTATATATATAAATATTATTGTTTGTTGTCTGATCAAATTGGTAGTCAGCTACTCCCCCCTACTATCACAAACGTAGAATCTAGTTAGGATTTACTTTAATTAATCCTAAATATGAGAGCTTAATCTTTTTTATTTATTGAAGTTTTATTTTTTTCTTAAACTATCTTTATGGATTGTACATATTATTAGAGTCACTATTAAGAAATATGTCCAATGCAAATTATTAAGAGTACATTTAAAAAAAAAACCAACACATTTTTTACAAACAATTAATTTAACTAATTTATTTAATTTTTAAAAATTATTTATTTAATTTTTATATTAAAGACCAAATGAGTATCAATTAAATAATATGGACCTTTGTCTTCTAACTTTATATAAAGTTTTAGCTTGATTCTTTAATTTTACCAATTAAAGTATCTCTTCGGTCCACTAACCCTAACACATGTAGTATCAAATAATGATTTTTTTTAACAATCATTATTATTTCAAAAATTAAGGTTAAATGACTAAAGATATAATTAAGGTGGAAAACTTTCTGTATAAAATTTATTGGACTAAATGTGTATTTTGCCATTAAAAAACGTGAATTCGCTTTGATATTCACCGTTGAATTTTCTTAACAAACTATGCATCACTATTTTATGTCAATACATGACAAAATTTATTCAAGATTTTAAAATGCGGAGGGAATGGAAATATAATATTAATGACTTTCCTTCTCTTTTATTTGGTCATGGAGCTTTTAGTTGCCTGCAAGGATTTTTTTTTTTTTTGGAAAAAAGGAAGTTTTGGGCTTCTCTTTAGGAAGACAAGATTTAAATTAAAGTTAATAAATCCAATTAAATTAAGGTCATTTTCCCTCACAGGTCACAATGCAACTTTTAACTTTATTAAGATGAACTCTAATGTCATATCGCTTTTTCACTGTATATTCACTAGGTCTTATATTCAATTCCACAACGAGGGCTTATCAGTTATTATCTTCTCTAATTGTGTAGTTTATTAATTAACCCTTATCGCTCTTTATTTATATCCAATCCTTTCTTAATCTGCCTCTTAAATAAATCTAATGTTAAATTAATGTGTTAACTTGTTCAAGTTGTTTACTTAATACAGCTGTAATTAAGAATTAATAAGCAGATCACCAATATCTCTTCTTGCTTATCACGTCATTGCTGACTCATCAGCATTTGTGGTTATTTCAAACAACAAATTCGGCGGCTTCTATTCTCTTGGATAAACAAAGCTTGAATTCAACTACAATAGACAAATAATTTATATTAATAACTTAAATTTGTTATGAATATAATATTTGTGGATGTCTATATCCCCATTATTTTCTATTCTCCCATAGTTTCGCATTCTCTCCCATTATTTCTTATGATTATTGAATCATATTAATTGTATATTAGAGAGTTTTGCCTATAAATAAAAGATATATGTTATATATTTTACATAATAGTAAATAGTGAATGAGAATTTCTCTTTCTCATTTTATACTCTTCTCATATTTCCTTTTATTTTATAACACGTTATCAATACAAAAGTTTTAACAAATGTGTACTTTGTGATACCTCATTTCCTATAACTTCATATGACTGTAAAAGAGTAATGAAATCATTCGTGAAACCAAGATTCAATCCTGGATTAAGAAAAACCCAAACACATTTACAATTTCCACTTCCTATCTCATGGTTTGAACCTGGGACTGGAAAGGAGTTTTTGAGAGTAATATAATTTTCTCAAACTATTTCACAAACATTCACTATTTTACTAAGTCTCACCGGTTCTTCTTTTCATTTCATCAGAGTTTGTAAGCGATTTTCTACTTAGTTTTCACGTTTCATACCTTAGTTAAGTTACGTTATCGATCGAAAGCGTAATATAGTTAAACTGTTTATTTACCAGTCTACCGGCATTACCCATTTCACTATTGTAGCATGTTAGAGTTACAGGTCATTTGTAATATATATAGATCCAAAACATCAAAAGTATAAGAAACAAACAACCAACAAAAAGGACTAAAGTTTCTTGTGATCTCAGTCTTTAGTTGTCCGTATTTACCTTCTTCTTACTCCTTGAGCAATCTTTCTCTACCGTAGAAGGTTTATGAAAAAAAGAGTGAGATTCCAAAAAGAATCTCAGTAGTAACATAACGCCAATCATACAGATATAACATCACAAAGCATGTTACACAGTCATCATATAACAGAATTATCACAACAGAATTCAATGCATCACATACAGTTCATGAACTACCATAGTACTGGGCAAGTTATAGGGCTCGAGGGATACTCGCGCAATAGGCCCTGAGATCCACTCATGCATCACATAATGTTATTCACTTGAGCGTCCACCCGCACAATAGACCCCGGGTGACCACTCCGCATAAACAGAATGTGTTAGATAATGCATGATGATTCACACAACATACAGTGTATATTATAAATATATGAAAGACAAGTTACTACCTGGTTGCTTCCCTTGAGCATTATCCAACTGTTTCTTTGAGCTCGGACAAGTTCTAGTTCATATCAAAATTAGAGTTACAAGTAACTGGTTATTACTTGTACTGTTACTACCTTTAAATCAAATTATGTCGGTTATCTAGAGCAGTTATAATAGTTTCTGCATAATACAATTATGTACAGCGCAGTTTCACTGTTTTCCAGAAACTGGCAGATTTTTCAGTCAACTTTGGAAATTCATAATTAATTCTACAAAAATCTAATTTAAGGAAAAATATTTAGGTTTTCCCAATGTAGACATATAATTCCCAGAAATTCGTTATATATCATTGTCCCATATTGCTTCCAAAAAAACAGGTCATAACTTCAAAAATTTACTATTAAGTCTAGGAAACTCCAAATTGAGCAGTTTCAAATTCTATACAAATATATTTTAGTATATTTTCATATAAAAATACTCAATTTTATCTACCACTACCACAGAATTCCCATAATATTTCCAAACATAATCTGTTTTAGGTTTTCTTCCAGAAACAGGGCATAACTTCGAAAAAATCATATCTTTTAGTATACTTGTTCAAAAATTACAAATTATCTATCAAATTAAATAGATATGTCTCTAATTTAATTCTGAAAATTTTAAGAACTTTGGACAAGGTTTTCCCCATGAAACATTTCGTACAACATCACTTATTTCTTTCCAAAACACAAGGCATAACTTCAACAATTCATATCTTCTAATGTACTTGTCCAAAAATTACAAAATACCTATCAAATTAAATATCTATGTCTCTACTTTAATTCTAGAAATTTTCAGAATTTTTGGATAAGGTTTGGCCCCTGATATACCACGTACAACAACACTGCTTCACACAAGGCAGATTAAGTCATAAACAAGTTACTTCATATCCTTCCAATTTCATATACAAGCATTCCAAAATCATGAACACTTGTATACCGACACAATTTTTCCCTATAAAGCTAATGGAAGCATCAAAATTGTCAAATTACTACTCCTTCTCCATGTCACAACACAGGGCAGAAATAAAGATTCTTAGGTGAAGGTTCTTGTTTTCTTGTTTTCTCTTGCTTAATCACTTTCTTTCTACTTCTAATAAAATGATTAGCTATTTAAACACTTATTACACATGATTAGAAGGAATTTGAACATTAGGATCCCTAAGGGTTTCATCATGCAATCTTCACAAAACAATCAATTCCAAGCTAACAACAACAACAATAACCAAGGCAAAAAGAAGCAAGCTTTTTAAGTTTACCTTTGATTCCAACTCTTTCTCACTCCTCAATGTTTCTGGTCTCTCTCTCTATTCCCTTGATTGAGCTTACTAATCATGGTTTTTAAAGAGGAGAAGAGATTAGTAGAGGTTCCTACGTGATTTGGAAGCATAAACTCCAAGTATACATGCTCCTTACTTTTGATCTTGGAAGAACCCTAGCCTTGTATGTGTATGGAGCTTGAATGTCTAGCAGTTCTCTCTCCCTCTTTTCAAATCAGTTTGCATGAGAATGAGTGAATAAAGATGAAGGAATGGTGATATGATGAATTAGCTAAATGGTTTTATGTGTGGCAATTTCCTATTGGTCCAAATCTCTTTTATTCAATATTTCTATTTCTCTCTTCTTTCCTCTTGAATCATCTGAATTACATAGGAATGGAAGAGGAAAATATTGCTTTGGGTTCACAATGTCATTTTATAATTTGTTGACAAAAGTCTTATGTCCTTGCTTTTTTACTCTTTTTCAAGTTTTGATTTTTCCTTTGATAATAATATTTCAAAATGGACTTAATAATTACTAAGTGGTCATTTCTTCTTTTTAATTCCCATTTAACTGAATTTATTGGGAATATTGGAGAAAAATATTTATTTTCTTGTTTTATGAAAAAATTACCGTTTTGCTCTTATGTTTTATAATTTATCGAAATAAATAATTTCTTACTATTTTCCTCTGGTTTGGCCGAATTTTTGACACTTATATAAAACCATTATTGGTGTCATTTTATGCTCAAATTTTGGTTACAATATTAGGCCTTTATGTAGACATTAATTGCCTCTATGTCCTTTCTTGGAAGAATTATGTGTAACTGGAAATTGGAATATTTCTGTTAATTTATATGCATCATAATTCACCATTTTATTTCACTAAATATCACAAATATACATATAAGGAATATTGGTGAAAAAGTGGGGTATTACATACTTCTTTCTAGTTATTTTAACAATTTTCTCTACCTTCTTTTACCTTATTTTATTTGATCTATCTGGGATAATCTGAGTCCTTATATGGAATTAAAAAGATCATTTTATCCATTGTTTTAAACATTGGGTTCCATGGCTTAAAATGAAGATTGTTATTGTTTTTTATCTTTTTTTTAAATTTACTTTACCAGTTCTTCTATATTATTAATATTGTTATTTGAGTATGGCTAGAAGTCATACACCTTTGATTTTATATTCTGAAATTATATGGCTAGAAGTTATACTACTTCAATTTCCTATTTTAAAATTATATGACCAGAAGTCATATAACTTTGATTTCTTATTTTAATATAATATGGTTAGAAGATATATTCCTTTAATTGTTGCTTTGATTCCCTATTATATAGCTAGAAGGCATATACCTTTTTATTTTTCATTTTATTATATGACTAGAAGCCATAGTCCTTTTATTCCTATTTTGAGATTATATGAATAGAAATCATATCACTTTGATTCCTATTTTGGTATTATATGGTCATAATCCATACATCTTTTTCTCTTTTATAATATGACCAAAAGCCATATTGATTTGATTCCCTATTATATGGCCAGAAGCCATATATCTTTTCATCTTCTATCTTGATTCCTATTTTGAGATTATATGACCAGAAGCTATAATTCTTTTATTCCTATGTTGAGATTATATGACTAGAAGTCATATCATTTTGATTCCTATTTTGAGATTATATGACCAGAAGCTATAATTCTTTTATTCCTATGTTGAGATTATATGACTAGTTGATTCCTATTTCAATATTATATGGCTAAAAGCCATATACGTTTTTACAATATGTCTAGAAGCCATATTCATATGAGTATTATATAGCCAAAAGGTATATACTTTTTCATCTTCTATTTTATTGGATGGCTAGAAATCATATACAACTTTTATTTATCATGAATATAAAAGACCAAAAGCCATATAATTTTATTAATTTTGAAGATAAAAGGATAGGAGCCATATAATTTTAATTATCTTGGGGATAAAAGGCCAGAATATCCATATGATTCTAATTTCTCATATTGAGACTAATTGGTCTAAAGCCATGAGAGCTAAATGACTCAAAGCCATAAAGTTCTAATTTTTGTTGTAATATTTTACTTTAAGAATTATTTCTTGTCTTTACGATTTTTCTGTTATTATCATTTGTATTATTATATTGCATTTTCATATTTCATATTTTAAGATTCTCCTTTTATTGCATTAGTCGAAACCATGTTAAATCTTAAAAAATTTGAAATTGTATGACTCTTGTCATTACCAGAACAATTTTTGAGAACACACTTGCTCCAGATATTTTATCTAAAAGGTCATCAATCCGGGGAAGCAGATACTTGTTCTTGACGATTACCTTATTCCACTAAATATCACAAATATACACATAAAGAATATTGGTGAAAAAGTGGGGTATTACATTGAGGCTCCTTTAGAACACCAAAATAATCACAAACATGTGTCTCTTGTTTAAGGATAATCAAGCACAAATTTAAATTAACAAATATAATAATAAAGAAATTAAAAGAAGAAATCATCATCTACTAATCCATAATTATCAAACTAAATAATCCAAAATAAGGGTTTAGCTATATAAACTAAACATTGTCATAACCAAAATAATAACTAACCAAAGACAAAAGAAAGAAGAGAATAAAAATGAGAAACAAAAATTAAATGCCAAATTTTTATCCGCGCTGTAGATCTTCTAAATCTCCAAACTTCAATCTCCCTCAATCTCAATTGTGAATGCTCGTGTTGCCATTACCAACTAGAAAAATATAACACACCTCCCTCTCGCTACGCCTAGCATATATATAGGTATATATTGCCTCCCTATGTGTGTATCTATCATAATATTTTGGTCTATCTCTTTTTCTTTATCGATTATCATATAATATAGATATATTATATTAATATTTTGTTCTCACTGAATCTTATAATATCTCCTGCAAAATAAATTAGGATATGACACTAGTACAAAAAATGCATTTTAGGCTAGCACATTTAGACTGGTTATAGCGGGCAAGGTCTAAAAGATATGACCGGTGGCATTTTTATAATTAAGAACAACTTCTGAGATCGGTTCCCTTGACATAAGGTCTAATAAATATTACTTAGACTGGTTTTTTAAAGAAGCGTTCTAAAAAGATAAAATAATATATATATAACATATTTTTTAGACCGGTTCTTTCTATAATAGGTCTAATATATTTTCTGAATTAATGGCAATTTAAAAAAAATAAGATGATTATGATTTTTTAGACCGCTTGTATTGGACAACCGGTCTAAAAGACTAAACTTTTTAGATCGGTTATACCCAGGAACCAGTCTAAAAAGTTGAACCAAAAAATAATAATAAATTAAAAACCTTTTGTTTTAAGACTGGTTATCTAAATAACCGGTCTTAAAAATAATTCTTTAAGACTGGTTATTCAGATAACTGGTCTTAAATTCATTTTTAAGAAAATAATCAGTCTTAAAAATCCCATGAATTTTCAGAGGCCAGCTCTCACGCCTTGTTTCAACTCTAAAAATTTTCACTGCTACTCTCTCTGTTCTTTGAGTTTTTGCTTCAACGGCGATCTGCGAGAGTTCATCAGTGTTTGGTGGTGAAATTTATGCAATTTATTGAAGCCCTAATTTTTGCATATTTTTTTCCCTTCATCTAACTATTTTTTTTTTACGATTTCACATACTTGCTGATTCCCTGTCATCGCCATTCCTCCTTCCCAAAAAAATCTTCATCAATTCCTGTTACCTTGCCAAAAACATTGCTTGTTTCAACTCAAACTTGAAATATTATTTTTGAAAATGTCTCTTTTCTCTCTCTGTTCTTTAAGTTTTTTTTGCTTGTTTCAATCTTCAGCAGTGTCTTCAGTAGTGTCTGTTATGTTCCCTTTGTCTATTTTTTTATTGTTGCTACTGAGGCTTATTTTGTATTTAGGTTTTGGTGTATAGTTTATATGGTCTTCAAAGCCTTTCTTCCTACGTGTAATCCTCCCCATCATACTAATCTTTGTTGTGTAGTTTCTGATCTTCAAAGCCTTTCTTTAAGTGATTGACGAGTAATTTAATTAGTCTTTACTATTATATAATTGAAGTAATGCATAGCAAACTAATCTTTGCTATACATAATGCATTATAATCTAAAATTTGCTATGTACTTGTTCATTATGTAGTAGTTAAACTATGTACTTGATTAGTGTAATGATTCCGTGCTCTCATCATACACCTTCCTTTTCTAGGGGGGAAAATAGAAAAGAGAAAAAAAGAGGTGCTGAAATATATGGATCGTAATTGAATAAACGCTAAACAGAAGAATGTTGAACATGATAATGGGGTGAGGAATTTTTTAGACTTTGCTAGAAGAAATGCCAATGATGACAGTATGATGTTCTATTTCTCTTATGTAGAATGTTTGAATGAGAATCGACTAAGTGCTGCAAATATATATACACATTTAATTTGTGAAGAATTTTGTAAGAGTTATACAATATGGGTATGGCATGGTGAAGAATTAGAAATTCCAAGTGCATCTCAATAGGGGGGAGTGGCCTTTGATGATAATAATATAGATTTGGATGATCGGATAGAGGATATTATTCGTGATGTAGAAGAATAGGCTTTTAAGTAATCATATGCATATAATAATATATGCAGTGATGATGAGAAGCCGTTGTACCCAAGGTGTAAAAAATACCAATTGTTGAAAGTAGTATTGAAATTGGTAAGCTTGAAAGCAAGGTATGGATGGAGCGACAAGAGTTTTTTAGAAATGCTTGAGGCCTTTAAGGACATGTTTCTAGATGATAATATGTTGCCTTGTCGATACTATGAGGCTAAGAAAATACTATGTCCACTAGGGATTAAGTATAAAAAAGATCCATGCAAGCCCTAATGATTGCATATTTTATAGAAAAGAGCATAAAGAGAAGCAGCAGTGTCCGATATGTGAAACCCCGAGGTACAAATCAAATAAGGCTCCTGTAAAAGTGTTGTGGTATCTTCCAATCATACCAAGGTTTAAGCGCTTGTTTGCTAATAAAATTTATGCAAAAAATTTAATATGGCATACGAATTAAAGGATTTATAATGGAAAGCTTCGACTTTTGGCTGATTCTTCTCAATAGAAGAAAATTGATCAATTATTTCTTAGCTTCAGCGAAAAACCTAGGAACCTTAGGCTTAGGCTTAGCATGGATGGCATGAATCCTTATGGTAGCCTAAGCCGTATACATAGTTCATGGCATGTTCTGTTGGTAATTCACAACTTATCTCCTTTTTTATGCATGAAATGAAAGTACATAATGTTGTCTATGTTAATTTTGAGACCATAACAACCTGAAAATGACATAGATGTTTACCTAGAACCCTTAATCAAAGACTTGAAAGAGTTATGGGATGAAGGTGTCAAAGTTTTTTACTTGAACAAGAAGGAGATTTTTAAAATGTGAACCATGATCGTTTATACTATAAATGACTTCCCGGCATATAGAAACTTGTCAGGATATAGTGTTAAAGACCATAAAGCATGTCTGATTTGTGAAAAAGGCACATGTTACCATCAACTTCATAAATGAAAGAAAGACCATTTATCTTGGCCATAGGAGATTTCTTAGACAAAGCCACCTATATCGTAGATTAAAGAAAGCTTTTTTTTTTGTAGCCAAGAGTTTGAAAATACTCCAGAGGCATTGACTGAGGAGAAAGTTTATAAAAAAAGTGAAAAATATCAATATTATCTTTGGTAAGACTACAAAGAGTAGAAATGATAACAAAATATATAGAAAAAGATGTATGTCTTCTTTGATCTTCCATATTGGCACAATTTTGATGTGAGACACTATATTGATTTCATGCATGTGGAGAAAAATATATGTGATGTATTATTGGGACACTGCTCAACATACAAGGTAGTTCTAAGGATGACGTAAAGGCAAAATTAGATTTACAAGAAATGGAAATACGAGAAGACTTACATCCAAGGCCATATGGTCAGAGAACTTTTTATCCTCCAACTTCTCATACTTTGTCTAAGGATGAGAAAAGAAGTTTTGTGAGTGTTTACATGAAATCAAAGTTCCCTTAGGGTATTCTTCAAATTTTAAAAAGCTTATGTCAATGAAAGACTTGAAGTTAGTAAGGCTAAAGTTTCATGATTGTCATGCCTTAATACAACAACTACTCCTAGTAGCTATTCAAGGCATTGTCCAATATGATCTTCAACACATATTGACTAGACTTTGTTCCTTCTTTAGTGATATTTGTAGTAAAGTCATTGAGACGGAAAGACTTGATAAATTGGAAAATGAAGCATATATAATCTTGTGCCAGCTTGAGAAGCTTTTTCTTCCTTCTTTTTTTGACATCATGGTACATGTAATTGTTCATCTAGTTATAGAGATAAAGTTGTGTTTTCTAATGGATGTACGCAATTGAAAGAACTATGAAAATCTTAAAAGGGTATATGAAGAACCCTAACTGGCCTAAAGCATCTATTGTTCAGAAATATGTTTCTGAAGAAGCCATAAAATTTTGTCAACATTATTTGTCAAATATAGGACATATTGGGCTTCCTAAATGTCATAATGAAGAAGGGGGTAGACGCAAGGGTACAGTAAAGAGTATGGATCCTGATGAGTTGCAACAAGTCCACTTGTACATCTTGAATAATGTTGATGAAGTTCAAGATTACATTAATGCTCATAAAGAAATTGTATGAAAAAAATAGTTGAATGACTGAACAAAGGTTAATTAGGGAGCATAACAAAACTTTTGTGTATTGGTTCAAACAAAAAGTTGATGGAGAAAAATGTGTTTATGATACAATTAAATGGTTAGCACGCGGTCCTGAGGTTGATGTCATAAGTTGGACTTCATTTATGATCAATGGTTATACCTTTTACATGAAGTCCTTAGATGATAGGAGCACCATCTAAAATAGTAGTGTTATGTTAGTGGCTAAATCTACGCACTTCTCTAGTTCGAAATATAAGAACCTTAAATTTGAAGTCATACCTTATTATGGGGATATTGAAGAGATTAGGGTGGTTGATTATGTTAAAATTAAACTTCTCATTTTTAAATGCAAGTGGGTTGATGTCAATAATGGTGTGAAGATCGACCAGTTAGGATTTACATTAGTAGATCTGAATAGTTGAAGTTTTGGAGATGAACATTTTATTCTGAAAAAATTAGGCAAAAAAAGTGTTCTATATTACTGATCAGGAAAATAAAATGTGGTCTGTAGCTCTCCAAGGAAAAAGAGTCATTGATATTGATGAGGAAAATTGTTCAAATTATGATCTTCTTGAGACTTCTTCTTTTTCGAGGGGTCTACAAGAATTGAATGAAGAAGATGAAGCAAATAATGAACACGGCACAAAAAATGATCATCTTGAAAGGATATGGGAGGAATTCTCTTTATAAAAATACTTTGAAAGTTAGCTAGCTAAAGTAATTATCACTCAAGAGAGGGGTGAATTGGGTGATGTAATAAATTTATAGTTGTGCTGTATTAGTTTATGTATGTTTAAATATAGCAACAAGTGTAAACATAATGAATAAATGACATTTAACCATATTCAGATTGATCTCTGTAATTCATTCTGCTTCATTTACTATCAAACTCGAGTTCATACACAGGACTCGAGTTCTTCATATGATTTTTAAAGTCCCAACTTGAGTTCTCATAAAAAACTCGAGTTTTCATCTGTCCAGAACTTGAATTCTTCATCTAAACTTGAGTTTTTCATGTATTGTCTACTTCTGAATGTTTCTCTAGATAAAATTTGCGGAAGTTAAAATGAAAACTTGAGTTTTTCTCTTACCGGAACTCAAGTTTTGTTTCCAAACTCGAGTTCTCCAGGAACTTTAGGTATCTGACTAAATCTTTAGATGAAAACTTGCGAAAGTTTAATAGCATACTCGAGTTTCTTTCTTACAAGAATTTAATTTTGCTCTTAAACTCGATTTCTCAAAGAACTTCAGGTTTCTGACTATATCTCTTGATGAAAACTTGTGGAAGTTCAATAGCATACTAGAGTTTCTTTCTTACCAGAACTCGAGTTTTGCTCTTAAAATCAAGTTCTCCAGGTGTTGCAAGATTCTGAACAAGTCTCTTAATAAAACTTACGAGAGTGCAAATGCCAATTCGAGTTCATCTTTGGCCACAACTCAAGTTTTATCCCAAAACTCGAGTTCTTGAGACAATTTTGGTTTATGACTCAACTTCTATGCAAAATTTGCGAAAGTTCAAATATCAACTTGAGTTTTCTTCATACCATAACTTAAGTTTTAGTCCAAACTCTAGTTCCTCAATCAATACAAGTTTCTGGCTAAGTTTCTGGATTAAACTCGCAGGAGTTAACTAGCCAACTCGAGTTCATTAACACACAAAACTCGAGTTCTCATGGAAAACTCGAGTGTTAGTCAAAACTTACAAGAGTTATATTGAAGCTTACACACCAAACTCGAGTTCTTTATGAACATGAACTCGAGTTTTTCTCTAAAACTCAAGTACATCAGATAATTTGAATAATATAAGGCTATCAATTTGAGAACTATATTTATCAATGAATTTGGCACAATATTCTTGATTAAATTTTGTCAATCATTTGCAAAACAATTCATTATCTTTTTTTTATCATTAAAACATAGATCTGAATTATGTATATAGTTATTTTATAGATATAGTCTTTTCATTTTATAATTTAAGGATTTATCTTTTTTTTTTGTCTTAACAGGAAAATGAAGGATTTAAGGCTTCCTAATGTAGAGGCTCTAGAGTCGCCTAGTGCTCATCAAAGAGAGCCAGCTAGTATTAATCAGAGTGAGCTTAGCAATACTCCGAGCCAAAATCAGAGTGAGCCCAGTAACCAGCCTATACAGAGGGGTAGAAGTGGCACACGGTTGAGAGACATTACCTTAAGTCAAAGTGTAGATGTTGGAAACCAATCGGACCTAATGCAAGCCAATGTAGGAGTTTTGTTGGTCTCCTTGCACGCAACAAGCCTAGCATCTTAATAGTGGAATGGAGAAATATCAATGAACGTGTGAAGCAACATACTTGGGACACTATCCAGGTATAAAATTCTCTTTTGCATACAATGATTATCAAATTTATCACTAACTCCTTCAATACATGCATGACAGCCCACTTACGACGTTACTCAGAGTGACATCTTGTACAAGAAAACAATGATGTATTGTTGTGAGCACTAGAGGAAGTTTAAGACAAATTTAGCCAACAATTACGTGCATATCGAGGTGAAAGATGGTGAGCCTCGTCCTAATATGTGCGGTATGTATTCATATATTGATAAAGCAACTTGGCAAGAATTGTTTAGGCTTTGGACTACTCCAGATGCTTTGGTGAGTTGACTTATTTTGCATATTATTTACTTATCAATTGTCGTTATTGATTGTAACCTTTTTTTATTTCTTATTTGTAGGAAAAAAGGTAAAAAGCATAAGAAAGTAGTAGAAATAATAATTGCCATCATACAATATCTCGGGGGGGGTTATGCAAAGGCTAAAAAAGACTTAATGGTGGCCAAACAAAAGAGATTGGAAGAAGCAGCTCAATTCAATCCTTCTGTTATTCTTTATCCACCATCTCTGATACGTCACAAAGAAAAATGGTTGTTTGCTCACCAAAAGAGAAATGAGTCTTATACAAGTGAACAATCTCATATAGTAGGTGAAAAAAATATAAATATTGTTGTTGTTATTAATTATTTAGTAAACAAGTTTCATTACTTATGTTTGTTATCTGTATCTTATAAGAGAAACTTCAAAAAAAAACAAGCTGAGGGATCTTTTAGGTTGGAGGGAAGAAATGATATCCTGACAGTTACTACTGAAAAACATAAGCATCTAGGCTGTGTCAAGGGAGTTGGAGGAGGGGTAGGCATAAGGGATTACTTTCGAGCACCTCACGCCATTCCTCAAATGTTGTCACTAGGGAGGAGATGGAGTATATATTGGCTATTGCAAAGGCAGAAGTAAGGGCCGAGGCAGAAGTATCATTTAATGCAAGATGAGAAGCCCGGTTGAGCGACATAAAAGAGGAAATGATGGTGATTGTGAGCACAAGACAAGATACAAGTACTCCCCAGGCATAATCGCTTGCACCTAATAAGTCGAGCACTAAAGGGAGTTGTTGCAATATTGGGCAGTCATCAAAGGGTACTGGAAAAGAAATTACTGAGCCTTATGACCTTTTTGTCGAGGATCCTTTGAGACGATTAGTTGCATGGGGAGTGTGCACAACTTGAGATCAACTTTCCACTACCAACAAATAACTGGGGAGCAAGTCAGAGTGTCAGTTGAATATTAATGTTAGCCACAACAACTATATGGCATTTCTGTAATACCCCATTTTTCACCAATACATTTATATGTATATTTGATGTAAGATCAGTGGAATCAAATGGTGAAAAATAATGTGAATGAATTTATGGGGATATATGGAAAATATTTCAATCGCTGATTACGTGTAAATTGGCCGAATAATGATGTAAGAAGGCGATTAATGCACCATTAAAGGCCTATTTAGGTAACCAAAATTCAAGAAATTAAATGACATGATTAATGGCCTTATTTAAGTGATAAAATGGGGTTACGCCGAAGAAAAGGGTGATAACCGATTTATTTCGGTAAATCATGAAATGTAGGGGCAAAATGGTAATTTTGTCGTAAAATAGAAAATAATTATTTTTTCCCCAATATTCCTACTAATTTGAGTTAAATGGGGATTAAAAAGAGTAAAATGACTACTTGATCATGAATAAACCAATTTTGGTGAATTATTGTTAGGAATGGTTAAATAGTCAAAAAGTCAATGACTTGGTCAACAAGTTACGAGTTGGCACAATGAGATGATTGAAGATTTAGATTTCCCTTGCATTTCTCATGCAAATTTTGGCTGGAATGAGGAAGTATGAAGGGAAATGGAATTAATTAAGGAATAATGCAAATTTGGGCCAATCATGATATGCCACTTGTATTAAACCAAATGACCCTTTAATTATATTAAGTTCTCATCTCTTCAACTCCCCATTCATGATCAAATTGATCAAAAAAGAGGGAGAGTGAGCTAAGAATGAGAGCTGAACGTGAAGGAAGGGAAGAAGCTAGGGTTGCTTAGAAATTAAGGTAAGAAGCTTATACCTTGTGTCTAAAGCTACCTAATCCCTCCATGATCTCTTCTCCTCACCTCTCTACCCTTCGATTCCTTGTTGAGCAGCTGAATTAAGAGTTAGAGAGAGAGAGAGTCAAAAACGTGAAGGAGAGAGAAATTTGAAGAAATCAAGAGGTAACTTCTCAAACTTGTTCCTCTTGCTTAATTGATGCTAGTAGAGTTGTTTTGGACTTGATTATGGTTCATTTGGCATAAGATAATCCAAGAAAACTCAAGAGACCATAATATGCAAGTGTCTCCAAATCAAGTCCAATGAATGTCTAACTAGTTAATATATTGATTATAAGTAGAAAGGAGATTATTAGGCTAAAGAAAATGAGAATCCAACACAACTTTTCTAGAAATTTATTTCTCCTTCTCTGTGTTGGACAAGATAAATGAATGGGAATTAAATCATCCTGATGCTTCCATTGGATTTAGGAGTTTATGTTGACCCCAAAGTAAGAAAAGGCTCAGAGAGTAAAATGACAAATTTACCCCTTATAAGCCTTATTTGAAGGATGTCAAGGGTATTTTCATCATTTGATCTTGAATTTGGCCAATTCGAGGTTAGAAATGAATTATACACGTGAAAATATGTAGGAATGGCCTAAGTCATGATTTTAAGTAAAATACTGATAACCAGGACTTAAGGGGTATTTTGGTAATTTGGCACTGATAGGCTAAATTTACCAATGTTATGAGTTTGAAAGGATACATGGATGAGTAATAACTCATTTGTGGTATTTGGATATTTCAGGACTTGACAACCGGTCCGGCCTCAGTAATTTCCTGAGCTTGAATTGCGTGGGGAAAAGTTGCAAAGAGGAGCAACCAGGTAGTAACCGTCTTCATATGACATGGCATGCATATGTATTGTTTGATATAATCTCCAAAATTTCTAACATGTTTAGATTGAGCGGAGTGATCACCCGGAGCCTATCGATGGTCGGGTTGACACTCAGGTGAAAATATTCATAAATGCACGAGCGGTGCCCGAAGCCTAATTGTGCACAGGATCCCTCGGAGCTGAGAACCTGTCTAGCGCTAAGTCAGTTATGAATTGCATCTACCGACAACCTGTCTAGCTCTAAGTCAGTTATGAATTGCATCTACCGAGAACCTGTCTAGCGCTAAGTCATTTTATGAATTGCATGAGATGCACTGAATGATGTTAAGATGATTTTGTTGATTGATGAAGTATGAAGCATGCTTGTGTGTATTATCTTATATGTATGATTGTGTTACTAATGAGATTCCTGTGAATCTCATCTTTTTTTTTTCAAAAACAAATCTCCAGTATAGGGAGGGAGCTCATGGGGTAAAGAGAAGGTAAACGATGAATATTTGAGGCCAAGCAGCGGGAGATTTTAGTTATGGTTATCTAGTTTCTGGTGTATGTTATATATTTTTTGAGAACTTTGTAAGTTGAGTTGTATATGGAGTGAGAGAATTGGATGGATGGTGTGTATGTTGTATTATATCTAATGAATGGTGCATGTATGTAAATATTTGTACCAACAGAGGTATTGTTCGCAACTTTGATATTTCAAATTCGGTGAGTATTAGCTAATTGGTACTCTACCGTAGTGTTAGGAAATAAGGTATTACAATTTTGAAAAGTTAAATTTGAATTTTTAATGTTAGCGGTGAATTGGAGAATGACTACTTCACTTTAAAAACAATTTTCATTATATGAAATCACAACAAAAGCTTCAATAAGAAAAACTAAAATTTTGAAAAGGTTTTTTTTTGTTTAAAGTTTTGTAGTGAGCTATGTTAGCTCAAGCCTCTTACCTAAGAGGAGATAAATTTAGTGATATTAAAAAATTTAAACTAAAAAATACAATTTAATAGAGAGTAGAGTTAGAGAGACATCATCGAAGGTCAACACACGAGATTTGAATTTTTACTACTTCAGTCCAATCTACTTGACCTACGTCTAGTCTTCAAAAATCTTTCTGAGAGTTTCACTAACATCCCAAGATTTTCCAGGCTCTTAGAACCTCAATACAAGTATAAGTTTCTTTTTAAGGAATACTAGCCCCCTACACTTTGTAAGCAATGCCCTCACTTAAGGTCCCACTACCTTAAGTTACTTAATAATAAATGATTCAATGGAATCTCTCTCTCTCTATCTCTATCTATCGAAGAGTAAATGTATAAACACTAAAGTATAGAAAAACACACGAGCAGAGCACAAGATTTAGTAATTAATGAAACAATGAATGCTTGCAGAGAGTTGGTTCCTTTGCCTTCAATGCTCACATACTTATAGCTTAATGAGAATTAATGATCATTGCTTGTTTGAATATAGCCATTAAGAGTATGAGATCACTTCTTCTATCCTTTGAAATAGTCATTGGAAGACAAAGAGAATTCTGATTGATTAAGGAGTGGAGCATTTAATGCTTATAAGAAAAAGTGCTCTTTACTAATATTTGTGTTAATCTATGATTAAGCACCTGAAACATGTCCAAAAAATGGTTTAATAAAGTAAGGAATCAATTAGAAGTGAAAGAAACATGTTTAGGAATGATTAGAATGAGTATCGAGATTTTCAAAATGTTGTTCCCTTTGAGTGACTGCATCACTTTAGTGCTCACTTTAGTGATCTTTACTTTGTCCAGAAAGTTCATTTTGAAAAATATAACTAATCACTTATTGGCTCACTATAATGTATAAAAGTGATTATCAGAAATAAAGTCATTCGAGTTGTCATTCAAGTGATCATACTTGATCTCAATTCAAAAGAAAATAGATCACCACCAAGCTCACTATGGTGTAGTAAAGTGATGCACTTTTTTTTAGGTCACTCGAGTGCTCACTCGAGTGATTTCTTTGTAAATTAATCTTTAAAATATTGATTAATGCCTAAGTTACTATGGTACTGTAAAAGTGATGTGAATTTACTGGAGTCACTCGAGTACTCACTCAAGTGATCATTTCAAACGCATGTTTTTCGAAAAGCTTGATCACTGGATAAATCATTGTGGTGAAATAAAAGTGATGTGGATTTGAATACATCACTTGAGTGCTCACTCAAGTGATCAACTTAAACATATTTTTAGGAAAATCTAATCACTAGCTGACTCACTGTGGTAGACTATAAGTTATGCAATTCAAAAGACTACACTCAAGTGATCTATTTGGAAATATTCTTTCAAAAATAAGATCACTATTAGAATCACTATGGTGGAGTGGAAGTGATGTCAAACTGTTGCATCATTCGAGTGCTTACTTGAGTAATCTTCTGAATAAAGAGTGGATCACTTCCAATAGATATTACAGTGAAGAGTTTTTTCAAAACGCATCACTCAAGTGGTCACTCGAATGATAAACAAAAATTTCACAACTGGCTTGTTCACTGTTAATGAGGTAAAAGTGATAAAATTTGAAATCAAGTGAATCAGACTTTTTCACATCACTCAAATACTCACTTGAGTGATTTACCACTGCATGTTTGAAAACTATTTTCTAATGTTGCAAACTAGTGGATTTCCTGCAAAACACTTTACTTAAACTTTGTTATTATCCAAATATGGAATCTAACGAGCTGGACATCAATGACTACTTCACTTTAAGAAGAAATAACTCTATTACGTGAAATGACAACAAAAGTTACAACGACCATTTTGAAAAATTAGGTTTGAGTTTTAAGTGCTATTGGCAAAGGTTTTGTTGTCATTTTATGTATAATTAAAATTTTTATTTTTTTAAAGTAAAGTAGCCGCTGATCTCCAAAGTTAACACTAATATTTTAAATCAAAACAAAATTTCCAAAATACTAATTGTCACTCTGCCAGACTTTTGTTGTCATTTCATATAATGAAAGTTATTATTTTAAAAAGTGAACTATGTAGGCGCAGTTCATCTTTAGGTCACTACTAACACTTTAAACAAAACCCTAACTTTCCAAAACTTGATTATATAATAGTTCTTAGAGACTTAAGTTTAATTAAGCCATTTTCATTTCGTTTCTTGAGATATACATATTTGAGTGGTATTTTTCGCTCATCCTCCTAGTTAGTATTACTAGCTAGAAGTAAGTTTGACCTCTTTTCGTAAAATAAAACTATGTAATAGATAATGGAAAATCCTAATAGAAAGCTATAGGTTAAAGTATATTTGTATTCCTTTAAGTTTTATATAAGGTATACTTTGATCTCTTAACTTTATCAAGTATATTTTTTGTCTTATATTTTTAACACCGCTAATGTTACTAATGAAAAATATTGACGTAATAAACTCAAGTGATGATTGTGCAACTAATAAAGTATTTTTAAGTTTTAATTTTTTAATAATATATTTAGATTATTAAACTAAAATAAACCGACAAAGCATTACAAATGAAATCGATGTTTTGATATTCACATTATTAAACTAATATATTTAGATTATTAGACTAAAATATTTTAATACAATTAAGGTTTTAATTTTGGCTGCTTCATTAGTTTTTTAAATATTTTTCAATTTACACTATTTTAAAATTAATATTAATTACATTTAATTATATAGTCATCACTTAAGTTTACATCGTCATTATTTGAGTTTAATATATCAGCATTTTTCATTAGCTACATTAACGATGTTAGAATTATAGGACCAAAAGTATATTTTATAAAGTTAAGAAAAAAAAAATATACATAATGTAAACTTAAATGACTAAAAGCATACTTTAGCCAAAATCCTAAAATTAATTTAGACAACTAATACTCTAGCCTATAAAAGTGCATCTAATTTGTTTTTTTGGTAATTAAAAGTGCATTTAATTAGACTGGCTAGATTAATATTCTCATCCAACCTCACCGACCTAAGGAACTCAACCCTTATAAACCTTTTTCTTTATTAGAAAAAGGAAAATTAATATTATAAATGATTTGTGAAATAGGAAAAACAGAGATGATTTGTTTGTTTTTTCAAATTGACATTCAGGGGAGCCATCCAATCAAGCGGACACATTTCTGTTGTTAGCGTTGGAGAGGAAAAAAAGGGTTGGTGAAGAATTGAGAATGGAGAGCTGAAAAATATATATTGCTGTCCAGCTAATTTTTTTTAAAAAAATAAATTGCAACTTGATCTTTTGATATATCAGTATAGCTACTAAATATCATGTCGCAATCATAACATATTTTGAAATCTCTATTTATTTATTATGTTCAAAATTTAGATCGTCAAAATTGAATTATCATCACCAATGCGAAAGTTAATTTTATTTTTTCTTCTTTGTAATGTTCTTCTAAAGTGAACTTAGAATTTTTAAAATAAAATTTATAACACAAAATCATATTTTTGTGTCGCTCATATCTGAAGTTTTATTTGTTCGGACTCAATAAGCTAGGGTCACATGTTGTTCAGCAGTCTTTTTTCCCAAAAATTAAAAATAAAAACAAGTTATTTAGGATATGAACTGTTGTGACAAGTTCATACATGATCTCCTCTTATAATTTTATTTAATTCGTTTATTAAATAATTGAAAGGACATCAGTTTTATTTTAGAAGATAAACTTGTTTATCAAAAAATCAGGAAAAAACTAAAATTAGAAAATTGATTTAATATTTGAGATTGGAAAGCGATCGAGTTTATCTGTCTATATCTCATTCCACATCAATATTTCATTTTCCTTCTTAATTTTCTTTTGTCTTATTGTCTGTAACTTTTTCTTTTTTCCACAATGTTGAAGTCAGCAATTGAAAGCAAAATCTTTCAACTTGGCTTTTGAGGAGACAGTGATTAATATATGGCTTAAAGTTAATGCTAAAGTCATTTTCATGATAAGCTTTCAACTTTGGATGGTTTTCAAAGTTCGCTATCACTAAAGACTTTGTAAAAAGCAATGAGGTTTCTGTATATGTTCAATTATCTCACGACTTGATTAATTTCCATTTTGTTGTGGGTCACACCCTTGTAATTTCTTTTAACAGTAGAGATTTAAGATTTTTTATTTCTCATAATAATAATAATAATAATAATAAAGAACCCACAATTCTAACAACTTTATGAGTGTAATTCAACTTTGTGCCGCCTCCAGTGGCAGCTAAAAAAATTGCTTTTAACCGGGTGAACTAAATTTAGCTGGATTAAAATTTTATTAATTTTCTTAACTTTAAATATATAGGACGTGAGTAATTAGGTCATTCCCCTTCTGTTAACTGAATGAAATATCTACTGATTAAATCAAATGGGAGAGGCTCTGTGTGTGTTCGAACGTACATCTCAATAGCTAAAAAGCTACTTTTCGATTTTTGGTGATATTTGGATTAAATTTTTTTTAATTAGGCTTTAAAAATTTTTTTTTAAGCCATAAGTTAAAATTTCATGTTTTTAGCTTTTTCATCATATAGAGAGAAGCAGTTTCTATGATTGAGAAAGAAGGAATTAAATATCTGATGAAGAAAAGATAAAGATACTGGACCCAACCTTTTTATATTAAAACGGTATTCTGGTCCTTTCTAATTAGTTCACTCGTAGATGAAAGTTTTCGTCTTAATTATATAAGTTTAGTTAAATGTCAATTGTTTTTCAATTTTATCTTTATTTATAAAAATATCCAAAGAAAAATAAATAAATACTAAAATTTAAGGGAAATCAGGAAAAACTCCCTATTAGAAATTTAATTCACGTGAATAATTTTGATAAGTTTATATATAAAAAGAATGACAGTACTCTAAATAAGGTCATTCTTACCAATGAAATTTTTAAAGGGGATATTTTCTCCAATTTTTCTTAAAATTTAAGTAATTTATTTTTTTAATAATACATTAACTATTTTTATTTTTATTAAATCTATATCATTTTAAGTCATTTTACATACAAACTTACTTTTGTATAATCATCCAAACAAATTTCAATTTATCAAAATAACTTTTTTAAAAGTCAATTCAAATATAAATCACATTACCCAGTCTAATTTTTACTCTATCTTATTTTTACAAAAATCATATTAAAAAAATCATTTATATTACTGTTAATCCAAACACACTCTATATAATTCAAAAGTTTGAACATTGTGAATGAAGAAATTCATGTTGGAAATACAATTCTAATTAGAACCGATAATAGTTAAATATAATTTATTAGGAGGCAAAAATGTGCTTAGTCTATTAAACTTTACACGATGTTTCATTTTGATCTCTTAATTTCATATATAGTCAGTTTTCAATTCTCTAACTCTAGCACGGTTAACAAAAGATATTAATAATGATTTATACAAAAATAATCATCATTTGAAACTAATAGTGTTAAAAGTAAATGACCAAAAAGAAAATTTATAAAATTAATAGATTAAATTGAAACTATGTATAAAGTTAGCGTACTAAAAATACACTTTGCCTTCAATACAATGTACTCCTCTTCAATTTATAAGAAGTCTTCCCGAAGGTATTTTTTGTCCTAGAGTTTTGAAATTCATATATGTCCATATTTAATAAGAATAGTGAGAGAAGAGTAGAAATTTATATGATATTAGAGTTTAAGATAGTTAATAAGAGTGATATTGAAAATCACATGAATTTTATGATAAATTTAATACTCCTTTGATCCTTAATATAATATATGTTTACCTAGTTTGATTATGTTAATGAAGTTAGTTGAGTTAGTTAATATGATATGTATTTTTTTAAAACACCCAAGTATCTTCCTTAATTTTTTTAATTTTCTCTCTTTCTTGATTATTGTTGAGCAGTCATCAATAGGGGTAAGTACAAAAAAATTGATAAATATTAAAATTATGTCTTATATTAAAAAAAAACCAATTCTTTAAATATATTTTATATTAAGTAGTGAAAGAATATCTTTAAGTGTTTTTATTGATATGTGTGAATTAGTTAGAAATATTGACTAAAATGTGTCAGATAATATTTGATAATTGCATAAAAAATAGGTATAACGTTAATGAACAGCTCTACTGGTTAAATCAAATCTACCTGTCTCTACTTTTTATAAAAAGATATGAATTGAAACAGATACACCTTTTCCGTTTTTCTTTTCAATAGGAATTGAAAGGCAGACACATCTCTCAGTTGTTGGTATGATCAGCAGATAAAGATGCTATACTTACACAACATTAAAAAAGAAACAAAATAAAAGAGCTGACCATTCCCACAATTAATGTTTGAGTGTGGTTGTATTTGGTCTTTGTCACAAGTGGTCGGCTAAAAGCAGTGGTCGTCTAAATTTAATGTTATTTTAAAAAAAAAAAAAAAGTAGTGTACGTTGTGCAATTGAAAAGATGTAGACATAGCGGCAAGACATAGCTAGGCCGGTCAATATCCCAATAATAATAATAGGGAAAATGGCGCCTTGGTCCCAAGGGATCAAAATAATAGCAACAAAGTCCCAAAATAAATTGTCATGACAAAAAAGTCCTTTGGACTTTTTTGTTATGAATTCCCTTGGTGAAAAGACCATCATGCCCCTAAGGAAAGAAAAAAAATGCACAGAAGAAGAGGGAGTAAGAGTAGCGTATTTTCCCTAAACGTAGAGAGTTAATGATTGATTTGTTTGTTACTTGTCCTCATTTTGTTATTTCATTTCAGGGTCTCTCCTTACCCTCTTTCTCCCTCCCCAATCGAATGTTCGGCAGGAAAACTCAGCGAAAGAGGATTTGGAGGGAGTCACTCACAAAGTGTTTTTTGATATAGAGATCGACGGGAAGCTTGCAGGTATATTTGAACTTGTTAGATCCTTGAAATTTCCATTAATACGATTCAAAACCTGAGCTAGTCATTCCATATTATTTAGCAGGTTTTTACATGCTTCTTTTAGTTAATTGTTGTGGGAAATGAGGAATCGAATTCGAATCACATATTAAGTTTTAGAAGGAAGTTTATGTATTACTGAATCTAAGACATCATACATGGTTGCTGTGAGTTCAAATTAGTTTAGATGATGGCTTGTTTCATCTAGCATTGCTCTATTATTGGTGAGAACACGCTGAAATAATTATAAAAAATTGTTGTTAATAAGTGTTGTTGTAGTTGTTAGTACGATGCTCTGTTTCTAAGAAATGTAACTGTGAACATAAATCAGCTTGTAAACATAACTCATGTAATTGTGAAAAGATGCATTGGGAATTGTGAAAACAGGCGTCAATTATTGAAAAGATGCATTAGAAATTTGTAACTCATGTAATTTGTTGCTAGATAAGTTGTGAATGATGGCTCATACATTGTTCTTAAAAGCAACATTCCCTAACCTGAAGTCCATATTAGAGGTTTAGAGTAAGCTTTTAGTTTTCCTGGTCATTTTCATTTTGATTAATTATTGACAGATATATACATGGTTTGCTTAGGACTTAAGGTGAACTTGTGCGTCTTTTATCCTCCCCCCTTTTAAATTAAGTGTTATTGGTTAAAGTAAAATTTGATAAACGTGTAAAGAATTAACAATCTAGCATAAATTGTGGATGATTACAAATGATTTTCATTTTTATATACAGTATTTTTTTATATGTCTTCTACACATCAATGTCAGTTTATGGATGCATACAAAGCTCATGATATAATGAAGAGTACATTGATGAAGAAGTTTCTGAAATATCACTTTCCTCTCAACATGATCCTCCAATTGTAAAGCCTCACAAGTTGGTCTCCCAATCAAAATGATCATTCACTTAAGCAAACTTGTTTTGTAGGCATGAACTGTGTGCCTTAGTTCTTGGCTGCTTGCTGATCTTTTTTTTGGCTTGTATTAGGCATATAACTAGCTTACTTTCTTGTAATTGAGTTCTATGTGATGATTTATTACTTCCTGTATTGTCTAACACACTCATGTACCCAGCGCATTCACATAGAGAAATTACATGGTTTGGCATTTGGTATAAATATATTAATAAAAATGACCCATGATTTTGCTTATCTTTTCTTCCCCTTGCTATTAGTATGGTGCCTCCCTCTCCTCTAACATGTTTATTTTCTTGGGCTGAGGGTAATAGTTTGATGTGGTACCCCCAAAAACAGGTTCAGTAAGATCATTTGAAAAGAAGACTATGTGAGAGGAGCTAGTTAAGAAAAAGAATCTTGGAGCGGTCAAAATTGTCCATGGACATTGGCACAGTCAAAATTTCCTCGTGGGTTGTGACACATGAGAGGAACAAATATGCACATAAGGTTCTATCCATTGTAGCTGGCAACCAACAAGGCAAGAGGAAGAAAGAGACATAGGACTTGTTCTGTTATTTTATATCGAAGCCTTCTTGTTATGTAAATATGTATTTTTCCAGCTCTATGTTATTTTGAAGAAAATGCTTATTATGACAATGAAAAATATTTGTGACAAGTTTGACAAATGTACTTTCAGTTCTGCAACCATGTGTCCTTACTGTTTATATAGTTTTAAACAACATATTTACAACTTGTTCACTAGGTTTTAACCACTTCATTAGCTATATTTACAATCTGATCATTCTTTGAGGGTTACTGGTTAAGCTAACATGAACCAAGTCAAAAAAAGTGATTTGGTGTATTTACAACTTATTCAGTAGGTTTTAACAACTTTATTAGTTATATTTACAACCTGATAAGTCTTTGTAGGCTACTGGCTAAGTTGAGATGAACCAAGTCAGAAAATGTGATTTTGCGTATTTACAACTTGTTCAGTAGGTTTTAACAATTTCATTAATCATATTTACAACCTAATCAATCTTCGTGGGCTACTTGCTAAGCTAAGATGAAACCAAGTCAGAAAATATGATTTGATGTATTCACAACTTGTTCAGTAGGTTTTAACAACTTTGTTAGTTATATTTACAACCTGATCAGTCTTCATGAGCTATTGGCTACGCTAAGATGATCTAAGTCAAAAAATGTGATTTGGTGTATTTATAACTTGTTCACTAGGTTTTAACAACTCCATTAGCTATATTTACAATCTGATCAGTCTTTGAAGGTTACTGGTTAAGCTAACATGAACCAAGTCAAAAAATGTGATTTGATGTATTTACAACTTATTCAGTAGGTTTAAGAACTTCGTTAGTTATATTTACAACCTGATCAGTCTTCATGGGCTACTGGCTAAGCTGAGATGAACCAAGTTAGAAAATGTGATTTTTCGTATTTACAACTTGTTCAGTAGCTTTTAATAATTTCATTAATCATATTTACAACCTGATCAATTTTCATGGGCTACTTGCTAAGCTAAGATGAAACCAAGTTAGAAAATGTGATTTAATGTATTCACAACTTGTTCAGTAGGTTTTAACAACTTTGTTAGTCATATTTACAACCTGATCAGTCTTCATGGGCTACTAGCTAAGCTAAGATGATCCAAGTCAAAAAATGTGCTTTGATGTATTTATAACTTGTTCACTGGGTTTTAACAACTTCATTAGCCATAGTTACAATAACTTGATCAGTCTTCTTGAGCTACTGGCTAAACTGATATGAATCAAGTCAGAAAATATGATTTGGTGTATTTACAACTTGTTCAGTAGGTTTTAACAACTTCATTAGCCATATTCACAAGTTGATCAGTCTTCCTGATTAAGGATCAGAAGCAGAGTAGCTTACCAGCAGCAATTCCAGCACCCGTGTTGTAGATGACATCTTGGTGCTTTGATTACCACTATGAGATTTACCATTACTACTTATTTTAAAGAAAACAAGCTAATGCAAAATTTTTCTAATCAATGAACCGAAGTAAATCCCTTGATACTGTCTCAAACTGAAATCGAATTCTTATGGCAGGTCTTCAAAATGGCTACTTTTAAACCAATCCCACAATTATTGAGTTGTCAAATACCCCAGAAGATGGGCTATTGAATTTGCTGTGAACTTCTCCGAAGGGTTTGTTGAAGCAGTGAATTCGTCTAAGAGCGATGTAGGCATGAACAAAACAACTTAGAATGGGAAAAAGCCTAAGAAATTTCTGGGAATTTGACTGAATGTTTGTGTTCTTCTTGTCTCTATTCTTATAAGAATTTGTGTTTATTCTTCTAGTTTTCCTTCATTTTCTCTTTCTTTGCGTTTTCCTCCATTTCTTTTTCTATGCGTTTCTTCCATTTATCTTTCTGTGTTTTCTCTTTCCTTTCCATGGGGGCATGATGGTCTTTTCACTAAGGGAATTCATAACAGAAAAGTCCCTCATGACAATTTACCTTGGGACTTTGTTGCTATTATTTTGATCCCTTGGGACCTAAGAGCTATTTTCTCATAATATATTTTCTTATAATAATAATAATAATAATAATAATAATAATAGCTAGGTGAAGACTTTTGAAAGGGAAGGTGATAAATTGCTGCCCAGCTGGCCCATTGAAAACATGTAAACGACTTGATTTATTTATTGGATCAGAAGCTTGTTTTCTAATTTTATAATGTTCATAATATGACATAATAGATGGGATGGGTCGAATATTAATTATTACAAGCACTATGTGAATGTGATAGTGAACTTAGAATTGTTAACAACAATTTTGGAGCCCATTTCCCAGCTTTTATTTGTTGGGACATGAGAATCGTTGGTTTTTCAGCTCCAGGTATTTTTTAAGAAAATAAATTAAAATATGTTGGGATATTTTAATGACAAGTTGATTCATGATATCGCATCTCCCAACTAAAAATATTAAATTAATGACAAAATTTAATAACGGAAATTCTGTTACTAATTAGTTTAGTAGCATAATTTATTTCGTCGGTAAAAATATCGTTACTAATTGATTAGTAACGAAATTTTGAATTCTATCGCTAATTTGTGATTGATTAGTGTGAAAATTTTTCATTCATAGTTAGTGATGGAAAATCCGTCACAAAGTTGGAATAGATTATCCATGAAATTAGCAGCGGATTAGTAACGGAAAATTTCCATCGCGCTCATCCATCACAAATTTGGAATAGACTATCTCCTAATTAGCGACCAAATTTCCAACACAAATCAATCTCAAAAAAAAAATTTATAATTTAAATTACAATATGTCCTTCGCCAGCATTTGCCACGTACATGGACCCATCTCTGGCCATGTGTCACAATCAGCCATCGCCACCTCACCATCACATGTCACCCTCCATCATGCATCATGTGTCCACATCACAAATTGGTTACATTTTGTGACCAAGTTGGGATTTAAAGTTATGACCTCTCACAGCATATGTCAGTACCTTTACTAGTTAAACTAAGAAAACATGTATGATTTAAATACAAAATCATATATATATATATATATATATATATATATATATATATATATATATATATATATATATCATATCTCACTTTACAAATACAAATAAAAATATAAATTTTGATATATTATTAAATATTTTAATTTAGTTTTCTTCTTTTATTTTCTTAACTATTTTAGAAAGAAAAATATTCTATCTAAATTTTTATTATTAATATCTTTTTTAATCCATTTTATTATATGTTTTATTTTATTTTTTTTGTATTTATAAAATTTTTATTTTTATTTTTATTTTTATTTAAATATAATATATTATTAAAAAATCACATATATTATACTATAATTTTAATTTCAATAATAAATACGAATTAATATTTTTAATATATTAATATTAATATTATATCATAATTTTATAATAATTTTAAATTTTAAATTCAAATTATTTAAGAAATTTATAATTATGAAAAAAATATAATTATATAAAAATTTAACTATTATAAAATTTAATTTCTTTATTTAACAAAATAAAATAATCAGGAGAGATTATAATAAAATTTAATTTTTCTATATTATGAGTTATGGCTAAATCAAATTATCTGTTTGATTGGATGTGATATCTATTCAATCAACATTTTGAAATTATATTATCAAAATAAAAGATATTTTTAACCAATTTATTTCATCCCTATATAATTAGAAAAAAACTTCCAATTACAAAAAATATAATTATTATAAAATCTAATCATGCTATATGCTATGCAACAAAATCAAATAATTTAAAAAGGTTATTTGTAATCGATTATGTAGCCTTTGTAGATAAACTTCTTCGGTCAAACCCATTCTCTTAGTATATTGTTTTTTTTGTTAGATTATACTCTTTCTATAATCATATCGATTATCTTAATGGATTATTCTATTGATCATGTCTTCTTATGATAATACTATCATCGATTATCATGACTTTACTCAAATTATAAGAAAGTTTTTCCTATCTACTAGTGAAGCACTTAATCATCTTTTATTATCATCAAAATATAGAATCTAACCCTTATCATATTTGTTTACCTATCATTAAGGCACAAAAAGCATTGATCTTAATGAAATATAAAACAATTTTTTTTTTAGAATTCGTCTTTTTTATCAACAAGTGCCTAACAATGAGATCAATGATGATGATGCTACCCTAGTTAACAGCAAACCCATAAAAACATTAATATATTTTTTAATTGAAAATATATTTAAATCATTATATTATTAATTATGTTATTATATAAATGGTTGTAGGATTATAATCTTAAATAATATAATTTTAAATTAATAACAGAATTGCAACGGACCTTAATTAGCGATAGAAGTTAATTAGTGATGGATTAACAATGGAATTTAGTGATAGATTTTTTTTCATCACTAATTTTTGTTTCAAAATAGTTTTTGGCGGAATTAGTGATAAAAATTAGTGACTGATTAGCAATAGAATTTAGTGGTAGAATTTTTTCCATAAAAAATTTCCATTACAAATTTCTGTCACAAATCAGTTTGTGACGGAATCAGTAATGGAAATTAATGACTAAAAAATTATATCACTAATGAAAATTTGTGACGGAATTAGTAACAAATTAGAGACAGGAATTAATGACGAAATTTGTCAATCACTAACTTCTGTCACTAACTTTTTTTGTAGCGGAAACAAAAATAAATTACTGACAAATTTTAGCGATAAAATGTTATTCCATTGCTAATCTGTGACTAATTTAGTGACAGAATTTTTTTGTCACTATATTATATTGCTAATTTTAGTAACAAAATTTGTAATGGATTAGCAAAGGAATGAAATTCTGTCATTAATTCTCTGTTTTTTTTTTTGTCTTACAGCTTTTTTTCATTTAATTAATCGATTTTTTGAATTGGAAAAGGGCTTATCCAATCATCTGAATAATAAGCTGGTTTATTGATCAACAGGAAATTGATCGCAACCAAAAAAATGATTCCTTCAACGAGCATATCCCTATGTTTTGGTTTTTTTTATTGGATGGCCTTTACTGTAAAATAATAGAATACAAATAAACTGAAGAAGAAAGAAACAATGCATGGGAGAATTTCACATAAGTCCCAAAATATGGACTTAATTTCCAATCAGGTGGAAGACAATCTGAATTTTTATTTTAAACTACGGCTAAATTGAAATTAAATTTGAAAGAAAAATGACCTTGTTGCCTCTGAAAATTTTAACAACTCCATAGGTAATAAATTTACAAGTCGAAATACATATTATAAAAAAAATAGCCAAATAACAATTGTATATATGGAAATTTACAACCATCAATTTTCATAATAACAAGTTGTTAACATGAAAGTTTCACTAGTATTCATAAGTATTTAAGCCGAAATATGCATTATATCACAACAATAAATAGTTAAATAACAGTTGTACAAATAGAAATTTACATATCTCAATTCTCATATTAACAAGATATATGAACATGAGAAATTCACAACTGCTCATTGGTAAGTTTGCCAGTTGAAATACGGATTTTAACAAAAAATAAAAATTGTATATATGGAAATTTACAGCTATAAATTTTCATAATAACAAGCTGTAAACATGATGAAGAATAATTACATCAAGATACGTTCCATACTATATATGCCCCTGTAAAATAACCCATTCCTTTAATACTCATACCCACACACTCAAGTATGTGAATTCTTCAGGTTCACAGCTTGTTATTTTAAAATTTTAGATTTGCTAATTTCCACACACACACAGATTTGTTCTTTTGGGGAACTACATGTAACTCCCATGAAAAAGAAAAAAAATCACAAACATATCCTTGAAATTATTAAATTGCATTGAAATCCAATGTGACCTAAACTAGATTAATTTCAATTGATAAAAGATCACTTTGTCCTTGTTATTTTGAGCAATCAATGACAAGTCAGGGTGCCACAATGACATGAGGACTTATCATTGGTTGCTTAATAACTTATCATTTTGGTACCTTGACTTGTCATTAGTTGCTCAAATTAATAGGGGTAAAGTGATATTTTTTTCAATTCAAAATAATCTAACCCAGGATCCATAGGAGTTCAATGCACTTTAAAGAGATCAAGGGATTTGCATGCTCGTGATTTTTTTTCTCTTCCTTAGGATCTGTATGCAATTCTCCCTTGTTATTTAGCTATTTTTATTGTCAATTAACCCCTCATTATACGAAATTTCTATAGTATTTTAAAATTAATATTAATTACTGCTCTATTTAAAGTTTTTACTTAATTAAGGAAAAAGTTAAGTAAATTTTTATCTAAAAAATATCAGCATCTTGATAAAAAATGTTTTTTGAAATTTTGAGTAGTTTTTTTTAATAAACATATGTTTAATAACATATATTTAAAAATTTTAGATTGTAATATATTAATATAAAAATCTCAAAATTATATCATTTTATAATTTTATTTTTTGAAGGAACATTTTATAATTCTTTTGAATATATATATATATATATAGTATCTATGTATGTATCTATGTTCGAAAAACATTTTATCAAATAAACGAGATTAAAAATTTAAATATTGAAAAATTATAATTATAAAATTAATTAACTTTGTTACATGATAATCAATTTGATAGTATGATGAACATTTTATTGAATTTAGGATTAAGATATGTGATTAAATGATTATTAACTAATATTTATCTTAAGGAGGGCCATTTTTGGTAAAATTGATGGATCAATACTATTATTTAATAGTCAACTAACAATTGATTGTATAGAAGTTGAATTTCAAAATTAGAGGGGAGGTTTATGTAACATATATTTTGATTTTAAGTAAGATTTATATATCTTTTCAAAATAAAAAGGATATCTTTATAATTTAGAATAAATAAAGGGAAAGTTTATATATTTTATTTCATATTTTGCCCAACCATGTAACTAGTTCAGGAAAGTCCCCATCTTAAGGTTGGGGGTGATCTAGAGCAACCCGGTGAGTTGGTGGGTTTGCTTGGTTGCAATTTTGGTATTAATGACTGAGTTTAGATATTAAAGGATTGTAGGTAAGAATATTTTATTATTAATTATCTATTTTGATACTTTACTGATAAGAATATTTAGTGATTACTTATTCTGACGTCATTGGATAGTGGATTGATGACTTGAAACTATAATTTTAATATGTCAAATAAATTGTAAATAATGTGCATAAGTATATGGTCATTTTGTTGGTGATTAAAGTTAATGAAGTGATATTTAATATTTGAATGATATGATAAGAATTTAATTTTTTTTATTCCCTATCATCTAACCTCTGGGTATACTTTGAGCTGACCTACTAACTCTAGACTTACTACACCGACTGGTTCAGAGGCCGATCTGGATTTAATAACTTCAGTTACATCACAACATAAAATAAGTGCATGTTTATTAATTTAATTTATGTTAAAGTATACTTTTAGTTCTTTTAATTTAAATGAGGTTCCATTTTAGTCTTTTAACTTTAAAAAGTGTATTTTTAGTCTTTCTAAGTTAACACGGTTAATTTCACTAACAAAAAATGATGAGTAAATAAATTTAAAATGCTAACAAGTCCATGCTTTAATTCTTTAATATATTACTCTAATATTTTAATACTAAAATGAATCTTCTAGAAAAATAAGTCAACATTTAAACTTATTGAGTCGACATTCCAAGTTTGTTAACTCTACATTTTTTATTAGTAAAGTGAACAATATTAGTTTAAAAGAACTAAAAAAAATGGGTTAAAAGATTAAAATAAAAACTGATCTAAATTTAAAAGACTAAAAGTGTATTTTTACTTTTAATTTAATTACTAGGATTAAGAGGTAAAAACACCCTATAACTTTTTCCAAAAGTGCACCACCACTATAAATATTTTTTTTTGGTAAAAAATGGTAAGAAAGTTCAAAAAAAAAAGAGTGTATGGCAAGTCTGTTAAATTATTTAACTCTGACCATTAAAGATGGAGCATTTGACTGTGAATGATGACTTCCCCCAATTAAAGTCTGTTGCAACTTTTCATTCAAATTTTATAGTCATTTTGCATTAAAAAAAATATTTATGGTGGTTGGCGCACTTTAAAAAAAAAATCATTGATATTTACCTTTTTCAACCCTAACTGCTATTAGTTACCTCACAGCTCTAAATTAGTGCCTTGGTTGACCAGGGTAATTTTAAAACCATTGGCCTCCATTGTAAATGTTTCGACACATTCGTTGACACTATATTAGGGTGTTTGGGATAGTTTTTAAAAATTTTAAAAATATTTATACATATAAATAGAAACAACACTCTTTTTATATACTTACTTCATATACAGTAAATCACGATTAAAAAGATACTTTTAAATACTTCAATGACTATTTTAAATAAACACTATATTTCACCCTAAGCAAGTGATAAAGTCATGACAAAAGAATTTTGATTTATTTATTCGTAAATTCATGTTTTACATTTCTGTACATGATAAAGTCATGCTTTGACCCCATTTGCAGTGCTTTTGTTTTTCAGTAACTTTTTTATCATTTTACATTTAGACCTTCACGACTTTAAAGCATTGAGTGAAAAATCGGATCGGACTGACCGGTTCAACCAGTCCAACTAGTGATTGGTCGATAATCCGGTCCAGTTGATGAATTAAACCAGCGAACCGGTCGAATTAGTTTGAACCGGTAAAAGTCGGTAGTTCAACCGGTCAACCGGTTTTTACCTTTTTTTTTAGAATTACATTTCTTTATTCTTCTAACTACTATGTCAAATTATTTTTTAGGGAAAAATGAAAATTTGAAAACCAAGATGAAGAAAAAAGTAGGTAAAAAAAGAAAAAAAGAAAGAAGATTTTGAGGAGATATAATAATTAATTAATTATAGGAAAGGAGATATCATTATATAAATATAGGTACCATAACTAATATTAATAAATTTTAAACATTTTGTGTGTGTGTGTGTGTGTATTGCCACTAATAAATTGTAATATTTTAATATGACCGGTCCGGCCACCGGTTCAACCCCGATTGAACCATTGACCCTTGAACATGTACAGTGACCGATTCATTGCCCGGTCCATATTTTATAGCTTGCTTTAAAGTGAGAGACTGAGTTTTAATGATTAAAAAAAAACCTCAGCCAATATATCCTTGTGGCATAATGGCATGGAAACTCCCCAACAAGTGAAAAGTTACAAGTTCAAAATCCCAAGCCGTCAGTTATTCTTCTTGTAATTATAATAAAAATGATAAGCAACTGCTCAGTTGTCCTTTCATTGATTCGCATGTCTAAAAAGTATCGCAAAGGAGGAATGCACATATTAACATGGATTATAAAATAACTAAAAAGCAATTTGAAAAATAAATAAATAAATAATTATTATACAAGTATATTAATGAATATGAGATTGATAGAAAAAAATCACGAGGCACAATCAACAGAACTTTGAATAACCTTGTTAAAGTGAAGTCAACAATATGCAGATAGGGAGACTATGATGGAATCACAAGGCAAATATCAGTTGCAGCCAAAAAAAAAAAATTACATGCTGTAATTCTTACTTACATCATAACATTTATGAATTAATAAGTATATTAATGAATATGAGATTGATAGAAAAAAATCACGAGGCACAATCAACAGAACTTTGAATAACCTTGTTAAAGTGAAGTCAACAATATGCAGATAGGGAGACTATGATGGAATCACAAGGCAAATATCAGTTGCAGCCAAAAAAAAAAAATTACATGCTGTAATTCTTACTTACATCATAACATTTATGAATTAATAAGTATATTAATGAATATGAGATTGATAGAAAAACATCACGAGGCACAATCAACAGAACTTTGAATAACCTTGTTAAAGTGAAGTCAACAATATGCAGATAGGGAGACTATGATGGAATCACAAGGCAAATATCAGTTGCAGCCAAAAAAAAAAAATTACATGCTGTAATTCTTACTTACATCATAACATTTATGAATTAATAATAATAATAATAATAATAATAATTGAATGGAAAAAGTATTAATTCACTATGATACCTATTTTTTCTATATGAAAGTGTGAAGTTTGTACACGGTTATGAAATCATGCTTTTCCTTTCCTCTTGTCATCCAATGCCTGTTTCCCCAGAAGAATGAAACGTTCCAAAAAGAAGAAATGTCAGAAAAGATGACAGCAACCAACATTTAAACAATATAAAATATAAAATTCATAACAAGTTGCAATATTCACATCATGAATAGTGCGACTCATCGATCAAATTCTGTGTCACCTAATAAATAAGCAAAACTAAGAATGGAGTTACATTTACCACTTGACGAATCAGGGAAAAACAAAAAGCTAATGAAAGATTCAAGAAAAGATGGCAGGGTCTAGCTTTGGCAAGAGTAAATTCAAGTTGAATAAAAATTTGTGAAAACTTGATTTTAATGGTAAATCGAAGTCACCACAGTAATGCTGGGTTTTAAAGCCTACAAGTGAAATAGGAAAAGAAAAACATTGAGCAACTTCACAAAAAAGAAAGACCTTCAGCGATAAGCTATCAAGTCCATTAAACATGTCATACTTTTTTATTTATTTATTTTTTGATAAACCATTAAACATGTCATACTATCACAATGCTACATTTATTTGTCAGCGATATACATGCGTTTCTCAAAGGGCAAAGCTATACCTTACTCTGATACATCCGCATGGTCAACACGAGTGTGTCACGCATTCTACAAAATGAAGGGCAACGAACACTGTTAATGGTGTTTCTAACATAGACCACTTTCAAATGTATACTTACTACACACGATTTAGGGATACTAGACTCTTTCCAATAGAAACCAAGTATAGAAATAGCCAATGACAAAAAATTATTTTAAGTAAATTATTTAAAATGAAGTGAACAAGAACCATCAACTAAACCAAGACAAAGGATGAGGGGAACATAACAATGAACGTATGCTCAATTACATATCGTTAAGAAGCTTAATCCCAAGTAATTTAGGAATGATAGTAGACTACAGTAGAAACAAGAGTTAATAGGAGGTTTTGCCTGTCAACTCTTGTCTCTAGAAACAAGTCTATATTAAGGCATTTGAAAGATTATATTTTTACCAAGGCTAAAGTACTCAATTAAAAAGCAACTGTTTTGAAATTCATAAAATAATACAGGATTTAGTTTTCAGCATGAACAGAGTATGTGTATATTACCGAACATCATGTGTGCTTAAGGGATGGGAAGATCCATTTGAGCATGTTAGTACAAATTGTGTTGTGAGACCACAAGGAACTTTAATCTGCAGAAAAACAATAAAATTAAGTGTTTTAACCCTTAAACAAGATACAGTAATCAGCAAAACAATTTCTAACTCAAGAAGAAATCAGAGTCATATGCCAGACAGAAAGGGCAGAAAGTTATCCCCGAATATGTATATGGCCCAACTTTTACAATATTTCATTTGTTGCAGTCATTTCTGTAATCATAGGATTGAAGAGCAGAAGAATAACAAGATAATAGAAAAATGTCTTCTTCCTCTGTTTCTTGCTGTAGCAACTGTGCTTCATGGTATCAAAGCATGAAGCCAAATCAGTTTGGCAGTGTCTCAGCCAATAACAGACTCACAGAGTTAGACATGGTAGCACTGAGCACAGGCTGAAAATAAAATTTACTCAACTCACTTCTATTTGACTATTTAAGTGAAGGGGAAGGAAAGGTCGGTTATCTCACTGATGATGCTCCTCAGCCCAGACCAATTGACCCAATATAAGAATGTAAACAATATTATGACCAATTAACTCTACGACCATTGAGAGAGAATTTCATTCTCTATAAAACAGCTAGGAAAATCTGAGAGCAGTTCAGTAATCATTCTCATCTGTTAATAATACTGATGGCATCATATAAGTCAAATGATAGCTGCATGATTGATTACAGGCGAGGCTACAATGGGTTACAGGCAGCAGCTTGATTTGTATGGAAACCACAATAGGACATTAGCTACAAATCCTGCTTATTGCTAGAAACTACTAGCATTAGTGAAGGAAATATTCTTTAATGTAAAGCAGGAATACAAATCCTCCTCCAGCATTTATCCCTGGAGTGAGCCACCCTCTTACAATGTCCAAGCCTTTCCTTTTCCTTCAAATCTAGAGCGAAGTTGGAGAATGGAAATGGTTCTCTTACAATGTTCAAGCCTTTCTTTTTCCTTCAAATCTCGGGAGGAATTGGAGAATGGAAATGGTGGGTGCAAGAGGATTTCACATGATGAAAGGAGTGAGTGCGATAGAGTATTTGGAGGCTCTAATACAATGTTGTAAATCAAGGGAAAAGTTTGGGAGTAAACCCCTTAAGTTCAAATCAAACTCAGCATATTAGGGAAGTTAAAGGTATCTCATACCTTTGATAGATAAGGAAAAATAAATAAATAAAATTTGAATGGAATTAACCTAAACCAGAGACTAACAACTTCTTAACAGACTAATGGGACTCAGGTAATATGGGATCTCTGATCTCACAATGAGTATATGAGCTAATATATTATATGAAATAATAAGTGAATTAGTTTGCAATCTCAATAGCTAACATTTATGGTAAAGTTTACATTCCGTTTCGCTGTTCATCACATACCCCACTTAACTCCTAGGTGATGTCAACATTCAGCAACCATAAATTGATGTAATTCCCCATTGACCCCTTCCTTTCATGTCTACTAACATGAAAACTGAAAAGAAGCTGAGAATCTACCTTCGTGGCCATCATTGTGTCCTACACAATCACCAAAGCCCTGAAGCCCCACGGAAGATATTTTCAATCCTATGTTCAGAGTCTAACAAATTCATGACCAACATAACATCTAGGCTTTCCAATTTGGTTCCCTGCAACATCAAACCATGCCGCTGGAAACCTTTTATGAACATTGTACTCAATATGGGAACCAAGCGATGCTTCCATATGCACATCGTCCACTAAATCACCCCTTAGAAAGCAATCGACATGTCAAGTTGGTGAAGTGGCCAATCAAGACTAGATGTCATGGAGAGTACTTTGACACAGTTGAATTTCACCATTGGTGCAAAGTTTCTTGAATATCAGTCTTGTATTTGAGCTGGCACTTTAGCCACCAGCCTAACTCTATGTCGACTGATGCTTCCAATAGGGTTATACTTGACAATAAACATCCTCTTGCGTAAATCAGCACTTGACATTCCATTTTTGTCAAGGGTGCTTATCCTTAAAGATTATTTTTTAAACCAGGCGTTTCCATACCATAAAGATGAACAAAATAAATGTAAGAGAAAATAAAATGTTGACTTCTGTACAGTAAATGCTGAGAATGAACAGGGCATACATCATGAGATTCAATATGTGTGTGTGTGTGACACATTGACAATACTTGGCTAAATTATTTTAACTATAAGTGTTTCTGAAAAAACCATGTTTTATTAGCTTCCAACTTACAGCTGATATCCCGTGTAATCAAATAAGTGAAAAATGTAATTTCTTGATTTACATTGAAGCTACTGCAATTAAACTCTTAATGACAGTGATATCTTAGGACATACTGATAAGTCCGAGGAGAATTTCTCAGCAACTACCACTTCTTCTGAGCTATCAATCTTAATTTGGTACCCTGATCGTCTTAAGAAAAGAGTTGCTGGCTCCCAATTTTCAGAAGAATCCATCTACAAGAAATGAGTAGGAAAAATTGGATATGCAAGTTAAATTTATCAATCAGGCACGAATAATATTTCATCTAAAATAAAATACAGATCGTATATAAAAGAATTAGATGCAAAACGATGAAAGCCTACAAATTAGTTTAGCATAACAGATTACCTATCACGATTTTATTGGCTCTTAGAGCCTTGATTTCATTGATACAATAGGCAGTGATTACATTACACACATATATATAGCAAAACAGAATGAGTGAACGCGGGAAAAATAGAGAAACAGAGAGGCGTGATTGAAGGAGAATTGGAAGAGGGTTTTTGGTGCAAGTCAAAAAACTCAGGCTTGCACCAAAAGCCTCTTCTGACTTTTAACATCGCCCTCAAGCTGGGGAGTATATGTCGATCATTCCCAACTTGCATCGAAATCCTTCAAACTTCGTTCTGCTCAGTGGTTTTGTTATGATATCTGCAATTTGGTCTATTGATCTGATGTAGGACAATTTCATGATACCTACTTCAATTATCTCTTTAATAAAGTGTGTTTATCTCAATATGTTTTGTTCAGTCGTGATAGGCTGGGTTCTTAATCATTTCAATGCTTGCCTTGTTGTCATACCAGACTTGTATTGGTCCCTCATGTGAAATTCCCAACTCCTTCAGTAGTCTGATGACCCAAATTTCTTCACAAACTCCATTGTTAACAGCTCTCATTTTTGCTTCCGCACTACTTCTTGACACCACAGTCTGTTTCTTGCTTTTCTACATAACTAGATTTCCCCACACATATGTGCAATACCCTAAAGTTGACCTTCTAGTTTCTTTATCTCTTGCATGGTCTGCATTAGTGTAGATTTCGATATTCCTGGCAGAGCCTTTCTTGAAGAAGATTCCTCTTCTAGGGTTAAATTTCAGATAACTCAGAATTTTGTATACAGCCTTTATGTGCTCTTCCTGTGGCTGATGCATAAATTGACTTACTATTCTAACTGCATAGCTAATATCTTGTCGTGTATGGGTTAAGTATATCAACTTTCCCACAAGTTTCCGGTATCTTTCTGAGCTAACCGGCACACCTTGTGGCTTGATCTCTAAGGCCATGTTTGGCTCGATGGAGGGGAGAGAAGGGTTTGAGAGAGATTTTCTTTTACCTTATTTGGATTGACAAAAAGAGAAGGGAGGGGAGGGATTTTGACATTATCTTGTTTGGTATAGGAGGGGAAGGGAGGGGAAACATTTTTATATATACAACTTTACCCTTATTTCATTTAATTTGCATTTTATAACTTTCTAACATATTTAATAAAATCTAATTATAAATGGTATTCAATACATAAAATTATAATTTTATACTTATAAAAATTAAATAAATATAATTATAAAATGTGACAGTTTTGGGTAAAGAATGGAAAAGACACTATGGGAATATTATAAAATAGTAGAGATATAATAGTCAATGTATATCTAAACATTAACTTTTCCCTCCAAATTCGTCCAATTATGGAAGGGAGGGTTAGGAGGGGAGGGGAGAGAAAATTTTACTCCTAAAAATTTTAACAATCCAAACAAGGGGAGGGGAGCAAAATCCCCCTATTCCCCTCCCCTCCCCTCATACCAAATAGACCCTAAGTGGCACCCTTCTTCCATTGGTGCTCCCTCTGGTTGAACACTCAACATTCCTGTCTCATGTAACAGGTCCAGGGTATACTTTCGCTAAGATACATCGATGCCCTATGTAGTTCTTGCCACTTCCATGCCTAGGGAATACCTCATTTGTCCCAGATCTTTCACTTGAAACTCAGTTGACAAGTCTTGTTTTAGTTGAGCAATGGCTCCTTCACCATTTCCTGTAATGACTATGTCATCAACATAGACAATCAAGATGGTAATTTTTCCATTAACACGTTTGATGAACAACGTGCCATCTACTTGTCCCTGAGTATACCCAAGTCCTTTCACTGTTTTGCCGAATCTACCGAACCATGCCCTAGGAGATTGCTTAATCCCGTACAATGATTTGTTGAGTTTACACACAAAGTTATTAGGAGCAAGAATTCCATTTGGAATTTCTATGTAAACTTCTTCCTCCAAGTTTCCATTCAAAAAAGTATTCTTCACATCTAGTTGATGCAATGACCAATCTAAGTTAGCTGCGATTGATAGCAGCACTTGGATGGTATTAAGCTTAGCAACAGGAGCAAATGTCTCCTGATAATCAATTCCATATGTCTGGGTATATCCTTTTGCAACAAGTCTCACCTTGTATTTGTTAATAGTACCATTAGGATTGAATTTTGGGGTGAAGATCCACATACATCCCACAGGTTTCTTTCCTTCGGGAAGAGTTGTAATCTCCCATGTTTTATTTTCCTTAAGTGCCCTCAATTCTTCTTCTGCAACTTGTTTCCAATTCAGATTAGCCATATCCTGTTAAAATGTGTCTAGAACTTTTATTTGTACACTGTTCACAACAAAGCTTTGCATTTTTGGCAGACAAGTTACCGTATGAGACAAAACGTCGAATTGGATGCTGAGTACAAGTTCCTACCCTTTTTCTTAATGCAATAGGCCAACCCAGTTCTTTAGGATTTAATCCCGGATTGGATTCATGGTCGTTCCTTTGAATGAGGAAGTACTACCATTGCTTGGTTCATCTCTAACTTGTAGCCTGGACTCTTCCTCTTGTCGTGATTCAGTGTTCAACCCTGAATTGATATCAACCTTTGTTTGCAATTCATTAGGTGTGGATTCAGATTGGGTTGGACTATGTTCAAATTCAGATTCACGTTGGATAGGACTAGGTTGGTTTGTTGGGGCAAATGGGTCAATAGTGGTTATATGGTTAGGTTTAGGTTATAGTGGTGATGATGTATGTGATAAGCCTTTGGATTTGGGTTCTTCCAGAATTAGCCATTCCATGTCGATATACTCCCTCTGAATGGGTAATTTGGGATAATATGCTTCTTCTTCCAAGAAGATAGTATCTCTAGAGATAACAAGCTTCTTGGAAGTAGGATAGTAGCATTTGTACCCTTTTTGAGTAGAGGAGTAGCCAAAAAATATACATTTGTCTGCTCAAGGAACAAATTTATTACCATCATTTTTGTGGACAAAGACAACACAACCAAACACTTTTGGAGGTAATGAATTAATTAGTAGACAATTTGGAAAGTGTGCAAGGAGTTTTTGAACAGGTATGCTGTAATTGAGAACTTTGGATGGCATGCAGTTAATGAGATAAGCTGCAGTGAGTATAGCATCACCCCAGAAGATGGTAGAAACATTTCGTTCCATCAATAAGGTTCGGGTTACTTCCAATAGGTGACGATTCTTTCTCTCGGCCACTCCATTTTATTTGAGGGGTATAAGGGCAGGAAGTTTGGTGATGAATTCCTTGTTGATCAAGAAATTCTTTAAAGGTATTGCTCAAGTATTCTTTGGCATTATCACTTCATAGTACCTTAATGGAAGTGCTAAATTGAGTTCGCACAAAGGTATAGAAGTTTTGAAATACTTTGGCTATTTCGGATTTGTCTTTCATTAAATATACACAGGTGGTTCTAATGTGATCATCTATGAAAGTAACAAGCCACCTAGCATTGGTAAGGATTTTTATCCGTGCTGGACCCCAAATATCACTATGGATTAATGTGAATGGTGAGGAGGGTTGTTTGGGATATGAAGATCTAGTTTGCTTGGCAAGTTTTACAAAAAGGAATGGAACTTTTATTAAATAAAGAGGAAAATACATGCTTCATGTACTCAAAACTAGGGTGACCTGAGTGACAATGCCACAAGTGTACATCATGATTTTGAGAGTTGGAGCTAACCAGTGCCCTACTTGCCTTCAAGCTTGATCCTTCAAGGTAGTACAGTCCATCCCATTCTCTAGAAGTCCCAATCGTCCTCCTCGATTTTAAATCCTAAAAAATACAAAGATCATCATTGAAAATTACTTTGCATGTTCGTCCTCTAGTTAGCTAGCTCACTGATATTAGATTACAAGTGCAGGTACAAACAAAACATTTTTTATTTCCAAGTGATTAGATAATATGACTGTGTCAATTCCTTCAACCCTTGAGAAAACACAATTAGCAACTTTTACTTTAAGGTGCTCATGATAGAGTTTAAGGTTGTGAATTAAAGTTTTGTTACCATTCATGTGATCTGTAACCCCGGAGTCAACAATCCAAGTATCTTTACTAGTTATCACTACGTTGAGAGCTACAACGGAATTACCTAAATGGACTAGATTCACACTAGGAACAAAGTTAGACTTATTCTACTTGTCAATCATCAGACGAAACATCTGTATTTCTTCCTGGCTTAGGAAATCAGTATCTCCTACTCTTTGCTCAGCTGTAATAAGGTTGACATTGGAAGATAGGTGTTGTTTGCTAGTTGATGGCTTGCCATGCAGCTTCCAGCATTCCTCTTTGAAGTGGCCCTTTTTCTTGCAGTAAGTGCACCATTTATCGTTCGTCTTTTGCTCCTTCTACGGCAAGAGCTGAGCTTTCAATTGGGTTGGAGCTACTTTGAGTCAAGAGTTTCCGACTTTCCTCAAATTGTACGTGGTTGACAGCTTCACACAGGGAAGGTAGGGGTTTTAATCCCATAATTCGACCTCTTATTTCCTCAAACAAATCATTGAATCCAAGAAGGAAGTCAAAGATTCTTCCTTCGTCTGTTAGTTTTCTATGTAACTGGGCATCTTTGACTATATCCCATAGATGTACATCATAGAGGTTTTGTTATTGCCAAAGTTTCATCAAGGTATTATAATACTCAGTAACTGTTAAGTTACCTTATCTCAAATCTCGAAGTTGTCGTTTCAAGTGAAGTAGTGCAGCAGTATTGCCAAGGGAGGAGTAAGTTTGTCATGTTGCATCCCAGATTTCCTTTGCTGTATCTGCTAGGAGATAACTTTCACTGATGTCATCAGTCATATAATTGCATAACTAAGTCATAACTTGATTATTTTCTGCAAACCATGTGCCAAAATTTGGATCATTTGGAGCAGGTTGAGGCGTTACTCCATTGATATATTTCTCCTTTCTCTTTCCACGAATATACCTTAGCACAGTTTGGGACCATTGGAGATAGTTTTGCCCATTAAACCTGTGACTAACGGCCATAATCTGATTATCAAAGAGATCTGGAGTTGTCATCGTACTGCTAGTAACAAAAGTATTTGAAGGAGAGGATGAGCTGCGTTTGAGGATTTGTACCAATCATTAATGTCATCGGAGCGGCCCTTGTTATGACTAGATTTTTAGGGATAGAGCCGAAAACAGAAGGAAATTTGGAGGGATCCACTTTTTGAAGGAAAAAGTCGCTGAGAAGTACTATAGTGGCGATGCGTGTAGCTCATGCGCTGGTGAAAGTGGTGGCACGTGGGGCTCACGCGCTGGGAACTGTGAGGGTGCATGGATCACATGCATTGGTCAGTTCAACGTCGTACCTCTGGGTTTTGCTGGTCGGCACCTTCTGACCTCTTCTGGGTGGGTGGTGCACTCTCACTCGCCGGAAAACAATCAGACCCAGCTCTCTGTTTCTCCTTCTCTCACTGTTTTCTCTCTCTCTCTCTCTCTTGGCCATCACTCACAACAATCATCACAGATCCTGACCTTAGATCAGTGCTCGTCCAACTCTAGATTTCATTGATACAATAGGTAGTGATTACATTACACACATATATATAGAAAAACAGAATGAGTGAACACGGGAAAAACAAAGAAACAGAGAGGCGTGATTGAAGGAGAATTGGAAGAGGGTTTTCGGTGCAAGTCAAAAAACTCAAGCTTGCACCGAAAGCCTCTTCTGACTTTTAACAGATTTAAACTTCAAATAAGAACAAATAAAATTCACTATGCAACAAAGTCCACAAATAGAAGTTTCAACTTTGAATTTATGTATCAGTGTTTAAAACTGTGGAAGTACCAAGTTATTTTTAAATTATTGTAGATGTAAATAGACTAACTTATTGATATTCTTTTAGTTATAGAGCAATTGTTGTAAACTTCTCTCCGTCTTAGGCCTGTAAGGCCTGTAAATCGAGGCCTCCTCCCAAACTTGTGAACTTCAAATTCCTCATTAAGTAAATGATGCGATGGGTTGATGGTCCAACAATCTGATGCTGCCACCGATTAGAAAAGGAAATCCAATCAGAGATAATCTGCCCATGAGCATCATGGCATAGGTAAAAGGGAACAAGGAGGCGAGGCCCCCATCTTACACATATCTTGCTCATCCAACATGGCATGAATCACCAAGCCTGCACTCAGGAATAGTAGTGCTTTGAAAAAGGCATGATTCATTAAGTGAAAGATGCTAACCGAATAGTTAGAGACGCTGCAAGCAAAGATCATATAGCCTAATTGACTGCAAAATATGCAACAGGAGACACGAGAGAGTAACACAAGGTGAAAAATGGTGGGGAAGACGGTCCAACGAAGGACCCAAAAGTTTATATACAAAAAGATAGAAAGGTGAAGAAGCAAACGAGGGGAGTAATGATGAAGAGGTAGGAGGGAGCAATGAAAGAAATTTTCAGTGGGATATACAAAGAGAGGATAGTTGAGAAGGAAAGAGGGAAGAATAACGACTGTAGTTAAGTGTTGTGGAGAGATCCAACCTCTCAAAAGTTGGCAAACCTGTTACATTCATGAGGTTCTAGTTCTCTATTGTTGTGCATGTACCAAGCGTTTCTGTATTGTAGTCAGAATATTTGTTTCAATTTTGCCTCTGTAATTACTTGCTTTTATTTCTGTCTGTATGCTTACTTATCTATTAGGGACTTGAGGTCCACTGGCACACGTGTTGCTTGTGCTCACCTACTTATTTAGCTACTTTCTAACAAAACAATAAAAAATTCACAGAACATCTCTCCAAGTTTCTTGATTTATAAATAGCCATACAGGAACGTAGCTAAGTAATTAAGACAATGATATCATTTAGAGTATTCTCCTGTGATAAATATTATCAGATGGCATAAAGAACTGTGAAGCAAAAAACCAGACTTACTAGAAGTAGAACATGGAATGTTGCTTGTCCTTTAGACAGATTAGTGTCAATCTCTCGCTGCATTTCGGGATCTAGAAATTCATCAGAAGAATGTGATTAGAACACCAGTATAGGATGAAGTAATGAAAGGCAATGGATATACAGACCACCAAGTATGTATGAATCAATTAAAGACAAAAAAGCATATTGCCTAAGTTGTTCAGTCACAAATGCCTGTAGCAGTATTCTTATTTTATGACGATGCATGAATGCTCTCACTAGTTTAACATGAAAGATACATCTGATCCCCTACCACTCATACTTGATTCTCAATTTCTTTCACTAAACTTCAATTTTCATAAACGAAGAACCAACTACTCTAAACCTCTTATTAGCAAAGCGAGATTGGAATGAGCCTCATCTCTAACACTAAGATAGAAGACACCTTGTCTCTTGGAAACTAGAAAAAAAGTTAAAAGTTTTCATGCGCATTTGTATAATTTGCATTAATTCCCTATCTACAAATCTTATCTTCTGACATGTTTTGAGGTTTGTAACACCAAATTTGTTAGTCATGCAGACCCTAAGATTTGTTAGCTGATTATGATTGTATAGAGATCAAGTGTAATTGATTTCTATCATAATCAATCTATGATTCTATTTTCATTAACCACAAATTATTAGTCACTGTTTATGTATGAGATCTATTGAGTTATGCACTGAGAGGGGAATTGAAATAGGAGTTCACTAGAGAAATAGGCTTAGATCAAGTTAAGGAAATATAAAAGCGCAAATAAGGGAAATTATAGGTTGAATGAGCATGAAAATAGTTGTAATCCTAATATGAGATACACATTTTCTATCTCAAAAGGAAGGTTCATAAGCAAGGGGGAATTAGTTAAAAATCAAATAAGAAGTCAGAAATGAATTTATCTTTGTTCATTATCATGAAATCAAAATTCTAGCATTTTTCATAAGATACACATTTTCTATCTCAAAAGGGAAGTTCATAAGCCTGAGGGAATTAGTTGTTAATCAAAATAAAAGTTCGACATGAGTTTATTTTTGCTCATTCGAAGGAAGCATATTATGAAATCCAAATTCAAGAGTTTTTTATAATTAATTTAGTCTTTATAAATTTGCAATCTAGGTGTTAATTCACTGGTTCCAGTTTTATTTAAATTTCTATGTATAATAAGAATAGTTGGCATCCTAGCATTTTGTTGTTGTGGAGTGGTTCTGTACTTATATCTTTTATTGCTTGAGAGACCCGTATACTTACGAAAAATTGCCAACACTAAGCCAAAAAAGGGGAAATTACTAAAGGTGTAGGTTCAGTGAAAGCAACAAAACATCCTTTACGTAAAGTCTCAAATTAGAGTCCTGTGAATACAAAACATCACACTAGGAGAGCTCCCCACCTCCCGCCTCTGCCCCCCTCCCCCAAAAAAAAATAAATAAAATAAAAAATAAACCAAATGTAGAGAGGCCTGATGCAGCTCGAATCTGTTTTGACATCTCTTATGTACACAAAAATAACTTTTAGCATCTTAAGTTATTTTGATTTTGCTTAACAAAATAAATTCCAATTGAAGTAGATGCTTTAAAAGCCAGAAGCAAACAAACTTACCACATTTTATTTTGTTTTGATCATTAGCAAAAAGATTCACTAGCTCCCCCTGATTAAGACAACATTGGCAAAAGAAATTTGGCGAGCATGTCAGCATAATGTTCACAACGCCTTACACCCTATCCCACTGAAATTTGCAAATAATGTTTTATCAAACCTGACGGCCTTTATCATCCATTGGAATGCACTCAACAGATATCACCTTATCAACATCATCAGCTGTAACTACATACTCAGGATTAGTGGCACCTGACCCAAGAAAGACCAAGATAAAATATTGTGTTCAACTTCTATCAGGGCCATCAAATCAGTGCAAAAAGAACTGAAGTTCATTTTACCTTCAATGTATTGCCTGGTACCATCCTGAAGATGCCGGACCCACTAATGCAAAACCAATAGTTGTGATGGTATCAGTAATAAGAGGGAGAAATTGATGCTATTTTACTACAAAAATGATTGGCAAGAATTGTAACCTGAAACATACAAAGAGAAGTCCCCCGTACTGGATATCCACATCCAAGGAGTTTCTCTCCAGGAACAGCCTCACCAATAATTTGAAAATTTTCTATGCCCGGGCCATCTAAATTGATCTAATTGGTTAGAATAAAGATATGCAACCCATCTTCAATGTTAAAACCTAAAATACCTTCATAAACAGAAGACGTCTCAGCTTGATCATGGTCTGGCGAAGGTTGAGACCAATTGCCATTGAATATTCTTTCTCTGGCTCTATCTTGCATTACATTATTATCATGTATTCGAGAGAACGTTAGCCCCCTGGACAAGTCAATTCATGAGTAAGAAGATATATCTAAAACAAAATAAGCCAAACCAAACCAATATTAGTAAGCACCAGAGAGTTTTAAATTCTCACTTCTTTATTTAGAATGAGGCAATTACATGAGTTTTTTTTTTTTAAACACGGGGTCTACTTAAGGTCACACTAAGAAGAATGAAAGTTTACTGGAATGAAGTCACCACCAGAAAAAGCTGACCTTTTGGTTTTTTTTTTTTTTGGGGGGGGGGGACACAACTTTGTTATGGAAAGGACAGATGTGATAACAGCTCACAGAATAGAAGCGTACATGTCCTGTCTCACAACATTCGATGATTTGTACAAAATTATCACCGTCTTTTTTTCTTATTGAAATCAAAACACATCTAGCATTCAAATTGATAGTGGTCCATGCTTGAGTTTGGGCTGTAGTTAAAGACATCTTCCAACATATTGTTCCTTTTAAATTATAAACAAGAGACATCAAATTGAAAAACCAAACTGCATATAAAATGAACTCATCAGCTTCAGATGTGACCATTGACCCTGACATCCATAAAACATCATAGTGGATATACCCCGCCATATTGCTCATCAATTGTGCTTGTGGTTCATTCCTAATAACATGGTGCTGTGGAAAATTATGTTGAATCTGCAATGAAAACCTATATTTCAATAAAATCAGAAAGAAAAATACTATAAAATCAAAAGTTAAAGAAACACAAATAAAGTAAGCTCTTGCAATAAGACTATGTGACAATAGTATATTACCGTGGATGGATTATACATGTGACTCATCCAATTTCCAGAACTTGGACTTTCAACACGAATACCATTTTCACCAAAACTTTGCAGCACAGAACTTAAATCTCTAATTCTGTCCTGGAAAAAGAAAATGGTCATTTAGCAATAATTAAAAAGCCATGGCCTTTGCAAAGGATCCACCAAATATAGATTTTACTGGAGACAGCTACATTTCAACATTCGAATATGAACACCACCTAAAATGGGTGGCAAGAAATTTTTAACAAATACTGCTGACTGCTCAAATTACGAAATCTAAAAAGAGAGAACAATCCAAAATAATTTAAATGCTTATGAGTTCAAGAACATAATGAAGTTTAAAATCTTAGGACTTCTTCTGGAACAGTTCTTATTGATGAATATTATTATTTTACTATAATATCTTGTGCATTGATAGAAGTCTCCAACTCTGTTCATATCTACGAATGGGAATACGGCTTCCTCCTCTTAACTGCAAAGAGAAAGTGCAGCTATTCCAACAACAAAGCAAGAATTAAGAAAATAGAAAAAAGGAAAGAAAGAACAAATTATACATGATAATGAAGATTCACAATCTTACATGTGAACTTCGTATCCTCCATTGTAATTGATCATGTAAATGCTGCATAAATATAATTAATTAAATCATGGATAATACAATTTATAAAACCATTTACACAAGAAAAAAAAACAGAAATCATACCCAAAATACATATATTCACCGGCAAACAACATTATTAAAGATTGTGTGTTGCACACGGGTCTTTAGTATCTGTTTCTTTTATTCTCTTCAATTCATGGTTATTTGCTTCTGATTCAGCCGCCAATTTGTTTCCTCTATATCATTAACTCCACCATCATCTACAGAGGTTTTTAAGCCTATACTACTACTTATCACAAGGCGCAGATTCTGCAATTATTATCCTCAGAAATCTTCCTTTATTCTGATGTGTGACAGTGGAACAAAAGGCCCACTACACACAACTGTTACTTCCACCAAATGCAAATGACCTAAAGTTTCCAGTGTAGGACGCCAAAAACAGCATGCTGACCAGGAAGATCAACAAAATGACAATAGAAATGGGTAACATGTTCCTGTGCAACATTACTGCAGCTATATGCAAAGCAGTAAGGGATACTTTATATGGTCCATTGACATCTTAGTGGCTTTGGTAAAAATCAAGAGCTTCTTGAGTTCAAACAGGGAGAGTTAGCGGTTATTCACTGTCACAATGTTCTCTAGCGCCATTGACAACAACTAAACTTCATCGAAACTCATGCATGGTCCTGCTCTTCAGATGGTACATATTGTCTGACCATGAATACAAATCTTTTTATGCATGAATCTAGAATTTTAAGTATACAAAGGTATAATTATGAGCCTACTTCCCTTGCTCAAACCTTGAGAAGTTGATTCTGACATCATAACCAAATCAACCTGAAAGAAACTGACCAGTTGAGTCCAAATCCCATCCCTCCCATAAATTTAGATGTGCCTCTTCTAATGACTTTGAGATCATGGAGTTTCTTTCTATTAAAATGAGGTATTTCAGATAAGGAGGTAAAAGTAGTGGGCAAATGAGCAAGAAATATGCATAAATATTTTAAAATTGTAACACAAAAATGGTATATATATCATGGATATATTATATCTTATGATTATTTCATTTTTTAAATTATAAAATGTTTATTAATTTTTTAAAATTATATATTACTTATAATCTTCAATCACCTTTTTTCTAAAAAAAAAAATCTGTTGTTTTTATTTAAAATCATTTCTCATATAGTTTTGGTTGGAATGAAAATGATAAAAACTTCAAAAGCTTGATGGGAACTTTAAGGAAGACACAAGGAATTCAAAAAAGGGGGAAAAATCTCTATTGATATTCAAACTGTCATTTATACAAGATGCCTTTCACATTTCCACACCACACTCACTCTCAAGTCACTCTGCACACCACTCTTCACTTTCTTATCTTGATTGTCACTCTACACACAACCTACAATTACCCAGGCAACTATTTATACTTTCATATCTCAGTTTTTTCATTGCATCTAGAACATTCTTGATTCTCTAATTTTCACTACCTTTGAGAGCATCTTGAAAGTAAAGAAAAATCTAGTAAACAAAATAGAAAATTCTAGAAGAGAGTCAATGATGTATGTAGTGCTTTTGTCATTTTTTATCTTTTCTATTAAGATAATTTATAATTTAAAATATCTTTATTTAATTATGACCAGTTCAACCATGATTTGATCATGATCCAAGCATTTTACCATAAATCAATACCTCAACCAGTTCAATAGCAAATCTAGTCTTTACCATACCTTGCTTTAAACATCCTTGAAGAAATAGGAATGTTTGGTTGCAAGTTAGTTGATACTCCTATGCAATAACCCCACAGAGAAGCGCTAAAACAATAAGATACCCCAACTGACACTAGTGGATTTACATATTTGTTGGAAAATGCATTTATCTTTCCCATGCTAGACCTATAAGTAGTCTTCCTATTAATTTGGTTTGCCAATACATGAATAAGCCAGCTAAAGCACTTTCTTTAGGGAAAAACATGTAAATAGGGGCATAGAAGTTTATACTAAAGCATATCAGGGAAGGTCTATCAATGGCAGATGATCCAATTTACAATATTGTAAACTTGATTGGGAAAATCTTTTCACGTGAGGAAGAAAATAGGTTGTCATCAGAAGCAGCACAAGAGGTAAATTTATAGCTCAGGTTCATCAGATCTGTGAGGTTCCAGGCTTAGAAGAATATACGACGAAATGAGGATCCTTATATCGTGACAATATTGCAACAATTGGTATTGCAAAGAATATTGCGAATCATGACAGAATAAAGCATGTGGCAACTGATCTGACATTTTGATAAGGAAAAGTTTCAAGTGGGTATGCTTTGAATGATTTATCCTTTAAACCTTAGTCAAATAGCATATCTTTCAACAGAGGTTTTTCCCCATCTCACATTAGAAGGACTAAAACAAATCAAGCACCTTGGACATCTTCAACTTAGCTTGTAGAGGAGTGTTTCAGATACAGGTGCTTCTCATGGGTCTTTTGTATCTTTTCCTTTTAATATCTTCAATCCAAGATAATTTGTTCTGCTTTTGCCTCTTATTTATATCTCTCTATCACCTCGGTCTTTATTAGTTTCATTCAAAATTTAAAAGTTTGCTAACTTGATGTGATTCAATAGGAAATATTTTTCCCGCATCCCCCTTCTTGCATGGCATCATGTGATCCATATAACCGACCCCACCTAATGGGATAGGCTTTGTTCTTATTGTATCCCCCTTCTTGCACACTCCTTCTGATTAAATGAAAGCGAGCATTTAAAGCTTTTTTCTCTCAGAAATAGCACAAACAGCCTTTCTAATAATGGACCTTAATAATCCAGAATCTGACTATTTTCCTTTTCCTTTCATAAAATAAAATAATAATTCATGGACAGAACAATGGAGATAGCAACCATGCCAATTAAAGCATTCACTATTCAGTAGGGAAACCCATAATGAGCCTAAAGTACAACAAGGAAGGCCACTTGATGAGGTACTGATTTAATTGGAAAGATAACTTAAATATAGGTGATATGTTTGACCCACATACCAATCGATGAAACCATCAGGATTGGGGTGAAATGTTTAAACCACTTAAGCAGGTAATGGAACCATCAGGATTGGTCTTCATTGCACACATTCATTTGCAAATGAGGAACAGCTCAGAAAGAACAGAGAAATGTAATCAATTGTGAATGAATAATTCAATAAGTGTGTTTATACTAATAACAAGGAATGGGCACCACTATCAATGAAATTACAGCCCACAGCTCCTAAGAGCACTGGAAAGTGGAACTACTCTAAGGCTATTCCCTCTATTCATTATAGTACCATAAGCCTTATAAGTTCACATCAGCAAAATCTTTTTAGGTGACATCAATTCATGATATCAACATACAGTCATCCACATCTACTTAATAGGCATTTCAGGAGTATATCAAACTTTTAAGGTCAACAGTGCTGCAACAATCTCCCATAACTATCAGTTTAAAGGTAAAAACTGATAAAGAGGTTCAATTCAAGATTTATGCAAATCAATACATGTTTCACCAATCACCTTTCCAGTATTACATCATCCATACCTTTATGCTGTTAGATATGGAAGAAGCATTCATAACACGAGGCCATAAACTATATTCAGCAAGTAACCCCAGCATCGATGACATGAAAATATATCTCTCATCTTCTGCAGCCTAGAAAATAATTTATCATAAATAACAGCACCTAGAAAACAAAAGCATGTACTATAAAACATAAGACCCTCCTTATGAGATAGAGGTTTCACTTATGTTTTCCTATTCTACGGTGCGCTTTGCACCAATAATCCTGTAAAAACTGAACCCTGACAAGGAACTCATGCTCCTTACTTTCCCTAAACCATAAAGTGAATAGTTGGGAGAAGGAAAAAACATATATCATCTGGACAAAGACGAATCCTATTAAAGTAAGCAAAACACTAACACAAGCAAGAAAAAGTAAATCACCTTCAAATCATGAGTCAATTTTAAATTTTGTTCAAGATCACCCTTTCTTCGGGCCAACTCATTGGACGCAGAAGTGATGACTTCAATTTGCCTTTCATCAATTGCCTAAGCAAACAAATTTTCAAAATTATCTTTACCAAAGTAAGAAGCTAAAAGATAACAACTTTTCAAGGAAATCACATACCATTCTTAGTTCAGAAAATTTTCTCTCTAATTTGCATTTTTCATTCAACAGCTGTAGTTCCTGCTGCCAAAGTTTAATTAATTTCTTCAAATACCAATGATTAATAAATAATATTTCTGGTCTAAATTTCATACTTTCACACAAGCAACAGCAATCTGTTCACGAAGGGAGAGGATCTCTGCTTCCTGTGCCTTGGCTCTTGAATAAAGCTCCTGCACCATAAACATATAATTCGATATATCATGTGAAGCTTCTTGTATGATCATGAGAGATCACATACAAAAAATGCAATCTAGTCTAGTTCTTGTAGCTATTCTTATATGTTAAGGTATACTAACTCAAAAGTCATGTTAAAGTTTATTACCATAGCCTCTAGGTCCTCGATGTGATTGAGGTCATCCCTGCTTTTGAAATTCTGTTTTGCTAGTTGAGCATCTAAATTGCGCCTACATTGGAAAACAGTACAACAGAAGTTGAAATACAGCTCAAACAAAATATAAAACGAATGAAGAAGAACAAAAACAAATAGGGATCAGACGTTAAAATTGCAGAATTTGGAGAAAGAATTCAGAAATATTGAAGAATGTCAATTAGATTGGCTGCATCTTCTGTCGTGTAACTTTTTATTTAACACGGAAGCAATAAATCCATGGTTTAGAAGAGGATCAGACTCTCATTATCATTCCTCCAAATCACTTAAAAATATAATCGATTTTTTAAATGAAAGAAAACATTAATAACAATAATAGTAATATATATCAGAAATTATTTGTACTAAATAGTAATAATAATAATGGTTCTAATTAAACAAAACACCAAACACATCCCTTCAAGCAGGAGAGTGGATATCTACCATTCCCAGCCACCAAGTCTTCAAAGTTATTTCTACCATGATGACTGTGTATCTCAACCATTTGGACTCATAAATGAAATTGGCAATGCAAAGAAGGAGTGTAGAGGTTTCATTTAAGAACCAAAGGAGGAGGAAAATGAATGCTTTTCTGTTCATTGTAATTTGGAAGAAAAAAATGATGTGGCATTATCGACCGGGTCCACAATATCTTCAGTATATGAAAATTCATATTTTCTCAAATTTTTAATAAAAGCTCCGTTACTCTTTAGTATGAAATATGTCAGTAGTCCAAGATTGTTTATTTAATTAATGCAAAATTTGAAGTTTCACCATATCCAAAAAATATTTTACACACATACAAAGCCAATTTCACGCAATATTAATAATCCAACGTTCTGACAATGTCCAAGTTTATTTAACTCAACTCTTGGGGAATATCAGTCTGGGCATCAGAGTTTGTGTGTTAATATGCCACAGCAAAATGGCATGACCAAGCAAGAGCAAAACAAAAAATTTAACCTTCTAAAGGTAGCTAGATTACTAATGCAACAACAAAAGTTCCTAAAATATTTAAGGGGGAAGTACTGAGACCTACCCCATTAATTGGATGCCTTCTAAAGTCCTATAAAACTCTTTGTGAAACTTTCTCAAACCTTTCTTCTGAATCAACTTATCTCCATTATATAGTGAAGACAGAGTTTCTTGATAGAGACGTTATTTTGCAGAGAAGAAATATTATAGATAAGTGAAAAAGCCTCCATAAAAAAGATTTCCTTGATCTTTATATCGAGCCAAAATCTAATATGATGAACATCTCTAATCTGAAAGAGATTAATGATGAAGAGTATCGTACTGGAAATGAATTTCTAAGCACTCACATGGGTTAAATTTAGCACTTGGTTGTCATCCACTAATTTGAAGTATAACATATTTTGGATTACTTTGGGCAACAAGAATATAATCCATGGGAGTCTAGGAGAAAACACATAGCTAAGCACCGACCTAAGCAATGTTGTAGACACCAAATTTTTAAAGACTTAAAAGTCCCCTCTCCTAATCTGGCAAACATCAAATCCCAATGAACAAGATGGTCCCTCTAAACCTATCCAACACCAGACCAAAGACAGTAGTCCACCCACAAGCCTAGACTAGACAAGCAAATCTAGTCAGGCGAAGCACCCAAGTATTCAAACATATAGAGTTATAGACAAACCACAAGGACAAGAATACTAGCTAGTCAAAATATTCTCCAAAAGGAGAATAGTGTCATTCACAATCTAGGCATGAGGTACGAAAACCTATTTCAAGCCTACAAGAAATCTTCTTAACAACAACTATCCATCATATCCTCATGATTAAGCTTATCAAACCCTAAAATAAACAGGGAGAAAGAGGATACCCTTCCAACTCCTGTTTATCCTCAAAACCATGATTTTGTCTCACCCATGACAATCACAATAAAAGTAGTGACAAAGGAATAAGCAAAAGGTCACTTTCTTCATTTGACAACAAGGCCACATCCCATTGAAACCAGGTCCATGAATCCCTACAACCTTGCCCAACCAAAAAATATTGTAATACTTCCTCCGGTTCTTAATATAAGATATATTCGGGAAGTTGATCTTGATTCCAAATATATAACATATAGTTTTCATATTTGTCAATTTTTTCCTAATTTACCCCTATTGATGCTCCCTCGACAATAATTAAGGATTAGACGGAATGAGAGAATTAAAAAAGATGATTAGGATATTTTAGAAAATATATGTCACATTAACTAACTCAATTAACTTCCTTAATTTAATCAAATTAGGTAAATATTTCTAATATTAAGGACCAAAGGGAGGAGGGAGTAGTACTTAGAAGAGAAATTATGAAATGATGATGAATATTTTTCATATGAATTAGTCTCTATTCCATAAATTTTTCATGTGAAAGGCTCCACACCAAAAGCAATTATCAATCAAGGCCTAGTTAAGAAGAAGAAAATCTTTGATATCCAGGAGGAAATATAAAATAAGTCAAGGAAATAAAACTGGACCATTTCAATATAATACCTTTCCAGAAGAACCCCGGAGACTTGACTCTGGATCCCATTATTTTTAAGTTCATGCAAAGAACTTTCAACAGGCGACATGGAGTTACTAGAATAGGGTTGTCTTGAACATAACATGTAACTGTACCATAGCTGAGTGCTTTCATAATCACCTACAGATTACTGCATGTTTCTCTCATTTTATCCCCTTAGCTCATATCAAAGTTCCTGAAAGAAATATTTCAACAACAAACACATGGAGCGTTCAGTATCTTACTCGAGGCCCCAAAGCAAAAGTATCAACTGCTATTTTACTACCCAACATCCTTTTTACGATAATGTTAATTCTCGATACAAGAAAACCGAAGCATCCGAACAACCACATATCATCTTATTTCAATGAGAAAATGCCAATCCTTCGGCATGCATTATCATATATTATTATGATCATACAATAACATAACAGATACAATTTCCACATGGTGACAAGTGCTTCACATTACAAGACCCTAAACAACCTCAGATTGACTTAAAGTCTCAAACACTCAAATCCCCTTAAGTTTGAATTTAAAATAAATAAATAAATGCCAGCTACCGAACTCGTAAGTGGTCTAAAATTAACTCTTTTTTTACAGCATCGACAATCCAAAACAACCAAATTCTTACATATAGTCCTTAACGTACCAGAAGAACCAAAAATCAATGTTTGAGCATCGTAACAAGATTTCAGAAGATATGAAATGAGAGTAAGCAACTGTGACTTACAAATGTCAGATCGACTTAGAATAAAATACGCACCAATAATAGCATATTTACCACGACCCAGAATTTAAAGCAAAGCTCGTTGCAAGCAATACATATACCAGTTACCTTCGGTTCTGTCGAAGCCTCCAGAATTAGAGATCTCAGAGCTCTAAAATGAATACTGTAATATTCCAACTAAGAAATGCGGACGAGAATACGAGAACTAATTTAAAGCCAGCGAAAGACCATGGGTTTTGTCGCACAAGTTAAGGCGTAGATCGTTAGAAGAAAAATCCGTTTTGGCTCAATTATAAAGCTGTAAATTTCGAGAACACCGTGAAAAAGAGAGAACAAGTGGAGAAAAATGGGACCGCAAAAGCGACGTGAAATGGAATGCCAGTTAATTAATTAAACAAAATCAATAATTGTTATGTGTGTGTACAAATACGAGAGCAGGTGTAGAAGAAGAAGGAGACGTTCGGAAGAAGAATTTTAAAAGGTCAATGGGAAATCCTGTTTTCAGCGGGATTGATTGTTGCAGAGAATTGCCACGTGGCTGATTTGAGGACAGAAAATGCGATCCGTGACACGGCCCAGAACTATTACAGAGAAAATCAACCAGAGAGCACAGAAAAGGAAACCATGAAATTGTCGTTTTATTTGTGAAGGTGGAAAATTAACTAATTTCGTTTGACTTGTACATAAAGGCGAAGGAATCATGTAATACCAAAATGAAAAAAAAAAAAATCTGCTTACATCATCATAAAAATCACATTCTCATAATGGTTCTTCACCTTCACCATCACCGTCACCTTCACCTTCACCGTCACCATCATCATCATCAGTCTTGCTTCAACGTCAAACATCATTCTTGGTTCTATTAGATCTGTTTTCTATGGTTTGTACATTAGATTGTTCCGAAAGTACTAGAAAGAATGGTGTGTGTGTGTGATTAACTTGTGATATATTCAGACTTCATGCGACGTTGAAACCAACCTGAAATATCTCTGTTATGATCGAATTCTCAGCTCATAACCAAATATCTAAATGAGATTGTTGTTGAGAAATGGTAATGTAGAAACAGAATTTTACCCAAAAAAAAAAAAGAATTTGATATACTCGAGAGGAAAGGGTCACTGTTTTTTCCTCTACTGAGAGTCGATGTTTTCTAATAATAGCTTTGACTGAATCACTTCGACGAAGTAATTTCTAAAAGTACAATATCAAAAAGTATGAAATTGTCCCTATCAGATTATAGTTGGCTTGAAATAACTTCCAAATGAATAGGTTGGCAACAACAACAACAAAAACTTCCAAATGAACAGAACATTTTCTCTTATTTTTCCCCTTTGGATGCACATTCTTCTTTTCTAAATGAGATTGTTGTTGAGAAATGGCAATGTAGAAACAGAATTTTACCCACAAAAAAAAAGAATTTGATATACTCGTGAGGAAAGGGTTACTGTTTTTCCCTCTACTGAGAGTCGATGTTTTCTAAGAATGGCTTTGACTGAATCACTTCGACGAAGTAATTTTCAAAAGTACAGTATCAAAAAGTATGAAATTGTCCATATCATATCCTAGTTGGCTTGAAACAACTTCCAAATGAACATAACATTTTCTCTTATTTTTCCCCTTTGGATGCACATTCTTCTTTTCTAAATGAGATTGTTGTTGAGAAATGGCAATGTAGAAACAGAATTTTACCCACAAAAAAAATAAAAGAACTTGATATACTCGTGAGGAAAGGGTTACTGTTTTTCCCTCTACTGAGAGTCGATGTTTTCTAAGAATGGCTTTGACTGAATCACTTCAACGAAGTAATTTCCAAAAGTACAGTATCAAAAAGTATGAAATTGTCCCTATCAGATCCGAGTTGGCTTGAAATAACTTCTAAATGAACAGGTTGCCAACAACAACAACAACAACAAAAACTTCTAAATGAACAGAACATTTTCTCTTATTTTTCCCCTTTGGATGCACATTCTTCTTTTGCTGAGTGAGAAAAGATTCTTGTTAGTCTGTTTGTATTTGCTGTTTTGAGTTAATTATTGGAATCCAGATTTTCATTCAAAAAAGAAAAAGAAAATGATTCTTGTTACAAAACGTAAAGACTTCTGGTATGTTTTTTTCCTTCTTAAGCATATGTCTTCCTCTTAGATGCAATCATGTTTGAGGCATTAAATGTGAGCATCTTTCTCAATAAAAATTTAAACTTTGGTTTACTTTTGGTATAGTTCTAGTTTAAAAAATAAGTGTTTTTTACGTAAATTGAGATAACTCTAAAATCCCCTTCTTTTTTTTGGTTGAATTCAATGATCCAGCCAAGTTAACTCCAAAAAAATTGTAGAACTTAAATGATTTTTGGAGCATGTCAAATTTTCAATGGATTGGTTTTTGCTTCTATACACCTTTTTAGTTAGCGATCTTTACTTTTATTTGTTTGTATATTTTAGGAGATGTGGGACACATTTTATGCCACTTATCCAAAGGGCATGGCATGACCACCAACTATATAGGATCAAGCTCTCCTTTCTTTCCATTAATAATTTGATCCCCAATCAAATCAAAATAAAATAAAATAAAATATTGGGAGCATACATCATTCATAAAACAAGAATATAAATAACATATATTTTTGCATTATAAAAAGAAAAGAAAAAAGAAACATATCTTTGTACTTGAATGGATTAATATCAGTGAAAATGTACAACCAGGGATAATTCTTGGGAGAACCACACAAAAATATTTTTAAATATGAAAATTTTATGTTAGGACAAAGAAATGACATAATTTTTCTGAAGTTCCTATAGAATTTTTTTTTATAAAATTTTATTGTAAAATTATCATATTGCTTTTGAGTTTTAAAAAAAAACCTTCCACTTATAACTGTCAAAGACAAAAATAAAAGAGTTAACGTATAAAAATACGTATTAGATTTTTTTAAAAAAAGCGTTTAATACCAAATGCTTTCTTAAAAAGAAAAGTAACAATAAATTTAAAAAATGAGGGTAAAGATCACATACCCTTTAAATCTAATCTAACAGTGTTTATTTTTTATGATGACACCGCGTTATTATTCTGAAAATACAAAAATACCCCCAACTAAAAAACACCCCTCCCCACCACCTCAGATCATTTGATCCGGACATAATGAATATGGCTCACTTACTTTCAATTTCTCAAAAGGGCACACCTGAAGAAGATGAGAAGGAAACCATCATTGCAGACATCTATAATGATCCATGAGCTTTTAGAAAGGATGAGAGAGGCCGTGTTTGATTAATAAGCATCACTCGCCGAAGAGGTAGATGCTGAACAGTTCATCGCTCATCGTCTCAGATCTCGCCGCTGCTACCGAAGCAATCGCAACCTCCAACCTTACTATTGCCATTGAATACCCTTTGAGCCTTCTTTGTACTTGATTCGCTGCTGTTGTTGGTGGAGTATTATGCTGTCGTTGCAGTAAGATTACGCCATCATGGCAAGAGGATTCACCTGCCGTTGCTTCTCTCTGTTCCTTCTTCACTCATATCAGATGAGCGATGAGAGGTTGAGAGGGGAGGGTTTTTTTTTTTTTTTTTTTTTTTTTGGGGTTGGAGGCAGTTTGGTTTTTTCTTACTATTAGTATGGGCCCACTACAAGAAATTAACATGTTAACTTATATCAAGGTTCTGAAAATAGACCGGTCATTGAACCGGTTGGGGTACTAGATCAAGGGTCAGTGGGTCAGATTGGAGTTAAACCGGGGCCAAACCGGTGAAAAATTGAATATTTTAGACTTATAAATATGAAATTCTAAAGAAAAATTTAAAAAAATTGATTTTTAAAAAATAAAAAAAATACTGGATCGGTTCAGTCACCGGGTCACGGGCCGGACCGTCCAGTCCGGATTCCAAAACAGTGCTTATATCTAACGAAACATGTATACTTTTTTGTACCATTTTTTTTTAAATGCATGATTATTTTTACCTCCAAAAAATAAATATTTGGTGTTAGACACATCCTAAAAAATATCTCATATTTTTACACCTTAACTCAAATTAGAATGAGAAAAAGTTATTTCACTTTAAGAAATAATAACTTTAATTATATAAAAGTATAATAAAAGTTTAAGTTTGAATTTGAAGTATTTACAAACTTCAGAAAAATCATGCCATTTTCTGGCCATAACATGAGATTTGCATATTCAGAAATAGATTTGTGCCCTTCTCTCATAATTCTAACATCAGACTATTTTCTATAAGGATGAGCAAATATGTGAAAGAAAATGTGAAAATCATATTTATTTTTTTTATGCACCAAAAGATAATCATTACACCGATATAGTGGTTTTGAGGGGGGGGGGGGGAATTGAATTATCTCTAACACAATTAAGCATACAGTTATCTGACATTATATTTTAATTACATCATATATTATCTCTCAGTCATGTAACGTTAATTTAACATCAGAAGAGAAAAAGAATAGCATTCGCTCACAGTCATAGGGCAAAAAATATACCTACATCTTGAAGTAAATAAGCAAAATGTATTTTTTCAACAACAAAAAAAAGGTGAAGTGGTACAATCTTATGTAACACGAATCAAAAGTACAACCATGACAAACACACATGTCATTACAAAGATCAGAAGCCAAGTCAAGCATGACGTCTTCGAACTCTCCGAATATATGGCTGTTGCTCGAGTATTTACACGACCTGTGCTTGCCAAACTCTGTTCAATGGCCTTCTCAGTAGAATCAAGTATCTGCAAACAAGCCACCCATAGTCACTTTTCATAATAACACCTCTCATCATTCAAGCTCCAAAATTATTGTATATATAAAAATGTATAAATACTCCTAGATACTGATACATTCAGTACAATACAGTTACATATAAAAATGTAGCAGTTTGGCTTGTTCGTCAAAATCATTTCATTAATACTAAAGCTATGTTTTTGGACAACCCACCTACAGGGTGTAAGAATTTCCTTGTACTTTTAACTAGTTTATTGACTTAATATTATTGTTAGTCTTTATAATTTGATTAAATTTTAGTTTTGGTCCCTTTATCTTCAAATAGTTAGTTTTGATCCCTATAGTTTCATAACGACTTAGTCTGAGTTTAAGTATAGAAATCAAAACTCATTAAAATTAGAGATTGTTCATTAAACTCAAACCAAATCCTTATAAAACTATAGAGACAAAGACCAAAGATTTGATACTATAAAGACCAAAACCAAAATTTAATCAAATTATAAAGATTAACAATGGTATTAACCCTAATTTTTATTTTCTTGTACTGTTTAACCTTGGCCTTTTACTTTGGAGGCAAAAAATGCATCTCTGTTAGATTATACTAATTGCAGTTTTTTCTTATAATAGCTTAAACTTTCATAGAACATATTTGGAATGATATCAACACCTCTAAAAAAATTCAGGCACTTGATCCAAGCTTCCATTATCCTTAATTAGAGTTTTATTACACGAAAATAGACTTGCTTTATTCACAAATCAAACCCAAGAGACTTTCATGAGAGGGGGCAGGTGAAAGATTATAAGGAAAAAAATATGTATTCATATTTCATAGAACAGTTCAAAACTGAAAGTGGTCTGTCAAAATAATCAATCTTTTGTGAAGCAGAATGTACACCTTTTCAGTATTTTGCAGGGACTGGCTCATCACGAGGCTATTCTCTTTTAGTTGCTTTGCCAACACAACCATCTCATCGGTCAAATCATCTTGAAGCTTCCTGTAGAGGACAAAAAATTTAACAAGAAATAAGATACGCAAGAGAGCAATGAAATAAACAAGAGTTAAGGTGCAAATATAGCAATGAACTATTTTCAAATATGCACCCAACACAACTAACTATTTTAGGGTGCAAAAGTAGACATTATGAATTTTTGGGGTGCAAAAGTAGTCATTATGAATTTTTTGGGGAGCAAAAATAACAATTTCGTCATCAATTTTTGGGTGCAAAAATAAACATAAGTTGCTATTTTTGCACCAAAAAAATTCATAATATCTATTTTTGCATCCTAAAATAGTTAGTTGTGTTGGGTGCACATTGAAAAATAGTTCATTGCTATATTTGCACCTTAACCCAATAAACAACATAAAGCAATCTGTGGTGAATAGGGAAAACACAGAAAATATAAAAAAAGTGACAATTATTGATTTTATAAAATATTAGAGAAATATGAGGAAGAGAACAATAGAGAATGTGGGGGATGTAGTAAGAGCCTAGAACAACATAATAATGGCTAATGATAACAGAAAAATATTTTTGTGATAAATGGAAAGACCACAAATAAAGGCAGTTTATCAACAATTTAATTCCATGGACAGGTTACAAAATCAAACAATTACGCGCGATACAGCAGGAGTAAATCTTTATCTCAACCAACCAAGTACTATGTTCATTCTTATGATTATAATGTGTTTCTTTCCATAATAAAAGATAATTCATTAAAAAGTTTAGTTTATTTGCTTCTAATCATCAAATTGGATAAGCTCCTCTGGTTTTGCAGCAGAGTAATCAAAACAACATGCAAGAAATGCTGTTCACCTTGAGGAAATTACAAAAAAATGACACAAGAATTAAATTCAGACTGGTCATTGGATCATACAAGATACTTGTTCACAGATCATTGATCAAACCATGATTGTGCTCGTCATATTGTTTTATTTAAAAGAATTAGTATATTATTTAAAGAATATTAATTTAGTTATAACCACTTCAATCACGGTTTAATCATGATCCAACCAATAAATCATGATCTGTTGAACATAAATGTGACCTGTTGATGTGAAGCAGAAAAGATTGACATAGGAAATTAAACACAATTAGCTTGCTAGGTCTAAATTTATAAATTATAAACAGAGTCCCCAAAGCAGCACAATCCAACAATCACATGGGATTTAATAGAACGTAAGTAAACAATACCTGTGCTTCGAAATGTGCGCATGTGCTTCAGCATCCAACTTGACAGGAGCTGAATCCATATCAATAGGTTCATGAGGTCTCTTTTCAGATCTTGGGCTAGTAGGCCTGTTAAATGGACGAGATCAGAGGGAAAAACCTACAAACACACAAAGCAGTAAAAAGGGATAAAAATTGCTTACACAGGTCTTCTTCTCAATCCAGAAGAAAGGGGAACCTGCTTTTTCTCCTCAATTTCAGATTGGTTTTCTTTAACAGAACTTACTTTGTGTTCCTGCTCTGATGCTTGCATGTCAGGCTGAGTAAGCAAATTAAATGGGTTAAAATGACAACCCCAGCAAAAAAATTCTTTTTTGACCGAAAATTGAAATAGCACATAGTGAAGTAAGAAGAGATGGAAAGGATAAACAGCGTAAATGTATCACAAAAATTCATGATTCTAAGACTAAAATAAAAAATATTAAACTAAAATATGCACACTTCCCCTTAACCTTACATTTTGTGATACTAGCCCACAACAGTAAATCAACTGAGTAGAAAATTTTTATTTCATAGAAATGCACCTATTCTTTAGTGAAAAAACATTGAAGTTCATTAAGATCAACTAAACTTTCACTATCTAGCAAGAGCTCTTAAGCTGGATATCAACTACACTAAATAGAAACCCGTCATTCTTTATCAAATGATACTTACTTCCCCTTCTTTTTCCGAGCCCAACACTTACTATACTATCATACTCCTCTTCCATATGGTAGGTTGGTAGTTGCACTGATATGTTGCCTCAAAACAAAATATTAACAAAACAATATTTCCTTCTTAAACCATTGCCAACAATTTCTCTGAAACAAATCTCATTTTTTTTAATGAAATCTTCTTTATTTAAATGGAACAAACAAAAATTCTTCAAGCTAAGTGAGACCACGAAATTCTTCAAGCTTACTCTCAATGAACTCTCTCAAATTTCATATGTTCAAAAGGTACAAACAAAGGCCTCTCTGAAAGATATATTGCAAAAATAAAAGTAAATACATACCAATGGATTGGCTAATTTGGAAGCGATGGCTTCAATTTTCTCTGAATAATCATTCAGCATGACCTTTGAAACCCTGAATGACAAAATTTATATACATACACAAAGTGATTCATATTCAGTAAACAAACACAAACAACATAAATTGAAAGAAGAATATAAATGGAATGATCAAACCTCTAGGACGTAGAAAACTTATTCTCAACTCAGTTTAATTTCCATTCCAATAAATTATATAAGAGAACTTGGCAAAAAAAACTAGGGGAAATTTAAAAAAAAAACAAATGCAATAGAAGATATGCTCAAAGTGAATCATCTTTTCCAAAATGCATCAAACATAGATACTTGCTACTATAGAATGCCCCCAAGAGAACTCAATACAAGAACTAAGATGTAAGACTGAATATCTTCTCCCACATTATGCTATAAGTAATAATTTGTCCTCTGGAATGAAGTCAGTTCAGAAGGAAAACCTTATTCTACTTATGATCTCTAGAATTCGAGGACCATATATAGGGTGAAACAGAGGTGAGGAAAGGAAAGTTCAGAGAGCATGGGCCAAGGGTGAAATTAAGAAGCTCTAGAATAAACAGATCAGTGGTGAGATTAAAGAAGATCATGGATCGAAAAATCCACAAATGACCTTAGTAATCCTTCTGGCGTCCTTTCTTCAGCCAGTTGTTCCAATTGCTCACGTAAAGTAGCAACATACTACAGATTCAATGAAAAGCCACTAATTAATATAAACATATACTTTAAGGGAACTTAAAAAGACTTACAGCTAACTGAGGTTAACGCAAGCTTGGAAACTTCAATGCAACTTGTCAATCCATATCTCCAGACTTACATGTACAAGTTTTGCCTGATTTTGCTGTTGAGGAGAAGCAGCCAGCAACCTCCTCAAGTTTACTTCTATTTTACTGATTCCCATTAGAACCCTACAACATTCATTAAGTAATGAATTATGCATAAATGTACTTCAGAATTCAGATGCTAAATAGATTGATAAAAGGGGGAAAAGGTTAGGAAGTATCAAGCTATAATCAACACCAGTCCTAAGGACGAAAACATTAACAAATGATTCTAACAAACATTACCACACAGCCAACACCTGAAGACCTAAAGAAATACTTATATTTAGCCTTGTCTAAAAATCAAAGAATTAGAATTCATTTCCAAGCATGTTTGTACAAGTACTTTTTCCTCCCAGCACCAAATCATGCAGCCAAGTCCACTTACCAACTCACCAGGAAGTACCCAAAACATAAAACAAAGGAACCAAGATTAATAGAAATTTAGACCAAAATTTCACAGGAGCATGCCGATCTTACCTTGGTCTCCTTTAAGCTCTACCTCGCTTGCTCTCTTTGATTCAGTTTGCACTGTCGCTGTCTTCTCTGTTCACAATTTCTATTCTTCACTTGCTTCCCAATTTCTGGTCCTATGTTATGGAGAATTGCTTGGATGCATCCCTGATGAAGTAAACACAAGAAAAACAGAATAAGTGTGTGTTTGGATTAGCTTTTGAGAATAGCTTTTACAATTTACAAAGTAAGTATATGAGAAGAGTTTTGTCTCGATTTACGCAAACCATGGTTTAAAACCATGGTTTGAGTGCTTTCCAAACACACAGTAAGAAAAGGTGGGAGGGAAGATCATAGACGATTTTCATAATCTGCAAATACACAAAACCCAAAATAGAATGCAGGCTTCCCATATATGACAACAATACATGAGAGTTTCATTATCAGGATAACCAGAGATAGAACAACACTCGACAACACCACCAAAACACCTTGACTACATACATAGCAAAATCTAAAACCACTTAATTATTCAACCATGAATCATGAATCCCTGTCAAACAAAAAAAATGACAAAACAAAACCGACACCGGGTAGCAAGCAGAAATGTAGTCAGAAGTTTAGAAGCTTAAGAGTATGTTTGGTTCAACGGAGGTGAGGTGAGGTGAGGTGAGGTGAGGTGAGATTTATTAAAGTTAGGTTAGAGAAGGTTGTGGGTTTTGTTTGGTTCAAGAAGAGGGGAGGGGAGGTTTGGTTTCTTATTTGATTCAGAAGGGTAGGTGAGGGGAGCTAATTATAAATGGACAAATATACCATTTTCTCTTTATCTATATATTTTTCTTCTTCTTTTACAATTTTTTTATTAATAATTATCATTTCTTAAATTATTAATAGAATTCTAACTCAACCATCATAAATAGTAGAAGTGGAACAAATTTAATAAACCTACTTGAATTGAGAATCATAGTCATGACCAAATTTGTTGTTTCCATTTTTTGTAGAAGAAAACTTATTGCTCCAATTTTGAGCATTCTGAAATATTGGGTAACAGAAAATAATTGCCTTTTCATTTGACTGAATTATTTCTTACATCATTATCAAAAATCCAAAGTCTAATAGATAATTACATGTTTTGCACATCAACTTACATCATTATCAAAAATCAATATGTCATCATTACATAAAATCAAAAGTTTCCATATGGTTAGCAAACTACACAAGTCCTATATTGCATTCTTTCAAAATATCCATATAATTAACAAGTGATTATCAAAAATCATTGCTCAACAAGCAGTTCAAAACAAACACACAAACTCAGATTGGAAAATAATTTAGACCTGAGCTTGATTACTTAAATCTCTAAAACTAAGAAAAGACTATGATGGACTCCTTGTTCCAGTATTCATATTTCAGGGAATAGTCTGTCCAACTGGAATTGAAATAAACTATAAAGAGTGTATAGCTAGCAATGACAAAAGTTTTATCCTTGAAGAGAATTATGACTAGCAATGACAAAAGTTTATGATTTATCCTTGAAGAGGATTATGGCTAGCAATAACAAAAGTTTTTTATTTATCCTTGAAAACATTTACACTACCAAAGAACCTTGCCATCTTTACTTTTGTCAAGTGTATCAGAAATTTCTCCAAACTTCCTGGACAGACATCAAAATTGCCAAACTTCACCACAAATATTTAGCAGTTACTTTGGTCATCACTGATAGTTTCAAGATTTGAGAAGAAACAATAACCAACACGTAAAGAAATAGATTTTTGGGAGATTATTGTACCTGCAGCATTGTATCAATTTTAATAGGTAAAACAACTCAAATAGAACTGTAGACCTCAGAGGAAACCTTGGGCTTCCAAAGGGGCTCAACAACAAAAAGTTGCCGCCCATGTCAAGAAGAAAATAAAGATCTATAGATAGTGTTTACAGGAATAACCCAGATGGAGGATAGGACTTAGATGAATAACTCATTAAGAACATAAAGTGTAGCTGTTGAAGCCTCAGACGCTTACAACTAAAACATACTCCAAAACATCTAGCTGTTAAGAACTATGTCAAAAAAATTATCCGTTACTTACAGCACTAGTCCCTGCAAAATTTTTCGAAAATCACCCTGGACACTAGCGAAGTTCGTAGATAGTAGCAGCTCAATTGACAAAACAAGCAGCATCAGAACTTGATTCCGGCAAAAGGTTTTTACTTACCTGAATGAAGGAGGCAGTAAGCTTGGAGGAGCAAGCGACAGTGGCTGGAGGAGCAAGCGGCGGCAGCCCGGTAACTGGAGGAGCAGCCTGAGACAATGCTGGAGGAGGAGGCGAGCAAAGGAGAAGACGAAGCCAAGTGAACAGACACGATCAACTGGAGGCATGGATGAGAAAAAAGGCTTTTTGGTTTAGTGGTAGTCATGGAATATCAAAAAATTGTCATCAGCATTTTGGTTAGAATGGGATATAAATTTCACTCCCCTAGAAAAAACTCCAAATTTAGAGGGTAGAGAAAGGAGGGGAGGTGAGCACAAGAGGACAAAATTTTTTCCCACCTCTCACCTCCCTTCCTTCCAACCAACAACAACAAAGCCTTTATCCCACTAGGTGGGGTCGGCTACATGAATCCCACAACGCCATTAACCTTCACCTCACTTCAAAAAACCTCCAACCATACAAAGCCTAAATAACTAGAATTAACTTAATTGAAATTAAATTGGTTAAAGGACCGAAGCATCGAAAAATACCTATATCAAATTGCAGAGCTCCGATTGTAAGAAGAAAGTTGAGCCCAACGATGGGCCAATTCTCATTCTCTCTTCCAGTTTTTAAGCAAATCCAGCAAGGATCTGCGAGCTCATCGTGGGAAAGAGGCTTTAGGATGTCGGAGAGAATCTGTGAGGTTATCGTGGGAGATAAGTTTCTACAACGCCGGAGAGCAGGGGTGAGCGACGTTGATATGGGCACTAGCAGAAGAAGAGGTGGGAGGGAAAGAAGGTATGCAGTGATACAGATGGAGGCACTCACTGTTCAAGGTCGTTTGGTTGGCTGATTTTGGGCCTATGGAAAGAGAAGCATGTTTCCTTTCCTTTTCCTCTGATGTGTTTGGTTTCTCTACAATGCTTTTCCATTGAAACGCCTTAATAACAAAACAAAAAAAGTAATATTCTTTTTTTTCTCTACAATGCTTACATTTTTTTTGCTTATATAAATTATTTAAATTAGATTTTTTGAAATAAAAATTATTTAAATTAGTTTGTCAGACACAATGAAGGACAGAATCCTCCAAAATAGAACCACCCACAATTAAGATCACTCCACGGGTCGAACCAAATGCAGCAATTTCATCTTAACAAAGTATGAAAATAAAAACAGAGAGTACAAGGCATGATAGAGGATTCATCGATTAACATATACAAAATAGGCTCTCAAATTTCCAGATAACTTACACTATTTAATCAGATTAAGCCAGTAATAAATAACCATTTGAGAAAGTCAAATGGAAATCGGTTGAAGATCATTTGACAAGCACTTTCGTCTATGCCTCACTAATTCAGTCTTATTGTCTATAGACCAAGTTCACACATATATAAAATCCCTACTAAGCTGTGCAATTATCATCAGGCAGTAGAGAATGTGAACCAGAGTATAAAACAATATACCAACGCCTAGAATATGCATACTCCAATTATGAGTCCCACTTCAAGATGCTCGATAAGCAATTAAACTAGATAGTAAATGTAGGAATAGTTCATGGGTGAAAACCAACATTCAGTATTCAGTAGTAAGGTACAATATGAAATATATTATACATATGACCTGCTTTACATCCTATCAGCAAAGATCAATTCAAAAAGAAGGGATGGGGGATTTAATACCCACCCATAACAAGTCATCAATACATATTCAGTCTTATTTTCGCCTTTTTTCTGTTCTTTTCTTCATTGTATTCCTTGTTATTATGTTGGATAATTTATCCTGCCACAAATTTGTACTCTCAGTTCAGGAGTGCCCTTAATATTTTTCTTGCAGCAGAATAAGGGTTAATTGCATATGCCTTTAGCCCACAACAAAAAACCTCTTGGAACTTGTATCAAACTATTGGAAGCAGAAAACTCATTAACGCTTCAAAGAGATCATTGCAATGAAATAGACACATGTTGAACTCAATTTCGACAAAAACATCAGCATGTATAAAATTTCCCAAAATTTTCAAATGTCTGAAATTCTGAAAGATAGATATATTGGCTCGTTTGGATTAGCTTATGGAAGCTCCATAAGTTATTTACGGAATACGAAATAACTTTTACAGTTTACGGTTTACGAGGTTACTTTATGTAGGAGATTTATCTCGATTTGCATAAATTGGAAATAGAATTTCCAAAGATGCTTACTCAACTAAACTATCCAGATCACAGAAACATTGCACATATGAAAACCACCACAGTCACAGAACGACCTCGCCGTCGGGAGAAATTTTAAGAAGTACAAGCGGCATTTATCTTATGAAGAAATTGTGGCGAGAAAATAAAGAAGGAGAAACCGATGAAGAAATTGATGAAAAAATCAGATTCAGAGAACAACCCCACCGAGGAAAAAAAAACCTTACTACAAAGAAACTAGAGACATAATCAGAATTAGGGGGAAAATTCTTACTAGGGAACGACGAGAGCACGATAACGGACGACGGCCACAATGTCGATCTTCTCGTCGAAGGTAACGCAGAAAGCTCAAGAAGAGAGCGCCACAGAAAGCGGCGACGAGGAGAGCTCTGGTGAGAGCGTGAGCGGCGAGAAGAAAGCTCTGGTGAAGCCGTGAGCGACGAAAAAAAGGACTCTCGACTCTCCGTAGCGTGTTTTTATTTTTAACAGACCCTAATGCTTTTTTTTATTGAATCAAGAGAGAGTAAGTAACTATTTTATTTAGATTTATGATTAGAATGGTTAAAAATAATTTTTTAAATTATAATTTAAAATATATGAAATAAATATATAATAAAAATATTATCGTAACTTACGTGAATAAGCAGTTTTTGACAGTCACCCAACTAAATATACACTAATCTTTAGAACATAAAATAGTAACTTGGAGCATTTTCACCTGAGTAATAAATGATTTTTTCCGCATTTTGAAATTATGTCTCCTCCTCTAAAGTCTTATGACACCATCCAAAATGTATATCCTTAATTTATAATTAATAATTTTAAGAATTTATTATAAATCCATATACAAACATTACTTCTTATTTGCTTACTTGTTTTATTTTCCAAATACTTATTATTAAGTATGTGTAAATGGTTTACGAGAAAGATGAATTATAATTTACAAAAGTACTATAAAATTGGAAAACATGCGACTGGGACTGATTTGATCAATTGACTTGGCTTCAATTTTTCTTAGTTTTCACTCTTCAATTTGTTGATTACACTGCATTTTTTATATGTATGATTTGTTTAAGGTCCAGCTGGTTGTTCTGGTTTTTTAATATTAATTTCTATTTATTTACTATTTTTCATTTTTCTCTTTGATTTTTTTAAAAAGAAAACATTTTATTGGCTTAAAAATTAAAACATGGTAAGCGCTATAACCTAAAGTCCGAAATTAGAGTAGGGTAAAGAAAATAAAATCAAACGAACAATGCATTTTGCATATTTTATTTTTTATAGAGCTTTATATTTGCTTTTATTTCCAAAAAAAAAATATTTTAAAATCATTTGTAATAAAATATTTTATGATAGTGATCAGTGGGCGTGAGCACTAATATGCCAATTAACTAACAATATAGGGGGAAAATTAAGGGAAAATGGCTCAAAAATACCTTACAAGGAAATTATTTACTGATTGGTACCACGGGTGCAAACAAGCACCCCTTATGTGCAAGCATCATACACATGTGCAAAATTCATCCATAGGAATGTGCAAACACCATCCCTCATGTATAAAAAATATCATCTCCCCGTGTATAACTTATCACCCACCATGTGCAATGGTAGCAATTAAAAATTAATTTGCTTGTAAGGTAGTTTTTAGCAATTCTCCCAAAAATTAAAGGGCCACCTAAAATAGTGCCCACGGTTTTAAATTTTCCTTATTTATAAAGATTTTTTGGTTTTTTAATTTGATCATTCGGTATCCAATTTAGAGTTTGTGGCTGCTCCTCCCAACACAATTGACTCCTCTAAGCTAGAGGATGTTTGGTTGGGTTTATGCATACACGTAAATCGAGATAAAAACTTATAAACATATTTACCTTATAGACCATAAAAGCTACTTTGTGGACCGTAAAAGCTATCTCGTAGACTGTAAATCATGATTGAAAAACACAATTGAAAGTTTCAACCGCTATTTCAAACATCTTCTAAATTCGAGACTCAAACGAATCTAGCGGATGTGATCAATTCTATATTGGTTTATAAAGATCTTTTATAAAAATGTTAAAAAAATGCAAGATTAAGTGTATTATATGATACAAATTAATTATGACAAATAAAAATATTTGGAAAACAAAAATAAATTCATAATATTAAATATGGATGTATGAAACTAAAAACAAATAAATTAATAAAACACAGTTATTACGGTAATAGAGATAGTGAATTGCAGGAAAAAATTAGACAAAACGAGTTCAACTTTCAGCTTTATTCATATCTTATCTCATTAATTGATTTAAAATTAATTTTCAAGGTTATTTTTTAAAACCTAAGTTCAAAAAACCTAAAAGCAAAATTTGCAACGCCAATTTTCTGACCAAAAAAAAATAGATTCAACGTTTAAATTAGTTATCAGTATCATTAAAGATCTCATACTCCAAAACAGAATCCATTTAAATCGCAAAATTATTCTCTTCCTCTAATGTTGTGGAAGTTTTCAAATTTTTCTAAACAAACTTCTGACTCATGACTCATGACTCATGACTCTTGATCACAGTCTAATTAGTTCTACACTCACTTCTCAGTAAGTCGTCTTCTTCTTCTTCTTCTTCTTCTTCTTCATTGTTCTGAAACCATTTATGCATTCTCAAAACTTGAGAAATTTTTAGATTATTCAACTATAGGCATTGAATTTTTTCTTCATAGTTTTGAAGTCTCTGTTACTTTTCCGTACAAGCGATCCCAATATATGATCTGCTTTATTTTGTGTTTGACAAAAAAGTTAATTATTCATTATCATTTCAATCAGAAATGAAAGAAGAAAACTTGGCTAACGATTAATAACTATCTAAACTCTTTAGCCATAGTGATTGTTCGTATTGTTAATCATAGGCTTCGTAATAGTCTTCTAAAGAGGATGATATGGGTGGGGTTAACTATCAGATGAAATTATGCCTGACGAGTCTATTCTCTCTCTCTCTCTCTGTTCTTTCTAAATTCCTTATAAATTTGAGTTTTGTTTCACAATTTGAATTGAGACCATGAAAATTAGTCATTATTAATTGTTATTTTTGAATCATTTATATTGCTATTTGGGACAGTTTTGGACTTTGCATATTTCATCAACTCAAGGAGCAACCCTACCTTTGAAGCATTAAGATGTCCAACAAAGAAAAGAATAATATACCATCAAGGTAATTAAATAACTATATATGATTTTCCATTCTCATTACTTTTTGTATTTTCCATGAATTAATATAATTCCGAAATTTCACTGTGCTTTTTTTCCCCTTTTAATTTCTGATTTCAGGTTCTCCAACCCTATATCGTTGTCAAACCGTGAGGTCCAAGTAAGATAATAAGTTCTTTATTTAGTCTACAGTAAATTAGATCAATGAATTGCTTTATATATATATATAACCCTTTGGGACACTGGTGTCCGACGTTTTTTTGGACCTATCATACGTTTTTAGATCAGATGTATTATGTGTCTTTCTCTTTTCGAATTCGACATTATTAATAATGTGATAATATTTTGTCATTCTGTGCAGGAAATTTTAGCTTCAAAATCAGCCAAAGTAGCAACATTACTTGAAAAGAAAAGTTCAAGAGATGAAATCTCAACATTCCTCAGAAACATTCCTGCAAAGCCAGAAACATTTGAGCTTGTAGTGAAATTCTGCTACGGCTTCGAACTCCATATTACAACTGACAACGTTGTACCACTAGCCTGCCTAGCATGTTACCTAGAAATGAGCGAAAGTCGCTGCAAAAACAATCTCATCGGTCGAGTCATCGCCTTTTTCCAACAAACAGTTCTTCCTAACTGGAAAGAAACCATCAAGGCCTTGCGTTCCATCACTGAACATCTTCACCAAGCAAAGGAAATTGGCTTGTTTGATGTTTGTCTCGAGTCCATCGTCGAACAGGTTCAGAAAGATCCTTGCCTTCTCGGCGAACCGACGAAGAAAAATGAAGGCGGCGATGGTGATGGTGGTGACGGTGAAAACAACAATAAGCCTTGGCCTAATGCAAGGAGAAAACTCTTTGTTATTGACTGTGAGCAAGAGGACTTAACTACACTTCCTGTGCAAATCTATGAGCCAATTGTTCATGTCATGAATCTCCGAGGAATCTCACCGGAACATGTCGCTGCATCGGTGTGTAAGTACACAGAGAAATGGGTTTTTTCATGCTTTATTGCTGCTTCATCAGGAGAACAGAAAATGTCAGCTTACAAGAGGAACTCAATAAGGGAAATCATTGAGGCAATAGAGAGGCTTTTACCAAATGAAAAAGGCCTAATTCCTTGCTTGCTCTTGTTCGATTTGCTTCGGTTCTCGATCCTTCTCGGGGCAAGTTTGGATTGTGTCACTGGGTTTGAGACAAGGATAGGAAAACAGTTAGAGCAAGCTTCACTAAATGACCTGTTCATACCTTCACAGTGCATTAATGTTGATTGTTTGAAGAGAATCTTGAAAAGTTTTTACAGGAACTTTGATGAATCAGATCCTTTAGGTTTTCTAAAAGTTGCAGAACTTGTTGAAGAGTATTTGGGAGAAGTTGCAAGTAGTGACTTAGAGTTGGGAATTGATGAATTCATTTCACTTGCAGAATTGGCAGTTGCAGCTTCTTTAGGATCACAAAAAGGTTCTGATGGAATTTACAGGTCAAACCTCATTTCTTCACTCTAAATTATATATTCCCTTCAATGTCCTTTTAAAGTATGATATTTAACAAAGATAAATCCTAGATAAGAGCAATATTTTTTGTGTGTGTGTGAATTCCTTTTTATACTTGTATAGTTTGTCTTGTTAATCACACCGAACCATACTTTAAGTGGATATAGAAAGTACTGTAGATGGATAACCCATCCATGATTTGAAGAAGGAAAATTTCATCTAATGACCAAAACTTGATAAAATTACCTTAGCTTGCATAATCAGAAAAATTGCAGTTAGCTAGTCTTGTTATATGCTGTAAGGATTTTTTTGGTATGAACTTTGAACTTTTTATAACTTTATAATAACAAAGTCTCTCAACAATAAGGATACAAAGTATTGAGAGTTGTAGAATTCACTAAAAAGAGAAATTTCACAACACATATGAACTTTGATTCTAGAGAGGGATTTTTCTCTTGGTGTAGGATGATCAATAGGTGAAGAAAGAATGAGGTACTCCTCTTTTTCTTAATATATAATACATACTTAACTAATTTAATTATATTAATAAAATTAGTTATTTTGATATGTTATTTCTGAAATATCCTAATTATTTTCTTTAATTCCCTCTCGTCCTTCTTTTATTTAATTACTATTGATAGGTATTAACAAGGATAATTTGGGAGAAAAATAATAAATATTCAATTATTCTTATATTTAAGATCATGATCAACTCTTTAATTAAGTCTTATAATAAAAATCATACGATTAGTAGTTTTAGTAAAACTCACATGTCAAGTGAAACTCATAGACTTTTCTCTTTTTGTCCTCTCTTTATTGTTAAAATTGAAGTTTGAGTTGTTTTTTTTGGCAGGGCTATTGACATATACTTAGAGAAGCACGGGAGTCTAACAGAAGCAGAGAAAGAACAAGTATGTCAAGTGTTGGATACTCAAAAGATGTCACAAGAAGCTTTGCAACACGCGGCTCAAAACACGAGGCTTCCATTAAGGATGGTGGTGCAAATACTGTTTGTGGGACAGTTACATCTACGTGACCAAATAGCTTCAGAGGCAGAGGAAAAAAAGATGGAACAGAAAGTGAAAGAAGATCATCAACAAGACGATGAAGAAATGCAAATGGTGAGCATGAAAGTGAATGAGCTAGAGAGAGAAAGTCTTTCGATGAGGAGAGAGATTGAGAAGTGCCAAAGAAGCAACAACAATAGTGCCATTGTGAAGAAGAAGAAGAAGAAGGAGAGTGTTAGTGTGTGGAAGAGGATGAAGAGGAAGTTTGGGTGCATCAATAATAGTGGCTCAAATGAAGGGTATAGTACCCGTGTGAATAAAAAGAAGGTTGCTCCTTAACCAAGATGAACGACATGAATTGAGATGTCGTTTTGATTAACTGGATTTTGTTCTATTTTTTTTTTTCAAATTACGTGTAATTGATATATGCTCTAGCCCTACCTGAACTACTTAATTATCTCCTTGTTTTTTGGCAACAGTGATGATATGATTAATTTGTATTTTATTTTAACCATTCAAATCAAATTTTTATTTTTATTTTGAAATGTTAAATTTTAATGGAATAAATAAACCTAAATCGTTGAAGTTGAATTTCAATTATCATCACGAGTCTTAACAGGAAAAAGAAGAGCGGTAAAAGAGAGAAAAAGAGAAACCAAATTGTATTTATTTAGCTTTAAGAGAAAATTTGTGTATTCAAATTCGATCTCATTCAGCTGGTTGATATATTAAGCTAATAAATTTAATCTTGAAAATAATAAGATTTGCAAAACAATATCAATCCATTACTCTTTCATAAGCTATCATTTTATAAGATAACATTTAGAGATGTCTAAACACTTATTATATTTTTCTATTTTTACTTTTAATTGATTATATGTCTCTCTTATTACTTTTTCGGTTTTTCCATTCATTCTTTCTTATCATTTTTTTCATCCATTCTCTCTCCTACCTACCATATTTATATTTTCTCTTCTACCTACCTTATTTATAAATAATGTTAATTTAAAAAAAAATGAGTTGCATTTTTTACATATTTATTGTTTTTAATAATTTTAACTAATTTTTAATCTACTTAAATCAATTATTGATATTTTATCAAAAGAAACAAATGAGTGTTAATTTCATGATGAGCTTTGTATTATTTACATCAGTCCTTTAACTTTTCTTCGATCCAAACGTGGTCAGAAACAAAATTTCTTCAAACTCCCCGGGGTTATTATCTTTATAATTAGAAAAAAGGTAATAAAATACCATTAAACTTTTAAATCTTAAATTAATGATTTTTTTTTATTAAGAGTTTTTAATTACTATATTCTTATAGATAATAAGACTAATTTAGAATTTTTAAGTTTAAGTGGTATTTTTTTATCTTTTTTTTATTACTATTATCAAATAAAATGACCGCATTGAAGGGAAAGGGATGAATTTGTTCTTAGGAATGATTAAATTCTTGTAAATCCATCCAACACCCTGAAATGTATTTTCTAATAATGTTCAGTGCTTTAAAATAATTTGCAATGGAATTTTGAACATAAATTATTTTTTAGGGAGTAATTTGTTAACAAAGTATTGAGACTATTGATAAATGAGCTTATTATCACCGTTACCACACAAATGTCGTGCAATCGTACAAAAATTCAGGTGTACATTTCACGCATTTAATGGAATCGGTTTAGGTGCTTATCAACATGCGAATGATCCAAATTTATTTCTTGAAATTATTTCAATAAGTATATAATCTAAAAAAATAACAGAAAAATACTATTTAAAATTTGAATTATAAAAATTCTAAAATGTCTACTAAATTAAAAATTAACAAATAGATGATCTTGTTGGAATCTGAAATTTTGAAGTTTGGGTGTCCATAATTTGAACTCCTTAAATTATTACCATGTATACTCAAATTATTAATTATTATTTTTAAGTTGCTATTACCTATACTCAAATTATTAACACCCAAACTTCAAAATCTTAAGTTTTTATTAGATCTTCTATTTATCTTTTTACTAATTTAGTAGACATTTTTCTGTTTTTGTAAATCAAATAGTATTTTTTTTATTGTAAAAATTCTAAAAAAAATACCATTTAAACTTTAAAATCTCAAATAGGTGATTTAATAATAAAATGATTTGTTAATTGCATTATTATTCATGTTAATCCCATTAACGACTTTGTTAATGGGATTTTGGAGTTTAAAAGATAATTTTTTTAGAATTTTCTCTTTTTTATTTTTCTTAGAATTTAAAATAAAAATAATCTCTTAACTATATTTTTTTTAAAAAAATATTTTTTAATTAAAAATAGTCCGTTGTGAATTTTAAATGGATAAGTTTGAGTGTTCATCGATGTAATAACTAAGGGTGATCTTCTAGGACTCTCGTATTCTCAAAAAAGAACTGCTTCCTCCTTCACCAAAGGAAGATGACCTACTGATGCGAAGCTCAAAGAAGATCAAAAACAGAAAAAAAGCTACTGCAGCGGAAATCCCAAGAGAAGAATGGCTTATGCTGGGATCCTGAGGAGCGGAATATAGTAAGAGTGGACCGTCGTTCATTGAGAAATTGAAGGGAATAAACTTGTCCCACCAAACCAGTTAATGTTAGAATAATACCAATTTCCTTCATAAACTGTAGGACCCATACAACTTTTTATATATATTGAGACATAGTTCTGTATTCTGTGTTTCATAAACGTACACATGCAATTGAATGTTAACAGATCTTCTAACAAAAGTGCTAATTGAGATACAGGTTGAGTATCTTTGTAACAAGTTAAGCATAATTAACATATATGCTCCAACTTAAGGGGGAGTGTTAAGGAAACATATTTTGTATCAATTAGCATAAATTAATGGGATTGACTGACTGACTAATTAGCGGGATTACGATTCCCTCATTTAAAAACAATTAATATGTAGCTCCTCACTCTTTATATATATATATATATATATACACACACACACACACTAACACTTCTTTTAAATAGATATAAATCATTTAGAATATTCTTATCTTAGAAACAACAATGATGATACTTCTAATGAGGAAATGGAAAATGACGAAGATATATGCTATCTAACAAGACAGAATACCCCATGCGTTGTACGGAGATATGAAGTTTAAACGGTAAAGTTAAATATAATAATTGTTAGAAGAAATATAGTTAAAAACTTAAATCAGACATATCTTTTAATTTGTCAAAAGTTAGAACTACTCTTTCTTCTTTTGATCATTAATATAAAAAGTTATATCTCGATACTGAAAATACTGAATCCTAGTTGGCAAGAAAACACTAAATCCTAGCTTATCAAAATTCAAAGCCGGTCCTAGTTCTTACTATAATCATTGATGCAGTAAACTATATCTCAATATTTTTTTTTAGACAATTATATCTAAATATTAGAATAACTCATCGTTTCACATTTTATAATAGGTTACGTCCTCACCACTACTATATAATGTCAGGGATTGTTTCACTTTTATAATGGGATGTGCCCCCAGTCCCCTCATATCTCGTAAACCACTTAAAAATACTTGGTTAAGCATCCCAATTATAATTGGATCAGATTTTGCATTCACTTCCAATTTTTTTTTTTAAAAAAAGTGAATCTCAAACATTTATAATACTATCAATATGTATATAATATCACAAAGTGAAATATATTAAAAAATTAATTGAATTTTAAATACGATGTGCATTGTACAAAAACATGAAATTTGAATTGAAAGGTTATATATAATAATTGTTGGAAGAAATATAGTTAAACACTCAAATAAGACATATTCTAATTTGTCAAAAAGTTAGAACTGCTCTTTCTTCTTTTGTTGACCACTAATATAAAAATTTACATCCTAATATTGAAAACACTAAATTTTAATTGGCAAGAAAACACTAAATCCTAACTTATCATAAGTCAAAACTAGCCTTGCTTTTTACAATAATCATTTATGTAATAAATTAGGTGGCAATATTAGGATAACTCATTGTTTCACATCTCATAATGGCTTATGTCCCCAGCACCCCTAGGTAATGTCAGGGATTGTTTCACTTTTATAATAGGTTGTGCCTCCAGAACAATTAAAAATATTTGGTTAAACATCCTCCTTATAATTGGATTAGATTTTGCATTCACTTACAATTTTTAAAACAAAAATAAGTCAATCTCAAACATTTATAATACTATCAATATCTATATAATATCACAAAGTGAAATATATTAAAAATTAATTCAATTTTAAATTCAAATATTATTTAATAATATAAAAATAATAGTTAATTGCAAGTGCTACAATATATAAGAAAATTTATTCAAATAAGTTTTCATATTACAATAGTAACACTGTTAATATCAACTTCTCCCCCCCCCCCACGTCCAAAAAAAAACAAAGCTGACAAAGCTCAAAGTTAATTTCTGAAATTACTATTGAGTAGTATTCAAATATTATTCAATGCTTGTACTTTTGAGTAATAAAAAATTGTAATTCAACCTAAAATAACAATTAAAAATTTTTAAGTACAAATTTTTGCGGTTCTTAAATATTTAATATTATGAATGCAGGTAATTCACAATAATTGTGAATATTAGATGCCTGAATATATGACACATAAGTTGGTAGAAGTTCTATGCAACATAAAAATATGGTAAGGGAATGAAATTACTGATGTGACAATCCAAAACCATCACACTCGATCAATAAACTAATAAATATCCAACATTTAGTTAAAAAAAAAGTTAATCAACACAAAATAATGAAATAAAATAACTTAATGTCTATAACTAGTAAAAGATCTTGAAAAATATATACTCTCAGGTGGCTTCAAATGCAGCTGAGAAGTCGGTACACGTCCAACCCCCGGACAACTTTTGCCCCTCAATCAATAACCGTTGTAATGAGCTCACGCCCAAAACAGAATACACAATACAGAGAACACAATATTAGACAGTGGGCATTACGCTGTACAATCATGATCTTCACAAGCCCCACCAATGATTTAGTGCAAATTATTGAGTCCGCACCAAGGTAGTTACTATTCCCCCAAAGCAAATATAGCTTTCAGAGTAAATAACTGAAACAAATATAGATTTTTCAATTTAACATATAGACACACACAAAACGCTCATATAATATAGAAAGTATATATCAAAAGATCACTATATGCACTTTCTTTACTATATATCAAAAGACACACACACACACAAAACGGTCACATATCGATAGTTACAAAAAGTGGAAAGTGGATTAAAAAGAGGTTCCACATACATCATAAAACACACAAGCTTCCAGCATATATAAAAGCTTTAGCGTTGATTCATCAAATTCTGTAAACACCCATGCCCTCCATCTGCTCATTGTTTCTCATCAGTAACAATATGGGATATAAAAGTTTTTTCTACTAACAAAAAAATTAAATAAACAAATAGATGCAATGACTTGACTGATCGGATCCATTTTTAGTATGTTTAAAAATTGCCCACACATAAATCCATTTGAAGCAATTTAGGCTGTCGGTCCATAGGAACAACTTCATGAATTTTGTCCATAAAACTCATTGGCCATTTGATCTGTGTACTAAGTTTGCCTAACCAATTTAGATGTAGTACAGTTGCAGAAGATATTTCATTTATAATCAAAATCCATTTATCACAATTAGAAAACTAAATTCAAGTATGTTTTACTATATATTATTTACCATGTATAATGTATAATACAAAAAGTTAGAACTAAGTCACCATATTGGCGGTTGCAGAAGAAATATACCACACCTATATTAACTTGAACTTTACTTATGAGTGTGCAATATATAAAAACAGGAACATATCAGACAAACTTTTGGATGTTAATCCCCAGCTCAATAAATGTTGAACGCAGATACTATTAAAAACAAAAAACAAAAAGTTCATATAATGACGAATCTGTCATGAATTAAATGATTGCACAATTAAAAATGTTGGAAAATAGTATGATCTACTCTTGATGGATTAGACCAAAGCCCAATATGTTGGGGCAATAATATAAATAATATAAAATTTTGGGTTAATATATGTGATATTCCCCAATTATCATAAGTTATATTTTAACCGATAGATTATGATTCTTCGGGAGACATTATTTCACCGATATGTTATGTCTCTCCATCGGAAAGATATATTGTTTCCTTAAAGAAAGGACACGTTGATAGAGAGGAAGGGGTACGAAGAACGTTATAAATAAGCGTAAAGAGTTCAGTTAAAATGAGTAATCTAGAATACATAAATTCTAATATATTGATCCCTTATCCTCCTACTATATTTCTCTCTTCTTCCTAACTTGTGGTGTATTTGCTGTGCGTCATAATCGCTTCCATCACTATGATCTGGTTAAGCGTGGGCATTAAAGTTTAACGGTCGCATTCCAGGTACGCCCAAATATTCTTACATGGTATCAGAGCCAGGTTTATATAATATTATTTGTGGTCTCATATATATGCACGCATAGGGGACTTCTTGTTAGGTATTCTTGAGATATTAACATGATAATATCTAAATCTAATGCTTTCACTGGGTTTTCTCTTGAGTTTGAAAGTGTGTCCATGAATAAAGACCGGTTTGAAATTGCGCATATATATGTAGATATCTCAATCATGAGTATGATGTTCTTATATGCCTATATCTCTTATGTAAATATTTTACATATGTGTGTATTAAGCATGTTTACATTCTATCCTTTTTTTCTGAGTCTTATAATCATTTAAATATGTTTTTTAGACATAAAAAGAATATGCTAGAGCCTTATAATCAGAAAACATAGAAAGAGAATATATTGATGAGAGAGAAAAACTCAATCTTTTTTATTTTGAAAATTGGGTATTTTAAAAGTAAATTTAGGCTTTAAAATTAGTCTCATTGTGTATATCTCAAAAAATGAAGAAAACGACACCAAGAACGTCAAAAACGGACGTTGGACAAAGGAGATATGGAGAAGAGAAGTTTCGGGTCCGACGAACCAGACCCTTCTCTCCGTTCGGGTCGGGTCTGACTCAGCAGGAGGTTGAAGATGACCTCCCAGCCCCAAAACGACGTCGTTTCATTTTCATTAAAAAAAACCTATGTTAAAAAAAACGGTTTTTTTTGTTACTCGCCCAATAGGTGAGGCCCAAATTAAAAACAAGAGGCAGAAAGCCATGTGGTGTGTGAGGCCACATGGCATCTCCATTGGACACATGGCGACCACCGTCTGACAGAGTGCAGCAAGTGGAGTCTACTAGACCAGCGCGTGTAGCCGGATAGTCCCTGGAAGGCGACACGTGTCATACACTCGCAACCAATAAGAGTGGATATTTTTTTTCTGTTTTATTTTTTTTTTCTCTGACTTCTTGTGGTGCATAGGGGCACGTGCAATGTCCAATGAGATGATGATTATTCCTAAAAATCCCTAAATTCATGGTCTTTAATATGATATGCTATATGAGTATTTTGGACATCAATTGATATATATTTATGACGTTTTAAATGTGTTTATTAATGTTTTAAACCATTTTGCATTGCTACTTCTAAAATTTATTTATTGGTTCCAATTTGCTTATTTTTATGTTTTGAATGTGTTACAAACATATTTTCTTATAGATAGATATTTTATCTTACTTTGATGTTAAGATGAAGCGTGTTTTGGTTAATTTTTTGTGTGTTGATTATTCAATAATTATATGTTTTTGATAAGTGGAAGTCTCTTTGAAGATGATATTTTTTAAGAAATTAGAATTAAAAAAGTATTTATATAATTCTTGATAGAGTCTAGTAATGTTATTAATATTTGTATGATGGGAGATACAAACATATACTCTTGATCATGAATTTAATAATATTATTTTTTATGGTTAAGAATAATATAAATACAAGACATTGTATACTATGTTGTGCTATATATGAAATGTCCTATAGTTCGATTTTTTGGATAGACGTGATAAATGTGAAATGGATTTGTCACATAATTGAATATGACAACTAAGAATATCATTGCTCAGTTAAATAAAGCGGACAAATTAAATGGTGATAATTGGGATATCTAGCATTGAAATGTGCAATATACTTTGGAAGAACAAGAGGCAATTGAGCCTCTGACAACGGTTGTAGTGCAACCTGCTGCTGGGAATATGGCCCAACACAGGAGAGACCAAGAGGTTTATGAGGCTTGGAAAAAGAAGAATAGCATTGCAAGAATTATATTGCTAAGCACAATGGCCGATGACCTTATGTGCAAATATGAGAAAAATAACACAGCGCAAGCCATATGGGCAGCACTAAAAGACAAGTTTGGTGGCACTTCCACCACTAAGCTTAGACGGTTAACTATTAAGTTTGACACATTTAAGCTTAAGCCAAACACTTCCATGAAGCAACATCTAAAAGAGATGGCAAATATGATTAGAGAATTAAAGGAAGCTGGGCATACCTTGTCTCATGAACAATAAGTTCAGGCAGTGATAAGATCATTGCCATCCAATTGGGAGCACATGAAGGTCAATATAACCCATAATGAAAACATCAAGAATTCAATGATGTGGCTAAACACCTGGAACTTGAGGATGAACACTTGGAGGCATACTAATCCTCTGGTCATGCCTATTACACTGAGGGTACAGGTCTTTCTAGTACAAAACTCGATTTTATGAAGGGAAAGAAATCCAAAAAGAATGGAAAGAAAGAAGGGACCAAATTTATAAAAGGCAAAAAGGAATTCAAGAAGAAAGGCAAAAAGGGCGGGAGGAGGAAGAAAAATGACTTAAGGAAAGTCAAATGTTTTGCCTGCCAAAAGATGGGTCATTTTGCACGGGATTACACTGAGCGGAATGAGGATGAGAAGGTACTAGTGAATTATGTGAATTCACATGTTTCTTATGTTTCAAGTACGATTTTTCTAACGGACAATGTATGTTCTTCTCGGATTTTGGACTCAGGTTCAACAAACCACGTGACCAGGGATTGAGGATTCTATGTAGAATACCATCGGTTGCCGAATAGATGTAAGTGGCTTTATGTAGGTAATAATGCAAAGATTGAAGTTAAAGGAATCGGAACCTGCAAATTAACTTTGCGAAATGGAAAAGCATTATTCATTCATGAAGTGCTTCATGCTCCTTAAATTTGACGGAATTTGGTTTCTGTTAAATGTTTTGTAAATTATGGGTTTGATGTAAACTTTCATGATTGAGTAGCAGATATTTTTCATAATTATGTATTTTATGGCTTAGCCTTCCTTACAAAAAAAGTTCTTTATAATGGATATAATTGATGATTATAATATACATGATTGTTTTGCTACTTCTTTTGATACAACTGTTGACATGACTGTTTAGCATGCTAGACTAGGACATATTAATCAAAATAGAATGATTAAACTAGCAAAAGAATGTTTGTTAGGTTCCATATCCAATATGAAAATGTCTTTATGTGAAAATTATCTAGCAGGTAAGGCAACTAGAAAACCTTTTGGTAAGGGAACAAGATCAGAATAACCATTGCAATTAATCCATTCTGACATATGGGGTCCTATAAGTGTGAGGGCAAGGCACGGAGCTTGGTATTTTATTACTTTTATTGATGACTATTCACGATACGGTTATGTCTATTTGATCTCACATAAGTCTGAGGCTCTTGAGTGCTTTAGACGATACAGAAATGAAGTAGAAAATCAAATGGACAATACAATTAAAGTATTACGTACTAACGAGGTTGTGAGTATTTGTCTAATCAATTTAAAGAGCTCTGTGAAGAAAAATGGATAATTAGGCAGCTAACTATCCCTAGCACTCCACAACAGAACGGAGTTGCTGAAAGAAGGAATAGAACACTTCTAGACATGGTTAGGTCAATGATGGCACAAGTAAACCTACCAATTTCATATTGGGGTGATGGTCTAATGACAACTACCTTCATATTTAACTGTGTGCCATCAAAATCAGTCACTTCAAAACCTTATGAGTTATGGACAAAATGCAAGTCAGATTTAAGTATCCTTAGACCATAGGGGTTGGCTACATACATCCATAATGATTCACATAAATATGGGAAATTGGGTTCTAGAGGTAAAAAGTGTATCTTTATAAGGTATTCTGGACAATCTAAAGGATACGTCTTCATAGGTGAAAATAAAGATGGAACAGTGACTGAAATTGAATCTAGAGATGCAACATTTCTTGAAAATGAATTCCCTAGCAGGGGATAATTGACCGTACTATATCTCTTTATGAGACATAAGAACAAACAAGTATAGAAAATATTGATAAGCAGGAATCATCCTAGAATGTCAATATAAGTGGGAGCTCAGAAAGGTCAACATAAAGACCTAGATAAAAGAAAAGACAGAGACATGAAACTCCCACAAGAAAGAGCAATAGGGAAAGTATACTTAAGAGACGCTTCCAAATAGAAAGTGAAGCACTTATTATTACTCCTAACAAGGATGATGAACCACGTTCAGTGCAAGAAGCCTTATCAAGTTCTGCCAAGGATGAATGGAAAAAGGCAATGGAAGAAGAAATGAACTCATTGAGAAAGAATCAAGTTTGGGAATTGATTGACCTACCAAAAAGGTAAAAAGCCATTGGGAACAAGTGGGTTCTCAAAATTAAAAGAAAAGTGGATGGGACAATTGATAAGTATAAGGCACGATTAACTGCAAAGGGGTATACACAGCAAGAAGGTATAGATTATGAAGATACCTTCTCACCCGTGATACGCTTTAATTCTATAAGAATTATTTTAGCAATAGTAAATAGTTTAGACTTGGAGTTGCATCAGACGGATGTCAAAACTGTATTTCTAAACGATGATCTAGATGAAGAAATCTATATGGAACAGCCAATAGGTTTCATTGAAAAAGGAAAAGAGAAGAAGGTTTATAAACACAAAAGGTCTATTTGTGGACTCAAGCAATCATCCAGACAGTGATATTTGAGGTTTCATAAAGCATAACCTCATGATTTCCAAATGATTGAAGAGGACCATTGTGTCTATATTAAGCGTTTTGAGGGTAATTTTGTGATATTATCCTTATATGTAGACGATATACTATTGGATGGAAATAATCTAAATTCTGTTATAGCTATTAAAGAATGACTTTCATCAAATTTTGAGATGAAAGACATGGGTGAAGCGGAGTATATACTTGGAGTTAAGATCCAAAGAGATCGTTCAAAAAGAATCTTATCTATTTCACAAGAAAATTACATTAAGAATATTCTTGAATGATTCAATATGAACAATTGTAATCCCTTGGATACTTGGCTTCTTGAGTAACTTTAAGCCATGATATGTGTCCCAAAACTTAGTCAAATCAAAAGAAAATGATGAAAGTTCCCTATGCTAGTGCCATTGGTAGTCTAATATATGCAATGATGTGTACAAGGCCAAATATCTGTTTTGCAGTAGGATTGGTAAGTAAGTAGGTTCCAATCTAATTCAGGTGAGCATCACTAGAAAGCAGTAAAAAGGATCTTGAGATATTTAAAAGGTACATCTGACTATGCACTATGGTACTCTGATGCTAATTTAGGCGGAGATGAGGAAGAGCGAAGATTGACTTCAGGTTATGTTTTCTTGTTAAATAATAGCGCCATATGTTGGAGCAGCAAGAAGCAGACATGCATTGCTTTACATTCTATGGAAGTTGAGTTCGTAGCATGCACCACAGCAGTACAAGAGGCTTTATGGTTGAAAAGGTTTATTGAACACCTTGGTTTTGACAATGAGAGTACAAATCCAGTATTAGTACACTATTATAATACCGCAGCCATAGCCTATACTAAAGATCCCAAGTATCATAGTAAAACAAAGCATATAGATATTAAGTACAATTTTGTAAGAGATTATATAGCACAAAAAATTGTTACTGTACAACATATTTCGACCAAAAGTATGGTAGCTGATCCCCTAACCAAATCAATTGCCAAAGAGACATTTGAAAAACATGTAAAGGCACTTGGTGTATGCAAAATATAAAAAATTGTAGACTTCATGTGATAGATTTGTGATTAATTGAAGTATTTAATTATCATTATTGATTTTTATATTTGTATACAATGTCTAGTGCGTCGTACAGGCTTGTGAGGTTGACTCTTACACGAGTAATCGCTTTTAACACTTAGAAAGAGTGTGGAAAGATGAGACAATTGTGTTCACCAGTAAAGCGCTAGAATGCGCTAATATGGTATAAAAGAAACGCAAACTATGTTGCCTCGACAATAATGTAGCGTGTTAAGATGAGATCCATAAAAGATAATATAAGTAAGGATCGAATCATGGACATCCACTTCCATGATAGCTTTAGCCAGACATCAAATTCTTCAACATTGACATCTAATTAGGATGGAAGAATTTGGGTTTAGATACTGGGAGTATCTAGACTTAAGTCTGTACAGTGTTAATAACATAATACAAAACGACGTATGCTCTTATGATGTAAGAGTAACAATGTAGCATGAGATTCATACCGCATGTGATGGAGAACCGCAAATAAGAAACAAGTAAGGAGATCCTAGCTTAATTGTTGTGTGAGTCCTAGGAAGTTTCTAATCCTTCCATGATATCCTTTGACTTTGATAGTATCATAAAGGTATGCTTCAGCGACTGCTACTTTAGCATATGTCCTATGATCATGATAGATACGATCTATGGAATTATGTTAGGAAAGCAGTTGATGTATATTAAGTGTTACCTGGGTGAAAGGAAGATTACTTGGAATATGCACAAATATATTAGTGTCTGAGACATATCGTTTATGATATTATTATTAATAATTTCATATGTGTGGATACTAAGCATACGGGAAAAAGTCAATCTGAGTTTTATGCTGACTCGAAAGGGATTAGATTAGCCATGTGAAGGTGTATATAAGTAAATCAAGGATATTTGAGGCATAATTTCAAATCAAGCTACACAAAGAAGGTTGTCTTGTGCTGGTCTCTTTATAAGAGATATCTAGTATATACACCTATTTGCAGATGTCATGTCTACGTGGTCACGACAAAGCACTGAGTACGAAAGAAGGAAGAAAAAGAGATGTAGCTAATCTACTAAGTGTGAGTGAGAGATGTTGGAAAATAGCCTAATCATCCACCCTTGATGGATTAGGCCCAAGCCAATATGTTGGGGCAATAATATAAAAGTTTGGGTTAATATATGTGATATTCTCCAATTACCATAAGTTATATTTTAACCAATAGATTATGACTCTTTGAGAGACACTGTTTCACCGATATATTATGTCTCTCCATCGGAAAGATATATTGTTTCCTTGAAGAAATGACACATTGGTAGGGAGGAAGGGGCACGAAGAACGCTATAAATAAGCGTAAAGGGTTCAGTTAAAATGAGTAATTTGGAATACATAAATTCTAGTATATTGATCCCTTATCTTTCTACTATATTTTTCTCTTCTTCTTGTCTTGTGGTGTATTTGTTGTGCGTTATAATCACTTCCGTCACTGTGATCCGCTTAAGCATGGGCATTAAAGTTTAACGGTCGCATTCCAGGTCTCAAATATTCTTACAAAAAAATTAATATTGTTATGAGTGTAGGATGGTGTATTTAGAAGTGCAAGTGTACACTATCGTAATCAAGTAATATAGAAGTGAGTAGAGTATCGTTCCCACGATGATTGATCACTAAGTACCAAAATTGGTAATTTTAATTCTATTTAGTCGGTTGATTAGTTGTGATTGAGATTACAAGATAGAAATGATGAAATATGAATACAAGTGATATAAAGACAAATATGAGAAAAAGCCCTAGGGATTAGATTTCACTTAATAAATTCCGGATTGAATCACTTATCTACTCTAGTCCTATTTATTCCACATGATTGATAGTCGAGTTTCCCTATTTTAATTACTAGCCTCTTCCAAGGTCAAGCAATTCTATAATTAATTGCTAACCCAATATATTCCTATATGAATTTAAGCAATCAATCATGCATTAAGATTTATGGAACTCAATTAAGACTACACAACCCATATGAATATATTCCTATTTCATATGCAAATTATGGTTTTAATTATAGGATCCACACACATGTATCTCCTTCCGGTCTCAACATGCATATTAAAATCATCCAAAAGGTGGCCAATCAATTGTAAGCACTAAAAGCAATAATTAAAACTCAATCATGAAGGAAAAATTAAAACTAGATTTAAAAAGTTAAGATTCAATCCGTCATTAGTAAGCTACGTCATCACCCTAGGAAAAGGAAAATTTAGCTCATGATAAAATTAAAAACAAAACCAAAATATATTCCAAACATCATAAATATTGCATAAAAATTAATTACAAAAACATAAAAATACTACTACAAGATGCATAAAAATGGAAAATCTAGCCTACCATATAGGAGGTAAAACCATCCATGTAGGTGGCAACCTATACCATCCATAAAGGAGGACTACCTAGGCCTTCCATATAGGAGGTAAAACCATCCATGTAGGAGGCATGCAAGAAGTAAAAAAATGCAAGAAATAAATTCTAAAAATAACAACTCACTCTCTAAAATAGAAACTCTCTCTCTCTCTTCCTTCCTCTTCATTTTAGGGTGCCAAAAAGCTCTATTTATAGGCTTCATTTTCGGACTGCTATAGTGATTTGCTACAATGATTTGTTACAGTGAACCGCACTGAACCGACCACCCACTTGCTACAGTGCACCGACTGCTACAGGACCCACTTGCTACACTGGTAAACTCAATTCTTTCTTGCAGCTCTGTTCATGCTACAGTGAACCGACCACCCACTTGCTACAGTGCACCGACTGCTACAGGAACCGCACTGAACCTCCCCACTTCCACACACACCGACCGCTACAGTACAACGCAATGGTCCGCTACAGTACCCCTGCTACAGTGCACAGTGAACAGTATGCATGAACAGTGCACAGTGAATAGTACCGCATGAATAGTACTTCCCCTTAAATGCCTTCTTTAATTCTTCTTAATCCGGTACTGTCCATGGCTGTAAGAAAATCATTATTTATTTATTAATTACACCCAAATTGATTATATTCAGCTCAAATATAGTCCACAAAATCATCATATAAGGAAAAATGAATATGCAAATATTTTACTTATCAAATTCCCCCACACTTAGCTCTTGGACGTCCTCGGACAAGAAAGAGTAACTAATAAGTGCTTCCAACAAAATCAGAAGTGTCAAGTCATAAACAAGGACACAATTAAAGAATAAAGAGATCATAGTATTCTTGAATCAATAAAAGTATAAACTGGTAACTTCATTTGAAAATAAATGAACCGAATTCATAATTGTGGCTTATTCTCTCAATCTCTCAAGTGTTTTAGGGTAAGTGTTTCGCTCAAATTCACCTGAAAAAATTGTACTACTATAAGCTTGCCAAAAATCTCAATCTCCACTACCTAATTCACATGCATAATTCAAATCAAAAGGACTTATTAAAGGTTGTAATGGGGTTAAAGTAAAAGGAATGTAAAAAGTGATATGAAGTGCTATATTTACTAAGTAAATAGAGCAATTGAAAAATGGGCCATCTTATGAATAAACCTGGCTTATCTCATCCTAACAACCCATAATTTACATTTTTTTTTACAACTTCTGCACTTTTGTGGTTGATGATATATAGACCCCCACACTTGTCAAAAGCTCATTTCACAGAAATTTCAAATGCTCTGTTAATCTTTCGAATTAAGTAAAAGCACTTGATAAATCATTAAAACACATATTAATGGGTTGAGAATAAAGAAATAATCAATTAGGCTCAAAGGGGCTTATCAATGGTATAATTGCAAGGTTGGCTATTTGGCTCTGGCTAAACAAAATGAATGCCTTTATCATTTTTGAATGTGCATGTGACATGTAATTTCAACTAGATTTAAAGCAAGTTCTAGAGTGACAACTTAATAGGTGAATATCACACACAAGAAAGATAATCACTATTGATCATATAGGCTCAAAAGCTCACAGTTAGAGACTTTCAAATTTAGTTCATTCAGTCTCAAAATTCATCACCAAATTCAACAATCAATTATTCAATCATGCTATAAAATCTCTAAACTCAATTGATCCATGCTTCAAACTTATATACTTCTTAAAATCATTGAAAAACACTCAAATTTTTTTTTTTATTTTTTATTTAGATGAAACAGAAAGAAAGAAAAAAATTACAACTAATAAGATGCGTCTCAAGAGTTAAGAATAACTCTTTACTCTGCCATCTTTTCACACCCCATGCATCTATTGGTTTTACTACTAACTATCTAATGGAGAAACTATGCACCTTTTCTTTTTTAATAATCCTCCCCCAACCTAAATCAGACATTGTCATCAATGTCTTCTAAAGATTAAAGAAAGGTTTTTTTTAACAACATAAACACACAATAAATTAAACCAAAATGCTAAGAGTAAAACCATAAGATAAAAGAAAGTTACAACCGGAGAGTGGTATATGGATTCTGCTTCTGACTGCTATCTAAAGATTGCCCACCTTTTTCTTTTACTAATAGATCTGGTTGAGGTTTATAGGTTTGCAGTTTATCTAGTAGTTGATCAGCAGTTGGTGCAGAAATGATGGAATGACGAGTCGCTTGGGGTATGAATCCTGTTTCCACAGCATGATCAAGAAAAGACAATAGGTTATCATAAAAACCATTAAAATTTAACAATCCTAATGGTTTTTTATGAAAGTTCAGTTTAGCCCAATATGCAATGCTAGAGATCCCATCCAACGTTTCAAAACCACCGGGTAGAGCGATAAAAGCATCAGCACGGTAAAACATACATCCCATTCGTTCAGGCAGACTTGAAACCCCTAACTCTTGCCCTAAGGAGAAGATGTGATTTTCTAACTCCTTCACCCTTACGTTCAAACCTTTACTACCATTCATGGTTGCAGCAATAGCCACACTTCCCTTTAGGCCTTGAATACCTCCCCCGTAGACAAAATTGATCTTTCTTGCAGCTAATATACATCCCAGTTCGTTGGCTGCAGGTATAAACTCTCTATCCTTTCCTAAGTCAGTTTCACAAAAAATGCATATAGATTTAAAACTGCATTTTAGAGTGATACCACTCCTCTCTTTTTCTCTCTTAGACATTTTGTGTTTTTTTTTACAAATGGAAGATTACATATTTATATTACAAAAACAGCGACAACAAAATCATGCAAATCACACATTTTTCAAAAACATTTGAAAAAAAATTTCTAACACGAATGACCAGTAGGCCACTATGCGAAGAAATTAAGTAAAGTGAGTAAAGAAAGTCAAAAGTTACTGAAAAAGATAAGACAGATTAGACAAAAGCAAGATTATGTACAGTAGTTGTGATTGTGGCTCACATCTTCCTCTGGTTTTACGTTCAGTAATGGCTTAAACGCTTTCTATGAATCGAGGATTTGCTTCCCATCCAGTTTTCTTATAAACTGTCAAACAGGGTCTTTTAACGTCAGATTCCCAAGACGGTAGCGCTCTTTTTCTTTATTGAATATGTCTAATAAATCAAGAAGTACACGATGAACATCACCACTAGGATGCGTCTCAAGAGTCTGAATGATATCATCCAATGACTCCTTACTCAGTCCATCCTTTATAAATTGAATTTTATCTTCTCGATTTATAGAAACCATACCTTTGCTCCTACAATGCTGATCACAATTCCACCTTGCACATTTAGGACAAACCTTCATTCTTTTAGCTCTTCTCTTTTTGGAGTAAGAGCTTCTTCCCATACCTGGCATAGGTTTAATAAATGAATCATGAATCTCACCTATTAAACGTACCTTAGCTTCAATGATCCAACGGACATCCTCAGGAAGGCTCAAACGCTTGAATGTCTTCATTCTTTCAAGTTAACAGCTATAGATCTTCCTAAGCACATCTTTGGGAAGAGTAGGGAACCTGTTCTTAAGCTTTACAATAATTTCCTCCATGATGAGACTAAAATTTAAAGATGCAGTTTTGTGTACTTCAGTAAGTAAGAAAGAAAAATGAAAGATTAACGAAAAGAAGTTTTGGGTTGCCTCCCAAATAGCCGCCCTTCTTTAACGTCTTTAGCTAGACAAAGACCAAACCAATAAAAAAAATTTTATTTTTATTTTTTTATTTTATTTTTTTAAAAAAAAAATTTAGGACTTACCTGTTGTTTCCTCCAAAGTGATGACAGTTTTCAAAGTGTTAAACGCACCGTCATTATACTCTTTCAGCCTTTGCTCATTCACTTTGAATTTTCGATCACCATCTTGAATCTCCACTGCTCCATATGGCCATACTTGAACCACAGTAAAAGGTTTTGACCACCTTGATCTCAACTTTCCCGAAAAGAGCTTTAGCCTTGAGTTATACAACAACACTTTTTGCCCCGGTGTGAACTCTCTCCTCATAATTCTTCTGTGATGCCACATTTTTGTCTTCTCCTTGTATAACTTGGCATTCTCATAAGCTTGTTGTCTGAATTCTTCAAGCTCATTGAGTTGGAGAAGTCTTTTCTCACCAGCCGCTTTTAAGTCAAAATTTAAGGCTTTGATTGCCCAATATGCTCTATGCTCCATTTCTACTGGAAGGTGACATGCTTTTCCGTAGACCAATTGATATGGGGATGTCCCAATTGGTGTCTTAAAAGCAGTTCGATAAGCCCAAAGTGCATCATCCAATTTCCTTGCCCAGTCCTTCCGATTAGAATTCACCGTCTTCTCTAAGATCCATTTCAGTTCTCTATTTGAGATTTCTACTTGCCCGCTAGTTTGTGGATGATATGGAGTTGCAACCTTATGAGTGACTCCATATTTAGCTAACACAGATTGAAGTTGCTGATTGCAAAAATGCTTCCCTCCATCACTGATAATAGCTCTGGGCACTCCAAATCTTGTGAAAATAGTTTTCCTCAAGAAATTCACAACCACTCGAGAATCATTTGTAGGAAAAGCAGCTGCTTCAACCCACTTGGATACATAATCAACATCTACTAAAATAAATTGATTATTGAATGAGGATGGAAAAGGCCCCATAAAATCAATCCCCCATACATCAAAAAGCTCAACTTCTAAGATGTTAGTTAGAGGGGCTTCATGTCTCCTTGAGATATTTCCTGTTCTTTGACATCTATCACAAGTTGTCACAATTCTTTGGGCATCCTTAAAGAGTGTAGGCCAGTAAAACCCAGACTGAAGGACTTTAGTAGCTGTTCTATTTACTCCAAAATGACCACCATATGAGGATAAATGGCAGTGATTTAAGATGCTGGCCATTTCTTCCTCAGGAATACATCGCCTGATAATTCGATCTGGGCATTATTTATATAAGAAAGGATCTTCCCAAAAATAATGCCTTACATCAGCTAAAAACTTCTTCTTTTGCACTTTAGAAAGTTCATAAGGCATTACTCCGCTTGCCAAATAATTTACAAAATCAGCATACCATGGGGTGAATTGTGATTGTATGGCAAAGAGTTGCTCATCCGGGAAATTCTCCTGGATTGGTGATTCTCTCTTTTGTTCAGATGGCTCTAACCAAGAAAGATGATCTGCAATGAGATTCTCGGTCCCTTTTTTATCTTTGATTTCCAAGTCAAATTCTTGTAACAAAAGTACCCACCTGATCAATCTTGGCTTAGCATCTTTCTTCTCGATCAAGTATTTGATTGCTGAATGGTCCATCCAGACAATGACCTTTGACCCGATCAAGTAGGCTCTGAATTTGTCAAATGCAAATACTACTGCTAACAACTCCTTTTCTGTTGTTGCATAATTCAGCTGTGCGTCTGAGAGTGTCCTGCTAGCATAATAGATGGCATGAAAAACCTTGCCTCTTTTTTGGCCTAAAACAGCTCCGACTGCATAATCACTTGCATCACACATCATTTCAAATGGAAGATTCCAATCTGGAGCTATGATAACTGGTGCAGACGTCAAGGCTCTTTTTAGAGTTTTGAAGGCTGATAAACATTCCTCATTAAACACAAAGGGAACATTTTTCTCTAACAGCATACAAAGTGGTTTTGTGATTTTTGAGAAGTCCTTGATGAATCTTCTGTAGAAACCCGCATGTCCTAAGAAGCTCTGAATGCCCTTTATTGAGGAGGGAGGTGGTAGCTTTTCAATTGTTTCAATCTTGGCTCAGTCCACTTCAATGCCTTGATTAGATACCTTGTGACCCAGCACAATTCCTTCTTTCACCATGAAATGACATTTCTCCCAATTTAGAACCAGATTTGTCTCCACACAGCGTTGTAAGACTTTTTCCAGGTTTTCAAGATAGTGATCATATGATTCTCCAAAGATTGAGAAATCATCCATAAATACCTCAATGAATTTCTCCACCATATCAGAGAAGATTGCCATCATACTCCTTTGAAATGTTGCTGGTGCATTACATAGACCAAATGGCAAGCAAATGTGCCATATGGACATGTAAAATTTGTTTTCTCTTGATCCTCAGGTGCAATTGTAATTTGATTATATCCTGTGTACCCGTCTAGAAAATAATAGTAGGCTTTCCCAGCTAGTCTATCAAGCATTTGGTCTATAAATGGCAGCGGGAAGTGGTCTTTTCTAGTGGCTTTGTTGAGCTTTCTGTAGTCAATACACACTCTCCATCCTGTCACCGTTCGTTGTGGAATTAGTTCATTTTTCTCATTAGGCACCACTGTCATTCCACCTTTCTTTGGCACAACTTAAACTGGACTTACCCATTGACTATCAGAGATTGGGTAAATTATACCAGCATCCAGCCACTTTATTATTTCTTTTCTTACCACCTCCTTCATATTCGGATTAAGTCTTCTCTGGTGCTCAACTGATAGCTTGTAATTATCTTCCATTAAGATCTTATGCATACAAATGGAAGGACTGACCTCTTATATCAGCTATCGACCATCCAAATGCTGTTTTATACTCCCTTAGAACTCTTAATAACTTTTCTTCTTTTTCTGGAGTAAGAGCTGCAGAGACAATAACTGGTAATGTTGAATTTTCTCCCAGATAAGCATACTTTAAGTGGGATGGTAATGTTTTCAACTCCAGTTCTGGTGGATTTTCAATTGATGGCACTGGCTTACTTGACCTCTCTCCCAAATCTTCAAATGGTTTCTTGATAAAAATTGGGGAATTTGCATCAAGGTACCTAATCTGCTCCAAGACTTCAGGATTAGTAGATTTTGATACATCTACCATTCCCATTTCTAATGGTTGATTCATGCAGATTTCGTTCACCATGCCTTTTATGCAGCTGGTCAATGTATCTACTCTGTAACAGGAATCACCTTCATTTGGAAAGGATAAAGCCTTAAAAATGTTGAAAGATACTTGATCATCTTGAACTCGCAAGGTTAACTTTCCCTGTTGCACATCTATTAAAGTTCTCCCAGTTGCTAGGAATGGCCTCCCAAGAATGATAGGAATTTCTTGGTCTTCTTCCATGTCAAGAATGATGAAATCAGCTGGAAATATAAGTTTGTTCACCTTCACCAGAACATCTTCTAAGACACCCCTTGGATGTTTAATTGATCGATCAGCAAGAAGTAGTGAAACTGTGGTAGGCTTCACCTCTCCAAGACTAAGTTTTCTGTAGATAGATAAGGGCATGAGATTTACACTTGCTCCCAGGTCACAAAGTGCTCTTTCAAAGTTACATTGACCTATGGTGCAAGGTATGCAAAAGCTTCCTGGATCTTTCAGCTTTGGTGGTAGTTTCTTTTGCAGAATGGCACTACACTCCTCAGTAAGTGCAACTGTCTCAAATTCCTCCAGCTTATGCTTATTTGAGAGAATGTCCTTCATGAATTTTGCATAACTGGGCATTTGGGCAAGAGCGTCTGCAAAAGGGATGTTGATATGTAACTTTTTGAAAACCTCCAGAAACTTTTTAAACTGCTTGTCTAGCTTTGCCTTCACAAGTCTCTGAGGGTATGGAACTGGTGGTACATATGGAGGAGGGTTATCTGGAAAGCTGATTCTTCCTGGTACCACATTATCTTCTTGAGGTTTCTGTGCTTCCTCCTTCTTTTCTTGTTCACTTTCTTTCTTTTCTCCGTCAGTCTTATGTAGAATTACAGGATCTTTCAATTCTTTCCCACTCCTTAATGCAATAGCCTTCACATGCTCTATTGGGTTTTCTCAGTGTCACTTGGAAGAGTACCTGGTTGTCTGGAATTCAGCATATTTGTAATTTGGCCCATTTGGATCTCCAAGTTCTTTATTGAGGCTTCGTGGCTTCTGAGTGTTGCATCAGTCCTAGCCATGAATTGAGATGTATTCATGGTTAGTTGAGCCAGTGCATCTTCCACATTCACTTTTTGTTTTGGTGGATTTGGTGGTTGAAAAGCTTGTTGCTGGTAGTTCCCTTACGGTTTGAACACATTTTGATTATTCCTCCAGCCAAAGTTTGGATGATTTCGCCAACCTGGATTATAAGTGTTTGAGAATGGGTCATTTCTTTGATTTCCGATATAATGAGCTTGCTCCGACTGAGAAGGTATGGATGACTGTCCATCTTGACTTTGTGTACTCATATGAGGTCCTCCATATCGGTCACAGGTTTCATGAGGAGTACTGATTGCATTTGCTTGACTAGTCAATGAGCTCACTTGCTTGGATATAGATGCAACTTGAGAAGATAAAGTTGTAAGGATATCCAGCTCGTGCACTCCAAGTACCTTCTTTGAATTATGACGTTCAGAAGGCCATTGATATGCATTTTCCACCATCTCCTCAAGTAAATTGTAGGCATCATCTAGATTTTTCCCATTAAAGATCCTCCAGCTGCAGCATCTACAAGAATTCTGGTGGTGTGCGTCATCCCATTATAGAATGTTTGCAGTGTCCACCAATCTGGTAACCCATGATGAGGACATCTCCTTAGCAACTCCTTGTATCTTTCCCAGGCTTCATAAAGGCTTTCTAGTTCATGCTGGGAGAATGAGGTAATTTCATTCCTCAATTTTGTAGTTTTTCCTGACGGAAAGTATTTCGCCAAAAATTTCTGTGCCAAGGCATCCCATGTAGTTATGCTTCCCACTGGTAGAGAATGTAACCAGCTCTTAGCCTTATCCCTGAGTAAGAAAGGGAAAAGTCTAAGTCTAATGGCATCATCATTAACACCATTATGCTTGAATGTGTCGCATATTTCTAGGAAGCTGGCTATATGTGTGTTGGGATCTTCTGTTGATAAACCACCAAACTGATTGGCTTGCACCATCTGGATAATTGCAGGCTTGATTTCAAAATTGTTGGCTGCTACTGGTGGTTTTCTAATTCCAGAAGTTGTCTCCATGACTGTTGGTGTTGCATAATCACGGAGTGTTTTGGTATCTGCTGCTTCTCCTTCTGGATTTGCCATTGAATTGATTGAAGTAGACTGCTTTCGAACTCTCCGATTTCTTCAACAAGTTCTCTCAATCTCAGAATCATAAGGTTGTAATTCAGTCTTCTTCGATCTGGTCATATACTAAGCAAAAACCTAAAAAGAAACAAAAGACACAAAAGGAAAAAAGTAATATGAAGACCAAATTAGTATTAAAATTACTTGGTATTGATATTAATGACAATCCCCGGCAACGGCGCCAAAAACTTGTTACGAGTGTAGGATGATGTATTTAGAAGTGCAAGTGTACACTGTCGTAATCAAGTAATATAGAAGTGAGTAGAGTATCGTTCCCACGATGATTGATCACTAAGTACCAAAATTGGTAATTTTAATTCTATTTAGTCGGTTGATTAGTTGTGATTGAGATTACAAGATAGAAATGATGAAATATGAATACAAGTGATATAAAGACAAATATGAGAAAAAGCCCTAGGGATTAGATTTCACTTAATAAATTCCGGATTGAATCACTTATCTACTCTAGTCCTATTTATTCCACATGATTGATAGTCGAGTTTCCCTATTTTAATTACTAGCCTCTTCCAAGGTCAAGCAATTCTATAATTAATTGCTAGCCCAATATATTCCTATATGAATTTAAGCAATCAATCATGCATTAAGATTTATGGAACTCAATTAAGACTACACAACCCATATGAATATATTCCTATTTCATATGCAAATTATGGTTTTAATTATAGGATCCACACACATGTATCTCCTTCCGGTCTTAACATGCATATTAAAATCATCCAAAAGGTGGCCAATCAATTGTAAGCATTAAGAGCAATAATTAAAACTCAATCATGAAGAAAAAAATTAAAACTAGATTTAAAAAGTTAAGATTCAATCCGTCATTAGTAAGCTACGTCATCACCCTAGGAAAAGGAAAATTTAGCTCATGATAAAATTAAAAACAAAACCAAAATATATTCCAAACATCATAAATATTGCATAAAAATTAATTACAAAAACATAAAAATACTACTACAAGATGCATGAAAATGGAAAATCTAGCCTACCATATAGGAGGTAAAACCATCCATGTAGGTGGCAACCTATACCATCCATAAAGGAGGACTACCTAGGCCTTCTATATAGGAGGTAAAACCATCCATGTAGGAGGCATGCAAGAAGTAAAAAAATGTAAGAAATAAATTCTAAAAATAACAACTCACTCTCTAAAATAGAAACTCTCTCTCTCTCTTCCTTCCTCCTCATTTTAGGGTGCCAAGAAGCTCTATTTATAGGCTTCATTTTCGGACTGCTACAGTATTTTGCTACAGTGAACCACACTGCTACAGTGAACCGACCACCCACTTGCTACAGTGCACCGACTGCTACAGGAACCGCACTGAACCGCCCCACTTCCACACACACCGACCGCTACAGTACAACGCAATGGTCCGCTACAGTACCCCTGCTACAGTGCACAGTGAAAAGTACCACATGAACAGTGCGCAGTGAATAGTACGCATAAATAGTACTTCCCCTTAAATGCCTTCTTTAATTCTTCTTAATCCGGTACTGTCCATGGCTGCAAGAAAATCATTATTTATTTATTAATTACACCCAAATTGATTATATTCAGCTCAAATATAGTCCACAAAATCATCATATAAGGGAAAATGAATATGCAAATATTTTACTTATCAAATATCAACAAATTTACTTCACTTCACATTTATTTTATTAAAACTTCACCTCTCAGAAAGTATGGGACCACAAAGACATGTAGTAAAATATCATAAGTATATAATCCAATTCGGAGACAAATTGGATTTTAACACATAAGTATTCTTGTGGATTTATTATATTTTTCAATCCGAGATCTGTTACTATGGGGCAATGTGGCTTCAACTTTAACCTTCCTTCATCAATATTCTGGAAAATAAATCATAAAAAATTGAAACAAAATTCAATTGGGCCCGTAACAATTAGGTACTTTGAAAAGTTCAAGTGTTATAGAAATAAAGATTCATCTCTAATCAATCGTGGACTGTATGATGTTCAGATCAGATCAACTATAAAAGTGTGTTTCATACACTACGCAGTAGCTATTAGTTCGGTCACTCTCTTATGCCAAACAATATGGCTAATGCATCCATAACATAGTTAGCAATGCTCCCAGTATAGCTTCTTCACCGACAACATGCATTGTTGGCCTCAACATCCTAAGCCTACTAAAATCCAAAAGTGAATGACTGAATATAAAATGATAATGTATCCTAGACTGACTGAGTTATAGCTTCCATGTATATTTTTTAAAAAGAATAATATTAAAACAGTTTCATACCAGTGTACTATCATTTGTTCCACAATTAAAGTATTTAGGAAAAATTATAAAATGTATCAATTAAGATCTTCTAATCATTAATTTCACATAATCAATATTAATCATAATTTATCATCATAAATGCATTCCAAGCATGATATTATCAATAAAATCTCTCAAAAAGTTATGAAAATACATGGTAAAACTGAGACTTATCACCATTATTCAGATGACCTAATTTAGTGAACATTCACAACAATTAAAGGAAAAGAGGAGCATAAAAGATTCTTCTTAGCTAAAAATTCATGCTAAGTCAATGAAAGACCAAAACAAACCTTGGTGACTTGATTCATAATTTCAAGAATCTCTTTACAACTTTCCAACTTCAGATAAACTCTCATTCGTTGCTATAATGGCTTTATCAACCCCGATGGAAATCCCAGGACCACTATCCCTCTTGCCCTTCGTCGCCTTTGCTTCAGATTCTTTATCCCCCATCTGAATACCTCCGATAGACAAGTTACATCAGCATGTAGCAGGGTTTTCGAACAAAAAATTAAGCCAAACAGTGATAGACTTGGCAAGAGATTTCAGATACTGGTCTTTCTTTAGTTGAGCTTTTCTCGAGGATTGGGACTGCTCAAGTTCAAATGCCTTGAGTTTTCTGGCCGCAGCCACAGACTTCTTGGTTCGAGCAAAAGATGGGGAAGCAATAGATGGCCAGCGACGGTGTAATATCCCAAATTTTGGGACTAGAGGCATAAGATTAAGCCTAGATTAAGTGGACTGCTAGACCCCGGGTTAGCAAATGTCCCTATGAGGCATGTTTAAATTCTCCCAAAATTCTTTTATATCATTGGATATTAAAAGAAATTATATTGGTGAGCTAAAGAGCTCGGGAAATAATAAAATAAAGCGATTAGAAGTCACATAATATAGTAAAGTGGAACACAAAGTAATTTTGTCACCGGTGAAATTCCCGGTGTGGCAGTGGTGATTGTGTGACCTTTTTCGATGGGTAAATGATAGTAAAAAGTTATGAAACTTTCCAGAATGAAAGTAGACTTATCAAGATTTAATTTGATAGGTCATATAAGTCATTTCGAGTTGTATACAAAAAGAAATGAATTTTTGAAGTTAGCCCAGCGAAATTAATTACTTTCTGGGACAACATTTAAATATTAAAATTTTGGGAAGAGTGAGCTTCCAATTGGCCAAATTTTATATTTTTTCTTAAAACTAGACTCAATAAGGGTCGCATAGGCTTTGGAATTACTCCAATTGGACATTTGTACAATTATTTATGAATTTTCAAAGTTAATGAAAAATCTGCAGAATTTGGTATTTTGTGCGAAAATTCAATATTTGGGCCAATCAGGTGCTGACACGTGGAAATCTTTTAGAACCTGATTTAACCATTAATTCATCATCATCTTCAGCTTATTTTCACGGGAAAAGAACCAGAAGAGAGAGGGAGGGAGAGACGAAAATGGTGGAAGATGAGAGAGGAAGTTCTTTCCTCCGAAACACTGCCGAAATGGCATCCTCTCTCAAAGTACCCTTCAGGAAACTTCCTATACTCATCGATATCTTTATTTCTACGATTTTGGATTTTCATTTGGAGGTGTTTGGTGCCATATCCCTTGCTGGAGTATTATCAGAATTCCGAACCGTTTGTGGAAACGGGTAGAGGTAAGCGTAAGCTTCCTTTTTAACCGATTGATTTGTTGTTTGGATAAGTATTTTGGAAGTTGGGTACTATTCATTCTCATAAGAAAATGGTATTTTCAATGGCTAAATCATGTCTAATGAGTGTTTAAATAGCTAATCATTTGATTAGGAGTAGCAAGGAAGTGATTAAGCTAAAGAAAATGAGAAACCGACAAACTCTTTATGAGAACTATAAATTCCTGTTTATGTTCTGGATTTTTCGTGGAGAAGGAGTATAAATTTGTTGATTTTGATGCTTCCATTGGCTTTAGGAGGCAAAATTGTGTAGGTATGCAAGTGTTCATGATTTTTGGATGCTTGTATATGAATTGGGAATTTTTGGAAATTGATGAATAAATGCTGTGTAATTCATTGTCTGGAAGCAATGTTGTTGTGTGCGTGTTTTCAATGGAAAAACTATGTCTAAAAGTTCTGAAACTTTCCATTTTAAAATTAGATACATAGAACTTTAATTTGATAGGTCATAATGGTTAATTGGACAAGTATGCTATGAGATACAAATTTTTGAAGTTGTGCCCTGTTTCTAGAATGAAATCTGGAACAGTGTCTGGTTGCCGAATTTCTGGGACAATTATGACAATAATAGTCATACCAAAGTATTTTTATAGAAAACTACACTTAAAGGGCTTCAAATGAAGTTTTAAACCACCTCAATTGGAGTTCTATAGAATTAATTGTGATTTTTCAAAGTTTGGTGAAAAATTTGTCAGCTTTAAGTCTTATGCGAAATTTAAGACTTAATGGCACAAATGTAATTGGTATGAACTCTAAGGGTGAAAGTAAGCCTTTAGGGCTAATGTGAGCCATTGGGTATTCACTTTTCATGGCTCTAATGATGTTATCACTTTCCTAGGGCTATGAAGTGATAAAGAAGGAGCAATGGTTGGCGGATCAAGGGACAAGAAGAGAAGGACATAAAGTCCGAGAGGTAGTGAACTTACATTTTCTGCATGTATGTGATATGTATGTCTTGCATTGATTATGTGACTGCTTTGCCTATTTGTGTGGAACATGTATGATTGGTTGAAGCTCTGTTATATTTGTGCAATGGCCATATGTATGTCATAACATCGAGTATGCAGCATGTCATTATGTTGGCATGAAATAGTGTAGGCAAGCATGTCATGCATTCATATATATCTGGCATGCATAGTGGTAATTTTTGCTACTGAGATTCTCTCGAATCTCACTCCTCCCAAACAACCATTCAGATAGGTGATCATTGGAAACGTGCTGAGATCAGAAAAGAGGTATGCACGAAGATGACTGTTGCTAGTTGTTTGAAGGTCTGTAAATATTGTGTAAACCCCTGGTGGGGAAAATTTTGTATTATAATCAAGCAATATTGTATTAATATTATCAGTATATTCATGCTATTCCTGTGTGCTCACTGAACTACGCATTGCTACTCTAAGTAAGATCAATAATAAGGGATATATGAGGCGGATCATTACAGACGGAATGCTGAGGAGTGTGGCTTTTGCCTGGAGGCCATGAAGAACTTCTCACAAGGGGATTGCATTGGAAGCTATAAGAGGGACGTTTGGGAGTTTTGAAATTGGAAATGTCCTTGAAAATCGAAGATCATGAAACATACGTGATGGGCTAGGAGGGTCAACGCCATCCATCTCTTATATATCGTTTACATATGGGATTTGAGCGGCTTTTCGTGAGTAAGTGTTAGAAGGATGGGGTTTTTTTTACAGTATTGTCGGAAATTGGAAGAGAATGGTACTGCCGGCGTTGAAGTGTTCGGTTTTTGAATTTGAAGTGTGACGGAGCGTGGGCAATATGATGGCTGGAGGCCTGAACAATGGATCGTACGTTGGAAAAGAGGAACATAGAGGATCAGGAAAGGGAAAGGGATGCCGGAGGGAAGAGCAAGAACCGCCGCACAGAGCTGCAAACAAATCCAAAGACGAGGAAAAAAACACTTTGAACTTCAAAATGAGATATTTAAAGCTATTCCTGTTGTGGCAGACAGAAGGATATAACATGATGGGGCTGGAGTCCACGCTTTCACGTAGTATGAAGAAACTAAATACCAGAGATAGGCGTACTTACTAGTGGTGGGTGCTTTTGATGCAATTCAACCCCATTAAGTAAACAGGAATAGGTTCCCAAAATGAAATAAAATAATATTCATCTCTCCAAATTGACACACACTATTTCCCAAACATTTCCCACAATGAAACATGAGCGTGTCAAATATGCCTGCCAGCAGTTGCTATCTCTTGTGGCATGCTATGTAGTAGACCAATTAGAAGAAGATTCCGTTTTTCAATTTCTACAATTTAATTAATTATATTTGGTGGGAGTAGATCCCTCCATATGAATATAATGCTACCAAATTGAAATAAAATAATACCTATTTGCATTCCTCTGGACCATGAATATGACGAATTGAATTGGCTTCACAAAGGAAGTTCAATTGAATATTATTTTATTTCATCAATAGGTCCCCCAATAAAATAAAATAACATCCACCTCTCACATACTATTTCCCAAACATTCCTTCAGCCCTTTTCAAAACGGGTTAAATGGAAATGTATCTGGAAAAGATAAAGTACTTGAGACACTCCTAAAACACAACAAATAGTAAGACATACAAGGTAAGGTAATGACAGGACATAAAAAGAACCATGCTCATGTCTAATATGTCTACCTAATGCTGCTGAACAAACTGATTTCATATATTTAATTAATTATATTTAGTGGGAGTAGGTCCCACCATATGAATATAAATATATAATGCTACTAAATTGAAATAAAATAGGGAGAATTCTAAAAAAATACCATTTAAACTTCAAAATCCCAAATAGGTGATTTAACAATAAAATGATTTGTTAATTGCATTACCATTCTTGTTAATTCCATTATTGAACTTGTTAACGGGATTTTGAAATTTAAATGGTATTTTTTTGGCATTCTCCCAATAAAATAATACTTATTTGCATTCCTGGCCTTGAATATGACAAATTGAATTGGCAAAAGGAGTTGAATTGAATTTTTTTATTTCTTGTTTGGCATAGCTTATATTTATATATAAGTCTGATTCATATAAATCGAGATAAAACTCTTTCATATATTTATCTTGTAGATCGTAAAAGCTACATCATTTGTCGTAAATTACGATTAAAAAAATACTTTTTAAGATTCCAATCACTATTCCAATTATTATTTCAAACACTTTATTTCGGTTCCCACAATAAAATAAAATAATATCTGCCTTTCACACACACTATTTCCCAAACATTCCTTCATTATATATAGTGGTCTGCCACCACTCTTTTGCCATGCTGGATTTTAATAGCCAATTGGAAGAAGACCATTGAGCATATGAGACGGCTAGTGGTCTGCAACCACTTTTTTGCCATGCTGGATCCTAATAACCAATAGCTGTTTAGCTACGAGTTTTAGAGGTATATATTTGATATATTTGATTGATGAGGAGATTTTTGAAACCTCCATGGAGCAAAATCAAGAGGAAACCTCTATGCAAAACCATTGAAGACCTAGAGCTAGAAACTTTCCTACCTTCTCATTTTATGAGCAAAGGACTTTATAGAGCTTAGCGCAAAGCTGTGATTGTTAAGCTACTGCATAGGCACATTGGTTGCGAAGCTCTTTGATTTAAAGGGTGTATTTGAATTTATCTTATGAGAATAGTTTATAGAGAAAAAGTGAAAAAAAAATACTTTTTTTAGAATAGATTCTGAATAGAATAGATTTTGTGAAAAAAAGTGATTTTAATAAAATGATAGTATTTAGATATTGTTTTCAAAATAGTCTTTTCATGCTAAAATTACTAAAATGGACATTAACTTTTCTGATAATTGCACATAAATGTAAGATTTTATTTTACATATTTTTAACATTAAATTTCAAAATAAATACCAAAAATTAAATAAATTTGTCTACAAAATTAAAATTATAACATTAGTCAATTATGTAACATGATAAAAAAATAGCTCAAACATATATGTATTAATAAATTGTATATACTAAAAAATTATTTACAAACAGTAATTATCCAAAATAATATTATATTTTATATTGAAATGAGTACTCCCTTTTGTCCTAAATATAAGACAGAGTTGAATTTTTTTTAGAAAAATTAAGGAAGCTAAATAATAGTATATTTTATAAATAGTTTTTTTTCTAATACAAATTTGATATCGCCTAAATGAGAAAATAGGAATAGAGATTTTAAAAAAAATTAAGACGAATGGAGTATTCACTGTAGCTTTTGGGATAAGCTGTGTAAAAATAAGAGTGATCTTTTTGTAACATAACTTATAATCTGAACTAAAATTAGAATGACATGCAAAGCTAGGTAATGCTAAATTAAAGGGTCTCTTGAGATTTTTTGATATATCAATTTGGGCATCATTTGTAGAATTTCAATTTAAAATAAAATTTTTAAAGTTTTAAAAAAAGAACAATAATAATTGAAAGTTTTCTAAATAGAAAAAAAGAAAAAAGGAATATATCATTATTATTATTACTATTATTTATTCCATTTTTTCCTCTTGAGCAACAGAGACAGCAACATTTTAGAATAGATGGATTTGGGAAAAATTAGAAAACTACCCAAAAAACAACTACCCATGGATTTCAACTATTCAAAAATTGAAAAAAAGTAACTTTTTTCAAAATCATGGGTTTGAGTCACAAAAGTTACAAAACCATGATTTTGCATAAAGAGCCTGTTTGGAAACTCTTTCATTAGCTAAAAAAGCTCATTTAACTCCATAAGCTTTTTTACTATAACAAATAAGTGTTTGGAAATTCATTAGCTAATAATGAGCTTTTAATAAAAAAGAGCTTTTTTCCTTAAGCTCATTTTTTAAGCTTTTGAGCTTCTATCAATGGGCTTTTGAACTTTTTTATTGAATTGTTTATTTTAAAAAAATTATTTATATTTTTTAACATCAATTATAACAATATATATATGTAGTATCTAACAAGGTTTATACCTTTTTCAGTTATTTCCTATCTAGACGGGTTTTTCAAACGTTAATCCAAACAGGTTCAATGTTAAAAAAAAGTCACTTCTCCTACCGCCAATTCAAACAAAAATTATATTTCCAATCTGATTTTTTTCAATTGAGCTTCTGTAAAAGCCCCATTAAAAAAAACCACTTTTCTACCGAGTTCTCAAACAGACTCAAAAAAGTGCTTTTTAAGTTTTTTCAAGTGTTCAACTTCATTCTTATCAAACCAAGGTTTTCAAGGAAAAAAGTGCTTTTTTATATTTGCCGCAAACACTCACTTAACCTTTGTGCGATTCGCATTGGGCTAAAAATCAACAAAATTTATCCAAAATAGTAAGGGCACAATTGGGATTGTCTCTTTTTTGAGAGCCTTATTCAACTAACTAAAACACTAAATGTCATAGAAAATGCGATAACATATTGGGGTTTTGAAATCATGTCCTCTATACTAATGAAATGCAATAAAAATTACTTGTTTTTAGGTTTTTAATATAAAATCGGAGAGAATTATTTAAATGCAATGGTATGGATGCTCTCTTGAGGTAGGGCATTAATGATGTGCTTTAGTTCACTCAAAAGGGAATTGGGGATTGTGAATTGTGAATTGGATTAATGTAATATTTTCCTTAATGCAAGCTCAATTCAATAGAACAACTCAATACCAACATATAAGATGCTCAACACTAAAGAATTCACAATAACACACATAACAATACAAGTCTCTATAGCGCTCGAAATTTGAAAAATATGGAGCCGTCACCAAAATTTTAAAAAGGATAATTTTGAAAACTTTTTTTTGAAAAATGAAAACCAAATAGGGTTTGATTGTGCGTGGAGAAAGTATTAGGCACCCTGCAGCACCCATTCATAAGAATGGTTACCCTAAGTCAATTATTTAAAAATGAATATGACCTTTAATTTATTATAATTACCAAAATAAAAAATAATATTTAAAAAATAAAGAAAAAAAAATATTTACAAAAAGAAAATAAGGAAGAATATATTTATTTACAAAATTGGATTTGAACTAGAAAGATAATTTAGGACCTCCGTATCCTTTAAAGAGATCAAAACCTACGTAGTATGGGGTATAAATGCGTGTCACTTTATTGGTATTTTTTAGGAAAAAGTTCCTTTATTATGTTTTTGACAAAAATGATTTTTTCATTGGTTTGTATTTTTTATTTTTTAAAAATTCATTCTCATTTTTTTTCATATGAAACCAAATTCGTTTATTTAAAAAAAAAGATCTCTTTTCTTTTTTGGAAACTTTTTATTCGCAAAAGAAAAAAAATAAGAGTTCATCAAGCCAACAAGGACAAGTGAGGACATGATCATCATATTAATAAGAAGGTCTAGGATTAAGATCAAACCTCACATACTTGTACATCATACAAAATAATTTCAAGAAGTGACAAGCACATACCTTTTTATCTTTGCAAGCTATACACCAACAAGGTGAGAAAACCACAGGGATAGCATCATAGAATCACATACAATTCATCCAACACATGATGAAATGGTAACATATTATTAGAATATCCATTTAAGTCTACTGAAAATAAAGGAGAGAGTAAGAATTAACTATTAGGCATCTAGTACTTTTATGGAAGAAGACACATCCCTCTCACCTTTTGATTCTCACATATTATGTGGTTGAGAGATGAATAACAAGACCAAAAGAAAGAAACAAATAGATGACAAGCTGATTACATCATGTAAGGTGAGAGAGAGAGAAAAATCAAACATTATAAAAAATAAAAGAAAATAATTGCAAACAAATTAAAGACATGCAACTAACACATACCTCTATATCTTAAAAAGCTTCTCACTTACCTCATTTGCTCTCCTCAAAATTCTTATTTGTCTTGTTTCAACCTTTACTTGTCTATTTATAGTCTCAAAATAGAGTTTTCCTCTTAAATAATGTACATTTTATTTTTAATTTTTTTATTTTCTATTGATAAGACTTCCTAACTTGATCCAATCACCATTAATGAGAATTTTTTTAACTTTTGTTTTTAATTTTTTATTATTTTTCTTACAAGTAATTTCCTAATTTAAACCTATCAACATAAATAAGAGATATTTTTAATTTTTAATTTTTATATTTTTTATTTTTCTCACAAGTAATTTCTTAATTTAAACCTATCAACATAAATGATATTTTTTTTGTTTTTTTAATTTCTTTTTTTTCCTCTTCCACAATGACTACACACTAATGAATTATTTGTTACTATTTATTATAAACTTCAATTATAAGATAATCACCATTAATGATGATCATTTTTTAAACTTCAATTATAATTCAATTGCTATCAATGTCATTTTCTTATTAATTTAGATGTAGAAGCATCAAGTAGAATTTTTTATTTTTTTACTTTTTATGTTGGGCCGACAAAATAGGGTATTCAATATTCATAGTCTCAATGCAAACTATACCTATAAAATCATTGAACAAAAACAGATTCAACAACTACATGTTGAATAACTCAAACAAAAACATAAATTAAATTATCAAAATACTTAATTACAAAACTCAATCCAAAATGGAAAACTTAGTTCAACATAAATAGAGTCTCAAACTCAATCTCTACATTATAAAGCCATATACATTTAGAACTAGGAAAACAAAGCTAAATAATAGAGAATACACATCAATGGAACTAAATATAGCTCCCGTTTGAAGAGCAAAGGTTGAATCACTCATCTAACCCATCTCAAGATAGCTTTGAAGTGCCTAGCCACTCATGGAAGAAGAAGCCCCAAAACCTTGCAGCAACTACTCAGCCTTGGAGAAGGGAGGAAGAGGACGTTTTGGTGTGTGGAAGAGAGGGAAGTGATGGTTTGGAGGTGAAGAAGAAGAAGAAGAGAGAAGCTAGAAGCTGAATGATGATGATCCAGATGTGAAATCGTTGGCCTCTCCTCTCTCTTTTTTTTTTTCCTTATGTTGTGCGTTTTTAAGCCTCCAATTAAGTGAGGGTAGTGATTGCACTTAGAGCTGGGAAATCGAGTCAAGTTCGTCGGGCCGGCCCTTTTAAGCCCTTTTAAATTACGGGCCAAGCTTGAAAAATTGAGTTTCAAAAGGAAGTCGAGCCTAAAAGGACCAGTCCTGGAGGGCCAAAGGCCCTGTAGGCCGGCCCGTTAGGCCCTTTAGCTTTGTTTTTTGTTTTAATTTCACTGCCCCTCTTACTTATGCCCTTGTTGACTCCTCCCTAAGAACCTTAAAATTGTTAAATTTACATATGTTGGTAATTTAATAATTCTTGATATTTTTACCCCTTAAGCAGAGTCTACTATTTAAAGTGAAGTACAATCAAAATTCCTTGAAATTGATGATAGTAGCGAAGAAGATAAAAACGATAGTTGTCATAATCATGTTACTTAGAGTATTTAGTTTTTTACCTTCTTATACTTTGTATGAGACTATGAATTACTTATACACAGTATTTTTTACCTTTGATTATGAATTAGTAACTGTATTTATTTTATTGCATGAGGTGTATAGATGTATATTTAAATCTTGTGAAAATAACTCATGGCCCTGCGAGCCGGCCTCTTGGGCCGGGCTTTAAAAAATAACAATTTTTCCTTCCTCGGATCCTATAGGGCTGGACCAACCCTGATTCCCACATCTGCACTTAACTCTTAGAATTAGGTTAGGTGTGTGTTAGATTTACGAAGTGATTGAGCTTAAGTAAAATGTGTAAAGCCCGATACAAGTTGGTCCACATCTTCACCTATATATTCAAACAAGCAAAAGTAGAATCATATGTCCAAGTAAATAGGAATTATTCAAGATTCACAATTATTAGTAAAATAGAACATTTTAGCCCATTTAATTCCCAAAATACCCTTGTGACCAAATATGCACCTTGATATTTAATTATGCCCAATAATCTTACTAAATACCTTTAAAATCATAGGAATTAGTGTATCAAAATATGATTTTATTATCACTCTTCTTTCTCGGTTGTAGACATTGTGGGCAAAAAAGGGTGTTATTAACCTCATTAATATCGGACATGAATTTTATGTTGTAAAGCTCTCTAATCAAGAGGATTATTTCAACGCCTTAACAAGGGGTCCATGGATAATCTATGACCATTACCTAACAGTTAGGCCATGGGAACCAAAATTTGTCCCAGCAAGAGCTACTATCAACAAAGTTATAGTGTGGGTAAGAATGCCGAAGGTTTTCTTAGAATACTATGATCGTGAAGCTCTTCCTTTCATCGGAAATAGGATTGGTCAGACGATTAAAATTAATTTGAACACTTCAGGTAAGTTAAGGCGACACTACACCAGAATATGTGTTCTAGTGGACCTTAGCAAACAACAAATGTCAAGATTTAAGCTTGATGGTTAAGAGTATTTCATGGAATATGAAGTACTCCATATGCTGTGTACTGAATGTGGAATCTATGGCCACAGACAGGAATCATGTTCAAAGAAGGCTAAAGCTCTAGAAAGGAATAAGGAATTGATAATAATGGAGCAAGTGATGATCACCGGGACCAATGGCGGGTAGTGTGGAGAAGTCGCTGGACAAGGAAAGCTCTAAATTTTTCTTGATATTGTGCGAGCCACTGATGGCTCTTAATGGAAGCATCTTCAAGCTATGGTTAGGCTACTGAGAGCCTAATTGTTTATGGTGTTGATGATAATGTTTTTTATATGTGCTGCATCTTACACACGTCATGCCCTTTTTTTTCTCTCTTTCTTCTTTGGTTAAAAATGAGGATATTGTTACTTCTAAGTTTGGGGGTGAGAAGTGATACATTTTTTTTTTAAGTTTGGAAATTTTGAAAGAAAATGAGTGTGCAGTTATTGAATAGGTTTTGAAAAAAAAAAAGTAGTTGAAATGTTTAAAATTTCTCGTGCTTAAATTTTTGTTTGTGAACAATGTTGAAAATGAACTGAAATTTTTTATTATTTGTCAAAAAATGGTTATGATGATCCAATGATATAAATCATTACTTCATTCTTTTTTTCTATTTGATGGGAAATTTGATTAATGTGCATTGATGGGTGTATTATACTAATAAAGGATGTTATTCAGAAATTTTTAAGTTAAATTAAACAATATTAGAGTTAACTTTATTTTGGTTGTATTTGTTAAAGGGTAATTAGGTTATATGCCTTTCTTTTGAACTTTTGAATTCAATTTAAAAATTTGGGTTAATATAACTTTTGGTCCTTGAGGTTTAACTTGATTTTGGTTTTGGTCCCTTAAGTTTAAAATCAATGGTTTTAGTTTCTGAAGTTTGACCCGATTTTGGTTTTGGTCCCTCAAGTTTATTCCGTTTATATCTATTGTTGCAAACTTGAGGGACCAATAGTTATAAACGGAATAAATTTGAGGGACCAAAACCACCGATTTCAAACTTGAAGGACCAAAACCAAAATCGGGCCAAACTTCAGGGACTAAAACCACCGATTTCAAACTTAAAGGACCAAAACCAAAATCGGGCCAAATTTCAGGGACCAAAAGTTATTTCATATGATTTAAAGAAATGATTAAGACACTTCATAAAATGTGGTTGAGCCTTTCAAACTTACCTAATTAATTTTACTCCTTTTCCCTTATTTTGAATCTAATTGAAAAACTAATTAAAGATTCTTTTTTTTTTTAAAACACCTAACATCTACCTACCTTAATAACGTGAAAAAGCATGCTTTGAGATAGAATATAATTGATTGGGTTGTAGAATGTGGTGATGAGTAAAGTTTCCAATGATTGGAGAAATGATTGGAGAAAGGAACGTAAAATACAATTGATTTATTTTATATGATTTAAAAAAATGATTAAAACAATTTATAAAATGCTACTGAGCCTTTCAAACTTACCTAATTGATATTATTTCCCTTTGAACCCTTGTTTTGAGCCTAATTGAAAAAACCAAATTAAATATTCTTTTTGAAAAAACCTAACGTCTAACTTCCTTAGCCAATTTAAGAAAAAACATGTTTTGAGATAGATTATAATTAATTCAGCTGTGAAATATGGTGATGTGTAAAGTTTCAAATGATTGGAAAAAGGAGTGGAAAAAAGTAAAAGAATTTTCCAAAATATTCAAAAAAAATAAAATTGTGTATATAAAAAAATGGAAGAAAAGAATATATATATATTTACGCGAAGGCTTGATATATATAGAAGAGATCAATTTGGTTTAAATTGTAGTATGTTTAATTGAGAAAAAGAAGAAAACCCCACTAGTGCAAAAATTGCTTTTCAGACATGGTGAAAATAACTTTTTAAATTGTTTCTGAAACAGGTCTAAATATAATCGGTCTAAAAAATATCCGATTTTTTAGACCTATTGTTCAACCAATCTAAAAAAAATATTTTTTAGACTGATTTTCAAAAATCAAGTCTAAAAAAATATAAGTCATACTTTTTATACTTGTGGGGCACACAAGGCTTAAAATGTAGACTTTTTAGATCAGACATTTTCTATATCATGTCTCAAAAATTCTACTTTTTAAACATAATCTCCTCCACAATGGGTCAACAAAGTGACATTGTTTTAAAAAAAATGAATAGGGCCTTTTTATTTTTTTAGATTGGAAGGATTTTAAAATCACCCCAATCCGAAAATGCCCTATTTTTTTTTTTAACTATCACATAATTTTAAATAAGCTATGTCAACAGTAAGTAAATCATGAAAAACAATAACTCACAAGATAAAAAAATTGACAACAATTCATAAAAAAAAATATCTTAATCTTGGTCACTCCCAAAACAAACATATAGCATGATCGTGATCCAAAAGTGCTTATACAAGTAAATTGAGACAATACTCCTCTCACGTACTTACTTTGTATACCGTAAATTACGATTGAAAAATTGCTCTTAAAGGCTCCAATCACTATTCCACACAAGCACATAGAAGGCTAAAATCTTCAGTACAATCCCACAAAGCTGCAATGGAGTAAATTTATAGAAGCCATCAATCTAAAAATCTGATTCTGCTGCTGCTCCTGCTGGTTTTAACATTATTATAATGATCTGGAAAACACAATTTACATCCACGCAATCAGTAATACATAATCAAAGACTTGTCAATTGATTTCATAAAAGACCATGTTAAAACAAACACCACAAATAAAGACATGCTATGTTAAGATCCCATGACCACTTTTTTATATATGATGAGGGTTGGAATTCTATCATATTCACACAATTGACATCTCCAATTATTGAAATGCCCATTTTCTTATGTTCCAAAAGTGAAAAAAAATAAGCAAGAAAATTACAAGAGAGTAAACTTTGCAGATGTTATAGGCATGACAAATATTATTGCAAGGTAAGATATATACAGTTAAACACAATAAAAATGAATAAGAAAAAATGGAATTGATAAAGCTTCTTACCTTCAAATCAAAAGCAAATGGTTTCTGCACAAAGTTCACATGCACCCTGTCAGATATAGACATTACACACTAAATAAATTAAACATCCCAACCAATTTACAAACATGCGAAACTATGCTGTAGGAATGTTCTCCATTAGAAAAACAAAGAGAGTAACAGTAATCCAAGGGTCCAGAAATACGTGCATATGAGATAAATAAATATCCCAAAAGGAAAGGAAAACAAGAACTAAATGAAAGTGACACCAGCAGATATAGGCAAGGGGCACGGTTTTCGCTAGAAAGAATAATCTTTATATAATAACTACATCTTTATATAACAACTACAAAACATGTCAAACAAAACTGTTATATGCTTATATCGCCTTTCTCCTATCAATGATTTCCTTATAGTAAAGGTCCACAAATTCAGCAAAGACAGGACCAGAACAACCAAAAGAAAAATTAAACAAAAATATCAACTAAAGCTTGATGCATATATAGGAGTTAACCTCTCCAAGCAAGTACTTAAATTGTGATGACTCAAACTTTCTCAAGTCTCAATAGATGGAGGATGGTGGCACAATTATCCACTATCACAAGTATCTACTCCACTAGGAAAATTTAAAAAACAAAAAATAAAAAGCATATTCATGTTAATAAAAGTAAACATAAGCAATGAAATACATAATATTAAAAGCCAGAAGTACAACATACTCATCGTTTTGGCTATGGACAGCAAGGGTTGGAAAAAGAGGTCCCTTCAAGTCCTTGGAAACTGTCCCTACTACTTGCTCATTTTTACTGTCATCAAAGCAATAAAAAAAAGTTCAATGATATTTATGTCACAGCAAGCACAAAATACTGTAAACAAGCTAAATAGAACAAATATTTAAGATACACTCCATTCCATGACTTTACAGCTTATTAGAGAAATGTAATAAACAATTGCTGGTTTTTTATCCATAATAATTATCATGATTTGCTTCTCTAATATCAAGTAGATATACCATTAGAGCTCTCAACCAATATCATTGAGGCATTGACAACAAAAATAAAAAAGAACATATAACAAATAATTCATTCCCCATAAAATAAAGGGTGAAAGTACAAATTTAGCAATAAACAATATTGCTATGTGTATCCATAAGAACTATCTATTTTCTATTCACAAAGTAACAATAATCAATTATTTTTGTAGCAATTTTAACAACGACGTTTCCCAATTGTCATTTATGGATGCACATAGTGATATTGTTCATTGTTACCAAAATAAAGGATGGGTAACGTCGTTGTTAAAAATTACTACCAAAACAATTGATTATTGCCGTAGTTATTAAACCCGGACCGATCTGGCCCAGAAACCGGTCCGGTCCGGGTAGTGAACCGGTCTGCTTTTTTTTTTTTTTTTTTTTAAAATATAATTTTATATTAATAAGCCTGGAATCTTCATTTTCTCACCGGTTTGGTCCTGGGTTAGCTCCGGTCTGACCCACTGACCCTTAACCCAGTACCCCGACCGGTTCACTGACCGGTTCCAGTTTAATAACCTTGATTATTGCTACTTGTGAACCAAAAATAAATAGTTCTTATGGATGCATATAGCGATATTATTTATTGCTAAATTTGCACATTACATATAGCATTGGACAAAAAGGCAAAAGCATGTCTTACGTGAAAAAGAATTCTTGAGTGGCATAGTTAATTCCACCACCAATTATATCTTCTTCAGGAAAGGGAACAATAAGATCAAACATATGTAATATCAAAACCATACAAATCATTAACAATTATATTTACTTTAACACCGCACAAGTAGAAACGTAACACAAGTAGTAACTTACTTTAGTACATAAATGTATGGTTTCCCAACTAAATTTTACACTCGCCTTCTCAATGAAAACCACCCATTGTTACATTTCACTTAGAAAATCTAATAAACGAAGATGTACAGCATTTTACACAAGTCTAGTCTAAACATGCAAGTCATCGACAAAGAAACCATTTGAATTCCCAAAATGTTCCAACCAGAAAATTAGACTTAGAATGCGGTTTTCTCAAAATTCCTAACACTCCCAAATCCAAATCTTCTACTATTAAAGAGGCATAACAGGGATGGTGTGCAAGCAAAAGGGGCACCAATCAATTTCTTTTCCCATTAAAATACATAGGAAGGCGGGCCTTGGCGCAACTGGTGGGTGCGCTGGCTTTCCGCCCCCAGGTCCAAGGTTCAAGCCCTGGAAACGGCCTCTTGGCAATAATGTTAGGATAAGGCTGCGTACATATAGGGTCTCCTTCCCCTGAGCTCGCATTGTGCGGGAGCCGCTTGGCACTGGGGTCCGCCTTTTTTAAAAAAAATACATAGACCCCCTCCACAAAACAAGCGCTTCAGGTAAGGAATAACAGTGAAGTGCTCATGCAAAGAACCTTATTAAACTCTACACCATACCCTGCTAAAACACTAGAACCTTAGCTACACCAAAATGATAAACTTGAAAAATGTAAATTGTGTAGAATCTTTGGAATTACCTATTAACTTAGGTAGAGATTGAGTTTTTGATTTGTAATATTTCTTTTTTGCCCTGTTTCTCCTAGCACAATTGATAGGAATGTTATTAAGTACAATTTCAAGGTGCCATGGTAGATGGTACCTAATAAGAAATACAGTTTAAAAGAAATCTTTTTATGTAAATGAACCTCAAGTGCAATGCTTTCGGTCTTTCAACATGCTAAGCATGCATGTAGATTGAAGTGCTAATCATTTTTAAGCTGATTATTAGGATGAACCTTTGGCATGGAATTAGAACTTTGAACTTCACATTTGCAATCTATTCAGTGCTCTTGTTCCACTGGATTATGATTGCATGGATGGGTTCCAATTTTCATGCGTATGAGGCATACTATGAGCATTGAGCATTCATTCTAGGATTCATGATTCTTGAATCAACAAGTTGTTGTTGCAGTCTTACCTTTACCTGCACTTACTTAAGTAATTTCACTTTAACAAAGGCAGAGAGGCACATAGGACCAGCCTATGCATATGCTAGCATAATCAAAAGGTCTTGGATATTTTTTTCAAAAAAAAAAAAAAAGTGAATGATTGAGAGTCTATTAAAGAAAGAAATTTGGTAGCAAATAGCCATCATTCACATCAATGATTAACTGGTTAAGGTCACACAGAATACATGGGAGGATTAGACAAAGAACGTAATGCCTCCACCAAGTTCTTTGCTTGCCAGTTCGCTAAATATGCGCTAATCATCAGCCATGATCATTTCAAGGTGCACACAAAGACAAACAAAGACTAGAGAAAAATCTGATACTATGTAAATGGAAGTAAAACATGAAATTGGTACACAAGTCATTTTGATGAATTAATCTGCATATGGAGGAAGAAAAAATGAACAGAGGCATGATATTTTTTTTACTCATGGAATTGGAAAATCTAGCGAACCATCGATATGCGCTATGCAAACTACTAATTGTTTTTTTTTTGGCCGGATATAACTGCTAATTGTTGCAGATATGGAAGAACACATGGGCAAAACTCCCTCTCGAAAACCTAATCTACACCTTACACACATAAGAACCAAAACATAACAACAAAAAACACTTGCCAGTTCCTTCTGCCGTGACGATTCCTTCTTCTTCACCTATCACGAGCTGTGGTTTCTTCTTTGCCTTCACCAACGAGCCCTTCCCGACCGAGCGAGGAGCAAAAAAGCGAGCGACGGCGACCGAGGAGAGACGTGCGACGGAGATCGAGGAGCGAAGTGCGACGTGCGACGGCGGAGCAAGGTGCGAAGGAGGAGATGAGAAGAAGCTCACAATATATCGCGCGACAAAGAAGAGAGAGATCCAGTGTGTTTCCAAGAGCGATGTGACTTTTTTCACACAGACCTTTTACCATCTGACGGCCGGTTTGGGAATTCGGTGGAGAAGTGATTTTTTTTTTAATGTGACTTTTGTAAAAGTCTAATTAAAAAAATTAGATTAAAAATATGATTTGTGTTTAGATTGGTAGTGGGAAAAGTAACTTTTTTCTAAAAGCTGTGTGTGAGAGCTTTAAAAAAAGTTCTTTTACATCTAAAAGTCCATTGCTTTTTCAATAATTTTCCAAACACTAATTTTTAAGGCAAATGAACTTTTACATGCTAAATGAACTTTTTTAGATGGTAAATGGGATTCCAAACAAACTCTTAGTTTTGATAAAAGTGAGATAGTGTAATGAATATTATGATTGGATTCAAGGTTCTATAGGTGTTTTTCTATAAAAATAAAATTTGTTTGGGTTGATTTTAACATAAATAGTTTTTGTAATACTGGTAAGAAAAAAATAAAAATAAAAATGATAAAAAATTTTATAAAAGTTAAACTTGGGAAATTTGACAATAAAAAAATATATAATTTGATGAAATAATATTACATAACTAATTGGATCACATATCTCATACAATTTGATTTCTAATTAAGTCATGAATATGATTTATTTGGGAGGAAGATTGCCTACCATAACTTATCGCGGAAGGTTGTTCATCTACACTATTATTATCTACATAACTATATTCCTAGCTTCAGCTTGTTGAAACACTACGTCAGTGGCATCATTTCTTCTAATAAAATTATGTAGGGTCATTGTTGTACAAACTATGCGGACTTGTGTCTAGTAGTTGTACTTGCGCATTTTTTGTAACAGTTCAAATCGATTCTTCCACATTCCAAAAGTCTTTTTTATAGTAGACCTCAAACTAGAATGCTAAAAATTGAAGGTCTCATTAGCATTTCTAAATCTGGGTTGGCAGCTAAATTCTGTCAGATGATAACGTTCACATCTATAGGGACTAAGATAACCAAGTTGTGTCAGATAGCCAGCATCAACCAAATAATATTTACCTAATAAATGTTGAAATCGATCCAAACTGTGAGATTAATTAAAGTGTGAAATGGAAGTAATTGAACTGAGGGTGATGGAAATATACCTGTAAATGGATGAGGAAAATTCATAGATGGATTTGAAACAGCAGATTGAAACACATGAGCATCATGCGTAGCACCTTCCCAACCCGCTAACACGAATGTAAAATACATATCCCAATCACATAGAACCCAATTGCTTTTAACTAAGGATTCATACTATCAACCCAAATCATTTGAGAGTAAAAGTTACTATAATATGCCTTGAATCGATGTAACCAAAATCACAAAGATCAGACCAAGAAAATAAAATTTCTATTATGAATTCCCTTCTCATCTATTTAACTACAACATAAATAATTCTTATGCAGGTAGGGGGCTAGATAAGTGTTCAGTACTCCTTGCTTCACATTTTGGGCATCTGTGCAACTCATCATTCCTATTACTGTTTTCTTTATCTATGATAAGAGGGGGGAAATGGAGAATATAATATGCTAACAGAAGCTAGTGAGAGTTGAAACAATGGATCTTCACCATTACCAAAGCTTCACAATAGAGCTTGAGAAATTCAAGTAAGCGGACAACTATATAGGAAAAATAATTATATAATAATTTCTCTACCACTACAAGCCCCATGTTTGGTTCCTTTATTAGCAATAAAACAAAGTAACATCAGCACAAAGGAAAAAAAGACACAAAACCCGCAAGATCACAACGACAATACATCACATTTTCAGCATAAAGGCAAGATCACCAAAGTAGTTTCAAAGTTTTCAGTCATACCTAGAGCAAACAATCGAAACCATTGAGCATATATTTAGATCAGAAAGTTTTCAGTGACAGAATTTGTAAAGCAATTTCCAATTGTAATGGCTTGTGGACAGAGTTGAGTTGAGAACCAAATGGGGATGAGAACACATAAACACTAATAAGGCAAACAAAATGTTGTGTTTCAAAATGTAGTTCTCATAGCCTACAGATCGCAGAAGGAAAACAATATATATATATTCATGCAAAACCACGTGGCCAGAGCAGAGGAACACAAAATGGATAGATTGGTATTGAAAGATCTTGGAGAAATGAACGTTTAACCTTACCATGCTGCAGGCGATACCGGTGGAGACGAGATTGATAGTGAGAGAAAAGGTTGAAGATGACTTGTTTTGCAACATAGTCGGACTTGAAGAGCAAGTGGAAGGTTGACTTACTCAGCCTTCAGATTGATGGAAATGTTGAACAAAAGAAGACCCATCGTCGGAAAAGCTTGAAGCAACGATGGATGAAGAGCTCAAGCTGCTGAGTCACGCCTGAAGTAAGCTTGAACCCAAATTAGAGATAAAGACAGATCGAAGACGCCGAAGCACCGTGGGACAAAACAAACATGTAGACAACTCAAAGATGAAGACAGATCCAAGGTAAAGATGAGACACTCTTCAGGTTGAAGCTTCGGTGGCTGCTGACAGAGGGAAGACAGATCTGAGAGGCGGAGGGAGAGTGGAGACAGAGATGGATGGAGGAGACGGAAAATAGAGATCGATGCAGGAGGGAGGGAGAGAAGAATAAATTATTGGTTTGGTGGGACAAAATAATTGCATTTAACGGTCACTTATTTTAGATAAGGAAATCGGACTTGTAATCCAAAAAGCTTCAATTGGCTGCTTATTCTAAAAGGAGCTTATGAATTGAGAAGCCATTAAACACAAATGCGTGACCAAACATTGGAAAAGAAATCTCATCTGCCTATCGAGCTTTATGGGCCAGTGATCGCACGATTGGATAGCCCAATCGCAGCCCCAAACACTCACTCAAAGTGATTGATTTTTTCTTTCTGGACTGATTGTGTTGAGCAATAGGTCCAATTGGTTATCATAAAGATTAGGTGTAAAAGGTAATAAATATTTTATTTTTGAATTATTGGGAGAATTGCTTAACAGAACCTCATTGGAAACTTATTTGTTAAATGGGACATAGGGAAGATTTTTTGTACATAAGGGAATATTATTCGCATATACATAGGAAGATATATTGAACATAGAGAAGATTTTTTAAACATAAGGGTAAATCTTTTACACACGGAAAGATTGTTTGCACGCGAATGTCTCATTTAACAAATAAGTTTCCAAAGAGGTATTTTTAAACAATTTTCCCTAAATTATTTTTAAGACAATACATATATATTTAGACCTGTTATATAGTATATAGATAACTGGTCTAAAACATATATTATATATATATGAATTTTTTTAATTATTGTTATCTTTTTTTAGATCGGGTGTTTAGAAATAAAGTCTAAATAATATCTTTTAGACCTTATCTGAAAGGAATCGATCTCAGAAGTTCATGATAATTATAAAAATGCTACCAGTCATTATCTTTACCTTTTTTTTGGAAATCCTTAACCCCTAGCCCCATTACAAGTTGAAAAAAGTTTCTTTGATTTTTAAATCAAGTGGAGTAAATTTGAAGAAAAGAGGAAATAATTAAATGATGATATAATTGATTGTTTGAGTATTTGTATATGATTTGAAGTGTTTTAACTTTGCCAGGTACAAAAGGAGTACATGTTATCTCATTCACATACTCACACTTAGAAATTCTTAAGAAGCATATTTGAAATTTATGAAGTGTTTTCTTGGTTTCCTCTTTGATATAATTCTTTAAGCAACTAGTGAGGGAAAATTTATTCATGCATTAAGGGCAAGTAATTGAGAAATTCAGTGAGGATAAAAGTTTTTGTTTGAGAACCAGCAAGCAAACGTTTAAAGTTTGAGGGTGTGTTAACTCTTAGAAGTTGATAAAATTCTAACATATTTTCTTCTCTTTGTACCTATTTTTGGACTCAAAATGTGCATAGAAAGAAGTTTATAGAAGAAAACATGCATATCAAAGTATCAAATAAAAATAAAAGAAATTCTTGTTATATCCAATATAATTTGTGATTCAATTGGGAATTTATAAATCCTCTCTTTTTTGTAGGAGGATGGAGATAAGTTTTGAAGCCTTCTAATAACCAAAAAAGAAAGGTTGAGTAAAAGAAGTGAAACATCGTATAAAGTTTCAAGAAAATACGCTCTCTGTGCAAACAAGAAATCCAATGTCAAACTTGTGAGGCAAGAGGAACTTTGAAGAAGAGTTCTAAGTCTAAACTGTTAAGTGTTATGATTTATGAGCCATTAAGTTTATCCTAAAACGGTTATAATATATAAAGCTAAAATTTAACATATGGCTAATTTTAGTGCAGGTCTTAATGTTTCTATCTGTGGTAATATGGGAACCAAATTTGAACACGGAAGATATCTTTACTAAGTGCAAACCATTCTCATGTCATGTCTGTTGTTCCAAGTACTTCTAAAGGAGAAATTTCAATAAGAATCTGTATAACTATAAATGATATAATTTGTAAATACAGAATAATTATGTATACTATAGAAAAACTCACAAGACCGCCGAAAATGGTAATGATTTTTTGATAAAATCCGAGCCCAACGTACGTTGTCTCCTTAAGACAATTTGTTCCCTCTATACGGATGCCCAAGGTTCTCGAACAATTATCTCCCAGGATAGAACGGATTGCGTCTTGAGAATGATGGCACTATAAATCAGAAGCCCGAACGAACACAATGAGACTGCTTTTAGAATCGCACAGGTTATGGGATGATTGCAGAATGCACCATGTAATATATGAGAGAGGAGTGTTTTGAAATTGAGTGTGATTTTTCTTGTCACTAGCATGTCCTATTTATAGCTGACGGAAATTGATCAGATGGACTCGACTCTTGCGGCGAACCGGTGCGTCGTGCGAACAGACATACCAGAACGAAGCGAATGGTGACTCTTTCCTGGAAAACTGGTGTGTCGTACGAAAAGACACATCAGAACGAAGCCGACGGACGCACCAAAACGGAAGCACCAGTTCGGTCATAGCGTTTCGCTACAGCCGCACTGTTGGGAGAATCACGAAGAGGTAAAAAAGGAATTAAACAAAATTTTTAAGCATTGTTCGGACAAACTAAAAAATAATTTAATAAAAAATTATTTTTAAATCACACGCACGGACCAGACCGATGACAGCGGCGCCGCCCACGTGTGTAGTGGACCAAGGCTCATGTACATCATCGCTCCTCCACAAAAGTGGATTGGCCCAAGGGCCCATTTTAGAGGTGAGAAGTTGAGTCTTATATACACTCTTATTTCTCTTGATTTGTCCAATGTGGGACTTTTATCCACACACTATTTTCTCCTTCCTTTTCCCTCTTCTCTTCCAACCTACTTCTTATTCATAACCCATGGAAGTTAGACCCAAAATTCCAACAATCCCCCACATGGATAAGAAGTTAGGCCATAATAACTAAATGCAAATGAACATGTATGAAAAGTATGATTCTTCTACGAGAAGTAACTGCATCGAGATAGGTAGGGGTCACTTTTGAACCTTCTCTAATAAAAACCTATCGGATATACTCGGTCAATCGGTGGATGTGTTATCTTGAACCGTTGACCTTTAATGTATACCAAGACAATAGGAGTCACACAATTGCTCCTCTAGCATCATTGGTCCTAATGTTATGCCCATTTTGGCCCTGGACACCTGCCTGGTTTTGCGAGTGTTCTAGAGAATTGGCCATTTTAAATTCTCGTAGAAGCGGCCCCACTTCACACTCACATAGGTGATTCCTTGCGATGTAAGTCAATATACATCATTTGAACATATCATATTAAGAAACCATTAAAAGCCCAAATGCTTACCCTTATATATACACTTTCTTGTCATAGGAATGAGTATGAGTTTAAAACTCCACAGTGTTTACAGTCGATCATCACTTAGTTGTCTCTTTGGACCTAGTTTGTGGGATCTCCACTCATCTAAGTAGAGTTACCACAATAATCAACAATTGATCAGCCTTAAACCCATTCCTTTTGACAAATTTCTAATCAACTCTCTAGGAATCCCTTTAGTCAATGGATCCGCTATATTCTCTTTTGATTTCACATAATCAATCGAGATAATTCCATTAGAGAGTAATTGTCTAACGGTATCATGTCTTCGACGTATATGTCTAGACTTACCATTATACAAGAAATTCTTGGCCCTACCAATAGCTGCTTGACTATCACAGTGTATACATACTGCCAGTACTGGCTTTGGCCAACTAGGAATGTCCTCAAGAAAATTATGAATCCACTCGGCTTCCTCACCAGCTTTATCTAAAGCAATAAATTCTGCTTCCATAGTTGATCTTGCAATGTAAGTCTGCTTGGATGACTTCCAAGACACAGTACCCCCACCAAGGGTGAACACATATCCACTTGTGGATCTTGTGTCGTTAGAGCTGGTGATCCAATTTGCATCACAATACCCTTCTAGCACTACAGGATACTTCTCGTAATGCAAAGCAAAGTTTTGAGTGTGCTTCAAGTAACCCAAAACTCTTACCATAGCTTTCCAATTATACTCATTTGGATTACTAGTAAAGCGACTCAACATGCTTACAGCGTAGGCAATATTAGGTCTAGTGCAGTTCATAACATACATAAGACTACCTAGCACTTGAGCATACTCTTTTTGTTTTACTGCTTTGCCAGTATTTCTCAACAAACGAAAACTAGGATCTATAGGGTTCTTCACAGGAATTATGTTTAAACTCTTGAATTTCTCTAGAATTTTCGTAATATAATGTGCTTGTGACAAAGTCAACCCTTCCGATGTTCTATGGATTTTAATTCCCAAAATAACATCTGCTAGACCTATATATTTCATGTCGAACTTATTGGTAAGCAATCGCTTAGTAGCTTTAATCATTTGATTATTACTACCCATTATCAACATGTAATCTACATAAAGACAGACTATTGCAAACTCATTTTTAGTATTTCGAATATAGACACATTTGTCACATTCATTAATGCTAAAGCCATTTGATAACATAACTTCATCAAATTTCGCATACCATTATTTCGGGGCCTGCTTAAGTCCATAAAGGGACTTTTTCAATCGACATACTTTCCGTTCTTGTCCTGAGACAATAAATCCCTCAGGTTGTTCTATATAGATTTCTTCTTCTAAGTCACCATTCAAGAAAGATGTCCTAACATCCATTTGATATATTTCCAACCTATTCAATGCTGCTAATGGATTAGCATCCTAATGGATGTAATCCTTGTAACAGGTGAATAGGTATCAAAGTAGTCTAGGCCTTCACGTTGTCTGTAGCCTTTTACTACTAGCCTAGCTTTGTACTTATCAATAGTGCCATCTGTTTTCATCTTCTTTTTGAAGATCTACTTAGTTCTTAGAGGCTTATTGCCAGGAGGAAGGTCAACCAATTCCCAGGCATGGTTTGACATAATGGATTCAACTTCACTATTGATAGCCTCTTCCCAGAATGGTGCTTCAGGAGAGCCCATAGCCTCTTCATATGTTCGAGGCTCATTTTCTAACAAAAAAGTCAGAAAATCAGGCCCAAAGGATGTGGCGATCCTTTACCTTTTACTACGTCTAGGTTCCTCTTCAACAGAACCCTCATTAGTCGTAGCATCCCATGGTATCACAGTATTATCATTATTACGACCACTTGCCTCATTTTCCTTGTTATACGGAAATACATTCTCAAAGAACGTAGCATCCCTTGACCCAATAACTGTATTAACAGGGACATCCGATACATCGAACTTATAAACCAAAAACCGATATGCATTGCTATTAAGTGCATAGCCAATAAACACATAGTCCATTGTCCTAGGTCCAATTCTCAACCTTTTGGGTTTAAGAATTACGACCTTAGCCAAGCACCCCTACACTTTTAAATATTTTAATGAAGGTTTCTTTCCTTTCCATATTTCATAAGGTATACTTTGTATCCTTTTGTGGGGCACTCTATTAACAAGAAAATTAGCCGTTAAAATGGCTTCCCCCCCACAAATTCTGTGGTAAACCGGACGTAATTAACATTGCATTCATCATTTCTTTCAATGTCTGATTTTTCCTTTCTGTAATCCCATTTAATTGTGGAGCATAAGGAGCAGTTGTCTGGTGTATAATACCAGATTCTATACAGAATTCTTCGAAAGGGCCATCATATTCTCCCCCACGATCGCTCCTTACTACTTTAATTTTCTTATTAAGCTGAGTTTCAACTTCATTTTTATATTGCCTAAAAGCAATAACAGCCTCGTTTTTACTATTGAGCAAATACACATAACAATATCTACTGCAATAATCAATAAATGTAATAAAATATTTTTTATTACCCATAGATGGGACAGATTTCATATCACATATATCAGTATGTATTAAATCTAATAACTCAGTTGATCTTTCAACAGGAGGAAATGGTAACTTAGAAAATTTTGATTCAATGCATACTTGACATTTATCATTATTTGAACAATCAACTTTAGGCAATAAGTCTAAATGAATTAAACTTTTAATTGATCTAAAATTAACATGGCCTAATCTTTGATGCCATAAATCAGAAGACTCAAGCACATAAACAGAAGCAATATTATTATTGATAACACCATCATTGGTTACAGTTATTACATTAAGTTTGAACAGGCCTCACTAAGGTAACATTTTCCTACATACATATCATTCTTATAAAGTACAAACTTATCAGAAACAAATACAAGCTTAAAACTATTCTTGCTTAAGAGGGATCCATACACTAAATTCTTGCGAATATCAGGCACATGAAGCACATCATTAAGTGTCACGACTTTTCCAGAAGTTATCTTTAAGGCCACCTTCCTAACACCTTCCACCTTTAAAGTAGAAGAATTATCCATGTAAAGTTGTTCATCTTTCTTCGCAGGGGTGTAAGAAGAGAACATCCATCTGTTGGCACACACATGCCTAGTGGCACCAGTGTCCACCCATCACTCCTTGGTATTTCCAATCAAGTTACATTTCATCACAACTGCCTAAAGATTCATGTTTTCAATCATATCAGTAGTAGTTTCAACAATGTTGGCTTGAGTGTTCTTCTTCTTTTTGTGGTCCTTTGCCTTCTTACAATCCTTAGCATGATGGTCAGGCTTCCCACAGTTATAACAATTACCTTTGAATTTCTGGCTTTTGCTTTCGGCTTGCTTCGATGATCCCTCATTAGAGCGTTTCTGTTTCTTGGGCTTTGGACCATCTTCAACAATATTAGCCTTTGAAACTACAGGATTGTTGCCAAATTTATTTTCAGAAATCTTGTTATCTTCTTCTATTCTCAATCTTATGATTAGATCTTCAAGTGACATCTTTTTACGCTTTTGTTTGAGATAATTCTTGAAATCCCTCCAAGATGGTGGCAATTTTTCTATAAATGCAACAACTTGGAAAGACTCACTAAGAGACATTCCTTCAGCATGAATTTCATGCACAATCAATTGAAGTTCTTCAATTTGACTTACCAAAGATTTAGAGTCAAGCATTTTGAGATCCAAAAATCTGCCAACTATAAATTTCTTTAAGCCAACATCTTCAGTTTTGTACTTCTTATCTAGACTTTCCTATAATTCATTGGTTGTCTCCAAAGCACTATATACAGTATATAACATATTGTCTAGACCATTAAGAATATAATTTCTGCATAGGAAATCAGAATGCTTCCAAGCATCAATTGCAGCAACCTTTTCCTTGTCTAATGGTTGTCCTTCTTCCAATTTCAGAGCTTCTTCAGTAATAAACCGTGCCAAGTTCAAGGTAGTTAAGTAGAAAAACATTTTCTGTTGTCATCTCTTGAAATCATTCCTATTGAACTTTTCTGGTTTCTCACCATGCATTGGAGTAGAACCAATTTGGTTCATCAAGTTTGTACTCAAACTTGCCATTGTCATTTCTGTTACTCAAACAGAAACTTTGATTAATCACACAGATTAATCTAAGAACAATATAATAATCAAAATTAAATATACTAAACACAGATTCAACACAATCAAGTGAAAAGCTATAATCACGTTTCTACCAATACATGAAACCATCTTTATTCATTATATCAATTGGCCAGGTAAGTGTAAATGAAGTGGGAGTCTCTCCGTGCTATTGGAACGGTGACTAATTAAATAACCACTAAATTAAGTCACTTTCCTAGACACCAATGGTATGAATTAACTTTAGCTGATTCCAATGCCAATGGAACAAACCAATACAAGTTGTCTTAAGATTGATGTTCCAAGTACTTCTAAAGTAGAAATTTCAATAATAATCTGTATAACTATAAATGACATAATCTGTAAATATAGAATAGTTATGTATACTATAGAAAAACTCACAAGACTGCCAAAAATGGTAATGATTTTTTGATAAAATCTGAGCCCAACGTATGTTGTCTCCTTAAGACAATTTGTTCCCTCTATACGATGCCCAAGGTTCTCGAACAATTGTCTCCCAGGATAGAACAGATTGCGCCTTCAGAATGATGGCACTATCAATCAAAAGCTCGAACGAACACAATGAGACTGCTTTCAGAATCGCACAGGTCATGAGATGATTACAGAATGCACCATGCAATATATGAGAGAGGAGTGTTTTTGAAATTGAGTGTGATTTTTCCTGTCACTAGCATGTTCTATTTATAGCTAACAGAAATTGATCAGATGGACTTGACTCTTGCGACGAACAGGTGCGTCGTGTGAACAGACATACCAGAACGAAGCGAACAGAAGCGAATGGTGACTTTTTGCGGGCGAACTGGTGCGTCGTACGAACAGACACATCAGAACAAAGCCGACGAATGCACCAAAACAAAAGCACCAGTTTGGTCACAGCGTTTCGCTACAGCCGCACTGTTGAGAGAATCATGAAGGGGTAAAAAAGGAATTAAACAAAATTTTTAGGCATTGTTCGGACAAACTAAAAAATAATTTAATAAAAATTTATTTTTAAATCTCACACACGTGCGGACTAAGCCAGTCGGACGGCGGTGGCGGCGCTCGCGTGTGTGGTGGATCAAGGCTCTTGTACGTCCTCACTCCTCCACAAAAGTGGATTGGCCCAAGGGCCCATTTTAGAGGTGAGATTTGTCTAATGTGGGACTTTTATCCACACATTATTTTCTCCTTCCTTTTCCCTCTTCTCTTCCAACCTACTTCTTATTCATAACCCATGGAAGTTAGACCCAAAATGCCAATAATGTCACCACGAGAGTACTTACTATGACACAAAGTATGGAACTACTCGTATGAACGTAGGATCTAAATATTAATTTAGCCCCAAACTATACATGCATGTTTAACTATTTTACAAAGAAGACAACCTATAGTAGAATGCAATGCCCAAAACAGTGCTTAGTAGACTCACAAAAGATTACAAAATAAAAATGAGAATTTGATATAATTAGTTACTGAACAAAACGAAAATTTTACTGCAAATGAAATGAAGGGGCAGTTCTTATATATGTTTAGACTATTGATATTTCTACAAAATTTGAAATCAATCTCTTCTATAAACGTCTCACAGGGATAGATTATACTGAAATTCTTAACATTGTTCAACAAATAGATGATTCTCCATGGTAAAAAAAGGAATAAATTACATGACAATAAATGAGAAAATCATCTATGCCTTCAACCTATATACACACTAAATGAGAAAACTATCCGTTACAAAAAGTATGTGAGTCAATTTATACTAATTGGTCACGGTAGGTTTAAATGAAAAAAATAGACTTTGTTCAAGATACAATAAAAATTAAAACACAATACACAAAAAAGGGAACTTATGTGAGATTATTTATGTCACTATAGAATCCAAATAAATAAATAATTAAATCTCAGTTTTTTTGGTAAAAAAATAAATCCTAATTCACTTTGTCAATTACATATATAGATAAAAAAAACACTTTGTCCAAGATGCAACAAAAATTTAAAAAAAATCAAAAAAGGGATTGCTTATGTCAAGTTGCTTATGTCACACTAAAATCCAAATAAAAAGGGCAGTTGAATTCTTGGAGAAAAAAAGTAAGTTTTAAAAGTTGTGTTTTAAAGAGTATATTTTTTTAAAAAAGTAAGAATGTTTTATGGCCAATGAATGAGTAGTAAAGAAAGAGATAATAGTAAAAAAATTAAATTTATATTAGTATGTCAATTGATTCTTGATTCTTGAGCAATGTTCCCTAATTCCTTATTTTTTATTTTTTTAATCAAGCTAATTAGCCATTATTATTATATTATGATATTAGGGCACATGAAAAAAAATTTAACTGCAAAATAATGATAAATTCATAAAATTATTAAAATTTAAAAAATAACAAAAAAGAGCAGGGTCTCAATCATAATAAAAAAACAATACAGATATATTAAAAAAAAGACAAACTTACAGATTCGCAGTGGGGACCAAATGCTTAGACCAGAAAGGGAGCTTTTGTCTGTATTGTGGGCAGCTAATCAGAAGCGAGAAAATTGAAGCTAAACAATAATAAATGAATTGAAGTCCATCAGAAATAAGACTTGATTATAAGAGAAGAGGTGACTATGAATATAAGAGACCCACCTTAGAAGCTGAGAGACAGTGGAGGGAGGGAACTGACGGGGGACCTGAGGGAGAGAGCTGAGGGAGCATTATTGAGACAGGGAAGGGAGGGAGTTGAGGGACCGAAGGGGAAGCTGGGGGACGGTAGGGTGGGGGACGGTAGGGGTGGGGGATGCTGGGGGGAGTTGGGAGTTGGGGGACGGGGGGAGTTGAGGGGGACAAGGATAGGGGAGCTAAGGGGGACAAGGAAGGGTTCGAATGCTGAGGGGAGTGAGGGGCGGTGGTGAAACACTTAGGGATGAGCTGGGCAGTGAAATTGATTTGGGAGGGGGATTTGAATTAGACATTGGGTGGCGTTTATCTCAATAAGCGCCACCCAATCACAATTTTTTTTTCATTTTTATAATAATTAATATATAAAATATATAAATTACTAAAATTATATTATTTATTAATCATATAATATTAATATTCAGTAAACATTGGGTGGCACTTTTCTCAATAAGCGCCACCCAATCACCATTTTTTTAATATTTCTATATTAATTAATATATAAAATATATAAATAACTAAAATTATATTATTTATTAATTATATAATAGTAATATTCAGACATTGGGTGCCGCTTCCCTCAATAAGCACCACCCAATCACCATTTTTTTTATATTTTTATATTAATTAATATATAAATTATATAAATTATTAAAATTATCTTATTTATTAATTATATAATATTAATATTCAGACATTGGGTGACACTTCTCTCAATAAGCGCCACCCTATCATTTATTTAATTGAATAATTAATTACAAAAATTAATAATAATCATATATATTTATTATTTAATATAATTTTACTAACAATAAAATATTACATTTATTTTAATAAAATTTTATTTTAAGTAATTTATTAGAATGAATTAAAATTAAATTCCTTTAATTATATTAATATATATTATTAATATAAATATATTATAATTTAATTAAAAAATTTAAAAATTAGATGTAGAGACGATTTTAATTTATAAAATTAAAATGAGAAATAAATGCAACATATGTTCAGTAATCTATTACAATATATAAATTAATATAATTATATTACATATATAAATATATAATATAAATATTTATTAAATTTATTAATAATAATTTAATAATCATACCTTAGGTGGCGCTTTCTTCAATAAGCGCCACCAAAAGGTATTTTCAATTAATTTTAAATTTTTAGTAATTAAATATATATTAATAAATATTAATATTATTTATTCAATATGTAATATAATTATATTAATTTATATATTATAATAGATTACTGAATATATCTTGCATTTATTTCTGATTTTAATTTTATAAAATTAAAGTCATCTCTGTATCTAATATTATATTTTACATCTTTTATAATTAAATCATACAATATTAATATTAATATTATATATTTAATAACTAATATAGTTACTTGAATTTATATCATTAAATAATATATAGTTCTACTAAATTATGTATTGTAAAAAATTATTAATTAAATTATATAATAAATTTATATTTTTTCACATCCAATTTATTACAAAATTTGTATATAATAATAGAATTTAACATTTTTTTATTTTTATTATATATTTTAATATTTATAATCAACAATGCATGTAGAATTTTGCTTTCAATAAGACAAAATATATAAAATATGATAATATCTTTAGTATAAACTTTAAAAAACTTGTAAAATAGAAAAAAATATTGGGTGACGCTTATTTAAATAAGTGCCACAGCTTCTATTAATTATATTTTTTTAATTTTTTTTTGTGAAAAATACATTAGGTGGCGCTTTCTTAAGAAAGCCCCACCTAATGTCAGTGATCAGTTGTGGTGCTTATTTAAATAAGCGCCACCTAATGTGTTTTTTCCAAAATAAATTTTAAAAACAAAAAAATTAGTTGAAGTTGTGGCCCTTATTCAAATAAGCGCCACAAAAGGTGCGCCACTAAATCTATAATTTGTAGTAGTTGTCCAAGATAGATGAAGAGGAGTTGCCTAACCAATCAACTAGAGGTACTGGAGAAAAAATCACCCTTAGGAAAAGGAATGTACGGAGAACAAAACAGAGTTTACGAGGTAAGTCTTCCTCAACACTGAAAGCTAAATGTTATCCTGTTTCCGGCAATTCTGAATCGGTTGAGCTGGGTAATGCATTTGAGGAGTTAAAATATTTAGTTATGGTTGAGGGCATGGGTGGGCGGCCTCAAATAGCCCCCAGGCACCATGAGGATCATTTCCTGGAACTGTCAGGGCATTGGGGTGGCCTTGACAGTAAAAAAGCTGAAAGAGGTGTGTAAGAAGAATAAACCCCATTTGGTTTTTCTTATGGAAACCAAACAAAAAGAAAAAAAAATTCGTCGTAGGTGTGGATATGAAGAGGATTGGCTAGTCAATCCAGTAGGGTTAAGCGGAGGGTTGGCCCTTTGGTTTAATGGACTACTAACAGTGGAGATTTTACATTCTTTCTAATACCATGATTTATGCTGCGGTAAAATTTTCTACTATAAATACCCCTAACTTCATTACTTGCGTGTACTATCCTCTTTATGAAAGTGAGAAGAAAAAGACTTGGTGTAATACCCCATTTTTCACCAATACACTTATGTGTATATTTGATGTATATTTAATGAAATAAAATGGTAAAAAATGATGTGAATGAATTTATGTGAATTTATGGAAAATATTCCAATCGCCGGTTACGCGTAAATTGGCCGAATAAGGGTCTGAGAGATCGGTCAAGGCCCAATATGGTAACCAAAATTCATAAAATTTAATGATATGATTAATGGCCTCATTTAAGTATCAAAATGGGGTTGAGCCGAAGAAATGGGCGAAAATGATTTATTTCGGTAAATCATTAAATGCAAGGGTAAAACGGTAATTTTGCTAAAAAGTGAAAATATAATTATTTTTCCTCAAATTCCCAATGATTTGAGTTAAATGAGAATTAAAAAGAGTAAATTGACTACTTGATCATTAATAAACTAATTTTGGTAAAAATTATGGTCAAAATGGTCAAATAGTCAAAAAGTCAATGACTTGGTCAACAAGCTACGTGTTGGCATAATGTGATAATTGGAGATTCAGATTTTCCCATCTTTCCCTTGCATGTTTTCGGCTGAATTGAGTGAAAGGAAGGGAAATGGAATTAATTGGAGAATTAAGACATTAATGGACCAATGGCATGATGACACATGGCATAATTGGTTTAACCTTTAATTATATAATCAATTCCTCATTCTCTAGCTGATCATTCTCGATCAAAACTGATCCAAAAGAGTGAGAGAGAGCTTGAGAACAAGAACTTGTCGAGGAACGGAGGAGGAGCTAGGTTTCATCAAGAATCAAGGTAAGGTGCTTGAACCTTGTGATTAAAGGTTCCTAATTCCTCTATGATCTCTTCTCCTCATCTTCCTACCACTTATTTTCATGATGTTCAGCTGAATCAACCATGGTGGTAGAGAGATAGAAATTCCAAGAAATCAAGAGGTAACTTCCAAAACTTGTTCCTCTTGCTTGATTAAGGTTAATAGAGTGGTTTAAGACTTGATTATGATTCAAATGGTATAAGATAATTCAAGAAAGCCAAAGAGACCTTAATATGTAAGTGTCTCCAAATCAAGTCCAATGAATGTCTAACTAGTTAATATATTGGTTATAAATAGAAAGGAGGTGATTGGGCCAAAGAAAACGAGAATCCGACACAACTTTTCTGGGAATTTATTTTCCCTTCTATGTGTTGGACATGGGGAATGGCTTGAAATTTAACCAATTCAATGCTTCCATTAGATTCAGGAGGCCGAATTTTGTAGGGTCTATGTTGACCCCAAAGTGAGAAAAGGCCCAGAGAGCGAAATGAGAAAATTGCCATTTCTAAGCCTTATTTGAGGGCTGTCAAGGGTATTTTCGTCATTTGGGCTTGATTTTGGACAATTCTTGGTTGGAAATGAATTCTACACGTAAAAATGTGTAGGAATGGCCTAAATCTTGATTTTGAGAAAATACTGATAATAAGGACCTAAGGGGTATTTTGGTAATTTGGCACCAATAGGCTAAATTTACCAATAATATGAGTTTAGAAAGATATATGGATGAGTAATAACCCCTTTGGTGGTAATTGGTGATTTCAGGACTTGACAACCGGTTTGGCCTCAGAAGCTGTTGCCCGAGCTTGTATCAAGTGGTAAAGTTGCGTAAAGTAGCAACCAGGTAGTAATCATCTTCATATGACATAGCATTTATATGTGTGGTTTGTTATCATTAAACGTCATACATATTTAGATTCAGTAGAGAAATCACCCGGGGCCTATCTTTACGCGGGTTGATACTCATACGATAATATTCATATTGCACGAGCAGTGCCCGGGGCCTATCTTTGCACGGGTACCCCTCGGGGCCAAGTCTTTGTCTAGCGCTAGCATGATGTATGATTTGCATTAATTGTACTAAATGATGTTATGATAATTTGATTGATGAGTATATGATGAGCATGCTATGTATGTGTTATCTTGTATGTTGTATGTGTTACTACTGAGATTCCAATGAATCTCATCATTTTTCCCAAAAAAAAAATCTCCAGTACAGGGAGGAAGCTCGCGGGGCAAGGAGAAGGTAAATGATGTCGAGTCAAGGCCGAACAGCGGGAGAGCTTAGTTTAGGTTGTCAAGTTTCCATTATGTATTTTGAGAACTTTATATGTATTTTGAGATTGTATATGAAGACTATGAGTTGTAAGTGAATTGTGTGTGAATTGTGCATGTATGTGAATATGTATATCAAGTAGAGGTATTGTATGGAATTTCTAGCATTTTCCACACTCTGATGTTTATAGTCGGTGAGTATTAGCTAATTAGTACTCTACAGTAGTGTTTGGAAATAAGGTATCACACTTGGGAGAAGCTAGTTTCTATTTCTCGGTATATAGAGGGTCTTGGATGTGCGTAGGTGACTTCAACGAGTTGATTAAACAGAGCGAAAAGTGGGGGGGAAGACCCAAGGCAGTGAATCGGATTCTCAACTTTCAGAAAAATATTTCAGATTGTCGCTTACTGGATATGAGCTATCAAGGATCACATTACACATTGAATAATAGAAGAGTGAATGAGGCACATGTGAAGGAAAGGATAGACCATGCGTTAGCAAATGTAGAGCTTAAAGAGCAATTCCCAAAAGCCCAAGTCTTTCATTTAGAACCAATTGGTTCAGATCATCATATGTAGCTGATTGATTTATGCCACTCTAATGCTCGGACTCCCTATGTATTTCGTTTTGAATTTAGCTGGCTATACCATCCAGATTTTATACAGGTTATGAAACAAGGATGGGAGATAGATGATATGTCAAAAAACAACAAGGTAGAAGGTTTTATACGAAGAATAGAGAAATGTCGTCAAGCACTAATCTGTTGGAGCAATAAAGTCTTCCCCAATTGTAATAAATTAATAGGAAGTCTCAAACGTCAACTGGCTAAATGTTTGGAGGGGAATTTTACTGAGGATAAACTCATGAGAGTAGAAGAAATCCATGATCATATTAAGAAGACATGGGATAGAGAAGAAAAGTATTGGTGGCAGCGGTCTAGAATAACATGGTTGAGATCAGGGGATCGAAATTCCAAGTTTTTCCATATCTCTACTGTTCAACGACGCCAGAAAAATGCTATTCTAATACTAAAGATGGATAATGGAGGATGGATTTATGATGAATCTGGAATAGCAGAAAGTGTTACAGATTACTTTGTGGCTTTATTCACAGCTTCAAATCTATGGGATTTCTCAGATGTGTTGAACTATGTTGAAAATAAAATTTATGAGATGGATAATGCTATGTTAATGGCTCTAATTACTAATGAAGAAGTCCGACAAGAGGCTTTTCAGTTAGAGGGAACTAAAGCACCAGGTCCATATGGGTTTTATGGTAAGTTCTATCAATGGTCATGGTCAGAAATGGGAGATAGTATGATTGAGATGGTAAGAGATTTTTTTAACGGACAATGTAATCTGAGCAAACTCAATGATACAAACATAGTTCTAATCCCTAAAGTTGAGAAGGCTGAAGTGATCACACAGTTCCGCCCGATAGGCCTCTGTAACTTCTCATATAAAATCATTTTCAAGCTGCTTGCAAACTGGCTGAAAACCATTCTTAGCAAGTGTATTTCAGAAGCACAAGGTGCCTTTGTCCCAGGACGACTAATACAAGATAACATAATCATTGCCCATGAGGTTTTTCATTACCTCCGGAGGAAAAAAACAGGCAATAAGTTTGAATTTGCTTTAAAGATGGATATGAGCAAGGCATATGACCATATTGAATGGGATTTTCTTCGAGCTGTAATGCTGAGAATGAGATTCTGTGAGCGTTGGATTAATCTTGTTATGGCATGTGTATCATCAGTTCACTTAAATATTTGTTTGTCGGGCCGTACAATTAGTTCTTTTACTCTAGGGTATGGATTAAGGCAAGGGGATCCCTTGTCTCCATATCTATTCATTCTAGTTGCAGAGGTGCTTTCATGTATGCTTTCCAAAGAAATTGATTGCAGCAATTTAAAAGGTGTTAAACTCTCAAACCAAGGTCTAATCTTGTCACACACTTTTTTTTTGCAGATGATGCTTTATTTTTCATGAATGCAGGGGTAGTTAACTGTGAAAGGCTAGCCCATCTTCTGGATAGATACTGTGCAGTGTCAGGACATCAAGTAAATCTGTCTAAATCAGGACTAGTCTTCTCCCAAAACACCCAAATGTAGTAAAGAAGCAAGTGAGCCAAATTCTGAAGATTCCAATCTCACAAGATAAGGGAAAGTACTTGGGCATTCCTAGTGTATGGGGAAAATCTAAACAACAAGCGCTTGCCTACGTGAGAGAAAAAGTAGGGAAGAAGGTTCAAGGTTGGAAGAAAAATCTTCTACCTCACGCTGGCCGATAAGTAATGATTAAGTTTGTTGTGAATGCAATCCCAATTTATCCCATGTCATGTTTTAAATTCCCTATGAATATTTGTAAAGATCTGGATCGGTTGATCTCTAACTTCTGGTGGGGAGAAACTGATGGTGGCGAAAACATCCACTGGAGATCTTGGAATTATTTGAAGAACCTAAAGTCAGAAGGGGGGATGCGTTTTAGAGACTTTGTTATCCTCAATGATTCATTATTAGCTAAAACAACTTGGAGACTGATTCAAGAGGAGGAGACATTGTGGTGTAAGGCTTTGAAGGGCATCTATTTCACACAGAGTGCCTTCATGACAACAGAAAAGGACCATAGGGCATCTTGGATTTGGTTGAGTATCTTGGCCGGTCGTGATGTTCTAAAACAATAAAGCCATTGGATTGTCGGAAATGGAAAGGCAAACAATGTGTGGAAGGATAATTAGATCCCGGGTCTATCAGGAAACTCATTAAAATCCCATCTCACCCTTGAATCTGTCACTAATCTTCATGTTGACTCGCTGGTCATAGAAGGATAGTGGAATCTAGCCTCTCTTGCTAATATGGTACCAAATGAGATTTTAGATTCAATTTATAGTATCAGAATGGATCACTTATCACGGCCGGACAAGCTGGTATGGACTTGTGCTAAAAATGGAGTGTATATGGTCAAACTTGGATGCAAGAATCAGATGCTGAAGCGTAGATGTGTGGAGGACCGGCCATGCATATCATTATCAATTCCAAAGAATTTCTGGACTAGTTTATGGAAGATCAAGGCCCTACCCAGAATTCTTCATTTTTTATGGCAGTGTTGCACGAAATCTATAGCCACAAGAAGTGCCATGTTCTTTCGACACAACTCGATCAATCCCCTCTGCCCTATATGTCTAACTGAACCAGAGACGATAGAACATTTGTTTTTCCTCTGCCCGTGGGTATGTAGTGTTTGGTTTGGGAGTATAATGTCTATATGTATTGATAACACAACTACTATCTCCTTTGTTGAATGGTTCACATAGCTATTATGTAAGACAGAAGAGTTACAGGAATTTGAATTTTCCCTGATTGCTTGTTTGTTATGGGTTGTATGGAAGGAAAGGAATGCAGTGATTTTCTATGGAAAAGAGCCGAACCCAACTGCTGTTCTAGACCTTGTAAAAAGGACTGTCAATGAATTTCAATTGGCTATTTCTGATTCTCCTCAAGCGGTTATAAGGGATAATGGTAGTTGCTCTAAAAAATGGCAGCCTCCACTATGTTCGTGGTTGACCATTAATTGTGATGGCTCTTTTCAGACTAAGGATAATTCTACAGCAATTGGATTAATATGTCGAGATCACTATGGCATCTTCCAATGGGGGTTTGGTGAACAGGTTCAAGCAAAATCAGCTTTTTTAACTGAAGTCTTAGCTGTCAGGAAGGCTGTATACATGTGTGTTGAGCTAGATATTACTAGAGTCAACATTGAGAATGATAACCATAATTTATTCAGATGCTTGTCCTCTGGCAATCTCCTAACAAGTGAATGGGATAGCTTATACTATGTAGAACAAACTCTTGAACTAACTAAATCACGATTGGACCTCCTCTTTTCCTTCACTCCTTGAGTAGGGAATTACGTTGCTGATCATCTAGAAGTATGCATTAGAAAGAAAGTGTACTCTTCGGGGTGGGTGGCATCTTCAACACTTTCTATGTTATCATTCCTGCCGCGTGATATGGCTGATGATGGAATTTCTCCTCCCAACAGTGTAAGAGCTAAAGAAGATCATGACAGGGAAGGGATTGGCTAAGATATATGACTTGGAATTAGATTAACTTCTATTACTTGTAGTCTCTATTTTCAGCATCTGTTCTGGTTTGTTTTTGCTTTGTTAATCTGCTGGACTGTTTCGACTTCACTTTCTCGTTTTATTACAATATGTAAAATGCAATATTTCCATGTAAAAAAAAAGAAAATCAATATAAAAATAGACCTATGCGTATACCAAATCGGCCTTTAGGGAGAATTATCATGAAGAACCAAATTCATAAATTAATAATTAAAAAGACCCTCAAATTTTACCTATGATATAACAACACAAATTAATTACAGGTCAAACTACATGTATTTACCAATCACAGAACAAAAATTTGTTAGGAAAAAAAAATGATATTTAACATTATTAACCACTCAAATAACACAAATTTACAAGTGGTACAATGAATATTTACCATTAGTGATGATTAAGAATAAATTAAACATTTTGTGAATTTGATCCTTCCCATGATTCTCCCAACGTACTCTTTACCACTCACCATAATCTTTGGCTTATTTCTGCAACATATATAAAGATGAAATTGAGAGAGTTTCCCTTTTTCTATTTTCTTTCTGAATCTATAAATATTAAATAGGATTTGTATGAGTCTCTGTCGTATGAGTTGCCTGAATTGTGTGCATCTGAGTTAGCTGAGGTTCACTTGTTCCAAGTCTCTGTTCCTCTTCGTTGAAATGCTAAGTGTGAGGTTTTGATATGTTCTATAAATTTCATTAAAAAAAAAAGATATGTTCCATAAAAAAAAGAATTTGAACAAACAACTTGGTCGTAGGCCTAGCTACAAGAGGAAAACCATTCCTATTTAAGATTCCTTCCTTGAATAGTGAAAAAAAGTCAAATTCAAATACTTTTGTTGGTACTCTCTCTGTTATAACTTAAAATTAGTTGATATTCTTAAAAGTATGCATCTTTTCAAAAAAAATACTTTAATTTAATTAAATAAGATAAATTATAAACTAATCTTACACATATTTCTCAATTTTTCTCTCCATCTTACCTAACACTTATGCTAATTTAGGGCGCGATTTATTTTAATAAAATATTAACTACTATATAGATATTAGGATTAACGTGCATTATATTTTTTGCCCTGAAAGTTGTCAAAAAATTTCACTTTTGCTCTTATAGTTTTTTTTGGAGTAATGTCGCTCAAAAAGTTTTCAAATCGCATCAATTTCACTCTGGCTGTTATCTAGGTTAAGTTTGACTGTTAGTTGACTGAATATACTTAGCTGATAGGTTCACGTATTATCCACGTCATTTTTGTTAAGATGCAAATTTGCCTAAAAAGTTTTCACTCAGGGACAATGTTGTTCCGTAAGTTTTCACTTAGGAGCAATGTTGCCCTAAAAATTTGATGGGTCAATATTGCCCTTGAAGTTTCCAAAATTGTAGCAATGTCACCCTAATCATTATAAAGATTTAGTTTAACTGTTAGTTGACTAGATATGTTAAACTGGCAGTGTGAAAGATATTAAAGACACCGCTATAGAAAGCACTTTTAACTTACATTTTTAGGCCCTTTTAACGTCATTTTATAGGGAGACGCCTACGTGAGTAACGTAGTAAATAATGCAATAACGGACGTTAAAATTTTTTTAAAAAAAGTATTTATTTATATTTTTTGCTGCCTAGCAATTAAAAATTACAGAAACAAAATCAAAGAATTATTCATAAACCACAATGTCCTTACAAATGGTAAGGCAACATCCAGCACTAACTAATTAAAGTGTTAACTCTTACTACCTAATACTATGTACAATAACCACCACAAAGTGTCAAAAAGTTGTCTACTACACAATTATACTAACTAATATAAAAATACACTTTACTGATCTATGTGTTAAAGAAGATGTCCAGCTAAAAAGTCTCTGATCAAATTAATGTCTTCATATAAGTAGGCAACTTCATCATCAAAAATCTACAAATTAAAAAATAAGCTTAGATAAAATCAATCAAGTGAATGAATTAATTAGCAATTCAATTACAATACCCAAAATATTATCATTTGAGAATGAAAAAGAAATTATATGTTGAAAATCGCTTGTAACTCTGCTCTAAATGATGTTATATATATAAAGCATAACATAGTATTCGTATTCAGTGCTCCCTGGTTGTCGAGGGCACTATAAATCAAAAGAAAATTGTTAAAATCAATAAAGGCATATCTAAAACGACTTTCAATGAAAGAACTTTTGAATTGAAACCACTTACTTTTGAACAAAACCACTTTAGGTCTCTAATACTTTTACTATCGTGTGACCCGCATAGGAACCTATATGTCTAGGTCGCACTATCATTAAAATAAAAATCCATAGAAATTAGAACAATTCATTTAAGTCAATAATTAATGAAATACAAAAAAAAAAAAAGAACTTTCATATTGAAGACGGATTTTGTTTCTTTGTCTTGCTTTTTACCCAAGGAGTCAAACCAATGGACGGTATTGAGGCGAGGACAAACAACACACAGACTCTAATGGTAACTATAACAACATATACATATTAAAATGAAGTTAGATGACAAGAAAATTATTTCTTAAACATCTTAAATAAACAAAATTAAAATACGTACCCTTGAACAATTGGTGCTAGATAATAATGAAATTTGGTCTCTCCCATTGTGTAACCCACATAGCTCGTCCTTGCTTCCAAAGTATTAGTATCCCTTGTCGTATTTGCAGGATATAAGAATCCATATAAATCATGTCTTTCCATGTCGATGCATATGTGGTGGAAAGAGCTAAAATAGAATTAAAATGATAAATAAATTATTGAATGTATGAAACCAAAAAATCACTGCATTAATTGAAGGAAAAAATGAAAAAAAAATTACCGGATTGCAAGTTTAACCCATCCTACATCTATCTCCTCTAAATGAATGAACTCCCTGAGATCTTTCCTGTCAATCGTGAAGAGATACATCAATCTTAGGCCCACAATCCTTCAAGGCATCTACAAGTCGAAGCTGTTGCAGTCATGCCATGAAGGGCCATTTTGCCTCATCTTGCTCATCCAATTATTAAAACACATAAAAAATAGATTATTAGTAGAATGCTAACAGATCTCAAATAATAATAAGGTAGTTTCTACCATTGGAGGTGTTGCCGCTGTGCCAATAAGATTTTGAGGCCAAAGGATGAAAGAGCATTTGTCTTGACCTAGCGTAGCAACCTCTACATCGAGAATAGGGACAGCTCCACCTTCTTCCCTCTCAAACACATGTCACAGTCACCCTACGTAAATGCTGTAGAATTTGCTTATGATAGTGGTAATAGCTTGTGTGTGAATGAGAGCATCGGCAATAGCATGCATCAATAGGGCATCCAAAAAGAGAGTGCACAGTTCTCTCGGCCCTAGAGTAGGAGAAGGGTTGCCAAAGGGTTCCTTCGGGGGGTTATAACTTCCTTCGGTGCTGGGAAAGGCCGGGGATTCCTGGGTTCTATGCCCGTCACTTTCTAACTTCGATTCAAACATAGATTTCATTTCACCATGTAGCTCTGCCAACAGTTCTTCTCGGAGCTTGTCATGAAGTTTGACCTTGATCTCTTGTTCAACTTCCTCACGAATCTTGGCCAAAAGCTCCCTACTAGGTTCAGCTTGTGACGAATAATGTGAGACTCATCCAAAATACTTCGTGACACCAACTCCCTTTGGCTCCCCTCGAACACGACCGGGGTGATCTTCCTTCCTAATTACCATTGACAAAATGTCCATCTGTCCACTTAGAGTGAACAAACCTTGACTACTTTGATCTTTAAGTTCATCCTGTAGCATACAATTTACCGTAAATGTGTATTAAACACTGATAATATGAAAAAATTTTAAAATTAAATACTTATACTTTAACTACTTACAATCCTCGTGACAACCTCAACAACAACTGGATTTATAAACTTCCCACCCTTAATCCTCCCTGCTTTCCATTTTTTGTGACGTGAAGGAGGAGCCGGGGCCTGGACAACAACATTAGGATTTGAGTTGGTAGCTTCCTTTATTTTCTCCAACTCTTCTTCCATTATCCTCAATTTAAGTTTCCAATAACCACCGCGATATGTGTAATGCTGATACTTGTTTCCTGTTTGCCTATCTTTATTTGTTGCACTTACTTCCTGTGAAAGGAAAACAAAGAAAATTAAGTCAATGATGTTAAGTAGATTTAAATAAAAAGTTATATACTATGATGAAAGAAAATTTACAAAAAATTGAGGATCTTCCCGTGATGCCACAAATAACCTCCAGTCCTCTGGAGACAAATACAAATAGTTTTTACATAGATCCTGAACCCTCCTTACCCTTCAAATGTACTTTTGTGTAAGCTTATTCTTGAAATCTTTCCATCGTAGACGAACCTTCCCCATCCAGTGCTTGTACATCACCCTAGTGTCTGGGACATAGAATGTTTGCTGCAAGGTAAAACATAAGATAATTATATTTAAAGAAATAGGAATAAAGATACAAATGCAGATATATCGAAACTTATAAACCAATTTTTTTTGCCAAATCATGTCTTTCATTTTTGGGAGAACCAACTTCCAATTATCATAGATAATGAAAACTTTGCTTCACCCAAATAACCTAAATAGCTAATGCAATGGTCTTCCTTAGGACCAAATGGATTCATATTAGCATCAAAGTTCACATGCAGCCTCTCCTGTTGATGTTGATGACAACGGGTTTACCTCTATCCATTTGATCCTCCCTATCACTTTGCAAGTCACTAGAATTGTTCATATTCCTGTTAACAAAAAAATCATTATTATATAAGTAAATAAATTACAATTAAATGAATAAACTAACCAAGATTAAAACCAAAAGGCATACCGTACTATTTTCTAAGTTAAGGTCTTACTCTATATTGTTTCCCATATTCCTTCACAAAGATTATTTCTTACAACATATTCTTTATCATCTACCAATTCTACTTCACTTGCTCTAAGTGAATTTGTTGTGAAAGGTGGTGTGTCGTCAAGGTTAAAGGTTGGATCACCATACTTCTCTTTTTTACTTTGAAGTACACTGGCATTTTTTTTATTTGTAGGATCTGTAACATAAAACACTTGTTTCGTTTGACTTGTTAGAATTAAGGGCTCATCTCTATAACCAACTCTTTGAAGATCAACTAAGAAAAATCCAAATTGTTGATTTATTACCACAGTATTATTGCTAACCTACTTACATTTGAATAAAGAAACTTTGAACTTATTGTAGGTAATCTCTCATATTTCTTCTATAACTCCATAATAGGCCAAATATGCTAATATGGGGTTTTTGTCTTTCGAACTGGAAAAATACATGGCTTCAACTTCTACCATCACCTCACTATTTTGCATGGTACTTCTATCATCTTGATCTTTTGTGTAGAAAGAATACCCGTTTATATCATAACCGGTCCAAGTAATGACCTGAAACAAAAGCCCCAAGCTAGCCACTCGATTGTCTCAAACACACCGGTCTCATGCGAAACATTTTCCCCAAACCACTCTATGAATGTCTTATTTTTCTCAATAGCTATCTGCATGTGATTCTTCCTTGGATTCATGTTCTTCAAACTCTTTATGTGTTCATCTATGTACGGTTGAACTTCTTCCATATTATTCAGGATATACAAGTGTGCTTGCAATACCTCTTCACGAGGCATATTCTTCACATTTAGTTCTCGTGTTCCCTTGCTTCTCCCCTATTTATGCCGAGATTGTTCCTTCTTCCTTGATAGATAATCTTTGCAAAAGTCTATATCCTCTTCAATTGCATATCTTTCAGTTATTGAGGCTTCAGGTCGATAAGGATTTTTAGAAGACCATTTTAAGATCTTCATGTATTGCTCGAAAGGGTATATCCACCTCAGATAAATTAGACCACAGAACCTTACCTCCCTTACCAAATGAATTATTAAATACACCATTATATCAAAAAATGAAGGAGGAAAATGTATCTCTAGTTGAGACAAAATAATATAACCCTCATTTTTCGATTCCTCCAAATTTTTCAATGTCAATGACTTTGTTACAGATAGCATTAAAGAAAACACACAAGCTTATTACAGTGGTTCGCACTTCATCTTTCATAATTCCTCTAATAGCTACTGGTAATAGTTGTTGCATCAACACATGATGCAACAACTACACACCTTCTCACATTAGAAGAATACCCTTGTGGCACCTTAATTTCATGCAAACAACTACACAAACTTCTTTTCTCCACTTTTGATAGTGTATGAGCTATTGGATCCATGTATGCCCTCCTACCATCATCTTTAAGTTATAGATGTAACCGTTCTCTTATTCCCATATCAACAAGGTCTATTCTCGCACTAATTTCATCCTTAGTCTTCCTTGATATGTGTAAAAGCGTATTGACAAGACTATCACAAACGTTTTTCTTCACATGCATCACATCAATATTGTGTCTCACATCAAGACTACGCTAATATAGAAGATTAAGGAAAATTGATCTCTTCTTCCATATGTTCTTCTCACCCGCAGTTTTCTGATTCTTACCGAAGATGACATTGATACGTTCCACCCGACTATAAACTTCCTCTCCGGTTAATGCCTTTAGAGCCATTCCATGCTCTGATAAGCCATTAAAACACTTTCTTAACTTACTATATGGATGGAATCGATGAAAAACCTCTTATGACCAAGGTAGACCCTTTTTTCATGCTTAAGTTGATAGAAGTATGTGTCTACTTCATAGATCGGACATGCTTTATGCCCCTTCACACTGTACCCAGATAATTTTCCTTGAAAATCATTGTACATAGCTTGAAGGACTCCTTCTTATATGCATTAAACACATCTACGCCTTCCTCCCACAACTTCTTCAAGTCCTCAATCAAAGGCACCATGTAGACATCAATATTGTTCCTTGGCTGTCTTAGCTCAGAAATTATCATAGAAAGTATCACATACTTGCGTTTCATGCATAGCCGAGGAGATAAGTTGTATATTACAAGAAGAACTGGCCATGCACTATATGTGCTAGTAAGAGTTCCATATGGATTGATTCCACCTATACAAAGTCCAAGCTGAAGGTTTCTCGGCTCGTTGCCAAATTGAGGGAACATTTCATCTATTTTCTTTTATTGTGGAGAGTCATCCAGGTGATGAAGATATTTTTCATCAGATATTCTCTCATCAGAATGCTATCTGAACTTCGCTTTTTTTTCACTAGCAAACAAACACTTAAACCACAATATTATTAGAAGATACCACAACACCTTTGAAAGTTTCCTTTTAGTTATCCCTTCGCCACAACCACTATCTTTCTTCACTTTATATCATGAAGTTTTATACTTAGGACACTCACTAAGGCCTTCATACTCCTTTCTATATAATACGCAGTCATTAGGGAAAGTGTGTATCTTATACTCCATACCCATCATAGACAAGATTTTCTTCACCTCATACATACGGTTTGGAAATACATTATCGTCTAGAAACATATCACACAAAAATTCAAGCAACAATGAGAAACTACTATCGGTCCACCCACAAGTTTCCTTTAAGTTGACTAAATGTAAGGTTCTTGTCAACCATGTGTACTTACTCCCATGGTACAACGGTGTCTCTGCATCACTTTGCAGGCTATCATATTCATGCGATTGCATAAAGGATTCTACCTCAACATCGTGAATCATTTTCTCCATTCTATCTTCATCTATGATATCCACAACTTCTTTCTTGTGCGACAGACAATCAGTTACTTCCTCACCATGCCATATTCACCTTGTGTATCGAAGATTTATTCCATCACAAAGTAGGTAATCCCTTATAACATCAACATCCCGTCGACTCTCATTTAAACAATTGACACAAGGACAAAAATACATCCCATTTTTTTAAGGAGAATTCTTTCTAGCAAAATCAATAAACTTTTCCACTCCATTATCATATTCTTCACTAGTTCTCAAAGTATTCATCCAACTATGATTCATTTTATTACCACCTAAGTCATTTCCAACAACACTCAAGTTTATAACAATTATCAACGATGTTGTGATTATGCAATTTCACTATATGTAACAAAGCCAAACATATAGACATGCAAAGTTTGAATAAATGCAAAATAAAAATATTTACATTTACAAAATTTATATATACATATACAAGTACTCCTCCTAAAGTTGAAGATATAAATAAAAGATAAAGTTAAAGACATAAAAATAAAAGAAAGAGAAAAAGTAAGACGTGCATATAAATTATAAAAGGAGTACATATCCAGGTCCCCTACTACTCTTCAAAAGTAATTGTATTGTCAATTTCTAATTACGTGGGTGCCTAAATAACATTCATTTAAATTTACATGAAAGTAGTGGCATACAGTACATGATATGCTAGCTCTACTTTTTTTTTAAAAAAAAAACAACTCCTAACTATCTGTAGGTGACAAACCAGTCAACTTTCTCATGGAAATCAATATATTTATATCACTCATTAATAATTAATAATTAATAGCTAGTCCCATCTTGCTTTATTTTATCAATTAATTATTTAATTTACTACTTTGCTAGCTAGTAGCCTTAGACTGAAAGACCATTAAACAGTACAAAGTCAATAATAATAAAGTATTACAATTAATCTGTTAAGAATTCAATGATTAATTAGTAAATAAATTAAAGAAGTAAGTCATTTTGATGGATATATGTTCTTCACCTGGTGGACTGAATGGAAATAAATAAGAAACAGAAAAACATCCCTACCATCATTATTTCTTCTCTACTCAACAATTAGATATTATTCTTTTGTATTAATATTTGTGTATGTATATTATTCTAGAAATATATGGCTTTTTCAAATGCAACACAAATCTGATGCATGAACCCATATTAAACATTTTTTTTGCTCTTGTTGAAACTCAATTTTCCACTTCCATCAAGGTTTTAAGTACTGAAAATGGTGCTGAGTTTAATATGCCTCAATTTTATGCTTCTAATTGTGTTATTCATAAAAAATCTTGTGTTAAAACCCCTCAACAGAATGGTTTGGTTGAGAGTAAACACCAACACATTTTAAATGTTGCTTGTGCTTTACTTTTTCAATCCAACATTCCTATTTCTTATTGGTATTTTTTGGTTCTGCATGCCACTTCTATCATCAATTGCTTGCCTTCTCCTATTATTCAAAATACCACACCATTTCAATGATTACATGGTTTTCTCCTTCCTATTCTAATTTCAAGGTTTTCGGCTCCCTCTGTTTTGCTTCAAATTTATCTCATAATCATTCTAAGTTTGATCCATGAGCAAGAAAATGTGTTTTTTTAGGTATTCAATCGGGTTCCAAAGCTTTTACTTTACTAGATATTTCTAACAATCAATTTTTTTTCTCTCGTGATGTTATTTTCCATGAGCATATGTTTCCTTTTAAAACTGGTAGCAACACATATGTTTCCTTTTAATAACAATTGTTTCCTTTTAAGAAAAAGCCATTACAAAATATTAAACAATATATATTATTCATTTTAACAATTAATACAAAGCATTCTATTTAAACAAAAAATAACCTGGAGGGAGCTGAGGGCCAACGATGTAGAGGGAGAGGCAAGAGCTTGGTGTTAGTATGCCACTGAGGAGAGACGACCCACGGTGGTGAGAGGGAGGACGACGATTGTGAGAGGGAGAGAGAAGCGACGTTGAGAGGCACAGAGCGACGGTAGTGTTGGAGAGTGACAGAAGTATGACAGGGAGGATGATGGTGAGGAGTGACAGTGTGTGTTTAGAGAGTGATGGAGGTATGACAACGGAAGGAGGAGAGTAAAGTGACGGAACTCACAGAAGCTTGTGAGAATGAAATGAGAGTGATGAAGTGAAGACGGAGTAGGAGAGAATGAGAGTGAAGAAGACTTGAAGAGGGAGCTAGCAAAGGTGTCTGACATGTGTTTGACAGTCTAAAAAAAGGGATGCCTAAAGAAAGGCTTTTAGCACCAAAAGCCCTGTTTTAGACGTCCCTTTTAGGTTTGGGGATCTCTAAAGGGTTCCTTTAGGCGTCCTAATTCCAAAATGGGACTTCTAAAGGTACCTTTTAGGCGTCCCAAGACACTAAAACTCAAAATTCCCCCATAAATTATAAAAATGCCACAGTGTTTTTTTTTACTTCCCTTTTTTCAAAAACGGACGTATTCTGGGATAGTAAAATCTATTTTCTATAGTAGCGAGAAGAAGCTGTAGATGGAAGAGGAGCGTATATTCGCTAAAGAGTAATGAAGAAAAAGATTCAATTACCATATTTAAGACACATTGAGTAAGATTACAGAGGTGGATGACACATGGACTTACCAGATAAGCATATTTTGTGACATTCTAAAAAAAAAGAAATTAAATTGTAATTATAAAATAATAATATAATAAAATAATAATAATATAATAATATTAAATTATAATAAAAAAAAATTTCAAAGTTGGTAGGCGCCGATAAGGGGGAGGTGAACCCCCCTTATCTTATATATAAAAAAAATTTATAGATTGCTTTGGCGCCTCAGGCGCCAAAGCAGAAAGGGGAGGGGGTATTATAAATACCCCCTCCACTAAACACTTCACGCAAGTGAAGTGTTTCAGGAAAAGAAGAGAGAGTGAGGTTCTGATAAGGGTATTTTCAGTTCTTCGGGGATCAATAAGGTACACAAACTCTCTTCTAATCATAAAGTTTCTTTTATGAAAAATGTTCTAAATAATTTTCTCTTTCATATGATAGTAATTTTATGCTAGTTAGAGAATATTTTGGGGATATGATTTTAGGCTAGTTTTGAGTTTTATCAATATAAGACTATAGAAATGTAGAGAATAATTAATAGTTTATTTTAATCGGTTTATATTTATTATTTAGTGGTCATGTGATTTTATAATTAATTTCTTTTATAAATAGGGTATAAATTAATCCCTATAGGGCGTTTTTACCGATAAAAATTAGTTTAAATATTTTATTTGGATTATTGGAGGTATTATTGAGGTTTTAATCGGGTTATTTTTGTTGGATCTGAGTTATGTGAAAAATATAAATTAGGACTTAATATTTGAATTTTTATTTGATATGATTTTAATTATGTGGATATTTGAGGAATTTTTCAATAATTATATTAAATCCATATAAATTATGAAAAAGAGATTTAATTATTTAGAAAGTTGATATTGAGGATTTTATATTTATAGGTATGTTAAAGGTTATTTAAGGATTTTTTAAGGAAATTGGAATAAATGAGGATAATAGTTGTAGAGAAAATTGGGTTGTAGGAGTTAAATTATGTAAATTAATTATTTTATTGTTATTTTTGGTTAATTGGTATCTACATTAATAATGTAGATTTTTCTTGTGATTGGTGATTGCACGGGTTTTACTATCCAAATTAAGATTAAGCTTGGAATCGAGGTAACCGAGATTAATTTATTTTATATGCTTGTTTTGGATTGTAAGGTATTTTATAAACCTTACTTTTATCTATATTACTTGTATGTGTTTTGCAAGATTATATTTATGTTTGAATATGAATTTATTTCAGTGAAGCAGTGTATTTTCTAATTTACATAAGTGGAAATTATTATTAAATTGTTACTGTTATGGTGGATATGTTGTCTGAGATGGAATGTTGTATAAGAATTTAGAATTCTTGTAATTGTTTTCGAAAGCTGTATTAATTTATTTTTTTTATATTATGGGATATGTTAGGTTGTGTGGAAGAGATATGGTGAATTGTGTGCCCATCGGCTCTCTCAATCCTGGCCCGGATTTTGGAGCTGAGTGTTTGGGCGGACACCTCCCTGTTACGGTATATTGGTGGTGGCATGGGAGGGGGCAGTATTCTTGATGTGACTAGCTAACCTTCGGCCGGGTATACTAGCACTGATAGACTGTACCAGTCCAGAGGAGATAAGGAGGAGCAGGATGGATGAGTGGGGATGGTTTTATTTATTGATTATATCATGTTAAATTTTGAATTATGGGAATATTATTATTATTATTATTATTATTATGTCAGTTAAACCTGTTTCTCTGACTTACAATCTTTTCCTGCATATTTTATAAATTTATTTTGGTTACTGAGACTTTATGTCTCACCCCGTCATTATAAATAATTTTTCAGGCGATACCTCTAATATGGATAGAGGCCAAGGGAAGCAACCAGAGGCATAGACTTTGAGAATCTTGTAGGCCTCTTTTGGTATTGGTGTTGTATTAATTTCTATATTGCCATTATAGGGCCCACATGTTTTTAAAATGCCATATTTACTGTTTGGATATCTATGTTGGAAATCATTTTGTGACCCATGAGTTAATTGTGATGTGATATTAGAATAATAAATTTATCTGCAGTGAGTTTGTGGGTGAGTTTGTGCCCTAAACTCCGATATGTTGTGGAAGAGTTTGTGGGCGAGTTTGTGTCCTGAACTCTGATATGTATTGGAAAAAAAAATTATCACTGATTTTGTATAAATGTGGATAATTGTTGTTTGTGAGAAAGGGTCGTTACATATTTGGCCAACTAACCTTAACTTGAGTAACAGCCGAGGTGAAATTGCTATAATTTGAAAACTTCTAGGACAACATAACTCTTGAATGAAAACTTATGAGACAACTTTGCACCTAAACCTAAAACAAAAATGATGGAGATGTCATGTGGACTGCTAACTCAACATATTTGGTCAATTAACGGTCAAATTTAACCTACATAACGGACGGAGCAAAATTGCTATGATTTGGAAACTTTTAGCACGACACTGCTCTAAAAAAACTTCCGAGGAAAAATTGAGATTTTCTAACAACTTTTTAACCAAAAGTAGACCTTAACCCAAGATATTATATATAAAGTGACTTTTTTAAGTTACAAACATAATTTATAGGTTTTAAAAAAAAAAGTTCACTTTTCTCCTAATAGCCAACATGCCATTTGGCAAATATGGCCAATTTGCAAAAATATTTCATTTCCCAAAAAAGGCTCGCACGTTTACTTTTTTATCATTCACCAAGGTAAGCTTTGCCTAATCTCCTTCAACTTCCACCAATGATGAATTTTAATAATACAATATATCAAAACATTCGGATTTGGCTTCATTAAATAATGATTAATTTTTGGACATACAGTCAAATTAAGAAATCAAAAACTTAAATTGCGAAGAACGCTTTAATTTAAATTATTTGAACCTCAAATATAAATATCAATTGTAGCTTCTTTAATTTAACAGAGAAATAATAATTACCTTGTCCTAGCGCAGCTCATTATTAATACTAATAATGAATAATTTAATATATATACTTTCCCTTGGTCCCAAGCAAAGTACCGAAGTTAACCTTATTAATTTGTCTGTTTAGAACTCTCACATTAGTGTATGATCAAATGCAATACAATTCAAAGTTCTTACAGACATATCTTCCATTAAAAATAGGGAATATATGTCAACAAAAACTCACAGAAACTAAGCGCGTTAAAAATTACCTTGACCCCATGTTTTTTTTTTTGGTTGATCAATTACATTGACTTTGATTGATAAAGTAAAATATGGATTTCTTTTTCGTTATATTGTGCACCTCATGATCAAAGTCAAACCTTTTAGTACGGTTTCCATGAACAATTTCAAACTGCCTCAATTTTTTATTTTTCAATTGTTACCATTCTCAACTTTTGAATGTTGAATCAACAATTATGAGCTCAAGTTAACACGCCATTTTTACACCCATGACCCATCCAAATGCAACGTAATAAAATAGAAAATTAAAAGAATGATTTTGTGCATGAAAAATGGCTATATATTCCTTGATAAAAGGAAAAATCACACCAAGGTCTTAGCCAAAAAGAAAATGATACCCAACAAGTCTCATAATTTATTAATAGTGAAAAGTTTTATAACTTGTCAATAGTGCCACTTTCATTTATCATTTACAAGTTATGAAACTCTTCAGATATTATTTTTCTTAGTTAAAACCTTGGTGTAATTTTCCCATATTTGATAAAATGTGTAAAAACAAAGATTAATTATAAGTTTGTAATGATAACATAAACTTAATATATTCTCTCTTGTCCTTAATATAATAAATATTTATCTAATTTGATTAGGTTAAAGAAGTTAGTTAATATGACATGTATTTTCTAAAACACCCTAATCATCTTTTTTAATTCCATTGATAAACAATCCTCATTAAACACATAGGGTCAAAATTTAGTATTTTTTAATGAATTCTATTTTATGTCAAAATCATTATTTATTTATCAATTACACCCAAATTCATTACATTAAGCTCAAATATCATCCAAAAAATCTTCATACAAGGGAAAATAAATATGCAAATGTTTTACTTATCATCGCTCCTTCTATCTCTTCCATGATTAATATTGAGAGAGCATCAATAAGGTAAATAAAGAAAAGATTGACAAATACAAAAACAATTTGTCTTATATTGAAAATCAAGACCCACTTTCTAAATTTGTCATACACCAAGGACAGAGGAAGTAACTGATATTACTGCTCTTTGGCTTACACACACAAAGCGACCAAATAGGGTGTTATATATATATAATGTTGCCCTGAAAATTTTTTTAAGTTTAATGTCCCCCGAAAGTTTCAAAACATAGTAATATTGCTCCAAACATATAAAAAATTGACATTAACCGGTAACTTTTTTAATGAAAAAGGGCAACATTGCTCCATTTTAACACTTTCGGAGTAATATCGAACCTAAAATAACTTTTAGGGTAACATTACCCCTAAGCAAAAACTTTCGTAACAAATTTGCACCTTAACCCTATATAACCACAAGATAATTTTCCATTTAAAAGATAAATAATGATAATCTAACTCTATGTTAACAAATGAATATTTACATTGAGAATATCTAAACTTTATGGCAAAATTAATTCAAAAAATTATAAAAGATGCGTAAAATTAATTTTAGTTTAAACAAACAATAGTTGACTCTTCCTCGATGTCCATAATCAATCGCAAGCTGGTGATGAGAGATAGAATATACAATTCCATATTAAACCATTTCTCTGGGTGGTAATTGGAGGATTGTGAAATTTCTAGTTCTACATCAACATGTAATAAGATGGAAAAATACTTAAAGATTAAGTCCATTATATTCATTTCTTTATTTTTGAATTATTATCATTTAACTATAAATTCATATAAAAAAGACACATGGTCATTTATGATTGGAGAATTTAATGTAATGGATATAAGAAACTTGATGTAAGTATAGTTCTAATAAGAACTCTTGGAAAAATATGAAAAAAAAGAGAAAATTTTGGTTAGCCCCCTCTGTAGAAATTAATTTCAGCCAACCCCCAAAACTTTTTAAAACATCACTACACCCCATGGTTAAAATAAAATTAATTTTTATAAGTGAAAAGATAATGATGCCCTTGCTTTATTTGCCTTATAAATTGTCTTATTTGTCTTGTGAATTTTCATATTTGACTTATAAATACCTTTATTTTTTTATAAATATCCATATTTGTCTTTTAAATTTTTATATTTTTCTTGTAAATAGCCGAAATATTTTTAACTCCCTAGGTTCTTTTGAATCCCTTTATTTTTCTTGTAAATGACCATATTTGTTTTATAAATAGCCAAAATATTTTTAATTCCCTAGGTTCTTCTGAATCCCTTTATTTGTCTTATAAATATTATTCTAGAAAAAAATTAAGACTAGGCATAATTATCTTTTCAACCACAAAAATTAATTTCATTTCTACCATGAGGTATAATGAAGTTTCAAAAAATTTTGGAAGTTGACTGAAATTAATTTGCTATATAGGGGACTTACTGAAATCTCCCCCCAAAGACTGTTCATACATCGATTTTTTTTTTTTAAAAAAGAGGAAATTTATTCATTTCTTTTTAAAAAAGTTGTGTGTTTGTTGTTTTAACAAGTGGGAGTCCTTGGGTCAACAAGCCTTGTACATGTGAGCGAGTACTTAATTATATTCATCGAAGACTTGAAAAAAGAAAATCCAAATTTATTGGGAAAGCGTAATTGTGTTCATGTGCAAGCAAATTACTTAATAGCTAGGCTTTATATATTTTAGGTTTTCTCTTTATCAACGGTACCTAGGTTTCCTAAATAATCATCTAATAATCTGTCTCTCTCTCTCTCTCCCCCTCCCCCCCCCCCCTTTAGAACTGGGCAAAACATTTTAACTTCACCCAATAATGCAAAAGTTTGTATTTTAAATGTGAGTTAATCAATAAAATAATTGCATAATTTATTCCCTTGATTATTATTATTATATTCGTCCGTATACTTTTTTGGTTCAAACAATTGGCGTAACCTAACCTCTTTTTATATATCTCTCTTTCCTTCACATTCACTCAGTTCAATGATTCACTTCGTTCCATGAGAGGTTTGAATCATTGGGCACTCCAATATCTTTAAAACATTTTCACATATATAATTAAAATTCCTCATTATTATTATAAATCTCTCTTATTGTATACTATATTCCTCCTTTAGTTTACTTTGTTTTCTGTTTTACTCTTCTTTAGCTTCTTGTATGGCCGGCCTTGACTTAGGTTCAGCATCTCACTTTGTTCATCAGCTTCAACAACGCCCTGATCTTCACTCCAATCATGAAGACGACAACCGGCTGGACCGGGACGACGATGACCCTCAAGGGCTTGAGCTAGTTACTCTGAACTCGGGAGGATCTGGCGGTGGAAGTGGCGGTGGCGGCGAGTTCAGTGCTCGCCGACCAAGGGGTCGGCCTCCTGGCTCGAAAAACAAGCTGAAACCGCCGGTGATCATCACCAGAGAAAGTGCAAACACCCTTAGGGCTCACATCCTTGAAGTCAGCAGCGGGTCCGATGTGTTTGACTCGGTGGCGACCTATTCAAGGAAGCGGCAGCGAGGGATCTGCGTCCTCAGCGGCAGTGGCACTGTCACCAACGTGACCTTGAGGCAGCCAACCGCCGCCGGGGCCGTCGTGACCCTTCACGGGAGGTTCGAGATACTGTCCCTGGCTGGATCTTTTTTGCCGCCTCCAGCTCCGCCTGGCGCCACCAGCCTGACGATATTTCTCGCCGGAGGGCAAGGTCAAGTTGTGGGAGGAAATATTGTTGGTGCCTTAATAGCTGCTGGACCTGTTATTGTTATTGCTTCCTCATTTTCAAACGTAGCATATGAGAGATTGCCCTTAGATGAAGAAGAAACCCTACAGATGCAGCAAGGTCAATCTTCCGGCAGTGGCGGTGGCGGTGGCGGCAACTCGTTCCCTGACCCGTCTTCAGGGCTTCCGTTCTTCAATCTGCCGTTAAACATGCCGCAGTTACCTGTTGATGGCTGGGCTGGAAACTCATCAGGTGGTGGAAGGCAACCATATTAGGGCACACCAAGGTGAGAAGAAGATAATTAATTAATTGATGTCAATTTAATGGTTGCAGAGAACTTGTAAATGTTCTTCTTTTAATTTCTTTTGTTATTGTAGAGACTTGTCTGGTGATGGTGATGATTTATGAACTGATTTCTATTCATGTCTCAGTTTCTTAGGGATATTGTTGTACTGTTGATTCAGTTTCTGGGAACAAGCTAGTGTGAGTGAATTAACACAATTTCACCTTTTCTTGTTGGCTTTAAGATTTATTATTGTTAGTTAACCTCTTGAGGGGAATAAATTTTGGGTCTCATGTTTAAGATAGGTTATGAAAATTTCCTATGAATATATAGTTCTTATTCAAAGTTAAAGCATAGGTTCATTTAATATATATATATATATATATATATATATATATATATATATATATATATATATATATATTCTTATCAAGATCTTTAACATATAGCTTAATATGTTAATAATCCTTCTATTCCATTGCTTTATTCTTTGAGAAGAACATGGTGGCAAAAAAATCTTTGAGAAGAACAAATTAACTATGCAATATTATACACAGTATGTCTTATATGCATATTCTAAGAAATTAAACAAATGAAAACCAAAATCTAGTGATGAATCAAATGAATAACCTAGCTAATTAAATATTCCTCAAAAAAAAAATCCAGAAAATTATTCCATATAGTATTGCTAGGCTGGCATTCTTAATTGTGAATAATTAAGAGAATCTTAACGTTATTGCTTTTGACCCTCTCATGATATTAATTAGTAGCAACACCATCAAGTGGAGGAAAACTAATGATATTTCCACGTGAAAGACAATTATGTCCAAGAGTAGTATTTGAATAAACTAATTAATATGTTTTTAATCAATTTAATTTATTCAATTGTGTTAACTCAATGTTAGAAGCGTCCAATTACGTCCTAAGTTTTTTAATGGGCAAATAAATTCAATTAATTAAATGAGCATTTCTGTGTATAGTTGTCTAGTGTTGTCTTCTTGTTTAACAGCATACACGTTGGGGAAAAAAATATATTAAACTTGCCTTCACAGATATATGACAGATTCTTCATTTTGTAGCTCTGATTAATTATTATCAAAGTGATGAACTTTTTTGTGAAAGTTACTCCAAGAAACTAGGAATGTTTCATGGACAAATAACTAACTTAAATTGCTAGATTGAGTCCATAAATCCCATCTTTTCTGCAGGTAGACACAGACTGTTAAAGATCAAATATTATACAACCTATTGTCATGACTCGTACGTATGTCTTATGATTTTATCTATATATGTGCTTTGGCTTAAATTCAGTATGACTAAACACTTGCTTCTCTGTCTCTCTCTATATATCTATATATATATATATATCTTCTTGTTTCCTCTTTGTTTGGTGTATGCTTTATGAAGGTTGTCTCAAACATTTATGAATTTTTAAAGTTAGCTTCAGGGCAAAAAATACTACTTGCTATGAGCTGAGTTGTTATATGTACTAATCACAGAACTGGCCATAGGTATAAATCATTCCGTATATTTAAGAAGTAAACTGAGTTATAACCATTTTGCCCAAAAAAATAAAACAAAACAGAGGAAAATTCGAGTCATATGAGTCATATATAACCTTTCATACCATTAGTGGAGAAATTTCGAGATATTGATCACTTGGTATGGTAAGCTCGTCTGTCTGTGTGTGTGAAATTACATCTTTAATTTGATCATATAGGTGAAGATGATTTTTCTATTTTGTTCCTCAATTTCATAAGAAATATATTCAGTTAAATCAATGTGAAGTTTGAAGTTTCATTAGGCATTAATTTACTTAGAAATATTTTAATCTCTCTCTCGCTATATATAGTCTGTTTTTATTGCCCATTGACAGTGTTATAGTTATAGTGAAGGAGTTACTAATTAAACTATTGATGTTTGAGTAATTAGGCATTGAATGAAGTAATTCAGGTTCCTATATATATAGCCCTCAATGGAAAATTTGTTCTCTTTTATATATTAGTAGCAGTTTCAGCCTTTCAGGTGTATATATGGGATTTGATTAATTTCCAATATATTTGAAAACTTTAATTATAAAATTTAATAATAAAAATATAATTATTTATTTATCATACATATATCTAAAATAATATAAATTATAATACTGATATATGCGCCCACTTCCATATATAATGGGCACACACGCATGCATCGTATATACCCTCAAAATTTGTATGGATTAACAACTTTTTGCAAAACAGACTTGTTGACTCATTAACTAAGCGGAGACTCATATCCCACACACACACACACACACACACACACACACATGAAAAGTTTTAATATCTATATGCAGAGAGAGGCAAATTAATTAAAGGCTAGGTCTTTTCTTTTTCTTATTATTAATCTTTTGTGGGGAACCAAGCTAGACGATTATTGTAATCTCTGAAAGATCCATCTCTAAACTTGAACAAAACTTAATCCAAATATGGCTTCGGTAAGGAATTCGTAACCTAAAAAATGAGTAGTGCTTTTGGACTGCTGTTGAGAATGATTCCAGATTCAAATTAAAAACAATCATTTATTAAGAGATGTATGAGCTCCGAATCTGAACGTTCACTAGTTAGGCAATAAGTATCAAGTCTAAGGGGCTAATTATTAAAGGTTTGCTTCATACAAAACCACGAAATGAACTGTTTGGGAGGAATGAAAAGTGGGTGAACTAAAAATTTTAGGGTTTATAATACCTAAAAGCCTAGTCACCGGTACAAAAATCACTTTTAAGACCGGTTAAAAACGATATTTTAGACCTGTTCTGGATCAGGTCTTGATACAGCTGGTCTAAAAAGTATTAAACTTTTTAGACCGGTTAAAAAATGGGTCTAAAATATGAACTTTTAAGACCGGTTCTACAACAATCGGTCTTAAAGTTTAACTAAGGAACAAGTAGGGAAATTTCAGTATAAAAAAATAACAATTTAAGACCGGTTCTAAGAATAACCGGTCTTAAATATCAATTTAAGACCTGTTATTAAGAGAACCGGTCTTAAAGTTTAATATTTTAAGACCGGTTCTCTTAATAACCGGTCTTAAATTTATATTTAAGACCGGTTATTCTTAGAACCGGTCTAAAAATTTTGTTTTGTTTTTTTTTTCGTTTTATTTATTTCAATCTTACCCAGGCCAGTAAGCCATATTCAACAGCATCCCCTCTGTGCCACGTTACATACACATGCATATATGTATATATTGACAATCAGAAGCAGTGACAACATCATTTTTATTTCCAGAAACAATTGGTATTTCTCAGAATGCAAACTTGCTCCAAATATAGAATCATGAAGCCTAAAATCCTTATTAGTTCCCCTTTCCCTCTTTTGTTAAATATGACCTTAGTTATTGTAATCGGTATGAACCTATAAATGTCAGTCTGTTCAAGGGGAAAACACTTGGCCCTTACAATCCTCGACTCTTAACAATCAAAGAATGAATATTATGAAAAAAATCATTGAAAACAAACACATTCAATTCCAATGACTACCAATAACACATGATCAACTTATTCAATTCTCAGAAACAGTACAATATTAACAATTTATAAATATCAGGCGTTTTGAACCACAGCAACACAATTAAACAATGATAGCAGGAACATTGCGACATTGTGTGAACTTGCAATCCCAAAGCTTGTAAAGAGAAGGAGGAAAAGAAATATTTCTCATTATATGAAAAAAATTCCTAAGCTTTACAGAGAAATGAAAAAAGTGGAGGAAAATTTACAATAGTGATCCCCTGCCTGAATCAACAGCCAACTAGTATCGCCAATATCCAAGAATTTGTCCTAAACAGAGATATAAACCAAGTTAGATATATATGAAAACCATAAGTATTATTAGAACAACATGAATCGGATTCAAAAACTTACTAATCTTGTAAAAAAAGCTCATAAATGAATTCAGCACAACAATTGCGGATGAAATCAATATCTTCTTCAGGAAAGGGATCAACAAGATCAAACATCTGTATGTGTAACACCGAAGCCAAACAAAACATTAACTTACTAACTTAAAAACAATAAAGTAATACAAAATATTTGAAATATACATTTATTACCTCCTTGGTAAAGTCAGTCGTGTCTAGGCTGATAATATTGTAAATCTGCCTCAACATATAAAGACCACATAAGTTGGAGCCCGGTGGTTGCCTACGGGTCTGAAAAAGAACATGATATCATCAAAGCAAGCATAAAAGCATAGCTTATGAAACGCATCTTAAAGAAAACAAATATGTACTAACCTTTCGCGTGATCCATGTAGGGTCTTTTAAGCCACGAACATGCCTACCACACTTAGCGTGTAGGAAAGTCCGCATAGCCCTATGATCAAAATCACAAAGATTACTTATTCTGCACACAAACTTTGCACACAAAAGGTAATAAAGCAAGAAAACTTACGAGTTCATGGTCTTCTTCAAGTCAGTCCCCGGTTTGAAGTGGAGGGAGCAGAGGAGGATCACTGTGTAACTAGCCTTACACAGAATAACCAATTGCCAATGATCCCTTAAAAAAAGAGATGAATGTTAAGTAAATATAAAGCATTATATGTGATGTTTCGGAATATAAATTTGATGTTTCTTACCCATGCACATAAGGAACCAAGAAACAGTCAGTTTCTGTTTCACTAAGCCTCTATGATAAATATCTATGTCTGATGGCAGAAGTGGGCCCTTTCTCCGTGGCATGAGCTGGGCACATGAATCCAAATTTAGCACTCTGCCCAGAGGAAACCAACCTACGATTCATGTACCTACAAAAATGGAAGCACACAAATTAAGGTGACAGAGCGTAATTTTTAAGATATTTACTTCCAATTGAAGAAGATACTTACATCAAAAAAAGCTAGACAATCGCAATCGTAAGATTTTGTCTAGGAGCGACCATGGACATTAAATCATCCCTCTCAAGATAGCATGCCGCCCCTGACGGTCCAACAACTGAATCCATAGGCCAATTTTTAGTCGGGAAAGATGTATCAAATGCCATCAGAATCACTTGCTGCATCACATTCAGTGGTGGAGGCTATTAAACTTCACGAGGGACGGGAGCTGGACTTGGGGCTCTGATCGGGGAATCCGCAGCTCCAACAGAAACAAGGTTCTTTGGCCATGATATGAAAGTACCCAAGATATCGGCCACAATCTTGAACTCCTCAGAAGGGATAGGGACAGGTGCGTCTGAGATAATAACCTCCTCAACTGACACCCTAACCTGATCATTTGTCATCTCGAGGTGGTGAACAGTTGATCCTAGGTTATGCACACTCTCCAGTGCAACTAATCGTCTCAGAGGATCCTCAACATATAAATCACAAGGCTCAGCATCGTCCTTTCCAGGACCCTCTGATGACTGTCCCACATTGCAACAACTCCCTTTGGTACTCTGCTTATGGCGATCGAGCGATTGTGCCTAGACAGGAGCGGTGTCTTGTCTTGTGCTCACCATGGCATATACCTCATCCTTCATCTTGCTCAACCGGGCATCCAATAGTGCATCAAATGATGCTTCTGCCTCAGCCCTTGCTTCCGTCCTCGCAGTGGCTAACATACGCTCCAATTCGTCTCTCGTGACCACGTTGGAGGAGGAACTGCGTGAGGAGGATCCAAGGTAATCCTTTATACCCACCCCTCCTCCAACTCCCCTGACGCGGCCTGGATGCTCACGTTTTCCAGTAGCAACCGTGAGAATGTCATTCCTCCCCTCAGACTTAAAGGTTCCCTCGGCTTTCTTTTTTTGAAGTTCCTCCTGTGAGATATACAAAAAACACACATGAGTAATGAAACATGTTTATTGAACAGTTAATAAGAACAACGATACTTGCAATTTTTTCACCGACTATACGAGACTGGTCACTCGTATAGGATCCACCACTCTTCCGGTGAGCATGCAACCACAACTCTTCGCGCCGTATCGGAGATGGTGGAGTAGCAGAACAGAAGGATCAGATTGAGATGCTTCTTCCAATCTCCTCCGTTTGGCCGCCAACAAGTCTTTCTCGGCCTTTGCGTATCCCCTACGAGACATTGTGTGGGGGCAATCATTCTTCCTGCCACTCGCTTGTGCCTTTTGCCTTCTTTCCTGCGAATAAGAAATGGGAAAAAAAGGTTACAAACAGTAAAGACAAAAGATAAGTAAATAAAGTACAAAATAAGTTATCTCACCAAAGCCTCTGGAGTAGTCCGAAGCCTAAAAAACTCCTGCTATGTTGCTTCATCGATGTACGAGTACTTACTGCAAGGAGTAGGACGTGGCTTACCGGTAGGCACCTCGATATGCACGTAATTGTTCGCCAGACTCATCTTGAAGTTCCTCCAGCGCTCACAACAATACGTCATAGTCTTGTGATACAAGATCTCACTCTGAGGAACGTCGTAGGTGAGCTGTTATTCATGAATGAAAGGAGTTAGTGACAGTAATGAAACGAATTTGATAAAAGAAACATACAGAGGGAATTTTATACCTTAATAGTGTCCCAAATATGCTGCTTCACATTTTTGTCGACATTCCTCCACTCCTCTATCAATATGCTAGGCTTATTCCGTGCGAGGAGGCCGACAAAACTCCTAAAACGACTGGCATTCGGCCCGATCGGTTTCCAGTATTGATCGAACTGGATCGGTATCCTCTCCCCGACCGACCGACTCAGGGAAACATCCCTCAACCGTGTGGCCGTCCTGCCCCTCCGTCTAGGCTGGTGACTCGGCTCACCCGATGACTGCCCCTGATTAACACTCTGAGGCTCGCTGTGCTGAGCAGTATGGTGCACCTGATCCTCTGCTATAGGAGGCACCTGATCCTCAGCTGTAAGATGCACCTGATCCTCTACTGTAGGATGTACCAGATCCGTCATTGTACTGTTAAGACAAATTGTTGAGTTAGTAAGTTATAAAATAACTATATATTAAATATGCATATAAGTTATAACGATAATGACTTTAAATAGATAGCTAACACTTAAAGTAGATTTATAAAGAGATATCCTTCCATATCTCTTCACGATGATCATTTCTTGTGCCGTGTTCATTATCAGATTCATCTTCTTCGTTCAATGCAGGAAGACCCCTAGAAAAAGAAGGGGTCTCGAGAATATCATAATTTGAACGACTTTCCTCTTCAATATCGATGACCCTTTTTCCTTAGAGAGCTACAGACCACATTTTATTTGCCTGATCAATAATATAGAACACTTGTTTCGCTTGATCGGCCATAATGAAAGGTTCATCTCCAAAACTTTTGTTGTTTAGATCAACTAATGTAAACCCTGACTTATCGATCCTCACACCATTATTGACATCAACCAACTTACATTTGAAAATGGGAAATTTAATTTTAACATAGTCAACCACCCAAATCTCGTCAATAACCCCATAATAAGGTATAGCTGCCAATGTAGGGTTCTTATCTTTTGAACTAGAGAAGTGCATAGATTCAGCTACTAACATAACACCGCTGTTCTGGACAGTGCTCCTATCATCCAGGGACTTTGTGTAAAAGGTATACCCATTGATCACAAATGAAGTCCAACTTATTACATCAAACTCAGGACCACATGCTAGCCATTTAATTGTATCAGAAACACATTCTTCTCCGTCAACCTTGTGTTTAAACCAATGTGCAAAGGTCCTGGTATGCTCCCTAATTAACCTTTGTTCAGTCAATCGACTGTTCGCTTTCTGTACAATTTCTTTATGAGCATTTATGTAATCTTGAACTGCATCAACATTATTCAAAATGTATAAGTGGACTTGTTGTAATTCATCAGGATCCACACTCTTGACGGTAGCCCTGCGCCTACCCCCTTCTTCATCATGTCGTTTAGGAAGGCCGATATGTCCTACATTTGCCAAATAATGTTGACAGAATTCCATGGGTTCTTCAAAAACATATTTTTGAACAATAGAAGCTTCAGGCCGGTTAGGGTTCTTCACATATCCTTTTAGGATTTTCATAGTTCTTTCAATTGGGTACATCCATCGAAAATAGATAGGCCCACACAATTTTATCTCCCTCACTAGATGAACAACTAGATGTACCATGATGTCAAAAAAGGAAGGAACAAAAAACTTCTCAAGCTGGCACAAGATCAGGTAACCTTCATCTTCCAATTCATCCAACCTTTCTGTCTCAATGACTTTACTACAAATCGCATTGAAGAAGAAACAAAGTCTGGTCAATATGTGTTGAAGATCATATTCGGCGATGCCTCGAATAGCCACTGGGAGTAGTTGTTGCATCAAGACATAACAATCATGAGACTTCAGCCCTACTAACTTCAAGTCTTTCATAGACACAAGCTTCTTAAAATTTGAAGAATACCCTGAGGGAACTTTGATGCCATGTAAACACTCACAAAAACTTCGTTTCTCATCCTTGGACAAAGTATGAGAAGCTGGAGGACAAAAAGTTCTCTTACCATGTGGCCTCGGATGTAAGTCTGCTTGTATTCCCATTTCTTGCAAATCTAATCTTGCCTTAACTCCATCCTTAGAACTTCCTTGTATGTTGAGTAGTGTCCCAACAATACTATCACACACGTTTTTCTCCACATGCATGAAATCAAACAGTGTCTGACATCAAGATTCTGCCAATATGGAAGGTTAAAGAAAACATACCTCTTTTTCTATATATTTTTTTCATTTCGAATCTTTGAAGTCTTACCGAAGATGACATTGATATTTTTGACCTTTTCATACACTTTCTCCCCAGTCAAAGCCTCTGGAGCATCTTCAAACTCTTGGCCACCAAAAAAGGCCTTCTTTAATCTGCGATATGGGTGGCCCCGTCTAAGGAATCTCCTATGACCAAGATAAACATTCTTTCTTCCATGTTGAAGTTGATGGTAGCATGTGCCTTCTTCACAAATAGGACAAGCTTTATGGCCTTTAAAGCTATATCCTGACAAGTTTCCATAAGCAGGGAAGTCGTTTATAGTACAACAGATCAAGGCTCACATTTTAAACATCTCCTTCTTGTTCGCGTCAAAAACGTTGACACCTTCATCCCACAACTCTTTCAAGTCTTCGATCAGGGGTTCTAAGTAAACATCTATGTCATTTCCAGGTTGTTTTGGTCCCGAAATCAACATAGACAACATGATGTACTTTCGTTTCATACATAACAAAGGAGATAAGTTGTAAATTACCAACAGAACAGGCCATGAACTATGTATACTTCTTAGGCTACCGTAAGGATTCATGCCATCCGTGCTAAGCCCGAGCCTTAGATTCCTAGGCTCTTTGCCAAAGTCAGGAAACAACTGATCAATTTTCTTCCACTGAGAAGAATTAGCTGGATGTCGAAGCTTTCCATCAGAAATCCTCTCATCTGCATGCCATCTCAAATTTTTGGCATCAATTTCATTAGCAAACAACCGTTTGAACCTCGGTATGATAGGAAGATACCACAACACTTTTGCAGGGGCCTTATTTGATTTGTATCTGGGGGTTTCACATATCGGACACTGCTCTTTCTCTGTATGCTCTTTTCTGTACAATATACAATCATTAGGGCATGCATGGATCTTTTTATACTTCATCCTTAGTGGACACAGTATTTTCTTCGCATCATAGTATCGGCAAGGCAGCATGTTATCATCTGGAAGCATGTCCTTGAAGGCTTCAAGTGCTTCTGAAAAACTCTTGTCGCTCCCTCCATGTTGTGCTTTCAACAATTGGTATTTTGTGCACCCCGGGTACAGCGGCTTCTCAAAATCACTGCACATATTACCATATGCATATGATTGCTCAAAAGCCTCTTCTCCAACATCACGAATAATATCTTCTATCCGGTCATTCAGAACCGTGTCATTATCATCAAAGGCGACCCCCTTGTTGAGTTGCGCTTGGAATTTCTATTTCTTCACCATGCCATACCCACACTGTATAACTCTTACAAAATCCTTCACAAATTAAATGTGTATATATATCTGCAGCACTAAGTCGCTTCTCATTCAGACATTCTACACAAGGACAATAGAACATCCCACTATCATCATTACCAGAATTTCTTCTAGCAAATTCCAAAAAATCCCTCACCCCATTATCATATTCAATACTAGTCCGTTTAGCGTTTATCCAACTACGATCCATATATTTCAACACCTTTTTTTCTTCTCTTCTGTATATTAACTGCCCTGGAAAAGGAAGGAGTATGATAAGAGTATGAAAAGGTTACACTCATCAATTTATCTAGTTTAACAGAATTCTTCATTAGAATTCCGCATAAGATATAATTGCAGTCTGTTCCATTTTCTTCAAGTAATATAGAAAATGTATCAACATACACTAGCAATTTCAGGACTTAAATTAGACCACATACACAAGAATTGCTTTAGTCTAAACCTCAAATCACCTCTCAAATTTAGTTTCAAAACTAACTGAATATTATGTAACAATTTCCTAATCAGCCATTCATAAGCATACATGCCAGGAAATTTGACACAATAACTTAAGCAATCCAAAGACTATGAAAACTAGCAATTATCAGTACCCTGATCCTCAAATAATCAAATCACACCAGTTTAGGACACCGTTAATTAAGCTTCACCAATTAATTTCCATCAGAGTAGATGTCATTTTTTTCTCCATTTCTATTTTAATTTCTAGTTCAATTATAGTACAGATTATATTCTTGGACAGACAGTGAATACACAATGTCTATTTATACGGAGCATTGAGACAGGGGACATTACCTGTTTGAAGTAACTTGGACCGTGGCTTGAGGCGCAGGAGGAGAGGGGCAGCAGTGGCTGGAAAACACACCGGAGTGAGATAAAGGCTGGAGAAATAAGATGCTCAGCCGCCCTTCACGATGGTACTCACGGTGACTTCTTCACAGCAACGGCAAGTACGAACAGAGAAGGAGGGAGTTTCAAACGCCGACAACAGAATATGGAAAAGAAGGTGGAAGCGGCGGTGGCGACTGGAAGGGTGGCAGGAGAATACGGAGGAATATCACCTACTGCGTTGGACTTGAGCAGTTCGTGGCGGTGGAAGCAGAGGGGGAAGTGAAACGTAACTGATGAAATGAACTTTCGCGGCCGATCTAGGTTTGAATATCAGACTTTTAAGACCGGTTATCTAAATAACCGGTCTTAAATTATTGAATTTTAAGACTGGTTATTCAAATAACCGGTCTTAATAATAAAATGATTTTTTTATTCATTTTAATAATTTGTTTTTTAGACCGGTTGTTTAAATAACCGGTCTTAAATTATTGACTTTTAAGACCGGTTATTTAAACAACCGGTCTTAATTTGTTTTTGAGACCGGTTGTTTGTATAACCGATCTAAATAAGATTTTTTAGACCGATTTTTTAGACAACCGGTCTAAAACATTGCTTTTAATTATGGAATTGCCACCGCGTGTTTCTTTTAGACCTTATCCGCAATAACCGGTCTAAATAATGCGGTCTAAAAATGCTATTTTGCACTAGTGAGTGTTAACGAAAAAAACAAAAAGGAAAAAATGTACTCATGGTTCTCCAACTTCATAAAAGGTTTTATTTTGATCTTTCAATTTTATAAAGGGCAAAGTTGTCAAACACGTAAGTTTAAACAAATTCGTGACATAAACATCATAAACTTTTTGATTGCAAACTTAAATCGTAAACTCCTTAAAGTTTACTTTTGTCAATAAATAGATGCAATCTAAAGGTGCTAAGCTAGAAAAGCGATTGATTTATATCAAAATGATATATAGGTGAAAGGAAGATTTATCTAGAATATTACGTCTATGTTGGTGACTAAGGCCGGTCCCTAATGATATTACTTTGTTAATTTCATAGGTGTGGATACTATACATACGACAAGGGCAATCTAAGTTTTATATTGACTCAAGAGGGATTAGATTAACAATGAAAAAATTTTGTATAAGTAAATCTAGGACATCCTATGTACAATATGAATAATGAGCTGCAATGTATGGTTGTTTGTGCTTGTCTGTATAAAAAAAGATTTCTAGTACAAGCGCTCAAATAGAGACACTTGTCCACCTAGTCTCACAAAGTAGTTAGTATGAAAGATAGAAGAGAAAGAGATGGATCCATGACATCTAATCCACCAAGTGTAAGTAGAAGATGTTGAGGTGCGCTTAGTCCGCCCTTTAGGACCTAACCTTGTCTTGATTGAGCATAAATGAGGATAAACCAAAGTATAGGTTGAGCATGTAAGATATGTCTCGTTATATGGAAATGGAGTTACATATATAATCATGCAAGAGAAACTTATGAGACATGCATAAGTAAGAGAGTTACTTGTATATGTGTGAAACGATAACTCCTACTGTTCTTAACTTTTCTCTCTTAGCTCCTCTTCTTCTTACATTACTACAGAAATCGTAAAATATAACGGTTTAATATAACACTCGTTATTTATTGAGGCTTGGTAAGGCCATGCATGCACATTGCTGTAATAATAATTAACGAGCACAAGTGAATAATCGTCATAATATATAGTAATACTTGTATGATACGTAACAGTCTAATTTTTTACAACTGTTATTTATTCAGTATCATATATAAAGATTCTTATTTAAGGACCCTGAACTTTTATAATAAATGACGGTTATTATATAATAACCATGTATGGACGTGAAACTCTTCAAGTGAGTGTTTCTGAGATAGTTGGACTCGTCTGCATGTAATAGAGCAATACCTCCCACATCGAGTGGCTAAACAATTCAAGATGGATCAAGACATTCTAGGCTTTGTGGGAAGAATCAATAGCAACTATTGACGTATATATGTGATAATATAACTGTTGACCTATAATTGTGTCTCTATACAGGAATTAACCCTAGAAAGCAAAGGTCGAGGGAAAAAACATACGAATATCCATATTGGAAAGCATGCTTGGGGTATGCAAACCTTTGTGCAAATCAAGGGGTATACAAACTCTTGAGCTTAGAAGCTTAAGGGTTTACATACCCATTGTAGCCTTTCCTATATAAATATTTGTGTTTTTTTTACTCATCCATTGCTTTCCTGGCTCAACTGCTAAAGAGATACAAGGTAGAGGTAAACACTTACATGATGAAATATATAAGGTAAGGAGTGCGATTGATTGATTCAAATCATAAAACCTAGAAAATCTTGATCCTTCATGAATTGTATGGCTACTCAATGTGGGAAGTGAAATGACCCTTTCTCACAAACAATTATTATCTAGTATGGTTTTACAAAAGCCGATTAACCAATAATAATTGTAAGCTATTTTTTCTCAATACATATAGGAGTTTAAGGCACAAAATCCACCCACAAACTCTTTCAAGACATATCAAAGTTTAGAGCACAAAACTCACCCACAAACTCTATCTAGATATATCGGAGTTTAGGGTATAAAGTTCGTCCACAAACTCTATCAAGATATATCGGAGTTTAGGGCACAAAACTCGCCCATAAACTTGCTACAGAGAAATTGATTATTCTAGCACACAACATAAACAAGAGAAAATCATAGCCCACGAGTCTTATAATCCACACAAAACAATTTCCAACAAAGATATGGTTATGGACCTACCAACATATCGGCGTATGTAAAAATAAAGCCTCAGGCCTAACAAGGATCAAATCTTTATTCCAAAATAGTTACTCAACAGTAAATGTGGCATTCCAAAAATATGAGGGCCCTATAATGGCAATATAGAAATTAATACAACATCAATACCAAAAGAAGCCTACAAGATTCTCAATGATTATGCCTCTAGTTGCTTCCCTTAGCCTCTAGCTGAGTTAAAGGTCTCGCTTGAAAAATTATTTATAATGATGGGGTGAAATATAAAGTCTTAATAACCAAAATTAATTTACAAAATATGCAGGAAAGAATTATAAGTCAAAGAAGCAGGTTTAACTAATATAACAATAATAATCTTATCAATTAAGCTTCACATAATATGATCAACAATAAGAATCATCCCCACTCATCCATCCTACTCCTCCTTATAGCTTCTGGATGTGGTACAGCCTATCAGTGCTAGTATACCCAGTCAAATCTTAGCTAGTCACTTCAAGAATACTACACCTTCCCATGCCACCACCAATATACCATAACAAGGAGGTGTCTGCTAAAAACACTCAACTCAAAATCCAGGCCATGATTGAGAGAGCTGATGGGCACAATTTCACCATATTTCTTCTGCACAACCCAACATATCACATAATATAAAAATAATACATTAATATAGTTTTTCATCAACATCTACAGGATTATCATTTCTTATACAACATTTCATCCAAAACAGTATAACCATCACAACAGTAACAATCTTATAAATAATCTCTGCTTATATATATAAATTGGAAAATACATTGCTTCACTGAATTACGTTCATATTCAAACATACACATAATCTTTCAAAACACATACAAAAAATATAGATAAAAGTAAGGTTCAGAAAACACCTTATAGTCCAAAACAAGTATATAAAATAAATTAACCCTGGTTACCCCAACTCCAAGCTAAACCTTAATTTGAGTAGAACAACATGAGCAATCACCGATCACAAGAAAATTCTACATTATCAATGTAGATACTTATTAATCACAAGTAACAATAAAATAAATAATTTACATAATTCAACTCCTACAAACCCAATTTCCTCTACAACTATTATCCTTAATTATTCAAATTTCCTTGAAATTCTTAGCCATATGTTATTCCTTATGAACCCAAATTACTCATTAAAATCCTTAAATAACTTTAATATCATTCTCTCACATCAACCAGCTAATTTTTTATAAATCAAAATTTCACCTTTAATATACCTATAATTATAAAATCCTCAATATCAACCTTCTAAACAATTAAATCTCTTTTTCATAATTTATATGAGTATAATCTAATTATTAAACAACTCAAATTTCCACATAATTAAAATCATATCAAATTCTAATTTAAATATTAATTCCTAATTCATATTTTTCACATAGCTTAGATCTAACAAAAACAAACTGATTAAAACCTCAATAATACCTCCAATAATAAAAATAAATTATTTAAACAAATTTTAATTGGTAAAACCATCCTATAGAAACTAATTTATGGCCTATTTATAAAATAAATTAATTATAAAATCATGTAACAACCAAATAATAAATCTAAACCAATTAAAATTAACTATTAATTATTCTCTATATTTTTATAGTCATATAATGACAAAACTCAAAACATTCCTAAAATCATATCCCCAAAATATTTTCTAATCAGCATAAAATTACTATCACAAGAAAGAGAAAATTATTTAGAAAATTTTTCATAAAAGAAGTTGTGTGATTAGGAAAGAGTTTAAGTACCTTATTGATCTCTAAAACTGCAAAAACTAAGACCTTACACTCCTTCTCTCCAAAATATCTGCTCTACTTCGTTCCTAACGAAGTGAAGAATTGGAGGGGGTATATATAGAACATCCCCCTCCCTTTCCACCTACCATATTAATTAATTAATTAATTTTTAATTTTTTTTTTAATTGGATAGTAGTGGCGGTGCCACTACCATTCAGCAATGGGGGTTCGGTGCCTCTCATACATACATACATACATACATACATACATACATACATTGAACATTTCTTAATCAGATCCCTTTTTTATCCTAAAAATAAAATTACTACTAAAATCATAATTATCTCTAAATTATAATTATATCCTAACAATAAAAAATAAGGATGTTACAGGAAGTACTACTCTATTACATAGATTCAAGACCAAGTAGCTTAGACTCTCACATTTAAGAGTCTAAGACTGATCACAATATTGAATTTTAGAGCTTTTAACTTGGTGTGACCTGCTCAATACAAAAATAAAGAGAAACCTTCGATCGAAGCAATAATGGGTTTTCAAAAAAAACATAATTTCACAAAAGCAACTTAATATGTCACCTTGAATGCTTTATCACGTCGTGACTTCACAAATGCTATAAGTATTCACTTGTTCATGTATGACTCTCGATACAACTAAACTAGTTTATTCATCACATCTCTATTGATATTTTAGAAGTAACTTCCAAAGATACGGATACTTCCAAAAAAAAGGAGAGGTATTTGCTTAAAGATCCATATCTTCTGAAATTACTTCGAAAAAGATCAACAGAGTAGGAACCTTCAGTCAAAGCAATGGGTTGACAATTTCTTGTAACAGGAGAGAAACCTTCGATCAAAGCAATAATGGGTTTGCCAAATGAAAACTTAACTTCACAAAAGCAATTTAATATCACTTTGGATGCTTTATCATGTCTTGGTACTACTAAACTAGTTTATTTATCACATCTGTATTGATCTTATGAAAGTAATTTCTGTAGGTATATATATAGATACTTCCAAAAAAGGAGAGATTTTCTCTTAGAGGTACATATCTCCAAAAGTTACTTCCAAGAGAACCATGTGGTAGGAATTGTGAATCAAAGCATTGGGTTGACAACTTCTTGTAACAAGAAAGGAACTATGATCAAAGCAATAATAGGTTTTCCAAAAAATTATAACTTCACAAAAGCAATTTAATGTTACCTTGGATGTTTTAACGCTTTGTTAATTCACAAAGGTTGTCCAATCAGCCCATTTGAATATTGCAAGTAACAAAAGAGGAAACTTCGAAGTGAATGTAGGAAGGATAATGCGAAATGGATGAGGTAAATCATAACTACTATATCTAGCTAGGGCTCACAAATAAAAATGTGACTTAGAGCAAGCGAACACAACTCACGTGGCAGTCACTGAGACAAAGATCAAGTGTATTCACTAGCGCAGTTGGCACTAAGAATTTGGATGAAGCTTTTTATGGTAGGGTTCGACTAAAAATGACTCTTGACAACCGAAAAAGACAATAGGAGTCGTAGGGTTACGATGTTAGTGGGTTTGATCATTCAAACAGACTAAGTGTCAAATGTATTTTGTTTTAGATGTTTAAATAGAAAAGGAATGGTAGAGTTTTATAGGTTATCGTGCCTAAGACTTTACATCACGGTCCATTCGTAAGAACTGTTATTTATTGTTTTCATTTATTATAGTTCTTTATTAATAACTGTAAGGAATGTTTTTTTTGGGCTAATAGTGCCCGAATAATTACATTTTTATATTTTATAAAAATAAAACCAAAAAATATCACTCTCTAATAAATGATATGAGGTTTGCTGTGAATTTTGGAACTTTTGTTTCCTTCAATTTGAAGGAATGAAAAGTAATTCACAACATACCTCACATCATCACGCTACTAGTCATCAGAGGATTGGCCTAAATCATCTGCGAGTATGTCAAGATCATGGTGGCCAATCCCATACTCATCAATGATGAGGTTGGCCTTCCTGTTCATACTCGACAAATATCTACGAAGTCTCCTTACAGTATGGTCAATGTGTTTTTCATAATGTGTCATTGCCTCCACTTGAGGGAGTAGAGGATGTAGAGGCGGAGGCAGAGGCAAAGGAGGTGGTCAAGGTTGTGGAGGAGGAGGAGGAGGATGCTAGGGATTTTCTAACAAGTCTACAACACAGTGTTTCATCTTTAGAGAACAAAGGAGGATAATGAAGAAATAGTAAGAAAAACATAAGGAAATGAGGAGTTTAAATATATTGAAATTGACGGGTTTGAACCATCATTGCACATATTGGAAGTTGAAGAGAAGGAGTAACGTGCAATGGTGGGTAATGAATGGGTACTTGGTTCTTGTACCTGACTATTAGAGAATGAAGATGCATGTATAGATTATTATCATCAGCATGGGGAAGGGGAAATGTTTCGAACCATCATGATGGTTTTTGTGTAACAACCGTCATTTTGTAAGACAAAATATAATGGTTACTAATTACAATTATTATTTACAACTCGATAATCAACAAAACTCTCTCTATATAAATGTCTAAAAGCTGAACTACAGTTCTCCACTTCCATTTTAATTTCTCATAGCCAACTACAAGCTTTTGTTCTTCTTCACCAAAACTATAAACAAACGCAAGAGAACTTTTGCTTTATCATCTCGGGATAAATTGAAAGATGAACTCCCTCCACCAATAACCCATAAAGAGCTCGTCCATGCAGCCTACGAGCTCCATCTTATGGTCTAAGTTTACTTGCAAGAGCAATGATACATGTATTAGTGCTTGAAGAAACTTTCGGGATGTTCATCCCAGTATCAATAAACTTGATCCCAAGTTGTTAAAATGTGTCTTCCTTGGTTACTCTCGCGTCCAGAAAGGATATCGATGCTACTCTCCTTATCTCTGTCGTTATCTTGTGTCCACTGATGTCACCTTCCATGAGTCCTCTTCTTTCTTCAAGTATTTAGTATTCTCTAAGTCTCCCTTAGTTATTGACACGTCAGATGATTTCTTGGTTTATAGTGTGCCACCAGTTCAGGCTGTTGTTCTGGATCCTGATATCATCACTGAGACTAATGCTACCAATTCTACACCTCTACTAGTAGATGCTTTGCCATCAGATTCACTTCCTGCATCCCCAAACCCTCCAATTCCCACCCCTAGTCCACTTATGCCTGATCCAGTCGCTGACCTATCCAGTGAACTACCTATTGCTCTCCGAAAAGGTACCCGCCCTCATTGCTTTGCCAAATGTTATGCTGATTACACCTATCCTATCTCCAACTATGTTTCATACCAGTACTTGTCCCCTACTTCCTTCTCTCTTGTGGCCACCCTTGAGTCTATCTCCACTCCTACCACCCTTCAACAAGCCTTAGCCCATTCTGGTTGGCGTGCAGTGATTGAAGAAGAAATGATGGCCCTTGACAAAGCTAGTACCTGGACTCTTATTGATCTACCTTCTGGGAATAAGGCCATTGGATGTAAATGGGTATTTGTAGTTAAGACTAAGGCCGATGGTTCCTTGGAACGTCTAAAGGCTCAGCTTGTTGCAAAAGGTTATGCTCAAACCTATAGTATAGATTACTCTGAGACTTTCTCTCCGGTTGCTAACCTTACTTTCATTTGTCTTCTTATATCTCTAGCTGCCACCTATTATTGGGATTTGCATCAGTTGGATGTTAAAAATGCTTTTTTGAATGGTGATCTCCTTGAGAAATTTTATATGGAGCAACCTTCTGGTTTTGTTGCTCAGGGGGAGTCTGGGAAAGTGTGCTATCTCATAAATTCGTTATACGGTATGAAACAGAGTCCACATGCCTGGTTTGATAGATTTTGTATGTGGTTCAGAAGTTTAGATTAAGTCAAAGTAAGAGTGATCATTCTGTGTTCTATCAGCAGTCTCATGCAGGCATGATTCTTTTAGTAGTATATGTTGATGATATTATGATTACTGGGAGCAACATCTCTGAAATTTCAGAACTTAAAGTCTTTCTTAACTCCTACTTTCAGACAAAAGACTTGGGACCATTAAAGTACTTCCTTGGTATTGAAGTTTTGAGAAGCAAGAAGGGCATCATTTTAACTCAGAGGAAATATGTTCTTGATCTCTTAAATAAGACTGGAAAGCTTGGAGCTGCACCAAGCAACGTTCCCATGATATCGAATCCGTTCCTGGATCTTAATGAAAGCATGTTTAATGAGCTACCTGATGACTTGAAGAAGAAGATTGATCCAGAGAAATTGAAGCCGTTTTCATTTCCTGAGAGATATAAAAGACTTATTGGGAAATTGAACTATCTGATAGTAACTCGTCCTGATATAACATTCTCAATCAGTGTACTTAGTCAATTTATGGCATCTCCAACAGTGGCACAGTGGGAAGCCTTAAAACATATCTTATATTATTTGAAAAGTTCCCCAGGTCGTGGCATTCTCTATACAAATTATGGGCACACTAAAGTTGAGTGCTTCTGTGATGTGGATTTTGGAGGATCTAAGGCCACAAGACGGTCTACTACAAGTTACTGTGTATTTTTTGGTAGAAACTTAATATCTTGGAGAAGTAAGAAGCAAGGTATTGTGTCAAAATCAAGTACAGAAGCATAATACAGGGCCATGTCACAATCGGTACAAGAGATTATATGGGTAATTCAACTTATGAAGGAAGTTGGCGTCCCCTCAACATTGCCTGTGAAGCTATAGCGTGACAATAAAGCAGCATTACATAGCATCAAACTCTGTGTTCCATGAGCGTACAAAGCATATTGAAATTGACTGTCATTTTATTCATGATAAGATTAAAGAGAATATTATATCTATAGGGCACATGCAATCAAACGAACCAGATGACAGATCTTCTAACAAAAGCCTTAAATGGGACACGGGTTGAATATCTTTGTAACAAGTTAGACATGATTAATATATATGCTCCAACTTGAGGGGGAGTGTTAGAATCCCATAAAACAAGGGATGTGTTCCCATAATATACGGGATGTGTTTCCATATAATACGGGATAGGTTAGGAAGTATTACTTATATATATAGACTTGTACATGTGTGTCAAATTAAGGAATTTAGTTTATTTCATTTCCTTCTAAGATTACAACTACCATAAAGCATTACTGGTTGATAAGTAAAATATTTACATATTCATTTTCCCTTATATGATGATTTTGTGGACTATATTTGAGCTGAATATAATCAATTTGGGTGTAGTTAATAAATAAATAATGATTTTCTTGCAGCCATGGACAGTACCGGATTAAGAAGAATTACAGAAGGTATTTAAAAGGAAGTTACTATTCATGCAGTACTATTTACTGTACACTGTTCATGCAGGTACTGTTCACTGTGCACTGTAGCAGGGGATTGTAGCGGACCATTGCGGTTCACTGTAGCGGACCATTGCGCTTTACTATAGCGAACGGTGTGTGGAAGTGGGGCAGTTCAGTACGGTTCACAGTAGCAAGTGGGTGGGTCGGTTCACTGTAGCAGTGCGGTTCACTGTAGCATTTCGAAAATGAAGCCTATAAATAGAGCTTCTTGGCACCCTAAAATGAGGAGGAAGGAGGAGATAGAGAGTTTCTATTTTAGAGAAAGAAAGTTGTTATTTTTAGAATTTATTTCTTGCATTTTTTTTACTTCTTGCATGCCTCCTACATGGATGGTTTTACCTCCTATATAGAAGGCCTAGGTAGTCCTCCTTTATGGATGGTATAGGTTGCCACCTACATGGATGGTTTTACCTCCTATATGGTAAGCTAGATTTTCCATTTTCATGCATCTTGTAGTTGTATTTTTATGTTTTTGTAATTAATTTTTATGCAATATTTATGATGTTTGTAATATATTTTGGTTTTGTTTTTAATTTTATCATGAGCTAAATTTTCCTTTTCCTAGGGTGATGACGTAGCTTACTAATGACGGATTGAATCTTAACTTATTAAATCTAGTTTTAATTTTTCCTTCATGATTGAGTTTTAATTATTGCTCTTAATGCTTACAATTGATTGACCACCTTTTGGATGATTTTAATATGCATGTTGAGACCGGAAGGAGATACATGTGTGTGGATCCTATAATTAAAACCATAATTTGCATATGAAATAGGAATATATTCATATGGGTTGTGTAGTCTTAATTGAGTTCCATAAATCTTAATGCATGATTGATTGCTTAAATTCATATAGGAAATATTGGGTTAGCAATTAATTATAGAATTACTTGACCTTGGAAAAGGCTAGTAATTAAAATAGGGAAACTCGACTATCAATCATGTGGAATAAATTGGACTAGAATAGATAAGTGATTCAATCCAGAATTTATTAAGTGAAATCTAATCCCTAGGGCTTTTTCTCATATTTGTCTTTATATCACTTGTATTCATATTTCATCATTTCTATCTTGCAATCTCAATCACAACTAATCAACCGACTAAATAGAATTAAAATTACCAATTTTGGTACTTAGTGATCAATCCTCGTGGGAACGATACTCTACTCACTTCTATATTACTTGATTACGACAGTGTACACTTGCACTTCTAAATACACCATCCTACACTCGTAACACTGGTCAAATAGTAGTACAATAAATTTTTTTTACTTTATCAAGTACATTTCGATCACAAATAACTTTGACAGCTTTTCTCCATTTAAACCACCCAACTTTAATTTTTTTTTATTAACATCTTCATCAATTCAATCATCTTCTTATAGAATTAATCTCAAATATATGAACTTTTTCATTTGTGGAATGACCCAATCTTTCATTTTAACCTCCAAATCACTTCTTTATTCCTCTCTTATCAAAAGTGCAATGCATATATTATGTCTTGCTCCTACTGAGTCAGAAGCCCTTTGACTCAAAGTTTCTTCTCCATAACTCAAGTTTAGAATTAATTTATTCTCTTGACTAAGCCACAAAAATAATATCATCAGCAGAAAGTATACGCTTGGGGATTTCTTTGAGCATAAGAACAATTAGAACATCTAAAACTAAGTTAAACAAATAAGGGTTTAAGACTAATCCTTGATGTAGACCAATCATTATAGGAAAGTTCTTTGTCTCACCTTCAGATATACTCACATATTCTCACACTAATTGTTATCTCCTCATACATATCTTGTATGACTTTAATATATGCAACATGCACATCCTTCTTTTCTAGAGCTTTCCAAAGTACCTTTCTAGGCATGTGATCATAAGCTTTCTCCAAGTCAATGAAAACCATATGCAAGTTATGTTGCTCTGATTCTTCTCCATTAACCAGCTTAGCAAATAAATCACTTCTATTATGGACCTTTTCAACATGAATTCAAATTGGTTGTCCGAAATGCGAGTCTCAAATCTCAACCTATGTTCATCAATCACCTTTTCCCCACAATTTTATTGTGTGGCTCATAAGCCTTATCCCTCTGTAGTTAGGACAATTCTAGATATCCCATTTATTTTTTGTAAATATGGACTGAGGTGCTCTTCCTCCAATTATCTAACATTTTCTTATATTGTAAAATCTCATTAAAAAGCTTAGAAAGTCAAAACACCCTTTTTTCACATGTAATAAGAACAAATTTTCAATAAACAAAAATCAATTTAATTAACTAGCTATAAATTGTAAGAAGATTTCTATATTAAAAAAAATCCTATGAGAGGGTTCCATGTCCGGATCTGAATTTGGTGCACTTTTCTAAATTTAAAAGATATGCTTCAGACACTTCATATTTTATTTATTATTGATAATAACATACCATACATATAATCTTCCTCATTACCTCTTCTCTTTAAGAATAATATAAATTAATTAAAGAAGCACATAGGGTGAAAGTGATACATGTACCATGTCAAAAAGCACCAAATATAAACTTGAAAGCTTTTATAGCATTTTCTATTCATTTCCAACCCAAATATAGGAGAACAACTTTGATTATTGGGGATCGCATGTACAAGGGTAGATTGCGGATTTTCATTTTCTGATCTTAATTTTATATTGTGTTTTCTTATCAACTATATATAGGATGATATTGTAAAGTATACTTTTGATGTTTTAACTCTAAGTTTCAATAATACACCTTATAAAATTAAAGGATCAAATTAAAACATTATGTAAAGTTAAATAAGTAAACAAGTCTATTTTGCAAAGTGTGTGAGTTACAAGTGGGATCAAACACACGACGTCCCACTTATAGGAGAACATCCATGCCACTAGACTATAAGCCCTTATTATTATTTTATTATTAGCTCTTTATAAAGTGGTAAGTTATAAGTAGGATCACACCCACGACCTCCTACTTATAAGGAAGTATCCATACTATTAGACTACAAACTAGTACTGGGAATTTCGGCCAGCCCGAGCCCAATCGAGCTGTTGGGCTTAATGGATCGAGTTAAATCAGCCCAACCTCTAGCGAACTACCAAAATGGCAGCCCAAGCCCGATTAATCAGGTGCTTAAATTTTCAATACAGAGACCGTTTTCAGTGCCTTTTGCTTGGCCCTGTCAACTTCCAAATCTAACTTGATCACAACAAACTTCTGCAAGCATAAATCAGAAATTGGTTCATATGTTCAGCTTAGATTCAAATAAATACCATAACATAATAACAAATGAAATATAATCAAATAAATTAACAAGTGAAAGCAAAACCACAGCATAACTAGTAAAGGCCATACTCCATTCCTATCCCAATATAAGTGTTAAACCACAGCAAAGAAAAACCACAAACGAGATATAATCAACTATAATCTCTGTTACTTCGCAAAAGAGACTTCCGCGTCAGTTCGAACTTCAACCTGCAGATGAATGAAAGGGTATGGTTCTAATCGACAGGACATACCTCAGCATAAACAGTAAAGGCCATACTCGGTTTGCAAATATTCATGATTCACCTCAGATCTTTAATATGAAAAATACGAAGTGAGAAGAGTAAAGGGTCAAGAAGTGTACCTCACTCTCACTGCTCGAATATCGGACAGAGAAGGCCAAATCGGAGAGGGGAAAGGGAAATCACCAGATGGCACTACTACCACGCTCCACGTAAATTAGAGAGGAAGAGGATGAGTATGGCTAGCCCATCGGTTAGGGTTCTATTTCAGATAGTGGGATAGCTGGAACCCAAGAGTCGCCACTCGCGAGTTGCTGACGGCTGACCAGAGGAGACGACACAAGGAGAGGAGTGACTCGAGAATGAAAATGAACTGACGAGATGACATATGAGGGTCAGAGCGAGGGTGGAGGGTTTGAGAGAATGAGAAAGATTAAGAGATTTTTTTTAATAAAATAATGTAATTGAGCTAACCCGTTTAGCCCATGGGTTAACCCGATTAACCCACGGGTTAAACAAGTTAGACCCATTTAACTTATTTACTAATGCGCCAATTTTTTCCTAGCTCAAGCCCATTAATTTAAATGGGCTGGCGGGCCCAAATGCGGATGGGAGGTTCAAAGTGAAAGGTGGATCAAATTAGGAGAGATTAATCATTTGAGTTGTTGCATAAGAATTGAGTGTATTAAAGAAGTGTTAAAATCCCCGTTGAATGAGTGATGTGTGCCATTGAACTTTAATGGATATTTGGCACAAACAACATTGAAATGTGTGTTTCTTTAACTCTTTGTTCCCCCTTAAAATATGCTTAAGTTGCTGAATTATGATTTGTGTCTCCTGCTCTTACTCACACCATGTTTAATCATGTGATAAATAAATTTGATTTGTATATTTGTTGTTATTTTTGTCCACATGATATTTTGATCTCCTTTCTATTTTTAGCATCCCTTTCTTTTAACATGTGTTGTGTGAGGATTTTAGAACCTCCGCTGGCATACCAAAGTGAGTTTCTCTTTTTTCAAAATATAATTTAAAACCAATTTTTATAAATAAAAATAAAAAAAGGTTTCTCTTTTGTATGAAAAGTAAAATAAGATATCAAAATATTTTTATATCGTTTGAGGTTTTAGGAATCTCCTCAAGCATAAAAATGACTACTCTTCCGTGTGAGGTTATTGAAACCTCCGTAGAAAGTTTGATCCAAAATCTTTTTCAAATAAGAAATAAAGAAATTGTTTTTAGAAAATACAAAACACAAACCAACAAAAAATATTTTTCTCAAATAAAGTAAATAAACATTTTCCTAAAAAAGCACTAACAAAATGACCCATTTTTACCCTGAACTACATGGGATTTGATCCATTTAAAGGATAAGTAGACGCTAAGCCATATTCCTAGGTCAAGTCCAACTTTGTAAATAAATATATTTCTTCCCTTATTTTTCTTTTGTAAATAAACAATATTTTTTCTTAGTTCCATTTTATATATTTTGTAAATATTTTTTTGGGTAATTAGGATATTTTTAAAGGCCATATTCATTTTTAAATAATTGACTTAGGTTAACCATTCTTATGAACGGAAGCTATAGGATGCCTAACACATTTCTTATGAACATTAGGTGTGTTTGGATATTTTTCACTTTAAGAGCTTATAGCAAGGCATAAGCTCAATTCAATTAGAGAGATGAATTATTAGGTGTTTGGATGGGCTTTTAAATTAAAAGCTTACAAGAAAAAAAGCCACTTTTCATTTAAGCTGGAATAAGTAGCTTTTGGCTTAAATTAAGAGCTTATAAGAAATTTTCAAACTGATGTAGACTTTAGGGATGCAGAAAATGAAACTATAGTTAATGTGGATAATAGTCAAGATCAAGAGCCATCGTCAACAAATGATCCTTGGACATCTTCAACCCAAATAAATCATATTCGTAACACTATCAGAAACCTAATTGTACAAGGCATTTAATCTGATTAGTTATGTTATATTTGACTGTATCAAAAACTTTAATTTTGTATCATTTCTAATTTATTTTCATTTTCATTGCAATTTACTTACTATTCTACCATTGTTAAATGTGATTAAATATATTTTTTTCACTTTTCATATATTTTATAATTTTTTATTTTAAATATCATAAAAGTCACTTATGTAAAAGCTAAACCAAACACATTTCACTTTTATAAAAACACTTATCCAATCGCCAATCCAAATATAAATAACTTACACAATTTAACTTTTACCCAATCTAACTTATCAATAAGTCATTTTTTAAATAAGTCACTTTTCTCACCGCTCATCCAAACATACCCATAGTTTTTGTAAACCATTTTCCATTTTTTAAAAAGGTTTCCAAATTTATCCTTATTCTAAAAATTTTAGTGGTGGCTCTGTATTTTCAAAATTTCAGGCGCTTCTGAATTTAAGAAAAGAGAATCTTCCTTTGTTATTGTCCTCAATTAGGATGAGGCCTCTTTCCATTCCTCTTTCCACTCAAGTTACACATCGTTAAGCTATTTAACTTTTCTTATTATGTCATTACACTCTTGTTGTTCTTCGACTTTAGCCTTGTGACGTTCTTTGGCAGCCTCATATTCTGTTTAGCCTTGGGACGTTTCTCAACAATACTATAATCCTCTTGAAAGCGACAATAGTCTCAACAGTTTTTTTTTACCAGTGAAAGTTCATATTGCATTAATAAAGAAAATAGTCATGACATAAAGTCTGAAAGTGCAAGATAAAAACAACACGAAACCAATTAAACTAGATAAGACAAAAGACATATTATTCAGCCTATCCCTTCCCTATCTTCCTCCATTGCAAACTGGTCTTAACTGATTCTTTCTCTAACAGTAGCTTCACGAAGGATGATAGGAGCTAGAGGAGGTGGAGATTCAAGAATTCGACCGTTAGGTCCCAACTCCCTTGAAGCCATAGCAGCCAAACAATCGGCGGCAACATTGCCCTCCCTTGGGATAAAGGAGAATGAGATAAGACTTCGATTTACTAGCTTGTCAAATACAACATACCATATATATTCCATGGTAGACCTTCAATATTCCTTGAAGAAATAGCTTCAACTAGTATCTTACTATCCATCTCTATTATTGTTGGCTTGTTCTACCATTGAGAAGCAATTTGAATAGCTTTAGAGACTGCAATCAGTTCTGTGTGTAATGCACTCCTGGCTTTGACTTTTTCCATCCATCCTTCCAGCAGGATTCCTCTTGAATTTCTGCATACCACGCCTATGCATGCTTTACCATTTTTTCCACAGTATGCCCCATCACAATTGATTTTGATCACTAGGTCCAAAGGTTTCCTCCATTGACATGCAACTTTAGTTACCTTTAGACTATTATGAGTGTTACTAATATTAACTTCAAAGTAGCTTTTCACACACATATTAGCTAGATTAATAACAGTGGTGGGATCTGGATTTTCCTGTTCAAAAGTCTTCTTACATCTCAGTTTCCAAATGTACCAGCATAAAGTAGCTGCATAGGCTTTGCTAAAGTCTGTACTTGGATCATGCATCAGTAAAATGTCTTCTAGCCAGAAGATTATATTTCCCACATTCAGGTTGTCTATGTAGATCCCAAGAGGACATCCAAACCAAGTCAAACGAGCCCATAGACAGATAAGAAAAAGGTGCTCTATCGTTTCAACTTCCTCCCCAATGGGCAGATTGGATTCTGAGCAATCTTTCTTCTGTAAAGTGCTTCTTTTGTTGCTAGTGCTTTATTCAGTATTCTCCATATAAAGCATCGAATTTTAGGCATTACTTTCAAGTTCCATACTGCTATCTATACCTTTTCATCTAGTCTCTTCGAACTAGAGGCTTTCTTGATAAGTAGCTTCCCCAAATTTATCTTCATTGAGTACTGGTAGCCACTTTTCACACTATATTTTCCATCTTTTGTTTTAGCCCATATTATTCTATCGTTTCTTGGGTTTTTGGAGAGATGAATTTCTTGGATAATCTTAGCGTGTTCAGGCAAAATTTCATTTAGGATTGGGTCCAAAACCCATTGTCTTTCTTGGATTAACTCAAGTACCACCATCTCTGAGTTCATAGGGTTTGAGTTCGTACATTGCAGCTTGAATTTTTCTCTCCCCGGTACCCAAGGATCCTTCCATACATCAATAAAATGTCCTGTCCCCACTTGCCAACAGGTTTTTTCTTCCAGTAAAGCTCTTCTTTATAAGATACTGTCCTAAACCCTTGAGGCTTTATGTCCCTTCGTTGCTTTCAAAAAATATGTTGCTGGAAAGTAAATACTTTTAAGGATTCTAGCCCACAGACTATCAGGAAATTGCAAGATTCTCCAAGCTGTTTTAGCAAGTAAGGCATCGTTAAAATTTATGAAGTTACGAAAACCCATTCCTCCATCTTTCTTAAGTTGTGCAAGGGTTTTCCATGCAACATAATGTGACTTCTCTACCCCTTCTGAATTACTCCAGAAGAAATTAGAAACTAGTCGGTGTAATTCTTCACACATCTTCCTTGGGAATTTGAAGCATGACATAGAGTAAACAGGTATGGCATTCACTACTGCCTTAATCATTACCTCCCTTCCAGCAAAGGAGAGGCTTTTCTTTTTCCATCCTTGTACTTTCTTCCCTATTTTGTCTCTTGTAAAAGCTAGAGCTGCATTTTTAGATCTTCCCCACAGAATTGGGAGTCCAAGATATTTGCCCGGGTCGTCCACTTCCTCGATATTCATGCATTCAACAATACTATCTCGGACCCCTTTTGGGGTATTTGTAGAGAAAAATAGGTTGGATTTTTCATAATTAACTCTTTGGCCAAATGCATCACAGTATTGATGGAGAATTTTCATGAATAAACAGCAATTATCCACATTAGCTTTCATGAATACCATTGTATCATCTGCAAACATACAATAGGTTAGCATCGGGCTTCCTTTTGCCAATTAAATCCCCTTAAGATTACCCTGTTCCCCATGAAAAGAGAACATGGAAGAGAAAACCTCTAAAGCCAAAATAAAGAGATAAGGGGATAATGGGTCTCCCTGGCGAAGGCCTCGCTCTGGGGCTATTATAACTATCTGTTTACCAGACAATTGCACCTGAAAAGAGACACTACTAATACATTTCATAACCTAGGATATCCATTTAGGGCAAAAATTCAATTTTGTGAGCATTCCTTCAATGAACTTCCATTCCAATTGATCATATGCTTTATTCATATCCATTTTCAAGGACATCTCATATTTTTCCCCTGTATTCTTATGTATTAAGTAATGAAAGGCTTCATGAACTATTATACTAATGTCTTATATAAGTCTATCAGGAATAAAAGCTCGCTGATGTTCAGATACACAAACATCCCATACACCTCGAAGACTATTAGCAAGGATTTTTACAATGATTTTATAATCAAAATTACAAAAGCTTATTGGTCTATACTGAGAAACAGTTTCATAATGATCTGTTTTAGGTATTAAAATCAGATTGGTAACATTTAATGGTTCCAACAATTCTTCTGTTTTAAAGAAACTATAGACCATTTGAAGAATTGAAAGGCGTACCTCATTCCATGAAGCTTGGTAGAAATGTCCATTGAAACTGTCTGGACCCGGTGCTTTGAAGGCCCCTAGTTGGTACATTGCCTTTTTTACTTCCACTTCAGTAATTGGTTTGGTGAGGAAATTATTTTGCTGATATGTGATACTAGGCTTGAAATAGTTTGTAACTAATGCTATATCCCCTTATATACTACTGGTGAATAGCGTTGAGTAAAACCCAGAAATTAGCCTATGTATCTCTTCTATGATCTCTATCCATGTGCCTGTATCATCCTTTAGCTTTAACACCATATTTCTTTGCCTTCTAATTAAGGTAGTACGGTAGAAGAACTTGGTATTCTTATCCCCAGCTTTTAACCAATCTGTTCTTGCTCTTTGCCACCAGTAGAGTTCTTCTTTTTTCCATACTTGCTCCAGCTCTAAGGTTAGGCTTTCAATATTTCTCTTGGATTCTTTAGTGTATATTCCTACCTTCATCTCCTCAATTTTCAGAGTAAGATCTTTAATTAGCTTCTTATTATTTGGGAAATTTATTTTGCTCAACTGAATAAGCCTCTGCTTGCATCTATTCAGGAAGTTCACAAATTTAGGAATTCCTCTAATAACATAATTGCCCCAGCAATCTGCAATCAGAGATTTGAAGTCTGGATGTGTTACCCAGACTGCTTCAAATCTAAATTGTCGTAGAGTTTTAGTGTCATTGAAGCATAAGTCTATCAACAGTAGATGGTGGTCTGACGCTAGAGGTTCAATGTGGAATGCAATAGCTTTTGGAAAAGTCTCTTTAAATTCCCCGTCCCCTAATGCTCGATCCAGCCTTTCTTTAATATGTTCTGCACCAACCCTTTGATTTGTCCATGTATACTTTGAGCCTTTTGCTTCTATTTCCAGTAATGCACAATCTGAGCCAAATAACTGAAAATTTATGAGCCTTCTAATAGCGTGTGGGTTTCCTCCTAATTTTTTAGTCTGGGACATTAGCTCATTAAAATCTCCTACATATAGCCATGGTTTCAGCATTGATCCAGCAATTCCTCTAATCTGATTCCATACCTTCATCTGTTCCCCTTCAATTGGTAGGCCATAAATAAAAGAGATGTAATCAGGAAAACTCCACATAGATGAAGTTACCTTCGAGTGTATTACATTTTTGGAGCTACTGATGATATTGAAGAAAGTTGTATCCTTCCACCATAGAGCCAGTCCTCCTGATCTTCCAATAGGTGGTACATACCAACATTCATCAAATCCACACTTTCATCTTACTCTTTCCAAATACTCTATTTTCTTTTTTGTCTCCATTAAGAAGACTATTTGGGGTTTTTTATTCATCACCTCTTCACTAAGGTTTTGTACTGCCAAGGGGGACCCCAACCCCTAGCAGTTCCAAGCAATCAGACTCATGGAGTTTTGGTGGCTGTTGTAGCACAACCACCACCACCTTCCGTTTGGTCACCCATAGGTTCATCTGTATGTCCCCCTTTAATTACAAACCAGCTTGGGGGGAAATCAATTTCTTCTGCCACTGGAATTACACATCCATTCTGGGCTTGATCCTTACCTTTACGCAACTCTTTTTTAATGATCCTATAGCTTTTCCGGCAAGGATTCTTTTTTGGGGAGGTTGATTGAGCTTCGACTGGTTTTTCCTCACAGAAGAGGCGTCTTTTTTTATTTTGTCCTGGAGATTCTGCTTCCTGTACATTTCTCTTAAGGTTAAGTCTGATGAGCCTCATGGTTATGTCGGATATAGGCGATAATTGAGTGAGTGGAATGATGGCTTTACTATGGGTCTCACTATTTGTTGGGCTTTTAGGCATTTTATCTATAGGAGATAAAGGAGGTTCCTTTCTACACAATTGTGCCCTTATATTAAGCCCTTTATGTAAAAAAGGGTTGAAACGCCTCCCGGGGCACTGGGGGTTTTTTGGAAAATTTGGTACGTCATCTCTGTTGACCTTGTGCTGTTCTGTACCGCATGTCATTCTCCCTTCATAATTTATCTTTGCTAGTCCCTGAATTTGTTCCCCACTTTCTGCCTTGTCTAGTAATTCCAGCCTCTTTTTTACTCTCGCACCCCTACCTCGCCCATTATCTTTTGCTTTATAACTGCCCAAGATAGGCCCTTCCTCACGCGCATCTGCTGTCATTTTCCCACTCGCCGTCTTAGTCAGTCTGCAATCCTCTTCTACCCAATCCTTGTTACACTTGACCATGGCTTCTTCAGAATCTCTTTCGGCAGCTGCTGCGACCCACGATCCATAAGCATTTCTCCTTGGTCATTAAGTATTTTTTCTGTTTTACAAGATCTTCCATCGTGCCCTATTTTCCCACACTGATAGCAAAACGCTTGCAGCCTTTCATACTTCACATCTACCCATACCTCAGATTTATCTAGTCTGGGAACCCAGAATCTGAAGGTTAATGGTTTATTGATGTCTATGAGAACCCAAGCTCTTCCAAAACTCCTAAAGAATTTCTCATTCAGCTTCGCCTTCTCATACCACACCACCTTACCTACTGCCTCTCCCATACTCTTTATATTATCATCGGTTTCTAAGATTCCTAATGGTAGATTGTGGAATTAGACCCAAAAAGGAGATTTATCAAAGTAGACTTCACTGAGCACTTTATACTCCGACCACTCTTGAATATTCATTAGCATCCCCTGTATAGACCACGGACACCCTCAGAGAATTCAGTGTTTGTCTTTTACGTTTGAGAAAGTGAAAACCATAGTATCTTTGCACATTTCAACTATATCAGTTTCCTCACCTAGATTCCAGCCCTTTCTGATAGTAGCAATAACCGTGCGTTTGTTCAAGCTTCTGTCTGTAATCATCTTCCCTATCAGCATGTTTCTTTCTTCATTCTCGCGATCTCGTTCCTTCCATATCAGTTTTAGTTGAGGACTGTGAGCCTTCTGTAGGTCCTCGTTCGTCGTCATCTCGTTCTTCTTCTCGTCGCTGCTTGGTCTGTCAACGCTAACACTCTCGCCTCTCTCTCGGCACCGACCTTACAGTGAGGACGATGAGGCTATACTGTTATAAGATACCACAGTAGGTGGAATCCGCACTCAGCCGCCACAGTGGGTGGCCCTCCTCACTCTCAGGTTAAGAGAAAAACTCTCATGCGAGATACTTCTGCTTATGCCAATAGTCTCAACAGTTATGTGGATGAGGATTGGCATATACTTATATCGGCGAGTATACTCATTAGGATCGACATACTAGTATATTTATTGATTGGCATACTCATATTGTTAATAATATATCTCTCATATATTCATGACGTCAATATCTTTTATAACTATGAGTATATCGATAGAAATAGACATATGCATAAGGATGATCCACAAAAAGGCTTATTCTATAACCTATATATGCAACCTACTTGCATAACACTTCTCTGGTCTTTTCTTTTTTTCACACTTTTTTTTTCTATATTTATCCTTTTTTTCTTCTCTCTTCTTTCACTCTTTCTTTTTTCCTTCCTTTTTTCTCTTTTTCTTTTAAAACTAAAGAGCGTGACTTAAGGAAGCCAATCGAATACAATGATAGGGTGGTTGCGCCTTAGAGAAGATGATGATCAAGCTCAAATCATGATTTTAAAAGTTATTTTCCATAAATTAAGATAAAAATCCTCTCACTGACTTACCTCGTAAATCGTAAAAGTTATTCTCTAAAAATTAATCCAAACCCATGGCAAGACTCCTTAAGATAACCACAATTAAAAACTGACAAGTGTAATTGTAATTAAAATCAAGTTTGTTATAACTGCCAGCAGAAAAAACCAATTTATGTTATGTACATATTGTATATTGCATTTCTGTTGTATATTATCTTTCATTGTGTATATATAGGAATACTGATTCAATGAATAAGATTTGAGAACATTTTTCAATTTTCCTAGTTTTGGTTTCATTGTATCAAAGCTAGGTTTTCCCTAAACACTTTCCCTTTTTCGTTGCTTTCCCTTTCTTTCTTCTGTCGTCTTCCTCTTTTTTCTCTTTTGTCATTAACCTCTCCATCGTCATAGCTTCATCCTTGTCTAACGGCACCACCGCTCCTCCTATCTCCAATCCGGCAAGTCCCTTTTACATTCATCCCAATGAGAATCTGGCGCTAATCTTAGTTGCTCCATCTCTAGATGGCTCAAATTACCATAGCTGGGCTAGGGCTATGCGCAGTGCCCTTCTTGACAAAAACAAGCTGCAATTCGTTGATGGATCTCTTCCTCCGCCGTCAAAATCAGATACGTCTTACTCGGCATGGGAACGAAACAACAATCTAGTTCAAGGCTGGATTATGAAATCTCTTTCTCCAACCATCGTGAAAAGTATCATCTGGTTTGATTCCGCCGTTGAAATCTGGAATGACCTCCGATCTCGTTTCTCTCAGGCCTTTTTGTTTTGGATTTCTGATCTACAAGAAGAGATCTGCAATTTGAAACAAGGTACGCTGAGTGTCAGTGAGTATTATACTCATTTGAAGATTCTTTGGGATGAAATGGCTAACATCCGTCAACTCCAACCATGTACTTGTGGATCTGGAAACTCTACAATCAAGTATCGGGATGATGATCAAGTGATCCGTTTTTTGAAGGGCTTGAATGATCAGTACTCTACTATTAAATCTCAGATCATGCTTCTTGATCAGTTACCATCTATTAATCGGGTCGTCAATCTTGTTCTTCAACAAGAACGAGAGCTTCACGTTCCCGTCAAGCCTAAGATTTTACTTACCAAGACACATATTGCTTCCTCTGATGTCAAGCAGAAGCAATGCTCATTCTGTGGTAAACCGCGACATACTGAAGCCACTTGTTACCGGAAGCATGGATTTCCTCCTGGTTTCAAATTTAGATCCACTGGTTCTTCTTCTTCGGTGAGCAATCTTGTGACTCCGGTTTCTGGTAGTGCTCATGCTATTTCTACTCCAATAGCTTCCTCTGCTTCTAACTCTTCCTCTCAGACTGCTATTCTTTCTCAGTTGTCTGCTGCACAGTATATACAACTCCTTTCCTTACTCAATAGTCCTTCTCCTCCTCAACTAGCAGTTAATCTCCTTGCTACTTCTTCCAGTCCTGTTACTGGTATGTGTTTCTCCCTGTCTTCCTCCTCAATTGCTTCATAGATCATTGATTCTGGAGCAACAGATCATGTATGTTGTTCTCTTAATCTGTTTTCATCTTATCATTCGATACAACCTCTATCTGTTCGTTTACCTACAGGTTCTTGTGCTATAGCCTGCTTATCTAGAACAGTTTGTGTTTCTAATTCCTTGGTCTTAGAAAATGTGTTATATCTTTCATCTTTTTCCCTTAACATTCTATCTGTCTCTCATTTAACTTCTTCCATTAATTGCTCTGTAATCTTCTCTGCTGATTCTTGTCAGATACTCTCAACTCCACCTTTACGGATGATTGGTTTAGCTAGATTTGTAGAGGGCTTATACATTTTACCTGCACTAGCACTGTTGGACTCATCATCACAAATCAACTTGGCCACTAGCTCCTCTGTTTCTGCCCAACCATTATGGCATCTTCGACTTGGTCATCCCTCTGCCTCTACCTTACATACTTTACACCACCAAATATCTTATATACCTTATACTTATGGTTCTTTTCCTTGTGATGCTTGTCATTTAGCTAAACAGAAACGTTTGTCTTTTCCTGTAAGCACAAGCTCTTCTTGTAAAATTTTTGATTTGATTCACATGGATATTTGGGGTCCATTTTCTGTATCTTCAATTCAAGGATATAAATACTTTTTGACAATTGTTGATGACTATTCTCGCTATACTTGGTGTTTCTTTTTGCATCATAAATCTGATGCTCGAACTCACATCAAACATTTTTTTCTCTTGTGGAAACACAATTTTCTACACAAATAAAGGTTGTCAGAACAGATAATGGCCCTGAATTTCATATGGTTGATTTTTTTGCTTCAAAAGGTGTTATACATCAAAAATATTTTGTTGAAACTCCTCAACAGAATGGTTTGGTAGAACGAAAACATCAACATATTTTACACGTTGCCCGGGCCTTGCATTTTCATTCTCATGTGCCTCTGTTATACTGGTCTTTTATGGTACATCATGCTATCTCTATTATAAATTGTCTTCCTTCTCCTGTTATCAGTCAACAAACTCCTTTTGAACGTTTATATGGTTTCAAACCTTCTTACACACAATTCAAGGTCTTTGGTTCTCTCTGTTATGCTTATACTTTAGTACATGGTAGATCAAAATTTTCTCCACGTGCAAGAAAATGTGTTTTTTTAGGTCTTCCCCAAGGTTCTAAAGCTTTTATACTTTTGGATCTTCTTTCCAATCAAATTTTTCTTTCTAGGGATGTCCTTTTTCATGAACATATTTTTCCTTTTTCTAATGAAAGCATCACTGATCTTTCCATTTCTTGGCCTGAACCCCAACCTACTTCATTTCTCCCTGATGATATTGTTGTCCCCTCCCCAACGCCTTCTCTTTCACTATTTGTTGATATTTCTTCTTCTGTACCTTCTCTTACACCCTCTCTTCCATCTATTCGTCGATCCACTAGACCTCACAAAATCCCTAGCTATCTGCAGGATTATCACTGCCCTCTCTCTTCTGCTAATCATTTGTCTTGCAAAGGTACTCCAAAATATCCACTCTCTTCTGTTCTTTTTTATTCTGGTCTCTCTCCTTCTTACAGAGCCTTTATTAATTCTGTCACCATCTCTTCTGATCCTAAGTCATATAAACAAGCTATAAAGCACACTGTTTGGAAGGAGGCTATGGATACTAAAATAAAAGCACTTGAGCACAACCAGACCTGGTTTTTAACTGAATTGCCTCCTAGAAAATGAACCATTGGATGTAAATGGGTTTTCAGGACTAAGTTTAAGTCTAATGGTGAAATTGAGCGCCATAAAGCACGACTAGTAGCTAAAGGGTATACACAAACTGAAGGTGTGGATTATTTTGACACATTTTGCCCCCGTTACCAAGATGACAACCCTTCTAATGCTTCTTTCCATAGCTACAGCCAAGAATTGGCATCTTCATCAATTAAATGTCAATAACGCTTTTCTTTATGGTGACCTACAAGAAGAAGTATACATGGACCTTCCACCTGGTTTCACCCCATCTCAGCCAAATCAGGTTTGCAAACTTCAAAAATCCTTATATGGTCTTAAGCAAGCCAGTAGGCAATGGTATTCCAAGCTGTCCTCTAAACTTCTTTCTCTTGGATATTTGCATTATGCATCTGATCACTCTTTGTTTTACAAGGCTACTGATAATTCTTTCACAGTCATTCTTGTTTATGTTGATGATATTGTCCTAGCAGGCAATGATATGACTGAAATCTCTATGGTAAAACATGAACTTGATGCTGCTTTTACTATTAAAGACCTTGGTGACCTCAAATATTTTCTTGGTCTTGAGCTTGCACGGTCTCATTCTGGTATCTTCCTCTCTCAGCGCAAATTTGCTTTGGAATTGCTTGATGATACTGGTTATTTAGCTTGTAAACCAGCTTCATGCCCTATGGATCCTCATCTTAAACTTTCCAAAGACAAAGGTATTCCTTTGTCAGATCCTAAATCCTATCGGAGACTCATAGGCCGTCTGCAATACCTTAGAACAACTCACCCAAATCTTAGTTTTGTTACCCAGCAGCTGAGTCAACTTATGTCTGATCCAAGAGATATCCATTTAGCTGCTGCACAAAGGGTACTTCGCTATATTAAGGCTTCTCTTGGTGCTGGTCTCTTTTTTGATGCTCAATCTAATTTAAAGTTGAAAAGTTACAGTGACTCTGATTGGGCAGGCTGTGTTGACACCCGTAGATCTATCACGGGGTTTGCCATCTTTCTTGGCAATTCCTTGATCTCTTGGAAGGCAAAGAAACAGCCTATTGTGTCCAAGTCTTCTTATGAGGCTGAATATCGTGCTTTATCATCCACCACTTGTGGACTTAAAGGGCTCATTTACCTTCTTACAGATTTTCACATTAGTCATCTTGATCCAGCTTTACTTTTCTGTGATAATCAATCTGCCATTCAAATAGCTTCTAATCCAACTTTTCATGAGAGGACTAAACATAAAGACCTTGATTGTCATCTTGTAAGAGAGAAGTTGAATGCCAAGGTCATTCATATTCTTCCTGTTCGGTCAGCAGATCAGCTAGCTGATATATTCACTAAGCCCCTGCATCCCACAAGATTTCATGAGCTCACATCCAAGCTTGTCATGAAAAACATCCATGCTCCAGCTTGAGGGGGGTGACAAGTGTAATTGTAATTAAAATCAAGTTTGTTATAACTGTCAGCAGAAAAAAACCAATTTCTGTTATGTACATATTGTATATTGCATTTCTGTTGTATATTATCTTTCATTGTGTATATATAGGAATACTGATTCAATGAATAAGATTTGAGAACATTTTTCAATTTTCCCAGTTTTGGTTTCAAAAACCACGGCACCAATTGAAATTACTAAAAGGCAAAATCAAAGTGGATCAATGAAATGAACTGAATGAATGGGAGTAACGGTGAGAGAATTGAGAAGATCAATTAAAGTATGAATCTAATCGTGTGGTAGGAAGACGACAAAAAAACGAATTGATGAGCCAATTACTTCCAAAATAGCGAGTGATGGCAGTGATATGGACTTCAATACAGTGTGTGTGGTTTTCTAGTGAGTCCGGCAGTGAAAGAGTGTGGGCAACCAAGCTCTGACCAATTGATGCAGGATGGGGAAGGGGAGAGGAGAGAAGAAGAGAGAAGAGGCAGAGGGAGAGGGAGATGAGAGAGAATATAGGAGAGGAAGGACGACAGCATGTAAAGAGGAAGAGGAACCTCACGATCGATTCGAGAAAGAAAAGAAGAAATACTCTGACGAGAGAGAGATGAAACCCAATATCTATTTATTTAATATATAAAATGTATAAAATAGATGAGTTGAGGTGGTATTTATATTTTATAGACCTCGACCCATCCAACGTGGAACCTTTTCATTTTGTCTCCATTGATATTAAACAGCGCCGTTTGGGGGAAAAACCAACTCTCAGTCATTAATTTTAAAACACAATCTTGACCATTGATTAGTTCAGAAGCCCTTAGTCCCTCAGACCCTGACCACTCACCTGTTCCCGGTGCCATTTTTCAATTAGCTGCTTTCTTTTGCAGATATATTTCAGTCGCTTGTGTTCCTCTTGCAAAGCAGAAAATTGCACATTTCGCTGCCAAAAAACATTGCAGGTGTCTGTATCAGTTTTGTGTTAGTTGCTTCCAAAACCCATAAGCCAAAGTTTAGTTTGTTGAGTGTCTCCGAAGCTCTGCGTGATGACCGGAGATTAAGTTGCCGAAGATGAAGACTTTAAAACATTCAGAAATCCGCGCAAGGGACGAAGGCCAGCGATGAGCTCGATGTTCCCAGTCAAAAATGCGCCAATGATGAATATCCAAAGAGACAACTGATTGGAGGGCTTTGCTCTTGATTACTTTTCAACGGCCAAGATTGTGTTTCGAAATCAATGGATGAGATTTGGTTGTTTGAAAATCAAGTGGCTGAGATTTGGTTCTTTGCAACATGGTGTCGTTTAATATTAATGGAGACAAAAAGCAACGGAGACTGGAGACTGGAGACTGGAGAGACTGGAGAGGCTCCTGGCGGCAACTCAACGCTAGAAATTAACGATGGAATAATCGAAGAGCGCAATTATATAATAAATAAGAATTGATGATAAAATATTCTAGAATTATAAATTAAATATAAATAAATGCTAAAAGATGATAACTAAGTCAACGTAAAAGGCAAATATTCCCTAATAATCATAAATATCTTAAATATCAAAAATCCTAATAAATCATTAGGTCATATCTTATCATTACCCTCTCTTTAAATGATATTGCTTCATTTTTCCAACTTTGAACTTAAATTAATAGTAAGGGTAAAGTGGGGGAAAAAAGGTAATTAGTGCGGCAATTGGCATCTTATATTTGGAACAAAAATTGTTTTTAGTTGGTGCCTTCTAATAAGGATCAAATAGAGTATAATAGCTTATAGCAAGTACTTTCTCCAATACTTAATGTAAGATATATTTACCTAATTTGATTATATTAAGAAAGTTAGTTAATAAGATATTTTTTTTCTAAAACATCCTTATTCCATAATTCACTTCATCTCGTTCTTACTTGATTAGTATTAAGAGAATATAAATAGGGATAAATTATGAAAATATTAATAAATATATGAAATAATTCATACATTTAGGACCAAAATCAACTCTCTAATTAGATCCTACATTAACGATAAGAGAAGAAGTACTCGTCTGGAAGCTAACTTAAAAAATACATCAATGTTTGTGACATGTTATAAAGCATCAACCAGAGATAAAACAACATGAGAGATAGACATATAAAGATAAATAAATAAATATATAGAGAGTGCGCGCGCGTTGTGTGGTGTAGAGAGAGAGAGAGAGAGAAGTGTTTATTCATAATCAATTTAAGCCAATATTTGGTCATTCAGATAAAATCATAAGACAAATAGTTTGAAATGTAGGGAATATTTTGTTTGGAGAAGATAAAGAGACTTAGAGACATATAAATGAGTAGAGGTGTGCGTATGAACCTTTATCCTTCTATATTTATCAATGAGCCTGTGTTTCTTCTATATTTTTTCTCCTCCACAGACTACATTTTTAGTATTTTTTTTTATTTAATCAAAAGTATCTTTAAGCCATTTTGAATGTGAGATTAATTATTTTTTAATTTAAAATATAAAGAGTTTTCACCTCTCTCAAGTCTCAACAAGTACTATCCCTTATATTCGAATTTGTGTTTTATGTATAAGAATGAATGTATTGGCTTTTTTTCTTTTTTTTTATTACGCAGGATATTTATCAGAGCGAGCCCGATAATTAATCTCTTAGGTACTGTCGGGCCTAAAATGGAGGTGGCCCTCCCAAACAAATTTTTATCATACACGCCACCCCAAGAATCAAACACAATACTAAAGTGCTTAAAGGAACGCAAGCACTTTATCACTTGCGTCAACCCGTATTACTTGTTGGTTTGTATTTTGTTTCAGTCAACTTTGCTATAAAAACCCAACAGGCCTATTTGGATTAGTAATGACAGAAATGACTTTTTTTCAATCTGATTTTTACAAAATTAAGATAAAATAAAAATCAAATTGTAAATATAATTTATGTTTAAATTGACAGTGATAAAAGTGACTTTTTTTTAAAAAAAAAAGTCATACTTTTAAGTTTCTTTTCATAAGTTACTTTTTTTAAAAAAAAAACCTAATTATCAAAACAAAAACCCAAACACCCTAAAACCACACCACTCCCAAAAAAAAAAAAACCACTTTTGGATGAGGCTCAACATCGCAAACTGCTGCTTCTATTTTGGCTTTAGAATGGAAAAAAGCTAAAATATTTATTGGCTCTCATTTTATCCCCCTCTCTCAACTCTGGTTCCTTCTACTAAGTGTCAATTATATACACGCACGATATTTTATTTTCCAAGAATAGTATATATATACACACACACACGCATAAGTAAGAAGATTTCGTTTTCCAAAAATCAAAATACTTCTATAATTAAAAAATGAACCACAAAAATAGGAAATTAGAAAGTGAGAATGGCATGCCAAACAGGATATAAGCTTTATTCATTGTCAATATTTGAAGCATGATTTTCAACTTAAAGAGAGCATGAAGATATAAAAATAGCTCCCAAATGTTTAAGCATTTAAACGATATTAAAAAATCTTTCTACAAGTCATCACACAGTTTACAACCTCACCAATCTGGCCAACTTATTGACCTATTTTACAAGTCTTGGTCCTTCTCGGTCCTAGCTTCCACGATAAGTAGAGAATGAGAATGGTGAAAGCAGCAGAGGCACGTGAAAATGTTGCCTTGTTTGTGACTGTCGAACTTCAAACACGATCGATACGCAAGGAAAGAAGCCATTCGGGTTGTACTTACCAGTGTTGAAGCTTATCCTGTATATCCCTGCATCAATGTCCTCAACTATACTCATCAATTGACCACTTCGACCATCAGAGTCCGTAGTCGAAGACCCTTGCATCACCCAACTGCCACTATCCGTCCATCCGAATGTTGGACGAGTTTGTGTGTTTACCCACTTTTCCAACAGCACGTCAATGCCAGAAGCCGGAGAACCTCGAGAAACATCCAACACATGAGTGGTAATAGGTGGACGGGTTCTAGTATGAATTTGAATTGGCTTTCCAGTTGAAGCTTCTGAAGCAGCGGTCACATGACCACTTATAATGCTTGCACGATCTTCTGGCATCGTTAACAATGAAAAGTCAAAACATGCCAGGGAAAGGTAGAAAAATTATATATGCAGGAAATTGGTTGAACAAATCAAGCATACTGCATACCACATACATCATTGAGCGCCACTTGTTCAAAATTGTAATTTTCCAAGGAAAAGCACAATGCTAAAATACTGAGGTCTATTTTTTCGGACAAAAGAGTATCAAAACTATGACAGAACAAAAAGAAGCTAACTCTAAAAATCCAAAAACAAAAAATTAAAAGGGAAAAATGGTTGATGGGAGAGGGAAAAGGATGTTGCGTAATGTATGATACTCATCACGCTCCTAGTGCAGTAAGATGAAATTAAAAAAGTAGTACAAAGATGGTTTCCAAGCTGGAATTAGAACATAAAATAGACATGCAAAAATGTTAAAACAACGTCCTGCATTGAGCCATTTTGGTAAAGACCCACTCAAGCTCTGATAAATAGTATACTTTCTAGTTTTCCTCAAAGTAAGCAATACGCTACAGCTTGATTATGTTTCATTTGGACAAAAACTTAGCTAATGTAGCATTCGGATTAATGCATGAAAACAAACTGTCTTGTTATTTTCAATTAACAAAAAACTAAATTTCTTATCCAAAAGTCATGATGGAAGAATTTAAATCAGAGATAATAGTACTTTTTGGTTGTGAGTAAGTCATGCGAAATTTAAGTACTACCGATTTTCAAAACACAGCTGATAGATGCATTTAGTTAAATTTGACTGAAAATGGTGTGTGATCAAAACAGTTAGAACATGAATGGGAAGTTCTAGAACAACTCTTTGTTGGGCTTTGACATTTTAACCAATCAAGAAAGAAGAATTCACCTTCTGCCTTTTTAGCCACAACAGTGGGATGCTTGTCGGTTGTAGACGAACCATTTACCCTAGATGAAAGGAGTTTTGCATAGCGCAACTCTGTTATTTTCATTTGCTCCTGAGCTGCAATCTCAAATTCAACTAATGGCCTGTTTGAATAACGCCGCTGTGAAGTGCAAAACAAGATGTGATTAGCATCAAACTTTGAAGCTCAAACTCACCAAGCATTTCCACTAAACGAGTTTAGCATGAAATTGCAGTGAAATAGAACTTCATTTCACCAAATCCTTTTTTTTTTTTTTTTGGGCCTGATTTTCATCAAATCAATAACAAAATAAAACAATTCACAGAAAGCATGTAAGACTCGAGCCTCATAGAGGAATATATATTTCCTAAAACTCATAAGAAAATAACAAAACTTCAGACAAAACCATTCTGTAGATGTGCGTTTACAGAATCAAATTAACACCGCCACTTATACCAACTGAGCACACTGATCCTCTTATTAATATTTGATTTTTTTTTTTTGAAAGATAAGGTCATGCCCAATAACTATATAGACTAAGCATACTCTAAATCACTAAACTACACCAGGACTTGATTTTCTCCTTTCTAACGAGCTCTAATACACATGTAAACTAGCATCATAGCGGATTAGATTTACAGTTTTTCTTCTCCACATGCCCTACTTGGTTCCCTTCCCATCCCATGTCCTATTAACTTCTGATATACTCAATGCTTTTAGACCAGTGCTACACCTTGTAAATATTGTATAGATTGTCGGTTGTTTCTCACACACACGTCTTCAACACTGTTTCTTTGATTCTTTCTCTGTTGTCAGTAGGTCTTCTTTCACCACAATCTGTCCCAAAAAGACTACAGAAATCACAAAACCCACCATTTGATCATAAAGCTCACACCACTTACCAAAAAGGTTGGCTCTAGCGGTAGGGGCTAATCACAAACTAAGGTTCAAATCCCCGTTGGAAGAGGTGCCTATATTTAGTGCTCGACAATGCCTTAAATAAAATTATTGCCTCCAATAGAAGGATACCTATGCCTATTTAAAAAGAAACAGAAAAGGAAAAAAAACAAAAAAAAGCTCACACCCTTGTCAATGTAAAGCATTAGGGAGAAGATCCTTTTGTTCTAACACCCCTTTTTCATTCCTTAGTCGAGTAAGACTCTGAGGTTATCATTCGGAAAAGAAAAAGAGAAGAATAAGCTCTTATCTATAAAACAAACTAAGATAAAGCATATTCAATTATTTGTATATTTGAGGCAGGCAGTTATTACAACATCCCAAATCCCCAAAATTCCTTGCACCTTTGTGGTATTAAAGAGAATAAAATGATGAATTTCGGCACACTTAGAATGGTCAAACATTGCAATTAGTTGTCACACACAATTGGGCTAAGCTAAGACACAAGGGTGCAACTTTTGTGTTCTTAAAGGCCTAATATTGTAGTCCAAAATGGGATAATGGAAGAACACAAATTTTGGCCCAATTATTTGTTGATTTTCGGCCAAAACAAAAGGGAATAATGTAAGCCCAATTTAATTATAAAAATGTAAGGCCAAAATGGTCATTTGGTCATTAAAACAATAGCTCTTATTTATCCAATAATCAAGGAAAAATCAAACACTTGGTCCAAAAATTATGTCAAGAAGGAGCAATTGTGGCCAAGTAAAATGAGAAGAAAAGTCAAACATATTTCCTCTTCCTTTATGCAAATAAATTCGGTCAAGACAAGAGAATTGAAACAATATATATTTCCTCACCTTTTGGTGCATTTGGACGATCAAAAAGGAAGGAAGAGAGAAGGAGTGAAATTCAATTTAACCAAACTATCATTGGTTAATCAACCATAAGCTTGTACAAGAAGAAGGAATTGTGGCCACACATTATCTATCTTCTTTCTCTTGCTTATTTTTGTCAATGTAAATTGCAAGAAGGCAAGAAATGAATATTAAATCATATTCAATCCCTCACACACACTCATATTCGTCCAAGGCAAGAAAGGAATAGAGAAAAGTCAAAAAGTAAAAGAAAACATGTGATTAATTAGCAATTAAATAATACATCATAAGGAGGTGGATGATGATATTTTTAATGATCATTATTCCTTTCCCAAAGGCTTATTTCAGCAAAGTATTAAGAGTGGAGGAAAGAGAAAAATTCAGAACATATCTCTCTTACTCTCAAGCTCACAAAGTTGGTTAAGAGCCAAAGGAAAGAGGAAAGAGAAGACAAAAATAAGGTGAGAGTTTCTATCTTGATTTTGACCTTGTAGATCACTTCTATGGCTCAAATACCATTCATAAACATTTTTCCTTTTTTATGAGAGCTTCATTTCTATGGTTTTAGAATTTCAAGGGGAGGTGTTTTGAGTCATCTAGCAAGTGCCAAAGTTCAAGAACCAAAGAAAGAGCAAGAGGTGAGTAAAAGCTTCATTTTGAGTTATGGATTGTTTTGGTTGGTTTTTGTAATTTTAAGAGACACAAACCCTAAGGGGGGTGCTGCCCAAATTTTGATTAAATATGTGGGAAGTTTGATTAAGTGGTTAAACATGTGATTACAAGAGAAAGGAAGGTGTTTTAAAGGTTAAACATGACACTTTCATTTTTCCATTTTATTCCAAATTTGTTGTGGTATGTTGTTGAGTGATCAAACCTGGTTTTAACAAGTAAAAGTAGACATACTGAGCTTGAATTTGATAGGTAATATAAGCCATTTGAACCAGTGGATTGAAAGATATGATTTTTCAAAGTTTGACCATGAATCTGCAACGAATTCTGTGGCAGACTAGCTTTGACGAATTTTCTGAAATTTTGTGGTTATAATTGGTGCTCTATGATATTTTTCGTTAAAAGAGGACTGAAAAAGCTTTACACATAAACTGGAACCACTCAATTTGGAATTTTCTAGATTTAGTTATGAATTTTCAAAGTTAACTAAAAATTCTGGCAGCTTTTAATCAATGTGCGAAATTAAAAAAGGTAATGGCAAAATGTAATTACCTTGAACTCTAAGGGTTAAGATAACCAACAATGTGAGTTTAGAATGAGTTATGAATGAGTAATAACTCATTTATTATAAATTTGGAATTTTAGGACATATCAGTAGCCCGTGCCGAATACAAGATATTATACAGGCAGACAGGCAAGGAAAGGGCAATTTTAGGTAGTCACTCTATCTTTCATACACTAGATAGATGTATATATGTCGTTTGTTGCCATATTCTATATTCGAATGATGAACACACACTATATCTAGTTGTGGTGCGGAAAAAATACAAGTACCGTCCCAATGGGAAAAACACAAGTACCATTCAGTCTAGTGGGACCCAGCTATGATACGCAGTGCCAGGGGCACATTACCTAGTTGTGGTCTAGGACCCAGATGAGGCACACAGACAAGTAGGGGATTTGGCTCTAAATTATGTGCACATACCGATTTACAGTGTTATTATTGTGTTACACTATGTGGTGCATTGCATATTTATCTATCGCATTTTACATGATTGATAGCCCGTTACTACTGAGATTCTTTTGAATCTCACATCTTTCCACAATATGTAGTTTATTCAGTTGAAGGAAGCGGCTCAAAGGGCAAAATCATAATTACCGGCATCTGAAGGTTCCGATTCAGTTCAGGAGAAGCAGTTGATTATTTGCAGGATTATTATTATTTTAAAGTCTGTAAATATTATGTACAAGACCCATGGTGATTCCTGTAATGTAATCATGTACTTATTATCAGTATATTTATGCTATTCCTATATGCCCACTGAACGGCGCGCTAATACTCTAGAAAATGTTGAAATAAATAAGGGGTTTGACAGTTATACCATAGTTATGCAAGACATTTGGGTTTTATGAGCAAATAGTACGCAAAATACAGTTTCTTTAGGTTCATATTGTCTCTTGGAACTCTTTGCAGTTCCCATTCATAGGCTGCACTAAATATATTCATGATTGTAGATTTCTTAGCTATTAACATTTCAGTCCATTGTCAGATCGTTCATAAAACTATAGAAATATTCTCTAACTAGTATAAAAATACCCTAAGAGTATTTAACCATGGAATGGATATTATATTTTATTTCGGAAAAAAAATTAGGAATATTGCATTTCTTTTTCCAAAAATAGCAAGCTCCTTTGAGATAGGGCTAATATCAAATTATGAAATTACCAGTATCATCACGGGGGGAAAAAAACTAACTTAAGCCACACCATATATCACCTTCTCCTTTCCAATAACAGTTTTGTGTCCCACTTCATAACTGATCTACACTCCCAATTTCAAATCCCCAGGACTCCAATTTCAAAAGGTAAGCAGTACCTAACAAATAAAATGTAGCGTTCCAATTCTCTCCAAATGTTCACAAAGATAAGCTTTATTAGTTGAGAGCCAAAAACAACAAACATTGTATTATATTTAACACTAAGCATACCAATCCCACAACATACTCTCAACATCACCAATCCCAGACCTGTGGCCTTTCATTTTCAGGTCAAAAACCTAGGTCATCAAAAGCAAAGCAGACAAGATCTACATAGAAAATTAATGAACTATACAATAGAAGTGTAAAGAATACAAGAATCAATTGAGTTTACAAACAACTTGGAATCATGAATTCCAGTTTACCTTCAATTCAGCAAGAATCTCATCAGTACTTCTCCCAGATGCACAGATGATAAATGTAAACCCAAATTTTTCTCTATAGCGAGCATTCCATTCATATAATTCCTACAAAGGTGAAATGGACCACATTAAGGTGACTGCCTTTCATTTATAAATCGTATAAATATCAGCTAATAAATAAAATAATGCTTCCAACAAAAAAGCCAATAGATATGTAGTCTGTCAAATCAGCAAAATGGGGCTGCAAGTACAAATGACAAACAGAAACCAGATAAAATTTTAGGGACCATGAACTCTGAAGTAAGTTGCTATATCAGTATCATAAAATTAGAAGAAATAGGAAACAGCCATTAAATGGAACTTCTAAATTAATGAAAGCAATAAGTACACCTGTAAGCTAGAACCCGTAGCAGTGGCCAAAGCAGTTGATTGTTCACCCTTACTCCACCTGAAAGACAGTATCTCAGACAAATTACTATCATTATTATCATCCTACGTAGGTATCCCCCTCCCCCCCACCTCATGTCTGTTCAGTCAATTATTTTTCAAAGGCGGCTAACAAAATAATGAAGGCCCCTGAAACAGTTGCATGAGATGCAATCAGAAAGGGACAAGTGAAAAAATACAAGCACGAAGAGAAAAGAATATGCATCAAGTATGCCATTTTCTCCTTTTTTTTTTCCTTCTTGTTATTCACTCTAAACGGCACACTAATTTTTCTGGTGACCTGTCAATTGGAATTCATGACCTCTACCTATTAAAGAATTATTTCCATGGAAAAAAAATAAAACTATTACAGCCCACATCAACAAAAAGTTAGGGTTACCGTCAGCCTTCTTGAAATAGGCATCAACCCTAAAATTCTAACTGAACTTATAGTAGATTCTCAACATCAAGCAAGAAGCAGCTAATCAACTATATATTCAATTCCGATGTCATACCAACAATTGCATCCATAATCATTGATTAGTTTGATCCCTTTGGGAACCAATTACCAGTCGTTTCATAAGTAATTTTCCAAATGAAAAATAAAAGAAAAGAAATTTTCTGCACTAATTGGATTTCTAAAATTTGCCGGGAAAATGAACACAACTTAAGGAATTACTGAACTGAGCACTGGTTTCAGTGGTTGGAGCGGAAGCACGGGCTTCTCCGATCTGAGGATGAGCCGAGAAAGCCTCAAGCCAGCCATAGACATCAACCTTATTGAACCAAATGTCTCGAGCAGTTGATATGGCTTCTTGCAGAGAAGCGAAAGGAGAAGCTAAAGCCATCTCTTTGGCGAATCTGGTACACCCGCAGCATGCTAAGTAGTCCTTCTCGTCAAAACGCAGGTCCATTCTCTGTAATCGGTAAGGAAGCTCAATCGCAAACGAAGATGATGGAGGGTTGATGACTGGAGAGGTTGGGATTGGGAATAATCCATTTGGTCAAAATAAAAAAACATTCAAATAGCCCGTGGAAATATCAAGGAATTAAAAAATATATCTTTTTTTTTTTTTTGCCAACGTAAAACAGATAATTTTAGAAAATAGAAATGATTCTCACGTTTTTATTATTATTATGAAACAAATATAAAATACCATTTAAATACCAAATAAATTTGTAAAACCTACAAAAGTCTATTAACATTTGAAAATGACATAAAAATGATAAGTATCAAATTGAAATTTTAAAGTATTAATATTTTTACTATTTTTCTTCTCAATTAAAAAAATAAATAAAAAGTACCCCTTACCGGAGCATAACCGTCGGTTAGTTGGAACCCTCTAACGGCCTGTGCTCCGACACAAGGGCCTTTTTTGGTGGTGAGGATTTTTTAAAAAAAAATTCTAAAAGGGTCAAGGGGAGGGATTGACCCCACCCCACCCCATTTGCAAAAGAGTTTGGGCCACCAAACTCCTATGATGTGTGTGTGTGTGAAGGTATAATGACTTTAACAAAATCAATAATAGAAATGATAAATATTTTGACAAAATGGATAATATGAATGACAACTAGCGCATAACGTCCTCACTAAATGTGTGAAAGTGTTGACCCAGAGGGGGTTTCTGACAAAATCAGTAATGAAAATGATAAAACCCGTAATAGTTTTGAAAAAATGGATAATAGGAATGACAACTAGTACATAACATCCTCACCAAATGTGTGAAAGTATTGACCCTTAAGGGGCTCTAACAAATTCACAAATTGAATGACTAAACCCGTAATAGTTTTGACAAAATGGATAATGGAAATGACAACTAGCACATGACCTCCTCACCAAATGTATAAAAGTGTTGGCCAAGAAGGTAGCTCTAACAAAATACATTTGGTAAGGAATGTATATCAATTTTGTTAAAATCATTATAGATTTAGTAATTAATCCCATTAGTGAATTTGTCAGAGCCCCTCTAGACCAACACTTTCACACATTTTTGTAAGGATGTTATGCGCTAATTGTCATTCCCATTATCCATTTTGTCAAAACCATTACATGTTTAGTTATTCCATTAGTAAATTTGTCAGAGCCCCTTTCGGTCAACACTTTCACACATTTGGTGAGGAGGTTATGCACTAATTGTCATTCATATTATTCATTTTGTCAAAACCATTACAGGTTTTATCATTTCCATTATTCACTTTATTAAAGCTATTATGCCTTCATTTATATATATATATATATATATATATATATATATATATTAAAAGAGCTCGATGGCCTAATGGCCACCAAGCCTCTTAAAAAAGAGAGTGGGGTGAGTTTAATCCCAACCCTTGCCCCCTTCAGAAAATTTTTTAAAAAAAAACCCCAAGAAAATAGCCCCCTACATTGGAGTTCTGGCTGACGGTGGTGCTCCTGCAAGAGGCACCTTTTATTTTAATTTTTTTAATTCAAAGGCAAAACGGTATGGGAGTTCATGTGGCATTTTAATAAGTTCATGTGGCATTTAAATGGTATTTTTCCAAACAAACAAACAACAGCAAATCTCTACCCAAAAAAAAAAAAACAAACAAACAAACAAACAACTGCAATTTAAAGAGGTTACGAGAAAGGAACAGCAAGAAAAAGAAAGATCAATCGCAGAAGAATCAATGCTTATGCTTCACCACAAAAAAAAAAAATAGTACTCATGAGAAATTACGTTATAATGGAAGGATATGATGGCCAAATGAAAAAAAAAAAGGGGGAAATCCCAGATAAATCATTTGTAAATTCCATATTTGTTATTCAAAAGTTAATAATCCCAAATTGATCATAAGTATAAAAAAGAGATTCAATTTATATTTTCTATAGGAGTTTGATGATTTCATATCATCGTTTGGTTGATTATATGTTTAATTCTTTCTCCAAACAACTCAGTTGAATGCTCTTTTAGAGGAACAAATTATAGATTTGATATAAATTGCATGCTAAGTGGATCTTCAATAGTTTCTTAAAAGGTGTTTATTTGCAAGTGTTCTAGGAACAATTATTGACTAAGAAAACAACCCCAATATAGTTGTTTGGGGTTTAGAATTGACTTGGTAAATTATAACTCCCATGTCTTTTGAGGATGGCTATACATCTGTTCTCAGGAAGCTTCATCATCATATTTAATCATTTTTCTTATTTGCCCCTATTTTCTATATATTTTATCATTTCTAAAATTAGGATTTCAAAAAATATTTCTTTTAGTTCTTTTATTTTCTTTAATTGATCAATCTTTATACTTAATTAATCTAAGAAACAAATTAAAAGGTTGACCACTATATTACATGGCACTAATTTAATACTCTCCCCAATCCTTATAAAAGCTCAATAACTGAATTACGCAGTTTAAGAAAATGGTTAAAATTAGTTAAAAATAATAAGTATGTGTGAAACAAACTTTATTTTTCAAGTATGTCTTTATTTATGAAGGGCAAGTAAAAGAAAAAAATAACAGGAAAAAGATACTTTCATTGTCTTCTTTCTCATTATCTTCTCATCATCTCAACGTTACCCTTAGAACGTGAAATGGATAGTTTAAATTTAATATTTTATAAAATTATTCTTATAATATTTTATAAATTAAAATTTATTTATTTATTATGGATTATAATAAGATCTTAAGAGTTTAAACTTACTTATGTTTATAGAAATAATTTTATAAAAAATTGAATATAAACAATGGATAGTTTTAATCTAACGTGTATAAGAGATTATAAAAATAAAATAAAAAAGAAGACAATGAGAGAAACCTAACCCAAAATAAAGTAACTATAGGTGTAACTAACATTTTAATTAATGCAATACATATAGTTAATAAAAGGTAAAAAAAGGAAAAACTTATTAAATGTTCGAACAACTTTTGTTGAGCTCTTATAAACTAGACCAAAGTAATTCAAATTTTGGGCTGTTATCTTAGGCTCTTATTAATTTCAGCGTGATATGATGGAAGAATTTAAATGAGGAAGGGTTAATATCATTTTTGTCCCTCAAGTTTTCCCTTATTTTAATTTTGATCCCTCAAGTTTCAAATTATTGGTTTTAATCCCTGTAAAAGTAAAATAGTCCATATTTTTATTGAATTATAGGAACAAATGTTTTAAACGGAATGAAATTTAAATGACTAAATATTATATTAAGCCAATGAGATAATAGTACCCTTTTGGTTGCAAGTCATGAGAAATTTAAGTACTACTGGTTTTCAAAACACAGCTGATAGGAGCATTGAGTTAGTTAAATTTGACAGAAAAGGGTGTTTGATCAAAACAGATAGAACATGAAAGAAGAACAACTCTTTGTTGGGCTTTTACATATTAACCAATGAAGAAAGGAGAAGAATTCACCTTGTGCCTTTTCAGGTTCAACAGTGGGAGGGGTAGACGAACCATTTGCTACAGATGAAAAGAGTCTTTCAAGGCGCAATTCTGTTATTTTAATTTGCTCCTGAGCTGCATTCTCTAATTCAATTAATGGCCTGTTTGTAAAACGTCGCTGAGTAGTGCAAAGCAATATGTGATTAACTTCAAACTTTGAAGCTCAGACCCACCACGCATTTTCACTAAATGAATTTAGCATGAAATTGCAGGAAAATATAATTTCATTTCACCAAATCAGGTTTTCTTATTATTATTTTTTTTTGGGCGTGATTTTCACCACCTAAATATCTAAAAAAAAATCATCGAAAGCATGTAAGACTCAAGCCAAGAGAGGAATATATATTTCCTAAAAGAGATAAAAAACACAGAAGTTCAAAGAAAACCATTTTGAAGATGTAACGTTCACAGAATGAACAGCAACTTCCAAATTAACACCACCTATACCAACTGAGCACATTAGTACTCTTTCAAATCATCGAAAGTCTAATATACCGAATTTTGTAATTGGTAGAATGTGTAAATATTTAACCCGTGAAATAAAATGATTATCAATGTTTGCAGAAACATATAAGGCTATTTTCGGGATACGCACGGCGTTATCCATGGGAGTTAAGAAGTCAGGGTTACGAATTATGAGGATAAGTAGTCGGACGAAAACCGTCGATAGCCAAAGTATATATGGCGCCATTCTCAAGACTCAGGGGAGCAGAATGCCATGTAGCAGGCCTCGATATACGTGTCACGGTCCTGAGTAAAACCTGAGTAAACACCAATAAAGTAACTTTAATAAAGTAAGCAATCATGACTTAACTTTTGTGTTGGCTCCACAAAAGGATGACAAGTGTCCCTTAATCATTACGAAGGACAATGACACTTTTGTGTTGGAAGAGTAAAGAGGTGACAAGTGTTCCTCATCATTACACTCACCTTTATGCCTTTTATGTTGGCATCTCCGGAACGTGCCACCTAGTACCTAAGTCCGAGGGAATTCACCGGTCTCTAACTCGGTCACGTACTTGACTTCCCGAACACCGAATCCAGGAGTTCGGGGAAATTGTCAATTTTCTCCCTTCCCCTAACAATTATGGCGGCACCTGAGAGAGAGAGAAAGGGAAGACCAACTAGTTGATGACAGATGGCATCTCGAACACTTATCATTTGACACTTGGCACACCTTAAAGCCGTTAGATCTCAAGATTAAATCGCCACTTTTCATTCTCTTTTAAGAGGCCAATTCGACCAAGAGAGGAAAGAGAAGAGAGGAAATCTGAAAAAAGAGAGAACATAGAAAGAAGAGAAAAGGAGGAGGAATAGTAACATTTCCTGAGTACATGAGCCGCCAATTCCAACCCCAAATCGTCGTTATTGTCCGGTAAGTCTTTCAGGAAACTACTTTTACTCACTGTAAACTTCAATTCTATGGTCTCCGATTTCTCATCTAAGGTGTTTTGTGTCATTTAGCTCCACCGGAATACCAAACCGATTGTAGAAACACACAGAGGTAAACCTCAACTTCATTTCTAACTGATTACTTTGTGATTTCATTGAGTTTTCTTGGCTCTTAAACCCTTCTAATATTTTGGCTGGGGTGTTTTTGAGGCAAAATGATGTTTTTAATCATATATAAGGTGATATATGATGATAAATGATGTATTAGACTAGTTAGTGGTTAAAAATGAAAAACTATATTTTTCTTGTGTTGGGAGTAAATTTCGGTTAGAGGTAAAAATTGGTAGAGGGAGTGTGATTTTGGTATTTTTGAGTTAACCATTGAATTCTACAGGAAAAAACTATATGGGAATAGCTCCTAGTTATAATCTTAAATGATTTAGAATGAAAAATTAAAAGGTTGAAACTTTGTTGTAAAACCCGTAAGTACAAGTTGCACCGGGAGTTACCCAGGGGCGTCTTGAGCTAGGAAAGCTTAAGGCAAAAGCGCATGACTGCACCTTGTATAGGGTAAAAGCCCTAGGCAGCTAGAGACCATCAAGCGCTGTGATTTTGTGATAAGGGACCGGTTAGGCCTTTTGTTTGCTGCATAATTTGTAAGTGCTCTGTAATGCTTTGATTTACATATTTAGCATTCTGCATATCATATTTGTGATGGGTGTACTACTGAGATTTTTTGAAATCTCACCCTTTTTTAACAAATGATCCACAGCAAAGGCATCTAACTCCAAGGGTAAGAACGTAATACAGACGGATGAAGAAAAGACAAAATAATTATGGACTATGGCTATCGTTTTATTTTGGATGGCTGTAAATTATGTATATAATTAAGTAGAAATAGCGGTAGTAGTACCAATAACCGCGACACTGACCATAGTAGTTGTAATCCATACGCTGAACTTTCAGTAACGCGCTAGTATCCAAAAGCAATAATTGAACTAGAATCGGGCGACAAACACCAAAAGCCCATAAGTTAATCACCACTACGCAGGCTATTGCTAGAAAATGCTCTACATTAAAAAAAATTTTTGAAACCGATGAGGGTAATGAATTTGCAAACTAGTATGAGACCACATATAATTATTTTTAAAAATTTTCAAAAAACCCATTTAATTACAGGATCAAACCCTGCATTGAAGCTAGGACTTTAATAACCTATTGCCTGGTAATGTCTTAAGTTTGTAAACATTACAGGACTAAAACTCATCAAATGTTTTATAAGAGACAGTATTACAAAAAGCATGTAAGACTTGAGCCAAGAGAGGAATATATATTTCCTAAAAGAGATAAAAAACACAGAACTTCAAAGAAAACCATTTTCAAGATGTAACGTTTATAGAATGAACAAAAGCTTCCAAATTAACACCACTTATACCCACTGAGCACATTAGTAATCTTCTTATTACTATTTGATTCTTTCTTCTTTTTTTTTTTTTTGAAAGATACGGTCATGCCTAGTATCTATATAGATTAAGCAAACTCTAAATCACTAAACTAAGCCAAGACTTAAAGCTCTGATTCACCACAAGTAACTATAGCATCATAACAAATTAGAATTACACCTTGAAAATATTGTATGGGTTAATAGTTGTTTCTCACACAAAAGTCTTCAACCCTGTTTCGTTGATTCTTTCTCTGTTTTAAGTAGGTCTTTCTTTCACTACAATATGTCCCCAAAAAAAAATACAGCAATCACAAAACCCACCATTTGATAATAAAGCCCCTGTCAATATAAGCATTACGAAGAAGTTCCTTGTGTTCTAACACCTCTTTTTTATTCCTTAGTCCAGTAACACTCCAGGAATATTAAACTTGGGAAAAAAAGGATAAGAGGCATAAGCTCTAATATATAAAATAATCTAAAATAAAGCATATTCAATTATATTCCTATATTTGAGGCGTGGAATTATTTTCCATAGTTATGCAAGATATTTAGATTTTATGTGCAGATAGTATGCGTAATACAGTTTCTTTAGGTTCATATTGTCCCTTGGAACTATTAGCAGTTCCCATTCATCCGCTGCACTATACATATTCATGATTATAGGGTTCTTAGCTATTAACATTTCAGTTCATTGTTAGATCGATCATAAAGACTATAGAATATATTCTCTAACTAGTATAAAAATCCCCTGAGAAGAATTTAACCATGGAATGGATATTATGTTTTATTTCTGAAACAAATATATTTGAATATTGCATTATTTGTTCCAAAACAGCAAGTTTCTTCGAGACAGGGCTAATACCAGAAAACTATGTAAACTTTCATTTTCAGGTCAAAAATCAAGGTCATCAAAAGTAAAACAGTCATTCGTCTACAAGGAAAATTAATAAACTATACAATAGAAGTGAAAAGAATACAAGAATCAACTAAATTTATAATCAACTTGGAATTATGAATTATAGTTTACCTTCAATTCAGCAAGAATCTCATCAGTACTTCTCCCAGTTGCACAATCATAAACATAAACCCAAAATTCTCTCTATAGAGAGCATTCCATTCATCCAATTCCTACAAAGGTCAAATGGACCACATTTAGATGACCACCTTTCATTTATAAATTGTATAATTCATGAAACAATGTTTTCAACAACAAAGCCGGTAGATATAGGGGTGTTTAAATCCGGAACCGCGACCAGGATCCCCCAATCCTGGTCTCGGTCCCGGTTTATGGCCAGGATGCAAATATGCATCATGGTCCCGATTTGATCCCGGTCCCGGGATTACTGGGACCGAGAATTCCTGGGTTTTTTCTTAAAAAAATTAATTTAAAAAATATTATTATATTAGTTAAATTTTTCATAATTTAGTGTTTAAAATAATTATTTAACGGCTAATAAGGCTATAATAATCATACAAATTGATTTATAATTGAAGATTAACATTTTATTATTATTATTATTATTATCACCTTCATCATCTTCGTTATTAGCTTTATACATTATATAGTTATGATTAATATTATGATATATATGGTTTAACTCCAACTAAAAATGTAATACACATCTTATCAAATGATAACTTAATTTATAGAGTAAAAAATACAAAAATAAAAGGATAACTTAATTTATAAGATAAAAAATTAAATTAAAAAAAAAGGGACCGGGATCACCCTGGTGATCCCGGTAAATCTCGGTCCCAGTCCCGACCGGGACAGAAAATTTTCGGGATTAAATTTTCGGGACCGGGCCGGGACTACGGGACCGGGCCGGGACTACGGGACCGGGCCGGGACTACGGGACCGGAATACTTTGAATACCCCTGAGTAGATATATGGGGCGGCAAATACAAATGACAAACAGAAACCAGACAAAATTTTATGTATCATGACCTCTGAAGTAAGTTGATGGCAGAGATCAGTATCCATAAAATTTGAAGAAATAGGAAACAACCATTAAATGGAACTTCTAACTTAATGAAAGCAATAAGTAAACCTGAGAGGTAGAATCCGTACCAGTAGCCAAAGCAGTTGATTGTTCAGACTTTTTACTCCACCTGAAAAATAGTTTCTCAGACAAATTACTATCATTATTATCACCCAATGTTTGTACTTCCTCTCCCTCTATCTCATGTCTGTTCAGTCAATTATTTTCAATGATGAAGACCACTGTAACAGTTGCATAAGATGCAAGCAAAAATCCATTACGGCTAACTTCAACAAAATGTTAAGAGCTCAAATGGATCGTCTCAACCTTCATAAAATAAGCATCAACCATATGCTAAGAAACGGAAGAATTTTTAATTCTAACTGAACTTATAACAGATTATCAACAACATCAAACAAAGATTAACACAATTTAAGGAATTACTGAACTGAGCTCTGGTTTCAGTGGTTGGAGCGGAAGCACGGTGTTCTCCGATCTGAAAGTTAACCGAAAAGCCTGAACCCAGCCATTGACATCAACCTTATTGAACCAAATGTCTCGAGCAGCAGAAATGGCGTCTAGCGAAGAAGAGAAAGGAGAAGCTAAAGCCATATCGTCGACAAATCTGGTTCTCCCGCAGCATCCTAACAAGTCACTCTCGTCAAAACGCAGATCCATTCTTCAAGTACAAGACCTCAGTAATCAGCAAGGAAAAAGGAAAATGACGGAGGGTTGGTGACCGTAGAGGTTGGGGATACGGTGTTGTGTTTACAGTCTTTGAGACTCTCAGTCGGTATTGCACTAGGAAAACACCACACCACCACCAAGGTACTCAGGAGTGGCACTAAAGAAGACCCGTTAATTTCTCATTTCTCCAGCTGTGTCTTTAGTTAAGGAATTCGGATTCTTCGGCTCCAAGTCCCAGCGTCCTTGACCGGCATTAATTTTTAACCGTCCAGATAAAAAGAATACTCTCCGAGGGCACCACTTCATAGTACTTTTAAAATTAAAAATTAAAAATTAAAAATAATTTTGAACATTTTAAAAAAAAATTTGTAGTTTTCCACCCTTCGTCGTTTCAAAGATTAGTGAAAGGGTCCAGGTTTGGCTAAAAAAAATTAAACAATCGGAGTATAAAAATATTTATGAGTTTTTATTTAAAATACATTCAACATCATATATTTTTTAATCTATAAAAATATTCATGAATATTAAAAATATAAAAAAAATTAGAATTGTTAAATATAACTCATCACCGTTACTTTTTTAATGGGCCCATACTATTTTTACATGTGCATGTGTAATGATGTCGTTTTATATTTAATGATTCTTACATTTTTCTTTAATTTTGTATATTCATAATTATTTTTACACCTCCAAAAATTATATATAATACTAAGTACACTTTTAGTAAAAACTCATGACTATTTACATCATAACCCATAATTAGAATTCAGGACTAATTTAAACCGAGTCATATAGTAAAACAAAACTCTACCCAAGCGTATTTAGCATTTATGGTTTTGTTGATCTACCACAATTCAATTGAAAGTATTGTTTAGAGAATTAGATCAGATCGAACGATTTGACCGGTGGGACTATCAGTTATCACTAAGGTAAACCGGACATGTGCATTGGACCTTTTACTAGAGGAGCTATTTTGAGCCGTTGTTTATCCATTTTTAGGCCGCCAACCCTTGTTAGGCTAAAACCCAGATAGGTTTTTCAAAAATCATCTGGGGCCCAATAAACATGCAGGAAAAAAAAATTTTGCTGCAAAAAAATTTTAAAAAAATGGCATATAAATTTTAGACATGTTACTTTTTTATTTATATTATATGTTACTAATTTTAATTATTTGGTTTATTGCACACTATTTTATAAAGACACTTGAAAAACCTATCTGCTTAGAGAATCGGATCGGACCGAACGATCTGACCAGTGTGACTGTCAGTGATCACTAAGGCAAACCGGACATGTGCATTGGATCTTTTACTGGAGGAGCCATTTTGAGCCGTTGTTTATCCATTTTTAGGCTGCCAACCCTTGTTAGGCTAGAACCCATATAGGTTTTTCAAAAATCATCCAAGGCCTAATAAACATGCAAGAAAAAAAAACATGCAACCGGACAATCGAGGTTTTTTTTTTAAAATGGCATATAAATTTTAGACATGTTACTTTTTTATTTATATTATATGTTACTAATTTTAATTATTTGATTTGTTGCACACTATTTTATAAAGATGCTTTTGAAAAACAAAGCAATGAGGTTCATACTTAAGCTAAGGATGAAATTGGAAGTACTGGGATTGGAATTAAAGGTCTTAATTTTGGGTCATTTCCTCAAGAAGATGATGACATTTATGGTCTAAATGCCTTTCAAGAAACTCATGCTTGAATCAATCAAGAGCCATCAAAATTGGACAAGTCATAATTTTAGACATATAAATTTTAGACATGTTACTTTTTTATTTATATTATATGTTACTAATTTTAATTATTTAGTTTGTTGCACACTATTTTATAAATATGCTTTTGAAAAACAAGGCAATGAGGTTCATCCTTAAGCTAAGGATGGAATTGGAAGTATTGGGATTGGAATTGAAGGTCTTAATTTTGAGTCATTTCCTCAAGAAGATGATGACATTTATGGTCTAAATGTCTTTTAAGAAACTCATGCTTGGATCAATCAAGAGCCATCAAAGTTGGACAAGTCATAAAATTATTATTGGTAGTGCATTTTGCTAGAATGATGATTGACATAATATTCTTCCTTAAATAGTATTTTTTGACTTTATTAACTTCTTATAAAATTAGACTAATGGCTTATTGATATATATATATATATATATATATATATATATATATATATATATATATATAAGTATTACGTCACTGGTCCAACCGAACGACTCAACCATTCCAACTGTTTGAACCATAACCTGTTAATCTTTTCAACTCGACATTCGATCTGACTTTTAAAAATATTAATTGAAATGTTTGTTTGAGTCGAGATTGATGTGGTTCAAACCAAACATTGCAAATGTCTTTTAGATGAATCGAGGTGATTACAGAAAACTACACAACAAATTACTAAAATTATTTAAAAATTATTCATATTGCTATGAAAATAAAGATAAATCTAAAATAAAAGAGAACAATAAGAGAGGGGAGAATTTGAGAGAGAAGTGGGAGAGAGCAATTATCATTCTCACTTTGTGTGTTCTATATATTTGTGATACATAACCTTTATTTATATTTATAGGTATCTAAGAGTCATCATCAAAAATTTTTATTAAAATATAATAAATGTATATTATATGACCCTTCATATCATTCATGTATATAAATCTACATTAAATAGCCTTTTATTTCACAACTACTGTTTATAAATAATGATTAGGGTATGAGAAGTCAAAAGTTTATGAATATCCGTATATAATTAATATTTATAATAATTTATTTTTAAATTTCTAAATTTAATATATAACAAATGAAGTGACATTATGAGATGTTAGATTGATCTGTATTGGTGAAATTCGTGCCGAATGATGCTGAGAATATTCGGATCCTATTTGTTTAACCATCTGATACGTGTCAATCGTCTAGGAAATCTTGCAAAGGAAAATCTAAAGGCTCACGTTGGCAAAACATAAAAGGAAATTTTATCTTGCCTTCTATCATGAGCACCAACCACCACACATTCCAAGACAATGAATACAAGAACGCTTTTCGTTATTTTGTCTTTTTCAAAAGTTACGGTGAAAAAATCTTTTTTTTATATAAATTGAGATAAAATTTATCTTATAAATTTATCTCGTATATTATAAATTATATTAAAAAAATAGTTTCTACCGCTAATTTAAATAGGTACTTAGTGCCCCATGCCTGATGGTTTCATTCCCTAGCAACCTAGATCCCTGCTTGGATGAAGAGTTTTAGGATCTGTTTAGTACAGGGGATTTGGAGGGAGGAAAATTTTTTGAGTCAAATTTATTTTAAAAAATATCAGAGAAATGAGGTTACAAAATTTTGATAGAAATAACAGATAAAATAAAAAAGTATGAGAAATTAATTAATTTCTTTTTTAAGATTTGGTTAAGGGTTTCTCTTTTGAGCATAAAGGATTTTTGTTTCTCCTAATAAATATGTTTTTTAGGATTTAAATTTGTGTTCTTCTCATTTTAAAGGTGAGGCCGCTTACCACCTCAACAACAACTTATCTAATTTTCTAATTTAAAACTTTTAGCTATACTTCTCCGACTCTTTTTAACCCAATCCAAAAAAATTTCCCTCACTCAATTTCTCTCCTCTACCCTCAAACCAAACAAGCCCTTAGAGGATAATGAGGCGGAAAAATATGTTTGGTTAAAAAGATGGAGGTGTGGGAAGCTCAATTAGACTAGTTTACACATAAAATATTTCCAATATTCCAATTATACCCTTTGACTTAAACTATTTTTCGTTTTCATTCACTGGATGTTACCTCACCTATTCTTTTTCACACTCATCGTGTTTATAAATAAGGTCATATTTTCTTAAATTTTTTTATATTTATTATTTTTAATTAATTTTAATCAACAATTTGTTTTGCATGATTTAGTAAATGTTCCTTATAAAAAAATCATGGGGAATAATAGCACAAGTACTAAAAGACAAGTCACCTACTTACCTTATACTCCCTCTGGTTTATAAGCAACATTGTTTCATATAAAGTTGATGCCAGCATTTTTGTTTTCTTGTTTTTCCAACAATGCTATCATATTAATATGTGTGTGTGTATCACCTGAAAAAAGCTGATTCTATACGCTACAAGTAACAATTTGGCCTTACTTAAAAATTTAATGCACTTTTTTTAATTTTTATCTCAAATATTTGCATATCTCTTTCATTTCATTTTACACTCATTATTTTTCACACTTATCATCTTCATAAATGAAAGTATATTTAAAAAAATTATTTTTATTACATATTTATTATTTTTAATTAAAATTAATCATTGGTTTTGTGAGTATAATTTTGATAGATGTGACTTGTTAATACTTATATTACCCTGATCTTATTTATAAGTTCATTTTGATAAAAAAATTTGATCCTTACTATAAGTCCAATTTTCAGAATAATAAATGCATTTTTTTTTTACTTTTTTTGCTCATATTAATTGTAATAAACCAAAAAAATTATTTTATGTTGAATTTTTAAACCAATCATAAATAAACGTAAAAATAAAAATTTATTTTATAATTAATAATTTAACTAATTTTTTTAATATGTAAGATTTAATTAATTTAAAATTATAAATAAGATTATATTGATAAAAACCACATGAGTGATTATATTTGTTTGGTCCCCCCCCGGAATATAGATATTTTTATCCTCTGCTGTACGGGCCTATCATCTAGGAAACCTTATCCTCTCACCTTAGCCAATCATCTTTTTTTTTTTTTTTTTTTGCCAAAACCTTAGCCAATCATCTAAGAAATCTTATTCTTATACGGAGATGTCAAAACTATTTTATTATAAGATATTAATTAATAAATGTATTTAATCTTTTTTATAAGGCACTTATTTATTTTTAAAGAGCATTAAATATTTTTTTTATGTATGTCCATAATTAATAAGAGTAGTGGGTGAGAGTGATAATTAGTACTCCTTTTAGTCCTTAATATAAGATATAAACTAACAATTCTCACAAACTAATAAACATAGTTAAAAATATTAAAATTTTCTTAAAATTTAAGTCACTTCCAATATTATCTCTACTAACTACATTAAACTCAAAAATCATATTAATTATTACACTCTCCCACTACCCTTATTGATTATGGGTATACATGGAAAAAAATTAATACTCCTTGAAAACTTGCAAGTTCCTTATAAAAAGGATAAAAAAATTTGTTACTGTAGTTGGTGCCTTATAATAAAGACTAAAGGAAGTATGATATTAGAGTTTAGTGTAATTTGTAGCGTAATATTAGAAATTATTTAAATTTTAAGATAAATTTAATAACTTTAATTTTTTTATTGATGTGTAAGAATTGCTAGTTAGTGTTATATAATAAAAAATAAAAAAAATACTTATCTTATATATCATAAAATAAATAAAAAAATAACTTATATCATTATTCTAAATATGCAGCAATAAGTCAAACAACCAATCCACGGTACACTTCCATTTTTCTTATGGGGCCACCGCACATTTCAAGGCAATAAATACGACGCAAGAATGCTTTTCATGAGTAGTATTTTGTTTGTTCTTTAGTGCAAGCTGCAAGGCCAGATGGTTCGCCACTGGCGCTGTGGCGAGTGGGCACGATCGCTCAATTTTTGTGGGACCAATATATATTTGCGAAAATCACTAAATTCAATGGAAATACTAGAATTCGATTAGACCAATACTTTGATAAAATTCCTGATTAGCACATGTTAGATTAAGGAATTTACTTATATGCCTATTTATGATTTTAAAATTTGATGATTTTATTTATATACTTTTTTGCTCAGTTGTCCTATTATCTCCAATATCATTATCCTTTATCCATCCCCTCCATCCTTCGTCTGGTCTCTCCAGATCTGTACATATGAATGGTCACAAAATTATAAAATTTTCTGTAACAAGAAAAAATTATCAAATTTTCAGAATAATGAAGTTAGATTTTGATATTAAAATCCAAATCGAGGTGGTTTTGGCATTGATGAGTGATATGTCATTCTTGTGATTCTTAGGCTGAAGCAAGGCATTCCCCGTATACAGTTTTGAGAAGGAATATGCTAATGATTGTAGAATAAAGTACTTATAAAAAATTGATATTTAGGGTGTCAAATACTTTTGGACCTTTGGTATTATTTCTCAAATTGTTCCTACTTTTATCTGTACCCAGATCTGTTTGACAATCCGTTCAAAAAACAAGATCTGTTTGACAACATGTCATTGGGGGAGCTCATGAAGAAACTTCGAACACTGAAGTTCAAATCTTGACTGTGATATTGGAGAATGGTCAGTATAAAATGTTTTTCTTAAAAAAAATTCCTAATAAATAACTTTACAAATCTTAATTCTCAAATGATAAAAAAGTATTTTAAATATTTATAATCTCAGAGAAATGTTAATATCTTATTTGTTTTTTTAAAAAAATTTAAAAGACATGACACAAATTCTCTAATTAAATCTCATTTTTACTTTATTTTGTCTTTTTTTTTTCTTTTTTTATGGGTTTCATGCCGAGAGGGTCTAACAATGGCAGCTGAGACAACCTCCTCCAACAATGGCAATGGTTGCCTCAATCTCTTCTAGCAACAATAAAAGGCAATGGTTCCCTCCTCTAGCAATGAGGAAGGAGGAGGTAAGAAGATTTGGGTAGAGATGGTACCTTCACTTCTATAATTTTCTCAAAGGTCTTTTGATACTCTCAAATTTGACATAATCCTTGAGGAAGATCTGAATTTTCAAGAAGACAATTTTTTTGACTTGTGATCTCACAGGTTGCAAATTTTCACAAGATTTGATAAGAATTTCACAAATTCCGATAGAGGCTTCACAAGTTTAGATAAGGTTTTTATTAATTCTCAAAATAATTTCACAGCTTTCTTAAAGAATTTCACAAGTTGAAAGTTAAAATTCACAATATTTGATAAGGTTTTTCACAGTTCTAATAGATGTTTCAAGAGTTCAAATAAGATTTTCAAAAATTCCGGAAAGAATTTCATAAGTTTATGTCAAGTTTTCACAACTTGCAAATCAAAATTCAATTTTAAAAAGGGTTTCACAAGTTGTGGTAAAGGGATCACAAGTTTAAATAAAGTTTTCACAAGTTCTCATAAAAATTTTCAACTTGCAAATCAAAATTCAATTCGGATAAGATTTTTATAAGTTCTTAAAGGAATTTAACAACTTCCTTAAAAAATTTCACAAGTTGCAAATCAAAATTCACAATATTTGATAAAGATTTTCTTAAGTTCACATACAATTTTCACAAATTTTGGAAAAAAATTCACAAGTTTATGTCAAGTTTTTCACAACTTGCAAATCAAAATTTAATTCTAATAAAAGTTTCACAAGCTATGGTAAAAGGTTCACAAGTTTAGTAAGGTTTTCACAAGTTCTCATAAAAATTTCACAACATGAAAATCAAAATTCAATTCTAAAAATGGTTTCACTAGTTCTCCAACATATTAAAGCTTTGCGACAGTTCTCCAGCCTCCTAGCAAAATCTTCCTTATAGCCCTCTTCTAAACTCATTGTATCTTTCTACCCCTTACAGACAACTTATAGAAAATCTGGGTGTTCCATCCAGCTACATTCAAATCGAAATGTATAGGGAGTGTTGGTACTGGAGAAACAAAGTTCAACTAGTGGCAGGTGATGGTCCGAACCGATTAGTTCTAAATGGAAAACTTGGGCTTTAGGGAACCAATCTCGGAGATCGGTGTTTGCTAGTGCTCTGTCAATTCTCTCTTTCACATGATTTTCATTTGCTCGTCTGTTATTCCAGGTAAAATTTGAACCTTTGTATCCCATATCCAACAAACAACAGTCAGAAATTTGCCTCTGAAACTTTAAAATCTTAGTAACTACTCTTGGTCGTCCACCCCATTTTTTACTCTGTTCAGGTAAGTCATTAAAATCGCCAACATAAATCCAAGAGCCATCAATATTTTTGAAGATTAAACAAAGCTTCTCCCAAACCTTCCGTTTTTCAAAATCCCTTGGTGGGCTATATACACACGTTGTAAACTTGGGAACATGTATAGACGAGGATTGAACTGCAACATAAATGATAGTACTGGAAGAATGCAGAATTTCAACAACCACTGACTCTGACCACCATAATGCAAGACCCCCACTTAGACCTACTGGGTTTACAATCCAATCATCATCAAAACCACATCTTCTACGCGTTCTTTTAACAATTTTTTCTTGTTGTTATTTCCATAAGGAAAACCAAATGGGGTTTTTTTTGCAAACCTCCTTCAAGTTTTTAACTGTCAGAGCTACCCCTATGCCCTGACAGTTCCACAAAACAAGCTTCATGACGGCTGCGTGGCTGTATTAGGCCAGCCACTCTTGCCCTCAGCAGTGTTGCAATCTCCATCTCGATCAAATGAATTCCCAGAATTCTTAACAGTAGACAGATCGAGTAGGGAGGAAGTACTAAGATTTGATTGCATGATAGAACTCTTACCTCGCATTCCTTTTTTGGTTCTTCGTACATTCCTTTTCCTGGGAGTTGTTTTACCCATTGTAACAACCTTACTTTCCTTTGATTCGCTTCCTTTATCTCGCTTGAACTTTTTGCTTGGCTGTGGACCATCAATCACTGGCGGGGATCGTTTAAGCATTACTTCTCCAAGCTTATTGACTACCTCCTCCACTAGAGAGGAAGGAGTATACAGTATAATTGCTTTCTCGATAGAGCTACCATCTTTCACAAGCTCAACTAATAGCCCTTGACGACCCCCTGCTTTCTTAATTGGAGAATCCTTGCTACTATTACTTTCGCATTTCTTTGTGCTCAGGCTGGACTGATGCAAAGACTTCATAGGGGATAGTATCACATTTGAGCTTTTAGTTTTATCCTTTGGGCCCCTTTGTTTATCAACGCTATGCCCCTTGCCCATACTTGGGCTTTCAATTTGCACTCCCTTATTAGGCCCCTGCTTTGGGCAGCTATAGGAACCTAACGCCTCACGTGAGTTTGACCTTTTTTGTAGAGTATTGCTCTGCCTGCTGTAACATCCTAAATTTTTAAATAGTAAATAAATGTTCTTAAAATGTGATTTATTAAGTAATATGAGGTTTAGAAAAGACCTAGAAATATTTTTGTCTATATAAATCAATCAATATATATATATAAAATAATATGGGCCCACAATTATTTATATCACCTACTCTTTCTCTGTCTTCATAACATATATATTTATATATATAATATTATAATAATATATTATATTATTATAATATTATATATATTATAATAATACAAAGGCTGCTGCCCACCCTTTTTGAAAAAGGAGAGGGGTACAATCCTTCGTCTCTCCCCTCTTTATTTAAACGCACAAGGTGCGTATTCAGCAAGAGGGAGAGCATGAGCGAGAAGAGAGAGAAAGAAGAAGAGCTTTGAAGTTGAATTATTTGGTGTTAATAAACTGGAAGCATTCAAATATTGATAAAAATAGGCTTGGAATAGAGGTAACCTTGGTTATTTTTTTATATACTTGTCAATTATATATTTATATATGTATATATTAAAATTTTGGGATTTGTTGTGCTTTTGGAGGGTTTGATTTGGAATTGTATATTGAACTAAAATTATATTGATGAGTTTGGACATTCTTAGAGCCATTGGTATCACCTTTCTTTTGATCGGTTAAGGGACAGTGACACCTCCTTGGTTCTGTTCTTAAAAGGAGGGGAGCCATAGTAATTATGATAAGCTAGGGACCTTGATAAGGTGACGCCTTATGATTTAGGAATTATGTGTAATGGATGTATTTCTGTTAGATTATGTGTTAGATATGGCTCTAGTCAACGCTTATAAGAGGGTGATCAGGGTAATAAGAATGGTCTGTGCATCAATATTTGTTTAGCATGTTATATATGTGATATCTCTTATGAAAAATATTTGGAAAATTGAACTAAGGTTCAATCGTTTTGGAATCCTTTTTGGGAGGAGGTTTTGGTAACCAACTCGTGAACTGGTTTTTGAAAGGTTTTACATATAAAGAAATATAATTAAATTATTGTGAGTTTGAACTATATGTTCTCAATCTTGGTTTACATATATATTTCTAAATAACCAATGGTTACAGAGATATTTGGATCTTATGATTATTATTTTTATTTTTTTTTCCAGGTGATTATTTCAGTAGGGAGAAAGGGAATGCATGTATGGAGTGAGTCTTTAAGGCTCTTTTGTATCCTAAAGCTCATGTTATGCCTTTGTATTTACCATGACCATAAGACTTCCGCATTTTTATTAATTTTAAAATATTTTGGGGAATTAATTTGACCTTGTAAAATTGGGTTTTTGTTGATTATTGGCCATATTATAAATATGTATTTGGTTGTTGGATTGGGGTTTTACACTTGCAAAGGCCATCCCTTCCGCCTTGAGAAAAGTGACAACCACTCCCTAGCACTTGAATGTCAACTTCACACTCCCCACCGAAAGTTAGACTACGCGCCTCCATCCGAGGCTTATGTGTCCCTTTACACCAGTCTTCCTTCACTTTCATCAGTAAACCTTCAATGAACTTCGAGGATGATCCTCTCATGTGGCTACCAAAGGAAGCCTCCTCGTCCACCATTTCTTTTGAGTGCACACATAGTCTTTGCTCATGGCCAATTCTGCCACATTTATAGCAAATAGCTGGGAGACGTTCATACTTAATTTCAACCCATATCTCACTCCTTGCTGTTGGAAATTATGCCCTAGGGGGCCAATCATTATACTTTTGACACTATTGTTATTTAATGAATTTCTTTATTTTGTTATCATATCATTCGCATGTTTATTATGATAACTGTATCCTTGGATGAATCGTAAGGATTATCCTAAATGTCCCTGGTCGGTTATCTATGCGGGAGCAAAGATGAAATAATACAAGTATGACTTTGATGAGGTATGGAGATACGAATCAAAGTCTTAGGCGCTTGTAAGAATACGAGGTGCTGGACCAACCCATTATGAGAAAGCTGCATGGATTAAGTTATAAGCTTCTCTTATATATAACCACGTCACAATGCCCTTTAACCTGAGAACATCATGGATTCCTACATGAGAGTTGCTAACCTTTGACCGAGTGATGATAAAGGCTTCGATCGGGCTTAGTGGTTTTCATGTAGAAGAATGTGAATGGTCAAGATGGAATTTGTCCCTCACATTAGTAGAGAGATATTACTGGGCCCCTCAATAAGTGAGTTTGAGAAATGCATGGCCATACTGTGATGGAAAGGAGTTTTCATTTCAATTATCAAACTACTCAAGAGTCGGGAAAGTAATGGTTAAGAACAGGAGAATGACACTATCAATGCCTTATCCTTGACCAAAATATAGTGTGACAAAAGGGACGTGACATGGTGTATGATAGGTTGCATCGTATCATCGATCCTTATGTGAATTGGGTAGTTGTAATGTCTTGCTAGAGGCCATTTGCAACTTGTGGGCTAGTACAGTATTGGCCAACTGCCAACTTCATGTAGGCCTATAGGGTCGTACACAAGAATAGCCCAACACGAGCTATAATGTCCAGATTCATTGAATCTAAGATATGTCTAAGATTCAATGAATACAATGTTTGATCTAGGGAGGACGGATTTTATATATATATATATATATATATATATATATATATATATATATATATATATATTATGTATTGTTAGTTTTATATTTAATTTATTTGATAAATTAAATAACTAAAACTAATAGAGATGTCGTATCTCATATTTAATTTATAAAGATAAATTAAATCAGTTGGCTCTTTATTCAGATTAAATAAATAGATTATATTAGATATGTTGGATAAATTTAATTAAATCAAAATTTATTTAATCTAATTCAAATTTCAAAATTAATTAAGATTAATTTTAAAGATCTAATACGGCCCACGTAAGATATAAGACGTAGGGTTAGAGAACCCTAGATAGAGCAGACGTATTAAAGAGAGTCGCAAGAGAAAAACCTTAGAGAGGAACATCAGAGGCGCTAGCACGCTGCCGGTATTAGGGTCATGTTCGTGTGGATACCAGTAGAGGGAGCTGGTTCGTGCAGTTGGCTCCTAGAGATCAAACAAGACACAAAAATGAAAAAAGTACAACTCTAACTACTCAGTTTAAATGTCATTAATAAATCCGTGTTCGGGATTCAAAAATTTTAAACGGTTAATTTCTTCCGCTGCGTGTACGAATCCCAGCACTTGCTTCTCGTGAAACCCGGCACCCCGCTAACAGGGGACAATTAATGTCCACTAATATCCTAGCACGAAGAAAGGTCCGGGCTAAGCTACTCTTTTTCCTGGGATTTTCTACCATGACTATTTCTCCAACCAAAGCTCCTAGTTTAATGGCATTTGCATAGTTCATAAAACCAAATGGCAATCCATGAAACTGTACCCAGAAAGGGCATTTATCAAAGCTAACTTCCATACATACTAATGCATCATCCCATGGCTGGAGATTCAGTAGATAAGACTGGATTGACCACGGACACCCTTGTAATACTTTCATATAGTCGGCTTCATCAGAGAACTAGAAGACAAAGACATTCTTATCCATGTCTAAAATTTCAACTGCCGCTTTAAGTTGCCACCCCTTCTGCACCATCGCTAAAATAGTATTGTGGTTGAGCTCCTTCAAGACTTCTATTCTACTAATTAAAGCTCCTCCTACACTGGATGTTGACACACAATCCAAAGTAAAGACCTTCCTATGCTTGGTAGAAGAGCTCTGCCCATGCTCTATCTCTTCTTTTTCAACTCCTTGCGAAACATCCTACCTTCTTATCCTTCTCAATACTCAAAACAAACACCTTACCGAGAATGCAACCAGAGTTGCAGTATCACTCCATTACTAATCTTGTAATCACAATAAGCAACTACAAGATCACTCAGTCTTTGCTAACGCAGTGGGCATTAGCAGGGAAAAGGATTTGTCGATGACTAGGGAAACCACCACCCTAAGGATGGAGAGGAACACCTCTCCCGTACGAAGAGAGAACGACTTACCCTAAAGATGAGAGAAAAAAAGTAGCTACCACAGTATTCAAACATTATTAACCTCCAATAGAAAAGGATTAATTGTAAGACTTAAATTGCAGATGGATTACAAAATGACCATGAAAAAGCCCCATTCGGCATATGCCTTGCTGAGTAATAAGGAGAGAGAAATTGATGATGAGGATGAAGGAGGCGAGGGGGTCGACAATGTCGTCTTGGGGTTCAATGATAAAATAGTAGGAGGAAGGGATGGTGGAGAGTCTATTGGAGTCAACGAAGGCTTTGATTTTCCCTTTTCAATTTCACCTCCTATTTCTTCAAATTTTTGTGTCTTTTTTCCTTCGAATCCCTTCCATCTTTAGTTCTAAAAGCCTTGCATGGTTTCAAAGAAACCCCATCTCGCCAAAGTGATGGGTTTTCCAATGATCACTGAAGCAGAGATTGTCTAAGCCTTTCTAAGGCGGAGGCGGAGGGCATGGCCGTGTGGAGTGAGGAAGAAAGTGAAGGGATAAGGGGTATATAGATTATGGATAATTCTGCAATTTTATTTTAATTTTCAAAAAAAAACCATAAGACACTAATATCTATTTGGGAATATGCATATTCATTATATATATTTGTCTTTTCACATTTTAAAGCTCTTTTTAAGAGATTTTCCCATGTTTTTTCCGTTCAAAGATGCTTTACACAATTAATCATTTTCAATTTCGAATCTCCAGCACAAAAACGAAAAAAGGTAAGAAATAACATGGTCATTTAACGAGATTCAACTATCTTTAACTAGTCCTCTTGGCTTAATTAAAAATGTGTTAAGCATATAGACTTGAATTTATATTTTAATATTTCAGCTAGATTTGATTGAATTTTTTTTAATATTTGTACCATTGTCCCTATAGATATTTTTTATTCCTTCTTGTAAGAACTTGAAATTTGAATTATTTATAGTCTTTTTTTATAAAATCTTACTTAGGGTTGTCTGAGCAGTTAATATGTTTTTACTATTTTTGTGCCTAATCAATTATATTCTTTCCTCTCATCTTTTTTTCCCATACCACATTATTTTTCAAACTTTCTCTTATTACTACTATATTTTTCTCTCTTAATTAGCCCTTATAAATAAGAGTACACTAGTACAAAAAGGGGTTTTAACGTCCTTATTTTGGAACTTTTAACGTCCCTTTACGGTGGAACGCCTATTCGAGGAACGTTGTAAATAAAGACTTTAGGTGTCCCCAAAGAAATTAGGGACGCCTAAAACAAAGACATTATGCATCTCCAAAGAAATTAGGAATGCCTAAAGTCTCAAATCCAGAAAGAAATAGGAGGAGGCGCAGTTAGCACTCTTTTCTTATGCCCCCAATGTTACACAAGAAGATAGTACCCAACACAAAATTTCAAATCACCAACAAACCAAACTAGCTAAGCATTTTATATTAGAAACATATTTAATATAGATAGCTCTTGTTATCTTGGAGTCACTAATATAATGTGGTGAATGGAAAGTGTATACAGGGGATCATCCAGAAGCAGGGGATTTTAACATGGGTTAGAAAGCATCAAAGTTAAAAAAAAAACCTATACACCAACGAAGGAGATATTAGCTGGGATTCTTGTTGTGATGATGAAGAGGGTCAAATCCGGTTAGGACTTTCCTAGCCGACTCTACCACTGTGCCACCAAAATCTTCCCCAAACTTTTGAACCTATAAAATGTATAAATCATGCGATAAAATGGATAGCAAGTAGGATACTAAAGAAGCATATCAAAGTGGTTTCCTTTTCTTGGTTTTCAAGTTTTAATACGTTAATGATAAAACATACAATATATATAGTTGCATACCTTTGTGCCTGAAGCTAACGAAGGGGCTCTGTTCCCTACCATGGGTGTTGCACAAGAACGGAGAAGAGAATATCCATGTACTCACAAGAACAGTTAAAGGGAGTGAGGAGGAGGACTGAGAGAGAAGAGTAGGGAGAAGGGCGAAGAGAGAGGAGTAGTAGGGAGTGAGGAGGATGCATAAAGGGAGGTCACTGCACATGCAATGGCCTGTGCGTCTTTCATGGTTGTCTTAAGTGTTTTAGGCATCTCCATTTTGTACGGGGACGCCTAAAACTCACCTTTAAGAGTCCCCAAAACCAATTGGGGATGCCTAAAGGTAAAATAAATTTTAAAAATAACCTGTATGCCTGTCTAAAATAGACAGCCATGATAATGTTTTAGGCGTCCCAATTTTGTATGGGGACACGTAAAACTCACTTTTAAGTGTCCATAAAACCAATTGGAGACGCCTAAAGGTAAAAAAAAATTCTGAAAAAAGTTGGCGCCATTTTAAAGCCCTTTAAGCATCCCAAATCACTCTTGAGAAGCCTAAACTTCATTCTAAATAACTTTAGGCGTCCTTAAATTGATTTGGGACACATAAAGTCTAAAAATTCACTTCGAAAATTACATAAATGTCACCGTCTTGACTTTTTACTTCCCTTTTTAAAAAAGGGATGTTTTTTGGAATAATAAAATGTATTTTCTGTAGTAGTGGTATACTTAAGAAAAATATGGCAAAAAAAGTAGGGGGGAAATGTTGATTTCTTATATATTTATTATTTTAACTATTTTTTTAAATTGCATAATTCAGTTATTAGTCTCTTACATAACATATTGGAGGGAGTATTCTCTAATATTTCTCCGATCCTTTTTATAAGAGCCTAAAATTTGACTTGTCTCGGTCTGTTGTATAATATTCCACTTGAGGTTGTATGAGCGTTTAATATATTTTAACTATTTTTGCCTCTAATTAATTATATTTTCTATCCTCTTATTTTTTTTCTCATACTATATTCTTTTTCATATTTTCTATTATTATTATTATTATTATTATATTTATCTCTTTTACTTATCCTTTATAAATAAGGGTATATTTAAAGAATAAAAAATTTATTCCTTATATATTTATTACTTTTAACTAATTTTAAATTTTTTTTTAAATCACATGATTCAATTATTAAACTCTTATAGGAAGGATTAGAAGGAGTACGGATCAATTATCTAGGAAATCTTATCCCCAAAGCTTGCTTGCTTAATTCATCATTTTGTTTGTTTTTTAGTGCCTAATACTCATTGGCCGGTGACGAACTATCCGGCCTTAGGCCTAAACAAAATGATGCAAAGCATTCATGAATTTATTGTCTTGAAGTATACTCCAAGATCAACCTAAAATTTAAATTATTTTAATTTTTTTATAAGATCTTGATAAAAGTTATCAGAACATTTAATATTTTTTTATTTTTATTTTTAATTAATTATATTTTTTATTTAATTAAAAAGTTGGTGATAATATATTTATTTTATTTCTCTCTCTTACTTGTTTTTTATAAATAAGGACATAGTTAAAAAATAAAATTTATTTCAGAGGTACTTATTATTTTGAACTAACTTTAATAAATTTTTTAACCTGTATAATTTGATTATTGAGTTTTTATAAATAAAATCTGAAGAAATATATTATCCATCCCGAGGCAAGATGTGTGGTTGAGATTTCTTTTTTCACCTTACCAACGGGAGGATAATATTTCCTTTTATTTTTTATTTTTTTTGGACTAAGTTATAAGATATCCTAGATGCTGTGGGGACAAGATAACGTCTCCGCGGGACCAATATATAAAGTAACTTCTTTTTAGTGCCAACGTTGTAATATTTATTGGTGGTGGGGTCAGTGGTGTTATCTGTGCTTCTAAAATGGGGGGAAAAATAAATAAGATATGAGGGAGAACATTGTCCATCCAATAGGCGAGATGTGATGTTAAGATTTCCTTTTTTTACCTTGCCAACGGGAGGATGATATTTCCCTTTTTGATTAAAGTTGCGAGATATAAGATATCCTAGATACTGTGGGGATAAGATTTCCTAGATGATTAACACGTGTTAGCGGGACCAATTTATAAAGTAATGTCTTTTCAGTGCCCTCGCTGTACTATTTATTGGTGGTGGGGTCAGTGGTGTCATTTGTGCTTATAAAATGGGCAAAAAATAAGAAGAGAAATCTTGTCTTGTCTACATATAATGGGCAAGAACCACCGCACATTTCAAAGGCAATCAATCAATGCAACGCGATAATGCTTTCCGAATTTTGATTGTTCTTTAGCACCTGACTAGTTTTTTGTGAGAATCAGATCTCCTCATCAGCTGCAATTATCCGCGTCACTCAGGGGTGAATTTCAGCCGTCCAGATCAATCTAATATATTTTCTGTGTGGTTTCCCAACCTACCTCATTTCAAGTGGAAGATTTATTGAGGATCTAAGCTAATTTAAATTGAGTTAGAATTATTTATAGTTTCCTTTACCTACCTCAATTAATTGGAGGATTTATTTGGGTTCTGGAGCACGCTCGGCAGTAATGAAAGAATCCCCCGATTGAAGTGAGGTAGGTTCAATAAACCCCACAAAAAATTAGAGAAATACTTATATATTTTATAAGTATTATTTCATTTGAACTCTATCCAATAAAAATATAATAATTCAGATCATTTTAATTTTAGTTGAATGATGACTCATTTAGAAAATTTCATATTTTATCTTGTTTTTAAGCAAAAACATCTTAATATGAAAAAAAATAAAAAAAAATGATCAATAAATATTTTCTTATAATACAAGACTGTTAAATATAACTTAACACCGTTATTTTTTGCAATGCCTACACTATTTTTCCATATGCATGTGTAATGATGTCATGTTATAATTAAAATCGCATTTTTGCTTCAATTTTAAATATTCATGGTTATTTTTACACCTCAAAAAAACTATAGTGCTGGATATACTTTTGTTAAAACCTCATGATTATTTTCACACCATAATCCTTAATTAAAGGTCTAGACTAATTTGAATAGAGTCATTTAGTAAAACAAAACTCTACCCAAGATTATTTAGCATTTATAGTTTTGTTTACCTACCACAATTCAATTGAAAGGTTCATTTGAGAAGAGACTGATATGGATCAAGTTGAACAGTAGTAGTGCAAATGTCTTTTAGATGAAGTGAGGTGATTACAAAAAACTACACAACAAATTATTAAAAATCTTTAAAAATGGTTTATGTTGTTATGAGAATAAAGATAAATCTAGGCTAAAAGAGAATAACAAGAGAAGAGAGAAATTGGGAGAGAAGTCGGAGAGAGCAATTCTATTTCTGTGTTCTTTATATTTACAATGCTTTATGCATAGCCTTTATTTATAGGCCGTTAAGAGTCATCACCTAGAGTATTTAGCATTTACAGTTTTGTTGACCTACCACAATTCAATTGAAATGTTCATTTGAGTCCAGACTGATGTGGATCAAACTGAATAGTAGTACAAATGTCTTTGGTGATTACAGAAAACTACACAAAACTAGATAACAAATCACTAAAAATATTTAAAAATGGTTCATATCATTATGAAAAAAGAGATAAATCTAGGATAAGAAAGAACCACAAGAGGAGAGAATTTGAGAGAGAAGTGGGAGAGATCAATTCTCATTCCCACTTTAAGTGTTATGTATATATGCAATGTTTTGTGTATAGCCTCTATTTATAGGCTTCTAAAAATCATTATCAATGATCATCATTGGGATAAAATGAATGGCACAATTAATACAAATAAATATACACTATATGACATTTCATATCATTCATGCATCTGAATATATATTAAATAACTTTTTAATTTTCTAACTGTTATTTATGAATGATGACTTTGATATGAGAGGTCAAAAGTTTATGAACATCACATATAATTAATATTCATAATAGATTTATTTTTTAATTTCTAAATTTCATATATAACAAATGAAATGACACACTATAACTCTATAAGATGCTTAGATTGATCCGTACAACTGAAATTCATGCAGAAGGAAGCTGAGAATATTCGGATCCATGTTTTTATACATTCGATACGTGTCAATCATCTAGGAAATCTTGTCAAAAAAGGAAATCTAATTACTCACGTTGGCAAAACATAAAAAAGAAATCTTTAGCGCTAGATCCCAGTTCGGATGGGGATTTTTAGGGTCTGTTTCGTAGGAGGAATTTGGAGATTTTTTTAAGTTAAATTCTTTTTTAAAAAATAGAAAAATAAGATTACAAAATTTTAACACAGAAAATATAAAAAATAAACTAAAATTTTTTAACCACATCTCTCTAATCTTTTTTAATCCAATCTAAAAAAAATTTACTGTTTACTCTCTCTCCCCTCTCCTCATTTAAAACAAGTCTTTAGAGGGGAGGAGGTGGAAGAATTATTTGGTTGGAAAGACAGAGGCTAAGGGCCCAAAAAGACGATTAGGACTAATTTACACATAAAATATTTCCAACATTCCAATTATACCCTTTGACTAAAACTATTTTTTCTTTATATTTATTGGATCTTACCCCACTCATTCTCTCTCACTCATCACCTTCATAAATAAGATCATATTTATAAAAAAAATCTCTTATACATTTATTATTTTTAACTATTAGAATCATATCCTATATAATTAGGGATTTTTTTAGAATCATATTTCATATAATCAGGGATTGTATATCAACATTATTAAGCAATCATATCGCATTAATTAGGAAGATACACACTTGTATATATAAATAGGCTCACTTTATACATGTTTTGATTCAAAGAATTTAGATTTACAATTTCCTTCTCTGTTTATTACTTTACATGGTATCAGAGCAAGGTTGGGCCCTCTGAAATTTGTTTTTTGGCGTCGAATTGTTGTGCATTGTTCGACATTGTTTTGGCACTGTTGTGCACTACTCAGCATATTTCACTCCTGTGTCCCTGAATCCTTTTGGACTGATGCCGTGTCTACTGTTTGTTTCCTCATCAATTGCATGCATTCGGTTGTCCTTAGTGGGAACGTTCCATATTATGTTTTGTTTCCTACCATTAAGTTGTTTCCTATTGATCCAAAAAATTTTGGTTGTGTCTATTTTGTTTGGGATGTCCGTCCAAGTGTCAATAAACTCGATCTCAAGTCCTTAAAGTGTGTCTTTCTTGGTTATTCTTGAGTTCAAAAAGGTTATCAGTGTTCCTCTCCTGATCTTTGTCGTTATCTTCTGTCCATTGATGTGACCTTTCATGAGTCTTCTCCTTTCTTCAAGTCTTCGGTATTATCTGAGTCTATCTCCGTCGTTGATGAGCTTGATAATGTCCTAGTTTATCGTGTCCTTGTCTCACCAGTACAAGCTGATGGTTCTGGAACCTGATATCATTGATGGTACTGATGTTGTCAATGTTTTGCCTTCACCAGTGACTGCTTTGTCGACAGATTCCGTTCATGACTCTCTGGTTCCTGATCATGATTAAGCAAATCCTGCCATTTTTGTTCCAAATCTAATTGTACCTGATTCTACTGTTGATCCATCTGATAACCTGCCCATTGCACTCAGAAAAAGGTACCCGTCCTCATTATCGTCCCAAAAGATATGCTGAATGTACCTATCATATCTCCTCATTTGTGTCCTACCGGTATATGTCCCCTGTTTCCTTTTCCCTTGTGGCTACCTTTGTGTCCATCTATACTCCTATCACCCTTCACTAAGCCTTAACTCACCTTAGTTGGCATGCAGCGATGGAAGAAGAAATGACGGCCCTTGAAAAAGCTGGTAACTGGACATTTATTGATCTACCTTATGAGAAGAAGGTCATTGGATGTAAATGGGTGTTTGTTGTTAAGACTAACGATGATGGTTCCTTGCAACAGTTGAAAGCTCAGCTTATTGCCAAAGGGTATGCTCAAACTTATGGAATTGATTACTTGGAGACTTTCCCCCCGTTGGCTAAGCTTACTTTAGTTTTTCTTCTTGTCTCTATGGCTGCCACCTATCATTAGGATTTACATCAGTTGGATGTTAAGAATACATTTTTGAATGGTGATCTCCTTGAGGAGGTTTATATGAAGCAATCATCTGGGTTCGTTGCTCAAGAGGAACATAGCAAAGTGTAATGTCTCTGAAATTCGTTGTATGGTCTAAAGCAAAGTCCTCATATGTGGTTCGATAGATTTTGTGATGTGGTTAATAAGTTTGGGTTGAGCCAAAGCAAGTGTAATCACTCTGTATTCTGCCAGCAGTCAAATGCAGACATGATTCTTTTAGTAGTGTATGTTGATGATATTGTGATTATTGGGAGTAACACCTCTGAAATCTCAGAACTTAAAGTTTTCCTTAACTCCCACTTTCAGACAAAAGACTTGGGACTATTAAAATACTTTCTTGGTATTGAGGTTTTGAGAAGCAAGAAGAGCATTCTTTTGACTTAGCGGAAATATGTTCTCAATCTCTTAAAGGAGATTGGAAAGCTTGGAACTGCACCAAGCAACATTCTTATTATACTGAATCCGTTCCTAAATCTTAATAATAGCTGTTTGATAAGCTTCCTGTTGACTTGAAGAAGAAGATTGATCCAAAGAAACTGAAGCTGTTTGCATCTCTTGAGAGATATAGAAGACTCAATAGGAAGCTGAATTATCTGACAGTAACTCGTCCTGATATAATATTCTCAGTCAGTGTATTTATCAAATTCATGGCATCTCCAACAGTGACACTATGGGAAGCCTTAAAGCATGTCTTGCATTATTTGAAAGGTTCCCCAGGTTGTGACATTTTTTTACACAGATTATAGGCACACTAAAGTCGAGTGCTTCTGTGATGCGGATCATATAGGATCTAAGGCCATAAGACGGTCTGCTACGGGTTACTGTGTGTTTGTTGATGAAAACTTGATATCTTGAAGAAGTAAGAAGCAAGGTGTTGTGTCAAAATCAAGTGTAGAAGTAGAATACAGAGCCCTGTTACAATTAGTATAAGAAATTGTGTGGGTATTTCAACTCATCAAGGAAATTGGCATCACCACAACATTACCTGTGAAACTACGGTATGACAATAAAGCAACACTACATATAGCATCAAACTTTGTGTTCCATGAGTGTACGAAGCATATTGAAATTGACTGTTGTTTTATTTGTGACAAGATCAAAGAGAATGTTGTATCTACAGGGTACGTGCGATCAAACGAACAACTGGCAGATCTTCTGACGAAAGCCTTAAATGGAATACGGGTTGGGTATCTTTGTAACAAGTTAGGCATGATCAATATATATGCTTTAACTTAAGAGAAGTGTTATAATTATATCTCGTATAAACAGGGATTCTGTTAGAATCATATCTAATATAATCAGGGATTGTATATCAACATTATTAGGCAATCATATCGCATTAATTAAGAAAATACACACTTTTATATATAAATAGGTTCATTTATACATGTTTTGATTTAATGAATTCAAATTTACAATTTTTTTCTCTGTTTATTACATTACATTAACTAATTTTAACATCTTTTAATAAACTAATTTTAATCAATAGTTTGTTTTGCATTATTTAGTAAATTTTCATTATAAAAAGAATAGTGAGGAATAATAGCATAAGCACTAAAAGACAAGTTACTTTATACTCCCTCCCTTCTGGTTTGTAACCAACATTCTTTCATATAAAGTTGATGCTAGTATTTTTTTTTCTTGGCCAACAATGCTATTATATTAATCTATGTGTGATAAAAGTTGATGCTATACCATTATACTCCAATTTATAAATCTAAATTAACTAACTCCCATTTACTAAGGAGAGTTAGTTAACTCATTAATTAAGGGCTACATTTCAATTTTACCTTCATCTATTATTGGTTTTAAAAGTCAACATAAATAAATTCTTGTTGTTTATTGTAATTAATAGGGTAAAAATGTAACAAATATTAAAAAAATTACTTTTATTACACATTTATTATTTTTAATTCGCTTGGAACAATGATTGGAGTCTTAAAAAGCAACTTTTCAATCGTGATTTACAGTATACAAGGTAAGTATGTGAGATGAGTGTTATCTCGACTTACTTACATAGACACTTGTAAGCCTTTCATAAGTGATACTCCATCTAGTCCTATTTATAAGCAAATTTCTCTCTCATGTGTCTGAAAATAGGCACTTGTAAGCCTTTTGATGATCTTTTTTATAAGTAACTTTCACTATGTGTCTGAAAATATAAGCTCTTTTGTCTGAAAATATAAGCTATTTTTTCTTATTTTACTTTTATTAAATACATATTTTTTATAATTAATTATCACACACATCAAAAGTTATATTCAAGAGAGAGAGAACTCACTAGATGAATGATACAAATAAATTATTGGAAAAATGATTTTTATTATCTCTCATACTTTTTATATATTCTCTCTCTGTTTTTATAAATATGGACATATATTGAAAAAAATATGACATTTTTGATACACTTATTACTTTTAAATATATATTTATTTTATGTAATTAAAAAAATTATTTATAAATAAGACTAAGGAGAATATCATGTATATATATTTGTTTAGTTGTCCCCACATAATATAGATATTTTTATACTCTGCCATTCGTGTCAATCATCAAGGAAACCTTATCTCCTCACCTTAGCCAATCATCTAAGAAATCTTATCATTAATAAATGGGTCATAAATTAGTGTTGGAGATTTACATAGTTTTAGAACATTTTTTATAAATCAAGATAAATTTTTTTTCTCATATTTATCTTTTAAATCATATAAATTATTCTTTAAAACTTAATCTAAATATATAGTAAGGTCAATAATCAAATCACTGTACACTTACTTTTTATCGGGCCACCGTACATTTCAAGGCACTAAATACAAGGCAAGAATTATTTTCTTGAGTATTTTGTTTGTTCTTTATAGCTTGTATAGTTCAAAAGGAGGGGATAAAAGAGAGAGGGAATATATAAAGAGTCATTTTATTTGATTTGATTTGAAGGAGAAAAGGGGAGGGGATATAATAATTAATTTACTATTTTACTCTTATATGTTAGTTTATTTTTTTTATACTTATATAAATAATTTAAATTAATTTTTTTGAAATGAAATTTATTGAAATTAGTTTACACATTAATATAAATCAAATAAATTATCAAAATTTAAATTTTTTTTACCAAGCGGACACAAATTTGTTTTAATTCATACTATTGGAATTATTAAAGTAATTATTGGTAAAAATAATAATATTACAATTTTGTGTAAAATAAGCATCACAGAAGCTGTAAGAGACAATGTCAGAACTCTATGAGTGCATGTTTTTTATTTTTTTAGTTAAGGGTATCACTGGAAATATGAAAAAGTCTTAAGAATAAAATAGTCAAATATTTTGTTTCCTCCAAATCTTCCTAATTTAGAAGGAATAAAATAGAGGAGAGGAGAGGGATTTAGAACCCCTATGTGGCTCCCCTCCCCTCCAACTTTTCAATAAAGTGAGGGACTTATTTTTCATCCCTCCTATCTCCCAACGAATCAGACACTTAGTGCAAATTGCAAGGCAAGATAGTTGGCCACTGGCCACTGGCGATGTGGGGGGCAAGAACGGTCAATTTTTGTGGGACCAATATACATTTGAGAGAATCACTAAATTCGATGGAAATACTAGACTTCGATTAGACCAATACTTTTGATAAAATTCCTAATAAGCACATGTTAGATCAAGGAATTTACTTATATACCTATTTATGATTTTAAAATTAAAAAATGGCTTAAAAATATGTTAGAAGTAAATTAATTGTTAAATAATACCACGCATATAAACATGTATCCATCATGTGTAATAGAGCTTTTATTGTGTGTAACCATATTCTATATATGTAAAAAATTTCTATAAGAAAGTGTAAATATTTTCCAGTCGTGTGTAGCATATCACTCATCATGTACAATAGTAGAATTCATCAATTAATTTACCTTAAGCTATTTTTAAACAATCCCCCTTTTAAAATTTGATGATTTTACTGATATACCATCTTGCTCCGTTGTCCTATTATCTCTATTCTCATACTCCTTTATCCATCCCCCTCCATCCTTCGTCCTGTCTCTCCTCTCTCCATTTGAATGGTCACAAAATTATCAAATTTTCTGCAGCAACAACAACAAATTATCAAATTTTCAGAATAATGTAGTTAGATTTTGATATTAAAATCCAAATCGAGGTGGCTTTGGCATTGACGTGTGATATGTCATTCTTGTGATTCTTAGGGCGAAGCAAGGCATTCCTTGTACACAGTTTTGAGAAGGAGCACGCTACTGATAATAAGGAAAATTAGAATAAAGGGCTTGTAAAAAAAATGATATTTAGTGGTCATGTCAAATACTCCATCCGGTCCTATTTATAAGCAATTTTTTTTAAATTGCACAAATTAAATTTGTAGTTAAAAGTAATAAGTGTGTCAAAAATATTATATATATTTTTTCATATATGCCCTTATTTATGAAAGTAGAGAGAGAATGTATAAAAAGTATGAGAGATAGTAAAATGTATTTTCCTAATGCTTTGTTGACTTTATTCATTTAGTGATTTCTCTCTCTCTTCTCAATATAACTCTTGGTATGTGTGATAATTAATTATAAATAATATGTATTTAATAAGGGTAAAACAAAAAAAATTATCTTATATTTTCAGACATAAGTGAAAATTATTTATAAAAACGACCAACCCCATAAAAAATAATATTTATAAATAGAATTGGAGGAGGACTTCAAGTATCATCTCTCAAGTTTGATATTTAGTGGTTGTGTCAAATACTTTTGGTATCATCTCTCAAATTGTTTTGAATTTTTTCTGTACCCAGATCTGTTTGACACATTGTATGAAAAACTGGACCGGACCGGCCGGTTCAACCGATGACCGGTTGGTGGTCCGATCCGGTTTGTAAGTTAGACCGGTTCAAACCGGTAAAACCAGTGGTTCAACCGTTCCACCCAGTTTTACTTTTTTTTTTTTTTAGAATTACATTTTTTTATTTCTCTAACTTCTATTTCACGCTATTTTTTAGGGAAAAATGAAAGTTTGAAGACCAAGATGGAGAGAAAAGTAGGCAAAGAAAGAATAAATCTAAAAAAAAATAAGATTTTGAGGAGATATAATAATTAATTAATTATAGGAAATGAGATATCATTACATAAATATAGGCACTATAACTAATACTAATAGATTTTAAACATTTTTTGTCTAGAGATCTTTATTTTTATTTATAGAAATCTAAAAATATATTAATATATATATTATCATTAATAAATTATAATATTTTAATATGACTGGTTCGACCACCAGTTCGACTATTGACCCTTGAACTTATACTATCACCGATTATCTGATTTTTTATTTCTTAGTTTGACAACATGTCATTGGGGAAGCTCATGAAGTTGGGGAGGTCATGATGAAACTTCGAATATTGAAGTTCAAATCTTGACTCGGATGTTGGAGAATGGTCAGTTTAAAATGTTTTTTCCCTTCAAAAAATGCTTTACACTATTGATGATTTTCAATTTCGAATCTCCAGTAAAAAAGAGGTGGCAAAAAAGTTAAGAAATAATATGTTTACTTAACAAGATTCAACTATCTTAATTAATTCTCTTGTCTTAAAAATTTGTTAAGCATATAGACTTAAATCTAGATTTTGATATTTAAATTAGATTTGATTGAAACCTTTTTTTTATATATATATTTGTACCGTAGTTCTTATAGATGTTTTTATACTCCCTCCTGTGCTCTTGTGAGAAAAAATATGGTCATTTAACAATATTTAACTATCATAAGCTAAAATTGAATCTAGATTTTGATATTTCAGCTTGATTTGATTGAAAATTTTTTTAATATATTTGTATCATTGTCTCTATAGATAATTTTACACTCCCTCATGTCTTTTTTTTTTTGTAAAAGCCTAAAATTTAAATTATTTTAGTCTTTTTTATAAGATCTTATTTAAAGTTGTTTGAACAGTTAATATGCTTTTACTATTTTTGTGCCTGGTCAATTATATCCTTCCCCTCATCTTTTCTTTTTTCACACTATATTCTTTTTTATACTTTCTCTTATTACTATTATATTTCTCTCTCTTTATTATCCCTTATAAATAAGAACATACTTAGAAAAAATATGGCACAAAACAAAAAAAATAAATAAAACAAAAGCATACTTAGGGGAAAAAAGTTCATTATATATATATATATATATATATATATATATATATATATTATTTTTAACTAATTTCAACTTTTTTCTTAAATTTCATAATTCAGTTATCAGTCTCTTATAAATAATGATATATTTAAAAAAAAGTTTATTTCATACGTATTTATTATTTTTAATTAATTTTTAATTATTTTTTAAATCACATAATTTAATTATCAAACTTTTATAAAAAAAATTAGAAGGAGTACGAGTCAATTATCTAGGAAATCTTATCCCCAAAGCTTGCTTGCTTAATTCATCATTTTGTTAGTTGTTTAGTGCCTAATCACGGATAGTTTGTCATTAGCGACTCTTTGAGTGGTGGAGGGCCAATTATTTTTGCAACCGTCCCACCTACTCATGCGCCAGTGACAATCTATCCGACCTTAGGCACTAATGACCAAACAAAACAAAATAATGAAAAGCATTCTTGGATTTATTGTCTTGAGGTATACCCATCCTATTTTCTTTTATAAAAAGTTAAAATTTAAATATTTAATTCTTTTTATAAGAGTTCTATAAAAATTATCTAAATATTATATTGAATGAGTTTTTTTTATATTTTTACCCCTCATTAATTATATATTTTGTATTAATTAAAATATTAGTGATACTCATATTTACTTTATTTTTTTATTTTTCCATTATAAATAAAAGCATATTTAAAAAATAAAATTTATTCTATATATATTTACTATTTTTAATTAACTTTACTTATTTTCTTAAACTGCTAAATCGATTAGTGAATTTTTATAAATAAGACATGGGACGAACATTGGCCATCCTATAGGCAAGATGTGATGTTAAGATTTCCTTTTTTTACCCTTTTTTTTTACCTGGATTTCCTTTTTTTACCTTGCCAACGCGAGGATAATATTTCCCTTTTTGATTAAGTTGCAAGATATAAGGGTTGTTTGAAATGACTTATGAAAGCTCTATAAGTGCTTATGAATTATGATTCACAGAATATGAAGTAACTTTTACGGTCTACGAGGCAGTTTTTACGATCTACGAGATGCTTTTACGATCTACAAGGTGTTTTTACGATATACGAGATAAATATGTGGAGGGGATTTATCTCGATTTACATGAATCAGACTTATATAATAAGTCCGATTCATAAAAGCAATATCAAACAGCCTCTACATATATGTGGGGATAAGATTTCCTAGATGATTAACACGTGTCAGAGGGACCAATTTATAAAGTAATGTCTTTTCAGTGCCATCGCTGTACTATTTATCGGTGGTGGGGTCAGTGGTGTCATTTGTTCTTATAAAATGGGCAAAAAAATAAGAAGAGAAATCTTATCTTGTCTATATATAACGTTGGTTTGAATTAGCTTATGAAAGTTTCATAAGTGTTTATAAATCGTGATTCATAGAATATGAAGTAATTTTTATGGTTTACGAGGTTATTTTTACGATCTACGAGATAAATATGTAGAGGAGATTTATCTCAATTTACATAAATCAGGTTTATAAAATAAACCCGATTATTAACAGAGTTTCCAAACAAACAAATAATGTGCAACAACCACCGCACATTCTATGGCACGTTTCAAAGGCAATCAATCAATGCAATGCAAGACTGCTTTCGGGATTTTGATTTTTCTTCAGCACCTGGTTAGTTTTTGTGGGAACCAGATCTCCTCATCAGCTGCAATTCTCAGCGTCACTCAGCGGTGAATTTCAGCCGTCCGGATCAATCTAATATCTTTTCTGTGTGGTTTCCCAACCTACCTCATTTCAAGTGAAAGATTTATTAAGATATATTGAGTGTTTGTATAACACTTAAATCATGATTTTAAAAGTTTTTTTTATAAATTAAAAAAAAATTCTCATATATTTAATAAATAAATCGTAAAAATTATTCTTAAAAAATAAAACTAGTTTAAATTAAGTTATAATTATTTATAGTTTTCTTTACCTACCTAAATTCAATTGGAGGATTTATTTGGGCTCTGGACCACGCTCGGTGGTACTGTAAAAATCCTCCGGTTGAGGTTCAATAAACCACCCAAAAAAATTAGAGAAGTATTTATATATTTTAGGACTATTTCTTTATTTAAACTTTATTCAATAAAAATATAATAATTTAGATCCTTTTAATTCTAGTTGGCTGATGACTCATCTGAAAAATTTCAAATTTTATCTTATTTTTAAGAAAAAATATATTAATTTTAAAAAAATAAAACAAAATGATCAATAAATATTATTCTTAAAAAAATAAAATTTAAAATTTTTCAAATGAGTTATCATCCAACTAGGACTAAAATGATATGAGTTATTGTATTTTTATTAGACATAGTTCAAATGATATGATACTCTTGGAGTATATACATATTTCTAAAAAAAGTACTCCCTCTCTTTTTATGTAATTGATTTAGGGTAAAATAAAAAAAAATGCATTACATGTTTATACAAAATCAAATTATTGCTTATATGAATATATGTACAAAATAAAATATTGTTTATAAATAGGAGTAGAGTAATATAAAGTAATGTCTCTTTTTATCATTTTTGGCATTCATAAATAAAAACTTACTTAAAAGCAAAATTTATTTTAAATCTATTTATTATTTTTAATTAATTTTAATCATTTTATTAAACCAAATATAATTTAATTATTGAATTTTTATAAGCACGACTAGAAGAAGTATTATGGTCCATCATATAGGCAAGATGTAATGTTAAGATTTCCTTTTTTCACCTTGCCAACGGGAGGATAATATTTCCCTTTTTTGATTAAGTTACGAGACATCCATGCAGTGGGGATAAGATTTCCTATATGATTGACACGTATCAGCGGGACCAATATATAAAGTAATGTCTTTTTAGTGCCTACGTTGTACTATTTATTGCTGGTGGGGTCAGTGGTGTTATCTGTGCTTATATAATGGACAAAAAGTCAAAAACTAACAAGGGAGTTTTATCTTTATCATATTTGGATAGTCTATTAATTATCAATTACGGAATATGAGGTAATTTTTATGATTTATAAAATAAATATATGAAAGAGATTTATCTGTATTTATATAAATTGGGTTTATGTATAAACCCAGTTCAAACCAAACAAACCTCGTCTGCACATAATGGGCAATCACCACCACACATCTGAAGGCGATGAATGATTTTCAAGTTTTCATGATTTTTAATTGCTCTTTTGCAGCTGATAGTTTGTTCGAACCGGATTTCCTCACCGACTCCTAGGTTGTTTGTCTTTATTTATATTTATATATAAGACTGATTTACATAAATCGAGATAAAACTTCTCCATATATTTACCTCGTAAATCATAAAAGCTATATCATACACCGTAAATCACGATTGAAAAGCATGATTGGAAGTTCCAATCATTATTTTAAACATAACGTCACTTAGCACTGAACAATGAATTTCGGCCTTCCAGATCAATCTAATATCTCACAGGGCGCCACTTCATCATGCTTTTAAAATTAAAAATGAAGAATAATTTTGAACCATTTTAAAACAAATTTTTAATATCTTTTTCTGTGTGGTTTTCCAACCTTCCTCAAGGGGAAAAATTTATTGAGGGTTTAAACTAGGGTTAAGGTGTAGATTTAGTAAAAAATTGTTTCTCAAAGTGTACCCAATATAATTAACTATTTTATGGTGTAAAAATAGACATTATGAATTTTTAGGGTATAAAAGTCAACATTATGAATTTTTTTGAGCAAAAATAGTAATTTTGTTATCTACTTTGGGTGTAAAAATTGTTATTTTTGCTCTAAAAAAATCATAATGGTGACTTTTGCACTCCAAAAATTTATAATGTCTATTTTTACGCCCCGAAATAGTTTGTTATGCTGGGTATACTTTAGAAAATAGTTCATTACTATTTTTACACCTTAACCTTTTAAACTAAGGCCCTTCGGAATCACGGAATTTGGTGCAATGAAAAGGGAAAAAAAGGGGAAGAGAAATAAAAATATTTTACCATAAGGATGTTTAGTATGCACCACAAAAAAAATGAGTTGATATAAAAATATGTGTTTGATGTGGTGAAAGTGATATGGGAAAATGAGTTTAATAGCAATTTTGGCCATGTTTAAAAAAGTGTTATTTGCGGGCAAAATTTTTTTTTTGTATTTAATTAGAAGCAGATGATGGGCACGTCATGGTCAAACTATGGAAGGGAGCATTTTATTTGCCATTGTTTTCTTCTAACATAACAAGAGTAATAATTTACTTTTACCTATGAGATATCTACGGATCAGATATGGTCATGCATAAATGAATGAGCAACTTTAATCATGTGTCAATGGGTGGTTTATGGTTATACAAGATCAAAAGGATTTTACTCTTAATTATTACATACTTATCACCCTCATGTGATCACAAGCACTTAATGGTGGAAATAATATCATATTTTGCTCTGAGTGCTCATCATAGGTACCTTATGACTATATAAGAGTTATCTAATTTTACTCTCAACTATTACACACCCATAAACTACATGTGATCAACACCACTTACCTTGTCAATAATATTACATCTTTAACCACATTCACTATATGGGTACCTTATGATCAATTAATATTCCATCAATTTTTCTACCATAGTTCGAATCACCTCCCTCTACTTAGATATATAGTGCCGGTGTGTAATGGGCATTTCACTTTCCCCAATAGAGATAACCATAAACAATGGGTGCACAACATTCATGGCCAACATGAACAAAAGAATGACTATGACCAAACAGGACTAATCAAACAAACCCACCCGTTGTTTGTGGTTGATCCACGGCCTCCTCATCGCCGAAGCAAGACAACCTTCTTTTATGCTTCCTCTTTGTCAAGTGTCGTGAGCTAGACCAATATAATTTCTATCGAATGTGCCACTTTTTTATATCACATCAAGGGTATTCTGTCTTTGGGACCTTTTCTGGCAAGGAATGAAAATTTGTTCGCACGAAATTTGGAGGGAACAAATTTTCATTTATGTAGCTAAAAATTGTTTCAAGCGGCAAAATTTTTCCCCTATGGTTTGGCCATCCAAATGTTCGCTACCAGCATGAAATTTGTATTTTCCTTTTTTTGCTTCTGATTTTCCCTCATCCAAAAAAGGCTCTAATTTAAATTGAGTTAGGCAGTAAAACAAAACTCTCCACCAGTTATTTATAGTTTTTTTTACCCACCTCAATTCAATTGGAGGATTTACTTGGGTTCAGACTATTTAAACTAAGCTCAGCAGTACTACAAAAATCCTCTGGTTGAAGTGAGGTACGTTTATGAAACCACACCAAAAAATACTCCCTTTTTTTTATATAGTCAATTGGGCTAAAATGAAAAAAAAATGCGTTAAATTTTTAGACAACATTAAATTATTGCTTGTATATAAAAGAGATAATATAATTGTTTATAGAGTTAAGCTACAGATTTAACAATAATGTTTTACTAAAGGCGTGTCTGACACAATTTAATTTTCTTGGGGGCGAAATTACACAAATATTTTAAAATGGGGCAAAAGTAACAACACCGTCAATTCTGGTAAAACGTTCGTTTCGTGGGGCCCACAAAGTCAAGAAAAATGTTCTCTTCTTGTCCATATCATCTCTTTCCCTCTCACTCCTTCTTTCCCTTTCCCCCTCTCACAGACCTATCGGCCGGTCACTCCCATTCACTGGCATACATGCCTCAATGGGCTGCACATCCTCCAACCTCAATGATCTGCCCCCTATCGCCCTCTACCGTCAGCGTTGTGCCTTTTTCCATGAAACTATTCGTCACTCCTATGCTCCTCTTTTGCTCACCCCTCCTTTGGTTATAAACGACATAACGCTGTAAAGGAATACAAAAAGAAAAAAAATTGGTTTACCCCAGGTGTTACTATGTCATGGGCTAGCTACTGTTATTCAACTGACCATATCACCACCATTTGTCCTTGCCAACTCACCTCCAAGATGCCATGTGTCCATGCTAGTGCCTTGTTCAAGTCACAAATTGGATGCATTTTGTAACAAAGGGAGGATTTAAACTCTTGACTTCACAAGCGTGATGATATGCCTTTGCCAGTTGAGTTGTAATAACCTGTAATCTTTATTTACATAATTAAATACACACACCCACATATTATTTCAATCACCAAAATAAACATAATATTTATATATGTGTGTATGTGTATATATATAATTTTTGTGTGTGTGTAATTTGTCATTGCCAACTCACCTCTAAGGTGCCATGTGTCCATGCTAGCGCATTGTTCAAGTCACAAATTGGATGTATTTTATAATAAAGGGAGGATTCGAACTCTTGACTTCATAAACGTGGTGATATACCTTTGCCAGTTGAGCTGTAATAACATGTAATCTTTATTTACAGAATTAAACACACACATATTATTTCAAGGGAAAATTCCAAAAAAATACCATTTAAACTTCAAAATCCCAAATAGGTGATTTAACAATAAAATATTTTGTTAATTGCATTATCATTCTTGTTAATCCCATTAACGAATTTGTTAACGGGATTTTGAAGTTTAAATGATATTTTTTTGGCATTCTCCCTTTTTTCAATCACCAAAATAAACATAATATTTATTTATGTGTGTATGTGTGTGTGTGTAATTTGTCCTTGCCAACCCACCTCTAAGGTGCCATGTGTCCATGCTAGCGCCTTGTTCAAATTGTTCAAGTCACAAATTGGATGTATTTTGTAACAAATGGATGATTCGAACTCTTGACTTCACAAACGTGGTGATATGCCTTTGTCAGTTGAGCTGTAATAACATGTAATCTTTATTAACAGAATTAAACACACACACATATTATTTCAATCACCAAAATAAACATAATATTTATATATGTGTGTATGTGTGTGTAGATAATTTATGTGTGTGTGTGTAATTTTCCTTGTCAACTCACCTCTAAGGTACCATGTGTCCATGCTAGTGCCTTGTTCAATTCATAAATTAGATACATTTTGTAACAAAGGGAGGATTCGAACTCTTGACTTCACAAGCGTAGTGATATGTTTTTGCCAGTTGAGCTGTAATGAACATGTAATCCTTATTTACTGAATTAAACACACACACACACACATTATTTCAATCACCAAAAGAAACATAATATTTATATGTATGTGTATGATTCAAGAATATTATATATAAATAAAAAAAATAAATATTAAATACAAATCAAAATTAAAGTATATAAAATAAATATTATCTTATAAAATATTATTATTTTTTAATTTTTTAATAAATAATATATTTATTATTAGTAAATACTTACATGAAATAAGAAAATTAAATATATATGTGTGTGTACATATCTATATATATACATGTGTGTGTGTATTTTTTTTTATTTTCTTATTTTATGTAAGTATCTATTAATAATAAATATATTATTTATTAAAAAAGTAAAAGGAATAATATTTTATAAGATAATATTTATATTATATACTCTAATTTTTATTTTTATTTAATATTAATATTTTTTTATTTATATATAATATTCTTGAAATTATATTTTAATAAAAAATAAGCAACAATAATTTTTATATATTTATTTTTTTTATAATTTTTATAATACAATCTATTGAAAATAAATGATAAAAAAATTATGTCGCTAACTTCATTTTTTTTATAGTGAAATCACCTATATTATAACGTTGATTAATAAGAACCTTACACAGTAAATTAATAAATTATTACAACATCAGACCTAAATATAACTATGTCATAATAAAAGGTAATTATTTAATTAATTATGATATCTATTATTGTCTAAAATGATGCCATATTTGCATATAACAACTACATTTATAATAATAATTAACGATGTATCGTGAATAATTTTTTTGTAAACACGTTGAATTTATATAGTTCCTCATTTGAGAATCTATTTATATGCAACCAATTAATGTACAACTATAAAATTTCTGACATAAAAAAAGGTCATTTTAATGTAACTATAATATTGTTATTTTTAAGACTTTGTTTCCATTATTTAATTAAAACTTTCAATTTTTATATTTAAAATATGTATTTATTTTTCAATATATATATATATATATATAGAAAACAAAAAAAATTCAAAACTTAATTTAAATTACTTAACTACGGTGTCTAGTGCATATTAAACCGATGCTATAAATACTAATATGACATCTGTTTGAAGTGCACCTTATATAAAAATATCATAAATCTAATTATGCATGGCATAGGGTGCTTATACAATTGATGCCATAAGGTAAATTATGGCATCATGTACACTTAAAACATCAGTAAAAATATGCCATATTTATTATCGCTTCTATTTTTTAAGTAACTGATGCAAAATCATATAATTAAATTAATATTTTGTACTAGTGTCGTTTCCATCTGCTGCATATTTGAATGATTTTTTTTTGAGGGAATCCATGGGAATTTAATTAGGCAGGGGAGCTGCGAATATTTGAATGATTTTTTTTGAGGGAATCCATGGGAATTTAATTAGGCAGGGGAGCTGCGAATTAGATTAATAAAATAGGATTAAAGTGGGAAGGTGAGTTTTTTTTTAATGAAAGTTCTAGAGTAAAAGTTAAAGCTTAGATTACGACTGAAAGCGTATAAAGTCACGTCTCTTTCAGTGCTTGTCCTGTATTTATTTTTATTCTTATTTTGGCAAGATATGGGGCCAGACCCGGTGTTACACCTGTCTTGTATTTATTGGTGGTGGGGGGTGAAAGTGCAAGATTTACTAGATGCTGCGAAGATAAGACTTCCTGTAGGATGATTGGTGGTGTGAATGAGTGAGTGATGTTATTATTGCTTATCGTCTCACCTTGCCCATATAATGGGCAATATACATTTCTAAGGCAATGAATGCAAGAACGCTTTTAATGTGGTTTGTTTGGAAACTCTGTTTTCAATCGGACTTATTTTATAAGCCCGATTTACTTAAATCTTCACCACATATTTACCTCGTAGACCGTAAAAGTAACCTCGTAAACCATAAAAGTTACTTCGTATTCAGTGAATCACGATTTATAAGCACTTATGGAACTTCCATAAACTAATCCAAACGAACTAAAATTGTTTGTTCTTTAGGCCTCAGACCGGATATTTTGTCTGGTACCGGATCTCCTCATCGGCTCTAATTCTTCGCGTCTCTTGGGCATCTGAATTTCAGCCATTCAGATCAATCTAAATTTCTTAGAGGGCGACACTTCATCATGCTTCTATTTGAACTAGCTATTTCAATACAATTTTTTAATACTCCTTCATATCTTTAATATTCTTCTGACCTTAAATATAAGATATAGTTAAATTTTTTTATAAAGATTAAAGAAATTAAATATGTTACTTAATCATATTATATATTTTATATTCTTAGATTACATATTAGTTTATAAATTAGGAAAAATAGTTTGGAGAAAAAATGACAAATATAAATATTTAAAAGTAATTTAATTAATTTTCTTAATATCTCCAAAAAAAGTCAACTATGTCTTAAATTTAAGACCGAAAGTAGTATAAAGTTTAGTTAACTTTTTTTTAGAGAGATTAAGGAAGATAAATAAGTTACTTAATCATACATATGTTGTATATCATTAGATTATATGTTAATTTTTAGGGTTAAGGTGCAAATTTGTCCCGGAAATTTTCGTAGAGGAGTGATGTTACCCTAAAATTTTTTTTAGATTCAATGTTGCCCTCTAAATGTTAAAATGAAACAATATTGCTATTTTTCGTTAAAAAGTTAACGGGTAAACGGTCAACGTTAGTTTTTTAACGGAATGCGATAATATTACTACATTTCAAAACTTCCAAAGTGACATTGAACATGAAATAACTTCTAGGGCAACATTGCTCTTCAGCGAAAATTTCTAAAACAAATTTGCATATTAGCCCTAATTTATAAATTAAGTTTGATAAAAATGATAAAAATAAATATTTTAAAATAATTTATTTAGCTTCTCTAATTTTTTTTTAAAAATCAACTAAGGCTTATTAAAAACTGAAAGTGGTATCTTTTTTTTTTTGTGGTTTCCAAACTTCCTTATTTGAACCCGAAGATTTATTTAGGATAGAGACTAATTTGAATTGAATTAGGTAATAAAACAAAACTGTATTTGCAATATTCTTGAGAGGATTTATCCGAGTCCACGTTTGGACTGAGCTTGGCAGTACCGCAAAAATCCTCTAGTTGAAGTGAAGTAGGGTAGGAAATCATACCCAAAAAAAAAAAAAAAAAAATAGTGCCTATGCTACTTATTATAAACAACAAATAACTAAATTACTCTGTAAAAAATTGTAAGTTAAAATTAGTTGGAGAAAATAAATATATAAAAAATATAATGTTTTTAATAAAAATATTCTCATTTACGTGAAACAGAGAATGTATGATACTACATCAAATTTATTTTAAAAAGAAAGAGAGAATGTATGATGGGAGGGAATATACTGGGGACATAGTGATTATCTGAGAAATCACAAAATCGTAATTTTTTAAATGTGCGTTTGAATTAACTTTTAGAGAATAATTTTTATGATTTATTAAAAAAGTATGTGAGAGAAGTTTTATTTTGAAACTTTTATAACCAATGGTTTCAGAGTTAAGAGTTACCAACCACTCACTTATTCAATATTCAGATAACCTCTTATGAAAACAAATGGAGTATTAAAAAAATATGGGAGAATGTCAAAAAAATACCATTTAAACTTCAAAATCCCGTTAACAAGTTCGGTAAAGGGATTAACAAAAATGATAATGCAATTAACAAATCATTTTATTGTTAAATCACCTATTTGAGATTTTGAAGTTTAAATGGTATTTTTTTGGAATTCTCCCAAAAAATATTTTAAAATGATTCAGATATATTTTTTATTTTTATTTTTAACAGTACGATGAAGTGACACAGAGTTGTTGGATTAATCTGGACCGTTGAAATTCAAGCCACTCAAGGACGCTGAGAATTGCAGCCGCTGAGGAGATCCGGTTCCATGCATATATATATATATACAGCTCTACAAATATTTACAACAACGTCTCTCTTAGTGCATGTCCTTGTATTTCATTTTATTATTATTTTTTCGGTAAAACTCTGGGCCCAGGCCCAATGTTATACCTGTCCTCTATTTATTTATTGGTGGTGGTGTGGTGTTTCTTGTGCACACACAAACTGACAGTCTCAACGACGGTGAACCCATAGTATTCCCAATCTCTCCGATCATCAACCCTCCTCCGTCGTCTTCTTCCTTTCCCTTCGCCGATCATAGCGATCTTGCGACTGAAGAATGGAGCTGCGATTTGATGAGGAAGACTTCTTCACATGCTGTGGGAGTACCAGATTTGCAAAAGAGATGGTTTTAGCTTCTCCTTTCTCTTCTCTTCAAGATGCCATTTCTACTTCTCGAGACATTTGGTTCAATAAGGTCGACGTCAATGGCTGGCTTGAGGCTTTCTCCGTTAATTTTCTCATCGGAGAACACCGTGCTTCCGCTCCGGCCACTGACCTCATGGCTCAGTTCAGTAACTTCCTCAAAATAGTTGGATCATTTTCCCGCCAAATTTTAGGATTCGAATTGGTGTAGAAAATTTCTTCTCTCTTATTTTTTTCATTTGGACTTTGGGAAATTAGTACTTATAAAACGACTGGTAATTGGTCCCCAAAAGGATCAAACTAATCAATAATTATGGATTATTAGCTGCTTCTTGCTTGATGTTGATAATCTATTATAAAGTTCTGTTAGAATTAAAGGTTCTTCGGTTACTTAAGAAATGGTTGATGCTTATTTTAAGAAGGTTGACGGATCCATTTGAACTCTAATATTTTGTTGAAGTTGGCGTGTAATGGGTTTTTGCTTGCATCTCATGCAACTACTATTTCTGGGGTCTTCATTATTTTGTTAGCCACCTTTGAAAATAATTGTCTGAGAGACTATTTTTCAGGTGGAGTAAGTCTGAACAATCAACCGCTTTAGCAACTGCTACGGATTCTACCTCACAGGTTTACTTATTGCTTTCATTAAGTTAGAAGTTCCATTTATTTGCTTGTTTCTTATTTCTTCAATTTTTTTGATACTGACATATGCCATCAACTTACTTTAGAGATCATGATCCATAAAATTTTGTCTGGTTTATGTTTGTCATTTGGGCTTGGGCCTCTAATATGCCTCCTCTAATGGGTTGGAGCCTCTAATGTGCCTATATATCTCTCAGGCTCTTTATAATGCCTAACCTCTCAATTGTTTTTCTTTTTTCTTGTGTTAATTATATTTTACTTAAAATTAGTGATATGAAAAATGTATTTTTTATGATTTTTTGAGAAAAAATAATTAAAAACTAGGTATTATTTATTTATTTATTTTGAAAAATTATAAAAAAACAAAAATAAAAAACTATACTATTTTATGTCCATATTAAAATATCATTTATTTTATATAAAATATAATCATCATAATAAACAACAACAAAACATGTAGTAAGTTGGGAAATTTTAAGGGGTATTAGAGAGGATATTAGAAGAGGGGTTGCGAGCATCTAATGCTCCTTACAATTTCCCAACTTCTCAAATGTTTAGTGGTGGTGGTTGTTGTTTATTTTGATCATTAAATTTTAAATAAAATGAGTGATATTTTAATATTTTATATACATAAAATGATATAATTTTGAATTTGTACTTGCAGCCCCATATGGGCCTTTTTGTTGGAAACATGATTTCATGAATTAGCTGATATTTATACAATTTATAAATGAAAGGTGGTCACCGAAATGTGGTTCATTTGCCCTTTATAGGAATTAGAGGAATGGAATGCTCGCTATAGAGAAAAATTTGGGTTTATATTTATGATTTGTGCAACTGGGAGAAGTACTGATGAGATTCTTGCTGAATTGAAGGTAAACTGGCATTCATTCATAATTCTAAGTTGATTCTTGTATTTATTTTTTTCCACTCCTATTGTATAGTTAATTAATTCTTTGTGTAGATGTTTTGCTTTTGATGACTTATATAAGCACATAGTTTTTTTATTCTTTTATCTTACATATTTTTTTATTGAAACTTTATAATCCCACTTTTCTAATTTTTTAAAATTTAACAAATAAAATTTTTCCTTCCCTTCCTTCCAAATCCCTCAACCAAACATTATTATAGGTAAGCTAAAGTTGATATTTGGCGTGGCTTGAGAGAGTTTTTCTTTTTTTGTGCAACGGTAAGAAGGGCAGGTTCGAGAGTCAACCCTAGCGTGCTCTTTTATTTTTTAACGGGTATGGGTTAGCTCGTATCTATTAAAAACACCATTTAAGCCTGTATCAAATGAGCTAGCCTATCCTGTAAAGGTTTGCGGGTGAGCTTGTTTATACTTTGAAGTTTAAAAATGAATAAAGTTAGAGCCCACACCAAAGAAAATCTAAAACTGAAGTGAATCAAACATATCAGATGAGATGGTGAGATGGAAGTAAAGATGGAGGATACCATGGATGGGGCAGATGATGACGTGAAGGTGTAGCGAAGAGGAAATGAGAAGAGGAAATTTGACCGAGGGCAACTTAGTAATTTCATATCATTTTTTTTAGTTTGATTTAAAAATAAGTATTTTACCAACATGCTTAACATCTTAAGAAACAACTTCATGGTAACAAGCATTGCATTAAATTGACAAGGGAGCTTACAGTCAAACCAAATGGGCCATTAGAGCATGCTTAAATTTATATATAGTTGTTGGTCATGTTAAATAAAAGGGTGAAGATATAAAAAAACTTAGTAAATTTAAAAAATGGGTGCAAAAATACTAAAATGGTTAAAATGACATTACTGGTGTTACTTTTTAGTTGTGGGGCTCAACTATTGTAAGTAAAGTTACCAAAATGCCCCTAACTCCAAAACACCCATCTTCCCTTCCAGCTCCAGTTCATCGATCAGTTAGGGCCTGTTTGGTTCAAAGGGAGGGGATGGATAAGGGGTCGGTTTGATTGGAGGGAGAGGAGATAATAACTATTTTATTATTTTACCCTTATATATTAACTTATATTTTTTATACTTATATAAATAATTTAACTTAAATTTTTTAAATGAAATTTATTTAAATTAGTTTATACCTCAATATAAATAAAATAAATTATCAAAATTCAAATTTGTTTTACCAAGCGAATGCAAATTTATCTTAATTCACACTGTTGAAGTTACTAAAATAATTATTGGTAAAAAAAATGAAATTATAATTTTGTACAAAAGAAGCATCATAGAAATTGTGAAAGACGAGGTCAGAACTTTATAAGTGCGTGTTTTTATTTTTTATTCAAAGATATCACTGAAAATATGAAAAAGTCTTGAGAGCAAAATAATCAAATTTTTGCTTCCCTCCAAATCCCCCAATTTAGAGGGAACAAAGAGATTTGTAACCCCTAATGTGACTTCCGTCCCCTCTAACTTTTCATACTAAACAAGAGGAGGGACTCATTTTTATCCCCTCCCCTCCAACCAAACAAACCCTTAAGAGGAACAAGAGAGTAGCCACACCGTTTTCGAATGACGGTGATGATGGTGGCATTCTCCACCAACGACAGTGGCGAATCAAGCATATTGAAGACTTGACTTCTTCCTCATCTTCATTGATCGGTGGATGAGAGTAGATCGATTTTCAATGGTTCAGCTATGGAGGCAAGATTCAAAGGTGAAGAGGTTGAGGGTCTCGACTAGTATTCAAAGACAATAGTGAGAGTGGAGGTTGCGATTACTTCAACGGCAGACACGTAACAAACCATCATCGTTATTAGGTCTTCACCATAACTTTGGCTTGTTGATCTGCGACTATGTTTGCAACGAACCTGGGTCCCTTTTCAACTACTCCCTCTTCTCTTTTGGTTCAATTGAAGAGGTCACGATTTCTCAACACCAACAAGACATTAGTTTTTAGTTTGCTGATTTGTTTTTGGTTTTTGCTTTGTTGAAAGCTCTGCTTGTTGGTTTGTGTTGTGAGTTCTCCATGCCATGATTTTTGCCTACAGTTTGCGGCTTGTAATTAGTCTTGTTCTGAGTTTGATTTGAGCCTTTTTCCACATTTTAAAAAAAAAATCTTGTTTTGAGTTTGATTTGTGCTTCTTTGAATTCAATCCCTTCAATTTTTTTTTGGAAGTCTTTGAGCTTCATTTCTAATTGGGCTTTTGTTTTTCTCCACATAATCAAAGTGGGTTTGCTTATTAGATTCTGTAAACCATAATTTTAGAAGTTGAAACTTGAAATATTTCTGAGAAGGAAATGTTTCGACGACTTTTGAGCATATGGGAGGGACAGGGTGGGTGTTTTTTTTATTGGGGTTATTTTGGCACCTTCCCAACAACAATGTGGGCCCCCACCATAGAAATTAACGGCGATTAAGTTGTTTTAACGGATAGTGACATTTTTACTCTGGTTTTAAAAGTTTATAAGTATTTTTGAACCTACAAAAAAATATATGATGCTGGATGCACTTTTAATAAAAATTTATAGGTATTTTTGCATTTTAACCGTAAAAAAAAAAGACAGAGTCAACTAACTAGTAATAAGAAGAGTATTAGTGTGCTCTGTTGGTATAAATGGTGTTAATGTAGAAACATACATGTTCAGGAAGGTTTTTTTTTTGAAGTTCTATTTTTTTTTGTGTTTTAGGAAATATACATGCTTTCGATGATTTTTTATTTTTGGTATTAATTTGATGAAAATCGCAAAAAGGGGAAAAACCGGATTTGGTGAAACGAAATTCTATTTTCCTGCTATTTCAAGCTAAATTCATTTAGTGAAAATGCGTGGTGAGTGAGCTTCAAAGTTTGATGTTAATAACATATTGTTTTGCACTTCACAGCGACGTTATCAAAACAGGCCATTAGTTGAATTAGAGAATGCAGCTCAGGAGCAAATTAAAATAACAGAATTGCGCCTTGCAAGACTCTTTTCATCTGTAGCAAATGGTTCGTCTACACCTCCCACTATTGAACCTGAACAGGCACAAGGTGAATTCTTCTCCTTTCTTCATTGGTTAAAATGCCAAAGCCCAACAAATATTTGTTCTTTTTTTTTTTCCCAGACCAAAAAAGTGTTGCTCTACAGCTTCCCATTCATGTTCTAACTGTTTGATCACACACCCTTTTCAACCAAATTTAACTAAATGCTTCTATCAGCTGTGTTTTGAAAATCGGTAGTACTTAAATTTCACATGACTTACTCATCCAAAAAAGCACTATTATTTCTGATTTAAATTCTTCCATCATGACTTTTGAAATGGAAATTTAATTTCTTGCAAGTGAAGATAACAAGAGTTTGTTTCATGCATTAATCCTAATGCTACATTAGCTAAGTTTTTGTCCAAATGAGACATAATCAAGCTGTAGTGTATCGCTTACTTTATGAGGAAAACTAGAAAGCATACCATTTATTAGAGCTTGGGTGGGTATTTACCAAAATGGCTCAATGCAGGACGTTGTTTTTACATTTTCGTATGCCTATTTTATGATATAATTTCAGCTTGGAAACCATCTTTGTACTATTATTTTCATCTGACTGCACTAGGAGCGTGATGAGTGTCATGTGTTATGCAACACCTACTTCCCTAGGTCATGCATTGCCTTCTCATGACTCTTTTCGCTTTTGAGTAGTCATACTTGTTCCTCTGCCACTTACCATTTCTCCCTTTTGATTTTTTTTTTTTTTGGTTTAGCTTCCTTTTGTTCTGTCACAATTTTGATACTCTTGTCCAAAAAACATAAACCTCAATATTTTGGAATTGTGCTTTTCCTTGGAAAATTGAAACTAGAGTATTTGGCGCAGAATGATGTGTGTGGCATGCTCAATTTGTTCAACCACTTTCCAGATTATATAAACTTTCTACCTTTCCCTGACCTAGTTTTATTTTTTATTTTGGAAAAACCATTCTTGAGGTGTTATAGTTTTGTGCAATTTTTGATTTGGTATTTATGCACATTTTCTCTTTATTAAATAGGTTAAGGGGCAATTTTGTCCCAAAAGTTTTTCACTGAGAAGCAATTTTATTCTGAAAGTTTTTAGGAAGGCAATTTTTTCCCAAAAGTGTTGAAAAAGATGCAATTTTGCTTTGACTGCTATCTCATTTAATTTTAACCGTTAGTTGACTAACTATGCTAAGTTGATAATCTACATATTATTTGTTAAGGTGCAAATTTGTATAGAAAGTCTATGTTACTTCATCTTTTTTCAAAGGTAGATTTAAAAATTTGGGATAAATTTGCACCTTAACAATAATAAGGTCGATAACATGTTGACTGTTACATCATCATATTTGGTCAACTACATGTTAAAATTAACTGGGATAACGACTAAAACAAAATTACACCCCGAAAAACTTCTAAGGCAAAATCGCTCCTCTGTGAAAACTTCCGGATAAAAATGCCCCTTAACCTGCATTAAATCTTTTAATTTTACTCTTTTAGCACCGTTAGCGCTTGTAACTTTGTTTTGTTAGTATTGTTAGCCTTAATACAAAAGCTAATTGTGCTAAAAAAAGTTAAATTAAATGATTTAATAAAGAGGAAAAAACACATAGGTACCAAATTAAAAATTGAAAAAAAAAAAACTATAGATACCTTAAAGATTGGTTTTCCCTTGTCATTTTTAACAATGCTAGATGCTATAGATGGTCTTGTGAATGCTGCTTCAAAAGTTTCAATTGGAGAGCCAGTTCAAAGTCATACTAGAACCCGTCCCCCTATTACCACTCATGTGTTGGATGTTTCTCGAGGTTCTCCGGCTACCGGCGTCGAGGTGCTTTTGGAAAAGTGGGCAGACACACAAAGTCGTCCGACATTCAAAGGGGTAGATAGCAACAGTTGGGTGGTTAAAGGGTCTTCGACTACAGATTCTGATGGTCGAAGTAGTCAATTGATGAGTATAGTTGACGACATTGATCCAGGGATTTACAGGATAAGCTTCAACACTGGCAAGTACAACCCGAACTGTTTCTTTCCATATGTATCGATTGTTTTCGAAGTCCAACGGTCACAAACAAAGCAACATTTTCATGTGCCCCTGCTGCTTTCACCATACTCGTTCTCCACCTATCGTGGAAGCTAGGATCAAGAAGTCTTGTACTTATTGTGGAAGCTAGGACCAAGAAGGCTCAACGAAGACGTGTAAAATAGGTCAATAAGTCGGCCAGATTGGTGTTTCTTGGGTAAGAGTTGGCTAGATTGGTGTTGTTGTAAACTGTGTTATGGCTTGTAGAAAGATATTTTTAATATGGCTTAAATGCCTAAACATTTGGGAGCTACTGTTATATCTGCATGCTATCTTTAATAATGAATAAGCTTGTATCTTGTTTGGCATGCCATTCTCACTTTTGTAATTTCCTATTTTTATAATTCTCTTCTTACGGACCCAACATGTAAATTGATATGAGGACTTACCCTGCTTTCATAGTGGGCTCTGGGGAGACCTTGGATTTGTAAACAGGGAATGTCAACACTAGGCGTGCCCCGTCGTACAATGACGCAAAGGCTGAATGAACATCCTGATGGCGCACGTATCAGATATTAAAGTAACAAGGAGATAATATAACTTTTGGTTTCTGAAATTTGGTCCAATTTTAATTTTGGTAGACAAGATATGTTACCCTAAATTTGAAGGACCAACACCAAAATCGGGTCAAACTTAGAGACCAAAACCACCGATTTTAAATTTGAGAGACTAAAATCAAAATTAGGATCAAAACTACCGATCTCAAACTTAAGATTTCAAAACCAAAATCGAGCCAAATTTTATAGACCAAAAGCTGTATTAACCCAACTAATAATAATAGATACTGGATTTTAGTCAAAAGGTTGAGAAATGTATCACCAAAGACATGTATCAAGGCAAGTAAGAGAAGTTAACAAATGAATGATCAAATTCTATCATCCAACATATAAATCTAATCTGAATAACATGAAAAAAGAAGCATGTCTATAATTCATTTTGGGTTCAACAGACTAACATCTTAGTGGGAACATGATAGAATAAAATACATAAACACACATCACATATATGAAAACATTAAAAATGTAGGATTAATATATGAACTGTGCTAAATATATTTGATGAGAAAGAGCCTTAACTGTGCTAAATATATTCGATGAGAAAGAGCCTTAACAGTGTATCCTTAGTAGTCATAGCATAGAGAATTGAGCTGTGAGTTATGCATACTTGTGTCATTTGTAGTAGAAGCTCAAAGACAATATAAAATTCATTCAAGTGCAAGTTAGAATCAACGATATACATCCATTTTATACAAGGTTTCTCTCATTCTCCAATCTTGTTTGAAACAAAAAAACGATAAACCAGATTATCCAAATTTCTAGACAATGAACAGTGACAGTTTTACGCAAAAGTCTCAATTCGTCACTTCCAGAATACCAGATGAACACCTCCTTTAACAATTAATCAAATAAAAGTTGCCGGAACAGAGTGATTCAACTCACCTGGGAATCCTTTTAGAAAGGCACTGCCTTCGAAATGCATAAAAAACCTTCTGCTTTTTCTCATCCTTCAACAACCTGATTTTCAGGCTTTTCGGCTTCCTCTATAACCTCTGCTTTCTTCTCCTTATTTTATTAACGAAGAAGCGAAGAAAATAGAAAATAACATAACGGAATCGATAAACCTAATAAAATGATACATTGGATTTTACTGATCTTCCATGTATTCTCGAAGATTGACGACAGCAGAATAATGATCTTCCATGTATTCACGCCTGCATCTCTTACATCGCCGGAGCCCCAAAAGTGAGAGCCGGGACGGGAATAGCAAGACGCGGCTTCTTCCTCTTCAAAACGGCACCGTTATGCGAGGTGGAGGAGGAAGGAAAGCCGTTAGGAGGAGGCGGCGAAGAGGATGAAGGAGAAGCCGAAGACATGAGATGAGACAGAGAAGGGGGATGTGATAAATACAAATACCATTCCACCGAATTTGACCACCGCAGCCGCCAATCCACAACAACATACCATTATTGGATTTAAGGATCAATTAGGGCTAATTTTATATAAATCAGGATAACTATAAAAGACGTATTACGAATCTTGCACGTTGGTTTGGTGAAACAAGTTAGATTGATCTGATCTGATCGATTGATAAGTTGATCGATGGATCTGCGTTTTGAGGAGACGGACTTGCTAGGATGCTGTGGGAGTACCAGATTTGCTAAAGAGATGGCCTTGAGACATTTGGTTCAACAAAGTCGATGTCAATGGCTGGCTTCAGGCTTTCTCGGCTCATCCCCAGATCGGAGAACACCGTGCTTCTGCTCCAAGCACTGAAACCAGTGCTCAGTTCAGTAATTTCCTAAATTGTGCTCAATTTCCCAGCAATTTTTAGAGTTTGAATTAGTGGAGAAATTTTCATTTCTTTTATTTTTCATTTGGACTCTTTGACTGGTGATGGGTCCCCTAAGGGATCAAACTAATGAATTGAATTTATTGTTAATTAGCCGCTTCATAAGCTGATTTTGATAATGTACTACAAGGTCAGTTAGAGTAAAAAATCTATTCAATGGTATAATTTTTTATAAAGCAATAAAAGCATATTTATATAACCGCTTCATTTAATGCGATACACATTTTGTTGTTGGTGTAATAGTAGTATACGTACTTGCAGTCCCACTTAGATGATGGGGCAGATTACATGTCTATTGGCTTTATTGTTGGAAACATTAGGTTGTTTGTTATCATTTTTTTAATCGGGTTTGTTATATAAACCCGATTCATATAAATCGAGATAAATCTCCTTCACATATTTATCTTGTAGACTGTGAAAGCACTTCGTAGACCGTAAAAGCTACCTCGTAGACCGTAAAAATTACTTCGTATTCTGTGAATTACAATTCATAAGCACTTATGAAATTTTTATAAGTTATTCCAAACAACCTATATTTCATGAATTAGCTTATATTTATAGAATTTATGAATGAAAGGTGGTCCACTTAATGTGGTCCATTTGACCTGTTGTAGGAATTATACAAATGGACAAAAATTTGGGTTTAAATTTATCATTTGCGCATCTGGGAGAAGCACTGAGGAGATTCTTCCTGAATCGAAGGTAAACAAATGGAATTCTTAATTCCAAGTTCGATCTCTATTATAGAGATAATTAATTTAGTGATAATACCATTTTTGGTTTTCATACAATTTCATCAAATTTTGATTTTGGTCAATATAATTTTAAATCAACGGTTTATAGTATAAAACAAGAAGGTGATACTTGGGGTGGTTTGAGATAATTGTTTTTGTGATAATACTCAAAATTTCATAATTTGATATTAGCCCTATCTGAGAGAAACCCATTTTGGAACAAACCAGGCAATGTTCCAAATCATCAAGCAAAAAGAAAGTGTATCAGAAATTAATAGGACGTGGGATGGGAAGGGAAGCAAGTTGGGTATGTGGAGAAGAAAAAGAGTGCAAGTCTAATCTGCTATGATGCTAGTTTACTTGTGGTATATCAGAGCTTGTTAGAAAGGAAAAAAAACAAGGGAATATTATAGTTGTCTCAGGTAAAAGATAAAATAAAAAAAAATTGTCTTTTAAAATTTCAAAATAAAAAAAATAGTCTCATTAACAACTTTAGGAGTAGGTCATTTGTAAAATCCCAATCCGACAACTAAATACATATTTGTAATATGCCCAATAATAAATAAAAACCAAATTTTACAAGGTCAAATTAATTCCCCAAAATATTTTAAAATTAATAAAAATGTGGAAGCCTTATGGTCATGGTAAATATAAAGACATAACATAAGATCTAGGAGTACAAAAGAACCTTTAAGATTCATTCCATATGTGCCTTCCCTTTTTCACTACTGAAATAATCACGTAGAAAAAATAAAAATAATAACCATAAGATCCAAATATCTCTGTAACTATTGGTTATTTAAAAATATACATGTAAACCAAGATCAAGAACATACAGTTCAAACTCACAATATATATATTTTATTTTATATATAAAACCTTTCACAAACTAGTTCTCGATTTGATTACCAAAACTTCCTCCCAACAAAAATTTCAAAACAATTGAACATTATGCCATTTTCAAAATTGGTGGCCCCCACCCCCATTTTTCTATAATGGCTGCGCCTAATGGCGCAGCCTTCATATATATATATAAAATATTTTATATTATAATATTATATTATATATTATAATAATGTAATATAATATAATATATTATTATTTTATATTTTTTATTATATTAATAAAAAATAAAGATGTTAAGGGAGTACATATTGTATGTCTTGAAATAATAATGTTTATTTGAAAGATTATATTTTATATTATTTATATTGTCCGCTTAACTATCTTGTAATCATTCCCTGCATACTTGTTAAAATGGAAGTGGTTATTGGGTCTATGTGACTAATCCCATCAATTTATTTTTTTAGGAGAAAGTTCAATCAGTACTACCAAGGGGGAGACATACGAGGCTTGATTTGCTATTAAATTGTATGTCTCGTTTAGTTTCATGAGTATAATGTATATTGCCAAACTTAAGGGCATTTTAGCTAATCATGACATATGTTGAAGGTTTCGTATATTGGGATTTGTAATGTGGACGGAGCATTTTGATATGTTGTTTATGTAATATTATTTAATGTTTGATAAAAAAACGGATTTTAAGATAATTTAAGGAGGTTGTTACAAATAATGAAATTTTAGAAATTCTTATTTGAGGAGTAGATAAATTATTGTTATCATCCCAAAGGAAAAGGGTAGTACCAAGGGCCTTAACAATGCAAAAACCATCCACTGTACACATAGTGGCGGCTATACCACATGGTATAAAAGAACCAAATCTCCACCAATTACACCTCATCACATTCATCATCTCATCATCACCGTTATCAATAATTTATTCTCATATATTTCATAATCGATAATATACATCATCAATCATTCCAAATCATTCAGGCCCACTTAACTAAAGTTTATTAAAAACATAATTCATACTATGATTGTACATTTCATATATAAAAATATTTATAGTAATTAAAAATACCAACATATGCTTATAATCACATCAACAATTATACAAGATAAATTGAAAAGTGGTTACCTCGAGTTCTTGACAAATAGAGAGAATTCAAGTTCAACAAGCCAAATTCACTCTACAATAAATATATATTTACATGTTAATAAAATTAATAATAATTGTTAACTAAAATAATTGCTAACTAAACTAATCCCTATAATTAGATTACTTAATTATTTTTTAAAAAATAACAATAATTTATCTACTTCTCAAATAAGAATTTCTAAAATTTCATTAACTCTATTTTACTCACTAAAATCATTAACGATAGTAATTATCTAATTACCTTAACTTCAAGTATTTTAAAATTAATATCAATATCCTAGATTAATTAAACCTCTCTTCTAACTTATATGAGCATAACTTAATTGTTAAATAATATTAACATCTCCACATATATTAAATTCATATCAAACTTTAATTTCTAATATCAAATTAATATATATAATTTTATATAACATAAAAATCTACAAAACTAAACCGATTAGAATTTCAATAATACCTCCAATAACCCAAATAAATTATTTAATCTAAATTTAATTGGTTAAAAAGTCTAATATATAATTATTTATATATTAGTTATATATAAAAATTCATTATAAAATCTTATGACCACTAAATAACAAAAGTAAATTGATCAAAATTAACTATAAATCATCATCTACATTTCTATAGTCTTATATTAATAAAACTCAATTTTGTCTAAAATCATAATCTTAAAATTTTCTCTAATCAACACAAAATTACTATCATAAAAAAGAGAAAATTATTTAGAACACTTTTCATGAGGAAAGTTGTGATTAGAAAGGAATTTATGTACCTTATTGATCCTCGAACAATAAAAAATACTTATATCAAAGCCCTCACCCTCTACCTCTCATTTCCACACTTCGCAGCACGGAGTGTTTATTATAATACCCCTCCAATAGCAATTGACGCCTAATGGCACCAATTGTTATTATTTTAAATAAATAATTGGGGGTTGGCACCGCCACCCCCAATTTTCTATAATGGCTGCGTCTAATGCCGCAGCCTTCATATATATATATATATATAATATAATATTATATATTATAATAATATAATCTAATATATTATTATTTTATATTATATTATATTTTAATTATATTTATAAAAAATCAGGATGTTACATCATTGATAAGTCCAGAAGTTTTATTGACAATTTCTTGGAACCATTTTTTTATTTTAAAAATTTTAAAAGATCATTTTTTTTATTTTGTCTCTTATTTAGGACCTGACTGTAATTTTCCCAAAAAATAATCAAGCCTTGGTGTAGTTTAGTGATTTAGAGTGTGCTTAATCTATATAGTTATTGGGCATAACCCCATCTTTCAATTAAAAAAAAGAATTAAAATAGTAATAAGAAGAGGATTAGTGTGCTAAGTTGGTACATAAGCGGTGCTAAGTTTGATGTCAATCACATTGTTTTGCACTTCACAGAGACGTTATCCGAACAGGCCATTAGTTGAATTCGAGATTGCAGCTCAGGAGCAGATGAAAATAACAGAATTGCTCCTTCAAAACTCTTTTCGTCTACAACTGATAAGCATCCCACTGTTGTAGCTAAAAAGGCAGAAGGTGAATTCTTCTTCTTTCATCTTTGTACTATTTTCTTTTATCTTTTATTTTAGCCAAGTGTGAGTCTCCTCACATTATAAGTAGTTCTGGTTGAGGTGCTGTCCGACATTAAATGTGAACACATGTTTTAATAAAGATTCAAACTTTGATTTACCATATAAAGACTAACTCTTTCTATTAAATCCAACTATGACTTGTGCTATTTTTAACTTCTTATTGCTCCCGTGATGAGGGTCTTGTTATGCAACAATGATGGGCCCAAATTTAATAGGCCGAACCCAAGTAAGGGGTTGTGTGATGTCTATATTTGGGTGCAGTTTGGTATAAGGAATATAGATAGTAGATTGTGGCCAAGGGTGGTTTGGAATTAGCTTTTGAGAATAGTTTATAGAGAAAAAGTGAAAAAAGTGATTTTTGATAATAGATTCTGGTAGAATATATTATGAGAAAAAAATGATTTTGATAAAATGAGAGTGTTTGGATATTATGATCAGAATAGCTTTTTTCATGGTCAAATTACTGAAAATGACATTAACTTTTGTGATAATTACATATAAAAGGATAAGATTATATTTTATGTATTATATAGTAGTAAATTTCATAATAAATACAAAAAATGGCATAAAATTATCTGAAAAATGTATAATATATATATATATATATATATATATATATATATATATATATATATATATATTATAATAAATTGTAAAAAATAATTTATAATAATTAGATATAAAATATTAGATTATATTTTAGGTATTATTTAACATAAAATTGAACAATAAAAACCAAAAACTCTTTAAATTTGTCAAAAAATTATAAATTGTGACAAAAAAAAATGAATTGTACATACATACATAGAAATATATATATTAATAAATTGTACATTGAAAGTTTATAATAATTACATATGAAGGATAAGATTATATTTTGGACATACCAAAAAAAGCTGCTAGTCATTTTCTTAAAACTATACCGTTTTGGTGTAGTTTTAAGGAGCTGAACTTTTTTTTTTGTCTAAAAAAAATGATATATAGTATTTTGAAATATTTTCTCGGACGTATGTAGTATCAAAAAATATTTTTCAAGTAACATGCAGTATTTGCAGACTGATTGCAATTTTACCCTTAATTTATTTTTTCAGCTTCAAAAATTACTTTAAAATTTTAGGTGCTCCTGGAAAAATATTTTAGAGTGGATGACACTGGGTACAACTGAAAAAATACTTTAAATTAATTTTTAGAGCTGAAAAAATAAATTAAGGGTAAAATTACAATCACTCTGCAAACACATTGGGTACAACTGAAAAAATATTTTAAAGGATTAAAAGCACTAAAATTTATTTTAGGATATTACATGCTAATTAAAAAATATTTTTGGACATTTTTTAAAATAAAAAAAGCATGATTTTGGACAAAAAGCAACAAAAAGAAGTTTTTCTCAAAACCATGATTTTGGACATCAAAACCATAGTTTCCAAAAAAAGAGAGTCTTTGGCTAATTTTTCTCAAAATCATGATTTTGATGTCAAACCATGGTTTTGAGAATTTGCCAAACACACTATTAATGAGGGAGAGCCCTGGTCTTTGGAACCCCCAAGTTGGAGGTGGAGGAAGTTCATCTTTCTTCATTATTTTTATTTATGCTTTGAGGGTGTAATATGTTCCTAGAGTGTTTGCTTAATTTTCATCATTTGTAGCAGCTTATTCAAGCTTTGTTTTTGCTTCCAACTATATGAGATAATTTAATACCACCTAATACTTAATATAAGATCCATTAGTTTAATTTGAACTACAAAATTATCTGTTAAATTTTTATCATCTGACTTGAGCTCCATCAAACACCTACTTCTGGCTGTGGTGCTGTCCGGCATTAAATGTGAACACATGTCTTAATAAGGATTCAAACTTTAATTTACCATGGAGACTAAATCTTTCTACTAAATCCAACAATTGGTGCTATTTTTTACTTTTTACTGCTCCCCGTGATGAGTGTCTTGTTATGCAACAATGATAAGCCCAAATTTAATAGGCCAAACCCAAGTAAGGGGTTGTGTGATGTCTATATTTGGGTGCAGTTTGGTGTAAGGAATATGGATAGCAGATTGTGGCTAAGGTTGATTTGGAATTAACTTTTGAGAATAGTTTATGGAGAAAAAAAATGAAAAAAGTGATTTTTTATAATAGATTCTGACAGAATAGATTATGAGAAAAAAATAATTTTGATAAAATGAAAGTATTTGGATATTATGATCAGAATAGCTTTTTTTTCATGGTCAAATTACTGAAAAGGACATTAACTTTTGTGATAATTACATATAAAAGGATAAGATTATATTTTATGTATTATATAGTAGTAAATTTCATAATAAATACAAAAAATGGCATAAAATTATCTAAAAAATGTATAATATATATATATATATATATATTATAATAAATTGTAAAAAATAATTTATAATAATTAGATATAAAATATTAGATTATATTTTAGGTATTATTTAATATATAATTGAACAATAAAAACCAAAAACTCTTTAAATTTGTCAAAAAATTATAAATTGTGACAAAAAAAATGAATTGTACATACATACATAGAAATATATATATTAATAAATTGTACATTGAAAGTTTATAATAATTACATATGAATGATAAGGTTATATTTTGGACATACCAAAAAAAGCTGCTAGTCATTTTCTTAAAACTATACCGTTTTGGTGTAGTTTTAAGGAGCTGAACTTTTTTTTTTGTCTAAAAAAAATGATATATAGTATTTTGAAATATTTTCTCGGACGTATGTAGTATCAAAAAATATTTTTCAAGTAACATGCAGTATTTGCAGACTGATTGCAATTTTACCCTTAATTTATTTTTTCAGCTTCAAAAATTACTTTAAAATTTTAGGTGCTCCTGGAAAAATATTTTAGAGTGGATGACACTGGGTACAACTGAAAAAATACTTTAAATTAATTTTTAGAGCTGAAAAAATAAATTAAGGGTAAAATTACAATCACTCTGCAAACACATTGGGTACAACTGAAAAAATATTTTAAAGGATTAAAAGCACTAAAATTTATTTTAGGATATTACATGCTAATTAAAAAATATTTTTGGACATTTTTTAAAATAAAAAAGTATGATTTTGGATAAAAAGCAACAAAAAGAAGTTTTTCCCAAAACCATGATTTTGGACTTCAAAACCATGATTTTGGGATAAAACCATAGTTTCCAAAAAATGAGAGTCTTTGGCTAATTTTTCTCAAAATCATGGTTTTTGTGTCAAACCATGGTTTTGAGAATTTACCAAATAGAAAGCCCTGGTCTTTGTAACCCCCAAGTTGGAGGTGGAGGAAGTTCATCTTTCTTCATTATTTTTATTTATGCTTTGAGGGTGTAATATGTTCCTAGAGTGTTTGCTTAATTTTCATCATTTGTAACAGCTTATTCAAGCTTTGTTTTTGCTTCCAACTATATGAGATAATTTAATACCACCCAATACTTAATATAAGATCCACTTTATAGTTTAATTTGAACTACAAAATTATCTGTTAAATTTTTATCATCTGACTTGAGCTCCATCAAACACCTACTTCCCTAGGTTCAGCATTTGCTTCTCATGTCTCTTTTGCTTGTATGAGTAGTCATCCTTTTTCATCTCCCATCAACCATTTTTCCCTTTTGATTTTTTTGGTCTTTTTGATTTAGTTTTTTTTTTCCTGTCATAGTTTTAGCATTGTGCTTTTACATCACCACTAATGTCTGGGATGTTTAAAGTCAATTCAAAATCTTACGAACGTGTGCATATATATTTACTATTCTTGGAAAATAAAATATAGTATGTGCGTGTGTATAATCGACACTTGGTAGAGGAAAGAACCATAGAGTTGAGAAAGTGAGGGAGAGAATGATAGCCAATAAATATATTTAGCCTTTTTCATTCTAAGCCAAAATATAAGAAGCAATTTGCAATGTTGTTTTCTTGCATCTTAGAGTTTTTATTGCAAAGTTGATAGAAACAAAATAGTAACATTATATTAAAAATGCAGGCTGTGAAGGAGAAAATACAAGATATGACTGCCATGCGTAAGGCCAAGGCCGAAGCAAAAGCTGAAGAAAAGGTAGGACAATATTACCTCCATTTCAAATTATTTATCTTTTAAAATCATACACACAAATTATCACTTTAAATTGGTGTAAGTGGGAGGAGTTTGATTCCTAAAACTTCCATATGAAGCAAATCTAGTTAGGCAGGGTCAGGAGATTATCCTTATCTATACAAACAACAAGAGGTTATATAAATAATTAAAAAAAATACTATTAAAGAATTAAAATTATAGTAAAATCTAGAGGTATTAGATTAACATGCATTTGTGCTAAAATTTTAAATTATTTTTGTGGTTAGAGAAGTTTTTGAAGAGGGTGAATTCCCTTTATTATGATGAAATACAGGCAGTGAAGGACATGGCAAAAGCAAGAGTTGAAGTAGCTCATGAAGTTAGATTGGCCAAAGAAAATGAAGCTGCAATGGAAATGCATGTTGTCAAAGCTCAACAAAAGGTTCTAAAAGAAATGGCAAAACATCCACCGAACAATTCTCATACTAAACCTCCTCCCACCATCAATTCCATTGATGATCCCTCTTACAGTTAGATAGATTCTGTGTATTATATTTTTTCAAAGTCTTATCAGAAAAAAATGCGTTATGTAATTTATGACTTGTGAATAATCTTTCTTGTAAATTGTAACTTTTACTATGTTCTAATGATTCCAAATTTGCTTGTTCTTCTAGGCTCAAAATAAAAAATAATTTATAATTTCAACTATTATGCTGCCTTCAAATTCATTTATAAGGTCATCGTCCTCAATACAAAACCCTTTACAACAGCAACAGCAACAGCAACAACAATAGGTTCTCAATATAAGACCCTTTATAGAGCCTTAATCCCACTAGGTGGGGTTAACTACATGGATCAAATGATACTATTAAACTTTGTTAAAAACAAAATATCAGGAATACAAGACCCTTTACAAGATTTAAAAAAATATTTATAACTAACTTCTGAAAGTGTTATTGTTTCTAGGGAAAATTGCTGAAAAATACCCAATTGCAAAATTATTACCCAAAGATACAAGAAGGTGCAACCTATCTTCAATGGGTATAACTTTTTTCAGCTATCAACTATTGTCCACAACTGAAGATATTTGCACATAGTTAAAGATATGTTGTATACAGTTGAAAAAAGTTACATCCACTGAAGATGAATTGCACCCGTTCAAAGATACATTGTTAACGGGCAAATACTTCATAAAACATCACCAAGATGAGTAAAATCTACATTCTCTCAGCAAATAAGTAGCAGTGAGAACTCAAAAAGTTCTAAACAGAGATTAAAAAAGTGTTATGTAATAACCAAGTATGTCAGACTCTCTTTGTAGCCTAGCAACTGGGTAAGAGAATATAAGATGCTATCAGGGAAAGGTGCAGAAATACTTATGCACATCAATTAACATGAGAATAAGCATGGCAAATTATATGCTAAAGTCAGAAACCCAGCTCTAACAATTTAGGACAAGAACAGATCACAAGTTAGTGATGCATAAGGAGAAAAAAAATTGCAGTAGTATCATATGCTGAAGTCAGAAATTTTAAGTAAGGATCCATCGCTTCTTTTATGTATATATCTGGGTAATCATGCAATGCTTCTATCATGAATGATATAAACACTAAGCAATCAGCCAGAGGTCTTTAAAGAATAGCATATGATTTTCCAAAGAAAGACATGATAGAAAAGAATGAACAAGAAAATGAAATAACTACAATGGCCAGGAATTAACATCAATAATATAAACTTGCTAAAATTATGCAGTTCCTTGTATATCTAGCTCCCTTATGTACACCACTTTGTCCAGCGTTGAAACCCACATTCCAGCCATCAGGTAACCATGCAAGATGTTCATTTTCTTTCTTTAAAATCTGAAACTTTCAAGCATCAGTGAAGTGGTGAGAGACAATGAGTTGTAGGGCACATATTCATGAAAAATGGATTTCAAAATTAACAAGGAAGATAACTTCCCTTTACTCCATGTTATAATTTCAATTAGCGCGCATATTAAAACATAAATTCCTTTTTCTATTTTATAAACAAGTAAATGAGAAAACTAGTACAGGAATCAGTCAAAAGCAGAACAACCAAAAACAAAACAAATCCTTTTCTCCCTTCTTTGCTGAGATGCTTAACTAATCATGAGTAAGAGGAGTTTCCTGGTCCATGCAAATGGGGGAAAAAAAAACAAACCGGAAATACATCAACTTTCAAGTATACAAGTATGGTTATAAAGCAGAGAAAAATCCAACTCAGTTACTGACAACAAATTAGCACAGCTCGATTATGTGAGGATAGAGATTTAGCATAGCCTGGAATGATAAAAGATAGCTCTGGTCATAATAACTGAATCTTGGATTTAATATTACCAAAATAAATGAGAGAAAAGTTGCCTCTCCTTCCTTTTCTCATAATTTCAATATACCATATAATTTCTCAGATAATCGTAGTCCAAATTAAATAATTACGAAAAGAAACAGTGAAATGAAAAACTTGAAATGGCCTTGAGAACGGCTTCTTGAGGAGGACCTTGATCTTCATTAGAGCACGAAGACAACGGAGAATTATTGTGTTGCGTTGAAGAATGAAATCGGCGAGGCTCAAATTAATCATAAACCAAGAATAATATTCGCACAAAAAAGAAAAAAAAAAAAGAAAAAAAAAAAGAGCCAGCTAGATGAAATTGATCGAAGTGATTGCTAGAGTGAAGTGATAGATCGAAGTGATTGCAGATTTGGATTGAGCTGTCCCTGAAACTGAAACAGAGGTTGCGATATGTGATTGGATGACATCAATACAAGAAATATATTAAATTAATAAACTTTTTACGCTCTTATTAATTTTTTCTTTTTCTGTCTACTTTACAAATAAATGTGACACTTCTTTCTTGTCTTTTTCCTTTTCAATAGAAATTGAGAAAATGACAGAAAACTATTATTAAAATTGGTAAAAAAATAAGTATATTGAATTTTAATAATTATAGTGAGACTAATTTAAAATTTTAAAATGTTGTAAAATTTGAGAAATTATTTAATTATCTCTAGTTTTTTAATAAAAAACTTTCAACCCCCTTGTTGGCCACTGGAGCTCTAGCGACCAGCTGCCGGAGCTCCCGTGCTGGCGATTGGTAACTAGAGTTTTAATGGCCTAATATTTTTTTTTGAATTTCTCAAATAAAAATTATTAATATAGATACTTGATTTGTTAATAGTAATACTAAAATTATAAATGTGGTCTTATATATATATATATATATATATATATATATTAAATTTCTTAAGCAAAAGTTGTCAGTATTGATACTTGAGTTGTTAATAGTGATACTAAAGTTGTACACGAGATATTTGTTGAATATTTCTTAATAATTTTCACTGTAGCTCCGGCAGATAATTTTTTTTTAATTTTCCTGACTAAAGTTGTTAATACAGATATTTAAGACGTTGATAACGATATTAAAGTTGTAAATGTTGGCTTTATGTATATATTTTTAATTTCTTAGGCAAAAGTCCTCAATGTTGATATTTGAGTTGTTAATAACGATACTAAAGTTGTAAACATAATATTTATTTAATATTTTCTAATAACTTTCATCGAAGCTCCAACGGCTAATATTTTTTTTTTTAATATCTCAGGCTAAAGTTGTTAATATAGATACTTGAGTTGTTAATAACGATATTACAATTGTAAATGGAGTATTTGTTGAATATTTCCCAATAACTTTCACTGAAGCTTCGGTGGCTAATCTTTTTTTGGGTTAAGGGGCAATTTTGCTCCGAAAGTTTCAAAAAGAGAGGAATTTTGTCTTCGCCGTTATCCTAGTCAATTTTGACAGTTAGTTGACTAAATATGCTGAGTTTGTTATCTACAAGTTATCCACATCATTTTTGTTAAGATGTAAATTTGTCTCGAAAATCCATATGTCATCATCTACTTCATTTGTTTTTCAAAGTTAGATTTAAAATTTTCAGGACAAATTTGCACCTTAACAAAAATGAAGTGGATGAATGTGGACTGTTAGCTTAGAATATTTGGTCAATTAATGATCAAAGTTAACTGGATAATTGCTAGGGCAAAAATTCCTCCGTTTTAAAACTTCTGAGACAAAATTACCCCTTGATCTTTTTTTTTTAAAATTTCTCTAGCTAAAGTAGTTAATATAGATGATTGTTAATAACAATATTAAAGTTGTAAATGAGGTATTTATTGAATATTACAAATAACTTGTTTGTAACTTTAATATTGCTATTGACAATTCAAGTATATATTGTCAACTTTTACTTGAGAAATTAAAAAAAAAATATTAGGCCATCAGAGCTTGTTGGTAAGGTCACTGGAGTTTCGATGACGACAACCGCCTGCTAAAGCTAATAACCATCAAGGAGTTGAAGATTTTTTTTTTAAAAAAAATTAAGGGTAATTTGACAATTTCTCAAATTTTGTAATATTTCAAATTTTCAAATAAGTCCCTTTAGAATTATTAAAATTCAATATATTTATTTATGTTTTACTAATTTTAATGATATTTTCCTATCTTTTTTCTATAAAAATTAAATAGAAGTAAAATTTATAAAAGATCATTAATTACAATTTTTTTTTCAACCAACAGATGATTAACTACCAACTTATATTTTAAACCAAACTTTTTCTCTTGAGTTGATTTATATTTAGGTACTATGTGAGATTTTCTTTTGTGCAGGACATAATTAACTCCAACTAATTCATCAGAGCCCATAAATAATATTTCTAACTCATTTAAATTTTCTTAAATTAATTTTTTCCCAACCTTACACATGTTAAATGGAGTTTGGAAGGAAAATAAATAAAGGGAGTCATAATTAAGCATTAATTTTATAGATCAATTTGAAAGGATTAATTGCTATCAGAAAAATTTATAATGGAACCAAACAATTTTTCTCAAGTGACTTTATTTTGAGTTGGAGGAAGTTTTTAGGTTTGAGAATCTCCCAGCAAGGATCCTTTGAACATTTCATTCGACATTTTGGTTACTTCTTATGTCCAAGTGCATCACTACGATTCGCGAATGAGTTTTGGATTTGCTCTAGAAGAATCTTTTTAAAGGAAAAAAAAATTAAAAAAAAAATAATCTTCATATGAATAATAAAAAAAATTAAGGGAATAATTTTTCATGGGATTTAAAATTTATATTTTATATACCTAACCGCCCGAAACTTGATCCCACTTAAGAGTAACAAACGTACACGATAGCACTTTATGCATATAGAAATATAATTATTTATTATTCAAAAGATATACATGATGAAACGGGCAGCTATATATTCATAATCATAATCCCTTCATTGATCGGATATTGCCTTTCTACTCCAGAGCTGTACAGAGTTTGAGTTCATACCGCATTCTCAAGTTAACAAATCATGAGTTCCCTCATCAATGGTGACGAGGATCAGGTCTGTTTATCCTTAATTATACACTTACAGATTTCGGATTTTGCTTGCTTTGTTTGGAAACTGAACAAACTCGAAGCAAGCTTGAACTCCAGTTCCTTGCTTTTTAATTTTTTTGTTTCGATTCTCTACTTAATTGTTAACATTTTGTCAATGCAATAGACTGGTGACACTTATGCTTATTACCTTCGATGGTTGGATGCGTCTTGTTCTGATATGATAAATCGAGATGCCCTTCTTTCGGGGATTATTTTTCTTTTTCTCGTTTTTTGTCACCTTCATTTTACCTGAACATTTCAGTGCTTAATTAGCTAATTACATACCTATACTAGAAAATGGGTTACTTGGATTTGTGTTCTGAACATTTCGTTCGTTATGTTTTTGTTCCAGTTTCTATTCAAATATATGAAGCGTTTGTTATGACTACAAATTTTAAAAATGAAGATTTCATTTTCTCATCTTAAATTTCGTATATATATACTCTTCTTTCCTACTAATTTCATCCTAAGCAAAATTTCATGATTTGGCTTTTCTCCCTTGATTCAATTGTTAAGATGGGAAAATTGGGCCCTTCAACTGTGGTTATTGATAGATTAAGTAGGGGTGCATAAATAATTATGTCACTGACTGAATATGACGTTTCACCAGTGGGTTGAAATCATTTTTTCACTTCATTATTATGAGTAAGAGGATTCATTGTAATCACACATCTGGTTTGTGTATATTTTCACTTCTCATGAGGCTTTGTTAGTCTCTGCGATGCAATATTCGTCTGTCGATTCTCTAGGCGTATCTAAACTATATTGGCATCTTTTCTTTCTTTCTTCTGTTTTTTTATTGATTCTCTTGCATGCGCGTGTGTATGAGACAGGTTCTGGTGGAACACAAGTTGTCTGCAAGAATTCTGATACTAAACAGGCCTAAGCAATTGAATGCCTTATCTTATCAAATGGTACAGCACTCATTTATGATATTTCTCAATACATTATTTTATTATTATTTATTTATTTTTCATATCCTTATTTGTTGAATGACTTAGGTTTTGTACTAATATGACTGGAGTATTAGTTTATGAAAGATTTGTGATGCAGAGTGCCAAAGTCTGAAGCTAACATTGATCTTTCAGTTTTAAATTATCTTATACTCCTGTTAACTTTTTCTTATTGTTTACTATCATTCGCTGCCTTTTACTTTAGGTTGATTCACATATCCTGTACACTTCTGAAGACCCAGAATATGATTTCAAATTAATATTTAACAATGTCATAAGAAGTGCTGTTTTTTCTTTTATTGGTAGTGAGTGTTGGGCTTTAAAGGGACAATATGAACATAACATGGGGGTAACTAAGATGAGGATGTTGAGATAGATGTGTGGTTATACAAGAAAAGACAAGATTTGTAATACTCATATACGTGAATGAGTTGGAGTGATCTCTATTGAAGAAAGAATGGTAGAAAGTCGTTTGAGATGGTTTGGACATGTTCCACAAAGGCCAATGAGTGCTCCGATGAGAAAGGTTGATCAAGTAGTATGGAATCCTGTAAAATGAGGTTGAGGAAGGCCGAAGTGAATGCTCAATGAGGTTATAGAGAGGGATATTTTGGTTAATGATATATCTAAAAATATGGTTTTCGACAGAGCACAATGGCATCAAGCAATCCATGTACTCGACCCCACCTCTAGTGGGATAAAGGCTTTGTTGTTGTTGGTTAAATTCCAGGTCTATATCTACTCCCCCAAACCTCTAACTTTCTTTGTTCTTTGGTCTTCTCCTAATGCAGGTATCTCGGCTTATGGAGCTTTTTTATGACTACGAGTCAAGTTCTAATACAAAATTGGTTGTCATGAAGGTAACGTGCAATGAATGTGCAAATGTAGTATTGTTTTTTGACAGAGAAATAAATAAAGTCCTGTCAATGCTGAAATGGAAATTTATGTCTTATATAGCTTTATATTCTGCTGTTATATACATTCAGGAATCAGGATGTGATTGTTTTTTCTCTCTGGAATCCTAACCAGAATATAATCATCTCAACAACTTCCTTATAACCCTCTGACCCCTTATACTGGCTTAGAGCAGTGGGAGAGAAATCCATTCCATCTGGTTACAATCTCTAATGAATAGATACTTGTTACAAACAGGCCTAGGAGTAACACTAACAAACAAATAACTACTTCATTAATTAACAACTCATCATTCTCCTTTCTATCATTGCTAAGGTTTAACATATCTTGGCAAACATTAGTATGGGAACTTGGCTTCCAGAGATTTTTAGCAAACTGAAAGGTGTGACTGGTCTCTTTCTCACCAGGAAATCTGAATGAAAAACTTGAGCAAAGTCGTGCTTCAAGACATTGACTGTACAGATCTATTACATTGATGTTCATCATTGACCTTTTCAGAATAATAGTGAGGATGGAAGAGTGACGGAATGGGTTAGAAAGGAGTGACTATGTGTTTGGTGATTGCAGGCATATAATTAGGGTCTTAGGAGAAAGGATGTTTTAGGAGGATCAAGGGTTTTTTTTTGTGTATTGGGGGGGGGGGGGTGCTGAGTGATTTGTCTGATTTGTCGTTGCTGTTTGTATGTTTAAAGGGTAATGGGGTCATCTCAGCCCGCCTTGCGCTCTATTCCCCCCCAAAACTAAGGGTTTGGGATGGATTGAATCTTTTGATTTGTAGGACTTGTTAACAAACTCTTACTCTAATATATCGTGATTTGTAGGATTTGTTCTTTGTCCTCAAACAGTTGATTAGTTTCTCATCATCTTTGACGTTTTCTATACCTGATAAAAATTTCACGCAGTTTTGTACATTATCTATATAATTGGCCGAGTTCTACAATTCAAACTTATGTCATTTTGTGAATTGTGGCTGATTTTAACTTAAGCATAAAGGGGGACTAGCTAGATCATGAGCAAAATCTTCTCATAGTGTACCTTCTATTTAAATATCAGGGAAATGGAAGGGCATTTTGTGCTGGTGGTGATGTTGCGGCTGTTGTTCATTATGCCAAGGGAGGTATGTTTTGACCTTGTTGCTTACTAGGTTACATGACAAATCCTCAAGATTCAATGCATAATTAGGATCTCATTTTTTGATGGAAGCTTAGATATCTGAAATTCTGTGCTACTTTAAGCTTACCTTGGTGAACTTGCAGCACCTGTTGGATCGCTTATTACTGGAGATACTTTAGTAAAATTAATATGAAAGTTTTGTTTGGTAGGATTTAACAATAATGCAAAATAAATCTCATTACCTTCTTTGAAATAGATAACTGGAAGCTGGGTTCAAAGTTTTTTCAGATGGAATATCAGATGAATTACTTGATGGCAACATACAGTAAACCACAGGTGATAATTTTGTTAATGAAAGGCACTCTTTCTGCTTTGCTTTATCATTCATCACACTGATGTATGGAATTTTTCATATTTTGGGCTGCAAACTTTTGAAGATTTCAATTCTTAATGGAATTGTCATGGGAGGTGGAGCTGGTGCTTCTATTCACGGTAGATTTCGTGTTGCTATGGAAAATACAGTATGTATCCAATGCAGTATAAGATACTAAATTCTATACTTTCTCTTAAAGAATTGTCTGATTTGACTGGTAGTGTATTGAATTCTATCTTTTATACATATATAAGGTGAGTAAATTCTTTTATAACTGTAGCCAGTATAACTGGTTTGCTTTCCAAATGTTATATTAGCTTAAATTTTTGTTTAGATGTTTTTACTCAATATATTGATATATTGATGGACCATTTTCAGGTCTTTGCAATGCCAGAAACAGCTTTAGGACTATTTCCTGATGTAGGTGCCTCATATTTCTTGTCTAGACTGCCTGGATTTTTTGGTATGATGTCATATCCTTAATTTCAATCCCATGAATATTTAAATGTGGTAATTTTTTGTCCCCTTAGCAAAAGATCCTCAAATTGAATACACTCACCGTCTCTATCACCATGAGTTTCTCTGCATAAATGGGTATAGTTCATTACTAGTGAAGAGCGGAGAGGTCAAAGTTTTCATTGGTTTTGCAATGTTTGTCTTTGTTTATACATGTTCATTTGAGTTATTCATTATCGTTCCAACTACTTATCAGTATTCCCAAATGGCTAAAGAAAATATTGTAATGACATTCCCTTTTTTCTTCTTCTTTCTTTCTGTTGGAAAACAAATTGCAGGAGAATATGTTGGCCTTACTGGTGCTAGGCTGGATGGGGCAGAATTGCTTGCATGTGGCCTTGCAACACATTTTGTTCACTCATCGGTATGCTTTGTAGTTAATAACATGTAGATTTTGAATTATTAAGGTGATCCAGCAGCCAAAGTCGCATAAAATTTTTCTAGATTTTGCTGTGATGACTTTGGGGGTGAAACTCAGTCTGTATATTAAATACTTCAACTTAAAAATTTTATCCAATGCCCTTGGTTTTTGACATAAAAAAGAGGCCACATAATCTAGCTCTTCAACCTAACGAGGCGTTTAGCCATTCTTTTGTGCGGCAACTTGCAAAAATGAAGGAGCATTTGCAAAAATGAATGCTTTCTTACATTTTGAAGATGATGAACGGAAGTTTGAATTAAACCTTAGTTCAAGGGGGTAGTCTGCTACGTTTTAAAGTTGAGGTATTAAAATTGCAATTAAGACATACTTGATGAAAGCGTTCTGTTAATTTTTGAAGTTGCAATTAGGTGTTAGTTGATGTAGGTTGTAAAATGTAATTCTCCCTTCTAACTTGGGCATCAACCTTGTGACTATACAAGCAGTAATAGTATGGTGCGGCTGTATCATTTTTGGTACCTTTCAAATTTTCATTGAACTTTTTTCTTGCACTCCTCCCTCCACCCAAATCAGCACTGATGTATGAATTTAAGTGGCCCCTTGATGCTTATTTTCTCTTGTTCTTAGATTAGCTTTCCTACTAACACTATGATAGAAGATTCAATATGATTACTGAATGAACTTGGTCAAACTTTGTGAGTGGCTATTTTGAATCACAGATTAGGTGAAATGTAAGAACAGTACAACTAGTGCAAGCCTGATCCACTAATCACTGACACCCTTATTTTAAGTTAGCCTCTAGTTTTATTTCATATTCTTTTTCTCTTTTCTTCCACATGCTAACACCTTTGTGCACCAAACATATCTTCAGCTTTTTTCTCCCTCATTTACAACAAGAACCACAAGCCTAATTCTACTAGGTGGGGTTGGCTACATGGATCATACAGCATCATTGTGCTTTATCAACAACCAAAACTTTTATAAAATTGTTAACAAAGAAGTTCCTCTCAATAACTTCATTGAGCGTTAGCACCCTTTTTCGTAGGGCTCCATATTGTTTGATCTACCCTTCTTATCGGTATATCCAATAGCCTTCTTTGTATGTGTTTGAACCACCCTAAACGATTTTCTACCATTTTCTCTTCAACACGTCATCCCAACTCTTCCTTGTATGTGTTCATTATGAATCTTATTTTTTTTGTATGGCCACACATCCATCTCAACATCCTCATTTTAGCTACATTCACTTTATGTTCATGTTGTCCCTTTAAAATCCAACATTCACTACCATACAATATTACTGGTCTTATTGTAATACGATAAAACTTCCTTTTTACCTTATTAGGTACCATTCGTTCACAAATAACTTTTATAGCCTTTCTCCATTTAAATCACGCTGCTTGAATTCTATGATTAACATCTCCACCATTTTCACCTTTTTTTATATAATTGAACCCAAATATCTAAATTTTGTCATGTGGATGATTTGATCTCTTATTTTGACCTCTGAATCGCTTCTAACTAGTTTTTTTTTAATCAAAATTGCAATGCATATATTTTGTCGTCCTCCTACTCAAGTGAAAGGCCTTCAACTCCAAGGTCCTTCTCCATGACTCAAGTTTAGAGTTAATCTCTTCTCGCGACTCAACCACAAGAACTATATTGTCGTCAAAAAGCAGCCCTCCCTCATTTACATTCTCGTAAAATATCAACATCAAGCCTTATGGTGCTATGGATTCTTTTTTTTTTTCTCTATCTCAGAAGTTCACTATAGAATTCTAGACTCTAGAGTGTAATCAATTCTTCTATATTTATTATATAATAGAGTACAATGATATATACATGAGGTGTGATCTGGCTGATCAAACTAGATGGACGAATATCACGAGAAAACAGAGAGATACGGGAAAGAGAGATACAGGGGATAGAGAGAGATTTTAGGAGATAATATACAATCATAATAAGTTTGAAATTTGAAATATAATATTTAAATCTAATCCCTATTATTTCTGTGGGATATTCTATACTCCCCTTTAAGTTGGACCATAGATGTCAATCATGTCCAACTTGTCAATGAAATGCTTGAATTTTTCTGTAGTCAGCCCTTTAGTAAGGACATCTGCAGTTTGCTCCCTTGACGGTATATATTTAAGGATGGCTATTCTTGCATCTATTTTTTTATCTGATGAAATGTTTATCTATCTCCACATGCTTGGTCCTATCATGTTGAATCGGATTATGTGCAATGTTAATTGCAGCCATATTATCACAGTAGAGCTTTATTGGTAGGTTCATAGCCTTTTCTAATTCCTTGAGTACCCACTTGAGCCAAATTCCCTTATAGATTTCAAGTACCATTGGTCGGAATTTAGCCTCAGCACTGCTTCTTGCAACTACACTCTATTTTTTACTTCACGTGACAAGACTCCCCCAAACAAATGGATAGTAGCCTGACGTGGACTTCCTGTCGTCTTGATCTTCGGCCCAATTAGGATCAGTGAATAGTTCTATGTTACGCTTATCTGATTTCTTGGGCAACAAACCACGACCTGGGGATCCCTTTAGATAACGTAAGACCCTGTAGACTTCATTAAGATGCTTTTGTTTTGAGTCATAGGAATGTTGACTCACTACACTCACAGCAAATGCAATGTCTAGTCTAGTGTGTGAAAGATATATCAACTTCCCAACTATCCGTTGGTACTTTTCCACATCTACTTCTTTACCCAAATCCTCTTCATCACTAATTTTATTGACCCATATACGTGTATCACTAGGCCAGCAACCTACATTCCCGTTTCTTTTAGAAGGTCCAACATATACTTCCTTTGTGAGATATAGATTCCACTCTTTGATCTAGCAATCTCTGTTCCAAGGAAATACTTCATTTCTTCAAGGTCTTTTAATTTGAAATTCTTGGGCCATAGTTACTTTGATTCGATCAATTTCCTCTGTATCATCTCCTGTGAGGACAGTTCATCAACGTATATAGCTAAGGTCGTTATCTTACCTTTTCGATGCTTAAAGAATAGAGTGTGATCACTCTACCCCTAGGTGTACCCCTGTTTCTTCAGAACTAGTGAACTTTTCAAACCATGCTCGGGGTGATTGTTTTAACTTGTATAATGATTTCGTTAGCTTGCATACTTGACCTGCTTTCTTCTTAGCGAACACTGGAGGTAGTTTCATATACACCTCTTCCTTGAGTTCCCCATTTAGGAAGGCCTTCTTTATGTCTAGCTGACATAAGGGCCAATCAAAATTAGCGACCAAAGACAGGATAATCCGGACAGTGTTAAGTTTAGCTACCAGCGCAAAAGTTTCTGTATAATCCATCCCGTATACCTGGGAAAAACCTTTTGCAACCAGCCTTGCCTTATATTTATCAAGGCCTCCATTTGCTTTGTACTTTAGGGTAAAGACCCATTTGCAGCCTACTGGCTTCTTTTCCTGAGGGAGATCAACTACATCCCAAGTGCCGTTTCGTTTTAGTGCTTCTGTTTCCTCCATAATAGCTTGTCTCCATTCAGGTATGACTATAGCTTCATCAATGGCATTTGGTACCCTTATATTATCAAGATAGGAGACAAATGCATGGTATTTAGAAGAAAGAGCTTTGTATGAGACAGATCTTTCAATAGGATAGCGGGTACAAGATCTAGGTCTTTCTCCTACTACAATTGGAAGATCAAGATCATGATCATCCATTACCTCTTTCTCCAGTATTCCATTATTTACCACCCTTAGTTCTTCTTTATGACTGTTGCTGGCTCGGTCTCTTGGTAGATGCTATGAGTTTGTAGGTCCATACTCGTCTTTTGCTTTTGTGTGTAGGTCTTAGCATAATTGTCTCCCCTTGGGGATGATTCACTTATATTCCTAGGCACTTCACCTATAGGGTCGTCAGGATTGGTTACTAGTCTAGGATTAAAGGATTTTGGTTCAGGTTTAGATGGTGGTTTCTCAGGTGTAGATGAAGGAGGTTCATATAGTGGGTTCTCAAGTTTAAATGAAGGAGGTGATGGGTCCAAGATAAGTGTTTGGTCAATAAAACTCAACTCATCATCTGTTGACTCGATCATCTATAATTCACTATTGTTCTCCCCCTAAATTGCAGATTTGGAATAGTATGGTTCAGACTCATGGAAAGTGACATCACAGGTGATGTAGAGGTGTTTAGGGGTAGGGTCAAAGCATTTGTAGCCCTTTTGGGAGGTGGAATAACCAAGTAAGATATAGCGAATTGCTTTTGGATCAAGTTTAACAGTATGATGAAGATAAACATAGGAAGAACATCCAAATATCTTGAGAGGTAGGGTGTTTTCAAGGTACGGGATATTCTAGTGATGGTGGAGGACTTGGAGAGGTCTTTTATAGGATAAAGGGCGGCTGGGCATGCGATTTATGAGAAAGGCAGCGTTGAGGATGGTGTCATCCCAGTGCTATTTGGAGACATGGCTACTAAACATAATTGCTCTAGCATTTTCAAGTATGTAACGGTTTTTTCTTTCTGTGATTCCATTTTGTTGTGGGGTATTCGTGCATGAGCTTTAATGAACGATACCATTGTTAGTGAGGAAAGTGTCCAGGGCTTGATTAATACATTCTATGCCTTTGTTGGTGTGAAGAATTTGAATTGATGTTTGGAATTGAGTTTGGATCATTTTATAGAAGTTCACAAAGGTTTGAAAGACCTTATTTTTTTCTTTTATAAGTAGACCCAACATACATGGGTGTGGTCATCAATAAAAGTAATGAACCATTTGGCATGTGTTCGATTTGGTGTGCGGGAAGGTCCCCATAAGTCACTATGAGTTGTCAAAAATGGTTTGGATGAATAATATGGAATATGTAGGAACGAAGTGTGATGATGTTTATCTTTTTCACATGAATCACAATAGAATTCAGAAGCATCTTTATTAGAGCAAATGGAGGGAAACAATTGAGACATGTAATTTTAATTGGGTTGACCTAACCGTTTGTGTTATAATTCCAATTCACTAGCCCTAGGGGAAGAGACTTTATTATAACACTGAAAAACTTGAGTAGCACTATCATCTAGGTAATAGAGACCATCAAATTCTTTCTTATTACCAATTGTCGTGTCGTCCCTGTCAGTAGATCTTGAAAAATATAGTAAGAGGCGAAAAAATTAGCATGACATCTTTCATCTTTGGCTGATTGGCTCATTGATAACAGATTACATTTTAGAGATGGAACATGTGATACAAAACAAAGAGTAAGAGTCAGGGAAATCTTAATAGTATCAATTCCAGCCACTTGAGCATCAGAATCATCAGCAATTTTAACTGTGAGCTTTTTCATAACGAGAGTATATGAAGAGAATACCATCAAACTCTTTCGCATTGCCAGTTGTTGTCCTCATCAGCAGATCCTAAAAAATATAGTAAGAGGCGAAAAAATTAGCATGTCATCTTTCATCTTTGGCTAATTGGTTCATTGATAACAGATTACATTTTAGACACGGAACATGTGATATAGAACGAAGAGTAAGAGTTGGGGAAATCTTAATAGTATCAATACCAGCCACTTGAGCATCAGACTCATCAGTAATTTTAACTGTGAGCTTTTTCATAACAGGAGTATTTGAGGAGAGAAAAGTTTTGTCATTGGTCATATGATTTGAAGCACCTAAATCAACTATCCAACAATGATCAGTGCCTAGTCCTTTAATAGCGGCTAAGGCTTTAAAAAAGTTACCTCTTCAAACCACGGTTGCAGTAGATTGCACGGCTGCTTTCAAGTGCAGCTAACCTCTCAAGGATCTCATGAAATTGATTGTTGGAAGGGATGATCGGATCTGCCTCATCATATTTTTCAGCAACATAACTATGACCTCTCCCTTTCTTAGGCTTCCAATCTAGTGGTTTTTCATGGAGATCCCAGCAAGTATCCTTTGTATGCCCGGGTTTCTTACAATGCTCACAGAATGGACGATTGTTGCTGCTGCGTTGATTTAAGGACCGGACAGCAAGTGCAGAAACTTCTGTGGTGATCTGTTATGATACCCTTTCCTTCTTTAGTATCACTTTGTGCCTCGAATCTTCACCCCGGAGTATAGCAAACGCTTCACAGACTGAAGGCAGTGGTTCCATCCTCAAAATTCGACCTCAAACTTCATCAAACTTAGGTTGTAGACCTGCAGGGAGTTCATATATACGTTCCTCCTCCTGGTGTTTTTTGTTTTCAGCAGCATCCTCTACACAGTGATATTTCCTTTCATGAAGTAGGTTTATCTCTTGCCAAGAAGTTTTTTCGAGATAATGCTTATTGAGGTTCCTATGTTCTTGCTTCAATTCCTAGAGGCGTGATTTGATATCAAATATTTGGGAAGTGTTTTGGCCATTGATGTAGGCTTCTCGGACAGCATTCCATATCGCATGAGCAGATGGAAGATACATGAAGCTCCTTCTAATAGTGGGACCCATTGATTTGATGAGCCAAGAGGACATGAGAGCATTTTTGGACTTCCATAACGACCTTGACATAGGCTTCTGGAGGCATCGGGTATTCTCTATTAATTAAACCTAGTTTACCCCTACCATTAATGATGAGCTTCATAGATTGCACCCAGTCATTGTAATTATCACTGGATAATTTTCCGGCACGATGAGGACCTCCAAGCCACCCTTGTGCCCAACAGCCATGAGTCAGGATGATCCCTTAGGCACAGGCGACGTGTTGTGTCATTTGGCTGAGCGAGGGTTTTTCCTTATAGGTGTTGCAGAAGAATCGACCATGATAGTCTGCAGATGCTCTGATACCATGTAGAATTCTAGAGTGTAATCGATTCTTCTATATTCATTAGATAGCAGAGTACAATGATATATACATGAGGTGTGGTCTGGCCAATCAAACTAGATAGCCGAATATCACGACAAAACAGAGAGGTATGGGGGATAGAGAGGGATTTTAGGAGATAATATACAACCATAATAAGTTTGAAATTTGAAATGTAATATTTGAATCTAATCCCTATTATTTTGGTGAGTATTTCAGTGGGATATTCTGCATTCACTTCCTATTATGACCCTGTTATTAAAGTCTGAACTTTGCCTATGATGGATGCTTAGTTGCCTTTAATTTTTCTTTTGAGCAAATAGTCACCTTTCATTTGGAAGTTACTTTTGTATTACTGTTGGAATTTGGTGTCCACTTATTCATGTGTGAGTCTGTCTTTTGGGTGAATTGAGTTGTAAATACAGTTACTAAGTGACATATTTTAGCTCAAAGGTCATGCAGTATAACTGTGTTAATGTTTTGCAAATAGGCATATCTTTGTGAGCATAATTTATAGTTTTACATAACTTTATGGAATGTTTTGTTGGATCTTCATTCTGTTCTATTAGATATTTGTGGTTCTGATTTGTTTCCGTTCATAATCAACATGCAGAAGTTGACTTCATTGGAAGAAGCTTTATGCAAAGTAGAATCCAGTGATCCTGCTGCAGTATCTGCTATCATTGATAAATACTCTGAGCAACCCATAATAAAGGAGGACAGTGCTTATCACAGGTTAGCAAGTGATGCGTCCCCACAAACACACTCATATGCATGCATGTGTGTACATACTCTTGCATACAAACATTTGTCTGACAAGGTTTGCAAATATATGTAAATTGACAAGCAAATTTGTATAAATGCGTACGTGCACACGACACACATTTATGAAGGATTTGTGCTTGAGCTTTCGTCAAAATTTCTCAAAGTTTCCCGAGTGTGAACTCACCTTCAAAGTAGCCCTGCTGTTGAATAACTCTTGCCAAAATTGGCAAATGAAAATCCCATCCCTATCTGAGAAAAGGCTTCCCCTTAGTAAACACTAAAATGGCTAGCTCCATTGCTTTAAAGTTGTGAGAAGGAGCTATTGAGGGGCTGTATTTAATTAAATGATTCACCACAATTATTACCAACTCCAGTTCATGTGACCAAGGCAACCCACACAAAATCTATGCTTGTTTCCCCTAAAACTTGTTTTGGCACTGGAAACGTTTCTAGGAAACCCACTGGTCTCACTACTTGATATTCTTTGTTTCCCTTGAAGCTACAAAAGCTAGGATGTCTTTTCTTTTTTTTATTCTCTTCCAATGCACTGCTTGTATATATTAATATATTGGTCTGACTCTTGGCTGTTTGTCAACCAACCCCCCCCCCCCCCAAAAAAAAAGGCTCTGCGTTTTCTTCTTGATGCCTTTCAATTGAAACACAAGTCACCACCTTTGCCTTGTGTGTTTCTTTTATCTTATAGTGGACTAGTGGTTATGCACTGCAGGTTGGATATAATCAACAAGTGTTTCTCTCGAAGAACAGTTGAAGAAATATTATCTTCTCTTGTAAGTATGTCTTCAGTTGCAATCTTATCTGCAAATCAAGTACGAAATTTGGTCAAATATTATCTTTACTGGTTTAGGAGAGGGAAGCAATGAGTAAGGCTGATGATTGGATATCTGCTACTATTCAGTCTTTGAAGAAGGCATCTCCAACAAGTCTTAAAATCTTTCTTAGATTGGTATGTTATAGTTCCCTTTATTTTTTACTCTATTTATGAATAATACAACATCAACAACGTATAATGCTACTCCACTATAACAATAACCATCTCTTTAGATATTTGTGAATGATGCGAATGATCCATAGTCAATTATCTACACTATTTATGACTGATCTAGAATAATTGAGTTCATTAAGAATGAGTATGGAGATAATGAGTTATGAGAGAGCTGAGTAGTGATGGCACTTATGATTCACAACTGCTGCCGTAATTCAATTGTTGAAAACCATCGAACTATTTTGGTTTATGTTTTCTGGGTGAATGTGGTGGATCAGTAGAAATTGAACGCGAGTTTTAACGAGTCAACTCATGATGAACTATTTACCTACATGTAACCAGTTCATCATTTATGGAAAAAACACTAAAAAGTTAAATTTGGATCCCTGACTTGAATTTTTCCCTTCAGGAGCTAGCTTTTGTTTTTGGGCCGGAACAGAGTTAGTTGTCCTAAAAACAGACATTAAGTGATCTGGAGTGACATTCACTTGGAATAATAAATTGATTTTAGCTGCATGCTTGATCCATTGTTTTTCAACTTCTCCTAAACCTTTCCAAGACTAAAAAATTTGCCACCCTGGAGTGTGGACCAATCAAAACATGATTATCATAATTTATTTCTGATGATTATGTTGTCTTGGAAATGAACAAAGATGAATATGAATTGAAGAGAATATCAGAATCAGTGGGATTGAGTGATGAGGGGTAATTATATGAGAACATTGCAGAATTGTTGTAATATAAAATTGGTAAATACAGAGGAAGTGAAATACTTCCAGTCCCACCAATATCTTTCTCCCTCTGTTAGTGATTTTGCAATCCTATGATTGACATTTATTTCTAATGATTAGAAAATGCTGGTTTGTCAAACTCTAATTAGTTATGATTGACATTTATTTCTAATGATTAGAAAATGCTGGTTTGTCAAACTCTAATTAGTAAACAATAATGGGCGCTTCTTTCTTATTTGTAAAACTTGAACGGTATCAACTCCTTAAATTGTTGCGAAATTTATGTTACCTCATCTGATAGGACATGACAGTTTCGCTTGCAAGTGTTAATAAAATGTTTGAACTTTCTTGGTGGTGGTGTTGTTAGTGTGGATTTTCTTGAGGAGCTTGGTCCAAAACTCAGGATTTTGTTTATCTTCATTTCTCTTGGTAATTCCAGATTAGAGAAGGCAGGGTTCAAGGTCTTGGTCAATGCCTTATTACAGAGTATAGAATTGTCTGTCATATTTTGCGAGGAGACTTCAGCAAGGATTTCTTTGAGGTTTTCGGTTGACTTTGAAAGATACTACCTGGTCCTTAAGATCTCATTCGAAGTGTAAATTTCACTTCGAATGAGATTTAACATTAAGGATTGAAGGTAGTAGTTTTCTTTTTTATTTTACGATACATTTAATTCATGTTTGACATATCAAATTCATGTGTATGCAGGGCTGTAGAGCTATAATATTGGATAAAGATAGGAACCCAAAGGTTTGTGCTCGGTTAAATTGTGCGCCTATCATTTGGCATTTATGCACATACCGATACTAAACTCTATATTAATCCTTGATTGATCAATCGTTTCTTTCAACTTGGTTCTTCAGTCATTAAAATCCTTACAATGACAACATTTCATTTATTTCTATCTAGAGTCTCTGGCCAAGCCCAGAAATCTGTTGATTTGAGTTTATTTGTATACCCTGCATTTTTCTTTAACTCACCCCGCAACTATGGCCTTGAATTTTAGATGGAGAAGAGATAAAAGGACAAGATTAATGTCATGTTTTAAGGGAAAAGGCGCAAAAACACCCGCATGCTTTTACCCAAAGTGTATTAAACACTATATGCTTTTTGTAGATGCAAAACCACGAATCAACTTTGAAAATGAGAGCAAAAATACCACAACCGTTAAAATAATCTAACAACTTTTACTTTTTGTGGTGGCTGTTAAGTTATTTTAACGGTTGTAGCATTTTTGATCTTATTTTCAAAGTTTATGGGTAGCTTTGCACCTCGAAAAAAAAAATATGGTGTTTGGAGCACTTTGAGTAAAATTTTATGGGTATTTTTGTATCTTTATCCTTTTTTAATTGTTGGATTAAATTGAGTGTAAGAATCCTGTGGAACCAAATTGAAAATTCTCTCTATCAGGGACCAAATCCTTTATTGAATCCTCATGTTCCATTTGCCCTAACATTTTTTCAATATTTTCATCAGTGGGAGCCTTCCAAATTGGAGCTTGTAACTGATAGAGACGTTGACATATACTTTTCCAAGGTGGACGAGGAATGGTGGAACGACTTAGAGCTTCCCAAAAGGGTCAATAATTTTCCTGCTTGGGCCATTTCAAAGCTTTAGAGCATATCAGCAGTTCCTTATCAACCCAAATCATAGAATTCAACCATGAAATAATGCCAGAATCTGTGTCGAATTACACATTTCACATGGGAATCCATTGACTAGCCATAATATATATCTCAGGAATTCAGTATATATCAACATGTTAAGCAGTTACAAGGTCCTGGCAGGTTAATTTCTTCTTGTTTATTGTATCCCTACATTACTTTTCATACTACTTTATAGGCTTACTGCAGATAGAAATCTGTAATAGTACCTTGAAGGAGTATTTGGACTTGTTATCAGGTCTTTTTTTGACCTGAATGTTATCATGTCTTTTTAAAACATTAGAAAGTTGATGGTCCAACTTAAATTAGAAATCCAAATTTGCAGTTAAAAATTGCATAATATTTAGATTTACTAGAAAAAAAATGAACCAAAAGTATATTAAGATTAAATTGAAGTCAGATTAACCAACAAATCATTTAGATCGAAGATAAAATTATTTTAGATTCATTAACCAATATCATTTTTAACCCTTAGTGAAAGTATTTAGATTCACCAACAAGTGCTCATTCTGTTCTGTTTTAAGATATAAATAATCGAATTACATGGTTTAACTACATAAAATTGGTTAAGTCTAGTATGCTTGGATTAGTTTATGAAATGCTTATAAGTGTTTATGCATGTAAGTTGAGATAACACTCCTCTCACATGTTTACCTTGTATAATATAAATCATAATTAAAAAGCTGCTTTTAAATATTCCAATCGTTATATCAAACGTATAAATATGTAAAAAATGTAACTAATTTTCACAAACACCTTTATTTATAAAGAAGGTGGATCGGGGAGAGAATGAATGAAAAAAGTGGTGATAGAATGCGTGGGAAAAAGTGATGAGATATATACAATGGTAAAAAGTGATGAGATATATACAATTAACTGAAGGTAATAATAGAAAAAATGTATTAAATGTTTAAACATTTCCGAAGTATGAAAAGGAACATATATTGTTTAAACAATTGTATCTTATAAAAAGGAACGGTATGGGTATCATTTTTAAAAAGGGTTAATACTATTATAGCTCCTTTCAGTTTAATTGAACTTTGGTCTTGATCTTTGTAGTTTCAAATGTTGGTTTTGGTTTCTATAAGTTTATAAGGACTTAATTTGAGTTTAAATATGGAGACCAAAATCAAAACTCATTAGACGTACAGGGACTCATCGTTAAACTCATATCAAATATCATAAAACTATAGGGACCAAAACTAATTATTTGAAATTATGAGGATCAAAATTAAAATTTAATCTAACTATAAAGAGTACAAATGATGTTCATCTACCATTGCTGGTGAGTGGTGTTCAAACTTCAGAGAAGAGGTGGTGACGCTGACCAAATTCGCGAGGTCAAAGAAGGGTAAGGTCAAAGACATAGAGAAACTAGATTGAAGACACTGGTGGAGAGATGATGAGAAATACCAACCCTTGGGTTTAAAAGATCAATGGTTTCAAAAATGATGATGTCAATAATTCATGTATTATAAATTTATTATATTTTCAAGGGTTAAAGTTCAATCTGTAATATCCTAAATTTTATTCACCAAAATTCCTTTATATCTTGATAAAAGGGAGTAAAATGGTGAATTAGGAGTACATTAAATGATAAAATAAAGCAAATAGAGGTTACACATACAACCAAAATTAATTGGTATACAAGTTGATAATGGTGCCAGTGTATTTTTTTGGAAAGACAGTCATGTTGTGTGACATTTTTAAAATAGTAGATGACTTCCAAAAATTCTGAGACTTTCCATAATGAAACTAGACATGATAAGATTTAATTTGATAGGTCATATGGAATTTTTAGAGTTTTATACAAGGAGAAATGAATTTTTGAAATTTGCCCAGAAAATTTGACCTTTTTCAAGAGCAGACTTCAAAAATAAAAACTCTGGAAATGTTGAGATTCCAATTGGATAAATGTTATATTTTTTCATAAAATTAGACATAATAAGGGTCACATAGCCTTTGGAACCACTCCAATTGGATATCTACATAATTAGATATGAATTTTTAAAGTTTGGTGACAATTCTGCCAAATTTCCCAATTATTGCGGATATGGAAGAAATTGTAAGGAAAAAATAGTCATTTTGACCCAAATAAAATAATATGAATTATTTCATAAATAACTACAGAAAAGAGGGGACAGATGGAATTTTTAAAATAATTACATAATTAAATACGTAATTATTACAAGATATATAATTGATAGCAAATAAGGTGATGCCAAGTCTTGTCTCTAGAGCTTTCTTCAAAATTCTGCACTTAGCCTATTTTAAGACCTTGGACGTCCAAAGAGAGAAAGGAAAGGAGAAGAGAGAAAGCCAAGGAGGAAAGGAGGAGAGCTAGAGAAAAAGAAGAGGAGGAAGAAGGTTCAAGGCTCAAGAATAATGTAAGTATGCCGATATCTCTACTCAATCTTGTGTTCTAACTCAAGTAATCTCTTCTTAACCTCCCTACTCCCTTGGATTAGTCATCCAACAAGCAAGAACACCAAGGAGAAGAAGGGGAGATTTTGGCCAAAGCAAGGAAAGAAAGGAATAAGCAAGGTAAATTGTTAGAGGCTTAGTATTCTTGGTGAAAATTGAAGTGTGGTGATTATCTGGCTGGTTTTTGGTTGTTTCTAGTAACTCTTGTAAATTTGGGATGTCCATTTTCTAAGGGGAAGTGTTGCCCAATTTTCTAATAATCACGGGAAAAAGGTGTTTAAGTGATTAAACATGGGATTACAAGTGAAAAGAATGTGGTTTATGGATTTAAAATCAAGAAACAATATTTTCTCTTAAATTTCCAGATTTTTCCAGGAGCATTTTCATCCTATTTGGGTTGGAATTTCATGATTCTAATGGTTCCATGATGTTTAGAAGGGAAAATTATGTAGGGTTCATAAAGAATGCGAAGTGTGAAAAGTCCCGGAATGTAAAATGACAATTTTGCCCCTAAAAGCCTAAGTTAGGGCTGCCAAGGGTAAATCTGTAATTTGAGCTAGAATTTACCTAATCTGATGTTAAAAATGGATTCTACATGCAAAAATATGTAAGTTATGCCCGGGTTGTAATTTTTGAAAAAGTATAAAAAATACCGGGTAAAAGGGAAATATACCAGGTTCCTTAGGAGCATTTTGGTAAATACGCAATTTTGAGCTAAGATAACCAACTTGTAAATTCTAGAATAGGATATGAATGAGTAATAACTCATTTATTATTAATTTGAAAATTTTAGGATTTGATATTTGCCGAGCCAGATGAAAGGTTAAAGGACCGGTAGAAGCTAGGTTTTGTAAAGGAGTCCAGGTAGTAACTTTATCTTTCATATACTATGTGAATATTAATATGTAATGATTGCCATGATCTGTTCAATGTATTGCTTGTGGTGTTGAAACTCTCTGAGTATGGATGATGAGTTAAACCACCCCGTGGAACCTTTGGGGTACCATGTGGCTAGGTGGACCCAGTTGAGTGGCTTGCTATGTACGGATAGGTATGAGCCTGCTCTAAGATGTGATATGTACGGACAGGTATAGGCCTGCTCCAAGTTGTTATGCGATCACATTACATAGGTGAATTCCGTGTTGAATTCCTATGTACGAGTTATGATTGTGCATATCAGGAACGAATGATCATTTTGATCAAGACAAAATCATCATTTGGTTCCTGAGCATTGTCAGATATGCGTGGCACTTTGATTGTTGCATCATGATAAATGCTGCATTGCATGTTTACTTTTCACATTTTATATGATTGATATACTGTTACTACTGAGATTCTTTTGAATCTCACCCCTTTCCATAAATTCATAAATTTACTTAGTTAGAAGAAACGACTCGAAATGCATAATAGAGAATATCGGAAATAGAAGGTCCAAGTAGATTAAGGAATTTGGTTGGTTATCTCTTAGTTTTTTTTTATTGTATCTGGGATTTGTATTGGAATTTGTACAAGCCCTGTAGGAAATTTCTGTAATATAATCAAGAATGCTATATCAGTATATTTGTACTATTTCTGTATGCTTTTTGAACTGCATGACAATACTCTGATAAATGTCAAAATAATAAGGGGTTTGACACAATCTACCTCTTGGAAGTTTTCAGAGAGTTGCAATTTTCAACTTGAAGTATTTCTTGGCGCAATTTCTATCCCTACGCATTTATTTTGGTGTAATTGGAACCCTATCTAACGGAAATGTTAAACAGAGTTAAAATTATCATGTGAGCCCCACAAATAAGTGCAAAGTGTCTAAAAAATTTGACCCATTATCTAAAAAAAATTTGACCCATTGCCACTTTTCTCTTCTATTCACCATCGGCACCCTCACTATCAGTCTATGCCCATTGTCACCGTCACCTACCCCTGCTACCACCACTCTTCCTCCTCTCAAATCTGACTTCGTTAAGGTGCGAGGAAGACCAATGCTAGAGGGCTTAAGCTGTTCGATGATAAAAGCAAATCGTGGCAGAGGAAGAATGATGTGACTAAGCATCATCACCGATTTTGTCGTCTTCCTTATATTAGATCTTCTTCTTCTTCTTCTTCTTCTTCAAGGATTTCATTAAGAAGGTTGACAAACGTTCATGGAGGAGTTGTGCAATAGATGTCCATGGTGGAGCTTTGTGACCGACATTCATGAAGGAGTAGTGATGGTGATGAACCCAAGCTTCAGCATATGCGATAAAGGAGTTTCAGTTGGGGTTCAAAGTTCTAGTATTTATTGGCAATGGCGACTAATGGAAATGATGAACCTAGCCTTCATTGTTGACCTCCTCTTCAATGATTCAATCTCAGAATTGTTTCGGGGTTAATTTATTTTGTTTACATTTTTTTCTTTTGATTTCTTTGTTCAAGAAATTGGTATTGTGTTTGTTCTGTGATTTGGATCCTTGACTAGTTAGATCTTGGGTTTTTTAGATTGATGAGCCTTGAGATCTAAAATAATGGGTCTGTAATGGCTGAGAGGGGCAAGTCGATATTCTTGAAATCCCCAATTTGGAAGATTTGTTAAGAAATTTTGTAGAAGTTTTGGGCAAAGGAAGAATCAGAACCTCTAGAGATGTTTGAATTCGCATTATTTTCTTTCGTTTTATGAGATGGTTTTGAACAAACTCTCAACTCGCTTTAGGTGTATTTTGACCGTCAAGAAATGCCGCTGTTGTCTGGTTTTTTCTTCATCCTCATCCCCTTTAATCTGTTATTCCCTTTTTAACTCTTTTATTTCATACCCAGTACTTCTTAGATTTAATTTTAATCAAAGAAAAAGTGACTTGGAAAAAACAAGTGACTTTTTACCATGTGGCATGCTACTTAAGCAAAATTAAGTCAACTAACAGTCAAATGTTTGGATTTTTTAGATAGGGTTCCAATTGCACCAAAATAAATACATAGGGATGAAAATTGCACTAAGAAATACTTCAGATGAAAATTGCAACTCTCTAAAAACTTTAGGGGGTGGATTGCACTTTAACCTTATTTTCAATTGACTAGCTTTTAGAAGCCTTCATGTGTGGGACAGGGGATGAGATCTTACATAGTAATATCACACAAATGGAAAAATTTAGTGTTTCAACTTCATATGTCACCATATCAAGTTTAATGTTCAAAATAACGATGACTGCTTAAAGAAATATTACTATTTGAGATAATGATGTTAGGATTGGAGGATAAAAAGATATTTTTCAAAATTAAGGGATCAAATTTAAACATTATATAAAGTTAGAGGACAAAAAATTTACTTTTGTCTAATATTTGCAAAGTATTATAGTAGTGGAACAGGAGAATTATAACAAAGTTTTATTAAAGGAAAAAGACAGATAGAGAATTAAATTATGTGATTTGGGAAGATATGAGTGAAGGAGCGAGCGAGGGTTTTAGTGGGGAAAACTCATCATGTGAGGAGGTGGACGAGTTGGAAAGGATTAAGAAGAAGGTGAGGAAAGGAGAGGGGAAGGTAGTCCATAGGATGCTATGGACCCTAGACTGGAGGATTGGATGGAATTAAAGGAAGAAATTGATGCTAGACGTGACCTAGGTACTGAGGGTTAAGACATTAATGCAGAAAAGACAAACAAGCAGGCATGTGTCAATGATAAAGGGTCAAACATGATGAAGCAGAGGAGGATGATGATTGGTGGATGAATGATGGATGGAAATCAAGAGTTAGGGTTGATCCCTCTCCTGATGGCTCAGATATTGTGCTACGCCCCTCATTGAAAGCAAAGATAGCGAAAAAATGGTGCAAGGATTTGTTTGTTACGTCAGATGGTATGGGAGGATGTTTTGGCTTATAAGCTATCACAACTATGGGGTGACATTGAAACAATTGGTATTGGTTTAAGATATTTCTTGGTGATTTGCAACCATTAAGAGGTGTATGATTTAGCACTAACTGGTAGACCATGGTTGATACATAATTATTGTATTTGTGTCCAACCAAAGAAAGCAAACTTTGATCTTGATAAAGAAATAGTCACAAGTATAGCGGCTTGGGTTTGAATCCTGAAACTTCCCATTGATTATTATGATAAGGGTATTTTGTATGTGATCAGAAGTTAGATTGGATGTGTCCTGAAAGTGGACTCCAATACTATGAGTAAGACAAAGGGGAGATTTGCAAGGATATGTGTACAAATTGATCTAGGCAAACCCCTGGCGCCCAGCATCCGAGTGAATGGTAAGAAAAAGAGACTTGAATATGAAAGGCTATACTTTATTTGTTTTAAATGCAGAAAATATGGGCATGTCATTAATCATTATAAATCTTCTACACCAACTCATAATAGTGGAAAAGTGCATGATGAACGTAATAATCATGATGGTGTTGATAAATGTATTTGCAATAACTTGTAGGGAAATGCATTAGGATCCATACCGGTGTTTGGAGAATGGATGGTTGTTTAACGTTTATTGAAGGGCCAGTGACTGTCAAACCTAAAAGGGAGAGGGCAAGATTCTCGGCACATCAACTGTGATTCCTAGCCATAATTTTTGGGACCGAGGTTTGCAGTGCTGGAGTTTGATTTGCATGTTGATTTGGAGTCAAAATCAAGGAATAATAATAGCCAGATTATTTAGGTTCCATTTGGTGAAATTACTAATGGATCAAAATCTTTGGCGAAACAGTGGGGAGGGAATGACAGACGTGCCCAAAAAATAGGTTCCAAAAGTGAAGGCGACTGGGAGTAAAGGCCCAATGGTGGAATATCTTGAGATTAAAAATAGGTTGGAGCAAGGGGGCCTTCTCGCTAGTAATACAGTGCATTTAACATTAGAGTTGGCGAATATTAGAAGATCTATTAATGAAGTGCAGCTAGAAATAGCACCCAACATTCTTATGTGCTTTTCTATAACTCTCATTCGCTAACTTCGACTATGAATGGAGCGGATGACCCTATAGATCTTGGTGTTGGGTCGAAGGAGATTTTTCACATTCATCAAAACAAGTTATTTGATTCAAATGGGATACCAATGGGTGTTGACCAGATCTTTAATGATCACATGAGTGATCATGAGTGCTAATACTCAGGTTCTCTGGCTTTGCTATATTGTTTTTATTATGAATTGTTTAATATGGAATTGCAGAGGGACATATGCTAGTGTCATTCACCTTCCCCAGCTAAATTTTGATCATACTCTACTATTGCTCCGTTTGAATAGATTAATCGATAAAACAAGATGCGAGCGTCCGTTTTGCTTCATTGCCTCTTAGGTCTTGCACAAAAATTTTGACGAGTTTGTTAGTAATAATTGGAAGGTGTAGTACGGATGGATAGGTATGGTGGGGAAGTTTTCTCAAGCTTGTTACCAATGGAACCGAGAGGTCTTCGGATTTATAGATTACTACAAGAAGCAGTTATTGAAAAGACTTGATGGCATAAATAGAACTCTTTTGAGAAATATTAATCGCTTGGATTTGCTAGAAATTCAATGTAAATTATGGAAGGAATTAGAAAATATTCTTGTACAAGATAATCTTATCTAGGTATAGAAGGCTTAGGTTGAATGGAACGTTCTCGAAGATTGAAATACGAAGCACTTCCACTTTGAGATCCAATGCCCGCAGTCTTCATAATCATATAGTGGCGTTGAAGGATGATGGAGAGGAATGGCAATACAAAGAAGAGAACTTGAAGAGAATGGCTACTAATTTCTTTAAGTCTCTTTTTTTGGAGGATGTACAATATAGAGTCTCCCACATGTAATGTTACTTATCCATCCATTGATTTGGAGTTGTTGATGAATTGCGGTGGTATTGTAAGTGACGATGAGATCCATGATGCTCTCTTTGATATAGAGGAACTAAAATCACCTAGTCTAGATAGCTTGAACGCTCTTTTTCCAATATCAATGGCATCAAGTAGGACCATCGATTATTGATTTAGTAAAGCACCTTTTTTACTCATCGGCAAGAGATAAAGGAGATTAATAGAACCTTAACAATGTTGATCCCAAAGAAGGAATCGCCAGAGACTTTGCTTGACCTTTGACCTATTATTTTCTGTAATGTGGTCTACAAGGTTATAACCAAGATCATTTCTAAGAGATTTAAAAATATTTTGCCTCATGTTATAGCTCTAATCAATGTAGTTTTGTACTGGGACGTTTGATTTCTGATAATATTATTGTGGCTAGGAGGCTATTCATACTATGCATACTCTATGAAAGAAACAAGGCAGAATGGCCATCAAAATTGATCTTAAGAAAGCCTATGATCATTTGAATTGGGAGTTCTTGCTAGGTTGTCTTTCTGAGTTGAATATTCCCTCAAATTTAATTCAAGTTATCAAATACTGCATTTCATCATCCTCAATGCAGTTACTTTAGAATGGGAGTAAAACAGAAGTATTTTAGCCTTCTTGTGGAGCTTGACAAGGGGATCCCATTTCCCCATATTTGTTCATTATTTGCATGGAGAAATTAACTCATTTGATACAATAGAGTATTAGGGATGAGGATTAGCAACCCATTAAATTATGTAAGAATGGTCCTTTATCTCAACTTATGTTTACTAATAATATTGTGATTTTTTGAGAATAATCACTAAACCAGGTTTAGAGCTAGTAATCAGGGCCGGCCCTTGATGGGCCATGGCCTAAAAGGGCCGGCCTTGCAGGGCTCGAGGTAAGAAAAGTTGCTGTTTTTCAAAGCCCGACCCGATAGCATGCGTGCCATTGCCAGCCAGCAGGGCCGAAAGTCATTTTCAAAAAATTTAACTATGTTTACACTTTTCATGCAATAAAACAAATACAATTATTAATTCATAATCAAAGGTAAAAAATAGTATCCACAAATAACTCACAATCTCATACAAAGGATAAGAAAGCAAGAAGGTAAACACTCTAAGCAACATGAGTATTTTAAGAAAATTTGATTATGCTTCACTTTGAGTAGTGTGATCTGTTTAAGGAGTAAAAATATCAAGAATTTCTTCTTCCGTATCATGAATACATCCATAATCTTTATATGCAACAAATAATAAACCAAAATAATAAATAACTCTATAACAAATACAAAATACAAATAAATTAGTAAATTACTGTAACACCTTAACTTCTAAAGCCTTTAGATTAGTTTAAATATATAATGGTTTCAAACCTGAAACCAAAACAAATTAAATTCCCAATTTAATACAGAGTTTAATCTTATATTTGTATAGGATTTTCAAAAACTTTTTAAAATAAATATGTATGGTCTCAATTTTAATTTGTAAATTCATTATATTTATCAGTTTCAAAATCATTTATTTAAAATACAGAGCATTTTCTATCCATAGCTCGCGTCGTGATGGTTAACTTATGGGTTTCTGGATACCAATACGTTATCGAAAGTCTAGCGTACGGATCACAACTTATACAGTCTGCGTCGCGAGTACTAGTACTACTATCGCTACTACTACTACTTATAAATATTTTACAGTCATCCAAAATAAAATGATAACCAAATAGTCCATAATTTATTTGCCTCTTATTCGTCCGTCTATATTACCTTCTTGCCCTTAGAGCTGGACGCATTTGCTGTATATCATTTGTTGAAAAAGGGGTGAGATTCAAAAGAATCTCAGTAGTACACAGATCACTCATATAATATGCAAATACTAAGCATGTAAAACAAATAATCAAACAACACAACTTACAGAAATGCAGCACATAAAAGGGCCTAACCGGTCCCTTATCTCATACTCACAGCGCTTGAGATTTACAATCTGGCTGCCCAGGGCCTTTGCCCCATACAAGGTACAGTCATGGGCTTTCTGTCTCAAACCTACCTATCTTAAGACACCCTTGAGTAACTCTCGGTGTAACTTGTACTTACGGGTCTTACCGCCTATAGACTATCTGTCCCACACATATACATATGATATGGTACACATACATGACATCACATATGATATAAGAGATAAGATACTACTTGACAGTCTTTCCAAATTTGGTTCCTGTTCTCAGTCTCTTAGGCGTCTCGGGCAAATGTCAAATCCTATAATTTATAATTTACGGACGGGCGAGTTATTACTTATTCTAAAATAGTTTAAGACACTTTGGTAGGTTATCATTATAGCTAATACCTTAAATCCAATAGGTATCTAATGGACTCATACCAACTCTAAGTATTTAACTTGACCCTTAGAGTCCTAATTATTTCAAAAATACCCTTACTTTTTATTTTTGCACTATTACTCAATTCTGACAGAATTTTCAATAATCTTTGAAAATTCATATCTTGGCCTAGAAATATCCAATTAAGGTGGTTCTAAATTTTATGTGTCACTTATTAAGTATATTTTAAGATAAAAATACGTTTCACTACCACCTATCTATGAATAATTCCCAGTTTTAATGTTTTCTCGCACTACCTGAAAATCTTTCCAGTTTCAATAGCTTAACTTCTAAAATTCATAACTAAATATTTGGAACTCCAAATGGGATGGTTCAAAATCCTATATGATCATATTTAAGTATATTTTCAGGGAAAAATATTAAAATTTATAAATTATAGCCAAAAAATTTCTAGAATTTCGTCAAACCTCGTCTGTACCATAAAACGTTCCAGATTCATCATCTAACTTTAAAAATTCATATCTCACTATTTATAAACCCAAATGATACATATTATATATAAAATTAAATCTTAATATGTATAATTTCCTTCTGAAAACTTTCATAATTTTCGGACCAGGTTTGGTTACCGAAATTTATTTTACCACCAATATGATTTCAGAGAAACTAATCGATCAGCAACTCCTCTTATTTTTTAAAAATTCTAGACTTATATATAATCATCCAAAAATCATAATCTCATGTATTACCATATAATTTTTCGTGTAAAATTGATTGGAAACCTCAAATTTATCAAATTCGCATTCCTTCCTGATGCACTATTTTGGTCAAAATAAAACCTCACAAAACAACAATTCATTATACTAGGTTTTTATGCTTTCCAAACTACCCAAAAATAGTCTCAAATCAGCTAGAAAGAGTTAAGAATATGGGAAGGAAACTCACCTATATCAAGTTATGGAATTGTGTGTGAGATTTGTAGCATCTTCTTCCTTCCTCTTGTAGCACCGATCACTCTTATGTTTCTCTTGCTTTCTCTCTATCACTCACTCTCTCTTTTCCTATATTTTTCTTTTTCTTTTGAATGTGTTGAATGAATGAAAAATGGAAAATGAGAAGTGTGTGTGTGCGCTTCCGTGTGATTAATAGAGTGAGAGAGAGGGTGTTGTTGTTTTTTTTAATAATAAAAAATGTGTGTGTGCGCCATGTGTGTATTAAATTAATAAGTGTGTGTGTGATTATTTAATTATATGATTGTGTGTGTGTGTGCATGGCGTGTGATGTGTGGGAAAAGGGTGTATGTGTTTTGTTTTAATATAATATATATAGATATATTTTTATCCTATTAATTACACACACTAGGTCTTTATTTTTCCCCTTTGTCTAATTTAAGATTCCTTAAATCTCATAGCTTCCATAATTTGGCTTACTATCTAACTCCCATAAATTAATCCTTAGCCTTTGAATAAATTTTTGGATGTTACAATTACCATTATATGTGAAACTTTGGAGTTAATAAGAAATATCTAATGTATTTTTCTTATAAAATAAGAAATATCTTTTATAGATTTTAAATTTTTAGGATTCTTAATACAAGATATTCTTATAAAACTTAATTCTAAAAAAGATAATAACAATTAAATATTTGCAACATCATTAACAAAATATAAAAAATCAATAATATTATTATCATATAAATAATTTTAAAAAATAAAAAAATATGTATGGGCCTAAAAGGGCCGGCCCTTGGCCCTACAGGGCTAGCCCTTTTAGGCCCGCTTTGACTTTTAAGGCAAAAATCTTAAACTCGGCCTTTGTAAATTCAAGATTGAAGTAATTAAGGATTTTCTAGCTCATTTTTGAACCATATTAGGAATGAAAGTTAATGCGGTTGAATCTAGAGTCTTTTTCTCACCAAATGTGAACCGCAACAGATTTCATGAGCTTAGTGAAGCCCTGGGGTTTATAGCCACGATGGACTTGGGGAAGTACCTTGTACCTTGGTATGTTACTTCTTAATAAAAGAGTGTCTAAAGATACCTTTAAAGAAGTACTTGAGAAAGTAGACATGAGATTATGTATCTGGAAGGTGAATTCTTTGTCAGTAGCGGGGAGACATACATTAATATCTTCAGTTATTAAAGCAATACCAAATTACATGATGCAAACTGCCTTTTTGCCTCCGAGCACATGTAGTTAGCTTGAATGGAGGAATCAAAATTTTCTATAGGGCATAACGACGAATAAGAAAAGAGTCCACCTTGTCTCATGGGACAAGATATATAGAAGCAAAGCTAAAGAAGGGCTAGGACTTCGCCACTCAACCCTACAAAACCAAGCATTTCATATAAAGCTTGAGTGAGGGCTAGTTAAGAAGAGAGACATGCTATGTATTCAAGTCATAAGGTCAAAGTATAAGTTAAACGACGATGTGCTCCCCCATATTGATAGAAAGAAACAAGGTTCAAATGTATGGTCAAGGATAAATGCTGCTTGGGATTCAACTTCTGCGAATGTGATATTGACGGATCAAGGCAATGAGGTTAAGTGGGCTGGCACAAAAGATGGGGCCTTTACAGTCAAGTCTGCATACAATTTTCTTGATAATTGTCAGATCCCAAATGACAATGTATGGAGTAAAATATGTAAACTAGCTATCTCTCAGAGATGTAGAGCCTTTATGTGGCTCCTTTACCATAGAAGACTCTTAACTAATAAGGGAAGGTATTGTCTGGCAAATGATGTTGTTTGTGGATTATGTAAGAATCTAGTAGAGAGCTGCATCCATGCCATCCGAGACTGTCTAGAAGCCAGGAATTTCTAGAGGAAGAATGTGCCGCATAGGCTGCAGGGGGCATTTTTTAACTGTGATTTGTGCGGCTAGATTCGAAAGAACCTGAGCTTTATTGGCCTGTCGGTTAATTGTGGATGGAAGAATTTTTTTGAGGTCATATGCTGGTTATTATGGCGACGCAGAGATGTGTTTATATTTGAAAAGCAAGTGATTCGCAATGATGCCATTGTAGCTCAAGCAAAGGCAATGTTATCCTCTATTGGTGACTACAATGAGAAACTCAGGGGTACCAGAACGAATGGCATTGATAGTGCCACAAATATGGATTGCACCTGAGGAAGGTTGGTATAAGATCAATGTAGATGGGCTTATTTTGAAAGAATGAATGCTGTTGGATGTGGGGGGTCTTCTCAAAAATCCGCAAGATGCATGCATAATAGGATTTCTATATCGAATGACTAATGGTGATGCGTTCAGTGTTGAACTATGGGGCATTTACTTTGACCTCAAAATGGCATGGGAATCGGGGCATAAACAGATCATTATCGAAATAGATTGTAATGCAGCCTTAGAGTTGATATCTCAAGGTTGTAGCACTGATCACCCTAACGCTAGCTTGATTGAAGATATTTGAATGTGGCAGTCTCGTGACTGGGTTATTCGTATGCAATAAGCGGCAAGAAATGAGAATGAAGCTATGGATTTTCTAGCGAAATGGGCTCTCTCCCGCTTTCTTAGGTTCCCCCCCTTTTCTCCAACTTTCTTGAGTTAGATATATACTTGAATAAGGACTCTATGTGTTCTTGGACCCACCTAGCATTTAGCTAGATTGAACTTGACGTTGTTGTATCAAAAAAAAAAAAAAAGAAAAAGAAAAAAGATAGATAAAGAATCTGAAAAATATAAGGAACAATTTTGCTCAAGGACCATTGTAACCAATTAATATCAAATGGCTACCAAGAAATTCTGAAACCTCACTGTAGGACCTTGGAGGCAACATGAAATTAAAATTTATGCTGAAAAGACATATCTACCCCTCATTATTTATTTCTATAAAAAAGTCAATATTTTTCAACCCTTAGAGCTTCAGCTACCCAACGACAAGAAAATGATTTTCAAGCAAAGGGGCCACAGCCAGGGGTTCAAACCCACCCCTTCTTGGGCTTACCAAAAGAGTCTTGACCACCAAGCCATTAAAGCCCTTTAATTAATATATACAACAATACATACATGTAATAATCATATATTCGCACCTACTTTACATCATAATTAACAAGTGTCTTATACATCGTGAACAAGTAGAATAGTCCCATGAACAAGATAAACTTATTTCTTAAAAATTACTCATATGCAAGTGTTTTATATTTTATGAAACAAGTGGAATACTCTTATGAACAAGATAAATTAATTTCTTAAGAATTACTCATATGCAAGTGTCTTACACTTTATGAATAAGTGTAATAGTCTTATGAATAAGAAAAAATAATTTCTTAACAGATACTTATTTGTAAGTGTCTTATATTTCATGAACAAGTGGTCCTATGAGCAAATTGAATACTTTTACTAACAAGATAAATTAATTTCTTAATAAGATCAAATTTGCAAGTGTCTTATATATCATGAACAAGTAGAATAGGGCAATTCCACTTTGATAGGGAGGATGCTTTGGAGGCAATTCAATTAGACAGCAAAAGGTAATTGGCAATACACACAAACACACATTATATTTCATGTATTTTTATTTTCGGCTATTGAATTTGATTGGTTGATTTATTTCAATTTACAGTTTGGGGAACAGTGGTTCCAACTTGAGGAGGCATCATATTTGAGGGTGAGAATACATTATAAGATAGCTTTATTTTAGCAACACATGCCACAATATTTTTATTCCACTTGTTCATAGGATTATCCAACTTGTTCATGATGTATAAGACACTTACAAATTTGATTTTGTTAAGAAATTAATTTATCTCGATAGTAAAAATATTCTACTTGTTCATAGGACCACTTGCTCACGAAGTGCAAGACACTTGCAAATGAGTAATTGTTAAGAAATTAATTTATCTTATTTATAGGAGTATTCCATTTATTCATGAAGTGTAAAAATTCTTAAAAAATTAATTTATTTTGTTCATAGGATTATTTCACTTGTTCACGATGTATAAGACACTTGTTAATTATGATGTAAAGTATGTAGGATATAAAATTATTACATATATTTGTGGTTACATAAATTAATTAAAGATATTTAATGGCCTGGTTGTTAAGACCCTTTTGGTGTGCCTAAGAGAGCGTGGTTTCAAACCCCCACTTAGCCCCCTTTACTGCAAAATTAATTTCCTACCGATGCCTCAGCCGCCTACCCTCGCCCCGTTGGCAGCTAGAGCTTGGAGCTTAAATGGCCGAAAAATGTTGACTTTTTTTATAGAAATAAATAAGGAGGGGTAGTGATGTCTTTTTAGCATAAATTTTAATTTCATTTTGCCCCCAAGGTCATGTAGTGAGGTTTAAGAATTTCTTGGGGGCAATTTAATATTCATTGGCTACAGTGGTCCTTGAGTGAAATTTTCCCAAAATATAAATCTTAGAGAGGTGCTCCAAATTTCAATAATTCCTATGAGATGTGAGATCTCAAAATGGGATTTTCAAAAATCATGTAAAAAGACCCAAATGACTTCATTTGTTTTTTAAAAAAACTAAAAACCTATTGCTGGTGGTCAGCCACTGAAGCTCTAGCAGGAATAACTTTTTTAGCAATGTTTTTAAGCTCTAGCTCTAGCAGGTGGGATTTTATCTCCCCACCACTTGCATGCCAAAAAGCATTGGTGGCCATGGAGTCACTAATGTATTTCAATTTACATAATGCTAAAAAAGTATATAAGTTTTCTCTTTATCTATGACTACAACTTATTTCCAACTTTTGTATGGGTACTCCTCACATTTCATTAGTTACTACTAACTTTCGTTTATCAAATAATAAATCAACACTTTCTGATTATTCATAACTTTTGTATAGGCATTTTGCACATTTCATTATGTTCTACTAATTTTTATGTACCAAATAACAAACCCATAATTTTAGGTTATTCATAACTTTTATATATGCATGTATATATCCCAGCCCCCACGACACTACCAACTTTTGTTTACTAATTAATAAATCCATACTTTCAACTCATTCACAAGTGTTTTGTAGGTATTCACAATTATCAACTTTCTTTTTACACTTTCAATAGCTATTACTAACTTTTGTATACTTAATGAAATGTAGAGAATACCTATATAAAACTTGTGAATAATATGAAAGTATGGATTTATTATTTGATAAAGGAAAGTTGGTAATAGCAAATGAAATATGCGAATGATTATAAAAAACTTGTTAATGACATGAAAGTATAGATATATTACTTGGTAAACGAAAGTTGTTAATTACAAATGAAATGTGAGGAATACCTATACAAAGTTGTGACTTGAAGTGTAACCTTGTTACTTAGTAAACAAAAGTTGGTAATAACTAATGAAATGTGAAGAATACCTTTACAAAAGTTATAAATGATTTGAGAGTGTGACTTTGTTACTTGGTAAACAAGTTAGTAATAACCAATGAAATGTGGGGAATACCTATACAAAATTTGTTTGAAAGTGTAACCTTTTTACTTGGCAAATAAAAGTTGGTAATAGATAATGAAATGTAAGAAACACCTATATAAAATTTGTGAATGACATGAAGGTGTAACCTTATTACTTGGTAAACATAAAGTGGTAATAGTTATTGAAATGTGGGGAACACCTATACAAAAGTTGGAAATGAGCTGGAGTCAAAGATAAAGAGTTATATATATATAATAGCCGCTAAAGTTTTTGACATACAAGTGGTGGGGGATCAAATCCCACCTCCACCACATTGCAAAAAAATGATCTCTGCTGGTAGTCACTGGCCAATAGAGCTCTAGCGTCGGTGGCCCATGAAGGGTTGTTACTTAAAAGAATATGAGGGCATTTGTGTCTTTTTACATTATTTCTGAAAATCCCAGTTTGGGATGTCACATCTTATAGGAATTCTTGAGATTGGGAGGTATTTCCCCGTTTTTTATCTGTCTTTTTTCCTTCTATTAATATTACAAAATAAGTCCTTTATAAAAATTAATTGTAATTAAGTTTCGAAAATTTCAATAACTACAGATAAATGTTAAGAGACTATTGTCATTTATTACCTATATACATAAATCAAAATACTACTACCATTTAAATAACTTTAATGGGTTACCAGCCGAGATTCTCCAAATGTGCTTGACAAAGGGTTATGGCAAGAATCTCTCAAGATTCAATGAATCTTTGTGCTTTTTTCATACAATGAATGTTATTTGGCATTAATTTATTAGTAATATAAATAAATTTTCTAATACTTTTTCAAATTTCAAATATTTTCCAAAAAGCTTATAAAATATTGTTCCCAATCTTATTTGATGACTGAAGTCATATATGTAGTAACATTTTTATTTCACCAAGTCATATCAAGAGTTCTATGCACATTCAATCTTCTATTCAATGTATATAGTGGGGTGCATTCACCTAATGTAATTGATGGATGAAACATTAATTTGAATACTTGCTTCTAAATAATTACTTATAAATGCATATACATGAACCACTTCTCTTGGACAAACAAATGAACATGCATTTCACGTTTTTAGTCATCAAATACATATAGGAATAACTATAAGGTTTATTCATTGCATTAACCAATAAAGTTACTTGTTGAAATTAGCTTTTACATTCCCATTCAGCTAGTTAGGATAAGATACCCCAACCACCAAAAATTTCTAAAATAGGACCAAAATAAAACACTAAAAAAATATTCCCACCGACTCTATTAATAAGGTCCTATTTACCAACTTACGTTATTAAAAAAAAAAAAGCTACAATTAGTTAAAAATAATAAACATATAGGAAATATACTTTTTTTTTAAATTTTCCCTTATTAACAAGTGAGTAAATGTGAAAGAGTACATTGAGAAAAATAATGAAAAGAGTGTACGGAGAAAATTAATTATGGGTAACATTTGTAAAAATGTATTTAATGATCATGCAACTCTAAAGAAGGTCTTATAAAACGGGTAGACCAATTCAAAAAGCAGGAAGATGGAGGGAATAAGCTTTAGAAGTTTTATGTTGATGTTATTTTGCATTCAAAGCTATGGATTAAGTCGATGCTGAATTAAAAAAAAAAAAGACTAAGATTAAGCCAGTCAAACACATGTATCTATTAATTAAGGACAATGAACAATGAAATGCATCTCATCCATCAACTTTTTGTACAATGCACCAGAAAATATGCCTAATTGACTAATACTCATTGTTGCTCGTATTACATGGCGCCTTCTAGAAAGATTATATGTTCTAATGCATATTTATCAATTCTTAAATGTAGTTTTTCGTATTTTCCTCTCACTTTCAAAACTTTATTAATAAGGTTAAAGTTGAAAAATTTTATTAATTTAAAATTGATTTAATGAATTAACTACTATTTCTTGATCCACATGAATTAGTTGACAGTTTTATATAATAGAGACAAAAAAGAGTAGAAGGACATTATAGTTAAAGTTGTGTATTACGAGAAAAGAATGCCGATGCCTTTTCTAATTTCAAAGAAAGTAAAATTTTTGACCTATTTGGGTTGGTGGTGAAAAAGCTAGTTTACGTAAATTGAGACAAAACTTCTTTCATAAATTTATATCGTATACCGTAAATCACGTTGGAAAATCAGTTTTTACCACTAATCCAAAACACAAAATATATAGAAAATCATATTATGAATTACTAAAATAAGAGCCAATTAGTTTGTCCAAGAATAATATAAATAGAGGGAGAACGCAAACAAGAGATACCCACTACTACATTCCTCAAGTAAACTACTCCTTACAGTAGTCATTTTCCCCAATTGCCCCCATTGAAAATGGGTCCCTTGATGTTGGCTGTAGCAATCTTCGGTGCCCTTATGGTGCTAAGATGGCTTCTTAAGAATGTGAATTGGTGGATCCATGAGCGTCCTATAGGTGATAAACAATACTTGCTCCCTCCTGGTCATATGGGATTGCCCATCATCGGCAATATGTGGTCTTTTCTCTTAGCCTTCAAGTCTGGTCGCCCTGATACCTACGTTGAATCCTTCGTCAAAAAGTCAGTATATACACACACACATAAACTTTCTCTCTCTCTCTCTATATATATATATATATATATATTCTTTTCAACTAAAGAAGGACAATTAGCGATGAAATTTAGAGACATGATTTTTATCATTAATCAGTTTAGTGATGAAATTGTGTCATTAATTATTTGATAACAGTGGACTTTGTGACGGAATTATAAGATTCCATTGCTAATTCACTATTTTTTTTTTACTATGCTTCCTGATCTAATTATTTTAATTTAATAATGCAGATATGGGGACACTGGCATATACAAGGCTTTGATGTTTGGGTATCCAAGTGTTATTGTGACGACTCCTGAAGGATGCAAGAAGGTTATGATGGACGATGACAAATTTGAGCCTGGCTGGCCTGCTTCCACAGTGGAGCTCATGGGAAAGAAATCCTTTATTTCAATCCCTTATGAAGAACACAAGCGTCTTAGGCGTCTGACTTCTGCTTCCATTAATGGCATGGACGCCTTGTCATTCTATTTGACCAAAATTGAGGACATTGCCATATCTTCACTGGACAAATGGAGCAAGATGGGAGAGATTGAGTTTCTCACTGAGCTACGGCGATTCACCTTTCGCATTATCATGCACATTTTCGTAGGCTCTGAGGGAGACGCTGTGATGCATAATCTGGAAAAGGAGTACACAGCGCTAAATCTTGGTGTTAGAGCTATGCAAATCAATCTTCCTGGATTTGCATATAATAAGGCCATCAATGTACGTATGGGAAAATCCACTCTACAATTGCAAAAAATAGTGGATTAACCGGGGAATTTAACAACATTATTTGATGATTCTACCGTCAAATAGACTGTTACTAATTAATTAGTGACAAAATTCTATCACTAAGTCAATTTAGCCGCTGAATTCTATTGCTAATTAACTATTTTATTTGTAGTCAATTAGAATTGCACTTTTACATATATTGATACATCTTAACCTTTTACTTAAATTTATGTATGTGTTTGTTGTTTGTTTTTCAGGCTAGGAAAAAATTAGTGACTGTGTTTCAAGGTGTTGTTGACCAACGAAGGAACGAAATGAAGGAAAATGTTCATTATAGAAAAACCAGAGACATGATTGATGGTCTTATTAACGCAACAGATGAAAATGGAAACAAATTAGATGATGAGCAAATCATTGACACTATGCTGATGTATTTGAATGCTGGTCATGAGTCTTCTGGTCACACTACCATGTGGGCAACAGTTTACTTGCAACAACACCCAGAAATTTTCCAAAGGGCCAAGGTACAATAAATTTGCTCTTCAAGTTCTAAAATATTGTAAAGTTTGGGAAAATTTGTGTACAACTGTGCTATTTTAAAATTAAGTTGTGTTACAATCCTAAAACACAAGTTCTTTTGAATAGACAAAGATGAAGGCAAATATAATGTAATTTTCACTCAAATATTTTAACTTGTACTAATATATATACATTGATTATTTGTGCAGGCTGAGCAGGAAGAAATCATTAGAAAGAGGCCTCCAACACAAACTGGGTTGACAATGAAGGAAATTCGACAAATGCAATACCTTTCAAAGGTATCTAACACACGCAAATTCTCTTTCTCTCTCTCTAAACCATTCTATAAACCTTAGACAACATTGTCGTATTCTATTTCATTTTCCAATATAATGTGCTATATCTATTTCCTCCATTGTATATATAGGTGATTGATGAAACTATGCGTTTGGTTACGTTCTCATTGACGGTTTTCAGAGAGGCAAAAAAAGATACTTATATCAATGGTTTGTTCCAATCCTTTTGACTTAAATCATTTGGTTCTAATTTAACACACAGCTGACATATTGTTCTTTTTTTTTTTTTTTTACCGCTACCTAATTTGGAATTGTACAGGCTACCTTGTTCCAAAAGGATGGAGAGCCCTTGCTTGGTTCAGGACTATTCATTTTGATCCCAAGATATATCCAAATCCCATGGAATTCAATCCTTCCAGATGGGATGTAAGTTGCATATATACATACATTTTCAGATACTAACACACACACATAATAATATTCAGTCACAACAATATGTTTTAACATTTATTTTATGTTTGTGTATTATAGAATTTTATCCCAAAAGCTACCGAGTTTATGCCGTTCGGGGCAGGAAGTAGGCTATGTCCAGGAAATGAACTTGCAAAGCTGGAAATTATAGTGTTTCTCCATCACTTCCTTCTTAACTACAAGTATGTGCACCTTTGTCAATTCTTGGTTAAGAGTATAACTAATTGCATAAATAATTAATAATTAATGTCTTGATTGGTATATATGGCAGGCTTGAACGATTGAATCCTAAGAGTCCTATAATGTACCTTCCACACACAAGGCCTGTTGATAATTGCGTGGCGAGGATTCATAAAGTCTCCAATGCATAAGCACTCTTGGATGGACAAATAATAAATAAAACACGCTATCTTCATAGCGTTTATGGCAGCTTTATATTTATATATTTTCTCTCTATATATGTGTGTTCTATATAGCTCCACATGCATCTTGGTTATCACCGTAATATTGTACTTTGTGAACTATGTATTGATGATATATTGGTGTAGTAGTGGAAAAGTGTTGTTATCAAGTCCCATGAAAGATCCTAATGATCTGAACTTTTGTATGTTTGGTGCTTGATTATCAAATAATAATAATATTAATCGTAATAACGACCTCCTGGATTCCTCTCTCGTTGGTATCACAATTTCAAAACTCAAATATGCCCTTCGTGGGCATATTTAATACCTAATGGAGCACCATTATATGTCATATATCAACCCTATATACCTAATGTTTTCCAAGTTGAGTACATTTTCCAGCTTGAGCATGACTCATGCAAGGATAATCACATAACACTACTACAAAATATAAAAGTTGTGGCACTTATAACAATAATATTTGTGGTCCTTGAAGAGCGCCACATATTCCAACGCCACTAAAACAAGTTGTGGCGCTCCCTATAATTTTTTTTATTTAAAAGCAACCAAGGGTGACGCTTTCTAAAGGAAGCACCATAGCTAAGTAGGAACTTCCTATGGCACTTCCTTGAGGAGGTGCCACCCAAGATTTTTTTTGAATATTTTTTTATTTTTATTATTTGACATGGATATAGAGGAAGCGCCACCCAATATTATTTTTTGAATTTTTTTATTAGCTGTAGTTATTTTTTTAATATGTTTTTTTTTATATATAGGGTGACGTTTGCTCAAGGAAGCGCCACTCAATATTATTTTTAAAATTTTTTTATTAGTTGCATTTTTTTTGAATATTTTTTTTTTCATTTTTATATATAGGAAGGAAGCGCCACCCGATATTATTTTTTGAATTTCTTTATTAGCTGCAGTTTTTTTTGAATATATATTTTTTTATTTTTATATATAGGGTGGCGCTTTCTTAAGGAAGCGCCACCTAAGCTGCAGTTATTTTTTTTAATATTACATGGACCTAGGGTGGCGCTTTCTTGATGAAGCACCACCCAAGATTTTTTTTATTAGCTGTAGTTGTTTTTTTTAATATTACGTGAACCTAGGGTGACGCTTTCTTGAGGAAGCGCCACTCTAGATTATTTTTTAAGAAAACAAATAGATGTTGATTACTTTTGGTTATTCAATGACTTGCAAAAATATATATTTACACACACATATACACGCGTATATATGTTTACCTATTAATTAGCCGCAACAAATGAGGACGGTTTGAAGGAACACCTCCACTTAGAGGATCTATATACTAAAGGCGAGGGCCAGAAGGCATCGCTGCATTGATGACAATCAAGATCCAATGTGCCCTAAAATATTTTGAAAGTTTTTCTTCAACCATGCATGATATAGTAAAAGTGATACAGTAAAGAAATGTAAAGTGAAATACGACCACTAATAATAACTTTATTACCCCGTATTGTATGGCACCGGAAATAACATATTTGAGTTTGCTCTTTGTCTAAAGTATTCTTTTAGATCATTGGAATGAGCACCGGGATCTACTCTACCCTCGTGCTGTCCAATGAGATAAAGGTTGACAAAGGAGAATTGGACCTTGTGTGCATCTACCAAGATGTCATGGTACAAGTGCCTTTACAAAGAACAAGAAATGTGATGACGACAAAAAAATTGAAAGATGAATAATAATAACAGCGATAAATGATGATAATAAAGTACCTAATCCAAATATTGATGACCGAAGCACCAAGCAAACCATGATTAAAACTTTCGTCCAATACATCAGCAGTAATATATTTAGTTATGCCCTGAACACCGTATATGTTTCTATCAAATGGTAATAACAGACTTCCTTCGTGTATCAACCTAGGTACAATGGATTGCAACTGATCGTGATATGAGATCATTTGTCTTTTGCTCTGTTGGCTAGCTAAGGCTTTGGAATTTGGCTGTGTGGTCGAACACTTTGAGACATTGCCAAGCAGTTGAACTTATTTTCCTTTAGAATGTTCAACCTGTAAAAACAAAGAGTGAAATTAAATGATGTAGTGCATAGGAAAAAATAGAAGAAATTGCAAATGAACTACCTTCTGACATGGCTCTATCAAACCTATTGGCCAATCAACGTAGCCGCTTACAACATCTTTAACCATTGTCTCGTCATCCAGAGAAGGGATGGGTAATAGCGCATCATCATCCGTGCATACGTCGACCCTTACTCAGATTGTGTTCTCCGACAATGGTGAATTGTAGAGGGTATCATTGTCTGTGTTGTAGGCAACACTCAACACAACTGCATGCTTTCCAGGATGTTCAACATATAACTTGCACTTTGACTCGCCTTGTGAAAGATAGATCAGTTTAGGATGTTATGTTATACACTAATTGATAATGTAACAATTAATTAGAGAAGAAATTAATTACCGAAGGGAGAAGGAATTTAGGGATAGAAGTACAACTATCTCTTACACTTAGGTTGTCACAAGGAGGAACATTTGACATTGCCTTAGACTGCACTAATTGATCAATGTTTGCCCTCAGTTGCGCGTTTTACTCTTGCAACAAATGCATTTGTGAATCAAATTGTTTTTGCTTTTGATGCTTGAAGTGGTTCATCTCCTCACATAGCTACAAAAAGTCACTCTTGTTCGAGCGTTTCTGGCATCCGAAGTATGATGTTTGTGTCACACCAAAATTAGTACCTCGAACAAGACCATTGTACTGAGGTACACCCAACACTCTGCTTAGCACATCATCACGGCCAACATAAGCCACCAACTGTGGCACCTCTTGTGTCATTGATCGCTATCACAAAAAGAATTACAACATTATTATTATTATTAGTTAATATAAACTAGAATCATATAAGCAGTGTTATTATTGGACGTAGTCATATGTTTCAATACTTACACAATATTCTGCAACTCTTCTTGCCTCTTCACTTCGAATTTCCCCTTTTTTGTTTATGCAACCGGCTACCCACAAGTCATGTCGTGGAACCTGTGTAATATCTGAAGTTGATTCTTCTATCTGCATATAAAAGTTAGTTGAAGTTAAAAATGAGTCATACAAATTAAAGAAATAATTATTAGTTCTTACAATTTTTTGCTCTAACTTTCCATAAGATATAGGTCCTTGTGTGTAGCGGTATGGCATATTGATTTCATTTGAGCGATTCTTCTCACTTAGCTCCTGTATAGATCATAATGATTCATATTAATAACTATTAATTACAAACATATTACAAGTAGTTTGTAAAGTATAATATCACATCACTTGAAATTCTTGACTCGTATGTGTTCTCACAAACTCATCCCACATTTCTTGACTAATGATCTTGTAGTATAATTCTGGCGGTGTTAGAAGATATTCTTGTTATCATCCCTCAAGAAATATTTCACAAGATCGGAATGAAACTTTCTCATGAGTTTGCTTGCTTTTCTAAGCACGAAGTTCTCGTGATCATCATCATCAATAACAAAACAAGACTGTGCCATAAAACCAAAGATAATTTGTTAGATTGTAATCATATGAAACAGAATAACCTGAATAATAAATTAATTAATGTCTTACCTGGACTTCACCCAAGATTTCATTCCCATATTGTTTCTTCACTCGTCTCCAATCTTGAATTGTAATAGGAACTTTGTCTCGGACTATAGTCTCAATGAAATTATTGAGGGAGTTACTGTTCGGTCCAATTGGATTCCCTTTTTCATTCCAATCAAGTTCTAACTTAATGCCCTTGCTTCTTATTTTGATTAACCTCGCCATTACAGCCTTGCCACAGGCGACATGCTCAACAAATCTTTGTCTACCAACATGTGGGGAACATTGTCATCTTCACATGGAAAATCCATTTTCCTACAAGTTAAACAAATAAAATATAATATAATATGAGTGCACAGTGACAATCATGTCAATCAAAGTAAATGAATTTGACATATATGGGTACAGGTAAAACATACAAGTAAACAAATCAAGAATGCATTATATTTTCCTCTTTCTTGTTGAATTGACAGTTGTGTAACCCTTGAGTCTCCTAGTAGATGGAATTGAAAGCTTGACCTAAGTCCCCTCTTCATGATCATGTCTCATATACAAGAGTTCGTCTTCATCTTCACCTTCATCTATACCGATATCTTCTGACCCCAAAAGCTCAAAAGAAGGATATTCTTTAACAATATTCAAATAGTCATGACTTTCAATATCAACTTGTTTTTTACGATTCTTGTTTGATGGGAGTATAATGGACCGATTCTTCTTATTAGGATCAGGAATGAAGAATACTTGTTTTGCTTGTGATACTAAAATGAAAGGATCATCTTTGTACCAAACTTTAGAAAGGTCTACTTGAACAAAGCCAAACTCATTTGTCCATAATCCACTGTTGTTGTTAACCCACTTACATATGAAGACAAGGACCCTCAACATAGAGTAATCTAACTCCCATATGCATTTAATGACACTAAAGTATGATATTGGTGCGTAGACAGGATGTATGTATTTAGCACTGGATCTATGCCAAGAATCAGCAATAAGTGTTATCCCACTATTCTACATTGTGCTCCATGTATCCTGTTCTTGTGTATAGAAGGTATAACTATTGATTACATTAGCATCGTAAGATAATACATTTAAGCTTGGTCCATTTGATGACCATATCAATTTCTCAGAAACTAAATCAGGATTCTTCTCCATCTCATCATTAAAGCGCTTTTTCAACCAACTTGAAAAATGTCGATTGTGTTCTTTTGTTATTAAGTTTTCATTCCTATTACCATATAATTGTCGAAGAGCTTCCTTGTGTTCATTAACAAATGGTTCAACCTCATCAGTGTTATGTAGCACATACAGGTAGGCTTGCTCCCATTCAGTCACTGCTATCCAGATTACCTCCTACCCGCTTGTTCCTTTTCCTGATCTTCGGCCATCATGAGATCAACATTTGATAGAAAATTAGCACAGAAGTCACTTGCTTCTTCAACTATGTACCGTTCATCAATACATCCCTTTGGTCGATATCTATTTTTCACAAACCCTTTTAAAATTTTCATAAATTGCTCGTTCGGGTATATCCATCTCAAGTAGACTGGACTACACAATTGAACCTCTTTCACCAAGTGTACAGTTAGGTGGACCATAATATCAAAAAATGAAGGTGGAAAATACATTTCAAGTTCACACAGACTACAAACAATTAGCCTTTGCAAATGTCACAACTTGGTTGAATCAACCACTTTACTACAAATCAACTTGAAAAATATGCAGAGTTTAGTGATCATCTTTCTTACAATTTTCGGTAAGATGGACCATATACCAACTAGTAAGAAATTCTGCATGAGCACATGACAGTCATGAGATTTAAGGTTCTTTAACTTCAACTCTTTCATTGAAACAAGGTTCTTGATATTTGAAGAGTACCCCTCTGGAACTTTAATTCCTTGTAGAAACTCGCAAAACAATTTTTTCTCCTTCTTCGAAATAGCGTAAGCCACTGGAGGTAGATAAGTGCGGTTCCCTTTCTCAATTGGTGCCAACTCTTCTCTTATTCTCAAATTAACCAAATTCAACCTCGTATTGACACCATCCTTGCTTTTTCCTTGCATATTGAGCAACGTGCCAATTAGACTATCACAAATATTCTTTTCAATGTGCATCACATCGAGAAAATGCCTAACATATAAGGACTTCCAATATAGAAGTTCAAAGAAAATAGACTTATTCTTCCAACCACTTGTCCCGATTTGATTGACATAAATAAGGCTTGCCAAAATTGTTATCGAGCTCTTTCACATTTTCAAAAACCTGAGCCCTCGTTAGTATCTTTGGTTGGCTACCTTCTTCTGATTCACCATTGAAAGCCTTTTTCCACTTCCTCCAATGATGTTTTGATGGTAAGAATCTTCGATATCCCAGATAGACATTTTTCTTACAATTATCTAGTCGCACTGAATGAGTATCATCTTCACATATAGGGCACACAGAATATCCTTTAATGCTTTATCCAGATAAATTACCATAAGTTGGGAAATTATTAATTGTGCCATACAACATGGATTTCAAAGTGAAACTTTCTTCCTTATACCCATCATAAACATTGACGCCATCTTCCCAAAGTAGCTTTAAGTCATTAATTAAAGGAGCTAAGTATACATCTATATCATTCTCAGGCTGCTTTGGCCTAGAAATTAACATTGACAGCATCATAAACTTATGTTTCATTATCAAGTATGGAGGAAGGTTATAAATCATAAATATTACTAACCATGTGCTGTGTGTACTACTTTGAACACTGTGCGGATTGATTCCATCAGTTTACAGTGCAAGGCGTAGGTTCCTTATCTCATTTGCAAAGTCAGGGTACTCATGATCAATTTTCTTCCATTAAGGAGCATCTGCAGGGTGCCTAAGCTGTGTATCTTCAATCCTCTTATCTGTATGCCATGTCAACTGCTTCAGGATCTCTGCATTACTGTACAGATGCTTGAATCTCGGGATAATAGGAAAATACCATAGGACCTCGATGAGACTTTTTCCTTTCTTCTTTCCATATCGAGATGCATTGCATTTAGGGCACTTCTCTAACATTGCATATTGTTTCAGAAATAATATGCAATCGTTAGGGCATGCATGTATATTCTCATATCCCATTCTAGTTATTGAGCAAAGAACTCACTTTGCCTCGTATGTTTTCGTAGGAAGTACATTTTCTTTTGGAAGCATATCTTACAAAAGTTCAAGCAGTGCGGTGAAACCCGAATCACTCAACCCATAGCGGGCTTTAAAGTTGTACAATTTTAGTACTGCTACCATCTTGTGTATTTTGTACAACCGACATGTAACGGTTTCTTTGCATCACATTTCAACTTCTCAAATTCTCTAGGATAGTTATGAAGTACCTGTTCGACCACATTTAGCATTTCTTCAAGACCATTATCTTCATCACACAAGCTTCGATCAAACTCATTCAAAGCACCACCTGTGGTATGCGCCCAATCATTATAGGGGTAGTTTGTCTCACCATGCCTTGTCCATTGTGTATATGTTTGATCAATCCCATGACACACTAAATGATCTAGCAAATCAAGTGGACTAATCCACTTTCCATAACAACAAGATAAGCAGGGATACAAGATTTTGTTAGGATCTTTTGTATGCTCAATTACAAATCTAATAAATTCTTTCACCCCATCTATATATTCCCTTGAACACCGATCAGATGACATCCATTTTTGATCCATCTATGGCTTCAATCTAGATTTAAATAGTGGTTAGTTGCTATAATGAGAAAACCATCTATGCCTTCAACCTATATACACACTAAATGAGAAAACTAAATAAATAAATCTAGACTGGACCGGCCGATAAATTAAACGAGTCCAGTCCAGTTTTTTAAAAAAATCAATTTTTTAATAGTTACATATATGTTTCCTTCTAATTCTCTTGTTCTCTATTATCTTGCATGTTATTGTTTAGATATTGAGTTGATTTTGGATTGCTTTAGAACCAATTGCATCAATTAATTCACAATCACACACACTAAGATGGCTTAATAGCATCTCAAGAGTAGGGGTTCCTCTCTGTTGATGCTAGACTCATTAGTTGATGGGGTTTGATATTTTAGAAAGCTTATTAATTTTACAATTGCATACAAAGTGGCCTTTAATATTGTGTTAAGAAGTGATTATTTTCATTTACAGGGATTAAACCTTATCCAATGTGAAAGTGTTTAATTAACCTAACTTAAGCTAGCTCAAAGGGTCTTTTGGGCATTTTTTACTAAACTAGCAATTTAACCCCCTTTATCATTTCAAAAACCAAAATGGTCATTGTAAGCCATTTTTAAGAGATTCACTTCACTGATTCCATTCACCTATCCACTTTATATCAAAAAATATAGAAAATGTTGTAGTTTAGGACCTTTATCTTCATTGCATCATAGTTGTAGTTAAAAAAGAAAACCAATCAATTTTCCCTTGTTTAAATTGCATTTCATGGCATTTAGGTTTCTTAGGTTCCAATAAAAAACTCCTTAAAGAGAGAGAACCATCTAAGTGTTGCACCTTATAGTAAAATCCTTGGTTTATTTTGCATTTAACCCAAGGCATTTAACCCTATAAATTATTTTAGGGAGGTACTCCTATGATCTTTAGTGTAAGAACTATTTGATTAATTTGAATAGATTAAAAAGCATGATTAATTTAGTTAATTATAATAAGTATATGATATTTTTTTCCTTAAAATACCCTTTATAACGTGATGATCGTTTACAATGATTCACGTTATTTTTCTAACACAAATTAGTCACGATATATTAACCATGCGACTCCTTCCAAAATTAAAAGAAGATAACATCTGAAAGCTCTAAATCCATAAAATCAACAACTAAAGATGTTTAAGATTAAAATTTCTATCAAGAATACAAACGTAAAAAATAATCTTCTTCCGCATTATCCAATTTGCAAAGACCTAAGCCTACCCAATTGTTACCTTTTCTTTTGGAATGCGTGATATTATATTATTATTATTATTATTATTATTATTATTAAACATTAATCATTATTTGACTGGATAAAATATAAACAGAATCTTAAATATAATTTTTCTAGCTACAAAAAAAATGATATTGATATTTTATTGGACTCTCTATTCAGCATGATTTTTAGATTTAAATTTAAATTATAATGGAGTTCTTTTTTAGGCATGGACTAGAATCAATGATATGAAAATTTTTAGATCCTGCAAATGTTATTCATGATTTTTAGATATCAGGAAAGCAAATTGGCAATTCTGTTAATGAATTATTTGGTGGAGCTATAAAAATAACCTATGTGTCTTAATGTTCATGAGAAATGAACTATATTAGTCATATATTATCTGATTCTTTCAACATTCTAGTTCAGAATTTCACTTTGAATTTTGTTAAAAGCATTAGGTTATGATTAACTATTTTATGTCCAAATAGTGATTAATTAGGTTAAAATTCTTATTTTGACAATGATAGTCACCCCACAAGTAAAATACCAAATGTTATTTACAAAGAGGTGTTTTCGAGGAAAAAGGAACATTTGAGCAAAAATGATCTTATACCACACATCATCTTGCCATTATATTTATATGCCTTCCAACTCACACCCATGTTATAAATTGTATTTTAAAATAAAGGCCATAACTACCCAACCCCCCCTTTTTTTGGCCAACATAACTACAGTCCGGTCCGTGATTTATCTATATTTTTTCTTAATTTTTAATTTAGTGCCTATGAATTTTTCCTCTAAATTAAATTCTTAACTTTGATTTATTAGAAAAATTATCTTTTATATACAATTAATGGAGCTGACAAAGAAAAGTTATAAAGACTAACTGTGTTACCAGAGCAAGATTAAAATACAAACCAATAGATAAATCCCAATTCACACAGGCCGAGATATTTTGTTCAAGAAACAATGATTTTTTTTAAAAGGGAAGGGAACACATGTATGCAGTTTTCAATCATATTTAAAAAATAATAATAAAAAGGCAAACCTACAGATTTCCAGTGGGGACCAAAATAAAAAAGGGAGCTTTTGGCCTATTGAAATGCTATGGGGACAGTGAAAATAGTGAGTTGAGAGACTAGCAGAGAGGGAGACGCGAGCGGAGAGGAAGGCAGCTGAGAGACGGAGCTGACGGAGGGAGCTGAGGGGTCAGGGATGCAATCTGAGAGACGGAGCTGAGGGTCGAGTTGAGAGACGGAGCTAAGGGAGGGAGCTGAGGGTGACGCGATCTGACATAGGGAGTTGAGGGCTGAGTTGATGGTAGTGGAGCTGAGGGAGGATTGTCAGGGTGGGAGGGAGCTAAGGGCCGAGCTGATGGTGGTGGAGCTGAGGGAGGGCTATCAGGGTAGGAGGGAGCTGAGAGACCGTTGTGGGGTCGGAGGGAATTGATGAGGGCAGCTGGAGGGAAATGGGAATTGATAGGCGCGGGAATTTATTTTTTTACATTGGGTGGCGCTTATTAAACAACGTGCCACCCAATAAGAATTTATCTATTTTAATTAAATTATTTAATGTTAATATTCATATTATATAATTAATAATTAATTTATTTGATTAATGGGTGGCGCTTATTTAATGAAGTGCCACCCAAAATGTAATTTTTAATATAATTTATTTAAATTAATTAATATTATATATTTAATAATTAATATAGTTATATTAATTTATATCATTAAAGAATATATATTTATAGTAAATTATATATTGTAATAAATTATTCATTAAATGTGTATTTATATGTGCATTTATTTTAAATTTTATATTTACGTATTTAGCATCATTAAATTGAATTATTTTTTTAGATAAATACACATTGGGTGGCGCTTACTAAATAAAGCACCACCCATTATATAATTTTTAATTTTTTAATTAAATTAATTAATAATATTATTAATTTATATAAATATAATTAATATATTTAAATTAATTTATATCATTAAAGAATATATATTTCTAGTAAATTATATATTGTAATAAATTAGTCATTAAATGTGCATTCATCTCTACATTTACTTTTAATTTTATTTTTACATATTTAGCGTCATTAAAGCGCCACCCTTTAAGTACATTTTAATTTTTTATTTAAAATAATTAATATAATTATTAAATTATATATTTAATAAATTAATATATTTACATTAATTTATATCATTAAAGAATATATATTTTTTTCTAAATTCTATATTGTAATAAATTATTTATTAAATGTGAATTTATTTATATATTTAATTTTAATTTTATTTTTACGTATTTAGCGCCATTAAATTAGATTATTTTTTTTAAGATTAATGGCCATTGTGTGGCGCTTGTGTAATAAAGCGCCACCCAGTAGGTAAATTTTTAATTTTTTAAATAAATAAATAATAATAATTATTAATATTTTATATTTATATTAATTAATATAATTAAATAATATAATTCTGGTAAATTATATATTGTAATAAATTAGTCATTAATTTTACATTTATCTCTCTATTTATTTTTAATTTTATTTTTACGTATTTAGCATCATTAAATTGAATTATTTTATTTAGATTAATAGCCATTGGGTGGCGCTTGTCTAATAAAGTGCCATCCATTATGTAATTATTAATTATTTTTAATTAAATTAATTAATATTTTTATTAATATTATATATATAATAATTAATATAGTTATATTAATTTATATCATTAAATAATATATATTTCTACTAAATTTTATATTGTCATAAATTAGTCATTGAATATGCATTTATCTCTGCCTTTATTATATATATATATTAGTCATTAATTGTAATAAATTAGTAAATTATATAAAATGACTTTGAATTTGTGTAATATATAAATGAATCTAAATATATAATTATGATACGATTTGATGTATTCAATTCATGTCTTTCATAATTTAAATTAATAAATATATAATTTGTATAGGAATTTCATATATTAAATTTATTTCTATTTTCATTCAATTTATTATATGCTTTGTATATAATATTAGAATTTATAATTTATAATTTTATTATTGATTTTGATACATATATTGAATTATATATATATAATTTTGATTTCAATGAGAGAAACCATATAAAAAAAAGATAATTTCTTTAGCATCAACTTTGAAAAAATTGTAAAATAAAGACAATATTGGGTGACGCTTATTTAAGTAAGTGCCATAGCTTCTTTTCATTTAGCATCATTAAATTTTTTTTTGGCTTGAAATACCTTAGGTGACGCTTTGTTAAAAAAACACCACTTATTATGGGCAAACAGCTGGAAAGTGCCACCTAAGAGGTTTTTTTTTAAAGAAATTAAAACCAATAAAATTAGAAGAAGCTGTGGCGCTTCTTTAAAGAACCACAAAAGGTGGGCCACTAAATCTATATTTTGTAGTAGTGTAAACACTTGGACCTTGTTAATTTTTCTTATTTTGAAAACAATTTTTTGTTCTTAAAAAAATAAAAAAAAATTGTTTAGTAATTTGTTTTTAGTTATTGTTTTTTTAGAAAACACATAAATATGTTTTTTAAAATTTAACAATTAATTTTTTTTTTGATATTTTCTTGTTTTTATTTTTGTATTTTTTGTTTGGTAAAATTGGGAGACCCTTTCTTCTCCAGGATTTGGTGTCTTTTTCTCCATTTGAGGACTTTAGTTCTTTAGAACAATTACCCAAATCTATTTAAGCTATGTTTTGATCATATTTATAGTTATATTTGTTCAATTTTTTCTTTAACTAATATTTGTTTTAAATTATTTTAATCCTTTATAAATTACATAAAAAAATATGATGCAAAAATATTAAGACATTTAGTGTCTGTTTGGATTAACAGTGGAGAAATAGTTTTTTCTTACAATTTGACTTTTGTAAAAGTCAGATAGGATAAAAGTTAACTTGTAAATATGATTTGTGTTTGGATTGGCGGTAGCAGAATTGATTTTTTTTAACCTTAAACCTGTTTAGATTAGTGCTTGAAACGCCTGTTTAGATGGAAAATTATTGAAAAGGGCATGAATCTTATTGAATACTACACACACACACATGTGTGTATATATGTGTGTGTGTATGCGTATGTGTGGATATTATTTGTATATATTATGATAATTAAAGTGAAAAAATATAAATAAAATTTTATAAAATAAAAAAGTTCAATTATTATTATAATTATAAAATTTTAAAAAATTTATATTGTAATTATATGAATTTAACTTTGTTGGCATAAAAAAGTTATGGTATTAATATATAAGTGTCTCAACATTGAATTTTTTGGATATATGAATTTTGGGTGAAATAAAATCAATATGACTTATGACATTATTAAGATTCATGATTAAAGAAAGATAGAAGCAATAAAAATGAATAAAATAAACAATAATGGAACTCGTGAATCACCACAAAGCAGGGGGGTGCTTTTGTTTGAAAAAAAAAGTAATTGATAATGATGAATCTTGATTGGATGGAATTTTGTGGCATCAAATAACACTCATAAACTCACACAAATGCTCCAACGGTCGCATGCAGAAGCAACTTCACCCGTCGCAAGAAGCATCAAAGATCAACTTTTATAATAAGCTCATTTTTTTTGGTTAAGCTTAGTGGGACAAACCGTGTTCTCAAACGGATGCTAAGGAAGGCAACTAGGCTTTTGGGTGTTTGGGGCAGCCAACTGGGCTTTTTGGCCACCTTGATGCATTCCCCAAACAGATCCTTATATGATTATGGATCATTTTTCAATTAGGGTTCGGAATAATAATTTGATTTGACGTAGTATTGGCTAGTTGGACGCAATTTGACACATTAGTTTGCTAATATTTATTATTTGAATTAGAAATTTTATGAGATATTTTGTTTTATTTTTTATATTTGAAAATAAATAAAAATATTAAAAATCTTAAAAGGGCCTTAATTCCTTAAACTAGTAGGTTTGACCCGAGCTCGTGAGTTTGAGGATCAGGCTTTAATTTTAGAGGTATTTTTAGTAAACACACTTTTTAGTTTGGGCTCAAAGGTTGACCTTGTAGGGTAGGTGAGCCCGTTTTCTTTCTACCAAAATGAGTTAGACCTAAAAAGCCCATTTTCCCTAAAATCCTCTAATTGTGAAGCATGGGTCTCAAACTCATGGATTAGGGGTCAGCCCACGAGTTTTAAGATCTTTTAGCAAAATTTCACTATTTTTCTACCCTTTTTGAATGAATAGTAATAAAACAATAAAAATTCCTAATTCAAAACACACACACAAAAACAAATTTAAGTGCCGATTTATTGTTCAAATTTTCAAAGCTAAAACAAATCTGTTATAAACAATATGTGTGTGGATGTTTATAACTCCATGCACAGGATTCTATTTCATGGTAATTGACATTACACTCTAAATGGATATTCCGTATAACCTCCAATTGCATTATTATGTTGCTTAATTCCTTTCTTTATGTGCTTGGAACTCTTATGTAATCTTCAATGTATGGACATTAGTAATTGACATTACACTCTATATTCTGTTGTTATTTACATTTTATGCTATTTCATTTTCTTTATGTTTCATTTGTTTATCATTTTGATTCTCTATTGGCATAGCTCTCTAGTGTTTCATTTCGTTTTGTTATTTACATTTATTTGTTTACATTAGTTTAGCTTCTTCTCATACATTATGCTATTTTGTATGGGCTTCTTTTGGTTCTTTTATTTATGTTTCATTTTATTTATTTACTTATTTAATATTTATATTTTATGTTTTATATCTATTATTTGTATTTCTTTATTTTATGTTATTTATTTCATTTCATTTATTGTTATTTTATTTTTTATTTATTTATGTTGTTATATTATGTTATTTCATTTTATTAAGCCATTCCATTTTATTTGTTTATTGTTTATAATATTTTATTATTCATTTGTATTGTGTTTTAAATTATTGCTTTTACATTTTTTATTTTATCACCACATTTCTTATTCTATTTGTTTCTTATTTATATTATTCATTTTTTTACCCACTTTATTTGTTTATTATTTACTTTATTTGCTATTTGACTTTTATTATTGCTATTGTTATGTTAAATTTTTTTATTTTATATTTATTTACATTTACTCTTATTTGTTTACATTTTATAATCTATTATTGTCACATTTTTTAAGTCATTATATATATAGTGTGATCTATATGATTATGTATTTATCTTTTATTTGATTATGAGCTTATATTTATTTATACTACTATCTACTTCTTGGTTAAAATTTCAGTGCGTGTGCGCACACATATATGTTATGTATATTTATATTGGTCTCCATTTTGTTATTATTTATTTATATTGCTACAATTACTTTTCTCTCTCTATGCACCATTTATATTCTATATATATATCTCTCTACCTTTCTCCTTTATATATATTGTTATGTTGTTTATCTTCATTCATATATATTTAATCATGTTATAATTTTAATGGTAAAATGTTTATTTAAATGTATGATGAATATATTCATGAAATTTTGTTTATTGAATTATATGTTGGCTACTCGTGAAATTTTGCTCCCTTTAATTATGTTGTTATCAATATGTTGAATTCTAGTGTTTTAATTTATGATATGCTTTATGTTTCACTATTATCATTATTTTTAGTTTGGATCATGACCAACTTTACCAAACTCAAGTTTATAGCTATTGATATCACGAGAAAGAATTATCTGTCATAGGTCTTAGATACTGATATCCATCTAGATGCTAAGGGTCTAGGAAAGGCTATTTTACTAGAAAATGAAGCAACAAGTCAAGACAAGGTCAAGGCCTTGATTTCCATCCACCACCATTTCCATGAAGGATTGAAAGCTAAATACATAACGGTAAAAGATCCAATGGAATTGTGGACTAATTTGAAGGAAAGGTATGATCACAAAAAATCAATGATTTTGCCTCGAGCTTGTTACGAATGGATACATCTTAGACTATAAGATTTTAAGACTGTAAGTGAATATAATTCAATAGCTTTTAAAAAAGTTCTCATTTGAAATTATGTGGTGAGAAAATTATTGATGAGGACTTATTAGAGAAAACCTTTTCCACCTTTCATGCTTCAAATATGCTCCTATAGCAGCAATATTGAGAGAAATGTTTTAAAAATTATTTTGAATTAATCTCATACCTTTTGGTAGTCAAACAAAATAATAAAAGATTGTTGAAAAATCATGAAATTTGTCCCACTGGATCTACTCCATTCCCTAAAGCAAATGTGAGTGTATGTAATAATTACCGTTCTTATGGTCACAATCGTGGTCATGGCTGTGGACGTGGTCATGGTAGGGGACGTGGTAATTACCATTATCATGGTGATGGAAGTAATAATTATATTCCTAATACCTACTAGAAGAAATATAATGAAGGGAAGAAAAAGGAGAAGAGTGGTACTTCAAAAGTTGTTGAGAATCAATGTTATTGGTGTGGTACGAAAAGGGCACTAGTCACGTACCTACCGTACACCTGAGCATCTAGCAAAACTTTATCAAACTTCTATATAAAAGAGTGCGAATAATGTGGAAGCAAATTTGATATTTCAAGATGATAATGTTGAGGCACACAAGAATGATGATATCAATGAGCTAGATGGTATTAATGGCCTTGATGTTATGGCATACTTATAGGTGGCTGATTTTTTTTTTTTAGTATCATGATTAGATGAGTTTGGTTGAAAGTATAATAAAATGTTGGGTTAAGGGGTAATTTTGCCCCGGAAGTGTCAATAAGGGAGCAATTTTTCTTTAACTATTATCTCAGTTAATTTTGATCATTAGTTGACCAACTATATTGAGCTGGTAATCTACATGTCATCTATGTCATTTTTGTTAAGGTGAAAATTTTCCTCGAAAGTATATGTTATCTACTTCATTTTTTTTTCAAAGTTGGATTTAAAACTTTCGAGGCAAATTTATACCTTAACAAAAATGATGTGAATGACATGTGGATTGTTAGCTCAGCATATTTGGTCAAATAACAATCAAAATTAACTAGAATAATTGCTAGGGAAAAATTGCTCCCTTTTATAGACTTTCCTAGACAAAATTGATAAGTAAAATATTTTCATATTTATTTTCCCTTATATAATGATTTTGTGGATGATATTTGAGCTTAATTAATCAATTTAGGTGTAATTAATAAATAAATAATGATTTTCTTGCAGCCATGGACAATACTGCTTTAAGAAGAATTAAAGAAGGCATTTAAGGGGAAGTACTATTCATGAGGTACTATTTACTATCATTGTTCACTATTCATGCTCGGTACTGTTTGGATTCACTGTAGCGTTAGTGTAGAAGTGGGTCGGTGCAGAAGTGCATTTTCACTGTAACAAAGTTACTGTAGCACCTGAAAATTGAAGCCTATAAATAGAAGTTCTTGGCATCCTAAAATGAGAAGGAAGGAAGAGAGAGAGAGAGAGCTTCTATTTTAGAGAGAGAGAGAGTTGTTATGTTTAGAATTTATTTCTTGCATTTTTTTACTTCTTGCATGCCTCCTACATGGATGGTTTTACCTCCTATATGGAAGGTCTAGGTAGTCATCCTTTATGGATGATATAGGTTGCCACCTACATAGAATGTTTTACCTGTTAGATATGATTAGTTTTGATGATGCCAAATATATATCAAATATTATGAGAGCAAAAGTTTACATAATATATTATCTCTTACATTGACTAACTATTATATTTAATGTTATATATCTTATAGATTAAGTCAAAGAGATTGGAGAATGAAGAGTTTGAAGAATTAATGGGAATATCAAGATTCAAGCTTCTAAGAAGAAATACTGGATGTTTCTATGCTCATAAGGGAATTAAGAAGTACTGTAGCAGTACTGTTTGGCACTGTAGCATTATCACTGTAGCAATACGAGTACTGTAGCAACTGGCACTGTTTGGCACTGTAGCATCGAGTGATTTGATGAATCACTCGAGTGATTCTGAAAAAAAACGCAATCACTCGAGTGATTCAGCAAATCACTCGAGCGATGTTCAGCATTTCAGAGTCTGTTCTTCGTCCAGCTGAGCGAGGTCTGGTTATTTGATCATATCTCACAAATATACAACTCCAAATGAGACGAAACCAATTTCATATGAAACTAGACTGCCAATGCGTCATTTTGACACCAGAACCAACATCAAAGGAGCTCATATGAGGGCGATATCAGTGTTCGAAGTTGACCTTCATGTCAGCGTCACTTTCTGGAACAGTCTTGGTATTTTGGCTATAACTCTTAAATCACTGATCCTATTGAGCGGAAACCAGTGCCATATGAAAGTAGACTTCAAGAGCTTTCCATTGATATATAATACAGAAATTTTGGAGTCATATTCGAAGAGTTATGGCATCTGGAAGTTGACCTCTGTTTACTGAAGATCTGGAAACGGATCACTCGAGTGATTTAGCAAATCACTCGAGTGATATGGCATTTCACTTCCAGTGATCGAAAAATAACTGCAAGAAAAATTCACTGTTTCAGATTTCACTTCCAGTGATCTCCAAATCACTCGAGTGATATTTCAACTTTGCCAAATCACTTCCAGTGATATCTCAGATTTTCCATTTCACTTCCAGTGATCTTGAATCACTCGAGTGATACCTGAAAGTTTCCAAATCACTTCCAGTGAATCAAAAATCACTGCAAGAATATTTCACTGTTTGCCAAATCACTTCCAGTGATCTTGAATCACTCGAGTGATGTTTGAAAAGTTGCAAATCACTTCCAGTGGATTCAAAATCACTGCAAGAAGAAATCACTATTTACAAAAATACTTCCAGTGATTCCAAATTCACTTGAGTGAAACATGGAAATTTCAAGATCACTTCCAGTGCAAGGCGAAATCACTTCAGGAATATTTGACTGTTTTGAAAATCACTTCCGGTGACATGAACTCCACTCAAGTGATCGTTCATTTCAACAAATCACCTCCAGCACCATTCTTGATCACTCCCAGTCAAATATCAGTTACCTCATATCACTTACAGTCAGTGATTACTCAATTCACTCTTCATAGTTCCAGTGACAGTATATCAGTTTGAATCAGAATAACTTCCCGTGAAGATCAAATCACTTCCAGTGAACCAGAATGCACTTCCAGTGAAAGCCAGTATGTCTCAGTTCACTTTCTATCAGATAATATCCAAGCGAGTGATTATGTTGATTTTGCAGATCACTTCCAGAGACATGCCAAGATCAACTTATATGAAGTTTTATCAGTTTCACTTCTTGTCAGCATCTATGATCACTCAGTACACTCTTCACTGAATCAGAATCACTTCCAATGACAATCACATCCAGAAAACAAGATTACTGCCGGTGAAATGCTTATGCGGTCAAGAGTTAATTGTTTTATCAAAATCACCTCCAGTGAAATCAAGTTGACTTCCAATGATTCTTCCATTTTCTGAAATCACTTCCAGTGAAGTCTTTAATCAACCGAGTGATATTTTCTAACGGCTATTTCTCTAAGTGGATTTACAGGTGTTATGCACTACCGATCACATGGCTTACACGGATCAATATTCAAACGACAACTATTCATGGGCGGTAGCAAAATTCATAAGTAACGGAAGACAAATACTATTGCATCTGTCAGACCAATGGGCAAACTGTAAGAAACGCTGAAGCATCTGTCAGAGCACCACGATCAATGGGCATAACCGTTAAACTTTCTATCTGAGCACACGATCAGCTTACAACGGGAAAATATTTGAATAGACACAACGGCTCTCACAGCTTCTGCTATATAAGCTCAATCTTTCGAAAATCAGATGAGAGAGACAACAGCGAACTAAGATACACACGAGCAAGCTGAAACACAAGAACCCAACTACGCCAACATGCTGTTATCATAAGTCTTCACCTCACATACTCTCTACTCTTATCAGTTTACAATATCATGTACATTTGAGAGTGAATATTTGTATTGTACTTCAGTGAGCATTCATACACTCTATAAGAGAGCTTGTAAACACTTCATCTGTATTTCAGAAGTGTTCTCAAGGTAGAGGGACCTTGAGATGATTGATCACCTTACGGGGGAAGTTGTAGAGCGAATTGTCAGTAAGACTTTCTGCTCGTAAGACTTACAAGGTGCAAGCAGTAGAGAACGTTGCTGCTCGTAAGACTTATAGTGGTGTAAGCAGGAGAGAACGTTGCTGCTCATAAGACTTGCACGAGTAAGCAGGAGAGAAAGGTCTTCGGATTGCTTTGCTCGACTTGCTGTAAGAAAGAGTAAACCTTACAGTGTATAAGGGGGAGTTACTCTTGTGAATTTGTAGAGGCTTTTCTTGTGCCCGGTTAAACAAGAAGATAGTGGATTAGAAATCTCAGGAGGAGCCTGGGGACTGGACTAGGTCATCGTGGATTGGACCGAACCAGGATAAATCACAGTTTGCATACTCTCTTCCCTAAGCTTTTACATTTCCAGCATATATGATTTACATATCAGCTTATGTTTCTATACTTCCGCATGTATTGATTTGATAAGTTGCGAAAAGAATTTAAAAGATCATACTTTCTTATCACACACCCAATTCACCCCCCTCTTGGGTGTCAGCCAGTTCTAACATTACCTCCTATATGGTAGGCTAGATTTTCCATTTTCATGCATCTTGTAGTTGTATTTTTATGTTTTTGTAATTAATTTTTTATGCAATATTTATGATGTTTTTAATTTATTTTGGTTTTGTTTTTAATTTCATCATGAGCTAAATTTTTCTTTTCCTAGGGTAATGACGTAGCTTACTAATGACGGATTGAATCTTAACTTGTTAAATCTAGTTTAAATTTTTCTTTCATGATTGAGTTTTAATTATTGTTCTTAATGCATTCAATTGACTGACCACCTTTTGGATGATTTCAATATGCATGTTGAGAGCGGAAGGAGATGCATGTGTGTGGATCCTATAATTAAAACCATAATTTGTATATGAAAGAGGAATATATTCATGATTGAGTTTTAATTATTGTTCTTAATACTTTCAATTGACTGGCCACCTTTTGGATGATTTCAATATGCGTGTTGAGACCGGAAGGAGATGCATGTGTGTGGATCCTATAATTAAAACCATAATTTGTATATGAAATAGGAATATATTCATGATTAAGTTTTAATTATTGTTCTTAATGCTTTCAATTGACTGACCAACTTTTGGATGATTTCAATATGCGTGTTGAGACCGGAAGGAGATGTATGTGTGTGGATCTTATAATTAAAACCATAATTTGCATATGAAATAGGAATATTCTCATATGGGTTGTGTAGTCTTAATGAGTTCCATAAATCTTAATGCATGATTAATTGCTTAAATTCATATAGAAATATATTGAGTTAGCAATTAATTATAGAATTATTTGACCTTGGAAGAGGCTAGTAATTAAATTAGGGAAACTCGACTATCAATCATGTGAAATAAATTGGACTAGAATAGATAAGTGATTCAATCCAGAATTTTTTAAGTGAAATCTAATCCCTAGGGCTTTTTCTCATATTTTCCTTCACATCACTTGTATTCATATTTCATCATTTTTATTTTGCAATCTCAATCATAACTAATTGACCGATTAAATAGTACTAAGATGACCAATTTTGGTACTTAGTGATCAATCCTCGTGGGAACCATATTGTACTTACTTCTATATTACTTGTTTACGACAGTGTACACTTGCACTTTCTAAATACACCATCCTACACTCGTAACTAGTTTTTGGCGCCGTTGCCCGAGATTGTTGTCATAAATATCAATACCAAGTAATTTTAATACTAATTTGGTCTTCATATTACATTTGTTTTCTTTTTGGTGTCTTGTGTTTCTTTTCAGGCTTTTGCTTAGTATATGACCAGATCGAAGAAGACTGAATTACAACCTTGTAATTATGAGAACGAGAGAACTTGTCGAAGAAATCGAAGAGTTCGAAAGCAGTATACTTCAATCAATTCAATAGAAAATCCAGAAGGAGAAGCAGCAGATACCAAAACACTCCGTGACTATGCAACACCAACAGTCATAGAGACAACTTTTGGAATCAGAAACCCACAAGTAGCAGCCAACAATTTTGAAATCAAGCCTACAATTATCCAGATAGTGCAAGAAAATCAGTTCGGTGGTTTATCAACAGAAGATCCCAACACACATATAGCCATCTTCTTAGAAATTGCGACATATTCAAGCATAATGGTGTTACTGATGATGCCATTAGACTTAGACTTTTCCCTTTCTCACTCAGGGATAAGGCTAAGAGCTAGTTACATTCTCTACCAGTGGGAAGCATAACTACATGGGATGCCTTGACGCAGAAATTTTTGGTAAAATACTTTCCTTCATGAAAAATTGCTAAATTGAGGAATGAAATTACCTCAATTTCCCAGCATGAAATAGAAAGCCTTTATAAAGCATGGGAAAGATACAAGGAGTTGCTAAGGAGATGTCCTCATCATGGGTTACCAGATTGGTGGCAACTGCAAACATTTTATAATGGGATGACACATACCACCAGAATTCTTGTAGATGCTGCAGCTGCAGGATCTTTACTGGGAAAAACTCTAGATGATGCCTACAATATACTTGAGGAGATGGCGGCCAATACATACCAATGGCCTTCTGAACGTCACAATTCAAAGAAGGTACTTTGAGTGCATGAGCTGGATATCCTTACAACTTTGTCTTCTCAAGTTGCATCTATATCTAAGCAAGTAAGCTCATTGACAAGCCAAGCAAATACAATTAGTACTCCTCATGAAACCTGTGAACAATATTGAGGACCTCATATGAGCACACAAAGTCAAGAGGGACACTCATCTATGCCTTCTCAGCCGGAGCAAGCTCATTACATTGGAAATCAAAGAAATGACCCATTCTCAAACACTTATAATCCAGGTTGACGGAATCATTCAAACTTTGGTTGGAGGAATATTCAAAATGTGTTTAAGCTTTAAGGGAACTACCAGCAACAAGCTCTTTAACCACTAAGTCCACCACAGCAGAAAATGAATGTGGAAGAAGCACTGTCTCAACTAACCATGAATACATCTCAATTCATGACTAGGACTGACTCAACAATCAGAAGCCACGAAGCCTCAATAAAGAACTTAGAGATCTAAATGGGCCAAAGTGAAAATATGCTAAATTCCAGACAACCAGGTACTCTTCCAAGTGACACTGAAAGAAACCCAAGAGAGCATGTGAAGGCTATTTCATTAAGGAGTGAGAAAGAATTGAAAGATCCTGTAATTCAATAGAAGAATGACAGAGAAAAGAAAGAAAGTGAAGAAGAACAGAAGGAGAAAGCACAGAAACCTTAAGAGGATGATATGGTACCAGGAAGAATCAGCTTTCCAGATAACCCTCCTTCATATGTACTACCAGTTCTATACCCTCAGAGACTTGTGAAGGTAAAGCTAGACAAACAGTTTAAAAAGTTTCTAGAGGTTTTCAAAAAGTTACATATCAACATCCCTTTTGCATACGCTCTTGCCCAAATTCCTAGTTATACAAAATTCATAAAGGATATTCTCTCAAATAAGTGTAACCTGGAGGAATTTGAGACAGTTGCACTTACTGAGGAGTGCAGTGCCATTCTGTAAAAGAAATTACCACCAAAGCTGAAAGATCAGGGAAGCTTTTGCATACCTTGCACCATAGGTCAATGCAACTTTGAAAGAGCACTTTGTAACCTGGGAGCAAGTGTAAATCTCATGCCTTTATCTGTCTACATAAAACTTGGTCTTGGAGAGATGAAGCCTACCACAGTTTCACTACTTCTAGCTGATCGATTAATTAAACATCCCAGGGGTGTCTTAGAAGATGTTCTGGTAAAGGTGGATAAACTCATATTCCCATATGATTTCATCATACTTGACATGGAAGAAGACCAAGAAATTCCTATCATTCTTGGGAGGCCATTCTTAGTAACTGGGAGAACTTTAATAGATGTGAAACATGGAAAGTTAACCTTGCGAGCTTAAGATGATCAAGTATCTTTCAACATTTTTAAGGCTTGGTCCTTTCCAAATGAAGGTGACACCTGTTACAGAGTAGATACATTGACCAGCTGCACAAAAGACGTGGTTAACCAAGCTACATTGATCAACCATTCATAATGGGAATGATAGATGTATCAAAATCTACTAATCCTGAAGTGCACAAAGAATATTAGGGAATAAAAGCCTTAAATTTTGACTTAAAGGCAGCTGGTGAGAAGAGACATCTCCAACTCAATGAGCTTGAAGAATTCAGACAATAAGCTTATGAGAATGCCAAGTTATATAAGGAGAAAACAAAAATGTGGCATGACAGAAGAATTCTGAGAGAGTTCACACCAAGACAAAAAGTACTGTTGTATAACTCAAGGTTAAAGCTCTTTTCGGGAAAGCTAAAATCAAGGTGGTTAGGGCCTTTTACTGTTGTTCAAACATGGACATATGGAGTAGTGGATATTCAAGATGGTGATCGAAAATTCAAAATGAACGAGCAAAAGCTGAAAGAGTATAATGACGGTGTACTCAACTGTCATCACGTTTGAGGAACCAACAGGTAAGTCCTAATTTTTTTAAAAAAAATAAAAAAAAAATAAAAAAAAAATTTAAAAAAGAATTGTCTTTTGTCTAGCTAAAGATGTTAAAGAAGGGCGGCTATTTGGGAGGCAACCCAAAACTTCTTTTCCTTACTCTTTCATTTTTCTTTCCTACTTACTGAAGCACACAACACTGCATCTTTAAATTTTAGTCTCATCATAGAGGAAATTCTTGTAAAGCTTAAGAATAGGTTCCCTACTCTTCCCAAAGATGTGCTCAAGAAGATCTATAGCTGTCGACTTGAAAGAATGAACACATTCAAGCGTTTGGGCCTTCCTGAAGATGTCCGCTGGATCATTGAAGTTAAGGTACATTTAATAGGTGAGATTCATGAGTCATTTATTAAACCTATGCCAGGAATGGGAAGAAGCTCTTACTCTAAAAAGAGAAGAGCTAAAAGAATGCAAGTCTGCCCTAAATGTGCAAGGTGGAATTGTGATCAGCGCTGTCAAATCAAATGTATAGTTTCTATAAATTGAGAAGATAAAATTAAATTTATAAAGGATGGACTGAGTAAGGAGTCATTGGATGATATCATTCAAACTCTTAAGATGCATCCTAGTGGTGATCTTCATCGTGTTCTTCTCGATTTATTTAACATATTCAATAAAGAAAAAGAGCGCTATCATTTTGGGAATCTGACGTTAAAAGACCATGTTTGCCAATTTATAAGAAAACTGGATGGAAAGCAAATCCTCGATTCATAGAAAGTGTTTAAGTCGTTACTGGATGTAAAACCAGAGGAAGATGTGAGCCACAATCACAACTACTGTACATAATCTTGCTTTTGTCTAATCTGTCTTATCTTTTTCAATAACTTTTGACTTTCTTTACTCACTTTACTTAATTTCTTAGCACAACGGCCCACTGGTCATTCGTGTCGGAAATGTTTCCAAACTTTTTTGAAAAATATGTGATTTGCATGATTTTGTTGTCACTATTTTTGTAATATAAATATGCAATCTTCCATTTGTGAAAACACAAAATGTCTGAGAGAAAAAAAGAGGAGTGGTATCACTCTAAAATGTAGATTTACATTTATCTGCATTTTTGGTGAAACTGACTTGGGAAAGGATGGAGAATTTATACCTGCAATAAAGGAACTGGGACGTGTATTAGCTGCTAGAAAGATCAACTTCATCTACGGGGGAGGTATCCAGGGCCTGAGGGGAAGTGTGGCTATTGCTGCAACCATTAATGGTAGCAAATGTTTGTGTGTAAGGGTGAAGGAGTTGGAAAATCACATCTTCTCTTTAGGGCAAGAGTTACAAGTTTCTAGCCTACCTGAATGAATGGGACGTATGTTCTACCGTGCTGATGCTTTTATCGCTCTACCTGGTGGTTTTGAAATGTTGATGGGATCTCTAACATTGAATATTGGGCTAAATTGAACTTTCATAAAAACCATTAGGATTGTTAAATGTTAATGGTTTTTATGATAATATGTTGTCCTTTCTTGATCATGCTGTGGAAACAGGATTCATACCCCAAGTGACTCGCCATTCCATAATTTCTGCTCCAACTGAGGATCATCTACTGGATCAAATGCAAGCCTATGAACCTAAACTAGATCCATTGGTCAAGCAAATAGGTGGGCAATCTTCAGAAAGCAGTTAGAAGCAGGATCCAGATACCACTCTCCGGTTGTAACTTTCCTTTATCTTATGGTTTTACTCTTAGCATTTTGGTTTACTTTATTGTGTGTTTAGGTTGTTTAAAAAAATCTTCTTTAATCTTTAGAAGACATTGAGGACAATGTCTGATTTAGGTTGGGGGAGGATTATAAAAAAAAGTTAGGTAAAAAAGAAGAAGCATAGTTTCTTCATTAGATAGTTAGTTAGTAGAACCATTAGATGCATGTGGTATGAAAAGATGGCAGAGTAAAGAGTTATTCTTAACTCTTGAGACGCATCTTATTAGTTGCATTTATTTTTCTATTTCATCTTACACAAAAAATTTATGTAAGTGCTTTTCAATGATTTTAAGAAGTATATAAGTTTGAAGCATGTATCAATTAAGTTTAGAGATTTTATAGCATGATTGAACAACTTATTGTTGAATTTGGTGATGAATTTTGAGATTGAATGAGCTGAATTTGAAAGTCTCTAACTGTGAGCTTTTGAGCCTATATGATCAATAATGATTATCTTTCTTGTGTGTGATATTCACCTATTAAGTTGTCACTCTAGAACTTGCTTTAAATCTGGTTGAAATTACATGTCACATGCATATTCGAAAATGATAAAGGCATTCATTTTGTTTAGCCAGAGCCAAATAGCCAACCTTGCAATTATACCATTGATAAGCCCCTTTGAGCCTGATTGATTATTTCTTTATTCTCAACCCATTAATATGTGTTTTAATGATATATCAAGTACTTTTACTTAATTCGGAAGATTAGTAGAGCATTTGAAATTTCTGTGAAATGGGCTTTTGACAAGTATGTGGGTCTATATATCATCAACTGTAAAATTGCAGAAGTTATAAGAAAAAAAAGAAAAAAATATGAAAAAAAAGAAAGAAAAAAGAAAAAAAAAGAGAAAAAGAAAAAAAAAGATATTTAATATTGAATAAAAATTGTGGGTTGTTGTGATGAGATAAGTCTCATAAGATGACCCATTTTTCAATTGCTCTATTTACTTCTTAAATGTAGCTTTTCATATCACTTTTTACATTCCTTTTACCCTATCCCTATTATAACCCTTAATAAGTCATTTTGATTTGAATTATGCATGTGAATTAGGTAGTGGAGATTAAGATTTTTGGCAAGCTTATGGTAGTGCAATTTTTTCAGGTGAATTTGAGCGAAACACTTACCTTTAAACACTTGAGAGATTGAGAGGATGAGTCACAATTATGAATTTGGTTCATTCATTTTCAAATGAAGTTACCAGCTTATACTTTTTTTGATTCAAGAATACTATGATCTCTTAACTCTTAAATTGTGTCCTTACTTATGACTTGACACTTTTGATTTTGTTGAAAGCATTTATTAGTCATTCCTTCTTGTCCGAGGACGTCCAAGAGCTAAGTGTGGGGGAAATTGATAAGTAAAATATTTGCATATTTATTTTTCCTTATATGATGATTTTGTGGACGATATTTGAGCTTAATGTAATCAATTTGGGTGTAATTAATAAATAAATAATGATTTTCTTGCAGCCACGGACAATACGCATTAAGAAGAATTAAAGAAGGCATTTAAGGGGAAGTACTATTTATGAGGTACTATTCACTATCACTATTCATGCCCGGTACTGTTCAGATTCACTATAGCGGTACTGTTCGGATTCACTGTAGCGTCGGTGCAAAAGTGGGGCAGTGGAGAAGCGCGTTTTCACTGTAGCACCTGAAAATTGAAGCCTATAAATAGAGGTTCTTGGCATCCTAAAATGAAGAGGAAGGAAGAGAGAGAGAGCTTCTACTTTAGAGAAAGAGAGTTGTTATTTTAGAATTTATTTCTTGCATTTTTTTACTTCTTGCATGACTCTTAGATGGATGGTTTTACCACCTATATGGAAGGCATAGGTAGTCCTCATTTATGGATGGTATAGGTTGCCACCTATATGGAAGGTTTTACCTCCTATATGGTAGGCTAGATTTTTCATTTTTATGCATCTATTAGTTGTATTTTTATCTTTTTGTCATTAATTTTAATGCAATATTTATGATGTTTTCATTTTATGTTTGTTTTGTTTTTAATTTCATCATGAGCTATATTTTCCTTTTCCTAGGGTGATGACGTAGCTTACTAATGACAGATTGAATCTTAATTTATTAAATCTAGTTTTAATTTTTCCTTCATGATTGAGTTTTAATTATTGTTCTTAATGCTTTCAATTGACTGGCCACCTTTTAGATGATTTCAATATGCATGTTGAGACAGGAAGGTGATGCATGTGTGCGGATCCTATAATTAAAACCATAATTTGCATATGAAATAGGAATATATTCATATGGGTTGTGTAGTCTTAATGAGTTCTATAAATCTTAATGCATGATTAATTGCTTAAATTCATATAGGAATATATTGGGTTAGCAACTAATTATAGAATTACTTGACCTTGGAAGAGGCTAGTAATTAAATTAGGGAAACTCGACTATCAATCATGTGAAATAAATTGGACTAGAATAGATAAGTGATTCAATCCAGAATTTGTTAAGTGAAATCTAATCCCTATGGCTTTTTCTCATATTTGTCTTCATATCATTTGTATTCATATTTCATCATTTTTATCTTGCAATCTCAATCACAACTAATTGATCGATTAAATAGTACTAAGATTACCAATTTTGGTACTTAGTGATCAATCCTCGTGGGAACGATACTATACTTACTTCTATATTACTTGTTTACGACAGTGTACACTTGCACTTTCTAAATATACCATCCTACACTCGTAACAAAAATTACCCCTAAAAATCTTCTAGGGAAAAATTGCCCTTTAACCCTAAAATGTTTTAATTTGTTTTTCGAATCTAGTTTATGCTTTGCTTTTATTTTCCCTTTTCTATATGTAATAAGGGCATTATCGCTCATCATGTATTTTGAATTAATGCATTTTTGTTCTTTTGGTAAAGATTATGTATGTTTCAATCACAGGACACAATAATGAAGATATATGTCTCATAGATAGTGCTACAACAGACACCATACTTAGAGATAAAAAATATTTCTCACATCTAACAATAAGTAGTGAAAGCATAAATACCATAGTGGTAATACACAAATAATTGAAAACTCTGGAAGAGCAATTATAATATTACCCAAAGGGACAAAATTTGTTATTAATTATGCTTTATATTCCTTCAAGTCTCATAGAAATTTAGTGAGTTTTAATGATATCCACCGAAATGGGTATCATATTGAGACTATAAATGAGAAGAATAAATAATATTTACAAATTATAATTGTTAGTGATGTTGCTTTTGTCTCTAAAGCAATAAATTAATAACTAGGACAACCTACTAATACAATATAGTGGCAACCTAGGTCATTCTCTCAATGAAAAATCTATGGGTTTTCTCTAGAATTGAATCTAGGTGATGAAAAATGCAATGGGATGACTTGAACTAAAATGCAAGACTCTACTACCTAAATGAAAAATGTAAACGCCTCTACAAACATTATGTTAATAAAAATAATCTAAATGAATGCAAATATAATTTGGGGGGGTTTAATATGAAAAGGGGAATTAAAATCCTATGAAAAAGAAATAAAATAATATCTAAAAAAATCAAATAAGAAAAGATAACCAAAGTTTTCTTCAAATATGATAGAAGGAACAACTTAGGATTTATATAAAGTTAGCTTTCTTAACTCAGATTAATTAATTAGACCAAATGGAGATTAATAAAAGAGAGGAATTAATAAATTTTATCACTTAATTGAAGCATGGGAAACCCTCATGCTAAATAACACTTACTCCACTAGAAAACTTATATATAATGAAATAAGTGGTGGATAATTAAACCCATTAAAAACCAATCAAAATTAATTTTTAAATAATTTTGAAAATCATGTTTACAATTATCTAATTAAACAACTAGACAATTATCCAACCCAATTAAACAATTAAGAGGATAAACTAAGTTGACAATTAAATTAATAATGAAAACTTAATTAATAATTCAATTGAAAATCTAAAGGTTTGTAAACAAATATTCCAGCAAATGTCCTAATCACAAAATATTCCAAAATATCAATTTAATCCAAATTAAATAATATGTCTACAATCTAAAATTAGATTGTTCTCAAGCAATACAACTCAAAATTATCTAAAACTAAATAATTACAAGTCTTGAAATAAATTGATAAAAAGGAAAGGCACTCCCTTGTAGTCTTCATGTATAAGCCTTAGGCTCTAGCTTCCTTTATGCTCCTCCCAAGTTGTCTCCCAAGTTAGCTCAAGCTTTCATGATCATCTTCCTAACTCTATGGACAATTGTAAGTGTGGGTTCTTAATGGAGAGTGTTAATAATTATGTAATTGCTAGGTATTTTTTATAGGAGAATGAGAACGCTTAGGGTACAAGATTTGAATCCATTAGAATTGATTTGACCCATTTAAACTAAGCCATTAGATATTCTTTAAACTTCCAAAAAATAATTTTGCACTATAGGATTTCCTAATGTGCTTTTCCTTGACTTGCAAGAATTAAATGAAATCGTGATCTATCATATATTTGGAAATATTATTCAATCACAAGATAGACAATCAAAATATTAACAATTGAAGCCCAATAATCTCATAAGTAATTCATATTTATATTATTTTCTAAAATTAGCTAACAATCTGAATATTATCTAATAAATCTAAATTAACCTAAAATAGTGCAACATACTGAAATCTAGTAAATGGTGTTAGAGATAAGTTTTGAGATTTGAAGGCCTATATTCCTAAAAAATTCAAGGAACAATAGTTAGAGATCATAATTTGACTTGAACATTTCTAAGAAATTATTTTAAGGCTTTATAAAGTTAATTAAGGAAGAAAATCCTTAAAAAATTTTTAAGGATTAATTTATGAATTTAGATAATAAGTCAAATTTTGAAACCTATAAAATTTAAGGAAACTTAAGTTAGAGAAAGGGAAAAATTAGGGCATAGTGTATGTAATTAACATGATAAAAATATACTATATATATATAAAAAATGCACCGACACTAAGACACACACACACACACACACACACGGATATGTGGCACTCTCTTTTGGATGCATGCAATTCACTCAAATAATGTAAGACACTCAAGCTTCCTCAAAACCGCACACATACCTAACCAATAAGACACTCAATACCTCACCTCACTTTTATTCAACTTATATGACTCACGCACATACTCAACCATTTAATTAAACACACCCTCACTCTCTCATCTCACTCAATCGACCAAGCAGCTAGAAAAGGAGGGAGGGGAGAAAGCCTTAGAAAAAAATATAGAATAGAGAAAGAGAGAGTGAAGGTGAGATCCAAGAAGAGAAAGAGTGACCGGTGCCACCGGAGGAAGGAAGAAGAGGCTACAAATTCCACATGCAACTTTATATCCTGATATAGGTGAGTATCCTACACATATTCTTAAGTATTTTTGGTTGATTTAAGGTTGTTTTCCGGTGGTTTGGGTGGCTGGAAGTAAGAAAATTCAAGGAAAATTTCTCATACCGATAAGTTTCAAAACCGGTAATTGTATGCCGATTTTGGGTGGGATTTTTGGTTTCTTTGGTTCTGTAAATGTGTCAAAAAACACAAGGCACGTGTGTAAGAGTGTATAGAGTCAAAATATTTGAGATTAGAGTGAAAATCCATGGCTACATGTTGGTTTTTCTTCACCCTGTTCTGTTCACCAAAACATAGAGTTTCTGTCAGAAAGTTACAGAAGCTTAAATAGAGGCTATAGTGGATTTTTTGTCTAGTTCTTTTTGTTATGAAAATTTTAGGATGTTTAGTAGGTAATAGAATTAAGAAGATTACAATTTGGAGTGAAAATGAATGAGTTCTTGAGTTTTGAACTCAAAGTGTCAAAAATGACATTTTTGAAAGCCAGTTACCTTCGCGTTGAGTTTTGACCAAATAAATCTTATCCAATACTTATGAAATTTTATATGGAAATAGTAGGCATCCAAATATTTAAAATTAGTCCTAGAATATGTCATTTGGATACCCATAGAGGAAGTTATGATTTTTGAAACATAGGTTATGGAACAGGGGATATTTTGGAAGTCCAGGCTCTGGCAGTTTGAGTGTGTTGTATTTTTGAGTAATATAATCTTGTCCAATTACCACAAAACTTTCAATAAAAAAATTATGCATGCTAATTTTTAATTTTATGTATAATATGTGTCATTTGGATTTTTAGATTATGAGATATGAATTTTTGAAGTTAGTTGCTGCCAGATTATGTTTCTGGAAGTCAGATGGGTTGTGGCAAAATTTTAAAAAATTAAACCTTGACCAAAAATTATGAACTTTCTAGATATAAATTATACATTCAGAGATTTAATTTTATGGGTAGAACATAATTTTTGGACTAGTAGATTAAAAGATATGATTTTTCAAATTTAAGCCTTGTTTCTGGAAGGAAATCTCGAATAGGGGAGCATTGACGAAATTATGGGAAAAATTTGAGGATAATATTCAAACTTGATTATTTTTAATATAAAATTAAACTTAAAGATATTTACATAGCCTTTGGAATTAGTCAATTTGGAGTTTCTAAGAATTAATTATGAATTTTCAAAGTTCACTGAAAATATGACAATTTTCTGGAAAACTGTAAAAATGCACTGTGCAGAATTGTACTATGCAAAATTTGCTGTAATTATGTTAGATAACAAAAAAAAGTGATTAAAAGGAAGTATTAATGTTATTAATAACCAGTTACTTGTAAAATTTAATTGATAAGGATTGATAATAGGCCCAGTCGGAGCAAGAATTTTGGACTGACAGTTAAACAGAAAAAGGATTCAGGTAGTAACTCTTTCTTTCATACACTATGTGAATATCTGTATGCTTTGTGTATGCCATATTGTGTGACATGAACATAGTGTTTGGGACACAAACACAGTGACTAAGGCACATTACCTAGTTGTGGTTTGTGACCTAACTGACGTGTAGAGATCAGCTATGTTGTAAACAGTTGTTTGACCTTGAACAGTGTGCACACAACATTTTCATCTTACATAACATGGTGCATTGTATATTTACCTTCATATTTTATATGTCTGATTGTGTGTTACTACTGAGATTCGTTCGAATCTCACCATTTTTCAACAATTAAAAATATTATAGCAGAAGGTAGCGGCTTTAAGGGCAAACTATAATTACCGGTGACTAAAGGTCTGGTTCAAGCGGGAGTGCATTGGTTATCTTTAGTTGTAAACTTTATTTCTTTTGGACTTTGTTTATATTTTTCAAATCCTATGTGGATTTCCTGTAATGTAAACAAGCACTTATTATCAGTATATTTTTGCTATTTCTGTATGCCCTCTGAACTATGCATTTATCATTTTGTGAATATCAAAATGTTAAGGGGTTTGACATTTTTTGTATTAGAGCATGCAATTTTGGTAATATCAGAATAGTATACTGATATATGACTTGTGTATAGTTTTGGTCGACTGGAGATGGTTGACATGACTATTTAGGATGTGGGCAGTCTTGAGGTACTGATGCCTGAAAATGGTTTGAGCCGATACCAGTGTTTTGTACCAGTATAGTAAAGTTAAATGTGCTTGGCTCAGGGAAATGTCAGGATGGGTGATCCCTTGAGAAGTCACCTATACATGTTAAGATAGGTTGTGTAACATATTGTACAGTAGTTTATAAGTTGTATATTGTGTCAGACTTTCCCTAAACTGCTATAATTGTTTGTTGTATGTCAAATCTGAACTACTTATGTATCAGAATTTTGTCAAATGAAAAATATGCCCTTATGACTATGTGAAATTTACCTCTTCCTCATTTTAATATAGTGAAACATAAAGATGGCGAGAACAAGAGGTAGACCAAGAGGTGAAGGTGCTAGGCAGAATCAAGAACCTAAACCTGACCCAATGCAGCAACTATTAGGCATAACGACAGCACAACAGACTATGCTAAATGAACTAAGAGATAAGCTACGAGAAGTGTAGGAAAAACATAATGTAGATAGGAAAATGCACAATAATCCTGGTGGACATAGAGATAGACATGTACAGCCTCTATAACTAGTACAATTGCCTCTAAACAGACTTGTTGAGGTCGAAAGTATGCAAACATGGGTAACCAGACTTAACCAACATCAGCCAACTATTTTTCAAGGGAAGTTTGACCCTCAAATAGTTGAGGATTGGTTGTTTCATCTCAAGAAAATTTTTAGAATTCTGGAATGCCCGGACAATATGAAAGCACAATTGGCAATCTACAAGCTGGAAGGAGATGCAGATAAGTAGTGGAAGAGCACTGACTTGATTTTGCAGGACCAGAATATTCCTGTAATATGGGAATTATTCCAAGAAAAGTTCAATGACAAATACTTTCCCTGATCAGTCATACTTGCTAAAGAAATAGAGTTTTTGATGATATAACAAGATGAGAAGGAGAGCTTCGATGAGTATTTGGCACTGTATATTCGGCTATCTCGATACTCTTCATATGTGAAGTACCATGACAATGAAGAATGGAGCTTAGATGTGATGATAAAGGGTTTAAAGCTGGAACTGAAGGAGAAACTAGTCTCCAGACATTTCAAAGAGCTTAACAAGGCAGATAAAGAGTTTTGAATCACAGAATACAATCTGTTGAATCTGTAATCCCACAGAAATGCTAGCAACAAGAACGCATCTGGTAGTGGGAAATCTTCTTAGAAATGTAGATATAAGGGTGGTCCTTTTGGCGGAAGCAACAAAAACCTATATTAGTTTGATAACAATAGTAACCAGAGACCCCCTGGAAACATAACATGCATGTATTGTGGCAAGCCTTATCATCCTGGCAAGTCATTTAGTGCAGTGAAGCAAATGGTAGCTCTAGTAAGGCAAATAGTTTGCTACAACTGCCACAAGCCGGGACATTTTACTAGAGAGTATCCATAGCAGCAAGGGCCCTAAGAGCTTGGATAGAGAGTGCAGCACAGAGTTTTTGCTCTAATACAGGAAGAAGCTTGGAAATCACCTGAGCTAATTTAATGTATAATTTCTCTCAATGGTAATCTAGTACAATCATTGTATGATTTAGGTGCTAGTCATTCATTCATTGCATATGAATGTGTAAGATGGCTAGGCTTGAGTTTGTATCAAATATCATATGATCTGACTGTACCTACGCCTACGAGTAATGGATTCGTTACAGCCGAGGCTTTCCTAAATTACGTAGTAAGCGCCGATAGATATGAGTCAACAATAGATTTGATTTGTTCACCGTTAAATAGGTTGGAGGTAATTCTTGGTATCGAATGGTTGATCGTAAATGATGTTTTGCTAGACTATAGAAGTAGAAGGGTTATTTAACTTGATCCACCATCAAAGGCTAACATAGAAATCAACCTTAACTTTCTCTCAGCAGCTGAGGCTAAGAGGTGTTTGTATAAAGGTTTTCAGGGATACATCATATTCTTTTCTATGAAGTCAGAGGCTGGAACAACATTAGAGAATATCCTTGTGGTAAACGAATTTCCTGATGTGTTTCCAGACGATATCAGCGATTACCCCCGGACAGGGAAGTGGAGTTCGTGATTGAGACTAAGCTTAGAGCAGGACCGATATCCAAAGCCCCATATAGGATGGCTCCAAACGAGATGGTAGAGTTGAAGAAGCAGATTGAGGAGATGTTAGAGAAAGGGTTTATCAGACCCAGTATCTCACCATGGGGAGCTCCAGTGCTTTTCATAAAAAAGAAAGACAGAAGCCTGCGACTCTATATTGATTACATGGAGTTAAACAAGGTGACCATAAAAAAAATACCCACTTCCCATAATTGAGGATTTGCTCGATTAGTTATCATGTTCTTGTGTGTTCTTGAAAATTGATTTAAGATAAGGGTATCACCAGCTTAAGGTAAAAGTAAAGGATGTACCGAAGGCTGCTTTTAGAACCAGATATGGCTATTACGAGTTTCTAGTAATGCCATTTGTGCTGACCAATGCACCTGCCGTGTTCATGGATTACATGAATCGAAATTTTTGTTTGTACTTAGACCAATTTATAGTAGTCTTTATTGATGATATTCTAGTATACTTACAAAGAAGAACCGAATACAAACAACATCTGAGAAGAGTGTTAAACACATTGAGAGATAAGCAACTCTATGCTAAGCTGAGCAAATGCAAATTTTGGATTTTAGAAGTTAAATTTCTGGGCCATGTAGTCTCACAACAAGGAGTCTCGGTGGATCTTAATAAGATGGAAGCATTACTGAATTGGAAGAGGCCAGAGACTGTTTTTGAGATATGCAATTTCTTGGGTCTTGCCAGTTATTACAGGCGATTTATACAAAATTTTTCCAGAATAGCTTTACCATTGATAAAGTTAACAAAGAAAACTCAACCTTTTGTGTGGGACAATAGTTATGAGAGGAGCTTCACAGAGCTGAAACAGAAATTAACAACAACACTAGTGTTAACAATCCCAGATCCACAGTTAACCTTTTTTGTCTACACAAATGCCAATGGGCATGGATTGAGATGTGTTATGATGCAACAGGGCTAAGTAGTGGCATATGCATCTCATCAGCTGAAGCCCCATGAATAGAATTATCCTACTCATGATTTTGAGTTAGTAGCAATCGTATTTGTGCTAAAAATCTGGAGACACTATCTCTATAGGATGACCATAGAGTTGTATTGCGACTACAAGAGCTTAAAGTATTTGTATGATCAGAAAGAGCTCAATATGAAACATCGCAGATGAATGGAGCTGCTTAAGGATTATAATTTGAAAATCAAATATCATCTAGGTAAGGCTAATGTAGTAGTAGATGTATTAAGCCGTAAAACAGTACAGGTGACAGCCCTCATGATTCACGAGCATAGACTGATAGAAGATTTCAGAGATCTCAATTTGTCTAATTAGATTATGATAAATGGTAGCAATATCAATCAAACAGAGAATGATATGAGAGTAGCAGTTGAAGAATTTTAGATGTGGGATAGACAAGTACAGTCTATCAGATACATGATTACAAGGGGTGAAACTCAAGAACATGACTTGCCACCAAGTGGGCTTGTCAGATACAAGAAGTGGATATATGTTCCACCTCAAACAGAGTTGAAAAGGAAAATCCTAGAAGAAGCACACAAGAGTAAATATACTTTAACCCAGGAGCAACCAAAATATATCACGATTTGAAGTCCATGTATTGGTAGCCAGGGATGAAAAGAGATGTAACAAAGTTAATTGCTCATTGCCTCACTTGTCAGAAGATGAAAATCGAACATCAATGACTATTAAGACTTCTACAGAATCTTGAGATTCCTGAGTGAAAATGGGAAAGCATCATTATGGATTTCTTGACAGGATTACCCTAGATTAGAAATCACAATGCAATATGGGTAATAGTTGATCGATTCACAAAGACAACCTATTTCCTCCCAATCAGCATTCACTATTCTCCTGATAAGCTAGCAGAGATCTATATCAAGGAGATTTTACGTCTACATGGTACACTGAAGAACATAATATCTAATAGAGATCCTTGGTTTACTTCCAATTTTTGGAAGGCAGTACACGAGGCTTTGGGTACCAAACTCAAGTTTAGTACGACCAATCATCCTCAGACAAACGGTCAAACAAAAAGGATAATACAAATACTTGAAGATTTACTGAGGGCGTGTGTACTAGATTTTAAAGGTAGTTAGGATCAATTCCTTCCACTGACGAAATTTGCATATAATAACAGTTATCACTCAAGCATTTAAATTTGCATATAATAACAGTTATCACTAGACAAAGCTGTTTGAGAGGCAGTTGTATGGGCCAGATATAGTTAATCAAACAACAAAGCAGATCAAGTTGAGATTGTTGGCTGCTCAGAGTAGGCAGAAGAGCTATACCGATAAGAGGCGAAAACCTTTAGAGTTTGAGATCGGAGATCATGTATTCATCAATGTTTCGCCTATTACCAGTATTGGCAGGGTGCTAAAGGTGAAGAAGCTAAGCCCTAGGTACATTGGTCCATTTAAAATATTATCAAAGATTAGGCCAGTAACATACCAAATAGCTTTATCGCCAAGTTTGAGCAGCCTAAATGATGTCTTCTATGTTTCACAACTAAAGAAATACTAACCAGACCTTAAACATGTCACTAAATATGAAGACATTAGTGTGCAAGACAATCTCACATATGAAGTCGAGCCAGAGTGAATTATTGATCATCAGGAGAGACAGCTCTGACAAAGAAGCATACCAATTGTAAAAGTGGTCTGGAAAGGATTGTCTCCTAAGGAAGCAACTTAGAAATCGGAAGAAGACATGAAGAAGCGATATCCGGAATTTATGCCTTAAAGTATGTATCAAATTTTAAGGACGAAATTTATTTTTATGGGGGATAATTGTAATATACTGAAATCTAGTAAATGGTGTTAGAGATAAATTTTGAGATTTGAAGGCCTATTTCCCCAAAACATTCAAGAAACAATAGTTAGTGATCATAATTTGACTTGAACAATTCTAATAAATTATTTTAAGGCTTTATGAAGTTAATTAAGGAAGAAAATCCTTAAAAAATTTTAAGGATTGATTTATGAATTAAGATAATAAGTTAAATTATGAAACCTACGAAATTTAGGGAAACTTAAATTACACAAAGGGAAAAATTAGGGCCTAGTATGTGTAATTAATAGGATAAAAATATACATATATGTATATAAAAAACTCACTGACATTAAGAGACACACACACATGGATATGTGGCACTCTCTTTTGGATGCATGTAATTCACTCAAATAATGCAAGTAACTCAAGCTTCCTCACAACCGCACACATACCCAACCAATAAGACACTCAACACCTCACCTCACTTTTATTCAACTCACATGACTCACGCACACGCTCAACCATTTAATTAAACATACCCTCACTCTTTCATCTTACTCAATCAACCAAGTAGCTGGAAAAGGGGAGAGAGATAGCCTTAGAAACAATACAGAACAAAGAAAGAGAGAGTGAAGGTGAGAGCCAAGAAGAAAAAGAGTGATCTTCCATCAAAGGAAGGAAGAAGAGGCTACAAATCCCATATGCAACTCCATATGTTGATATAGGTAAGTCTCCTACACGTATTCTTAACTCTTTCTGGTTGATTTGATGTTGTTTTCTTATGGTTTGGGTGACTAAAAGTAAGAAAAGTAGCTGGAAAGTTTCTATCACCGATAAGTTTCAAAACCAGTAATTGTATGCCAATTTTGGGTGGGATTTTTGGTTTCTTTAGTTTTGTAAATGTGTTAAAAAACATAGGGTACGTGTGTAGGAGTGTGTAGAGTTAAAATCTTTGAGATTAGAGTGAAAATCCATGGTTGTATGTTGGTTTTTCTTTAACTTGTTCTGTTTGTTAGAAAACCGAGTTTTTGTTGAAAAGTTACAGAAGCTTAAACAGAGACTATAGATGGATTTTTTTTGGCTCTTTTTGGTATGGAAATGTTAGGATGTATAGTAGGTAATAGAATTAAAAAGAGTATAATTTGGAATGAAAATGAATGAATTCTTGAGTTTTGAACTTAGATTGTCGAAACTAATGCTCTTGAAAGCCAGTTAGTTTTGTGTTAGTTTTTGACCAAACAAGGCTTATCCAATATTTATGAAATTTTACAGGAAAATATTAGACATATAAATATTTAAAATTAGTCCTAGAATGCACCATTTTAATACCTGTAGAAGAAGTTATAAGTGTTTAAATATAGGTCAAGAAACAAGGGAAATTCTAGAAGTACAGGCTCTGACAGTTTGGTTGTGTTATGTTTTTTAGTAATATAATCTTGTCCAATTGCCAAAACTTTCTAGAAAAAATTATACATGATAAGCTTTAATTTTATGTATAATATGTGTCATTTGGGATTGTACATTGTGAGATATGAATTTTTGAAGTTAGTTGCTGTAAGATTATGTTTCTGGAAGTCATATGGGTTGTGGCGAAATTTTGAAAAATTAAACCTTGACCACAAATTATGAAACTTTCCATATTAAAATTAGACATCAAAGCTTTAATTTTATGTGTATAACATAATTTTTGGACTAGTAGATTAAAAGATATGATTTTTCAAATTTAAGCCTTATTTCTGGAAGGAAATCTGGAACATGGGAGCATTGATGAATTTTTGAGAATAATGTGAAGATAATGGTCAGAATTGAGTATTTTTATATAAAATTATACTTAAATATATTTAGAAAGGCTTTGGAATTAGTCAATTTAGAATTTTCTAGAATTAATTATGAATTTTCAGAGTTGACTGAAAATCTGGCAGTTTTTTGGAAAAATATGAAAGTGTACTGTGTAGAATTGTATTATGCAGAAACTGCTGTAACTGTGTTAGATAACCAAAAAAATGTGATTAAAAGGCAGTAGTAATGCAAGTAATAAATAGTTACTTGTAAACTTTAATTGATAGGGATTGATAATAGGCCGAGCCGGAGTAAGAATTTTGGACTGACAGTTAAACAGAAAAAGGATTCATGTAGTAACTCTTTCTTTCATGCACTATGTGAATATCTATATACTTTGTGTATGCCATCTTGTGTGACATGAGCTTAGTGTCTGGGACACAAACACAGTGACTGGGGCACATTACCTAGTTGTGGTCTGGGACCTAATTGAGGTGTAGAGATAAGCCAGGGTTGCAAACAGTTGTTTGACCTTAGACAGTGTGCACACAACATTTTCATCTCACATAACATAGTACATTATATATTTATGTTCATATTTTATATGTCTGATTATATGTTACTACTGAGATTCATTCAAATCTTACCCTTTTTCAACATTTAAAAATATTCTAGCAGAAGGTAGCGACTCTAAGGGTAAACCGTAATTATCGATGATTAAGGGTCCGGTTCAAGCAGGAGTACTTCTAATTATCTTAAGTTGTAAAATTTATTTCTTTTGGACTCTGTTAATATTTTTCAAACCCTATGGGGATTTCCATTAATTTAAACAAGCACTTATTATTAGTATATTTTTGCTATTTCTGTATGGCCTTTGAACTATGCATTTATTACTCTGCGAATATCAAAATGTTAAGGGGTTTGACAAATAGTCTCCAAAATAAAATAATAAGGTGGGATAAAATATATAAAATTTGGGATTTATCAATTAGATTTGGTGAAAATAGTGTCATGAAAAAATTACCAATATTATCTTCTAGTTTGTATTATACAAATATTAGTACAATTGAAATAAATGCTACAATATACCAAAATTTTACGGATAATAATATATTTACTATTTTGCATGACCGGTTAGGCTATCTCGGGTCAAGTATGATGTGAAGAATTATTAAAAATTCATATGGACATCTATTAAAGAGCCAGAAGATTCTTCAATTTAAGGATATGCCATGTGTTATTTTTTCTTAAAGAAAATTAATTAGAAGACCTTCTTTGACAAAGGTTGGACTTGAATTCCCTTCTTTTTTCACTACAAAATAATTGTTGTTTAGTAGTAGTTAAAAAGGTGCATTTGTAGCGATTTTAACTGCTATAAACAACATTAGTAGTGGTTACAAAAACCGCTACAAAACACATTGTTGCAAATGATTTTGTAGCGATTTTGTATAACCGCTACTCAAGTAGAAAAACCGCTACTAAATTAGTAGCGGTTTGTATAAGCCGCTACAAAATTTGTATGAAGATAACATATTATCTGACAATCTTGTAGCGGTTGAAAAATCGCGATAAATGTTGAGCGCCAATTTCCCATGGTGGGAAAATGAAAAATAAAAAATTTGGCTTCGATTTGTAGCGGTTTTAAAACCGCTACTAAGTTGAAATTTGAATTTTTTAAAATGGCGCCAAGACATTTGTACCGATTAGAGAACCACTACTATATTAGGATGAAATTTCAAAAGTTGTTTCAAAAATTAAATCTGCTATTCAATTTTACTTTTAACTTTGTAGCGATTTTAGAACCGCTACAAATGTTTGGGAAAATTTAAAAAAAATTATCCAATAATTTGATTCAATTGTTATAATATTATTTAAATAACTTAACTGATAGTAGTTATTATTTGAGAAAAATGATTAAATTGAGTTAGATGAATATAAAATTTATATACATAATATTGAGAAATTTTAGGTAATATTGTGCATTTATAGGTAATAAGTACTTATTTTGTTGTCTACTAGATGTAGATCATTATGGAAGGAACATTAAAAATGTTGAGGAACAGTTCATTAATTTCTGGGAGAAAAAAATAATTAGTGTTAATATTATAAGTAGGAAAAAATGTTGAGATGAAAGAATTGAAAATTTTTTTACCATATTTGATCACCTTACTTAGATCTTGGACTGTTGAAAAAAAATTTCTATATGAGAGAAAATAAGAAAGAAGAAGGGAGTAAAGAAATGGAGAAGTATATGAAAAGAGTTGGGGTGGGGTATTTATAGGTATCTACGTGATGCTTGTAGCAGTTAGTGTTACTGTTTTTGTAGTAGTTGAAATTTGTAGTGGTTTAGGTGTCATTATTTGCAACGGTTTATAATTTTGTAGTGGTTTTTTTGAACTACTATAAATATTAGTCAGAATTTTTTTAAATATAAATTAAAATTTACAAGAACAAAAGCATGCTTCAACTTAATCATTCTTCGTCGTTATCCGTACAAAAATTTTGTGGAGAAAATGTTAATGTAGTATTATTGTGTAGAAAATTTAAATGATGTGAACTATTAAAAATTCAAAAAACTATAGGTAAATTGTAATCGCCTTTAGGGAAGAAGTTTTTAAAATTGGCGGGATGGAATGACTCACTCTTGTAGGTGATGTTGTTACCATCACCCATGTTGTAAAGGTCTCGAGGCTTTAAGTGAATCACCATGTTCCAATCCCTATGCCTCTTGTCCTCAACATAATAAACCCGGTGTGCCTATGAGGCAAGAATATATGGCTCATCATCTTCAGATTGACCAGTGTGAATTGGCCGGGAGAAATTTACTGATGTAATGCCTAAATCGTCAGTTGTGAGTCCTCGGGAAGTTGTCGCATTTGCCCACAAACACTTGAATAGTATAATAGTGAAACGGCCTTGGCAATTTAGTTCGACGACAACAAGAAGCTTTCTATAGTAAGGGATACCTCTGACTGCATGTTGCCATCACTGCTGCTCACATAACTCCTTGTCCCAATGATGCAAAAAACACCCGAATTTTGAGTTTACAATCATTGATCTCATGATACTGTGCAAAACTTGAAATCATTGACATTTTATACTATAAAGCTTTTTGCATGGTCCAGAGAGTCGATTGCAAGAGCTTCGAAATCTGGTAAGTGTGGGTTGTGGTCATTTAATATTCTACACACAAACCAATTTGGGAATTCTCTGTAGTCCTTTTTGTCATCTTCGGAGGATGTTTGTGTTTGGATCCTGAGTTGACGTTTCACATGACTTTTGAATTCCCTGCAATTAATCATGAGAAGGCAATTATGAAATGTAAATAAAAAATGTAAGGATAATTATAGAATAACATATGAGTGTACAATTCTTACTGAAGGAAGGGTTCAACTTGAGTGCAATTAATCAAGACATGTTTATGTGCTTGCAACTTCTCAGTTGTTGTTATTTTGAAGTTCTCACTTCCACCAACTGGTTTACTAACACGAGGGATTAACAACTCTGTTGATGTTGGCTCAAGTTTAGGATAATCATCTACACGAGGCGGTCGGTTGAAAGCCATCTTAATGTTATCAAAATACCTTAAGCAGAAATATAGGACTTCATCCCTTATATAACCTTTAGCTATAGAACCTTCTGGCCACACCTTATTCCTTACATAAGATTTCAATTTGCCAAGAAACCTATAAAATAAAGAAGGAAAAATAATACTAAATGTTTAAATGGGTTGTTAGAACTAGCTGACACCCAAGAGGGGGGGGTGAATTGGGTGTATGATAAGAAAGTCTGTTCTTTTAAAATCTTTTCACAGATTGTTAACTCAGTATATATAGAAGTATAAACTCACAAGCAATTATGTAAATCGTATATGCTGGAAATATAAAAGCTTAGAGAAGAGAATGTGCAAACTGTTATTTATCCTGGTTCGGTCTAATCCACGATGATCTATGTCCAGTCCCTAGGCTCCTCTTGAGATTTCCAATCCATTATCTTCTTGTTTAACCAGGCACAAGAAAAGCCTCTACAAATCTCTTACGAAATTACTCCCCCTTACACACTGTAAGGTTTACTCCCTCTTACGGCAAGTCGAGTAAAGAAATCCCAAAGACCTTTCTCTCCTGCTTAACCGTGCAAGTCTTACGAGCAGCAACGTTCTCTCCTACTTACACCATTGTAAGTCTTACGAGCATCAACGTTCTCTACTGTTACACCTTGTAAGTCTTATGAGCAGAAAGTCTTACTGGCGATTCACTCTACAGCTTCCTCGTAAGATAATTGATCGAGAGTTGCCGAGCTCTCACAAAATAACCAGTTTTAATACAATTTTACAATATAGAAAAGCTAGATCGTTTCTCACGGAATTCATAGTCGGGCTAACATTATCAGTCGATGAAACAGTAAATAGAATTTGGTTGGGGGGTTTTCACTGTGCTATCAATGAAATAATAAACTAGAACTAAAGACAAAAATCAATTAGATTAAAATGACTAACCTCGAATTGGGATTCCAGAGTTTTCTTCCATCATCGGACAAAAATGTTGTAACTAAACTCATGATTGACTCTGGATAAACTGAAATATCTGCATTCGTCCAAAAAATCCCTCGACTAGACGATCGTCTAGGGTTCGTTTGAACGAGTGGAATCACTGTGCAATCGGACTGAGCTACCACAATATGAGCTTATCTTTTTGATTGGCTACCACAGTTACTTCAGACTTCTTAGGAATGACTTGGACTGGGCTAACCCATTGGCTACCGGAGATGGGGTAAATGATGCCATCTTGCAGAAGCTTAGTTACTTCCTTCTTTACCATTTCTAGAATAAGGGGATTCAGGCGTCTCTGGGGTTATCTCACTGGCTTAGCATCCTCTTTCAACAGAATTCGATGCATGCATACAGAAGGGCTAATGCCAACGATATCAGCTAATGTCCACCCAATTGCCTTCTTATTAGCCTTCAACAAGCTTAGTAGCTTCTCTTCTTGATCAGGTAGAAGGTTGTTGGCCACAATGACTGGCAGTTGCTCATTTACCTCTAAAAAGGCATATTTCAAGTAAACTGGCAATGACTTCAATTCTAACTTAGGCGGCTGCTGAATGGAGGGAATAAGTTTAGGTATTTGCGCCATTTCTATAGTGTGCACACCTGTAATGCCTGAAACAAAATGCATAGAAGTAGAACTGTGTCTAGGAAGCTCAATGTTAACATCAGAATTCAGCTCAAAATCAGAATGAACATCAGAATCAGAATTTAGCTCAAATTCACAAAATTAACATCAAAATCCACAGGTAATACATAATCAGTAATCAAGCTAAGATCTCCATATAATGCATCATTAATCTCAGTGCAAATAAGGCTCTAGTCATTATCAGAACATGCACAAATGACAGAATCACCTACAGATGCAAAATCAGGATAATCAGCATACCAATCAGTAAGAACATCATCAACAGGTTCATCAATCACATCAATGTACAAAACAAAATGCTCTTCCCTAGGATGTCTCATGGCATCAAAGATATTAAAATTCACAACAATATCACCAAATTCTATGGAAAGAGTACCAGAATGCACATCTATCTTAGTCCTAGTTGTTTTCAAGAAAGGTCTCCCTAAAATGATTGGGGACCTATTGCTAGGAGATTCATCCTCTATATCTAAAATGTAAAAGTCAGCAGGGAATATCAATTCATTGACTTTAACTAAAATATCTTCAATCAAACCAGCAGGATGAGCATTACTCCTATTAGCTAATTGGACAATAATTCCAGTAGGACACAAAGGACCAAGACCAAGAGAATTATAAATAGATGTAGGCATAACATTAATAGAAGCACCTAAATCTGCCATACAATCATCAAATCTATAATTACCAATAATGCAAGGGATAGAAAACGTCCCTGGGTCTTTGCACTTGTAAGGCATGGGTTGGAGGAGTGCTGAGACATTCTGGTTCAAGCTCACTCGTTCAGTCCCCCTCAGTTGCCTCTTGTTGGTACACAACTCCTTCAGGAACTTGGCATACTTAGGGATATGTTTGGTGGCATCTAAGAGAGGAATGTTGATCTCAACTTTTCTGAATGTCTCAAGGATATCCTTCTCTTGCACTTTTTCCGCCAACTTCTTGGATTGAAGGGCTCTCTGAGGGAAAGGAAGAGGAATGGGAATTTCAGGTTCCTCTTTACCTTGCTTCATTGCCTCTTTGTTTTTAGAGTCAATCTTCACTTTTTCAGACTCTTTTTTTGATATGGATTCAGTCACATCTGCATCTTGTTGAGGTTCTTCTAATTGCTTACCAGATCGTAGGGAGATAACACTAACATTCCCCTTTGGATTGGGAATTGTTTGTGAAGGGTGTTAGATCCTTGAGGCTGGAGTTGGTTCAATGATGTTGCCAACTACCCAATCTGAGTCTGCAAGTTCTGTATAGAAGTCTCAATTTATTGCTAGAATTGCAACTGTTTAAGGCAAGCTGCTTCATCATTTCTTCCAGTGAAGAACCACTACTGCTGGTCAGTTTGTGCTGGCGGTGGAGGTGCAGATTGCTGGAAATTCTGTCTGTTTTATGGAAACTGTTTTTGTTGGTAATTTTTAGGATTCTGCCGCACATGACTATTATGGTTCTGATTCTGATTCTGGTTCCACCTAAAATTCAGATGATTTCTCCAACCATGGTTATAAGTACTGGAAAAGGCATTATTTTGCTGCTTGTTGTAATACCGCAAATTTTGGGATTAGAGGCTTGAGGTTTAGCCTAGATTAAGTGGACTGCTAGACCCCGGTTTAGCGAATATTCAAGTGAGGAATATTATTTATCCCAAAATTCCTTAATATTGTTGGGTATTAAAAAGGAAATAAAAGGCAAGGGCAAAATGGTAATTTTGCCATAAGATGAGGAATGAGGATTTTTCCCTAATATTCCCTATGATTTGAGTTGGATGGAAATTAAAAGGAGGGAAATGACTACTTGGTAATTAATGAAGTCATGTTGGTAATAATTATCAAGTAAAGTCAATAAGCGGAGAAGCTTGAGGCTTTGGTTGACCACTTGAGGTGGCATAATGAGATAATTTGAGAGTGAGTTATACTCTCTTATTTCTCATTAATATTAATGGAATGATAAAGGAAAAGAGAAAGGAAACTTGCTATGCAAGAAATGAGATAGGTGGACTAATTGAGTAAAGGCCACCGGATGATTTTAATTAATCATCATCCTTCATCAATTAATTCCCTTCCTTTCCTGTGTTCGGATTAAAAAGGGGAAAGAAATAGAAACATATCAGAACATATGAGAATCAGAAAGAAAGAGAAAGAATGAGAATAGAGAACAAACGAGAGAGAGAGAAGAGAGAGAAAGTGTTGATTGGCCGGAACTCATCTGAAACGGCGTTTTCTCTCGAAATGTCCAGTACAAACATTCTTCTACTCATCCTGAGCTTCATTTCTATGATTTCAGTTTCTCGTTTGGAGGCCGTTGGTGCCGTTTCATTGGCTGGAGCGTCGCCGAAATTCCGAACCGAATTCAGAAGCGGGTAGAGGTAAGCGTGTGCTACCTTTCTACCATTTTGGTTTATCATTTGGAAGTAGTGTACTGTTCATCTCTCATTCTATCTGTGTCTTGGGGGTCGAAATGATGTCCAAGGGATGTCTAAATGGCTAATCATGTAATAAGGAGTAGAAAGGAGGATATTAAGTCAAAGAAAGGGAGGAACCGACACAACTCTTCTGAGAACTCTATATGGGCTATCATGCATGGGGCGTGAACCATGAGTTGGAATTTCATCTATTGAATGATTCCATTGAGTTCAGAAGAGCAAATTGTGTAGGGTTCATGTTGAAGGGAAAGTGAGAAAAGGCCTAGAGGGTGAAATGACCAATTTACCCTTTTAGCTCTACATAGGGGCTGTCAAGGGGTATTTTTGTCATTCAGGCATGAATTTGACTAATCTGAGCTCATAAGTGGATTCTACACGTGAAATTATGTAGGATTGGCCCATGTTGTAATTTTTGTAAAAGTACAGTCGGGCCGGGCTTCCGGGGGCATTTTGGTAATTTAGCATAATTGGGTTAAGTTATCAACTAATACGAGTCTAGAATGATATAAGAAAGAGTAATGACTCATTAAATGTATTTGGATGGAATTCTAGGACTCGATGGATGGACGTGCCCGAACCGGAGCAAAGACGAAGGATTGAGGACGGACGTGAAGTCCGACAGGTAGTGGACTTACTTTTCCTGCATGGGTGTGATATGTATGTTATATGCATTGATTGTGTGACTGCTATGCCTATTTGTGTTGAGCATATTTGATTGATTGAAGCTCTGTTATATTTGTGCGATGGCCATTGGTATGTCATAACATTGAGCATGCAACATGTCATTATGTTGGCATGAAATAGGGTAGGCAAGTATCTCATGCATTCATATATATCTGCCATGCATAGTATTATTGTTCACTACTAAGATTCTCTCAAATCTCACTCCTCCAAAACAACCATAGTGACAGGTGAAGATGCATGAAGATGTACAGAGGAGATATGGAAACGTGAAGTGAAGAGGAGGTCGTAGTGTGGGGCACTACTTCTTGTATTTCATATATGTGTGTATATATGGATGTATGTGTATGTATAAATGTTGTATAAGAAGAGAATTGCTCTAATGTATTTAAGAAATTTTCTAGCATGAATAAGAGAACGACTTTTAGTTTAATAATTTATCGCTCGCTTACTCTGATATATGGAACTAAGAGCCGATAAGGTAAGTATATGGAAGGGTGCTTACACTTGTACTATGGCTTCCTTGGAAAAATGCCCACAGCAGCCACTGACTAGTCTTGATAGGTGGTATCTTGCAAAGTAGGGAAAGAATCAGTAGGATGAGAGGGATCAGAAGAAAACCCATATGAGTAACCCATCTGTGGAGTGGAAGACTGCACTGTTTGAGTCACTGCTAGTTGCCTCACCAAGGAGGTCAAATCCTCAATTCTACTTTATAGCCTCTGGTGGGAATCAAAGGATGCATTGACTTGGAACACAACACCACTGTTTGCTTTGGTGCCAAACTGTTGAGAGTTAGCTGCGATAGTATATATTAAATCTCGGGCCTCTTCAGGTGTCTTGTTAACTAGAGCCCCACCACTAGAAGCATCCACCAAATTTCTGTCATTGGGTAGAAGACCTTCATAGAAATAAGTGATCAGGAGCTGCTCAATTATCTGGTGGTATGGACAGCTGGCACATAGCCTCTTGAATCTCTCCTAGTATTCATGCATATTCTCTCTATTGAACTGCTTGATGCCACTTATCTCTTTTTTGATTGTAGTGGCTCTTGAAGAGGGGAAAAATCTATCAAGAAACAATATCTCTATGTCGGCCCAACTCCCAAAACATGAAGGTTAAAGATAATACAACCAGTCCTTGGCTCCACCATCAAGAGAGAAGGGAAAAGCTCTCAATTTAATGTGATCTTCATCAATCTGCTGCGGTTTTTTTGTGCTGCAAACCACATGGAATTCCTTCAAATGCTTGTGCGGATCCTCATCTACACGACTATGAAACTTGGGCAACAAATGGATAAGACCATACTTAAGTTCAAAGTTAGCATCAAGTTTAGGGTATTGGATACACAAAGATTGATAGTTAGCACTAGGTGCAGTCAATTGCTTTAAAGTTCTATTATTTCCTTGATCTGCCATAGTGTCTGAGTGGGCAGAAGTACTACTAGAATCAGATGAACTAGAGAGGTCAACATAATAGACACAATCAAAATCAAGCTCAGAATCAGAAACAAGTTCAGTGGTAACTCTCTGACTTAGCCTAAAAGCCCTTCTAGTAGTAAGAATTGTTCTCTCTATTTCAGGATCTCTATCTAACAAATTAGTTGCACTAGTACTGCTCCTAGTCATATAGCATTGGCATAAGGCAGAATAAGGACTACCACTAAAACACAAAATTGCAAAATCACAAGTCTATGCTAGAAATTAACCAAAACAAATTCAAAAACACTATCAAATGATTCTTAAAAATTATGGGACTTCCACAGAACAACTTCTACACTATATGGGAACCCAAATATGCAATAAAAAAACTTTAAAAAAAATGAAAAAGTGGTCTAAACGATAGAATTTAGAAAAGTTAGGTGGGTGCTCAGGGCGAAGCAATGAGTTCTACTCATAGGAACATTTTGCTTCAGCTCACCAAAAATCAACCCAATCAGAGTAAGTCATAATTTTTAGTAGAAATCCTAGAACAATTTCTGAAATATCGGATACGTCCCACCGAGACAAAAAAATAGTGAAAAAGTAGTCTAGATGATGGAATTTAGGAAAAATAAGGGTGATTTCATTTCCTAAAGGAAGCGACTTTTGCTCAGAATGCCCAATTCCTTCAAGAAAGACCTGTTCAGAGTGATTTGGGTGAGATAGAAATCTGCCCAGTCACCAGAACCACCTAATCTAAACTATCCTATTCTACACTATACTATTGTTAATACTAGACTGATGCAAATTCATCGGCAACGGCGCCAAATTTTGATTAAGAGTTGTCGAGCTCTCACAAAATAACCTGTTTCAATACAATTTTACAATATAGAGAACCTGGATCGTTTCCCATAAAATTCACAGTCGGGCTAACATTATCAGTCGATGAAACAGTAAACAGAAATTGGTTGGGAGGTTTTCACTGTGCTATCAATGAAATAATAAACTAGAACTAAAGACATAAATCAATCAGATTAAAATGACTAACCCAGAATTGGGATTTCAGAGTTTCCTTCCATCATTGGACGAAAATGTTGTAACTAAACTCATGATTGACTCTGGACGAACCAAAATCTCGACTAGACGAGCGTCTAGGGTTCATTTAAATGCGTAGAATCACTGTACGATCGCACAGAATTCACTATTACCCGGTTCAAATTATGTCCATGGGATGTATCAATCTGAATATTAAATCTAATATTCAAAATATTTCCAGAAATCGAATCCGATTAAAGTAAATAGAAATGAGTTACGTTACCGATTAAAGCGTGTCCTTTGGATGAAAACGTGGATCCTCAATCCATGGGTCAGTCACAAAAGGTTAGCCAAGCATGGCTGTAAAAGACGAAGAACGGATGAAGAATGCGAAGAACATTTCAGAGCATCTTTAAACTTCTGTATTCAATCCAATATTTTCCAAAAATGTCATAACACATGTTTTTCCTAACTAGAGTAAAAACATAATTGAAAATGGATCAGGGCTCCACATGTCCAGCCGTTTCCTAAAACGGAAATAAATACAAATGGTCTTTAATTACAAAATTCGAGCCCAATAAAATTTTTAGAAAAATGCATATGACTTTAGCTCCAATTTCGACTATCTTCTTATCCTAATTTGCCTTTCAAGTATTCATATCGATTGTAGCTCTTTGAATCATCTAGAAAATGAGACAAGAATGAGGCTAATCAGATATTTGGTTCAAGAATTATGATCAAAATAGTGAAGCATTGCAAATCTGGGATTTTATCATTAAAATAAATTAAATCTAATAAAACACCCAAAGCCCAAATAAGCATAAAAGCCCATTATTTATTAACTAAACAATCCTAAATTTATTAATCAAGAGATGCAAATAAGTGTAATAAATATTTAGTTATCAGTAATCAATCCCCTCAAGGTCCCTCTACCTTTAGATCACTTCTGAAATACAGATGAAATGTTTACAAGCTCTCTCACAGAGTGGGTAAAATGCTCACTAAAGTACAATACAAATATTTTCACTCTCAAATATACATGATATAGAAAACGAAGAGCAAATAGTGGTCGAAGAAGATGACTTATGATATCAATATATTTGTATTCACATCGCTATTTGTCATCGTTGAATGCTTCCATATACATAGCTGAGTTGAGAGAGCCGTTGGTAGCATATCAATATGGCCGTTGTCGACATACTACTTCTTCTGACAGTTTTCCACGTTTAAAAAACTAGCTGTTATTAGTGGATGCTCAGCTTCTCTTTGAAACAACTGTTTGTCTCTTTCCATGAATTCTTCATTGTTAATCTAGAGAAACACTTTAACCACTGATACAATGAAGTATTAGCTATGAATAAATTTGATCAATAATCAAAGACAAGATTTTTACGCTTTGGGACTTCATCATTTTCAGTGACAATATTCTTCGTGAGTGACCTTCGTATATGAAGATGTAATCCGAATGTTTGATATCCTGTTTCATACTTGAAATAAAGGTTAAATGATGTTTAAGTATAGCAACAACTATAAACATACTGATTAGAGATTGAACACTGAAATTCACTTTGATTCAATCAGCTTTTGGAGGTGCTTCTGATAGGAACTAAATCACTCGAGTGATTATACAATCAACTGGAAGTGATTTTCTCAAACCAATATTTCACTCGAATGCAAAAGAATTTCACTGGAGGTGATTTGGTTTACTGAGTAATTTTCTCAACATATCACACGAGCGAATTACACCTGACTGGAGGTGATCTGAGACGCTGGAGTTGCACTGGGTTACTAATCTGGAAGTGATTTTGAGACGTCTTTCATTGGAGGTGCATTGGACTGCTAACACTGTAAGTGATTTTGATTTGGAAAAGTGTTTTAGAGAAATTACAACAAATTCCAAATGATCAAATCCATGAAAAGCTTAAAATAAGCTATGATGGATTGAGTGATGATATAGAAAAAGAAATATTTCTTGACATATGTAGTTTCTTTGTTGAGAAGGACAAAATCTATGCCACCCAAATATTAAATGGTTGTCGACTTCATGCAGATATCGGAATTAATTGTCTAATAGAGTGAAGCCTTGTAAGAGTTGGCAACAAAAATATGTTAGAGCAAGCTTTTCACCCAAGAGGGGGGGTGAATTGGGTGATAACAAATTAATCAAATATTTAAATGAAATTTATAAAACTTTAATGCACAGTAATAGAAAGGAAGAGATATCACCAAAGTTCACACATGGGTTTATACTGGTTTGGTCTCAACCACTTGACCTATGTCTAGTCCTCAGAAATCCTTTTGAGCCTTTTACTATATCTTCCAAGATTCAGTAGGTTCTTGGTACCACAGTACAATCAGCAAGTTCCTCTGGACACTCGCTCCCCCTTACATAAGGTAATCTTAAATCCCAACTTAAGGTTTCTCAACCTTAAGTTAACACTATTAGAAATAAATGCGTATGATTTACAAATCTCTCTCATAGAGTATATAGATAAAAACTGAAATACAAATGAAGATTTGAACCACTTGTTGTAAAAGTATTGTTTGCAGTGTATTCAAGCGTTTTTCTTCGTACTTGTAATTTTCAAATGGCTGGACATATATATTAGAGACTTTGAAGACCGTTGTAAATTTGTTCGTTGCTTCAAAGATGTATTCTGACAAATGCAACAGTATTTGTCTTCCGTTACTTATGAATTTTGCTGCCGCCCATAAATAGTTGTCGTTTGAATGGAGAGTTCAGTTACTTCTCATGTACGTGATGGTGGAGTACAGCTGTAACACACTTGAGAACATTACCGTTATAAAATATTTGAATATCATCAGAGTAATATGATTCGCTGGAAGTGTTTTCTGAAGATCAAGGAAACCATCGAGAGTGATCTTGCTTTTACTAGAGATGGATTTCAGCAACTGAGTATCGAAACAATATGCCATATGATTTTGACAGTAATCTGGAGTAATTAGTAATGATTATTAATACCAAAATTTAACTAACAAAATCTGTTGATCTCCATGGGAGTAGTTGCAAGTGGATCACAGTAATTGTCTGAGAGTGTTACTGGCAACATTAAACATTACTGGAGTGAATATGATGTCACTGGAAGTGATTTGGAAAACGTTAAAATCTTCTGTGAGTGATTACAGACTCACTGGAAGTGAACATGAGATTTCATATGCCACTCGAGTGAATTTGGCATCACTGGAAGTGATTTTGTAAATAGTGATTTCTTCTTGCAGTGATTTTCAATCCACTGGAAGTGATTTAGCGAAAATACTATATCACTCGAGTGATTCAAGATCACTGGAAGTGATTTGGCAAACAGTAAAATATTCTTGCAGTGTTTTTGATTTCACTGAAAGTGATTTGGAAAATTCCAGGCATCACTCGAGTGATCTAGTAATCACTGGAAGTGATTTTCAAAACAGTGATTTTTTCTTCTAGTGTTTTTAGATTCACTGGAAGTGATTTGGCAGATATAACGTATCACTCGAGTGATTCAGGATCACTGGAAGTGAAATCTGGAACAGTGATATCTTCTTGCAGTGATTTTTCAATCACTGAAAGTGATCTAGCGCACCACTCGAGTGATTTCACATATCACTCGAGTGATCTGGTTATTTTCCATATCACTCGAGTGATTTTAAAGATCACTCAAGTGATCTTGATTATCACTCGAGTGATCTTGCTCAGATCACTTTTATCACTTCCTTTGCTGATATAAAATCCATGGACTTCCAAAACATGATTTGTTATCATCAAAACATGAAATCTAACAAAATAAGCTTGAAATCATGACTTATTACGTGATATGGGAAGAGAAATTATTCGTGAGCAGTCACCAGAGGAGCCTGAAAAATGTACTAGAATATGGTTTTATGACGATGTATTGGATGTGTTGAGAAATCAAACTGTAAGAATATTTCTCAACCACTTATTAATTGCATTATATCTTTACGTTTCTTCATTTATTCAATATGCTTTTACTATCATTTTGTTGCCAATTGTAGGTTTAAACCTTTAATCTCAATGATATCATCATTGCAAGATTTTTTTTCTTTTCTTCTTCATTTTATTTGATAGGGAACAATATCTATCAAAGGACTGGCTTTAAACATGTCAAGAAACAATTCATTATGCTTAAGTGCCAAAACATTTAAGAAGTTGAAGAGGATTCGTTTGCTTCAACTTGATAATGTGCAACTAACTGGAGACTATGGTTGTTTATCAACAAATTTTAGATGGCTTTGTTGGCATGGGTTTCCCTTAGAAAGCATGCCAATAAACTTCAATCTAGAAAATATCGTTGCCATTGATTTAAAGTGGAGTAATCTTACAAAAGTATAGGAGAAAAGCCAGGTACTTCTAGTGACTCTTTGGAATCAAATACTAGTGATAATATTTATATATTTGTTTCTATCCATTTATTCCTATTTATTTATTTTTTATTTTATTTTAAACTATTCTCTTTGCACAGTTGTTGGAGGGGTTGAAAAGTCTCAATCTTAGTCATCCCAATAACTTGACAGAAACACATGACTTTTCAAAGATACCGTATCTTAAAAATTTAATACTTAAAGATTGTCTATGTTTGTCTATAATTCACCCTTCCATTGGTGATCTTTGATATATTGTTCTATTAAATTTAAAAAACTGCACGAACCTTAGCCATCTCCTAAGAAGTATATACCACTTGAAGTCTTTGAAGACTCTCAATCTCTCTGGATGTTCAAAAATTGAAAAGTTAGAAGAAGACATTGAGCAAATGAAATCCTTAACAACTTTGGTGGCAAATCAAACTGCTATAGCTCAAGTTCCTTTCTTATTATTGAGGCTAAAAAGCATTAAATATGTGTCTGTGTGTGGATATGAAGGTTTATCACCTGATGTATTTCCATCTCTTGTTTTGTCTTGGATGTCACCAACATATCATTCAAAGTCATTGTTGCACGCATTTTGGACCATCCCCATCTTTAATTGGGGGTCTATCAGATTCTTTATTTGCAAGAAGATATGAAATATCAGACGCAAGACCAAGCACATCTCAAGCTTCATGTCAAAATACTCCAGCGTTACTTGAATTTCATGAGCAAGTCCACATGGAAAGGTCAGAAACACTAATAAATTCTTTAACTATTCAAGTAGGGTGGTGCAACAAAATTATGGATACCCTTCCAAAGAGTATCATTTCAAAGGTGTTTCTCTTTATCTTAATTCTCTACTACCACATATACATAATGTTTTCAATATGGCTAGAACACCTTTATGCCATGCATTTTAAATTATCTATCAAGCAAATGTTTCTGAGTTGAAGGTGTAATAATATAAAATGTGCTTTCATCAATATCATATCAAGTAATACTGTATAAAAATGCTAGATCAAACTTTTGGTCAATATAAAACTTTTTGTCATTCTTCCCAATGATAGAGACATGCATGCCTACCAATTATTAAGCATTGAAGTTTTTCATTAGTTTAGATTGTCATTTGCCCTATGTTCTAGATTGTATGAGGTGACTCGTTTCCTTTGTTCTTGGAATAGGGATGGAGAAATGGAGGGCTTTATTATTCTCTTCCTGAAGAAAATTATCCTGATTAGCTAGTTTTCGAACACGAGGGATCTTCAGTGTCATTCAAAGTTCCTCAAGTTTTTGGTCATAGCTTAAAAGGAATGGTCCTCAACATTATTTATTCATCTCTCCAAGATAGCATGGCATCTGTACATTCTATTGGTATTATGATAAAGAATTTTACAAAGGCTTCCATGGATTTCTACAAGCGAGAAGTTGCAGCAACTTCTGCCGATGAAGAATGGCAAAACATAGTATCTAATTTAAAGCCAGGAAATGAGGTGGAAGTTGAAATTAAGTTAGCACATAAAGATATTGCATTGAAGAAGACTACAATCTATATGATATATGCTAAAGAAACTGACAAGCTAATCACCACTAAATGACATTAAAGCAAAAGAATAAGGTACATTTGTTATCTCTTAGTTAATTGGGATTTTTTTTTCTTTTGTATGAAGGATAATGCTTCAAGCTAAGCTCAAGACTTCACTTAAATAAGTAAATGTTCTTATTAATTTATATTTGTCACTGTTTTATTAATTTATCTTTATTGATGCCGCCTCAACAATAATTAAGGAGGAGGGGGGAACGGAGGAATTAAGAAAAGTGAATAGATTATTTAGAAAATACATATCATATTAACTAATTTTCTTAATTTAATCAAATTATATAAATATGTCTTATAGATAGTTTAGTCTGTGATAAAGTTTTAGTTGAATATAATTGTGGTCGTCTAGTTGAGTTTGTAAAGGGTCGTACTAAGCGTCCTCAATTGAATTGTGATGTTGCATATTGTTGGACGACATAACTCACTTTTTGAAAGGGTCCCAGCTCCTACGTTTTGTTTGTGTGATGCAACCAAAATTTAATTCAGCACCTTAAATATACAGGTTATGAAAATAGTAAGTGACAAATCAAGGTCGTCCCACAAAGACTCAATCCAATTAGTGACTTGGCATTAAATTTCCTTGTTTCATTTAAGTTAAACAAATCAGAATTGTTTTCAACATGAGTAGAGAAAAATTAAATCAGAAAAAGAAACTAATAATAGCAAATACTTTTCACACAGAGAAAATTCTAATGTCAAGAAGGACAACCTATAGTCACTAATCTCTTGTTTGTTTCTTAGATTTTATCCACTAAATTAATTTTAACTTAACTTAATCAGCTAATCTAGAGTATTAATGTCTATAAATCCCTGTCGGTCCATTTATATACATACCTTAATTAATTATGCAATGTTTCACACAATTAAATAAGATGTTATTTAGATCGGGCTCACTCTAATTTGATTATGTGAAGTTTCATTCTAGGTATATGTCTATCCTAGATGCAAATTAGATAATTTCTAATTCCACATTATTTAATCTTAATGTCAATTTAAAATTCTCTTCGTCAAGTTCAATCCTAAATCCCTAAAACATACTTAATGGTGGTCAATCACTAAGTAATAAACAATAAAAAGAAGGTTAAATAAATTGACATAATATTAAGCAAAACTAATTAGTGGGAACAATATCTAAGTCTCAAACAAGTTCATAGTACTCTAGGTTAAAAAGAAAAATTTAGCTACACATGGCTTTGACCAAATCCATCTCAACAAATGTAACACCCTACTTTTGAACCGTACAAAATAGTTAAAAACATGACTTGATGCCATATGAGAGACCAAAAGCAGTTATTAATCCATTTGGGATCCCAACTTCACTACAGGGTCGATCCTATAGTTAAGCGGGTTTTCGAAAGGTATTTCAAAACATTTTAGTTGTGGTCTCATTTTCCTTTTTCAAATTGGTTTAATTCATTCGGGTCTATTTCCATTTCTTAATATCAGAGTACTTACTGAAGTTCTTAGTGGATAATCAGAATAAGTTCGCTACTAAAGGGTCCACCTGGTGCTGTCACCCGATTCTAGATAATTTACATCGGTTACATACAACCTTCCAGATTTACAGTTGGTGTACTTTTCCACCATGAGTACCAATTTTGCAAAATACCGTTCAGTTTTATATACAATTCCAAAAGTTAGATAACCAACAGAAAATAAATTCTAAGTCTTCACTTCTACCTGTCCGTGGCTATCTTCTTCCCATGAGAACTACTTGCCCGTGTTGCAGGTTAGTTATTGAAAAAGGGTGAGATTCAAAAGAATCACAGTAGTAACAAATAACACTCATATAAAATGCATACAAAAAAACATACCATAACAACCACCACATACCAGACAGTTCAATATTCATTCAACATTCAGAGATATGTTCATTCAATAAATAATTCTATTCAAGGACGTACTGTCCCTTCCCACAGCACTGGGTATTCTATTGGGCAAAAGCCCTTCTCATCTGAATGCTTAAAGGGCAATTCGACCCGATTCATGTTCACAGTTCAAGTATGTATAATGGCAATAATATGCATGAAGCATGATACATAGAATATGAGGGAGAAGTTACTACCTTAACCTTTTCAATACTCAGAGGTGTGTTACCACTTCCTTGGTCGTCCCGGACAGATATCGAATCCTATATGTAGGAATTCATGAATGGACAGGTTATTACTTAGCCCAATACATTTATAAATTACTCTTTAATGTTGGTTATCATTAGGGTTATTATGGTAACTTTACCAAATCAACCAATGAGTTAAAATGGTCAAATTATCACAAGGAACTAATTTCTACCCTTGGTGTACAAAGAAATTACAATATGCCATTACATTTTGCAATTTTCGCATAGGCACAAATACTGGCAGATTTGGTCCACTAAATTTCCAAATTCATATCTTTTTTTCAAAAATGTCTAATTGGGGTGGTTCCAAAGCCTATGTGACCCTTATTAAGTCTAGTTTCATGGAAAAATACCTCACTCAGCCAATTGGACGCACAGAAATCCAGAATTTCCAGTTATTGGACATTGTTCTAGAATTTTCCAGTTTTACATGACCAAACTTTAAAAATGTGGAACTCCCAGCATACCCATCCAATTAATCCTTATGACCTATCAAATTAAAGGTCTATGTCTCTAATTTTAGAATGGAAAGTTTCAAAATTTTTGGACAAGATTTATCCCTTGAATTATCACACACAACATCTACTGTTACACAGGGCAGATTACACAACATGTTCATGCACACTTCCAAAATTTCCAAATTGATATAGGAACATCCAAAAATCATGAACACTTGTATACCTACATAATTTTCCCTATAAAGCCAATGGAATCATCAAAATTACCAAATTCTCACTCCTTAAAAGCATCCTATTTTGGCAGAAATTTTACATATATTCCAAAAATTACCAAACTTGTGATTTAAGCTTCAAACTAGCTTCATATGCCTTCTAAGCATTCATAAAACACTATGAACACAATCAAACATTATGATTCTTCAAGACCCTAAATTGACCAAAAACAGGGCAAAATCTTACATGCCAAAATACTCAACAAAACAATACAATCTATAGCTCAAAATGAAGCTAAAACTCACCTCTTACTCCTCCTTAAGTTCTTTCTTTGATTCTCCAAATTTTTTTCTTGCAAGGTTGCTCAAAACACCTCCTATTGAAATTCTAAAACCATAGAATTGAAGCTCTCATCAAGAGGAACAATGTTTATGAAGAGCATTTGAGCCATAGAAGAGGTTTACTAGGTGAAAATCAAAGAGGAAGATCTCACCTTAACCTTGTTCTTCTTTTTCTCTTTCCTCTTGAACTTGGCCGTGAATTTGAGCTTGAAGAGAGAGTAGAATATGATCTAAATAATCCACTTCATCCCCTTTATTTCTGCTGGATGTATGTTTAAAAAAAAAATCAAGAGAACAAGCCAAGTGTCAACTTTCTATGGTTTCTTGCAAAATTGGTTGGTTAATTGCCAACCATGGTCAAGTTTACCTTGGGTAATCCTCTTGCCTTTCATTTTCCGCTTTTTGACCATAAATGGCTGCCCCAAAATGGTGTCCATTTAATTACCCAAGTTCTCTTCCAATTCATTTATATCTTAGTCAAAATTTCCAACTTACAAGTTTATCATGTTAACTTTTTGACTTTCAACTCTAACCTTTAATTGGTCAAAATTCACTCCTTCTTGATTCATTTAACCCAAGCATTTGATTTCTTCAATATTTCCCTTACTTGACCGAAAATGGCAAGAAAAATGAGAATTATTAATTACTTCTTGTATAATTGGTAAATTACGATTTTGCCCTTACATTTTATGATTTATTGAAATAAATCATTTCTTGCTCATTTTATTTGGTTTGACCTAATTTTTAACACTTACATAAGACCATGAATTGTGTCATTTTACGTTCTAATTAAGTTTTTAGTCATTCCCGACTTTAGGCGAAACTTAGGTCGCTTACCGATAACTAATCGAGCTAAAGTCATTGCACAATTTCTTAGGATAATTCTTTCATTAATTTCATTATCTATTTATACACATAGCCCTTGAGTACATTTTGAAATATTACAACAAATAAAAATTCAGACTTCAAAATCATAAGGAGAGGAAAAGAAAAATAAAAACCAAAACGGAAAAAACACTTTGCCTTCTCTGCTTCTCACGTTCTGCCCACGAGAGATGAATAAAGACTTCCAAGGATAGAGCTCGTTCTGTACAGTGAAGATCCATAAAAAGAATGCCACCTCTGCTTCCTTTCATGCCTTTAAGTGCTCCCTTTCTATGCTGCCCTTTTTCTTCTTTTTCTTTCTTGCCGTCAAGACCCCTTGCACAGTAGCCTCCGCCTCCTTCGTTTTCTCAGCTTGTGCTCCTTTTTTTATTGAGGCTATTGACCTCTTATATAATCTCCGCCTCTCCTTCTTTTCTTTTTTTTATTATTTTTTTAAATTATGGCTGCTTGCTTCATTAGGTCCAGGCCCTCTTTTTTTTTCTTTCTTTTTAAATCGTCCTCTCTATACTCTTAAATGGAAAAGGATAGTAATGATGATTGATTACACCCCACTAATATCCACTGCCTCCTTTATTGGCTTCTAAGTTTTTTTTTTCTTTGTCTTCTCTTTTCAGATTTTCACTAAAATGCCATAGTTGCTGTCAATAAAAAAGAAAACAACATATTAATACTCATAATAATAGTAACAATATTACTCATAAAAGCTGGATTTTTTTTCTTTCATAAACTTAAAAACTTATATTCTAAGTTGAAATCCCACAAATAATGCACCTAAATTGATTACTCTTAAAATATCAAGAAAATATCTTTCATTTAGCATTGATGACTTCCTAAATAAATCAAAATATATCTCAAATCTTATAAAAAAATAGGAAATCATCACACCCTCACAATTGCATTTAATCTTGTCTCAAGATTTTAAATTGTAAAACAATGAAATTCAAGAAAACATGGAAGCAAGATTTTTAAAGCAAACATTGCACAATTGAAGTCAATTCAAACTTTCAAGAACCATGTTTTCTCATAAATCTTTTTCACCTTCTGAAAATGCAAGTAGCAAGGCAGTTAATTCAATCAAGATAAATCACAATAGAATGTCTCTAATAAGTCAAGTGTTTGCATTTTACTTTCAAAATGTTCAAGAGCTTGTGTTTCACTCAATTCCACTTATTGCAACTCATCTATAATAGGTTTGTTGCTCATCTCAATCTCTACTCTATTATCCTATTACACACACAAATCAAAAGGACTTTGATAATAGGTAAATACTCTAGTTAGTGCCAATTAATTCAATGAATAATATGAAGAATGACGAGAATTTATATCTTTATACTATTATTTTTTTCTTAAGCCGTTGTAGGTCCCCTTTTTATGCAACTCTGTACTTGGGTAATGCAGCACCAGTTACTTAGTTACTCTAAGAGTGTGTTTGGTTTGAGGGCAGGGTAGGAAACCTTACCTTATTTGGTTTTCCAGAACGGGAGGAGAAGAGGGATCCTTAGTGTAAAATAAAATGAGGGAAGGGAAATACAATACAAAATTTCTCCACCCATTCCCTCCCCCCTCCCCTCCCCCACCCTCAAACCATGCAGACCCTAACAGGCATCTTAAGAGGCTTTTAGCCCAACTCATAACCTTCTTTGACTTAACCGTTTGACACGAGTGCCAACATTGGTGATGAAGTGCCCTTGATTACTAAGTCAAGTTTAAAGATGTTAACATAGTTGTTGTTGTTCTTATTCTTTCTCATTTTTTATTTTTCAATCCCTTCAATCTCCTTTTTTTTCATTTAGCACCTATTAGGGTAACAAATGAAAACAATTACCTAAATCATCTTTATGTATGCAAAGGAAATTTATTGCTTTGATAGAGATTCAAAACAAGTCCTAGAAATGAGATCACAATAAATGTACTCTCTCTTAGAAGAACAAATATTCAGGCTCAAATTCCTCACAGGTTCTTTGACATCCTAAAGTAAAATACCCAAGCCAAATATGTACCTATGTACTCACATTCAAAGAACATATAATTACTTCCTAATCAAATTTAATCTTTTCATGTTCAAATCAATCCAATTGTGATAATGCTCACGAATAAAATCCAACTTCCAATTTTTTTCTTAAAAAAAATTGAGGACAAGTCATGGAACAATCAATGGTACCCTCACCCCCACACTTAAATATCACATTGTTCTCAATGTGAACAAGTAACAATAAGTAACAGACGTGAAGAGCTGTCATATCCAAGTGTAAGGGTAACACCAATTTTAGAGATTTTAGATTTTCACTAATTAAACATGTTATCACAATCAAATACGATAAATCAAAGAAAAGTAGAAGGAAACTCCCCTATTTGTCCTTGACTTGCACTTTCAATGGCTCTTGATCCTTACTACCAAAGTGGGACACATCATCAGGGGCTATCGACAGTCCTACAAAATCAAACCAAGCATCAAATCAAACCTTGGGTTGCCTCCCAAGAAGCGCTTGATTTGTAGTCCTCAGCCTAACTATACCAGTAATTTAAGTAGGTGATGACAAGTGGTGAACTGTGATTTGTTGGTTCACTTCACCACCATGGTAATGCTTCAGTCTTTTCCCATCACTTTAAAGAAGTCTCTTGTTCTCTCATCTTTAACTTCAATTGCGCCTTTTGAGGACACTAAAACCACTCTAAAAGGACTAGACCACTTTGATTTAAGCTTTCCAGGAAATAATTGAAGTCTTGAGTTGAAGAATAGCACTAATCGCCCTGGCTCAAAAGAGCGCTTCAAGATATGCTTGTCATGCCAATTTTTTATCCTTTCTTTATATGGTCTTGCACTATCATATGCTTAAAGACTTAATTCTTCCAACTTATTCAGGTGAAATAACCTTTTAGCTCTAGCTTGCTTGTGGTCCATGTTCAGCTTCTTGATTGCCCACCATGCTTTTTACTAAAATTCCAATAGCAAATGACATACTTTTCCAAAAACCAGACGGTAGGGTGACATGCTAATTGGGGTACGAAAAGATGTTCTATAAGCCCATAAAGCATCATCAATCTTGTCAGACCAATCTTTTCTAGTCGAACCCATAATTTTCTCAAGAATCCTATTAATCTCCCTATTAGTCAACTCACACAATCTATTAGTTTGTGGATGGTATACAAGTGACATCCGGTGGTGTACTCCATATTTTGTCAAAAGGGCCTTGAAATTCTTTTTTTTGAAGTGAGTACCTTCATCAGTAATGATTTCTCTAGGGGTGCCAAATCTTGTCAAGATATACTTCTTCAAGAATCGAATCACTGTGTTGGCATCATTGGCTTGGCAAACCATAACTTCAGCCCATTTACTCACATATTCCATATCAATAAGGATATACTTATTTCCCCTTGAAGATAGGAAAGGACCCATGAAATTCATCCCCCAAACATCGAATAACTCCACCTCAAGGATTCCAAATTGAGGCATTTCATGTCTCTTAGAAATATTACATGTTCTTTGACATTTATCACATTTGGAAACAAATTGGTGAGCATCTTTAAACAAAGAAGGCCAATAAAAACTAGATTCAAGCACCTTAAATGTAGTTCTTTTCCCTCCATAATGTCCCCCATATGTAGATGTGTGACATGCATTTAAAATTTCCTCTTGTTCCATCTCAGGTACACATTTTCTAATAATCAAATCAGCACATCTTTTGACCAAGAAATGGTTTTTCCCAAATATAGAATGCAACATCATGCAAAAACTTCTTTCTTTGATAGAAATTCAAATCAGAAGGTAATACTTCATAAATAAGATAGCTCACAATATCAACATACCATGGCAAGACACAACTATTCACAGCAAATAATTGTTAATCAGGAAAACATTCATTCACTAACAAATCATTTACATAATCAAAAGTGGTCACAATCCTAATAAACAAATGATCAGCAACTTGATTTTCAATTCCTTTCCTATCAACTATATGCACATAAAATTTCTATAGCAACATCTAATCAATCTAGGTTTAGACTTTTTCTTCCCTAATAAATATTTTAATGGCAGCATGATCAATGTGAACTATAACCTTAGCACCTATCAAATATACCCTAAACTTTTCAAAGGCAAATACTATAGCAAGCATTTTCTTTTTCAGTAGTTGAGTAATTTACCTGAGCTGCAACAAGGTCTTACTCACATAGTAGATGGGATGGAAGATCTTTGCACGTCTTTGTCCCAACACTGCTCCAATAGCATAGTCACTTACATCACACATTACTTCAAAGGGTAAAGACCAATCAGGAGCTACAATGATAGGAGCTGAAGTCAATCTTCTCTTCTATTCTTCGAAAGCCTTCATACACTCCTCATTAAAATGAAAATAAGTATTTTTCTCTAGTAATTATGATAGTGTCTTTGAAATCTTGAAAAAATCTTTAATGAATCGATGATAGAATCGAGCATGACCCAAGAAACTTCTTATAGCTTTGACATTAGAAGGAGGAGGAAGTTAGTAAGAGTAGCTCTTGCATCTACCATCTTGTGTGGAAAGAACCCCAATCTGAACTTTTCTTCTAATACCTCCCGAGTAGTTATACTACCCTCTTTTAAGTTATTGAGCCATTCACTGGCTTTCCCTTGTAGAGAATAAGGAAAAATTCAAAGACAGATCACATCATTAGGAACTTCATTTTGCTTGAAAGAGTTGCAAACATCAAGAAATTGTACCAGATGCCGATTTGAATCTTCTGAATCGTTTCCTGCATACTAACCCTGTAGTTTAAGCATCTTAATCATAGTCTGCTTGATCTCAAAGTTGTTTGCATGAAATTCAGGTACTCTGATTCCTGACTGATAACCTCTAGTTTTCCTTCCCAGAAAATTAGTGACACCTAAACGATCATTTTTATCCTGAGCTATTGCTTCAGTTTCAGTATGTATTACTTCCTCCTCTTGATTCGAAGATGTTGTAGCTTCCAAAGTTCGTAGATATTCCTTGTTTTCTGTGGTGTCTTATTAGCTTTGGACCTGCGGGTTATATGCCCAAGTACTTGTAAAACAGAAGAACTCTCAAAGTATCACACTAATACTAAGAACTAACAAGAAAAAGAAAATAAAATAAAATTAATAAAAATAAAAATGCTCAATCTAAAACTACTAAAGGAATTTTTAACACTAATCACCAATTGCCTTGAGTCTCAGGCAATGGCGCCAAAAACTTGATGCAACCAAAATTTAATTAAGCACCGCAAGTATACGTGTCATGAAAATAGTAAGTGGAAAATCAAGGTTGTTCCACAAAGACTCAATCCAACTAGTGACTAGGCATTAAATTTTCTTGTTTCACTTAAGTTGAACAAATGAGAATTGTTTTCAACATGAGTGGAGAAAAATTAAATCAGAAAAAGAAACTAATAATAGCAAATACTTTTCACACAGAGCAAATTCCAATGTCAAGAAGGACAACCTAGAGTCACTAATCTCTTGTTTGTTTATTAAATTTTATCCACTAAATTAATTTTAACTTAACTTAATCAGCTAATCTAGAGTATTAATGTCTATAAATCCCTGTCGGTCCATTTATATACATACCTTAATTAATTATGCAATGTTTCACACAATTAAATAAGATGCTATTTAGATCGAGCTCACTCTAATTTGATTATGTGGAGTTTCTAGGTATATGTCTATCCTAGACGCAAATTAGATAATTTCTAATTTCACATTATTTAATCTCAAGGTCAATTTAAGATTCCCTTCATCAAGTTCAATCTTAAATCCCTAAAACATACTCAATGGTGGCCAATCACTAAGTAATAAACAATAAAAATAAGATTAAATAAACTGACATAATATTAAGCAAAACTAATTAGTGGAAACAATCTCTAATGCCCCGTTTAGTATGGGGGAAGCATTTTTGAAGGAAGTAGAAGTGGAATTAGAAGTGGAAATAGAATTGGAAGTAAGTATGGAAGTGAAGTTAAAAATATGTTTGGTATGATGATAGAAGTGAGGTATTATTTTAATTCAATATTTATATTTATATTGTAAAAGTACTAAACTATCCCTAACTTTAAAAAAAATCATCCCCTTCCTATTATCGAACTCCTCCAATACATCCTCTTCATCGTTTTAAACTAAGAAATCAAGTACCATTAGAGTGATTTACTATATATTCATGTCTAACAAGAAATTGCATAAAACCTCTAAAAAATTGTAGTTCCATTTCAAACTAGAAATCAAACTTAAACAAACTCAAATCCAGAAATCAAATTCAAATCGCTATTTATGGCAAACTCAGAAATTGAGATCGCAAAGTTTCGAGCAAGAATGAGATCGAAGATGCAATTATTCCTAAGTAAATCATGGAACTGGAGATTGGAGAAAGAGACTGAGATCGAATGTGTGAATAAAAGGGGAAAGAAGACTTTCAGATCTGAGTCATTGTTGGTGGAGGACCGTTGCTACTATGGATGACCGTTGCTGTTGAGGAATATGGGGGAGAAGGAGGATGTGGTTACCAGAAAACCAAATCCGATGACTTTGGCTTACTGACGGCATTGACGGACTTGTTGCAAAGAGGACAATTATGGTTTGACGAAGTCGTCCTCTGTCGCAGCATCGTCTTTTTCCATCGTAGCACCATGAATGAGCTCGCAGCAGGTTCCAGCTAAAGCTCGCAACAAGCGTTCACGAGGCTCTCCATGTAACTGGACCTCTCGTCTCCTCCTCCTTTCTCTGTCTCAATCTCCAACGCCATCGCTATCCTCTACATCATCTTCCTCAGACCCAAACCCCGCACTACTACAAAAGAGACTTTTAGTGGCGCACATCTAATGACGTTTCTCAAAGAAACGCTGTAGGTAATTGTTTCTTTTTCTTAAAAAATATATATATAACCTACGCCGCATTCTATTATAAGCATCATAGCTTAGTGTTAGCCTTCTATGGTCATTTCTTAAGAAAATGCCATATAACATTTTTCTTAAAAAAATAAAAAATTAAGTGATAGCTATGGCACTTCGTAGCAAAGCGTCATAGCTGGTGGTAAGCCTTGGATGACACTCCCTCAGGAAAGCATGCATCGTCCAGGGATTCAAGTTTTATTAGTAATAATGTATAATTAAGTATAAGCACGCATGCACTCAAATATGTACATAGTATATATAGATATGTTAGTGTGAGTATATGTGATCCACTGTTAATTAACTTAATAGCGTAACTATATATATATATATATATATATATCCAAAGTATTAGCAGTAGTAGCAAACAAATTATCATAAAAATATGGTGTTAGTCGGCGCTTTATGCAAAGTGCTGGGTAAGGCAATTACCTTACCTGGCGCTTTGCATGAAGCGCCGGCCAAGGCAATATAATCATATTGCCTTGACCGGCCCTTCATGTGAAGTGCCGGCGCTGAGGCTATATATATGAATTTCCTTGGCCGTCATATATTATATTATATTTTATACATACATACATACATACATGCATACACACACACACACACACACACACACACACACATATATTATAATATTATATTTTTTCTTTAAAGTAGCATATATCTATTTGTCTTCAATGCCGTTTGTTTAATTAAGGCTATTGTTTTTTTTTAATTATTGAAAGCTATGACGCTTGTTAGTAAAGCGCCGAAGCTTTTCTAGATTTTGTATGCAACTTGTCCATCAAGCGCCATATAAGGTTCTATTTTAACTTTTCACTAGCCCACCATTATTATCTTCCTCACGCGCCCTCCAGCTCTCAATTTTTTAGATCTCCATTACTCCACCATCTTGTCTTATCCCTTCAGTCTCTACTCTATTGTCTTGGTCCCTATTTTCTACAAAAGCCTGTTAGCTTGTAAGTGTTTTTTTTTATATATAGAAGCTTAAATCTATATACTTTCTTCTTCTTCTTCTTCTTTTTAGTTAAAATTTGTCATGAATTTTATATTTACACTTGATTTTCTTTCCTGGTATTTACTTAAAGTTTCAACTCTGCCTTCTTAAACTTCCTATACATTATAAGTTTTTTAATTTTTGAGCTTAAATCTATATGTTTTCTTCTTCTTCTTCTATTTTTTTAGTTAAAATTTGTCATAAATCTTATGTGTATGCATACTTTTTTTTTCCAGATATTTACTTAGAGTTCTTCTATGCTTGATAGATGAAGATGAGAATTCAATATTGCAAAGAAAACTTACAAGTTTGATGATGGATTTGGATGTAAATACAAATCGAGGGTTTCATTAGCAAAAAGAAAACAATTACGCAAATTTTTGTTTAAAAAAAGGCACCTTTTATGACGCTTCTAGTAGAAGTGTTGTAGGAGGGGTTGCATCTCATACGGCTCTTCCTAAGAAGCGCCGTAGGAGGTGCAATACCTCCTATGACGCTTCTCATGGAAATCGTCATAGGAGGTTCATCTTTATGTCTTTTTTTTAAAAAAAAATACAAAGTACCAGTACTTTTAAAAATTCAACAAGCGCCGTAGGTTTTTTTTATGGCACTGAAAGCTGTGCTATTTGCAAAATGTCATAAATATTTTGAAAAATAAGCGTCATTTATCGTACTTTTTGTAGTAGTGCCGGAAAACCCAGACCCCCGACCCCATCCCCGTCCCCTTCCATTCACAGCCATAGTCGTCCTCCATTGTATCACCGTCTTTTTCCATCGTAGCACCATCGTCCTCACGCCGGTGCCCATCATCCCAACTTTATCGTTGGTAGAGGTGGATGGCCTCTCTGTCGCACAGGGGATGCTAAAGAGGGAGACTATTGGACTGGTATGGTTAAAATGTAAAGGGAAAACTTGTCAATAAATTATAAAAGTAAGGGTATAATGGTATGAAAAAGTCACTTCCAATGGAACTCATCCAATTCCATGGGTTAGAGGGTGGAAGTGAGTTCCAACCTTTTGTATGGAACTGAGTTCCATAGAGAAGCGGGTTCCAACCAACCAAACACACAAAATGGTGGATTCCACTTCCACTTCCAATTCTCTAGCTCCAATTCCTTTGTACCAAAGGGGGCATAAGTCTCAAACAATTTCATAGTACTCTAGGTTGAAAAGAAAAATTTAGCCACACATAGCTTTGACCAAATCCATCTCTGGAAATAAAAATTCAGAGTTCAAAGTCATAAAGAGAGGAAAAGAAAAATAAAAACCGAAACAGCAAAAACACTTTTACTTCTCTGCTTCTCACATTCTGCCCACGAGAGATGAATAAAGACTTTCAAGAATTGAGCTCGTTCTGCACAGTGAAGATCTAGAAAAAGAAAAAAGAATGCCACCTCTGTTTCCTTTCACGCCTTCAAGTGCTCCCTTTCTATGCTTCCCTTTTTCTTCTATTTTTTTCTCGCCGTCAAGACCCTTTGCACAGTAGCCTCCGCCTCCTTTTTCTCAGCTCGTGCTCCTTCTTTTATTGAGGCTTTTGACCTCTTATATCATCTCCGCCTCTCCTTTTCTTTTTTTAAATTGTGGCTGCTTGCGTCATTAGGTCCGGGCCCTCTTTTTTTCCCTTTTCTTTTCTTGTTTTTTTTTTAAAATCGTCTTCTCTCCTCTCTTAAATGGAAAAGGATAGTAATGATGATTGATTACACCCCACTAATATCAACTGCCTCCTTGTCTTGCCAGTTTTTCCCCCCTTGGTCTTCTCTTTTCAGATTATTACTAAAACGCCATAGTTGCTGTCAATGAAAAAAAAAAACAATATATTAATACTCATAATAGTAATAATATTACTTATAAAAGCTGGATTTTTTTCTTTTTCTTGAGAAAACTTCCAATTATTATTATTTTTTCATAAACTTAAAAAATTATATTCTAAGTTGAAATCGCATAAATAATGAATTCAAATTGATTGCTCTTAAAATCTCAAGAAAATCTCTTTCATTTAGCATTGATGACTTCCTAAATAAATCAAAATATATCACCAATTTTATAAAAAAATGGGAAGTCATTACTTTGTTAGGTCCCAAGATAATAATTTGAGACAGCAATTGGAAATTAAGAAGGTAAAGGCAATGTGAATTTTCGGATGAATAGATAAATTATTGTCTGGTGCTGGAGGCCAGAATTCATGTCCATGTGGATATGTTTGGATGAAGAAAAAAGTTGGAAGAATATGTAAGCATGGAAAATAATGTTGAAAAAAATAATGTTATCATAGGCACAGAAAATAATATTATATGTCAAGATAATAATATCTTATAACATGATATGTTATGTTTTGTGTGTTCTTATCTGTCTCTATCAAAATAAATTTAAGGTAAGAATTATATTAAAATTAACAGCATAAAAAAGTTTAAATCAAATTATTTGGAAAAATATATATTTATCTGTTTAAAAATAAAAATGAATATTTTTTTAAAAAATAGTAACTTAGAAAACAAATTACATATTTTATCCAACACCAAAATTGCTCCATATGTGGAGAAAAAAAAAATAATGGATGAGGTCCATTATTTTCTCCCATATTTTTTCACTTTTCTATCTTCTCATCCATTTAACAGAAAATATGTTTTCTCTTGTCGATTTCGTTCTTCTCATATTTTCTTTGACTCCCAACAACGGGTAGGATTTCCCAAGTAATCTTCCAGAATTTCAAACTATTAGTGAATGTGACTGAATAGAGGTATTTTTGTCAATTGATTTTTTTATTCTAAAAAAAGTCAATAAATGATCAAGCCCCTTAATTACTTAATTAGTATTTTAAAATTTTAGGTGACAGAATCATTACCTTCTTTAGTCGATCCTAAATAGCCATTCTCCTGCAAAAATTTCCCCGAGAAAGAAGAGTAATGTCAATGGGCAGAATACACTGTCGGAATGCGTTCAGAAGAAGAAATAATTATGCATGTGGGCTCATCAACTTATTCTTTGTATAATGAAAGCTACTTAAGATTTGCCGGAGTCTAGGAATAAAATGTAGGAAGTGCAATTGTTAGAAAAGGTAAGGTGAAAACCTTTTATATTTTAAACCTTAAAAGGGATTATAATCTTAATCAAACATAAAAAAGATTAGCAGGAATCTTGAGGGAAAGTTCATACTCCATGTATAAAGTAGTATGATCAAAGTGAGGGAACATGTATTAAACATTTAAACTTAAAGGATAAATTTTATTAAAATAGTCAAAAAGTTAGAATGAAACGGAATTCTGGTTCAAAGCCACACTGCGAAATGGCCATAGTGACCCAGACGGGTTTCAATGTTCAAAGGGCCACATTTTGAGAGCGCTTGACTTGCTTCTTGTGTGGCAAATAGGTATTGGCTTAGTTTTTTTTTTAATTTTTGTGTGGATAAAATGGAAAATTTACATTAAATTATAATAGTATAATTAAGAAACAAAACCATTAAAGCATAGCCATACATACAAGAGGTAATGTAGTTGCCAATGGACCACGCTATCAGTCGTAACATTTTGACATGAGAAGGTTTAATTAGTTTACACATGTGAGTAAGAGACAATGCTTTGACAACTAAGGTTAATCACCGGGCATTACAAAAAAAACTGTCCATTTCTGACGGAAAAAAATTCCGTCGCAAAAGTTATCCAAAAATTGTCGGAAATTTCGTCAGAAAATTTGCGACGGAATTTTCCACAGAAAAATTCCGTCAGAAATTCCATCGCAAATCGAAATTTCCGATGGAATTTATGACGGAATTTTTCCGTCGGAAATTTCCCTCTCAAATTCCGTTGGAAATAGGTATTAATTAATTTTTTTATTATGATTTATTTAATTAATGATTAATCTATTTATTATGTATGAATTCTTATCTTCCTTGCATTTATTCTTCTTACTAATTTTCAAGTTTATGACTTTCTTGAGAAATCTTTGTTTGGTTGGTAGGAAAAGTGGAAATAAAAAAGGTTTATGCTGACCAACGTTTTTTAGAAATGATCAGTCCTTGAAGTTACATTGCAAATTTTAAAATCTATCAATGAGTTTTTAAGAGAGTTTCAGAAAATTAAATTGATAATTCTTACAGCTGGATTGTAGATCTATAAGTGAGCTTCACCATTTTAATCCTTATATCTAATTTTTCTTAATCTTCTTTTAATCCTTACAAGAGATGAAATTCACATTTATTAAGAGTTTAAATTTTAATTATTATGAGAATCATATGAAAAACTAAATTCGTATCATATACAGTGCATTTTGTACCAAAATATTCAAAACATTGAGTTTTAAAAATTTTTTATCAATATGTAATTTTTTATTTTTAGCATCTTAAAAAAATTAATTAGTATTCTACAATTTAAAATAGATCCCATTGAAATTTTGTAAGTATATTGACTCCATTAATAATTAAGAGATCAAAATAAAAACTTATGTAAAATTAGAAAGATTAAGTATATTTTCTTTCTTTAAAATAAGACTAACATATAACTATTACTGATAGAATGACCAAATATTAATTAATTGTGTGGTATGAATTGAGTCTGAGAGAATCATAATAAGCTCCAAATGTGAATTCTGTTGAAAATTCCGTCGCAAAGCCTAACGTAACGTTTTTTGCCAAATATTATTGCTTTATGATTTTATGCCTCTATATATTAACATTAATATATGTTAAATCAAATTTATTTTTTTGTTTTCTAAGAGAATAATCAAAAAATAATTCAAGCATGCCATGCCATGATAGGATCATTGAAATAAAACTCATTTTTACCAATATTAGCTTAAACTAGAATGATTTTTCTTAACACATAAATGTGATTTCTTAGAAAATAATTTAGTTAATATTTAAATTTTTAAGTTTTCTATTATTTAAAATGAATTGAGTAATATTAATTACTATTTTCTAATAAGCAGTGTGTAAATTTCATATGCTTCTATGGATATTTTAAAAAAAAAAGATGCAAAAGGCACTTAAAATTTCATAAAATGGTTTACATCAATACAAAACTTTCAAAAAAACCTCTGTGTGCGTGGGTGTGTAAAATATAGTAAAATGTATACTTAATATATTTACTTAAAATCGTCTAAAGATCATCAAAAATTCTGTTAGAAAGTTTCCGATGAAAAACGTGCATATGGGCTTGAATACATATGATTATGGCCTCATTTGCACTTGCACCCTCAACATATATACTAACATTATGGGCCATTAATAAAACAAATTGAAGCCTAAATATTTGCTTCAGCCTCTCGAATAGCTCACTCTTTTCTAGGCTTCTAGTAATTAGGCCCTTGATGTCATGTAGAGGATATTGGGCTTGCTTAGAATGTTCTTGTATGATATAGACAACATCTTGTTAATTGTATGTGTCACCTATGACGTGTTTGCCATGGATGATGTCACCTTGGTTGCCAACTTGGATGCCTTGTTCAACAACATATAAGACGCCACTTGTACCTCTATCAAAACGTCCGTAGGAAATTCTATCATAAATCCTAACGTAACCTTTTTTATGGAATTACAGATGGAAATTCCATCAAAAAATTTGAAAAAATTTATTCGTAGAAAATTCTATCAGAATATGTGTTAATTAATTTTTTAAAAGTTTTTTATTATGATTTATTTAATTAATGATTAATCTAATTATTATATATTAATTATATTATAATTTAAAATTTAAATTATTATATAATTTTCAGCAAAAAAAGAGTATTAAATTATAATATAAATAAAAAAATTATTAATTCATATTTATTATTGAAATTAATATATATATATATATATATATATATATATATACATATATATGATTTTACATTTAAATCACACAGGTTCTTCTTAGCTCAACTGGCAAAGGCACTGGCACACGCATGAGAGGTCATGGCTTCAAATCTCAACTTGATCACAAAATGCAATCAATTTGTGCTATAGACACATGGCGGGCGACTAAGGGCGGCACATGGCACACGATGGAGGGTGACATGTGGCAGTTGACTGGGACACACGGCGGTTGACTAAGACATAGGTGGTCGGAGGCGAGGTGGCGGTGGCGGTTGCCGGCCAGAGGTTTCTGTTGAAAAATGGCTTAGGAAAATTTGCCACGAAATTTGCGAAGGAAAAAATTCTGTCGCAATTTGACATGAAATTTCCGTGGCAAACTCCCTCGCAAGTACCACGAAAAGTTTCATCGCAAATTGCCTCGCAATTTGAGAAGGAATTTTTTCCGTCGCAAATTCTGTGGTAATTTGCAATGGATATTTTTGTCGCAAATTCCGCCTCAAATTGTGAAGAAATTTCCGACAGAAAATCTATCTCAATTTGAGATGAAAATTCATATTCCGTCGCAAATCAATTTGCGACGGGATTTTTTCCATAAAACATTCCGTTGCAAAATGGTTTGCGATTGAATTCCGTCGCAAAAAACCTCTGTTCCGTCACAAATTCTGTTGGAAATTACCTGTTTTTTTGTAGTGGGGGATATTCATAAGTCATGAAGCTCCATTGAATTAAAATATATTTGGATGCGGACATGTCTGGTTGCTTGATGAGGCCTTTTTGAAGACAACAATATTTGGGGAAACATAACCTTTCGCTAATGAGTAACTGTAATGAGGCTCATATCCTTGAAGGGAATGACATAAGGTGAATTCCTGACATTTGCTCTTATATTAAAACAATGGGAATATTAATCTTTTAGTTCTTGTATTTTTGTGTCACTTGTAATTCAACCCCTCAAATTTGACACGGTGTAACCTAGTTTTAATAATTTTGACTTACTTATAACTTAATCTTTAATATTTTCATAATTTATAAGTCATCACTAAGTTATCCTACATGGAAAAATAACAATATTAATATTATTAAAAAGTGATATGTGCGGCAGCTCAGCTTTGGAAATTAAAAAAAATCTAAATCCCATCAAATTGCTTCTCCTCCCCTTTGTCGTCTCACGGCTGACCTTTACTACCAAATCTTTAGCTCCGCCATGACTCTATAGCTCTATCTCCATGCTAACCTCCCAACCACCCTAAGTCTCCATTATTGGATATCTAGGTAGTGCGTTATCGTGTAAACCTTTTGGATCCAAGTTGGAATCTCACCTTTACTACCTTAGCCAAAAATTAAATTACCAACAAGCTATTGGTTGAGGTGGTAAGAGGCCTACCTTCGAAAGGAGAAAAACAAAAGTTTAAATCCTGGAAATCACATTTGTTGGGAGAGGCGAAAACCCTTTATGCTCTAAGCCTTGAAAGGGGAAACCTTTGACCAAATCAAAAATTAAAAAAATGTCGGCCCCAAAGAATAGGCACTAACACCGGAAAAAGTGATTAGTCTAAGTGTATGTTTGGTATTACTTATGAAAAGCTTATAAGTGTTTATGGATGTAAGTTGAGACAATACTCCTCTTACATATTTACCCCATATATCGTAAATCATGATTGAAAAGCTATTTTTGAACACTCTAATCCATGTTCCAAAATAGTACTGTTCATACCATTTTTTCTCCTATCATTCAATTTACTTTACTCTTCACCCTCCTCTTCTAAACAACACGCTGAGCACCATGTATAAACTTGATCCTTCTCACTCAATTTCTCCTTTATTATATATGTAGCTTGAAATGTTGATCTTATTGCTAGGGTCTTCTCCCTTGATGACCTCCTTGTTGGTTGTTGGATTTCATGTTTTGACAGTTTTCCTTTCCACTTATCTACATTACTTTCATCTATTTCTTCCTCATTTTCATTGTTTCCCTCTTCATCTTCATCGTCCTCTACTTCAGTTAGTCCATTCTGATATATTTCATTCTCATATCCATCTTTCTTATTTGATTTATCCTCAATGTCCTCTTTACTTTTTTCTTCTGACAGTACATCACATATATGTCCTCATCATCTCCTCCTCTATTACGCCTTTTGTTTTGTAGCTTTAACATTCCATCACGAACAAAGATTTGCCTATTTGACATTTCCCTATTCAATTTGTTATTGAACTTAATATAAAACTCCATAAGGTCCTACATAAGAAAACCTATGTAAAAAGATAGGATTGTAAACTAGAGAGAGAAGTAAATACATTTACATAAGTGTGTACAAGTATGTCCACTTGGAAGGATTGACTATTTCCTATTTATACACAAAGGAGGGGGACATAAAAGTAAACACTAACATAAATTAAGGAGGAAATTAGGGAGATAGTTAAGGCACAATATTATCCTAAGATTCTCAACACTCCCCCTCAAGCTGGAAGCAGCTTGCACATATAGCAATTGATATTTAAGAAAATAATGATCCATAGCCTAGAATTCGAACAACAAAGAGTACCAAACCAGAGTAGAAGTTGCAATAAACAATCTTACAAGGGACGAAAGCAATAAGGAACGGTGTCACAAGGGACCAAACAATACTGCAAATGTCTCACTAAAGACAAATACCAAACGGTCTCACCAGGGACCAAACAATTCTCCAAATGTCTCACCAGAGACAAACACCAATGAAACACCTCACCGGATGCAAAGAACGAACAAGTCGTACAAGGACCACCTAAAAGAAAATAATTTCCTATAACAACCAACTAATAGAAGATGCAAAGCACAACAGATGTCAACACACAAAAGTAACCAACCTGAATCAAGAAGAACCAAACTCACGATTTTGGAATGATGAATCTATACCCTAAAACCAAAACTGAATCAAGTAGAACCACAGAAGCCAACCACAAGCATGACACCCAAGACAAAAAACCTAAAGAGCACTTCATGAACATGATGGAAAACGTAACAAACTAAGAACCCAACTGCTAGAAACAAGTGAATGTTCATGAAATGAAACGCCGATAGTGCTGAAATAGTAGAAACAACCGAACCCAGTCTCATAGTGCAACCTTCGACACAGAAATCAGCCTACATACATCGTGAATGAGGACTCAACATTGGAGAATCAAGCACAACCAGAAAATAAGTGCAGCAACAAAACAACACCTTGAAACTAAAGAGAACAGAAACCAAAACACCCCCAATACCTCGTACTGGACTACACAACTCAGAAGAAGGCCTCATTGACATACACACGCACACTCCCCCCTTGAGAAAAGTAACGAGTCATGGTCATTGTTCACGGAACAGTACTGACTCGTCACTATTCATAAAATAGTAACATTGTGTCGATGAATAGTACCCGCGGATGAAACATTGCCACGGATGAACAGTATAAAATAGTACAGATGAATTATGCAAAACAGTACCAGAAAACTCAAGAACCAGAACCTTCAGAATAATAGTTGCTGGAAAACTCAAGACCTCACCGAAATTTGAAGATAAACAGTCACCGGAAAATTCAAGAACTTCTAGAATTAGAAAAATTAAACCTTTGCTGGAATCTGGAAATTAGTCATCAGAAAAATCAAGATAGAACCAGTAAATAGTACGAAACAATGCTGATGAACATGCCGAAAAACTCAAAAACTTGCCAGAATCTAGAAATTTGTCATCAGAAAATTCAAAGACTCCCTGGAATCTGGAAATTTCAAAGAGCCTTAAGCTCTGATACCATGTAAACTAGAGAGAGAAATAAATAAATTCACATAAGTGTGTATAAGTATATCCACTTGGAAGGATTGACTATTGCCTATTTATACACAAAGGAGGGGGACATAAAAGTAAACACTAACAAAAATTAAGGAGGGAATTAGGGAGGGAATTAGGGATAGAATTAAGGCACAATATTATCCTAAGATTCTCAACAAGGATAAACCAAATCATCATGAAATTTTACTAGTCAACTAGCATGAAATTTACTATTATTGGCCGGGTCTTTCGAATCTATAAATGTGGCCCACTGTAATGCTAAAAATGCGTGATAGCTAGCACGAGTGAACAGAATGCCCTAATAGCTTTCCTTTTAAGCTTCAACCTCACTGCTTTGTCATTCTAGTGCTTAACAACATCTATTAATTATGCGACAACATCTTCTAGTTCAAACTTTTGGATAAAGTAAATCTAAAAAATAAACGAAAGCTCATTAATCAAAATTGAAACCTTCTTTCGTACAAATTAGATAATAGATTATTCAATTCAACATGCAAAGAAATACATAAATACCAGTAAAAAATAAATACAACCCCAACATTTTTTTCCTCTTGGGCCTTTCCTTTTTTGTCACCCCTTTATATTGATGTATTTCTGCAATTAGCTCTTCAAAGTTTTCCCAGTTGTTATTTGTAATTGAAGTTGAAGATGTTGTTTGGTTATGGAAGGAAAGTTGAAAAATTAGTATAGGGAACCTTCAATATCTATAAAAGAAAGAAAATAAAGAAGAAAAATATATATAAGTATTATATGAAGAAGAAAATAAAATGAAATGATTAAATGAAAGATTTGAGGAAAAAAATTACCATCTTTTGCTGAGCTCTTTAACAATAGGTCAAGAAAAAAAATAAGAGAGTAAATGGGTAATATCCCGATTTTTGGGATTAGAAGCTTGAGAATAAGTATGAATCAAGAAGACTGCTAAGCTCCAGTTAGCAAGTGTCCCAAGAATATCCAAAAGTCATAATGACTTTTAGAGACTAATTTAGAATTAAGTATGAGATTTAGTTCCAATTAGTTAAAGAAAAATACCCAATTCCTTTATCTAAAGTTAAATATGATCTAAAGCTTAACTTGAATCTAAAAAGAGAGGGAATGTCGTCTTAGAAGAGGAAGAATAAAGAAAAAGAAATGCAATTTAATTAATGTTGCCATAATCAAGAATAAAAGAGACATTTTCCATTTGATCTTAAGGTTAAAATTATAAATCAAGATGAAGGGTTAAGATTTACCCTTGAAAAATAAAGGTAATAATGATGAAGGCAATTAAAGAAATTATTTACCCTTTATCCTCTCTCATCTCACCCATAAATCAGCCAACACCAAGAGGCAAGGGAATAGTCATTTAATTAACACATACCCTTCATCCTCAATCATTCTAAGTCGGCCAAAGAAGGGAAAAAAGAAGGAAAAAGAAAATAGAGAGAGAAAGAACTGAAGAGCAAAGAAACAAGAAGTAACGGTAAGTCATTTTCACCATCCAAACTCTATTTCTAGGCCAAAGTGCTTTCATAAAGATTGTTCCTCTTACTAAGAGCAAAATTTCTATGGTTTTTGTTTCTCAAGGAGAGGTGTTTGGTGTTGTCTACGGGGTATTGAAGTTGGAAAAACCAAGAAAGAGCCAGAGTAAGTGAAAAATGTAAGCTTAAGTTATGATTTGAGTTTAGTATCTTGAGATTTTGTTAGGTTTTTGGCCTATTGTTGTGCTGCACTATTTTATTTGATGATGTAAAAAGCATGAATATGGTGCTAAATAAGGTTTAGTAATTATATTTGATAAGTTTAGTAGTTGAAATTGTAAAATTGTTGATTGGTGATTTGAGGGCTTATTTCGTCCAGATACAAAACCTAGGTAAGGAGTATGATTTTGATTAATTTAAGGTCACTAATGGATTCTACACGAAAAGTTGTATAGGAATAGGTTGTGGTATGATTTTTGGATGATTGGGTAGAAAACCCTAATTTTTGGAACTTAAGTATAGTACTGCTAGATTTTGATTTCTGGGAAGTAGATTGTTTATGACGTGTTTGTGAATAGTTAAATCTTGTCCAATGGTAATGGAATTTTCAAAATTGATATTAGATGATAAGTAAAATATTTGCATATTTATTTTCCCTTATATGATGATTTTGTGGGTGATATTTGAGCTTAATGTAATCAATTTGGGTGTAATTAATAAATAAATAATAATTTTCTTGCACCTACGGATAGTACCGCATTAAGAAGAATTAAAGAAGGCATTTAAGGGGAAGTACTATTCATGCAGTTACTATTCACCCTTACTGCTCACTATTCATGGAATTGTTCACTATTCATGAATTCACTGTATCCAACTACAGACAGTGGAATACGGTATGGATTCACTATAGCAAAAATACGGACGGTGAAGTGGGTTAGGTGGAACGACATAGTAGCAAATGGCGTTAGTATTATAGCTAACGGTTTGCACTGTGTAGGGTACTGTAGCTTATGGATTTACTGTAGTAGTCTCATAAATGAAGTATATAAATAGAGCTTTTTAGCATCCTAAAATGAGAAGGAAGGAAGAGAGAGAGAGATAATTTCAAGTTAGAGGGAGAGTATTGATCTTAGACTTTATTTCTTACATTTTATTACTTTTTGCATGCCTCCTACATGGATGATTTTACCTCCTATATGGAAGGCCTAGGTAGTCCTCCTTTATGGATGGTATAGGTTGCCACCTACATGGAAGGTTTTACCTCCTATATGGAAGACTAGATTTTACATTTTCATGCATCTTGTAGTTATATTTTTATGTTTTTGTAATTAATTTTTATGCAATGTTTATGATGTTTTTAATTTTTTTTTAGTTTTTTTTAATTTCATTATGAGCTAATTTCCTTTTTCCTAGGGTGACGACGTAGCTTACTAATGACGGATTGAATCTTAACTTATTAAATCTAGTTTTAATTTTTCTTTCATGATTGAGTTTTAATTATTGTTCTTATTGCTTTTAATTGATTGGCCACCTTTTGGATGATTTTAATATGCATGTTGAGACTAGAAGAAGATGCATGTGTGTGGATCCTATAATTAAAACCATAATTTGCATATGAAATAAGAATATATTCATATGGGTTGTGTAGTCTTAATGAGTTCCATAAATCTTAATGCATGATTAATTGCTTAAATTCATATATGCATATATTGGGTTAGCAATTAATTATAGAATTACTTGACCTTAGAAGAGGCTAGTAATTAAATTAGGGAAATTTGAATATTAATTATATGGAATAAATTGGACTAGAATAGATAAGTGATTCAATTCGGAATTTGTTAAGTGAAATCTAATCCCTAGGGCTTTTTCTTATATTTATCTTCATATCACTTATATTCATATTTCATCATTTTATTTTACAATCTCAATCACAACTAATCGACCGACTAAATACTACTAAGATTACCAATTTGGTACTTAGTTATCAATCCTCGTGGGAACGATACTCTACTCACTTCTACATTACTTGTTTACGATAGTGTACACTTGTACTTTCTAAATACACCATCCTACACTTGTAACATTAGACATTTTAAGCTTTAATTTGATATATAATATAAGTCATTTTGGTCAGTACATTGAGAGATATGACTTGTTAAAGTTTAGACATTGAATATGGAATGAATTCTTTACCAGTGAAGTTGATCGAGGATTTTTGGAATTTAGCCTCTGTAATTGGTAGCGGCTAAGATTTTTCCTTTAAAGAGGACTTAGAGAGCTTTGAATAGGAATTAGAACCATCTCATTTGGAGTTCTAGAGATTAAGTTATGAATTTTCAAAACTGATTGATAAATTTTGCAGATTAGAAGTTTACCTTCGAAAATTCCAGCATTAGAAGGAAATTGTGGCTAGTGAGATCATGAGAATAGAGGCATGATCTAGGGGCTAATGTGTCCTACATTAGATACCCTAATGACTTGCTTTTATGGCACTAATAATATGGTTATTTTTCTAGGGCTATGAGATGTAAAGGAAGAAGAAATGGAAGGCTTTGCAAGAAGCTACAATGGTTGGAAGAAAAGGGAATAAGAGGAGAATATAAAGACAAAAAGGTAGTAAAATTTTCTTAACTTGCATTTATTTTATAAGTATGCTTATGTATTGATGTGTTTAATTTCTTGATGAATGGTATGAAGCATATGTGAATGATTGAAGCTCTGTTTTTACTTATGCTATGGTCATAGATATAATATGTAAAGTATTGAGCATGCAAGTATATCATTATGCTAGCATGAATTTTTATAAGCAAGCATGTCATGCATTAAGCTTATATCTTGTAACATCCCATTTTTATTCACCAATATTCCCTGTATGTACTTGTGACATCTAATGGAATAAAATGGTTAATTGTGGTGCACATGAAAATGATAAACACTACAATCGGTGGTTACACACAACTTGGTTAAGCTAGGACACACTGGAGTAACTCTTGTCCACTTAAAGGTCTAATATTGTAACCTAAATTAGAGCATGGAAAGACACAAATATTGGCTCAATATTGGTGATAAAAATATAATGGCAAAATGGTAATTTGTCATAAAACAAGAAACTAACTATTTTCCTCCTTTAATTAGGCCAATATTCGGCCAAATAAGGAAATGGGAGGAAAAATAAATACTTGGGAGATAAATGGCCAAGTAAAATAAATTGGACAAGTCAAAAAGTGAATATGCCATAATTATTTGATTAAAGAAGAACTTGTAGAAAATGCAAGAAACAATTTTATTTTCCTTTTCCTCTTGGATTTTCGGTCAAAAGGGAAGTAATAGGAAATAAATTTGCTTGGTGCCATATTAATTCAAGAAGGAAAAATCCTTGGCCAAGTAAAATAAACACATGATAATTAGCATTAATATAATATTTTCAAGAAGAGATGAAGTGATATTTTAAGAGTTTTTTATCCCTTCTCTTCCTCATTATTTTGGCCAACAAAAACATTAGAGAGAGAGAGAAGAGCTTGAAGAACAAGAAAGACTTAGGGTTCAAGAAGCAAAAATCTAAAGTAAGAGGCTTTATTTCAAGAGTTCTTGCCTTGTAATTCACTTAGAACCTCTTCTAATCTCTTCTTCATCTTGTAAATCATAGTTAACAAGAAAAATCAAGAGGGAAGAGAGAGAGAAAGGGCTTACGCCTAGAGAGAGAAAGTTGAAGAATCAAGAGGTAATCTCACAAACCTTGATCTTCTTGTATAGTATGATGTTGTGGTGGTTGTTGTTGATATTGGTTTGATTTTGTAGATTTTGTGAAAAATGGAAGATGAAACCATAAGATGAAATGTTGCCAAAATTTCCATGAATCATGTTTATTGAGTGTTTAAATGGTTAATCATGTGATTATAAGTGAAAAGGAAGTGGTTAATCAAGAGAAATTAAGAAAACACAACTTCCCCCTTTAGGGTTGTAAGTTTCGGCCATATGTAGAACATAGGGGAGGAGTTGGAATTTTGTAATTTTGATGATTCCATTGGATTTAGAAGGGAAAATTTTGTAGTAATACATGTGTTCATAATTTTTGGATGATTGTATGCAAATCTGAAATTTTTAGAAGTATAGAGAAATTGTTGTTTGATTTGAGTCCTAGAGACAGTCAGGTTGTGAAATGAATTTCGTTAGCCAAACCTATTCCAAATATTATGAAACTTCACAGGATTAAGGTATACATTAGATCTTTAAATTGATGGGTAGAACATAATTTTTGAACTAGTATATTAAAAGATATGAAATTTCAAAATTGAGCCCTATTTATGGAATGCAATCTGGAACAGAGGAGGTTTGGTGAATTTCTGGGAAATATTTGATAATAGTGTTCAAACTTAGGTATTTTTCATAAAATTACACTTCAAGATATTTATATAGGATTTGGAACCAGTTAATTTGGAATTTCCTAGAATTAATTATGATTTGTCAAAGTTGACTGAAAATCTACCAGTTTTATGGAAAATAGTGAAACTGCACTATGCAGAATTATACTGTGCAGAAACTGTGATAGATAACCAACAAACTGTGATCAAAGGTAGTAGTAATACAAGTAATAATCAGTTACTTGTTAACTTTAATTTATAGGAATTGGTAATAGCCCAAGCTGGAACAAGAGTTTTGGACAAATAGTATGACTGAAAAAGGACTTATAGGTAGTAACTCTTTCTTTTATATATTATGTGATAATTTGTATGCTTTATGTATGCCATCTTTTGTAACATGACAATGCCTAGGGCACACGACCTAGCTGTGGTTTAGGACCCAGTGATGGTACACGAGTTAAGCCAGGGTTGCAAACAGTCATTTGGCCTGGATATTGTGCACACAACATAGCATGATCAGTTCGTATCTTACATAACATGATGCATTGCATATTTATTTATATTCTATATGTCTAATTTCCTGTTACTACTAAGATTCTCCCGAATCTCACCCTTTTTCAACATCTAAAAAAATTCCAGAGAAAGGCAGTGTCTCTTAGGGAAAAGCAATAGCTACCGGTAAGTAGAGTCCCGGTGCATGCAGAGTCTGTTGTTGGTTTTCTAGTTGTACTTTTGGTTTCTTCAGAACACTCTGTAAATATTTTTCAAATCTACGAGGATTTCTTGTATTATAAACAAGTACTTAATGTCAGTATGTTTCCGCTATTTCTGTATGCCTTGTGAATTATGCGCTTAATACTCTGTGAATATCGAAATGTTAAGGTGTTTGACATATCTTGTATGCATAGTTAGTAATATTTGCTACTGAGATTCTCTCGAATCTCACTCTCCCTTACCCAACCATATATAGGTGTGTTGAACACACAGGTGGAATGCTTGAAGATATTCAAGAGGAAAATTTGAAGAAGATTCAAAGATTGATCCATGATAATTTAATGTCTATAAATTATTGTGAGATGTGTTTATTTGTATGAACATGCCTTGAGCAATGTATGTATATATAAAAGAATGAATAAATGCAAGTTTGCGCGTTTGAAAAGATGAGTATGGAAAAGTAAGAATACAAGTTTTAATTTGGAGGCTTAGTAATTAATTCACCTAAGCCATAACCATAACGTTAGCGCTTCCTATGCATAATAATGAGATATAAAAGTAAGGTGTTACAAAAGGTGTGAGAAGAAATGGAAGAAAGTAAGAAATGAGTTGTGATAGGTGTATTTATAGGGATTAGTGTGACATTTGTAGTAGTTCCTCTTTGTAGTAATTTTTTTTTGTATTTTGTATTTTGTAGTGGTTAGGAACCACTATAAATATTAACGAGATTTTTCTTAAAAAAAATATAAATTGAGCTTTACAAGAACAAAACTTATATTTTTAATTATTCTTCATCGACATCCCTATAAAAATGTGTGGAGAAAATGTTATTGTTGAGTGTATTATTTTGTATAAAAGTTATATTTAAATTAAGTGATAATAAAGTGTAACTTATAAAAAAAGCATAGAACTATAGGTAAATTGTCATTACCTCAATAACCACTATAAATCACAAAAAACTGCGACAAAGTTGCAACCTTTTACATTCTGTAGCGGGTTTTCCTTGTTAACCACTACAAACAACACCGCCATATATAAATACGACGCTAGATCTTATGGCGATTAGTATGGCTCAATGGCTACTAAGTATGGCACCACTTTTTGTAGCGGTTTGGTTGATGTAATTGCTATAAAGTACCGTCTCTTAACTACATGCCATTTGGCGTGAATCATATTGTTACAAATTTGTAGCGGTTTCCTTTAAAATTGGTACAAATAATGATATTTGTAGCATTTTTTTAACCGCTACAATTTAACTACTACACAATGACAGTTTTTTTGTAGTGAGTACTTACACTACTAGAAAAAAGGCCTACAAAACCACCACATCTAGACCTGTATATGCGGAGATGGTCTAAAAAGTATGATCGGTGGTATTTTTATAAATATTGATACAACTTAACAATAGTCGCACGTTTACAGGTCTAAATAATTTTTTCTATACCCGTTGTGATGTATTGCATTATCAATATATATTAAATATTAAGAAAATTTAAAATTTTTTTAGACCGTACGCTTATACATCTAATGTAAATATCCTTTTAGATATTTTCATTTATTTAAACTCGATGTTAAATGTTTTAGAGTTTCTTCAGTTTCCAAAGTAAACTTCCCAACTATGCTTCTCCTTGAAATCTTCATCTTTCATGTCTATTTAAAATCTTCCTTGTTTTTGTTTCTTTAGATTTAGCTCCTCTTCCTCTCCTCTCTAGAACATCAATATGGTACGCATTAGGGTTAATTCTATCGGTTGTCGTCGTTGTCCTCCTAATCTATAGCCTCCATCGCCACCTTTAGCCAAGCAGTTTCTGCAGCACCTACATGTAAGGGTGGATCATATCTACAGACGTCTCGAAAGACTCTTGGTGATGCTTGGAACTATCAACAACAAGCTCAACCTTCTACTTGACGCTAATGATGTCAAGTACAATCTATCGAATGACCCCTTTTACCTTTCCTCTTCTTCCTTTATGATAAAGAGGAAGATGGAGGGTTTTTTTTAATTATGCAAGTCAATATTTTTTTTAAATCAATATACTGAGGGCAGCATAACAAATATTATTAGTAATGAAAAAATATTTTTATTTCTAATCTTTGTGTTGATCTTAATCTTGTTCACATCTCTTACATCTTTAATTTTTGTTGTTGTTTTTTTTGTCTCTGGGTTGATAGTTAATTTTCCTATAAAATATATATAAACTTTATTAGTAAGTTAAATTAAAATTTAATTTGATTGCTTCAGACCGGTTGTAGTGGCACATGATCTAAATATGTTAATCTAAACCATCGTTTAAGTCTTTAATGATCTAAATGTCGTTTATTAATTTCTAGGAAACCCATCACACAACACCTCCTCTTAACTTCTAAAATTTCCAGATTAATATAAAATCATCCAAAAATCATGAACACATGTATCCCCACACCATTTCCCTTCTAAATCCAATGGAACCATTAAAATCACAAAGTTCTAACTCCTTCTCATGGCTCTGTGCTTGGCCGAAACATGGAACCCTAAAGGGAGAGTTGTGTTTTCTTGATTTCACTTGGTTAAACACTTTCTTTTTACTTATAATCACATGATTAACTATTTAAACACTTAATAAGCATGATCCATGGAAATTTTGGCAGTATAACATCTTAGGGTTTCATCATCCAAATTTCACTAAATCAACAAAATCAAGCCAACAACAAAAACAACAACCACCATAACAACAACATACTAACCAAGAAGATCAATGTTTTTGATATTACCTCTTGATTCTTCCACTTTCTATCTCTAGGCACCAACCTTCTCTCTCTCTTCCATCTTGATTTTGCTTGCTAAACATGATTTCCAAGATGGAGAAGGGATTAGAAGAGGTTCTACATGCACTAGAAGGTAAGAATACTTGAATTCAAGTTTACATACCTTTGATTTTGCTTCTTGAACCCTAGGACCTTCTTGCTCTTCTAAGTTTGAATCTCTCTTCTCTCTCTCTATTTCTTGTTCTTGACTGAAATAATGAAGAAGAGAAGGGATAATTGCTTCTTAAAATATCTCTCTCTTCTTTCTTGGAATAATATTGTTTAATGCAATATTTACCATGTGCATGTTTTACTTGGCTATAGCTAATCCTTCTTCTTTTAATATGAACCAAGTAAATCATTTCCCCTTATTTTTCTCCATTTGGCCTAAAATCAAGAGAAAAAGGGAAATAAAAATTGTGTCTTGCATTATCCATAATTCCCTCCTTTAATTAATTAATTTTGGTCATATTTACATTTTGACTTTTTCTCAACTTATTTACTTGCCACAATCGCTCCAAAATTATGATATTTATCTCCAAATATTTATTTCCCTCCCATTTTCCTTATTTGGCCGAAAATTGGCCTAAAGAAAAGAGGAAAATAATTATCTTCTTGTTTTATGACAAATTACCAATTTGCCATTACATTTTATGATTTATTGTAATAAATCATGGTTTTCTCTTTTCTCCCTTGTTTTGGTCAAATTTTATCCCATATATTGGGATAATATTTATGTTCTTTCATGCTCTAATTTAGGTTACAATGTTAGGCATTTAAGTAGACAAGTGTTACTCCTTTGTATCATAGCTTAGCCAAACTGTATGTAATTACCGATTGGAGTGTTTATCATTTTATGTGAATCACCATTCACCATTTTATTCTATTAAATGTCTCAATTATATACAAGGAATATTGGTGAATAAAAAGTGTGATGTTATACTTCTTGTATGTTTCTTTGTGTGATACATTGAAGTTTACATTTTTTCTGCTTGCTGTATATTCTTCATAGTTGTTATAGTTAGTATATGCAAATTTTTGTCCATGAAATTCATTTTGGTTAGGATTGTAAAACTTGTGATTTCATTATATCATTTTCATAATAGAAAGTTTCACAAATCCAAACATTGCGAATTCTATGGGCAAAAGTATGCATACACGTATGTTAATTATATTGAATCTTGTTTGCCATGCCCTTTTTCCTTTTCAAGATTTTTTTTGTTTTGATGGCCCCTCCTTGAAAGGGCTTAGATTATTACTGAGTGTTGGGTAGAAGTGTCGATTGTAATTTTAACCCTAATGTGTATGTGTTGTTGATGCCTGATTTGTATCGCGGGACATCCTTATAGTTGATTGTTGTAACCCTTAGATTAAGAGCTAAGTTTACTAACCTTAGGTATTTTGACTCTTTTGAGAGTTCAGATAGAATATGGCTTTGGCCTACCTAAGTTCTCATACTTGTATAATTAATTATATTATACTCAACTTCATTAAATAAGAATCTTCTTCTTTATCACCTGAGACTAGGGTAGCACAAAAGCATATTTCATATTTGAGGTCCAAAAGAGTTAAAAAGCATAAGTATGGTAACCTAATAGCCAATCCATGTGTAGCAGCATTCAACTTTATAAATGCTTACAATATGAATCATGTGTCAATAACATACAAATGCCGGGCCTAAAATTATATTCACTAAATCCAATATTCAAAAATCATCTAAATACTTTAGGGGTGGGGAAAATGAAAGCAAAAAAAAGTAAACACTGAAAAAACAATTATTGGAATTAAGATTTAGTAATTATCTCATAATATAGGGCTTAGATTCATGTTTATTAGTTGTAATTATTTTTTATATCTATTGCATTTTTATTTTTAGGGTTGTTTGTATAATTTATATTGCAAAATATAACTTTTAGATATAACAATATCTAATAAGGCTTATATGAAACAAAATAAATCATACACTTTTTCTATAAAAAAATGCCTACCTTTTAGACCAAATATAAAATACCCTAGTCTAAAAAGTGAGCATTTTTTTATTATAAATGAAATTTTTTTAACACCGGTTATCTAACCAACCGATCTAGACAAGTAACTTTGAAGATTGTTGTAGGTCCGATCTTAATAAAGATAGACTTTTTAAACCAGTCGATACAAGGCTAGACCTAAACCTGGTCTAAAAAGTCAATTTTAACCAACCTTAAAAAGCCTTTTTTTCCTCGTAGTGTCAAACATATTATCTTCTTCTTCTTCTTCTTTCATTATCCTCTTTATAAGTTTTTCATAATGCAGTAAGGTATATTTCCTCACTAGCTCATCTACTTCCTCCTTCTCTCTATTAAAACTCACCTTCAACCCACTTATTTTAAGCCCATAGCATCTCCACATCCTTACCCTTTACTTTTATTATCTTTCCTCTTATTATCATTTGCTTTTTTTGGGGGGGTATATTCACACATAACCTCCTTGCAAAGCTCTTAGGGAATCTTCTTTAAACTGATATTTAGTAAGTGCCCTATTTAGGATGCCTAAAATAAAAATTTAGGCGTCCCAACTTTGAGTTGGGACACCTAAGGGAAGCCAAACCAGATTTTTGGCGCATGCTTTTGGCTCCCCATAAAGCTAGGACACCTTTAGGCATCCCCAGTCAAAATGGGGACACCTAAAGGGTACTTTAGGCATCCCCAGTTAGACTGGGGACACCTAAAGTATGTCCCTTGTCAGACAGCATGCTTCAAACTACGCAGCTACTCCTTTGACCTCTCATCAGAATTTCTCTCTCTTCTTTCTCATTCTTTCTTTGTTTTCCTCCTTCTTTCTCATCCTTTCTCCGTCTTTCTATGCTATCTACTTGTTTATCTTCTTTCAAACAACGTGTTTTCCAGTGGAGCTACTAAGAGCTCCACCTACTGAGATAGTGACCAAGGAAGGGATAAGTGGGCTATCGTTTCTCTTTCACTCTTACAACTGTCGTCCTCACAGGTGCCACCGTGGGTCGTCTCCCTATATATCATCAGCCATAGGTTAGCTTGAAACTGAACTTTGCTTTTGTTAACACAAAAAGGCTTGGAATTACTAAAGTTCTGCTTTTGTTACAAAAATGATTGGAAAAACCGTCGACCACCGTCTGCATTTTATGTGTTCATACTCTGCATTTTCATGTGTTTATGCTCTTCAAATTGATTGCAAACCAACTACCTTGTAATCTAACAATATAAAAGCTTCTCTATAAGTGAAGGGTCAAAATTGAATCCAACTTGTAATTTGATGCTGTCAGTGTGGGTTATGTAATTTTCCCCCTTCTTGAGTTGTCTAAATATGTAAAACGAAGGCCAACCAAATATATTACAAAAAAATTATGAACTCATTCTTTTTTTTAAATTATATTAAATTTATTAGTTAATTCCTAGCCCAGTCCATTTGCGAGGACATTATACCCAAATTTAATTGGCACGTCCATTTCAATTTTTTAAAAAATGTAACACATCAAATAAAAAAAAGGATTATGCATAGAAATTTAGATGAATCAGAAGTAATTTAATTGGCACATCCATTTCAATATAATAAGCTTTTTTGCCAAATTAATAGATACTTAGGTGTTGATTATTGATTGTTTCATACTATACTATCTTACTCCAAAAAGCGTAAAATATATCTCTCTTTTCAAAGTGTTAGTACTTAAAAATTATTTCATCTTCCACCAAAGAAATAAAAAGCACTATCGTTCTCTCACATGACCAAATGCATTAACTCTTTCAATCAAAAACACAAATTTTGAAATCACTAAAGTTGTCCTTTGGTCTTTCCAAAGGATTTGAATTTTGAAAAGAGAAGCGGAATAAATTATCCTTCTCAGCCTCCCAAAGCACTTAGTTGAGAAGCTGCTTGAAAGAAAGTTTCACTCAGGTTTGACTCTTCTTTATCTGTTCTTTGAATTTAAAAATTGATTGATTCAAATTGGAGGTTATGACTTATGACTTATGACTTGTGACTGTGAGTGTTACACATAATTTGAGAAATAGCTTATAATGTTTATGATTTTTGAAGAATGTTACTTGTTAGAATTTTTAAATTACACTACTATAGTTGGTAGTATGAGTTTGTTACATTTTTGGCTAAAAAAGAATTTTTTACATTGCATAAGTTTATTATATAAAATATATTAGTAAATTACACTACTATAGTTGGTAGTTTTTTCTATCACTTGATAAATTAAAGTTTTTTATTTTTTAATTATTATTGTTGGATTAAAATACTAATATTGTCTTGAATTGCCTCAATTAGATAGTTTTATTTAAATTAAGCCGAAATAGTTGGTTATTGAAATTTTGGAATGCCTCACGTTTAAGGTGAGATGCTGTCGAAATTTTTTAAAAAAATTTAGTAAAAGGCAATCATTTCGTTGACAATTATTTTAAACTTGAGTATTGTTGGAAATTGATTAGGTGGTAATAAAATGGATCATAGTTGAATGAATGCTTTGAGAACTAGTGAAGAATATGAGAATGGGGTGGAAGAGTTTATTGAGTTTGCTAGAAGGAATGGTCCAACAAAAATGTGAAATATTTTTGTCATTGTGTCAATTGTTTAAATGAGAGTCGACTGGATATTGATGTTATAAGGGATCACCTACTTTGTGATGGAATAAATTTTTGATACACAAAGTGGATATGGCATTGTCAAGAAGTAACTGATTATCTGTCAAACAAGAAGGAAGTTGTGGATGTCATAGATGAAGATAGAATAGAGAAAATGATTCACGATATTAAGGTAGAATCATTTACGCTATCGCATGAATATGATAGCCTGTGGAGTGATGCGGAGACATCGTTGTACCCTGGGAGTAAGTATACACAGCTGACAGGAACCTTGCATTTGGTTAACTTAAAGGCAACTTGTGAGTAGACCTATAGTAGTTTCACATTGCTGCTTGAATTGTTGTGTGATATGTTTCTAGACGATAAAGTACTTTTAAACCATATGTATAAGGCCAAGAAAATCTTGTCTGCAATGGGTATAGAGTATAAAAAGATACACGCTTGCCTTAATGACTGCGTATTATATAGAAAGAGGTATGAAGGTCTTAGTAAGTATCCTAAGTGTAAAACGTCACGATACAAAGTGAAGAAAGATGATGGTTATGGCGAATGGACAACTAGAAGGCAACCTTCAAAGGTGTTATGGTATCTTCTAATAATACCACAGTTTAAGCATTTGTTTGTGAGTACAACAAAAGTGAAGAAGTTAAGATGGCATTCTGATGAGAGAACATTTGATGAAAAATATCTTTAGTACATGGCTAACTCTCCACAATAGAAGAAAATAGAAAAATGTTCCCTTAATTTGGCAGTGAGCCGAGATACCTTCGGCTTAGGCTTTGTACAGATGGAATCAATCTGTATAGAACTCTTACTAGAACACATAGTTCGTGGCCAGTTCTCTTTATAATATATATAACTTACCTCCCTAGCTATGTATGAAACACAAGTATATGATGGTTTTTATAATGATTTATGGACCAAAACAGCCAGGGAACGATATTGATGTCTACTTGGCGCCTTTAATTGAGGACTTGAAGAAGTTGTGGGAGGAAGGTGTAGATATGTTTGATGCATATAAGAAGGAGTCCTTCAAACTACGTGCAATGATTTTCACTACAATAAACAACTTCCCTGCATACATAAACTTGTCAGGGTATAGTGTGAAGGGGCATAAAGCATGTCTGATATGTGAAGCAGACACACACTTCTATCAACTTAAGCATGAAAAAAAAGTCTACCTTGGTCAAAGGAGGTTTCTTCATCAGTTCTACCAGTATCATAGGTTAAGAAATCATTTTAACGGCTTACTGGAGCATGGAATAGCTCCAAAGGCATTAACTGGGGAGGAAGTTTATAGTAGGGTAGAACGTATCAATGTCACCTTCGATAAGAATCATATGACTACGGGTGAGAAGAACATATGGAAGTAGAGATCAATTTTCTTTAATCTTCCATGTTGTCATAGTCTTGATGTGAGACACAATATTGATGTGATGCATGTGGAGAAAAACGTTTGTGATAGTATTGTTAATACACTTTTGCACATACTAGGAAAGACTAAGGATGGAATTAGTAAGAGACTAGACCTTGTTGATATGGGAATAAGAGAACAGTTAGATCCACAACTAAGAGATGATGGTAGGAGGGCATACCTGGAGCCAGCAACACATACGCTATCAAAAGCGGAGAAAAGAAGTTTGTGTGGGTGTTTGCATGAAGTTAAAGTTCCACAAGGGTATTCTTCTAATATGAGTAGGTGTGTGTCAATGGATGATTTGAAGTTAGTAGGAATATCATGTGTTGATACAACAACTATTACTAATAGCTATTAGAGGCATTATGAAAGATAAAGTGCGAACCACTGTAACAAGATTGTGTGTTTTCTTTAATGCTATCTATAAAAAATTATTGACTCTGAAAAGTTGGATGAACTGGAAAATGAGGGTTATATTATTTTTTCCCAACTAAAGATGCATTTTCCTCCTTCATTTTTTGATATAATGGGACATTTGATAGTTCATTTGGTAAGAGAGGTAAGGCTTTGCGGTCTAGTTTACCTGAGGTGGATATACACTTTCGAGCGATACATGAAGATCTTAAAAGGGTATTCTAAAAGTCCTTATCAACCTGAAGCCTTAATAGTTGAGTGATATGTAGTTGAAGAGGCTATGGACTTTTACAAAGATTATCTATCAGGGAAGAAGGAACAATCTCGACATGAAGAGGGGAGAAGAAAGGGAACATGAGGACTGAAAGTAAAGAATGTGCGTCATGAAGAGGTGTTGCAAGCATACTTGTATATCCTGAATAATGTGGAAGAAGTTCAATCATACATAGATGAACACAAAAAGAGTTTGAAGAACATGAATCCAAAGAAGAGTGACATGCAGATAGCTATTGAGTAAAGAAAGACATTCATAGAGTGGTTTGGGGAAAAGGTTTCGTATGAGACTAGTGTGTCTGAGACAATCGAGTGGCTAGCTTGGGGCCTTCGTTACAGGTTATTACTTAGACCAGTTATGATATAAACAGGTATTCTTTCTATACAAAAGACCAAGATGACAAAAGTACCATGCAAAATAGTGGGGTGATGGTAGAAGTTGAAGCCATGCACTTTTCCAGTTCCAAAGACAAAAATCCCATATTATCATCAATGGCTTATAGAGTTATAGAAAAAATATGGGAGATAATCTACAACAAGTTTAAAGTTTCTTTATTCAAATATAAGTAGGTTAGCAATACTGTTATCATAATAGATCAACAATTTGGATTTGTCTTGGTTGATCTTTAAAAAGTTGGTTATAGAGATAAGCCCTTCATTCTAGCAAGCCAAGCAAAACAAGTGTTTTATGTCACATGTTTTGCAAATAAAAAAATATCCATTGTACTTCAAAGTAAAAAAAAATAGAAATATGGTGATCCAACCTTCAATCTTGAAGATATACCACCTTTCACAACAAATCCACCTAGAGCAAGTGAAGTAGAATTAGTATACGATGAAGAATATGGTGTAAGAAATGATCATTGTGAAGGAATATGGGAAACAATATAAAGTAAGACCTTAAGTAAGACCTTAACTTATAAAATTGTATTGTGTACTTAACTTAGAAAATAGAACTGTGTGCTTTTTGTCTTAATCCTGGTTAGTTTATTCGTTTAATTACAATTTATTTACCTATTTGACAATTATTTTTGTTAACTGGAATATGGACAGTTCTAGTGACTCACAAAGTGATAGGGAGCATCAAATGAAAAGAGGTGAACTCGTTGCGAGAAGGGTTAAAGGCAGCACAAAAATGCCTGGATTGGTTGCACATTATCAACATCAACAAGAGAGGCTGCATGTGCACTTTAATGCCATCCTAAATCAAGTTGGACCTAAGGAAGACCATTTCATTAGCTATTTAGGCTATTTGGGTCGAAGCAAAGTTTGCATTATCTATGATAATTGGAAGTTGGTTCCCTCGAAAATGAAAGTCATGATTTGGCAACAAATTTTTGTATATAAATTTCGATACATCTGCATTTGGATCTTTATTCTTATTGCTTCAAATATAATTTTCTTTATTCCTGTAGTAAAAATTTGATGTCCTAGACACCAGGGAGATGTACAAGCACTGGATGGGGGAGGTTTGTCTATAATAGAAAGATTTCAAAAACAAGCTCACAAAAAGGTACAGTTGAAGGGAAAAAAAGAGGTCAAGACCCATGTCAAACTTATTCATATTTGTCTCTAAAGGACTGGAGTTGTTTGTGTCATCACAGAAAGATCCTCAATTTTTGGTAAATTTTCTTTGATCATAGTATAGAACTTTTTATTTGAATATACTTGACATCATTGACTCGTTTTTCATTGTTTTCCTTTTACAGGAAGTAAGTCACAAAATACAGAGAGGCAAGCAGCAAATAAGTACTAGCATTGCATGTCTCGTGGTGGTTATCAGAAACTTGAGCAGAGGATGATGGAAGTGTTAGATCTAATATTTTAATGAAAACAAAAGATGTTAAAGATGATTTAATAATAAATAAAAGGTTTTTGAATGATTTGATAAGTTTGTTGAAGTGTACAAAGCATTAGTGAATCAAGGAGACACTCTAATTGATTCTATAAGGTATCACTCGAGTGATGGCTTAAATCACTCGAGTAATCACTGGAGTGATGCAGTCAGAATAACATCCAGAAGTCTCTACCAGTTTTTAGAAGGGATCACTCAAGTGATGAGGTAAGATAAGCTTTAAATATTTCAATTTGACTCTGCCAAGATTTTAAATGGATCACTCGAGTAAGTACTCGAGTGATACACTGTGCATTTAGTCATTTATGCAGTGAAATACTCTCTAGCAGATTTCAGAAAGGATCACTTAAGTGATGGCCCTATATCACTTAAGTGATGTGGACTTAGAGCTCTCTACCAGTTTTCAGAAGGTATCACTAGAGTGATCACTCGAGTAATAAAGTGTAAATTGCATGATAAACATCTATTATTTGTTGATTTGTTATCTATATGATTAACCCTTCATTGTATTAGTATTATAAGTATATTTTTAGAGAAATAATAAGAGATCATGCAATAAAAAGAATGAGAACCCTATGGAGCGTAACGTCCACTGACAACAACTAGTTTTTCAAATGTGGAAAATGGTCAATGTGCCTCTAACAGACATGTTGAAATGCTACCAACGGATATCACAACTCAACTATGTGTATGCGTGCGCGCGCACATGTAGAAGCATTCAACAAAGAAAGACAGAAACTTACAACACACGAACATACATCGATCAATATACTCTTAGAGAGATTTTATTTACAAACCCAATATCTCTTATTGTGATAACTTACGATTATGGAATCTTAAGTTGGGATTTGAGATTACCTTGTGTAAGGGGGAGCGAGTATCCGAGTAGGAACTTGCATTATATTGAGGTACCAAGTACCCACTGAATCTTGTAAGATATAGTATAAGGCTCAGAAGGAATTATGAGGATTAGACGTAGGTTAAAGTGGTTGTGACAGAACTAGTATAAACTCCCGGTGTACACTTCAGTGATTTATCTCCTTACTCTCAATTGTGCTTTAAGATTTATTAATTTTTATTAATTTTTTGATTATTCTGTAATCACCCAATTCACCCACCTCTTGGGTGATAAGCTTGATCTAACATTTGGTATCAGAGCTAGTTCAACTGATGGTGAATTCGACTACATAATCGGGGGTTCTCACTAGATGATATAAGGAATGGAGTCTTGGCTCTTACCCGGACATGACTAGCATAGCTAGCCACCAAGCTGGTTGTACCGGTGATTACCCTAGGCCGAGAGGCAGTGAGTAAAAATAGAGTATGAGGTACCTTAAGTTGTTCCTGGAGGGGCTGACCAGGTTGAGCCTGTGTAAAGTGCCGAAACAGACTTTTTGGTATCAGAGCGTAGGTCTTCTTGTTAAGGTATAATAGCCTAAAAAGGATCCAATGGCAAGCATGGGTGAAGGAATTCTTCCTAATGGAGCTTCTGTCACCAAACCACCAGGTTTCAATGGTGAACACTTTTCTTTATGGAAAAGCAAAGTTCCGAGTATTCGTCATGGCTATAGAATATGGACTATAGGATGTGATTGAAATTGGGAACTACATGCCTATGAAAACTGAAGATTCATGCAAAGTTCCCAAGTCACTAACAGAATATGACGATAAAGAAAAAGGCTTATGACCCTCAACAGTAAAGCAATCTTGTTGATTCAAAGTTCTTTGAGTCAAAAAGAATATTTTAGGATTTGTACACTTCAAATTGCTAAAGAGATGTGGCAAACCCAAAAAGTAGCTTATGAAGGAACATCAAGAATAAAAGAAAATCGAATCAATACACTGATTACATAGTTTGATCTACTTCATATGAAGGAAGGTGAGTTGATAGCTGATTTCAAACTTAGATATACTTAACTTGTGAATCAACTTGTAACGCTTGGGAAATTCTATTATCAGAATACCCAAGTAAGAAGGATATTAAATATACTTTCTAAAGAATAGGAGGCCAAAGTCACAACGATTGAAGAGGCAAAAAGAGAGTCAATGCGATCAGTAGCTTCTCTGTTTGGAAGTCTTTCTGAATATGAAAGCAAACTAAAATTCAAACGAGAACTGGAAGAAGTCGGCAACCAAAAAAAGAAGGGCCTCACACTAAACGTGACAAAGAAAGAAAGTCAAGAAGCAGACGATGAGTTTGATGACGATGAAATGGGCCTGATAATAAGAAGATTCAAGAAATTCTATAAACGCCAAGGTTTCAGAAACTCCCAAAAAAGAGGAACTAGTAGCAGAAGGGAAATGAAGGAAATCATCTGCTACGAATGTGGTAAACCTGGACATATCAAATTAGAATGTATAGAACTATTACAGAAAAACAAAGAAAAGAGAAAAGGAAAATCCTTCAACAGAAAGAAGGCATTTATTTTTGCAATATGGGAAGACAGTTTCTCAGATAAATGAAACAATAATGAAGAAATAGTCAATATGTGCCTAGTTGCTCAAGAGGAAACAAATGAAAAGGTAAATAATTCTGACCCTACTTATAATGAATAACATGATGAATATAATGCTTTACATTCTGAATTCATTAAAGTAGTTAAAGAACTCATTATGTTCAAAAAGAACAGCAAATTGCTTAAGGAAAAACTTAAAGAGGTTTCTAAAAAAGATTGTGAAAATTATCGTTCCTTGAAAAAGAAAAATACCAATCTTACTAAAACACTTGAAAAATTTACAAAAGGAAGTGAGATGTTAAAAGTTATTTTAAAAGCCCAACACTTTTGTGAATGAATGGTCTGGTATTGGATATGACCCAAAATTAGACAAAAATAAAGGTAAAAAGAAAACAGGAGGAAAAATGTATTTGAATTATTTTAGACATTCTGAGTATACATATAATCCTTTCACTCATTGTTATTATTGCAATAGGAAAGGCATTACACTTCATCATGAATTCATAAAAGGAAAGGAATTATAGGAACCTACAAATGGGTACCTAAGGATTCATATGTTCAAAAAGTTATCTGTACTAACCCAAAAGGACCCACAAAGATATGGGTATCTAAAACTTAATTGTCCTCAAGTGCAGGTTTGCTTTAGAGCATCCAGAGCTAACAAATGGTATATAGACAGTGGATGCTCCAAACATATGATCGGTGATCTCGAGAATTTTACCACACTAGAACCAAAAGAAGGTGGCAAGGTAAAATTTGGAGGAAATCAATCCGGAAGGATAGCAGGACTCGGTGAAATCAAAAGCAATAAAGGTATACAAGTCAAGGACATATATTACGTTGAAGGCTTGTGTCACAATCTACTAAGCTTGAGTCAAAGCACAGATAAGGATAATTGGGTGATATTTAACTCAGAATAATGTATGATAGTAAGTAAAAATGACCTACAAATAGAAAAGAAGAACTTGAAGGCAAAACTCAGAGTAAAAATGGAAGGTAACTATTGTAATTTTGATATAAATGAAAATGCTTCTAAAAATTGCTTTATGAGTAATGCCGACGAAAGTTGGTTATGGCATAAACAACAAGCTCATGTTAATATACATCAATTAGACAAGTTACTAAAAAAGGATTTAGTTATTGGTTTACCTAAATTGAATTTCAAAAATGACTTAATATGTGATGCATGTAAAAAAAGGTAAACAAATAAAATCGTCCTTCAAATTGAAAAATGAAATTTCGACCAACAGACCACTTTAACTACTTTACATGGACTTGGCAGGTCCAGCAAGAGTTAAAAGTCTTGGTGGAAATTTATATTTATTAGTTATAATTGATGATTTCTCTATATTTACCTAGGCTATCTTCTTGTCATTTAAGGATGAAAATTTTAGTGAATTCATTGTTTTTGCTAAGAACGTGAAAAATGAGAAAGGTATGTCCATTATAGGTATCAAGATAGATCACGGTAGAGAATTTGAGAATCAAGCCTTTGGAGACTACTATGATACCAATGGTATTGATCAAAACTTCTTTTCACCAAGGACACCACAAAAAAATGGATTAGTAGAGAGGAAGAACAGAGTTCTCACAGAGATGGCTAGAGCTATGCTGAATGAAAAGAATGTGTCTTAAGTTTTCTGGGTAGACTCTATGAGCACTGCATGCTACATTTCAAATAGAGCATATGTCAGAATAAAACTTAGAAAGACACCGTACAAACTCTACAAGAGACGGAAGCCAAACCTTGCTCATCTACACATATTCTGTTGTAAGTGTTTCATTCATAATAACGGTAAAGATAATCTATGAAAGTTTGATTCAAAGGCTGATGAAGGTTTATTCCTAGGCTATTCTAATCAAAGTAAAGCATATAGAGTTCTTAACAAGCGAATATATGTAGTTGAAGAATCAATTCATGTTGTATTGATGAATTTGAATCCTCTGGCAAAAAAATTGACGATGAGTATGAAACAGTTTTTAATCATCAAAATAGCCAGCCTATTCATAATCCTTCCAATCTTGAGGTTGATAAATAGAAAAAGAAGTTGAGTCAGATCAACTAGGACAACCTAAAGCCTAGAAATATAACAAGAGTTATCTTCTAGAACAAGTCATAGGAGGAGTCACTAAAGGTGTAAAAACAAGAAACAAAGTTTTAAATGAAGTTAGTTTCTCTGCATTCATTTCTGAATTGGAACCTTCTATCATTGATGAAGCCCTAATAGACAATGATCGGGTTTTAACAATACAAGAAGAACTCAAATAGTTTAAAAGAAATCAAGTTTGAGATTTGGTACCTTGTCCTAAAGATCATTCGGTCATTGACACTAAATGGGTATTCAAGAACAAACTTGATGAATCCACAGCTATTGTTAGAAACAAGGAAAGATTGGTAGTCAAAGGCTATAATCAAGAAGGTATTAATTATGAGGAAACATATGCTCCAGTAGCAAGATTGGAAGCAAAATGAGTACTCTTAGCCTTTGCATATATCAAAGGATTCAAGCTTTATCAAATGGATGTGAAAAGTGTATTTTTAAATGATTACATTACGAAAAAAGTATATGTTGAACAACCTCCAGGATTTGAGGATATAACAAAACCTAATTATGCTTTCAAACTAAGAAAAGCTTTATATGGTTTAAAACAAGCTCCTAGAGCATGCTTTGAAAAAGGCTTAGTAAATTTCTCATCGATCAAGGCTTTGTATGAGGTAACGTTGATACAGCATTGTTTATAAAATAGAAACGAAACGATATTTTAGTAGTTCAAATATATGTTGATGATATTATATTTGGTGCTACTAATGATCTTTTGTGCAAGAAGTTTTCCGATACAATGCAAGGAGAGTTTAAGATGTCCATGATTGGAGAATTAACATTCTTTCTGGGCTTATAAATTAAAAAAAATTAAAAAAATGAAATATTCATATCTCAAACTAAATATCTTAAATAACTTCTCAAGAAGTATAAAATGGATGAAGCCAATGGAACAAATACCCCCATGAGTTCAACAACTCTTATAGATCTTGATAAGGAAGGATTTGATTACAATATAACCAAATATCGAGGAATGATTAGATCATTACTCTACCTCACAGCCAACAGACCAAATATCCAATTCAATGTTGGATTATGTACAAGATATCAATCGTGTCCTAAGGAATCACATACTAAAGGGGTGAAACGATTTTTTAGACATCTTGCTAACACGAAATAATTGGGTATATGGTATCCTAAAAGGTGACAATGAGTATCTAGTTGCATACTCAGACTCTGATCATGGTGGTTACAAAATAGATAGGAAGAGTATCAGTGGACAATAACAATTCCTTGAAGGTGCAGTCGTTTCTTGGTACAATAAGAAACAAACCACAGTGTCACTATCCTCAACAAAAGCTGAATATATAACAGCTTCAAGTTTCTGTGCATAGGTATTATGGTTGAAACAACAATTACGAGATCTTGGCATTTATCTTACAGAAATTCCTATCTACTGTGACAATTCCAGCACAATAAGCTTGGTGAAAAATCCCGTACAACATTCAAGAACCAAGCATTTTGATGTGAGACATCATTTCTTCAGAGACCATATTCAAAGGAAAGATGTCAAGGTGCTATTTATTCCAACTCATTTACAATTGGCTGACATATTCACAAAGCCGCTTGCCAAAGATCAATTTTTGTTTATACGTAGAGAATTGGGAATGGTAAATCCTAATGAATTGTAAGTTGTTAAGCTTTTATAAATGTTAGATATTATTAATTGATTATGTTTTGATGATAACTAACTTAAGCATCAGAGTATCTAGAAATTTGTTTTACAGGAACTTGATGCTCTGTTAAGAGGTAAGGAAAACAGGGAGTAATCACTCGAGTGATAACTTCCAGTGATCAACAGATCACTCGAGTGATAACTGGAAGTGATGAGTGCATCACTAGAGTGATAACCTGGTAGGGTAGAACAGTTGAGATAAAATCAAAAAAAATGGAATAACGGTTGAATATGAATAGTCAGAAGTGAAAAAGACTGATCACTCAAGTGATGTCTTTAAATCACTTAAGTGAGCACTCAAGTAATCATCAGTGCAGATGAAAAATCAACCCAAGTTTAAACTCAAACCTGTCATCTAGTGCCTAAAAATCATCAAGGAAATATTCATGGGCAATTACAATATTATTCACGCCAAGTACCCGTTCAAATTTGAAGTTTTGTATCAATCATACATGATCCTCGAGTGATGTCAAGCACAGTGGGTATAACTATCAGCATTCTGTCATTTTCACAAAATCTCTTCCAATGATACTCCTAGTGCTCTCTCCAAAATTTTTCACAAACTCTTACCCACTAAATTTTCATCAAAACCCATCCTTTTTCAACATAAAAACCTTCTTGAAATCTCAAAAATCTTAAGCCCTGGCCTCTTGACACTCGGCATCTCTAAACAGGGAAAATAGTTCCCTCACTCAATCTTTATAATGGTAAGAACAAAAGTACCTTGATTCAATACTCCTTCATCCTCCGAGTCTCCTCTATTTCTTCCACCCAAGAAACAGAAGATTTTACAATCATCCAATGCCAAGCCTCATCCACGACAGAAGGTTTAAGAGAAAAGTCCACCAAAGCCAAAATCCAAAGCAAAAGGAGGGAGCTCGCAGTCACAAGGGCTAGAACCAAGAAAGCAACTCCTTCGGGAAAAGGCAAAGAGACTACATTTTCTTCTACACCTCTCTCAGATTCATTCAACACTCCCTCATGGTCCAAGAAAGGTTCAAAGGGAGCTAAGTACAATGTCAAACTTGCCAAGGCTATGGAAAGTATAATAGATGAAGCCTACCAATCACAAGGAGGGAAGCAAGGCACATTAAATTCATATCTGAAAGAAGGAGAAGGAGAAAAGGAAGAAGAAATTACTACTCCTCCAAAGGGATTCAATGTCAACAAACTCAAGGAATCCCCAAAGTTCAAAGAACATTTCTCTCAAAGAAAAATATATAAGATGTTCTACATTGACCTCCAAATTTTATCTACAGTTTTGAAATTAGACTTGAGCCTATATCTTGAACCTTATATGCCCTGGCTTTCTGTAAAACTTCCTTATTGTACACAAGTGGTTAGACGCTTTTATTGCAATTTGGAATCAATAGAGGATGTAATTAGTCTAGCAGTTGAGGAGAAAATGACTACCAAAGTTAGGGGACAAACCATACTAATTTCACCCTCCAAAATCAACATTTGGCTAAGCATAGAAGACCCTCCTGATGATATTCAAGCCAACCTAGATTCAAACCAAATCTTTAGTATTTTGAGCAAGGAACAAAAAACCAGACCAGGCAATGAATCGGTTACGGCACAGGTTTAAGGGTCAATGGTTCAACCGGGGTCGAACCTGTGGTCGAACCGTTCATATTAAAATATTATAATTTATTAGTGGTAATATATATATTAATATATTTTTAAACTTCTATAGATAAAAATGAAGATTTTTAGAAAAAAAATGCTTAAAATTTATTAGTATTAGTTATGGTGTCTGTACTTATGCAATAATATCTCCTTTTTCTATAATTAATTAATTATTATATCCCCAAAATCTTCTTTTTTTTTAAATTTGCTCTTTCTTTACTTACTTTTTTCTTCATTTTGATCTTCAAACTTTCATTTTTCCCTAAAAAATGGCACAAGATAGTAGTTAGAGGAATAAAAAATGTATTTAAAAAAAAGGGACTGGTTCGACCACCGGTTTAGACTGGTCCACTGGTTTTTCACCCCAACTGGACCGAACCATCGACTGGTTCACCGGTCCGACCGGCTGGTTCGGTCCGGTTTTTTTCACAGTGATTTTGAGGCTTGGTGAGAGAGTAAGACCTTTAATTTTCAACCCAAGTGACATGTGTAATATTCACAAGGTCATATGGTATAATTACTCTCGAGCCCTTGTTAATAAGTCCAATAACTTCACATACTTCATTGAGAAGGACTTTAGGAACATGGCCTCTATACTTCTAAAGGAACAAAGAAATTTAGGTGAGCTTATCTTTGCTAAGATCAAGGGGTACAAATTTTCTTGAACCAAGACTAGACCAATGCCTTTCTCCCAGATGATCTCATTGTCCCTAATGAGCCTAATGTAAAGACCCTCCTCATATATCCCTTATTACTGATCTTACTCAGGGTAGCAATGCGTAGTTTAGTTGGCACACAGGAATAGCATGAATATACTGATAATATTAATACAATATTGCTTGATTATAATACAAAAGTTCCCCCACCAGGGGTTACACAATATTTACAGACCTTAATAACTAAAAGGCCTTCAAACAACCAGCAACATTCCTCTTCATGCATACCTCTTTTCTGATCTCAGCACGTTTCCAATGCTCACCTGTCTGAATGGTTGGTTGGGAGGAGTGAGATTCAAGAGAATATTAGTAGTAAACATTACCACTATACATGCCAGATATATATGAATGCATGACATGCTTGCCTACATTATTTCATGCCAACATAATGACATGTTGCATGCTCGATGTTATGACATACATATGGCCATTGCACAAATATAACAGAGCTTCAACCAACCATACATGTTTCACACAAATAGGCAAAGCAGTCACATAATCAATCCAAGACATACATATCATATACATACAGAAAAGGTAAGTTCACTACCTCTCGGACTTTATGTCCTTCTCTTCTTGTCCCTTGATCCGCCAACCATTGCTTTTTCTTTGTCACTTCATGGCCCTAAGTAAGTGATAACATCATTAGAGCCATGAAAAGTGAATGCCCAATGGACCACATTAGCCCTACAAGCTTACTTTCATCCTTGGAGTTCATACCAATTATATTTGGCCAATTTCTTACTCAAATTCGCATGGTAATCAAACTACCAATATTTTTTTACCAAACTTTGGAAAATCATAACTAATTCTATAGAACTCCAATTGAGGTGTTTCAAAGCTCCATTTGATCCTATTTAAGTATAATTTCAAGGAAAAATATTATTTTCTAGAAAATACCAACAAAAAATTCCCAGAATTTCAGAAAACATCATTGTTCTAGATTTGTTTCCAGAAAACAGGACAGAGCTTCACAAATTCATATCTCCTAGCATACTTGTCCAAAAGTTACAAACTACATATCAAATTAAATCTTTATGTATTTACTTTAATTCTGGAAACTATCAGGATTTTTGGACAAGTTTTGGCCCTTGAAACACCACGTACAAGCACACTATTTCAGACAGGACAGATTATCACTATGAACAAACTTACTTCATAAATTCTCAAATTCATATACAAGGATCCAAAAATCATGAACACTTGAATACCTACAAAATTTTTCCTCCTAAATCCAATGGAAGCATCAAAATAATCAAATTCTCAACACTTCACCATGTCACAGCCAGAACAGAAAAACAGAGTCTTAGGAAAAGGTTGTTATTTCTTCGTTTTCTCTTACCTAATCACTTCCTTGCTACTCCTAATCAAGTGATTAGCTATTTAAACACTCGTTGGACATCATTTAGCAATTAAAACATCCTTTAAACTAGCCATGAACAGTATCCCACTTCCAATTTACTCATCCAAACAACAAATCAATCGGTTAAAAAGGAAGCTTACACTTACCTCTACCCATTTCCACAAACGGTTTGGAATTCCGGCAACACCCCAACCGGTGAGATGACGCTAACCACCTACAAATGAAAATCCAAAACCATATAAATGTAGCTCTCGATGAGTAGAAGAAGTTTCCTGAATGGTACTTTGAGAGAGGATGCCGTTTCAGCAGTGTTTCGGAGGAAAGAACTTCCTCTCTCATCCTCCTCCATTTTCGTTCTAATCTTTCTCTCTCTCATTTCTGGTTCTTCCGTGAAAAATGGCTGAAGATGATGATGAATTAATGGTTAAATCAGGTGTTAAAAAGATTGCCACGTGTCAGCACCTGATTGGCCCAAATATTGAATTTTCGCACAAAATACCAAATTCTGCAGATTTTTCATTAACTTTGGAAATTCATATTTAATTGTAAAAATATCTAATTGGAGTGATTCCAAAGGCTATGCAACCATTATTGAGTCTAGGTTTAAGGAAAAATATAACCTTTGGCCATTTGGAAGCTCACTCTTCCCAGAATTTTAATCTTTGAATGTTATCCCAGAAAATAATTAATTTCACTGGGCTAACTTCAAAAATTCATTTCTCTTTGTGTACAACTCCAAATGACTTATGTACCTATAAAATTAAATATTGATAAGTATACTTTCATTCTGGAAAGTTTCATAATTTTTCACCATCATTTACCTATCAAAACATATCACACAATCATCACTGCCATACTAGGAATTTCACCGGTAGCAAAATTACTTTGTGTTCCACTTTACTATATTGTGTGTGACTTCCAATCACTTTGTTTTGTTATTCCCCGAGCTCTTTAGCTCACTAATATAATTCTTTTTAATATCCAAGGATATAAAGAAATTTTAGGGAATTTAAACATACCTCATAGGGACATTTGTTAAAACGAGGCTTAGCAGTCCACTTGATCTAGACCTAATCTTATGTCTTTAGTCCCAAAATTTGGGATATTACACCTAATGAGCCAATTGAGATATTATTACCGGTAGGGAGGAACCATATAAGGAAATTTGGTATTGAAATACCATTGAAGAAGCCCCTAGAGTCCATCCCTAAGAAGAAGAAGAAAACAGAGGCTGAGACTAGTAAGTTAGATTACACTCAGTCCTCTCTGCTCTAGCCACTACCTCTGCACCTTTCTCGGTTTAATAGTAAAACAATACATGAAAGAAGTCCTTAAAGGTTTTCATGTAGACATTTCCAACAGTAACGCTGAACTTGTCACCCACATGGACTCCAAAATGGGTGAGATGGTAGAGTATATGAATAAGCACAATGAGGCAATGCTGGCATACAATCGAGAGATATTAGCATAGCAACAGGCCTAGACTAATGCTATGTTAGAGATTGGGAATCTCCTGAGGTCTTTACACAAGGTGGATACATTGACTTCTGGTACCTCTACCCCTGGACCTTCCATACCTACTTCTGCCCCAGTCCCTGATCCTATTCCTACTTCTATCCCTCCTCCTACCATACCTTAGACCATACCAGCCAACCTTCTCTTCACTATAACTAACCTATCATCATCTGACCAGATTCATATTACTTCTGATGAGCCAGTCCAACCCTAGATAGTGCTCATACCTGTTACCTCACTTGCAGGCACTGAGCCACTTAATTCAGATGATACTAAGGAGATTATGGTCACCTCTCATATCTCACCACCAGAGAACCCTCCTATATTTACACCATATCCAGATGACCCACTCCAGATTCCTCCTATGAACCTCCCCTGAGCTTGATCAATCATCACCTACCTTCTCAGTAGGGTGACACCTATGACACCAGAGCCTCACCTGTTAATATCACACCTATCTTTTCCATGAAACCATCCAGTTCTAGCTCTGTCTCTCTTGACTAATTCGCCCTTTCTAATGATGTCAAAAAGGGGGAGAAGATTGGGAGAATACTGGCTTAGTGATTTTATGATTTGGTAGAATGTACATATGTAGCATTGGGGTGCATATGGGTATATAAGGACTTTAAGAGCATTCTATGTCACTTTGAACATATTTTTGTTATCTATGTTCAAGATATGCAATCATGTTTGAGTTATACATTTTTTGGAAATCATGGTACTTTTTTATGCAAAGTTTTGGTTATTGCTTATATATGTGGTTAAAAGCTAAATTCCTTATTTATCAAAGCAATATTAGTTTTATGCAATGTTAAAACTTTCAAATGAATCAATGAATTTGGAAAATCACTCTTAATGAGTATTTCAAAAACCAACATGTTTTTTCATCATCAAAAAGGGGGAGAATGTTAGATCCAATATTTTGATGATAACAAAAGATGTTAAAGATGATTTAATAATAAATAAAAGGTTTTTGAATGATGTTAAAGTGTGCAAAGCATTGGTGAATCAAGGAGATACTCTAACTGATTCTGTAAGGTATCACTCGAGTGATGACCTAAATCACTCGAGTGATGCAGTCAAAATAGTTTCCACAAGTCTCTTCCAGTTTTTGGAAGGAATCACTCGAGTGACCACTTGAGTCATGAGGTAAGATAAGCTTTAAATATTTCAGTTCGACTCTCTGCCAAGATTTCAAACAGATCACTCGAGTGATGTACTGTACATTGAGTCATTTATGCAGTGAAATACTCTCTACAAAAATCAGAATGGATCACTCAAGTGATGGCCCTAGATCACTCGAGTGATGTAGACTTAGAGCTCTCTGCCAGTTTTCAAAAGGTATCATTCGATGATGACCCATGATCACTCGAGTGCAGATTGCATGATAAATATCTATTATTTATTGATTTTGTTTATCTATATGATTAATCCTTCATTGTATTAGTATTCTAAGTATATTTTCAGAGAAACTATAAAGAGATCATGCAATAAGAAGAAAGAGAACCTTTATGGAACGTAATGTTCACTGACAATGGCTAGTTTTTTAAACATGGAAAATAGTCAGTGCGCCTCCAACAGACATATTGAAATACTACCAACGGATATCACAACTCAGCTACATATATATGGAAGCATTCAATGAAGAAATACAGACACTTACAACACACAAATATATATCAATCAATATACTCTTAGTGTTCTGTTTCTGATATTCATTCTATGTACTTCAATATTCATATATTTACTTTGTGAGAGAGATTTGCTTTACAAACACAATATCTCTGATTGTGATAATTTAAGGTTATGGAATCTTAAATTGGTATTTGAGATTACCTTGTGTAAGGGGGAGTGAGTGTCTGGGTAGGAACTTGGTTGTACTGAGGTGCCAAGAACCCACTCAATCTTGGAAGATATAGTAAAAGGCTCAAAAGGAATTCTAAGGATTGGACGTAGGTTAAAGTGGTTGTGACCGAACCAGTATAAACTCCCAGTGTACACTTCAGTGATTTCTCTCTTTACTCTCAACTGTGCTTTAAGATTTATTAAGTTTTATTAATTATCCAATTATTCTATAATCACCCAATTTACCCCCTCTTGGGTGATAAGCTTTCTCTAATAGGAAGAAGAGTTGGTGAAAATGAAGGAAGAAGCCAAATCAAATCATAGCATTGTTGTGTAGGCCTTGACTCCTCCTCCGGGTCACAAAAAATGGAATGCATAGAGGATTAAGGGTGCGAAGTTTATAAATCTGGTTGTTGCTGAGATTATCATGAGGATTGTAAGTAGTTAAAGCATAAGTATTTAATTTTGAAATTTGTTCATATTGGTAGTGTTTAATTTTCATTTATGATAAATTGTATGCTTAAGGATGAACTCGAAGATTAGTTCAGCCAATGTTCATTCGCTCTAAGTGGATAGAAGGATATATTGTCAATGACGATTAGGAAGGCTGATCACCCCAGTCATGTTAAAGATTTGTGACGAGCTTAGAGCAAAGCTCCAACAAGAGCTGTTGGTAGAGTAATATGGTGAAATACGATCTATAATTCAATCGGAGAAGGAAAATGAGGAGTATAGAACCCAGGAATCCATAACCTTCCCCACAACCAAAGGAAGTTATAACCCACCAGAGCAACCCTTTGGCCAGCCTTCTCCTACTCTGGAGCTAGGAGAACCTTGTATCCTCTATTTGGATGCCTAACTGCTTCGTGTTGTTGTCGATGCTCTTGTTCATACACAAGGTACTACCCATTATTAAATTCCACAGCATTTACGTAGGGTGACTATGACATGTGTTCGAGAGGGGAAAAAGGTGAAGTCGTCCTTGTTCTTGACGTAAAGGTTGCCAGGCTAGGTCAAGCGATAAGATCTTTCATCCTTTGGCCTCCAAATCTTATTAGCACATCAGGAAGACCTCCAATGGTAAAAACTACCTTACTATTACTTGAGATCCGTTGGTGTCCTACTAATAATATGTTTTTATGTTCTAATAATAGGATGAGCAACATGAGGTGAAATGACCCCTTTTGGCACGACTGTAAGAGCTTTACAAAGGCATTCGTCAGATCGATTTGCAGATGCCTCTAAGGATTATGGGCCTAACATTGATGTATCCTTTCACGATTGATAGCAAAGATCTCAGGGAGTTCATCTATTTGGAGGAGATAGATGTAGGATGGGGAAACTTGCAATATGATTAGTTTTTATTCCCTTCAATTAATGCAGTGGTTTTTTGGTTTCATACGTTCAATAATTCATTTATCATTTTATTTCTATTTTAGGTCCTTCCACCACATATGCATTGAGATGGAAATACATGAATTATATGGATTCTTGCGTCCTGCAAATACGAAAAGGGATGGTAATACTTTGAAAGCAAGGATGAGCTATGTGAGCTACACAATGGGAGAGACCAAATTTTGTTGTTATTTAGCACCAATTTTTCAAGGGTACGTATTTTAATTTTTTTTATTTAACAACTTTGAGAAATATTTTCCTTGTCATCTAAATTCATTTTAATCTGTATATGTTGTTATAGTTACCATTGGAGTCTGTGTGTTGTTGTCCTCGCCTCAACACCATCTATTGGTTTGATCCCTTGGGTAAAAAGCCATACAAAGAGACAAAATTTGTCTTCAATATATAATTTTGTTTGTTTGTATTTCATTGATTATTGACTTAAATGAATTGTTCTAATTCCTGTAGTTTTACATTTTAATGAGAGTGCAACCCAAACATATAGATTCCATGGTGGGTCACGCGAGGGTAAAACTATTAGAGACCCAAAGTGGTTTTATCTGAAAGTAAATGGTTTCAATTTAAGTTCTTTCATTGACGGTCGTTTTAGATATGAATTTTATTGATTTTAACTAATTGCTTTTGATTTATAGTGCCCTCGACAACTAGGGCCCACTAAATGCGGCTAATACGTTATGCTTTATATGTATAACTTCATTCAGAGCGGAGTTACAAGAGATTTTCAACAGGTAATTAAATGATAACATTTTGGGTATTGTGATTAAGTTGCTAATTAATTTTTTCACTTGATTGATTTTATCTAAACTTATTTTCTAATTTGCAGATTTTTTTATGATGAAGCTGCCTACTTACATGAAGACATTAATTTGATCAGAGACTTTTTGGCTGGGCAGTTTCTTCAACACATAGATCAATAAAAATGTATTTTTTGTTAGTTAGTATAGTTGTGTAAAAGACAACATTTTTGACACTTTGTGGTGGTTCTTGTACATAATATATGGTAGTAGGAGTTAATTAGCTAGTACTGGATGTTTCCTTACCATTTGTAAGGAGATTGTGGTTTATTCTTCGATCCTATTTATGTGGTCTTGAATTGCTGGGCAACGAAAAAATATAAATTTTTTTTAAAAAAATACCTTTTACGTCCATAAACAAAAGAGACGTATAAAGACACTTTAGGCGTCCCTTTTACTAAAGTATCCACTTTAGGCGTCCCTTCTTAATGGATGTCATTTCTATTATATACTACGTCACTCACATAGACGTTCTCCCATAAAAGGATGTTAAAAGACCTTAAAAATAGACATTAAAAGTGCTTTCTGTAGTAGTGTTATGACATGCGAATCCAAGAAGATTTATTTGCATAGCTCTAATAACACTAAGATTTAGGGCTGTGTACTCCTTTTCTAGATTATGCATCTCAGAGTCTCCCTCTGCCTTAGAGCCTATGAATATGTACATGATTATGCGAAAGGTGAACCTTCGTAGCTCGGTGAGGAACTCGATCTCGCCCATCTTGCTCCATTTGTCTAGTGAAGATATGGCAATGTCTTCAATTTTGGTCAAGTAAAAGGACAAGGCATCCATGCCATTAATAGAAGCAGAAGTAAGGGATTGAAATGAAGGATTTCTTTCCTATGAGCTCTACTGTGGAAGCTAGCCAACCAGGCTCAAATTTCTCATCGCCCATTATAACCTTCTTACATCCTTCAGGAGTTGTCACAATACACTTGGATACCAAAACATCAACGCCTTGTATATGCCAGGGTCGTCATATCTGCATTATTATGTTATGTTCCAATAATTAGATCAAGAACCATATTTGCGAAATAAACATAGAGAGAGAGAGAGAGATTGATTTTATATATACCGACTTCTTGACAAAGGATTCAACATAGGAATCAGGACGACCAGAGTTGAAGGCCAAGAGAAAAGACCACATATTGCCAATGATGGGTAATCCCATCCCATGTCTCCAGGAGGCAAAGTATGCTACTTATCACCTAAGGGACGTTCATGGATCCACCAATTCACATTCTTGAGAAGCCATCTCAGCACCATGAGACCACCGAAGATTGCTGCAGCTAGCATAAAGGGACCTATTTCAATAGCTATTATGGAGAACTACTATTATAAGGGTAGTTACTTGAGGAGAGAGTTGTGCGTCTCTCTTGCTTGTGTTCTCCTCTATTTATATTGGACCCAGTTTCCCAAGGATGAGCTGGGAAAGCTTTTCCCATATGGACTGTCCAGATGGATCTGGACGGTTCAAATTTGATTTTTTAAATTAGTTATTTTTAAATAAAAAAATATTTTTTTGAAAAAATATTAGTTAAGAAATTATCCTTATTTTAGATTCTTTACCCATTAAAATAATTTTTTTAAGAAAATAAAACGTAAAAAAAAATTAAATCTAGACTTTCTAGATGTGAGGAGCTCTCCCAGCTTACCCTTTGGATTAGCAGAGAAGATTGTTCCATTTATATTAGTCCTGGATAAAATAATTGGTCCTTGTTTTCGTGATTCATAATATTATTTTCTATATATTTTTAAAGTCTCACTTTCTTTGAAATTAGAAGATACATCACTAGCAAAATTGAGAAAAAAAAGGAAAAAAAAAATAAATTTGAAGATATTCCGACATTCTTTTCTCCTAATGCACAACTTTAACTATAATGTCATTTTACTCTTTCTAGTCCCCTTTATAAGGCACTTTGAACTAATTCACATAAACTAAGGAATAACATTTAAATCATTAAATCGGTTTTCAATTACTAAATTTTTCTAACTTTACTCTTATTAATTAAATTTTGAAAGAGGGAGAAAAACATGGAAAGCTACATTTAAACATTAATGCAATGATGAAATTGACAAATATGCATTAATAAAATGATCTCTAAATGGCTTGTATTAAATACCATATTACCTTTCTAGAAGGTACTCCCTTTGGTCCTTATTATAAGGCACCAACTATCAACAATTTTTGTTCCTTAATATAAGGCACCAACTGCCTCTAACTGACTCATTTATTTCATTTTTCCTATTATGCCCTCTTTTGGTAATTGGCCATTGACTATTGTGTTTCCACTACATGCTTCTCTCTCTCTCTCCCTCATTTAAGTTTCCACATCATTAAAATAGGGGTAAAGGTGGAAATTTATATCAACTGGACACCAATTTAATGACTCAACTTCCATTCCTTGGTCTAAGAGAAATGGCAGTTGGTGCCTTATTATAAGGACTAGAGGGAGTACCATGTAATAGACCCCAAAAAGTGTATTCATTAATTAGGCATATTTTCTAGTGCATTGTGCAAAAGGCTCATAAATGCAAGGTACTGAAAACCATATCAGACACTGAAATAGCTAGGGCACTAGGTTAAGGTTTAGTGGTCAGACCAGGGTCAATTAAAAAAATATGTATATAATTTAAATGTTCATGCATACCATTTAAAAAACTACATGAGAGTTTTTTTTTCAATAAATAGTCCAATATAAGCTCCTGAATTTAATATCTACAAAAATATCATTAAATACATAAGGATTTTTCTCCAACTAATGCCAAAATTATTCCACAATCCTTTTAAAGCTCCTTGCAATTCAAAAAATTTTGGGAAAATAATTTTTTTTTAAAAAAAAAGCCAAAACGACATCGTTTGGAGTATAAAAAAGTAAAAAAAAAACAATAAGCCAACACGTGACTAGGCTGGATCACCCCGGTTCACACCGGGTCAACCGGTTTAGTCAACCGCGATTTTCTGCATTCAACTGAACCGAATTGGCGACCGGTTCACCGGTTTCCAGTCTGAACCGGTTGGTCAAGTCCGATTTTCAATACACTGCATAAATTAGATGCATTTCACTGTTCATTGTCCTTATATTCATGTACTCTATAATTAAAATTAAATGTGTTTTCCTGCCAAGGATATTAAATGTGTATGATGGCATCAATTACAAATAATTTTCCCACCTCTCTCTCCTCTTTTTCTATTTTCAATTGAAATTAAATAGGGATAAAATTGAAAAAATATCATTAATTACCCAACAAATGAATTATATTTTAAACCAAACTTTTTTCTTGCAAGTAACTTATATTTAAGTTCATAGTGGTATTTTTAAGTCTTTTATTTTGGTCATATTTTAGAAATTTTTAGTTGTTGGTGTATCTTTTCGTAGCTAAATGGCAATGTAATAACTTTATTGGTCAATGCAATGACTTGTTTTAAAATTGTTCATTTGTAATTGATGCATGACTAAATACATTAAATGCGTGTTCATTTCTTGGTCCAAAGAAAGTGGTTCAAGCATATACATTTATGAGCATTTATTTTGATGCAAGTATTCAAATGTTTCATTCAATTACATAGGTGAATGTACCCACCCCACTACATACAGTGAATAGAAGATTGAATGCAGAAGGAACTCTTAATTATCTTTTTGGTGCTTATTATAATTTCATTTTAACTCATTCTTACATATTAAGTAATGATAGTTAATTTATTAAATATACATAAATAGAGGCGCTATATATGTTTGACGCAAATACATAACGGCTTCAAAACATGATTTATTAGTATCTATTATAACGTTCTAATATAACATCCGTTATATATTGAGGTTTGGTGAGCTCATGATGTGCATATTGTTGTCATGATAAAAAAAAAGGTTCACGTAAACAACCGTTATATATACAGTAATGCTACCATAATAAATAAAAGTCTCAAGTAAACAACCGTTATACATTATGTAACATACATAATCGTGCTTTCACAAAAAAAAACCGTTATATACACTACAAAAAAATCAACTTTCAGCGGCGACTTTTATCGCCACTGAAAGTATAAAAGTCTCCACTGAAAGGTTTTCAGCAGCAACAAAATGTCGCCACCGAAACGACTGTCGCTGATACTTTTAGCAGAGACATTTCTTTGTCGCCGCTGAAAATAGACAATCAGCGGTGACATTTTGTCGCCACTAAAAGTACATGGGAAGGAACCAAAACAAACGTCGCCACTAAAAGTAGGGTATAGGCGGCGACATTTGTTGCCGCAGAAACATGTATCAACGGTGACATTTGTGTCACCACATAAACTCTTATCAGTAGCGACAATTTTGTCGCTGCAGAAACATGTATCAGTGGCAACATTTTTGTCGCCACAGAAACATGTATCAGCGGCAACATTTTTTTCGCCGCAAAAGCTCTTATCAGTGGCGACAATTGTGTCGCTGTAGAAACATGTATCAGCGGCAACAATTTTGTCACCACAGAAACATGTATTAGCGGCAACATTTGTCGCCACCGAAAGTTACAATTTTTTTTTTCAATTTTTAATGTAAATTACTAAAATCAAAACCTATATTCTATTAGTAAAGATCAAAAGTAATTTTAAACTAGCAATGATATAAACACAATTCTTCAAAACTAACATTTGATTCTTACAATGCCTCAAAACTAATATCAAGTGTTTAAATGTCTTTTACAAGGTCTAAAGATTGTCCATTGAAAAGATTAAACATGAAAACTATAGAGAATGACCAGCTTATAGGCTAATAAGACTAGGAGTTGATGAAATTGTGTTCGCTCTGCTTCCATCTTTGCACGCTCTGCTTCGATCTTTGCACGTTCTTCTGCAAGATTTGCTTCCATCCTTACACATTCTTCTACAATATTTGCTTCCATCTTTGCACGTACCTCTTGAAATTTTATGAGTCATAATTAGTGAGTTATGTTTTAGAAAATGTGCAAGACATGAGACACGACAGTTATAAAATTTTATGAAATATTGACATGCTTGGAGAGAACTAGCATGGACTCGTGTTTCACTGTCAATTAATGCTGAAGAATTATGCATGAACTCGAATTATGTTCAACACGATGCTTTATTATCATAGACAACAACATATATAAAGTGAAGGCAACAAGCCTGGGTCAACTGAGTAGTGGATCAATATTGAGTTTCATATACTAATTTTTGAAAGCTACCTGAATAACTTCATCAAGCATATTAAGGTCCAGCACATTTGGAATAGAACCAGCACCAATTCCTTGGATAAAATGCTTGCCTTCAACACATGGAAGTAAAACAGCAGTCAGTAATCATCCTGACACTGTTTGTATAAGGTTTTTCTCAAGTAGAAAAGAGACATATTCAAAGATTTATGCATGTCACCTTAAGACAATTATACAACCAATAAGTGATAAATTAGGAAATGAGGTTGATAATTTAGAGGACAATCAATCTAGATTAAAGCTTCCAATATATATATGATTAAAAACTCATGAAGATCTCATAGATGGGTGAAAGTTTGCTTGAATCTTTCAATGCAAAACAGCTGGATCTCCATGGATTGTTCCAAAACATTTTTGACAGAACACAAACTCTAACAAAGGAAGCCGTATATGGATTTCAACTACTTAATTCTTGTCTAGTATAAAACAAACATAAAGATTCAGTCATGTATACAGAGAAGGAAGTCACCTGGCTTTCCTCCACTCAGGACCGCACTTTCAGCTGGTTCCACACCATACCTGGCAAGAAAACAACGGAAATCATGAAATTAGCATAAATGTCAAGAACAAAAAGTCCTTTGACCAGAAAAACATGAAATTTAATGACACAAACCTTGATATATGGGTTTCTTTCCTTGAGGAACTTTCCAGTACCAGTTATTGTCCCCCCTGTTACTATCCCTGCAACCTATGCCAGTGTTGCCACTTGTTGGCTCCACAAGTACAGTCTTTGATCACTATCATTTGATCACCATCATTAAACATATCAGTGAGATTAAAAGTTGTGTGAAGTATGTATTGATCTATACGGACACAAGTGCCATGCAAAATAACATAACATAAACATTGGGGAACAATTCTGAATATGTGGCCAAATGTAATGAATGCCTTGAAACATATGTTAGCCATGATATAAGCAAATCTGAATGAAACATGCACGTTCATGGAAGCTTTTGGAAGAAAGAAACACAGCCAGGATTGAAGAACATAATTAGGATTTTAATACCATTATTGGAAAAACAAAAAAAGGGAAAAATAGAAAAAGTGAGAAAGTGCATTGTTTTAGAAGAACTAGCAAGTCATTCGAAATCTTAAAACCTCAAAAATTTCAAAACCAAAAAGAAAAGGAATGATACTTGGAGCACCCAATTTTAAATGATTTAACAAATGATTGAAGCCCAAAATTTATGGTAATTAACTAGCAATATTATATCACTTACTCAATGTTCACACGGTTCTATGACATAGGCCCACTTCTAATTGAAATCCCTTTACATTTTTCCCCAATCGTATACAGCTAGTTGATTTGCAATGTAAAAGCTGATTTATCAATCATCAACGGTAATAATCACAGCACAATCTTGAGTTTTCAAGCCCGCAACTAGAAATAGGGTTTTCAAAATATTCATATGGTTAACAAGTGATTACCAAAAATCATTGCTCAAATGCCAAATCCATTTAATACACCAAGACTAAATTGTTTCGAAATGTCGAATTCATCTAACACACCAAATCAACATGTACCCAATTAATACTATACCACTTGAGACATATCAAATAGCTTATAATTAAAAATTCTTGGCCTATGAATAGCAAGAATAAAGTTAATGCTGGGCTTTGTTTTCATAAGTTCATGTTCTTATTTATTAGAACAAGAGCAATGTAATCACAATATTTATAAGCTGTAACATGATTTATAAGTTAAAAAAATTCCAAGGAACAATAATTGTTAGCTTAGATATGAGCACATTTGAATACAAAATCTCCTTTCTAAGCTTGCATCACAGAATCTAACAGCCCCAAGCATAACATCAGATACTCTTTCCTTTTTGGATTATTGTTCATCTCTTATATTTAACAGAAATTATAAAACATAACCAGGTCACAACATAAACAGATAAATAGATAATGCTTTCTTTGGTAAATAACAGATAATGCATTTTGTAGAAAAAATATCTAAGTGAAATGGAAAGAATTGACACACAACTCTATTCTTGCCCCTGCTCTCACATGGTATCCAGTTATTTTTCTTCTCAACTATTTACATTGATGAGAAACATATCTAATATCAAATCAACGTGACTAAGTACATACGAGAGGGTGGAACTTGTAAGCCTATTTTCCTGTTTGTTTTATCAATTACATATATCTAGGTTAGTCTTAGATATTTTGTCTTCCGATGATGTTATTATATCTACGAAGATAAATCTAAGATATTAGAAGTAAGTAAAAGAACTTATATATAAGATTTTAGTATCAGTATTAGGTGGCTTCTTATATTAACACCTTTTGCGCTCAATTTTTATCTATCAAATAAAGCTATGCATTCTACAATACAATCTCAATATTATTGTAGGGAAGAAAGGAAATGTTGTCAATAAATGGGTAGAACAAATTACCTGTGCTCTAAATTTAACAACCTCTTGACTAAGGCTATCATTTGTCCTCCTAGCATCATCCCCCACAATCATTGGGGAAAATGAAAAATCGAAGCAAATTCATGCAGCAGAACAAAAGCAATACTCCTAACAGAAGCTAAGGTCTCGAAAATGAAAAACCGAAGCAAATCCATACAGCAGAACGAAAGCAATACTCCTAACAGAAGCTAAGGTCTAGAAAATAAAAAATCAAAGCAAATCCATACAGCAGAACAAAAATCGAAATCCATGGTATAAGAAGTGTATAACAATCTAAGTATTCAAGACAAGAGAAAGGGAAGTAAAGCCTGTTGGCAACGCAGGACACTTCACAAAAATCAAAAATAAAAAAGGAGGCAGTTTGGTTCCAGACAGCAGAACGTTAATCTTACTTGAACAAAGGAGGCAGTGACCTTGGACGATCAACCGACGGTGGCTTGAGGAGTAGGTGGCAGCAGCGGCGATGGAAGGAGCAGCGGCGACGGCAGGAGCAGAGGCCGGAGAAGACGCGATGAAAAGCACGAACGAGAACGGTTTCGCGGCAGTGGGCAGCAGAAAATAGAATGAAGAGGGAGGGAAGAGTGTTTTTACTTTTTTACATTGTGGAAGTGTAGTCTTGGAATATTATAAAATTGGTATAGTCAATTTAGTCATAATTTGACATAAATATTCTCTCCTTTAGAAAAAACCTTAAATTTAGAGGTTTTGTAAGAGAGGGGAGGTGACCACTAAAAGACAAAAATCCTCCCCTCCACTCCCCTCCTCTACCTCCAACCAAACATCTATTTTTAATCTCTAACCCTCCCCTCACCTAACCTCCCCTCCAAAAACCCCAAAGCAAACAAAGCCTAAGGCAATCTCCAATGAATTGGAGCTGGAAGAGGGAAACGCAAAAAAAATACCGCCGAGACTGAAAGTATTGGCAGGGAATATTTTAAAGATTATATAAATAGATTCTTTTTAGCAAATTGCATAAGTTGTCAATTAGCTCAATTAGCGAAGCATTTCAATTGAAGCAATACGTCTTGTGTTCGAAGCATAATAGGCATGCTATATTATTATTTTTTTTCTTTTTGTGAAGCAAAATGAAATTAGGAGGGATCGAACTTTGGCCTTCTAGTTTACTCAAGAAACCACGCCACTTTGCCAATAGCATCTTATTGATGAGCTTTGAAAACAAATAATAAAAATATAAAAAACTAATTAATTACAAAAAATTTTATTTAACTATATCTTTCTCACATTCCTTATTTAATTACTATTGACCCAATCAATTATATTATATTTTTTACAGTTAGATGAAAAACTATTATTTTTTCACTCTCTCTATTGCTAACATTCACTATATAATATTATCATTCCATTTAAGTATAGTACTTATAAAAAACAAGTATACTATAACAACCCAAGAATTTAAGATATTTAAAAAAATCAACAATAACTAATTATCTTGTCAAGTAAGCTAATTGAAAAATAAGAAAGATAAGAAGAAACAATGGATATAATTGAACTATTGTCTTCTCTCCATACCTTATAAACTATCCCTTCTCTCATGCTTGTACTCTCTTCTTCACACATACATTGTATCTTTAATTCTCCATCTTACACATGTATATATACACACCATTACCAACATAATTATAATTCCTCTCAAATAGATACCATACTACTCTCTTTCCACTCCCTCCCTCTCACTATCTCATACATAACACATTATCTCTTAAACTCTCTCTATCTTACAATAATCCAAGGAATTACTTTATTTTTTTATAAAAAATTACATCAATAAACATATTTATTGTATAAATATCATAAGGTTAAGAAAAAAAACTAAAATTTTTTAAAAATCACAAACAAGACTTTTAGCGGCGACACTAAAAGTCGCCGCTGAAACACCCTTTCAGCGGCAACACTTGAAAGTCACCACTGAAAGGTATACCTTCAGCGGCGACAATATAATGCCGCCGCTGATTGTACCCCCTTTAGTGGCGATAAAGTATGTCGCGGCTAAAAGTAAATACTTTCTGCAGCGACCTTATTGTCGCCGCTGAAAGTTAGACTTTCAGCGGCGACACTAAAAGTCGCCGCCAAATGTCGTCGCTGAAACTCATTTTTTTTGTAGTGATATAGTATAGACATGTATAATGGATATTATATTATAACTGTTATTTATTTGATAGAAAAGCGAATAGGTTTAATTAAGTGACCATAATATATAGTATATACATAAATAATGGTTTTTAATAAGAACTTTTATTTTTTAAACAAAAAATAGGGGCTTCACCTTTTGCTATCCCCCTTGCATGATCAATGGCTTGCCACTGCCCATAGCATATGACATTCTATCGTAACATTTGATCTCTCCTTCTATACCAAGTCTTGGTTAAGGCTTGAATATGATCCATCCCACATTGCATGACTATACACGAAGTGTGAGGGTCTGTTCTATTATATAGTAAAGTCCAACAAGCAAAGTAGAAAATTTACTTCATGCATATATTATAAGACTCTATATCTTGATTAAAAGGATCATCAAACAGTATACAAAATGACTTTTCAGCATAAAAGATTTTTCTCTCATCTCCAAGAAATCTAGCATATGGCCGATGTGTAAATTCCTCAATTGAATCAACATAGTCAAATCTTTATAAACGTTTCAACAACTTCTTGTAATAGAAGAGGAATCTTCAATCAGAGTAATGTATTTTTACCAAAAAATATGAGCACAATTAAAGTCAAAACATAGCTACAAATAATAGATTAGGTAAATCATACCTCCAAATGAAAAGAACAGACCATATAAAAAAATACAATCAAACTATGGCTCACGAATTAAAATGCGAGTTAAGGTGGTGCGGTTGTCACTAATGGCCTTTTTACTCGTAATGTACGTTTGTACCAAGCTGTAACCAAATGTAAAGACCGTGATTTGGGAAAGTTGGAAGCGGAGACGGGTTGCCTCACATTAGTTAAAGAAGTAAACGAATGGCTCATTCTTTGATGAACTCACAGAGGAATGAATACTTTTACCTTTTTGACCGCCTCGTGGGCCCCGGGGGGTTCGCTATCATTTTTAAGCTAGTTTATGAAACCGCATCAGTTATTAAACCAATCGGGGTACTAGGTTAAAGGTCAGTAGGTTGAATCAGAGTCAAATTGGAGCTAAGCCAATGAAAAATTGAATATTTTAGTCTTATTAATATAAAATTTTAAAGAAAAATTAAAAAAAATAATTTTCTTAAAAAAGTAAAATAAAATAAATGTCGAACCGGACCAGTCACTGAACCAGCCTGGTTTACCGGCAGGTCCTGTTTGAATTTCATAAACTAGGTTTTAAGTAAGCCAAGAACCATAGAAAAATTGTAAGAATAAACCAAGTTAGAATAAAAAGAATTTTGGGAACGGAGTGAGCATAGCTAAAGCTTTAAGCTTTTGAAAAATCTAAAGGCTCATATTTGAGGTTAGACCTTAGAGAGAAGGTAGGCCAATTATATTATAAAGATAAATTAATAATTCAAAATTTTAACATATATAAATTTTAATTAACAAAACTGCATTTTAAATCTTTTACAGAATATTTTTAATGGTATTAAAAATGGGATTAAAGTGTAATTTTGACCTCTTATCAAAGGTAACATACAACTTTTTAATTCCAAATCAATTGATGAAGTAATTTTATAAGAACCGAATTTTAGAAAATTGAAGTAGTAGTTTTGGAATAATGGGTGTGATACAAAGTCTCACATTGGATAGGAGGTTGAATAATTATGAATATTAAAATTTAAATTGACATGTACATCTTCACATGAGCTAACTCATATGCATATTAGCTAAGAATAAACATAAACAAAAATGAATTTCGTGTGTATACTTTAAACCTTTAAGCTGTTGGCAAAAAAATTAAGTAAACATATTAAATTAATTTATTGGGTACCGATTAAAAACAATCTTATCTGGTATAATACAATATTATATAGCAAAATGATTTTACTTTTTATTTTATAATTAAATATGTATGCCCTCCACAACGGATTTCATAGCCAAGACTACCTTAAAATCTGGTTTTAAGATACAAAACTTATTATTAAGAACATATGCAACATAGAAAACCAATTATTGATGGTGCTCTGTATAAATATTTTATTTTTCAAGCAGTAAATTATAAAATATCATTGAACAAATGATAGATTTTCTGATCAATATTATTAAAATTTTCGATAATTAACCACCACACATACAAAAGTTCAGATCATGAGGATCTTTCAGTAGGACTTTACAACAGTTTCCACTGTACCAATATATATATCATTATGGAGTCCCCATAATACTAATATGATGGTAACCAAGAAGCATGTGGATCTACATAGAAAACACATATAAAGAGAAAATATATTTAATATAAAACCAGAAACGCTGAAGATAGCGTTTTTTATTTATTAGTCTATCCAAGAGTGATCATGCTTTAGAGACTTTATGGATCCTCGCCACGCAGTTATCAACAGGCCTTGTGTGTGGGAGGAATATCACTGGACTCTTGGGATTCAGTCGTTCAAGCCTACCATATACCAATCAAGACATTAATTATTAATTATTTATGCAATTAGCTATAATCTTAATCAATAATTGACAAGTTAATCAATGAGTGTGCACGTACTTGTAGTTGAAAAGGAAGTGATGGAGAAACACAATAATTTCCAGCTTTGAAAGTTCCTTTCGTGGACACAGCCTACTTCCTGCTCCAAACGGCATAAACTCACTAGCTTTCGGGATAAAATTCTAAAATACACACATAAAATAAATGGTTAAAAGACATTGTTTAACTGAATATTATTAGAAATATACAACGTTAGCATATGAAAAATGTGTTTATATCTGTGTATGCGCGCGCACAACTCACATCCCATCTGGAAGGATTGAATTTCATGGGATTTGGATATATCTTAGGATCATGATGAACAGTCCTGAACCAAGCAAGGGCTCTCCATCCTTTAGGAACAAGGTAGCCTGTATAATTCCAAATTAGTTAGTAGTATCAAAAAACAAAAACAAAAAATGAAAGCCTTGTGATAAATTAGAATCAAATGATTTAAGTCAAAAGGATTGGAACCAACCATTGATATACGTATCTTTTTTTGCCTCTCTGAAGACCGTCAATGAGAATGTAACCAAACGCATAGTTTCATCAACCACCTATATATTAAACATAGGAAACAAATTTATATATAGTATATGACAATTTCAATCTAAGGTTTGTAGAAAGTTTTGTAATAGTAAATCATCACGTGTGTGGGTGTATAATGATACATGCCTTTGAAAGGTACTCCATTTGTCGAATTTCCTGCATTGTCAACCAAGTTTGTGTTGGAGGCCTCTTTTTGATGATTTATTCTTGCTCAGCCTGCACAAATTAATTAAATAATCAATGTATATATTAGTGCAAGTTAAAATATTTGAGTAAAAATTACATTATATTCGCCTTCATCTTTGTCTATGCAAAAGAACTCGTGTTTTACGACTGTATCATATCTTAATTTTCAAATAGCAGGTTTGAACACAAATTTTCCCGAAATTTACAATATTTTAGAACTTGAAAGGGAAAATTCATGGTACCTTGGCCCTTTGGAAAATTTCTGGGTGTTCATGCAAGTAAACTGTTGCCCACATGGTAGTGTGAGCAGAAGACTCATGACCAGCATTCAAATACATTAGTATAGTATCAATGATTTGCTCATCATCCAATTTGTTTCCATTTTCATCTGTTGCGTTAATAAGACCATCGATCATGTCTCTGGTTTTTCCATAATGAACATTTTCCTTCATTTCTTTCCTTCGTTGGTCAACAACACTTTGGAACACAACCACTAGTTTTTTCCTAGCCTGAAAAACAAACAACAAACGCACACATAAATTTAAGTAGAAGGTTTAGATGCATCAACTGCTATTCAACCAATAATGCTCTATGGTAAGGTTTGGCTTTGAAGGGACTACATTAGTACAAAGTGGGATTAGTTAAGATTAGAATGTTGAGATGGATGTATGAGGAAGGGTTGGAGTGGCATTTATTGGATGTCTTTGGTAAGGAATGCTCTGTGGTTTATACAAGAAAAAATAAGATTCATGATAAACTTGTATGAGGAAGGGTTGGAGTGGCATTTATTGAATAAAAAATTGTAGAAAATCATTTGAAATGGACATATATAGAAAAGGCTATTGGATGAGCTAATAAAGAGAGTAGACCAAGTTGTTTAGAGCCTAGTGAAAATGAGTAGATGAAGACCCCAAAAAAATATTAAATGAAATTATTAAGTGAGACCTTTTCATTAATAATTTATCAAAAGATTTGATTTTTGATTGAGTTCAATGGCGTCATATGATCATGTAGCTGACCCAATATGGTGAGATAAAACTTTGTTGTTGTTGTTAAGATGTATCAATCTATGTAAAAGTGCAATTCTAATTGTAGAGTGGAACTGTGCATACGTACATTAATGGCCTTGTGAAATGCAAATCCAGGAAGATTGATTTGCATAGCTCTAATACCATGATTTAGGGCTGCAAACTCCTTTTCCATATTATGCATCACAGCATCTACCTGAGAGCCAACGGAAATGTGCATGATGATGTGAAAGGTGCATCTTCGTAGCTCAGTGAGACACTCAATCTCTCCCATCTTGCTCCATTTATCCAGTGAAGATATGGCCATGTCTTCAATTTCGGTAAAGTAAAAGGACAAGGCGTCCATGCCTTTAATGGAAGCAGAAGTCAGACGCCTTAGGCGTTTGTGTTCTTCATCAGGAATTGAAAGTAACGATTTCTTTTCTGCGAGCTCCACAGTGGAAGCTGACCAGCCGGGATTAAATTTTTCATCATCCATTAAAACCTTCTTGCATCCTTCAGGTGTTGTCACAATAATACTTGGACAACCAAACATCAACACCTTGTATATGCCAGTGTCCCCATATCTGCATTATTAAATTAAGAAAAAAAAGTGAATTAGCGACGGGATGTTAAAATTCTGCCACAAAGTCCTTTGTTACTAGATAATTGGCGAAGCAATTTCGTCACTAAACTAACCAGTGATAGAAATTATCACCAAAAAAACTAACGATAGAAATTCAGCAACTAAATTATGTCGGTAATTTTGTTTGTTTAGTTGAAAAGAATAAAGAGAGAGTGTGTGAGTTAGTGAATTAGAGTTTATATACTTTTTGACGAAGGATTCAACGTAGGAATTAGGACGACCAGACTTGAAGGCTAAGAGAAAAGACCACATATTGCCGATGACGGGCAATCCCATATGACCAGGAGGGAGTAAGTATTGGTTATCACCTATAGGACGCTCATGGATCCACCAATTCACATTCTTGAGAAGCCATCTTAGCACCATAAGACCACCAAAGTGTTGGATGTGGGAAAATAATAAGTCCCACATCGCCTAATTCTTTGATGCTGGGCGGTGGATTTTGATATAAAAGGGGGCTCTCCTCCCCCTTTCAAAATCACCCCTCAACTTGCATTCTTTTTTCTATAAGGCATTTTGTATCTCATCCTATGTTATAGTATTTCACTTATAAATTATTTAGAGTGAAATTAGATTCTGATATTTTCTTTATTGTTGTCTTATTTATTATTTATTAGCTATTATTAAATATAGTAGTTGTGATTTATTAAATTATTAAATTATATCTAGAAACTCTATTTTCTAGTATTGTAATTTTTTAGTATAATCGGCTATGCTCTATATATCTCGCTTCCGCAACAATTGGTATCAAATCCAAGGTTCTGTTTAAGTATGCTATGTGGTTGCATATAATCTGAACTTCCACATCAGAAAAGAATTACCTTGAGGTTTTGCATTTGCAGCTATTAAATAATATTTGGAACAGAAATAGAGGATAAAAAGATTGAAGAATCCACATCAAGTGTCAACAATTCGTCATCAGCATCTTCGCTTTTGACGAGAATTATGCCCAATGCAAAGTTCACATTTAAAATTTTTTACGGATCAAGACATTTTGAGATGTGGCAAAGCGAGGTTCTTGATGTCCTTCTGACACAACAACTAGATTTTGCAATTGAAGAAAGGAAACCAGATAGAATGGGGGAGGAAGATTGGAGGATCATTAATCATGTTGCTTATGGTACTATTCGATCGTTTCTTTCCAAATAACAGAAGTATCCATACACAAAGGAAAATTCTGCATGTAGATTGTGGAAGGCATTACAGGATAAATTCCTAAAGAAAAGCATTCAGAATAAGCTTCACATGAAGAAAAGATTGTTTCGCTTCACTTATATTCATGGTACCACAATGAATGATCATATCACCAGCTTCAACAAGTTGGTAACAGATTTGCAGAATTTGGACGTGACCTTTGAAGATGGAGATGTGGCCTTGATGTTGTTGGGATCACTTCCTGATGACTATGAGCACTTGGAGACTACTCTACTTCACGGCAAAGAGGAAGAATCTCTCAGAGATGTTTGTTCTGCGCTATACAGCTATGAACAAAGAAATAGGGATAAACAAAGAGGCGGAGAAGTAGAGGCACTAGTCACAAGAGGGCGTGCTGAAAATCAGTCAAGATCAAGGAAAGGGAGATCCAAATCGAGGTCCAGACCCAGTAAGGATGAATGTGCCTTTTGTCAAGAAAAGGGCCACTGGAAGAAGGATTGTCCAAAGTTGAAGAACAAAGCCAAACAGAACAATGGGAAGGCTGCTATGGATTTAAATGTAGCCGATTGTAATGATGAAAATTCATATTTTTCATTATCTACAGTGACGTCGTTAAAAGTGTCAGGCGTATGGTTGTTGGATTCAGCTTGTTGTCATCATATGTGTCCCAACCGAGACTGGTTTACTAATTTCCAAGAAGGAGGATGTGGAGTTGTCCACACAGCAGATAACACTTCACTTACCGCATATGGCATTAGTTCAGTTTGATTGAGGAACCATGTCGGATTGATCAGAACATTGACAGATGTTCGATATGTACCGGATTTGAAGAAAAATCTCATTTCTGTGGGAACTCTAGATTCAAAGGGGTATAAGATCACTGTAGAAAGTGGAGTGATGAAGATACTTTCTGGTGCACTGGTGGTAATGAAGGGTATTCAGAAGAACAATAATAAGTACCATTATCAAGATAGAATTGTTATTAGAATAGCAGCAGTGACATCCAGTGATGAGAAGGAGGAAGAAGCGACCAGGTTGTGGCATATGCGCTTGGGTCATGCTGGAGGAAAATCCTTAAAAACTCTTTCAGATCAAGGGTTGTTAAAAGGATTAAAGCATTGCAGTTTGGAGTTTTGTGAGCATTGTGTGAAGGGGAAGCAGATAAAGGTTGTAACACCTTACTTTTATACCGTACAAAATAGTTCAAAATGTGACATGTTGCCACATGAGAGACCAGAAACAATTCTTAATCCATTTGGGACCCCGACGTCACTACAGGGTTTTAATCCTATAGTTAAGTGGGTTTTCGAAGAGTTTTTTTTTTCAAAACATTTTTCTTGTGGTCTCATTTTCATTTTTCAAATTGGTTTAATTCATTCGGGTCTGTTTCTATTTGTTAATATCAGAGTACTTATTAAAGTTCTTAGCGGATATTCAGATTAAATTCGCTACTAAAGAGTCCATCTGGTACGGTCATCTTGTTATAGATAATCTACATTGATTACATACAACCTTCCAGGTTTACAGTTGGTGTACTTTTCCACCAAGAGTACTCAGTTTACAAAATACCATTCGATCTATATACAAATCCAAAAGTAAGATAACCAACAGAAAATAAACTCCACATCTTCATTTCTATCCATCCGTGGCTACCTTCTTCCCGTGAGAACTACTTGCCCGTGTTGCAGGTTAGTTATTGGAAAAGGGTGAGATTCAAAAGAATCCCAGTAGTAACAAATAACACTCATATAACATGCATACACAGAAACATGTCATTTAACTACTACATACCAAATCCATTCAATATTCATTCAACATTCAGATATAGATATGTAACAACCAATTTTATTCAAGGACTTACTGTCCCTTTCTACAGCACTGTGTATTCTATTGGGCCAAAGCCCTTCTTATCTGAATGCTTAATGGGCAATTCTACCTGATTCATATTCACAGTTTAAGTATGTATAAATGGAAATAATATGCATGAAGCAGGATACATAGAATATGAGAGAGAAGTTACTACCTTAGTTTTTCCAATGTTCTGCGATGTGTTACCAGTTCCTTGGTCGTCCTGGGCATATATCAAATCCTATATATATGGAAATTCATGAATTGGACGGGTTATTACTTATTCAAATAATTTTGTATAAGGTAAACTAAACTATCCTTGAATCATTCATATGTTTATCCTAGGTTTTAACTTGTTGGTTATCATTTGAGTCATTTAAGTAGCCCTTGGAAGCTTAAATAAAGGCCTATATGGTTGGGAAAGGCCATACCAATCATCATTTCTTGAAAAATATGAAATCTGGGAAATTTTGGGTTTTGGCCGCGGCAAAAAACAAGTCAGAAACATTTTGGCCGCGGCCAAGAATCCCCTGATTCTTGACCGAACTTCAAAAATTCATAACTAATTCTAGAAAAATTGAAATGAGGTGGTTCCAAGTTCTACGTGACCCTAATTAAGTATAATTTCAATAAAAATATATCCATTAGCTATTTGTGCACCAATTAATACAGAATTTCCCCTGTACCATAACTCACTGTACCAGAAAGTTCCAGTTTTACATGACTCAACTTTAAAAATGTAAAACTCTCAGTACACAAGTCCAATTGACCATTATGACCTATCAAATTAAAGCTTGACAAGTATACTTTTAGACTATAAAGTTTCATAAAAGTTGGACATCATTTGACCAACAAAATATCCATTGCAACAAAACTGTTTTTCAAAAGGCACATTACACAACATTGATTCTTTACTTTCAAAAATCCCCAATTCATATACAAGTATCCAAAAACCATGAGCACTTTCATACCTACACAATTTTTTCTTCTAAAGCCAATGGAAATATCAAAATTTCCAAATTCCAATTCCTTCACAACGTCATGAACAGGGCAGAATTTAAGATTCTGAGATGATGTTTGTTGTTTTCTCGTTTTCTCTTGCTTAATCACTTCCTTACTACTTCTAATAAAATGATTAGCTATTTAAACACTCATTAGACATGATTTAGGGGGAATTTTTGCAGCTTTTACCCTAGGGTTTCCTCAGCCAAAATTTAAGAAAACAAGAGAAACAAGCCAATATCTACTACCAACAACAACAACCTTAACCAAGCCAATAGAAGCAAGTTTTGAAGTTTACCTCTTGATTCTTTCCCTTTCTCTCCCCTGGACGTTTTTGAACTCTCTCTCTATACTCTTGATTGAGTTTTCTAATCATGGTTTTTATGGAGGAGAAGAGGTTAGTAGAGGTTTTTACATGATTTAGAAGCATAAATTTCAAGTATACATGCTCCTTACCTTGAATTTTGGAAGACCCTAGCTCTTGGTGTTCTTCTTGTTTTTCTTTGTTCTCAAGCTCTCTCTCTCTATCTCTCTCTTGTGCAGCTGATGATCGTGAATGAGGATGAGAAGATGAAGAATGGAGACTTAATGAATTAAAGCCTCTCCCTTTTACTTTACAAGTGTCCAAGCCTTATTGGTCCACCTATTGCCTCCTTCTCTTTTCTTTTTCTTGATTAATATGGACCACTTATCCCATTCTCTATTTCCTTCTCTTCTCTACCAAAAATAGTGAGATATGAGGGGGGAAATATTGACCTTATTTTATCTTATAGTTGCATCTACTAATTGGTCAAACTTAGTCATATGGTTTTAGCTTTTTGCCTCTTTGACTTTCCTTAATAATAATACACCAAACAGGCTTATCAATTATCAAGTGGCTATTTTTCTCTTTCTAATTCCCATTTGAATGAAATTACTTGGAATATTAATGGAAAAATAATTGCTTCTTGTTTGTTGGCAAAATTACCATTTTTCCCTTACATTTAGTGATTCATTGAAATAAATCATTGTACAACTTCTTAGGATAATTCTTTCATTAATTTCACTATCTATTTATACACATAGCCCTTGAGTACATTTTGGGATATTACAAGGTTAAGTTCGGAACAGCTATCCATAATACAAAAGGTATTTTGGATTATGTTCACTCTGATGTTTTGGGTCCTTCCAAAACATCTTTATTGGGAGGAAATCATTATTTTGTAACCTTTGTTGATGATTTTTCCTGAAGAATTTGGGTGTATACAATGAAGACAAAGGATGAAGTATTGGGAATTTTTCTCAAATGGAAGGCGATGATAGAAACACAAACAAGCAGGAGTATCATATGTCTTCATACAGATAACGGAAGAGAATATAGGAATGATCCTTTCCAGAAGATTTGTGAGGATTATGGCATCGTCAGACACTTCACCGTCAGAAATACACCACAGCAGAATGGAGTGGTAGAACGTATGAACCGGACTTTGCTGGAGAAGGTTCGGTGTATGTTGTCTAATGCTGGCTTGAGCAAAGAATTTTAAGCTGAGGCAATTACATATGCGAGGCACCTCATTAATCGTCTACCATCTACTGCTATTGGTGGTAAAACACCGTTGGAACAATGGTATGGTAAACCTGCTACATATTATGATTATTTGCATGTATTTAGCTTAATTGCATACTATCATGTGAAAGAATCAAAATTGGATCCAAGAGCAAAGAAAGCTATTTTCTTGGGGATCACTTCTGGAGTCAAAGGATATCATTTATGGTGTCCAGAGACAAAGAAAATTGTATTCAGTAGGGATGTTACCTTTGATGAATTTGCCATGGTGAGAAAGGTAGCAGTTGAAGATACCCAGCAAGATAATAGTGTTTCAAAGCAAGTGAAGTTTGAAGGAAAGATGATTTTTCCTGTACAAGGAGCTGACGAGGAAACAAGACAAGACTTTCCTGAGGTAGAAGAAGAGCCAGTTGATAGGGAGGTTTTGACTCATGAACCTCAATAGCAACGTGAATCAATAGAAGCCAGCAAGCCAAAATGAACAATAAGAAAGCCTACTCGTTTTGAAGACATGGTGGTTTGTGCAACCTCAATTGCAGCTGATGATATTCCTTCAACTTATAAATGGGCTATCCAGAGCTCAGAAAGGGATAAGTGGAGGAATGCCATGAATGAAGAAATGTAGTCCCTTCATCAGAATTGTACGTGGAAATTGGTCAAACTCCTAAAGGGTAAGAAAGCAATTGGTTGCAAATGGGTGTATGCAAAGAAAGAAGGATTTCCTAACCAAGGTGATGTGCATCACAAAGTAAGATTGGTAGCTAAAGGCTATGCTCAGAAGGAGGGAATTGATTACAATGAGGTATTTTCTCTAGTTGTAAAACATTCCTTCATTAGAATTTTGTTGGCTTTGGTAGCACAGTTAGATTTGGAACTAGTTCAGATGGATGTGAAAACTGCATTTCTAAATAGAGACTTAGAGGAGAAAATCTACATGACTCAGCTGGAAGGATTCAGAATTACTGGAAAGGAGAATATGGTGTGTAAACTTGAAAAATCATTATACGGATTGAAACAATTTTCAAAGCAATGGTATAAACGATTTGACAAGTTTATGTTGCGACATAAGTACAGAAGAAGTAGATACGATCATTGTGTCTATTTGTGAAAGCTTGAAGATGGATCCTTTATATATCTCCGTTTATATGTTGATGATATGTTGATAGCTTTAAAAAATCAGGCAGAAATTGAGAAGCTGAAAGTTCAACTAAAAGGGGAATTTGAGATGAAGGATTTATGTGAGGCAAGGAAAATTCTCGGCATGGAGATAACAAGAGATAGAGAATTCAAAAAAAAATTTTTTATCTCAAAAGGAGTATTTGAAGAGGGTGCTAAATCATTTTGGTATGAATGAGAGAACGAAGCCGGTTAGCACTCCACTTGCCCCGCATTTTAAGCTTATTGCTTATATGTCGCCAAAGGATGAAGATGAACGAGAGTATATGTCAAGGGTACCATATGCAAATGTTGTTGGTAGCTTGATGTATGCAATGGTTTGTACAAGACCTGACATTTCATAGGTTGTTGGAGTTTTGAGTAGGTATATGCATGATTCAGGAAAGGAGCATTGGCAAGCTGTGGAATGGATTCTACGGTATATTTGTAATACTGTAAATGTTAGATTGGTTTTTGAGCAGGAAGGTGATCGATCTTTAGTTAGGTATTGTGACTCAGATTTTACGGGTGATTTGGACAAACGAAGGTCAACTACTGGTTATGTGTTTACTTTTGCAAGAGCACCAGTTAGTTGGAAGTCAACTTTACAGTCAACAGTTGCTTTATCTACCACAGAGGAAGAGTACATGGCGATTAAAGAGGCTGTAAAGGAGGCAATTTGGCTTCAAGGATTGCTTAGAGAACTTGGTGTTGGTCAAGAAAGCATTATAGTTTATTGTGACAGTCAGAGTGCTATTCAATTAGCAAAAAACCAAGTTTACCATGCAAGGATGAAGCACATTGATGTTCGATATCACTTCATACGAGAAATTTTGGAAGAAGGTGGAGGCATGATACAAAAGATACGAACAGGTGAAAATCCTGCTGATATGCTGACAAAGGTGGTGACTTCTGTCAAATTTCAACATTGTTTGGATTTGATCAACATTGTTGAACATTGATTATTAAATTGTTAGCATAAATTTGTAATTAGGAGAAATTAGGAATGTGGGAATTTTCCCAAGGTGGAGATTTGTTGGATGTGTGAAAATAATAAGTCCCACATCGCCTAATTCTTTGATGCTGGGCGGTGGATTTTGATATAAAAGGGGGCTCTCCTCCCCCTTTCAAAATCACCCCTCAACTTGCCTTCTTCCTTCTATAAGGCATTTTGTATCTCCTCCTCTCTTATAGTATTTCACTTATAAATTGTTTAGAGTGAAATTAGATTCTGGTAATTTCTTTATTGTTGTCTTATTTATTATTTATTAGTTGTTATTAGATATAGTAGTTGTGATTTATTATATTATTAAATTACATCTAGAAACTCTATTTTCTAGTATTGTAATTTTTTAGTATAATCGATTATACTCTATATATCCCGCTTCCACAACACAAAGATTACTACAGCTAACACCAAGGGATCCATTTTCAAAGGCGGCTATTGGGAGTAAGACTATTGTAAGAAGAGTAGTTTACTTGAGGACTATAGTGGGTCTCTCTTATTTGTGTTCTCCCTCTATTTATATTAGTTTTGGACTATACTAATCGGTCCTTTTATTTTGGTAATTCATAATATTATTTTCTATTTATTTTTAAAGTTTTGTTTTCTTTAAAATTAGAAGATGCACCACTAGCCAAAAAAGGAAAAAGAAAACAAAATAAAAAGAAGATATTATCTTCTATATATTTTTAAAGTTTGGGTCAATGTGCAAATTTGCTCTAAAAGTTTTTGTTGAGGAGCAATAAGTTTTTTTAGGCTTAATATTAGCCCAAAATTATTTAAATGAAGCAATGTTGCCCCTTTTCATTAAAAACTTATCATTCAACATCAATTTTTTAATGATCAATATTAGTTTTTTAATAATATTGGGTAGCATTGCTATTTTTTGGAGCTTCTATATATGATGACATTAAACTGGAAAAAACTTTCAAGATAATATTGCTCATGAGTGAAAACTTCTGGAGCAAATTGATTTTTTAACCCTTAAAATTTTGAAGGGGAGAGAAAAATATAGAGAGCTACACCTAAGCATTAATACAAGGGTAAAATTAGCAAATATGCATTAATAAATCTCCAAACGACTTGTATTAAAGACCACAGAATCTTTCCAGAAGGTATCATGTAATGGAAACCAGAAAGAGTACTCGTTAATTAGGCATGTTTTCTAGTGCATTGTAGAAAAGGTTGATAAATGAGATGCATTTCATTGTTCATTGTCCTTGTATTAAACAGTTTGTTCCCCTCTATTTTAAAAATCATTTTCACACCTCTCTCTCTATATAGCTTCTTTCTCTATTTTCAATAGAAATTAAATAATAAAGGTAAAATTGAAAAAATATCTTTAATTACCCTATAAATAAATGACTTATATTTTAAATCAAATTTTTCCCCAACAAGTGACTTATATTTAAGTATAGAGTGATATATTTTAATGTTTTATTTTGGTTATATTTTAGAAATTTTTAGTGCTTGGAGCATCTTTTCTTAACTAAATGGCAGTGTAATATCTTCATTGGTTAGTGTTCATTTGTAATTGATGCATGAATAAATACATTAAATGCTTGTTCATTTATTGGTCCAATGAAGTGGTTCATGTATATACATTTATGTGCATTTATTTTGATGCAAGTATTCAACTATACACAGGCGAGTGCACCCCATTATATACCGTGAATAGAAGATAGAAGGTTGAAAGAACTTTTAATTGCTCCCTCTTATCTTTTTTATAAAGAACAACTATTAAAATTATATAGTTCAAAATATTACTCCATGTGGTTCTATTCATAAATACTTAATAACTGAATCACACAGTTCAAAAAGATAGTTAAAATTAGTTAAAACTAAGTAGGAGTATGTCTAAAATAATTTTTTTTCTAAGTACCAATCTATTTCTTTTTATAAGTCACTTATATCATATTCTCGCAAAACAAGAAAAACATTAAATAGATACATTTTCTCATATTTGCCCTTATTTATGAAGGGTGCACGTTTTTTCTCACTTCTCTTTATCTTTCTCCATTCACATTTCTCTCCCCCCAATTATTAATGAAGGGTAAAATTGTCAAAAGTTTATTTATTGCCCTACAAGTGACTTATGTTTTAAAACAAACTTTTTGGATACAAATGACTTATAAAAAGGAACAGAGTGATATGCTCTTATTTATAAGGGGAAAATTAATAAGAGAGAGAAATAGAGGACTAAGAAAATGATGATGAGGGACAAAAATGAAAAAAAAAAAACTCATTAAATACTCAGACAATTTTTGTCGGGTTTTTATAAAAAAAAAAAGAAAATTCTAATTTTAGTCTCTTATAAAAAAGACCTGAGGGAGTAGTTAAAAGGAATATATGTATAACTTTGTACCTTTCTTTTTAATTATACCCTTACTTTGAAAGAGTGGGCATGATAAATAATAGATGAAAAATTATTGTATAGAGCTAATGAGTGACATATATTTAACGAGGGTAAAAATAAAAAATTCAGTTTAAAATTTCAGATGAAAAGAATTTGTTCCTTATATCATCTATGAGAGAAAATATTCCTTATAAAAAGGATCAAAGGAAGTATCACTATATGCTTATTATAATTTTATTTTAACTAATTCTCACCTATTAAAAAATGATTATTAAATTATCAAAGGTTTAGGAGTAGTTTTAGTTCGAAAGTTTTCCCATATGAGCTGTGAGCGTAAAGAAGGTTTTTTTTTTTTTTTTCTTTTGGTAATTTCACCTGAAAGTTACAAATCTATACCAGTTTTGCGCATCTGTTTATTTTGACGGTTAAGTACTTAAGTTTAACTGATATTCAAATGTGGCACTCAATGCTTGCCACCTCATCAACCAAAATAAGTAATTCTTTGCCAACTCACTTGTCTCCATTATAACTCTTTCTTCTCCCCCTCTCTCTCTCTCCCTTGTCAACGCACTCGGTCTCCATCCAGACCCTTTCTTTCAGCAATTCCGGCGATTTAGGGGGAAAACAAAAATTCCGGAGAAATGGCTTTCGGGGAGGACCCTTTCTTGGTTCTTCACCGAATCGCATATTCTGACGAGACGACCAAGATTCCTCCTCCTTCAGGACCCAGTTATGACGCCACTTTTCGATCAAACTTGTCAGCGTACACACTTTGACCTCCAACCAATTTACCCATTCCAAATTCATTCCCATAAAATGTTGAATCTGGGTGGGCTCCCCCATCACCACTCTGTATGGGTAAAAGATTTGTCCTAACCAATACCAGTCTCTCCAACCATTTCTTCAATAAACCACCCGCTATCGTCGTGGTTCGCAACAGGGGAGGGTGGCCTACATCAATCTATACTAAGGTAAATACTATCGCTATTGCTTTGTCTTACTGAACCAAATTTCGGGACAATTCATATCTCGTTTTGCGTTTCATTTGCTTAGATCATAAGTGATGCTTCCTCTGGGTTTTAATTTTCGGCTAACTTTGCATGCTTTTATTAGAAATTAGAAATAATGGGTTAATGGGCTTGTCAGAGGAGATTTTTTTTTTTTTAGATTGTTAACTTTTTTTTTTTTTTTTACCTGTTGATTGCTGATGATGATGAATGGGTTGTTGGGTCTACATTGCCACACCATTGCTTGGAGCAGTGCTATGCATTCTTTGCGATCGTGGTGGCGGCCAGTTCGGTGAGGGTTGTTAGCCTTGAGAAGGTGGATGGTGGGTACAGCTTTGGATGGCGATGGAGGTGCAGATGAATTTGGGCGAGGTTTTTTAACTATGAATGGGGCTAAATCATCATTGGCGACCACAACCAATCCCCAAAAAGTTTGATTTTTTTTTTTTTTTTTTTTTGGTTATAATTTCAGTAAGGATGATGATTACATGGCATACCATGGGGTAGAATATATCTCGCAACGCGAACTCAGCAAAATGGGTTAACTAACAGCTGATCACTTAGTGCTGTTAAAATGGGGTAAAATTGTTACAATTTTGTAACTTTATGGATAACATTGCCCTTTTAAAATCTTTCGGGTACCCACAACTCCTCCATGAAAACTTTTTGAGTAAAAATACCCTTTAATCTAATTATTAATTATGCCATAAATTTATTAAAAAAATTAAATTTGTCCTTATTAACTAATGTATGTTGACAATATATATGTATGTATCTATATATATTTATATATATTCTCTCACCTCCTTCTAGGTAAAATTAGAACAGAGTCATTAATAAAGGTACAAACGTTATTTGAATCTTCTTTTTCGAAAAATAGGGTACAAACGTCTGAGCCGGAAAAAAAAAATCTAAGAGATAGCTTATTGGTTTTGTCATGCATTCTCCCTTCCTCACTTCTGATCATTTTCATTTTGTGAATCTTCTTTTTCTAAAAATAAGGTACAAACGTTATTTAAATCTTCAATATAACATCTAAAACGAACATAAGGAGTTATGGGAAGAAAGATATTGAATCTATATGTCATATTATTCTCAAGAGCTTAGCACTTCGGGAATATTATTATATATTATGATTAACAGCACCCAAAGTATATGGAGTCCCAAAATATCCATGGAACTTACATATAAAGAGAAATTATTAATTCAAAGCTAAAAAGACTCAATAAAAACATCGGATGCTGTCTTAATTTAGTATCTCCCCAAGGTTCATCGCACTTTGAATATCTTATGAATCCTAGCCTTGCAGTTATCAACGGGTCTTGTGTGGGGAAGGTACATCACAGGGCTCTTAGGATTCAAACGTTCAAGCCTGTCATACCAACCAAAACATTGACTAATTACTTAAAACAGTTATTGCTTCCAAAATTAATTATACTCTTCACAAATATAACATAGAATTTTGTAAGTTTTGGGAGTGCATTCATACCGATAATTGAGAAGAAAGTGATGAAGAAAAACTATGATTTCCAGCTTTGCAAGCTCATTTCCTGGACACAGTCTGCTTCCAGCTCCAAATGGCATAAACTCCGTAGCTTTTGGTATAAAATTCTATAAATACACAAGCTAAGCATAAAATAAATGGTGGAGATGATATATATGAATACACCATCCTATCAGTCCCTGAATGATATTGTTTTAAGAATAAAGTAACATTTAGCGCCTTGATGTTCTCGGTTGCATCTAGCACCCTTATCTTATTAATGGTGTATCTAGCACCCTGCTGCATTTTTTTTTTTAGTACTTTTAGCACCTTAAACCATAAATAAGATGGCTTTCATCCTCTTCCCTTCCCATCCTCTTCTATCATCTTCTCAATCTGGACCGTTGGATAAAGAACTCAACGGTCTAGATTTAATATATTTTTATAATATATTAAATCTGGATCGTTGATATCTTAATCCAACGGTCCAAATTAAGAAGATGACAGAAGAGGATAGGAAGAGAAGAGGATGGAAGCCAGATGAAGGTACTAGGTGTAATTAGAAAATAATATTAGAGGTAACAGATGCACCGAAAAAATAACACCAGAGTATTAAATGTACCATAAATAAGATTAGAGTGCTGGAAGCTACAGGGAAATAATATGATGGTGCTGGATATTACCTTACCCTTGTTTTAATTATTGAAATTTACAAGAAATATATATTAATGTTAACAATTAACAATAACATTTGTGGGTGTGTGTGTGTAATTGCAACTTACATCCCATCTGGAAGGATTAAATTCCAAAGGATTGGGATATATCTTATGATCAAAATGAATTGCCCTGAACCATACAAGAGCTTTCCATCCTTTGGGAACAATGTAGCCTGTATAATTCAAAAATAACAATTAATTAAGTACCATAAAAAAACACAAAGCTTACTTCTTGTTTCAGAAAATTAAAGCACCAGAAGTTGCCAAGATTGGAATCACTAACCATTGATATTCACGTCTGTTTTTGCCACCCGAAACACCATCGATGAGAATGTAACCAAACGCATAGTTTCATCAATCACCTATATATTATACATGCAAAGAGAGACAAAGCACATATGTTAGAAGATAATATAGCATAATATGATGATGCGAGTCTAAGGTATACAAAAAATTTGTATATCATATGTGTTTATGCTAGTGTATCTGTGTAATTAATACCACTATGGGTCCTTAATACAATATCTAGATTGTAGTACAATTTACACTACAAAATGAGATCTTATATTAATGATCGGATGTAATATTGCCTTCAATTACCTCTGGTTCTTAATGTAAGATCTACTTTAATGAAAAAATCAAACTATAAAATGGATCTTATATTACAAATTAGAATAAGTCGATACCTTAGAAAGGCATCCCATTTGTCGAATTTCCTTGAGTGTTAACCCGGTCTGTGTTGGAGACCTTCTTCTGATGATTTCTTCTTGTTCATCCTGCTCAAAATATATTGTAAAATATATTAGTACAACAAAAATACTGTAGAATAAATTAGGAGTAATTTTTTTTTTGCCAGAAAATTAGGAGTAATCAATTGCGACTTTATTTTAAACTATTACAAATTCATGGTAACCTTAGCCTTCTGAAAAATTTCTGGGTGTTGTTGCAGGTAAACTGTGGCCCACATTGTGGTATGACCAGAAGATTCATGACCCGCATTCAAGTACATTAACATAGTATCAATTATTTGTTCATCGTCCAATTGCTTTCCATTTTCATCTTTCACATCCATTAGACCATCAATCATGTCTCTGGATTTTCTATAGTAAACATTCTCCTTCCTTTCTTTTCTTCGCTGATCAACAACACTTTGAAATACAGCCACTAGTTTTTTCCTAGCCTGAAAAATAAAACAAAAGCATCCATAACTTGAAGCAAAAGTTATGTAAACAAGGAGAAGGAAGCGGACGAAAGAGAGAGATGAGAAATAGAGAAGAGGAAAAGGGAAGACGGAAGAGGAGAGAATAGAGGCAGAGAGGAGAGAAGGCTGAGGAAAATAACTGTAATATGTAATTCAATACTCAAATAACGACGACGACAATAACAATAATTATCCTTATAATAATAATAACTAATCCTAATCACAAAACACTAAATTAATGATAAATCCAAATATCCTAGAAATATAATTAAACAGTAATTATTACCCATCCCATATTCCACCAAAAATATTATGAAGAACAATTTAATTAGAGAGAGTGGAAATTAGCACAAATACCTTGAGGGCATTGTGAAATGCAAATCCAGGAAGATTGATTTTCATAGCTCTAACACCAAGATTTAGGGTTGTGTACTCATTTTCCAGATTGTGCATCACAGCATCTCCCTCAGAGCCTAAGAAAATATGCATGATTATGCGAAATGTGAATCTTCGTAACTCTGTGAGTAACTCAATCTCTCCCATCTTGCTCCATTTATCCAATGAAGTTATGGCAATGTCATCAATTTTGGTCAAGTAAAAGGACAAGGCATCCATGCCATTGATGGAAGCAGAAGTCAAACGCCTTAGACGTTTGTGTTCTTCATAAGGAATTGAAATGAATGATTTCTTTCCCATAAGCTCCACTGTGGAAGCTGGCCACCCAGGCTCAAATTTGTCATCGTCCATTAAAACCCTCTTGCTTGCTTCTGGTGTTGTCACAATCACACTTGGCTTCCCAAACATCAACGTCTTGTATATCCCATTTGTTCCATATCTGCATTATCAAAAGATTTCAATAAAAGAGAGTGAAATCTTCATTTTTATTGGGGTCAATATAGTTACCGGTCCATATACAGTTAGTAGGGTTTTGGTTTTGTAGTTTTATATTATTGTTTTTTATCCTTATAGTTTCATAGGATTTTATGTAGCGTGAGTTTAAGTATACAGATCAAGACCAAAACTTATTAAAAGTATAAGGATCAGTCATTAAACCAAGACCAAATTCTTATGAAACTATAAGGTGTAAAATCAACAATTTGATTTTACAAGGACCAAAATAAAATTTTGATCAAAGTAAAAGAACTAACAATAGTATTAACTCTTTTGATTAAAAAGAGTAAAGAGAAACCAACACATAGTTGGTCTAGTAATATAAGGCCTTGTTAGATCCCTCTAAGTCTCGAGTTCGAGTTCTAGAGAAGACGCATATGTTAGAAGGGTAGCCACAAACCCGAACCGTAATACCAAATGATACTATGAAAAAACAAAAGAGCAAAGAGAGAAAAAGTTTATATATACTAACTTGGTGACAATGGAGTTCATAAAGGACTCAGGGCGACCGGACTTGAAGGCGAAGAGAAATGACCACATATTGCCAATAATGGGCAATCCCATGTCTCCTAAAGGCAGATAGTACTGCTTCTCACCTAAAGGACGCTCATAGAGCCACCAATTCACATTTCTGAGAAGCCATCTCAGTACCATAAGACCACAAAAGATTGGTATAACAGCCAACATTGAACCCACTTCCATGGCTGACCTAACTAATTGTTGAAGATAATCACTTTTGCTAGAGGAGTTACTTGAGGATAGTGATGGGTCTTTCTTGTTTTGAGCTCCCCCTTTTTATAATGGCCTCATTGAAACAAATGGTTTCTTGTTTTTGTAAGTATAATTATAATATAATATTTATTTGTTGCCATACGCGTTGGGTCGCTTAAACCTTCTAGAGTAAGAAAAAATGTGATTAATACATGTCCTAAAATGAAATTAACACCTATAAAGGAATAAGTTAGTGTTGCTTTACTAAAATGAAATTAGGGAAAATAATTTTTTAATAAATGACAATTGAATAAAATTTTTTAACAAATATATATTATTAGTTAAAAGAAATTGTTGGCGTTTTATAATGAAAAAATTTAAATAATAATCATCTGATGGATATATGAAATGTAATATTTTGGAAATAAATATCGCATCAAATGTATTGTTTTTTCCCTTCTTGTTGCGGTAATGGAAAATTGTTTAAACTTAACAACCACTCTAGTCCTTATATTATGAGTCACTGAAGATTCGTTCTCACATATCAAGAAATGCATTAAATAGATCAAATTTTTTAAATTTACTCTTATTAAAGTCTCTCTATATATATATATTTACAAATCATTATCACCTATATCTCTCTTCTTTTTTTCTTTCCAACAAAAATTAAATAAGGGTAAAAATATAAAACAATCATTAATAACCCTACAAGTGACTTATAATGAGGGTCAGAGTGGTATATTATTAAGGTTAATTAATATTAAAAAGAATATCATAAAAGAATTAAAAACATGAATAAGAATGTCGTAAAATGTAAGGGTGGAAAATGTGAATGAAGAATAGAAAGTCAAAGACACCCAAATTGTATTTACTGGTAAGATGTGAATGCATCCCACCTTCAAGCTTTGAATGTGGTTCATGTATCTATTAATGGTTTAAAAGGTGAATACATATTTCTTGGTCAGCCACTAAAAAATGGTTCGTGCATTTGTATTTATGAATTAAAAGTGAGGTGCATTACTTACCAATAATGAAGAAGCTATTTACCGAAATGAGATGCATTACTTACCAATAAAATAGAAGCTGTTTACTGGTTGGAAAAAACAACGAAAGAAAGAAGCATTTTACTGAAGTGAGATGCATATATTCAAAGGATTCATCTAATGAGTAAAATCATTAATGCACTTTTCTAAGTTCAATGAACATATATACTCCCTCTGCATGTCCGCATTACAAGACCCCTTCTAGAAGGTTTTTGTGGTCTAAAATATAAAACCCTATGCAAAAAGTCAATAACATCAAATTCTTTTTTTTTTCACAAATACCCTTATTAATTGTAACATAGAGAGATCTTGTATAAGAAATTAAAGGTAATTAAAATAGGTTGGTTTTAATTGGATGATAATATGCAAATTAAAAGTGGTGATGATTTTTTATCATTTCAATTATACAAACTATTTTTAACTACTCCATGTGAAGTAGTTAGAAGGCTCTTATAATATGAACGAGAGGGAGTATCATTACTAAAAAGACAAAAATTACCGTTATTTTATAAAATAACATTTAAAATTGGTATTTAAAGTTAAGCCCTTTATTTAAGGGATATAAATAGGAAAAATTATAATTAAGTCCCAATTAGCAGACTTAATGGCAATTAGATCCCATGAAATTATCAAATTACTGTGAAGTTTCAAGAAATTTGGGTGCAATTAATTCCAAAGGTGAAAATATAGCTTTACTCCTCATTAAATTTGAAAACAAAAATTTGGAAATTTTAGAGCTCCTTCGTGTTCAAAAAGTTTAGCACTTCTCCCTCACTCCAACGTTGTGAGGCATGAGCATGGTGAAGTAAGGGATAAGAGCTCTACTTTTTTGAAGACGGCTGAGCCTAAAAATCTAAGCTTCTTTTTTTAAAAAAAAATTCAATGAGGGGCAAAATTACATGTTTATGTTTGGAATTAATTGCACCTAGATCTCTTAAGATTTTGCTGCAATTTAATAATTGCAAAAGACTTGGTTGTCATTAAGTTTGTTAATTGGGACTTGATTGCAATTTTCCCTTATAAATGGGGTTGAGCAAGTTGCCCACAGCCCCAAGAGCCTACTCAGACCCGGTTGAAAATTGCTCATATTGGTCCGTCCATAAAAGGCACATGTCAGGTGAGCTTAAATCGGTCGACTTGTGCACACACTCAGGCTGCACATGCCTTCCCATATATGTGTATGAATATAATATATATTTTATTATATATAATATATTATATATATTTAAGTATAGTTTAAGGTAAAAGAGCCTACATTATATCCCACATATTATAAATATATTGTATATAATATATTTATATATAACATTAATTCTAAAAAGAAAAACTTTGAAATAAATCATACATACATACATGATACATATATACACACCCATGCCTATTTAGAAATAAATAGAAACGACTTCCGAACCAAATTAAAGGAGACAAATCCACAAATGTATCATCTGAAATCTTTTGGCTTGCTCAATGTTTTTTTTTTTTTTTTATAAAAAGTCAAAATGATATATTAAGAAATTGAAAGCAGTTTTACAGAGAAGCACATGTAACAGAACAAATAAAATGCTGGAAATAAGAAAGAAATATAGCAGAAGGGACAATGTGGACTTGGTAAATTCCAAACTTGCTTAACAGGGCATGAATTTCTTGCATGATGATGTCGCTTCTACCTTGAGTCTCTCAGTGGATAGTTATGAAACCTATATCAGCACAAGTAATGGTTGCTTTCTGAGATGGCCCTCCTAAAAAGATTCCAGAATTACTTTCCCACAGTAAAACAGAGCTCAAACATCTCGCATAAAATGGTAAACTAGCTTCACCAGTGTTTTTCCAAATAAATTGAATCAGAGGGGGCGCCCATGTGACATATGTAACAAATGCAAAATCAGTATCTGTCCCTCCTGAGTTTTTTAAAGCAAAAGTTCCAACAATCAACCCCAATAATTTTTGGAATACTACCTCTTTGTGAATTAGAAGAATCTTTCCTTGGATTTATAAGCTCCACGAAGGAGACAAATCCACAGGTATCTTGAATGACCTTTTCATGTTGCTCCACCTTTTCATGATGTAATGCCAAGTTGCGTTTTTTCCATATGGTATGGAGTAAACAAATGACATAACAGAATGGTTCTTGAGCTTTTGATCTGTAAAAACTTAAAAGAAGCTCCCAAAGCCAATTCTTCAAGTTTCTTAGATCATAATCTGGGATTCGTATATTTAGTAGGCTAAATCAGATTGCTCTTGTAAAAGGACAAGAGAAGAAGATATGATCTAAAGATTCTTCATGATCACAACCAAACTAACATGTTCCTTGCACTTGCAAATGATGTTTGTTGAGAATGCCCACAGAAGGTAGGGCACTATTCATCAACTTCCACAAGTGCAATAATAATTTTGGAGGTAAGGATGTCTGCCAAATAATTTTCCAAAAGGAACTGTCCTGAGAGTTTTGTGAATGATCCATCTGAGAAAGGAGGCTAAAACCATCTTTTACAGTTTGAAAACCTCTCTGGTTAGCTATCCATTTGCAGAATTCATCAATGATATTGGAAGTTTTGATATGGCCAAAGCTGTCTCTGAGCAGTAAAGATCATAAAGCAATGAAAGATTCTATTTCACTGGGTTCCAGGAAGGCTGGTCATGCATTAATAGATCAGCTACTCGATGAACTAGGCCAACCGAGATCAAATCTAATTGTATGAGCCACCAAAAGAGGTGGTTGAGAGGAATAAATGAGCCAAAGCAAACTTTCCATTTCAAGTTTTCCAAGATCATATTAGCATTCTCAGATATGCCTTTCAAAATCCATGATGAATTATAAGGAAGCTTAATGATAGAGTTTGAATTTAGATCAATGTATTTAGCTTTCAAAGTACTCCCAAGAAGAGAACTTGAATATGATGAAATCACTCCCCAAACTCGTTTAGCCAATAAAGCTTGATTCACTTTTTGAATTGGTCTGATGCCCAGACCACCTTGTTCAATTGGAGCAAAGAGAACATCCTTTCTAAGAAGGTGGATCTTCTTCCTATCACTACTTGATCCCCAGAAGAACTTAGTACAATTGGCATCAATCTTCCTTTTAGAAAAGTACATTGATTTTGGAAGATCATCTTTGAAAGGATTCTCTTTAATATATTACTCAAGACCTTGGATATGATCTTATAAGCAACCGAGTATAAGCTGATTGGACGAAAATCTTTAAAATCCTGAGATTTGTCTGTTTTGGGAATGAGTATGATAATAGTTTTGTTGAATACCTTGAGTAGATGCTTGGTTCCAGAATGACTCAACCATATTAAACAAATCAAAACCCACTAGATCCCAATATTTTTTTATAGAAATGGGCACGAAAGCCATCAATTCCAGGAGCACTATCCTTAAGTAATTCAAATACTATAGTTCCAACCTCATGAATTAACATAGGATTTAAAATAGATAGATGGTCTTCCTTAGAAAGAGATGGTACAAGTAAGGAGGCATGACCTTGTGAAACCTCTTCTATAGAAGGCTGACACTGATATTGAAAGATACCTTGAAAGTGAGCAAGAGCCATATCTGACAATTCAGCTTCATTTGAAGTCCAATTCCCATTAGATTTTTTCAAACTTCTAATATAATCTGATGAAGTGCGTCTACTGACTGTGTAAGCAATGTTTCTCTTACCTTTTCTGCACCATTTAAGCTTTGCACGTTGGCCCAAAAAAACTTGCTTGACAGTCTATAAGAATTCTAAGTGATACTTTACATTCTAAAAAGTAGAAACCTAAGATCCTGAAGGTTGGCCATTATGTGAAAAATATTTTGATATATCATTGAGATGCATATCAACCCTGTGAATGCTGGAGGAAAGGTTTCCAATTATATTATAGCTCCATTGTGACAAGGTTTGCAAAGTTCAAGATAATTTACAGTGAAATTGAAACATTGGAGAACCAGTTGAATGCTGAGACCAACAGTCATGAAGGATAGATTCATAATCGTGAAGATGAAACCAGAAGTTCTCAAACCTTTTCTACGCGTTTATTTGAAAATGAGCTTCTGTTGATAATATAATAGGGCTGTGATTAGAGGCAACCAATGGTGGCGTGGTAACTGAAGAAGATGGAAACATTCCGAGCCAAGCATAGTTGCAGAAGGCCATGTCTAGCCTTTCAAAGATCGAGTTAGATCCATCCCGATTATTGCACCATGTAAAAGCCGGACCTTGCTGTGAGATACACATTAAATTTGCTTCATTAAACATTGCAAAAAAGAAGAGATGCTAGAAGAAGAGCCATGGTAGGTGTAATACCTTATCTTAATAGCCTCAAATGAATACAAATGAGTAGTGAAATCAGTTGTAAAACCAGGATTCGAACCTGGACTACCCAACTTTCGATAATGTTCACAAAATCCCCAATCTCAACTCTGGATTTGAACCTAGGGTTGAAACGGTTTTTCAGAGGGTAGAAAACCTTTTCAATTATTTCTACAAGTTTCACTATGTTACTAAATCTTATCGGCTCTTAGTTTCATCATATCAGAGTATGTAAGCGATTATCTGCTTAAGTCTTACATTTCATACTTTAGTCATAGTTTCTTTTAGTTCAGAAGCGTTAACTCAATAAAGATTACTGTTCATCTATAGGCTACCAGCATTACTAGTTTTCCACTGCACTATCGTCAAGGTTACAAAGTTATACACACCTTATATAGATCAAAATATCCAAAATACTAAAACAAACAACCAACATAGAAAGTAGATCCTGCAGCTTCATCCTCTAACTATCCGCGCTTACCCTTTTTCCCTTTGAGCTACCAACCTATACTGTAAATTGGTTTATAGAAAAATGGTAAGATTCAAAAGAATCTCTGTAGTAATAGATGGTCAATCATATATATACAACATCATATAGCATGCCACACAGTTATCATATAATAGAATCATCACCACAACATTCAAAGTATAACATGCAATTCACATACCATCATAGCGCTAGGTATATCACAAGGCCTCGAGTGTTACCCGTGCAATCGGCTTCGGACATCCACTCGTGCATCAAAGAATGTGTCAGACAATTCATGATGAATCTACAAAACATGCAATGTATCTTATAACATATGAAATACAGAGTTACTACCTGGTTGCTTCCCTAGAACGATATCCCATCGTTTCTCTGAGCTCGGGTAGGTCTTAGACTCTGGACAGCCGTTAAGTCCTATAATTGGAATTATGGATGACGAATTATTACTTAATCCAATCCTTTCTTAGTATAATGTAAACTAATTTATTCTTGGTTTAGCTTGTTGGTTGTCATTTGAGTCACTTAGGTAGCCCTTGTAAGTCCCAACAAAGGCCCATAAGGTTGGGAAAGACCATCCAATCAACACCTCTTAGAAAATATGAAATAGGGAAAAATTGGGCTCTTGGCCGTGGCCAAAAAAAGGTTAGAAACTTTTTGGTCGCAGCCAAAAATCTGGCCGTCAAGATTTTCACTTTCCTTATTTTTAGCCAAACTTGCAAAAATCATAAATAAATCCCAAAAAAAATCTAAATGAAGTGGTTCCAAATGCTACATGACCCTCTTTAAGTCCAATTTCAGGAAAAAAAATATAGCCATAAGCTAAATACACTCACATAAATACAAAATTCCCTTTTATTAGATCCTGCTCCAGAATTGACCAGTTTTACATGACCAAACTTTAAAAATGTAGAACTTCCAGCATACAAATCCAATTGACCTTTATGACCTATCAAATTAAAGCTTCATAAGTCTACTTTTAGACTGAAAAGTTTCACAAGATTTGAAAATCATTCAGTCACTCAAAAATGCCATACAATATGACTGCCATGCAGGAACCTTAACAGGGCAGAAATTTACAAAGTTACACTTGTATCTCAATGATCCAAAATTCATAACCAAGGCTATTTCCACACAATTTTTCATGTAGAACATAATGGGATGATCAAAATCATCAAAATTCCAAAGTTTCAGCCCCTTCCCTTCTGACCCAACAGAACCATTAATTAACCAAAATTACCAAAACAGAATTTTGTCCAACAACTTGGTCCAATATCATCATAAATCATAATCTAAACATAAACACATGATTAAACCTCAAAAATACCTCTTTGGATGAAAATGAACAGTACCACACCCCCATAAAAACTCATCAAAACAACAAACCAATCAATTCAAAAGGAAGCTTATACTTACCTTTACACGTTTCTGCAGTCGATTCGGAAATCCGGCAGTATTCCAGTCGATGAGACGGCACCAACCACTTCCAAATGAAAATTTGAAACCTTAGAAATGAAGCTTGGGATGAGTAGAAGAAGGTTTGTGAATGGTACTTTGAGAGAAAAAACCGATTCGATAGTGTTTCGGCGGATTGAAGTTGTGAAAAGTTATTATTCACTCTTCATCTCTCCTCTAACCACTTTTCTATGATTTTGGCATTTTTCGCTGAATATTTTGGGCAGCTAGAGGAAAATCATAAGGCCTTTAATGGTGTTGGAAAAGTTTGTGCCACATGTCAAAATCCTACAATGCCACATGTCCGATAAATAGATCAAACAGTGACAAGTGCTTCTAACTTTAACTAAGTGGGTCCCACCCCTTTTTTTCTCTCTTAGGTGGCGCCATATTTTTAGGGGAAGGGAAAGGCCTAACAATTTCTCCGGACTCCTGGGTTCGGTGTTCGAGAAGTCAGTCGGGTGACCGGGCAAGACACCGGTATATTTTCCCTTACTGGGGGTGAGATGGCACCCTCTAGTGATGACAACACAAAAGTAAATGTTGCTTTATCATAAAGGTAGGACAAATGTCACCTCTTGCTTGGTCCACCCATAAAGCAAAAAGTTACTTTATGCTTCCTTCCTCTTATATGACGCCATGTGGCACCTATCTCGTAGGACCTACATTCTTTTTCTGTGTTTACTTAGGATTGCACTCGAGTTTTTTCTGGATTATATCACACATATCAAGGTCCGTCAAATGACATCAGGTTGGAGTGTGTACGTGGGCCTGCATGGCTCCATATACCAACGTCTATGCTAAAAACGCAAAGTACACATGTACGCTTTGAAAAATAGCATGTGCACACCTACACTAGCCTATTTCGTCGGACTAATCGGTTCCTTACCTCATGACATAGTTAGACATCTTTCTATCAACCCAATGACATCGTATATGCGTCCTGTGCATATCCGCATCATCACTTTAATCATACTGCCTGCAAATACCGACCTCCCTGCCTAGTAAGGCCAAATCGCATAGTCCCTGAGAGTCTTTCTATATCTCCTCATTCTTGGGACTCTTCCCAAACTGGGCTTAGTCGTTTGCCTGATATAGGTGTTTTCTCAAGTCTCTAAGCCTAAAATTTGGGATATTACAGTGGGGACATAGATGAAGATATCAATCTAATCCAATCCCAAAGGACATGTTTATGTTTAGAGTAGGGAGAACCACAAACAAAGGTAATGTAAAGGAAATTTTTTCATCACTAGAAATATGACAATGACAGATAAGGAGGAAATATCTACACCTTCGACCTCAAGAGTCTTTCCAAGCCACAAAAGTCCCTTCTCCTCTATTTATGGCATCAGTGCTAGAGAAAAAACTAAAACCTAAAAATTGAAAATATTTACAAACAGCTTCAAAAGATATTTTGGTCTCTGAAAGATAGAGGAAATATGGTTTTTGTGCCCTTATAAGTTGTTTGCATCTCTGAACTGCTGTGGCATTCTTGAAACCATGGTAGTTCCAATAGATAAGTTTCATGGTGTCACGAGAAGCTTTACTTAGGCCGCTTCCCTAGCCACTTTGATAGACTTATGATTCTCAAAAGAAACCTGATCCCAAATAGTTGAAATTGATTAGTCCTAAATCAATGAAATTATTGACCTGACATACCTTCTTAAAAGGGAGAAAAAAATTAGCAGAAATCTCCCATAACAATGATCTCTTTCTCTTTCCCATCTCAATCATTGGTTTCCTAAGTTTCTTTCTATAAAGAGAGAAGTTGATATCCTTAGTAAATTATGAGCAGAATATCCAATAGTTCCAAGAGACGAGATGACATGAGGATGATTCTTTGCAGATCGAATAGGAAGATCAAAATGATCTCTATCATAAGCATTGTGTTTCAGATTATAATGAGAACTTTGGTTTTCCTTAACAAAAGGATCAACCTTACTAGAAAGCTTCCTATAAGAAACATCATTGATGACTGAATCAATCCACTTACAATCTTCCATATTCAATGGGAAGCCCTTTTCCTAAACCAAACATGCCTTCTTGAATAAAGGAAAAGGAGTACCTAAATCATCACATGAGGAAATTCTCTTCCTCTTCCTCACAGCTTGAATATTGTTGTAATCATTGTTAAACTTAGCTTTTGAAGAAAGTTGAGTCCTTTTGTAGCTCAAGACAGTAAAGAAAGGTTGCTTCTCATGCTTGCATTTCCTACTAAAAGATATAAGCAGCTTTGATTGAAACAGATATTTCCTTTCATCATTTCCAAATCTGCAATTTTCCTTATAAAACGAACCACCAATAATCAATTTTCTTGGTCGTTTACTAGATGGACTATCTAGATTAAAAAGTTCAACCTTCCTCTTGAGTAAGCATCGATCATCTGCACCTCCATGAAGAAAATAACCTTGACTTTTAACAATCTTCTCTGATAAAAACCATTGTGTACAATGAAGTGCAGCAATCCTAACTCTAGTCTCTCGAGCATAAGAAAAATATAATAATGAGAAACCATCATGTTTAGTATTGACTGACTTAGAACCCACAGCTGAAACTAGAATATAAGGTTGATCTTTGGAATCTATTTTGCAGTTTGTAGCCATTACATGTCCAACGCCCATAGAAGAGGGACACAATCTCCCAACTTTTTCCAAAACAAGTTATACTTCAAAAATCTGACCATCAAGCAATTGTAACATATTAGGATTGATAGACTTGAGTCCCAATTTTGAAAGGCATACTTGAAGGCGCAAACCGCAATTGATCAATTGAATTTTTTCATCAAAACATAAGAATTTACCCAAAAGCTCACCAATATAATATGTTGTCTCCCTATTATAATATTTAAACGGTAAACCATGAATTTAAATCCACAATGGCAAGTGGTGAACATAAAGATTACATAGGAAAATATCAAGCCTCTAAAGGATTAAAGTAAGGAAGTAACCTTGTAACAACTAAGGACCATGAGAAAGCATACATGTTAAATCCTCCTCAAACTAAAAATAAAGGAGTTATTCTGCGGTTCAATTACCCATATAAACCCCTGCAGCTTCCAATGGATTTTTATCAAAGACCGTAATTTTGAGGCATGCAACTTTCAACTCAATGATAATTCTTTATTTTTAGATAAATTGATGATATATTTTAATATATTTGGGAGTCATCTATAATAAATTAAATGGATTTAAATACTATTTAGAGGAGAGATCAATTGGGAGCATGATTTAAAGGATTTCATGATAAATATTAAAGTGTAGGATAAAAATAGTGATATTAATAATAAAAATACTCTTTTAAAAAAATAATATGAGTAATTAAAAATAAAAGAGAGAGAAAAAGGGATATTTAAAGGAATAAAAAGATCTTTCAGTTATTATTATTATTATCTATCTATTTGTTTTTAGGGTTTATATAGCTTTTGGTCTTTGAAATTAGACCCAATTTTGGTTTTGGTTCCTCAAATTTAAAATCGGTGATTTTGATCCTTTAAGTTTAGTTCGTTTATAACTATTAGTCCCTCAAGTTTGAAAAGGATTTGGTCATGCCTTTGACAGCGTTAATTCGTCCAATGTGGCACTAACACCGTTAAAATAGTTTAAGGTTAATACAACTTTTGGCCTTTGAAGTTTGACCAAATTTTGATTTTGATCCCTCAAGTTTGAAATCGGTGATTTTGGTTCATTAAGTTTAATTCATTTATAATTGTCTGTCCCTCAGGTTTGAAAGTAACTTGGTTCTACCTTTGATGGCGTTAATTCGTCTGACGTGGCGCTAACACCGTTAAAATAGCTTGTGTCATGCCAATTAGAACAATTGATATGATAAATATACTATAATATAATATAATATATTATACTGAAAAAAAAGAAAAGAAAAAGGGCATCAAAACGAAACACATTAGTCAGAACTTCTAAAACACAAATTTTTTCAAAGTTTGAACACGCCCTTTGCTTCAACAAACCAAACTACCTTACCATTTCACACTAATTATCCTTAAATACTTTAATTAATGGGTTAAAAGCCAATTTTGTTCCGAAAGTTGACATGGATGAGCAATTTTACCCCAAAAGTGTTAAATCTTGAGCAATTTTTTCTTAGAAATGTTAAATATGACAATTTGTGTTTGAAAAGTTTTAGCTTTTAAAGGGAGGACCAAATCCTTTTCAAATTTAAAGAACCAAATCCTTTTCAAATTTATTGGGTACTTGGTGGTACCCCTCGTCTTCGCACTACTCGATCAGCTAGCACCTCTTATACCTCTCGATCAAAGGACTTCATCATAGTAGGAGGTGCTCTTGTCGAGATGGTTTGAACCAGATCATCCACGTCTTCATGAAACTGCTTTAACAAGCTGACATGGAAGACAAGATAAATCTTCAGGTTTGGGGGTAGGTCCATTTTATAAGAAACTCTTCCTACCCTTCCCACGATCTTGTATGGGCCTTCGTACTTGCGAATGAGGCCCTTGTGTACCTTGTGGAACACTTTAAATTGTTGAGGAAGAAGTTTCACCATAACCATGTCTCCTACTTGGTATTCTGAGGGTCGCCTCTTCCTATCTGCAAACTATTTCATTCTCTTGGCTGCCTTAACAAGAAAGGATTTGGTCACCTCAGCTTGTTCTTGCCAAGATTTAGCTATGTGGTAAGCTCCTTGACTTTTGCCCTTATACGTAGTAGCAAGGACATGAGGAGTTAGGGGTTGTTGTCCCATCACCACCTCAAAGGAACTTTTCCCCGTGGCCTCACTCTTTTGTAAGTTGTAAGAGAATTGAGCCACCTCAAGGAGCTTAGCCCAATCCTTTTGGTTGGCACTAACAAAGTACCATAGATAGCATTCCAACAAAGCATTCACCCTTTCTGTCTGCCCATCAGTTTGTAGGTGAAAGCTTGTAGAGAAGTATAGCTCCATACCCATGAGCTTGAATAACTCGGTCCATAGCTTCCCAGTAAAACGGGGGCCCCTATCACTAATAATTGTCTTTGGTAACCCTCAGTATTTTACCACATTCTTGAAAAACAGCTTGGCCGCTTCTTCCGCAGTTCAATCCGTTGGGGCAGGTATAAATGTTGCATATTTCGAAAATCGATCTACCACTACCATGATAGATCCATGCCCCTCAGATTTTGGTAGAGCTGAGATGAAATCCATGGAAATACTCTCCCATGGTTGTCCTGGTATAGGTAGAGGCTCTAACATTCCTCTAGGTTGTTGATTCACTACTTTGTCTTGTTGGCATACAAGACAAGTCTTCACATAAAGCTCCACTTTGACTCTCATTTGTGGCCAGTAGTAGGCTGCTTCCAATAAGGCAAGTGTGCACCTTTGTCCTGGATGACCAGCCCACTTGGAGTCATGATACTCCTTAATGAGCTCTTTTCGTAGGTTCTCCCATTTTGGGACAAAAACTCGTCTCCCAATGGTATAAAGAAGGCCGTCTTCTAACCAAAACCTCTTGGTTTTCCCCCCCTTGGCCATCTCTACCAGCTGTCGTGCTATGGGATCATGGCTCATACCCTTAATGATTGTTGTTTTCAAGTCGCCCTTGGCTTGACTTATTACGGCCAACTCCACTTTTCGGCTTAATGCATCCGCCACTACATTAGTTGTGCCGAGTTTGTACTCTATCACATAATCAAACTCGGCTAGGAAGTCTTTCCAACGCGCTTGTTTTGGCATTAACTTCTTATGAGACTAGAAGTAGCTGGTAGCCACATTGTCGGTCTTGATCACGAACCTTGATCCCAACAAATAACGCCTCCAAGTGCGTAAGCAATGCACTACAACTGTCATCTCCTTCTCTTGAACCGTATAATGTCGCTCAGCCTTATTGAGCTTGCGGCTCTCAAATGTGATTGGATGTCTCTCTTGCATTAGTACCCCTCCTATAGCAAAGTCCAAAGCATCCATATGAACTTCGAAGGTCTCGAAAAAATCTGGGAGAACCAATATGGGTTCCTCCATTACCGCAGCCTTCAAACCTTCAAAGGCATCATGGTACTCCTTCGTCCACTCCCATGGTTTGTTTTTCTTTAATAATTCTGTCAAAGGGGCTACCCTAGCAGAGTAGCCCTTGATAAACCGCCAATAGTAGTTCACCAACCCAAGAAAAGATCGCAACTCAGACACTCAGGTAGGTGGCTCCCAATCCTTGATAGCACGAACCTTCTTTTCATCCATCATCAGGGTCCCATAGCGAATTATGTGCCCAAGGAAGTGCACCTTCTCCTTCGCAAAAGAACACTTCTCCTTTTTGACATATAGTTCATTCTTGATATTAAACATTGTCTGTAAGTGTTCTACATGGGCTTCCAAGGTGTCACTGTAAATGACTATATCATCCAAGTAGACCACTACAAACCAATCTAGGAAAGGGTGAAAGATATGATTCGTTAAGGGGAAAAATGTTGCCGGTGTATTGGTTGGGCCAAAGGGCATAACCAACTACTCAAAAGGCCCATACCTTGTCACACAGGCAGTCTTAGGCTCATCTCCTGTGGCGATGTGAATTTGATGGTATCCTGAACTCAAGTGTAGCTTGGAAAAGTACTTTGCCTTGCCAAGCAGATTAAACAAATCTACTATCAAAGGAATATGATATTTATTCTTAATAGTTACCTTATTAAGGGCCCAGTAGTCGATGTAGAGTCGCAATGACCCATCTTGTTTGCATTGGAACAAAACTGGTGCCCCATAAGGTGCCTTTAAGGGTCGTATGTGCCTAGCATCTTGCAACTCTTTTAGTGGTTTCCTAAGTTCCTCCAACTCAGGTGACGCCATACAATAGGTTGCCATAGAAGGCGGGCGTGCTCCTGGCTCCAACTCAATTTTATAATCCACCTCTCGCCTAGGTGGCAACCTCTTAGGGAGCTCGAGTGGCACGATATCCTCATTCTCCTTCAGAACATCTTAGATGGTAGGGGAAAGATCCTGACTATCCTCTTCGTCAAGGTCTACCTCCTTCAAAGCTGCAAGGTAGGTGACTTCTCCTCTTCTAAACCTCTTCTCTACTTGCATCGCTAACAAGTGAGTAACCCGATCATTATTCTTAGCAGGAACCGTGCAAGAAATCCCCTTTTTCAGGATACATATGGAGTCATAATATGGCATGAGGAATGCTTTTGCCTTGCGTAAAAAGTCCATACCAAATACCACATCAAAATCATCCATAAGGCCTACTAATAGATCAACGGTTCCCTTCCACGTGCCAAGGCATAGCTTTACTCCATTGGCTACGTCTTTGAGGGGTTCTGCAGGAGCATTAACAGTCTTTATCATTCCTCCCCGTGGTTAAGTAATCGAGAGGCCAATCCGCCAAGCCTCTTCTGGAGTGATGAAGTTGTGGGTTGCCCCGATATCCAGCATCACCTTTATTGGCTTCCCATTCAATGTCGCCTCGACATACATGAGTCATTTGCTTCTCGGCGCAGGTTCCACAAGTTTTGCCTTTAAAGCATTTAGGACTCTGAGCGATCTCATTTGCGAGCTAGGCCTTTCCTCGCTAGATCCATCTTGCCCTTCCATGATGGCTGACAATGTACCGAGCTTGGGAAAATTCATCATGCGATGTGGCCCTTTGCACACGTAACAACTTATCACACGATTTTTATTCTCCTCCTCCTCATATAGGTTCCTATGGAAGGATTTTCTGGCTCCTCCTGGGCTTGTCCCTTTGCTTTTATCTCCCCCACCTTTCCCTTGATTAGATTTAGAAGACTTAGGTTTGGAAGACTCACCTTTCTCTCCTTTTTAGTACTCCGTAAGACTCTCGGCAATGGCAATAGCTTCATCCACGTTTGTCACACCACGCCGTTGAAGTTCATGTTTAGCCCAATTTTGGAGACCATCTACGAAGTAGAACAAGGTTTTCTTACTAGAGAGATTAGGAATCTGCAATATGAGAGTAGTGAAGTCCCTGACATAGTCGGTAATCATGGTCTTGTGCTTGAGTTCTCTCAACTTCTTTCGTGCCTCGTAGACCACGTTCTCAGGATAAAATTGTTTCTTCAACTCCCGTTTAAAATCTTCCCATGTTGTGATGGTGCAAAGGCCCCTTTCCATGTCGGCATGCTTCCTACGCCACCATAACATAGCATTGTCAATAAGGAATAAGGAAGCAATGCGTATCTTGACAGAGTCATCTCCCAAGTTCAAGCTCTCAGAATATCGCTCCATCTTCTCAACCTCCTTGGCATCACGAACACCTTTGAAGTCCTTTGGCTTAGGGAGGTCTAACCTTACCTCCCTTACCCACCGATACCGTCTGCCGATGAAGTCTTATCTTGCCTCTTCAAAGAAGTCTTAAGAGAGTTAAGCTGCCCCTGCATGGCGGTAATGGCATCCATCACTATTACCTCGAGTCATCTCATAGACTCAGCTCGTTCCTCCTCGACATTGACATGTGAATCAAGGTCCGACCTCAAATTATCGAGTTGGTCTAAGGTGTGGGTTTCAAGTGTCTCAAAGTCACTCTCCACTTTGCCCACCTTAGTGACCACCCCTTGCAAGGCTTCCTCCAGAGCTACAACCTTTGCAGTCAAGGACGTAATGTCCTCAACCTAGTGGGACTTACTCGTGCCTCAAGTTTTCTTTGATTGATGAGGAGGTTGGGTTTCCCTACCCCTCTCTTCTCCAGAAACAACAATCTCTTCAGTTGTACTCGTCATTCTTGCTTACAAGTATGATCTTGAACCAACGGCTCCCTCGAACCAAGGCTCTGATACCACGTTGTCATGGACTCGAAACTCCCTTCCTTGTACCATGCCGGCCTTAGCTGGATCTCCCCTCTTGATCTTGGCTAAGTTAGCCGAACCCTTAAAAGTAAGCAAAGAACTTAAAGACTACAAGAGAACTTCTAGAGAGAGAAAGAGGATTTTAGATAGAAAGGCTCTTGAATGACAAATGATTGAATTGCTTTCGATGGTTTACAAGGGAGGAGGGTACCCCTATTTATAGCCTAACACCTCCTCAATGAATGGTCGAGATTGAATACATCCAATGGTCGAGAATGGTTCTCCAAAACCTTCTCCCATAATATCTATATATTTATATCTTTGCTTATGACATCGCTTACATCATCGTGTTTCTAGAATTATCTACATAATTCTACCAATATGTACACAAACCTTTACTTATGTAAAGTGTCTTACACACTGAATATCCAGCGTTCCTTGCAGTGCGTGACAGGTAGCAGAGAGGCTATTTGAACAAATTATATAGTGCAAACAGTGAGCGACAGGGAACAGAACAGAACCAGAATGAACCAGGTCTTCTTTACTAGCAAATTCCTTGTAATAATCCTCTTCTACGGATTAAATGCTATCAGGTTTATAATAGCATCGACATACTATAGGAATTGAAGGAATAAACAAATCTGATAGTCGAACAAGTGGAAAAAGAGTAGATTGCTGACAGTTGAAAAACTGGAGATATCAGCAGTAAAGAGAGGAAAACGATAGTGAGTATCGATGACTAAGAAAGCGGTCCCGAGTTTGTGAGTGATAGTGATGATCTCCGATGAGATTGCTGAGAGAACCTGACATTTAAACCGCCCTTTTCAAATCAAGATGCAGGTGCTAGAGAAATTTCTCGCACAGCAGTGATATGAAACCGAAAGCAACTAGAGAGGGATGAAGCCTTAAGAGCCCAAGAAAAATTTACTTAAAGCACTGTGAGTCCATGAACAGAGATGAAAAGAGGAGAAGAGGGACGAACATCGATAGTGATTGGTGAATTGGCGGCTCTAGAGACAGTCAGATCTCCCGACTTCACCGAACCTTATGAGTAACCAATGGGGTAAGCATTTCGAATCCTATACCTTCATCTTAGAGAAGCAAGCTAATCGAATCTAGATCTAAGCAGGAACTTCGTGATTAAAGAGCTAAGAGAGACAAAGCCCTCCTAGATGAGCAACCAACGATTTCTATAGCCTTCTCTCTAACGTTAGATAATATAGACTTGGTTTCAGTGCTGACAACTGGGCTCAGCTCTCCAACTCATCAGATTTAGATCGTTAGATCTAATTTAAACAGTTTAAATTTAATTTTTTAAAACTCAATATTATTTATTAAAAATTATTTTAATGTGCATAAAATATAAAATAATAATAATTTCTCAACTACTATTTTTTAAAAAAATAATTTTTTATTGAAAAAACCATATTTCAAAAAAAATCAAATTTAGACTGTGCAACACGAATAAGTTGGTTTGGAAAGCATAGCATATAGTGCTAAAACCTAAAACCAAGTCCCCGACAATACTCCCTTGCTCAAATCAATATATACTAAAGAGGAATAAGGGTTTAAGCCTTTCATCCATGTGTACGCATTATCTCCTCACAAGTTACTATTCCTAAGAACAGTATTGGCTAATTCCTCAAGCCGTTCAACAAGCCATCCAGTTCGTTCATTTTCAACTCCCTTTCAACAATGTTTCATTGTATTCCAGCTGTGACAAGGACAATGTCACATCTTTAGCTGTTTAGGTTGTCAGCTTTTCAGAAAGAGTTGGTGAAGAATTTAATTCACCATCCCTATCGATGCACCCAAATCAGTCGTACGAAGATCAGGAAAAAAAATCACTTCAAAGTCTTCATTTCAATCTGGGATTCTGGACCATCGTTGGTATCATCTCGGTATGAACTATTCCAAACACAATCTTCTTCTTTCCATTGTTAGAGATTCTGATTTTCGATGCACCCAAATCAGTTGGAAGAAGATCAGGAAAAAAAATCTCATTCTGAACTACTTCGAAGTCTTCATTTCAATCTGGGATTATGAACCACCGTCAGCATCATCTCGCTATGAATTGGTCCGAACACATTCTTCTTCTTTCCATTGTTAGAGGTTTTAATTTTTGAAGATTAAAGTAATGTTGTTTGTTATTTTACTCTTTCACTCATCCCTCTTTTTCTTGCATGCTGATTTTCACTACAAAGGGTAGCAACATTTCAGATCTGTCATGTTATATGCTTTGAGTTTTAGATCTTTCGAATCCTAACTCTGTGGTTTTAGATAATCTCATTTATATGAAGGCTCATTCGCTGAAATTGTTTTAAATGACACTTTGGTTACAGAAATTTTGGCTCTGCTAGGCAATGGTATACCTAGGAGGCGTGAAGGGAAATGATAAAGCTAGAGTAAGGAAGCTAGGATTTTTGCTGCTAATTTTGCGAGATGCATGTTACGTCTATTTAATTTATGAATACTATCAATAGCATTTCATTCAAATGACCGATTTAAATTCATAAAATGTAAGATCTCTTATTGTTGTTATTTGGCAGGTTCGTCGTTCAATCCCACTGCTCTGGGAGCAAATTGTTGACTTGACATTTAAGTCTAAGTATGAGTTGGTAAAAGCTGAAGAATCTGTAAGTAGCTAATTATCGATTGTTGTGTTCTTAAAATCTAATACTTTGTTTGCATCTGAATGCATTTGTATTTCCCATGATGCAGCCTCGAGTAATAGAGCATCATTTCATAGATTTAAGAAAAAAAATATTGGGTCGTGTTACTAGTATAGATTTTGAGGATGCTACTGTTGATACTAGTATAGATTAATATTTATATATATGCAGTGCATGTTTTTATGAATGTATCTTGTGTGAATGTATATTATGCATCAGCATGTGTGTGTGTGTGTGTGCGCGCGCGTGTGTTTTCCTCTGCCCCTTGGATCTTATCAGCATGGAGGAAAGGGGCTACTGAATGAAAAGTTTGCAGATACAGTACAGGTTGTCATTGGTCATGATGCAAGGTGTTAACTTTTAAATTCATGCTCATACTTTTTTTTGTTCCCTTGCATATTACTTATATTCCCGCTTTATTTTTCTAGTACATACCTGCACTTTGATTTTCATCATGTTTACGGGCACATTCATTTTGACCGCCTACTATCCATTATGACCAAATTTCGGATTTCCTTGAGACAAATGGGTATGGATTTTCCTTATGTTTAATTGATTTACTTTTGTTGAAAGTCAGAGATTCTTTTTCGGTGATGAGTGTATATTTCTATGGTTAGCATGATATTGTTAACCATTGCCATTAATCACTCTCATTTTGTCTCTCCATTTCTCCGTGTGTTTTGGCATTTTTTGCTACTATGTTTCATTATATAATCAGATTAATCTCTCATTTTTAATATATCAATGAAATCAAGGCTCTAAGAGCCAATAAGATATCAGAGCTTTGGTAGAGATACTCCATGGCCAAGCCAGAGTGGCGACAGACCTGAGACACGGCAGAAATCTGACGCATGACACAAAACAACAACAACAACTGAATATCACTTCTCGGCAACCAAGGGCACGTTGAAGCACACCGCCGCCACAGGGATGACCGGAAATCACCGATTGGCAGAACCCAGAAGTCTGACAATGATCTGACTGGCACATGACATTCACACGCCTTCATAGCCCTCTGCACGTGAACATCACGCGCCACCACATTTACCGGCGCGTGAGATACACACGCCTCCTCTACAGCACTCTCCAACGACTTTTTCCTTCAGAATATGGATCCCTTTGAGTTTCCTCCTGTTTTTGGCTCTATTCCTATAAATCAAGTCACAACAAGGGCCAATCCTATAGCATTAATGACTGGTACAAATCCACAAAATCAAAGCCCTTCTTCACCTTCCAATATTTCTGTTATTGGTAATACGGTAACAACTCCAGATCCACCGGATAATCATATTATGGCCATTAGTCATAGGTTCAATGGGCAAAATTATCTTCAGTGGTCCCAAACTGTGCTAAGGTATATCCGTGGAAAGAGAAAGGAGAAATACATAAATGGAGCAGCACCCCAACCTGATCCAAATGATCCAAGTTTTGACACATGGTTTGCTGAAAACAATCAAGTTATGACATGGTTGTGTAATTCTATGACTGATTACATTAGTGAAAGTTATCTCCTAGCAGATACAACAAAAGAAATCTGGGATGCAACAAGAGAAACTTACTCCTCCCTTGACAACACTGCTGTACTGCTTCATCTAAAATGACGACTTTGAGATTTGAGACAAGGTAACTTAACAGTTACAGAATACTATAATGCCTTGATGAAACTCTGGCAACAACAAGATCTCTACGATGTGCATCCATGGGATACAATCAAAGATGCCAAGTTACATAGAAAACTAACAGAAGAAGGAAGAGTCCATGATTTCCTTCTTGGCCTCAATGATTCATTTGAGGAAATAAGAGGTCGAATTATGGGATTAAAACCCATGCCTACTCTTTGAGAAGTTGTCAATCATGTGTAGTTTGAGGAAAGTCGAAAACTCCTAACTCAAAGCAGCAGCAGCTCCAACACAAGTGAAAGTTCAGCTCTTGTTATAAGAGGACAAAAAGACGAACGAAGAAATAACAAATGGTACACTTACTGTAAGAAAAAGGGGCATATCAAAGAGGAATGCTGGAAGCTGCATGGCAAGCCATCAACCAACAAAAAATACTCCTCTTCCAATATCATTACAACTGAGCAGAAAACAGGAGATATTGATTTCCTGAGTCAAGAAGAAATACAAATGTTTCGCCAGATGCTGGACAAGCAGAACAAGTCTAATACTGTTCCTAGTGTGAATCTAGCCCAATTAGGTAATTCTGTTATAGCTCTCAACATAGTGATGACTAGTAAAGATACTTGGATTGTTGACTTAGGAGCCACTGACCATATGACGGGTAACAAATCTTTAATTCACAACCTGAAACTCTGTTATGAACACCTTAAAGTAAAAGTTGCTAACGGTGTTTTCATAAGGGTCGAAGGAATAGGAACGGTCATATTATCTGATAACTTGGAAATAAAAAATGTTTTGTTTGTACCTGCACTCACCTGTAATCTAATATCTGTAAGTTAGCTTACTAAAGGACGAACATACAGAATAATTTTCAAACGTGATCTTTGTATCTTTCAGGATTTAAAATCGAGGAGGACGATTGGGACTTCTAGAGAATGGGATGGATTATACTACCTTGAAGGATCCAGCTTGCAAAATGGAAGGAAGGCAAGAAAAGCACTGGTTAGCTCCAACATTCAAAATCATGATGTACTGTTGTGGCATTATCGCTCAGGTTACCCTAGTTTTGAGTACATGAAGCATGTATTTCCCACTCTGTTTAATAAAAATTCCACTCATTTTCATTGTGAAACTTGCCAATTTGCCAAGAAAACTAGAACCTCATATCCTAGACAGCCTTATACACCCTCCTCACCATTCACATTAATCCATAGTGATATTTGGGGTCCTGCACGAGTAAAAACTCTTACAAATGCAAGGTGGTTTGTTACTTTCATAGATGATCACACTAGAACCACTTAGGTATATTTAATGAAAGACAAATATGAACTAGCCAAAGTATTTCAGAACTTCTTTACCTTTGTACGCACACAGTTTAACACATCCATTAAGGTACTACGAAGTGATAATGCCAAGGAATATTTGAGCAACACCTTTAAAGAATTGATCAACAAGGAATTTATCACCAAACTTCATGCCCTTATACCCCTCAACAAAATGGAGTGGCCGAGAGAAAGAATTGTCACTTATTGGAAGTAACCCAAACCTTATTGATGGAACAAAATGTTCCTACCATCTTTTGGGGTGATGCTGTACTCACTGCAGCTTATCTCATTAACCGTATGCCATCCAAAATTCTCAATTACAACACACCTATTCAAAAACTCCTTGAACATTTTCCAAATTGTCCACTCATTAATACATTACCTCCAAAAGTGTTTGGTTGTGTTGTTTTTGTCCACAAAAATGATGGCAATAAATTTGCTGCTCAAGCAGATAAATGTATATTCCTTGGCTACTCCTCTACTCAAAAAGGTATAAATGCTACTGTCCTACTTCCAAGAAGCTTATTTTTTCTCAAGATATTGTATTCTTGGAAGAAGAAGCATATCATCCTAAATTACCCATTCAGGGGGAGTATATTGATACTAAATGGCTAATCCTGGAAGAAAACAAGTCCACAAACTTATCACCACCATCCAAACCTAACCATATAGTCACCATTGACCCATTTGCTTCAACAAACCAACCTAGCCCAATCCAATCTGAATCTACATCTAATGAGCTGCAAGCATATGTTGACAACAATTCAGGGTTGGATACTGAATCACAACAAGAGGATGAGTCTAGGCTACAGATTAGAGATGAACCAAGTACTGGTAGTACTATCTCTCCCATTCAAAGGAATGACCATGAATTCAATTCGAGATTAAATCCTGAAGAATTAGGTTGGCCTATTGCTTTAAGAAAGGGGGTAAGAGCTTGTACTCAACATCCAATTCAATGTTTTGTTTCATATGGTAACTTGTCTGCAAAAATACAAAGTTTTGTTGTGAACAATGCACGGATAAAAGTTCCTGGCTCATTTCAACAAGCTATGGCTAATCCAAATTGGAAACAAGCTGCAGAAGAGGAGTTGAGGGCACTCAAAGACAATGAAACATGGGAGATTACAACTCTTCCTAAAGGCAAGAAACCAGTTGGATGTGGTGGATCTTCACCTCAAAATTCAATATTGATGGTAGTATCAACAAATACAAGGCGAGACTTGTTGCAAAAGGCTATACCCAGACGTATGTCATCGATTACCAGGAGACATTTGCTCCAGTGGCTAAGCTTAATACCATCCAAGTACTACTGTCAATTGTAGCTAATTTGGATTGGTCTCTACACCAGCTGGATGTGAAAAATGCATTTCTGAATGGAAATTTGGAAGAAGAAGTATACATGGAGATTCCAGATGGAATTTCAGCTCCTAACAATTATGTGTGCAAACTCAACAAGTCTTTGTATGGACTTAAACAGTCACCTAGGGCATGGTTTGGCATATTTACCAAAACAATGAAAGGATTTGGATATACCCAAGGACAAGCAGATGACACATTGTTCATCAAACGTGTTAATGACAAAGTCACCATCTTGATAGTCTATGTTGATGACATAGTCATAACTGGAAATGATGAAGGATCAATTGCTCAGCTAAAATAGAATCTGTCAACTGAGTTCCAAGTAAAAGATCTTGGACAAATGAGGTATTTCCTAGGCATAGAGGTGACAAGAACAAAAAAAGTGCATCAATGTATCTCAGCGGAAGTACACACTAGACCTGTTACACGAAACAGGAATGTTAGGCGCACAACCTGAAGGAACACCGATGGAAGAAAGCTGTCATCTGGAAATTAAACCAAATGGTGTCCCATTCAACTCAGAACGATACAGAAGACATGTCGGGAAACTCATATACTTAATTCACACATGCCCAGACATTAGCCATGCAGTTGGAATAGTAAGTCAATTCATGCACCAACCACAGGAAGAACATATGGCTGCAATATATAGAATCCTGAGTTATTTGAAATTTAATCCTGGAAGAGGAATCTTTTTTAGAAGAGGAACTACTAGAAACATTGAAATCTACACCGATGCAGATCATGCAAGGGACAGGGAGACTAGAAGATCCATCTCAGGATATTGTACATATGTGTGAGGAAATCTGGTTACATGGAAAAGCAAGAAACAGACTGTGGTATCAACAAGTATTACAGAAGCAGAATTAAGAGCAGTTAACAAAGGAGTATGTGAAGGAATTTGGATTATCAGGTTATTAAAGGAGTTGAGAATTTCACACGAGGGACCAATACAAATTTGGTGTGACAACAAGGCTAGCATAAAAATGGTTGAGAACCCTATTTATCATGATAGAACAAAACATGTTGAGATAGACATGCACTTTATTAAGGAGAAAATTGAAGCAGGTATTATGAGATTGTCTTACATCAAGTCAGAAGATCAGATTACAGATATAATGACAAAACCACTAAGTAGAGCTAAATTTAAAGGATTACGATGCAAGCTGGGAATGATAGACATATACTCTCCAGCTTGAGGAGGAGTATTGAAAGTTAGAGATTCTTTTTCGGTGATGAGTGTATATTTCTATGGTTAGCATGATATTGCTGACCATTGCCATTAATCACTCTCATTTTGTCTCTCCATTTCTCCGTATGTTTTGGCATTTTTTGCTGCTCTGTTTCATTATATAATCAGATGTAATCTCTCATTTTTAATATATCAATGAAATCAAGGCTCTAAGAGCCAATAACTTTTGAAAATTTAGTTCGTCTAATGACTCACAATTGCATTGTTCAATATCCTCCAAGCCGAGTTATTAATGAACTTCTTCTGCTATAACATTTTAGATAATTATTAGTCCTTACGTATGTCAAATAGATGTATCAAATTATATCTTGCAGATATATGCACCTGTTTCTTTATAATGGCTACCTTAATCAGAGCTTTTAATGACTTTTTTGTCGCAATTATAGTTGTCTTTTGTTGAATGAAAATGGTGAGAAAATGAAGGAGCAACATGGAGTTGTCAGAACCAATTGATCGATTGTCTAGACCGGACAAATGTAGCTCAGGTTGAACACAAAACATATCAACTTTTTTTTCATGTCTTTGTTTGTAAACCCTAAGTGTGTATGTTCCTTATGTTCCTCTTTAAAACATGAGACTATCATCTCCATCCAATGAAGATAGTCATAAATTATAAGTGTTCTCAGAATGGCTACTAGATGTAGGTAATGGTAGATTGGGATTGCCTCATGATGGTATTGCAGAGATTGAAATTCCTGAAGAATTCCTTATTCGAAATTATCAAGATCCTATGCATGCTATTGTGTCTGCAACATACCCCGGCTTACTGGTCAATTTAGGTAATTCAAATTACTTCAATAGCCGAGCCATTCTATGTCCTACGATTTGAGAGTGTCCACCACATAAATGAATACATGTGCTCTTTATTACCTGGTGAAGTGATGGAATATTATAGTTGTGACACTATTTGTAAGTCATTTCAAGAGGATGATGGATTTGAAGATCTTTACAGCACCGAGTTCTTGAATATAATTAATTGTTCAGGTCTTCCTAGGCATAGCCTTAGTCTCAAGGTTGGAGTACCTATAATGTTGTTAAGGAATATAGACCAAGCTAGTGGGTTATGCAACGGGACTAGGTTACGTATCACATTGCTTGGGAAAAATGTTATTGAAGCTATAACATTGAATTGGTCAAATCCTAATCAGAAGGTTTTAATACATAGAATGGATATGAATCCTTCAAACAATAGTCTTCCGTTTCGAATGAAGAGAAGGTAATTTCCTATTGTTTTGTCTTTTGCAATGACAATTAATAAGAGTCAAGGGCAGTCATTACAAAATATTGGGATATACCTATCGAAGCCAGTATTTACATATGGGCAATTATATGTCGCCTTATCAAGAGTTAAGAATATAGTAGGTCTGAAAATTTTTATACATGATGGGAGTAATCATCAGAAGAACACAACTACTAATTTCATTTACAGGGAGATATTTAGAAACATTGAGCAGCAGATGTAACATTTTATGAAGACATGTAACATCTTCATATATTTCATGTAATGCTTTTTGAAAGGTTTTGTTGAATTACGGTTTTGATTTCTTCCATCTTTCTATGTGAATGAACTTGGTCGCCAATTTTATTAACTGTCTCAGCATGTTTGTTGTTAGGGTATGGACCCTTCTTTTTTATAGCATGCGTGTTATTTTCTTTATCAAACTGGATAACATGCGCGGCATAGCAATCTCAGTTCCATATTTTATACATTTATTTTGAATTATGTGTATGAGGTAGTAGGCCAGTCGATGCTTAAATACACCACAATTGTTGCACCCCACGCGAGGGGAATTCGTGATTGTTTTCACTAATGGTAACCTATCAGACACGCAAAAATCTTTAATTGTTGGGCTATGTTTGGAGAGTGTCGTGGGACTCTCCAAAAGTTACTTTTCCTCTCCAAAAGTCAGTTTCGGCTTCCAAATATATAAGAGTTTTAGGCCGAAATGTAAAATTGGATTTTCACCCAAAAAAAAAAAAAAAAGAGAGTAACATTGGATTGGATGTGAAGGCATTTTTTTTAAGCTTTTGAGCTACTGCGGATCAGATTATGAGAATTCGTTGCGGAAAGAAATGAAAATACATTTAGCAGCTGATAGATGGAAAGATAAAATTGTTCTAAAAGCCTAACTAAAATTACTCTAAAAGACCAAAAAAAAATTTTGAAAAAACTTATCCAACTATCAATCATATTATTCTATCCGATTTTTATTCAAACTTCAGTTTGCAAAAATCAGTTATAATAAAATTCACTTTTATCGACATTAATCCAAATAAGTTAATCTTGTGACAAATTTGGAAAGGCTGATGTAGCTTTATTTATATTCAACCTGATCCAGTTTCTTACTTTCACCCAAACAGGATGCATACTTTAGGATTTCTGAGAAGTTAATGGGTGGGATCAAAAAGATAGTATTTCGGTTGACAATAATCTCCTGCTAAGATATCTTCCAAATGGAAGCCACTAGTAGGTAATGTCCTAAAAATAAATACTGATTGTGCTTATTCCCTTGAAGAAACTGTGCAATATTACAAAAGATTTACTCTAGGAAAGAAAATTGGGGGAAAAAATTAGGAGGGAAAACTCCCAAAAGTATAAATTTTCTCATTATTTTTGCAAGTTTTTCTTCCTAATATTCTCTCCCCTTATTTTCCCTTCACTTTTTTCTCCCCATCCAAACATAGCCTTAGATTGGTAAAACTTCCTTCAGACAATCAAGATAAATGAAGAAGTATATCAACATATGGCTAGAAAGAAAGTTAAAATTCCAGCATATAGCAGTAAAATATATGCAATTAGGAAAAAAATGTGACAAAAATTTTAAATGATATCATCTAAATATATTGCAAATACATTTTCTCTAATAGCTCTTTTTGGGGGGGGGGGGAATCTCCCTATGCTTGACCTATAATAAGAGACTATCTGATTACAATGAGATAAACACTTTTAATGGCATATATTAAGATTATCTTAATCCCAGTAGGATTTATATATTCATCATGCTATCTGAATATTATTTTAAATGGCTATTGAGTATGCATGTATCAAAGTAGCAGCACAAAATATTTTCTGAAGCATTAACGTATGTATTTTTTTTCCTCTCTTCCTTCCTTTTCTCTATTTTTCCCAATTGGGTACTTATTTTTTAAGTTATTAAAATTTACTATTAAACTCTTGAATTTAGTTTTTTTTTTAGAGGAAAAATATTTTGAATTTGGTATTTTAAGAGATTTCACTCCTAGATTAACAATTTAAACATAACTTCAAATCACAACAAGTTCACTGAATTTTAATTGATGCTCCATTAAATTGTTGGCAAAAAAAAAATGCTCCATTATATTGACCCCAACAAAAATTGATTACCTTGTAGTAGGCCCAAGGATAGATGTAGTTTATTGTGTAAAAATCATGAGAGCAGAGATATGAATGGTGTCATTTTTGTGCGAATTGGATAGAATCCACGATTGATATTGGGCCTAATACAAGATAAAGTATTTTTTGTTGGGTCCTATTTAGTATCTATTAAGAAAAATAAATCAAAATGTATCCAATCTTGTGCAATTTGGTAACAAGCATGGTTAACATTAATGCTCCCACCAACTTGAAAAGCGTAGAAACATAGCCCTGCATATTCTCATGTCCTTTTGCCTATTCTATTATAATATGATTGCAACTACCATAGGCATAATTATACGATCTATCATAATGAAGCAATTAATTCCCAAGAGACTCAAATAGGTGATCATTCTTGTGAATAATAAGAAAACATTTGTTGCATTTGATTTACAAATGGAGCAGAATAATCTAATCCTCCACCCCTCTTCTTTTCAGCTCCAATTGGGTTATAATATCATCGAAGAAATTGTGTTTAAAGAATGCATCAATGTCAAACAATAATAGCTCGGATTTGGCAAGAGGTCACTGAAGATAATCCAAGTCAGATCCAACTATATAAATTTCTCTGAAAAAACTAATGAAATTAGGGGAAGGTTTTTATGATTTTTGAAAGATAAAGTGCCAAGTAAAGTACAACAAATTTACAGGACAAGACTTAAACCTGATGTAGAGTCGCCAAACAAAAAAATTACTTTCTGCATGCATAGGCTGGTCTCTTCCTCCTAAATACTCCCTCCAGTCCTAAATATAAGATAGGGTTGGCTTTTTTTTGAAAAATTAAAAAAGTTAAATAAATTACTTAATTATATCATATGCTATGTATCATAGAATTATATATCAGTTTATAAGTTAGACAAAATAGTTTGAAGAAAAAAATGATAAATATAAATATTTTAAAGTAATTTAATTAGCTTCCTTAATATCTCCAAAAAAATAAACTCTGTCTTATATTTGTGACTGGAGGAAGTACGTGACTTTTGCCCAAATCAATGGCCAAAGGCACCCCTGACACCCTCAAGGCTCTCACCCGAGGACAACCTACAAGGAAACAAAATAAAAAATTAAGGTCATAAACCATAATATAATACAGCTCTCCATTTTATAGACCGGATGTAAACAGAAACAAACAACAGCTTCAACAAGAAAAGGAATATCAAGTTTATAAGCGTGACCACCCAAATTCCGATACAACATTTTGAAGGAAGCAACCCTAGAACTTTGTTGTCAAGGAATCAACCCTAAAAACTTGATATCAAGTCATGATAAGAGTTCAGCACTCTTCTACTTTCTGATGCAAAAGTAAAGGACCTCAGCATCTATATTCATTCATATGCAGGCAATATGGATAGTTAGCGGTAAAGAAGCCTGTCAGAACTATAATTCATAATACATTTAGGGTCACCTATATAATGTACACATTATTTCATAAGATTTGGCCTCTTTGCTACTCCAAAAGGAGCAGATCTGCTTAGAGAAGCCAAATTGTAGTACAGGTATAAAAACTTTTTTATAATTTATTATGAAAAAAAATAAAAGAATAAAAAAATTCTTCTAACTTCCTTCAGACATGTAATCTATTTTAAAAAATAGAAAAGAGGCAATGTAGACAATCCATATCTGCTCCAAGAAATGTAATAGGGAAGTCAAATTGCTGATACAAGTGAGAATTCACAAGATGCTTATGAAAGGTTGCTTATCGTACTATCAAAGGAAGGTTATAAGAACTCTACGGAAAACAAATGTTCAAGTGTCAAAAACGAACTAGTTACTTCTTGTTTTGGCCATAAAAAATGAATTAATTTCTTTTCATAACAAAGAGAATAAGCAATTTAATATTCTTCCTTTGGTGGAAGGGTCATTGTGATTCCACATCCAATTCAACCAATCTGAATACTTTACATTACAGGGTAAGTGAAATTTAAACAGAATTTTCCAACTAGAGGCAAAACTCAACAATGAATGCAGCACCAAATAAAGAATCATATTTTGGTGAAACCAAATTATGATATTCTGAATTTGTTCTCAGTATTATTTAACTCTTGCAAAAAATTTTGTATCATTTTAGTACTCAGAATTGCGCCATATTCCGCTTAGTGGGGTTCGGTTCGACAATGGGTTTGAGTCAATGATTGGAAAACTTCCCCATGTTCAACTTTCAGAGGTTGTGAAAGGATACCACATAATCTTTCAGGGAAAAAATATTCTATGATGTTGAAATAAAATTAAACTTCCGAGTAATGAAGTGGTACAAAAGACCCCTGAAAGAGCCCATTGATGGCAAGGCTATTTTTGGAGGACCAAAATGATCTTTTATCATACCTCCATCCACTGCCTATAACCATACATAATCAGTTCACACTGACAAGTAGACTAGGTTGCAAGTGATTAAGTCAATCCACACAGTCAAAAAGACATTCTGAGATTCCAGGTTCAGTATAAGCTCTTAGTGTAAAGGATCCATCTTGCCAAAATGGGCATACTACCCATGACATGAAAATCTAAAGCAACATTTTAATAGAGTAGAAAACTGATTTAAGTAATGAGTCAACAAAATAATCATAGAAGCCCATAATAAATTATACAAGAGTTTCTTATCATAAAAACAACTGCATAACAAATTCATGAAATGTGAAAACAAAATCTTCTCAAATCTACTAATTTATGACTTTTTGGGAATTTATGGATCATTCTGTTGTTAGATCGTGATTTTTAATTTAGTTGTTCAGGTCTTGGGAAAGCATATCCTCAGTAGTATCGTATCCATACTATCTTGTCCTAGTTGAATTATGATGATAATTTGAATTTTAGCAAAATTGGACATGTTTAGATTTCTCATGTAAAGACATTATCAGCTCTTAGCATACAGTCTCTCATTGAACTTAAATACCAAATTTCAACTATTTTACGTCAATCTTTACTCACTTCTTGCTGTTTAGCCCAAAAGAAAACAAAACAAGGAATATCAGAAATCAACAATCTGCTGACAACCCTCCCCAAACAAACAAGCAAATAAATGAAACTCCTTTGGTAAGAATGATTCATCAACTTGAAATTAGACAACGAAAAACCTAGCAATACTGTGACCGTATTAGCAAGTGACAGAAATTTAGTGTCCTACAGTCATATGAAAGTTCAACAAAGTTATGCATTCCATCTCAAATGGAGGTCAAACTGACTTTTGGGGGTAAACCAAACATGCTCTTGCAAGGCCAGGTTCACGATGTGTCTTTACATAATAAATTTGGTCAAGTGCAAAAGAAATAAAACTAGCATAAGCCTAGCCCACCAACAAAAAAACACTTAAATGAACCTGGCTACCTCAGCTCACACTATTATACCCTCAAGTGGAAAATTATTCAAGCTAGAACTAGCACCGTACAAAATTTAAAGTATACATATGTATGTGTACATAATGTCCAAACTTCACTATGCACTGCCACTAATGTTGTCACACCCCACATTCAATCATGTATCACTAGGTCACATTTCAAGTAACCATCCATTATTCCTAGCTTCAAAATATCTATTTGCAAGTCATATATTTCTAATTGAGTTTCCTACTGCATTATCAAATTCTTATTCCACTGACGCATCCATTGGCTGTTAGGTGTCTTCATCCGCTCCCCATTCTGAGTCCAGCCACCATACCATCAACCAACTCTGTCAATTAAGCCCTTGTATTTTATAAAATCTGAACCAAAGGATGATTCCTGTTTCCCATTCTCTCCCCATATGCTTTTGTTGTGTTTCTTAAAATATGATAACCAGTCCAATATACATCTCCAAGCACATTTACCAGAAGTCCTGCAGTTTAAAGTAATTGGCACCATGATGGGAGCCCCAATTTTGTACTGATAAACCATAACCACGTCTCTAGAATGACTAAATTAATCAAATTCATTACATCTGAAATCAAAAGGGACCCTCAAACCAACCAAGGTCTGTGAGATAGTCATAGAGGAATTCAAAAGTTAAAACCATAAAATCTCTCAACCTTTCCAATAACATTTGTCCGGTCTTTCAATTCACACAACTTGAGCTATGGTTTACGTTCTGTCAACTGGAACTTTCTTATGATCAAGTAGCCAAAGAAGCATTTCTTCCAAAGCATCCTACTGCCTTACCATGATACTTGGATTAAAATCTGGAACAGGACCTCTCCTTGATTCCTCAACAAAAGGAAAATGATAGGACAACTTTTAAAATCCAAAGAACCATATGATATCAGACCATCCTATTTCTTGAGTATTTATACTGCCAAAGCTAAACCCCTCCAAAGAGTATAGACTGAAAACGCTAAACAAACTTGTTGGAAAAAGAAAAAAAGAAAATAATATACAAACCAAATTCTACTTAAAACTCATAAAAGACATGAATTTTAATATTTAACAGAAAACTGCCAAAACTTTAACTTCGATCTATATTCAAGGAAGAACAACTTCCACCTTCAATAGTTTTCACATGACTGCAATAGTTCAGCATTAATTCATGCTTTCCTTGCTAGGAATACAGGAGAGGAGAACAAAAGGATCTCTCACAAGGGATCACACTCTTTCTCAATAGCCAAGGTCCTCCCAGGGGAGCTAAGCAGCTAATAATTAGGTGCGTACTAGGAATAATAACATCAACCAGGTTTCATCCGCACTATACCCCAAAATTCCAATAATGACTGCATTAAGACTTTATATTAACAAATGCTCAGTACACAACAAGAACACAATGGCTCTGTCGACATGATTCACTATATCTTTGCTTGATAGTCAAATTAGCCTTATGATGATGAAAACAGAACTAGACAACAAAGTAACAAGATATATAGAACTATACCAAAATTTCAATGGAAGTACATGCATTACACAACTTGAACACTTGTTTAAACTCTTAATAATAATTAAAGTAATCAGGGTAATCTTTCAATTCACAGGTCAAAATTCTGAGCATCAAATTGCATTTAATTTTTCCAACTTACTTGTGCATGCAGTATTTGAACTCTTGGCTACGAGTTAAATCCTTCTCTCCTTCTTCAAGCTATAAGAAAAATCCAGTCTAATGAGTATTAATCAGTTCTACGAAGAAAGCATTAGAAATTCGATACTAGCATAAAGAATCTCATAAAGCAGGCCTCACAGGATCACTCTCATAGATCAGCTCATAACAAGCTGGAGAAAGGCATCGTAGAGCACAGTTCTCTCTTGATATCATCGAAGATTTGCATTGCCCGCCCCACAGACCACTACTCGCAACAAATTACACAGCAACTTGCATCAAAAATTGCATTTAATGGGAACCCAATTCTTTCAACAAAAACCAAAAATAATAATAATAATAATAATAAATAAGCAGGAAAGGAGAAGCACCTGTCGATATCAGCGTAGCACTGAAGCTTCTTCTGCCTAATCTCAGCGTCCTGCAAAATAACCCCATGAAAATCAGATTGAACTAATTAAGTGTAAATTCAACCTAGAGCCTGTATATTGAGAACAAAATTAGGGAAAGAATAGAGACATACAGTGAATGGACGAGACTTGGCAAGTACTTGAGATGAACAGATGAAAATGGATAATGTAAGGAGAAGAATTGAAAAAGCAAGGGAGGAGTTTCGCGGTGAACATCTTCGATTTCTCATCATTGTGGCCGACTGCGTGTAGTGTGATTAATGTCGAAGGTATGACTGTTAGGATCTACAAAATGAAACAAAGAAGAAAGAAAAAATAAAGAATAATTAGCTTTAAATTTCCACATTTAATATATAAAACAAAGCGAAAAGGATAAATAATCCCATTTGAATCTTCAAAATAAAAAAAAATTAAAAAGTCTTTTAACATTTACAAATAATATAAAATTCATCTGGTAAAAATATGGATCTTTAAAGTTTATGTTTTTTTACTAAAATATTCATAATATTTTAATTTAAAAAAAGGTACTCTCGCGAGAGCATCGCCGCTGCCCGACCACTAAAGCTATGGTATTGGCAAGCCGACACCCTTACAGGTAGTACTCCAACATTAGTGGCTCGAGGTTTAGTGACAACTTTAATAATACAATTAACTACTTTGCTATAAAGATTGACAAGTTGAGTTCCCCAAGTTATCAATATGTATACTCAAAGTACTAATTGCTATTTTGAAATTGTTATTTCCTATATTCAAGTTGTTAACGACACTTATTATTGACAATTTGAGTATAGCAATTGGTATAACACCCATTCCTTTGTCTCCTTATTATGCATCGGAAGCGTTAATATTATCATTATGGATCAGGAAAATCATTGAATAAAGCTCTCAACCAAAAATTTACATAGTTCTTCTCAGGCCAACCATATTTACCATATTACTTTGTTTATAGGGCTACTATACAATTCTTCACTCCATTTATTATTATCAGAGTTTTTAATATGCTTATTAATTACTCTGCTTATTCAACTAATGGGCTCGTACCATGCGATTACCCATTCCAAGCTCATTTATTGTGCTTTTGAAAATATTCATCTATCATGCGAGTTATACAGTTAACCATTTAAAACATTAGTATTTACATAACGGATTATCATGTATAATTCTTCAACTCTTCATTGTCACTTCTTTATCCTGCACATCATGTTGCATTCCTCTCTTGTGCTCACCTGCCTAATGGTTAGTTGGGTGAGAGTGAGATTCGAGGAAATCTCAGTAGCAAACTTTGCTAACTAAGCATACAAGATACAAGTTTAATTCATGACATGCTTACTTATACAAATTCATGCTAGCATCATGACATATACATGCTCCATGTTTCATATAACATACTCATGACCATAGTATATTAGAAACAGAACTTCAATTATTCACATATGCTCCATATAATTCATCAAAGCAGTCATACACATCAACATATAAGCATATATATCAAGTAAATACAAGTCCATAAATTTTTACTACATTTTGGACTTAAGTCCTCTTCTTATACCTTTTCTCCCAACCAATGTAGTTGTTTGGGAAACCTTCCATTTCCTCTTCCTTGCCATCTCATAACCCTAGATACATAGCCACATTATTAGAGCTATGACAAATGAATGTCCAATGGGGCTACTTTAGCCTCTAGGGCATTACTCCTATCTTTGGACCTAATTTGTCCCAAATTACCTTAAATGCTACAATTTTGTTGGTCCACCTAAATTATCAGATTTTTCACCCAACTTTAAAAAATCATAAATTAATTTAGAAAACTCTAAATGAGATGGTTCAAATTCCTATGTAACCCTCTTTAAATCTATTTTAAGGGAAAAATACTTCCTACTTCCATTTCTAAGCACACATTTCCAGAAAACTCCAATCAATTCTTACTACCACAAAAAGCATTCAAGATTCAATGCCCAACTTCAAAAATTCATATCTCACAATATGCTAACCTAAATGACACATATTATATATCAAGTTAAAGCTTAGGACGTATACTATGAATCTGAAAAGTTTCATGGATATTGGATAACATTTGGCCACTTAGAAGCATGTCAAAACTAAATTGTTTCCCATAAAATGTAGATTGACAGCACCTAACCTTAAGTTTCAATTTTTTTGGGTTTTTAATCCAACTCTTCTAAAATCATGCTCACAACCTCTTCCTACGCAATTTTTTGTCTAGAATTCATTTAAAGCCTCAAATTCATCAAAATCACATTCTTTCCCTAGAATTCAAGTCTGGCCAAGCTAAACCCTAAATTACCATAAGTTTATTTCTTACAAATTTAACAACAAAACTTATAGAATATCATCTTTAACTCTTGTTTAACTTCATATTCATAATCATAGGATCATTTTAACCCTCAAATATCTATTGGCCAAAATCAGGGAAGTCCCAAAAAAATAACAAAACTTAGCAAAACCTCAAGATCTTCAGCTCAAATTGAAGCTTATACGTACCTCTACATGATTCTATATCCTGTTTTTTATTTTGGCAGAATCTCCACCTTGTAAATGACACTAAACACCTCTGATCAGGAATCTGGAACCATAGAAATATTGGTCTTATTGAGAGGAACGACATTAAAGAAGACTTCAAAAGTTAGAAATGGCGATTTGGGCTTGAATCAAATCAAGAACACCTTGTGTTCTTACTATTCATTTTCCTTCTCTCCTCTTTCAGCTTCCTTCCATTTTCTCTATTTTCCTCCTTTTCTTTCCTTTTAGGATGAACTTAAAGAGAAAGTGAGGGCAAAAATGGAATTTTCCACATGTACTTAGGTAGCAAGATCTCATGGTGCCAACATAAAAGCCACATTACGGTAGATGGTCCAGATGGAGCCACGTGTCCTTGAGACATCATGCCTTATTCTTTTCTATCTCCTAGGAGTTCTTTTTATATTAGGTGAAGGGAAGGCCTGATGAATTTCCCTGACTCCCGAATTCAGTATTCGGAAAAGTCAAGTACGTGACTAGGCCGGAGACAGGTAGATTCTCCAGACTTAGAGGTTAGGTGGCGCCTCTAAGGAATGCCAACTCAAAGGGCAAAAAGTAAGTGACATCATGAGGGACATTTGTCACCTTCCTATTAAACCAACACAAAAGTGGAATAGTACGTTATCATGATGAGAAGACACTTGTCATTTTCTTGCGGTGCCAACCATAAAGTATTTTGCTCTAGAAATTCCATATGCACACTTATACCGGCATATTTTACTCGACCAATCAGTCTCATACCTCATGACATAGCTGGGTGGCATCTTTCTATCAACCCTATAGCAACATATATGTGTCATGTGCACATATGTACCGACACTTCAATCATACTGCCTATGCATGCTGGGCCCTTTGCCCAATAGGGCTAGATCACATAGTCCCTGAGAGTCTTTCTATCTTTTGATATTCTTGGAACTCTTCCCAAACTAGGCTTAGCCATCTATCTGATACAAGCTTATCCTCAAGTCTCTAGGCCAAAAATTCAGGATATTACAATTAGCAACTACCCATATTAAGTATAGTTGACAACTTGAGTATAGGCGACGACAACTTAAGTATAGCAATTAGCAACTTAAGTATAGAGATTGATAACTTAGATATAACAATTAGCAATTAGCCCAAGTTATTAATCTCTATACCCAAGTTGTTAATTGCATATTCCCAAGTCTTCGACACCTCCCTTCTTCAACCTTCTTCCCTTTCATATCTAACAGTTAATGAACTCCAGCACAAGAGAAAACTAAACCAAACAGATTCCTAAAACAAATAGTGAAGGAAATAATTCAGCTATCAAAGAACTCACCCAAGCATAAAAAATCAACTAATGCTAATAAGTTCTATCACTATTGGAGGTGATAAACAATCTCAACTAATATTTTTCCTTTTCCTTACTCCTTTCATCACCTTTCAACAAGAAAACAGAACCCAAAAAAATTAACGATGTTTAGTTTGAACCCAAAAAGTTAACTTTGATCTCTTGCTCTTCTTGGAACCATTTTATGTTTCCTCCTCCTCTTATGTTATTGAATTGAGCTCAAGCATGGTGGTGGAAAGAGAAGAGCTGAAGAAAGAAGACAAAAGGGGAATGAGAGAAAGGAAATACGTTGAGAACAACCTTGTATGATCATAAGGATCTGGACTTCATGATAGATCTATTGATATACGGAGTCCTCGTGATGGCCATATATAACCTTTAGCGCAAAAACCCAACCAACGGGTCGGTGGTCAACCTTGTATGATCACAATGCTAAAATCCAACTATTTCTCGAGTTCATAGACGATGGGTACATAGAAGGGTAACACATCCCAGACGAGCAGCACCTCACAGATCTAGCTTGTCAGATTCTCCGTGGCCTTGCCTACCTCCATCGCAGCCACAATGTTCACAAAGACATTAAGCCATTGAATCTTCTGATCAACTCATGCAACCAAGTCAAAATTGTAGACTTTGGTGTGTGTCAGATTCTTGTGTAAACCATAAAGCCACGTAATTCATCAGTAGGGACAATCGCTTATATGAGCCACCATTCCGTTTGAAATCTCACATTCACCTAAGTTGTCAGAGGGACCGATTGACTTCACCACGAGGTCTGCTTCTGTTGTGCTTGGAGATCGAATGAATGGCAGATCAAGCAAGGGAGAAGATGAGATATAGTAGGGGATGCCAGAGGTAGAGGCAGAGAGCAATGGAGGTGGGTGCCGGTGGGGAAGAAAATAGAGAGAGAAGAGAGAAGAAAGTGAAAAATAGAAAGAGGAGGGTATTTAAGTCTTTTCACTCAAACTTTAATATTTCACATTCCTACCAGATGATCTCTTTGTCTTTTGCAAGTGTTAATAGACTTTTTTAGGTTTTGGAAGTTCACATGGCATTTATTTATCTTTTTCCTTAATTTATTAAATTATTTTTTTAAAAAACAATGAGTAATTTTTTTCAGCACCTTTATCTTATATTCTCGTTATGAATATTAATTATTGTGGATGTCCATTGACTTATATTCTAGTTAGCATTTATAAATATGTTGTTGAGAAACTAAAAGGTTATTTATTAATAATACGAAAAGTCAGAGAATATTAATTGTACCATTTATTGTATATTAATTGTGATTCTTAGTAGTAACTTTTGAAAGTCTATAAATAAAGGCATTGTACAAATTATTGTAATTACAAGAAACTGAATGAGAATTGCTTTCTCATTTCTCTCTCCCTGTTTTCTCTCTATCACCAAAAGCTCTAATGAAGTTATTTTTCTCTCTTCGTTTCTTTAACGATTTCATCTATCTTCTTTTACAGTATTTTTATTTGATCTATCTGGGATAATCTGAACCACTATATGAAATTAAAAATATTTTTTTACCGATTATTATAAACATCGGGTTTCACGGCTAAGATTAGATATTGTTATTGTTTTTATATCTATTTTAATCTCTTTTACGAGTTCTTCTATATTATTGATGTTGTTACTTTTAGTATGGCCAGAAGCTATACACCTCTGATTTCATATTCTGAAACTACATAGCTAGAAGCCATATTGCTTTAATTTTGTATTTTGAATTATATGGCCAGAAGCCATATTCCTTTGCTTCCTATTTTGAGATTATATGGCTAAAGTTATATAATTTTTCATCTTCTATATTATTATATGGTCAGAAACCATATACAACTTTTGTTTATCTTGAAGATAAATGATTAAAAGCCATATATATTTAATTTCTCATCTTGAGATTAATTGGCTAGAAGCAATCAGATTAATTGGCTTGAAGCCAAGAGAACTAAATGACCTGAAGCTGAAGCCATAAATTTTTAATTTTGTTATCTTATTTTGTGAATTATTTGTTGACTTTACGAATTCCTTTTATCATATGATTCTATCATTTGAGTTTTATGTTATCATATTGTGTTTTTGTATTTTATATTTTGAGAATTCCCTTTACACTATTTTATGTATAGTACATGTTTGTGAATATTTATTTAGTATTAGTAATGTATTGGGTTTCTCTCTCCCTTTGTCTTTATTTGATATTATACTTATATTTTTTATTTTATCATTTAAAGCTTAAGTTTTATTCTTGCATATGTTTATATTAATCAATTGGATATATATTGATATTTTAATTTCATTGAATAGCTAGTAGCCATAATGCTCCTAGTTTTGTGATGTGACCAAAAATCTCATAACCTTTATAATAGTTCTTTTGTAAAAGAACACTATCGATTCCAATTAATGGCATGATAATAAAAATTTTGTGGCACTAGATTGTTATAAATATTAAGGTCATGAAGGCTTATGGTCCAAATATCAAATGATACAAAAGTACTTTACATTTTTTAAAAAGTATTTTTACTATATATATTACCTTGAAAACAAATAACTTGTAGAGAATTATGCCACTTAAGAGTAATAGTTCTAAAGGCTGATAGTCCTGAGGACTAATTAGCATATTTTGCTCAAATTGAGAATTAGAGGCAACAATGTTTGATGATATTAAAATAATGATATTTGGATGTAAAGTCATGAGCAATTATTATAATATGATCATAATTCATTGACAAATATATATCAATATATTGAAAATAAAGGTCAAATTATGAAAGGGAAGAAACATGAGATGTTATAAAAAAATATCAAACGAGGCAGTGAATTTTGAAGAAAGATGCCCATATTTATCATGAAATCAAGAGAAATAATAAGCCTAAAATGTTATATGATATTTAATTTTTTTTAGTATTAAAATTTATTATTGTTATTGACCCGGGTGTGAGAAATTATTATAAAGAATTAATATTTTGTTTTTAATAACTATTATCATGAGTGATATATGAAATAAATCAAAAAGTAATTATTAGTCATTTTGACATTTTTATATATGATGCCAATTTATTTGCAAAATTAAATATTATGGTGTGTGAATGTTCATAATTTTATGGTCTCTTAGGATTCTATCTTACAGTTAATACTATCAATTAATCAACTTTATACTAGAAATCTTGTAATACCCACTTAATAATCCGTTTAACTCACAAACGAGTCGGATAATCACACCATCAAAATTGCTCATCCATTATTATTGAGATTTAACTATAAGAAATGAACTAAATTGAATTTGAAATTATAGTTAAATCATGAATTATAATTATATTGATAATTATATTATTGTGGTTTAAGTATACCAAGGAGCTTCATATTCTGTGATTGTAGGTATCTCCATAACTAAGTTATTAGTGCAATGAATTATATTAAAAATTATAAATCAGGAATCGTAATTATATTAATAATTATATAATTACATAAACATAATCAAGAACTTCACCTTCCATGATTGTAGGGATCTCCATAAATTATATTAATAATTAAGTTATTAGTGCAATAATTTTTAAGAATTATGTCCTAATGATAATTATTTGATTTTGAAATAGTGATTTTCATTTTTATTATTGGTGAATATAAATTATGTTTCCATCAATGGTATTAATAACGCAAGGGTAGGATATGAAGTTTTTGAATATTGACTAATAATTGATATATTAATACTGAAATAATTACAATTATGGTATTAATTGAGAAATTAAAAATATTTTAAGATAATATTGTTGACTTTAAAAATAAATGGGCTTTTAACTTTTATGAATGATAATGATTATCGCATGACCAACTAATTAGACCTCATGAATAGAAATTCATTATTTTCATATGCACTATAGATTTTCGGAAATATAAAAAAGGAAGTTTATGGAATATTATCAATTAGTATGTTAATCAGAATACTAATATGATAATAACTCTTAATTCAACTTTATGATAATTAGATATTATTTGTGATATTGATAACTTTAAAATTAAATTTTCTTTTGTTTTTTAAGAATTATAGTAATTATCTTCACAATCAATTAATTAGATTTCTAAAGAATAAATTCATAATTTTCCAAATCAATAGAGATTCTTTCTAAGTTTTGTTTTTATATGTCTAAATTAAAAAAATAATGATCTAATATGTCTTACTTGAGCAACCCTCCTCATGCAATACACATGGCAGATATATCTTGTTATACCTTATAGCCCCCAAATTGAAGGATTTATTAATATAACCTCAAATTGTACAATTAAGTTCTTTAATTATCTTCTTTATGAATAAATGTACAGTTTATTTGTAAATTTAAATATATGATGTGCATGAAAATTATTCATGCATTAATTATGATATGATATAATATGACCTACATATATTGGAATTATGCAAGCTTTCTAATCTTATAATTGATGGAGATTATTATGTCAAGCTCCAAATCTGCCTTTATGTTTTCTTCTTGAAATTTCTACCTCTCCGTTTCTTCACAGATTTACCAAAAATGCTCAACCCATATGAAGGTACTTTATTCCATTACTGACATCTACTTTTCATTTTAGTGTTGACTTCCATCTCTTCCCCCCACCCCATTTTTTTGTATAAATTCAAATATATGAGATATAAGTATTCTTTGTATATAGCTTTCAAACATTAATCATGATATGATACATATATATTATAAGTAAATTAGTTTTTGTGTGACATTTGAAAGAAAAAAGAAAAATCATATATTTATGTGACATTTTAAATTGAGAAAATGAGAATTTATTTAATTTCATGAGAAAATTCATTATGAATTGGTTATGTGAATTTGATTTGTTGGACAAAATCAATTTTTCTAGAATTATTCATAAATTATATGTGTTAGCTTATGTCGTCTAATAATTTTCACATAATTTAATTTCCCATAAGATGGTTTTTATGAATAATGTTTTTTGGCAATGTGTTTTTGATGAAAACTTCTCATAGATTTATTACCTATGAGAATTTTTTGATGAATTAATTTTTTTATTTTAATTTATTTTGATCATGAATCTCTTCTTATGTGGCGGACTATATACTTTGTATATATATCAAAATAAACAAATTGAAGTATATTATTAATGAGTAATGAGATTATATAGTGATATAATACTATATGGTAGTTCCTAGAGAATTATATGAAACAAGGTTGATATAGGTCCTAAAGAACTAATATAGATTTTTTTTAGTAGAAGAATAATTGATTATGAAATTTATGACCTATAAATTTACACTAGAGTTTTTGATTCATTAAGTGCGATTGGTTCACAAAATCGAAGGTAATGTAACGTATTGTAATGGAATGTAATGTAATAATGATTACATGAATTTGTTTGGTTTGTCGTTAAGAAAAGATGATGTATATACATAAAAACGTTTGGTTGGATTACATAAAAAATGAGAATATATAGGAATAATATATCAAGAGATAAAATTAACCATATCTACACGCGCACACACATATATATATAACGTATATATTGGGTTCAAAATAATTGTTTTCAATTTTTGCAGTGTATATGTTGGGTTTATAATAATTTTTTAATATTTAACGGTGGAAATATTATGACGGACTTAATAGTAATTTTTTAATATTTAATAATAGGAATATTATTTAATAGGATATTTTAATACTTTTAATGGTTGAATATAATTTTTTTAGTGGGGAATATATTTTTTATATTTTTATATAATTAATTAATTTTTTTAAATATTTAATGGTGGTAATTATTAATATTTAACAGCATTTATGGGTAGGAGCTTTGGTCAGATGAAAAAATTATAATGGTAATAGTGTCTTCTTTACTTGATTACAGGATGCATGTATCCTCATTTGTCAGTTCTAGCAGTGTAATCCTAATTACATCAAATGATGTAATCATGATTATAAAATATAATAATCTTTACATTATCATAAAACTAACCAATATATCACTATTACAAAAATAAGAATTAGTGGTGCATATTTTGTGGCCATCTTCTTCCAATTTTTTTTTTAAAAAAACACTTTAGGAAGCGCCATAGCTTCTATGTAACTTTAGGTGCACCACCTAAAGTGTTTGTTTTTAAAAATAAAAATTGAAACAGCATCTATGGTGCTTGTTCAAGGAAGTGTCATAGCTGTTACGTATTTTGTGTGGCCTTTAGCCAAGCAAGCGCCGCCCAAAATATTATTTTTTAAAAAAAAAAATTCAAACATTTCTCTCTCTCGCAATATGCTTCTATCACCTTTATCCTTTTAGTCTACACTCTTTATCCAACACGTGTTATCTCCCTTATCTTTTTAGTTCCCACATTTTCTCCTTATTCTCTTTTTGTCACTAATCACCGTCCACAGTTCGATCTACACTTCCCTCATTTCCTTGTTCTATCACTTCTCACATTTTCTCCTCCTCCTCTTTTTATTTTCACGGCACTCCTTCCTCATTTCTTTTGTCTCATTTCTTACACCAAACTAACCTCACTCCCTTTCTCTCTTAGTCTTATTTCATCTTATAGTTTTATTTCATCTTGTAAGTTGTACCTACTCATTTTTTTTAAATATTTTGAAGTTATGTACAACACATTGTCTTGTTAACCACTTTTTTTTAAACATCTATGCAATTTTTTCTTTCTCTTTTTCCTTTATTAATTATTTTTCAAGTGTTGTGTTTGAGATTTCAGCTCACTCTATTCAAGCTTCTCTATACTGTCAGTTTTTTTTATTTTTGAGCTTACAAATGTAATTTTATTAGTAGTTAATAGTTTAATTTTCTCAATATCTATATTTAATTCATTATGAAATCTGAAAAAATTATTCTCATTTTTATATGCCGAAAAATAAATAAGATAAAATTAAATGTTATTATATATATCTCATCTGTGAAGATATGTAGTAGTTATAATTTTTTATTATTGTAGTAATTGTTAACATTGATGAATTGCATAAATAAAATAATTATTTATCTTTAATACTTGTATAAAACTTAGTAGTGATTTTGTTAATTTATATCATTTTTGATTTTTTTATTGTGGTTTATTTTTCTTCATTTTGTTGTTCAAATATGAAAATGTGTTTAAAATATGTTATTAATGATAATTATAGGGTTTTAAAATAAAAATATGAAAAAATTATTTTTTAAAAAAAATAGTCTAGAGTGGCGCTTCCTTGAGAAAGGCACTTCCTGTAGCACTTTCTCAAGAAAGCGCCAGACCATTTTAAAAAAAAATTAAAACATAATTTTTTTAAAAAAAAATTTTTAAAATTTTTTTTTAAAAAGGATCTAGGGTGGTGCTTCCTTGAGAAAGCGCCACCCTAAACCATTTTAAAAAAAATTTAAAAATAAATTTCAAGAAAAAAATTTAAAAATATTTTTTTAAAAAAAGGGTCTAGGGTGTCTCTTGCTCAAGGAAGCGCCACCCTAGACCATTTTTTAAAAAAATTAAAACAATATTTTTTTAAAAAAATAAAAATAAATTTTTTAAAAAAATGTCTAGGGTGACGCTTCTTCAAGGAAGCGCGACCCTATGTGGTATTTAAATAAAAATATATATACATGTTGTGGCGTTTATGGGTAGCGTCACAGCTTCTTTTAGTAGCGTTGGAATATGTGGCGCTTGCCAAATGTCACAAATAATATTAAAATAAGCGATATTAAGAGTGTAGGATGGTGTATTTAGAAAATACAAGTATACATTGTCGTAATCAAGTAATATAGAAGTGAGTAGATCATCATTCCCGCAAGAATTGATCACTAAGTACCAAAATTGGTAATTTTAATTCTATTTAGTCGGTCGATTAGTTGTGATTGAAATTGCAAGATAAAAATGATGAAATATGAATACAAGTGATATAAAGACAAATATGAGAAAAAGCCCTAGGGATTAGATTTCACTTAACAAATTCCAGATTGAATCACTTATCTATTCTAGTCTAATTTATTCCACATGATTGATAGTCGAGTTTCCTTCTTTTAATTACTAGCCTCTTCCAAGGTCAAGTAATTCTATAATTAATTGCTAACCCAATATATTCCTATATGAATTTAAGCAATCAATGATGCATTAAGATTTATGGAACTCAATTAAGACTACACAACCCATATGAATATATTCCTATTTCATATGCAAATTATGGTTTTAATTATAGGATCCACACACATGTATCTCCTTCCGGTCTCAACATGCATATTGAAATCATCCAAAAGGTGGCCAATCAATTGTAAGCATTAAGAGCAATAATTAAAACTCAATCATGAAGGAAAAATTAAAACGAGATTTAATAAGTTAAGATTCAATCCTTCATTAGTAAGCTACGTCATCATCACCCTAGGAAAAGGAAAATTTAGCTCGTGATAAAATTAAAAACAAAACCAAAATAAATTACAAACATCATAAATATTGTATAAAAATTAATTACAAAAACATAAAAATACAAGTACAAGATGCATGAAAATGGAAAATATAGCCTACCATATAGGAGGTAAAACCTTCCATGTAGGTGGCAACCTATACCATCCATATAGGAGGACTACCTAGGCCTTCCTATAGGAGGTAAAACCATCCATGTAGGAGGCATGCAAGAAGTAAAAAAATACAAGAAATAAATTCTAAAAATAACAACTCTCTCTCTAAAATAGAAACTCTCTCTCTCTCTCTCTTCCTTCCTCTCCTTCCTCTTCCTCCCATTTTAGGATGCCAAGAACCTCTATTTATTGGCTTTAATTTTCGGGTGAATAGTAACTTTGCTACAGTAATTTGCTATAGTAAAAACGCACTGGAACAGTGAAAAAACACTTCTAAACCGAACCACTTCTGCACTGCCCCACTTTCTCCACCAACGCACTTCTACACCGACGTTACAGGAACTCAAATAGTACCGCTACAGTGTATTTTGCTATAGTACCGTATAAACAGTGAATAGCACATGAATAATACTTCCCCTTAAATGCCTTTTTTTAATTCTTCTTAATGTAGTATTGTCCATGGCTGCAAGAAAATTATTATTTATTTATTAATTACACCCAAATTGATTATATTCAGCTTAAATATAGTCCACAAAATCATCATATAAGGGAAAATAAATATGCAAATATTTTACTTATCAAATTCCCCCACACTTAGCTGTTGGACGTCCTCAGAGAAGAAAGAGTAACTAATAAGTGCTTCCAACAAAATCAGAAGCGTCAAGTCATAAACAATGACATAATTAAAGAATAAAGAAATCATAGTATCCTTGAATCAACAAAAGTATAAACTGGCCACTCTATTTGAAAATGAATGAACCGAATTCATAATTGTGACTCATTCTCTCAATCTCTCAAGTGTTTTAGGGTAAGTGTTTCGCTCAAATTTACCTGAAAAAATTGCACTACCATAAGCTTGCCAAAAATCTCAATCTCCACTACCTAATTCACATGCATACTTCAAATCAAAAGGACTTATTAAGGGTTGTAATGGGGTTAAGGTAAAAGGAATGTAAAAAGTGATATGAAGGGTTATATTTACTAAGTAAATAGAGCAATTGAAAAATGGGTCATCTTATGAATAGACCTATCTCATCCCACCAACCCACAATTTACATATCTTTTTTTTTCCTTTTTCTCTTTTTTTTCTTTCTTTTTTTTTCTCTGTTTTTTTTCCTCTTTTTTTTACAACTTCTGCACTTTTACAGTTGATGATATATAGACCCCCACACTTGTCAAAAGCTCATTTCACAAAAATTTTAAATGCTCTGTTAAGTAAAAGCACTTGATAAAACATTAAAACACATATTAATGGGTTGAGAATAAAGAAATAATCAATCAGGCTCAAAGGGGCTTATCAATGGTATAATTGCAAGGTTGGCTATTTGGCTCTAGCTAAACAAAATGAATACCTTTATCATTTTTGAATGTGCATGTGACATGTAATTTCAACTAGATTTAAAGTAAGTTCTAGAGTGACAACTTAATAGGTGAATATCACACATAAGAAAGATAATCATTATTAATCATATAGGCTCACAAGCTCATGGTTAGGGACTTTCAAATTCAGCTCATTCAATCTCAAAATTCATCACCAAATTCAACAATCAGTTATTCAATCATGCTATAAAATCTCTAAACTCAATTGATCCATGCTTCAAGCTTATATACTTCTTAAAATCATTGAAAAGCACTTAAATAAAATATTTTTTTATTAGGTCGAACCTCTTTTTTTTTTAAAGATGAAATAACAAAAAATACAACTAATAAGATGCGTCTCAAGAGTTAAGAATAACTCTTTACTCTGCCATCTATGCATACCCCATGCATCTAATGGTTTTACTAACTAACTATCTAATGGAGAAACTATGCTGTTTTTTTTATAATCCTCCCCCAACGTAAATCAGACATTGTCCTCAATGTCTTCTAAAGATTAAAGAAGATCCTTTTTTTTTAACAATCTAAACACACAATAAATTAAACCAAAATGCTAAGAGTAAAACCATAAGATAAAAGAAAGTTACAACCGGAGACTGGTATCTGGATCCTGCTTCTGACTGCTATTTGAAGATTGCCCACTTATTTGCTTAACCAATGGATCTGGTTTAGGTTCATAGGTTTACATTTGATCCAGTAGTTGCTCAGCAGTTGGAGCAGAAATTATGGAATGGCGAGTCGCTTGGGGTATGAATCCTGTTTCCACAGCATGATCAAGAAAAGAAAACAGTTTATCATAAAAACCATTAACATTTAACAATCCTAATGATTTTTTATGAAAATTCAGTTTAGCATAATATGCAATGCTAGAGATTGCATCCAACGTTTCAAAACCATCGGGTAGAGCGATAAAAGCATCAGCACAGTAAAACATACTCCCGTTCGTTCAGGCATGCTTAAAACCTCTAACTCTTGCCCTAAGGAGAAAATGTGATTTTCTAACTCCTTCACCCTTACACACAAACCTTTACTACCATTACTGGTTGCAGCAATGGCCACACTTGCTCTCAGGCCCTGGATACCTCCCCCGTAGATGAAGTTGATCTTTCTAGCATCTAATGCATGTCCCAATTCCTTTGCTGTAGGTATAAACTCTCCATCCTTTCCCAAGTTAGTTTCACCAAAAATGCATATAGATTTAAATCTACATTTTAGAGTGATACCACTCATCTTTTTTTTTTCTCTTAGACATTTTGTGTTTTTACAAGTGGAAGAGTACATATTTATACTATAAAACAATGACAACAAAATCATGTAAATCACACATTTTTCAAAAAATTTTGAAAAAAATTGCTGACATGAATGACCAGTGGGCCACTTTGCGAAGAAATTAAGTAAAGTGAGTAAAGAAAGTCAAAAAGTTACTGAAAAGATAAGATAGATTAGACAAAAGCAAGATTATGTACAATAGTTGTGATTATGGCTCACATCTTCCTCTGGTTTTACGTCCAATAACGGCTTAAACGCTTTCTATGAATCGAGGATATGCTCCCATCCAGTTTTCTTATAAACTGGAAAACAAGGTCTTTTAACATCAGATTTCCAAGACGGTAGCGATCTTTTTCTTTATTGAATATGTCTAATAAATCAAGAAGAACATGATGAACATCGCCACTAGGATGCGTCTCAAGAGTTTGAATGATATCATCCAATGACTCCTTACTCAGTCCATCCTTTATAAATTGAATTTTATCTTCTCGATTTATAGAAACCATACCTTTGCTCCTACAGCGCTGATCACAATTCCACCTTGCACATTTAGGATAAACCTTTATTTTTTTAGCTCTTCTCTTTTTGGAGTAAGAGCTTCTTCCCATACCTGGCATAGGTTTAATAAATGATTCATGAATCTCACCTATTAAACGTACCTTAGCTTCAATGATCCAGCGGACACCCTCAGGAAGGCCCAAATGCTTGAATGTCTTCATTCTTTCAAGTCGACAACTATAGATCTTCCTAAGCATATCTTTGGGAAGAGTAGGGAACCTGTTCTTAAGCTTTACAATAATTTCCTCCATGATGAGACTAAAATTTAAAGATGCAGTTTTGTGTGCTTCAGTAAGTAAGAAAGAAAAATGAAAGAGTAAGGAAAAGAAGTTTTAGGTTGCCTCCTAAATCGCCGCCCTTCTTTAACGTCTTTAGCTAGACAAAGACCAAACCACTAATTTTTTTTTATTTTTTATATTTTTTAAAAAAAAATTAGGACTTACCTGTTGTTTCCTCCAAAGTGATGACATTTTTCAAAGTGTTGAGTGCACCGTCATTATATTCTTTCAGCCTTTGCTCATTCACTTTAAATTTTCGATCACCATCTTGAATCTCCACAGCTCCATATGGCTATGTTTGAACCACAGTAAAAGGTTCTGACCACCTTGATCTCAACTTTCCTGGAAAGAGCTTTAACCTTGAGTTATACAGCAGCACTTTTATCCCGGTGTGAACTTTCTCCTCATAATTCTTCTGTCATGCCACATTTTTGTCTTCTCCTTGTATAACTTAGCATTCTCATAAGCTTGTTGTCAAAATTCTTCAAGCTCATTGAGTTGGAGAAGTCTCTTTTTACTAGCTGCCTTTGAGTCAAAATTTAAGGCTTTTATTCCCCAATATTCTTTGTGCACTTCAGGATTAATAGATTTTGATACATCTACCATTCCCATAGCTAATGGTTTATTCATGCAAATTTCATTCACCACGTCTTTTGTGCAACTAGTTAATGTATCTACTCTGTAACATGTGTCACCTTCATTTGAACATGACTAAGCCTTAAAAATGTTAAAAGATACTTGGTCATCTTGAGCTCGTAAAGTCAATTTTCCTTGTTGCATATCTATTAAAGTTCTCCCAGTTTCTAAGAATGGCCTCCCAAGAATGATAGGAATTTCTTGGTCTTCTTCCATGTCAAGTATAATGAAATCAGCTGGGAATATGAGTTTGTCCACCTTCACCAGAACATCTTCTTAGACACCCCTCGGATGTTTAATTGATCGATCAGCTAGAAGTAATGAAACAGTGGTAGGCTTCACCTCTTTAAGACCAAGTTTTCTGTAGATAGATAAGGGCATGAGATTTACACTTGCTCCCAGGTCACAAAGTGCTCTTTCAAAGTTACCTTGACCTATGGTGCAAGGTATGCAAAAGCTTCCTGGATCTTTCAGCTTTGGTGGTAGTTTCTTTTGCAGAATGGCACTGCACTCCTCAGTAAGTGCAACTGTCTCAAATTCCTCCAGCTTACGCTTATTTGAGAGAATGTCCTTCATGAATTTTGCATAACTGGGCATTTGGGCAAGAGCGTCTGCAAAAGGGATGTTGATATGTAACTTTTTGAAAACCTCCAGAAACTTTTTAAACTGCTTGTCTAGCTTTGCCTTTACAAGTCTCTGAGGGTTTGGAACTGGTGGTACATATAGAGGAGGGTTATCTGGAAAGCTGATTCTTTCTGGTACCACATCATATGCTTGAGGTTTCTGTGCTTCCTCCTTCTTTTCTTCTTTACTTTCTTTCTTTTCTCCGTCATTCTTATGTAGAATTACAAGATCTTTCAATTCTTTCCTACTCCTTAATGCAATAGCCTTCATATGCTCTTTTGGGTTTTTTTCAGTGTCACTTGGAAGAGTACTTGGTTGTCTGGAATCCAGCATATTTGCAATTTGGCCCATTTGGATCTCCAAGTTCTTTATTAAGGCTTCGTGGCTTCTAAGTGTTGCGTCAGTCCTAGCCATGAATTGAGATGTATTCATGGTTAGTTGAGCCAGTACCTCTTCTATATTTAATTTCTGTTGTGGTGGATTTGGTGGTTGAAGAGCTTGTTGCTGGTAGTTCCCTTGCGGCTTGAACACATTTTGATTATTCCTCCAGCCAAAGTTTGGATGATTCCGCTAACCTGGATTATAAGTGTTTGAGAATGGGTCATTTCTTTGATTTCTGATATAATGAGCTTGCTCCGACTGAGAAGGCATGGATGACTGTCCATCTTGACTTTGCGTACTCATATGAGGTCCTCCATATCGGTCACAGGTTTCATGAGGAGTACTAATTGCATTTTCTTGACTAGTCAATGAGCTCACTTGCTTGGATATAGATGCAACTTGAGAAGATAAAGTTGTAAGGATATCCATCTAGTGCACTCCAAGTACCTTCTTTGAATTATGACGTTCAGAAGGCCATTGATATGCATTGGTTGTCATCTCTTCAAGTAAATTGTAGGCATCATCTAGATTTTTTCCCATTAAAGATCCTCCAGCTGCAGCATCTACAAGAATTCTGGTGGTATGCGTCATCCCATTGTAGAATGTTTGCAGTGTCCACCAATCTCGTAACCCATGATGAGGACATCTCCTTAGCAACTCCTTGTATCTTTCCCAGGCTTCATAAAGACTTTCTAGTTCATGCTGGGAAAATGAGGTAATTTCATTCCTCAATTTAGCAGTTTTTCTTGACGGAAAGTATTTCGCGAAAAATTTATGTGCTAAGGCATCCCATGTAGTTATGCTTCCCACTGGTAGAGAATGTAACCAGCTCTTAGCCTTATCCCTGAGTGAGAAAGGGAAAATTCCAAGTCTAATGGCATCATCCGTAACACCATTATGCTTGAATGTGTCACATATTTCTAAGAAGCTGACTATATGTGTGTTGGGATCTTCTATTGATAAACCACCGAACTGATTTGCTTGCACCATCTAGATAATTGCAGGCTTGATTTCAAAATTGTTGGCTGCTACTGGTGGTTTTCTGATTCCAGAAGTTGTCTCCATGACTGTAGGAGTTGCATAATCACGGAGTGTTTTGGTATCTGCTGCTTCTCCTTCCGAATTTGCCATTGAATTGATTGAAGTAGACTACTTTTGAACTCTCCGATTTCTTTGACAAGTTCTCTCGATCTCAGAATCACAAGGTTGTAATTCAGTCTTCTTCGATCTGGTCATATACCAAGCAAAAACCTGAAAAGAAACAAAAGACACACAAAAAACAAATGTAATATGAAGACCACATTAGTATTAAAATTACTTGGTATTGATATTAATGATAGCAATCTATGGCAACGGCGCCAAAAACTTGTTACGAGTGTAGGATGGTGTATTTATAAAATGCAAGTATACACTGTCGTAATCAAGTAATATATAAGTGAGTAGAGCATCGTTCCCACGAGGATTGATCACTAAGTACCAAAATTGGTAATTTTAATTCTATTTAGTCGGTCGGTTAGTTGTGATTGAGATTGCAAGATAAAAATGATGAAATATGAATACAAGTGATATAAAGACAAATATGATAAAAACCCCTAGGGATTAGATTTCACTTAACAAATTTCAGATTGAATCACTTATCTATTATAGTCCAAATTATTCCACATGATTGATAGTCGAGTTTCCCTATTTTAATTACTAGCCTCTTCCAAGGTCAAGTAATTCTATAATTAATTGCTAACACAATATATTCCTATATGAATTTAAACAATCAATGATGCATTAAGATTTATGGAACTCAATTAAGACTACACAACCCATATGAATATATTCCTATTTCATATGCAAATTATGGTTTTAATTATAGGATCCATACACATGTATCTCCTTCCGGTCTCAACATGCATATTGAAATCATCCAAAAGGTGGCCAATCAATTGTAAGCATTAAGAGCAATAATTAAAACTCAATCATGAAGGAAAAATTAAAACTAGATTTAATAAGTTAAGATTCAATCCTTCATTAGTAAGCTACGTCATCACCCTAGGAAAAGGAAAATTTAGCTCGTGATAAAATTAAAAACAAAATCAAAATAAATTACAAACATCATAAATATTGTATAAAAATTAATTACAAAAACATAAAAATACAAGTACAAGATGCATGAAAATGGAAAATATAGCCTACCATATAGGAGGTAAAACCTTCCATGTAGGTGGCAACCTATACCATCCATATAGGAGGACTACCTAGGCCTTCCTATAGGAGGTAAAACCATCCATGTAGGAGGCATGCAAGAAGTAAAAAAATACAAGAAATAAATTCTAAAAATAACAACTCTCTCTCTAAAATAGAAACTCTCTCTCTCTCTTCCTTCCTCTCCTTCCTCTTCCTCCCATTTTAGGATGCCAAGAACCTCTATTTATTGGCTTTAATTTTCGGGTGAATAGTAACTTTGCTACAGTGCTACAGTAATTTGCTATAGTAAAAACGCACTGGAACAGTGAAAAAGCACTTTTGCACCGCCCCACTTTCTCCACCAACGTACTTCTACATCGACACTACAGGAACCCAAACAGTAATGCTACAGTGTTTTGCTACAATGCGCTACTTGTATTTTGCTACAGTACCATATGGACAGTGAATAGTGCATGAATAGTACTTCCTCTTAAATGCCTTTTTTAATTCTTCTTAATGTGGTACTGTCCATGGCTGCAAGAAAATCATTATTTATTTATTAATTACACCCAAATTGATTACATTCAGCTCAAATATGGTCCACAAAATCATCATATAAGGGAAAATAAATATACAGATATTTTACTTATCAAGTGCCACAGCTATATTTATTTGTAGTAGTGCATGTAATTCTATCATATGCAATCGAATCAAACATGCTATAAAAGATTTGAAAGTGATAGCCCAAATTGAATTGAAATCCATGATTGTATGTATGAAGTACTTAAGCTTACAAGTAAAAGATATGTTCTTAGCCTACTATATACTATATGTCTTTGAAATATAGAAATAAAGGAAGTATACTTATATAACTCATATCTGAGGGAAAGATTATTAAAATACAAGTGAGGGTTAATATTGAAAAGCTCTATTCATATACTTCATCACAAAGCCTATTGGTATCCCTAAAATGGATGTCATATTGAGATTTTAAATCAATATTTTATGAAAATTGAAAAGTTTGTTGTTGGTTAAAAAATATGTTACGATAAACTAGAAGTTTATTGATCCTAAAAAAATTATTGTTAGCATGACTTGTTTGATCCAAGTCATATATATGATGAAACAAATTGTAAAAAATTATGTAGTGACATCCATTGAAGAGTCAGAAAATTTTTCATAAATAGCCAACATATTATATAATTCAAGAATTATTATGTGCTGCTTGTTCTAAAAAAAATCGACTATTAGAATATCATTATTCATTATTAGCAATGGATCTCTGCATTTCTAGAAACATATCATAAGCATTGATATACCAATACAAAGTAACACTAATATTAGGAATGATCATATAATATTAATTGTGTCATTTATTGTATATTAATTATGACCCTTGGTAATGACTCTTGAAGGCTTATAAATAGAGACCTTGCACAAAAGCATTGTAGTCACAAAAAAATGAATTAGAATTGCTCCCCTCTTTTCTCTCTCCCCATTTTCTTTCTATCGCCTTGCTCTTCTCTATTTATTATCTCAAATCTCTTTTATTTTCATAACAATTCTGTTGAAACTTCAAATTTGTGAAATGTAAACATGTAACTCAATTCTTGATGTGGCCATAAGACTAGATCAAGCTCAAGTAGTAGTAACTTTCTTAAAGAGTTTTTTCCCCTTATATTTATATGGGCTGAACCTTGTATTTAAGTCCTAGAACTTAGGGTGTTCATGAAGCCTAAATGCTCGTAATACCCACCCAAGCCCGCTCAAAGAAGCCCATATTGGCCCTAAAAATTAGCCTATAAATCATTTGGGCATTTTCGGGCCAGGCCAAATATCGAGTAGGGCTGGGCATCGAGTAAGGTATGCTACACACACACACATTCATTATTTGATAAAAGTTAACAAGTATTTGCTTACCATTTAATTAGAATATAATGAATAAATATATTTTCTTAGAAAATATGCATATTTTTTTATAAAGATATTTAAATAAGAAATTGGTAAATTAAGTTCTTGAGAAATAAATTATTATGCAATAATAAGAAAATAATATCTAGTGAATTAATTTATTTTATTAGCCATGAATTGAATATAAACAATAAAATCTGAAAAAGGGATATTATATAGAATATGGTTTTGAAATATCAAACTATATATATTTTTTCTTTTTTTAGATGCTTTTTTATTTTTTTAATTTTAGGTGATTTTCGGGCATGAAGCCTGCCCAGCCCAACCCCACCTGAAATTTCTCAGGCTTTTACTAAATAGGGCTAGACATCAGGCCTCAAAATGATGAGGGTCATGCCCTATCCATGAACACCCGTACAATAAAACTCATAAACTAGAGATGTTATTTTTATTTTTTTATGATAAAATGAAAGCCAAAAAAATGGAGTGAGTTTTTCTTTTTCGACCAAATAAATATAACAAGCTTATGGAACTGAGAAGCCCAATGTTGTAAAACAAGAGAAGCCTAATGAATTAAAATGGATCTAAACTTATTTTCTAAAGCCTATTATCGAATCCATCCAAAATGCATAAAAAAATCAAAAAAACATAACACACACACATATACAAAATCCTGTTGTATTCATGTCAAATGCTTTATATCACAATTTTAAGAGGTTATTTCTAGTTCGACCAAATTTTAAAGAAACTGGAATAAAGAAAGTGATTATTTTTTGGCATAAAACAAAAAATAAATAGAATCCCATTATAAAAAAAATGTTTGGGGTACTAATGACAAGTTTGATGAAATTCTTTGACCATTGTTACACCCAAAGTGTTGGTTAAAAAACTAGAGAGGAAATTATAATCAAGTGATAAACTTATAAATGAGCTTTAGTGAGCACCAGTGATTACAAGTTTGTTTAATAATTATGGACTAAATAAAGCATATAAGGAGAACTCACCATCGAAGTAGTGGAGTTCTTCACGAAAGGAGAGAAACTTACAGCTGGTACTAAATTCTTCATATATGGCTCGATGTGTGATGTTGTTCATCTCCAATTCTCCTTCCTCCTCCCTGATTTTTCATTTATGGTTCTTGTGTGATTTATTTGCTCATTGATTTATGATAAAGGAAATGTAAACAATCAACGTGGCCCAACCTATTAGAGAAAATATTTTGCTATTATCTGTTCCTTGAAAAAACTATGCAACCACACCCATAATGAAATGGGTTATATCTTATTTATACAATGTCATTGACAGTAAGAGCCATCTATATACTACTCCTAATTATAAACGATGAACAAAATTTGAGTGATACCTTTATAACAAGGTAATAAATATTCCTAAATATTTTACATTGTTCCACAAATTTCCATGCTCCCCCTCAAGTTGGGAGCTGGAAAATGTCAGTAGTTCCCAACTTATCCAACAACCTCCATTGGGTCTCTTTACCTACATCCTTCGTTAGCAAATCTGCTTGCTGATCCTCAGACTTCATATGTCATAGATCAATTAGCCCCTTTTGCAACTTCTCTTGAATGAAATGACAATCGATCTCAATGTGTTTCTTTCATTCATGTAACACAAGATTTGTGGCTATGTGTATTGCCGCCTGATTATCATATAATACCTTTACTGGAAAGTTGTGACAAATGTCTAAATCTTCAATCATTCCAAGTGTCTATACTATTTCAGATAGACCCATACTCAAGGCTCTATACCCTACTTCTATAGATGACTTAGATACGATAGTTTGTTTCTTGGTTTTCCACATTACTAGCAATCCACCAAACTTTAGTAGATACCCAATTATTGAATGTCTGGTAGTAGTACATAAGGCCTAGTCCAAGTTGTAATAGCACTCGAGCTCCAGCCTTCCACTAGAACTCAATAACACTCCAAGTTTCAAGTTCCCTTTAAGATATCTGACTATGTTGAGTGGCTCTGCTATGTGTTCCTTTGTAGGAGATTGCATAAATTGACTAAATGTTTGCACAGAAAAGCAAATATCAGGTTGTGTCATTGTAAGATATATTGACTTACCTATTAGTTTCATGTATCATTTAGGATCCTCTAATAGATCCTCTCTTTTGTTTCTTCCTTCTTCATATGCCCATAGCTTTTGATTCTGCACTAATGGAACTGCAAGTGGGCTACAACCACTTAAACCTGTCTTAGCCAGAGAATATATAAAACATATTTCTACTGGCACAACACTATGCCTTTATCTAATCTCACAACCTCAATTCCCAAAAAATACTTCATCAAAACTAGGTCCTTGATTTTAAAGGTGTTATGTAAAAATTAAAATCTTTTATTTCCCTAATGCCCATTTTCGGTACTTCCTACTTTTAATATATCATCAACATACACAAGCACTAATACAACATCCTCACTACAACATTTGATAAAGAGGGAGTGATCATACTCAAACATCTTAAAACCTGCCTTACCAAGGGCCTCAGACAATGTTCTATTCCATTGTCTTGATGCCCACTTCAATCCATATATGGATTTGTTCAATCGGTATACTAGATACTCTCCCTCTCTTTGGAAGCTGTATGGGACCTTCATATATACCTCCTCTTCAAGGTCTCTGATGTATAATTGTAATTGCAATCCTTAATTTCTAAATTGTATCCCTGTGATAAGGTACTCGAGTACAAGGGATAAGGTACTAGAATACTTCTTACTAAGGTACTCGAATACTGCTCACTAGCTCTCTGATTAGTAATTATAATAATAGTTAGACGATTCTGCCCTTGACCCTTATAATAGAATAGCAGAACCGTCCCCCTTTCCCTTAGTCCCTTGTATCTCTTAAGCTCTCTATAGAAAGAGCTAGACCCCCTCATTGATCCCTAGCTGTTGACTGATTCATGAACAATAGAATATTTAGCAACTCACTTGTCTCTTATTTTCTCTTTCTCTCTCGTCTCTCTCTCTACCCTTCTATCTAAGATCTCCTCTCTCTCTCTACTCTTCTGTCAATACAATTCTGTTGAGATTTACAAAATTGCATCAGTGGTATCAAAGACACCATTCCTTTGCCACACGGTCTTCTAGCTGCTGCATGGTAGAAACAAGATTTCAAGAAAAATCAAGAATGGCAGAAGAAAGATACCAAGCAATCAAATAACAAATGTAGACATTTGACACTACTCTCTAGGGGCTACTAACCGGGTTTAACGCTGGGATTGCATCTCTAAGGCAAGAAATGCAAGAATGGCATGCAGCCGACCAGAATAGTGTAAGAAATCATGACCGACACCAAGAAAGACATCAAGAATGTCACGCAGGGCAGTACCACTACCATAAATCGACCCAATTCACCAAGTTAGAGTTTCCCAGATACACAGGAGATGACATTCTGACCTGGTTGCTTAAGTGTGAGCAGTTTTTTAAATTGGATGATACACCAGAGGAAAGCAAGGTAAAGATGGGTTCTCTTAATCTTGATAATAAAGCCTTTCAATGGCATCGTGCACTTGAAAGGCGTCTAAGGGGTCGGTTGCCTTCTTGGGATGAATACGCTGTGATCTTTACAAGCTAATTTTGGCCTAGCCTTTGAAATTCCTATAAGCGAAATGACTCATCTGCGATAGATTGGAACCTTGGTAGATTACAATACTATTTTGATCTCATCACTGCCAAATTAGATTTGGTCAAAGACTATCTTATAGGCGCCTATGTTTCAGCCCTCAAAATAGAGCTTTCAAGCCCGATGCAGGTGTTTAACCTCAGAACGTTGACAGAGGCGCATAAATTGGCAAGAATACAAGAAATAATCTAAGATAATCTGAATTCAAAGATTATCTCAGAAAAATATGGTGGCATAATTCCAAAACAACCCAAACAGTTTCTTTAACACGCTATCCCAGTAACACAGTAGTAGCCCCCTACCGCGCGACATTAATGACTAGTAAACCCCCCCTACTTGATAAATCTACCAGTAATACATCCAAGACTCTATATTTAAGGCCCAAAAACCCTAACAAGACCTATAACCCCTTACCCCAAGAGAAGAAACTGAACACAAACTCAAAAATTTATGTTTTTACTGCCATGCACCATTTTCTCATAACCATAAGTGCCCTCAATGACAAAAGTTGCAACTGCATTATATTGGTCAGGAACCAGATTTAGATGATAACTTGGATGATGATTTTGAGGAGCAACCCATGGAGGAAGAGCAACCAAGCATCTCCTACATGCTATTGAGGGTGTTGATAGTGTAACATCTATGTGAATTCAAGGTCAGATAGGAAAATGTACTGTCTAAATCTTGCTAGATAGTAGCAGTACACATGACTTGTTGGATCTAAATCTTACAAGAAAATTGGGTTAGAAGAGTGCTGGTTCTGCTTTTCCTTCGATAGAGGTAGCGCGTGGTAGGAAACTCAAGGTTCAGGCATATGGAAAGGCTTTAAATGGCACATGCAAGGCATGTATTTCATTTTTTATTTTAGAATAATAGAGTTGAACACATATGATCTTATGCTAGGTTCAAGGTGTTTGAGAAGCATTAAAAATGCTTATTGGGATTGGTATAATGGATCTGTTGGGAAACTACAAACTATCTCCCCTAATTCTTGGCAACGTATGCATCCAAACAAGGTAAAAATTCATTCTCCCCATCAAGAGCAGTCGTACCCTTTACAAATGGTGAAAACAACCGAAGGCACCCACCAATGTGCAACAATTGTAGATGCTGCTAGCAGAATCCCAACAGAAGACCAATAGGTTTTGCACAAGTTTCAGGATGCCTTTAAAGAGCTTAAGAACTACCCTCCTTTTAGAGGAGGGCACAACCACCCTATTGTGCTAAAAGAAGGCACTAATCCTATAAGTCTGAAGCCCTATCGCTACCCAGCAGCCTAAAGGAATACCATTAAAATGTTGATTGAAGAACTCCTGCAAGCTGGGGTCATCCAACCAAGTTCTTCTTCCTTTTCAGCCCTAATTGTGCTAGTTAAGAAGAAAGATGGCACATGGCATATATGCATTTATTTTAGGGCATTGATTAAGGCTACAATTAAAAATCAGTACCTTATTTCACTAGTAGAAGAGTTGTTTAAAGAATTAAGGGCTGTTAGGTGGTTCACTAAGTTGGATTTAAGAGTCAGGTACTACCAAATAAGGATGGAACAAAAAGATATACACAAGACAAAATTCAAATCTCACACCGAGCATTATGAACGGCTGGTTATGCCTTTTGGCTTGAACAATGCACCAGCCACATTCCAGGCTATGAATGACCTATTTCGATTATATTTACGTAAGTTTGTGTTAGTATTCTTTATTGACATTTTGATCTACAACTGTTCTCTTGTAGATCATGCTGCATACTTGGAGAAGGTGCTGCAAATCTTAAGGGAAAATTAGTTTTATGTCAAATAATCAAAGTGCACCTTTGTTATGGCTATGGTGGAGTACTTGGGGCACATTATAGGTATTGGGACCGTTTCTACATATCCAAACAAAATACAAGAAGTGGTTGATTGGCCTCTCCCAACCAGCATTAAGCAACTCCGAGCTTTCTTGGGACTTGTAGGCTATTATAGGCAGTTTATTAAGGATTTTGGCACCATGACAAGGCTTCTTACAACCTTACTCAAGACGAATCGCTTTGTATGGACTCAAGCAGCCAGAGACGCTTTTAATAGCCTCAAGATGGCTCTTACTACTGCTCTGGTTCTTTCCCTACCTGATTTCTCAAAACAATTCATTGTTGAAGCCGATGCATGTGGTTTTGGAATAGGGCAGTGCTTATGTAAGAAGGGAAGCCTCTTACCTATTTTAGCAAAGGGTTGGCACCTCAACATCAATACCTATTAGTTTGTGAGAACGAATTAATGGCCATGGTGTTGGCAATGCTTCATTGGCACCAGTATTTAGAGAGGCAACGGTTCATTATAAAGATTGACCAGCAGAGCCTCAAATACTTACTGAGTCAACAACTTAAGACATTATTAAAGATGCTATGGGTGGCTAAACTAGCTAGGTTTGACTATAAAATCCAATATAAAAAGGGACAAGACAATTCAATGGCTGATGTACCTCTAGGATGCCAAAATTGCAGCTTATGCAAATGGTTTTAGGTACTTTCTCTCCTGAGTTGCTGCAGCAAATCAAGTAAAGTTAGGAGCAAGATAAGTATTTGCAGCAACTTCTTTCTAAGGTATAAGCTAGTGAAAAGGCCCTTTTTCATTTTACTTGGGGTGATGAATTGTTAAGGAGGAAGTGTAAACTTGTGGCAAGCAATGATGCCATTCTAAAGAGGAAAATCTTATAGTGGCTACACTTAAGTCCTCAAAGGGGGCATTCAGGTATTCAGGCCACATATCAAAGGATTAAATCTCTCTTTTAATGGCTATGATGTTTGATGATGTTACTACCTATGTGAAAGCCTGTGATACTTATGCCCGCTGTAAGTACGAATCTGTTGCTTCTCCTGGGCTCTTACAATCACTCCCTATTCCTAGCCATATAAGGCAATCAATTACTATGAACTTTATTTAAAGGCTCCCTAAGTCCAATGGTAAGGAAGTCATTTGGGTCATAATTGATAGAATGAGCAAATATGCCCATTTTGTGGCCCTCTCTCACCCTTATTCAGCAGCATCTCTAGCACAGATTTTCTTAGATTAGATCTACAAGTTGCATGGGGCACCTATTGAAATCATTAGTAATAGGGATCCTCTCTTTGTAAGTCACTTTAGGAAGGAGTTTTTGTGTGTTTTGGGGATTCAACAGAAGTTGTCCTATGCTTATCACCCCCAAATAGATGGACAACTAGAAGTGCTTAATAAGTGCTTAGAAACTTTTTTACGGTGCATGTGTTGGGAACAACCTAAGGAATGGAGTAGATGGTTACCACATGCTGAATGGTGGTATAACAACTTATTTCACATCTCTACAAAAGCTTCTCCATATGACCTCTTATATGGGTAAAACAAACCCCTCTACATTATCCCTACTTGCCTCACAACTCGATATTAGAGGCTGTGGACCGCACATTTGAAGCAAGGGAGCAAGTTTTGGCAATGCACAAGCATCATTTGCATCGTGCAACTAACAGAATGAAGCAGAAAGCTTATTCACACAGAACTGACCGTGATTTTGTTATAGGTCAATTGGTTTTTCTTAAGTTGCAGCCTTATAGGCAAATTTCTACCACTGTTAGGAGTTAACAGAAGCTTGTTCCTAAGTATTTTGGGCCCTATCAAGTACAAGAGAAGTTTGGTTTTGTAGCCTACAAGTTGGAGCTCCCTCTAGAATCAAGAGTTCATCCTACTTTTCATGTTTCTATGCTAAAGTTATGTTCTAATCTAGCTGTGAAGCCTAGATATCCTCCACCAGATTTTCCAGAGCCTCCTCCCTCTTTAGTTCCAGAGCAGATTCTCAATCGCAGGACAGTTAAACACAGGAGGAAGTTCATTACTAAAGTACTTGTTCAATGGAAAGTGTTGCTAGAGGAGGAAGCCTCTTGGATGCCACTTCTTCATTTTCAGGAGTAGTTTCCTGATTTTCAAGTGACACATCCTTGAGGGCAAGGATGTTAAAAGAGAGGGGTATTGATGTATAATTATAATTGCAATCCCTAATTCCTAAATTGTATCCCTGTGATAAGGTATTCGAGTATAAGGGATAAGGTACTCGAATACAATTGATAAGGTACTAAGGAGAGGTACTCGAGTACAAGGATAAGGGACTTGAATACTGATCACTAGCTCTCTAATTAGTAATTATAATAATAGTTAAATAGTTCTACCCCTGACCCTTATAACATAATAACATAACCATCCCCATTTCCCTTAGTCCCTTGTATCTTTTAAGCCCTCTATATAAAGAGCTAGACCCCCTCATTGATTCCTAGTTGTTGACTGATTCATGAATAAGAGAATATTTAGCAACTCACTTGTCTCTTCTTTTCTCTCTCTCTCGTCTCTCTACCCTTTTGTCTAACATCTCCTCTCTCTCGCTCTACTCTTCTTTCAATTCAATTTTGTTCAGATTTACAGAATTGTATCAGTGTTCCTGTAAAAAGGCATTACATACATCTATTTGATATAGGTTCTATTTATGAACTATATCTAATTTAAGTACTAACCTAATAGTTAACATTTTAACAACCGGTGAAAAAGTGTCATGATAGTCGTTGGATATACCCTTCAGCTACTAATCTAGCCTTAAACTTATCTAAGCTTCCATTTGAATTATATTTCACTTTATATACCCATTTACATCTTATTACATTCTTACTTTTAGGTAATGGAACCATGCCCCATGTTCAATTATTTTCTAAGGCTCTAATTTCAGTATTCATTGCATTTACCTACCTATTATCTTTGACAAGCTCCTCATAATGTAGAGGTTATTTAACTGAATCAATAGAAGTGAGGGAACATATATAGTCAGGTGAAATACTAACATAAGATACATAGTCTTAAATGTTGTAATTACACTTGCTATTTTGTTCAGATCTTACCAAGGAGCATACGTAATCTTTGAACCGAATTGGTGGCTGTCTTATTATACCAATCTTACTTTCTACTTGGATGATACTTTCTTCTTGAGTGCTTCCTCTTGGAAATGTGGGTGAGACAGGACTTTGTTGATGGGATTCTTCACTTGACAAAGTTGGTTGTACTGCTCTAGGCATTGCAGCTTGGTTCTTATCACCCTCATACCAGAACATGTCTTTCATTTGCTTGGAAACTCCCCTTGAATTGTTAATTCTAGCCTCCTTTAATGGAAACTTTTCTTTAACAAAGCTAACATGTTTCCTCACAATAATGTTTTTAGTTCTTAAATTAAGCAAAATAAATACCTTTTAATTATCCAAATAACCTAAAAATACACATGGGATATATGTAGAGAAATTTATCATGAGCTTTCAAATTAGTAGCATAGACAAGAGAACCAAACACTCTCAAATGATTCAGATCAAGAAGCTTACCATAAACTATTTGAGTTTTATATGTAACTATCCTAGATGGAATCTTATTAATTAAATGTGGTCATCTTGATGCATTCCCCCCAATATTCTACAGGAATTCCAGATTGCAATATTAGCCCTCTAGCTTTGTAATATGGTCTTATTTTTTTTCTCAACACCACCATTCTATTTTGTTAAGATTCTGTAATATTTTCATAAAATCTAAGTAGGAAGATAGGTAGAAGGAGAGGGAAGGAACGAGATAGAAGGGAGCAAAGAGATTTGTGAGAGAAAGAGAGGGAGAAGAAGGGAGAGAACTCAAAGGCTACTAAATAGTACTTCTTTATTCATGTCAAATCAACCACCTTACAATGGTGTTAATAGCTCATATATAGAGAGCTAAAGGACCAGGGGTCAAGGGTAAGGCAGAACCGTTAACTGTTCCCTTCTATAATCCTAATCACTAATCCTATTCTAATTAGCTAAGGGATACAATTAGGGTATGTTTAGCTAATGCTACTTTGAAATAGCTAATGCTACTCTTACTATACATTGCTATTCCTTTAACTAACTTACGTAGAAGTTGGGAACTATGGATTACAATTATGAATTAGGGATTAATATTACAATTTCATATTAATACCCCCCCTAAAATTTTTTTTTTGACATCCTTGCCCTTAAGGATGTGCCACGTCAAAATCTGGAAATTGCTCTTTAAAGCAAAAAAGTGGCAACCAAGAGGCCTTTTTATCTGGTAACCCCTTCTATTGTATCCAGTACTTAAGTAACTAGCTGCCTGCGCCTCTTAACATACCTTCTATTTAGAATCTTTTTTGGAAATAGGGAAGGTGGAGGTTCTAGAAAATATGGAGGCGGATATCAGGGTTTCATAGCAAGATTAAGACACAACTTCAACATAGAAACATGAAAAGTAGGATGAACCCTTGATTATGGAGGCAACTCCAATCGATAAGCTACTGGATCTACCTTTTCCAGCACCTGGTAGGGTCCAAAATACCTCGGAGCTAGCTTTTGAGAGCTCCTCACAGCTGTTGAAATCTGTTTATAAGATTACAACTTTAGAAAAACCCACAGACCAACCATAAATTACTAGTCAGACCTATGTATATCAACCTTTTTGCTTCATCCTATTGGAAGCATAATGCAAATGGTGCTTAAGCATAGCCAACACTTGTTCTTGAGCCTGAAATATGTGATCTACAGCCTCTAGGATAAAATTATGAGGCAGATATGGGCAATGTAAGGGAGGTTTCTGTCCATACAAAAGTTCATAGGGAGAGGCTTTAGGTGAAGTGTGAAAAGATGTATTGTACCACCACTCAGCTTGAGATAGCCATTTGCTCCATTCCTTGGGCTTCTCCTAACACATACACCTTAAATATGTCTTTAAACACCAATTGAGCACTTTAGATTACCCATCTGTTTGAGGGTGATATGCTGAAGATAATTTATGTCGTATTCTCAAAACTCTTAGGAATTCTTTCTGGAAATTACTTATAAAGATAGGGTGCCTATTACTAATAATTTCAGTAGGAGCCCATGTAGTTTATAAATTTGATCTAAGAAAATCTAAGCTAATGAGGCTGCTGTGTAGGGGTGAGAAAGAAAGTAAACATATTACTCAATCTATCAATAATAACCCAAATTACCTCTTTCCTATTAGATTTAGGGAGTACCTCAAAGAAATCCATAGTTATTGACTCCCATTTACGGCTAGGAATAGGTAGAGGTTGCAAAAGACCAGGGGAGACAATAGTCTCATACTTACATCTAACACATGTGTCACAGTTCTTCACATAGACAGTCATATCTTCCAACAACTTCCTCCACCAAAGCGGGCTTTAATACGATGATAGGTGGCTTATATGCTCAAATGCCCCCTTGAGGGCTTAAATGCAACCAATCAAGTATCTTCTTCTTCAAGGAAGCATTATTTCCTACCACTAGCTTCCCCTTTCATCTCAATAGCTTATCACTCCATGTAAAATGAGAAAGGGATTCCTTACTAGCTTGTACATGAGGGAGTAATTGCTATAAATATTCATCATTCTCCCAACTTTGCTTAATATGCTGCAATAATTTAGGGGAAAAAGTGTCTAGAACCATTTGTAGCAGCTGCACTTTAGGCATTCTAGATAGTGCATCGCCTATCGAGTTGTCTTGACCCTTCTTATACTAAATTTCATAGTCAAAGCCAGCTAACTTAGCCACCCAAAGCATCTGAAATGAAGTCTTTAGCTGTTAGCCCAGAAGGTATTTAAGGCTTTACAGATCTGTGCGTATGACAAAGTGTTGTTTCTCTAAGTATTGGTGCTAATGCAATACCACTAGAACTACATCCATGAGTTCCTTCTCATAAACAGATAGTTGCTGATGTTTAGGAGACAAACCTTGTTGAAATTTTCCAAAGGCTTCCGTTCTTGCATCAAAACAACCCCAATACCTATGCCACATGCATCAGCCTCAACCACAAATTACTTGGAGAAATCTAAAAGAGAGAGAATTGGTGCTGAAGTGAGTGCCTTTTGGAGACTATTAAAGGCATCCGTAGCTTCTTGAGCCCAAACAAACCTATTCTTCTTAAGTAGAGATGGAAGGGGTCTTACTATAGTGCCAAAGTCCCTGATAAAATCCCATTGTAATATCTCAAAATTTTAAATACCAAAATTCCTTGAAAATTTAATTATATTCAATGGAATAAAAATGATGAACTTTTGGAGACATTTGGTGGGCCTTGATATGCGTGTCGCAGTTCCGAGTAGGATCTCGGTTAAACACCAATAAAGTAACTTTATTAAAGTAATTTTAATAAAGTAAGCACTGATGACATAAAGATATACTGATGACAATTAAAGTGACTTTTGAAAAGAAACTTTTGACGGACCAATGAGAAGCTACCATGTGACCTCACTATAATTACAAACGTTGAGTCAGCATGTTACTTTTAAAAAGTAGCTTTTAGGTGGACCAATAAGAAGCTGCAGCATAGCCTTGACATAATTAAAGGTGCTGAGTCAGCGAGACACCTCGCAGTTAGCATAATTAAGGATGCTGAGTTAGCTGACATCTCACGGTATTTGCCAACCTTTGGTTATGCCACATGTCTGACTATTCTAAATACCAACTTGAGGAGTTAGGGAATGTAAAATTCCAAACTTTAATCACTAAAATTCCTTTATGCCTTGGTAATATAAGAGGTGATAAAATGGTGAATTAAAGAGCACATTAAGAGACAAGACAAGGAAATTAGAGGTAACACACAATATGGTTATTTGGCACACAAGTTAGTGTTGCTACCAATGTGTTCTTCTACGAGACAGTTAGGTTGTGAAAACTTTTTAAATTAGTAAATGATCTCTAAAAATTATGAAACTTTCTAGAATGAAAATAAATATGATAAGCTTTAATTTGATATATCATATGGAATTTTTGGAGTTGTATACAAAGATATATGTATTTTTGAACTTTGCCCAGCGAATATTACGTTTTTTCTGAAACAGACCTCAAAGACAAAAATTCTAGGCATGGTGAGCTTCCAATTCGATAAATTTTATATTTTTCCCTAAACCTAGACTTAATAAGGGTCACATAGCTTTGGAACTATTCCAATTGGATACTATACAATTAGATATAAAATTTCAAAGTTTAGTGACAATTCTGCCAATTTTTCTAAGTATTGCAAAAATGGGAGAAATTGCAAAGGCAAAATGGTCATTTTGACCAAATAAATATAATCTAAAAAATTTTATGAATAATTATAGCAAGGAGGGACAGATGGAGTTCATAAAAAATATTATATAATTAAATACATATTTAAATTGCAACATGTGCAAAAATGAAATAATAGCCAATAAGCATGTGACATCTAGCAATTCTAGAGGACTCCAAAAACTTTTTCCTTTATCTATTAAAGGGCCAAGTCATCCAAAATGAGAAAAGAGGAAGGAAAGGAAGAGAGCTATGGAGAAAAGGAGAAGAGGAAGACGAGGAAGAGACTTAGGAACAAGAACTAGGTAAGTATACCGAAATCTCTGCTCAATCTTGTGTTCAAGATCAAGAAACTCCTTCTTATCCTCCCTACTATCTTAGAATAGCTATTGAGCAAGCAAAACTCAAGGAAGAAAGGAGGAATTTGGCCACAAGAGTAAGAAGAAGGAAGGAACAAGGTAAGTTGCAAAAACTCTAGTATTCTTGTTAAAAATTGAGTTGTGACTGTATTCTGGCTAGAAATCTGGTTAATTGTAATGATTGTTGTAAATTTGGGATGTCCAATTTCTAAGGGAAAATGATGCCCAAATTTCTATTGATTATGTTAAATTTATGATTGGATGGTTAAACAAGTAGTTATAAGTGAAATGAAGGCATTTTATTGATTGAAATCAAGAAAATTCCATTTTCTCAAATTTTAAAGAATTTTGTCTAGCAGCTATTTGGCAGTGTTTAGACTAGATTTTTGTGTTTTAAATGATTCCATTTAATTTATAAGGAAGAATTGTAAGGGGTTCATGAAGATTGTGAAGCATGAAAAGCCTCAGAATGTGAAATGACGGTTTTGCCCCTAAAACCCTCAAATAGGGCTGCCATAGGCAAATATGTAATTGGGGCTGGAATTTGATTAATTTGAGTTCAAAAATGGATTCTACATGAAAAATTATGTAAGATTAGCTCGGGTCATAATTTTTGGAAAAGTACAAAAAATACCGAATAAAAAGGGAATTAGACCGGGTTCCCTAGGAGCATTTTGGTAAATATGCAATTTTGGGATAAGATAACTAACTTGTAAATTCTAGAATAAAGTATAAATGAGTAATAACTCATTTTCAATTACTTTAGGAATTTTAGGATTTGGTATTTGTCCGAGCCAAACAAAAGATTAAAGAACTGGTAGTAGCTAGGCTTTGAAAAAGAGTCCAGGTAGTAACTTTATCTTTTATATACTATGTGAATGTTAATATGCGATAATTGCCATGATCTGTTCAATGTATTGCATGTGATGTTGATACTCTCTGGGCGTGGATGATGTGTTAAACCACCACATGGAACCTTTGGGGTACCATGTGGCCAGGTGGACCCAGTTGAGTTACTTGATATGTACGGACTGGTATTTACCTGCTCCAAGTTATAATAAGTATGGACATGTATAGTCCTGCTCCAAGTTGTTGTTGTGATCACATTATGATATGATATTGTGTAGATCAGGAACAAATGATCATTTTGATCCGGACAAAATCATCGTTTATTTCCTGAGCATTGTCAGATAGGCTTAGGCATTTTGATTGCTGCATCATGATAAATGCTACATTACATGTTTCCTATTTTCATTTTATATGATTGATAATTTGTTACTACTAAGATTCGTATGAATCTCACCCTTTCCATAAATTCATAAATTTACTCAGTTAGAAGAAACGACTCGGAAGGCATAATAGAGAATATCGGAAGCAGAAGGTCTAGAGTAGAGCAAGGAATTTTTTTTGTTTATATCTTAGTTTCTTATTGTATCTAGGATTTGTATTGGAATTTATACAAGCCATATGGGAAATTTTTGTAATGTAATCAAGAATGTTATATCAATATAGTTGTACTATTTCTGTATGCTTATTGAACTGTGTGTTAATACTCTGATAAATATCAAAATAATAAGGGCGTTTGATACCTATAGTAGCCAGCAAGGCCCAAGAAGGTTCTAAGTTTCTTGATGGTAGTGGGTGGAGGCCATTCAGCAACTACTTGGATTTTTGTAGGGTCTGTAGATACTGTTCCAGTACCAATAATGTGCCCTAAATACTTTACATTCACTATAGCAAAGATTCCCTTGGACCTCTTGATAAAAAACTGGTTGTTCCTCAATATATTTAGCACTTCCTCCAAGTGTGCCGTATGTTCTGTAAGAGAGGAGCTATAAATTAGAATATCATCAAAAAAGACTAGGACAAACTTACGTAGATGCACCCTGAATAAGTCATTCATGGTTCCTTGGAATGTGGCTGGTGCATTTGTCAATCTAAATGACATTACTAGCCATTCATAGTGCCTATAATGTGATTTAAAGGTTGTCTTGTATATATCCTCATATTCCATTCTGATTTGGTGGTAGCTAGCCCTCAAATCCAGCTTAGTAAATCATCTAGTAGCTCCTAATTCTTCAAATAGTTCTTCTATGAGTGGTATAGAATATTGATTCTTAACTGTAACCCTATTAAGCTCACGAAAATCAATGCACATTCTCCATATGCCATTCTTCTTCTTGACTAAAACGATAAGAGCTGAAACGGGGAGGAGCTTGGTTGAATAACCCCATCTTGCATTAGTTCTTCAATTAATTTCTCAATAACATCCCTTTGAGCTATCAGGTAGCAGTAAGATTTCAGGTTTATGGGGTTTGTGCTTTCTTTAAGTATAATAGGATGATTATAGCCTTCCCTAAAAGGTGGGAGGCCTTTTGGCTCTTCAAAGACATCTTGAAAGCTACTCATAACCCAATATATCTCTGCTGGAATGTCGTTGGCAGTACTAGAATTGATAGAATAGAGGGTACTTTCAATCTATTTTTGCACCAACTGAAGGAGAAATACTATCTTGTTGAATAGATTGGATTTATGGTTTATTGAGGTATGCTAGCTGCCAAGAATTTGGTGGAGCAGCTTGCAATTTCCTGAGGTCCCCTTTATACCAGAAAAATATAGTCAAAGAATCATAATCCCAAAATGCATTTTTTATACTCTTCAGCCATTGTAGTCCCAAGACAATATCGTATGTGTTCAACTCCAAAATTCTGAGGTCAAAGACAAACTCCAAACCTTGCATCTTCTTTTTGAAACCCTTCCACACCCTATGAACTTTCAATGTCCTTCCTCCTGCACCTTCTATAGAAGAGAATTCATAATTATTACCCTTCCAACCTAGTTTCTGAGCTAGACTTAAATCCAGAAAATCATGGGTACTCCCACTATCAATCAGAACCTGAATCAGCCTCTTACCAACTTACCCTGGTACTCTCATAGAGGTAATGTTATCAACCCCTGTAATGGCGTGAAAAGATATGTAGGGTGGCATGTCATCACAGCGTTGCATATCTTTGTACGCATCACTGGTGTCATCAGGTTCTAAGTCATATTTAATATAGTGGAGTTGAACCTTCTGTCGTTGAGGGCACTAATTGTCACATGAGAAAGGGGCATAGCAGTAAACACACAAGTTCTTTACACAATGCTCGATTTTCTTCGGGTGTGAGTGATTTGTAAGGTTTATTGGGATTCTTGGGGACTAAGGAGAGATTATTGGAGGTAGTTCCAGTGGCCTTATTAGTGGCGGCGGGTTTTGTTGTTAACAATGTTGTTTGGTAGGGAGTGTGCATGGAGGAACTAATATACCTTGCCATTGGGAAGGCAGACTCATCGACGATACGTTCCCACCATACTTGTTAGTAGCGTGTTTAGGATTGGAGCTCGCCGTAATAATTTCTTGCATTCTTGCAATCCAGTGAGCATTCGTCAGCATTCTTGGACTTATTAGGCGTACTGGGCCAACTATCTCTATCTTCAATCCGGCCACGTAAAGATTGACTAAATAATCCTCTATGAGATCCAACTTGGCTGAAATCAGATCAAATTCCATATTGAAGTCAACGAGGAAGCTCGTGTGCTGCAAATGAGCTAAGTTGCTCATCGGTGTTTTAAAAGGTGGGCTGAAGTTGTGTTGCAGCAGCACGGCATATTCTTCCCACCCGATACTATTGGAATGTTTTGTCGTTAAGGCTTAATGACTCCATCTTGACCTTGTTCACTTCTAATTCTCGTCAATCTCAAAATATTGTTCACACCGAAGGACCCAAATCAGAACATCATCGCCACTGAACCGTGGAAATTCAAGTTTGGTAAACTAGGTCGGCTTCTAGTATTGATGATTGTGAGGTGGAGGAAAATGTTAAGCATAATCTCGGGGATTGTTCAGGCCAATTTTGGCATTTTCTTGGATTTCCTGATGTAATATTGTGAGGCTAGCGTTGAACCCGGCGGCCAATTCTTGGATATTAGCGTTCATCGCTTGAAATTGGTTCTACAATTTCATTTCTATTGCCTGAAATCTTTCTTCGGTCATTCTTGTTTTTTCTTGATTTCTCATTTCCACCATACAGCAAGAAAGCGTTTCTGGCAGAGGATAATTCTCTAATACCACTGTTAAGATTATGTAATATTTTCATAGAAGTTGAGTAGGAAGATAAGTAGAAGGAGAGGGAAGGAACAAGACAAAAGGGAGTAGAGAGATTCATGAGAGAGGGGAGAGAGTTAGAGCAGAAGGGAGAGAACTCAAAGGCTACTGAATAGTACTTTATTGATGTCAGATCAACCACCTTACAATGGTGTTAATAGCTCATATATATAAAGCTATAGGACCAGATAAGTAAAATATTTGCATATTTATTATCCCTTATATGATGATTTTGTGGACTATATTTAAACTGAATGTAATTAATTTAGGTATAATTAATAAATAAATAATGATTTTCTTGCAGCCATGGACAATACTACATTAAGAAGAATTAAAGAAGGTATTTAAGGGGAAGTTACTATTCATATGATACTATTCACTATCACTGTTCAGGCCCGGTACTGTTTGGATTCACTGTAGCGCTATTGTTTGGATTCCTGTAGCGTTGGTGCAGAAGTGGGTTAGTGCAAAAGTGTTTTGTCACTGTTCCAGTGCGTTTTTACTGTAGCACCAAAAATTGAAGCCTATAAATAGAGGTTCTTGACATCCTAAAATGAGGAGGAAAGAAGAGAGAGAGAGCTTCTATTTTAGAGAGAGAGTTGTTATTTTTAGTATTTATTTCTTGCATTTTTTTTACTTCTTGCATGCCTCCTACATGGATGGTTTTACCTCTTACATGGAAGGCCTAGGTAGTCCTCCTTTATGGATGGTATAGGTTGCCACCTACATGAAAGGTTTAACCTCCTATATGGTAGGCTAGATTTTCCATTTTCATGCATCTTGTAATTGTATTTTTATATTTTTGTAATTAATTTTTATGCAATATTTATGATGTTTTGTAATTTATTTTGGTTTTATTTTTAATTTTATCATGAGCTAAATTTTCCTTTTCCTAAAGTGATGACGTAGCTTGCTAATAACAGATTGAATCTTAACTTATTAAATCTAGTTTTAATTATTGTTCTTACTGCTTTTAATTGATTGGCCACATTTTGGATGATTTTAATATGCATGTTGAGACCGGAAGGAGATGCATGTGTGTGGATCCTATAATTAAAATCATAATTTGCATATTAAATAGGAATATATTCATATGGGTTGTGTAGTCTTAATGAGTTCTATAAATCTTAATGCATGATTAATTGCTTAAATTCATATAGGAATATAATGTGTTAGCAATTAATTATAGAATTACTTGACCTTGGAAGAGGCTAGTAATTAAATTAGGGAAACTCGACTATCAAACATGTGGAATAAATTAGACTAGAATAGATAAATGATTCAATCCGAAATTTGTTAAGTTAAATCTAATCCCTAGGGCTTTTTCTCATATCTGTCTTCACATCAATTGTATTAACATTTTATCATTTTTATTTTGTATTCTCAACTACCAACTAATCGATCAGCTAAATAGTATTAAGATTATCAATTTTGGTACTTAGTGATCAATCCTCGTGGGAACGATACTCTATTTACTTCTATATTACTTGTTTACGATAGCGTACACTTGCACTTTCTAAATACACCATCCTACACTCATAACAAGTTTTTGGAACCATTGCCGGGATTGTTGTCATTAATATCAATACCAAGTAATTTTAATACTAATTTGGTCTTTATATTACATTTATTTTCTTTTTTTTTTGTGTCTTTTGTTTCTTTTCAGGTTTTTGCTTAGTACATGACCAGATTGAAGAAGACTGAATTACAACCTTGTGATTCTGAAATCGAGAGAACTTGTCGAAGAAATCGGAGAGTTCGAAAGCAGTCTACTTCAATCAATTGAATGGCAAATTTGGAAGGAGAAGTAGCAGATACCAAAACACTATGTGACTATGCAACACCAACAGTCATAGAGACAACTTTTGGAATTAGAAAACCACCAGTAGTAGCCAACAATTTTGAAATCAAACCTGTAATTATCCAGATGGTGCAAGCAAATCAGTTCGGTGGTTTATCAACAGAAGATCCCAACACACATATAGCCAGCTTCTTAGAAATCTGCGACAAATTCAAGCATAATGGTGTTTCCGATGATGCCATTAGACTTAGACTTTTGCCTTTCTCACTCAGGGATAAGGCTAAGAGCTAGTTACACTATCTACCAGTGGGAAGCATAACTACACAGGATGCCTTGGCACAAAAATTTTTAGCGAAATACTTTCCGTCAGGAAAAACTGCTAAATTGAGGAATGAAATTACCTCATTTTCCCAGCATGAACTAGAAAGCCTCTATGAAGCCTGAGAAAGATAGAAGGAGTTGTTAAGGAGATGTCCTCATTATGGGTTACCAGATTGGTGGACACTACAAACATTCTACAATAGGATGACGCATACCACCAGAATTCTTGTAGATGCTGCAGCTGGAGGATCTTTAATGGGAAAAAATCTAGATTATGCCTACAATTTACTTGAGGGATATTCAAAATGTGTTCATGCCACAAGGGAACCAGTAACAAGCTCTTCAATCACCAAGTCCACCACAGCAGAAAATGAATGTGGAAGAAACACTGGCTCAAATAACCATGAATACATCTTAATTTATGGCTAGGACTGATGTAACACTCAGAAGCCATGAAGCCTCAATAAAGAATTTGGAGATCCAAATGGGCCAAATTGCAAATATGCTAAATTCTAGACAACTAGGTACTCTTCCAAGTGACACTGAAAAAAACCCAAGAGAGCATGTGAAAGCCATTGCATTAAGGAGTGGGAAAGAATTAAAAGATCCTGTAATTCTACGTAAGAATGAAGGAGAAAAGAAAGAAAGTGAAGAAGAACAGAAGGAGGAAGCACAAAAACCTCAAGAGGATGATGTGGTAACAGGAAGAATTAGCTTTCCAGATAACCCTCCTCCATATGTACCACCAGTTTCATACCCTCAGAGACTTGTAATGACAAAGCTAGACAAGTAGTTTGCAAAGTTTCTAGAGGTGTTTAAAAAGTTACATATCAACATCCCTTTTACAGACGCTCTTACCCAAATGCCTAGTTATGAAAAATTCATGAAGGATATTCTCTCAAATAAGCGTAAGCTGGAGGAATTTGAGACAGTTGCACTTACTGAGGAGTGCAGTGCCATTCTGCAAAAGAAACTACCACCAAAGCTGAAAGATCCAGGAAGCTTTTGCATACCTTGCACCATAGGTCAATGTAACTTTGAAAGAGCACATTGTGACCTGGGAGCAAGTGTTAATCTCATGCCTTTATCTGTCTACAAAAAACTTAGTCTTAGAGAGGTGAAGCCTACCACTCTTTCACTATTTCATTACTTCTAGTTGACCGATCAATAAAACATCCGAGGGATGTCTTAGAAGATGTTCTGGTGAAGGTAGACAAACTCATATTTCAAGTTGATTTCATCATACTCGACATGGAGGAAGATCAAGAAATTCCTATCATTCTTGGGAGGCCATTCCTAGCAACTGGGAGAACTTTAATAGATGTGCAACAGGGAAAGTTAACCTTGCGAGTTCAAGATGATTAAGTATCTTTCAACATTTTTAAGGCTTTATCCTTTCCAAATGAAGGTGATGCCTATTACAGAGTAGATACATTGACCAGCTGCACAAAAGACGTGGTGAACGAAATCTGCATGAATCAACCATTAGCAATGGGAATGGTAAATGTATCAAAATCTACTAATCCTAAAGTCTTGGTGCAGATTAGGTACCTTGATGCAAATTCCCCAATTTTTATTAAGAAACCATTTAAAGATTTGGGAAAGAGGCCAAGTAACCCGGTACCATCAGTAGAAAATCCACCAGAACTGGAGTTGAAAACATTATCATCCCACTTAAAGTATGCTTATCTGGGAGAAAATTCAACATTACCAATGATCGTCTCTATAGCTCTTACTCCCGAAAAAGAAGAAAAGTTATTAAGAGTTCTAAGGGAGTATAAAACAACATTTGGATGGTCGATAGCTTATATAAGAGGAATCAATTCTTCCATTTGTATGCATAAGATCTTAATGGAAGATAATTGCAAGCCATCAGTTGAGTACCAAAGAAGACTTAATCCGAATATGAAGGAGGTGGTGAGAAAAGAGGAAATAAAGTGGATGGATACTGGTATAATTTACCCAACCTCTGACAGTCAATGGGTAAGTCAAGTTCAAGTTGTGCCAAAGAAGGGTGGAATGATAGTGGTGCCTAATGAGAAAAATGAACTGATTCTACAACGAACGATGACGAGATGGAGAGTGTACATTGACTACAGAAAGCTCAACAAAGCCACTAGAAAAGACCACTTCCTGCTGCCATTTATAGACCATATGGTTGACAGACTAGCTGGAAAAGCCTACTATTATTTTCTATACGGGTACATAGGATATAATCAAATCACAATTGCACCTGAGAATCAAGAGAAAACAACTTTTACATGTCCATATAGTACATTTGCTTTCAGAAAAATGCCATTTGGTCTATGTAATACACTAGCAACATTTCAAAGGAGTATGATGATGATCTTCTCAGATATGGTGGAGAAATTCATTGAGGTGTTCATAGATGATTTCTCAATATTTAGAGAATCATATGATAACTGTCTTGCAAACCTAGAAAAAGTATTACAACGCTGTGTGGAGACAAATCTGATTCTAAATTGGGAGAAATGTCATTTCATGGTGATAGAAGGAATTATGCTGGGTCAAAAGGTATCTAATCGAGGCATTGAAGTGGATCGAGCCAAGATTGAAACAATTGAAAAGCTACCACCTCCCTCCTCAATAAAGGACATTCAGAGCTTTCTAGGACATGCGGGCTTCTACAGAAGATTCATTAAGGACTTCTCAAAAATCACAAAACCATTTTGTATGCTATTGGAGAAAAATGTTCCCTTTGTGTTTCATGAGGAATGTTTATTAGCATTCCAAACTCTAAAAAGAGCCTTAACGTCTGCACCAATTATCATAGCTCCAGATTAGATCTTCCATTTGAAATGATGTGTGATGCAAGTATTATGCAGTCGAAGCTGTTTTAGGCCAAAGAAGAGGCAAGGATTTCCATGCCATCTATTATGCTAGCAGGATACTCTTAAACGCCCAGCTGAATTATGCAACAACATAAAAAGAGCTATTAGCAATAGTATTTTCATTTGACAAATTCAGAGCCTACTTGATCAGGTCAAAGGTCATTGTTTAGACGGACCACTCAGCAATCAAATACTTGATCGAGAAGAAAGATGCTAAGTCAAGATTGATCAGATGGGTACTTTTGTTACAAGAATTTGACTTGGAAATCAAAGGGAAAAAAGGGACCGAGAATCTCATTATAGATCATCTTTCTCGGTTAGATCCATCTGAACAAAAGAGAGAATCACCAATCCAGGAGAATTTCCCGAATGAGCAACTCTTTGCCATGCATTCACCCAATGGTATGCTGATTTTGTAAATTATTTGGCAAGAGGAGTAATGCCTTATGAACTTTCTAAAGTACAAAAGAAGAAGTTTCTAGCTGATGTAAGGCATTACTTTTGGGAAGATCCTTTCTTATATAAACAATACCCAGATCGAATTATCAGGCGATGTGTTCCTGAGGAAGAAATGGCCAGCATCTTAAATCACTGCCATTCATCCCCATATGGTGGTCATTTATAGTAAATAGAACAGTTACGAAAGTCCTTCAATATGGGTTTTACTGGCCTACACTCTTTAAGGATGCCTAAAGAATTGTGACAACCTATAATAGATGTCAAAGAACGGGAAATATCTCAAGGAGACATGAAGCCCCTCTAACTAAAATCTTAGAAGTTGAGCTTTTTAATGTATGGGGGATCGATTTTATGGGGCCTTTTGCATCCTTATTCAGTAATCAATTTATTTTAGTAGTTGTTGATTATGTATCCAAGTGGGTTAAAGCAGCTGCTTTTCCTACAAATGATTCTCGAGTGGTTGTGAATTTTTTTAGGAAAACTATTTTCACAAGATTTGGAGTGCCCAGAGCTATTATCAGTGATGGAGGGAAGCATTTTTGCAATCAACAACTTCAATCTGTGTTAGCTAAATATGTAGTCACTTATAAGGTTGCAACTCCATATCATCCACAAACTAGCGGGCAAGTGGAAATCTCAAACAGAGAACTAAAATGGATCTTAAAGAAACTGTGAATTCTAATCGGAAGGACTAGGCAAGGAAATTGGATGATGTACTTTGGGCTTATCGGACTGCTTTTAAGACACCAATTGGTACATCCCCATATCAATTAGTCTACGAAAAGTAGAAATGGAGCACAGAGTATATTGGGCAATCAAAGCCTTAAATTTTGACTTAAAAGCAGCTTGTGAGAAGAGACTTCCCAAACTCAATGAGCTTGAAGAATTCAGACAAGCTTATAAGAATGCCAAGTTATACAAGGAGAAGACAAAAATGTGGCATAACAGAAGAATTAAGAGGAGAGATTTCACACCGGGACAAAAAGTGCTGCTGTATAACTCAAGGTTAAAGCTCTTTCCAGGAAAGTTGAGATCAAGGTGGTCAGGACCTTTTACTGTGGTTCTGTTGGCAATTGTGCCCTAGGGGCCAATCATTGTACTTTGAACATTGTTATTCAATGAATTTCTCCATTTAGTTTTCACATAATTTGCATGTTCATTGTGATAACTGTATCCTTGGATAAATCATAATGATTGTCCTAAATGTCCCTGGTCCATCATCTATGCGAGAGCAAAGATGAAATAAGACTAATATGACTTTGATAAGGTATAGGGATACGAATCAAATTCTTAGGCACTTGTAGGAGTACAAGGTGCTGGACCGACCCGCTATGAGAAAGCTGCATGGATCAAGTCATAAGCTTATCTCATGTATAACCACGTCATAATGCCTTTTGACATGAGATCATCATGGATTCCTACATGGGAGTCACTAAGCTTTGACTTAGTCAAAAATCACCTTTAACCGAGTGGTGATAAAGACTACAATCGGGCTTAATGGTTTTCATGTAGAGGAATGTGAATGGTCAAGATGGAATTTGTCCCTTGCATTAGTGAGAGATATTACTGGGCCCCTCGATGTGTAAGTCTGAGAAATGTATGGCCATACTACGATGGAAAAAGAGTTTCCACTTCTATAGTCAGACTACTCAGGGATCGAAAAAGTAATGGTCAGGAATAGGAGGATGACATTCTTCATGCCTCATCCTTGACCGAAATATCGTATGACAAAAGGGACGTGATATGGTTATACGACAGGTTGTATCGTATTTTCGATCCTCATATGAATTAGGTAGTCATAATGTCTTGCTAAAGGCCGCTTACGACTTATGGATTAGTATAGTCATTGGCCCACTGCCAACTTCGTATGGGCCTACAGGGTCGCACACAAGAATAGCCCAACACGAGCTATAATGTCCAGATTCATTGAATCTAAGATGCGTTTAAGATTCAATGAATATAATGTTGAATCTAGGGTAAATGAATTTTAAATATATATTTATTATATACACATGTTGTGTGAATATTTATTTGATAAATATTTATATGTGTGTGTATGTATATATATATTTATATTTGGAAAGGAAAATTAATAATATTATATACACATATGTATTTTTGAAATACATAAATACATATATAATATATATTATTTGATAATATTATATATATATATATATATATATATATATATATATATATGATAGTATTATATTATATGATCATATGATAATATTATATTATATTATATATTTATATATATATATATATATATATATATATATATATATATATATATATTATTTGATAATATATATTGAATATATGATAATATTATATTATATGATGATATTATTATATTGTGTATATATAAAGATATTATATGATAGTATCTCATATTTAATTTATGAAGATAAATTAAATTCCATTGGCTCTTTATTCTAATTAAATAAATAAGTTAAATTAAAATTGTTGGACAGATTTAATTAAACCAGATTTATTTAATTAGCTTATTAAAACAATTAAATGTTAATTGATATGATAAGGATTTTGAAATTAATTAAGATTAATTTTAAAAATCCAATATCCATCATAAAATAGATAACCCTACTAGTTATAAAATATGAGAACTAGGGTTTTCTACAGATGATGAAAAACTAGAGAGCCACAAGAAAACCCTAGAAGGATTTTAGAGGCGCTAGCACGCTGCCGGTGTTGGGGTCCTATTCGTGTGGATACCAGTAGAGGGAGCTGATATGAGTAGTTAGCTCCTCAAGATTGTAAAAGGCAAAACTCCATGAAGAACTAGTTGACATGTTGATGTTGGGGATGGTTAATCTCATACTCATGGAGATTGATACTCTTTTAAGAAGAATTAGCGGACATGTAGATGCCGGGGAAATTATTTCAGGAGCAACCAAACATGGAGATTTGTGAACTCGTAATACGTTGATGATTGTGGGCATTCAAACAAACATGAATAAGGTAAAACTCTTTCTAACTTGATTTAAATGTCGTTGATAGATCCGCAATTGGGATTGGTAAACTTTTGCAATTTTATTTTTTTAATTATTCCGCTGTGTGCCAACCAATCCCAACAGTGGCATCAAAGCTAGGTCAATTGTGCATTTAAATTGAGTTTTAGTTCTTTTTGTGTACTTATATATGTGATATATAAGTTGAACATGATTTTAAAAGGGTTGGATTGAAAACCTAAAGATTGAAGTTATAGTAGTAGTGCTGCCAGATTTTTGTTTTTTAGAGGCAGTATGATTGTTATGAATTTTCGAATGAACAAATCTTATCCAATAATCCTGAAAATTTTCAGAATGAAAGTAGACATCCTAAGATTTAATTTGATATATAATATGTGTAATTTGGATCAGTACATTAGGAGATATCAATTTTTGAAGTTAGACTTTGAATCTGGAACGTTTTCTCTAGCAGCGATGAATAATTAGAGTTTCAGGAATAGTGGACATATAATTTTATGAAATTTATATTTTTTATCAAAAATATACTTAAGGACGGTCAAATATAGCTTTGAACCACTACAATTGGATTTTTCTATATTTAATTATGATTTTTAAAATTAAGATGAAAAATCTGACAACTTAGTGTGACTGCCATAGTTAACTGTTCATAGCTCAATCACGACATCTATTGCTTTGCATATTGTATGAATTGTTGATTGTTGTGGTTTACTTCTCAAAATTGTTTGGGTATGGTGAACAACATGGCTTTAATTTTACAAGAGTTGTAATATTTAAATATGGCCTGCGTGTCGTGCCTTCCTCTAAATAGTCTCGATGTACATTCTTTTCTCATCTCACTCCCCTCGTATGTTTAACGAGGTTTCTCTCAATGTATTTCTTTTTTCTTATTTAGAGAAGTCCTCTCATTGGCTTGGGAGGATTTTAGGGTAGGCGAGCCATGTTGTGTCACGTTTGAATTATGCTCTTGAGTAGATCATTGCATACATACTTTTGCATTTATATGTATTTATTTGTATGAGATACAACCACGATTGCATTCATATAAACAAAAGTAATTGAATAATCCCTCTAACTAAAATCTTAAGTCATAATGTCGTCAATTAATGAATACTTGTTAAAACCTAGATCACTCAATTGTAGGTTCCACCAAAGTGGATGTATTTGAGTTATCTTGGTGAAACAAGGGTGAGTAATGGTGCTACTCACAATGATTCATTATTGTTTTGACTTAATTGAGATTAGCAAAACGGTTTTGGGTCTCAAGGCATTAGATGGGATTAAACATGCCGGATCATATGATGATCGAATCCCATAAAGATCTAAGAGTTACATATGATGTAATTGGTAAAAAGGTTACCTACCTAAATAACTTGAATTTAAGCGTCCTGCCAAAGTGGACTTAAATTTAAGCAAAATATGGATATTAGCCTACTAATTATAACATTAAGAGTTGTTAATTTAGTCAAAGATTACTAAATAACTTTGCATATTTTAATTGTAGAATCATGTCAACTAGTAATACTACTACACTATCACTGCGATCAGTCCTTGAGAAGGACAAACTCAGTGGGACAAACTTTCTTGATTGGTTTAGGAACTTGAGAATTGTTCTCAAGCAGGAAAGAAAGCATATGTCCTAAATCAATCCATTCCTAAAGAGCCTGTAGCCAATGCTCCAAGAGCTCAAGAAGATGCTTATAGGAAGCATAAAGACGACTTTATGGATGTAGGTTGCCTAATGCTTGCCACTATGGTTCTAGACCTCTAAAGAGATCTAGAACTTATGGAGGCTCATGAGATAATTATGCATCTCAGGGAAATGTTCCAGCAACAGGAAAGGCAAGAGAGGTATGATACCACAAAGACCTTACATTCCTATAAGATGGCTGAAGGTACATCAGTTAGTACTCATGTGTTAAAGATGAAGGGCTATATTGATGACCTTGAGAGGCTTGGATTTCCCATAAGTCAGGAGTTAGCTACAGATTTGATCTTGAACTCACTCTTAAAAGTTATGACCGATTTGTCATGAACTACAACATGAACAATATGGAGAAATTGATTTCTAAACTACATGGGATGCTCAAAGCTATTGAACATAACATTTAGAAAAGCCCAGCTTTGTTTTGATGGCTCAGAAAGGAAAGAGTATTAAAAGGAAAGGCGAGGGCAAGGGAAAGGGTAATGGCTCAGGAGGTAAGACCAAAGAGTCAAACAAGCCCGAGACTAAGCCTGCAGCCAAGAAGGTAAAGCCGCCAAAGGAAGGAGTATGCTTCTTCTACAATGAAACCGTTCATTGGAAGAGGAATTGCAAACTCTACCTCGAAGATCTGAGAAGAAAAACTAAAAGGATCAAGTCAATTGATTTGAATCCGACTTACCTATGGCATTGTCATCTATGCTATATAAATGAGAAACACATTTCTAAACTCCATCAAGATGGATTTTTTTTAATCATTTGATTTTGAATCATATGATACATGTAAATCTTGCTTATTAGGAAAGATGACAGAGGCACCTTTTACTGGGTATAGTAAGAGGGCCACTGATTTATTGGGCCTCATATATACTGATGTATATGGACCAATGAATATAGCTTCCAGAGGAGGTTATATGTACTTCATTGCATTTATGGATGATTTTAGTAGATATGGATATATCTATCAAATGAAACATAAATCTGAATCTTTTGAAATGTTCAAAATATTCCAAAATAAAGTACAAAAACCAACTTGGAAAAATAATTAAAGCACTTCGATATGATCGAGGTGGTGAATATTTGAGCCAAGAGTTTATTGACCATCTTAAGAGTTGTGAGATAGTCTCACAATTAACTCCTCCAGAAACACCACAATGGAATGCTGTTTCTAAGCAGAGGAATCGAACATTATTAGATATGGTTTGATATATGATGAGTTAAATAGATCTTCCACCATTCTTTTGGGGCCTTTCCCTAGACATAGCTGCGTTCACACTAAACGTGTTCCATCTAATGCAGTTGAAAAGACACCATATAAAATATGGCCTGGGAAGAAACCTAGTTTGTCTTTCCTCAAAATTTGGGGATGTGAGGTTTATGTTAAACAATAAACCTCTAATAAATTATCACACAAATCCTCAAAGTACCTTTTTGTGGGGTATCCTAAGGAAACTAAGGGATACTATGTCTATAATCCCACCAATAATAAAGTGTTTGTTATCCAAAATGGTATCTTTCTAGATAGGGAGTTTATCTCTAAAAGAACCAGTGGGAGCAAGGTACATCTCAAAGAAGTTTGAGAGTCACAAGATAGCACAGAACGACAGATAGAAAATAGAGAAGACTCACAACAAGTTGTTGAGCCTGCTCAAGTAACATAAGGCCTACGAAGGTTTGATAGGACATGACATCAGCCTCAGAGATATGGATTTTTGATTACTAGAAGTCATAATGTGTTGCTCATTAAGCAGAATGAGCTAACCACCTATCAAGAAGCCATAATGGGACCAAACTCTAAGAAATGGCTAAATGCCATGAAGTCTGAAATGCAATCCATGTACGATAATCAAGTATAGACCTTAGTCGATCCACCTAAAGGTGTTAAAACCATCAGGTGCAAATGGGTTTTCAAAGAAAAACTGACATGTATGGCAAAGTAAATGTCTTCAAGGCACAACTGGTTGCTAAAGGATTCACTCAAACTCATAGTATAGACTATGATGAAACATTTTCCACAGTTGCAATGGTCAAATCAATCAAAATCCTTCTTGCCATTGCATCATATTATAACTATGACATATGGCAGATAGACGTCAAAGCAGCCTTCCTTAATGGAAAGCTCATTGAGGATGTGTACATGACACAACCTAAAGGTTTTATGCGTCTAAAGGATTCTGGTAAGGTATGCAAGCTTTAAAGATCCATTTATAGATTAAAGCAAGCATCTCGGAGTTGGAATCATTGTTTTGATGAAGTAGTCAAAGAGTTTGGATTCATTCAAAATATCGATGAGCCTTTTGTTTATAAGAAGGTTAGTGGGAGCACAGTTGTATTTCTAATGCTTTATGCAAATGACATCCTACTTATTGGGAATGACATTCCTACCTTGTAGAGTGTTAAGTCTTGGTTAGGGAAGTCTTTCTCGATGAAAGACTCAGGCGAAGCCACTTATATCCTAGGGATCAGGATCTGTAGAGATAGATCCAAGAGGCTAATAGGCTAAGTGAAAGTAGTGAGGGTTGTTGGACTGCTGTCAAGAATATCCTAAAGTACCTAAGAATGGCTGAAGACTTATTCTTAGTATATGGTGGATTCGATGATAAGCTCTGTATAACTGGTTATACAGATACAAGTTTCCAAACTGACTCAGATGATCTTAGATTGCAATCTGGATATATATTCCTTTTGAATAGTGGTACAGTAAGCTAGAAAAGTTACAAGTAGAGTACTGTAGCAGATTCTGCAATAGAAACTGAGTATATAGCAGCATCGGATGCAACTAAAGAAACTGTTTGGATCAGAAGGTTCGTTATTAAACTAGGGGTGGTACCTACCATCCTAAATCCAATAGATTTCTTTTGTGACAATAGAAAAGCTATTAAGGAACAAACATATACTCAAGGGATTTCATCTTATCATAAAAATCAATGATAGCGGTGATATAAAAATATACAAAGTAACAGGAGAAGACAATGTTGCTGATCCTCCTTTTAAATAGCTTGCACAAGCAAAACATGAGCGTCATGTTAGGACAATGCGAATTAGGTAAACTAATGATTGTACCTAGTGCAAGTAGGAGGATGTTGGAAATTGTACCCTAAGGGCCAATCATTGTACTTTGAACATTATTATTCAATGAATTTCTCCATTTAGTTGTCACATAATTCGCATGTTCACTGTGATAACTGTATCCTTGGATAAATCATAATGATTGTCCTAAATGTCCCTGGTCCGTCATCTATACGGGAGCAATTGAGATTGGTAAAATTGATTTAAATGTCGTTGATAGATCCGCAATTGGGATTGGTAAACTTTTGCAATTTTAATTTTTTTAATTCTTCCGCTGTGTGCCTACCAATCCCAACAGGTTCAAACATGGCCATATGGAGTAGTGGAGATTTAAGATGGTGATCGAAAATTCAAAGTGAACGAGCAAAGGTTGAAAGAGTATAATAACGGTGCACACTCAACACTTTGAAAACTGTCATCACTTTTGAAGAAACAACAGGTAAGTCCTAAACTAAAAAAATTTTAAAAAAATAAAAATAAAAAATTTTATTGGTTTGGTCTTTGTCTAACTAAAGACGTTAAAGAAGGGCGGCTATTTAGGAGGCAACCCAAAACTTCTTTTCATTACTCTTTCATTTTTCTTTCTTACTCACTGAAGCACACAACACTGCATTTTTAAATTTTAGTCTCATCATGGAGAAAATTCTTGTAAAGCTTAAGAACATGTTCCCTACTCTTCCCAAAGATGTGATCAGAAAGATTTATAGCTGTCGACTTGAAAGAATGAAGACATTCAAGCGTTTAGGCCTTCCTGAGGATGTCTGCTGGATCATTGAAGCTAAGGTACGTTTAATAGGTGAGATTCATGAGTCATTTATTAAACCTATGCCAGGTATGGGAAAAAAGCTCTTACTCCAAAAAGAGAAGAGCTAAAAGAATGAAGGTTTGTCCAAAATGTGCAAGGTGGAATTGTGATCAGCGTTGTAGGAGCAAAGGTATGGTTTCTATAAATCGAGAAGATAAAATTCAATTTATAAAGGATGGAGTAAGTAAGGAGTCATTGGATGATATTATTCAGACTCTTGAGATGCATCTTAGTGGTGATATTCATCGTGTTCTTCTTGATTTATTAGACATATTTAACAACAAAAAGAGCGCTACCGTCTTGGGAATCTGATGTTAAAAGATCTTGTTTGCGAGTTTATAAGAAAACTGGATGGGAAGCAAATCCTTGATTCATAGAAAGCGTTTAAGCCGTTACTGGACGTAAAACCAGAGGAAGATGTGAGCCACAATCACAACTACTGCACATAATCTTGCTTTTGTCTAATCTGTCTTATCTTTTTCAGTAACTTTTGACTTTCTTTACTCACTTTACTTAATTTCTTCGCACAATGGCCCACTGATTATTTGTGTCGGAAATTTTTTTCAAACTTTTTTGAAAAATGTGTAATTTGCATGATTTTGTTGTCGTTGTTTTTGTAATATAAATATGCAATCTTCCATTTGTAAAAACACAAAATGTTTGAGAGGAAAAGAAAAATGAGTAGTATAACACTAAAATGTAGATTTAAATCTATCTGCATTTTCGGTGAAACTGACTTGGGAAAGGATTGAGAGTTTATGCTTGCGGTAAAGGAACTAGGACGTGCATTAGCTGCTAGAAACATCAACTTCATCTACGAGGGAGGTAATGAGGGCCTATGAGCAAGTGTGGCCATTGCTGCAACCATTAATGGTAGTAAAGGTTTGTGTGTAAGGGTAAAGGAGTTAGAAAATCACATTTTCTCCTTAGGGCAAGAGTTAGAGGTTTCAAGCCTGCTTGAACGAACGGGACGTATGTTTTACCGTACTGATACTTTTATCACTCTACCCGGTGGTTTTGAAACGTTGGATGGGATCTCTAGCATTGCATATTGGGCTAAATTGAACTTTCATACAAAACCATTAGGATTGTTAAATGTTAATGGTTTTTATGATAAATTGTTGTCTTTTCTTGATCATGCTGTGGAAACAGGATTCATACCCCAAGCGACTCGTTATTCCATAATTTATGTTCCAACTGTTGAGCAACTACTGAATCAAATGCAAGCCTATGAACCTAAATCAGATCCATTGGTTAAGCAAATAGGTGTGTGCAATCTTCAAATAGCATTCAGAAGCAAGATCCAGATACCACTCTCTGGTTGTAACTTTCTTTTATCTTATGGTTCTACTCTTAGCATTTTGGTTTAATTTATTGTGTGTTTAGGTTGTTAAAAAAAAGATCTTCTTTAATCTTTAGAAGACATTGAGGACAATGTCTAATTTACGTTAGGGAAGGATTATAAAAAAAAGCATAGTTTCTCCATTAGATAGTTAGTTAGTAAAACGATTAGATGCATGGGATATGCATAGATGGCAGAGTAAAGAGTTATTCTTAACTCTTAAGACGCATCTTATTAGTTGCATTTTTTTCCTATTTCATCTTATAAAAAAAAGAGGTTCGACCTAATACAAAAAATTTATTCAAGTGCTTTTCAATGATTTTAAGAAGTATATAAGTTTGAAGCATGGATCAATTAAGTTTAGATATTTTATAGCATGATTGAACAACTGATTGTTGAATTTGGTGATGAATTTTGAGATTGAATGAGCTGAATTTGAAAGTCCCTAACCGTGAGCTTTTGAGCCTATATAATTCATAATGATTATCTTTCTTGTGTGTGATATTTACCTATTAAGTTGTCACTCTAGAACTTGTTTTAAATCTGGTTGAAATTACATGTCACATGCACATTCAAAAATGATAAAGGCATTCATTTTGTTTAGCCAGAGCTAGATAGACAATCTTACAATTATACCATTAATAAGCTCATTTGAGCATGATTGATTATCTCTTTATTCTCAACCCATTAATGTGTTTTAATGATATATCAAGTGCTTTTACTTAATTCAAAAAATTAACAGAACATTTAAATTTTTTGTGAAATGGGCTTTTTATAAGTGTGGGGTCTATATATCATCAATTGTAAAATTGTAAAAGTTATAAAAAAAAAGGAAAAAAAAGATATTTAGTATTTGAATAAAAATTGTGGGTTGTTGTGATGATACAAGTGTTGGGATTCATACACGCAGCGAAAGAAATTAACCGTTTAAAATCCTCGAATCCCAATCGCGGATCTATCAAAGACGTCTAAATCGAGTAGTTAGAATAGTACCTTTGTGGTTTTCGTGCTTTCGATCTCTAGGAGTCAACACCTCTGGTCGCCTCCCTCCATCGGTATCCACACGAACAAGACTCAACACGGCAGCGTGCTAGCGCCTCTAATCCTCTCTAGGGTTTCTTGCGGCTCTCCAAAATTCGTACAGCCTAGGGTTCTCTAGCCCTTCGAATTTTATAATTGATGTAGCCCGTATTGGAATCTCAAAATTAATCTTAATTAATTTGAAATTCAAATTAAATCAAATAAATCTGATTTGATTAAATCTGTCAAACAGATTTAATTTATCATATTTATCTAATCTAAATAAAGAGCCAATAGATTTAATTTATCTTTATAAATTAAATCTAAGATATGATATTTGTATTAGCTTTAATTATTTAATTTATCAAACAAATTAAATATAAAACTAACACCTTATAATAATATTATAATCTGTATATAATATTACTACAATTATTATTATTTTTCAAATTTATACATACATACACACACACACACACACACACACATAATTCATCCACCCTAGGTCAAATATTGTATTCATTGAATCTTATACACATCTTAGATTTAATGAATTTGGACATCATAGCTTGTGTTGGGCTATTCTTGTGTGTGACCCTGTAGGCCCACATGAAGTTGGCAGTAGGCCAAAAAAACTGTTCTAGCCCACAAGTCGCAAGCGGCCTCTAGCAAGACATTGCGACTACCCAATTCACATGAGGATCAATGATACGATGCAACCTATTATACAACCATGTCACGTCCCTTTTTGTCACACGATATTTTGGTCAAAGATGAGGCATGGACATTGTCATCCTCCTGTTCCTAACCATCACTTTCTTGATTCTTGAGTAGCCTGAAATTAGAAATGGAAACTCTTTCCTATTATAGTATGGCCATACATTTCTTAGACTCACTCATCGAGGGGCCCAGTAATATCTCTCACTAATGTGAGGGACAAATTCCATCTTGACCACTCACATTCATCTTCATGAAAACTCCTAAGCCCGACTGTAGCCTTTATCATCACCCGGTCAAAGGTGACTTTTGACTAGGTCAAAACTTAGCAAGTCTCATGCAGGAATATATGATGATCTCAGGTCAGAGGGCACTGTGACATGATTATATGTATGAAATAAGCTTATGACTTAATCCATGCAGCTTTCTCATAGCGGGTCGGTCCAGCACCTTGTACTCCTACAAGTGCCTAAGTCTTTGATTTGTATCTCTATACCTCATCAAAGTCATACTGATCTTATTTCATCTTTGCTCCCGCATAGATAACCGACTGGGACATTTAGGATAATCTTTATAGTTCATCCAAGGATACAATTATCATAATAAACATGCAAACAATATGATAACAATATGGAGAAGTTCTTAAATAACAATAATGTTAAAGGTACAATGATTGGCCCCTAGGGCACAATTTCCAACAATAAGTCTATTCATAAGATGACCCATTTTTCATTTGCTCTATTTACTTCTTAAATGTAGCCCTTCATATCATTATTTACATTCCTTTTACCTTAGCCTCATTACAACCCTTAATAAGTCCTTTTGAATTGAACTATGCATGTGAATTAAGTAGTGGAGATTGAGATTTTTGACAAGCTTATGGTAGTGCAATTTTTTCAGGTGAATTTGAGCGAAACACTTACCTTTAAACACTTGAGAGATTGAGAAGATGAGTCACAATTATGAATTTGGTTCAATCATTTTTAAATGAAGTCACTAGTTTATACTTTTGTTGATTCAAGAATACTATGATCTCTTTATTCTTTAATTGTGTCCTTGTTTATGACTTGACACTTCTGATTTTGTTGGAAGCACTTATTAGTCACTCTTTCTTGTCCGATGACGTCCAAGAGCTAAGTGTGGGGCAATTTGATAAGTAAAATATTTGCATATTTATTTTCCCTTCTATGATGATTTTGTGGACTATATTTGAGCTGAATGTAATCAATTTGGGTGTAATTAATAAATAAATAATGATTTTATTGCAACCATGAGTACCGCATTAAGAAGAATTAAAGAAGGCATTTAAGGGGAAGTACTATTCATGTGATACTATTCACTGTTCATGCCCGGTACTTGTTTGGATTCACTGTAGCGGTATTGTTTAGATTCCTGTAGCGTTGTTGCAGAAGTGGGGCGGTGCAGAAGTGCTTTTTCACTATTCCAGTGCGTTTACTTGAAAATTGAAGCCTATAAATAGAGGTTCTTGGCATCCTAAAATGAGGAGGAAAGAAGAGAAAGAGAGCTTCTATTTTAGATAGAGTTGTTATTTTTAGAATTTATTTCTTGCATTTTTTTTACTTCTTGCATGCTTTCTACATGGATGATTTTACCTCCTACATGAAAGGCCTAGGTAGTCCTCCTTTATGGATGGTATAGGTTGTCACCTACATGAAAGGTTTTACCTCCTACATGGTAGGCTAGATTTTCCATTTTCATGCATCTTGTAATTGTATTTTTATGTTTTTGTAATTAATTTTTATGCAATATTTATGATGTTTATAATTTATTTTGGTTTTTTTTTTAATTTTATCATGAGCTAAATTTTCCTTTTCCTAGGGTGATGATGTAGCTTGCTAACAACGGATTGAATCTTAACTTATTAAATCTAGTTTTAATTATTGTTCTTACAGCTTTCAATTGATTGGCCACCTTTTGGATGATTTTAATATGCATGTTGAGATCGGAAGGAGATGCATGTGTGTGGATCCTATAATTAAAACCATAATTAGCATATGAAATATGAATATATTCATATGGGTTGTGTAGTCTTAATGAGTTCCATAAATCTTAATGTATGATTAATTGCTTAAATTCATATAGGAATATATTGGGTTAGCAATTAATTATAGAATTACTTGACATTGGAAGAGGCTAGTAATTAAATTAGGGAAACTCGACTATCAAACATGTAGAATAAATTGGACTAGAATAAATAAGTGATTCAATCCGGAATTTGTTAAGTGAAATCTAATCCCTAAGGCTTTTTCTTATATCTATCTTCACACCAATTGCATTAACATTTTATCATTTTTATTTTGTATTCTCAACCACCAACTAATCGATCAACTAAATAGTATTAAGATTATCAATTTTGGTACTTAGTGATCGATCATCGTGGGAACGATACTCTATTTACTTATATATTACTTGTTTACGATAGTGTACACTTGTACTTTCTAAATACATCATCCTACACTCGTAACAGGACCAGGGGTCAGGGGCAAGGCAGAATCATTAATCGTTCCCTTCTATAATCATAATCAGTAATCCTATTCCAATTAGCTAACGGATACAATTAGGGTGTGTTTAGCTAGTGCTACTCTAAAATAGCCAATGCCACTCTCACTATACATTGCTCTTCCCTTAACTAACTTATTGGGAACTGGGGATCACAATTAGGAATTAGGGATTTAGGGATTAATATTACAATTTCATATCATATTCAGGGGGATAAGGAAATGTTGTTTGATGGACAATTCCTTCTTGTTAAAATATTCTCTTAATTCATTGTTAGTGAATTCAGTTCCATTATCACTCCTAATTACATTAACGTGAACATAAAATTGGGTTAATGCATAATCAATCAAGCTTTTAACATGATGTGCAACTTCTTATTTGCTTCTCATTAAGAAAGTCTAAGCATCCCCAGAAAAGTCATCAACAATAGTTAAGAAATATTGACATCTTTGGTGTGTAGCAACTTTATATGGCCCCACACATCCAAGTGTATTAATTCAAAACAATAAGAGGTTTTAATGTAACTAGTAGTGTTAACTCTTAGAAATTGATAATATTATAGCACATTTTCTTCTTATTTTACCTAATTTTGAAATAAAAAATGTGTATAAAAAGAAGTTTATAGAAGAAAATATGCATACCAAAGTATCAAGCAAAAAGTTAAAGAAATTCTTATTCTATTCTATATGTTTTGTGACTAGATTGAGAACTTATACATCCTCTCTTTTGTTGGAGGAGAGAGAAAAATTGGGAAGCTTTTCAAGGATCAAGGAGTAAAGTTTGTAGCAGTAAAGATCAAATAAAGACTAGCTTATGAAGTTAGGAAGAAAGCTACTCTAATGTTGGCTTCAACCAACAACAACATATGCTAAAACAAACAATACTTAATGAGGAAAGAGCTTACTATGTCATATACTTCAACACATGACACCCTAACTGAAGCTAACAGGGATCTAAACTTACTATTTAATGTGCTTCAGCACATGACAACTTAGCCAAATCTAACAGGGATATGAACTTACCATGTCATGGCTTCAGCACATGACATATGTGCTGAAGTGAACAATAAAAAATACAAATAAGATTAGGTGATTTTTATGATTTCCTTTTATTGTTCCACATGAATAAGATAAAGTTTGGCGGCTAAAAGGAAGATATGTTCAAAAATACATTGGAAGTAATGTTGTCATCAGGGGAGTAAAAGTGATGTTGCTATCAGGGGGAGTCAATACACACTATAATCTTTTTCCCTTATCTACGCTTTGTCCCATTAGGTTTTCATAAAAAAAATTTTAATGAGGCAATATTGAACTGTATATCAATGAATGATTTACTCTTTTTCTTTGACTAGGCTTTTGTCCCAATGGATTTTTTCCAATTAAAGTTTTAATAAGGCACATTCATCATGAACATCCAAGAGGGAGTATTATGAATATTAGTTATGTAGATGTCCATTAACTCAAATCCTAATAAGCATCCATAAATATGTTGTTGAGAAACTAAAACGCTATTTAATAGTATCAAGGGTCATATAGCATTAATTGTGCCATTTATTATATATTAATTGTCACCCTTAGTAGTGACCCTTGGACGCTAAATGAGAATTGCTTCCGTCCTTTCTCTCTCCCCATTTTCTTTCTATATAGTCTTCTTTTCTATTTCTTATCCTAAATCTCTTTTATTTTCACAAAAAATCTGTTTGAAATTTCAAATTTGTGAAATGTAAAAATGTAACTCAATTCTTGATATGGCTATAGGACTGGATTATGATCAAGCTCAAGTAGTAGTAACTTAAAGACATTTTTTTCTATTTATATGGACAAACCTCATATTTAAGACCTATAGCGAAACTCATAAACTAGAAATGTTAGTTTTATTTCCAATCCAATAAATCTATTTTCAAACTATGTTTCTTTTTACGATAAAATTAAAATAAAAAATGGAGTGAATTTTTCTTTTCCGAACCAATAAATATAACAAATTTATGGAACTAAGAAGCCCAATGAATTAAAACGGATCCAAACTTCTTTTATAAAATATTGAGTCCATCCAAAATACGTAAGGAACATCCAAACATGTACCTGCTAGGGCATGCATAGTGGACTCATATTCCTTTTTCAATAGCTGTAGGATTCTCTTATTCTGCTCCTGAGTGAAGGTTGGTGTAGCAATCACAGTGGTATTTACAAGCGCCTCTGCACCAGTGATTGAATCACTAGAATCCTTATTCACATTAAGTTCTTAAGCTGGCTTTGCTCTGTTTCGGCGAAACCCAGGAGGATAATCGATAATCTGGAAGTAGTTGTCCTTTGTAATGCCTCTCTTAAGATAGTAGGTGCACTCTAGGCTGCTATCTCCATGCCCCTCTGCCACGGCCACAACCACTTCCTTTCACCGCCATAGCAATCCTATCGATCGAAGAAGATTTCTCACTATCGGAAATGCAACATTGTGCTTCATCCTCTAAAATCATCCCATACGCTTGATTAACCATGGTAAGAGGCAGCATAAGCAATATCTGACTTCAAGATTGAGCATAAACCTTATTGAGTACCATAAGAAATTGCAACAATTTCTGTTGCTGCATGACTTTGGTATATGCTCTGGATATATCACATTTGCAAGATATGCTGACCCGGGCAAATTGCTCTTCCCAGAGCTCTTTGAGCTTAGAAAAATACCTAGAAATAGAAGAGAATCCCTGACGAAGTAAGTTAATCTATTTATGGAGTGAAAAAATTTAAGATCATGTTTTCTTATCAAATAATTCTTTCAGGTTATTCCAAACCTTGTATGCATCTTCTAAGAAACAATTCTGTTGGCTAATTCTTTAGAAATCGAACTGTGAATCCAAGAGAGGACCACTGCATTACACCTCTCCCACTGATCGTGTAGTTTTGGATCCTGTTCTTGCTTCTTGCATGAACCATCCATAAAGCCCAATTTATGTTTTCCTTTGAGCATTATCGTCATAGCACAACTCTAGAGCATATATTTCTCTGTTCCAGACAAAATCTGTGACATAATCGTAGTGCCTTGCGTCTTCGATGGGTGGAGATGCAAGGGATGCATGGATGGAAGGTTTGCTAGATCAAGAATCGCTTTGTCCTTACTATCTGTCATTGCTCGATCTTTCCCATGAGAGTGTAGTCAAAAGAGAAGAGGAAAAGGTAGAAAATTGCTCTGCTTCCCGTTTAGCGTCAAGATTCAGTCGAACCAAACAAAAAAATTGCTGAAAATCAAGAGCGAAACTTCTGACAAAGGAAAAATTGCTCTGCTTTCCATCAAGATTCGATTGAATAAGGAAGAAAATTGTTGTAAATTAGGGACAAGACTTCCGACGAAAATGTCGCGAACTGAAAGAACTGAATTAAATGACAATCACTGCAAATTCAGGGCCAAGAATCCTTGAGCACACAAAACCCTCATGGAAATTGACAACTTTCTTCAACTAATCGTCTGAGTTTAATCACAGGACATGCTCGTGCAAGCTGTGGTGGTATAGGGTTTCTCTACCATCTTGGGCCATCTTCTTGGATTACAACCTGGATCTTGATAGCCAACCGTGGTCTCTAATGCCATGTAAGCAATCAACATGGCCCAACCTACTGGAGGAAATATTTTGCTATTATTTATTTATTGAAAAATCTGTACAACCACACCCACAATAAAATGGATTTGACTTTAATCCTTTTCTCCTCTCATTTTTTTTATCATTTTTTCTCAATCGTTGGATTAAAATCTCAACCGTCCAGATTTAATATATTATAAAAATATAATAAATATAATAAAATTATATTTTTATAATATATTAAATCTGGACCGTTGAGATTTTAATCCAACAATCCAGATAAAAAAACAAAAAAATACAAAAAAGAAAAGGACCCAAGTGGGATCCCAATAAAATGGGTCATGCCTTATTATACAATGTCATTGACTGTGAGGGCCGTCTATATACTATTCCTAATTATAAAAAATGAATAAAATTGCAGTAATATCTTTATAACAAGGTCACAAATATTCCTAATTATTTTACATATTTCCACAGGAAACTATTGCATGAGAATTTCTGCTTCAATTTTTTTAAATATGTGAATCAAATTAAACGTGAGGAATTTTTGTTATGCTTTGTTTGAATAGATGATTACTAACTATGTGCTTTATTTTGATGCTATCTACTTTTTCTATCCATCATAATTTGTATGTATCTACAATCTACTCATTCATTATTCACATATTTCATCATAACTATACATTAAAAAACAGAACATAATATTATCATTTAATTTCCCTAATTATTTTAAATTTTGGTAATCTGGTGTAAATGGAAAGATTTAATACAAATGGGTTAATTGTAATCTCATATTGGGGCGCTCTCACGCACATATACGTGTATGTATAGTTTTGTTCTTCTATGTATATGCATGTATTGAATTGCAGTCAAGTTTCTGGCAATATAGCCAAGATATATTTTTTTTAAGAAAAAAAAAAGAGTATTTTCGTTACGTATGTTTTTCACAAAATAGACGTAATATCTACGCTTATTTTTTTTTTTTTTAAGAAACTAGACGTAGATAATAGATAAGCATACTTACTTCATCCACTTTATCTATCTCCCATAGCAGATATAGAAAGCCCTTCAAAACATAGTTGTAGAGTCTGTTTGGGTTAGCGGTGGTATAAGTGATTTTTTTTAATATGATTTTTATAAAAGTCAGATCGGATAAAAGTTATATTGTAAATATAATTTATATTTGATTTGATGGTAGTAGAAGTGACTTTTTTATGAAAAAGTTGAATTTTTAAATTTATTCTCAAAAACTGTTTTAAAAAAAATCCAGTTACTAAAATACCAACCCAAAAATCCTAAACTAACTAACACCGAGCTTTTTAAGGGGGAAAAAAATCACGTTCTGCAATCCAAAGAGACTTGTAGAAAGTTCTTGCTGCAGTAGTATTATAACAGTGTCAACTCAAAATGCCTACGAGCGCTACAACACATTCTGTTTCTTTTTTTTTTTTTTTTTTTGCATAATGTCATCTTTAACCGTTCAATCAAAATAAAGAAAAATAGTTATTAGAAGTAGAATTGATGACTTAAAACCATCCAAATCTTTTAAAGTGCGACATTCAATGGATACCCATGCGCTCAATGATTTACCCCACCATAAATTACGCCACAATTAATTTTTCTCGCGATAATTTTCAGGGGCCTTTTTTCTTTAAAAATATAACATTATTCATCCATAGCACTATGCAAAATAATTTATAAAGTGAAACATCAAATTCTTCTAAGACATGCTGGATATAAAAAGTTAACTTAAGAGTATGAGACTATCTATTATTGTCCTATGTCTCATGTGTTAATGCTTACTAGGCTCTCACTATAGCATTCAATAGAACCTATTTACCCACAATTTAAACGCTAATTACCACCAAACTCAATTAAATTTCGGATTCAGTGGATAATGCTGCTTTAACACTAATTTGTTAGGCTTTGTCCAGCTATCCTTGATGTACACCAGAAAAATGTCATGAAAATATAATTTCACATGTTATCTTTCAACCATATCAAATGGGCAAGCGGCATTGGCAGTCCTCTTAGTGCCTGTTTGGCAAAATGTTGGGAGCCAAAATAAAAGCTGAAAAAAAGCTCATTCTGATATAAAAGTCGGGTAGACAAATTTTGGACTGTTTGACAACGTTTTTGTGCTGATGGGCTTAACGGAAAAAAAACTCCTTCTGATTTGAAGCCAAAAATTCTAGCTTCTGAAGTCTTCTACAGTGATGGTGGCTTTGATCGGAGTATTTTATCCTATTAATCACATACACTAGGCTCTAAAATTTTCCTTTCGTCTCATTTATAATTCCTTACATTTCTTAGATTTCATAATTTAGCTTATCTTTAGCTTAATACCGATTTTTGGGTCCCAATAATAAAGTTATTAACTTTTTCTAAATTTTCTAAATTGGTATTGGCTCATTTCTAATTTCATAAATTAATCCTTAATCGAATATTCTCATTTTTCATCTAAACTGACTTTTCAAATAATAATCCAAACAATTTTAAAGTTAGAAAAAAAAAGTTACTTTTGCCACCGTCAATCCAAACACAAATCACATTTACAATCTGACTTTTATCATATTTGACTTTTATAAAAATCATATTAAAACAAAGTCACTTCTGTCACCGCTAACTCAAACAAGCCCCTTGATTCAAGTCATCGTTAGCTAAGATCCTCTCTCCATTTTTATTTATAAGGTCTTATTAACTAATTGTGTTATTTAATAAAACAGTTAAAATTAGTTGAAAGTAATAAATATATAAGAAATATACTTGTTTTTTAAAAAAATAAGGCCTTATTTATAAGTGATTAAATGAGAGATGGAGCTGTAATATAATAGTATGAAAATTGATGAAAAAGAGTTTATGGAAAAATTAATTAGGAGTAACATTGGTGACAATAATGCATTTAATATTCAGATAACTTCAAAACATACCTCATATAAGGGGGCGAACCAATTCATAAAATATGATCTTATAAACAAGGATGGAAGGAGTATCAGATAAGTTGGCCAAGAAAAAAAAAGATTGAGACATAAGATACTAGGCCTAATAAAATGATGCCTAAGTTGCACTAATTCTACTTGTGAAGAGTAAAATGAGTGAGAAGCCGAAATGAAGCCATGAAAACCAATTGCTTGAAGTTGAAGGGAACACATTTAGATGGTATACTAATAAATATGATATTTTCATAAATGCGAAAATCATATAATCAGGAACATCTATATGCAACAATATAATTTTGATAAGATAGGCTGGATAATAGTGCAGCCAGGAGCAATTATTTGTTTTGTCTTTGCCTACCATAATATTACCCAATGTTTAATATAAGAGTTAGATAATTATTTTATAAATAGTATTAAGGTCCAATTTTGCATTGGAAGTTATCACGTAGAAGCAATTTGCTCAGAAGTTTTATATGAAGCAGGGTCACCCTATCCTCTTAAACCATACAAAGTAACATTAAAATCCTTATTTTTTTCTTATACATCCAAACTACTCCCACCAGTACATAATATAAGGTACTTCTAGAAGGAAGGTATAGTTTAAAATATAAGTCACATCCAATTTAATTAATGCTCTCTTTTTTGTTTTGCCCCATGATTAATACTCACTTTCAAACTTTATCCACTCATTATATCACCTCTCTCCCTATAAAATGACATTCCAAATGCAATTAAACACATTTATCAAGAAGGATAAAAATGAAAAAAAAAAATTACATTTTAGGACATTATATGTGTGTTTGGATTAACTTTTGGAGAATAGTTTTTACGATTTACGAAGTAAGTATGTGAGATAAGTTTTGTCTCAATTCAGAAAATGGCTTAACTTTCATTTTTTATTTTCCATGATATAGCTGAAGTACCCTATATTGTGGACTAAAGAGAATAGTTAATATTAAAATATCTAGCCTCTCATCCCCTTCATTAAACCAAACAGATCTTAAACTACTGGTCCAAATAGTATCTTTCAGCTTCACCTGTCTTTTAAGGCTCCAAAAGTCAGTTTTAGGATCTAAACAAGGCCTAAGCATTCAGCTTAATTAGCATTATTTTATAAGAATATTTTAGCTTCCAGCACGTGCTTTTTAGCCTCCATTAATGTCTTGATCAACCTGTATGTGTTGTTCATGTTTTATAGAAGTATGGTTCAGCATGCTCAGCAAGTCATTGCCTGCTTTATTTTTATTTTATACCAATAATACTCATTTTTTATTTATTTTTAATGAAAAGTTACCATAATTACGAATAATTAAACCAGAACGTAGTGGCGTCAATCAATACCCAGCGCATTTTATTTTAAACTATTTTATCGGGAGCACTAAGCCACTAACACTGAGTTATAGATTATTGAAAATAATTAATTAATGGCAATCTGGTCACTGCACTTAAAGCCTTAAAGAAGATACGTATAATACTTTTTAGACTTATGGTAACATTTTTTATTCATGACAAAAAAGATTAACACGTGTATGTTCTGTTGGATCTTTGCTTGATCTCCTTTTTCAAATGGACATTTAGTTTAGGAGAATAGAATATAATTTCTTCCAAGTACGGCATTATCTAATTTTATAATTAAAATCCTTATTATATGGTTTTTATTGACCTAAAGAATTTCTGAAATTATTTCCCCCTACAAATTGTGTTGACTATATATAAATAAAATGATGTTTGGCCGCTGGCCATAAAAAATGCTTTTAAATGTTTTTGTTTTGACAAATGTCGGTACTACACTTTTTTTTTTGTGGGTTTCCAAGCGAACATAAATAAATTACATTGATGTGAAATTATATAATCAAAAAATTTTCAAACTAAATATATATATGAATTCAATTATAAAAATTATATGGAGTACAAAAGTTCTAATACTTAAATTAATGAAGGAATGAGTGAGATTTAAGTTTTCTCTTAAAAATCTTATAGAAAAAGGATTTGAATTAAAAGGTATTTTTAATTATGGCTTTTAGATGAATTGGAAAGAAAATTTCTCATATATATATATATATATATATTGCAAAAGAAAACGCATTCATATTTTCTTTATTTTCTACTTTTATTTTGTATCATACCCAACCTAGCTAAATGTTAAATAATCAAATTTGGTGTGTGTGTGTGTGTGATTTGGACGTTGCCATATTTAAAATTTTTAAATTATATTTCATTTTAATTATTACTTATTTTTTAACAATTTCTAGTTAATTTTTTTATTTTGTACTCTTTATCTTTTAAATTTAAAAGAACTTGAAAATATTAAAAAAAATAACCTGTTAAAGTTATGAAAAGTCCATATCTTCTGGATGGTCAAAAATTACCGTGAAAAAAAAAAAAGGCATCAGCACCGGCAGCAGCAGAGGGCCTGGCTGTGTTAAAGCTCAGGAAAGAAAAAAAAAAACAATCTAACATCATTGTTACAGGGAGAATTACTATAAAATCTTATGGTGCAATTTTAGTATCGAAATTGTTGTCACGTATAATATAATTAAATTTTAAAGGGTGTATAAATAAATATAATTTTTTAAAAATGAGGTAATTTTAACAATACCATTAAATTGGTTCAAATGTTGTCTCTCTCTCTCTTTTATGTGATACTAGCTTGTTCTCCTTTTTTAATTTGGATATTTGGAACAATTTAACAGAATTACTAAAATTGCACCATTTGTTAAACACTCCTGATGAAAAACTTCATTATTAAAATTACTCAGTAGCCCTACTATCAAATTTCAAAGAAGCTACTTAATTATCAAAAAGTCTAAATTAAATGATAAATAAAAAGCACACAATTACAAGTTTTAATATAAGGAAAATGACAAATCTCACTTATCATTGAGACTCATTAACTTACTTTCTTAAAACTTCATTGTAATTCCATTTTTCATATTAGATAGACAATATCCTCGTTATTGTGGATCTATCCCCACTTTTAATCGGAGAATTTAATAGAGCATAGACTAATTAAATTGAACCGGTGCGTGCGCCGCAAACAAAAGAGGGGCAAAGTATTCCCACCAAATAAACGTAAAACCATTTTAAAAAAATATCATCATTACATGTCGTTTATGTGGCAAATATTGACCTTAAATGTTCTGTCCGGCCCCCCACCCCCCAAAACAAACACACACACAAGAAATAGTTAAATAATTTAAATATATTAAATAAGTTGAACAAATTGGTTAATTTAAATAATTGTGACATACCGGTACTACGCGGCAAACTAAAGAGGGGAAAAGTTCTTATTAAAAAAAGAAAAGAAAAGAGGTGCAAAGTATTCCCATTAAATAAACCTAACATCATTATTTTAACAAAATATCATCATTACATGTCGTTTATGTTTCAAAATATTGACCTTAAATGTTTTGTACCCTCCAAAACACACACACAAGAAATAGTTAAATAATTTAAATATATTAAATAAGTTGAACAAATTGGTTAATTTGAATAAATGGGATATGGCCCATCTAAAATATCCATATGACATTAGAGGGCAGCCAATACATAAAGCTTCCATCAAGTAAAATTTGGGGGGATACGCCCTCACATATAATCGAAGATGTTGTTTAAAGGATTTGAATCCGTAATATTTAAGTCACATGACAGCAACCTTACCATTGTATCATAACATTAGATTATAGAAATAAATTCATAAGTTAAATAAATTAGTTTGAAAAAAATGATAAATTTATGGACCAATGGTCAAATCCAACCCTCAATATATTTGTGACCAAGGGTCCTACAATAGTTAAATTTGTCAAAGATATATATAAATTAAAAATACCTAGATCAAGCTTTTATATTCATTATATTAAGTTCTCTTATCACACCCTCTCATGTACCCTATTTTTGAAAGTTATCATTTAACCATAAACCAACATAAAAAAAATAGACATATAGTCATATGTAATTAGAAAATTTGATATAATAAATATAAAGAGGTTGATGTTAGTATTTATATAGAAAACGCCTCATCTCATGTGTTATTACAAAATAGAAACACCGTAGTTCATATATCATTTAGATTTTGAAGTTTTGCTCTAATTATAAATAAAATATTCAAATTTGTCAAAGATATATAATTGGAAAAAAATGAAAAATGAAAACATTACTAGAAAATCTCTTATTGTAAAATTTGTTGCTCAAAGTTATCTGAAATTAGTTTAAGATCTAAGTGCAACATATTTTCAGTGAGTACAACTCTTCTTTAATTGTATGCAATTTATTTTTAACCATATGTGCAAAAACAGAAGACATTTTGCATATACATAAATATATGCTGCACATATCTGAAAATGAATTCCATTTGCTGAAATTGAGTTGCACCCATTTAATGATATGATTCATAATTAAGTACTTTTATACAATAAGATTTGCAGCTTTTGAACAATTTCCCAAAAAAGCAAAGCCTCTTTTTTTTTTTTATGCAAGACATAACGATATTAAATAAAAAAATATTTTACATATTGTATAAAGTAAGAGATCCTTCTAAAGAAGTAAAAGAATGACGAAAGCATTTGCGGAAAATTGTTTAAATACCAATAAAGTTAAAAATCTATAATAGAGAGTATTTTCTGCCATGCAATGCTGGTCAAATACTCAGATATGAAGAAGGCTGGTCAAATACTCGGATATGAAGAACTAGCATGAAGTTAAAAAGCCAATAGCATCTAATTACATTAAGAAATTCTCGTATAATCTTATTTTGGTTATTTGTCATTTAGCGCGGAAGTCTGGCCTCCATTATTATTGCTTTCCAGATCTCATTAATTGACAAAGAAGCCCTGTCATTTCATTTCACATAACAAACTCAGTACTATATATCTAGCTTAGTACCTCTCTCTCTCTCTCTCTCTCTCTCTCTCTCAATCTTGAGCTCGAAGACTCCATCCATGGAGTTCCACAAACTCGAAATCCCCAAAACTAACAGTGACCAAGTCGTCATCAACATGGATCACCAGCACCAACAACAACGAGGCCCAAACCCTAAACAAGATCATAATTCTTCTCAACCCTATCCTCATCCCAGAAACAGAACACTACAACGCCTCAATTTCTCCAAACCAAAATCACGTTTTGAGGAGATCAACTACCCAATCTCAACAAAACCAACTTACAATCCCATCCCAGAATCCGATGATCACCAACCAGAAAACCCTACTAACTACTCTTCCACCGACGACGACGACGACGACGAATGGTTCGAGAACTTGGACGAGTACGGCTGCGATGACGATGACGAAGCCACCGGAAAGTACAGAAAGAAGAGGAAGCTGAAGATCAACAAGAGGGCTTTACTTGAGTGGACTCTGTTCCTCATCATCATGACTTGCCTGATATGTTCACTCACTATCAAATCCCTCGAGGACAAGACTCAGTACGGCCTAGAAATCTGGAAATGGTGCTTGTTGGTGATGGTTATCTTCTGTGGCCGACTCGTCTCCGAATGGGTGGTGCGAATCCTCGTGTTTATCATCGAACGAAACTTCATGTTGAGAGAGAAAGTACTCTACTTCGTGTACGGTCTTCGAAAGAGTTTTCAGAACTGCGTATGGCTAGCCCTAGTTTTAATGGCATGGATGATTATGTTCCACGACGCTCACAATAAAAACAAAGTCCTCAAGAAGTTCTTTAGGGCTCTCGTCGCAATCCTCGTCGGGGCAACCATATGGTTACTAAAAATAGTGTTCGTTAAGGTTCTGGCGTCGTCGTTTCATGTGGCGGCTTTCTTTGACAGAATGAAAGAGAGTGTTTTCCATCACTATGTGTTGGAGGCGCTGTCGGGGCCGCCGTTGGACGAGGAGGAGATGGACCTGCCGCAGCGGCACTTGCAGGCCTCGAGGCCGGCTAGGCTGAGGTACGAGAAGTCTCAGCCGTTGAAGTCGAGGTCGAGGAAGGGAGATGGGTCGAGGAGGATTGATATAGAGAAGCTCAAGAGGCTGAGCATGGACGGGAGAGCGACGGCGTGGAGCGTGAAGAGGTTGGTGAGCTATGTGATGTCGTCGGGCTTGTCGACGATTTCGAGGACGGTGGACGATTTTGCTAACGCCGAGTCGGAGATTAATAGTGAGTGGCAGGCTAGGACTTGTGCTCAGAAGACATTCAAGAATGTTGCAAAGGAAGGAGCAAAGTATGTTCTTTTTCTTCTCCCATAATTAATTTGCTCCATCTGTTTTATTTTATTATTATTTTTATCATCATTATTTCCAACATTAATATTCAACCTACGTTAATAAATCCTATAAAAATATATCTGTTTGTTCATGAGGTGAGGAATAAACAAAATATTTAAAATATATAATCAGTATTTATTAAAAGTGGATGGGTTAAATGACCCAAAAAAAATTAATTTTAAGGTTGATAGTTCGAAGTTTGAACCTTATAATAGTTAGATAGAAAAAAAATATTATATATAGAGTTACCCTTAATTAAAACTACAACGCCTAAATCTAATTTAATGATATTGAGTAATAGATAATTTTAAACGTGTGTGTTGGCATAAATATACTTCCTTTGATACTATATATACTCCTTGTTCTAAGTATAAGATTACACAACGAAAGGTTTTGAGTTAGAATCATTATAAATGCAAAAAAAAAAAAACTTTTAAAAGAGTTACTCCCAACAATATTTGAAAGTGACGAAGAAAGATAGCAATATAAAAATACAAATTTCTAAATGGGTCTAGCCATATCTAATTATAAGCTACATTTTAATATGCCTGAAATCTTAACCAACTTTTTTCAATATTTTGCAAATATGCTCCTATCATTGGTGATACATATTGGATATCAAGAAAGATAAGAGATGAGAGACAGATTTGCATACAGGCGAAATTGAAAGTATTTTAATTTAAGATAGATTTAATGAGTTAACCACTCTTTTTTTTAATTATGATAAGGTATTTAAGAGTGACTTCTATTTTAGATTTTTTTTAATCTCTCATCCACTCTCTCCATAAAATAAGTGTATTTTAAAAAACTAAAAGTCAATTCAGGTTTGCATATTTATTGCCTTTACCAAAATTTAACCACATTAATTCAATTATTTGTATTTTTTATATAAAATGGGAAGGGGTATATAGTATTGAAGCACATATGTATGAATTAGTAAAATATTTAATTCACATTGATGATGGTTGGGGTGGGACATTATGGAAGTCTCTTTTATATAATAGTTGCTCTTTTATATATTGGCCTGACATATCATGAGCGTTCCCTACTTTCTTTCGGTCTTTTGCTGTCTCTTTTATTTATCTTTATTGCTGTCACCTGTCGTATATGTCTCACAAAGTAGACATAACACTTATCTCTTCCTCAACTTTTGCTTTAGAAAGAAAAATAATAATAATTGACACTTATTAGGCTATTTTAAATATTTTTGTGAGGCCCATCATTTTAGGTATGGACTTGTGTGCTTTCAGATGTAATGGTCGGAGTTTTTTTTTTCTTTTGGGAAAATGATGCTGAAGGATCATCGAAGAGAAAACATCGTGATCCTAACAACCATGAATTTATGAATATTGAATTATTTGAGAAAGATTAAAGGTTAATTTTGTTAAAATAATAATGAATGACTGAAAATAACCTTTATTTTATGATCTTTACATAGTTTAATTGTAAATCTTAAAACTTCAATTGTGAATCTCAAAAAGTTGGGTTATAATTCAATAACAGAACCTTAGTTGTAAAATTTAGAAAATCAAATTAGCAACTTCTCAAATGATTGAATTGGATGCTCGCACTACTACAGTACTAATTTAAAACTTTTTTACAACCGGTAAAGTTGACTTTTTACACTGCTCGTTCTGAAATCATGGTGAAAAAAATTGTGTACATTGGCTATTTCATATAATTAAATTAAAATTATTATTTCTTAAAAGTGAATTATTTATGGATTTTCAAGTTACCACTAATATTTAAAACCCAAAAATATGGTAACACGTACTATTCATAATTTAATGCATACTATTCATAATCTATGCATAGTACGACTTATATCATATATATATATATATATATATATGTTGATCAATCTTTTGGATTGTAATTAATTAAAATTTTTCAGGTACATAGAAGAAGAAGATTTACTGAGATTCTTGAAGAGAGACGAAGTGTACATGATATTTCCTTTATTTGGAGGAGCACTTGAAACTGGAAAAATTACCAAGTCTTCATTCCGAAATTGGGTGGTGAGCCTTATAATTAATCATTATCTTTTTATTAATCCATGCATGTGTACGCATATATCAGATCAACTAAAGCCAAGTTATGGTAATACTAATATCCAATAATTAATTAATCCTAATTTGAACTTCATCATATTCCAAACAGGGGAATAACTCCCAATATATACATACATAGATTTTCATTCATTAACAAAAAAACTCAAACTTAATTAAAACCTTATTTAATCATATTAAGTTTTTCCTACACAACCTAACTGCTATTAGGCTTTATATATCCATGTTGTATTCACATATATTTCAATGACAAAACTCTTGCATGATCGTGCAAAAGAGCGCGCATGTACACTCTTTTTGGAGATGAAATGAATTGAAATATTATATTTAAACTTCTCAATTATTAGTTCATACATTTAAACCGGAATGAGTATTTTAATTTGCATGCGTACAGGTACAAGCTTACGTAGAGAGAAAAGCATTGGCTCATTCACTGAACGATACAAAAACGGCAGTGCGTCAACTTCACAAACTGGCGAGTGCAGTAGTAATAGTGATAATAACAGTGGTGTCTCTCTTGGTGATGGGTTTGGCCACGACTAAAGTCATCTTCGTTGTCACTTCTCAATTATTGCTCATAGGTTTTGTGTTCCAAAATATGTGCAAAACTGTCTTTGAATCCATTATCTTTGTCTTCATCATGCACCCTTTCGATGTTGGAGATCGTTGCGTCATTGATCGCATTCAGGTATACACACACACACACATACCTATTTACTACATATATACATTATTTGACCTTCTTTTGCTTTAATTGCCTATGAATGTTTCAAGCCATATCTCTATTAACACGCAATGTTTTTATGTGATAACATTCTTTTGCCTTTTTTGTCACTGCACAAAACACACATTTGGGTTAATACTATTATTATTTTTTATGATTTGATCGAATTTTAATTTTAATCTCAGTAATTTTAGATGTTGGTTTTGGACTGTACAATTTTATAAAAATTTGGTCTGAGTTTAATTATTGACTTTGTATTTTTAATGATTTTTAGTTTTAGTCTCTATATTAAAATTCAGATAAGTCTGTATGAGGCTATAAGGACCAAAATTAAAATTTGATTTGACCAACAATGATATTAAACCTATATATACAATCTAATCACAATCCATTACATGTGGACACGAATAATCACAGTAAAATGTTGCGGTCTACATTTTGATGACCGCACCATCATTTTTTGACAAACACAGCCTCATCACGATATGTGATGATGGACTTGCAGGATAACTAATTTATGTATTAAATAAAATTAGTTAAGTTAATTATGTGTTGCAAATGTGTTTGATTATTACCCTTATTGGTGGATACCCTGTTAATATATACAATAAATATACATAATTTGGATTAAAAATTAAAAATTTAATAGATAAAGCAGATTGAGATGTTACATTTAAATTTGATAGATAATTTAGATTGAGATATTACCCCTCAACTATTTCCTACATTTTGTATTGAAGGAACATCGTGAAGAGATATTGATTTCTGTGAGATTGATCTGTGCAGATGATTGTAGAAGAGATGAATATATTGACAACAGTATTCTTAAGATATGACGGCGAGAAAATATATTATCCAAATTCAGTTCTTCTGACGAAACCTATAAGCAATTTCAGAAGAAGCCCAGACATGGCTGACGCCGTGGAATTCACTGTCGATGCCTCTACTTCTATGGACAATATCACTGCCCTCAAGAAGGCCATTCAAGCGTAAGCATATCAACTTAGATTTTTCATTTATTTCCTTTATTTAGCTTTAGCTTAAGCATATGGATTTAACTACCATACATACACGCATGCACACATAACAACAACATCAACAATAAGTCTTATCTCATTAAGTAGGGCAAATACATAGACTGTATAATGTTATTGTACTCATTCAACAACCAAATCTTTAGATTAATTGTCAATAAAAAAATTTCTTATTCAATAACTTCATTGAATCCTTTTAAGAGGACTTATTAACAGACTTACATTCCTCACAAGCACCTCCAAAAGCATTCTTTTATATGTATGTGTTTGTATACGTATATCTAGTTGGGTCATATTCAAGTATTGTCATATTTAATTAGGGGTAGCTATCATAAATGTGTTTTCTACATTCAATATTCAAAATCTCGTACTTAAGCAGTTAAAGCCTCTTTCATTAATACCAACACCTATTGGTGCTTCCATTGGCTTTAATTTTACATATTTAAACCAGTTCAAATGATTTTCTATTATTTTATTTTCAATATACACCATGCCTACTCTTCTTATATGATTTGTCTGAATCTTATTGATATTTTGTACAGTCACACATCCATCTTGAGATCAACATATACTATTATACAATTAAAGAGGATAAAATGTATGTGAATGCAGGTACATTGAGAGCAAACCCAAGTACTGGAATCCAAAACACGTAGTGATAGTGAAGGAGATAGAGAACATGGACAAGATGAAGATGGCTCTCTACGTTCAACACACCATTAACCATCAAAACTTCAGCGAGCGAAATGGCCGGCGATCGGAGCTTTTGCTCGAGCTAAAGAAGATCTTTGAGAGCCTTGGCATTAAGTATCGTCTTCTTCCTCAAGAAGTACATCTCACACAGGTTAACTTTGGCAACAATAATGGAGCCTTCCCACTTGCATCTTCATAAGTAATTAACAAATGTTTGTGAATTATTATATGTATAGTTAGGAAGGGGATTAATTGAAAATTATATCAGTTATGTGGTTTTGGAATTCCATGACAGGGTGCACAAGTTTGGTTTTGATATGTGTCGTGCGTGCGTATTATAATACTTTGGTGCAATAGTTCTATTTCGATATGGACGGCCATCAATACAAGAGTTCTTTTTTTCTTTTTTCAGAGGTGAATGCATCGTAGTTGGATTCTCTCAATTTAAAATATTCTTAATTTGTCTTCATTTTAATATCTAATTATTATATTACTCTAATGGTTTGGGTTGATCATTTTTATAAAAGTGAAATCCAAATAAAATAAGAAACAAATTATAGTGTCCCACTAATTTAAATAGATCCACATTTTAATTTAAATGGAAGAAGCTTTCGTTCCTTAAATAAGTTAGAAAATTTACCTTTTGTTCTTAATATCTTATGAAAAAATTCATAGCAAAGTTCATAATTTTATATATAAATGATTAAGGATGATACAATTAGAAGGATTTGCTTTCTTAGGAAGTTAATACAAGTAGGTCTAAAACTGATGACTCGCATGATTATTGTGATTTAGAGTGTGTTTGGATATAATTTTTTAGAATAATTTTATAAGAAAAAGTGAAAAAATTGATTTTTTTAATAGATTATGAGAATAATAGATTGTGGGAAAAAAATGATTTTGATAAAATGAGAGTGTTTAGGTATTGGGTTAAGAATCACTTTTTTTAGTGGTCAAATTACCAAAAAAAATATTAACTTTTGTGATAATTAAATAGAGAGTATAAGGTTTTATTTTATTAACAATAAAAGAAGAAAACTCCTAACAGCATAGGTCAAATTTAACGATTTTGTTAAATTTGCACCCTTTTTAATTATTTATTGTTATTTTTGCACCTTCCAAAACTTATTTGTACCAGAAGCCCCTTAGGAAAAGCTTGGTTCTTAAATTTGCACCTTAACCTAATATTTAACATTAAATTTCTTAATAAATACAAAAAATAAAATAAAATTGTCTATATGTGATATTAGTTAATTTAACTAATTTTTTTAATATAGTAAAAAATAAAAATTTTTAATCAAATTTCTAAATTTTTTAAAATTAAATTTATAAGTTAGATGAGAGAGAATTTCGGAAAAAAAAGATAGAGGAGAGAGAGAGAGGGACGTGGGTCCTACAAGGCTGAAAAAAGAAAAAAAAGCATGGTTTGTTGTGTGGGGCCCACCAGAAGGAGAGATGTTTGGGGCCCACAAACCAAGAAAAGCAAAAAAAAGAAGTTTTTCTCAAAACCGTTGTTTTGGTCACTAAAACCATGGTTCCAAAAAAAAATATGTGTTTGGCTAATTTTTCCCAAAACTATGGTTTCATATTAAAGTTATTTGAAGCTTGGTGGCATTAAGTTTTGTGATTTCCAGGTGGTAACAAAAGTCAAAAATTAGCATTGTAATATCCGAGAATAAAACAAATATATTCACAAGAAATTTTAATTAAAAATATTAGTACAAGATATAGATTTTACTTTTCCAAAAAATGTCTCTTTTTCAAAAAGAGAAGTAAAAAACTAAAAGCGGTAGCATTTTTATAATCATGTGTGTCACTTTTAGCATATTCAGTGTCCCTTTTACATAACGGACACCAAAAGCTGGGCCTTGGCGCCCATTATTGAAGGGAGGCCAAAAGCTCAGCTTTTAGCATCCCTTAACAAATGGGGACACCAAAAGTTGGCTTTTGACCTCCCTTTTCTTTAAAAAGAATGCATAATGTTTGTTTGTTTTTTTTTATGTTGATCATTGTGCGACTATTCCCCTTCTCTGTCGCTGTCAAAATCGGCGTTACCCTTCTCCCTATCTCGCTCCAACCACCACAGTTCCTCCCTTCATCTCGCGACCCCCTTCCCCCTTCGTCGAGTCCCCCTTCCTCCTCTATTGCAACCCCATCCTCCTTTGTTGCACCTCCGATTCCTCTGTCATGTGTGTGCTCCTTCCTCCATCGCTCATCGTCTTTTCCCTCCATCTTTGCCTTTATTCCTATGGAAGTCCACCATTTGTGCTTTTCCAAGGTAAATTTCTTCCAATTTGAATCCCTGATCTTAGTTGTTATAAAAGAAAGAAGATTTGATTATGTTTCTAGTTTGTAAAAGATTCTAATATTCTCTTTGTTGTTGTTGTTGTTGACGTTAGGGTTGAGTACAAAAAGGAAATTTCAAGAATCCAAATTTAAAGTTAAGGTAATTATAGTTAAATATTATTATTGTTGTTGATGATGAATAGTATTGATCTTAAGATTTTGTAATTTTGGGGTGTAGGAATATAAGAGACATGATCTACAGTTGAATGTAAAGCATGATTTAAGAATTAATAAAGGTTAAATAGTTGATTAAAAGTTGGAGTATGGTTTCTTATGACATAATGCTTGTAATATATGGATAGTATATTTATATGCATTGAATTAGACAACTTTGTAAACTTGTATGTAGAAGTCTATGATTTCTAGTTTATGAATTAGACAACTACGTGCTATGTTTTTACATATTTTGAATTGATGAAATTAGTGGATGAAATTACTGATATTGTTTTGAATTGCTTCAGTTAGCTAGTTTTATTTGAATTAAGATGAAATTGGTTGTTATTGAAATTTTGGGATGTGTTATTATTAAGGGGATATGCTGCTGAAATTTTTTTAATAATGAGTAAAAGGCATTCCCTTCCTTGACAATTGTTATAAACTTGAGTTGTTGAAAATGGCTTAGGTAGTAATAAAAGGGATCATAGTTGGATAATTAATTTGAGAACAAGTGAAGAGTATAAGAATGGGGTGAAAGAGTTTATTGAATTTTCTAAAAAGAATATGTCTACCGTAAATGGGATGTATTTTTGTCTTTATGTCTATTGTTTAAATGAGAATCGACAGGATATTGATGATATAAGGGATCACCTACTTTGTGACAGAATAAATCTTTGGTATACAAAGTGTATATGTCATGGTGAGAAAGTAACCATTTGTGTGTCACACAAGAAAGACGTTGTAGATGTCATAGATAAAGATAGAATGGAGAAAATAATTCATAATATTGAGGTAGAATCCTTTGCTCAATTGCATGTATATGATAGCTTGCAAAGTTGGCCTCACAAAGCATTTTGGACGAGGTTCAATTCACAATGTTCATCATAAGGTGAACTAGTAAAGAGCTTATGGCCAACGTTTGAGAGGAAGTCTGTCAATCACTCTAAGAGGAAGTCCAACAAGAGCTTGAGGTGCAATTTTACCAATCACTCTGACAAGAGCTATTACATGAGCTACGGGGTAGGTGAGATCTATCATTTAATCAAAGAGGGAACATGATGAACATAGAACACAAGGCTTCCCAACCTTAATTCCCTAATACCAAAGGAAGTTATAACCCACTGGATGTGCCACTTGGCAACCATTCTCCTACTCCAGAGGCTAGAGAACCTTGCACTCTCTATTTGGGAGTTCATAAATTTGAAAGAGCTAGATATATGATGGGTTATACTTGCAATCATGTAAGTTTTTTTTTTAAAAAAAAAATCCTTCAATTAATGTAGTGGCTTTTAAGTTTTATATATTTAATAATTTATTTATCATTTTAATTCTATTATAGCTTCCTCCACAACATATGCGTCGAAAGGGGAATAAATAATTTATATGGATTCTTATGCTTTGCAAATACGACAAAGAAGAATAATAAGTTGGAACTAAGGACGACTTATGTGGGCTACACAATAGGAGAGACTAAATTGCTTTATTATCTAACACCAATTCTTGAAATGTACGTATTTTAGTTTTGTCTATTTAAGATATTTAACAATAAATTGTCTTGTTATCTAACTTTGTTTTAATCTGTATATGTTGTTATAGTTATAATTGGAGTCTATGTATGTTGTTTCTCTCGTCATGAACGCTGTCTATTGGTTTGATTCCTTGAGTCACAGGCCAAATGAAGAAATAAAATCCATTTTCAGCATGTAATTTTATTTGTTTGTAAATCATTTATTCTTGACTTAAATAAATTTTTTTAATGTCTATTTTCATTTTAATGATAATGCACTCAAGACATATAGACTACTGGGTGGAACACGCAAAGGTAAAAATAGAGAGGCAAAGTGGTTTTATCCGAGACTAAATAATTTGAATTCAAGTTCTTTTATTACTAATTGCTTTGGATGTGCCTTTATTAATTTTACCCATTTGCTTTTGATTTATAGTACCTTTAAAAACTAGAGATAACTAAGTGGGGATACTATATTATACTTTATATGAATAACATCATTTAAAGTGGAGTTACTATAGATTTTGAACATGTAATCGCTTCTTCATTTTAAAATAATAATATTTTTGGTCTTCTAATTAAATTGTTAATTATTTCATTCATTTGATTGATTTATCTTAGCTTATTTTCCAATTTTTCAGATTTTTGGTAATGACGGCTCCTACTTGAATGAAAACATTAACTTGATATGAGACCTTTCGGATGGACATCTTCTTCAACACATAGATGAGTAAAGTTTATTTTGATAAATAGTTTATTTTAGATGGTAGTTGTTTAACCGAGTTTTGGATTCTTTGTGGTGTTTATTGTACATAGTAGTAATATGTAATACTTTGATTAGCTAGTGTTGTATGTTTATATGCTATTTGTAATGACATTTTTTGGTTTATGAACAAATACTGGATTATATTTCTACACAGGATTTAATTGTTAAGTAGTGAAAAATATAAATCAACAAAGTTTTTTAAAAAAAAAATTATCTTTTCAATGTCCGTTTTTGTCCTTTTTGAAAAAAAAAAGGACGATGTAAGTTGCATTCTTACAGTACTTGTTTTAAATGACGTTCATTTTTCAATGAACGTTATTCCCAGACTTTACTATATCACTCATATAAACGTTCTGTTATAAAGGGATATAGAAATGGCCTAAAAATAGACATTAAAAGTGGTTTTTGTAGTAATTAAACTAGTTGTAGGCATGTGCAATTTTCAAGGGTTTGATAATTATTAAATTTAATTGAAAAAGAATTTGATATAAAAATAGAAAATGGAGAAAAACTCAATCCTAAATTAGCACTTCTGTGTTTTCCTCAATATCAAGAGGTGAGATCTGGAAAACTCCTAGAGTCTGTTTGGTCATGATGGAAATTGAGGGGATGAGAGGAAAAATTTTAATGAATTTAGTTTTTTTAAAAAAATGAAGAAGTAGGGTTTTAAAATGGGAAAGTTCTAAATAAATCCAATTGAAATTATCCAAACTAAAATTGGGCTTAAACTTTTATAGCTCATTTGGTTCGATCACATGAGAGATGATTACATATAATCCTGATATAATAACGTGATTACAACGTTTAGTTAGGCTTATATAATGTAAAGAAGATTACATGTTGTAATCCTGATCACATCATTTGATGTAATCCGGATTACATTGCTAGGACTGATGAATGAGGATGCAGACATCCTATAATCCAGTGAAAATGATACTATTACCATTATAATTTTTTAAATTGACCAAAATGCCCATCCATAAATGCGGTTAAATATTAAATAATTTTAATTACCACCATTAAATATTAAAAAAATAATTAATAATATATAAATTTAAGAAATATTCCCTCATTCAAAAATTTAAAAAAATTATATTCCACCGTTAGAAAAATATTAAAATATCTCATTAAATAATATTCCCATCATTAAATATTAAAAAATTAACATGAATCCAATTTATACACTGTATAATATTTTCACCATTAAATATGTGTAAAAATTATCATGAACCTAACGTGTATATTACTATATGTGTAAAAATGGGTAAATTTGTCACTTGCTATATTATTATCATATATTCTTATGTTCGATGTAATCCAACCAAACATTTTAATGTATACGTATCATCTTTCTCTAATGACAAATCAAACAAATTATGTAATCATCATTACATTACATTGCATTACTTCCAATTCTGTGAACCAAATAGATACTTAGGAAATTCTTAATGAGGCCAAGAGGCTTAATTAAGAATTTATGAATATTGTTAAAATACCAAAATGCCCTTATATTGTTTATAAGGAAAATTAAAGGTGGTTAAAAAGGAAAAAATTGATTTCTAAATTAGGTCTCATCTAACTTAAATAATTAATAATTATTCAATATAATTAACATGCATCTTTTATTTTAAATTTATTCGTCTGACATTTTTTTTTTAAAAATGATCATGCATGTGTATCAACGACTTAAATCATTTGTGTGTATGGATACAGAAATAATCTTCATAATACAAAATCAATAATTAAATTTAAAGATTAAATTCTTGATATATAGATAGATCCTCAGCACATACATAGAGAAAGTTAAAGCATGAATAACATTAGACAAGATAGAGAGAGGAGTATATATTTACATGTAAAATTTTGGAAATTAATGAATTATATATATATATATATAATAAAAAGATTGATGATTTGTGGAGACAATAAACATAAAATTCACTCATTTTATAAAAAGCTCAAAGTAGAAAATTTTGGAATTATGCTTAATATTTTATTTTTATTATTTATATTAGTGTAGATCCTTCTTGTATTGTATGAAATATAAAAATAGTGGTATTATTTAGGGAAAATGATCGAAAAATACCATTTGAACTTCAAAATCCTGTTGACAAATACGTTAATGGGATTAACAATAATAGTAATGCAATTGACAACTCATTTTATTGTTAAATCACCTATTTAAAATTTTGAAGTTTAAATGGTATTTTTTTAGGATTTTTCCTATTATTTATCAGTCACTGTTTTGTTAAAATTTTCATATATTATATATAGATATAAATATATAAATCCATGATCATATTTTTTTTTAAAAAAAAAACTTGTCTATTGTAACTAAAAGAACAAATGCATACTGATTATATTGAATAGTTATTAATTAATTTAAGTTAAATGAGGCCTAATTTAGAAATCCCTTTATTTTTTTTAACTATCTTCAATTTTCTTGTTTAATAATATAGGGGCATTTTGTCTTTTAACAATATTCAAAAATCATTAATTAAGACTCTTAGTTTGATTTAGAATTTATTAAAAGTGTAGGCCCAATTTCAGTTTTAATAATTTTAGATGGACTTAATTAAGATTTTCTCTTTTAAAATTTTAATGAAAAGAACATATAAGATAAAAAAATTAAAAAAATTGATTAAAAAATTTTAACCCCACTTATCTACACTATGTGACTCACTTTTTTAAAGGATGAAAGTAACTGATTTGTTCTTTTTTAAAAAATAATAAAATATCTAAAAACTCTTAATAATAAGGTTACAGTATGTGCTTGTTGTAATTTCTTGCACTATAACCTTTCATCCTCACTTATTCTATAATGGTTGGGTGATTACATTTTTTTTTGGTCGGACCTCATAATGATTTTATCTTTTTTTTAATTCCCTGGGACCAAGAATCATGACGATACGTGACAAGAATAAAAGGAATATAATATTCATAAAGACCCTCAAAACAGCAATACGTCTATCTTTTTTTTTTTTTTCCAACAATACATCTAAATAACTTGGATGATTAAAAAATCAAAAGATTCCCCTTGTTTTATATTTATTCTATGTTAGTCCCTCGGGTCTAAACCAGGGTGACTGAATATAAAATTAATAAATCATAGATCAGAGTTTTTTATTTAAGAAAACAGAAAAATCTATGGACCTTGGCATGCGAGACGTAGGTTTGATTTTAAAGGCCTCTTTATGAACACACATTGTCTGAGTGGGCCCCTCACTCCAAGATCAAGCCATGTTTTTATTCCTAGTATAAATTTAGGGCAAAGGGGTAAAAATACCCTTATGTTTTTCATAAAAGTGCACCCAGCACCAAATGTTTTCATTGGGAGCATAAATGCCCATCAATATTTTAAAATGGAGCTAAAATGCCTATCCATCTGCCACATCATCATTTTTTTTAGGGGAAAATAACCATTTTGCCCTACAATTTTGTGAAATTTTGTAATTTTACCCTTAGTAATTGTGTGATACTTTTAAATTAGTAAATGACCTTCAAAAATTCTGAAATTTTTCAGAATAAAAGTAGACATGATAAGCTTTAATTGATAGGTCAAATGGAATTTTATTTGGTCAAAATGACCATTTTGCCCTTACAATTTTCGCAATATTTGAAAATTATTCATATCTAATTGTATAGATATCCAATTGGGGTGGTTCTAAAGCCTATGTGACCCTTATTAAGTCTAGTTTTATGGAAAATATAAATTTTAGCCAATAAGAACCTCAAAATTCCCAGAATTTTTATTTTTGAAGTCTGCTCCAGAAAAATGTTAAATTCGCTGGGCAAAATTCAAAAATTCATTTCTCCTTGTATACAACTCCAAAAATTCCATTCGACCTATCAAATTAAAGCTTATCATGTCTACTTTTATTCTGAAAAATTTCAGAATTTTTGGAGGTCATTTACTAATTTAAAAGTTTCACACAATCTGACTGACTCAACAGGAAATCACATTAACAACAACTTCAACTTGGGCCAGCAAATTTAACAAGGAGAAATGAATTTTTGAATTTGGCCCAGCGAATTTAACATTTTTCTGGAGCAGACTTCAAAAATAAAAATTCTGGGAATTTTGAGGTTCTTATTGGCTAAAATTTATATTTTTCCATAAAACTAGATGTAATAAGGGTCACATAGGCTTTGGAACCACCCCAATTGGATATCTATACAATTAGATATGAATTTTTAAAGTTTGATGACAAATCTGCCAATTTTCAAGTATTGCGAAAATTGTAAGGGTAAAATGGTCATTTTGACCAAATAAAATTCCATTTGACCTATCAAATTAAAGCTTATCATGTCTACTTTTATTCTGAAAAATTTCAGAATTTTTGGAGGTCATTTACTAATTTAAAAGTGTCACACAATTACTAAGGATAAAATTACAAAATTTCACAAAATTGTAGGGCAAAATTGTTATTTTCCCCCAGAAAAATGATGATGTGGCAGATGGATAGGCATTTATGCTCCCAGTGAAAACATTTGGTGTTGGGTGCACTTTTCTGAAAAACATAAAGGTATTTTTGCCCCTTTGCCCATAAATTTAAATCTTGATTCTCTGCCAGAGACAACGTTAGTTTATAAGATTGAACCATGTTGATCAACACCAATTAAATTTGAATTGAACAAATTAAAAATTTTTAATTTATAACTCTAAAAGATAAATTTATTTTTTAAAAAAAAGTGACAATAAAAAATTATCTTTATTTTGTATTCTACACCTCTTAAATGCATTTTCTTTTTAACAATCCACAGCATGAAACAACAAATAATAACAATCCCTTGACTTCATCTGATCACCGGAACGGAACTTCCCCAGCACAGTCTGGATTTGGGGCATCATACACGTCCCACCTGAACTGTCCAAAATATTTTCTTATTTGTTGGCCAAAAAAAAAATCTTATTATTATTATTATTTGTATTTTTATTATTCTGCGTCATTTAATTCGGTCCATCACATCTTTGCAGTTATAAATAACAAAGTGCACGAGATCCATTTTTGATCACCTTACCCACATAAAGACATAGAATCCAGCTCAATGATAAGTCCTGAGACTCCAAAAAATTTAAATGCAATAACGGTAACTTGGCGAGAACTTTTATAACGACTCTCTTATCCGATATTTGACCTTGCAGGGCCCCATGGATGGCATCCCAGAACACAATCTATTATATTCAATAGCCTGAAAAAAAAAAAAAAAACACACACACACACACCCACCCCAAATTAATCATTAAAAGGACACAGAAAACATGGAAACACAAGCTTAAATGAGCTTATTTCTCTCTCGGAGGAATATATAAACCACAAGAGTCTTGAGGGAAGTTTCACAGCAAAATATCAATTTTTTTTTAAAAATTAGAGTGCACTGATATCTTGAGATAACAAATAGAATTGAATCCACAGCGTCTCAATACAGAGAAACTTTCAGGCCACTAAGCAATAAGGCCATTAGCCAAAATACGGACTGTCAGTCTGTCACTAAACAATTGCTCGGCAGAGGCCTCAAACATTACAGAAACCCTAAAATTGAATAAACTGTAAACTTTTTTTTTTTTTTCAAGTACAACAAAATCAAAAACTTTTTACATGGAACTTACAATGGAAAATTGAGAAGCCCCAGTTCAACCGAGGCATTTGTAAACAGCTCCCTGAACTTTGATGAATGCCAAATAAATAAGCCCCCCAAGTTGTCTCCCTTCAAGAGTTAATTCCAACAATGACTTTGAGAATATATATGCGATCTGGAAAATTCCTGCTCTATCTTTTACTCACACCTGATGCAGTTTAGCAAATTACAACAATGAACCACACGTACATAATTATAAAATTTAACAGTACATCAGAAACAAAGTTTTACGATTTCAACACTTCAACATTTAACAAATATTAAGATTATCGTACAGATGCCTTTTACATTTGTCTGGCCAAATGAGAGAAAACCCCAATGAAGCACCTGGAAGTCAAAAAAGAAAGGGTTTTTAAAAGCCTAAACAAATGAACAGAATAAAATGTACAGCTCTATTGCTTTTGACCTAGCCAAAGCTTAATTCCACCTCTAGTATATTCCTGAGGCATCATTTTAACATCCACCTCATAATTGCCTATTGCTATTACAGTTTTTGTGAACCCAGAAGCAGCAGCAGCATAGTCAACATTAACTGAACTCTCGTGACAATCATAGTGATACGCAGCACAAGTATTATCACTATACGTGGCACAAGTATTATACTGTAACAACTGTTATATATATAGTTGAAACAGAATAGCAGTCAGTCAAACATCCAGGAACTGAATAAAGCGGTGGCTATCTAGGAAGGGGGTTCCTGGGGGCAAACCAAAGCCCCCACAAAAGCGCCTGGTTTGACAAAAAAAGCACCAGCTTTCCAACAATTTAACCCCCCAAAAGCGCCACCTTTCATTCCAAGAACAATTTTGTAATACAGATCTGAACCCAAACCTGCGCCGAAACTGAAAGAGGCCTAAATTCTTTTTACTTGACGGAAAAAGGGCCTCGTTCAGTTTGCCCACCCAAAAAAAAAAATGAAAAAAGTTGGTACCCCCATCCCGCAATTCCTCACCAAAGGCAGGAGTTGAGTATAGGGGTGCCCGTGTTTGTATATAAGCACACGTGTAGTATTCATTTGGGAGTTGAATAAGAAATTACACTGCTCTCTCTCCCTATATATAAATATACACTGTTCCACGGTCTTGCGCTTCGCAAGTCCTTCATGCCAGGAACACAAGCAAGTAAAAAAGGTAACTGATTATAAAAGTATTAATACTACTCTTTTCAATCCTAAATATAAGCCAGGTTGACTTTTTTTATAGAAATTAAGGAAGCTAAATAAGTAACTTAGTATATCTCTAGATTATATATCAGTTTATAATTTAGGTAAAATAGCTTGGAGAAAAAATGACAAATATAAATATTTTAAAGTAATTCAATTAACTTTCCAAGTATCTCTAAAAAAAATCAACTCTATCTAATATTTATCTAATATTTAGGATCGAAGGGAGGCTTCTTTAATAACTTCTTTATATAAATATTCAGACTATCATCAAGCAACTAGGACAGACAATAACTCACTGGCACAGGCCACTGAAATACAGGATAAGAATATAGAAAAATTATAGTTGTTGAGCATTAAGTTTCCTTAAGGACTGAAGTCAATGATAAATTTTAGCTGCCAAAATGGACGTCTATTCAAACTGCAATCGAGATTGAGATATTAATTCATTTGGGCAATTACCTCCTCACATAAATAAATATTCAGGCCATCATCAAGCAGTTAGGACAGACAATAACATACTAGCAGACGCCATTGACCTACAGAATATAGAAACATCATTATTTATGAACAGTAAGTTTCCTTAAATACTCCCTCTGGTTCTTAATATAAAACCCACTTTAATGAAGAAATTGAACTACAAAGTGGATCTTATATTAAGGACCGAGGTAGTACTAAAGTCAATAATAAGTTTTACCAGCCAACATGGAAATCTTTTTAAACTGAAATCAACATTGAGATATTACTTCATTTGCGCAATTACCTCTTCTTTATATAAATAAATATTCTAGCCACCATCAAGCAGTTAGGACAGACGATAACTCATTGGCAGAGGCCACTGACACACAACAACAACAACAACAACAACAGAGCCTTTATCCCACTAGGTGGGGTCGGCTACATGGATCGCACGACGCCATTGTGCTCTATCAAAGACCATAGATTTCGATATATTATTAATTAAAAGGCCACTGACATACAGAATTAAGAATATAGAAACATAATTATTGTTGAGTATTAAGCTTCTTAAGGACTAAAATCAATGACAAACATTACCTGTCAAAATGGAAATCTTTTTAAACTGAAATCGAGATTGAGATATTGCCACAGTTGACCAGAAATTAGATGCTACCAAATACATTACCAGGTGCAACAAGAACTGTAGGGTCAATCTGATGCAGTATAAAAATTGCTTCTCCTTGAAACCGTAACACATAAGCAACCAGCTTAAAGTGGATACAAACAAACTATACCATAACTATGTCAGCTCTTCACCAGAAACAAGCTAAAAATCATTTTTTAATTGTACCATGTCACAATCAACAGAGCTCAGCAAGCAAAAGTTAAGCACATGAAGTATGAGAATTTTTTTTTTTTTTTTTCCTGCATCTCACTTGGTATCAGGAAACAAGTCCAGATTATCCAAAAGCCCAATTAGGCGCACGAAGATAGACACAGAAACTTCTAAAACACATTTAGATGATATCAAAACAAATTAAATTCGAGTGTAACATATCATATAATGTAGGTTCAAGTTAATTCATCTAAGATACACCTAGCTCACCATTTTGGGCTTCAAATCATAAATTTAAAAAACACTTTCAGGATTTCATTTAATAAAACGACAAAACTTCAGTACATTATTTAGGTCTTTGCTATCAAGCTATCATATAAAAAAATGACAAGATATAGTTTACAGCTCAGCACCACATAAACAAGTCTTCGAAAAACTTTAACTTGCATATGCTTTTATAGAGAGAACCTAGTGCAAAATCCTGTGGAACTTAACTGAAGTCCTGTCCTTAATAAAAATCTGCATAAAGGAAAAACCAGAGACAAAATGGAAGTAGACAACATTGCAAATAAATATATTTGGCAATATATGTGGAGAGAGAATGGGGAAGGGGGAGGAAGAGAGCTTTTGTCAAATCTATCAACTCTCTAATGACTAGGATTAAAAAGGATAAGTCATTGCATTAATCATGGATTCAAAGAAAGTGGTTGATTTGTCAATCCAGATTGCAGAATAAAAAGAGATCAGGAAACAGCAGGGTCCACATAAATACAGAAGCTTTAAACAGCAATTTAATGACTAGTTTGCTTGTGTCAAGGTTAGATGACAAACTAAATAAATTAAAATTTTGACAATCTCAGAGAGCTGCTAATAATGACAAGCAATCTAAAACTGTCAAGTATATCAGCTAGGACTAAAAAAAGGAGGTATAATTTAATAAGGGCACAGAACCAGTTTGCAGAGATCCAACCTGTTTAGCAGCCTCAAATCTCGAACTGACATATATCCAACGTAAGGGGATTAACTAAGGAAAATGCAATTAACATAAAAGCATTTAAGAAGTTAAAATAATATATCTAGTCATGACATGAGAACAAATCCACCTTCCATTTACAAGGAATAGCCAGGTAATTATATGCTGATTAAGTTAAAATAATATCTAGTCGTGACATGAGAGCAAATCCACCTTCCATTTACAAGGAATAGCCAGGTAATTATATGCTGATTAAGTTAAAATAATATCTAGTCGTGACATGAGAGCAAATCCACCTTCCATTTACAAGGAATAGCCAGGTGATTACATGCTGATTAATTAGCATCTAACAAACCATTTATTTAATGGTAGTGTCTAGTAATAGCGACATGCTTAGTGTAATAGTGTGCGGAAATTTGCTATTTATATCATGATCAACACCTAAGAAGGTTCCAGAACTACAGCGTGTATGTAAGTGATCAACTCAAAATCAAAATCAAAATATCAATATGAGGAAAGGAGAAAATACCATAAACTTGCATGCATTTTAGTATCACACAAACATGATATCCAAAAAAAGAAAAGAAAAAAAAATCTATGTATTTGTAGCTTCTATAAATTTTGAAATTTGACAAGGTTATGCTATGTATCTTCTCTTTCACATTCAAGAGTATTTAAGCTGTTAAAAGCGCAGATCTTAGAATCATTAAGAGGGTGAAACTTCAACAAATTCCTTTAAAGCAGTTAGCTTCATTAATAGCACACATACAGTCGACCGATAAAAAACCACCCACCATATTTTTCAATTCGAGCAACATTACAATTGCAAAAGTGGAAGGAATTCTGTTCTATTCATATATCTTGTGACACCTTAAAAGGTGCAGAAATTACACCTTACATGCAACAAAGATAAACAGATATCAAATAAAAAAGAAAAAAGTAAGAGAAAGCAAGGCAAATAAGGAAAATATATGCCACCGATGCACAACCTTCTTTTTTCAGTATCTCGTTAGCATGCCATCAAAAGACACAATCACCACATTGTTAACTCCACTAAAGGATGAAGTATAAAACAGATCCTAGCCAACATGGGAGTAAAAGCAGGTGAAAATAAACTCATTTCAAAGTAAAATGGAATGTAATTGCGGGAAGGATCCGATTATTTGACAGCCAGATCATTATGAGATGATTCTTGAGCCCCCTTCACCCCCTCTCTGTCTCTGTCTCTGTCTCTCACTCTCTCTCTCTCTACTTGTTGCATGATCAGGACTTATTAGCTTACCAATTCAAAAAACCAAAAACTTCCTTGCCTAACATTTAATTAATGTATTTTAATCACAAAAATTCAAGAAAAATTGTTTAAAGATGAACACAAATTTACATGTAGTCCTCCAGGCCACTTCGCCCCCTTCCTTTCAAATAAAAACAAAGAAGAGACAATCTCCCTTGCTCAAATATGTCAACCATTTAGGGTTATATTTCTGTCACTCTTGTTTACATATTCCTCCTCCTGCTTCACATAAGTAGGAAAAGGATGATATAGTAAGCCTTCTAGGGTTCAAACTTTACTAGTTTCTCATGATATATAGTAATATTTAGTTTGAAGTGATGCATGTGAATTCATCACTATATCACCATTCACGGTTTCACACACGAACTCTCCCCTTGCTCGGATAACATCAGAACCAATTCTCATATGCTTACGATTTAAAAGAGAAAGGGAAAAAAAAGGGCTGTAAACCAGTGATTATGAGTTGGAGGAAAAGAGAATATAAATATAACCGGTATTTCCACAATTCTCTAAAAAGAAACTGAAATCAAAATAACTCATATTTACACCTTTGACTACACATAACCCTTTTCTGTTATAACTCCTAACATTTATTGGATGCCTCAGTCAACAGATGAGGCCCAAGAACCAGATACATTTGTTATCCCTCTTTTATGATCTGTTGGTATATGGTATTTTATACCTTCTGCTGACGGCAAAAAATAAAAATGTTCCACAGTCAGAAGAAGTCAGAAACCAAAAGAACATCCTAGTGTCCCAGAAGGCCAGAACCAGCACCTGGAAACCTTAACCCTGCAAGAAGCATAAAGAAATCTCAGTATCATATGATGTCAGAGTTTAATGGACATAAGAACTTGAATACACTACAACACTCATTTGCCTTGAATAAGATATCGAAAGTAGACAGTAATCCAGCCTATTTCTATATTTTCAGATCCCTCGTTCTCTTATATTGAGGAGGGCGTTTAGGTTATCTTGAAGCCAACAAAATTGCTTTCTACAAACAACAGCCGTCATCAGGTTAAGCATGGCAACAAAGACAAGGAACACAAACACAGACCATGTCTAATAGATCACACATAAATTATAAATAAATTTCAACAGTTCTTCATGAGATAGGCAGGCCAACACACAGTAAACCAAGAGATATTGAAACAAGACTGTGAAAAGATTACCTTAAGAGGAGCCTCAGGAACTCGATACATATCAGGAGTCACCGATGTTAACCACAAGCCCGGAAAAAGACCCTGAAAAATAGCAACGCTTGCATCAAATCTCCACGATAGAACAAAACAGATAATCCTGTGATCAAAATGAGGTTAGACTTACATCAAGCAGTTTCTGCACAGCCTTAACTCTCTTCTTTGGCCGCCTGGGGGGCTTCGACCCAGTCAAGATCAAGAAATCCTCCTCAATTGCTTCCTTTGAAAGAGACACAGAAAGTTTGCGCTTCTTCTTTGAAACTTTGGGCTCAATGACAGTCGATTCTGGCTGAGTTTGCGTAGGCAGCGAGGGTTTATTATCCGGTAACGGCGCTCCATTGGCATTCTTAGGCTTAGTCACTGCCTTTCTCGGCCTCAGATTCCAAGTCTTCGCTACAGGTTCTTCATCGTCATCTGCCCATTCGGCATCATCCTCGGCATCAGTATCAGCCTTGCCCTTCGGTGGTGCTCGGATAAGTACAATTTGATGCGTGTGCGACCCCTTCGCTTTCTCCTCCTTCTTCAGTTTCAGCCTCTTGTCTGAACTCTCAACCGAATTCAGGGCACGAATCTCGCAAGCAGATACAGTTTTCAAATCATCGCGACCAGAATTGCCCGATCCAGAAGAGTTTGGAGGCCGGTACAACTTGATGAACCTGTTGTCAATCTTTCCAGCAAAGCAATGGTGATCCTGATCAGAGTGACGCGAAGGTGATAGATGAGTTGGATCAAGAGGCCTGCTAAGGCGCTGGGCACTGGATTGATTCATCGACCACTTCAAGTTGTGGAGAGGAAAATTATGAAGAGGCGAATGGTTCTTAGCAGGAGAGAAAGTTGAAGCCATGGACGGCGATTCACAGACGGATGGTGGAGGAGGATGATGAGCTATTTCGGATTTGGGTACTGAACGAAACACCATGAAATAACTGGGTTCTCACAGAAGGTGGATTCTGCGTAATGGGATTCGGTTATTGAATCAAGAAACCCGTCAAGATCAATAAAGATAAGAAGATGAAGGTAGAAAAAGAAGAGAGATTCAGGAGAGAGGCCTCAAATTAGGGTAAAAAGTGAAGAAATTGAGAAGAATGGAGGCAATTTATGAGAGTAAAACCAGGGGGGAAGGTGGAGTGTGTGAAAGTAGAGGATGGTTTCGAGCTATGACACTAGTCTCTGGAAGAAGAAACAACCAACAATTCTTATACAAAGATCAAAAACCTAACAAATCTTAAAAAAAGCATCAAAAACCTTTAAAAAAAAAAAAATTTAGGTTAACCGGGGTAAAAACAAATAAATAAATAAAAGGGGGTTTTTTCTTCTCATTCCTACACTCCCCAATCAGAACATAACATCTCAAGTATTTTTAATCCAGTATATCAACTTACACGTCACTACGGGCACATCGGATAAAAATTGTTGACATGTTATAATTTCATTGGTGGCTGTACAAAGAAGGTGGTATTCATAGAGTACCTAGTAATTTTTCCGGATCCAAGAATCTAACAACAGGTTACTCGTTTTACCAAGTACCAAACGCACTATGGGTTAAAGACAATCCAAAAATTCTCAATTAAAATTTTGTGGATATAAGAAAATATTGAGAAAAATTTCCCTTGTTAAAATTCATCCCAATTTCAATTCAAATGTATAAGGATAAAATACTAGATGATTTCTTACTTAAAAAATTATACTCATTATATTTGTTTTGCACTTCAAAATGTTTAAAATGAATTAATTACATCCATGCATGTTACCAACCACACTGTATACGGAATCAATACTTCTCAAGCAAAATTTTTAATTTGAGTTTCGTGAATATTAAAAATTATATATCAGGAAAGCTTTTTATCATTTAAGACTGAACCCAAATGGAATTTAGATTCATTGGCACCACTTGTTTTACCAAAATCCAAAATTCCTAAGTAAAATTAAAAATTAAAAATTTGTGGATATAAGAAAATGTTGAGAAAAATCTCCCTTATTAAAATTCATCCCAATTTGAATTCAAGTACATAAGGATAAAATACTAGATGATTTTTTACTTAAAAAAATTATACTCATTATATTTGTTTTGTACTTCAAAATGTTTCTGAAACCCGAATCAAATCAGTCAATTCAGCCTGAAAACCGGCCAACCGGCCGATAAATTTATCAGGTCCAGTATTTTAAAAAAATCAATTTTTTTTAAAATTTTATATTAATTTCTCACCGGTTTTGCCACAATTTAACTCCGGTTTGACTCTGATCTGATCCACTAACCCTTAACTTAATACCTAAACTGATTCATTGACCGATTTAGATTTCAAAACCTTGATCAATTGTATCCATGCATGTTACCAACCACGCTGTATACTGAATCAATACTTGTCAAGTAACATTTTTAATTTGAGCTTCGTGAATATTAAAAATTATATATTATGAAAGCTTTCTGTCATTTACGACTAAACCCAAATTGAGTTTAGATTCATTGGCACCACTTAATAGTTAATATAAGATTTGTTACTAAAAAATTCATATCGGATTATTGATTAATTGTAAATAATATGTTTCTCATAAATTAGATTATTTAAACAGATTTTATCACGCACTTTTGATAAAAAAGGATTTTATCACACACACACAAAATCATTAAGATAGCAATAAAGATAACAAAACTTTTTTTTTTTTGCCATCACAAAACATATCGTTTTTAACCCTATGAAAAAACATAAAATGTGATAAAAAAATGATGACACTCAATAAAAATTATTTAATAAGATATCTAAATATATTATAACTTTTGGTCTCTAAAGTTTGACCCGATTTTAGTTTTAGTCCTTCAAGTTTGAAATCGGCGATTTTGGTCCTTGAAGTTTGGCTCGATTTTGATTTTGGTTCCTCAAGTTTGAAATCGGTGGCTTTAGTCCCTCAAGTATACTCCGTTTATAAATGTTAGTTCATCAAGTTTACTCCGTTTATAACTATCGGTCCCTCAAGTTATCAAGTCCTTTTCAAACTTGAGGGACCAATAGTTATAACGGAGTAAACTTGAAGGACCAAAACTATTAATTTCAAACTTGAGGGACCAAAACTAAAATTGAGCTAAATTTTAGGGACCAAAACCATCGATTTCAAACTTAATGGACCAAAACCAAAATCGGACTAAACTTCAAAGATCAAAAGTTATATTAACCCTAATATCAATGTCATGAAAAAAATATAAAACGATATTAAAAAAACTCAGAAAAATTGTAACTAAGTCCCAATTAATAAACTTAATGGCAACTAGGTCCCTCAAAATCATCAAATAATAGTGAAGTCTTAAGGGACTTAGGTGCTATGAATTCCAAATATGATAGTACACTTTTTCCCTTTGTTAGTAATGACAAGTTTAAAGTATTCAATAATTGTTAATTGTATGTTGCATTTATGATTTATGTTGTTGTTTCATTGAGTTTGTAAGAGGGCATGAATTTCTATTACGGAGGCTATGCTATGTTTCTGTGTGCCTAGATAGAGATAAATGGAAAAGATAAAACTTTATATGTTTATAACTCCTGTTATCCAATTTCAAAACATGTCATCATTCTAATACTCTAAAATTATTAATATTGCTCATATAATTGTAATTTGTTAATAACAACTTTGTTCTGCAGAATGACAAAAAAGATGGCAAGTAAATATAAAAAGCATATATTATATTATGTTTTTTTGCATATAGAAGGACAATTTTTAAATGAAGGATAATATGATTTGCAATATGTGAGTGGTAGTGTTAGAACAAAAACCATAAAGGAAGCACTACGTATGAGAAGATGAGAACAATTATAGCATCAATTGTTGGGAAAAAAAAGTAGTAGAATTTCATGAAATTCATGCTGACCTTAAATGCAACAACCTTTATAGACCTTGTAGATGATGATGAAGAAGAACATTTTATTAAAAATTCATTGAAGAAAATGGTCATGTGTATGTAAGATATAATGTAGATGACAATACATGACCAACAACTAGGGATGATGCAAGAGAGGAACATGTGTAAGTTGTATTTGTTTTGTGAACTAATATTTTTTATAGTCACTTGTTGTTGTATAAGTTGTCATTGGATGCTCTAAACTTATCATTACTAACAAAGGGGTAGAATTGTACTTTAATGTTTGGAATTAATAGCATCGGGTTCCTTAGGACTTCACTGCAATTTGATAATTTTAAGGGACATTGTTGTCATTAAGTCTGTTAATTGGGACATAATTGTGATTTTCCCAAAAAACTCAACCTACATTAAAAAAAGGGTCAAGGTGCAATTTTAGCAACAAAATTTTACCCGAGGGGCGTCTAGCACAAATAAGTTTTGAAATAGGCTAAAATAACAGTGAACAATTAAAAGGGGTGCAAATTTAACAAAACTGTTAAATATGACCTAATGACGTTAAATTATAATAGAAGAAAACCCCTAACGGCGTTAGGTCAGCTTTAACGGTTTTGTTAAATTTGCACTTTTTTTTAATTATTCATTGTTATTTTTGTCCCTTCTAAAATTTATTCGTACCAAGCACCCCTCAAACAAACTTTGTTGTTAAAATTGCACCTTCAACCTTAAAAATATTGGGAAAATTGATAATAAATCCGTATTTGAATTTTTTTTTTGGCTTGAAAGAACCTAAGTTTATTTTAAAGACCTAGATACTATTATATATGATTAATTTTGATGATGTAAAATATTAAGAGTAAAAAGTTTACATAATGTATTTATCATAGACATTGACTAATTACTATGTTTATTGTGAAATATCTTATAGATTAGTCAAGAAAATAAATAAGATATTTACAAAAGAAGTTATCAAATAAAGGAAGATGAAGTCAAGAAAAGAAATGAGTTATTGAGTTTGATTATTGGAATAATGAAGAAGGATAAAAGGGAAGAAGAGTATAGATTAAAGAAAGAACTTGTAAGATATAATGAGAATATCAATATTCAAGTTCTTAGATTTAATATTGGAGGTCTCTATGATCAAATGAAAGTTAGAATGGCTTAATTAGAAGTTAAAATGTCTTATATGGAAGTCATATCAACTTCACCCGAGTTATACTTTATTATCACTCGAGTTGCACCTCCGGAAGTGATTTATATATGTTTCACTTGAGTTAAGGAAGATCTGCTCAAATGATGATCATATTTCAGCATACTATATTCAGCTTTATTTTTGTTCAGCATGACAGAGGCTCAATAATTTGGTCATATCTCTTTAACTACACATCTGAATGTATTTGTTAGATGAAAGAGATATGAACTTCAAAAGCTAGTGCTCAAAATCCACGTTGTGTTCCAAACCATAACTTACGAATTGGATCATAATTTTTGGAATACAATGTATTTGAGATTGATTCTAATTGCAATGAAAAATAAACTTAAAGAGCTTTCTGTAGATAGAACATTTTCCAAATTTGAAGTTATAGTAGAAGAGTTATACCTACTGAAAGTTGACCTTTATGCCAAACTATCTATGTTCTGAAAAGAAAAAGGGTACTCGAGTGATGATCTAAAAATTTAAGCATCACTATCAAGGTATCAGCTAGTGATATTGATGGTGCACTCAAGTTATAGATGTGCCACTTGAGTAATAAAGTTTTACTTATAAAATTCCATCATGTCACTCGATAGTGATCAGATCAAATAATAGGTTCAGAGATAATATCACTTGAGTGATGAACATCACTTGTAAGTCACTCACAAGTGATTAGAAAGTTTATAATCTAATGAGAACAAATCACTCAACTAATAAGTTGTGCATTCGAGTGATACACGTGTCTTCCTGTACTTCTAAGTCCAAATCACTCAAGTGACAGAAGGATCACTCAAGTGATGGTCATCACTTGTGAGTCACTCGCAAGTGATTCTGAGGTGATGAGATCTTCCATATAGAGATCACTTGAGTAGATGGTAAATCACTCAAGTGGTCCAAGATCACTCGCAAGTGATCAACAAATGATGCAATGTTCTAAGGGAAGATCACTCGAGTGATAAGTTGAGCACTGGAGTGATATGAATAACCTGCAAGTCAGTTGGTAGTGATAAATCTCATTTTCATATATCCAAGGCATATTCACTTGAGTGATACTTACAAAAATATGTTATTACTTTTTAGTTACCACCCAGTGATAAGGTTACGCTTTAAAAATGAGAAAGGCACTCAAGTGACCTAAAGACCACTCGAGTTACATAGTGTCCCACTAAAGGGTTTCTAGACAGTAACTCAATATTGCATATGCTTTCTTCTAAACTTCTTTAGCCAATTACCAACCGGTACCTCTCTAAGTTAGAGCATTACTCAAGTGATAAAATGTCACTAGTAATATTGATTTAAGCTTGTTGAAACGGTGTCTCGAAGATTGTGATACTAATTCTAAGTATGATGATATAATCTTATTACAATACTTTCTACTGCTTCTAAATATTATAATCACACTTATGTATAAGTTTCAAGTGCTAAACCATGGATTAAACTCAAGATCAACAAAAAGTTGCTTTGTGTCAGAAACTTCAATGGCTACTTCCAAAGGACTTTTAACAGTCATATTCTCAACAGGAAGACAAAAAAGCTCAAGTATCAAATACTCTCCATCAACTATAAATAAAAGATAATTCAAAACAGAAAGATGAGAGAGCCTATGCACATAATGCCGAAATGCCAAAACTTTGAATCTTAGCCAAAGCTCTGTAATCATACTTACACCTTGTTCTTCAATGTTAATCATTATCTACTTCATATAGAGTAAAGTATGCTTTCATTATAATCACTTTATCCTTGTGAGAGTTATTTAAGATTGATAACTTGAATGTGAAACAAATTGTAACCATAAAAGTTGTAAGGGGGAGTGATTCTCAAGTACGAGATTAAGCTTAAGGTTGTTAAGGTTCTCAAGTACCTTTCAAACTTGAGGGATTGTAAAGGCTTTTATTGTGCCTAGATTTAAAAAAAAAGATAATGGATTGAAAATCTCAAGTGGAGCCTGGGGATTGGAAATAGGTTATCGAGGATTAGACTGAATCAGAATAAATCATAATTTACATCTTCTCTCCCTAGACTCTTATATTTCCATCATATATGATCCGAATAACTGTTTGTGGATTCATGATCCATTACTTTCATACTTATTGATTTCATTGAGATACGAATTTTTTTTCAAAATTTTTAAGTTTTTATCTTACATCCAATTTACCCCCACTTGGGTATCAGTTGGTTCTAACAAGTACTTTAAAGCATATATGATGAGAATGAAACAACTAAAATGCCCATACCACCCTGCCACCCTATCACCTTACCACACTACTTAGATGCTTTCACACTCTCTTCCCTTATATCATCGCCAACTCTCCATCTTTCGCAAATGGCCAATCCCTAACTGTCGTTCACCCTCCTCTCTCACATCATCGATTACCTCTCACTCATTCTCTTACTCACACCGCATTCTCCTTACTTGTCTTACTCATGATTGACGTCAGCAACGACAACCTCCTCTAACAACTGTGATAGTAGCTTCCTCAAAAACAACAACAACAACAACTTCTTGTTTGAGGATGATGGTTTCTCTATCCTTTGAGCTAATCTGGAACTTATCAACCCTCTCCTTCATTTCTTCTTCTTTGCAACCCTATCTCACTACACTCAGTTTGTCATTGTCTCTCATTTACCCCTTGTTCGGCTAACTAATTTGTAAATCTAGATCTTTAGGTTTGATAACTAGAGGTATAAGTGTGAGTGGTAAGAAGTTTAAGGAAGAGGAAATTTGGAAAGTTTATTTGCACAATAGGGGAAGATGATTTGTACACAAGGAAAGAACATTTGCATAAAGGGAAAAATTGTTTGCATTAACAGAATTTGCACGTTTTGGCTTTGAACGGGGACACATGGGAAGAAATTTGCATATAAGGAAGATGGATTGTATACAATAGAAGTTAAGTTGCATATAAGGAAGACGAATTGCATATAGGAAAGATATATTGCACATGGAGAATATTGTTTGCATATGAAGAAGATGGATTGTATACAACGGAAGTCAAGTTGCACATAAGGAAGATGAATTGCCTATAGGGAAGATATATTGTACATAGAGAATATTGTTTGCACACAAGAGAATACCATTTACACTAAAGGAAGACCGTTTGCACAAAGCATAATTTGCACATTATGGCTTAATGTTGGGATATAGGGAAAGACATTTGCACACAAGGGAAGATGGGTTGGATATAGTGGAAGTTAAATTGCACTTAGGGCAGATAAATTGCACATAGGAAAAATATATTACACATAAAGAAGATGAATTGCATATAGGAAAGATTTTTACTAAAAGGGCAATTTAGTCATTTAATCCTTATATTTATTCACCATAATTCCCTAAAGGATCAAGATTCTTAAAAATACTTGAGGCACTACTATACAATAAATTTCTCAAATAGTTCTTTTTTTAAGCAATTTTTCCATAAATATTTAAATCTCCAAATAAGAGAAACATCATTCAAAACTCAATATGTAGCAAGCCAACTTGATTATATATATTATAGTATTATTATTATATTAAGGACCAAATGTTCTTCACTAAAATTTTAAAAAATATTTTGTCTCAAATTAAGTCAGATTGATATATGGGTCCTAAAGTGTCATTTCCCCAATCTTCTACAACGATTGCACTATTTATTATTAGAAGAGAGACCACTAGTATAATGAGACCTACTTAACACGTGAGTGTCAACTGTTCTCTATTTATTTCTCTTATGCATCTACTAAAGAGAAGTTGAATTTATGTTTTAGGAGTTTGAGTATTCCAAAGTTTTTGTTAGACCAATTTTACTGTCAAAGTATCAAAAAATGAGTAAAGTTATCCTCATCGATAAGAAACTATTCCCTCTATGCCTTTTTTTTAAATAGATTTAATTGAATTGCGTTGTTTAAAAAGGTAATTAAAATTAGTTTAGTGCCATAAATATGTAAAAAAAATGAATTTTTCTTTCCAAAATTGCCCTCATTTATGTGGAAGAAAGAAAATATGATTATTGCTATCAAACTCACGAATTGACTTTACATTTATAACCTACAAAATCAAGTCAAATTAGTTGTAAACTCAGTTCAACTCACGAGTTCACATAATGAGTTTATCGTTTTTATGTTTCTAGTTTATAAAATAATGTTAACTCACTTTTAACCGCATGCTGATTTTTTTTTTTTCAATTTGAGCATGTTCAATGGCCTTATATATATAAATTTTATATAAATTTCTTTGTTATTTATAATAAATTATGAATGCTAATATATTTAATATCAATTATTTGAATTTAAAATATATTCATATTAAATTTTTGTCATTTTTTATATTTTAATTATTTAATTTTACACTATTAATAATTAATAATTGATAAAAATAAATTCTTATGACTTTAAATTCATTATACGATTTTACGTTATTGTTATGAGTTTATTTAAAGTCCCAAGATTGACAACCCTAAATATGACATATTGAGTATTTTAGTCAAACATGATAATTAAATACAATAGTTATATGAGGAATTTTTGTAGTAAAGTGAGTGTAAAGTGGGGTGTTTACAAAAAATTTCAAGCATAACGTAATCCTATCTTATAAAAAAGAATATGGCATACGCACAAATCATATTTTATAAAAAGGAATGGAGGGAGTAACATTGATAATTACTTAAAAATTAATATTGAAGGTTAATATTTTTAACTGTCAGGGATAATGATATTGCTTATTTTTTAATATTTTTAGAGTAAAATTGATCCAACAAAAACCTCTATATCCTCATTATAGGGAAATGTTTAGAATAAAATTACATGTTAACCCTCCAATTAATTATTTTCATTCATATGGGATATATTTCATGTATTTAAAATATTATATCACAAAACAATAAATATCTATAAAGTATCCATGTATCATAGTTACGTGTTTACATTCATTCACGGTTTTATAGTCAACACATTGGTTTCTAGACTATTCCTCGGACGTTTTAGGCTTACTTCCCTAAATCATGGCCATGTTATGTGAGTCTTAATTGGCTTTCTTTACATAAATTCTACCCCACCCGACACTCAATCTTTTATTTCGGTCATAAATGCGTTTGAGTTATTAGAGCAATTTACTTTAATCTTAAATATAAGATATCAATATGCTATGCCAGCTAAATTTATAATTTGTCCTCCAAATTTATCCATAATAATTACCTTTAATAAGAGGATTTTTGTTAGAGATATGTCATTTCCGGTGCAAACGATTTAAATGGTATTTCAGGAAACCAACACACATTTTCATATAAATAACTAACTTATTTAATTTTTTCAAAATATGTAAATTATTTATTTAGTACTTATATTAATGACAAAACGGAGTAGCTCCTATGAATTAAACAAGATGGAATAAGGTGAATGTACGCATAATCAACTAAATTATCTTTTTTAACATTTTTAATTTAGATAATAAGCTCTTAAAATTAGGATAGTTGAAAGTAAAATACTTTCTATATGATTTTTTTTTACTCTCTCCTTTTTCACAATTGAAGAGCTACTCTCAAAACTCAACACTTGTTTACAGTGTTTGTTTCTCATTTTCGAGATTCTTCCTTTCACTTTATTCTTCTTTTTTTGGGATAACCCATCCCATTGATGCTCAAGCCATTCATGACTTCAGGAAATCCGAAGCAATAAATAATAATATATACTATTCATCGGACATTTATTGTTAAGGATTCTCTCACCTATTCATTCATGTCTTCTCATTAAAAATATTGATTCTTGTTATAGATATCAAGATTTTAGTCTAAAATCGAGCTCTTTTTTTTCAATTTAGCTTTATTCAATTAATTGTCAGTTTGTCACCGCTTTTCTACTCTTCTATAAGAGAGAGACTTCTCTATTTTTCTTACTATCCACTTTCATTCATTTCTTTATTCTCACTATTAAATTAATTCTAAATAGTTGAGATTTAATATCCTACAAAAATATTATTATAATATTAAATAACTAAAAATATATATAAATAAATTTAAATCATTAAAATTTGATATAACTATTTCATATCTTTTATACTTTTATTAAAGTATTTTATATTTCACACACACACTCTCTTTTTTATCATATATTAAATCTCAACCATTCAGAGTTAAGTTAACGGTAAGAGAAATGGAGAGGCCCTCTCCCCTCTTCCATTTGTTCAATTCAATTACTCACTGCCTTAAAATATAAGCTTTAAATAATTAATTTATATTTATCAAATAAACAATTAAGAATTAGTTTAAAGTAATAAATATAAAAGACAAGTATTTTTTTTAAACGTGTCCTTATTTATAAGAAAAAAATAAGTGAGAGAGACAATAAATAAAAATATATATGAAAAAAAGTAATGAGAGTGTGTGTGACAAAATTAAAAAAAAACACATTAATTGATCAGACAAATTCAAACTATAAATTTAAAACTTATATTTTGAACAAGAGGTATTATTGTAACTCAACTTTTACTCTTGCTCTAATTCAAATATAAGGCATTTTTTAGGGGTAAAAAGTTCTTGTCAATTAAACAGACACAAATATTACCAGAAAAATAGACATTGCCTATGACAAATAACTAAAACCACAAAATATGCCATATCAATTGTAAAAGCAAACTATCACAATCTTCCATACTTAACGTGGCCACCAATAACATCATCAATAAATCAGGTGGATATATTATCCACCCCATGATACTTGCTATACAAGGCACTTTTTATGAAAGGTCATCAAGTGGGTGTTACTCCCATTTTTCCAATATTACCTCTATTTAATAACTCATTAATTACCACTTGTATCACTATTTGTATGCAATTCATGGTATTAAATACATATAAATTTTAAACTTAAAAATCTATTTCATTTTTAGACAAAGTTAATGATTTAATCACTTCTCCTTAATTTTGATAAAGTGGTTAGAGTCGAAGGTACAATATAAAAAAGACTCAAATGGGTATAACAGTAAGAAAAAATTAACCAAAACACAATTTATAGTTTTGAGTTATTGAATTTTTTCTTTAAGGAAAAAATCTGTTCTTTATCGAGTTGGATTGATTCTCTATTGTTTCAGCTTTAGGTTGGATTTCAAGTGTTCCCAACTGGATGCATGCCTGGATCCCGATTCAACTAGTTGAACCAACTAATCTGATATGGTTTTGACAACATTAATTGGAAAATGAGTTAAGCTTCATGCATTTTCATACACGCACATATAAAGAATTAGTGCCCATTAAAACCTAAAACGTCAAAAGTAAAATATAATAACACCACCTTTGGTCTTAGTGTAGGGCGTCTGAGAGAGGGAGAGAGATGTTTTGAATTCTTTTTTATAAAGAACTTGTTAGTATCAAGAAATATTAACTATTATATGTATGTATGTGCTTATATTTAATAAGGGTAGGGTCTCTTTTAAGAATGGGATTAAGGAAAATAGAATAGAAGATATAAACAATAAAAAAAACAAGTTTAGAACCCATTTTTTGTTTTCTTTTTCCCCAGTTTAAATCCAAGTGCCGCCTAATCAATAAAATAACTTATTTTGCTTTGTTGATATAAAACTTGACAATTTTTGTTTTCCAGCAGAAGCAAGTGGGAGAAGGGATTCTTGAAACTTCCTTGATTCTAAATTATAAGCATCTGTAGGTTTTATTCTTTAAAATTCTATAAATCCTTATGTCTTGATCTCAAGAATTCAAGAAATATTCTAATAGTGAAAAGGAATCGGTAAATCTTGATATGATAGCCCTTCCACTACTAATGTAATGTATGTCTATTGTATGGGTCTTGAATTATATTAGATAGGGATAGATATATTATATTAGACAGGGAATCTAATTCTATTTTTAATTAGTTGGGGAAGGGTCCAAAAAAACTTTGTATGCAAGCTCCTGAAAGAATATAAGCACTCTAGAATTTATTCAATATTAGTTAGATTGAATAGCTAATTGACTTTCTCCTTTTATTATTATTTCTTTTTTATTTATAATTCTATTTATAAATAAAACATAAAAATCTATGTATAATATAAATTTTAATATATTCAATTTATTATTTATTAAATTAAAATAATAAATAAATAAATTTAAAATACAAAATTCATATTCTAATTATATATTATACATATTCAATTATATATATATATATATATTAAATTCTATAGTTATATTATTATTAAATTATAAAATAAAAAATTATAAATTTTGATACTCTAATACTAATAAATTATATAAATATATAAAATATTAAATAAATAATATTATATATTATATATTAAATCAATATTATTATATTCATATTCCATTTTATTCAAGAAAAATAATATTCTAATTAAAAATTCTAATAAATTGAAAAATGAAATAGAAATATTTATTAATATATTAGATATTATTAGAAGATTTTAAATATTTATAAATTAAAATTTTTTAATAATATTTTTTTTGAAATTTAAATTGAATTAAAAATAAAAAAGAATTCTTTTTGGCAACCTCTAGTGAAAGATTTATTCGTTATATATATTACTTAATGAAATCGAGGACAAAAAAAAAACATAATTCATATTATTCCTGCCTGTTAGTAACTAACATTTATTCCCTTAATATTTCCAAGGATGTCTTTGGATATTTTGTTTGTACTTAATGTTTTCTAATTATACTAGACATCATATAAGAACATGGTAGATGTTATAATTGGATTTATTAGATTCTTTCATCAATGATATTAGGCCAGAATCCCTTTTTGACTCTATGTCAGTGATTCCACTATTATATTTTTTAGTGAACAATAAAAAAATGAAATAATTCCTTCATATTGATAGGAATAGGAGACATAATTTACATGGATATAGTAAGTCTCGATCGGGCTGTTTTAATAGTAGTCTTTACATTTTCCCTTTCCCTTGTAATAGGGAAGAAGTGGACTCTAAAAATACTTCTAAATGAGTTGAGGGAAAAAAAACTAAAATAAAACTGTATCCTGTTATAAATATTAATTATGTGGATGTTCATTAACTCATATACATGTTAACTTGCTCTTCCAGTCAACTTGATCTATAAGATCAGATATCATTGTTCTTTACTGTAGCAATTACTATGCATTACTGTAGCAGTTAATGTTAATCACTATAGCATACACATGTTTCAATGTTCATATGCATTTTTTACCTATAAATAGGTGCCTTGAGCCAAGTATTAAGTATGTACAAGTGAATGAATTTCTCTATACTTTCTCTCTTCTTTATCTCTAATTCTCTCTTATCATCTATATTTTTATAACACGTTATCAGCACGAAACTCTAATGAAAGTATGATCTTATCATTTCTTTAACAATTTCATGTACCTTGTTTTGCAATATCTTTATTTGATAAATCTAGGATATTCTGAGCCATTATATGGAATTATAGAGATACTTTTACCAATTGTTATAAACATCAGGTTCCATGGCTAATATTTGAGATTACAATTGTTCTTATATCTTATATATATCCTTTATAAGTTCCTTTATTATTATTGTTGTTGTTATGACCAAAAGTCATACACATCTAATTCCTGAAATTATATGACCAGAAGTCATATTGTTTTGATTTTTATATGATATGATATGACTAGAAGCCATATCCCTATGATTTCCTATTATATGGTCAAAAGTCATATCTACATAATTCCCTATTATATGGCTAGAAGCCATATATACCTTTTTCATCTTTTAACTTATTATATGGCTAGAAGACATGTACAACTTTTATTTATCTTGAAGATAAATGGCCAGAAACTAGATAGATTTAATTTATCATCATAAGATTAATTGGGCTGAAGCCATGAGAACTAAATGCCTGAAGCCATATAAGTTTTAATTTTCTTATCTTGCCTTATTAATTACTTTGTTGTCTTTACGAATTTACTGTTATTTTTGTTTATGATATTATATTGTTTTTTTACATTTCATATTTTAATGATTCTCGTTTATTTCTTTAATTAGTCTAACCCATGTCAAACATTGCAAAACTTGAATTTGTGGCTCTGGACATTATTGGAAAGAATTATTTATCTCGGATGTTGGATGCGGAAATCCACCTGAATGTTCATGATCTGGAAGACAGAATAAAAGAAGGGAATCAGGCATCTAATCAAGATTAAGACAAATCCATGATTTTTCTACGCCACCATTTGCATAAAGGTTTAAAAATTGAATTTTTGACTGTAAAAGACCCACTTGCTCTCTGGAGCAATCTAAAAGAAAAGGTATGATCATCAGAAGATGGTCATCCTCTCCAAAGCTCGTTATGACTAGATACATTTACATTTGCAAGATTTTAAATATGTAAGCGTGTATAACATAGTCATGTTTAGGATTACTTCTTAATTAAAATTATGTAGAGAGAATATTCCTGATGAAGATATATTAGAAAAAACATTCTACACATTTCATGCATCCAATTTGCTCATGTAGCAGCAATATCGTAAAAAAGGTTTCAAGAAATATACTGAATTAATTTCTTACCTCCTTATGTCTAAACAGAACAATGAGCTTTTATTGAAAAACCATGAATCTCATCCAATAGGCTCGACTCCATTCCCAGAAGCGAATGTAGTAACGAATGAATCTATTTGTGGCCATGGACGTGGGTGTGGATATTGTAATATTCCAAATTTTGGGACCAGAGACTTAAGATTTAGCCTGTGGTCCCCTGTTTGGTAAATGTCATAGTGAGACATAGTATTATTTTCTAAAATTTCTTTATATCCTTAGACATTAAAAGAAATTATATTGGTGAGTTAAAGAGCTTGGGGAATAACAAAACAAAACAATTGGAAGTCACACACAATATAGTGAAGTGGAACACAAAGTGATTTTGCCACCGGTGAAATTCTCAGTATGACAGTGGTGATTGTGACATTTTTCAATAGGTAAATGATTTTGAAAAATTATGAAACTTTTTAAAGTGAAATTAGACTTATCAAGCTTTAATTTGATAGGTCATATAAGTTATTTGGAGTCGTACACAAAGAGAAATGGATTTTTGAAGTTAGCCCAGCGAAATTAATTATTTTATGGGACAACATTTAAAGATTAAAATTCTAGGAAGAATGAGCTTCCAATTGGCCAAATATTATATTTTTTTTCTTAAAACTAAATTCAATGAGGATCGTATAGCTTTTGGAATCACTCTAATTGAATATTTCTAAAATTAGATATGAATTTTCAAAATTTAATGAAAATTCTGTCAAATTGGATATTATATGTGAAAATTAGAATTTTGGGCTAATAGGGAACTGCCACAAGTCACTTAATACTCCATTTAACCATTGATTCATCTCCTTCTTCAGCCATTCCTACATGTTGAACCAAACGGAAAGAGAGAGAATGAAGTAGCCAAAAATGGAGCGAGATGAGAGAGAAATTTGAAGGCTCCAAAACACTGCCGAATCGGCGTCTTCTCTCAAAGTACCCTTTAGGAAACTTCTTCTACTCATCGTGATCTTCATGTCTACAGTTTTGAATTTTTTTTTTGGAAGTGGTTGGCCCCGTCTCACTAGCCAGAGTGTTGCCGGAATTCCGAACCGTCTGCGAAAACGAGTAGAGGTAAGTGTAAACTTCTTTTTTAACCGATTGGTTTGTTATTTGGATGAGTATATAGGGAGTTAGGTACTATTTATTCTCATAAAAAATAGTATTTTAAATAGCCAAATTATGTCTAATGAGTGTTTAAATATCTAATTATTTGATTAGAAGTAGAAAGGAAGTAATTAAGCTAAAGAAAACAAGAAACCGACAAACTCTTCCAAAGAACTTTGATTTTATGTTCTGGCTGTTTTGTGGAGAAAGAGTAGAAATTTTATGATTTTGATGCTTCCATTGGCTTTAGGAGACAAAATTGTGTAGGTATGCAAGTGCTCATGAATTTTGGATGCTTGTATATGAATTTGAGAAATTATGAAGTATATGTGTGCATATTGCTTAATCTGCCTTATGTGGTAGTAAGTGTTGGGCATGATGTTTCAAAGTCTAAAACTTGTCCAAAAATTCTAAAAATTTTCAAGATTAAATTAGATACATGAAGCTTTAATTTGATAGGTATTTTGTAATTTTTGGACAAGTTTGCTAGGAGTTTGATTTTTCAAACTCTGATCATGTGAATCTGGAAAGCTTTGGAGAAGTGTTTAAATGAGTGGACCTCTGTAATTTTTTGAGATTATTTAGCTTATGAGTATATTTTTCCTTAAATTTTACTTAAATAGGGTTAAATATAAATTACAACCACTTAATTTTGAATTTCCTAGAATTAATGGAAAATTTTTAAAGTTTGACCTTGTTTCTAGAACTAAATTTGGAATAGTAGTCTTCAACAAAATTATGGGAATAATTTGTCTATATTGGGGAAACCTAACTATTTTTCCTTAAATATTCATTGAAATAGCTTCATTTAGGCTTTAGAATCAATCCAATTGGATTTGTTTAGAATTATTTATGATTTTTGACATTTGGACATGATTATAAAAATTGTCTTGGGACAGTGGAGAGTTAACATAAAATCTGAACTTGTGGGAATGGTTACTGTAAGAGTAATAATTTTTACTATAAATTAAACTTAATAGGGGTCACATAAGCCTTTGAACCACCTCAATTATAGTTTTATAGAATTAATTATGATTTTTCAAAATTTGGTGAAAAAGCTGTCAGCTTTATGTCTTATGCGAAATTTAAGAATTAATGGCACAAATGTAATCGATTAGAACTCCAAGGGTGAAATTGAGCATTTGAGGCTAAGTAGCCAATAGTTATTCACTCCTCATGGTTCTAATGATGTCATTCTTATATAGGGTCATAAAGTGTTAAAGAAGAAGTAATGGTTGAAAGATCAAGGTGCATGAGAAGGACATCAATTAAAAGGTAATGAACTTACCTAGCCTGCATGTATTTGATATGTATATTTTATATTGATTTTGTGACTACTTTGCCTAATTATGTTGAACATATTTGATTGATTGAAGCTTTGTTATATTTCTACAATGGCCATGTGTTTGTCATAACATTGAGCATACAAATATGTCATTATGTTAGCATGAATATGGTAGGCAAGCATGTCATGCATTAACTATATATCTTGCGTGTATAGTGATATTGTTTACTACTGAAATTCCTTCGAATCCGACCCTCCCCAAACCAACCATTTAGACAGGTGAAAAATAGGGGGAAATGCGCAAAGGGGAATTGCAAGGAAGAATAGAAGATTGATAGAGCAAGACACTCTGTTGTAATCGATTTAGGGATTTGATTGCCATATGTGGCTATACATTGTAAGTATGTAAATAAACACATGAAGTTGAGCATAGAGAAGTTTTAGTTAAATTAAAGGTAAGACGCTCACATATATTTTGATATAACGAAATTATGAACTAATAAGTTTTGATGATGTGGTGAAAGTTGAAGAAATGTTGAAAAATTTTTGTTTACCTCTGAAAAACCCTCTCAACTCTAGGTTCAACTCCTGAATTGAGATTGGAGATTTGTGAACATTTTCAAGAGTTGAGTAATCTAGGTTCAAATCCTGGTCTCACGAACGATTTCACTACTCATTTGAACTCATCTAGGGCTATTGGAAATAATGTATCACATACATAGCTACAGTTGTGGGTGTGGCCTTGGTCGAAGTCGTGGTGGTTTAAATTCATACTAGAAGTGAGGAAAGATTGATAAGAACCATAAAAGAGAAAATAGTGGGCATAATAAAAATACTGAATATCCATGTTATCACTGTTATGACAAGGGTTATTGGTCTCATACTTGTCGTACACCAAGACACATAGTTGAACTTTAATAAGAATCAATTAAAAATAAGGGTAAATGATCAAAGGCTCAAGTCAATCACATTGATAAGGCTGAAAATTCTGAGTATGGAGATATGGATATTAGCCATTTGGATGTTACTGATTTCTTAGCATAAATTATCTTGTCTATTTGAACTATTGTTTTAATGTATTTAAAGTTGTTTCTATCAAATATGCTTCTCTTAATTATGTTTTTATGTATCTTTTAATGAAGAATAAATCTTATTGGCATCAATCCTGAAGATTTATGTCTTGTTGATAGCGCAACAACCAACACCATACTCAGAAATGATAAATATTTTTCTTCATTGGTAATGCAAAAAACCAACATTCAAACTATATCTAATAGTATAAATCTGATTAAAGGCTTTGGAAAAGCTAATATTTTGTTACTTGAAGAAACAAAATTATGTATTTATAATGTATTTTATCCTACCAAGTCTGAAAGAAACTTATTGAGTTTCAAAGATATCCGCAGAAATAGATATCATATAGAAACAACAACTAAAAATAATCAGGAATATCTTGTTATCACAAATATAGTTTCTAGTAGAAAATGCATATTAAAAAGTTGTCCTGTGTTTTCTTTTGGCTTGTATTATATATTTATAAACACCATTGAAACACATGTTATTGAGAACTAGAAGTTCACCAATACAAACCAACTATTTGACAATGTAAACCAGAAGTTTACTAATAAATTTAATGTTTGGTATGACCGGTTAGGCCATCTCGGTTCAATTATGATGGGACAAATAATTGAGAATTCATGTGGACATACCCTGAAGTGTAAACAAATACCATAATCCCATGATTTCTCATGTGCTGCATGTTCCAAGGAAAAATTAATTATTTGCCCCTTACCAAGTAAGGTAGAAAGTGAGTCTCTCACATTTCTAGAACAGATACATGGAAATATTTGTGGGCCAATACACCCACCTTGTGGACCATTTAGATACTATATGGTTTTAATTGATGCATCAACTAAATGGTCATATGTGTGCTTACTATCTTCTTGCAACATGACGTTTGCGAGATTACTTGCTCAATTGATTAGATTAAGAGCACATTATCCTGATTATCCTATCAAGAAAATGTGTCTTGATAATGCTAGTGAATTTACTTCACAAGCTTTTAATGAACATCTTATAGCTCATGTTTATATGCAAAATGGACTTACAGAATCATTAGTTAAAAGATTGCAACTAATTGCAAGACATTTACTTATAAAATCTAATATCCCAATTTTTGCTTGGGGCCATGCCATTTTGCATGCAACAATGTTAATCCGCATTAGGCCAACAAGTTACCTAAATGTTTAATGGTTTTTTGTCAGGAATATAATATTTCACATATAAGGACTTTTGGGTGTGCGGTATATGTGCCAATAACACCACTACAACGCACCAAAATGGGTGCTCAAATAAGGATAAGAATATATGTTAGGTATGAATCTCCTTCAATCATAAGATATTTAGAACCATCTACAGGAGATGTATTTACGGCACGATTTTCTTGTCATTTTGATGAATCATTTTTCCTAACATTAGGGGGAGAAAACAAGCAGCTGGAAAAAGAAATTAGCTGGAATGAATTATCATTGGCTCATTTTGATTCTCGTACAAAACAATGTGAACTAGAAGTTCAAAAGATAATTCATGTACATAATTTAGCTCATCAAATGCTAGAAGCATTTACTGAGCTAAAGACAAGGACAAAGTCACATGTCCCAACTGTTAATGCTCCTATTAAAATTGATATCCCTGAAGGACAACCTAATATGAATGAATTTAAAGCATGCTTGAAGCGTGGGAGACCTGTTAGTTCCAAAAATAAAAATCCTCAAAAAAGAAAAGGAGTAAAGAATATAGATGGTCAAATCGAAGATAATCAAAAAAAGTTAATAGCTCCAAAAAAGTCATCTCCTGAAGGGTTATTATCTCCAGTAGAGATATCTTCAGAAGATAATGTTATAGTCTTAAAAGAGACCTAAGTACTTGACATATCTGAAAATAATGAAATCTCAATAAATTATGTTGTGAATGGAATCCGATGGGATCAAAATAAAGTCAACGTTGACGACAAATTTGCTTATCATATAACATATGATGTAATGAATGATAATGAGGATCATGAGCCAAAATCCATTAGCGAGTGCCAACAAAGAAAAGATTGGCCCCTATGGAAAGATGTCATTAATGTAGAATTAAAATCATTAGAAAAATGAAAAGTATTTGGACCTATAGTCCTTACACCTAAAGATGTAAAGCCAATTAGATGTAAATGGGTTTTTGTAGGAAATAAAAATGAAAAGGGTGAAATAACAAGATATAAGGCACGTCTTGTAGCCCAAGGCTTTATACAAAGACCTAGCATTGATTTTGAAGAAATGTATTCACCAGTAGTGGATGCGACTGCTTTTCGTTATTTAATTAGACTGACAGTAAATGAATGACTTGATTTGCGTCAAATGGATATAGTGACTGCTTATTTATATGGCTCACTTGATAATGATATTTATATGAAAGACCCTGAAAGACTTAAAGTGCCAGAAGCATCTAATTCAAGTTATCGAGAACAATACTCAATTAAGTTAAATAAGTCTCTGTATGGCTTGAAGCAATTAGGGCACATGTGGTATAATTGTCTTAGTAAATATCTGTTGAAAAAAAGATACAAAAATGATTTGATATGCCCATGCATCTTTATGAAAAGATCTAGAAGTGAATTTGTTATAATTGTTGTTTATGTTGATGATATCAACATCATTGGAACTCCTAAAGAGCTTCAAAAGGCAATTAATTGTTTGAAGAAAGAATTCAAAATGAAGGACTTGGGAAGAATAAAATTCTATCTTGGATTACAAATCGAGTACCTAAAAAATAGGATCTTTGTATATCAAGAAATTTATACAAGAAAGGTCTTAAAGCGATTTTATATAAATAAATCTCATCCATTATGTACCCCAATGAATGTAAGATCTTTGGAAGAAAATAAAGATCCATTATGACCTTGAGTAATTAGCGAAGAAGGTGATAAAGAACTAATTGGTCCAGAAGTATCATACCTTAGTGCTATTGGAGCACTAATGTATCTTTCTAATCACACACGTCTTGATATATGCTTTACTGTTAATTTATTAGCAAGATATAGTTCTTCACCAACACGAAGATATTGGAATGGAATAAAACACATTCTTCGTACCTCAAAGGCACAATGGACATGAGGTTATACTACTCAAATATATCTAAACATGAATTGATAGGTTATGCAGATGCTAGATTTTTATCTGGTCCACATGATGATAAATCACACACAGGCTATCTGTTTTCATATGGAGGTACAACTATCTTATGGCGATCTAAGAAACAGGCTATATCAGCCACATCATCTAACTATATAGAAATTCTAACTATACATGAAGTAAGTCAAGAATGTGTATGGTTGAGATCAATGATGTATCATATATGAACAACTTGTCATTTATCTTTATGCAAAATGGTACCAACAATTCCATGTGAGGATAATACTGCATGTATTACCTAACTTAAAGAAAGCTATATCAAGGGAAATATGATGAAGTATATTTCACCAAAATTCTTCTTTAATTGTGACCTTTAAAAGGATAGTGAAATAGATATCCAACAAATCTGTTCAAGTGAAAATCTACCAGATTTATTCATAAAGTCACTTCCCGATACAATTTTTGAAAAGCTTGTCTATGACATAGGCCTTTGAAAACTCAGAGATATTAACTAATGTTATCAAGAAGGGGAGTCGATACACGCTGTACTCTTTTTTCCTTATATAGGTTTTGTTCTACTAGGTTTTCCTAGAAAGGTTTTTAATGAGTAGAACTAGACAATGTATCAATGAATGATGTATCTTTTTTTGGCTAGGTTTTTATCCCATTGGGTTTTTCCTAATTAAAGTTTTTTTAATGAGGTACATTTATAATGGACATCCAAGGGTGAGTGTTACGAATATTAATTATGTGGATATCCATTAACTCATATTCATGCCAACTTGCTCTTCTAGTCAACTTAATCTATAAGATCAAATATCACTATTCATTACTGTAGCAAAATGATTTCAATCAAATAGACAAATAATCAAAAAAATTATTCCAATCAAATTCTTTATTCTTTCTAAGATTTGGATGAAGTGGCTCTTACCAAAATGATATATAGACAAGGAGGAACATATAATTCCTTTTAAATTTATTTTTTATTCCCCCTTTTTCACTTTTTTCAAAGAGAAAATAAATCCATCTTTTATTAGTTATTAAGCAGAAATACACACTTTCTATAGAAAACAAAAGAGACATAGTAGTTATATAAGAAAATACTACACATAATAAGATATTGTCATTGCCTTAGGTGAATCACATATTACGTGCTTATCACTTGTCTTATTATTTGGTTTTTGATTTATTTAAGTTTCAAAATTGGATTTATGCTTTCATTTCATATCAAGGTTCAAACGTTAAAAATTGGTTGGGTTTACTAATATTTTTGAAATAGGAAAAAGTTTCCTATAGAACCCCTAGATCACATGTTAACTATTTAATTTAATCAATTATTTTTTTGGAATGTTATTATTTGATTTTTTAAGGAAAAATCTCATATGAAGCCACCGAACTAAAAAATAAAAAATAAATCAGAGTGGTAAATTCAACAAATCTTTAATTGGGACATAAACCCTATTTAAAATTTCAAGGGTAAAATAACTCTAAATGCTTTCATCTTTCTTATCCTCTCTTTAAATATTTCTCCTTCCATTCTCTTTTCCTAGCATGCCTTCTATTTCTCCCTCCCATGACAACCCAAGTTTTTTCCTTCCTTATTTTATCTTTTTCAGTAGTTATACACTATATGTAGCAACTGTAAAAAGAAATACAATGCATAGGAGGAAAAACTGAAAAACTTCATATACATAATGCAAGTGACGCCTTCAGATCACACTCATTAGCTTCTTTCCAATGGGCATTTTCATTATCTGTTTCCACACCCAATGTCCCTTCTCTCTTCTCTCTCTTCTTCGCTCCTTCTCTATACACACGTTCTCCCAAACATACTCTTGAATTCCCATTTGCATTCATTAGAAGTAGACGTAGACACATAGTAGTAGATTTTATTCTCTTCGATCTTTTACTTTATCTGTTCTCTCTCTACAAATTTCCAGCTATTTAGGTTTTTCTTTCATTCTGTCCTTGATTTCCAAATTGGGTCTCTTTTGATTGTGGATTAGAACTACATCAGATTCCACTTAGAATTTCAATGCAACCACGGCAGGGCATGTGAATTTCAATTCACTCGCTAAGCTCACTACTACTTTCTCCTCATCCTTTGTTCGTCTAATTGTTAGGGGAGAAAACACGATGAAGAGGGAGAACAGAAGGGATAATATACAAACTTTCAAAGAATATGAGATAGAGGGTGAATGGTAGAAAAATCAATTTACCTATATTTTAAAATCCTAAATTAGGCTTATAACCTAATTAAAGATTTGTTAAATTTATCAACATAATTTTGAATTTTATTAGTTCAGATGGTTTTATATGGGATCCCCCTTTTTTTTAAAAAAAAATATGATATTGGGATCGGTTTTAAAAATAATCAGAAATTTAGAAATTCGAATTGGAAGAAAAGAAGTTACCTATTGATTATTTCAAATAGAACCTATATAAAATATGTAAGAATAGGGGTGTCCTCTTGTGTAAGAGTGGAAATCAATATGATATTGAAATCTTAGTTTATTTAGTAGAGGTAATACTAAATATGACTTAGATTTTATGACAAATTTAATATTTTTAACAAGCCTAATAGGTTTAGAAGTTATTTATATTTAGGATGAGAAGCTATCTTGCAATCAATTGTAAGGACGGTGACATCACGTATTTGCTCGGAGTGCACTCGACGTTATGGTTATTGGTTATTCTTGTTTACGATCAATTTGCCTTCTTATACTTTTATAGTTATTTAGGATTTAGTATTTGGTATTATCAAATTAGATTTAAGTTTTTAGGGTTAAGATATAAAAATACCTATGAGTTTTTATTAAAAGTGCGCTTAACACTATACACTTTTTGAATGTGTAAAAGTATTCACAAAAAATCAGGGCAAAAATACTATCAACATTAAATTCTTAACTGACATTACATGCTATATGAAAATACCAAAATACCCCTTAACTCAAAAAAACACCCTTCCCTCCCCACTACCTCTCAACTCATCCTCTGCCACTCTTTTTGTTATCGAATAACAATTTTGTTATACGTGTAAATGGTTTATTAAAAAGAGTAAGTAATAAGTAATATAAAAGTGAGTAGAGTATCATTCCTACGGGGATTGATCACTAAGTACCAAAATTGGTAATCTTAATTATATTTAATCGATTGATTAGTTGATGATTGAGATTACAAAATAAAAATGATTAAATATGAAAGCAATTGATATGAAAACAAATATGAGAAAAAACCCTAGGGGTCAGATTTCACTTAGCAACTTTTGGATTGAATCACCTATCTATTTCAGTCCAATTTATTCCATATAATTGATAGCTGAGTTTCCCTAATTTAATTATTAGCCTCTTCCTAGTTCAAGCAATTCTATAATTAATTGCTAATCCAATATATCCCTATATGAATTAGAACAATTAATCATGCATTAAGATTTATAGAACTCATTAAGGCTACACAACTCATATGAATATATTCCGATTTCATATGCAAGTTATGGTTTTAATTATAGGATTGACACACATACATTTCCTTCTGGTCTCAGCATACATATTAAAATCATTTAAAAAATGGACAATCAATTGAAAGAAATAAGAACAATAACCAAAACTCAATCATGAAGAAAAAATTAAAACTAGATTTAATAAGTTAAGATTCAATCCGTCATTAGGAAGCTATATCATCACCCTAGAAAAATGAAAATTTAGCTCATGATGAAATTAAAGATAAAACCAAAATAAATTGAAAACTTCATAAACATTGCATAAAACTTGATTATTAAATTCCAAAACATAAAGATACAACTACAAGATGCAATGGAAATGGAAAAAATATAGCCTTTCTTATAGGAGTTAAAACCTTCCGTGTAAGTGGCAACTTATACCATCCATGAAAGAGGTCTACCTAAACCTTCTAAGAAGGAGGCATGTAAGAAACAATACAATGCATGAATTGAACTCTAAGATAGTACGTCTCCTTTTGTCTTCTACTCCTCTATTTATAGATGAATGTGGTGCAAAAATTTCCACTTGTTAGATATAAATCTTGACTTTAAGCCACCAATGTTGACCTTATGGCAACCTTACTTCTTAATTGCAGCCGAATTTTGACAATTAAAATGGTGGAATCTCGCATTTTTGTCTTTATGAAAGTTGTAAATTTGGATCTTAACTTGAAAATGCATGTGAGAGCTCCTAATTTCAACATTTGCAGCTCAAGTTATGATCAAATTAGTAGGCAAAGGTCAAACTTGGACAAATCCACATGCTCAACTTCTAAACAAAATTCGGAACTCTTGAAGGCAAAACTGGATTTTGGTCTCAACATAAAAGTTGTAGAAATTTTTCTTATCTATCCATATAAAGAACGTCTCAATCCGATATCTAGAGCTCTAAATATTATCTGAAAACTGAAACAGGTTCAAAATTTAATATTTTTTAATAAATTCTATTTTATGTCAAAATCATTATTTATTTATCAATTACACCCAAATTCATTAAATTAAGCTCAAATATCATATAAAAAATCTTCATATAAGGGCAAATAAATATGCAAGTATTTTACTTATCAAATTTCATTACCACAGATAAAAAATAACAGTTGACAAATATTATTATACACTTCAGAACATGGAGGAATTAGATACTACAACTAAATTTTGGATTGCTTAGAGGAAAACAAGCTCTTCTTGCAATGCTCCATGACTCATTTTTTGGTGCATGTTTGGTTTAAATCATTGACAAGAAATCCAAAGAGAATATGATTTAAATCATAAGCATTTGGTTGAAAGACATTGTGGTTCATCATCCATTCTAAAATGAGATTGAAGAATAGGAAAATTGAAAATACTGAAAAAAAAAAGCAAAAGCTTCAAAAGGAAGAGGTAACCTGAAGATGACCTCACTGACTTGGAGAGAAGAGTTGTTGATGATGTTTGAAAATGATGAAGTAGGTGATCAATCGACATTTGAGAGGGAGAGATTTTTCGTATTGGGTTAGTTTGGTATTTTTACATTGTAAGTGATGATAGTTAAGGGGTTTTAATAGTGGTGTTATTTTTACTCTTATTTTAAAAATTTATAGGTAGTTTTTCACCCAATAAGAGTTTATGGTGTTTGATGTTCATTAGAAATTAGTTTATGAGCATTTTTTCTCCTTCATCCAAGGGAGAAAGAGTCAGGTTCAAGAGTAAAGGGAAGGGTAAGGAAGGAAATCACAAAATACAGATATTTTTTATTTTTTAAATATTATGAGTCTCACTAAGGGAGGTTAGCTCTTTTAACAATAATGTCATTTTTCTTATGATTTTGTAAATTCATAGGTATTTACTCTTTCGAAAAGCATATGGTATGAGGTGCATTATTGATAAAAAATTATGGGTATTTTGCACCTTAACCCAAGTTTTTGCTATAGATGATTTTTTTTGTTGGCAAACAAATAGAAGACTTTATCAATTTTTTTATAATATCAATCATAATAATATATTAATAAATTATAAACATGAATGATTTGAAAATATATTTACTCATGAGCATAGCAGAAAATATGCATCTCGTGATGATGAGTTGATGACAATGACAAATGGATAAACATTGTTGGCTTAATTTCGACCTGAATTTTTCTTCCCATCAATTCCTTGGATCATGTTGCAACTCGTGGAAATCACAGACAAAATTATTATAGTCAACGTCATATTTAAATATTTTTATAATAAAATATAATATGAAGGAAATAAGAATTTAAAAATGGATTCATATTTTATTTTTGAAGTCATCTTTATTTTGGTATTTAAATAACATGCCTTTTATTTAAGACTCCAAAATTTAATTTGAGCCTCCCTATTGCTAATTTGAACATTTTGATTTAGTCCATGTCAGTCTCAGATTTTTTTTCCCAGTATTTATCTGAGATTTGATCCTACCAAATTAAATTTGAGATTTTTTTTTTTTTGCATAAGAGAACTGTTTACCTTAATTTGGAGCAGTTCTGACAACTTGAATTTTGTATTTATAATATTTTAAAGCTATCAATACTGCTTAAAAGAAATTAAAGTAACAACACCCTTACTCAAATTTTCAATTCATTGCAATTTTTGAAGAAAAAATGAGTCACTTGGAAGGAATTGATTATCCCAAATATAAGTCACTTTGTGGATAATTAATTAATATTTTCAAATATTATCCTTATTATAATTTATTAGAAGGTGGATTGAAGTCTAATATAGTGATTCTCTCAAAAAAAAAATTAATAAGTTATTCTCCTCTCCTTAATTAATATCGATGAGATGATTGAATGTGAGATATATTAAGAAGATAAACTAGATACTTCAATGATTAAATTTATGAATTGAATTTTTATATGACCTAAAACACCTCGAAAACCCAATATTCAATCAACGATCAACTCACAATGAAACCAATGAATTTTAAACTAAATAAATATTGGTTTTAATCCGTTTTTTAATTTAATTATTAAGCTAAATTCTTTGGATCACTACTTTTAAAGGTCTCCAAGGTGCTCATGGTCAAATTGAAACCCACCCAAAAGAGATATATGAGAAAAAGTCTCCATCTTTAATTTGGGTTAAAGTCTAGTTTTATTTTAAAAATTTTTACTTAAGAGCGTTGATATTCGGAAAATTTTTTTAAAAATCAATTTTGCCTTGAAAATATAAACCTCGTGTGTTCTGGTTTGCTAATTCTGGTTTTGTTGGTCAGTGTGCATCTTGGGATAAGCTTGTGAGGGTGGACACGGAGGAACGGTACGAGCCACTGAAAGAACTTGGTTCGGTTGGAATAATGTTAAAGATTCTAAATATATTGTATAAATCCATAAAAAGGAGCAGCAGCATAAGACTTGATGAAATACTTCTAGTCATAATGATTCTATATGTAGTATCTTACATCCTGAAAATTATAAAGAATAAGAAAGAGTTGGAATTAGAATAGAATAAAATATGTTAGAGTTTCTTCTAACAGGAAGATGAGGCATAGTTATGGTTTGTGAATAGCTGTTACCAGTCAGGAACTCCTAAGGAGTAAATAAGTGTTCAACATACTGATCTAAAACCCAGCCTAGGCTATATATACCCTTCCATCAAGGCTTGCAATAGTTTTACCAGCGAGGTAGTGTACTTAAACCAAATCTCTATCCAAATTACTTTCTAGGCTATATATATATATGATCATATAAATGATATACTAATTGATTATTTTGATTAAATGAATAATCTAGATATTATAAAGTTATTTTGAATATTACTGGATTACTTTAAATATTATCGGTTTAACATATTTTGGATAAAATATCATTTGATTATGTCTCACAAAGTGATTTGAATAGAGATTTGATTTAGGGTCACTCCCTCGCGGGTAAAGCTGTTACAAGCTTTGATGGAATGTTATAAATAGCCTAGGTTGGATCTTAGAACTGTACGAGGAAACTTATTTGTTCCTTAGGGGTTCCATGACGAATAACTACTATTCCCAAACCATCACTGAGCCTCATTTTCCTATTAGAAGAAGCCCTAACATATTATATTATATTTTAATTCCAACTCTTTCTTGTTCTCTGCAATTTTCAAGTTGTAAGATACTATATGTAGAATCACTATAGTTAGATGTATTTCATCAAGTCTTTCACTACTGTTTTCTCTTATGGGATTTATACAATATATTTAGAATCTTTATTGTTAGATTATTTCAACATGTGGTATCAAACACCCTGCCTAGTATTTTTTGTATGCTACTTTATTTTTCTGTTTTGAAAAATAATATGAAAATAATACACCCGGGGGGCGTTGAATAATATTTTTGATTCACTTATCTCGTGGATGATATATATACATGTCTCACTTTGGGAATAGTTATGTGCATGGTTCCCAAGTATTTTTATACTGTGTTTGGATGTTAAAACCAAATCATGATTTTAACTTTAAATTATGGTTTGGGTAAAAAATATCCAAGCACTAATAAAAAAGTCAAAAGCACTTTTTTGCCCTCAAAACCATGGTTTTGGAGAAGTTAACATTTTTTATTTTTTTGTATATGGGTCCCACCTCATTTTCTCTCTCTTCATTTTCCCTCTTTCATTTCTTCTATTTTCATCCCTATGTCCCTTTTTTTTTTTCCAAATACCTATTGCAAAAAAATTATTGTGTGGTTTTTTTTAAAGAATCATTACTCATATCAAAATTTATTATTCTCTCTAGTTTTAAATATAAGATAAATTTAACTTTCTTTAAGAGATTAAAAAACTAATTAAATTATTTTAGAGTATTTATATTTTAATTTTTCCAATAAACTAATTAATTTGAATAAAAAAATTATATGTAATTTAAGGATACACAATATATTATATGATTAAGTAATTTATTTAGCTTCCTTAATCTTTAAAAAAAATCAATTCTATCTTATATTTAAGACCGGAGGGATTATTTATTTCAATATAAAATATAGTATTATTTTGAATAATTACTATATATAAATTTTTTATATAATTTATTAATACATATATGTTTGAGCTATTTTTTATGATGTTATATAATTATCCAATGTTATAATTTTAATTTTTTAGACAAATTTATTTAATTTTAGGTATTATTATGACATTTAATGTTAAAAATATTTAAAATAAAATCTTATCTTTTTATATGTAATTATCACAAAAGCTAATATCCTTTTTTGGTAATTTGACCATTAAAAAAGTGATTCTTAACCCAATACTCAAACACTTTCATTTTATCAAAATCATTTTTTTACTATATATATATATATATATATATATATATATATATATATGTTTGATTTTTTTTTATGTTAGATAATGGATTAATGTTATAATTTTAATTTTTCAGATAAATTTATGTCATTTTTTGTATTTATTATGAATTTTCCTATTAAATAATACATAAAATATAATCTTATCCTTTATATATAATTATCATAAAAGCTAATATCCTTTTTAGTAATTTGACCATAAAAAAAAGCTATTCTGATCAAAATATCAAACACTCTCATTTATCAAAATCAATTTTTTCCTATAATTTATTCTGTCAGAATCTATTTTCAAAAATCACTTTTTTCACCTCCTTTATAAACTATTCTCAAAAATTTGATTCCAGACACACTCTCATCTTAGTTTTTGATGTGAGCCTTTTGATAATTGGGATGGGAAGGAAATTACTTCAAGTTTTCCCGATAACCAATACGGCCATCTTCATCGAATTCTGAAGTTCTCAATGTTGCTTTTTAGCCCATCGTTTTATCCAATTCTGAAATTACTCTAGCGTGTTTCCTTCTATCTATATATATGTATGTAACTGGCAAAAAAAAATCTTCATGTATTAGTGTTTATGGTTGTGACCCTGTTAAACTCACCGGAAAAAAATTTCCCGCGTTTCGTTTTACTTTTGTGTTCAAATCTAAAATTCCTTCAGGCAGCTTTTGGCTTTGATTTACATGAAATCACTATCTTAAAACATTTTTCCATTGATTTCTATTCATGCCGCTATTAATATTACCGGGAAACCTCGACCGTAGTGGCTGGTTTAGCGGCTACGACGACAAGTTACACCTCTGGGTCGTGAATCGGGTTAGGTTAACCTGACTCCATAAAGATGATACAGTGCCCAGTTTTGTATCCCACAATGAAACACTGTGTTTCACTTATTTTGCTGAATTGGTTTGGGGCGTTGGGCTGTCTTATTGGGTTTATTAGATTTTATTTTATTGAACTTTTTAGTTTTCCTACTGACTGGGCCTTGAGTTTTTGGATTTCCTGATTTTGCGGCCTAGTGAAACGGTTTGTTTCATTAATGCAGAAGCAAGCTTAAGTATTCGTTGGGCCATGGCTTTTATGGGCTTCAGCTTATTCCTTTTCTTTCCATCTTCATGCCATTTTGGATTTTAGAACTAGGCGTTGCGTAATGTTTAATTTTAGGCCTGTGTTTATTTTCTCGTTCTCAAATTTGTTTTTCAAGATCTACACTTTTAGTTTTGGGCCACTAGTTTTTTTTTTGTCGGCTTCAAGATTTTAATTCCTGCCCTCATTTTTAAAGCATCTGGACCTTATAAATTTACTGACGTTGCATGAATTAATTTTGTTGCTCTTCGCGCCTATGTTACTTGGGCTTTAATTTCTGAGTTAATGTTTTATTGTTGTATTTCTGGGCCTTTTATTGTTCAATTTTTTTTTCTTGGAAATCTCCTTATAGGCTCTACTACTTTTTCAATTATTTGGGCCGTTAAGTTAACAAAAAGGAGGATATATTATCCCAGTCACGTTTTAATTTACATTTGGATCAGGTATACATTTATTTTAATTCTGGACAACTTTTGTTGTTTAATGTATTGAGTTATTGATATCGAGGCCTTAGAGTTAGATTTCCAGATATTATTTATTAATTCTATTTTGTACACAATTCTTTGATGCTTTCCCTTCTTTTAAAGAAGGGAAAATGACTTAAAAATATATTGGGGACAAATTAATTGTCAAATGTAACAATTCTTTCGTTGTGTGCAAAATATCTTCCCGTCGTGTGTAAAATATCTTCCGTCGTGTGCAATAGATCTTCCATGGTAGCATTTAGCAATTAATTTGCTCCCAAAGTATTTTTAAGCAATTCTCCCTTTAAAGAAATTAAATATCTGATTAATTGCTTGGATTTAATTTCTATTTCATCCTATAAATGATTTATTTGATCAAAATATTTAAATGCTTATTTTTATGTGCCATTTCAATTGTTTAAATATGGGAAAAATCAATTTTGGCTATTTTTTCCATATGGTAATTTTGTAAAATTATTTTCATATATCATCTAATTACCTTAAATTAATTTTGGATAGTTTTTCAACTATTTGAATTTTGCAAAATTATATTTGAGTTGAAATATGCTGAAATTGATTTCTTAAATAATTTTTGGATACATAAAACAATGGGAGGGTTCTTACTTTAATTTTTGCTGATCAAGTTAATTAGTTAATCCCTCTATTAAGATGTGCATATGTTATATTTAATTTGGATGCACAAAATAGTGGAAGAATTTATCTATGATGATTATTTGGTCACATTTTGTGAATTAAATTAGTTAATTAAATTCTCGTTAAAGATTGGTGCATATTTGGAATTTAAATGCACGTAATTGATATTTGCAATTAGCATGCATCTTAGGAAATAGTCATAGCATCCTTAATGTTGCATATGTAAATAATTGATCATGGATTTTAAAACATAAACTCTAATTAATGATTAATTAACTTAATCAAAGTAGGATAATTTCAATTATTTAATCTTTCTTATTGATTAACTTAATTGCTTAAATTCTCATTAGGTTATTGGTGTATATTTTTGTTTTAAATACACATGATATTCGTGATTATCTTGCTTGTTTCCTGAGGAGTAGCTACAACATCCTAAATTTTGTTACATGCACGTTTTTAATCACATATGGCTTTACAGAATGTCAATTGTAATTAAATATATCATTATAATTAATCTTTGTCCACAGATAGATAATTATAACTGGATATTTAATTAAAGTGGAATAGAATGTCATTATATTTTCTTAGTAGTCCACATGTATTAGAAAATATAACTACATTCTAGATTCATCAATTCAAGATAAATTCATGCTATGCTAATGTCTTTACCTATAGGTAGACCTCAGTGATACAAATTTATAATTGTATAATTTACATCGGGTAAGCATACACTTATTTGTAATAGTTTTTTTTTCTTTGCCCTTTATAGTTGTTGTGTAAGCATGATAAAATTTTGCTTTGATCTTGTAGCATGATTTTCATATTTAATTGTTTAGTTTGATAAAATTTGTTAGAGATAATTGTTGAGCCTAGAAGGAGATAAAATATAACTTATTCATCAAACTTGGCATCAAGAAAGTTCTAGTACTCTGATATTAGCATGAGAGGTGACATAACATTATGAGATGTAATTGTCTCATTAAATTAATCTCAATTAAGAGTCAGTTATCATGGGTATGTAAAGATAGAGCTAAGTTAATTGTTGTTTATAGGCTAATGGACGAATTTGGAAATTCTCATAACTACTATTACATTGTTTTGTTGACTATAAAGTGACTCTCTGTAATAGGGTTATATGCCTCAATTAATTTTGGTGGAAGAGATCTTTAGTTTATTATCTCATGAGAAATTACTCCTTTTCATAAGGACATGCATGGATTAGGTATTTTATTGAAAATGTGTGTGTGTAAGTTGTGCTCATAATTGAAAAAGAATAAGACTCTAAATTAGGGCTATCAAGCCACCACAGGTGAGTTCGCCCACAGGGTTTGATAAATACATATAAATGTATAGAGCATTCAAAAACTAACAAAAATAACTATAGCAATAGCTGAGAGCTCCGGGACCCTAATCACCAGAAGCCACCTTCTTGCCTTTCGAGCCTCCTGCTTCAGCTGTAATATTTTGTTTTGAAGAAGAATGAGATTCGAGGGAATCTCAGTAGCAACATGCTTACAAACAAATAGAATGCGAAAATAGAAATGTAATGCCATGTCATGTAAGATGATCAAACTATATGTGTACACTTGCCCAATGTCAAACTACATGTTTGCCCCTTCATCTGCTCGGTGCCCCTGTTGGGTCCCTGACCACAATATGGCGATTTGATGTGTCTAGGATACTAGCTCATGTTACAGTGAATGACATATTCAAACATACAATTATCACATAGTATATGTAAGAAGAAGTTACCACCTGAATCTTTTTCAAAATTTTGCGTTTGTCCTACTCTCGGATTTCGGCTCGGCCTATGTCCAATTCCTATCAAAATTAAAGTACAAGTAAATAGTTATTACTTTTAGCATTACCGCCTTTAAATGTATGCTGCTAGTTATTTAATGCAGTTACAACAATTTTTGCACAATACAATTCTGTACAATGTAGTTTCACTATTTTCAGAAACTGATATATTGGTTAGCCAACTTTGGAAATTTATAATTAATTCTAAAAAAAATCTAATTTGACTTGTTACAAATCCAAAATGAAGATATTTCAATATAATTTTGAGGAAAAATAGTTATGTTTGCTCAGTGTAATCATATAATTCTCAATAATTTGTTAAACACCACTGTTCTAGATTGCATTTCAGAAAACAAGGCATAACTTCAAAAATTTGTATCTCCCAATATACTAGTCTAAAAATTACAAAATATATATCAAATTAAATCTCTATATCTAGAATTTAATTCTGGAAAGTTTCAGAATTTTAGGACAAGGTTTGGTCTATGAAACACCACGCACAATGTCACTATCCCAGACAGGGCAGAACCAACATATGTACACACGAACTTTATAAATTTTCAAATTGGCATACAAACATCCAAAAATCATGAAAACTTGCATAACTACACATTTTTTCCTTCTAAAGCCAATGGAATCATAAAAATTACCAAATTCATACTCCTTTCTCACATCACACACAGAACAGTAGGTTAGGGTTTATTTGTTTTCTCTTGTTTAATCACTTCCTTTCTACTTCTAATTACATGATTAGCTACTTAACCACTAAATAGTCATTTTTAAAGGGAATTTGGGTAGCATTTCTCCATATTTTTGCTTCAGTCCATAATTGAAAAAACAAGGGAAAACATAGCAAATACCACTAACAACAACACCAATAACTTGATACAAGACAAGATGATTAAGTTTTGGTGATTACCTTTTGATTTTTGAATTTCTCTCTCTAAAATTTCAATTTTCACCTTCTCTTTCCTCTTGATTTGTCTTGAAAATTATGGATTTAATGGAGTAGAAGAGGTTAGGAGAAGTTGTAGGAAGCTTAAGAGGCAAAATCACAAAGTTTTGCAAGTTCTTACCTCACTTTGTGCTTTAAAACCCTAGATCCTTCCTCTTCTTGTTCTTGAGCTTTGGTTGAACTCCCTCTCTTTCCTTAATCAGATTTTGCACGAGAAATGAAGAGGAAAGATGAGGAATTGGATGATATAGCCAATTAGTCAAATGCTTAACACATGCTTGCTTTTGATTGGTCCATGTGTAAATTCCTTTGTTCAAAATTTCCATTTCCTTTCATTTCTCTTCATTCCACCGTAAAACATAAGAAAAGAGTGGGAAAATATAGATCTCAATTATCCCATTGTCATCTTACAAGTTGTTGACTTTTGTCCTTTGACTTTTGACTATTTGACATTCCTTGATAATAATTCACCAAAATAGGCTTATTAATTATTAAGTAGTCATTTCCCTCTTTTTAGTTCCCATATATCCAAAATTATTAGGAATATTAGGGAAAAAATAATCATTCCTTTTTTTATGGCAAAATTACTGTTTTGCCCCTACCTTTTATGAATTACCGAAATAAATCATTTCTTACTTCTTTCCTTTGATTTGGCCAATTTTTGACATGTATATGGGCCATTAATCATGTCATTTTATGTTTAAATTTTGGTTACAATAGTAGGCCTTTATGTGGACATTAATTGCTCCTTTGTGTCCTTGCTTGGCCGAGTTGTGTGTAACCGGTGATTGGAAAATTTATTTTTGTAAATTTATACACACTACAAAGCACCATTTTATTCCATTAAATGTATTAATTATATAGGAGGAATATTGGTGATTAAAAATAGGGTGTTACAGGGATCATAGGCAGAAAAGTCGTGACTATCTTAAATTAAAAGTTAGAGCAAGCACATGTATATGTGCTACACAATTCTGAAGAGGTTGATGAGTATGTGCACAACCTTATACATCAAATTCAGAGGGAAAATCCCTACAAATGAGAAAGATGGTGTGCTCATCATGTAATACCCCACTTTTTCACCAATATTCCTTATATGCATATTTGTGAGATTTATTGGAATAAAATGGTGAATTGTGGTGTGTGTGTATTTACAGAAATATTACAATCACTGGTTATATGTAATTTGGCCGAGTAAGGATACAAAGAGACAATTAATGTCAACTTAAAGGCCTACTATTATAACCAAAATATGAGCATAAGATGATGCAAATAATGGCTTCATTTAAGTGTTAAAAAGTTAGCTAAATGAAACAAAAAGAGCAAGAAATGATTTATTTTGGTAAATCATGAAATGTAGGGGCAAAATGGTACTTTTTCCATAAAGTGGAAAATAAATATTTTTCCCTAATATTCCTAATAATTTCAGTTATATGGGAATTAAAATGAGGGAAATGGCTACTTGATAATTAATAAGCCTATTTTAGTGAATTATTATCAAGTAAAGCTAAGTAGTCAAAAGTCGAAGTCTAAAAGTCAATATACTGCAAGATGACGATGGGATAGTTCAAGATCAATGTATACTCCCTCAATTTTCATGCATTTTTGGCTGAGCAAGAGAGGAGAAAGGAAAAGGAATAATTAAACAAGAAATGGAATTTTTGGATCAACGAGATATTTCCACCTATGTATTACTTTGACTAATTCATTTATATTATCACTCCCTTCATCTCTTCATGCTTATTCTTGTGCAAAATAGAACGCAAGAGTGAGAGAGAGAACTAAGACGGTAAAGAAGAAGGAAGAGCTAGGGTTCTTTAAGATCAAAGGTAAGAGGCTTGTAACCTTAAGGTTTAAGCTTCCTAATCCTTCTATAATCCCTCCTACTCACTTCTCCTTCTTTGGAACTATGATTTTCAAGATAATATTTCAAGAGAAGAGGGAGAGTGGTCAGACGTATAGAGAGAGAAAGAGGTGGAAATCAAGAGGTAACTTGGTTGTTTTGGTGAAAGATGGTTCATGTAACCTAAGGGTTATTTATATCCAAGTTTCTCTAAACCATGTCCAATGAATGTCTAAATAGATAATCATGTGATTATAAGTAGAAAGGAGGTGATTAGACAAGAGAAAACAAGAAACCGACATAACTTTTATGGGAATACTATTGGATTGCCTTGTTTTAGGTGTGTGAAAGGAGCATGAATTTGATAATTCTGATGCTTCCATTGTGTTTAAAAGATAAAATTGTGTAGGGTATATGTTGATGATGAAGTGAGAAAAGCCCCAGAATGTGAAATGACCAAATTACCTTTAAAAGCTCTAAGTAAAGGCTGTCAAGGACATTTTCGTTATTCAGGCCTAAATTTGACCAATCTGAAGTCAAAAATGGATTATACACATAAAATTGTGTAGGATTAGCCTAGGTAATAACTTTTGGTAAGGTACAGTGAGATCGGGTACAAAGGGGCGATACCAGGTCTTAAGGGGCATTTTAGTAATTTAGCACTTTTAGGCTAAGTTGACCAATACTATGAGTTTGGAATTGTACATGAATGGGTAATGACTCATTTATGATATATTTGGGAATTGTAGGATTTGGTGACTGTTCGGAGTCCAAGACTTGCCCGAGCTCAAAGAAACAGTTGGAAGTTGCTAAAGGCAAGCAATCAGGTAGTAACTTGTCTTTCACATGCTATAATATGCAATGTATGGTTTGTGTGTTCATCATGAGTTGTCTAACATATTCTGAATATGCGGGGTGGTCGCTCGAGACCTATTTTGTATGGGTGGGATGCTCAGGCCAATATAACGCTCATTATTGCATGAGTGGGTGCCCGGGGCCTATTTGCACGGGTATCCCTTGGAGCCTTGTAATATATCTAGCGCTATGATAGCTTACGAGTTACATATGATGCATTGAATGCTATTGTGATGATTCTGATAAATGATGTTTGTTTAGCATGCCTTATAATGTTATAACTGTATGATTGATATATGTTACTATTGAGATTCTTTTGAATCTCACTCTTTTTCAAAAACCTACGTACAGTACAGGGAGAAATCTCGAGGGTAGGATTTTTGTATTTTATTTTATTTTAAGCATGTTTACGATGTGTTGGAAAGAAAGCTCCATCATAATATTGTCTCAAAAGTTTATAAGGTAGAGTAATGTTGCTCCATTGTAAATCAGAGTTAATTTTGATTGTTAAAGACACTTGGTAAAGCTTCTGGTTTTCTTTTTAATGAAATGCTTCAAAAAATTCTTCTTTGGCCCTCTCCCTCCCCTTTATTTGATCTCGATCGAACACGATTATCAGTCCCATATTTATCATCAATGACAAAAATGAGAGAGCAAGAGAGAGGTAATTATTGTCTTTGAATGAATTCTTTTCTTTTGAATTTTTGATCGCTTTTGCCCAGGAAAATTGAGTTTAAAAAGAGAGAAGTGGCAAGCAGAAGGTAAATACGGATGACTAGAGGTTGAGACACTGAAAACTTTAGTCATTTTGGTTGTCTAATTCCATATGTTTGGATATTATGGGATTTGTATATGTTGTATATGACTTGTAAGCATAACAACTATGTAAGAATAACTAGTAGATGAATGGTAGTTGATAAGTGTTTATGCTTCCTATTGCTAACAAAATGTGTATAAGTAATAGAATATGAGGACTAAGCAGAGGTACACTTGTAAACTCTGATAAACAAACAAAAGGGAAGAACCAGTAAGACTAAATGAGATAGTAAGAATGATTTGTGAAAATTTTATTACCCTCTCAACCCTAGGTTCAACTCCTGAGTTAAGGTTGGGGATTTGTAAATATTTTTAAAAGTTGGGTAGTCTGGGTTTGAATCCTGGTCTCCCGAATGATTTTACTACTCTTTTATACTCATCCGAGGTCATATGAAATGAGGTATCACACAACAACACAATAAACATTTTACAACATAGTTTATAGATCAAGTCCTAGGCAAGTATAGAGCTGATCCTAAATTAATTTATACCAAATTGAAGTTCTTAGCATACGGTCCAAGAAATCAAGTAACATCTTAAGCAAGCTACGTTATCAATGGGTTCACCTTCTATACTAAAAAGCAAGATGATTGAAGCAAAATGCAAAATAGTGGTCTAACTCTTGTAGCTAAAATCATGCATTTATCGAATTCCAAAGATAGAAATACTATCTATGCAAAGATGCCATATTTTAGGGTGATTGAGCACATCTAGATGTTGGATTATATTAGCTTTCGGGTTCCCATCTTCGGTTGCAAGTGGGTAGCCAATAATCATAGCTCGAGAATTGATGACTTATACTTGATACATTTGAATTTGAACAAGGAAGGGTATAAATATAAGCCTTTCATTTTAGCTTCTCAGACTAGACAAGTGTTTTACATCCATGATCCTTCTAAACATAGATGGTTATTGTTTTGTTGACAAAAAAAGTGACTGATGAGATGGGTGATGGAGTTAAGGATGATCTATTCAATGGTAGGTCACTTGAACCATTAAATTTGGATGAAGAAGATGCTTTATACATTAGGCATGATCGCAATGAAGGCATTTGGGTTTTAAATATGGGAAAATTATTATTTGATAAGAAGAAAAGAATTCAAGCTAAGAAGAGTAACTTGCAAAAAGTTAAGACTAGAAAAAGCAAAAGAGACACTTAACTTCTGTGTTTTGACTGTGTATTGTTGTTTTAATGATGTTGTAGCTTTGTATTTAATTTGGATTGTTTTCTTGCAACTTATATATTGTATATGCAATCAAGGGGAAATCAATAACAAAACCCCCTATTTTTTTCTAAAATAATTTTACAGATTAATAACGGTTATTAGCTAGAAACTGTAATATATGTTTCCAAAATACTTAACGGTTTTCTTACAATAGTTGTTATACATATGTAGCAATGCCTCAATACATTATGAGTGTTGTATTTGAACTGTTATAAAGTTAAAATTTCACCTCTATTTAAACGTCTATCCATTTTTCCATTTCCTTCATAATGTACTTGTCTTATGTCAAATGTAAACCCACAAATCTCGGATCCCCACTACTCCAGTCATCTTTTTTGGTTGTCGAGCATAATTTTCAGTTGAACCACACCATCTAAAGCCTTCTCCGTACTTCTTAATGAGAATTGTGTCAGTTACTGCACAAGCCTTAACATAAGTTTTCATTCATTATCGCGCTTGTTTTAGGATTTATTGTAACCAACCAACCTCAAAACCCCACTTCTCCGGTTGAAATTTGTGGCATTTGTTAGTTCTTTTAGTAGATCCATACAATCCAAAGCATTCATTATACTTGTTAGCAATAGCTACATAAGTTTCTTTGCTTTCCCTAACTCACATTGTCATTCTCCAGCCTTAGCAAGGTTACATTTTTTGTGTGTGGTCTCTTTTACTCATATAGAAGTATGATTTCCCTTCCCCATTTTGCATTCTTATTATTATTTACTTTATGTTTTGTAGATAGGTTTTGACCTCACTCATGCTCATGTTTTTTTGAAAAAAAATCAACTACTCTGTTCGAAGGTTCCTCTTATATTTCAGGCAATTATTAAATATTTACAAAAACTTTACTATGTTGATTCAATCCTATACTCTACTCTTTAATGGACGAATTTACACGTTTGCTATATGCTAGATTCTTTGGAGGTAAGAACAAATTTTTTTATGCAGGGAAGTCATTTTGTTTACTTCTTGATGATCCTTTGTATAAAGAGATAGAGCCTTATAATATATGCATGAGATAGAGTTTCTACTTTTGCTTTGCTTGTTGGTTTTGACAGTATAATAGAAAAGAAGCTCACATCGCTTATAGCCATATAATTTGGAATGGATCAAGATATTTCTAACATTGTGGCTAGGCTTAATAGAACTCATTAAGGTAAAGGGCTCAAGGGATATATAGCCTCAAGCAAGGCTTTATAAAGAAGGAGGGATCAGATGTTACTATAGAATACCATATGCTTTAGGCAGTGGAAAGGCATCGGCCATAGCATATGGCGCTCTATAGTCATATCAGATCCCTCATTCTCTATAAAGTCTTACTTGAGGCCTACAAACCCCATAGGCCCTTTACGGTAGGGAGTTCCATTGAGCCTAGCCACAATGTCAGAAATGTCTTGGTCCATCTCAAATTTCATAGCTATACTTGATGTGTGAGTTTCTGTTCTATTATACAGTCAAGACAAAGAAGCAAAGCAGAAATTATATCTCATGCATATATTATATATAGGTTTCAAACTTTTGGTTTTAATGTACATATACATGAATGAATTTAAATACATATATAAATTTGTGTACAATTTTGTTCTGTATGCATGCAAGGGGATATCGAAAGGATAATCCCCATTTTTTAAAAAAAAAATTTGCCTAAAAAATTAACGGTTCTTACATAAAACTATTATTTATGTATAAACTATATATAACTATTGTTTTATTAAACCCGTTAGCATTTATAGCAAATAAATAACGGTTGTAATATAATGCCCATTAGGTATGTTTCTACTTTATGTAATAGTTATAGTAAAAGCACCGTATGTTACATAATTTATAACAGTTGTTTACTTGAGACCCTTATTTATTATGCAAGCATTGCAATATATTATAATGGTTGTTTACGTCTGCCCGTTAATTATTGTCACAACAATGCCCATATCATAGCTTTACCAAGCCTCAATACATAATGGACGTTATATTATAACCGTTATAATAGGTCTAACATAAGTAATAGTTTGGAACCATAATTTATTTATCTAGAGCATATGTAGCACCCATATATATGATAGTTCGGGACTGTTATATATTACAGATAATAACTATCATAAAAAGTATTTTTCTATAGCAATAATACATGTGTAATTAATAAATCATCTCATTAAAAAAAGGTGAAAGATGAGTATTAAATATTCTAAAAATCATGACATGAACGCTAAAACAAATTGGATACAACAATATAATATGTAGATAACAAAAAGTTGCTAATAAAATTTATGTGATTATTTTCAAACACAAAAACATTATTGGTCAAAAGATGTGCAATATCACATGACTACAAATATTCATATATAATACTCCCTCTAATTTATAATAAAGGATATATTTGAAGAGTTGATCGTGATTCAAAATATAAGGCATATTTTTCTTTTTTGTCACTCTTTTCCTAATTTATCCTTATTAATATTCCCTCAACAATAATCAAGGAGGAGGGGGAATGAGAGAATTAGGAAAGATGAGTAGGGTATTTTAGAAAATACATGTCATATTAACTAACTTAACTAATTTTCTTAATCTAATTAAATTAGGTAAATATGTTTTATGTTACGGACTAGAGGAAGTGCCTTTTTTGACAAAAATAATTGGTGAAAAGTGAACATTTGAAAATTTTATTAAAGAGAATGACTTGAATAAAAGTGTCAGTACTTTATTTGTATAAAAGTTTAGTAGGTCATTTTGATAAAAGAATATTTTTAAATAGGGAACTTTTTAGCTATATTTTGATAAAAAAATATCATAAAGCCAATTTTAAGTCTGCCTTAAATTTTTAAGAGGGGATGTCCTATTTTATTGTCAAAATCTAGAGCGGCATAGATGAGTGAAAAATGGAATGGTAAGTGTATTTATCTAAATATGGTATACATTTGCTTTTCTAGAGTTAAAAGTACTTGTATATTAACCAAAAAATATTATTCATATAGAAACATGCATAAAAATAAGTTTCATATTGAGATAAAACCTTCAATTTGTTAAGCATAAAACTAGCCTATCTTATCTTAAGATGAGTAAATATGAGGTGTTATTGAAGTAAATCGATTGAGACTTACTGGATTCCTAAAAACAATAAGAAAATCTAGCCTTATTTTTTTTGGATGGCAATAACTAAAAACTTCATTATATATAAAAAAGGAAAATCAGTATACAACAAGTTAAATTGAAAGCAAGCTCTAAGTGAGCAATAATGATATGAGATTTAGAATACCAAGTTGTACTTTAATTGAGGCTAAACTCAATTATAAATGAGTGAAAGAATAGAGGGACCTTCACCTGCTAAAGGAGGAAGATGGTCGGAGAATGGTAAAAAGCTGAGTAGGGTGAAGAAGAAGGTGTGACATGACAAACTTGATGATCCGAGTGAACAGAAGAGTGATGATGGTATAAAATAGGGATCGTCGTTTAAGGAGAAGTTAATTGGAAATAAGGTTGTGCAGGTGTCATAGGATAACAAAGGGAGTAATGTTTTTTAAGATGCATAGGCTGAATACATAGCGGGTTCACAGTGTTATTTTCACAAGGAATCTAGTGAGTGAGGAAGAGGAGTTGGATGGTGAAGATTGTCCAACTCTCATGGTGTCTTAAGAGGAATATGAAGAATGGTGTGTGCCTTCAAAGAAATCATTGATTATAATGCTCTTATAGAGAACTATCTCGATATAGGTAATGAGAGCTAGCTTGGCTTGTATTTGGAAGACAACTAAGCCATTTATCACTAAAGATATTGATAATGGTTTTTTCATGGTCAGATTGAAGATGAGGAAGACATGAACTGAATTCACTAGGAGGATCTATGGATGGTGGCAGATCATATCTTGTTGCCTAATGATGGAGTGCAAAGGTCCATAGGAAGACTATGGTTTGGGTTCAAATCCCTCTTTTTCCATTTGAATTCTTTATTACAGCAAGGCGCATAGGTTCCCTCACGAGAATAAATTTAAAGATTGATTATATTACGTTTTCTAGTGAGAGGGGTATATATGCTTGTATCTTTGATGTTTAAAGTATGCCATCAATAGATATGCTTGTATCATCATTGTGGCAAATTTGGGCACCATAATGATGCTTGCCCATAAAAGGTAGAAACTCAAAATCTCAAAGGTAATGAGAGCATGAATTCTGGATTGGGAAATGGATTGAATAAGCCTCAAGCAGGTGCAAGTCAATCATAAGAGATGATTAATGGTCTTAGTGTTGATAAGGAGGTGGAATGCAACCAAAAATGTTCGTGAGAAATGTCAGAGCCGGTAAGACGATCGGTGTTGGAGTTCTTCCATCAATGGAGGGGTTGGGAGCATGGAACTTGGTGTAATGGTCTTAGAGACGTGAAAATGGAAATAAGTATCATAGTGATATCGACCATTAAAAGGGAGAGAATTATCTGCATGCTAAAAATAAGGATCAATAATCGCGAACAAAGGTTATGCTAAGAATCTTGGAAATTGAGAAAACTAGTAATCCATCACGTGATTCTTGTGAGGTTAACAAGCAATGCCAAAACTTGTACAAAAGAACAAGCATGTGTCTGTAAAGAAAGGCCTTTTCAATGAATTTGGAAAAGATGCTATTAATAAGAAACGATGGGTCCCATTGGCTGCAAGGAAGAATGCATCAGATTTAAATATTATGAATGGAGAAGGAAATTCTTTTAAAATAGGTATAGTTTGGAATGGGCCTTGTTATTCTAAAACCCAGGAGATAAAAACCCATTTTCTTGATTCTTCCAACCCATTCTAAGTTGTAGCGTAAGAAGGTAAAAACAAGACCATGAATAAGGATTTAATTCCTACTACTCATGACATGCCTTTAAATAACTCTATGATTATAGAGGAAATTGATGAAGAGTCATATTCACTCTCATGCCGTGAAGATGAGATGATTTTTGGAGAGAGTAAAGATGAGATAGATAATTTGACGGCTTAAATTTTAAGGGGACTTATAAGAATTCATCCCCCATCAATGGTGCCCAATGAATTGTGTCTTTTAGAATTATTGGGGGTCAAGCTCTAAATCAATGCTAGGGCTCATAAAAGAAATTCAAAGAAGATATTTGGTAGATTTTGTTGCTCTTTTTGAAACAAAAGCATCTTTCCAACAGACAAACCTATGATGTCGTAAGATGGGTTTTAATAACTTTAAGGTGGTAGAAACTAATGGATGCCGTAGAGGTATTTGGTTTGCTTAGATGGACTTAGAATATGCTATAACCATTTTGAATAAATGTGATCAATTTATTTGTATGATGATTCAAAAAGGGTCTAAAAAATTATATATCATATCAGTATATGCTAGTACAAATCCAAACTACAAAAGGAAATTGTCGGGTAATCTAAATCACATTTGTCTGAGAAATATATACCCATGGATTATTGGAGGGGACTTTAATGCAACTTTATTCCATCATGAGGGTCAATCTAATGCACAGGTGCCTACTTTGGTTGATAGAGGTTTTCTCGATGGTTTGAAAATCTTGAGCTTCATGATTTATGGTGCAATGGTCCTTTCTTCACTTAGAAGAGGGAGGGGTGTGAAAGTAGAATTGATCGTGTGGTAACTAACAGTTGCTTTATGGAGCTATATTGTGATGCTTGTGTCAAACACCTTCCTTGGTTTAAATCGGATTATCGACCAATGTTATTTCAAACCATTATAAGGGAACAACAAGTGAGAATTGAAGGTGTTACTAGAACTACTAGAGAATCGGGTCTTACTTTTATAATGGAACAACTTCAACACCAACTTCGATTAGAACTTGAACAAGTCCTTATCCAAGAGGATCTTCTTTAGGCTCAAAAGGTGTCAAACCCCTATTTATCAGAGTATTCACGCATAGTTTAGCTGGTATACAAAAATAGTATAAATATATTGATATAATGTGCATGATTACATTACATGAAATCCCACATGATTCGTACATATTAATTTCAAGTCCCAAAAGACATAAAGGATAAGTAGATGACACTAAAACTCTTGAACTGGGCCGGAACCCTCAGTTGTCGATGTCAACTTCCTTGCCCTTCGAGCCACTTCTTCTAGCAGAGTAATTATTAATTTATGGAAAGGGTGATATTCATACGAATATCAGTAGTAACATGCTATCAATCATATAAAATGCAAAAGATAAACATACAATGCAACATATGATGCAACAAATAATAATGTTGTGCACATATATGTAAATCAATGTTCAGGATCAAATGACGACTTTGTCCGAATCAAAATAGCCGTTTGTCCCTACTTGCCATTCAGTTATCATAATGATATTCATCTCGGCGTTCAGGTACAAATGACTGTTTGTCCCTTACTGGCTTTACTGCATACTTTATTCAAGATCATATGATTATATGACCCTTACTTGCTAAAATGTTCCGAAGCAGATGTCTTTCTATCTATACTTGCCACTAGCCTACCTAGACTGGGTACCCACTGACCCTAAAGGTACTTGTGCTTTTCCCTCAAGGTGATACTTGTGTTTTTCCTATACCCAGATCTAGGAATTACTACCATTCACATATCATTACATAGAACATGGAAAACAATACCTATTAGCAATCTCATAGAATATAAGAGATAGAGTTACTACCTGCAATCCTTTCTGATGCCTAGCTAAATTAGTCCTTTAATTTTTGGTTTGGCTCAGACAAATGTCAAATCCTAAAATTCCAAATGTACAATTAATGAGTTATTACTCATTCATACTTCATTCTAAAGCTCATATGGTTGGTTATCTCTACCCCCATAAACAACATTACCAAAATACCGCTAGGGAACTCGGTCTAATTCCCTTTATACTAGATATAATTGTATTTTGCCAAAAATTAAAACCAACTATGCTTATACAATTTCATGTGTAGAATCCATTTTTGACATCAATTTTGACCATTTCCATTTTTTGCTCTTGATAGTCACTAATTAGGGTTTTAAGGGTAAAATTGTCATTGCACACCCTAAATGTAAACACCCATTTAACATTTCGATATCTCCAGAGTAATAAGCGCAACATTCATAAGGCATACAAAAATAGCAGAAACATACTGATATTATTGATACAATGCTTGTTTATATACAAGAATTCCCTACAAGGGGTATATAATAATTACATACCTTCAATAAATAAAAGATCTTCAGATAACTAACTGCTTCTCCTCTCATACTAGATCAAAACCTTTAGTTGCTGGAAATTTATAGTTCTACCCTTTGAGCTGTTGATTGTTGCTAGAAAATTTATATATTTATGGAAAGGGTGAGATTCGAAGAATCTCAGTAGTAACATACAATCAAATGTATACAATGTGAAAATAAATATTTCATGCACCATGTTATGTAAGATGATAGAATGCTGTGTGCACACTGTCCAAGGCCAAACGAATGTTTGCACCCTGGCTTAACTCTGCACTACTGTTGGGTCCTAGACCACAACTAGGTTAATAGGCGTGTCCAAGACACTATGCTTAAATTACTGAAGATGGCATATCCAATAATCACATAGTGCATGAAAGAAAGTGTTACTACATGGAATGCACCCTTTGCTTGCCTAGCTTTCAATCCAATATTGCATCCGGCTCGGGATATCAATATATCCTAAAATTCTAAATTTAGGATAAATGAGTTATTAATTATTAATAACTCATTCTAAACTCATTCTGTTGGTTATCTATCACAGTTTTAACATTTTCTGTATAGTACAATTTCTGTTCAGTGCAGTTTCACTATTTTTCCAGAACTGATATATTTTCAGTTAACTTTGAAAAATCATAATTATTCTAGGAAAGTTCAAATTGAATGATTCTAAATCCTATGTGAATCTATTTAAATTTACTATTATAAAAAAAATCCAAGTATGACCATCATCATCAAGTCATTCCCAGAAATTCATCAAACCTCCCCTATTCTAGATTTCCTTCCAGAAATAGGGCTCAACTTTGAAAAATCATATCTATTAATCTACTTGTTTAAAGTTGTATTCTACCTACTAAATTAAAGCTCTATATGCCTAATTTATGAATGTAAAGTTTCATAATATTTGGATAAGATTTGACTAACGAAAAACATGTCACAACAACACTACCTCATAGGAGGCAAATCAAACAGCATTTCATTTCATCTTTAAAAATTTCCAAATTAATATACAATCATCCAAAAATCATGAACACAATTTTTCCTTCTCAATCTAATGGAACTATAAAAAAAATACAAAAATCTAGCTCCAACAGGGCCAAAATGGCCCTGGATGAAATCTTGATAATTTAAGGTAAAATGAGTTTTCATGCATTCAATCCATAAACTCCTTCCTTTCCACTTCTAATCACATGATTAACCACTTAAAACCTAATTGAAGATGATTTGGGGAAATTTTGGCAGTATTTCGCTTTAGGGTTTCATCTTCCTAAATTTACAAAACCAATAAAAATCAAGCTAAATTCAAGAACAACAACCACAACAACATCTTATAACACAAGAGGTTCAATTTTATGAGATTACCTCTTGATTTCACCACTTTATCTCTCCTCAACGCCACTACCCTCTCTCTCTTCTCTCTTGATTTAGCTTGCTAGCAATGATTTTCAAGAAGAAGATGAGGTTATGAGAGGTTCAACATGCATTAGGAGGCAAGAACACTTTGATTTGAAGCTCTTACCTTGAATTTTGGCCTCTTGAAACCCTAGCTCTCTTTGTGCTCTTCAAGCTTCTTCAAACTCTCATCTCTCTCTATTATTCATGTGCTAGCCAAAAATTAAGAGGAGGAAGAGTTGGAAACGAAGTTTAACTAATGATCTCTCCTCTTACTTTTACTTTAACAAGTACTTGTGATTGGTTCTTATTGTTTTTTTTCTCTTCCTTCTTGCATTAATATTCAGCCAAGAATATATATATATATATATATATATATATATATATATATATATTCCCCTTTGATTTCCTTGCTTTGACTGAAAATATGTGATAAAGAGGGATGGAATTATGTGCTCTTGAAATATCACACTTTGCTTTAACATGTGCTTGTTTCTAATTGGTCAACAAATTCCTTTCTTGAATAAATATGAGCCAAGTATTATTATTACTTCTTATTCCCTCCATTTGACCAAATTGGGCAGCAAGAAAAGGGAAAAATAATGGCTACTTGCTTTTATTGATCAAATGACCATTTTGCCCTTGTAAATTTTCCCATTTTTGTACTTGCTGGAAAATTGGCATAATTTTCATCAAACTTTGAAACTTTATATCTAAATATACAAATATCCAATTGGTGTGGTTTCAAAGGCTATATGACCTTTATGAAGTCTATTTTCAATATAAAAAAAATAGTATTTAGACAAATAGAAGCTCAAAATTCCCAGAATTATTGTTTGTGGACGCTGCCACTGAAGATCACTAGTTTTATTGGGCTAACTTCAAAAATACATAACTCCTTGTGTACAGTTTTAAATAACCTATATGACCTATAAAATTAAAGATTGATAAGTCTACTTTCATTATGGAAAGTTTCATAGGCATTGAACTTTATTTTGCTATTTAAAAATGCCACATAACAAGACTGCCTCACAGGGAAACCCACTGGTAGCACATCTAGTGTTTTACAATTTGTATCCAAAATGTACTTATGTTGTGTGTGACCTCTAATTGCATTATTTTGTCATTCCTTGTGCTCTTTAATTCACCATAATATTCCCTTTAATACCCTAAAGGTATAAAAGAATTTTGGGGAATATAATTATGCCTTAATGGGACACTTGCTAAACCGGGGCTTAGTAGTGTACTTGATTCAAGCTTATTCTCATCCTTTAGTTCCAAAATTTGTGATATGACATTTCTCCCCCTATTCATAAAATTTTTTCCTTGAAATTTTAGATATCAAATTGATTATTCTCGAGAGAATGATGGGATTCATCCCAATTCCGTGCATATAAGGCCTTACTGCCTAAGGACACTGCTCCATGCAAACATGTATATCGGGTCTTATGGCCTTTGTTTTCTGTTCAATATATCTTTGATTACTTAGTAATCCGCTAGCCTTTGGATATATTAATCCAACAGGTCTTATGATTCTAGGACACACAGTCCACTAGTAACTCTAGGTGTCATTGCCTTGTTGGGACACTACCTAGTATACTTAGCCTTATGGCTTATGCCGTTATACTCTCGCTATACTAAATATTCTTGTCTTAATGTCCTATACAAACATGTACACATGGACTTATTGCCAATCCGTTTATAAAAATGACTATCTACAATTGTGTCTGTCTGTCTGGTGTTCGGGATCAAATGATTATTTGACCCTTACTGGAAGTACTGCATGAGCTGTTCAGGATTAAATTACTATTTGACCATTGCTGATCATGCTGTGTGTACTATTCCGAAACAAGAATCAACCTGTTCGTACTTTCCACATGCTCTCAAATCAATATCAACTGCTATGAGCTCTACAACACAAGTGAGGAAACTAATTCTTACGGGGATACAACTATTATGATGCATATGCTACTACTTGGCCCTGCTACATTAAAACACATTCTAATGCGTGTTTATTCACATTTGAGTAGTCTACAAAGGTCAACTATGGATATGGGGTTTCTAACAATGTACTGTTGAGAGGTATTCACCACTACTATGCCCTACTACATTGTAACTCATCCCAATCTTTGTTCACGTGTCACCACAAACCATATAGGTTATGTGACCTCTAACTACATAGGTGGTGCCACTGTGGACTGTACTAGTTGTATTCCTGTAAACCACACAGGTTTACATAAGTAATATCACTGTACATCACTCTGAATGTAATATTATTGGCCATACCGCCTCAGCTGCATATTTTACACACCGCCTCTTGACCACAGGGCTACTTGTACTTTTCACTGGTGCAACCAAAACTCTCAGCTGGCCATGTCATGGGTGCATCCTGATTATGGGATTGATTAACATACTTTGATGGGGATTCCTCATTGCTGTACACCATACATGTGCCTTACTGTGACCACACAGGTCATACGATATACCATATATGTTATGTCACTACTAACCTTATAGCTTAAATCACTGTATGCCTCACAGGCTGTATTATTGTAGACTACACAGGTCTAAACATGATATAAGATGATCAACACTGGTGAGACTACAACCTCTCTTACAACTCTTAAAAAATCACATATAGATTCACTACGCTTTTGGTGCGCTACTGTAGTGTACTATTTCCTCATGAGAGCTAACAATGTCAAGATGATCCGATCGGAGTTATATAGAAACCTCCTATGACACCTGATCAAACCCTAAATAAACACTGTCAAGTATAATATAGGTGGGGTTGCACTAACTGCTCACACTTATTTGACTACCTCAATATCACATAAATCAAAAATCACTTTCCTCAATTATACCTAATAGGCATGCTAAAAACAATCAAGATTAATAGCGCCTATTCTAACCTTCACGGTATGCAGGTAATACCCTCAAAACACTACTGAAGGTTCAACATTATCTGTAAGGTTTACAAGATTCAAATTTCCTTTATGAAATAGAACCATAGTGCAACCTTAATCGCATTGCGACCCAAGCACTATTTCAGCTTAGATATATTTTAAACCTATCCTCAACCTTCAGTATCATCAAATCGAATCCTCTATGTTGGATATATGACAAAATCACTACTCATTATGCATCACCATATATCATACCTATATACCTTTAACCCCACGGGTTAGTATGAATCACTGCTTAACACAGAGAAATCTCAATCAATTACCATGCTTTAAGTTTTCATAACATCATTAAATAAACTTTTCTAGGAAGTACTCACTCCAACATAAATAGTTCAAATTAAGAATTAATACTTATTTCATCATCTACATGCCTCTAATCATTCTTTATGTAATCTAAAACTTCTAATTCAAATTCCCATATAACCTGAGGGTATTTCGATCATTTCCCAGTGTATCGAGTACACAAGTACTCATGTAATAACATATAACAGAGGTTTGCAGTAGTCAAGGAAAACCTATAACTATATACAGTGTCTAAACTACTGTACAACATGTTCTTGCTCCTTTATATCACATAACATCGCATGTTCATGTAACTTCCCAGGGGGTTACCCATCCTGAGATTTTCCTAGGTTGAGCAAGCTTAACTTTCGTGTATTCATGTGGAAACACAAATACCAGCTTTAATTACTTCTGACCACTAGTACCCTGTGACTGTCCTTGTCTCAAAAATCATGCCTACTGCCTCTAGGCATTAAAGTATTGTGTTAGGACTACATATCAGCGCCGGTACATGCATAATATCAATTATGATACCATTATCAGAATATAGCATTGGTGTTCTGATACCACCATTAAGTGTATTGATACTACTATCAATTGCACTGGTACCACTGATACCACCAACTAGGTACTAGTATTGCCTCTACACGCACTGATACCATCATTCTCTGATACCGTTGGTACCATCCTGATACCCCTATCACGAATGATGGTATTAATCCTTTATGCACTGGTATCACTGATACCACCAATTATGTACTGGTACTACCTCTACGTGCACTGATATCACTGTTGTTTGATACCACCCCGATACCATTGATACCACACTCATACCTCAGTTATGAGTACTGGTATCATCTCCATGTGCAATGGTATCACCAATACTACCAACTTGGTATTGGTATTACCTCTGAGTGCAATGATACTGCTATCTCTTTAATACTATCTTCAGACCGGTATTGTACTATTGGTTGCCCTTTAGGTCTTAACTGCTTTCTCCGGAGCTTGTCTGTTCCTTCTAGAGGCTTGTCTGTTAACTAGCCAAAATAATTCACTTCACTGTTTTCTATCACTATATAATCAAGCATATCAGTATATTATCATGTTGCCAGAACTACGCGTACTATGGCCGGAACCACTGCTCTAATAACAAAAATGTCAATTCCTGTTTAACATTTCGATATTCGCAGAGTAATAAGCGCAACGTTCATAAGGCATACAGAAATAGAAAAAAACATACTGATATTATTGATACATTGCTTATTTATATACAGGAATTTCCGACAGGGGTTGTACACAACAATTACAGACATTAAAATAAATAAAAGGTCTTCAGATAACCAACAACTTCTCCTCTCGTACCAGATCGAAACTTTCAGTTGCCAGAAATTTATGGTTCTTCCCTTTGAGACGCTGCCTGCTATTGGAAACTTTATATACTTATGGAAAAGGTGAGATTCAAAGAATCTCAATAGTAACATACAATCAAACACATACGATGTGAAAATAAATATGTCATGCACCATGTTATGTAAGATGATAGAATGTTGTGTGCACACTATCTAAGGATAAACGAATGTTTGCACTCTAGCTTAATTCTGCACCCTTATTGGGTCCCTGACCACAACTAGGCTAATAGGCATATCTAAGATACTATGCTCAAATTATAGAAGATTGCATATACAATAATCACATAGTGCATGAAAGAAAGTGTTACTACCTGGAATGCACAATTACCTCGCCTGACTATTGATCTAAAATTTCAAATTTAGGATAAATGAGTTATTATTTATTCATAACTCATTATAAACTTATTGTGTTGGTTATCTATCATAATTTTAATAGTTTCTGCACAATACAAATTCTGCACAGTACAGTTTTACTATTTTTCCAGAACTGACAAATTTTCAGTCAATTTTGGAAAATCATAATTAATTATAGAAAATTTAAAATTGAATAATTCTAAAAAATATGTGAAGATATTTAAATGTAATTTTATAAAAAATATAACCAATTCTGACCATAATCATCAGTTCATTCTCAGAAATTTATCAAACCTCCCCTATTCCAAATTTTCTTTCAAAAATAGGGCTCAACTTTCAAAACCATATCTCTTAATATAATTGTCCAAAAATTGTGTTCTACCTACCAAATTAAAGCTCTACATGTGTAATTTATGAATGTAAAGTTTCATAATATTTGGATAAGGTTTGACTAACAAAAAACATGTCACAACAACACTACCTCACAGGAGGCAAATCAAACAACATTTCATTTCATCTTAAAAAATTTCTAGATTTATATACAACCATCCAAAAATCATGAACACATATATTCCCACAAAACTTTCCCTTATAAATCCAATGGATCCATCAAAAATACTAAAATCAATCTCCAACAGGACAAAAATGCCTTTAGACAAAATCTAGATAATTTAAGGGAAAATGTGTTTTCATGCATTCAATCCATAAACTCCTTCCTTTCCACTTCTAATCATATGATTAAACACTTGAACACTAATTGAACAATATTTAGGGAAATTTTGGTAGCATTTCACCTTAGGGTTTCATCTTCTCAAATTTACAAAACTAATAAAAACCAAGCTAAATTCTAGAACAACCACAACAACATCTTATAACACAAGAGGTTCAAGTTTGTGAGAGTACCTCTTGATTTCATCACTTTCTCTCTCCTCAAAACCATTTCCCTCTCTCTCTTCTCTCTTGATTTAGCTTGCTAACAATGATTTTCAAGACGAAGAGGTTAGGAGAGGTTCTACATGCATTAGGAGGCAAGAACACTTTGATTTGAAGCTCTTACCTTAAATTTTGGCCTCTTGATACCCTAGCTCTCTTTGTGCTCTTCAAGCTTCTTCAAACTCTCATCTCTCTCTATTATTCATGTGCTAGCCAAAAATTAAGAGGAGGAAGAGTTGGAAACAAAGTTTAACTAATGATCTCTCCTCTTACTTTTACTTTAACAAGTACTTACTTGTGATTGGTTCTTATTGTTTTTTTAATCTTCCTTCTTGCATTAATATTCAGCCAAGAATGAATATATATATATATATATATTCCCCTTTGATTTCCTTGCTTTGACTGAAAATATGTGATAAAGAGGGATGGAATTATGTGCTCTTGAAATATCACACTTTGCTTTAACATGTGCTTGTTTCTAATTGGTCAACAAATTCCTTTCTTGAATAAATATGAGCCAAGTATTATTATTGCTTCTTATTCCCTCCATTTGACCGAATTAGGGAGCAAGAAAAGGGAAAAATAATGGCTATTTGCTTTTATTGATCAAATGACCATTTTTCTCTTGCAAATTTTCTCATTTTTGTACTTGTTCGAAAATTGACAGAATTTTCATCAAACTTTGAAAATTTATATCTAAATGTACAAGTGTCCAATTGGTATGGTTCTAAAGGCTATATGACCTTTATGAAGTCTATTTTCAATGAAAAATATATAATTTATCCCAATGGAAGCTCACAATTCCCATAATTATTGTTTTTGGATACTGCAACTGAAAATCACCAGTTTTACTGGGCTAACTAAAAAATACATAACTCCTTGTATACAGCTCCAAATAACTTATATGACCTAATCAAATTAAAGATTGATAAGTATACTTTCATTATGAAAAGTTTCATAGGCATTAGACATTATTTTCCTATTTAAAAATGCCACACAACAAGACTGCCTCACAGGGAAACCCACTGGTAGCACATCTAGTTTTTTACAATTTGTGTCCAAAATATACTTATGTTTTGTGTGACTTGTAATTGTATTATTTTGTTATTCCCTATGCTCTTTAATTCACCATAATATTATCTTTAATACTCCAAAGGTATAAAATAATTTTGGGGAATACAATTATACCTTACTGAGATACTTGCTAAACCGGGGTTTAGTAATCCACTTGATTCAGACTTATTCTCAAGCCTCTAGTTCCAAAATTTGGGATATGATACTAAAGCCTTCACACTCCATAATTTACATGATTCATACACAATTTTTCATTCTAAACACAATGAATTCATCAAATCCATCAAATTTCAGCTCTAACCCCCTCAACTCCCTTTGGCTAAAAGTTTGAGAATTTTAGGGAAATTGTAGTTTTTCAATTTCCAACCAACCAAACATCTTCTTTTCACTTCTAATAACTTATTTAACCACTTAAATACCATTTGCACATAATTAATCAAAGTTTGGGTAGCATTTCCACTTACGTTTTATGCATTCCAAATCACAAAACCAAGCAAATATAAGCCAAACAACCAACTAAAACACCAAGAACAAGCATAAATCATCAAGAAATTACAAGTCTTAAGCTTACCTTGCTTTCTCCTTCTTTCTCTCTTTAGGCCATGGCTTCCCCCCCTCATTTTCCTTGATTTTTCTCTTGCTTTACATGATTTCAAGATGAATATGAAGACTAGAGACAATTTCCAAGCATCTATAGGCAAGAACACACAAATTTTGCTATTAATCTTACCTTGTTTGCTTCTTGATTTCTCTATCTTCTTTCTTGTTCTTGTTTTGCCCTAACTCTCTCTCTCTTCTTGGCCAAAAATGAGGGCCAAAATGTGCTGACATGTGTTTATCTAATCACCTTCCACCTCCTTAATTTTATATAATATTTCATTCCAAAACTTTACACATGGCATATTTTTGTTTCTTCTTTTTTTCATGTGTTTTATGCCTTCCACATGTCCATATATATGGAAAAATTTTGTTCTTTCCTTGATCTACTCCCCTTGGCTGACTTTCCTTAATATTAAAGAGGAATTATTGGCTTTTTATTTTATCTAGCCAAATGACTATTTTACCCTTACATTTTCTTGAATTTTTGAACCAATTTCCATTTTCTTCTTTTCCTTTCTTTTTGACCAAATTTTTCAATGTATTTTGGGCCAAAAATTGTGCTCTTATACACTTAATTTTAGGATTCAATGTTAGCCTTTGTCAAGACAAAAATTGGGCTTTATGTCTTTTTTAGCTAAAAATTTCACATAATCACTATTTTCAACATTTAGCTACTTCAAGTGCACTAAAATTTACTATTTTATTCCACTGAATATAATTAAATTTAACAAATAATTTCGGTGAATAAATTTGGAATATTAAAAAAAGCAAATAGTAAATGGTATGACATTGGAGATAGGAACACAAAATTCTTTCATATGCATGCTAATGGAAGAAGACATAAGACAAGGTCAAGGCCATTATGAACGATGTCGATGAATGGGTGGATAACACATAAATTATTAAGCAGATAGCCATTGATTTCTTCACAAATCTTTATAGAGAGGAGTATAATGGAACCACCATCGATTTTAACACTCTTCCTTTTCCTAGGATTGAACCAGCAAACTTAAAATCCCCTGGTCCTAATGGACTGAGTGTACTTTATAGATGAGGATATTGAAACAACCATTTTCAGTATGGATGCTCTAAAATCCCCTGGTCCTTATGGTCTGAATGCACTTTTCTTTCAAAGTCAATAGGAAGCTCTAGGATCATCGATGGTGAAAGTTGTAAAGAATGCTTTTATGGATCATATAGCATGATTAGAGCCATTAACCATACCTTTATTTTTCTTATTCCTAAGAGGGAGCATCCTAAAACTATTCATGATTTCAGACCTATTAGCCTTTACAATGTTATTTATAAAGATATTACAAAACTTATCACTAATTGAATCAAATGCTTCCTCCCGCATGTTATTTCACCTAATCAAAGTAGCTTTGTATTAGGTAGAACTAGCTCTGATAATATTATTGTAGCTCAAGAGGTGATCTATTCTATGTTGAATATGAAAGGGGAAAAAAGGCTTTATGGCGATCAAGATAGATCTGGAGAAAGCATATGGCCATGTTAGATAGGAATTTATCACACAATGTCTTGAAGAACTTCAATTTCCCAATACTCTGAAGGGAATGATAAAGGCTTGCATTTCTTCCCCTTTTATGCAAATCCTTTGGTAAAGAAATAAAGCTGATATTTTTTCTCTATCCTATGGTTTAAGACAAGGCAATCCTTTCTCACCATATATTTTTGTAATATGAATGGAGAAATTATCACACATTATTCAAGAGGATATCAATGCTAATTAGTGGAAATCGATCAAACTAGGTAAGAATGGTCCACCCATTACTCATGTTTTTCGCTGATGATTTGTTACATTTTGCAGAAACTAACATAGAGTAAGTAGCGACGTTTAAAGCATGCTTGGAGAATTTTTGTAGTGCATTAGGATAGAAAGTTAATCTATCTAAAACAAGAGTATTCTTCTTAAATAATCTAAATCACACACGAGCCAACCAGATGAGTGACGCCTTGGGATTTCAGAGTTCACCTGATCTCGACAAGTACTTAGGAGCCTCACTTCACCATGAGCAGGTTACTATGGGAACCTACCAATATTTTATTGATAAAGTCAAAAGTAGATTGAGTAGTTAGCACATTTCACATATCTCCTTGGCAGGCCGTGACACTCTCATAAATTCTGTAATATCAGTTATGCCAACATATACCATGCAAACCATCAATCTACCAACTCCAACCTGTAAATCTATTAAACGAAAATCTTGCAACTTTATTTGGTGCTCATCTGATAAACATAGAAGAATGCACCTTGTCTCTTAGGATAAAGAGTTCACATAGCAAAATCGAGCGTTTATAATGAAACTTGGCTGGGGATAAGTGAATGATTGAGAGTCCCTATAGGTCAATGTTATTAAAGGTAAATATAATTGTGGCAATGATCTAATTCCTCATATTAACCCACTCAAAGTGGGATCATACACTTGGAGTGGTATTAAGAGTAATTGGCCAAAATTCCAAGAAGGGGTACATGTAATAAGGTTCAGCGATGGCACAGAAAAAAAAAGCTAGATAGAAGTGGGATAAGAGTGTCTACTTTACAGTGCACTTGGCTTTTTGTACCCTTACACCTGATTAGGAAACATCGGTTAGAGGATGGAATCAAATGTGGAAGCTTAAGATACCGCAAAGATATAAAACCTTTGCATGGCTCATGTTGCATGATAGACTTATCACCAATAAAATAAAGCACATGATGACTCTTCACACTAATGGTTTGTATGACCAATGCTTAGACCAGGTTGAGGATAAACTTTATGCCCTCAGAGATTGTAGAGATGTTAGGAGGTATAGGAAACTTTGGTTTACCCCTCTGATCATCACATATTCTTCTCAGGTTCAATAAATGTCTGGTTTTGATTAACATGAGCTACAAAGATGTCCCAGATAAAGATGCCTAGCGAAACCTGTTCATAATTATTATCTTATTTGGAGGGAACAGAATGAATGGGTGCATTCTTGTCCAAATATAGAGCTTAATAAAATTTATGCAGGAGCTAGAGTGATTCTGGGGTGTATGAATGAAGCTAAATAGAAGATGGCTTTAGTTAACCTGTCAGAAAATACGAGACTGAGAAGTTACTCTGTAAAAAGTATTGGTGAACGATGTAACATCCCAATTTTTAATTCTAGGATTTACTTAATAATGGGATAATATTAATTTTTCATAATTGAAATTTACCATGTCATCACTTGAGTTAGAAGAATTTACTGAAAATAGAATTCAATTTTAAGAAATTAAGTCTAAATCATAAATTTAGGAGAAGGAGAAAAATTAATAAAATTTTATGTGATTAAATAAAAGTATTTTACATAAGAAAATTATTATAATCAGTTAAAGATTATGAAAATTTTATTCAAGAAAAATATATAAAACCAAGAAAGCAGTTTGAATTTTAGGATAATGGTATAAAAAGTTTTAAAAAGAAATTATATTAACAATAAAATAAAAAAAATAAAGGAAAGAAGAGAGAGATGTTTGACAAAGTAAAAAAAAGTTTTATAAAAGAATGGGGGGGGGTGTCACATTAATTATTTAGAGTCAATTAACCCCCCCCAAAATTTCATTAACTATTTGGTGTGAACACCCTCTGCTTCTTTCTTTTTTTTTCCTTTTCCCCTTTGGTGTCTTTGTTGTTGCTTCTTGCTCTTATGCGCGTGGATGTGAGAGTGAAGGGAACGGAGAGATTTTTGTATGGCTTTTCTTCTAAGAAGCTTGGAAAGTGTTATTTCTCCTATCATTTATATTTTCGATCTCCTCTTTTACTTTAAGTTTTGATGGAAGAAAAAAAATTAGGGCCTGCTAGATTTGAATCTTTAAGGTTTCTAGTATATTATTTTTCTATTTGTAAAGGTATTGATGCTAGAATAAGAATGGCTATAATTTAGTTTTATGTCAATGGTTGATTTGGGGAACTTAAAGTTAGGGTTTGGTTGGAAAGTTAAGATTTATGACAATGGGTCTTTGAAACCCAAATTTCTACAATTTATTTGAATTTAGGTTATATTGAGGATTAAATGTATTCTATTTGAGGTTTATAAGGTAATATGAATATTTGAAATTTTGGATGGAGCGTTGAGGGTAGAAAATTGGGTGTTTTGGAATAAATTGAGGAGAAAGTTGTATTTTGGTGATTCTAATAAGTGAGAAATAATGATGATTTGAGGAAGAATTGATTTAAGTGATAGTATTAAGGTGAGCAATTTGGGGATTTTAAGGAGATTGGAGGAAAGTATTATTGTTAAAAATTTTAATTGAGTGAAATAGAGTTAGAAATATTAGGATTTGTGATTTGAAAGGATGATTTGAAGAATAGACAAATTGTTGTCATTTTTCTAAGGAAAGTAAAGTGAGCCAAACATGAGAGTTTAAGTACTTATTATTTATTATTGTATTAGCTAATATTCTTTTTAATTTTATTACCATAAAATTATATATTTATTGTAGAGTGAACTTGAATTTGGCTTGTTGAATTTGAATTCTCTTAAGTATAGTTCTTGTGTCAAGAACTTGAGATAACCACTTTACAATTTACCTTGTATGCTTGTTAAGGTGATTATAAGTGTATGTTGGTACTTTCAGAGGATATAAATTTATAGTATAGTATTTTACATATGAGAATGTATATATTTGAAATAAATGTTTGTGAGTAAACTTTTTAGTTAAGTGGGATAAAATTGTTTATCCTGTGATTCTAATGTTAATGATGCATAGTATTGAATATTGAATATATGAGAATAAATTATTCATGTTGAATTTTATCATGTTGAGATGTTGAATTACATATTGAAGTGTACGGGATTGTGGTGAGATATGATTGTGGGAGGTTTGATTCTTTTATACCCTGTGGTATAGTCGTCACTGTATGCATAGTGGATGGCTTTGACATTCTCAGAGCCCTTAGTATCACCCTTCCTTTGGTTAGGTTAAGGGTTAGCTCAAGAGACGTGACACCTTTCCGTATTCGAAGGTAAGGGAACCCATGGTCCAATATGAGTTTTGTAGCATTTGATCGGGTTACACCTTATTATTGGAGAGCTTAATGCAGTTTTGTCATAGAGACAAATCTTGTTATGTGTTGTAGCCTATAGGTTCTGTCAGCGGTTATAAGGATGATTGAGGGAGTTCTTTGCATATTGAATATTTCTTGAATTATTATTGTTTATGGAATACTCTATCAACTTTATATTATATATGTAATACCCCATTTTTCATCAATACACTTATATGTATATTTGATGTATATTTAAAGGAATAAAATGGTGAAAAACGATGTGAATGAATTTATGTGAATTTTTGGAAAATATTCCAATAACTGGTTACACATAAATTGGCCGAATAAGGGTATAAGAGACCGGTAAAAGCCCAATATAGTAACCAAAATTTACAAAATTTAATGATATGGTTAATGGCCTCATTTAAGCGTCAAAATGGGGTTTATCCGAAGAAATGGGCATAAAATGATTTATTTCGGTAAATCATTAAATACAGGGGCAAAACGGTAATTTTGCCGAAAAAAGGAAAATAATTATTTTTCCTCAAATTCCCAATGATTTGAGCTAAATGGAAATTAAAAAGAGAAAAATGACTAATTGATCATTAATAAATTAATTATGGTGAATTATGGTAAAAAATGGTCAAATAGTCAAAAAGTCAATGACTTGGTCAATAAGTTATGTGTTGGCACAATGAGATAATTAGAGAATCAATATTTCCCTATCATTTTTATGTGATTTTCAGTAATTAAGAGAATTATGCATTTTGAGCCAATGCAAAGGTGCCACTTGGCAAATTAATTAAGCCATGGTATTATATGATCAATTCTCCATTCTCATCAGCTCATTCTCGATTAAACTGATCCAAGAAGAGTGAGAGAGAGCTGGAGAACGAGAACTGAACGGGAAGAATGACGGAGAGCTGGGGATCATCCAATCTTGAGCTGAATCAACCGTGGAAGGGGAGAGAGAGAAATCGACTTAAAGAGAGAAAGTCCAAGAAATCAAGAGGTAACCTCCTAAACTTGTTCCTCTTGCTTGATTAAGGTTAGTAGAGTTGTTTTGGGCTTGATTATGGTTCATTTGGTATAAGATAATTTAAGAAAGCCAAAAAGACCTTAATATGTAAGTGTCTCCAAATCAAGTCCAATGAATGTCTAACTAGTTAATACATTGGTTATAAGTAGAAAAGAGGTGATTGGGCCAAAGAAAACGAGAATCCGACACAACTTTTCTAGGAATTTATTTTCCCTTCCCTATGTTGGACGTGATGAATAAATGGGAATTTGACCAATTTGATGCTTCCATTGGATTCAGGAGGTCGAATTGTGTAGGGTCTATATTGACCCTGAAGTGAGAAGAGGCCTATAGAGCGAAATGACAAAATTGCCCTTTCTAAGCCTTATTTGAGGGCTATCAAGGGTATTTTCATCATTTGAGCTTTATTTTGGTCAATTTGAGGTTGCTGATGGATTCAACACGTACAAATGTGTAGGAACGGCCTAAATCATGATTTTGGAGAAAATACTGATAATAAGGACCTAAGGGGTATTTTGGTAATTTGGCACCAATAGGCTAAATTTACCAATGATATGAGCTTGGAAAGGTGTAAGGATGAGTAATAACCCCTTTAGTGATGTTTGACAATTTCAAGACTTGACAACCAGTTTGGCCTTAGAAGTTGTTGCCCGAGCTTGAATCAAACAGGAAAGTTGCGTAGATGATAAGTAAAATATTTGCATATTCATTTTCCCTTATATGATGATTTTGTGGACTATATTTGATCTGAATGTAATCAATTTGGGTGTAATTAATAAATAAATAATGATTTTCTAGCAGCCATAGATAGTACCAGATTAAAAAGAATTAAAGAAGGCATTTAAGGGAAAGTTACTATTCACGCGGACTATTTACTATGCACTATTCATGCGGGGACTGTTCACTGTAGCAGTTTCATTGTAGCGGACCATTGCAGTTTACTGTAGCTGACGGTGTGGTCGGTTCACTGTAGCAGTGCGGTTCACTGTAGCAAATCACTGTAGCAGTCCGAAAATGAAGCCTATAAATAGAGTTTCTTGGCACCCTAAAATGAGGGGGAAGGAAGAGGAATGAAGAGAGAGAGAGAGAGTTTCTATTTTAGAGAGAGAGTTGTTATTTTTAGAATTTATTTCTTGCATTTTTTTACTTCTTGCATGCCTCCTACATGGATGGTTTTACCTCCTATATGGAAGGCCTAAGTAGTCCTTCTTTATGGATGGTATAGGTTGCCACCTACATGGATGGTTTTACCTCCTATATGGTAGGCTAGATTTTCCATTTTCATGCATCTTGTAGTAGTATTTTTATGTTTTTGTAATTAATTTTTATGCAATATTTATGATGTTTGTAATATATTTTGGTTTTGTTTTTAATTTTATCATGAGCTAAATTTTCCTTTTCCTAGGGTGATGACGTAGCTTACTAATGATGGATTGAATCTTAACTTATTAAATCTAGTTTTAAATTTTCCTTCATGATTGAGTTTTAATTATTGCTCTTAATGGTTACAATTGATTGGCCACCTTTTGGATGATTTTAATATGCATGTTGAGACCGGAAGGAGATACATGTGTGTGGATCCTATAATTAAAACCATAATTTGCATATGAAATAGGAATATATTCATATGGGTTGTGTAGTCTTAATTGAGTTCCATAAATCTTAATGCATAATTGATTGCTTAAATTCATATAGGAATATATTGGGTTAGCAATTAATTATAGAATTACTTGACCTTGGAAGAGGCTAGTAATTAAAATAGGGAAACTCGACTATCAATCATGTGGAATAAATTGGACTAGAGTAGATAAGTGATTCAATCCGGAATTTATTAAGTGAAATCTAATCCCTAGGGCTTTTTCTCATATTTGTCTTTATATCACTTGTATTCATATTTCATTATTTCTATTTTGCAATCTCAATCACAACTAATCAACCGACTAAATAGAATTAAAATTACCAATTTTGGTACTTAGTGATCAATCCTCGTGGGAACGATACTCTACTCACTTCTATATTACTTGATTACGACAGTGTGCACTTGCACTTCTAAATACACCATCCTACACTCGTAACAGTAGAGAAGCAACCAGGTAGTAACCATCTTCATATAACATGACATACATATGTATTATTTGTTATCATCATCAAAATGTCTAACATGTTTAGATTGAGCGGAGTGAATACCCGGGGCCTATCGCAGGTCGGGTTGACACTTACGCAAAATGTTTATAAATGCATGAGCGGGACCTGGGGCCTATCTTTGCATGGGTACCCCTCAGAGCTAAGAGAACCGATCAAGTGCGATGTCGGTTATGAAGTTGTATTGTATACATTGTGCACAGGCGCCCTTTGGGCTAAGAACCCGTCTAGCGCAAAGTCGATTTATGAATTACATGTTTGCACTGAATAATGTTTGATGATTTTGTTGATGATTTTATATGAGTGAAGCATGCTTGTGTGTGTTATCTTATATGTTTAATAACGTCACTACTGAGATTCCTATGAATCTCATTCTTTTCCCAAAAACAAATATCTAATACAGGGAGGAAGCTCGCGGGGCAAGGCAAAGGTAAAGGATGATGAGTTGAGGCCGAGCAGTGGATGAGCTTAGTCTAGGTTGTCTAGTCTATGGATGTATTTTGAAAATTTTGTGAGATTTTGGGTTTATATATGAAGTAGTTGGAGTGTATGATATAAGTATTGTAGAATGAACTATGTATGTGTGTGCAAGTATGTGAATATGTATATCCAGTAGAGGCATTGTATAAGTTTCTAGCATTTTGTGCCACTCTGATAATTATATTCGGTGAGTATTGGCTATTGAGTACTCTACCGTAATGTTTGGAAATAAGGTATCATAATATGAACATATAATTTACCCGCTAAACTATCTTATAATCATTCCCTGTTGAGTTCGTGTGACTCATCCCATGGTTTATTGCATTTTTTCATATGAGACTTCAAGTTTTGACTTTAAAGGGAACGTACTTTAGGTGGGATCTGAGTAGACCATCTTGTATGCCTCATTTTATTCACATGTGCCTATATGATGTATATTGCCAAACTTTAGGCCATTTTTGGTAAACTTCACATATTTTAAATATTTTCACTGTATAATGATGTAGGTAGAGTCGTTTTTACTATTTTATTATGGTGGTGTATTTGGTATGGGTCGAGCTTAAAAGTTTTGATGAATGAAATGAGTTGAGATATTTGGATTTAGTTATATTGTTATAATAGGCTGTGGTGATTACATCGAGGGCTTTAAAAGCCCTAATCCATTTATGAATTGTGTTAATTGTAACTTTAAAACCCCAATTTTAAGTATTGGAATTATATTGTGTTGTACATATGCCTAGAGTTTTTCTTACCGTGGTAGAGTTTTTTCTTCCATAGTAAGGCTTTGATTTCATTATCATGAAAGTTGAAATCCTAATAACTATGGTAGACTTATGTTTGAATGGTTTTATCTCTTTTTGTCATGGTTTACTATTCCAAAGTGTTTAGTAAAATCTTTTGTGACTGTGGTAGACCTTTAAATTTGTTTTATTCTTTTTCTACCATAGTATTACTTAATATTTTAATTAGTTGTTTGAAATAATTTATTTTATGGTAAATAGAGGAGATTGTTTCAACAATGCATTAAAGTTGAAGTTGATGGAGCCCATTCTTATGTTCATTAGACCTCCGCTTGTGGAGGGCTCATTTTGGACACTAATGGCAATATGCTCAAAGTCTTTTGCTATAAACTAGATTCAGGAAGCCCTCTCACAGTTGAGATATAAAGCTATTTAATTGGTTTGAAGAGAGCATGGGATGGAGGGCATAGACTAGTGTGTTTGAGTACTGATTCTTAAGAGGCTCTAAAGTTATTTCAGATTGACGGTCTTGATCTTCACGAAGATTGTTTTCTTATGATTAACATGAAAGGAATGTTGTCCTATAACTAAAAGGTGGTCTTGAAATATGTAGAGAGGGAAAATAATTCCTGTGCAGATTTCCTGGCGAAGATAGCCTTAAGCGACGGTCTTGGTCTATTAGTTCTGAACCGATATCATTAGCTAGCTCCTTGAATATGGCGGGGTTGCATGTTGCTTTGTAGTTTTACTTCCGTTTTCTACTTCCATTGTATCAAGAGAAAAAAGTTAAAGCTCATATTTGATAATAGATCAAGTTACTTCTATCAAGTTCTTAAATCAACTTATTATTTTACTATTATTAGTTGTTAAAATGCGTATATATACTTATAAATTCAACTATGAGCATTTGTAAATTTTTGCTGTAGCTTTTATAATAATTGTAATTTAGGAGTTATAAGTTTTCATATGGATACAGGTTTATATTTTAGGATACAATCAATCGAGCAACCTACTACTCAAGTTTTGGGGTTTGTGGCTCTCTCTCCTAGCACAAGTCTCTTCTTTAAGACTCAAACTTGAGATTCAAAAGGATCTAGTAGGGCCTTGCATTACTAGACTAACTCTGAGTTTGTTGGACACTTGTTATTTTTTTATTGTTAGTTGTTAAATTTATGATTTGTAAGTTTTCATATGAACCCTTGTTTTGACACTATTGTTATTTATTAAAATTAGTATTTGTAACTTTTCATATGAACACTTATTATTTTGGTATTGTTAGTTGTTAAAATGCATAGGTATACTTGTAAACTTACTTATGAACTTGACATATTTGATATAAGCAACTTGATCTAAATTTTGTTTTAACTTATTCTTCTTTCATCATATCTTTTTTGATCAAATTCTTTAACCAAATCTGCTGCTTCTTAACTCCATAAAAATTAATTAAATAAGTAAGTAACTGTAGAAATTTTTAATTAAACTATCATTTATAAGTTTTTCTACTATGAATAAAATTGAGGAAGGAAATAATAGATTATATTGGAAGGAAATGATGAGATATTCCGATTTGGTATGCTAACAGGAATAATCCCACCAAACACCACTTTCTAGCAAGTTAGGGAATTTTTCCTCCTTCCTTAAAGGTGATCTATAATTTTCAAGATTCTTTAATTGTGGACTTGAATTGACCAAAATGCCCTCATACATTATATAAATTTTCAATCAAATCTATCATATTCATCATTAATACTATTCACAAAGAAAAGAGAAAATAAGATGGCACAACAAAAAAAAAGGAAAAAAATAAACTTGATGAAAAGTCTCATTTATAAACTTTTTGTTTGAAGATACCTAGAAAATGAATGAAGTAAAAATTTAAGAAAACTTGATTTACTTATGACATTTACATATTTGCTTTGTGCTTGTTTCATTAAAAAAAACTAATGCTCTGTTGGCCTAAATTACAACAAGTGGGATTAAACCCTTTGGCCTCCTACTAGGAAGGGAGTATCCAAACTACTAGACTACTGTAGTTATTTTGTTTTACAAAGCATAAATGAAGAGAATGTAACAAAAGTTCTTGTTGGGCTATAGGATGTCACTTCTATGTGGAGCCCAAGTTCTAATTGTTTAGCTTTATTTATTTAAAATTTTATGTATTTCTATTTTGTGTGTTTCCTATTTTATGAAAAAGGAAAAAAGAAAAGGAAGAAAAATAAAATGAAAGAAATAAAATAGAGAACCTTGAGAGTAAGCTGCAAAATTGTGTGTGAGGGAAAAAAGGAATTTTATATATAGCTCTTGTGAGAGAAAATATTTTCAGTAGCTTTTCAACTTGAGCAGTTTTGATCTAGCTGACAATCAAAAGGAAATTTCTTGTCGGATTGATCTAAATTTTTTTATGGATGTTCTAGATAAAGAGCTTCATTTTGGATGGTTAAATCATCTATTGAAGTCTTCTATTGCCCCTAAATTTTCATGAATGTTCATTCACGTCTACTATAGATTTTCCTAAGCGAGTATGATCAAGTTGACAAGCAGACAATGATTTCTGGTTTGATTGTCCTAAAATTTTGTGGAGGTGTTCAAGACATATAGGTATTAAATTTGAATGATGGAATCATGGATTAGAGCCTCCTACCTTCTTTAGACTTGGCTTGAACTTTGGTATATGTTCTGTGACTGCAACTTTTACGTTTGGTGATTTCTGGCACATGCAGATTGTACCTTTACCCAAGAGATATGTATTCTATTACTCTATTTGATCTTCTATTTTATTAATATAACTCTTCGGTGATCTTTGTGGACAAGGTGAATTTGTAATTATTTCTAATTAAACAGATGATGTCATTGAGATATAAGGATGATGATTTAATGATAGACTACTTAACTCCTTTTAGGGAATTCTCAATTAGCTCTTTTCTATGGGAATTAAATTTGAGAAAGAATTTTAAGGTTTATGTTTCTTTGGTACATTACCTGGCCCTTAGGAGACTTTCAGATTGTCTCTAACTAATGCTGCACCTGATGGAATTATCACTATGGATATTGCTAAGAGTGGTGTCTTAAATGAGGAGACGAGAAGAAAATCACAGGGATCTTCATAACATTTAGAGGCTTTATTTACTAAATCTAGGGGGACAAGTAAAAATCAAGGCCCCAAAAATAAAGGTAAAAGCATGAGCAAATCAAGGAAAATTATAAAAATATCAAGTGTCATCATTGTGGAAAGAAAGGGCACACCAAGAGATTTTGTTATAAATTGAAGGAAGAAAATAATGAGAAGAAAACAAATCCAAGTACCAATGAAGAAAGGATGAATGTAACTTTAGAAGATATTCTCTTAGTTCAGGAATATGACTCAGCTAATCTTGCTCAGGATGTAATTACTTGTATGGTTGATAATGGTGCTTCAGTTCATGTTACATCTAGAAGAGATGTATTCTCTACTTACTTACCAGGTGACTTTGGTGATGTTAAAATAGCTTATGGAGGTAGGACTAGATGCGCAGGTATTAGAGAAGTCTGATTGGAGACTTCAAATCCAAATTAATTCTTAAGCATGTCAAGCATGTCCCAGATATTCAGTTCAATCTTCTTTCTGTTGGTAAGCTGTGTGATGATAATTTTGATAGTTTTTTCTTAGGTGATAATTGGAAGCTCTCTAAAGGTTCAATGGTTAAGGCTAGAGGTAAGATATATTCCACTTTATATCTTACTCAAGCAAAAATCTGTAGAGAGATTATTAATTCAGTTGAATTAGATAATAAAGATTAGCTTTGACATAAGCGGTTATGTAATATGAGTGAGAAAGGAGTTATAGTGTTAGCTGAGAGGAATTTTTTTTTTGGCTTAAAAGAAGTGAATTTGAATAAGTATGATTACTGTTTAGCAAGAAAGCAGAAAAGACTGTCTTTTAAAGCTACCCACCAAAAAGAAAATCTAAAGTATTAGATTTAGTATACTCTGACATTTGTGGTCCTATGAAGACTATGTCTCAAGGAGGAACTTATTATTTTGTGAATTTTATTAATAATCATTCTAGAAAGGTATGGGTCTACACTTTGAGATCAAAGGATCAAATGTTACCTATTTTCAAACAATTTCAAGCCTGAGTTAAGAGAAAAAATGGAAAGAAATTGAAATGTATACAGACTGACAATGGTGGTGAATACCTAGGTCTATTTGATACTTATTATGCTAGATATGATTAGTTTTGATGATGTCAAATATAGAGCCTGTATTAGGAGCAAAAAGTTTACGTAATGTATTTATCATATATATTGACTAACTACTATGTTTAATATGAAATATATCTTGTAGATAGTCAAGCAAAGATTAGAAGATATCATGTTGAATTATGGAGAATGATCAAGAACAAGATTAAGAAGCTATTGAACAAAGAAGTTATCAAATATGGGGGAAAGTAGTCAAGAAAAGAAAGAAGTTATTGAGTTGAATTGATGAGAATGATCAAGAGGAGGAAGAAGAAAGAGGTTGAAGACATTAGTCAAGAAAGCAAGGAGTTATCAAAAGGATTTTAGAGAATAATCAATAAGAAGAAGATAAGAGATTAAAGAAAGGAGAACTTATAAAATATTATTAGAATATCAATATTCAAGTTCTTATATTTGATCTGAGAAGTTTCTATGATCAAATGAAAGTTAGAATGTCTTAATTGGAAGTTAAAGTATCTTGTATGCAAGTCATATCAACTTCACTCAAGTTATACTTCATTATTACTTGAGTTGCACTTCTAGAAGTGATTTATATATGTTTTACTCTAGTTAAGGAAGATCTACTTGAGTGATGATCATATTTCAACATACTTTGTTCAGCTCTGTTTTCGTTCAGCATGAGAGAGGTTCGATAATTTGGTCATATCACTTAAAACACAAATTTAATTGAGGTAAAATTTATTTCATATTAAAGTAGACTTAGAATGTAGTTTATGGATATCAATTTCATGCTCAAATATTGTCAGATGAAAGAGAATGAACTTCAAAATTTTGGTGCTTGAAATCAACGCTATGTTGTAGACCAAATGTTGCAAATTGAATCATAAATTTTGTAATTCAATGTATTTGGGATTGATTCTAGTTACAGTGAAAAGTAAACTTAAAGAGCTTTCCATAGATAAGTCATGCACCAAATTTAAAGTTACAGTAGAAGAGTTATGCCTACTGGAAGTTGACCTTTGTGCCAAACTATCTATGTTCTAAAAAGAAAAAGGGCACTTGGGTGAAGAATATGCCACTTATGTAATGAAAAGAGAATTTGTGAGGTACCTTATGGTAACTACTTGGCTTTTAAGAAAATTCACTCAAGCACTCAAGTGATAAAGCTTTAGTTACAAAATTCCAACGAGCCACTCAATAGTGTCAGATCAAATAATAGGTTCAGAGATAAAATCATTCAAATGATGTGGTAAGCACTTGAGTGATGACCATCACTTGTAGGTCACTTGCAACTGATCAAAAATTTTGTAATCTAATGAGAACAGATCACTCGATTGACAAGTTATGTACTCAAGTGATACCACCTCTTCCTGTGCTTCTAAATCAAGATCACTTGAGTTATAAAAGGATCATTTGAGTGATGACCATTACATGTGAGTCACTTGAAGGTGATTATGAGGTGATGAGATCTTCCACAAAGAGATCATTTGAGTATATGGTAAATCACTTGAGTGATCCAAGATCACTTGCAAGTTACTCACAAATGATCAGAAAGTGCTGGAATGTTCTAAGGTAAGATCACTCAAGTGATAAGTTGAGCACTTAAGTGATATGAATCACTTGCAAGTCACTCGATAGTGATAAAGTTCATTTTCACATATCCAAGGCATATGCACTTGAGTGATAAAATGTCAGTCAAGTGCTATTGATATTAGTTCTTTAAAATAGCGTCTGAGAGATTTTGATACTCATTCTAAGTGTGATATAATCTTGTCACAATACTTCATACCGCTTCTAAACATTACTAATCACACTTATGTATAAGTTTCAAGTGATTAAACATGGATTAAGCTCAAGATCAACAAAAAGTTGCTTTGTGTCAGAAACTTCAACGGCTACTTTCTACGAACTTCTAATGGTCATATTCTCAAAGGGGAGATGAAAAAGCTTAACGGAAAAATACTTTTTGTCCACCATAAATATAAGATCATTCAAAATAAAAAGATAAAGGAGCCTATACCTACAATGTAATATGCCAATACTTTAAATCTTACCCGATCGAAGCTTTATAATCATTCTCCCACATTGTACTTCAGTGTTAAACTATATCTACTTGATAGAGAGAAATATTATCTCATTGTAATCACTTTATCCTTGTGAGAGTTATTTAAGATTGGGATCTTAAATGGGAAACAAATTGTAACCTTACAAATTGTAAGGGGGAGTAATTCTCAAGTAGGAGATTAAGCTTGAGGTTGTTAAGGTTCTTAAGTACTCTTCAAACTTGAGGGATTGTAAAGTCTTTTCTTGTGCCAAATTAAATAAGAAAATAGTGGATTGAAAATCTCAGGTGGAGCCTAGAGACTGGAAGTAGGTTATTGATGATTGTACCAAACCAGGATAAATCACAGTTTGCATCTTCTCTTTCATAAGCTCTTATATTTCTAGCATATATGATCTAAATAACTGCCTGTGGATTTATGATCCATTACTTTCATACTTATTGATTTCTCTAAGATGCAAAAATATTTTCAAAGTTCTTAAGCTTTTATCTTACACCCAATTCACCCCCTCTTGGTTGTTAGCCGATTCTAAGATATTGTAGAGAGCATGTACCCCTAAAAACACCAAAGTTGAATGGTTTGGCTAAGAGAATGAATAGAACTCTTGTTGAAAGAGTTATATTTATGTTTTCATATGCTAGATTGCCAAAACTCTTTTGGTCTGAAGCTTTGAATACTGCAGCTCATATTGTTAATCTCTCTCTATATGTTGCTTTGACGTTTGAGGTGCTGGATAAAATTTTGCATGGTAAGAATGTTTCTTATAATCACTTGCTTGTGTTTGGTTGTAAAGCATTCATTCATGTTCCTAAAGATGAGAGAACAAATCTTGATATGAAGACTAAAAAAATATATCTTCCTTGGTTATGGTATGGATGAGTTTGGCTACATGTTGTATAATCCTACTAGTAAAACATTTGTTAGAAGTAAAGATGGTGTTTTCAATGAGGACCAATTGATGAAAGGCCTTAATGAAGAAGAGGAATCATCACCCCTTAACAGTTGTGTCATATGGATTTGATATAATTCCCCCTGGTGCCCAAAACAATCAATAAGGTGAAGTTGATATTGATGTTCCTATTCCTACAGTGAGAAAGGAACATGAGAATGCTCAAACAGAGACTCTTGAGGGCACGTTGAGAACAAGTACTAAAACTTGTCAACTTTTTCTAGATACTCAGTACATGAGTATGTTTTACTTACTGATACAGGGGAACCAGAGTGTTATAATAAAGCTATTGATGATGAGCATAAGGATAAGTAGATTAAGGCGATGCGAGATGAGATGCAGTCCTTCAATGATAATCACACCTTTGAACTGGTTAAATTTCCTAAAGGTAGAAAAGCATCGAAAAACAAGCGGTTGTTTAAAATTAAACATGAAGAATACAACCCAAAGCCAAGGTACAAGGCAAGGCTTGTTGTTAAAGAGTATGGACAAAAGAAAGGTGTTGACTTTCATGAAATCTTCTCTCTTGTAGTCAAAATAACTTCTATTCGTGCAGTGCTTGGTTTAGCTATTAGTCTTGATTTGGAAATTGAACAGATGGATGTGAAGATAGCTTTTGTTCATGGTGATTTAGATGAAGAAATTTATATAGAACAATCTAAAGGGTTTAAAGTAAAAGGGAAATAAGATTATGTTTCTAAATTGAAGAAAAGTCTTTATGGTTTGAAGCAGTTTCTAAGGCAAAGGTATAGAAAATTTGAATCCATCTTAAAAAAGCAAGGTTACAAAAGGATAGCTTCTAATAGATGTGTTTTTACACAAAAATTTTCTAATAATGATTTTATTATCCTTTTACTTTATGTAGATGATATTTTCATTATTGGAAAGAATATTTCCAGGATAAATGACTTGAAGAAACAGTCAGGTAAGTCATTTTCCATGAAGGACTTGGGTGTTACGAAATAAATATTGAGTATTTCTATTACTCGAGATAGACAAGCAAAGAAGCTAAACTTGCCACAAGAGAAGTACATTCAAAAGGTACTTCAAAGGTTTGACATGAATAAAGCCAAGTTGGTAAATAGTCCTCTTGCTCCTCACTTTAAATTGTGAAATGAAAAATGTTCTACTACTGATGAAGAGAAGGAGCAAATAAGGAAGGTCCCTTATGCTTCAGCAGTAGGGAGTTTAATGTATGCAATTTTATGTACTAGACTTGATATTGTTCATGTAGTTGGGGAGGTGAGTCGTTATCTCTTTAATCCAGGTAGAGCCCATTGGAAAGCTGTTAAATGGATTATGAGATATTTGTGTGGTACATATGGTTTGAGGTTATCCTTTGGTAACCATAAACTTATTTTAGAAGGTTATATAGATACTAACATGGCTAGAGATATTGATTCTCATAAGTCTACATTTGGATATTTGATTAACTTTGTAGAGGAACCTATTTCATGGCATTATAGATTACAAAAGTGTGTGACTAAGGTGTGGGTTAAAAGATTTCTCCAACAACTTGGTGTTCACTAAGAAAACTATGTTCTATTGTGTGATAATCAAAGTGCAATTCACCTTGCTAAGAATTGATCTTTTCATTCAAGGTTGAAGCATATTGATACACATTACCATTGGATATAAGATGTGTTAGAAGATATGCAGTTTGATCTTAAGAAAGTTCATATGGATGATAATAGTGCTGATATGTTGACAAAAGCATCATTGAGGGGTAAACTTAAGACTTGCGGATTGATCGTCGGAATGGTAGACCTTTCCACATAGTCGTGAGGGGGAGTTTTGTTAGGGCATAGTATGTCACTCCTTTGTGGAGCCCAAATTCTAATTGTTTAGTTTTATTTTTTTCTATTTTATATATTTCCTATTTTGTGTGTTTCCTATTTTATTAAAAGGGGAAAAATAAAAGGAAAGAAAAAGAAAAGGAAATAAATGAAAGAGAGAACCCAGAAGAGTAGGCTGCAAGCTTTTGTGTGAGGAGGAAAGAAAATTTTATATATAACTCTTATGAGAGAAAATATTTTCAGTAGCTTTTCAACCTCAGCGGTTTTGATCTAGCTGACAATAGAAAGGCAATTTCTTGTCAGATTCATTCGAATTTTTGTGTGGATGTTTTAGACACATGTAGTTTCATTCTGAACGGTCAGATCATCCATTGGAGTGTTCTAGGTTCCCCAGAATTTTTGTGATTGTCTATTCAAGTCTGCTGCAGATTTTCCTAAGCGAGTTTGATCAAGTCGACAAGCAGACAGTGATTTATAATCTGATTGCCCTGAAAATTCTTGGAGGTGTTTGAGACATATAGAACTTAAATCTGAAAGGTAGAATCATGGATTGGAGCTTCCTAACTTCTCCAGATTTGGCGTGAACGTTGGTATATGTTCTGTGATTGCAACTTTTGCGTTTGGTGCTTTCCAGCACAAGTAGATTGAATATTCACCTAAGAGGTACATATTTTATTGCTCTATTTGATATTATATTTTATTAATATAATCTTTTGGTGATTTTGTTAGACAAGGTGAATTTGTTATCATCCTATAGTTAAACTTTGTATTAAAGCATTGATTATTGTATTCCTTTTGAAGATAGTGAAATCTTTTTGCTTTGGGTCGTGATCGTTTTCTCTCACTCACATTAGGGGGAGATTTTTCTAAATTAAATTCTTATGTCTCTATCTGTTATTTTGTTGCTCTTTTTATTTTCTATTTTAATTGACTCCATACGATCATTTTTTGATGATTAGGAAAATTTAATATATGTTGCACTCTTCCTAGCTGTTCTAAACTCATAGTACACAAAATGTCAACATGTTGAAATGGCTCACTTGTTATTGGAATTTTTTTTTTTGGGTGATTATAAGTACAAAGTTGAGTACAATAATAAATGAACAGGAAAATTACTATAAGATTCTAAGAAGTGAATGTACATATAATCACACAAAACAAAACAAAAAACTCCAAATAACAAGTGAGCCATTTCAACATGTTGACATTTTGTAGACCATAAGTTTAGAACTTGTAGTTACATATTCTTCACTTTTTATGAGACATTTTAGTTATTATATTTTTTGTTTAGGATTTCACAGTGCTTTTCCCTTAACGAAACCGAATACGCAGGACCACATTGAGCACGAGATGTATGGATAATATGAGTTGGAATCTATGTCTATGTATGTATCGCCAACAAACTGTGTATTGGAACGCATTATTAGTTTGAAAGTACGTGAGATAAAGCCACAAAGGAAACCTTTTTGTCGCAGCGAGGGCCAGCCGAGTCCTTGATAAAGATTCTGCATCTGGCTGGCTTCTAGCTAGATTTATTAGACGGTTTAAATTTAACGTTTTACAAGAAATATTATTAAAATTATTAAAAATAAATTAATATTGATATGAAAGCACCAATTGCACGGTTTAAATGTAAGTATACGCCCTCCAATAATCTAAAACATAAGTTATGTTTCAAAATATTTGTCTTGCTCCAAAATTATAAACACTATTTAAGTGTTGCTTAGTGTGTTAATAATTTTTTTCCTGTATTGTTCTTAGATTCCATTAAGAATTCAAATTAGAACAAATATTATTATATGCAGAAAAGGAATGCAATTTTTTAAACAAATTTAATGAGTTACTTAACTTTTATCTTCTTTTCTTATACTAGTGTATGTGAAATTTTTTTTTGAAATATAACTTATATTTTAAATCGAAAGTAATACAATTTATAATACATAGTTTGATCAAGAAAATTTATTATCTAAAGCCATAAAAATATGGGTTTTGATTTTCTATTACCAATTTTTCAAATATAATTATATTTCTATGTCCTCTCATAAACAGTATCAAAATCAAGATTTTTTTTAATAAATTTTATATAAAAGAATGCGAAAAGATATATGAAACATGGTAATAAAGAATCAAGATCGATGAAAACCTTTATCAAACTCACAGCCTACAAATATTTTCAATTAATTATAGCAATGAGGCTGCTTTGTGAGTAACTCAGCCATTGTATCTGATTCTGATCAAACTCTTCCATGACAGTTTAGAGTCAATGGATAAAAACAAAATAAAAGAAATATTGCAATGGCATTAATAGAGAAAAAGTAAAGAAAAAAGAAACAAATTTAAAATGATTGAGACAACAGCTGAAACTCCAGCCTGTCTTCAATGCTGCTACTTGAAAGGTATGATTCAAACAGTGGTAGGTAATGAAACCTTTACATCATTCTTTTCTTTTTCACTAAAAAAGAACCTGATGAACCAGATCGATCGCATTAAAGTAAAGAAAATTTCTGATAATTTAGAGTCAATGGATAAAAACAAAATAAAAGAAATATTGCAATGACATTAATAGAGAAAAAGTAAAGAAAAAATAAAAAAAAAATTGAAAATGATTGAGACAACAGGTGAAACTCCAGCCTGTATTCGATGCTGCTACTTTAAAGGTATGATTCAAACAGTGGTCGGTAATGAAACCTTTACATCATTCTTCTCTTTTTCACTAAAATAGAACCTGATGATCGCATTAAATTGAATTTACCTTTTTTGTTTTTTGGTTGAAAAGCTACTTCGAAACTTGGTGAAATAGAAAAAGTAATTATCATCTAATTAAATTATTACCTATATTTAATTAAATTATCAGAAATCTTCTTTAAGTTATTGCTAACTTTTTATCAGAAATTATTCAGATATTTAACGTTTATAATTTTAATAATAATGAATTATAATTTAAAAATAAAGTTGACGATAATTTAGACATCAATAATAATTCTAAAAAATACGAATAAATTTATTTTTTCAAAAAATTAATTTTTAAATTTATTATAATAAATATCATGCTACTGGATTTTTCTAATTTATTAAGTATAACTTTTATCTTTATTCTTTATATCCAATATTATAACCCCAGGGAAAAAAACATAAAAGCCAAGTGCCTCTCTCTCTCTCTCTCTCTCTCTCTACATACTAAAGTTGGAAGCAAGAGACATATGATATATTCAGTTTTCACCAAAAACAACAGAGACATTCACTAGCTAGAAACAGAGGCACAGAGATTGTTAGAGCTGCGCAACACCAAGAGGCCATTTTCTGAACGTAAGAAAACAGAAACCATTATTCCAGGTTCAGTAATTATGCTAGCCAGCCTCTTCTTTATGTTCTTCTTCTCTTTCTCTAAGATATTAATATAAAATTCAAGTATTTACTGAGTTCCTTGATCTCTTCCTTGACTATGATGCACTTCATCGATCTCTAAGTTAGCTCTCCGTAGTTTCATCTTCTTAAAGAAAACAAAAGCACCTCGCTCGTGGAGTATTATATAATTCATCTTTATCTTTAGAGCTTGCTAGTGTAACTAAAAGCCTTTTTAGAATGTTTTTATTTCATTAATGCTTTTCTGCAAGTAATATTTTATTATTTTGATGATTGTTTCTCCCAAGCAAGCTAAGTGATTCCGGAGGGAAAACCAGTAAGAAAAAACCTAAAAAAATGCATCGCAAGAACTTCGATCATAGCTAATAAAAAACTTCATACTTATGGATTAGATAGCTTGGTAAAGTTGCAGAAGGGTATTGTGGTAAATGTAAATGTACTCTCAACGCGCTATAAATTTGCGGTGGAGACACACTATTCTAATAACCCTATCGCTTAAGAATATATTCTCTTCTTCTTCTTCTTGATTTTTCTTTTGTCTTTTGTCTTAACGAGCTGGTTCCTGTGTCTATATATATATATATATATATATATGAAAATAGCATATTTCATTTGGTTTTCGCTGTAAATGAAGGTTAATACTGTCATTTTTTGTGAATTTCTTCTCACAGGTTAGGATATCAATGGCGTCTAGTGCCTCCTCAAAACCCATATATGAGATGGTGAGTCACATTATCGACATAAATAAAGAACCACCAGAAGATCTGAACACATCCACGTGTAATATCTACAGAGTGCCACGTAGTCTTCGGAATCTGGACGAAGAAGCCTATACTCCTCAATTGATCTCTATAGGACCTCTTCACTTTGGCTATGAACAACTAAATCCAATGCAACACCAGAAACTACGATACTTTGGTTACTTCTGGGTTCGTATCAATAACAATGAAGAAGCCATGAAAGGCTACAAACAGTACCTTGAAGCCGAAGAAGAAGCTATCCGCCATTGTTACGCAGATAATAACAAGAAGTTATTACCTACCATCACTACTAAGGAACAGTTGGTGGAGATGATGCTGTTGGATTCCGTATTTATCATGGAACTATTTTTGAGGATTCAAGAGAAGAAACCAGAAGAACATTACAAAGATGATATCATAGTGAAACAAACATGGCTGAACAAGAGTGTACGGCGGGACTTACTGCTTCTCGAGAACCAGATTCCATTGTTCATCTTGAATAAGCTATATGCTACTGTGGTTCCAGACAGTGATAAGAAACATGGAAAGTTTATTGAACTTGCTTATGAATACTTCAAGTGTTTTCATCCTTATAAGAAGAGCAAATCGTATTACGATGAAGTTGAGAAGCCAAGTAGTGGAGATCATCACAAGCTCTCAAAGTCAAGACTTTCCAATCAATATTCAGTTCAGTCCCAGAAAGATTGTTCCTACAGGTTTGCCTTGTCGGTGAAGAACTGGAAAAATGAACCACTGCATTTTACTGATATGATTAGGTGGGTATATATTATTTTTACCTTGAAAATAACTGTTATCTATATATACTGAAAGGGATACCTGCCTGGATGAAAAAGATATGCACAAAGGTACGCTTATAATAATAAAACTATAGTATTAAAACCCAATTTGGGTTGGCCGGTCCGACTAGGAATCGGTGAACTAGTCCATAACCTGTTCAATTAATAGTTTTGGATGGGTCAATTAGGTTGATTTTAAATGTTTTTCTTTTTTACTAAGCTTGAAATGATGTTGTTTTGAGTTAAAAAAAATAGAGAAAATGACAATCAATCATATTTGTATTTTAATAACTTTGATTTGTTCAATTATATGAGGTTTATACGCGAATAGTCTGTTTACTTGTTGATCAATGCCTTTTTTATTTAAATATTATTATTTTTGAGGTTATACATGAATATTTTTGTATATTTTAATTTAATTATAATATTTGACTCATGATTGGGTTAGCTTTAGTTCAACTATAGTTGGACTACTGACTCTTAAACCACACTTCCTTGATCGGTTCAATAACCTGTATAATTTTACATTGCTTAGAACACAAGGAACTAAAGGGTTTGATTTGATCGAGCAGGTACTTCTACCTCTACAAGGATCTGACTCTTCGTGAAAAAGGATCATCTTGTAATGCTCTTAGGACTGCAACTAAGTTGCGGGAAGCAGGAGTGAGCTTCGAGAAAGTGTTCGACAAAAACTTACTCGACATAAAGTTTGTGAAAGATCCAATCTTGAGCTGGTTTCTGTGCTTAGGATGCATCTCAAAATTCAAATGCTTCAAAGCTCGTTTACAAATCCCACAGTTAAAAATAGAAGACACAACAGAATGTGTCCTCAGAAACCTCATCGCCTTCGAGCAGTGTCACTATTCCGATCAACCTTATATCTGCAACTACGTCTCCTTCATCGACTCGCTCATTCACACCAAAGAAGATGTGGAGTTACTGGTTGAGAAAGAAGTGATTATTCATGAACTTGGGAGTGATAAGGAAGTGGCGACTTTGGTGAATAGTCTTTGCAAACATGTTGTGACCGACAAGACATGTTATAAAGGCATTATAGATTGCCTGAATGAACATTACCAGAAGGTTTGGAATCATACCATGGCTTCGTTGAGGTTGGTGTACTTTAGAGATCCTTGGAGGGCAAGTTCAACTGTGGTCGGAATTGCTGTTCTGATATTTGCAGTCTTCAACTTTTATAGGGTTGTTAAATCATTATATTTGCATCACACATCTCCACATTGGTTTTGATATATTAGTATTAATTAATGTTGATTCAGTAGGTTGATTATTATTTACTCATTAAAAGTAATGAAGGGTGAAATGTATCTAAAATGATAGGTTCAGAACTGTTGAAGTAGTAATGTTTATAAATAATGCATCGTGCCAAAAGAAGTGCATGGTGCTACTATATTATATTACAGGTATAATTATCTTATTATTGAATTGGAATCTGTCCTTCATTTGGTGAAGATGATGATGATGATGATGGTTTTAGGCTGTGAATGAGACTTACAAAAATGATGTTTGATTGGATTGAGGCTCATACTCCAAGCATAGTCTCACTCCATAAAAAGCTTCTTCTTTGGTTTGTTTCTCTTGCTCTGGGTACGTTCTATATATATATAACCCAGCAACACAATTCCTTTTGGTTGAAAAATAAAATGATATTATACCAAAAAAACAGTTCCTTACAATACACATACAACAAGAGAAAAACAACAAAAATTTAATAAAAACTTAGGCAAGGGAAGACTATTCTTGAGGTAGCTGTAATTTTCTTCAATTTTTAATATAATGCCTTTGTGTTTTTCTCTCCTTAATAAATCCTTTAATTTTACTTTGTTGGCATAATTAGCTTTTGGACATGGGTTAAAAGTGCTAACAAAGCAAAGTTGCATAGGTTAATGATGTCATAAAATAAAATTAAAAGATTTAATAAGGAGAAAAATATATAATAAGTACCAAATTAAAAAGTAAAGAAAACTACGGAAACCTAAAAAATAGTTATTCCCTTGGACAAAATAAAACAATGTGCTAAGACTAAGTCCTAGAAAAGAGCTAAGCGTATTGTTGATATCTTGCCAAAAGATGCGATTGGACCTATAACAATTAAGCCCTAGCAGGAAAACTTTCTTGTCAACACAAATTAATTAATTTCCAATTCATTCCTTTCTGGATAAATGACGTTACATGTTTTTGAGTGATCCAACCAAGGGCTATACTTAGATAGTGGAGCATGAAGTATCTTTGGTCTGAAAATATCTTGTGCCAAAGAAATTCTTGAGATGGAGGTCCAAACAAACAAATATTATAGATTGACAAGAAGTCAATTTTCCATTTTTCGTGCTTAGCTAAGACTATGCTCCATCCCTTTTCGGACGCATGTTCTTGGTAGTAACTAAGAATACCTATAAATGAGATGATGCCGGGAGGGCTGTGTCTCAGGTGGCCAGACTTTTCCTTCACGCATTGAAATGTTTTCTTGTTCCAAATACTCCCTCAATTTCTTAATATAAGAGTAATCAAATAACTAATTTATAAATATTAAAAAAGTTATTCACAATAGTTATGTATAATAAATGTGTTTATTTCCCTATAATACCATTTCTAAGTCTAATTAAGTGTATTATAATTGCTCTTGATGAAAACCCCTTCAGATATATGCAATCAATATGAATACTATGGAGAGAAAATTATAAATTTGAAAAACAAAATTGATTGATTTCTTATATTTAATATTAAAGTAAATTTCCTATCTAGTTTCTATATTTAGGACTAGAGTATTACTTATCTAGTTCTTAATATAAAATAATTGATCTTATTCTTAAATGTAATATTTATTTATCATTTTTATCATTTTTTTAATTTACGTATATTTATGCTCTCTTAATAATAATCATATAAAAAAAGATTAGAGAATTAAATAAAAAGGATTGAAATATTTAAGAAAAAATTAATCCCTTATTCCCAAAACTTTAAAATAGGAGTTCTCGAAATTTAGTTGGCAATATTAGAAGAGTATGTATAAGCTGTTATAAGATGGCTCACTAAAAAGGCTGATTAATTAATTGGAATTGACTCACCATTGCCTCACTCTCCATTTAAGTTGGCTTACAATTAATGATCTCGTCTCCCCATCTTTTTATCTTTTGAATGAAGGGTTATGGGGCAAAAATGCCCATGTATTTTTTCTAAAAGGGCATTCAGCATCACATTTTTTTTCCGAGAGCATAAATGCCTATCAACTTTCAAAAACAGGGCTAAATTATCATGATCGTTAGAAGAGCCATGTTGACCGTTAAATTAAAGGATTTTGACCCAAAAAAGAATGACTGGACGCTGAGTTGGCAATGGAAGGGAAGCACATTTCATCTGACATGAGTACAGTGGCTGGGGAGTTGATAACTTTGGCATGAGAAAAAAATCCCTTCCCCCCAGCATTGTCGAGTTCAGTAGATTAAAGCAAATCGTCATCAGGCTCCCATCTGATGAGCGCGTCCTTCGTCGAGTTCAGTAGATTTAGGGTAAATCGTCATCCGGCTCCCAACTGATGAGATCGTCGTTCTATGTCATCCAAAATCTTTGAATCCTTCACACAAGGGCAAATCGACCGTAGTCATCCTGCTCCCAACCTGGTCGCAAGGGAAGAAGATTTAAGCAAGGAATCGCATTGGTCCATGTGCTCGATTCAATTGAAAGATGAAGGGAAGAGATGGAAATGTCTCAGCAAGGAGTCGTTCTGGTAGTTGTTGAACGAATCCTATTCAATTTCTTGCTTCCTCAGAACCTGAAATCGCATTGGTCCCTATACTGGATTAAATTTCTTGCTTCCTCATAACCTTTTAGGAAATATCGTAGCAGATTCAGCGGCGTCATAATTGCTTGTATGTGTTCAGTATGACCCAAAATTTAAGCTTTTGCAATTGGTATTGTGAAATCCCATTAGGGCCATTGGTTTAATGTGGCTTGATTTAACTTTGATTGAGATGTTTCGGTACAGTAAATTTGCTTTGAAATCACTGATATGGTTTAGTTGGGTTGAGGGTATAGTAAGCTTACTTGTGATGTTTCGGTGATATTTGTTTTAGATCAATGGGAGAAAACAGTGAGGATAGCACTGTGAACGAAGAGGGAAAAATGGACAAAAATTTGGAAACAAAGCATGCCAGGCAATTGAAGGAGGTAAGTGAAATTTCTGTTGTGGCAAGAAATTCTTGGGCGCATATTAAATCAACATTACATGAGGGACATAATAGTAATGTAGATGGTAGTGGAGGTTTCTGTGGGGGGGAATAAAATAGACAAAGGGGTTGGCTACAATGAAGTAATTGATGCCGAAGGGAATAGGAGGGTTGATGACATAGTTGGAGTTGAAGGTACTGCAATAGTTGAACATGAGATTATTGATGAAATAGAAGTGTTAGATGGATATGAGGATGATTCAAATAGTGAGGGTGAAAGTTATAAGGGTGAAAGTGGAAGTTTTGACATAGATGAGAGTGTGGAATCAGATTTTAAAGTGGCGGATGAAGAGGGAAGTGACCATGATGATGATGAAATGGTCCCCTACTTAGCTGATGGGCCAATAGAAGAAGTGAGAGGGGGTGAAAAGTTAGTAGGCTAAACTACAAGTCCATTCTTTATATTAGGTATGAGCTTTGAGAACAAGGAGGAGCTGAAGAAAGCATTGAACAGGTATGCAATAACACATAGGGTTAAGCTAAGAGTTGCAAAAAGTGATAAAAAGTTTACGAAAGTTGTATGTCAAGAGGGCTGCCTATTTAAGTTATATGCTTCAACATATGGGGTCTAAGTAGGGTTCATGATTAAAACTGTATTGGAAGAGCATAGATGTGTAAGGGTCTTTAAGAACCCTAGAGCTTCTGTGAAGTGGTTGTCTGAACAATTTAAGGTCAAAGTTTAAGAGACACCTCAATTTAAAATCAGTGAGATGAAAAATGAGGTGGAGCGTGATCTAAAGGTTAATGTCAGCATACACAAATGCAAGAGGGCGAAAAGAAAGATCATGCAAGATATGGAAGGGAGCTTCAAAGATGAGTTTACAAAGTTGGAGGCATACTGTAATGAATTACGCATTTCAAATCCTTGTTCGGATGTTAGTATAGAGTTAAGTAATGATGCATTGGAGCAAGGAGTAAGAGTCTTCCGAAGGATGTATGTCTATTTTAATGCAGCAAATGTATGTTTCCAGTAGCTATATTTGACTTCGTTTAGTACTAATTTAAGTATTAATTCTTTAACAATTGTTTTGGTGCAGGTTGGCTGGAAAGAGGGTTGTAGACCTTTTATTGGAGTAGATGGGACTTTCTTGAAAGGTAGAGCGAAAGGGGTTTTGTTGACTGTTGTGGGTATAGATGCCAACGATTCATTATACCCTTTGGCATTTGGTTTGACCCAAAAAGAAAATAGTGTCCAATGGTGTTGGTTCCTTGAGTGCTTCGGAGCTCACTAGATCTAGATTCTAGTGCCATGGTGACCTTAATGTCTGACATACAGAAGGTAAATGAAGTCTATGTTTTGTTTTCACTTAGGTTGTTATAACTTATAAGAAATTGACTAACTATTATGACCTTAATAAGGTTTGGCTTATAATGTCACTGAGGTTCTTCCACATGCAGAGCATTGGTTTTGTGCACGACATATCTATGCAAACTAGAGCAAAGCTTGGAGGGGAAATGTACTAAAAAAGAAATTTTTTTTCTTGTGCATGGAGCACATTCCAGGAAGAATTCATAAACAACATGAAGAGTCTTACATCTCTTGGTTCTGAGCAGCTGAGGCAGTAACTACTTACAATAAAGAAACATGGGTAAGAGCCTACTTTACAACTAAAAGCAAGTCTTGGGCTGTAGATAACAATATTAGTGAAAGTTTGAACTATTGGATAGATGAGTATAGGTATCTTCCAGTAATTAGAATGTTTGATGGTATACGGCTGAAAATGATGGCTAAGTGGGCAGCTAGTGAAAACAACATTAATAGTTGGAAATGTAACTATAGCCCGAGATGCATGGATTTGTTTGAGGCCAACAGAGAGTTAGCTATGAGTTGTAAAGTTTACTTCAATGGGGATCAAGGATATGAGGTGTGTGAAGGACAAGATAGACATAAGGTTAGCTTAATTAGTACTATGTGTACTTGTAGGGTATGAGATTTAACTGGAATCCCATGCCAACATGTAATATGTGCTATGTACCATGCTAATATAGATCCTATGACAAAGATCTCTTATTACTACCACAAGGATACATATATTGCTAGCTATAGGATGAAGTTGCAACCTGTGCGAGGGAAGTAATTTTGGAACATAGATAAATTCCTTCCAATGCAACCTCCCCTAGAGTGTACGTTACCTGGAAGGCCGAGGAAGAAAAGAACTAGGACTGAAGAATCTGAAAGGAGGAAGAGGAAAGGAGTAGTTGCTCAGAATAAGGGTCAAATTGAACAAGTCAAACCACCTCAACAGGACAAATTGACCAGAAAAGGTGCCATTCATCAATGCACATACTGCAAAAAGGAGGGTCACAATCGAACTACATGTAAAGAGGTAATAAATTGTGATATTTTTATTTATTTTTTTCACATTAACATGAATGCTGACATGATAATTATTTGACGATTAGGCACCATCTTCAAGTCTCACACATCCATCACTTCCAAAGGATGGTTCAACTAGAACTACTCGTGCTCATATCCCTAACACTAAAGGAGGGACAACATGTATTTATAAGTCTAAAGTTGTGTCCAGAATGGGTATTACGATAGATGACAGTACATGAAGTATTGTGTACAATGTCATTTTATTGACAATTTATTTCTCTTTCAATGTTATACTTAAAATGACAATGTGCAAATAATGTGTTTGTATTTATATGTGCAGCCTAGACTAACATCACCGGTGATTATTCAAGAGGGTAATGCTCAAGAATATATGACAAATTATGATGACCCTGAAAAAAATTTTCAAATACCAAATGAGAAGCAATTGAGAAAGTTAAAAAGTGCATGTTCAACTTCAACTGTATAAGAGGGTTCAAGACATATTCAATTCAACCCACAGCCTCGTCAACTTCCTGTTAAGCCACCTGGTCTCAAGTGGAAAGGCAAACCGTATATTACCACTTTACAACTGCTAGCATAAAGACAAATCATGATTTCAAAGACAAAGGCCACCTCTAAGACTACTTGAAATATATAGGGTGTATTGCTATATTATTGCCCAAGAATTAGTATTTATGACTTGTGAGTTTGTGTGCCATGAATTTATGAACTGTTGTACTACACCAAAAACCGTGTATTTATGAATGCCATCAACTATTGTACACTTCCTTAATTTCATAATATGTCTTTGGCCACAAAATAATAATAATAATGTGTTTTAAGTATGCTTTATTTTAGTACCTATTATTTAATATCAAGCATTTATCACTCAGGTTAGTAATATTCTCAGGTTAATATATGTTAAAAAATTATTTAATTGTCAGCTCAAAAAAAAATTAATTGAGGTATGTGTCTCATTGCTTTTTGCTTTTAATGGAGGAAGGAAAATGTACGTCTAAACACTCAAGATTTGTCCAACTGGACAATAAAAATGGGCCCCACATCTGTGTGTAAAATGTCCACCTAAGATGATAAAAGTGGTCCCACATCATTCAATAACATCCGTCATAGCCATCTGACGGAAGTTGCATTTCAGGACTGTTTTTGAAAATTGATAGGCATTTATGCTTATAAAAAAGAAATATGATGTTGGATGTCCTTCTAAAAAAAATACATGCACATTTGTACCCCATAACCCTTAATGAAAAAGGAAAGATAGCGTGCTGTCACGGGCTTAGAGTCCGGCGCAGCTCACAGCGCCCGTGCGGCGTCCTGAGGGTACCACTTCCCCCAAGGACCAGCCTTACCAGATACGGTGCCAACTGGTTTCGCCCTGCCATGGGCTCATCAGGGGGACGGCATCAGCCCCCGACCAGTTGAATCCTTAGATTGGCTTCAGCCCCCTCACAGTGAGACCTTAGCGTCTAAGGAGAACAACGCCCAAATACTAATGTCGTCCTCCCATCACCCAATGGCAAGACCAGATGGCCCGTCTTTTATTTGGTCTTACACGGTCACGCCAAACAGGTCGTGACATTCTCCCCCACCCAACATCTAGCACGCCCTCGTGCTAGGGGGAGAAGGACTCTGCCCAAGGATCTTCCTCGAACCAGCCGATGTGGGACTTGCCAGGGTCGTGGCACTTTTTGACGGTCCCAGCCCCTCCCACACAACCCTTTGTGGGTGCTTAGCGCCCCGCCTTTTATAGGCCCTAAAACCCCTGACAAGCTCCCCCACCCAAACCACGCGATGCCCCCATCGCCAAGTAGGGGTCCATCCCATTCCATCAACGGGAGGCCACCACAACGGTCATGGAGCGAGGTTGGCTTTGATACCACTTTGTCACGGGCTTAGAGTCCGGCGCAGCTCACAGCGCCCGTGCGGCGTCCTGAGGGTACCACTTCCCCCAAGGACCAGCCTTACCAGATACGGTGCCAACTGGTTTCGCCCTGCCATGGGCTCATCAGGGGGACGGCATCAGCCCCCGACCAGTTGAATCCTTAGATTGGCTTCAGCCCCCTCACAGTGAGACCTTAGCGTCTAAGGAGAACAACGCCCAAATACTAATGTCGTCCTCCCATCACCCAATGGCAAGACCAGATGGCCCGTCTTTTATTTGGTCTTACACGGTCACGCCAAACAGGTCGTGACAGTGCGCACACTCTCTCTACTCGGTACTTTTTTCAACATTATTTTATTGGTTAATAAAAACCTTTGTCTTTTATTTGCCAATTCTATCTTTTCTTTTCTTTTTTTAACTTTTTTATTAATACCTTTTCTTTTACAGTACGTTGATAAAATCGATGCTGAGTCCGTATTCGTTGCTCGTTATTATGATAAGATTTCAATCATTTAAATTTAATTTAAAAAGTTTAAATTTATAATTTATAATTGTTTAAATAATAAATTTATTTTTAAAAAATAATAATTTGTAAGATCATTTTTATTTTAAATTTAATATATAATTTAAAATATAAAAATTAAGTTAAATCAAATATAAACAGTTCAAAATCAACCTAACGAGCTAAATTGATGATAAGTATAAAATGGGCTCCCAATCCATGCATTTACAGCGAAGGCTACAAATTAGAGTTTCTACCGAATGAATTATTATGCAATTCAACGAATTACCTACAGTTAACTAGGATTTAAAGTTGTAGTTCAATAAACGGTCAAGATTTGAAGAACTTGTATTTGAAAAGAGGAAAAGTGAACGCAAACTGTTATATGGACACACCCATTTGAAGAAGGTGCATTAATTTGAAAAGAAATAAAGGAAAAGTGTGATATCTTGATTTTTGTCTCATCACGCAACCACAATAGCCCTACCGCCGATCCCAAAACCCTCGACTCTGGGATCTTTAAACTTGGTTCGAATAGGAAAAAATAGGGAAGGAGAATATTAGGAGAAAAGGCTTTCAAAATCAGTTAAAAAATTTAAAATTTTTTCTTCTATATTCTTTTTGGGAGAATTCTAAAAAAATACCATTTAAACTTCAAAATCCCAAATAGGTGATTTAACAATAAAATGATTTGTTAATTACATTACCATTCTTGTTAATCCCATTACCGAACTTGTTAACGGGATTTTGAAGTTTAAATGGTATTTTTTTGGCATTCTCCCATCTTTTTTCCCTTTTTTTTCTCCCATCTAAATCATTGGGTAAATTTTGATTCTCATTCCTAGTCAATCTCCATCTCTCTGGTGTGTGTCCATAATTAAATAGGTCTAGATTTTAGAATATAATTAATTATATTTTATTATTAATATTTTATCCATATTTAATTATATTTTATATGTTTTTATATCCTTTAATTAATCATAAGTTAAAAAATAATTCTGATATAAAATATATTCACATTCTAATTTATTTTGTAAGAGATATTGTGTGATATAAGCAGAGAAGAAAATAAAAAATAAAAAAAAAGCAAGAAACAGAAGCCATAGAACAAAAAAAGGGACTAGACCGGCTGATCTGACCGGTTGAACAGGTGACCGGTCGGTGGTCCGGTCCGATTCATGTATCATACTAGTGAACTAGTCAAAACCAATAAAATCGGTCAAAATTGGTGGTTCGAATGGTCTGTTTTTTTATGACATATTTTTTTTTATTGCTCTAGCTACTATTCGTACTATTTTTAGGGGAAAAAAAGTTTAAAGGGAAAATTACACTGTGGTCCCAAACAAACAAAAAAACAAAGAAATTGTCCCACGAAATCGCAAAATAAAAAAATGGTCCTAATGAGTTGTTAATGGAACATACTCAGGTTGTCAATTGCCAACCTGAATATGCTCCATTAACAACTCATTGGAACCATTTTTTCATTTTGCAATTTTGTAGGACCATTTCTTTGTATTATTTTTTGTTTGGGACCTCAATATAATTTTCCCAAGTTTAAAAACTAAGATGAAGAGAAAAATAGGTAAAAAAATAAAAAATCTAAGAAAAAGAAGATTTTGAGGGATATAATAATTAATTAATTATAGGAAAGGATATATCATTGTATAGGTATAGGAACCATAACTAATACTAATAGATTTTAAGTATTTTTTTCCTTAAATATCTTCATTTTTATCTATAGAAATTTAAAAAGATATTAATATATATATTTCCACTAATAAATTGTAACATTATAATATGACCAGTCCGACCACTGGTTAGACTCCGATTGAACCATTAACCCTTGAACCTATACCGTGACCGGTTCATTCCTCGGTCTGATTTTTAGTTCCTTGCTAGAAGCACTAAAGCATAAAAGAATAATGGGAAAATTACATTTAAGTCTTAAGACAAGTGAAAAAAATAAAAAAAAAATGGCCTTTTAAAATCTTAAAATTACCAAAAGGTCTATGTGAGATTTTTTTTGTAATAAATTATGATTCTGCTGATAAGTCTATGGGTGTTCATTGATAAATTTATGGGCGTGTTATTATAAGTCTATAAGTGTCTATTGACATTTGACAAGCCCATGAACATTCAATTGATAAGTTTATAATTAAAATTTATTATAAAAAAGTCTCAAGATTTTTTTTTTTAGATTTTGATATTTCAATACATCAGTTTTTTTATTCTTTCTTTTATCCGAGACTGAATGTAATTCTTCTAAGAATAATATATGTGTGTGTATTGGATAAAGAGCTGAATAAAATCACGCTGCTTCTGGATTTGAAGCAAATAATATAAACTAATATAGATATTATATAATATAATATAGATTTGAATGATTTAAATGAGAGACGGTGAAAAAGTCTAGGGACATCTCGATGAAGGAAAAAGTGACGGATAGTGGTTGTTTCAATTGTGATTTACGATTTACGAGGTAATTTTTATGATTTATGAAGTAGTTTTTATGGTTTATGAGATAAATATGTGGAGAAATTTTATCTTAATTTACGTGAATCGGGCTTATCTATAAGTATAAGCCGAGTCAAACATCCTCATACACACACATACATATGACGGATAAAAAAGTCTTGGCACACCTCGGCCAAGGAAAAAGTGATAGAACCCGAATTTAAAATATACACCAGGTGTTTGAAATAGTGGTTGTAATTTTTAAAAGTGTTTTTTAATTATAGTTTATAATATATGGAATAAGCTAAGTATGTGAGATGAGTTTTATCTTAACTTATATAAAACAAATACTTATAAAATAATTTTAATAAAGGGGCAGTGTTGTATTTTCTTGTTTGGTGATGGTAAAGCCAAGACTAATTTAATAGAGAGATTAAAGTTTAGAGATGCTCAAGATATATCACACAAATGAAAATTTGACATTAATTTTTTGTTTATCTTTTTTTCTTAATTTCTTTTGTCTTTTATTAATTATTATTTTAGTCATGGGAACATTCAAATTATGAAGTTAAACCTTGATTTTGGTTATTTAGTTTATGGATTAGAGGATGGCAATTGTTATCATTAATTGCTTTAATATTATATGTTGATTTAATTGTGTGCTCTATCATTCTAAAACCAGAAAAATTTGATTAGGACTAGTTTGGGGTTCTAAAGAAGCCTAAACATAGAAAATTTAGACAACCTTCAATTGAATTATGTAAGATTAAGTTTTCGGACTTAATTTGCTTGAAGTATAAACATATACCTATTGACCTTATATAGTTTCATTAGGCTTGCACTTAAATTAATCAAATTAAGTACTGATCGCCTATGGAATAAGGGATTAACATAATTGGAATGCGTTTTAGTGGATTAAAAGACACTTTTAGGTAATTAAAAGTTCTAAACTAGCAAATATAATTTTAAATGCAATTAAAGGGAGAAATTAAGTACTAAGAAGTAATCAAGGCTATAATAATCTAAGTCACCTCTTATAATCTAGAATCACTCTTATCCTTCGCTTTAATTAGTTTTGTTTTTCCATTTTTAGTTAGTTTTTGTTCCTATCTTTAATTCAAATTGTGTCGACGTAACTTAAGCAAAAACGTAAAGTCATTGCTCAACTGCATTGTTGGTGTTAAATTTTCATGAAAATGATATCTCACTCACTTTTTATTATTTAATATGGCCTGTGTAGTTATAAAGTCTTTAACTACATATTTTGTGTCTATCACTCTCTCTTCTCGCTCTATTTACCAAAGCTCTAAGAGTCTTAGCTTTTTAGTAAACCATAGGCAAAGATTTCTTTGCTCTTAGTTGGTAGTATGAGGAAATTAAGATCACTTAATCTGAGTTAAGGTGTTTTTTTTTTTGTTACAAGAGTTTAAGTTTTTTTTTAAAGAAAATTTGATCGGGGTGAAAACAGACTGACCTGTTTTTATTTAAACACGTCTAAGTTGGCCCAAACTTATACCCGTTAGTAGTTATACATAAGGGCTATCAACTACCCATCAAACTAGCCCATCTTACCCATTACTTAGTCTTAGGTTAACCTTCATTTGTACAGAAAAAAAAAAGTAGGAAATATTACGAAAAACTTTCAAAAACAACAATTTATTATTTTTGGAAGTACCCCTCCCATTCCGGCCCTATTTTCCTCCCAGTACATACGAATGAATGATTGGTTAATTAGCAATTTCCTGGAAATAAAGTAGCGCCATGAATGCTTTATTTATAAATCACATATACATATGATGGCTCAAGTCTTCTGAACTACTACATATTATATTAACACATATGGCTAAGATTCACCGAACTCTGAACAAAACACCAGCAAGAACATGATTCTGCAACCAGACTTCACCCAAGAAATCCTCCAAAAAGGCTCAAGGACGAAGATCCTTTCGCGTTATTTATGACACGACACTGCCATTTTAGTCATCACTTCATACTTCAAAGATGCTATTGCTACATTACAAGTCATTAAGGTCTTCTACGTTGATCAAGGTCAAGGACCAATCCAACAACTCGCCAGAAGTTGAAGATTGTGAACATGAGGACAAGGATTCCGACCAAAGTAGAACTTGCTCTCCATGCGTCTCTAAAGTAAACCAACCTTAGTGCAGCCATAGTATGATACCATTGTTTCTGGTAATGTTCATGCAGAAGTTCTATTGTGCCTGCATAACATGTTTTGTCTGACACAACATATTTGCAGAGACCATTCACCAAAGTTGCAACTTCCTTGTCGCTTCCAAGCTCGTGCATAATGACTTCCTTCTCAACCAGCAATTCCACATCGTCTTTGGTGTGAATGAGAGAGTCAATGAAAGAGACATAGTTGCAAATGTAAGGTTGGTCTGGATAATGACACTGCTCAAAGGCTATGAGGTTCCTTAGAACACATTCTGTTGTGTCGTCTACTTTTAATTGTGGGATTTGTAAACGAGCTTTGAAGTATGTGGAATTTGGGATGCAACCCAAGCACAGGAACCAGCTCAAGATTGGAATTTTCTGGAACTTTATGTCAAGTAAGGGTTTATTGTTGACTTTCTCAAAGCTCACTCCTGATTCCCTCAACTTTGTCGCAGTCTTTAAGGTAGACCCTTCTTTGAAATCATCAAGATTCTTGCAGATGTAGAAAGACCTGATCAAATCAAATCCTCACAAAATGTGTTAATCTGTGAGCATCATAGTATGCGTGTGTATATACTCCCTTTTGTCCTTGATATAAAACCCACTTTAATAATAAAATTGGACTAAATGGTGCATATTATACTAAGGACTATAGAGAGTACATGTATTAAACTTGTTATTTAAATTCTGCCATTACATTTTCTTCACGGCTAATCCACTGTTATGATTTAATTGTGATAATATCAGCAAAACTTGTAGGAATGCAACAATTTTTATACAATAAAAGCTTAGAATTATTATTCATAGATATTAAACAATAAGAGAAGCTATACTAGATAATTTTAGAAATCTAATCATGAATATGATGACGTGGGAATGCAACACTGCAATTAATTAACAACCTGTTGTAGCCTATCAGTCATTCATGAGTCCTTAATTGGACACCGTAGTAGCTGATGAAATTTAAAGGATTATACTGATGTGGATTATATTGATGTAGAGGAAAAATAAGAACCTACGGAATATTACTGATTAATCTTGAAATAAAAGAGAGTATAAATAGGCTTTTATATAAGGAAACCTAAAATTAACTCTAGAATATAATTTAATCTAATCAAATCAAAATATCTAAGATGTAATCCTAAAATATGATAAAATATCTAAGATACAATCTTAAGATATAATATCTATATCTAATTCTAAGATATAATAAATATTAAATAATAAAATATAACCTAATAATAAATTAATAATTAACTAAATAACCTGAAATATCAAATTAGGAGCATGTGTGTGAGTCATGAAGCCTTACTCAACAGTAGCATGTTAATAGACAGTATTATTTAATTTATTAAAAGTCCCACATTAACTAGTTGAAGAATGAATTGAAAGCATATAACCTTAAGATAAATCCTACATATATTTCATTGATTCTCGAATTGGCTTAAACTATTGTGATAGAAAAAGAAACCTAATATATAACTGTATAAAACTGTAGGATTTGTAAAATATGTGTACCTTATTAGATCAGTGAAATGTTGTGGCTCATAATTATCATCCCAGTTCTCCTTCAACTTTGTAAACCTTGATGAAGACTTCTTTTCTATACCAGAAGCTGAAGTATTGTTATCTTTTGAGGGCTTGCCGTTGAAACATGATCTTGCAGCTCCTTGATCAGAACAAGAGTCAGCTTTTTTATAGGTATGATAAAAGTCGAAGTAGTCATAGGCAAGTTCAATAAAGGAGGTATCAGGGTCACTGTCTGGGACAATATTATACAGCTCTTTAAGGATAAACAATGGGATCTGGTTTTCAAGCAGAAGCAAGTCTCTCTGGATACTTTTGTTCAGCCATGATTGTTTCACTATAATATCATCTGAATATGTTTGTTTCTTCACATTATTATTATTGCTTTCTTCTTCATCTGGCTTTTGCCTTTGAATCCTCAGAAACAGCTCCATGATGAACACGGAATCCAACAGCATCATCTCCACCAACTTCTCCCTGTTGAATTTGTCACAGAGATTTTCTGCATAACATTTGCGTATGTTTTTTTCTTCATCTTCAAGGAACTTCTTGAAATTGTCCATGTCTTTCTGGACACGATCCCGGAAGAGGTTAAGGTATCGTAGTTTCTGCTTTTGCATTGGATTAAGCTTTTCTTGGCCATAGTGAAGGGGTCCTATTGAGATCAGTTGAGGAGTGTAGGCAGGTTCATTCAAACTTCGAAGATTGCATGGGACTTTGTAGATGTTCCACTCGGTTGTGTTCACATCTTCTGGTTCGTTATCTATATCGATAATGTGTTTCACTATCTCATACGCAGGATTTGGTGGACCATAAAACTTTGTGTGATCTTTAGATGCCATTGAATCCCGGCCTGTAAGTGAAATGGCGATAAAAAGTGAGAAAATATTCGTATTAACTAAAATTCTTGTATGCCAAAATGACTGAACTTTCATTTACACGAGTCCATCACTAAACTTTTTTTTGTTCTCTTGTTTAAGTTGCCTTTTTGTTTTTTAGTGTTAAACATACTTCCATGTAACTATACATTTTTAGTAAGTTTTAGTTTTGATATTTTTAGGAAAGCCACGTTGGTTTCAATCAGCAATACACATCAGCCAATGTAACGATGTTAACGAGATATCACTGGAAGTTAACATTGTTAAGCTCATATTCAAGTTCTTAAAAAACTATAGGGGCAAACATTTTGAATAATAAAAAACATAGGGCCTGAAAACAAAAGAAAAGTACATATATAGTATAGTGACTAAAACGAAAAATCGTTAAAATATAGGGACTGAGGGAGGTTAACTCTTTTTCTTTTAATTTAATAATGAGACATATATAATATTCGGCTAAAAATAATCGAATTGGTCAAATAAGATGAGACTCACCACTGGTAAAAGAATAGAATAGATTTTTTCTTGCCAACTCACTTATAAAAGAATAGTTATAACTTATAACTAGGTCCTATACAGTTACATTCTATTGTTTACGATTCAATTATCACATTAATGGAGAACTAAATAGGAGACGCACTTAAAAAAAGGAGACTCACTTTATTATCCACCATATATATACGAACTGGTATTTTAAATTAATTAAAATTTTAAATATATTTGTAAAAAAATTTAATTTGATATTTCTTAACTTCAAACAATAATGAATATGGAAGGGAGAAAATATGGTTTTGATTCTATTGGCGAGAATTAAATGCTGTCACACTTAAAAAATATTAAATAATTTCTTATTATTAAGATGTAAGGATCAAAGCTTTTTTTTTTTTTTAGTTGATCAGGAAGCTGCAACTAGTAACATAATATTGGATATGAAATAAAAATAAGGATGCAAATGAAAGTATCTTTCCATACTTACAAAAAAAATAAATATGTGGTGCATTAAATGAATAACAATCTCCGTTTTATTTTATATCATCAACCCTTTCATTCCACTTTATCTTTCTTGAAAACATGTCCTAAATAAAAGTTGTGAAAAAAAATCAAATTTCTTCAAACTGAATATTTTGGAAATAGTTTTAGATTAAAAAAAACACTTTGTACGGAAAACTTCTTTGGACTGCGGGTCTTTAGCCAGGCTTCAGAAATGCATTTACCACAATATCCCTGACAAATTCCAACTTTACCAAAATATTTTCGAGTGACAATCATCCATATCCCCTTCTTATTCTCTTAACGATTAATGGTGATATGGTGTGTTTGAAATAGTTTTTTATTAGTTTATAAGTTTTTTTTATATAATTTGAAATAATTTTTTTTATATATTTATCTTGTATTCCGTAAATTATGATTGAAAAGCTACTTTTGAAGGCTTCAATTGTTATTCGAAACATACCATAAAATAATATATATATTTCAGATTCAATCTTTTTATAAAATTATTTCTATAAACATAAATAAATAAATTTGAATTCTTAAAATCTCATCTATACCATATATAATGCAATTTATAAAAAATAAATAAATTTTGGTTTATAAAATATTATAACAATAATTTTATAAAATATCAAATCTAAACCATCCATTTCATGATCTAAAGTAGTGATAAGATGATGAGAAAAAGGACAATGAAAGTGTCTTCTTCCATCTTATTATTGCTAGTACAAATTTGTCATGCTGGGATTGTCTCAGATCTTGTGCGGATCTATTTTACGGGAACCTCGTGCACGTTTTCAATTGAGAAAATATACTATAAAAGTATTTCTTTGGATTAGTAGTAGAAGCCGTTTTTCTAATGTTATTTATGGTGTATAAAGTAAATATGTAAAAGAGTTTTATCTCGACTTATATGAACGTATTTCTATAATGCTAACTAACCTACTATTGGCAATTAAATAAATTAAACCCTTAAAAACACGTACATATATGTAACTTGCAAGATGTTTCTTCTAATCCTCTCTGACCGAACTTAAATTCTCTGATTTTACTTTTTATTTGATTAAAAAAGCTAGTTATTTTCTTTTAAAATAACTTAGGTTTTTTATGAAATAAAATACGAGCTTAGTTGTCCAATTAAATTGGACATTGGCAAAAAAAACAGTCCAATTAAATTGGACAGTATAAATTATCTCCTCTCTACACAATAAAATTGGACATTTAGACATGGATATGGAGTCTCCATAATGGGCATAGGAAGAGAAGTTGATGTGATGTAATGTAGCCCAAAAAAAAAAAAAGGTGATGTGATGTAAACAAATGGTGAAAGACTCTTGCCACAGTAACAATTCTCATCCCGCAAGTAGAGTTAACTAAATGGTTACGTATCTTTATAATCTATAAAAATGCTGAAGGACATAATAAAGATAGGGAGATTTATATTTAGGTCTTAAACAAGATAAATTATCCCAACTAGGTCCCATAAAATTACTAATTTACTATAAAGTCTCATGTAAACTTATGGATGATTTGTTGAAATTGTGAAAAGACAAGTTTATCCTAACTAGTCATGATAAGTTGAGGTGTCATAAATGACCAATCAAATCACATCAATTGACAAGTCAACATGTTACTGATGACAAATTATAGTGCTACAATTGATAAGTTAGTATAATGACAAGTCAAGATGTTTCAATCATAAATTCAATATGCTACTCATGATAAGTTAAGGTGTCACAATTGATAAATCAAAGCATAACAAATCACAATGCTACTATTGTCAGCCGTTAACAAGTCGATGTGCCATCAATAACTAGGTAAACTCATTTTTCCATAATTCTAATAAATCTTTATCAGGTTGTTTTTGGGACTTCATTCTAATTTGATAATTTTATGGGACTTGATTGTAACAATTTGCATCTTTAGGCCTTAATATAATTTCCCCAAAAAGACAAGACCCTTGAAAATATTGAGGGAGATCTCTAGTTAAGAGTATATCTAAGAAATTTGATTCTAAATAAAACACAATAATTATTAGGGGTGAGTATTAGGTGAAAACTGAATAATCGAAAAGAGGTGTTTTTAAACACTGAATCAAAAATGAACTGCCTATAATAACCAAACTAAATTAACCGAAATATTTCAGATTGGTTATTAAGTTAACCGAATTAACTAAGATCGCATTCAACACCCTCAAGTTTTCAAGTGTCATCATGATACTGAAAATGCTTCAAAAATGTCCCTTACATTGCACAATCTAAATAATCAAATACATCAATTTAAACTAAGTATAATATTGATTCATTGATGAAACTAAGAATTATATTATCTTTGATAAAATCCAAACCTAAAATGAAATAAATAGTGAAATTGAAAAGGGGAGCCAGGGTTGAATTAATTCTTTTCATAAAATAATAATAATAATAATAATAATAACAACAATAATAATAACATAGCAGAGATCCATTCAAGCGACAATGGGAAACAAAGGTTAGAGAGAAAAGGCGAGAAGGTGATGATGTGGAAACGGAAGAGTGGATGTGTGACATAAAACCTTGGCTTCAAGAGAGCGATTAAGAGGCAAGAGAGTGTTGAGGACCGATAGAGCTCGAGATGCAGTGTGTTCTTCGAGTTTGACCTTCCAAAGTTTGAGAGGTGAATGAGGTGAAAATGAGAGACTGAGGCGTCAACTGCAAATGGGAGAGCATCTAACTTGGGGTTGGAGACTTAGGGAGTTGGGGTTTAGTTTATGTTCAGACTTAGGCTGCTGGACATATTTTTTAAAAAAAGATAATGAGTATTTGGACTTGAGCCATTAGACATATAGAAAAAACACACATACAAGCCCATCAATTACATGCTATTTCGATTATTTAGTTATAACCAAATTTTATTTTTAAATACCGAAACAAACACCAAATATACATGGACAAAAAAACTGAGGCAAAAACTGTAAACCGAATTAACCGAAATGAAAAAACCGAATTGAGTTCAGTTCGGTTTTTAATTTTGGTCTTGATTTGCCCACCTCTAAATTATGTAACCGATCCAGGTAAGATAAGGTTGATTGTTGTTGATGAATAAAAACGGATGCTGAGAAACAGTTCCAGTGATCTTTAAACAAATAGAAATATGGATCACGAAAAAGAACAGGAAGAAAATACAGAGCATATGTCTACTCAATACGAAAGAGCATAAATGCAAAATGAAGAAATCACGCAAAACCCACTAAAACCAAGCTTTTAATTCTTCTAAACATAGAGAGAGAGAGAGAGAGTTGTGAACCTGGAACAGTTTGTTGTCTCATCTCAGAAAATGGCCTCTCTGGGTGTTGTGAGTTGGATGAGTAGTCTGAAGTCTGAGTTGCAGGAACTAATTTCTGTGACTGTGTGGGTATAGAGAGAGTGAATGAGTGAAAAAGAGGAAGAGAGGATCTTTGTTGGAGAACACTGAAGAGGACACTATATGGTCCTTGGTTATTATATAGATCATGAGATCCTTCTGGTGAGGGCAAGGCCCAGACATTTCACATCAATATTATTAAAGAGAAAATTTATTTTGTTCAAGATCTGTTGAAGGAAATGAAAGGATATTTTTTTAAGGAAGAGAAGAATGGAAAGGAAGAAAACAAAAAACAGAGAGAACATACTTAGAATGAAAAGAAATTTTTAATTTGACTCAACAAATTATGTTTGATTATTGTTCTTTTCATTTTTTCTCTAACTTATTTTAGAAAGTTTCATACTATTTTATCTACCATTTTCATTAGCGCAACTCCAACGATTTTCTTGTTACATATTCAAACCATATCAAATGATATTTTTACTATGGATCAGCAAATTATGTTTGATATATTAAAAAATTAAAGGAACAAATTTTGTTCGATATCTATACTTGAATAACGAAATGAAATTTTTATAATAAATTATTTTAATATGTGATTGGATCATCAAGGATGTAAACTATTTTAATGGAATAAAAAGTACTTCAATTTAGCATTTAAAATTTCTAGCTAATTTAACTCAAGATTTTAAAATTGTATATGCAAATAAAAATAGTATTCCAGTTGATTTCATTTCTAATTTTGATAAAAAGAATAGGTGCCTTGATTGAAATTTTAAAATTTTAGGGTATTAAAGTGTCGTATTTTTTTTTCATTAGCATCAAGAGGTCATTTTTTTTATTCTCCTTTCGGTTTTTATAGACAAATTTTTCTAGAAGTAATATGTTTCTATTTATAAAAGACATTAACAGTTTATCTGAAATTTTTAGTATATTTTTATTTTTTTCCACATTAATCATATGAATTAACTACTCCTATTTACTCATTTTTTCTCACGAACTCACCCTTCCTCCATAAATAATTGTGTCATTGAAAAATAATTTCTAATTTTTATATAATTAATTTATTATTATTAACCAATTTTAACCTGGTTTTTATATTGATAATTTAATTGCTTGTATATTAAAAAGGCCGGATGGAGTATTCTTGTCTGATGAACTTGAGTGATGTCAGCCATACAATTTTTACCTATGTCACGGTCATTGTGAGAGCATTTAATCCATTTGATAAGTATTAGGAAATTAGGTAGGTGCGATGATTTATCAATAATAATGATCCTATCTCACAACCACTAATCCCTCTGGAGCTCTTGAACCACCAGATGGTGTGGCTCGTGATTATAACCCATGTGATGTGATTTACGGTTAGTATATTAATTAAATTAAGAAAAATTAATTAATATATTATTATGAAAACGTGGATCCGCAATGCACTAGCTCCTCTGAGAGATTTGAGCGTTCGGCTTGCGTTCGCTGCATGACTGGTCCGCTGCGAGTCCACTGCAGCAAAACGGTGTCGTTTCATCGTTAAATATGGGTTGTCCGTCTTTAGCAATTAAATGAACGGTGATAAAAGGCTAACAAATGAAACGACGCCATTTTACCTGGGTGATCTCGTCCGTTTAATTGTTCAATTAATCATGCCGTCCATATAATTTGCCATCACATACCCCATCTCCGACTCTGCTGAAGCGGCCATCATCCGACTCTGCTGAAGCACAGAAGTTCAAGCTTCTCTGCCAAAGTCACCAAGAAGAAACTGAAGCCAATCACAGCCATGAGAGCCATCGTTCAACGCGTCGCCTCTGCAAGCGTCGAGGTTAGTTTCTTTCAACTCAAAATGTCAAACTTCTTCACCTTCTCTCTCTTATTCTCTTATCCTATATCACCGGCGAATTATAGCACTCTTCCAGGTCGAAGGCCGAATTGTGTTTGAGATTGGACTGGGGCTTCTCATCCTTGTCGGCCTCCACGATTCTGATTCTGACGCTGACATCGATTACATGTACTGCTCTACTCTTTATTTGATTTTCAAGATGAGTTCATAATTTATGGTTTTGGCTATCACTTTTTTTTCCTGTTCTATTTTTAGATGTCGTAAGTCTTGAACATTGGAGGACCAACATGTAATTTCTATAAAACTCTTACTATTGTAAAGGCCTAAATCATGATCTTGCAGTTTGCATATGTTACAGGATAATATCTTTTTGTTTTTGTTTTTGAAAGTCACTTATTTGGTATTAATATTTATGTCGAAGTAAGTGGAGTTCTGTGAACTGTTTATAAATTTTGAGAAAAAATGGAAAAGAAGGAAAGACAAGTTGATATACATATAAGGAGAAAAATCAAGGGAACAAGGGATAATCTGCCTGGAAGAGACAAAATCATTCATTAAGCAGGTTGAGGAATATGGTCATGAGGTAGAGAAAGAATTAACCTCTTCCATTCCCGCAATGAACTTTTAATAGAAGAGGGAAGTGAACAGGGTGAATGGCTGAAGAACGATACTGGAGAACACTAAATTTGAGAAAGAGGTGACAAAAATTAATAAAAGACAACTATAGGCACCCCTTTCATTATGCTAAATTACCTAATTGGTAACAACACCACACATTTATCTACATGAGATTTAGTATTCTAGTTTAAGTTCAGAAGAAAGTGGATATGAGTATAAAGGAGTTGATTTTTATAGTTTGGTCTATAACTATATTTTAGTTAGACAAGCAGTTAATCTGCTAAAAATTCAGTTAAAATAAACATTGTCAAAAAAGTTCATCTTTTGTTCACTAAAAACTGCTCACTTGTTAGCATTGGCAATAAACTTATATAAGAAATAAGAATGGAAGCTACAAATTTTGCTGGTCAAATCACTATTCAACCATTGTCCAAGCTGGATCGTTGCCTACTATATAGCACTTTCATCTTATGTGATAAGGGGGGTGATGTGAATGCCACAACATTGCTTCAATGATTATTTTACCAATAGTTGATAGTTGATGCATGCAAAGAAATCTGGAAACAACTTGAATAATACAAATGGAAATACTTTCAACTGTATCTCTTATTCATTCAATAGAGATAATTGAATTTTCTTTTTATGTACTTAAAATGAAAAATTCCTTTTCATGATTTTGCTCATTTGAAATTCTTTTAAGGAAAATATTAGGATTAAATAATTTAAGAGTTCATTTTTTTGCCATTTGAAATGCCATGGCATATATTCTCATTTTTACATTTGTTTTGGTTTTTATCACACTTGAAGTGTGAAAAACATAGGGATTAAATATTGTGATTTCTATATTTTATATAGGAAACTGTCGATATGGTGGGGACCTTGCAAAGCAGTTAGCAAGGTCTTTGCTCAATATTCTTGTTTCCTGTGGGAGTGTGAGGATTTCCTTCTTAGAGGGAGGACTCCACAAAAGGTATAGTCATAGCCATGATCTTTCTAGAAAGAATTATGAGAACCTCTCCTTATTTCTGACGCTTTTGCCTTTCTAAACAGCTTTTGAACATTCTAGTGAAGGAATTGGGAAATAATCCAAAAGTTTATATAAGGGATGGCCGAAGTAAATTTTCATTCAAAACTGTGGCCTCCTTAAACATGTAAATTTTAGTTTTAATATAGTCATTAATTGATTTCCACATTCTTCAGAACCAAACCCCCATATGGGGCATCTAGCTTGGGCTGATGCGTTCGTTATCACTGCTGATTTAGTTAGTATGATAAGCGAGGCTTGCAGCACTGGGTATGCCTGTGAAGAAGCATCTTGTGACAAAATATTCTTATTTAATTTCCTTGATTCTAGTATTTTAGCATCATATCTTTATAAATGTGAAAATGTTGCTCTTGTAGGAGGCCTGTCTATGTTATGGGATCGAAATGATGTAGGTGGAAATTAACAGAATTCCACAAGTCATTGAGAGAGAAAGGAGTTTTCCGGCCATTTACAGGGTCTGAAGATGTAAGTTATAGTCATTTTGACTTAACTATCTTTTCTTTCTTTACAGTTTTTCTTTCTTTTCTTTGGTAGATCTCTTGGTTTTGGCTATACCATCTTCTGGCATTAATATGGAGTCATGTTCCAATGGTGCTGTGTTGTGCACACAGAATTCGGAAGATTCTATCTGCTTGTTGTAGCTGTATCTTTTAGTTACTCCTGAACAACAGAACAAGACATTGGCTGAATTTCTAATTAGAACTTCAGCTTTAGACTAATTTTACATAATTAATGTTATTGAGTTATGAGGGTTAACAGTGCTAGTAGATACCTACAAAATGGTTTTCCCTTTAGGGTATTTCTCTTTTAACTTCTCTTGTCTGTTGTGTTATTCATCCTTTCATATATATACTGTAGGTTTCTAATGAAATTCACTACACATATCTGTTATGATCATCTTTTTCTATTCATATACAAACAAATGATTGTTTCTTCACTTTACTTCTTTGACAAAAAAGAGAGGAGCCCAAAGGAAGTCAAAAGTTGTACAAAGTAGTAGAGACTTCATGTAGGAGGATCTAAGCCAGTCATGGAACCTGTATTTACAAGACAACGTAACCTTGTAATGTCAATGAATATATAGTGAGACAATGATATGTAAAAAAATTCAGATTTCAATAAAAGTGACTACATGTTTTCAATGATATTATCATCATTCTTTATGAGTACCTGCATTGTATGTTTGACTGAAATTCAATGCTTTAAGCGATGTGATGTCAGAGTCAAGTGGTGCCTACAATAAAGAAATATAAAAGAATGTCTCAATATACATTTCCTAGATAAACAAAGTAGTTGATAATGTTACACACCCGTGATATGACGTACCATTAATAAATTTGTAAAAGTCATTTGACTTGGTTGAGAGTTATCCAACATGACATTGTCATGTTGTGCTTGAAGTTCATTACAGTGTCCCTAAAACACATTTGCCACAAAAAAAAATTAATAAATATATAACAAACATCTCAAAAAACTTAAATAGAGAAAAACTATACATGTGAAGGTTGATGAGGCTTTTTAGAGGCTTTTCTTCCCCATCTTCTTTGACTGATTTCAATAGAACTCCTAATCCATTTACTTGTATTTCTACCATGTCTCTTTTTCAAGCCAATAACTTTGCCTCCACCATTACTATCGTTTGATATGTATTTGATGTGAAGTTCAGCCACTTTCTTGCTTAGTTCCAACGCACCTTCATGAACAAGAGAGAATGCCTCTAGACTTTCTGATGCATCATTAGCTAATTTAACAAGTAGGGGACATAATTGTCTATACCTATTTGATCTTTGTAATTTAGGATCAACTTCAATTTGTTTTTCGTTGATATCATACACAACACCACATCGTGCTTCTTTTGTCCACCTCTTTATTATATATTTCTTGGGGAGTAATTTGACATCACGTTCATTCAATACCCTCAAGGAATGACAGCATAATATGCCCACTCGTTCAAACTTTTTACAATTGCAAGTAATTATCTCTGTAGAAGGATCATATGTCAAGTTATGTTCCCGTTTGCTGCCATCCATGGTAATCACATAATCAAATATGATAGCATCATCATTCTCATTTATGGTGACCTTTCTTTCTTTTCTCTCTTTAATACATGTAGCATCACGAAGATCACATTCTCGTTGGAACAAGTAAAAAATTGGGGGAGTATACACATCAGAAAGTTGATGAAGCATATTTGAACTTTACAATATCAACCTTGGCAACTTGTCAAGTGACTCAAAATCACTTTTCAGTTTATTGTAGCGCTTATCCTCCAGAACTTGTTCAAACTGTTGGAAGAATCGATTGATATCCAATTTAACATGGGTGCAACTCTTGACAGATGCATTGACGCTTTCACTTATTTGTGTGCTTCTCATACCAAGTGTCCTTGAGTTCTTCATATAGCATGCTGTACACTTCTCTTTTATTTGGTACATAGATATCAACCATGAGTTTTTTGTCATATCCTGTCTTGATAATAATTTTTGCCAACATTCTTCAAACTCAATTTCATCCCAACAATTATACATGCAATGGTTAAAATCACTAACCATTGAGTTTGGGAGGTGCTTCATTGCATTTCTTGAAATATGCCAGGTGCACAAGGCATGCTTTGTATCTGGCATAACTTCTTGTAATGCTCGTGACATAGCAGCGTCTTGGTCAGTAAAAACGGTGAGTGGCCTTACATTTTTGTGTGCATACAAAAAAGTCTTAAAGAGCCTTTTGAAATTCTCAACAGTCACATCATATAACAATGCCACTCCAAATATTACTCCTCCTCTGTAATGGTTGAAGCCAGAAAAAATTGCAAGAAGTCTATGATTACAATTCGTACAATAAGTTGTATCAAGAGAAATAACTTCTCCAAAGCAAGCATAGTCGACCAGTATACGCGCATCAGCCCAAAATATGTTTGTCACTTGCTCATCTAAGTCCATTTGGTGAGCATGAAAAAATGATGGGCTTTCTACTAATTATTTCTCAAAATACTGAAATATACATCCAGCATCACCGTATTTCATGGCTCGCTGCCTTTTTGAGTTGAGATAATTCTTTACATCACTTCTTGTAAATCCCAAATTAGTTCGACCTCTTGCATATTGGCTTTGCAAATTGAATGCTGATTTTTTACTAATTCTAGCTTTTTAGCATTTTCTAATTCATAACATTGAGCTGGTAATAGTTCTCGAAACGATGCAAATAAGTGAACAACTTCAGGTGCCTGAAGAGGATGATTATGCTCCAAGCAAACTTCATTTATTTTTTATTTTCTATCTATTTATTTAACTTTCATTTTGACATTACAACATGTTCTTGTCTCATCCCTGAGCCTCTTATTTGTCATCTCTTCTTTATCTAACTTTCTCACCCCTTCTTTACAACACACATATAGATAAGAGGTGTATACTGACTTATCTTTTCTACTCTTGTTGAAGCTTTATTTTCGAACACCAAAAGTCGTTTTCCTACCATATGCCCTCCAAAATTCTCATGCTTCTTCTAAATTGTCAAATTCAAGATTAAGTCTGGGAGTTAAATCTATATCAATGGTATAAAACTCTTGCAACATTAAATATGATTATAAATTGTGATCTCAAGATCAACAAACGTGTACAGATAGAAATAAAAACAATTATACACACACAAATAAAAATATTTTACTTGAGTATATTTACACACACTCACATACACAAAATGTGATAGATTATCTTATTATCTATATTGCTTAATAAGACTCTTGACTTAAAATTAACGATCACCCTTACCAAAAAGCCGTATGTTTGAGAACATGTATGATATATTATATATAAATAAAAATTACTTGTTACAAAATAATAAATAGGGCTTGAATCAATACTCACTTGTATCATAATACTAATCAAAATTATATCTACTATATAAAAGAAAATTACATTAACCAAACTAATAAAATAACATATTATATGTACAACATATAATAAAAAAACATCAATAATCTTAAAAATTATCAAGTTTGATTATAAATCATAAATATAAAAACCAGATTACAAATCATAAATGTAAAAGATTATTATTTTACTCACCAATCTTTAATATCCAACTCCCACAAACTGATGCTTATATTTTGTCTTCTCTAATAATATATATAGCATTTTCCAATAGCATCCTCCAACAAGCTTTGAATTTTCAATCTTCGAACATCATCCAGCAAGCTTTGAGCATTTCCCGTGGAAGAACAACCATAGCGGGCCAAAACTGAGGAGTTGCAGAGACATGTAATGAGGAAAGATAGTGGACGGCTGAGATTGACTCACGAATTCAACGAACGAGATCAACCCAGTGAAACGACATCGTTTAGTTTAATAACATTTTACACCATCCATTTTAATTGATATATACCGACGGGTCAGATTTAATGGAGAAACAACGTCGTTTCAATGCAGCGGATGCACAGCGAACTCAATTGCAACTGATGTAAGCCGATTCGGAGATTTCTCATGTTAAAGTGGCTATAATTAACCAACAAGATTTAGTTTTACTCTGTTTATTTTTAGTGGAAGATATGTTTATCTAATTTAATTAGATTATAAAAATTGGTAGAGTTAGTTAATATAATGTATATTTTCTAAAACACTCTAATTACTTTCTTTAATTCCCTTAGTCCTTCTTCTTATTGATTATTGTCAATAGGGGCAAATTATGAAAATATTGACAAATATAAAAAAAAATTCTTATATTTAGGATCAATACCAACGCATGGGCATAATAAAAATATTGAAAATCCATGTTATCATTGTAATGACAAGGGTTATTGGTCTCATACATGTCGTACACCAAGATACCTAGTTGAATTTTACCAAGAATCAATTAAAAATAATAGTAAAGGATAAAAGGTTGAAGTCAATCATGTTGATAAGGCTAAAAATTATGAGTATGGAGACATGGATATTAGCCATTTAGATGTTACTGATTTCTTAGCATAATTTATCTCTGTCTATTTGAACTACTATATTTTAATGTATTTAAAGTTGCTTCTATCAAATATGCTTCTCTTAATTATGTTTTTATGTCTCTTTTAATGAAGAATGAATTATTGGCATCAATACTGAAGATTTATGTCTCATTGATAGCGCAACAACCAACAACATACTCAGAAATGATAAATATTTTTCTTCATTGGTAATGCAAAAAGCCAACGTTCAGTCTATATCTGATAGTATAAATTTGATTGAAAGTTTCGGAAGAACTAATATTTTGTTACCTGAAGAAACAAAATTATGTATTGATAATGCATTTTATCCTACCAAGTCTGAAAGAAACTTATTGAGTTTCAAAGATATCCGTAGAAATGGATATCATATAGAAACAACAACTAAAAATAATCAAGAATATTTTTAGAATATCTTGTTATCACAAATAAAGTTTCTGGTAGAAAATGCATATTAGAAAGTTTTCTTGCTTTTCTTCTGGCTTGTATTATACATTTATAAACACCATTGAAACACATGTTATTGAGAACCAGAAGTTCACCAATGAAAACCAACAGCTTGCCAATGTAAACCAGAAGTTTACTAATGAATTTAATATTTGACATGACTGGTTAGGCCATTCCGGTTCAATTATGATGTGATAAATAATTGAGAATTTATGTAGACATACCCTGAAGTATAAATAAATACCACAATCCCATGATTTCTCATGTGCTGCATGTTTTAAGGAAAAATTAATTATTCACCCCTCACCAAGTAAGGTAGAAAGTGAGTCTCTCACATTTTTAGAACAGATACAGGGAGATATTTATGGGCCAATACACCCATCGTGTGGCCCATTTAGGTACTATATGGTTTTAATTGATGCATCAACTCAATGGTCACATGTGTGCTTACTATCTTCTTGCAACCTGGGATTTGCAAGATTACTTGCTCAATTGATTAGATTAAGAGCACATTATTCTGATTATCCTATCAAGAAAATATGTCTTGATAATGCTGGTGGATTTACTTCACAAGCTTTTAATAAATATTGTATATCCCTTAGAATTGATGTTTTGCATTTTGTAGTTCATGTTTATACGCTAAATGGACTTGTAGAACCCCTAGATCACATGTTAACTATTTAATTTAAACAATTTTTCTTTGGAATTCTATTATTTGATTTTTTTTAAGGAAAAATCTCATATGAAGCCACCTGAACTAAAAAAATGTAAATCAGGTTGGTAAATTCAACAAATCTTTAATTGGGACATAAATCCTATTTCAAAATTTCAAAATGTAGGTAAAATAACTTTAAATGCTTTCATCTCTCTTATCATCTCTTTAAATATTTCTCCTTCCATTCTCTTTTTCTAACGTGCCTTTTATTTCTCCCTCCCATGACAACCCAAGTTTTGTCCTTCCTTATTTTATCTTTTTCGATAGTTAGACACGATATGCAAGTTTTGTCCTTCCTTATTCTATCTTTTTTAGTAGTTATGCATGATATATAGCACCTGTAGAAAGAAATACAGTGCATAGGAGACAAAACTAAAAAACTTCATATGCATAATGCAAGGGTTGCCTTCAGATCGCACTCATCAGCTTCTTTCCAATGGGCATTTTCATTATCTGTATCCATACCCAATGTCCCTTCTCTCTTGTCTCTCTTCTTCGCTCCCTCTCTATACACACACGTTCTCTCAAACGTACTCTTGAATTCCCATTTTCATTCATTAGAAGTAGACGGAGACACATAGTAGTAGATTTTATTCTCTTCGATCTTTTACTTTATATGTTCTCTCTATACAAATTTCCAGCTATTTAGGTTTTTCTTTCATTCTCTCCTTGATTTCCGAATTGGGTCTCTTTTGATTATGGATTAGAGCTACATCAGATTCCACTTAAAATTTCAATGCAACTACGACAAAGGCATGTGAATTTCAATTCACTCGCTAAGCTCACTACTACTTCTCCTCATCCTTTGTTCATCTAGTTGTTGGGGGAGAAAACGCAACAGAGAGGGAGAACGGAAGGGATAATATTCAAACTCTCAAAGAATATGAGATAGAAGATGAATGGTAGAAAATCAATTTACCTATATTTTAAAATCCTAAATTAGGCTTATAACCTAATTAAAAATTTGTTAAATTTATCAACCTAATTTTGAATTTTATTAGTTCAGATGGGTTTATATAGGATTCCCTTTTTTTAAAAAAAGATGATATCGGGATTGGTTTTAAAAATAATCAGAAATTTATAAATTCGAATTGGAAGAAAAGAAGTTACCTTTTGATTATTTCAAATAGAACCTATATGAAATATGTAAGAATAGGGGTATCCTCTTGTGTAAGAGTGGAAATCAATATGATATTGAAATCTTAGTTTATTTAGTAAAGGTAATACTAAATATGACTTAGATTTTATGATAAATTTAATATTTTTAACAAGCCTAATAGGTTTAGAAGTTATTTATATTTAGGATGAGAAGCTATTTTGTAATCAATTGTAAGGACGGTGACATCACGTATTTGCTCGGAGTGCTCTCGATACTATGATTATTGGTTATTCCTCTTTGCAATCAATTTTCCATCTTATACTTTTATAGTTATTTAGGATTTAGTATTTGGTATTATCAAATTAGATTTAAGTTTTTAGGGTTAAGATAAAAAAATACCTGAGTTTTTATTAAAAGTGCGCTTAACACTACACTTTTTGAATGTGTAAAAGTATTCATAAAAAATCGGAGCAAAAATACTATCAACGTTAAATTGCCTTGATTGACATTACATGCTATATGAAAATACCAAAATACCCCTCAACTCAAAAAACACCCTTCCCTCCCCACTACCTCTCAATTCATCCTCTGCCACTCTTTTTGTTATGGAAGAACAATTTTGTTACACGTGTAAATGATTTATTAAAAAGAGTAAGTAACAAGTAATATAGAAGTGAGTAGAGTATCATTCCTACGAGGATTAATCACTTAGTACCAAAATTGATAATCTTAATTCTATTTAGTCGATCGATTAGTTGGTGATTTAGAGTACAAAATAAAAATAATTAAATATGAATGAAATTGATATGAAAACAAATATAGGGGTCATATTTCACTTAGAAAATTTTGGATTGAATCACATATCTATTCTAATCTAATTTATTTCATATGATTGATAGCTGAGTTTCCCTAATTTAATTACTAGCATCTTCTAAGGTCAAGAAATTCTATAATTAATTGATAATCCAATATATCCCTATATAAATTAGAACAATTAATCATGCATTAAGATTTATATAACTCATTAAGGCTACACAACTCATATGAATATATTCCTATTTCATATGCAAGTTATGGTTTTAATTATAGGATCGACACACATGCATCTCCTTTCGGTCTCAGTATACATATTAAAATCATTCAAAAGATGAACAATCAATTGAAAGCATTAATAATAATAATCAAAATTTAATCATGAAGGAAAAATTAAAACTAGATTTAATAAGTTATGATTCAATCCATCATTAGTAAGCCATATCATCATCCTAGAAAAATGAAAATTTAGCTCATGATGAAATTCAAAACAAAACCAAAATAAATTGAAAACTTCATAAACATTGCATAAAACTTGATTATTAAATTAAAAAACATAAAGATACAACTACAAGATGTATGAAAATGGAAAAAATCCAGCCTTCCTTATAGGAGTTAAAACCTTCTGTGTAAGTGACAACATATACCATCCATGAAGAAGGTATACCTAAACCTTTCAAGAAGGAGGCATGTAAGAAACAATACAATGTATGAAATTGAACTCTAAAATGGTGTGTCTCCTTATGTCTTCCACTCCTCTACTTATAGATGAACGGGGTGCAAATATTTCCACTTATTAGGTATGAATCTTGACTTTAAGCCACTAATGTTGACCTTGTGACAATCTTACTTCTTCATTGCAGCTGAATTTTGACAATTAAAATGGTGGAATCTCACATTTTTGTCTTCATAAAAGTTGTAGATCTGGATCTTAACTTGAAAACGCATGTGAGAGCTCCTCATTTCAACATTTGCAGCTCAAATTATGGTCAAATTAGTGAGCAAATGTTAAACTTGGATAAGTCCATGTACTCAACTTCTAAGCAAAATTCGAAACTCTTGAAGGCAGAACTGAGTTTTGGCCTCAACATAAAAGTTATAGAATTTTGTCTTATCTATCTATATAAAGAACGTCTCAATCCGAAATCTAGAGCTTCAGATATTGTCTGAAAACTGAAACATGGTCAAAATTTAATATTTTTCAATGAATTCTATTTTATATTAAAATCATTATTTATCTATCAATTACACCCAAATTCATTAAATTAAGCTCAAATATCATATAAAAAATCTTCATATAAGGAAAAATAAATATGCAAATATTTTACTTATCAAATTTCATTACCACAGATAAAAAATAACAGTTGACAAATATTATTATAAACTTCAGAACGCGGAGGAATTAGATACTACAACTAAATTCTGGATTGCTTAAACAAGCTCTTCTTTCAATGCTCCATGACTCATTTTTTGGTGCATGTCTGGTTTAAATCATTGACAATAAATCCAAAGAGAATATGATTTAAATCATAAACTTTTTGTTGAAAGACATTGTGGTTCATCATCCTTTCTAAACTGAGATTGAAGAATAGGAAAAAAAAAGAAGCAAAAGCTTCAAAAGGAATAGGTAACCTGAAGATGACCTCACTGACTTGGAGAGGAGAGTTGTTGATGATGTTTGAAGATGATGAAGTAGGTGATCAATCGATAGTTTGAGAGGGAGAGATTTTTTGTATTGGGTTAGTTTGGTATTTACTGTAAGTGATGATAGTTAAGGGGTTTTAATTGTGGTGTTATTTTTACTCTTGTTTTGAAAGTTTATAGGTAGTTTTTCACCCAATGAGAGTTTATGGTGTTGGATGCTCATTAGAGATAAGTTTATGAGCATTTTTACTCCTTCACCCAAGGGAGAAAGAGTCGGGTTCAAGAGTAAAGGGAAGGGCAGGGAAGGAAATCTCAAAATGCAGATATTTTTTATTTTTTAAATATTATGAGTCTCACTAATGGGGGTTAGCTCTTTTAACAATAATGTCATTTTTCCTCTAATTTTGCAAATTCATAAGTATTTTTACTCTTTCGAAAAGTATGTGGTATTAGACGTATTATTGATAAAAAAAATTATGGGTATTTTGCACCTTAACCCAAGTTTTTGCTATAGATGATTTTTTTGTTGGCAAACAAATAGAAGACTTCATCAATTTTTTTATAATATCAATCATAATAATATATTAATAAATCATAAACATGAATGATTTAAAAATATATTGACTCATGAGCATAGCAGAAAATATGCATCTTGTGATGATGAGTTGATGACAATGACAAATGGATAAACATTGTTGGCTTAATTTCGACCTGAATTTTTCTGCCAATCAATTTCTTGGATAATGTTGCAACTCGTGGAAATCACTGACAAAATTATTATAGTCAACGTCATATTTAAATATTTTTATAATAAAATATAATATGAAGGAAATAAGAATTTAAAAATGGATTCATATTTTATATTTGAAGTCATCTTTATTTTGTATTTAAATAACATGCCTTTTATTTAAGACTCCAAAATTTATTTTGAGCCTCCCTATTGCTAATTTGAAACATTTTGATTTAGTCTATGTCAGTCTCAGATTTTTTCCCAATATTTATCTGAGATTTGATCCTACCAAATTAAATTTGAGATTTTTTTTTTGGCATAACAGAACTGTTTACCTTAATTTGGAGCAGTTCATTTTTGTATTTATAATATTTTGAAGCTATCAATATTGCTTAAAAGAAATTAAGTCGAAGTAACAACACCCTTACTCAAATTTTCAATTCATTGCAATTTTTGAAGAAAAAATAAGTCACTTAGAAGGAATTGATTATCCCAAATATAAGTCACTTTGTGGATAATTAATTAATATTTTCAACTATTATCCTTATTATAATTTATTAGAAGGCGGATTGAAGTCTAATATAGTGATTCTCTCGAAAAATATTAATAAGTTATTCTCCTCTCCTTAATATGGATGAGATGGTGGAATGTGAGATATATTAAGAAGATACTTCAATGATTAAATTTATGAATTGAATTTTTATATGACCTAAAACACCTCGAAAACCCAATATTCAATCAACGATCAATTCACAATGAAACCAATGAATTTTAAACTAAATAAATATTGGTTTTAATCCCTTTTTTAAGTTCATAATTAAGCTAATTAAGTCTTTGGATCACTACTTTTATGGGTCTCCAAGGTGCTCATGGTCAAATTGAAACCCACCCAAAAAGTCTCCATGTTTAATTTGGGTTAAAGTCTAATTTTATTTTGGAAGTTTTCACTCAAGAGTGTTGATATTCGGAAGTTTTTTAAAAAGCAATTTTGTCCTGAAAATATAAACCTCGTGTGTTTTGGTTTGCTAATTCAGGTTTTGTTGGTTAGTGTGCATCTTGGGAGAAGTTTTTGAGGGTGGACATGGAGGAACGGTACAAGCCACTGAAAGAATTTGGTTCGGTTGGAATAATTTAACAATAAAGATTCTAAATATATTGTATAAATCCCATAAAAAAGAGCAGCATGGGAAGACTTGATGAAATACCTCTAGCCATAGTGATTTTACATGTAGTATCTCACATCCTGAAAATTATAGAGAACAAGAGAGAGTTGGAATTAGAATAGAATAAAATAGGTTAGAATTTCTTCTAACTGAAAGATGAGGCACAATGATAATTTGGGAATAGCCGTCACCTGTCAGGAACCTCTAAGGAGCAAGTAAGTGTGCAACGTACTGATCTAAAACTCAGCCTAGGTTATATATACCCTCTCATCAAGGCTTGCAACAACTTTATCGGCGAGACATTGATCTTAAACTAAATCTCTATCTAAATTACTTTATGGTATCCAAAATTTATTAAAATGATAATTTTTTACCCTTTTGTTTATTCGATTATATATATATGATCATATAAAGGATATACTAATTGATTATTTTGATTAAATGAATATTCTAGATATTATGAAGTTATTCTGAATATTAGTAGATTAATTTAAATATTATCGGTTTAATATATTTTGGATAAAATATCTCCCGATTATGTACCACAAAGTGATTTGGATAAATATTTTGTTTAGGGTCACTGCCTCACATGTAAAGAAGTTATAAGCCTTGATGGGAGGCTATAAATAGCCTAGATTGAGTCTTAAAGTAGTACGTCCTTAGGAGTTCCCTAACGGATAACTGTTATTCCTAAACCATCACTGTGCCTCATTTTCCTATTAGAAGAAGCTCTAACCTATTATATTATATTTTAATTCCAACTCTTTCTTATTCTTTACAATTTTCAAGGTGTAAGATATTATATGTAAAATCACTATGGCTAGAGGTATTTCATCAAATCTTCTACTGTTGTTCTCTCTCATAGGATTTATACAATATATTTAGAATCTTTATTGTTAGATTATTCCAACATATGGTATCAGAGCCAGGTTTTCCTCTGCCTAGTATTTTCTATATGCTACTTTATTTTTATGTTTTGAAAAATAATATGAAAATAATAGTAAAGCATGGTGTGTTACTCCTCATATGTTTTTCCCCTTATTTTGTTGTTGTGAATTTATGATTCATGATGTGCATGGGGGTTCTGAGTAAAATTGCTTGCTGGCGTTGAATAATGTTTTTGATTCACTTATCTGGTTAATGATGTATATACATGTCTGACTTTGGGAATAGTTATGTGCATGGTTCTCAAGTATTTTAATCTTAATTTTTTATGTGATCCTTTTGAGAATTGGGGTGGGGAGGCAATTACTTTTAAGTTTTCCCGACAACCAACACCGCCCCATCTTCATCGAATTTTGAAGTTCTCAATGTTTCTTTTTATCCCATTGTTTTAACCAATTTTGAAATTATTCTAGCGTGTTTTCTTCTATATATATATATATATATATATATATATAACTGGCAAAAAAAAATATGTATGCATTATGGCTTATGGTTGTGACCCTGTTAAACTCAAAGGAAAAAAACGATCCAGCGTTTCGTTTTACTTTTGGGTTCAAATCTAAAATTCCTTCAGGCAACTTTTTGCTTTGATTTTCATCAAATCATTATCTTAAAACATTTTCCCATTGATTTCTATTCATGCCGCTATTAATATCACTAGGAAACCTCGAACGTAGTGGTTGGTTTAGCGGCTACGACAAGTTACACCTCCGGGTGGGTCGTGAATCGGGTTAGGTTAACCTGACTCCATAAAGAAGATGACAGAGAGTGCCCAGTTTTTGTAAGATGTGGGAAAAGTCCCACATCGAAAAATTGTGAAGGAGGGGAGGCCATTTTTGAGTATAAATAGGAGGCGTCCCTCCCTCCTTCAACTCATCCCTCAACTTGTCTTCTTCCTTCAATAAGGCATTTTGTATTTACTCTTCTCTTATAGTATTTCACTTATAAATTGTTTAGAGTGAAATTAGATTATGGTATTTTTCTTACTGTTGTCTTATTTATTATTTATTAGCTGCTATTAGATATAGTAGTTGTGATTTATTATATTATTAAATTACTTCTAGAAACTTTGTTTTCTAGTATTGTGATTTTTTAGTATAATCGGTTACGCTCTATATATCCCGCTTCCGCAACAATTGGTATCAGAGCCAAGGTTCTATCTGAGTATGCTCTGTGGTTGCAGTATAATCTGAACTTCCACATCAGAAAAGAATTACCTTGAGGTTTTGCATTTGCAGCTATTAAAAAATATTTGGAGCAGAAATGGCGGACAAAAAGGTTGAAGAATCCACATCAAGTGTCAACAATTCGTCGTCGGCATCTTCGCTTCTGACGAGAATTATGCCCAATGCGAAGTTTGCAGTTGAAATTTTTGTCGGATTGGGACATTTTGGGATGTGGCAGAGCGAGGTTCTTGATGTCTTTTTTACACAACAATTAGATTTTTCTCTTGAAGAAAGGAAACCATATAAAATGGAGGAGGAAGATTGGAGGATCATCAATCGTGTTGCTTGTGGTACTATTCGATCGTTTCTTTCCAGAGAACAGAAGTATCCATACACAAAGGAAACTTCTGCTTGTAGATTGTGGAAGGCATTAGAGGATAAATTCCTGAAGAAAAGCATTCAAAATAAGCTTCACATGAAGAAAAGATTGTTTCGCTTCACTTATGTTCCTGGTACCACAATGAATGATCATATCACCAGCTTCAACAAGTTGGTAACAGATTTGCAAAATTTGGATGTGACTTTTGAAGATGAAGATCTGGCCTTGATGTTGTTGGGATCACTTCCTGATGAGTACGAGCACTTGGAGACTACTCTACTTCACGGCAAAGAGGAAGTATCTCTCAGAGATGTTTGTTCTGCACTATATAGCTATGAACAAAGAAAGAGGGATAAACAAAGAGGCGGAGAAGCAGAAGCACTAGTCAGAAGAGGGCGTGCTGAAAATCAATCGAGATCAAGGAAAGGGAGATCCAAATCAAGGTCTATACCAAGTAAGGATGAATGTGCCTTTTGTCGAGAAAAGGGCCACTGGAAGAAGGATTGTCCAAAGTTGAAGAACAAAGCCAAACAGAACAATGAGAAGGCTGCTATGGATTCAAATGTAGCTAATTGTGATGATCAAAATTCAGATTTTTCATTATCTACAACGACGTCGTCAAAAGCGTCAGGCGTATGGTTGTTGGATTCAGCTTGCAGTCATCATATGTGTCCCAACCGAGACTGGTTCACTGATTTCCAAGAAGGAGGATGTGGAGTTGTCTACACAGCAGATAACACTTCACTTACCGCATATGGCATTGGTTCAGTTCGATTGAGGAACCATGACGGATTGATCAGAACATTGACAGATGTTCGATATGTACCAGATTTGAAGAAAAATCTCATTTCTGTAGGAACTCTAGATTCAAAGGGGTTCAAGATTACTGCAGAAAATGGAGTGATGAAGATATTTTCTGGTGCACTGGTGGTAATGAAGGGTATTCGGAAGAGCAATAATACGTATCACTATCAAGGTAGTACGGTTATTAGAATAGCAGCAGTGACATCCAGTGATGAGAAGGAGGTAGAAGCAACAAGGTTGTGGCATATGCGTTTGGGACATGCTGGAGGAAAATCCTTAAAAACTCTTTCAGATCAAGGGTTGTTAAAAGGATTAAAGCATTGCAGTTTAGAGTTTTGTGAGCACTGTGTGAAGAGGAAGCAGACAAGGGTTAAGTTCGGAACAGTTATCCATAATACAAAAGGTATTTTGGATTATGTTCACTCTGATGTTTGGGGTCTTTCCAAAACACCATCATTGGGAGGAAAACATTATTTTGTAACCTTTGTTGATGATTTTTCCCGAAGAGTTTGGGTGTATACGATGAAGACTAAGGATGAAGTATTGAGAATTTTTCTCAAATGGAAGGCGATGATAGAAACACAAACAGGCAGGAGGATCAAATGTCTTCGTACAGATAACGGAGGAGAATACAAGAATGATCCTTTCCAGAAGATTTGTGAGAATGATGGCATCGTCAGACACTTCACCGTCAGAAATACACCACAGTAGAATGGAGTGGCAGAACGCATGAACCGGACTTTGCTGGAGAAGGTTCGGTGTATGTTGTCCAATGCTGGCTTGGGAAAAGAATTTTGGGCTGAGGAAATTACATATGCGAGCCACCTCATTAATCGTCTACCATCTACTGCTATTGGTGGTAAAACACCGTTGGAACAATGGTATGGTAAACCTGCTACAGATTATGATTCTTTGCATATATTTGGCTCAATTGCATACTATCATGTGAAAGAATCAAAATTGGATCCGAGAGCAAAGAAAGCTATTTTCTTGGGGATCACTTCTGGAGTCAAAGGATATCGTTTATGGTGTCCAGAAACAAAGAAGATTGTATTCAGTAGGGATGTTACCTTTGATGAATCTGCCATGGTGAGAAAGGTAGCAGCTGAAGATACCCAGCAAGGTGATAGTGTTCCAAAGCAGGTGGAGTTTGAAGGAAAGATGATTTTTCCAGTACAAGGAGCAGACGGGGAAACAAGACAAGACTTTCCTGAGGTAGAAGAAGAGCCAGTTGATAGAGAGGTTTCGACTCATGGACCTCAACAGCAACGTGAATCAATAGCAACCAGCAAGCCAAAACGAACAATTAGAAAGCCTACTCGTTTTGAAGACATGGTGGCTTGTGCAACCTCAATTGTAGCTGATGACATTCCTTCAACTTATAAATGGGCTATCCAGAGCTCAGAAAAGGAAAAGTGGAGGAATGCCATGAATGAAGAAATGCAGTCCCTTCATCAGAATGGTACGTGGAAATTGGCCAAACTCCCCAATGGTAAGAAGGAAATTGGTTGCAAATGGGTATATGCAAAGAAAGAAGGATTTCCTAACCAAGGTGATGTGCGCCATAAAGCAAGATTAGTAGCTAAAGGCTATGCTCAGAAGGAGGGAATTGATTACAATGAGGTATTTTCTCCAGTTGTGAAACATTCCTCTATTAGAATTTTGTTGGCTTTGGTAGCACAGTTAGATTTGGAACTAGTTCAGATGGATGTAAAAACTGCATTTTTAAATGGAGACTTGGAGGAGGAAATCTACATGACTCAGCCGGAAGGATTCAGAGTTGCTGGAAAAGAGAATATGGTGTGTAAACTTAAAAAATCGTTATACGGATTGAAACAATCTTCGAGGCAATGGTATAAACGATTTGACAAGTTTATGTTGCGACATAAGTACAGAAGAAGTAGATACGATCATTGTGTCTATTTGCAGAAGCTTGAAGACGGATCCTTTATATATCTTCTTTTATATGTTGATGATATGTTGATAGCTTCAAAAAATCAGGCAGAAATTGAGAAGCTGAAGGTTCAACTAAAAGGGGAATTTGAGATGAAGGATTTAGGCGAGGCAAGGAAAATTCTCGGCATGGAGATAACAAGAGATAGAGAATCAAAGAAACTCTTTTTATCTCGAAAGGAGTATTTGAAGAGGGTGCTAAATCGTTTTGGTATGAATGAGAGAACGAAGTCGGTTAGCACTCCACTCGCCCCTCATTTTAAGCTCAATGCTGATATGTCGCCAAAAGATGAAGATGAACGAGAGTATATGTCAAGGGTACCATATGCAAATGTCGTTGGTAGCTTGATGTATGCAATGGTTTGTACAAGATCTGACATTTCACAAGCTGTTGGAGTTGTGAGTAGGTATATGCATGATCCAGGGAAGGAGCATTGGCAAGCTGTAAAATGGATTCTACGGTATATTTGTAATACTGTAGACATTGGATTGGTTTTTGAGCAGGAAGGTGATCGATCTTTAGTTGGGTATTGTGACTCAGATTTTGCGGGTGATTTGGACAAGCGAAGGTCAACTACTGGTTATGTGTTTACTTTTGTAAGAGCACCAGTTAGTTGGAAGTCAACTTTGCAGTCAACAGTTGCTTTATGTACCACAGAGGCAGAGTACATGGCAATTACAGAGGCTGTAAAGGAGGCAATTTGGCTTCAAGGATTGCTTGGAGAACTTGGTGTTGGTCAAGAAAGCATCGTAGTTTATTATGACAGTCAAAGTGCTATTCAATTAGCAAAGAACCAAGTTTACCATGCAAGGACGAAGCACATTGATGTTCGATATCACTTCATACGAGAAATTTTGGAAGAAGGTGGAGTCATGATACAAAAGATACGGACAACTGAGAATCCTACTGATATGCTGACAAAAGTGGTGACTTCTGTCAAATTTCAACATTGTTTGGATCTAATCAACATTGTTGAACATTGATTATTGAATTTGTAGCATAATTTTGTAATTAGGAAAAATTAAGAATGTGGGAATTTTTCCAAGGTGGAGATTTGTAAGATGTGGGAAAAGTCCCACATCGAAAAATTGTGAAGGAGGGGAGGCCATTTTTTAGTATAAATAGGAGGCCTCCCTCCCTCCTTCAACTCATCCCTTAACTTGCCTTCTTCCTTCTATAAGGCATTTTGTATTTACTCATCTCTTATAGTATTTCACTTATAAATTGTTTAGAGTGAAATTAGATTCTGGTATTTTCCTTATTGTTGTCTTATTTATTATTTATTAGCTGCTATTAGATATAGTAGTTGTGATTTATTATATTATTAAATTACTTCTAGAAACTTTGTTTTCTAGTATTGTGATTTTTTAGTATAATCGGTTACGCTCTATATATCCCGCTTCCGCAACAGTTTTGTATCTCACTATGAAACACTGTGTTTCACTTATTTTGCTGAATTGGTTTGGGGCGTTGGGCTGTCTTATTGGGTTGATTAGATTTTATTTTATTGAACTTTTTAGTTTTCCTACGGACTGGACCTTGCATTTTTGGATTTCCTGATTTTGTGGCCTAGTGAAACGGTTTGTAAGGCTCAAGATGAGAGCGACCCTCCCAAACAAATTTTCTTCATACACGTCGTCCTAAGAAACCTAGGACTAGAAAAGCATGCAGAAGCAAGCTGAATTATGCGTTGGGCCATGGCTTTTATGGGCTTCAGCCTATTCCTTTTTCTTTCCATCTTCATTCCATTTTGGATTTTAGAACTAGGCGTTGCGTAATGTTTAATTTTCGGCCTGTGTTTCTTTTCTCATTCTCAAATTTGTTTTTCGAGATCTACACATTTAGTTTTGGGCCACTCGTTTTTTGTGGGCTTCAAGATTTTAATTCCTGCCTTCATTTTTAAAGCATCTGGACCTTATGAATTTACTGAAGTTGAATGAATTAATTTTGTTCCTATTCGGGCCTATGTTACTTGGGCTTTAATCTCTGAGCTAATGTTTTATTGTTGTATTTCTTGACCTTTTATTGTTCTATTTTTTTTTCTTATGGGCTCTATTACTTTTTCAATCATTTAGGTTATTAAGTTAACCAAAAGGAGGATATATTAATCCTGTCACATTTTAGGTAAATTTATTTTAATTCTTGACAACTTTTGTTGTTTAATGTATTGGATTATTGATATTGATACCTTAGAGTTTGATTTCCAGATATTATTTCTTAACTTTATTTTATACACAATTCTTAGGCGTTTTCCCTTCTTTTAAAGAAATTAAATAATGATCAATTGCTTGGGTTGAGTTTCTATTTTATTCCATAAATGGTTTACTTGATCAAAATATTTAAATACTTATTTGTATGTGTCATTTCAATTGTTTAAATATGGGAAAATCAATTTTGGCTATTTTTGCATTATGGTAATTTTACAAAATTATTTTGATATATCATTTAATTACCTTAATATTTATGTAATTAATTTTGGATAGTTTTTCAAATATTTGAATTTTGAAAAATTATATTTGAGTTGAAATATATTGAAATTGATTTCTTAAACAACTTTTGGATATATAAAATAGTGGGGGGTTATTACTTTAATTTTTGATGATCAAGTTAATTAGTTAATCCCTCTATTAAGATGCACATATGTGATATTTAATTTGGATGCACAAAATAGTGGGATAATTTATCTATGATAATTATTTGGTTACATTTTGTTGATTAAATTAGTCAATTAAATTCTCGTTAAAGATTTGTGCATATTTAGAATTTAAATGCACGTAGTTGATATTTGTGATTAACATGCATATTTGGAAATAGTCATAGCATCCTTAATGCTGCATGTGTAAATAATTGCTCATGAATTTTAAAACATCAACTCCAATCAATGATTAATTAATTTAATCAAAGTGGGAGAGTTTCAATTATTTAATCTTTCTTATTGATTAAATTAATTACTTAAATTCTCATTAGGTTATTGGTACATGTTTTTATTTTAAATGCACATGATATTTGTGATTAGCATGTTTGTTTCTTGGGGAGTAACCACAACATCCTAAATTTTGTTGCATGCACGTTTTTAATCACATATGGCTTTACAAAATGTCAATTGTAATTAATATATCATTATAATTAGTCTTTACCCACAAGTATATAATTATAACTGGATATTTACTTAAAGTGGAATATAATAGTATTATATTTTCTAAGTAGCCCATAGATATTAGAAAATATAACTGCATTCTAGATTTATCAATTTGAGATAAGTTCATGTTATACTAATGTCTTTACCCATAGGTAGACCTTAGTTATACATTTTGTAATTGTATGATTTACGTCGGTAAACATACACTTGTTTGTGATAGTTTTTTCTTTGTCCCTTATAGTTGTTTTGTAAGCATGATTAGATTTTATTTTGATCTTGTAGCATGATTTTTATATTTAATTGTTTAGTTTGATAGATTTTGTTAGAAATAATTATTGAGCTTAGAAGAAGATAAAATGTAACTTCTTCATCAAACTTGGCATCAAGAAAGTTATAGTACTCAATGATACTAGCATGAGAGATGAGATAACATTATGAGATGTAATTGTCTCATTAAATTAATTTTAATTAAGAGCTCGTTATCATGGATATGTAAAGATAGAGCTAAATTAATGGTTATTTATAGGATAAAGGATGAATTTAGAAATTCTCATAGCTACTATATTACATTGTTTTGTTGACTATAAAGTGAATCTCCATAATAAGGTTAGATGTCTCCATTAATTTTGATGGAAGAGATCCTTAATTTATTATCTCAAGAGCAATTACTCCTTTTCATAAGGACATGCATGGTTATGTATTTATTAAAAATGTATGTATATAAGTTTTGATCATACTTGGAAAAGAATAAGACTCTAAATTAGGACTATCAAGCTAACTACCAGCTCCAAAGTCATAAAATACTAGGCATATAGAGAATAATGTGTTTATAATTAAAAAGTTTGGTTGGAAGCAGTAATGAATATATACTTGCCATTAATTATGTTTTAATTGGTGAAATAATTCATCTTTCCTTACAGTTGACATTTCACGATACTCAAATTCTATTTGCTTTATAATTGAGTAGTGTCATTTGATGTATTTAGAGTATATAAAGCAAAATTGAGTGGTTAATCTTATAAATAGATTAATACAATGAAATTAGTTGGAAGATATGTATGACATGATAATTACATCATTAATGGATTGGAACTTAGTCTATATGTAAAGTTTTTTTTTTATACTTGAACTTACCTAATATAGGTGGAATTGTTGCTAAACATAATGTTAATAGACATTTTGCATGATACCATATTCCTCTTCAAGGATACACTAAATACAATTATGTATATTTTAAATGAGATTCTAACAAAATTTATGTTTAAATCTTCTTGAAATCTCAAAGGTTGGAAGCTTGATTTAAAATATACTCTTACATAAAATTGTTTTATAAAAGAAAGAGTGGGGAAGGAGAATATTCTGAAAGATTGAGATTACATATTTTGGTGAAAATGCATAGATATATTAAGAATTTAAACGAGCTGTCCATTTTATTTTACAATTTTGTGGAGTATTTTGAAATGTCGATTATTTAAGAATGTCAAAATTAGTGGGAGTGATCAAACTCATTGTGAGCGATCACATATGGAGAGTTGTCACCTCTAATCTTTGTAGAACATTGATTTTACATGGGACTCATCTTGTTGAGCTTCAACCTATCAACAGATTGAGTTGAGGGCAATGGTAATTAAAATTTGGCAATTCATGCCGATTATATGATTTGACTAGAACATAAAAATTGAGAGTGATCATAAATCCCAAATAAAGACATTAATTCATGATAGACGTAATGTGAGCAACAACATAAATTTATTTATAAAGTTTCTAGTATGCAACATTAAGTAATACAAATAAAATTGTTTGCTATAACTTCTCTATAAAAAGGGAATTGATTTAATGAGGTATTTCTTCCTATATTCATGTATAATTCTTTCTATATCTTTATGGTAGTTAAATATCTATTTTGATTTAGGATATCATTGGTATCTTTCCATTTTGGATATAAAGAGAAATATATGTCTGAATTAGTAGAGATGGTCACATAAATAATAAAAAGGATTTAGTTAACAAAATTAGGAATTCATTTTATCTTTAGCAAATCTTACAATAGTAATAGTTAAGGTATAAAAAAATCATTTGATTAAAATAATCAACTAATATATCCATTATATGATCAATATATATATATATATATATATATATATATATATATATAATATCTAAATAAACAAAAGAAAAACATATTATTATTTTAATAAAATATCAAACAGATTTTGGCCAGGTTGGTGAGAGACAAGGTCACCAAGGATCTTGTTGCTTGCTGCCAAGTACAAAGAAAGAGGTATCAATTTTGGGGTGAAGAAGAAGGCATTGCAGAGACGGAGGAAGAAGAAAATTGGGGTTAAGATTGATGGAAGCGAAACAAAAAGCCTAGAAATGTAAGAGCAGGAAGATGAAGGTAACGAAGAGTGAAGAATATATGATTGAAACACGAAAGAAAAATGGAGGACGAGGGGATGAAGAAATGGAAGAAAGCTGAGCAATTTTGGTTATGATTCATTTCCTGCTTTGTTTCACTCTCTTTTCTATCCAATCTTTCTTTGGTTCAGAATTTTGACAAAGACTCTGCATATATGATTCTTATGTCCCATGGTGGTGATGAAGCTAACCAGAGTTTTTGAGCTACTACCTACTAGGGGAGTTTTTTATATCTTAATTTCATCTTCTACTCTCTGTATATACAGATTATAATTCTAAGTTGTTAGAGGTTATGATTTGTATATATGGTTGAGGATTATGATCGATTGATGTAATCTAAATTGTGATACATGTGTTAGATTTATATTTATGGATTGTGATTGGACTATAGCACTCTTCTTCTGGAGTTCTTTTGTTATGTTTGATATATTCAGAATTTTTGCAAAATTCAAAGACTCTTTTCTCTTTTAATTTCTATTCATTTTTTTGGTTATGTAGTAGCTTCGGGAGATGCAAAGGAGAGAGAGATGGCAGGAAGAGTTGGGTAGAGACAAAGTGAGTTGGCAAGATGAGGTGGCATATATGGTTGCATGTGGGACATCAAATAAAATTGTTTCCTACAAAATTTTTGAATACCTATTGCTTCTAAATAAAAAATTTCAAGATAAAGTTGGACCTCAATCCGTTTAAATTTTCATAAAAAACCATGAAAATGTGGGGACCCCACAGTCGGGTTGTTTCAGCGAAAACGTTATGGACAAAAATCCAAATATCCTCTAAATTGCTGAAAAATATTAATATAATTGAAAATAATTTGATTTATGTATTATAAATATGTGACTTGTGGGTTCAACTTTCATTATATCAAATATAAAAAAAATTAATGAAAATGCATGTTGGTTAAAATATGAGAAAATCCAAAATGAAAAAGAGCTCCATATGATAGATAAGGTTCATGGAAGAATTTTTGCTTTTCATGAACGAAAAGTTCAATTACTCTATTATATCCATCAAAATTATCTAAAATGAGATGTATGTCATCATTCTTTTTTGTTAAGAAAAATATAAACTGATTTTTGAAAATCATATTGGTCTGACTAATCCAAATATAGCCCATCTGGTTTTTTTTTTTTTTATTGTACCGACATGTATTGGGCGTTTCTCAAATGTCCATATTAATTTGGGTTTAGGCCTCTTTTTATACCAAAAAATTATTTTATCGGTAAAATCATTCTTTGAGGGCCCATTTTAACCCTCCAAGTTGAGTTATAATGACCGTAATTAATTAAGAGGCAAAAGCCAGTGAAGTTGTTGAATTATTTAAGATTAAGCTTTTATTGACCCACCTAACTTCTAGTTTTTCTTAGGCAAAATAATACATAATTTTTGTGAACTTTATGATATGCACAAATAACTTTCTTAAAATTTAAAATTTTGCAATGAATTCTCATAAACTCTCATATTTTTTTTGTAGATTACTCCCATATTGGTAATTTTGTTCACTAACTATATATATACAAATACTAAATTTTAGCGGGTTATTATATGCATATAATTCAAAGCTTGAAGGGGTTATATATATACATGTAAAATTATATATTAAAGAGGTTCATAATTGATGCTTGGGGCTTATCCACGCAAAGTTAATGTTTTGGTGGATTCGTTATTAAGTTTAAAAGGTTAAGGGGGTTATTTATATATAAATTTCAAAGTTTAGAGAGTTTTGTGTACTTAGTTTAAATGTTAATGGGGTTATTTATATATAACTATACAAGTTTCTATTCAATTTTTGCATGGAGTGAGTAAATTTAATTGTTTACAATATGTGAATACTCAAGTTTATTTGTTATTAAAATTTTATTTGCTTTTTCTTTTTTCTTTTTTCGCGACAGAGTGTGCGTTATTATTATTATTACCAATAATCAATGAAAGTATTAGAATACTTCACAATTTACTATATGTTATGTGTAGCACCGGTAATATTGGCCCAGTCAAATAAATGGACTCGGGCCTGAAAATCCGAGCCTGTTTATTATTCGGGCTAAATGGGTTGGATTCGTTTAACTATTTAAAAAAAAATTTAAAATATTTTTTAGATAAGTTAGATCTCAATATTTTCAGTTCTTAGTGATGTTGTGTTTAAAGACTTCCTAATTTTTTTTATTTGACACTTTTTTCATATTATATTTATTTATTTTACTATTATTAAATTTTAAAAAAATGTGTTCATATGTTTTTATGATGTGAGTAGATGAAAAAAAAAAGAAGGTAAAAACAAAACTGGTTTCATAGCATGAATATATAAAAGAAAATAAGTATGATATGAGTAAATGATAAAAAAAGGAGTGAATTTTTTTTAAAAAATAAATTTAAAAAAAAATAAAAAAGAACCCGTTAGCCCGTTTAAATGGGCTTGAGCTGGCAAAATGCCAGCCCGTTAGCCCAACGGGCCAGCTCGACGAGCTCAGACTGGCCCGTTTTACCAGCTATACTTATGTGCATAGATAAGATGGAATGCAACATGCACAAGATATGACATTTTTGTAAGTTTAATATGCGGGTGTGGTGGAATTTTTACATATTTATATAGATATTTACATAATTTACCCAAAAAAATTGAGGAAGGAAATAAGAGATTATATTGGATGGAAATGATAAGATTCTCGGATAAGGTGTGCAGGAATTATCATTGGAAAGGTCATTTTCTAGCAAATTAGGGAATTTTCCTTCCGTCCTTGAGAGGTGATCTATAATTTTCAAGATTTGGTGGGGACTTGAATTGACCAAAATGTCCTCATACATTACATAAATCTTCAATCAAATCTATCATACTCTTCATTAATACTCCTCTAGTTCTTAATATAAGATATATTTAAGAAATTGATCTTGATCATAAATATAAATCTAATTTTCATATTTGTTAATATTTTTTTAATTTTCCCCATTAATGTTACCTCAACAACAATCAAAGAAAAGAGGAAGTGAATGAATTGAAAATGATGACTAGGGTATTTTAGAAAAGAGTAAAATATTTTAACTACCATTCCGTTTTACCTTAATTATACAGATCTCCCATTTAGTTTGAAAAATAAACACTTAAGTCTAAAACATTAAATTTGTTAATAATATTCTAAAAATATTTGAAAAATATATTTTTAATTAAAATTTATATAAAAATAAAATTTATTTACTACTTTACCCTTAGTACTAAATTCCAAATTTTAATTGACAACTTAGAAATATCACAAACTTTTAAAATTTTGATTATGTTTTTTAAATTTGTGTAGAAATAATGTATGAAATTATAAATTTAAATTACTTAATACAATCTCATAAATCTATATAGTTTATTATATTTGATAAAAAAATGTTTGATATATATTTTTAGTGATTTAACAAACAAAAATAAATAAATTCAATAAATATAGTGAAACATTAAAATTATAAATTTATAATCTTGAAATTAATAAATTTTTATCATATTATAAATGTAAAAGATCTAGTAGAATTAAAATTTGTTGGTGTACATTTTTTTGGGCTATAAATATATATGTTTAAATAATTCTAATGTCAAAGAGGGGCACTTTGGTAAAACAAAAGTTTTAAAGTCAAACTTAACAGTCAACTAACGGTTTGGATGGATGAAGATAAAATCTCAAAATATAAAGAAGATTTGTATAACATACGTTTTAATTTTAAGTAAGGTTTATATGGGTTTTCAAAATAGAGGGGAGGTATGTGTAATAAAGGCAAAATAAAGAGGTGGTTAGAATATTTTACTTTTTAGAATATACATACTCCTTCGGTCCTTAATATAAGATATATTTGAGGTATTGATCTTAGTTCTGAATATATGACATAATTTTCATATTTGTCAATGTCTTTCTAATTTACCTTACTAATGCTCCATCAATCATAATTAAGGAGAAAATAGAATGAGAGAATTAAAGAATATGACTAGCTAGGATGTTTTAGAAAATATACGTCATATTAATCAACTTAACTAACTTCCTTAATTTAATCAAATTAGGTAAATATGTCATATATTAAAGACGCATACTGGAAGGAGTATCATATTGACCGACCTGACCAACTTTCTTAATTTAATCAAATTAAAAAAATATATTTTATATTAAGTCCTGAAATAGGAGTACCGTTGACCAAGAAAACAAAAAATAAAGTTGAGGAAAAGTCTCCTATTATCAAATTTATTGTTAGAATATACCTGAAAAAAGAATGTACTAAAAAGTTAACAAGTTCAAAGGGAAATTTACACAGAAAATAAGTTGCAAATTTCATTTTAAACACCTGTAAATATAGGAGTTTTAATTGTAAATTATTTGTGGGGTAATATATGTAATTAAAAAAAACTTGATTTATGTATGACATTTACATATTTGCACATAGAGGTAATTTTAGGAGCGAAGGTGACTTCATAAAAAATATTCCTCTGATCTTTAATATAATATATATTTAGAAAATTAATCTTGATCTTATAAGACAATTTTAATATTTGTTAATCTTTTTCTAATTTACCTCTATTGATGCTCTCTCAATAATAATCAAGGAGGAGAGGGAATGAAGGAATTAAAAAAGATGAGTAGAGTGTTTTAAAAATTTCATGTCAGATTAATTAACTTGATTAAATTTTTTTAATTTAATTAAGTTAGATAAATATATCTTATATTAAAAATTAGAATAATTTATTGTGTTTTGTTAAGTTATGCGTTGGAAAGTTTAGATGGTGCCTATTGCTATCTGCTCAAATACTTTAAAGTGTTAGTTCTAGTTCATATATAATATTTGCTTATTTACAGTATGCCGTAAAACGAATTATTATTTTTATATGTAATTGTAGACAATTTTCCCTGGTGTGGCTTAAAATCTATTTCCTTCTATCTTTCTATTTAAGAAATAAATAAATTAAACCACATATTTTTTAGCGACGGAGCAGAATCTGCCGGTAATTATGTCAGAAAACTGAAATTTTGTCAGTAATTTTAGGTAATTATTTATAATTGATTAAAATTTAAATTTTTTTTATAAAACTAGCAATTTACATACAATATCATGTATCAAATTTTTGGTAAGAAAATAAAAGTCAGTTAATAATAGGGGTTAATTAAAAAAAAAAGGTCGGGGTTAAATTTAAGTTTTAGAATGTTAGGGAACTATATGTTATTAACCTAAAGTTTGAGGAATTTTGTATAATTTAAACTAAAATTTCCATTAAAAACCATGAAAATGTGGGGTTATTTGTTTCAGCCAAAACGCTATAGACGAAAATTCAAATATCCTCTAAATTTTTGAAAAAAAATAAATCTAATTGAAAAGAATTTGATTAATGTATTATAACTTTGTGACTTGTGAGTTTAACTTTCATTACATCAAATATTAAAAAAAAAATTAATGAAAATGCAAGTTGGTTAAAATATGAGAAAATCCAAAAAGAAAGAGTCCTTGATATGATAGATAAGGTTCTTGGAAGACTTTTTGCTTTTCTTGAACGAAAAGTTCAATTTCTCTATATATACTCATCAGAATTCTCAAATTGAAATATAGGTCATCATTCTTTTTTTCTTTTTAAAGAAAAACTGATTTTACTTATAAAAAAAACTGATTTTTGTAAATCATATTGGACTGACTAATCCAAATATAGCCCATCTCATTCTTTATTGTCCGGGCATGTATTGGGTGTTTCTCAGATGTACATATTAAAGCCCCTTTATATACCCAAAAAATGATTTTATCGGGAAAGTTGTTCTTTAAAGGCCTATTTTAGTTCTCCAAGTTGAATTGTAATGATCATAACTATTGAAGAGGTAAAAGCCATGAAACGTGCTTTCACCCAACATATATATCGTAAAAAAGATGTTGCGTTCTATCGGCCTTAACCATGATAAGATATTTCTCTATTATATCTAAATTTAAATGCATATATAGCAATCCTAAAGATATAAAGAATTTGAGATGGCATGCAGATGAAATGATAGATGACGATATGCTTTGACATCCTGCTAATTCTCTAAAATGGAAGAAGTTTAATCTGAACCACTTTGAATTCGCTAAAGATGATAGAAACCTATGCTTTGCATTGGCTATTGATAGGATGAACCCGTTTGGGATGTATAGTAGTACTCATAGTACATGGCCCGATATATTATTTATGCATAACCTTCATCCATGGCTCTGCATGAAGTGTAAGTACTTTATGTTTTCCATGCTAATTTGGGAGCTCAAGCAACCTGAGAATGATATAGATGTTTACTTGACTCTACTCTTTGAAGACTTAAAGCATTTGTAGGATGATGGGGTTGTGGTGTATGATGCTCACAAAGAAGAAACGTTCAACTTAAGAGTCATACTCTTTAGCACTGTCAATGACTTTTTTGTATATGGTAATTTATCAAGATACAACATTAAAGGCCAACTTGGATGTCTAATTTATGAAGCGGGTATGTATTCAATTAAATTGAAGCATGTCATGAAGAATTCCTACATGGGACATCGAAGATGGTTGCTTCGGGATCATCCTACCAGCACTTAAAAAAATATTTCAATGGGAAATCAAAAGAGGGCAGGGCACTTCAACTTTTGACCTATGAACAGGTATATCAAAAGATAAAAGATAAAAGATATCTATTTGGAAAAACTTTTGCAAGTGATGTTGGGACAAACGGGTGGAAGAAGTCAATTTTCTTTGACTTGCCTTATTGGAGGACCATGGATGTGAGATATTAAGAAAAAGGTATGTGAAAGTATTGTTGGCACGTTATTCCATATTCTAGGGAGGACTAAATATGACATGAATACTAGGCTAGACATAGTTGAGACTGGAATAAGAGAAGAATTAGCACTAGAGGAGATAGGAGCTCGTACATTTCTTCGTCCCATGGCTTACACACAATCAAATAATGAAAATCTTATGGCTTACACACAATCAAAAAATGAAAATACTAGTTTTTTGTCAGTTTCTTGTTTCAGTCAAGATGCCATAGGGTTACTCTTCAAATATCACAAGACTTGTCTTAGTGAAGGACTTAAAACTGATGAGATTAAAATCTCATGACTGTCATGTCTTGATGGAGAACTTAGTTCTGGTGGCTATATGGGGTATGTTACCTTATAAGGTGTGAGCTGCAATCACCAAATTATATTTCTTCTTTAAGTCATTTTGCAGTAAAGTGATAGACCCTAAAAAATTGTCAAGATTATAAAATCGAATAGTAGCAACATTGTGTGAGCTTGAGATGTATTTTCCTCTAGCATTCTTTGACATTATAGTCCACCTGTCAACTCATTTGGTTAGAGAGGTATAACTTTGTGGCCCAGTCTATTTAAGGTGGATGTATTTGGTTGAACATTTCATAAAGATAATGAAAGGGTTTATGACAAAATCGGAGTCCTTTGGAGGGTTGCCTTCTTGAACGATATATCTGTGAAAAGGTCACTGAATTTTCTACCACATACTTAAAACATGCAATTGATATTAGGTTTCTCATGTCTTAGCATGAAGGAAAGGCTGGTGGGGAAGGGATCATGGGTAAAAAGTTGTGACTATCTCAGATCAACAGTTAAAGCAAGCACACGTATATGTGTTATATAACTCCGAAGAGGTTGATGAGTATGTGCACAACCATATACATCAAATTTAGAGGAAAAATCCCTACAAAGGAGAAAGATGGAGTGCCCAACAACATAATAAAAATTTTACAACATAGTTTAAAGATCAAGTATTTGGAAAGTATAGAGCTGATCCTAAATTAATTCATACCAAATTAAAGTTCTTAACATATGGTCTAAGTAATCAAGTAACATCTTAAGCAAGCTACATCATCAATGGGTTCACCTTCTATACTAAAGAGCAAGATGAACGAAGAAAAATGCAAAATAGTGGTATAACTCTTGTAGCTAAAATCATGCATTTATTGAATTCCAAGGATAGAAATCCTATCTATGCAAAGATGCCATATTTTGGGGTGATTGAGCACATATGGAAGTTGAATTATATTAGCTTCTGAGCTCCCATCTTCGGTTGCAAGTGGGTTGCCAATAATCATGGCTCCAGAATTGATGACTTAGGCTTGATATACTTGAATTTGAAAAAGGAAGGGTATAAAGATGAGCCTTTCATTTTGGATTTTTAGACTAGACAAGTGTTCTACATCCATGATCCTTTTAAACATGGATGGTCTATTATTTTGTTGACAAAAAAAGTGGCTGATAAGGAGATGGGTAATGGAGTTGAGGATAATCCATGTAACGGTAGGTCACTTGAACCATTAAATTTAGCTAAAGAAGATACTTTATACATTAGGCATGATCACAATGAAGGCATTTGGGTTTTGAATATGGGAAAATTATTACTTGATAAGAAGAAAAGAATTCAAGCTAAGAAGAGTAAGTTGCAAAAAGTTAAGACTAGAAAAAGAAAAAGAGATACTTAACTTCTGTGTTTCGACTGTGCATTGTTGTTTTAATGATGCTGTAACTTTACATTTAATTTGGACTTTTTTTCTGCCACTTATATGTTGTATATGCAAGCAAGGGGAAATCAATATCAAAACCCCCTATTTTTTTTCTAAAATAATTTTGTAGATTAATAACAGTTATTAGCTAGAAACTATAATATATGTTTCCAAAATACTAATGGTTTTCTTACAATAGCCGTTATACATATGTAACAATGCCTCAATACATTATTAGTGTTGTATTTGAACCGTTATAAAGTTAAAATTTCACCTTTATTTAAACGTCTATCTAGTTTTCCATTTCATTCATTAATGCACTTATCTTATGTCGAATGTAAACCCACCAACCTTAGATCCTCACTACTCTAGTCATTGTTTCTAGTTGTCGATTGTCATTTTCAATCGAACCACACCATCCAAAGCCTTCTCCATACTTCTCAATGAGAACTGCGTCAGTTGCTGCACAAGCCTTAACACAAGTTTTTATTCATTATCACGCTTGTTTTAGGATATATTATAACCAACCAACCTCAAAACCCCACTTCTCTAGTTGAAATTTTCGGCATTCGTCAGTTGTTTTCAGTAGAGCCATACAATCCAAAGTATTTGTTATACTTGTTAGTAACAGCTACACGAGTTTTTTTGCTTTCCCTAACTCGCATTGTCATTCTCTAGCCTTAGCAAGGTTGCATATTTTTTGCGTGGTCTCTTTTACTCATATGAAGGTATGATCTCCTTTCCCCATTTTGCATTCTTATTATTATTCACTTTATATTTTGTAGCTAGGTTTTGACCTCACTTAATGCTCATGTTTTTTTTGGATAAAAATCAATTGCTCTGATCGAAGGTTCCTCTTATATTACAGGCAGTTGTTAAAGATTTACAAAAACTTTACTATGTTGATTTAATCCTATACTTTACTCTTCAATGGACAAATTTACACGTTCTCTATATGCTAGATTCTTTGGAGGTAAGTGCAAAAAATTTTATGTAGGAAAGTCATTTTGTTTATTGCTTGATGATCCTTTGGATAAAGAGATAGAGCCTTATAATATATGCATGAGATAGAGTTTCTACTTTTGCTTTGCTTGTTGGTTTTGATTGTATAATAGAACAGAAGCTTATACCTCGTATAGACATGCAATTTGGGATAGATCAAGACATTCCTAGCACTATGGCTAGGCTTAATAGAACTCCTTACATAAAAGGGCTTAAGGGATATATAGCCTCGAGCAAGGCTTTATAGAGAATGAGGGATCAGATGTTATTATAGAATACCATATGCTATGGGCAGTGGAAAGGCACCATCCATAGCATATGGCACTCTATAGTCACATTAGATCCCTTATTTTCTATAAAGTCTTGCTTAAGGACTGCATACCCTATAGGCCCTTTATGGCAGGGAGTTCTATTAAGCCTATCCATAATGCCAGAAATGTCTTGGTCTATCCTAAATTTCATAGCTATACTTGATGTGTGAGTTTCTGTTCTGTTATACAGTCAAGACAAACAAGTAAAGCATAAATTATATCTCATGCATATATTATATATAGGTTTCAAACTTTTGGTTTTAATGTACATATACATAAATGAATGTAAATACATATATAAATTGGTGTACAATTTTGTTTTGTATGCATGCAGGAGGATATCAAAAGGATAATCCCCATTTTTTTAGAAAAAAATTTGCTTAACGGTTCTTACATAAAAAATATTAGTTATGTATAAACTATATATGACTATTGTTTTATTAAACCTGTTAGCATTTGTAGCAAATAAATAACGGTTACAATATAATGCCCGTTAGGAATGTTTCTACTTTATGTAATAGTTATAGTGAAAGCACTATTGTGTATGTAATAGGTCTAACATAAGTAACAATTTAGAACTGTAATTTATTTTTCCAGAGCATGTATAACACCCATATATATGATGGTTCAGAACTATTATATATGACATATAATAACTATTATAAAAAGTATTTTCTATGGCAATAATACATGTGTAATTAACAAATCAGCTCACTAAAAAAAGTGAAAGATGAGTATTGAATATTCTAAAAATCATGGTATGAACGGTAAAACAAATTGGATACAAGAATATAATATATAGATGATAAAAAGTTGCTGATAAAATTTATGTGATTATTTTCAAACACAACAACATTATTGGAAAAAAGATGTAGCAACATCACATGACTACAAATATTCATATATAATACTCCCTCCAATTTTTAATATAGGAGATATTTGAAGAGTTGATCGTGGTTCAAAATATAAGTCATATTTTTCATCTTTGTTATTCTTTTCCTAATTTATCTTTATTAATACTCCCTCAACAATAATCAAGAAGGAGGGGGAATGAGAGAATTAAGAAAGGTGAGTAGGGTGTTTTAGAAAATACATGTCATATTAACTAACTTACTTAACTTTCTTAATCTAATTAAATTAGGTAAATATGTTTTATATTACAGATTAGAGGAAGTGCCTTTTTTGACAAAAATAGTTGGTGAAAGGTGAACATTTGAAAATTATATTAAAGAGAAGGACTTAAATAAAAGTGCCGGTACTTTATGTATAAAAATTTAGTAGGTCATTTTTATAAAAGAATATTTTTAAATAGGGAAATTTTTAGCTATATTTTGATAAAAAAATATCATAAAACCAATTTTATGTCCACCTTAAATTTTTTAGAGAGGATGTCCTATTTTACTGTCAAAATCTAGAGTGGCATAGATGAGTGAAAAATGGAATGGTAAGTGTGTTTATCTAAAAGACAGTATACATTTGCTTTTCTAGAGTATAAAAGTACTTGTATGTAACCAAAAAACATTATTCATATAGAAACATGCATAAAAATAAGTTTCATATTGAGACAAAACCTTCAATTGGTTAAGCATAAAACTAGCCTATCTTATCTTAAGATGAGTAAATATGAGGTTTTATTGAAGTAAATCGATTGAGACTTACCACATTCCCAAAAACAATAAGAAAATCTAGCTTTATTTTTTTTCATATTTTTTTAGATGGCAATAACTAAAAACTTCATTATAAAAAATGGAAAATCAATATACAATAAGTTAAATTGAAAGCAAGCTCTAAGTGAGCAATAATGATATGAGATTTAGAATACCAAGTTGTACTTTGATTGAGGCTAAACTCAATTATAAATGAGTGAAAGAATAAAGGGACCTTTGACTGCTATTGGAGGAGGAGGGTCGGAGAATGGTGAAAAGATGAGTAAGGTGAAGAAGAAGGTATGACACAACAAACTTGATGATATGAGTGAACAGAAGAGTGATGATGGTACAAAATAGGGATCGTTGTTTAAGGAGAAGTTGATTGGAAATGAGGCCGTGCAGGTGTCAAATGATAACAAAGGGAGTAGTGTTTTTGAAGATGCATGGGCTGAATACATAGCAGGTTTGCAATGTTATTTTCACAAGGAATATAGTGATAGTAGTGAGGAAGAGGAGTCAGATGATAAAGATTGTCCAACTCTCAGGGCGTCTCAAGAAGATACAAAGAATGGTTTGCGCCTTGGACGAAATTATTGATTATAAAACTCTTGCAGAGAACTATCCCAATATGGGTAATAAGAGCTAACTTGGCTTGTATTTGGAAGACGACTAAGCCGTTTACTATTAGAGATATTGATAATGGTTTTTTCATGGTCTTGCTTGAAGATGAGAAAGACATGTTATCAGTATAGGATGATATATTTAGAAAGTGTAAGTGTACACTGTTGTAAACAAGTATTATAGAAGTAAGTAGAGTATCGTTCCCACGAAGATTGATCACTAAGTACCAAAATTAATCATCTTAATACTATTTAGTCGGTTGATTAGTTGGTGATTGTGAATATAAGATAAAAATGATGAATTGTAAATGCAATTGATGTGAAGACAAATATGAGAAAAAGCCCTAGGGATTATATTTCACTTAACAAATTCCGGATTGAATCACTTATCTATTCTAGTCTAATTTATTTCACATGATTGATAGTCGAGTTTTCCTAATTTAATTACTAGCCTCTTCCAAGGTCAAGTAATTCTATAATTAATTGCTAACCCAATATATTCCTATATGAATTTAAGCAATTAATCATGCATTAAGATTTATGGAACTCATTAAGATTACACAATCTATATGAATATATTCCTATTTCATATGCAAATTATGGTTTTAATTATAGGATCCACACACATGCATCTCTTTCCGGTCTCAACATGCATATTAAAATCATAAAAAAGGTGGCCAGTTAATTGAAAGCATTAAGAATAATAATTAAAACTCAATCATGAAGGAAAAATTAAAACTAGATTTAATAAGTTAAGATTCAATCCGTCATTAGTAAGCTACGTCATCACCCTAGGAAAAGGAAAATTAGCTCATGATGAAATTAAAAACAAAACCAAAATAAATTAAAGACATCATAAACATTGCAAAAAAATTAATTACAAAAACATAAAAATACAACTACAAGATGCATGAAAATGGAAAATCTAGCCTACCATATAGGAGGTAAAACCTTCCATGTAGGTGGCAACCTATACCATCCATAAAGGAGGACTACCTAGGCCTTCCATATAGGAGGTAAAACCATCCATGTAGGAGGCATGCAAAAAGTAATAAAATGCAAGAAATAAATTCTAAGATAAATACTCTCTCTCTAACTTGAAATTCTCTCTCTCTCTCGCTCTTTTCCTTCCTTTCTTCTTCCTCTTCATTTTAGGATGCCAACAAGCTTTATTTATAGGCTTGAATTTTCAGGCGCTATAGTGATTTTCTACAGTGAACCGTACTGCTATAGTGAACCGACCACCACTTGTTACAGTGAACCTCATTGAACCGTCCTACGACTAAACCACCGACCGCTATAGTGATCCCGCTATAGTACCGTGTCTTCTACAACGTATTTCGCTACAGTGCCGTATCTCCTACAGTACCGTATGAACAATATTTGCTACAATATTTTTTCAATACTTTCTCAATATTTGCTTAATACGGTGTTGTATGGCCTGTCAGAAGAAAATCATTATTTATTTATCCATTATACCCAAATTCATTATATTAAACTCCAATATCATCCCCATAATCATCATATAAGGGAAAATAAATATGCAAATATTTTCCTTATCAACATGAACCAAATTCACTAGGAGGGTCCATGGATAGTGGCAGATCATATCTTGTTGTCCAATGATAGAGTGTGGAGGTCTAAAGGAAGACTGCGATTTAGGTTCAGATCCCTCTTTTGCCTCTTGAATTCTTTGATGCAACAAGTTTAAGGCACATAGGTTCCCTCATAGGAAGAACTTTAAAGATTTATTGCATTACATTTGCTAGTGAGAGGGGTAGATTTTCCTGTATCTGTATAAAGATTGATCTCAAAAAATGTTTGAAGTATGCCATTAATATTTTTGGACGACAGAGGTGCATAGAGTATAAGGGATTGCATCTTATTTACTTCTATTATGGTAAGGGAGAGAGTGTGAATTCTTCCTCGGGAAATGGATTGAATAAGCCTCAAGCAAGTGCAAGTCAGTCACAGGAAAAGATTAATGTGTTGGAATAAGATACAAAATAATTCCCTAAATACATAACATAAATTCTAAAATAGAGAATAGCAGTAGAAAACTTTATTGATGGTACCTTTAGCCATAGTAACTCTGCATGCTAAGTCTTAGAATTTGAGAGTTGGAAGCTTAAAAAGAGAAGAGATTAGGAAAGAGAGAAGAGAATAACTTAGGATTCTTCTAATGGAAAGATGAGGCACATCGATGGTCGGGAAGTTGCCATCACTCGTCAGGGAACCCTTGAGGAGAAGGTCAGAATTTGATGTATTGCTCTAAGACGCAGCCAAGGCTATTTATAGCCTCCCATTAAGGCTTGTAACAGCTTTACTGGCTAGGCAGGTGATCATAAACCAAATCTTTATCCAAATCACTTGCAAGACATAATCGAGAGATATTTTATCCAAAATATATTAAACTGGTAATAATCTGCTAATATCCAGAATATCTTCATAATATCTAGAATATTCATTTGATTAAGATAATTAACTAGTATATCCTTTATATGATTAAATAATAAATGTATATCTAGATATAATCTGAATAAAGAGATAAAATATTATTAATTTAATAAAATATCTAACATTTTCCCACTTGGCCCGCAACCTAATGTCATTTGGTGAATACAGTTCATTTAAGCAACACTACAGGAACCATGGCGGTAAGTCCTTTAATCAAGTTACCTTCCATGCATCACAAGTAGCATAATTACTTAATAGATCAATACTTCATGAATAAACCTTAATGTCTATTTGGTTCCTATCTCAATATTTATCAATCTCAATAATCCTGAATGTGTACAAGTAAGAAAAATATAGAGATGATAACAATAAGCGAAAAATCATCACTTCACATACCTTGTTTAATCCAGTAATAGCTTAAGCCCGTAAGACAAAGTCCTTTGGTTTCCCCCTTTAGTCAAAGGATCAGCTACATTCCCTTTGTATTAATGTATTCAACCAAGACTTGGCCATCCTTACCTTTATCTTTTAAGGATAGAAACTTTAAGTCGACTAACTTGCTTTGACTTCCACTTTTTCTGTTATTAGCTATGGCCACTGCAGCTTTGTTGTCATAATACATTTTGATTGGCCTAGAGATTGAATCCATAATCTTAAGCTCAGCGATGAAATTTCTTATCCAGATTCCTTGTGTACTTGCTTCAAAACACGCTATGTACTTAGCATCATGAGTAGAGGGAGCCACCAGTGTTTTTTTAGCACTTCTCCATGATATAGCTCCTTTTGCTAGTAGGAAGACATAACTAGTAGTAGATTTCCTCCTATCTTCACACCTCGTAGATCAGAATTTAAGTACCCAATCACTTCAAGATTGTCTGTTCTTCTATATGTAAGCATGTAATGCTTAGAACCTTGAAGGTACCTAAAAACTTTCTTTACAGCTGACCAGTGTTTTTCCCTAGGGTCACTTTGGTACCTCTCTAACATACCCACAACAAAAGCTATGTTAGGTCTTGTGCAAACTTGTGCATACATTAAGCTCCCTATTGTTGAGGCATATAGGAACTTTTTCATCTCTTTCCTTTGAGACTTGTTCTTGGGACATTGACTTAAATTGAAAACATCTCCCTTTTCAATGGGAGCAACATTGGTTGAACAACTCTCTATTTGGAATCGTTCAAGAATTATATTGATATAGTTTTCTTGAGATAGGATTAAAAGGCCAAGATCCCTATATCTATGGATCTTAATGCCAATGACATAAGATGCCTCACCCATATCCTTTATGTCAAAACTCATGGACAAAAAATATTTTACCTCTCGTAATAGTCCCAAGTTACTTGTTTTAAGCAGTATGTCATCCACATACAAAATCAAAAATATTATCTTGCTCCAACTAATCTTATGGTATATACATTCATCTATGACATTCTCAATGAAGCCAAAAGATGTAATGACTTTATGGAACTTCAAATACCACTGTTGTGAAGCTTTCTTAAGACCATGAATTGACTTCTTTAACTTGCACACTAATTTATCTTTGCCTTCTGCAATGAACCCCTCAGGTTGCTTCATGTAGACTTCTTCCTCAAGTTCACCATTAAGGAATGCAGTCTTAACATCCATTTGATGTAACTCTAGATCAAAATGTGCAACTAATGCCATGATGATGCGAAGAGAGTCTTTCGTAGACACAAGATAAAAGGTTTCTCTGTAATTAACTCCTTCCACTTGAGTAAAACCTTTAGCAACGAACCTAGCCTTGTATTAATCAATGTTACCTTGTGAGTCTCTTTTGGTTTTGAAAACCCACTTACAGCTAATAGCTTTGGCCTCTCTAGGTAACTCTACAAGTTCCCAAACATGATTGTTTTAGATTTCATTTCATTAGTTATAGCATTATACCACAATTTAGATTTTACACTCTGCATAGCCTGAGTAAACGTTAATAAGTCATTCTCAACAACTATCTCACGGTCAAACTTCACAAGATACACTATGTAATCACTAGGTAATGCAGATTTCCTTTCTCTCGTTGACCTTCTTAATACAACCTCTTGGATTAGTTCAAGTTGCTCATTTGAAACATTTTTTATCACATTTTATGGTTGTACAATAGTTTGATCATTCTGAATATATTCCTCATGTCTAGCATCGTCAACTTGATCCATTTAAATCACATAATGTTTTATGACAACTCTCGTTAAAGAGATGTCTTCATTCATTGATGCTTCTTCACCATTTATGTTAATGGTTCCCTCTATGTGATTATCTTGAAGATCACTCCCATTAATCACATCGTTCTCAAGAAATCTTGCATTCTTAGATTCCACAAATCTCTTAGAAGGTGGAGGACAATGAAATTTATAACCTTTAGACCTTTCAATATAGCCAACCAAATAGGCTCTAATGGTCTTAGGATCCAATTTCTTCTCTTGTGGATTGTACACTCTCACTTCCGCAGGACACCCCCATACCTTAACATGATTTAGACTGGGTTTCCATCCTTTCTAGATTTCAAAGGGTGTCTTAGGCACCGCTTTTGTTGGAACCCTATTAAGTTTGTAGATGGCTGTCATGAGTGCTTTTTTCCACAAGGAAACCATTAGTTTGGAGCTACTTAACATGCTTATTACCATGTCTAGCAAGGTCCTATTTCTTCTTTCAGCTACATCGTTCATATCTGGTAAGCTAGGCATAGTATATTAAGCAATTGTACCTTGCTCTCGAAGAAAATTGTCCTTCACTAGTGTATCTACTAAAATACTCACCACATTTATCTGATCTCATGATTTGAAATGGTTTCCCAATTTTTTTTCTACTTTAGGCTTGTATTCCTTAAAGCATCTAGTGCCTCATTTTTTCTATGAAGAATGTAAGCATACATAAACTATGAGTAATCGTCAATAAAAGTAATGAAATATATTTGACCGTGTGAAGTTAAATTGAGACAACATATATCTGTGTATATAATCTCAAGTAATTCAGAACTTCTCCTAGCCCTTTTATGTGACTTGTTGGTCTGCTTTCCCCTAATGCAGTCCACATAAGAACCAAGATCCGAATGGTCTAAGGATGGAATTACTCCATATTTAGTTAACCTCTTGATTCTTTTGGTGAAGATATGTCACAATCTCCTAAGCCACATGCTAGTCTAATTTTCATTGATGATAATTCGTTTAATTCCATGTGTAACAGATAAAGATTGAGGTAAATCAGAAATTTTTTAAATAAACCATTTACCATAACAATATCTATAACTGGAACTGAATCTTTACTAAAACTTATATGATCTTTTGAAAGGTTTAATCCATAACCTAAAGGAATTAACTTAGACATAGAAATCAAATTCCTCTTATAAGATAGAACATAAAATGTCTCCAAAAGATCTAAAACATAATTATTAGAACGAACTATCCTAAATGTTCCAACCGCCTTCACAACATCTCCTCTCCCATTGCCTGAAAAGATTTTTTCCTCATTAGGCTGTAGTGATCTGCTGTTTAGAAATCCCTGTATGGTATTCGTTATGTGGATTATGTAATAGATATCAATCTACCAAGTGTCATCACTAATAGAAATACAATGAGATTCAAATACAGCACAAGATAAACACATACCTCTCTTTTCCAACCAAGCCTTGTACTTGAGACACTCAGCCTTCATGTGTCCCTTCTTGTTGCAAAAGAAGCACTTGACACTCTTCTTGTTTGCTTCCTTAAAAGGAGAAATCTTGTCTTTGTTCTTATCCTTATCATCCTTCCTTCCTCTTCTAGTACCAGCCTTAGAACTTTCAGCAAGATGAGGTTCCTTATGTGTAGTCTTCCCATTTATCAATAGTCTAGTCTCTTCTTGAACACACATGGTTAGTAGTTCATCTACTGACCATTTCTCCTTATGTATGTTATACGAGACTTTGAAAGCGTCATATGAAGGAGGAAGAGAATTCAATATCAGCTGCACCAAAATTGTTCAGTAGGTTCCATATTGAAGGGGTTCAACTGAGAGGAGAGATCCCTCATCTTCATGATATGTTGTCTTACTCCCCCAATACCTGTAAGCCTTAAAGCACATAGTTTGGTTATGATGGTTCTACCTATATATTTATCTGATAGTTTGAATTGCTTATCCAAAGCTTCCAGGTACTGTTTGGCAGTTCTGTATTCAGGGATGGCACCTTGAATACTCCTTTGAATCCTCTATTGAATGAGCATAAGAGATAGGCGATTAGCTACTCCCACTGATTATAGTGGCCATTTGCATCTAAGTCTATTAAGTTATCAGCTGGTTTTTAAGGTTCGTCAACCCTCAAAGCTAGATCTAGATCCATATAACCGAGGTCCAATAAAGCACTATCTTTCTATTCAAGGTAATTAGTACCATCCAAGATTATTTTGTTATTCACATAAGTGACAATCCTAGTGGTAACATGAGCTGGAAAATTATGAATTTACTCACATATAAGAATTTTTTGAAACTAACACAAAACACTGTACCATGCGCATGCTTTAATCTCATATAAAGTATGCAATTACAAATACGTATCACAAGCGTCTACCTGTGGGCAAATAATACTAGCATGTAATGTATTGGTCTCAAATCAATGAAACTAAAATGTAGTTATATTTTCTAATGATTGTGGGCTACTTAGAAAATATAGTGCCATTTTATTTCATCCTAACTAAATATACAATCATAAATATCTGCCTGTGGGCAAAGATAAGTTATAATCTATCTAATTACAACCAATATTCTATAATTCTATATGTGATTAGAATGTACATGCAACAAAAATGAGGATGTTTTGGCTACTCCCTATAAAAAGGGCATGCTAATCACGAATATCATGTGCATATGAAACATGAGTATGCTCTAAAGCCTAATGAGAATTTTATTATAAACCAATCAGTCTAATCAGTGATTGTAATTAGGTAATTGAAATTCTCCCACTATTGCTTAAAATAAATTCAATGAAATACCCAACAATTGTATAAATGTACAAAATTAACAATATAAACATTTAAACAATAATCCCCAAAAGAATAAATTTCAAGCAACAATACATGCCAGAGATTATGTAAATAGTCATGATGCTGAATAAATAAATTAGAATAATTTCACAAGAAATAATATTTATTTAGCCCTAAGGACATCTAAGTAAACAACTTAAACAATAAAATAAGGCCCAACATAAAAGTCTAGAAATAGAATGAACAAAACATATTAGTGGCCCAAAGGACAAAACCCACATAATTATTGTTTAGTTAAAGGTAGAACCCAGGCCCAAAATAATTTATTTATTCATGCAATTTCAGAAAAAAAATTTAAAGGCCCATACTCTTTAATTAATTTAGCCCACAGGCAGAAAATCAAGAGGCTTGAAAGATATGGCCCAAGCGCATAGAGCAATTGAGGTAAAAAATAATAATAATGCGTAGCCCAAAAAACACACGGCTAAAAAAAACCCGCGGCCAAAACCGAAAGGCTCAGAAAGAAGCTGCAAACAGAATAAAAAAATATTAGAGGCCCAACAACGCATAGCCCAATATCTCAAAGCCTAAGACCATAAGGGCCCGGCTTGCGCCTCTTAAGTGAAATGGTGCATTTCACACATACCCCGAGAAGATGTGTTTTAAGTGCTTCTCCTTTACCTAAATGGAGCCCTAAAACACGACTTGAGTTACCTCTTCTGACCCAGTTTGCCCCTTTGCAACAGCCGATGAAGATGTCTTTTCTGGTGATCCTCGGGACTCTCTCTCCATTGTTTTAGTCGATATTTGATTGGCATAATCATGACAATCAATCTCATAACTCATTATCCAAGGCAATTTAGCATATAACAAAACCCAGTTTCAAGGAAAATTCAAGAAATTTGGATTCATCTTAGATCTCTGAGGTAGTTCTGGTTTGCTCTCTCTTGGAAAATGAGCCTGATTCATCTGGTCTGTCATAGGAGACAATTCACATAGGAAACTTTCACCTGATCGGCCTTTTGATCTCTTTGCGTGTGGGAGCAATAAGAAGAACAAGAATGATTCTTCTTCTTAAAGCAGACATGGAACGCTAATGCCGGATGAAGTACCTCTTGAAAATGTCTCAGTGGAGGATTCCTACATGGACCAAGATAATCACACTAAGAGCAGCATGGATAAAAATAAGAAAAGACATTTCTTATAAGGATTCTCTTATAGGATTCAATGGAGTAGATAATAATGGGGGAATTATGGAAGATGAGGACCTATTATCTAATATTCTAAATAAGGAATGGGAAATGCCAAAATTAACTGAAGAGGTTCAGAGACTCATGGAAAATTATCCAGTGGTTCCAGTAACACTAAAAGAGTACAGTGAATGGGGCAGACCTTGGAATAGTGCTTTAATCCTTACGGTGTTGGGTAAGAGGTACAATGTCTATACCTTAAAAACTCACCTAAGTCAAATTTGGAAAACATCTGAGTTTGATCTTATTGATTTACCCAACAATTACTTTATTGTGTGTTTTCCTCAAAAGAGTGGCTGGGCTCAATTATATAAAAACTTCTTTATGAAGGATCGTAGGTTGTTCAACAGCACTCAATTCTGGTTTAACGTTGGTCTCCTAACTTTGATCCATTTAACAACCCACTGGGTAGGATAGTTACATGGGTTAGGATTCCCAATATCCTAATGTAATGTTACAATAGAACATTTATTCCAAGATTAGGAAATAGAATTGGGAAGACTATTAAGGTGGATATGCTTACCCCATCAGAATCGCTATAAGACTCGGCGAGAGTGGAAAGGGGGAAGTACGCTCACATTTGCTTGGAACTTGATCTTTAATGGAGACTAGTCTTAAGAGTGATCGCGGCTAATATTGCTTACTTGGTGGAGTATGAAGGGTTAAATCTTATTTGTTTCAAATATGGGTGCTATGGCCACAAAAAAGATAATTTCCAGTGGATATATGCCAAGCAGGAACAAAATTATCAGAAGTTATCGATCTCATCATCTTTGCCTCCGGTGAAAACACAACCTACTGTGGAAGATACTTTTGGCCCATGGATGCTTGTGGGAAGATAAAGCCGTGTTCAATTAGTTAAAAAAACACCCTCCGATGATGGCGGCTGATGCAGCTCAGAGAACAGGAGCTAAGTAGAACAGGTCAACGGTAAAGTTAGCAGAGAGGGTAAGTACGACGTCTCATTTTAATGCCCTTGCTGAGCTTAATAAGGAGGAGTTGTTGGGGCAAGAAGAATGGCGGCGTATGACTTGGGTTCCTGTCAGAGTGAGGGCAGAGGAAGAACGGTAGAGTACATCTTGCGAGGCAAGAAAATCTCAAAGGGGTCAGTGGAAAGGCATTCAGATTTGGTAGTGAACATGACTAGTGAAAAGAGTAAGGGGAAGCTGAAGGTGGGGTCAACGGATCTGGAAGAATCCAAAGTTCAGATGCACAAGGACCCACTCGATAATGGGCTAGACAAGAGGGCTTTGGGTCCAATTAAAGATATGTATGTGGATGTAGTGGGTGGGCCTACAAATAGGCGTGAAAATGCTAGTGAGTCCAGTAGGAACATATTAGGCCAAAGAGATCATAAAATTATTGGAGGAAATATTAACCAGGTGGGCTTAATTTGTCCTTTAAATACAAAGGAAGTAGAAGGGATCAAAATAAATGGAGTTATACTCTTATAAGGTCCAAAGAAGGATTTGGATAAGGCATCTGATACTTTTGTAAAGGAGAAATTTGAGCAAAGTCAATATCATCAAGTGGGGCCTGCTAGTTTTTACCACATGGATATTGTGTTGGATGATGATGTTAGGGATGACTTTAATGACATAGAGCAACATGAATATGTCCCACAGGAGATGATAGAGCAAGGGGCACGGGTTCAGGATCACCTGCAGAATGAGTAAGTGTTTCTCTTTTTATTTTTTGGTTATCATGATAATTGCCTCATGGAACTGTAAGGGTGCTGGGAACAGGTCCTTCCCCAGCACTGTTAAGCAAGTGGTAAATAAATATAAAATTGATATTTTATGTTTAATAGAGCCTAGAGTTAATGGGACTAGAGTTAATGGTGTGACACGTGCTCTGGGTTTTAGTAATTGGATTAGGGTAGAAGCATATGGGTTTGCAGGGGGTATTTAGGTCTTATGGGATGATATGAATACTTAGGTCGATTACATTGGTTCGCATACTCAATTTATACATTGCAGGCTCACTCATAAGAGGGCTAATGTTTCTTTTGTTGTCACTTTTGTGTACGAGGAAACAACAGCCATTAGGTGTAAGGTTTTTTGGAACTCTCTTGAAGTAATTACGGGGCATATTGCTGAGTTGTAGTTGGTTATAGGGGATTTTAATACTTTTTTAAAGCCATCAGATAAGTTAGGTGGTTTGGAAACTTCTGTAAGAGCGATGACACAATTTTTAGAGTGTATTAGGAAAACACAATTGGTTGAATTACCGTATGTAGGGGAGAGGCTTACTTGGGAAAAGCAAGGGGTTAAAGAGAGACTAGACTGGGCATTTAGGAACTTCATGTGGATGATGAAACATCCTACAAGTAAAGTATTTTATTGTCTTTGATTCAAGTCAGATCGCAGAGTTTTAGTGGTCTCTGATGGAAGTCATACTGCCCATACATAGGGACAACGTCCTTTTAGATATCAAGTTGCATGGGCCTTGGAGGCTAGCTTCCTTGATGTTGTTCATAGATCTTGGGATAATGAAGATTGGTTGGGAGGGATGAGTAAATTTGTGAGAGAAGACAAGGCTTGAAATTCTAAAGTCATTGGTAATATCTCTAAAAGAAAGAATAATGTAATTAAGAGACTGGAAGGGATAACACTTCTAATGATCTGTTTAAACTGGAAAAGAAGCTTTGGCAATAATATATAAATTATGTGCATAAGAGGAATTAATATGGTTCCAAAAATCTAGATGTAAATGGCTTGCTTGGGGTGAAAAAAAATACATGTTTCTTCCACGCGTCTACAATAATTAAGAGCAAATATCAACACATTCACGCTTTATAGAATGAGGCAGGTGATTGGATTATTGACCCCGAGGAGTTGAGATATATGGTGGGAGCTTTCTTCCGAGATTTTCATGTTAAAGACCATTATGTTCTTGATTCCTCGAACTGGATTGCAGATTTTCCACCATTGTTTACACATGATGATGTTCTTATTCATAAAATGGTGGAAGATATTGCGATAAAGAATACGGATTTTACGATGGGTGCTTTCAATGCTCTAGGACCATATGGTTTACACGAGCGCATTTTTTCCAGACTCAATGGGATCGGGTGGGTGCTAAGGTATGTGATTACATTAAGGATATATGGAAACATCCTGAGAAGGTTAAGGAAATTAATCACACACATATTGCACTTATCCCTAAAATTGACAATCCCCAATCTGTGAAAGATTTTTGGCCAATTTGCCTTTGTAATGTTATTTTCAAGATCATTACTAAGGTTGTTGCTACTAGATTGAAGGGCGTATTATCTTATTTGGTAGCCCCTCAACAATGTAGTTTCATTGAGGGAAGATAAAGTAGTGATAATATTATTATTGCACAAGAGGTTATTCATACCATGAAAAGTAGGGGAAGAAGAAAAGGGTATGTTGTGGTCAAGGTTGATATGGAGAAAGCCTATGACCGTCTTGATTAGGGATTTTTAGAAACAACCCTTCATCACCTTGGGATACGTGATAATATATTGGAGATTATAATGGAATGTACCTCATTGGTCTCTATGAAGGTTCTTTGGAATAGGGTGGCCACACATTCTTTTTCTCTAGGGACTTCGACAAGGTGATTCTCTCAGTCCCTTTTTGTTTGTTCCTTGTATGGAAAGGTTGGGGCACTTGATTAATAGAGCATCACAGGTGGGACGATGGAAGAGCTTGAAGTTTTGCAAGAATTCTCTGTCTATAACTTATCTTTTCCTTGCAGATAATCTTCTGCTTTTTGGTGAAGCATCTACAGACCAGGTCAAATTAATAAAGGATATTATGGGAGAGTTATGTGTGGTTTTTGGTCATAGAGTTAACCTATCCAAATCTAAAGCCTTCTTCTCTTAGAATGTTAATTTCAATAGGGCTCTAGAGTTGAGTAATGATATAGGGATTGGTGTTACAGGTGATTTGGGGAAATATCTTGGTGTGCCTTTTCTGCATGGCTGAGTTACTAAACTTACCTACTTTCCTATCATACAGAAGGCTCGTAAAAAGTTGGCAGGCTGAAAGGGTAGGTTTCTTACTATGGTTTACTGTGCTTATTCAAGAAGTTTTGTCAGCCTTACCTGCCTATATCATTCATACTACTTTACTTCCTAACGGGGTATTGTAAGAACTTGAGAAGATAAGTAGATCTTTTCTTTAGAATCAAACATAGGGGGATAGGAAAATGCATTTAATCGCATGGGATTAAATCAAGCAAGGAAAGGATACTAGGGGCCTGAGAATAAAGGATTTGCAGAATCAAAATGTGGCGTTCATCATGAAACTTTGTTGGGGAATATTAACTAATCCTGATGCTCTTTGGGTCAAATGTCTTAAAGGGAAGTATGGTTGTGGTTATAACTCTTATCCTATGGTGTACTGTAAACATAACTCATAACTTGTCTGGCAGAGTTTGACCAGGGTTTGGGCGAGATTTTATATAGGGATGGGTAAGAGATTGGTTGATGGTTAGACCAGTAATGTTTGGTGGGATTTTTGGCTACTACTTGACATTCCCCTCATTCACCTAGTAGACTGAAATCTGCATAGTTTAAATCCCTGTGCCACTGTTTGAGAGTTTGTGATGCCTGATGACAGATGGGATTTACAGAAATGGAGGATGTTTCTCCCTCAGTGCGTGGTTGATGTGATTACTCAAGTGGGGCCACAGTGTAAGAATGAGGCTGATATATTTTACTGGAGGAATGCTTCAAATGGTAATTTTAGCATTAAATCTTCCTATACATTTATATCTACACTGAGAGAACGAAGGATAATATTCTATGGAAAAATGTGTGGAAACTCTCGGTGCCAGAAAAGGTGAAAATTTTCCTCTGGCAAGTGATTCATGAGCGACTTCCTACAAATATACCTTAGAGCTCATAAAGGTTTGACACAATGTGAGGAATATCCTTTCCAGTGTCAGAGAGTTGAGGATATAATACATATTCTTCGTGATTATGAGATCTCAAGAGAGGTGTAGTTTTTTTTATACATCCTGATTTTCGTCTTGGTTTTTTCCAATCTGATTTGCAGGGATGGCTCAAGGCTAATCTGTCTCATAATATGGGCTTAGCCTATGTGCAGAGATGGCCTTGGGCAAAAGTTTTCAGTATCATTTGCTAGTTATTATGGAAGAACAGGTGTCAGGGGGCTATGGAAGGAGTTCGATTGCTAGCTACATAATTTTTCATCAAGCTTCATTCTTGTTAATGGATAGTATAGTCAGTGGGGAGTTCAGGAATCAATTATTCAAGTAGGATGCAGAAAACACCATTCGATGGTAACCACCACTAGAGGGGTGTGTTTGATTAGATACGGATGGATCGGTATCCTTCCATATTTCAACCACGTGTGGTAGATTACTGTGGGATGCAGCTAGGAATTAGGTTGTTGGATTCCAACGACACTTGGACATTACTTCATCAACAGGGGCGGAATTGATGGGCATCTTGATCGGGCTACAATTGTGTAAGCAGTTTAAGTTTTAGAGAGTGCGTGCCTACACAGATTCATTGGAAGCGTATCAGTTAGTCATACGGAATGGAGGACATCGGCATCCGCTTGCTGAAGTAATCAAGGAGGTTCGAGATCTATTATTTTCAGATTGGGAGATCGAGCTTTATTATGCAAATAAAGAGGCTATTAGGTGTGCGAACTACTTAGCCAGGGATACGCAACAAATAATGGGTGGGTTCGTGGTTTTGCCGATGATGCACCCAGGATGTAGATAATCTTGGCCCTTTGTAAAAAAAACAGGAAAATTCAAGAATTTGAAATTAAATTTAGAGACGAGTTGAAACGCAACAGTGGCCATAGAAGAACAATTTGATGCAGAAAACCATAAGCCAAGCATGTATTCAAAAAATTAATCTCAAGATCCTCTAAAATATTTACAAATCAAGAACAACTAGATCATGCCAAAATGCCAAAAATATCTATCGGATTTTTTAGCAAAAGAAAAAAATTTCACAGCTCATAATTTCCTTTTTCAATAATCAGATAACATGCATGAGATACTAGGCAGAGAAAAAATGGCTCTGATGCCACATGTTGGAATAAGATACAAAATAATTCCCTAAATACACAACATAAATTCTAAAATAGAGAATAATAATGGAAGACTTTATTGATGGTACCTCTAGCTATAGTAACTCTGCACGCTAAATCTTAGAATCTGAGAGCTGGAAGCTGAAAAAGCGAAGAGATTAGGAAAGAGAGAAGAGAATAATTCAGGATTCTTCTAACAGGAAGATGAGGCACAACGATAGCCTGGAAGTTGCCCGTCACCCATCAGGAACCCTTGAGAAGCAAGTCAGAATTTGACATATTGCTCTAAGACTTATTCTAGGCTATTTATAGCCTTTCATCAAGGCTTGTAACAGTTTTATCCGCTAGGCAGGTGATCCTAAACTAAATCTTTATCGAAATCACTTGTGGGACATAATCGAGAGATATTTTATCCAAAATATATTAAACTGATAATAATTTGCTAATATCTAGAATATCTTTATAATATCTAGAATATTCATTTGATCAAAATAATTAACTAGTATATCCTTTATCTAATTAAAGAATAAATGTATATCCAGATATAATCTGAATAAAGAGATAAAATATTATTAATTTAATAAAATATCTAACATAATGGTCTCGGTATTGATAAGGAGGTGGAATGCAACCAGAAATGTTCGTGAGAAATGTCAGAGTCAGTAAGATGATCGATGTTGGAGTTCTTCCATAGAAGGAGGGGTTAGGAGTGTGGAACTTAGTGCAATGGTCTCAGAGACGTGAAAATGGAAAAATTATCATAGTGATATCGACCATTAAAAGGGAGAGAATTATCTGCATGCTGGAAATAAGGATCAATTATCGTGAATGGAGTTATGCTAAGAATCATGGAAATTGAAAAAACTATGAATCCATCACATGATTCTTGCCAGGTTAACAATTAACCCCAAAACTTGTATGAAAGAGCAAGCATGTGTATGCGAAGCAAGGCCTTTTCAATGAATTTGGAAAAGATGTTATTAATAAGAAATAATGGGTCCCACTGGCTACAAGGAAAAATGCATCGAATTTAAATTTATGAATGGAGAAGGAGATTCTTTTAAAATAGATCTAGTTTGGAATGGGCCTTATTATTCTAAAGCCTAGGAGATAAAAACCCCTTTTCTTGATTATGCCAACCCATTTTAAGTTTTGGCGCAAGAAGGTAATAATAAGAATATGCATGATGATTTAATTTTTGTTCCTTATGACATACCTCCGAATAAATCTATGATTATAGAGGAAATTGATGAAGAGTCACATTCACTCTCATGCCGTAAAGATGAGATAGATAATTTTGATGGCTTAAATTTTAAGGGAACCTATAAGAAATTCATCCCCCATCAATGGTGCCCTATGAATTGCATCTTTTGGAATTATCAGTGATTAAACTCCAAATTAATTCTAGGGCTCATAAAAGAAATTTAGAGAAGATACTTGGTAGATTTTGTTGCTCTTCTTGAAAAAAACATCTCTCTAACAAGAAAACCTATGATGTCATAAGATGGGTTTTAAAAACTTCAAGGTGGTAGAAGTTAATGGATGTTGTGGAGGTATTTGGTTTTCTTAGATAGAATTAGAATATGTTGTAACCATTTTGAATAAATTTCATTAGTTTATTTGCGTGATGATTTAAAAAGGGTCTAAAAATTATATATCACATCAGTATATGCTAGTACAAATCCAAACTACAGAAGAAAATTGTAGGGTGATCTAAATGACACTTTTCAGAAAAATATATACCCATGGATTATTGGATTTAATGCTACTTTATTCCATCACGAGTATTAATGTAAGGCACAAGTGCCTACTTTGGTTGATAGAGAGTTTTCTCGATGGATTGAAAATCTTGAGCTTCATGATTTATGGTACAATGGTCCTTTCTTCACTTATAAGAGAGAGGGGTGTGAAAGTAGATTTGATCGTGTGGTAACTAACAGCCGCTTCATGGAGCTATTTGTGATGCTTGTGTCAAACACCTTCCTTGGTTTAAATCGGATCATCGACCAATTTTATTACAAACTATTATAAGGGAACAACAAGTGAGAAGAGACCGTCGACGTAGTTTCTTCTTGGATCTTCCATGATGACTTTGCTTGAATGCTTGATGATTTCTCTAAGATGCAAATTTTTTTCAAAGTTTTTAAGTTTTATTTTACACCCAATTCACCCCCTCTTGGATGTTAGCTAGTTCTAACATATTGTAGAGAGCATGTAATTATACATCAAAAGAGTCCCCCCAAAACACCGTAGTTGAATGATTTGGCTGAAAGAATGAATAGAATGCTTGTTGAAAGGGTTAGATGTATGTTTTCATTTGCTAGATTGCCAAAATTCTTTTGGATTGAAGTTTTAAATTTGCAGCTCATTGTTAATCTCTTTCCATGTATTGCTTTGAAGTTTAAGGTGCCAGAAAAAATTTGTTATGGTAAGAATGTTTCTTATAATCACTTGCTTATGTTTGGTTGTAAAGAATTTATTCATGTTTCTAAAGATGAGAGAATAAAGCTTAATATAAAGACTAAAAAATGTATCTTCCTTGGTTATGGTATAGATGAGTTTGGCCACTTATGATCCTGCTAGTGAAGCATTTGTTAGAAGTAAAGATAATGTTTTCAAGGAGTATCAATTGATGAAAGACCTTAATGAAGATGAGGAATCATTACCCCATGCGTTAGATGGATTTGATATAGTTCCCCATGGTGCCCAAAACAATCAACAAGGTAAAGTTGATATTGATGCTCTTATTCCTGTAGTGAGAGAGGAACATGAGAATGATCAAACAGAGATTCCTATAGGCACGTTGAGAAGGAGTACTAGAACTTGTCAACCTTCTTGTAGATACTCAATACATGAGTATGCTTTACTTATTGATGCAGGGAAACCAAGGTGTTATAATGAAGCTATTAATGATAAGCATAAGGATAAGTGGATTAAGGCGATGCGAGATGAGTTGCAATCCTTCAGTGATAATCACACATTTGAACTGGTTAAATTGCCTAAAGGTATAAAAGCATTGAAAAACAAGTGGGTATTTAAAATTAAACATGAAGAATACAAACTAAAACTAAGGTACAAGGCAAGGCTTGTTGTCAAAGGGTATGGATAGAGGAAAGGTGTTGACTTTGATGAAATCTTCTCTCTTATAGTCAAAATTACTTTTATTCATGCAGTGCTTGGTTTAGCTACTAGTGTTGATTTGGAAATTGAACAAATGGATGTGAAGACAACTTTTCTTCATGGTGATTTAGATGAAGAAATTTATATGGAACAACCTAAAGGGTTTGAAGTAAAAGGGAAATAAGATTATATTTGTAAATTGAAGAACAGTCTTTATGGTTTGAAGCAATTTTCAAGGAAAATGTACAGAAAATTTGAATTCATCCTAAAAGAGTAAAGTTATAAAAGGATAGCTTATGATAGATGTGTTTGTACACAAAAATTTTCTAATAATGACTTTACTATCCTTTTACTTTATGTACATGACATTCTCATTATTAGAAAGAATATTTCTAGGATAAGCACTACTATAAAAAGTATTTTTAAAGTCACTAATTAACGTCCGTTTTAAAAAAACAGAAGTTAAAAAGGAGGTGGTGGTATTTTTAAAATTTTGGCTTGTCTTTTAACATCTGTTTTTTAAAAACAGTCTTGAAAGTGCATTTCCATGGCTGTTTTCAAAAACATTAGTTGAAAATTATATACTAATATTCCTAGCCCATATCTGTTTCAATCTTAATCGTATCTCCTCTTCTAGTTTTGTCTCTCCCTCTTAGATCCATCTCTGAGCCCTAGTCCAACCTCTAATCACATCATCAACCACTGTCATCAATTCCTCCCTTTAGTTCCTGGTAATTCCTTCATTTTCTTTAGCTATTATGTTTTCCTAGGGTTTGTTTTATCTTCGTGGAGTTTATTCATCTCTTCTTCTTTTCAGATTTTAGCTTTTTAGTAACTGGAGATTTATTTTTTTATTGGAGAGAGTCATAAAGAATTGCTTCCAAATTCGTCCAGAGCATCCACCATTATTAGAATGTTTGGAGTTACAAAGGAAGGTTAGCTTATTATCAAATTTTTCTTCAGATTTAAAATTTTTTTTAAAAGAATTGAATACAACAGTTGGAGATTTTTCTATCTATACTTGACAGACTTTTGCCTTTGTTTAAATGGACTAGTATAAGAGGCTTGGACAAAGCAAGATGTGATTGGTTCAAATATGGACAAAAATGTTGAAAACATCGTTAATTTCATATAGGCTGCAAATGGATATGCTAATCGATTTTTGGGCTTGGAGACTTCAAAACAAAGAGCTTGGACCTAATACTATACATGGGATGACTCATTTGGGCCTAAATAAACACATTTTAGACTTTAAAGGATGATTATATTTTGTGAATTTTATTTATGTGAAAATTATTAGATAGTTGGCATATTTAACTTTTGGGCCTCCTAATTAATTAGTTGTATTAAGTCTTAGTTTCTATTTTCTAGAATGCATTTAATAGAATTAGGGATTTTTAATACTTCTCTTTAAATACCTTGTAACCCTTCATTTGGAAGCAGACTTTCAGACATGATTGTTGAATGAAGGTTGCACTTTTCTGCACCTTGTTTCTTGAGAGCGGATTCTCTCTAAGGTTCTTCTTATAAATAACAGACTTATCAAGGCTTGATCAACCTTATGGCATCTTCCAATACTTTGGATCCTTGTTCTTTCAAGCTCAAGGGTTCAAGTAGATCGTCGATCTGTGTTTATCTTTATTGGGGTGTGTATATCTCAGATTGATTATGGGTTTATGGGATCTTCCATTATGGGTTCACACCATCTTGATATCAAAGCTTCGAATCTAAACTCAAGTCATATCTTTATGTTCTTTGTTTCAATTTTTGTTTTAGGTTTGGTACTTTCTTCTTGAGTCTTTTCATCTGGATCATATGTATTCATATCTAAAATTGTTGCTTCTGTTTGTCAATCTTTTCTCTGTGGTTTCTGACATTTAGTGAATCTTTTTCATGGTTCAAAATCTCTACTTTTATCTCAATTCAAAATCATTTCAATCCGATTTATCATTGGTAAGTTCTATCCGTTTGAATCTAGTCGTGTTTCTAGAAATTTTTTGTGTCTATTCATCTTCATTTTTCTAGAATGTCACCAAATATTTTGTCCTTGTTTGACCACTTTTACTTTGTATTTTACATCATTTAATAGGTCATTTTTATTGTTTAGAATCTCTTCTTTCCATTCATTTTAGTTTCATCTCAATCCAAAATTTCCACAGTGAGTTATAGTCTTTTCAAAACGGACGCTTTTCTGGAATTTCTGGGTTCATATTGCTTGAGACTATTTTTGATAGATTGTGTATTCTCTTTAAATTTCAATAGGAAAAAAAAAGAGAGAGCATTAGAAAAAAATTTGACAAAAAATGAAAAAAAGGGAGAAGAAAGTTCCAATTGATGTGTTGGTAGCGTTCTATGCAAGCATCTATCTTAATATCTAGAATTTAACTGAACCTTTTTACTCTGTGTCAATTGAACTTTTGATTTCTTTGAACTCATTTTTCAATACTCACTTTGATATTCCTTATTTCTGAGTGTTGTGTTGATTTATATAAGTTGGATTGCATTGATTAAATTTCTTAGTTCTTTAAAGAGCCTCAAAAGGAGTCTAAGAGTGGAAAAAGGCAAGAGTGATATACATCAATTCAAAAAGCCAAATTTGAGTGAAACACAAGGGTAGAGTGACATTCTTGAGGGAAACACGTGAGGAATTTGTGAGGAAATTTATTTCTCTAACATCTTTCTTGCATATACCATGTCTAATAAAGAAGAAACATCAAGTAGTAATCCAATGAATCTAGATGACCACCTTAGGGCAGTGTAGTAACAATTTACACGTATGAATGTGGTTTTTATAGAAATAAAGGATAGGATGGATATGCAAGATGAAAGGATTGCAAATCTCCAAAGAGTTCAACTAAATCCTTGAAGGCATAATAGGCAATGTGATGCTTCTATGGATGAATTTAACTATGAAAATTATGAGGTTAGTGGTACTAGTGAGGAAGATTTTGAATTTGAATTTGAAGTAGAAAGAAATAGAAATAGAGGAGATAGGAGGTATGGGAGAAAACATGGCAGAAATATTCCTAGGAAAAAATTAGAGTAGATGGAAACCTTGGGAGCATTAAAATGAAAATACCACCTTTCCAAGGTAGGAGTGATCTTGAAGTATATTTGGAGTGGGAGAAGAATATAGAAATGATTTTTGAGTGCCATAATTATTTTGAGGCTAAAAAGGTGAAGTTGGTAGCAATAAAATTCACTGATTATGCCATTGTTTGGTGGGATAAATTGGGCATTAATAGGAGGAATAATGGTGAGAGGCATGTAGCAACATATAAAAAAAATGAAAACTCTAATGAGGAGGATATTTATTCCTAATCATTACTATAGGGAGCTTTATCAAAAGTTGCAGACTCTTACATAAGGCTCTAAGAGTGTGGAGGAATATTATAAAGATATGGAATTAGCTTTAATAAGAGTTAATGTGCAAGAAGAAAGAGAGGCTATAATGTCTCATTTCCTGAATGGACTTCATAAAGAAATTGCTGACATAGTGGAATTGCAACACTATGTGGATTTGGAAGACATAGTGCATATGACAATTAAGGTGGAAAAGCGACTCAAGCGTAAAAGTACTTCAAAATTCCATTTTGGATCAAGTTCTTCACAAAAACATATTTGGAAGAAAGGATAAAGAGCTATCCAAAAGGAGACAACTAAAGGCAGAGAAGACGCTACATCATAGAGCAAAGGTAAACTTGATTCCCAAACTTCTAGAACTAGAGATATAAAGTGTTTCAAGTGTTTGGGTATAGGTCATATAGATTCTTAATACCCCAATAAGAGAGTCATGATTTTGAAAAATAATGAAGTTATGACCAAAAGTAAAAGTGATCATGATTCCACGCCTTTACTTGAAGATGCTAGTGATGATGGGGTTGAATATGCTGTGGAAGGAGAATGCCTTATGGTTAGAAGAGCTTTGAATTGTCAAGTAAGGAAGATGAGATGAATAAGCAAAGGGAAAACATTTTTCATACTCGTTGCCTCATTAATAGCAAGGTTTGTAGTTTGATTATTAATGGTGGGAGTGTAACAAATGTTGCAAGCACTATATTGGTTGAGAAATTGAATTTACCTACTATTAGACACCCTAGACCATACAAGCTGCAATGGTTGAATGAATATGGGGAAATTAAAGTTGATAAGCAAGTTCTTGTTTCTTTTTCCATTGGCAAATATTGTAATGAAATAATGTGTGATGTTGTTCCTATGCATGCTACATATCAACTTTTAGGAAGACCTTAGGAGTTTGATAGAAAAGTAAAGAGGGATGGGTTTACAAATAAATATTCTTTTGTAATAAACAACAAACCTGTAACCCTTGTACCATTAACTCCAAAGTGTATGAAGATCAACTCCATATGAAAAGAGAGAGAGATATAAGAAAAAGAGTTATATGGAAAATGAGAAACATGAGAGAGACATATCAAAAAGAAAAGGGAGTGAAAAAGAGAGAAAATATGAGAGTTCAGAAAAAGAAACCCAAAGAAAGGAAAAGAGTGAAGAGAGAGAGAAAAAGAAGAAAATGAGTTTTTATGCAAAAAAAAAGTGAAGTGAGGAGTACTTTTCTTGCTGAAACACACTTGCTTCTTCTTGTTTACAAGGAATCCCTTTTAAATACTAGTGACATTAACTCTTCCTTTCCTAGTGTTATTGGTTCTTTGTTGTAGGAATTTGATGAAGTGTTCCTTGAAGAAATTCCCCCAAGCTTACCACCTATTAGAGGAATTGAGCATCAAATTGATTTCATTCCTGGAGCGACCATTCCTAATAGGCCAGCATATAGAAGCAATCCTAAAGAAACAAAAGAGCTTCAAAGGCATGTGGAAGAGCTTATGGCAAAAGGATATGTTAGAGAAAGTTTGAGCCCATGTGCAGTTCCAGTACTTCTAGTACCAAAGAAAGATGGAACTCGGAGGATGCTCATTGATTGTAGAGCTATCAATAATATTATTGTAAAGTATCACCATCCTATTCCTAGATTAGATGATAAGCTTGATAAATTGTATGGTTCTATTGTATTTTCTAAGATTGATTTAAAATCTTGGTACCATCAAACTAAAATAAGGGAAAGGGATAAGTGGAAAAACGCTTTCAAGACCAAACATGGATTGTATAAATAGCTAGTTATGCCATTTGGGTTAACTAATGCACCTAGTACTTTCATGAGATTAATTAACCATGTTTTATGTACTTTCATTAGAAATTTTGTTGTGGTTTATTTTGATTATATTCTAATTTAGAGCAAAGATCTGGATGAGCATTTGAATCATTTGCGTTATATGCTTGATGTTTTGAGGAAGGAAAAATTGTTTGCAAATCTAAAGAAGTGTGATTTTTTGCATGGATAAAATTATTTTTCTTGATCTTGTGGTGATTGCTAAAGGAATAGAAGTTAATAAGGAAAAGATAAAAGCTATAAAAGAATGGCCAACACTGAAAAGTATAACTGAGGTGAGAATTTTTCATAGTTTGGCTAGTTTTTATAGGCGATTTATGAAAGATTTTAGCACACTTGCTGCAACACTCACTGAGGTTATTAAAAAATTTGTTGGTTTTAAATGGGATAAAGCACAAGATGATACATTCATTAAACTTAAGGTTAGATTGTGTTCTGCACTTGTGTTGGTATTGCCTGATTTTGGCAAACCTTTTGAGATTAAATGTGATGCATCTGGAGTTAGAATAGCAGCTGTTTTAATGCAGGAAGTAAAGATAATTTCTTATTTTAATGAAAAGCTAAATGGAGCAGCCTTGAAGTATCCAACTTATGACAAGGAGCTCTATGCACTTAAAAGAGCATTGGAGAATTGACAACACTATATTTGGCCCAAACAGTTTGTAATTCACACTGATCGTCAGTCCTTGAAGCATATTAAAGGGCAAGGTAAGCTGAACAAGAGACATGCAAGGTGGCTGGAATTTATTGGGACATTCCCATATGTCATCAAATACAAGAAAGATAAAGAGAATATGGTTGCTGATGCATTGTCAAGAAGGTATAGTCTTCTTTCTTCTCTTAATACTAGATTGCTTGGCTTTAAATATATCAAGGAGTTGTATGCAAATGATGATGATTTTACTGAAGTGTTTCTTGCTTGTGAAAAGAAAGCATTTGATAAATTTTATAGAGTTCATGGATACTTGATTAAAGAAAACAGATTTTATGTGTGCCTCAATGTTCATTGAGTGAATTGCTTATGAGAGAAGCACATGGGGGAGGTTTAATGGGTCACTTTGGTGTCAAAAAAACTTTGGATGTTTTGCATGAGCATTTCTTTTGGCCTAAAATGAAACGTCATGTGGAAAGAATTTGTTTGTATACTCCTTTACTTGTACCTAGTGAACCTTGAGTTGATATATCAATTGATTTTGTTTTAGGGTTGCCTAGGTTAAAAAGAGGAATGAATTCCATATTTGTGATTTTTGATAGATTTTCTAAAATGAAAAATTTCATTGCATGTCATAAAACTGATGATGCCACATATATTGTTGATTTGTTCTTCAAAGAAATTATGAGACTTCATGGTGTTCCTAAAAGTATTGTTTCTAATAGGGATACAAAATTTTTGAGTCATTTTTAGAGAGTTTTATGGGGAAAGCTTGGTACTAAATTGTTATTTTCTACTGCTTGTCATTCACAAACTAATGAACAAACAAAGTTGTTAATAGAACCTTGTCTCAATTACTTAGAATTGTGATTCAAAAGAACTTGAAAAATTAAGAAGGTTGTTTTCCATTCATTGAATTCGCATATAATAGAAGTGTGCATTCATCTACTGATTATTCCCCTTTTGAAATAGTATATGGTTTTAATCTACTAACTCCTTTAGGTTTATTATCATTGCCTATTGATGAGAGAGCAAGTCTTGATGGGAAAAAGAAAGCTGAACTAGTGCAACAACTTTATGAGCGTGTGAAACAAAAAATTGAAAAGAAAAATGAGCAAAATGTATCCAAAGCCAACAAAGGAAGATGGCGTGTTCTTTTTGCACCTTGAGATTGGACGTGGGTGCATATAAGAAAAGAAAGATTTCCAACTTAAAGAAAATCAAAATTAGCTCCAAGAGGAGATGATCCATTTCAAGTGCTTGAACAAATAAATGATAATACTTACAAGATTAATTTTCTTAGTAAGTATTCTGTTAGTGCTACTTTTAATATAGTTGATTTATCTCCTTTTGATGTAGATGAAGATTCAAGGACGAATCCTTTTAGAAGAGAGAGAATGATGTGGTTCAGCTAGTTGTGTCTTCAAATTAAAGAGATCATTTGCAAATTTCAAGTGGACCAATCATAAGGACAAGAGCCAAACAAATTAAGAAAGTATTAAATGGGCTAGTGTAAGAGGCTTAGACAAAGCAAGAGGTGATAGGATCAACTCTGGACAAAAATGCTGAAAACGTCACTAATTTCATATAGGCTGCAAATGGAAATGCTAATTAAGTTTTAGGCTTAGAGACTTCAAAAAAAAGAGCTTGGACCTAACACTATACATGGGAGGACTCATTTAGGCCTAAATAAACACATTTTGGACTTTAAAGGATGATTATATTTTGTGAATTTTATTTGTGCGAAAATTATTAGATAGTTGGCATATTTGAATTTTGGGCCTCTTGATTAATTAATTGTATTAAGTCTTAGTTTCTACTTTCTAGGATGCATTTAATACAATTAGGGTTTTTTAATACTTCTCTTTAAATACCTTGTAACCCTTCATTTGGAAGCAGACTTTCAGACTTGATTGTTGAATGAAAGGTTACACTTTTCTGCACCTTATTTCTTGAGAGCGGATTCTCTCCAAGGTTCTTTTTAGAACTAACAGACTTATCAAGGCTTGATCAACCTTATGGCGTCTTCCAATACTTTGGGTCTTTGTTCTTTCATGCTCAAGGGTTCAAGTGGATCGTCGACCTATGTTTAGCTTTCTTAGGGTGTGTATATCTTAAATTGGTGGTAGGTTCGTGAGATCTTCCCTTATGGGTTCACACCATCTTCAATTGTTATATTTTTATGCATTTAAAAATAAAATAAAAGTTTAGGTAACTGTAGGGAGTAGGTGCATCTCTTCTGTTTATTTTATATTGATTATAAACTTTGGACTCACTTTTTGCATGCTTATTTTTTATATTAGTTATAGTTGATAGTTACTCATTATAGAACTTCGAGTGATGATGTTTTCCATAAGTGGCCTTTGTATTTAAAGATGTAATCCGAATGGTTAATTTCCTTTTTCATACTTGAAATATATGTTAGTTGATGTTTAAGTATAGTATCAAGTGAAAACATAATGGATAAATAACATTTAACCATATTCAGATTGTTCTCTGTAACTCTGTAACTTGTTTTGCTTTAGTAACTGATGAACTCGAGGTCTCATTACACACTCGAGTTCCCACCAATTATGCATGTCTGAGCAGTGTTAAACTTCAAGTGTTTTCTAGAGATTGTATGAAGAATTTTTCTCTAAACTCAAGTTCTTAACCCAAACTCGAGCTCCTTGTCTGTTTTTCAAAGTTCCAACTCAAGTTCTTTACATAAACTTGAGTTTCAGTATTGTCAGCTTCTCTTCAATTTGTCTCTGTCAAGAACTCGCGAGAGTTCATTTTTCAAACTTGAGCCAAGGAAAGGCGATAAGGTAGTAACTCTATCCCTCATATTCTATGCGATTGTTAATATGCATTATTTGCCATGTTCTGTGCAATGAGATATGTGGCAATAATTCCTAGTTTTAGGTGTGGGAAAGAGATAAAAAGATGCAAGTACCACCTTGAGGGAGAAGCAATATACCTCAAGGATTGACAGGTACCCAGTCTATGTAGGCCAATGTGTTATGCCTGTATGGCATAATCACTCACTGGGTGTGGGAATACGATAAAAAGAGCAAGTACTACCCTATAGGATAAGCATTATACCATGAGGTCAGGTGGACCCAGTTGAGTGATATGATAAGTACGGACATGTTGATGCCTGCTTTGAAACGTTGATGTGATCACAATGTGTTAGGATATGTGTAAGTAAGGAACGGGTGATCATTTTGATCCTGACAAAATCATTGCTTTGTTCTTGAACATTGTCAAACATGTGCTTGACATTATTGATTGTTGCATCATGATATATGATGCATTGCATATTTAATTTTTCACATTTTATATGATTGATTGTCTATTACTATTGATATTCACTCAAATCTCATCCCTTTCCATAAATAAAATTTATACAATAAGACAAAGCGGCTTGAAGGACAAGGAAGTAGTAGATCCCAGGAATTGAAAAGGATGACTTTTGCAAGAACTTTTGTGTTGGTTATCTTGATTTTGCTTATATTTTGGGTTATGTATTATGTAATATACAAAACCCTGTGGGGATTTCTATAATATAATCAAGAATATTACATCAATATATTTATATTATTTTTGTATGCCCACTAAACTGTGCATTGATACTTTCTTAAATGTCTAAATTATTCAGGGTTTGACATTTTTGGTATCAGAGCATGCGATTTTGGCAATAACAGAATGATATACTGATATAATATTGACTATGTTGTGACAAGAATCATGAGGGGGGAACAATATTCTAAGGATATGTCACCACCCTCAATAAATTGGCCTTCGGATAGACCATGAAGACAGTCACAATAAGGAATGCAGGGCCCTAAGACATTGCAAACTATAAGAAATCGAGTATTGCTGAGATGATCTAATAGATCCCGCTTAGGATTGAGCTAAGAATTTACTCTCAAGTAAGAGAGGAACAACCATTAACTTATAGGCCTGAGTAGGAACCATATGAGGTGACAAGCTCTAGGGCGGATTCTGTGGTATAAGACATGATTTACGACCCGATGAACAATTATGGGGCTACATTCACAACTTCTTTAGACGAACCCTCCGAATCCAGGAATCCCCAATAGCTCAATACAAGCAACCGTTGCACGATGTATATACTTTATATTGGGATCAAAGGTATCTTGGTATAAATTTTACTGATGACTACTAGATTCTGACTACATTTTATTTCTTCCTAGATACAATATTCTGGATCCAAAAGGCTAATGACATCATGGAGTGGGGGCCAAAGAATAGTTTTCCAGAGTTTATGGCTCATATGAAAGATTTGGTACTGTGGTACATGTATCAGGATTAGGACTAATATATATGATTTTTATAGAGTCTTAGTCGTTTAGAGGTGACTGACATAACAAGTTAGGGTATGTATAGTTGTGTGGTACCAAAGCTCAAGGATAGATAGAGTCGGTATAGTGTTTAATATCAATGTATTGAAAGTTAAGCGTTCTCGGCCTGAGGAAATGAAAAGATGGGTGACCCCCTAGGAATTTTTGGAAAAATGTTAAGTTATGTAATGAAACATGTTGTATAAAGACTTGTATGCTAAGTAATGTTGTAACCTTTCCTTGAACTACTATGGATGTCTATGTATGTTATGCTTGGGTTATTTGTGTACTTAAACTTTATGAAATAATGAAAATTCCCTTTGATTATATATTGAATTAATCTCTTCCTTATTTTCGATATAGTAAATTCTAAAGATAGTTAGACATGGAGGAAGAGGAGCGGGTCAGGGGCAAGAAGTAATGCTCGACCCAATGGAGTAAATACTGGGTATGCTTATAGAGCAGAGAACTATGATACATGATTTGAGGGATGAACTGAGGGAAGTACAACAAAAGTAGGAAGCATATTGGGAAATATTAAACAATTTAGGTGGACTAGCAAACGAACCTGTTCAGCCTACGAATCTTATTTCAAAACAACCTCAAAATAGACCCGTTGCGTAAGTTGAGAGCATCATGGATGATGAAATTTAGTCAACAAAGGCCACCAATCTTTAAGGGAAGATTCAACCCTCAAGCAATTGAAGATTGATTATCACGATTAGAGAAGATCTTTCAGATTCTTGAGTGCCCAGATGATGTGAAAGCATAACTGGCAGTTTACAAATTGGAGGGTGATGCTGACAGATGGTGGAAGAAAGCTGAAATGGTTATGCAAGCCCAAAATATTCCTCTTACCTGAGAATACTTCTCAGCACAATTTAATGAAAAGTATTTTTCCCGATCAATTCGGATTGCTAAGGAAACCGAGTTCTTGACTATCCAGCAAGAGGAAAAAGAAAGTTTTGATAAATATCTTGCTCGTTATATTCGGTTATCTTGATATTCCTCCTATATGAGATTTTGAGATGATGAAGAGTGGAGTTTGGATATGTTAATCCAGGGATTAAGACCTAAACTAAAATAAAAAATTGGTTTCAAAGCAATTTACTGAGTTCAATAAAGTAGTAGAGAAGTGTCGAATTACGGAAAGCAACTTATTAAGCCTTTATACTAGCGGAAATTCTAACAACAAAGGGGTATCTGGTAGTGGAAGTTCTAATCAAAGGTGCAAGAATTTGGGAGTACCATCTTGAGGAAACGATAAGAAAACTTATCAACTTGGGAAACGTAATAACGAAAAACCTTCCGGGAACAGAATATGTTGGTCTTGCGGTAAGCCTTACCATCCCGGTAGACCTTGTGTGATAACTTGCTACAAATACAGTAGCCGAGGCATATTGCTATTAATTGTCCATAACAATAGCAATGAACAGAACAACCAAGGCAGAGAACCTAATGTAGAGTCTTTGCCATGATGCAGGACAAAGCCAGAAAATCTCTTAAATCAATTTAAGGTACAATTTTACTTAACGGTAACTTTATGCAAGCATTGTATGATTCAAGTGCTAGTCATTCATTTATTGCATATAATTGTGTGAATCGATTAGGCCTAAAAGTGTATCGATTATCATACGAATTAGTAGTATCAACACCCACTGGTGTTCCATCTATTACCGCTAAAGTTTGTTTAAACTACATTATAAATGATGAGGGACATGAGTTGACGGTAGATTTGATTTGTTTACCCTTACATAAACTAGAAGTGATTCTTGGTATGACTGGTTGATGGCTAATAATGTTCTGTTGGATTGTGGAAATAAACGAGTTGTTTATCCTAATCTACAACCACATACCAGTTCAGAGGTCAATCTTAATTTTCTTACAGCGGCCGAGACTGAAAGATATTTTCATAAAGGTTGTCAGGGGTATATGGTGTTCTTTTCTGTGCAAACACAAAATGGGATAGATAACACTTGAGAATATCCCTGTGGTAAGGAAGCTTCTCAAGGTATTTCCAGAAGATATCAGTATATTACCTCCGGAAAGGGAAGTGAAATTCATAATTGAAACTAAGCCTAGAGTGGAACCAATATCTAAGGCTCTATATAGAATGGCTCCATATGAGATGGTCGAGTTAAAGAATCAGATTGAGGAATTATTAGAAAAATGGTTTATTAGACCCAGTGTATCGTCAAAGGGAGCTCCAGTGCTTTTTGTCAAAAAGAAATATGAAAACCTGCACTTGTGTATCGATTATTGGGAGTTGAATAAGATAACTGTGAAGAATTGATGACCTACTTGATCAGTTATCTTGTTCATGCATATTCTCAAAAATTGATTTGAGGTATGGGTATCATGAGATACGTGTAAAAATAGAAGATGTACCAAAGACCGCGTTCAGAACCATATATGGGCATTACAAATTCCTAGTAATGCTATTTAGGCTAACTAATGCACCTGTAGTTTTCATGGACTACATGAATCAGATTTTTCATCTATATCTAGAGCAATTTGTGGTAGTCTTTAATGATGATATACTTGTGTACCCACGGAGTAAGGCTGAGCATGAAAAGCATCTAAGAACTGTGTTAGGCACGCTGAGAGACAAGCAACTCTATGCCAAGTTGAGTAAGTATGAGTTTTGGCTTTCGAAAGTAAAATTCATAGGCTATGTAGTCTCACTTGAAGGGGTCTTAGTAGATCCCAGCAAGGTAGAAGCAATACTAAATTGGAAAAGACTGAAGAATGTTGCTAAAATACGCAGTTTTCTGGGTCTAGCCAGTTATTAACGACAATTTATATAGAATTTCTCTAGGATAGCGTTACCTTTGACAAGGTTAACATGGAAAACTTAACATTTTGAGTGGGACGAAAGTTGTGAGAGAAGCTTCATAGAGCTGAAGGAGAGATTAACAACAGCACCAGTGCTGATAATTCCTGATCCACAGTTGACCTATATAGTCTATAGTAATGTAAGTAAGCATGGATTGGGATATGTCCTAATGCAGCAGGGCAGAGTGGTAGCATATACCTCCCATCAGCTGAAGCCCTACGAAATGAATTATCCTACTTATGATCTTGAGTTAGTAGCAATTGTGTTTGTATTAAAAATTTAGAGATATTATCTCTATGGTGAGACCGTAAAATTATACTACAACCACAAGAGTTTAAAATACTTATATGATCAGAAAGAATTGAACATGAGACAACACAGGTGAATGGAGTTGCTTAAAGACTATAACATGGAAATTAAATACCATCCAAGAAAAGCCAATGTCGTTGGAGATGCATTAAGAGAAAAGCAGTGCAGGTGGAAGCTCTAATGATACAAGAGCAAAAACTGATTGAGAACCTTAGAGACTCAACATGTCTAATCAGATTTTAAAAGCAGCAACAGTGTCAGTCAAGTAGAAAATTACTTAGGAACCACAATTGAGGAAGCTCAATTGCTGGATGAATAAGCACAGAGTATGAGAAGTATAATAGAAAGAGGGGAGACTCAGGAATATGATCTATCACTAAGTAGACTGGTTAGATATAAGAAACGAGTATATGTTCTACCCCCAACTGTGTTAAGATGAAAAATCATGGAAGAGGCACATAAGAGTAAATATACCTTACATCAAGGAGCAATTAAGATGTATCATGACCTAAAGTCTATATATTAGTGGCCAGGCATGAAGATGGATGTGACTAAATTTGTAGCATGTTGCTTCACCTGTCAGAAGGTAAAAGTTAAACATTAGCGGCCATCAAGATTACTGCAAAATCCTGAAATTCTTGTGTGGAAATAGGAAAGCATTATAATGGATTTCATGACAGGATTACCCAAAGGTTAGAAATCATGATGCTATTTAGGTAATCGTTGATCGATTCATTAAGATAGCTCATTTCCTGTAAATTAGCATTAATTACTCTTCAAAAGAGCTAGCAGATCTCTACATTAAAGATATCGTGAGGTTACATGGTACACCAAGGAATATTATTTCCAATCGAGATCCTTGATTCACCTCTAAGTTCTGAAAATTGTTGCACTAGGCTTTAGGTACCAAACTCATATTTAGTACTGCTTATCATCCCCAGATAAAAAGACAGAAAGAGAGAATAATACATACGCTAGAGGGCATGCTAAGAGCATGTCATTTCAATTTTAAAGGAAGTTGGGATAGATTCCTTCCACTTGCAAGGTTTCCATATAATAATAGCTATCACTCAAGCATTCGAATGGCTCCTTATGAAGCACTATACGGAAGAAAATGTCAATCACCTTTGTACCGACAGAACTATCTGAGAGGAAAATGTTTGGGCTTGATATAGTTGACTAGACAACGGAGTAGATTAAGCCAATTGAATAAAGATTATTAATGGCTTAAAGCAGACAGAAAAGTTACGTAGATAAAAGACGGAAACCTTTAGAATTTATGGTAGAAGATCATGTGTTCCTGAAGGTTTCGCCAGTTACTGGGATTGGTAGGGGTTTGAAGACAAAGAAATTAAGCCCTAGATATGTCAGTCTATTTGAAATCTTATTAAGAGTGGGGCCAGTAGTGTATCAAATAGCTTTACCCCCAAACTTGAGTTGATTTCATGATGTCTTCCATGTCTCCCAATTAAAGAAGTATCAACCTGATCCTGAGCATGTAATTGAATATAAAGATATTGATATACAAGAAAATCTCACATTTAAGGTGAAACCTGACCAGATTATTGATCGACAAGAAAAAAAACTTAGGCATAAAAGTATTCCATTTGTGAAAGTAGTCTGAAAAGGATTATCCTCTAGAGAAGCTACGTGGAGATGCAAGAAGACGTGCGGAAGCATTACCTGGAATTCATGAATATGTTTGTATAGCAAATTTCGGGGATGAAATTTAATTGACGGGAGGAGAGCTGTAATATCCTAAATGTAATCACCAAAATTCCATGTACATTTATTTATAATTAATGGAATAGAATGGTAAATTTTGGTGTACTTGAAGTAGCCAAAATAGTGAAAAAAAAATTTATGAAATTTTTGGCCAAGAAAGACTAAAGTCCAATTTTTTTCTTGGTAAAAGCCTAACATTGTGGCCTAAAATTTTGTATGAAATAGCACAATTTTTAGGCCTAAAATATTACCAAAATTCGGCCAAGAAAGAAGGGAAAGAAGAAAGAAGCAATTGTTTCAAAAATTCAAGAAAATGTAAGGGCAAAATTGTCATTTTGGCTAAATAAAATAAATTCAACAATCTTCCTTAATAAGTAAGGAAGAAGTCAGTTTTGGAAGAAGGAATAAGAAGAAGGAAGATTTTTTTCATATAAATGGACAAGTGGAAACAAGAGGAGAAGCTTATGAAAAGAAAATATAAAATAAAAATCACATGTTAAAATTCCTAATAAAATAATAATAAATAAGGATAAAAGAAGAGAGCTCTAGAGAACTCTCTAATTCTCTTTAAAAGGCTAAGAATTCAGCCAAACCTAAGGAGAAAAGAGGGAGAAGTGGTTTTGAAGAACAAAGAGTAAGAAGAGAAGAACAAGAATCAAGGAGCAAGATCAAGGTAAGTAAATGGAAATTTCTATTTGTTCTTGTCTACTAATTCATAGGAACATCTTCTCAATCTCTATATCATCTTGGATTAGCCATCAAGCAAGCGAAACTCAAGAGAAAGAAGGAGGAGAGGGACATTTTTGAAGGAAGGAAGAAGATGAATCAAGATAAGTCAAGAAAACCTTAAAATTCTAGTTGAAATCAAAGTTACAATTGTTGTTTGGTTGGTTGTTGGTTTGTTTTGGTTGAATTTTGTTACTTGGGATGTTCAAACCCTAAAAGGAGATGTTGCCCAAATTTATATTAATCATGTTTATTAGGTAATTGGATGATTAAACAAGTAATTACAAGTGAAAGGAATGTGTTTTATGGATTGAAATCATGAAAATCCAATTTTTTTTTCTAAATTTTGATATATTTCAGCCAGATCTGGAATTAGGGGTTAGAGATAGAATTTTTTTGTTTTTTATGGTTTCATGATGTTTAGAATGGAAAATTGTTAAGGGAACATGTGGATTTTAGAAGTGTAAAGGTCTTAGGGTGTGAAATAACAATTTTGCCCATAAAACCCTAAATTGGTGGTTGTCAAGGGTAATTTGGTCATTTGAGTGTGAATTTGTCCAAAATGAGGTAAAAATGGATTCTACATGTGAAATTGTGTAGGATTATCCCGGGTCATAATTTTTGGAAAAGTACAAATATACCGAGTAAAAAGGGAATTATACCAGAATCCCTAAGGGCATTTTGGTAATTATGAGATTTTAAACTAAGATAACCAACTTGTAAATTTTAGAATGAGGTATAAGTGAGTAATAACTCATTTGCAATTACTTTGAGAATTATTAGGATACGATATTTGCCAAGCCGAACTGGAAAAGTAAAAGGTTAATACTAGCTAGGCAGGGAAAGGCAATAAGATAGTAATTATATCCCTCATATTCTATGTGATTGTTAATATACATTGTTTGCCATATTCTGTGCAATGAGATAGGTGGCAATAATTCCTATTTTTAGGTGTAGGAAGGAGATAAAAAGATGCAAGTACCACCCTGAGGGACAAGCAGTGTACCTCAAGGATCGATAGGTATCCAATCTAAATAGGCTAATGTGGTATGCCCATGAGGCATAATCACTCACTGGGTATGGGAATATGATAAAAATGTCAAGTACCTCACCATAGGATGAGCATTGTACCATGAGGCCGGTAAACCCAGTTGAGTGGTATGATAAGTACGGTCAGGTTGATGCCTGCTCCAGAACATTGTGTGATCACAATGTGTTACTGTAATACCCTACTTTTTCACCAATATTCCTTACATGTATGTTTTTTATATTTAATGGAATAAAATGGTGAATTGTGATGTGTAGGAATTTACAGAAAATGGCAATCATCGGTTACATAAAATTTGGCCAAGTAAGGACACGGAGAGGAAATTAATGTCCACTTAAAGGCCTACTATTGTAACCAAAATTTGAGAATTTAATGACATGAAAGTGGCCTCATTTAAGTGTCAAAATTGGGTTAAACAAATGGAAATGAGCGAGAAATGATTTATTACGATAAATCATAAAATGTAGGGGCAAAACGGTAATTTTGCCATAAAGTGGGAAATAATTATTTTTCCTTAATATTCCCAATAATTTCAGTTAAATGGGAATTAAAAAAGGGGAAATGATTACTTGATAATTAATAAGCCTATTTTGGAGAAATATTATCAAGTGAGGTCAAATAGTCAAAGGGCAAAAGTCAACAATTTGCAAGAAGGCGATGGAATAGTGCAAGATTAATATATACTCCCTCAATTCTCATCATTTTCGGCTGATCAAGGGGAATATGAAGGGAAATGAAATAATTAGACAAAAATGGCATTTTGGACCAATAATCAATTGCCACATGTATTAAAGCACTTTTGACTAAAAAATATATTACCAATTCTTCATCTCTCCAGCTTTATTCTTGTGCAAAACAGACTGAAAGAGTGAGAGTGAGAGTTAAAGACGGTGAAGAGGAAGAAGAAGCTAGGGTTCTTCACAAATCAAGGTAAGGGAGCTTGTACCTTGTGCTTTAAGCTTCCTAATCCCTCCATAACCTCTCTTACTCATCTCTACTCCTTTGAATACATAGTTTTCAAGCTAAATCAAGAGTTGTAGAGATAGAGAGGTAGAAACGTGTAGAGAGAGAAAGTACTAGAAATCAAGAGGTAATCTTCCAAACTTGTTCATCTTACTTGATTGATGCTATTAGAGTTGTTCTTGGCTTGGTTTTAGTTGTTTTGGTGAAAGATAGCTCATAAAACCTACGAGACCTTAATGTTCAAGTCTCTCCAAATTAAGTCCAATGAATGTATAAATAGCTAATCATGTGATTATAAGTAGAAATGAGGTGATTAGGCAAGAGAAAAAGAGAAACCGACACAACTTTTCTATAAATCCTATTGGATTGCCCTGTGTTGGACGTGGTAAAGGAGTAAGAATTTGATAGTTTTGATGCTTCCATTAGTTTTAGGAGGCAAAATTGTATAGAGTATATGTTAATGATAAAGTGAGAAAAGCCCCAGAATGTGAAATGAGCAAATTACCCTTAAAAGCCTTAAAAGGGCTGTCAAGGGCATTTTCATCATTTGGGCATGATTTTGAACAATTGGAAGTCAAAAATGGATTTTACACACGAAATTATATAGGATTAGCCCAGGTCATAACTTTTGGTAAAGTATAGAAAGACCGGGTCTTAAGAGGCATTTTGGTAATTTAGCACTATTAGGCTAAGTTAACCAATACTATGAATTTAGAATTATGTATGAATGAGTAATGACTCATTTATGGTGTATTTGAGATTTCAAGACTTGGTAGTTGTCCAGAACTCAAGACTTGCCTGAGCTTGGAAAGGTGGGAAGAAGTTGCTAGAGAAAAGCAACCAGGTAGTAACTTGTCTTTCATATGTTATGATATGCAATGTGTGGATTATATGTTCATCATGAATTGTCTGACGTATTTGAATATGCGAGGTGGTCACCTGGGGCCTATCTTTGCACGGGTGGATGCTTAGGCCAATATAACGATTGTTGTTGCACGAGTGGATGCCTGGGGCCTATTGCACGGGTATCCCTCAGAGCTTTGTGATAGATATATCTAGCGCTATGATAGTTTACGAGCTACATGTGATGCATTGAATTCTGAGTGATGATTCTAATGAATGATTATTGTTTAGCATGTCTTGTAGTGTTATAAATGTATGATTGATATATGTTTCTACTGAGATTCTTTTGAATCTCACTCTTTTTCAAAAACTTACTTTCAGTATAGGGAGAAAGCTCAAGGGGCAAGCGGAAGTTAAATGTGGATGACTAAAGGTTGGGACACTAAAGACTTTAGTCATTTTGGTTATCTGGTTCCATATATTTTGGATATTTTATGTTGTATATGGTGTATATATTCATGTAAGCATGACAACAATGTAAAAGTGGCTTAATGAATGAATGGTAGATAATATGTGTTTATGCTTTCCATCGCTAACGAAATATAAATAAGATGAACGCTCGCCGACTCTGATAAACAAATAAGAAGAAGAGCGCGGTGAGACGCAAAGAGTTAGTGCATATTTTGAAAAAAAAAAGGTTTTTGAAAATTGTATCACCCTCTCAACCCTAGGTTCAACTCCTAAGTTGAGAGTGGGGATTTACAAGATTTTCAGATGTTGGGGTAGTTCGAGTTCAAATCCTAGTATCCCGAATGGTTTCACTACTATTTTGTACTCATCCGATGCTATAGGAAATGAGGTATCACAGTTACGATATGTGCAAGTAGGGAATGGGCGATCATTTTGATCTAGATAAAATTATCGCTTTGTTCTTGAACATTATCAGACATGTGCTTGGCATTATTGATTGCTGCATCATGATATATGATGTATTACATGTTTATTTTTCACATTTTATATGATTGATTGTCTGTTACTACTGAGATTCGTTCGAATCTCATCCTCCCTTTCCATAGATAACATTTATACAGCAAGACAAAGCAGCTTGAAGGGCAAGGAAGTAGTAGATCCTGGGAATTAAAAAGGCTAACTTTTGGAGGAACTTTTGTGTTGGTTATCTCGTATTTTGCTTATGTTTTGGGTTACGTATTATGTAATATACAAAACCCTGTGGGGATTTCTAAAATATAATCAAGAATATTATATAAGTATGTTTATGCTATTTTTATATGTCTACTAAACTGTGCATTTATACTTTATTAAATATCTAAATTATGCAGGGTTTGACAAGTTTTGCTTTGAAACTCGAGTTCTCAAGGTAGTTCAAGTTTCTGATTAACTCTTCTGGATAAAACTTGCAAAAGTTAAAATGACAACTCGAATTCCTTTCTTACCAAAACTTGAGTTTTAATCTCAAACTCGAGTTCTCCAAGTATTGCAAGATTCTGAACAAGTCTCTGGATAAAACTCACGAGAGTGCAAATGCCAACTCGAATTCATCTTGGGCCACAACTCGAGTTCTTGTGACAACTTCAATTTCTGGCTTAGCTTCTATGTAAAACTTGCGAGAGCTCAAATATCAACTCGAGTTCTCTTTACACCAAAACTCGAGTTCTCCATATAGTTTCATTTTTTGACTACGTTGCTGTATGAAACTTACAAAAGTTGATTTCCCAACTCGAGTTCACTTCAATCCATAACTTAAGTTCACACTGAAAACTTTTGAAAATGATGCTGTGGGGAGAAAAATGAATAAATTTTTTTTAAAAAGGGGTTACAATGATTGTTTTTGCAAAAACAATCATTGTATGTTGTGACATACAATGACTGTTTCTAAAAAAATAGTCGTTGTAAGTCTCTTACAAATACTGTTTTGAAACAGTCGTCTATTTTAAAACTTTCAATGATACTCACATACATGTTCCCCTGAAAACGATCGTCTAAAAGGCATAAAAATGGACGTTAAAAGTGTCTTCTCTGGTAGTGAAAAGACTTAAAGAAATAGTTGGGTAAATCATTTTCCATGAAAGACTTGGGTGCTGTGAAACAAATGTTAGGTATTTCTATTACTCAAGATAGACAAGCCAAGAAGCTATATTTGTCACAAGAGAAGTACATTGAAAAGGTACTTCAAAGGTTTTACATGGACAAAGCCAAGCAGGTAAGTAGTCCTCTTGCTCCTTAATTTAAATTGTGTAATGAAAAATGTCTTTCTACTGATGAAGAGAAGGTGCAAATAAGGAAGGTCCCTTATACTTCAACAGTGGGGAGTTTGATGTATGCAATTTTATGTACTAGACCTGATATTGCTCATGTAATTAGGGTGGTGAGTAGCTATCTCTTTAATCCTGGTAGAGGGCATTGATGCTATCCTTTGGTAACCATAAACCTGCTTTAGAAGGTTATACAGATGCTAACATGGCTGGAGATATTGATTCTCATAAGTCTACATCTAGATATTTGATTAACTTTGCAGGGGAGCTATTTCATGGCAATCTAATGTGTTGCTCTCTCAACAACTAAGGTGTGGGATAAAAGATTTCTCCAACAACTTGGTGTTTACTAAGAAAAGCATGTTCTATTATGTGATAATCAAAGTGCAATTCACCTTGGTAAGAATTCATCTTTTCATTCAAGGTTGAAGCATATTGATACACGTTACCACTGGATACAAGATGTGTTAGAAGACAAGCAGTTTGATCTTGAGAAAGGTCATATGGATGATAATGGTGCTGATATGTTGACAAAACCATTATCGAGGGGTAAACTTTAAGACTTACAGATTGATCGTCATAATTGGGGACCTCTCCACATAGTCGTGAGGGGGAGTTTTGTTGAGCCATAGGATATCACTCCTATGTGGAGCCCAAGTTCTAATTGTTTAGTTTTATTTATTTCCTATTTTATGTGTATCCAACTTTACAAAAAGGGGAAAAAAGAAAAGAAAAAAGGAAAGACATAAAAGAGAGAAACCTAAAGAGCAGGCTACAAGTTTGTGTGTGAGGGGAAAAAAGAAAGTTTATATATAGCTCTTGTGAGAGAAAATATTTTTAGTAGCTTTTCAGCTTGAACAATTTTGATCTAGTTGACAATTGAAAGGCAATTTCTTGTTGGATTCATCCAAATTTTTTTTGGATGTTCTGGACACATGAAGCTTCATTCTAGATGGTCAAATCATCCAATGGAGTCTTCTGTTTTCCCCAGAATTTTCGTAAATGTCCATTCAAGTCTGCTGCAGATTTTCCTACTCGAGTTTGATCAAGTCAGCAATCAGATGGTAAGTTCTAATCCGATTGCCTTGAAATTTTTTGGAGGTGTTTGAGACATATAAATCTTAAATTTGAAAGGTGGGATTGTGCATTGGAGCTTCCTACCTTCTCCCAATTTGGTATGAATGTTGGTATACATTCTGTGACTGCAACTTTTGCATTTGGTAATTCCTGGCACATGCAGATTGTATCTTCACTTAAGAGATGCGTATTTGATTGCTCTATTTGATCTTCTATTTATTTAGTATAACCCTTTGGTGATTTTTGTGGATGATGTTAATTTGATATCATCCTATAGTTGAGCCTTGTATTAGAGCATTGATTATTATATTCCTTTTGAAGATAGTGAAATATTTTTGCTTTGGGTCGTGATCATTTCCTCTCACCCACATTAAGGGGGAGATTTTTTTTCAGATTAAATTCTTATATGTCTTCATCTATTATTTTGTTGCTCATTTTATTTTCTACTTTAATTGACTCCATATGATCATTTTTCATTAGGAAGATTTAATATCTGCAATGCTCTTCCTAACAATTCTAAATTTATAATACACAACATGTAAACATATATGTTGAAACGGCTCACTTGTTATTGAGAATTTTTTTTTATGATTATAAGTACAAAATTGGGTACAATAATAAATGAATAGGAAAATTACTGAGGTTATAAAAAATGAATATACATATAATCATGACAAAAAAAAAAGAAAAAAAAAACTCCAAACAACAAGTGAACCATTTCAACATGTTGGCATTTTGTGGACTATAAGTTTAGAACTTACCGTTACATATTCTTCATGAGACTTTTTGGATATTATGTTTTTTGTTTAGAATTTCACAGTGCTTTTCCCTAAACGAAACCGAATACCCAGGACCACGTTGAGCACGAGATGTAGGGATAATATGAGTTGGAATCTATGTATATGTATTTATCATCAACAAACTCTGTATTGGAACGCATTATTAGTTCGAAAGTACGTGAGATAAAGCCACAAAGGAAACCTTTTGTTGCAGCGAGGGCCAGCCGAGTCCTTGACAAAGATTCTGCATCTGGCTGGCTTCTAGCTAGATTTATTAGACGGTTTAAATTTAACGTTTTACAAGAAATATTATTAAAATTATTAAAAATAAATTAATATTGATATGAAAGCACCAATTGCACGGTTTAAATGTAAGTATAGGCCCTCCAATAATCTAAAACATAAGTTATGTTTCAAAAAATTTATCTTGCTCCAAAATTATAAACACTATTTAAGTGTTGCTTAGTGTGTTAATAATTTTTTTTCCTGTATTGTTATTAGATTCAATTAAGAATTTAAATTAGAACTAATATTATTATATGCAGAAAAGGAATGCAATTTTTTAAACAAATTTAATGAGTTACTTAGTTTTTATCTTCTTTTCTTATACTAGTGTATGTGAAAAAATTTTGAAATATAACTTATATTTTAAATCGAAAGTAATACTTTTTATAATACATAGTTTAATCAAGAAGATTTATTATCTAAAGCCATAAAAATATGGGTTTTGATTTTCTATTACCAAGTTTTCAAATATAATTATATTTCTATGTCCTCTCATAAACAGTATCAAAATCTAGATTTTTTTTAATAAATTTTATATAAAAGAATGCGAAAAGATATATGAAACATGGTAATAAAGAATCAAGATCGATGAGAACCTCTACAAATATTTTCAATTAATTATAGCAATGAGGCTGCTTTGTGAGTAACTCAGCCATTGTATCTGATTCTGATCAAACTCTTCCATGACAGTTTAAAGTCAATGGATAAAAACAAAATAAAAGAAATATTGCAATGACATTAATAGAGAAAAAGTAAAGAAAAAAGAAACAAATTTAAAATGATTGAGACAACAGGTGAAACTCCAGCCTGTCTTCAATGCTGCTACTTTAAAGGTCTGATTCAAACAGTGGTAGGTAATGAAACCTTTACATCATTCTTTTCTTTTTCACTAAAAAAGAACCTGATGAACCAGATCACATTAAAGTAAAGAAAATTTCTGATAATTTAGAGTCACTGGATAAAAACAAAATAAAAGAAATATTGCAATGACATTAATACAGAAAAAGTAAAAAAAAAACAAAACAAAACAAATTTAAAATGATTGAGACAGGTGAAACTCCAGCCTGTCTTTGATGCTGCTACTTTAAAGGTATGATTCAAACAGTGGTAGGTAATGAAACATTTACATCATTCTTCTCTTTTCCACTAAAAAAGAACCTGATGAACCAGATCGCATTAAATTGAATTTATCTTTTTTTTTTTTGGTTGAAAAACTACTTCGAAACTTGGTTAAATAGAAAAATTAATTATCATCTAATTCAATTATTACCTATATTTAATTAAATTATCAGAAATCTTATTTAAGTTATTGCTAACTTTTTATAAGAAATTATTCAGATATTTAACATTTATAATTTTAATAATAATGAATTCTAATTAAAAAATAAAGTTGACGATAATTTAGACATCAATAATAATTCTAAAAAATACGAATAAATTTATTTTTTCAAAAAATTAATTTTTAAATTTCTTGTAATAAATATCATGCTACTGGATTTTTCTAATTTATTAAGTATAACTTTTATCTTTATTCTTTATATCCAATATTATAACCACGGGAAAAAAACAAAACATAAAAGCCAAGTGCCTCTCTCCTCTCTCTCTCTCTATATACACACATACTAAAGTTGGAAACAAGAGATATATGGTATCTTCAGTTTTCACCAAAAACAACAGAGACATTCACTAGCTAGAAACAGAGGTACAGAGATTGTTAGAGCTGCGCAACACCAAGTGGCCATTTTCTGAACGTAGAAAAAAAGAAACCCTTATTCCAGGTTCAGTAATTATGCTAGCTAGCCTCTTCTTTATGTTCTTCTTTTCTTTTTCTAAGATATTAATATAAAATTCAAGTATTTACTGAGTTCCTTGATCTCTTCCTTGACTATGATACACTTCATCGATCTGTAAGTTAGCTCTCTGTAGTTTCATATTCTTTCAGAAAACAAAGCACCTCGCTTGTGGAGTATTATATAATTCATCTTTATCTTTAGAGCTTACTAGTGTAACTAAAAGCCTTTTTAGAATGTTTTTATTTCATTAATGCTTTTCTGCAAGTAATATTTTATTATTTTGATGATTGTTTCTCCCAAGCAAGCTAAGTGATTCCGGAGGGAAAAACAGTAAGAAAAAACCTAAAAAATTCATCGCAAGAACTTCGATCATAGCTAATAAAAAACTTCATAGTTATGGATTAGATAGCTTGGGTAAAGTTGCAGAAGGGTATTTTAGTAAATGTAAATGTACTCTCAACATGCTATAAATTTGTGGTTGAGACACGCTATTCTAATAACCCCATCGCTTAAGAATATATTCTCTTCTTCTTCTTGATTTTTTCTTTTCTTCTCTTTTGTCTTAACGAGCTGGGTCCTGTCTATATATATATATATATATATGAAAATAGCATATTTCCTTTGGTTTTCGCAGTAAATGAAGGTTAATACTGTCATTTTCTGTGAATTTCTTCTCACAGGTTAGGATATCAATGGCGTCTAGTACCTCCTCAAAACCCATATATGAGATGGTGAGACACATTATCGACATAAATAAAGAACCACCAGAAGATCTGAACACATCCACGTGTAATATCTACAGAGTGCCACGTAGTCTTCGGAATCTGAACGAAGAAGCCTATACTCCTCAATTGATCTCTATAGGACCTCTTCTTCACTTTGGCTATGAACAACTAAATCCAATGCAACACCAGAAACTACGATACTTTGGTTACTTCTGGGTTCGTATCAATAACAATGAAGAAGCCATGAAAGGCTACAAACAGTACCTTGAAGCCGAAGAAGAAGCTATCCGCCATTGTTACGCAGATAATAACAAGAAGTTATTACCTACCTTCACTACTAAGGAACAGTTGGTGGAGATGATGCTGTTGGATTCCGTATTTATCATGGAACTATTTTTGAGGATTCAAGAGAAGAAACCAGAAGAACATTACAAAGATGATATCTTAGTGAAACAAACATGGCTGAACAAGAGTGTACGGAGGGACTTAGTGCTTCTCTAGAACCAGATTCCATTGTTCATCTTGAATAAGCTATATGCTACTGTGGTTCCAGACAGTGATAAGAAACATGGCAAGTTTATTGAACTTGCTTATGAATACTTCAAGTGTTTTAAGAGCAAATCGTATTACGATGACGTTGAGAAGCCAAGTAGTGGAGATCATCACAAGCTCTCAAAGTTAAGACTTTGCAATCAATATTCAGTTCAGTCCCAGAAAGATTGTTCCTACAGGTTTGCCTTGTCAGTGAAGAACTGGAAAGATGAACCACTGCATTTTACTGATATGATTAGGTGGGTATAAATACTTTTACCTTGAAAATAACTGTTATCTATATATACTGAAAGGGATACCTGCCTGGATGAAAAAGATATGCACAAAGGTACGCACATAATAATAAAACTATAGTATTAAAACTCAATTTGGGTTGACCGATGAGACTAATGAATCGTTGAACTAGTCCCGTAACTCGTTCAATTAATAGTTTTGGATGGGTCAATCAGGTTGATTTTAAATATTTTTCTCCTTTTGCTAAGCTTGAAATGGTGTTGTTTTGAGTTAAGAAAACAGAGAAAATAACAATCAATCATATTTGTATTTTAATAACTTTGATTTGTTCAATTATATATGGTTTATACGTGAATAGTCTGTTTACTTGATGATCAATGCCTTTTTTATTTAAATATTATTATTTTTGAGGTTATATATGAATATTTTTTATATTTTAATTTAATTATAATATTTGACTCATGATTGGGTTAACTTTAGTTCAACTATGGTTGGACTAGTGACTCTTAAACCACACTTCCTTGATCGGTTCAATAACCTGTATAATTTTCAGTACATTGCTTAGAACACAAGGAACTAAAGGGTTTGATTTGATTGAGCAGGTACTTCTACCTCTACAAGGATCTGACTCTGCGTGAAAAAGGATCATCTTGTAATGCTCTTAGGACTGCAACTAAGTTGCGGGAAGCAGGAGTGAGCTTCGAGAAAGTATTCTACAAAAACTTACTCGACATAAAGTTTGTGAAAGATCCAATCTTGAGCTGGTTTCTATGCTTAGGATGCATCTCAAAATTCAAATGCTTCAAAGCTCGTTTACAAATCCCACAGTTAAAAATAGAAGACACAACAGAATGTGTCCTTAGAAACCTCATCGCCTTCGAGCAGTGTCACTATTCCGATCAACCTTATATCTGCAACTACGTCTCCTTCATCGACTCGCTCATCCACACCAAAGAAGATGTGGAGTTACTGGTTGAGAAAGAAGTGATTGTTCATGAACTTGGGAGTGATAAGGAAGTGGCGACTTTGGTGAATAGTCTTTGCAAACATGTTGTGACCGACAAGACATGTTATAAAGGCATTATAGATTGTCTGAATTAACATTACCAGAAGGTTTGGAATCATACCATGGCTTCGTTGAGGTTGGTGTACTTTAGAGATCCTTGAAGGGCAAGTTCAACTGTGGTCGGAATTGCTGTTCTGATATTTGCAGTCTTCAACTTTTATAGGGTTGTCAAATCATTATATTTGCATCACACATCTCCACATTGGTTTTGATATATTAGTATTAATGTTGATTCAGTAGGTTGATTATTATTTACTCATAAAAAGTAATGAATGGTGAAATGTATCTAAAATGATAGGTTCAGAACTGTTGAAGTTGTCATGTTTATAAATAATGCATTGTGCCAAAAGAAGTGCATGGTGCTACTATATTATATTACAGGTATAATTATCTTATTATTGAATTGGAATCTGTCCTTCATTTGGTGAAAATGATGATGTTTGATTGGATTGAGGCTCATACTCCAAGTAGGGGTGGAAACAGGCCAGGCGGCCTGTCAGGGGCCTGCGGCCTGGCCTGTCAGGCTAAAAGGCCAGGCCTAGGCCTATTTTGAGGCCTGTTTCACATTAAAGGCCAGGCTCAGGCCTGCTAACAGGCCTGTCAGGCCGGCCTGAGCCTGTTAAATAATTAAAAAAAAAATATATCATACAATCTTACCTCCTTCCCAAATCTCAAATCTCAAACCCTACATCCCATTACCCAACCTCAAATCCATAAATCACTCACAAATCACAATACCACTATACCACTACCAGGCGGCCGACTCGCTCTCAGACTCTCACGGACACGGTCTCACCCAACTCCAGCTGCTGCCTGCTACTAACTCATCTCCGACGGGCGACGGCCTCAGTCCTTACCAGTTACCACTTACCAGGCAATCACTCAGACCTCACTCAGATTCTCCGTCTCACCAGTCTGCAGTCGCCCGAGTCCCAACTCCAGCTGCTACTAACTGATCTCCGTCTCTCTCCGGTCTCCCCATATGCGCGTGAGTGTGTGGCCTGCTGGCGGCGGCTGCTGCTGGATCTCACTTTCGATCTCCCTCCTTCCGACACGACGACACCCAGCTGTTCTCTCCAGCTGCTGGATCTCACTTCTGATCTCCCTCCTTCCGACAAGTACCGACACGGTGACACCCAAGTATTGTCCACTACTGGAAGCTGTTCTCACCCAGCTGGACTCTGGAAGCTCACGCTGCAACAAGTATGTCTCTTCTAGAAATACTCATTTCTAAGTAACGCATCATACCTGTAACTCATCATATCTGCTAGAAGAGCATTATGAGAAATATTTTTATCATATTTCTAAGTATATCTGCTAGAAGGTTGAGCATCATGAGCAGCTTCAGCAATGCGTCTAATTTCCTTTTTCTTATCCATAAGCATGTCCCTCAGTTGGTGATTTTCAGTATGTAGTGACCCCATCTTATCCTTTAAACTGTTAACAGACTCAATTTTTTCACTGAATGGGTGCAGTTTCTCATTTCCAACAAAAACCGTATCTAATTTTGTAATGAAGTCAGGAATTTTTTTCCTCAACATTTCCAACTCCTTATCCTTCTTCAATGGTAATGAAGAGCCTTTTTCTTTATAAAGTGTTCCCCTCAGACGGATCTTCTCTTCTGTAATCTTTTGGACTTCAGACTCATGGTTTCTTTTCATCTCAGTTATCTTGGAATCATAATGACTGATCAATTCATCTGGAAAAAACCTCCAATTCCTGACGCAGACTTGAGATCTCATCAAGTTTGTGAAACCAATTTCCTTTTTCAGAGTTACAAACTTGAGCATTTTGGTCCAGTAATTTCCCTTCAAACTCTTCCTGCAAACTCCGGATACAATTGTTGATCACCATCCCTTCAATTTCTGACCGGAAGTCCTGCTCCTGCTGCCACTCAGAAAGCGATGCCTTTGATGACTGAGTGATTACTTCTATCTTTTGGTTGAAGGTTTCAAGAGTAGTGGTTAGATTTTCGATGGTTTTATCAACATAAATCCATCTTTCTGGAACCTCCTCAATTACTTTGATTACCGGAAGTAAAGGTTGAAGGTTTCCTTTACTTCAATTACGGTCTATTCATCATATCTATATATTTGATTAATTTTTTTCAAGGTTTTCGAAGGAGAAGAAGAAATTATATTGAAGATTTGATGTATCGAGACATGGTGAACTTGTACTAAACATTATTATGTTGTATTTGATTTCATATTTTATTATGCATATTGGATTATTAATAGTAATTTATATAATTGAGCCTGTTTTTGGCCTGTTTGAAGTATATATATTGTGAAGCCTGTGGCCTGTTAGCTTGTTTAGATTTTTTTTTAATTTCAGGTCTTCTTAACAGGCCACAGGCCAGGCCAGGCCTGTATACAGGCCAGGCTCAAGCCTGAAAAAAGGCCTCTTACAGGCCACAGGCCAGGCTCAGGCCATTTAGTTGCAAAACAGGCCTGGCCTGTTAAGGCTCAAGCCTGGCATGTTTCCACCCCTAACTCCAAGCATGTCTCACTCCATATAAAAGCTTCTTTGGTTTGTTTCTCAACACAATTCCTTTTGGTTGAAAAACAAAATGATATTATACAAAAACAGTGTCTTACTATGCACATACAACAAGAGAAAAACAACAAAAATTTAAAAACTTAGGCAAGGGAAGACTATTCTTGAGGTAGCTGCAGTTTTCTTCAATTTTTAATATAATGCCTGTGTGTTTTTCTTTCCTTAATAAATCCTTTAATTTTACTTTGTTGGCACAATTAGCTTTTGAACATGGGTTAAAAGTGCTAACAAAGCAAAGTTACATAGGTTAATGATGTCATAAAATAAAATTAAAAGATTTAATAAGGAGAAAAATATACAGATACCAAATTAAAAACTGAAGAAAACTACAAGAACCTCAAGAATATAGTTATTCCTTGGACAAAATAATGTGCTAAGACAAGTCCTAGAAAAGACCCAAGTGTATTGTTGATATCTTGCCAAAAGATGTGATTGGACCTATAAGAATTAAGCCCTAGCAGGAAAACTTTCTTGTCAACACGAATTAAATTAATTAATTTCCAATTCATTCCTTTCTGGATAAATGACGTTACATGTTTTTGAGTGATCCAACCAAGGGCTATACGTAGATATATAGTGGAGCATGAAGTATCTTTTGTCAGAAAATATCTTGTGCGTGCCAAAGAAATTCTTGAGATGGAGATCCAAACAAACAAATATTATAGCTTGACAAGAAGTCAATGTTTCATTTTTTGTGCTTAGCTAAGATCATATATGCTCCATCCCTTTAGGGACGCATGTTCTTGATAGTAATTAAGAAGACCTATAAATGAGATTATGCCGGGAGGGCTGTCTTGAGGTGGCCAGGTTTTTCCTTCACGCATTGAGTGTTTTCTTGTTTCAAATACTCCTTTCATTTTTTAATATAAGAGCAATAAAATAACTAATTTATAAATATTAAAAAATTTATTCACATTAGTTCTTTGTAATAAATATATGTTTGTTTCCCTATAATATCATTTCTAAGTCTAATCAAGTGCATTATAATTGTTCTTGATAAAAACCTCTTCAACTATGTGCAATCGATATGAATACTATGAGGAGAAAATTATAAATTTGGGGAACAAAGTTCATTGATATGTTATTTTTAAGACCAAAGTAAATCTCCTATCTAATTTTTATATTTAAGACCGGAGATACTACTTATCTGATTTTTAATGTAGAATAATTGATCTTGGTCTAAAATATAATATTTATTTATTATATTTTTTTCTTAATTTACGTTTATTTATGCTCTTTTAACAATAATCATATAAAAAAGATTAGAGAATTAACAAAAATGACAAAAATGCTTAAGAAAAAGTTAATCCCTTGTTCCCAAAACTTTAAGATAGGAGTTCTCGAAATTTAGTTGGCAACGTTAGGAGAGTATATAAGCTGTTATAAGATGACTCACCATTGCCTCACTCTCCATTTAAGATGGCTTACAATTAATGATCTTTTTTCTCCCCTTCGTTTTTATCTTTTGAATCAAAATAGAAAGATAGCACTCGCGCTCTCTCTCTCTACCCCGTACCTTTCTCAGCATTATTTTTTGGTTAATGAAAAACTTTGTCTTTTTCCCTATTCTGTCTTCTTCTTCTTCTGTTTATTTTTCTTTTTCATTAATACCTTTTCTTTGACAGTATCTTGATAAAATCCATGCTGAGTCTGTATTCAGTATTTATTGTTGTGGTCAGATTTCAATCATTTAAATTTAATTTAAATGGTGTAAATTTAAAAATTTTAATTTATAACTTTTTAAATAATAAATTTATTTTTATAAAAAATGATAATTTATAAGATTATCTTTATTTTAAATTTTACATATGATCTAAAATATAAAAATTAAGTTAAATCAAATATCCAAAATCAATTTAACAATATAAATTGATAATGAGTACAAAATGGGCGCCCAATCCATGCATTCACAGCGAAGGCTACAAATTAGAGTTTCTGCCGAATGAATTATTATGTCATTCAACGAATTACCTGCAGTTAACTAGGATTTAAAGTTGTAGCTCAATAAACGGTCAAGATTTGAAGAGCTTGTATTTGAAAAGAGGATAAGTGGACACAACCAGTTAGTTATATGGACACACCCTTCTTTTTTTTTTTTTTTTTTTTACCTGGAATGGACACACCCATTTGAAGAAGGTGCATTGATTTGAAAAGAAATAAAGGAAAAATGTGATATCTTGAGTTGTCTCATCACGCAACCGTATAGCGCTACTGCTGCTACCAAAAGTCTTGACTCCTGGACCTTTAAACTTGGTTTGAATAGGAAAGAATAGGGAAGGAGAATATTAGGAGAAAATAAAGGCTGTCAAAATCAGTAAAAAAATTTAAATTTTTTTCTTCTATATTCTCTTTCCCTTATTTTTTTTCTCCGATCTAAATCAAAAGTTAAATTTTGATTCTCATTCCTAGGTCAAAATCTCTCTCTCTCTCTCTATATATATATATATATATATATATATATATATGTGTGTGTAAACTTTAGGATATATTTGATTAAATTTAATTATTAATAGTTTATCCATATTTAATTATATTTTATATATTTGTATATCCTTTAATTAATTATAGGTTAAAAAATTTTTGATATAAAATCTACTCACATTCTAATTTATTTTGCAAGAGATATTTTATGATATAAGGAGAGAAGAAAATATATATCAAAAAAACAAGAAGTAGAAGCACTAAAGCATAAAAGAATAATAGAAAAATTATATTTAAGTCCCAGATAAATGAAAAAATAAAAAATTATCTATTGAAATATCAAAATTATCAAAAAAATCTTTTTTATAATAAATTTTAGTTTTGTGAATAAGTTTATGGATGTTTGCTGACAACTTGATAACTTGAACATGTTTAGGCACGTATTGAATGTAATTTTTCAAGAATAATATATATATATTGGGATCAAAGAGCTAAACAAAATCACGCTGCTTCTGGATTTGGAGCAAATAATATAAAGTAATATAGATATTATATAATATAGGGTAAATGTGCAATTTTAACAATAATATTTTATGTCAGGGGCGTCTAGCACCATTAAGTTTTTAAAGGTACAAAAATACACATAAACATTATAAATTGGGGCAATTTGACCAAAATCGTTAACTTGAACAAAACGGACGTTTTATGTGGGTCCCAACGTGATTTTTTGGTGCAATTTTAACAATAATGTTTTATGTCAGGGGCATCTAGCACCATTAAGTTTTTAAGGGTGCAAAAATGTACATAAACATTATAAATTGAGGCAATTTTACCAAACCTGTTAACTTGAACAAAACGAACGTTATATGTGAGTTTCAACGTGAATTTTTTAATCGATATTTTTTAAAAACTTTTAAAAATTATTGATCATACACACTTTCCTTTCCTCCAATCCAATCAGGCCATTCTTCTCTTCTTCAATCTTAATAAACCCCTATCTCACCCCATTATATTTTACTTTCTCTGTCACCACCTCCTTCTTCACCTCTGATATGAATCCTTCCTCAACCTCGTTTCAAACAGAGGTCCTAAATTAGATCCAAACATTGAGATACTGATATTATATCAAATCCACTCTAAGAGCTTATAGTCGTGCATGCCCATCTTCTTGCACATCACCGGTATGCTATGGTAGTTGAATGGTAGATATCCGGAGAGCATGCAAAGAGAAGTAGAAGCAAGAAGCAGTAAAATCACTATATGGAACCCACACGTAACATCCGTTTGCTTACCGTTAATAGATTTGATAAAATTGCCCCAATTTATAATGTTTATATGTATTTTAGCACCCTTAGAAATGTAATGGTGTTAGATACCCTTGACATAAAACATTATTGTTAAAATTGCACCAAAAAATCACATTGAGACCCACATATAACATCTATTTTGTTCAAATTAACGGTTTTGGTCAAATTGCCCTAATTTATAATATTTATGTGTATTTTTACATCCTTAAAAATTTAATGGTACTAAACGTCCCTGACATAAAATATTATTGTTAAAATTACACATTTATCCTATAATATAATATAGATTTGAATGATTTAAATGAGAGACTGATGAAAAAGTCTAGAGACACCTCGGGCAAGGAAAAAGCGAGGGAAAGCGAATATATATGTATATATGGACGTCTTAGTCTTATTAGGGAGGGGTGTTCTATTTTGTTTTTGGTGATGGTAACGCGAGATCATAATTTAACAGAAAGAGATTAAAATTTAGAGATGTTGGTGATCGTAACACAAGAGTTCATAATTTAATAGAGAGAAATTAAAGTTTAGAGATGCAGAAGATATACCGTACGGATGAAAATTCAATATTAAATTTTTGTTTATCTTTTCCTTTTTTTTATATTTTTCCCTTTTATTTTTTATTTTATTAACTATTATTTTGATCATGAGAATGTTCAAATTATGGAGTTAAACCTTGGTTTTGGTTATTTAGTTTATGGATTAGAGGGTGGCAATTGTTATCATCAATTACTTTAATATTATTTATTGATTTAATTGTGTGCTTAATAATCCTAAAACCAGAGAAATTTGATTAGAACTAGTTTGGGGCTCTAAAGAGGCCTAGACATAAAAAAATTTAGACTAGACCTTCAATTGAATAATGTAGGATTAAGTTTTTGAACTTAATTTGCTTGTAGGATAGACATATATCTACTGGCCTTATATAGTTTCATTAGGCTTGCACTTAAATTAATCCAATTAAGTACTGATCATCTATGGAATAAAGGATTAACATAATTGTAATGTGTTTTAGTAGATCGAAAGAAACTTTTAGGTAATTAAGAGTCCTAGACTAACAAATATAATTTTAAATGCAATTAAAAGGAGAAATTAAAGACTAAGAAGTAATTAAGGTTATAATAATCCAAGTCACCTCTTAAGATCTAGAATCACTCTTATCCTTAGCTTTAGTTAGTTTTTGTTTTTATCTTTGATTCAAGTTGTGTCGAGGCAACTCAGGCAAAAATATAAAGTCATTGCTCAACTGCATTGTTGACGTCAAATCTTCATGGAAATGATATCTTGCTCACTTTTTATTATTTAATATAGCCTGTGCACTTGTAGAGTCTTGGGTTACATATTTTGTGCCTATCACTCTCTCTTCTCACTCTACTTACCAAAGCTCCAAAAGTCTTGGCTTTTTAGTAAACCATAAACAAAGATTTCTTTGCTCTTAGTTGGTAGTGAGATAATTAAGATCACTTAATCTGAGTTTAAGGTTTTTTTTTTGTTACAAGAGTTTAAGTTTTTTTTTAAAGAAAATATGATAGGGGTGCAAATATATTGGCTGGCCTGTTTTCATTTAAACTCGTACAAGTTGGCCCAAACTTGTACCCTTTATAGTTATACATATGGGCTATTAACTTCCCACCAAATTAGCCCATCTTACCCATTACTTAGTCTTCGGTTAACCTTCATTTGGACAAAGAAAGAAAAATAAGCAGGAAATATTACGAAAAACTTTTAAAAATAACAATTTATTATTTTTGGAAGTACCCCTCCTATCCCGGCTAGAGCTGGAAAATCGGGCCGAGCCTGTCGAGCCGGCCCTTTTAAGCCCTTTTAAATCACGGGTCGGGCTTGAAAAATGGAGCTTCAAAAGGAAGTCGGGTCTAAAAGGGCCAACCCTAGAGGGGCGAAGGCCCTGTAAGGCCGACCCGTTAGGCCCTTTAACTTTTTTTTTGTTTTAATTTTACTACCCTTCATACTCATGCCCTTGCTGACTCCTCTCTAAGAACCTTAAAAATTGCTAAATTTACATATAATGGTAATTTACTAATTTTTGATACTTTTACCCTTTAAACAGAGTCTACTACTTAAAGTGAAGTACAATCAAAATTCTTTGAAATTGATAATAGTAGCGAAGAAGATGAAAAATATAGTTTTCATAATCATGTTGCTTAGAGTGTTTAGCTTTTTGCCTTCTTATGCTTTGTATGAGACTATGAATTACTTGTACACAATATTTTTTACCTTTGATTATGAATTAATAACTGTATTTATTTTATTGCATGATGCATGTAGACGTATAGTTAAATTTTGTGAAAATGACTTCCGGCCCTGCCCCTGATGCTTTCGGGCCGGGCTTTGAAAAACAACAATTTTTCTTTTCCCGGGCCCTGTAGGGCCGGCCTTTTTAGGCCCTGGCCTGTCAAGGGCCGGCCCTAATTCCCAGCTCTAATCCCAGCCCTATTTTCCTCCCAGTACATACAAATGAAGGATTCGTTAATTAGCAATTTCCTGGAAATAAAGTAGCACCATGAATGCTTTATTTATAAATCACATATATAGATAATGCTCAAGTCTTCTGAAATACTACATATTATATTAATAAATATGAGTAAGATTCACCGAACTCTGAACAAAACACCAGCAAGAAAATGATTCTGCAACCAGACTTCACCCAAGAAATAATCCTCCAAAAAGGCTCAAGGACGAAGATCCTTTCGCGTTATTTATGACATGACACTGCCATTTTAGTCATCACTTCATACTTCAAAGATGCTATTGCTACATTACAAGTATTTAAGGTCTTCTACGTTGATCAAGGTCAAGGACCAATCTAACAACTCGGCAAAAGTTGAAGATTGTGAATACGAGGACAAGGATTCCGACCAAAGTAGAACTTGCTCTCCAAGTGTCCCTAAAGTAAACCAACCTCAGTGCAGCCATAGTACGATACCATTGATTATGGTAATGTTTATTCAGACGTCTTATTTTCTCTGCATAACATGTTTTGTCTGAGACAACATATTTGCAGAGACCATTCACCAAAGTTGCAACTTCCTTGTGGCTTCCCAGCTCATGCCTAATGACTTCCTTCTCAACCAGCAATTCCACATCGTCTCTGGTGTGAATGAGAGAGTCAATGAATGAGACATAGTTGCAAATATAAGATTGGTTTGGATAATGACACTGCTCAAAGGCTATGAGGTTCCTTAGAACACATTCTGTTGTGTCGTCTACTTTTAATTGTGGGATTTGTAAACGAGCTTTGAAGTATGTGGAATTTGGGATGCAACCCAAGCACAGGAACCAGCTCAATTTTGGAATTTTCTGGAACTTTATGTCAAGTAAGGGTTTATTGTCGACTTTCTCAAAGCTCACTCCTGATTCCCTCAACTTTGTCGCAGTCTTTAAGGTAGACCCTTCTTTGAAATCATCAAGATTCTTGCAAATGTAGAAAGACCTGATCAAATCAAATCCTCACAAAATGCGTTAATCTGTGAGCATCGTAGTATGTGTGTATATATGCTCCCTCTTGTCCTTGATATAAAACACGCTTTAATGAAAAAAATTGGACTAAAAAATGGATATTATATTATAAGGACTACAGAGAGTACATGTATTAAACTTGTTATTTAAATTCTGCCATTAAATTTTCTTCACGGCTAATCCAGTGTTATGATTTAATTGTGATAATATCAGCAAAACTTGTAGGAATGCAACAATTTTTATACAATAAAATCTTAGAATTATTAGTCATAGATTAAACAATAAGAAAAGCTATACTAGATAATTTTAGAAATCTAATCATGAATATGATAACGTGGGAATGAAACACTACAATTAATTAACAACCTATTGTAGCCTATCAATCATTAATGAGTCCTTGGAAACAATAGTAGCTGATGAAATTTGAAGGATTATATTGATGTAGAGGAAAAACAAGAACCTCTGAAATATTTCTGATTAATCCTAAAATAAAAGAGAGTATGAATAGGCTTCTATATAAGCAAACCTAAAATTAATTCTAGAATATAATTTAATCTAATCAAATTAAAATATCTAAAGATGTAATCCTAAGATATGATAAAATATTATAATCTTATATAATATCTATATCTAATCCTAAGATATAATAAATATTAAATAATAAAATCTAACCTAATAATAAAATAATAATTAACTAAATAATCTAAAATATCAAATTAGCAGTACGTGTGTGAGTCATGAAGCATTACTCAACAGTGGCATGTTAATAGACAATATTATTTAATTATTAAAAGTCCCACATTGACTAGTTGATGAATGAATTGAAAGCATATAATCTTGAGATAAGTCCTACATATATTTAATTGATTATTGAATTGATTTAAACTATTTTGATAGAAAAAGAAACCTAACATATAACTGTAGTATTTGTAAAAAATGTGTACCTTATTAGATCAGTGAAATGTTGTGGCTCCCAGTTCTCCTTCAACTTTGTAAACCTTGATGAAGACTTCTTTTCTATAGCAGAAGCTGAAGTATTTTTATCTTTTGAGGGCTTGCCGTTGAAACATGATCTTGCAGCTCCTTGATCAGAACAACAGTCAGCTTTTTTATAGGTATGATAAGAGTCGAAATAGTCATGGGCAAGTTCAATAAAGGAGGGACGCTTTTTATCAGGGTCACTGTCTGGGACAATATTAAACAGCTCTTTAAGGATAAACAATGGGATCTGGTTTTCAAGCAGAAGCAAGTCTCTCTGGATACTCTTGTTCAGCCATGATTGTTTCACTATAATATCATCTGAATATGTTTGTTTCTTCACATTATTATTCTTGCTTTCTTCTTCATGCCTTTGAATCCTGAAAAACAGCTCCATGATGAAAACGGAATCCAACAGCATCATCTCCACCAACTTTTCCCTGTTGAATTTGTCATAGAGATTTTCTGCATAACGTTTGCGTATGTTTTTTTCTTCATCTTCGAGGAACTTCTTGAAATTGTCCATGTTTTTCTGGACACGATCCCGGAAGAGGTTAAGGTATCGTAGTTTCTGCTTTTGCATTGGATTAAGCCTTTCTTGGCCATAGTGAAGGGGTCCTATTGAGACCAGTTGAGGAGTGTAGGCAGGTTCATTCAAACTTCGAAGATTGCATGGGACTTTGTAGATGTTCCACTCGGTTGTGTTCACATCTTCTGGTTCGTTATCTATATCGATAATGTGTTTCACTATCTCATATGCAGGATTTGGTGGACCATAAAACTTTGTGTGATCTTTAGATGCCATTGAATCCCGGCCTGTAAGTGAAATGGCGATAAAAAGTGAGAAAATATTCGTATTAACTAAAATTCTTGTATGCCAAAATGACTGAACTTTCATTTACACGAGTCCATCACTAAACTTTTTTTTTCCCTCCGGTTTAAGTTGCTTTTTTTATATATATATAGTGTTAAACAGACTTCCAAGTAACTATATTTTTAATAAGTTTTAGTTTTGATATTTGTAGGAAAGCCACGTTGGTTTCAATCAGCAATACACATCAGCCAATGTAACGATGTTAAAGAGATATCACTGGAAGTTAACATTGTTAAGCTCATATTCAAGTTCTTAAAAAACTCTTAGGGTCTGTTTGGCAGGAGGGAAATGGAGGGGAAGGGAGGGGAGGGAAAATTTTTATGGGTTAGATTTTAAAAAATTGGAGAAGTGGGGTTATAAAAATTTTAATAAAGATAAAATGTATAATAAAAAAGTAAGAAAAATTAACTAAAAACTTTCAACCCCACTTCTTTAATTTTTTAAAATCAAAGTCATAACAATTTTCCCTCCCCTCCCTTCCCCTCAAAATCCCTCATATCAAACAGCCCCTCAAGGGCAAACATTTTGAATAATAAAAACCATAGGGACTGAAAACAACAACAACAACAACAAGTATAGAGACTAAAACAAAAAATCGTTAAAATATAGGGACTGAGTAAGATTAACTTTTTTCTTTTAATTTAATAATGAGACATATATAATATTCGGCTAAAAATAATCTAATTGATCAAATAAGATGAGACTCACCACTGAGAAAAGAATAGAATAGATTTTTTCTTGCCAACTCACTTATAAAAGAATACTTATATAACTAGGTTCTATATAGTTACATTCTATTGTTTACTACTCAATTGTCACATTAATGGAAAACTAAATAGGAGACGCGCTTAAAAAAGGGAGACTGGCTACGAGGTTATAGAAGCTCCATAAGTACTTATAAATCGTGATTAACTGAATACGAAGTAACTTTTACGGTTTACGAGGTTACTTTTACGGTCTACGAGATAAATATGTAGTGGAGATTTAAGTAAATCGGGCTTATAAAATAAGCCCGATTGGAAACAGTTTCCAAACAAGCTAGTCCACCATATATATACGCACTGGTATTTTACATTAATTAAAATTTTTAAATATATTTATAAAAAATTTAATTTGATATTTCATAACTTCAAACAATAATGAATATGGAAGGGAGAAAATATGGTTTTGATTCTATGGGCGAGAATTAAATGCTGTCACACTTAAAAAGTATTCATTAATTTCTTATTATTAAGATGTAAGGATCAAAGCTTTTTTTTTTCTTTTTTTTTTTGGTTGATCAGGAAGCTGCAATTAGTAACATAATATTGGATATGAAATAAAAATAAGGATGCAAATGAAAGTATCTTTCCATACTTACAAAAAAAAAATAAATATGTGATGCATTAAATGAATAATAATCTCCGTTTTATTTTCTATTTATCTTTCTCGAAAACATGTCCTAAATAAAAGTTGTGACGAAAATCAAATTTCTTCAACTGAATATTTTGGAAATACTTTTAGATTAAAAAAACACTTTGTACAGAAAACTTCTTTGAACTGTGGGTCTTTAGAATTTAGAGACTGTTTGGATGGCAAATCAAACCATGGTTTCAAGCTGAAACCATGATTTATGGAAAAAATAGCCAAACACCTAAGTTCAGCTAATAATCCCGTTTGAAAATAAACCATGGTTTGGATAATTAAAACCATGGTTTTCCAAAAGCTTCTCTTTACCTACTTTTTGCCTTGGATTCCCTTTTTTCTTTTGACCGTTGTAATAATATTGTTCTCACTCTCTCCTCTGCACAGACCACTATTTTTCTTTTCCCCTGTCTCTGGTCCATGTCTCTCGTCTTTGTCTCCTCCCCATTTTCTCCGCCAAAAAAGGTCTCGCCCGTTCTCCCCGTGGCCAAGATTAGCTCAAAAGGCAGAAGCCTTTAGCTCAATCAACAAGTCAAACACACACACACATATATTTATATTTCTATGTATGTATGTTAAATTTTTTTTTATAACAATTTATAATTTTATGGGACAAGTTGATAGAGTTTTTGGTTTTTTCTCTTCAATTTTATGTTAAAGAATACTTAAAATATAATCTTATCCTTTATATTTAATTATTGTAAATCATTTTTTAGTATACAATTTATATATGTGTATGTCTATATATATATGTTTCATCTTTTTTTTATGTTAGATAATTTATTAATCTTATAAATTTTAATTTTTCACATAAATTTATCATTTTTTTTCTATTTATTATTGAATTTACTATTAAATGTTCACATTAAATATATTCTTATCAATTATGTGTAATTATCACAAAAGTTAATATCCTTTTTAGTAATTTGACCATTCAAAAAGCTATTCTGCTTATAACATCCAAACACTCTAACTTTATCAAAATCACTTTTTTCTCATAATCTATTCTCCACAATCTATTCTCAAAAATCATTTTTTTCATTTTTTCTCCATAAGCTATTTTCAAAAGCTAATTCACTCTTAAAATCTTATCTATACCATATATAATACAATCCATAAAAAATAAATAAATTTTAATTTATAAAATATTATAACAATAATTTTATAAAATATCAAATATAAATCATCAATTTCATAATTTAAGGATGATAATAAGATGATAAGAAGATAATGAAAAAGACGACATTAAAAGTGTCTGCTTCCATCTTATTACTAGTACAAATTTGTCATGCTGGGATTGTCTCAGATCTTGTGCGGATCTATTTTACGGGAACCTCGTGCACCTTTTTAATTAATTGAGAAAAACACAGTATAAAAGTGTCTCTTTATATTAATAATAGAAGTTATTTTTTTAATGTTTGGAATCAGCTTTTGAGAATAGCTTATAGAAAAAAAGTGAAAAAAAGTGATTTTTGAGAATAGATTATGACAGAATAGATTATATGAAAAAAGTGATTTTGATAAATGAGAGTGTTTGGATATTTTGATCAGAATAGTTTTTTTATGGTCAAATTACTGAAAAGGACATTAGCTTTTGTGATAATTACATATAAAGGATAAAATTATATTTTATGTATTATTTAATATGAAAATTCATAATAAATACAAAAAATGACATAAATTTATCTGAAAAATTAAAAATTATAACTTTAATCAATTATCTAACATAAAAAAATCAAACATATATATATATACATGCATATATATATATATATATATATATATATATATATATATTAATTATAGGAAAAAATGATTTTGATAAAATGAGAGTGTTTAGATATTGGGTTAAGAATCACTTTTTTAATGGTCAAATTATCAAAAAGGACATTAGCTTTTGTGATAATTACATATAAAAAGATAAGATTTTATTTTAAATATTTTCAACATTAAATTTCATAATAATACCTAATATTAAATAAATTTGTCTAAAAAATTAAAATATAACATCATACAAAATAGCTCAAACATATATGTATTAATAAATTATATAAAACATTTATATATAAGAGTAATTTTAATAAGATGAGTGTTTAGATATTAGGTTATGAATCACTTTTTAGTGGTCAAATTACCAAAAAGGACATTAGCTTTTGTGATAATTACACATAAAGTACAATGTTATATTTTATTAACAATAAGAGAATAAAACTCTTAACGGTGTAGATCAAATTTAACGATTCTGTTAAATTTGCACCTTTTTTAATCATTCATTATTATTTTTTTCCCTTCCAAAACTTATTTATACCATACGCCTCTCATAAAAAGCTTGATTTTTAAATTTGCACATTTACCTTTATATTTAATATTAAATTTTTTAATAAATACAAAAAAAAAGTATTTATATATGATATTAATTAATTTAACTAATTTTTTAATATAGTCAAAATAAAAATTTTTAATTAAATTTATAAATTTTTTAAATTAAATTTTTAAATTTTTTTAAATATTTATCATTAAATTATTATTGTTATTATTTATTCCCTTTTTTCCTCTCAAGCAAGATAACGTTTTTTTTTTTGGGAATATATGGATTTGGGGAAAATTGGAAAACAACCCAAAAAAAACCACCCATAAATTTCAACTACCTAAAAATTGGAAAAAAGTAGCTTTTTTCAAAACCTTGGTTTTGAGCTACAAAACCATGGTTTTACATAAAAAGTGATTTTTCAGTTTTTTCAAGTGTTTGGATCCATTTTTAACAAACCAAGGTTTTGATGAAAAAAAGTGCTTTTCTAGGTTTGCCAAACACACACTAACTCAATTAGGCTTAAGATTGGTAATGAAATAAATTAAACCCTTAAAAAATGTACATATATGTAACTTTTAAGATATTTCTTTTAAGCCTTCTCTAACCAAACTTAAATTCTCTGATTTTACTGTTTATTTGATTAAAAAGATATTTATTTTATTTTAAAATAACTTAGGTTTTTTATGAAATAAAATACGAGTAGCTTAGTTGTCCAATTAAATTGGACATTGGCAAAAAAGTCCAATTAAATTGGACGGTATAGATTATCTCCTCTCTACCCAGGCCAATAAAATGGGACAAGGATTTAGACATGGATATGGAGTCATGGAAGAAAGAGTAAAATCCATAATGGGCATGTAGGAAGAGAAGTTGATGTGATGTAATGTATCCCAAAAAAACAAAAAAAGTGATGTGATGTAAACAAATGGGGAAGGACTTCTGCTACAATAACAATTCTCATCCCGTCAGTAGAGTTAACTAAAAGTAGAGTTAACTAAAAATTTGTTTGAAATAGTGGTTGCAAATTTCATAAGTGTTTATGAATTGTAATTCATGGAATACGAAGTAACTTTTACGGTCTACGAGGTAGTTTTACGGTCTACGAGGTGCTTTCACGGTCTACGAGATAAATATGTAGAGGAGATTTATCTCGATTTACGTGAATCGAGTTTATATAATAAACCCGATTAATAAAAGTGATAACAAACAAGCACTAAATGGTTACATATCATTATAATCTATAAAAAAAATGGGGAAGGTCGTAATAAAGAAAGGGAGAATTACATTTAAATCTTAAAAAAGATAAATTATCACAATTAAATCCCACAAATTTATTAATTTACTATAAAATCTCAAGTGAACCTCTGGATGATTTGTTAAAATTATGAAAAAATAAGTTTACCCTATTTGGTCATGACAAGTTAAGGTGTCATAAATGACCATTCAGAATGCATCAAATTGACAAATCAAAATGTCATGACAAATTATAATGCTACAATTAAATTAATAAGTTAGTATAATAACAAGTTAGACATTTCAATTGTTAAGTCAATGTATCATTAATCACAAATTAAGGTGTCACAATTGATAAATCAGAGTATGACAAATCACAATGTCACTATTGTCAGGTTTTGATAAGTCAAAGTGCCACCAATAAGTGGATAAACTCGTTTTTCCATAATTCTAATAAAATCTTTATCAGTTATTTTTGGGACTTCATGCTAATTTGAAAATTTTATGGGACTTGGTTGTACCAATTTGCCATCTTTAGGCCTTAATGTAATTTTCCCAGAAAGATAAGATCCCTGAAAATATTGTGGGAGATCTTCTAGTTAAGAGTATATCTAAGAAATTAGATTCTTAATAAAACACAATAATTATGTAACCGATCCCGGTAACACAAGGTTGATTGTTGTTGATGAATAAAAACGGATGCTGAGAAACAGTTCCAGTGATCTTTAAACAAATAGACATATGGATCACGAAAAAGAAGAGGAAGAAAATATAGAGCATATATCTACTCAATACGAAAGAGCACAAATGAAAAAGGAAGAAATCACACAAAACCCACTAAAACCAAGCTTTTAATTCTTCTATATATATATATATATATATATATATATATAGAGAGAGAGAGAGAGAGAGAGTTGTGAACCTGGATCAGTTTGTTGTCTCATCTCGGAAAATGGCCTCTCTGGGTGTTGTGTGTTGGATGAGTAGTCTGAAGTCTGAGTTGCAGGGACTAATTTTGTGACTGTGTGGGTATAGAGAGAGTGAATGAGGGAAGGAGAGGAAGAGAGGATCTTTGTTGGAGAACACTGAAGAGGACACTATATGGTCCTTGGTTATTATATAGATCATGAGATCCTTCTGGGGGCTAGAGATGAATACTAAATTATCTCCGAGGGCAGGGCGGATCTGGCTTATATCCTTTTTTTTTTTTAAGGTGTAAAAATAGTAGGGAACTATTTTTTAAAGTGTATTTAATATAATTAATTATTTTAGGATGTAAAAATAGACATTATGAATTTTTAGGGTGTAAAAGTATACATTATGAATTTTTTTTGGAGCAAAAATAGCAATTTTTGCAACCCCAAAATAGATAACAAAATTGCTATTTTTGTTCCCAAAAAATTCATAATATCTACTTTTACACCCTAAAATTGATAATGTCTATTTTTGTACTATAAAATAGTTAGTTGTGTTGGGTGCATTTTAAGAAATAGTTATTTACTGAATCTGCACCTTAACCCTTTTTTTCTGTCTTTTTTTTATCTTTTTCTTGATCTGAATAATCGGATTAAGATCTTAACGGTTCAGATTTTTTCCTTATTATAAAAATATTATAATTCCTTTATGTCCTTTTTTGTCTTTTTTAATCTAGACCGTTGGTTTAAAATCTCAACAATCTAGATTTAATATATTATAAAAATAATATTTTTATAATAAAAAAACTCTAGACCATTGAGATCTTAATCAATCGGTTCAGATTGAGAAAATGAAAAAAAAAAAAAGGGATAGACGCCAAATCCCATAGGCATTTCACATCAATAGTATTAAAGAGAAAATTTATTTTAGTCAAGATATGTTGAAGGAAATGACAGGATATTTTTTTGAAGGACGAGAAGTATGGAAAGGAAGAAAACAAAAAACAGAGAGAACATGCTTTGAATGAAAAGAAAATTTTAATTGGACTCAACAAATTATGTTTGATTATTGTTCTTTTCAGTTTTTCTTTAACTCATTTTAGAAGGTTTGATACTATTTTATCTACCATTTTCACTAGCGCTTCCAACGATTTTCTTAATACATATTTAAACCATATCAAATGATATTTTTACTATGGATCAGCACATTATGTTTGATATATTAAAAAAGGAAGAAATTTTGTTCGATATCTATACTTGAATAACGAAATGAAATTTTTATAATAAATTCTTTTAATATGTGATTGGATCATCAATGATATAAACTATTTTAATGAAATAAAAAGTATTTCAATTTAGCATTTATAATTTCTAGCTAATTTAACTCAAGATTTTAAACTTGTATATGCAAATAAAAAATAGTATATATGCCAGTTGATTTCATTTCTAATTTCAATAAAAAGAATAGGAGCCTTGATTGAAATTTTAAAATTTTAGGATATTAAAGTGTCGCATTTTTTTTTTAGCATGAAGGGGTCATTTGTTTAAGACTCCCGCCGGTTTTTATATACAAATTTTTCTAGAAGTAATATGTTTCTCTTTATAAAAGATATTAACAGTTTATTTGAAATTTTTAGCATATCTTTATTTTTTTCCACATTAATCATATTAATTAACTACTCCTATTTACTCATTTATTTCTCACGCACTCACCCTTCCTCTATAAATAATTGTTTCTTTGAAAAATAAGTTATAAGTTCTATATATTTAATTTATTATTATTAACCAATTTTGACAAGCTTTTTATATAGATAATTTAATTGCTTGCATATAAAAAAGGCTGGATGGAAACTTGAGTGATGTCAGCTATACGATTTTGCATATGTCATACTCATTGTGAGATGCATTTAATCCCCTTGATGAGTAGTAAATTTGGTAGGTACTATCATTTATCAATAATAATGGTCCTACCTCACAACCACTTACCCCTCTTGAGCTATTGAGCCACAAGATGGTGTGCCTCCTGATTATAACCCATGTGATGTGATTTACAGCTAGTATATTAATTAAATTAAAAAAATTAATTAATATATTATTATCAAAACGTGAACCCGCCAATACACTAGTTGGTTTGCCAAGCACTGAAATTGTGGTCTCAAACGTCCTTTTTCACAAGTTGAGATAAAACTTTTCTGGCATATTTATCTCGTAAATTATAAAAGTTATTCTCCAAAAGCTAATCCAAACACACACTAATCTTATTGTGAGACATATTTATCTAATTTGATTAGATTAAGGAAATATATTAAGTTAGTTAATATAACATATATTTTCTAAAACACCCTAGTTACCTTCTTTAATTTCCTCATTTTCTTTTCTCTTTGATTATTGTCAATAGAAGTAAATCATGAAAAGATTGACAAATATAAAAATTTTGTCTTATATTTAAGATTAACACCAACTTCCTTGATATGTCTTGAGACCGGAGGGAGTAATAAAAAAAGTTAATCTCTTATACATGACAAATTAATATTTGAATATATGTTGAAAGATGTATCATAACTTAGAAGGTATATAATTTTTCTTTTTTGTTGCGGTATAACAATTTTGTAAAAGACACCGGTGAGAATGTAAGCCCATTTTGTAATACCTCACTTTTTCATCAATATTCTTTTTGTGTAGATTTGTGATATTTAATGGAATAAAATGGTGAATTGTGGTATGTGTAAATTTACAGTAATATTTCAATTGTCGATTACATATAATTCGGCCAAATAAGGACATAAAGAGGTAATTAATGCCCACTTAAGGGCCTAATATTGTAACCAAAATTTGAGAATAAAATGACATAAATGATGGTCTCATCCAAGTGTCAGAGGTCGACCAAATGAAAAGGAATGAGCAAGGAATGATTTATTTCGGTAAATCATGAAACGTATGAGCAAAACGATAATTTTGCCATAAAGTGGGAAATAAATATTTTTCCCTAATATTCCCAATAAACTCATTTAAATGAGAATTAAAAAGAGGAAAATGGTCACTTGATAATTAATAAGCCTATTTTGGTAAATTATTATCAAGGAATGTCAAATAGTTAAATGCCAAAGGCCAAAAGTCAACAATTTACAAGATGGCATTAGGATAACTCAATATTAATATTTTTCTCCCTCAATTCTCATTGTTTTCGGTAGACTAAGGGAATAAAAGGGAAATGAGAATATTAAGCAAAGAAATAACATTTTGGATCAATAGGGAATTACCATTTGTAAAGCAACATTTGACTATTTCATTAATCATCAATTTCTTCATCTTTTCATCCTCATTCTCGTGCAAAGTTTGAACCAAAAAAGTGAGAGAGAGCTGAGAACGATGAAGAACACGGAGGAGCTAGGGTTTAAAGATCAAAGGTAAGGAAGTTGTAGTCTTGTGCTTTAAGCTTCCTAATCCTTCTATAATCCCTCCTACTTACTTCTTCTCATTTGGAACCATGGTATTCAAGACAAAATCTTAAGAGAAGGGAGAGAGAAGGTAGACATGTAGAGAGAGAAATGAGTGGAAATCAAGAGGTAAACCTCCAAACTTGTTCCTCTTACTTGATTAATGCTATTATTGTTGTTCTTGTCTTGGTTTTGAATGCTTTGTAAAAGTTAAATGAAGAAACCTAAGGGATCTTGCTATCCAAGTTTCTCTAAACTATGTCCAATGAATATTTAAATAGCTAATCATGTGATTAAAAGTAGAAATGAGGTGAATAGGCAAGAAAAAACGAGAAACCGACATAACTTTTATGAGAACCCCAAATACTTTCCTTGTTTTAGGCATGTGAAAGGAGCAGAAATTTGATAATTTTAATACTTCCATTGAGTTTAGAAGGTAAAATTGTATAAGGTATATGTTGATGATGAAGTGAGAAAAACCCAGAATATGAAATGTCTAAACTACCCTTAAAAGCTCTAAGTAGGGGACTGTCAGGGGTATTTTTATCATTTGGCCCTGAATTTGACCAATTGTAGGTCAAAAATGGATTCTACACTCGAAATTGTGTAGAATTCACTTGAGTGATAATTTTGAGTAAAGTACAGTTAGACCAGGTCTACAAGGGCATTTTGGTAATTTAGCATTTTTAAGTTAAGTTAACCAATAGAATGAGTTTAGAGTAATACATGGATGAGTAATGACTCATTTATGGTATATTGGGAATTGTAGGATTTGACGACTGTTCGGAGTCTAAAACTTGCCCGAGCTTAGACAAAAGAGAGGAAGTTGCTAGAGGAAAGCAACCAGGTAGTAACTTGTCTTTTATATGTTATAATATGCAATGTATGGTTTGTGTGTTCATCATGAGTTGTCTAACGTATTCTGAATATGCGAGGGGGTTGCCCGGAGCCTATTTTGCACAGGTGGACGCTCAGGCCAAGATAACACTCACTGTTGCAGAGTGGGTGCCTGAGTATCCCTTGGGGCCTTGTAATATATCTAGCGCTACAATAGCTTATGAACTACATGTGATGCATTGAATGTTGTTATGATGATTCTGATGAATGATGATTGTTTAGCATGCCTTGTGATATTATAACTGTATGTTTGATATATGTTACTACTGAGATTTTTTGGAATCTCACTTTTTTTCTAAAACCATCTACAGTACAGGGAGAGAGCTCAAGGGACAAGCGGAAGGTAAATGCAGACGACCAGAGGCTTGAATGCTAAAGACTTTAGTTTTCGCTGGTTGTCTGTTGCGTGTATTTTGGATATGTATATACATTGTAAATAGTCGTAACTCTGACATGTTACAATGGTTGAACTAGTAATGCCAGTAGTGTAGTTAAAGAACAGTTTGATTATATTACGCTTCCATTTGCTAACGAAACATAATTAAGATGAATCAAGAGGACTAAGTAGAGACACGCTCGCATACTCTGATGAATGGACTTAAGTACCGATGAGATTAAGCAAGATAGTGAATGCGTGTGGAAAAGATTTGAGATAACTTTTACTACCCTGAATTTCCTTTCCAGTCCCAGGTTCGAATCTTGAGATAGGATTAGAATTTACGAACGTTTTTCCTAATCTGAGACTTGATCTTGGTTCCACAAGTGATTTCACTATGTTTTTGTACTCATATGAGGCTATAGGAAATGAGGTATCACACATTTGGCTCAAAGAAAATCTTAGAGGGAAAAGTAAAATCTTAAATTTTTCATTGCCCTCACACGTTTGGTTGCACCAGTCCACAGGAAAACAATTTCGCCAGCAGGCAATTTTCCATCATCCATGTGATGGGAAGATCATTTCCTTCCATTGTTGGTGGGAACCAAGTTTCCAAACTTCTCAAATAACCCTTGTTTTTCTTCTTCAATGGTCGTCCAATCTTCTTCTTTTTACATGTGACATGATTTGCTTGTTGCCATTGACTAGCTCCTTTGCCATTGTCATCGCCTCTCCTATTTCCGTTGTTGCAGATCCATTGGAGGAGGAGGAAGAAGTCGACAGTGACCCCTTTGCCACTGTCATTGCCTTCTCCTACTTCCGTTGTTGTAGATCCGTTAGCGATGGAGGAGGAAAAAGTTGATACTGGTGATGATGGTGTCGGAAAATGGAGTGGGAGAAGAGAGAAGAAGATGAGTGTATGTGAATGTGGACCATTAATTTTGGACATTTCCCCCCCCCCCTTTTTTATTTCATCTATCTTTATTTTTAATTTATCATTTTCCTTTTCCTTCTTTTGCACACCAAACACCTGCACAACAAAATGATTTTCATTTTTCTCCATTCCATTCTTTTCCAAACCTTTCTTTGAAGTAAACGGGGTATGTGGGACTATAATTTTCATTCATTATGTATTAGAAACTAACCTCTTATGTTGGATCCAAACCATTGGTAAAAGAGATTTACGTTTGTCTTCAATGCCTAAAAGGAAAGAATACTCCTGTGTTTAATATATATATATATATATATATATATATATATATATATATATATATATATAATATTTTAAATTTTTAATAACATACTGACAAACAAAAAACAGTAGATTTGTGACCAAATTTAATAATTATGTCTAAAATAAGTTGCCATTGATTGATTAACGATGGAATTTTGTTGATAAATGTTGTTGCTGATTCAACTTTTTTAGTAAAGGTAGTATAACCAATGTATTTAAAATCGGATCGGACTGGTCGGTTTAAACCGGAAACCGGATCGGTCCAGTAGGGGGCAGAAATCAGGAGTGAACCGACCCGGTGCAACCCGGGGGTAACCTGGAGTGAACCAGCGGATCACGGCCCCCCCACCTTGTTTTTTTTACTTTTTTATATCTCAAACGACATCGTTTTGGCTTTTTTAAAAAATTATTTTCCTGAATTTTTTTTATTTGCAAGGAGCTTTAAAAAGATTGTGGAATACTTTTACTGTTTTATATTGGTTGGAGAAAAATTCTTATGTACTTAATGATATTTTTGTAGGTATTAGGTTCAGGAGGTTATATTGGACTATTGGTTTAAAAAAACTCTCATGCAATTTTTTAAATGATATATATGAACATTTAAATTATATATATATTTTTAATTGTCCCTGGTCTAACCCCAGATTGACCCTGATATGAACCACTAATTATTAACCCAGTGCCTTGATCGGTTCAATATTCAGTCCGATTTTCAGTACCTTAAGTATAATATTGAAAAAAAAATAATCATAATAAAAATTATTGAACTTTTCAATCATAAATTTTCATACTTTCACTTATTTCTTTTATATAGTACTAGCACTTTTTTAATTTTCAATTATTTCTCATTACTTCTGCCAAAAATATACTATTTTTTATTACTTCTAGTTTTATATACGTTCCTTTTAGTTTTTACAAAATGCGCATATATATAGAGACCCACACAGTACATATTATAGACAAGAATAAATCGATCACCTAATTTCTATCCCCACGTGGCCACGTCCAGTAACCTCATTGACTTACCATTTTGTACATTACAAGGATTTTTGTAAAAAAATGAAAATAAGAAAAGAAATACGAGTACTTGTTATAAACAATGCTCCGTCTAACGTTTTTTTTTTTTTTGGTAGATAACAAGATTTTGGATCTAACTGAGTCTCAATTAAAATATCCTATCAATAATCAGAGTATCGTCTTAATAGTTTAGAAGGGAGAGTTAAAAAATAGTATGCCAGTTAATTTCATTTCTAATTTCAATAAAAAGAATAGGAGCCTTAATTGAAAATTTAAAATTTTAGGGTATTATAGTGTTGCATTTTTTTTATTAGCATGAAGGGATCATTTTCTTTATGCTCCCTCCGGTTTTTATATATGTTTCTATTTATAAAAGATATTAACAATTTATCTGAAATTTTTAGTCTATTTTTATTTTCTTTCCACATTAATCATATCAATTAAATACTCCTATTTACTCATTTTTTCTCACGCACTCACCCTTCCTCCATAAATAATTGTGTCTTTGAAAAATCAGTTATTATTTTTATATATTTAATTTATTATTATTAACCAATTTTAACCATCTTTTTATATAAATAATTTAATTGCTTGTATATAAAAAAGGCAGGATGGAGTATTATTGCTTGATGAACTTGAGTGATGTCAGCTATACAATTTTTGCCCATGTCACACTCATTTCAGACGCATTTAATCCATTTGATGGGGAGTAAATTAGGTAGGTACTATCATTTATCAGTAATAATGATCCTACCTCACAGTCACTTATCCCTCCAGAGCTCTTGAGCCGCCAGATGGTGTGCCTCGTGATTATAACCCATGTGATGTGATTTACCGTTAGTATATTAATTAAATTAAGAAAATTAATTAATATATTATTATCAAAACGTGAACCCGCCAATGCACTAGCTGGTCCGAGTGATTTGTTATGTGAAAGTGGTTATAAGAGGGAATAATACTCATTAAATGGATTAAATGCATCTCACAAAAAAAAAAAACTATTTTTCATTACTTCTAGTTTTATATACGTTCCTTTTTATTTTTACAAAATGCGACATATCTAGATAGAGACCCACACTTTACATATATTATAGACAAGAATAAATCACTCAGCTAATTTCTATCCCCACATTGCCACCTCCATTAATATCATTGACTTAACATTTTGTACATAAAATGATTTTTTGTAAAAAAATTGAAAATAAAAAAAGAAATACGACTACTTGTTATATACATTGCTCCGTCCAACGTTTTTGTTTGGTAGATGAAAATATTTTGGATCCTAACTGAGTCTCAATTAAAATATCCTATCAATAATCAGAGTGTGGATCGTCAAAAAATAATAATAATAAGGGAAAATTACAATAAGGTCTTAAATAAGAAGAGAAAAGAAGAAATAGTCCATTGAAATCGCAAAATAAAAAAATAATCTTATTGATAACTCCATGTGCTGGTCATTGACAACTTGAGGAGCCTTTATTGACAACTCTTTAAGACCATTTTTTCATTTTACTATTTCAAGGGACCATTTCTTCATTTCTCTTCTTATTGGGACTTTTTTGTAATTTTCCTTAATAATAATCAAAGTGTGGTCTTAATAGTTTTGAAGGGAGAGTTAAAAAATTTTTAATGTAAGACAATTAATCCTGATCTTAAATGTAATATTTATTTATCATTTAATATTTTTCTAATTTGTGTTTATTTATGAACCCTCAGTAATAATCAGATAAGAGAGAGATTTGAAAATTGAAGAAAATAATTGGGATGTTTAAGAGAAAGTATGTTATATTAAATAACTTAACTAACTTATTTAATCTAATTAAATTAGATAAATAGGTCTTCCATATACTAGAGGGAGGGAGTAGTATTTATCAAAGAGATAATGCCTTGAATTAATTCAATATTTCGATCCCGGCCCCTTTCAGTTCCTAAAGTATATTCCTTAGCCATACTTTAAAATTTTGAGTGTTACTCTTTGAGAATTTAATAGAGAAGCAATAAACCAAATGGCACGTCCATAAGGACAAGTGGCAAATAAGTGAGGATCTATAGTCTTGTCTTGATTACAACCAAAAGCACATAGAACCAAGGAATTGAGATGATGATGTTAAAGAACATCATCAGTAGGCAAAGCATCATTCGTTAAACTATATGTCTATAAAGAGAGAGAGATGAGAGAGAAAAAGCGAGACACAGAGAGAGAGAGAACGAGACCGGAGTCGAGAACGATAGAGAACGCATGGCAATCCAACAACACTTAGTGAAGGGAACACAAGGCCAAAAGCACCCAATAAGGATAGCGTTAGGCAGTTTGGAGATTAAACGAGAGACAACCCAATGATTCCTTAAAACCAAAGTGGAACACTCGCTAGTGATTGCATTCACAGTGAAAAATGCCTCACTCGCACACCCAGATGACAACCATTCAACAAAGAAGTCCAAACTCGGCCTCCTGACTCAAGAACCCTCTAGCATCGCCATGGCAACGAAGAATATAGATGTTGTTATGGCCACGGAGGATATCGATGCTGCTATGGAAGCAAATGAAACTACAGTGGATTATTTCCCCTAGGGCAATGTATTGCCACCTCAGATGGAGCAAGATACATCTGGATTGGCCCTACTGGAACAAGACAGAGAAGTACCAAACAAACCTTTCTTCTTCAAAGACAAGCTCATTAGAGAGGGCAAGGAAACTTACAATGATGAAGACTTCCCTCTAGGGGAAGAGGATGTGATCATTGACAAGAAAGGAGTCTTCCCTTCCATTAGATTCTCCTCAAGAGTACACCACCTACTTGAGGAGAGTATAAGGTTCGCTATTGTCTTAAAACTACTAGGGAGACCTATCAACTATGCTAAACTACACAACTATCTCCTAAAACTGTGGAGCTTTTCTTATTTATTCCGTCTATCATACATTGAATCGGGATACTTTGTTATAAACTTCTCCAATGAGTAGGACTACAACAAAGTCTTAGGCGAGGGTTCTTGGATGATAGTGGGATACTACCTCACAGTCCATCCCTGGATGCCGAAGTTCTCCCCGATCGACCACTCGATGTCGCAAGTTGTGGCCTGATTTAGATACTTGGACTACCCATAAAGTATTATAAGAAGAATGTAGTTCGCGCTATAGGAATAGTATTAGGGTAGGTCATCAAGATCGACTACAATATGGCATCTGGCGAAAGAGGGAAGTTTGCGAGAATGGCCATTATTCTTGATTTCTCCAGCCTACTAACATCGAAAATTATAGTAGATGAGAAAGCGCCCCCTCAAAGAATATGAAGGCCTCCCAACCATCTGCTATCACTATGGTCTATATGGGCATCTTGCTGAAACATGCCCTCTCAAGCATAAGGAGAAAACTGCATCTACCTCCGTCGAAGGTAGTGGCAACCACACAATGATAACAAAGGCGTGTGAAACCAAACCTAAAGAAGTAAACGAAGCTAGTTTGTATGGGACATGGATGATCGCGCTTCATATAAGCATATGCTTTCCCAGGGATCCGAAGAAGGCGTTAGAGCATAACTACCTAAAAAAGGTTATGAGCGCTATGAGGTATGATCTCCTCCGGACACCAGAAGCTGAATTGATGAAAGAAGACCAAGCCCCTGTCAGCAAAGACCAACAAGATGTCAACTCTTACAATACACGACAAGAAACCCCTCCTTTACCAGACCAGCTACAAACGCAGAAGTCAAAAGCAACCTAGCCTATAAAAGAGACAAAAAAGAAATCTGACACCCAACCTAAAGCCCAAAAGCAACTAAACCCCAAAGCTTCAAAAGAAAACATCTTCACTAGCAAAGCTTACAAGGAATAAGCCTTCGCCCAACCTACCGACCAAAACAAACACTCCACAGTCAGTATACCCCACCCAAAGCCCAGTACCAAGAATCACACAAGCCTAAACAACCCAGGACTAGCCAAAACAAACCCAAAAAATGCATTACAACCTGGCTCACTTCAAACCCAGCCCACACTTGACAGAAATAAGGAAAACCTAAACCTAAAAGCACCTGACTGACCTAACCATTCTCCAAGAGTTAAAATCCACCCCAACCTAACCATAGCCCACTCAAAAAATAAATCAAAAGAACCCACACCCAGTCTTGCTAACAAAGTCTTGAGGACCATTACAAAGGCCTTAGATTGTCACTTTTCAGAGCCGAATGAGGATTTATCTGATGACACCTTCAATAGAGATGAGGAGCGAACTAATGGCCAGAGAGTCATGGAACTTTAAATCCACATAAAGTCTTCCATTATTGTGTTGATATGAAATTGTCAAGGTGCAACACAAAACAAATTTCACAATGTGCTAAGATCATTCTATCATGACCATAAGCCCGACCGTATTGTCTTTATCAAACCAAGAATCTTAGGGAGTGTACAACACGCTTCATCCAAAATATTGGTATGCCAAATTCATATAGAGTAGAAGCTAGTGGTTTTTCAAGAGGAATTTGGTTACTCTAGAATGATAGAATCAAGATTGAAATCCTACAAAACAACTGGTAATTGGTGTACACCCGAATCCATACCCAAACGAATAATCAATCTTTCCTATTTTTAACTATCTATGCTAGCCTTTTCACTACTCTAAGGGCTCAATTATATATGACTCTTGCACAAATTGCAGTTAAAGCTCAGGAACCATAGGCATTAATCGAAGATTTTCATGTCGTTTTGGCATCGCATGAGCACAGATCAAGCACAAGCATATCGAGAAGTAGTTTCCCAGATTTCCAAAGTTTTGTTAATACTTGTAGCTTAATAGACTTGGGATATTCAGGGCCTTAGTTCATATGGAGAAGAGGACTCTCAATGGCATGCTTAGATAGGGCACTTGTCAACACACGCTAGGCCCAAGCCTTGCCTCATGCCTTAATTCAACATCTCCCAAAGCTTCGTTTGGACCACTGCCCTCTCAAACTCATACTAGGAGCTACTTCTCAATCTCCCCGACAACCTTCGTTCTTTTGTTTCCTCGCCGCATGGCTAACCCATCTAGAATTCCAAGTCCTGGTTCGAAATATGTGGCATCCAAAATTCATGCTCTCAGACAATAAGAAACTATTTGCAACAAAGGCCAGTGTTTGGAACAAAGAGGTCATTAGAGAAATTAGTGCCAAGCGAAGGAAACTAGCTACACAACTTCTGGGGGTTTAAAAGTCGATAAAGTTGAATCCTTTCTCCCCGTTTCTCACATCCCTGGACCAGGATTTAAGAGCTGAATATGAGCAGTAAGTATGCAAGAGGAACTCCTATGGATACAAAAATCCCATTCAAAATGGATCAATCTTGGAGACAAAAATACTTGCTATTACCATACTAAAGCCAAGGTGAAACGAGCGAGAAGCAAAATACTTGCACTCAAAGACCCCCACGGTGATTGGGTGACATAAGCTAAAGCTCTTAAGCTAATGATCAGAGAATACTTCGTAAACCTCTACTCACCATCGCCACCGGGAGGTTCCTATCAAACCAGAGGTACGTTTCCTTCCCTCACAAGTTCATCTCTCAAGGCCTTAAATGCTGATATCTCTGTTGATGAAGTGATATCTGCTCTATTTGAGATGAGTCTACTAAAATCTCCTAGTCCAGATGGTCTACATGCCCTATTTTTTTAGAGCCAGTGGGAGGTAGTTGGGCAATCATTATTTGCTACAGTTAAAGATTTGTTCAATGGGGTTACTCTTGAACCTGATCTTTACGCCACATACATAGCACTTATTCCTAAAGTTGACCACCCCACCACTGTGAAGGAGTTTCGACTAATAAGTTTGTGCTAGGTAGCATTCAAGCTTGTAACCAAAGTCATTGCCAAAAGGATCAAGAAAGTTACGCCTCTACCTGTACTCCCAAACCAGTCAAGCTTCATCAAAGGGAGGAGTATCACTGACAACATCATCATAACTCAAGAGGTAATCTACTCAATAAAAAAGAAGACTGTCAAAAAGGGATGGATGGCAATTAAAGTTGACTTGGAAAAAGTATTTAATAAGCTAAGCTAGGATTTCATATATGACACATTGAGGGATTCCAAAATTCTCACACGGTTGACCAACCTTATAATGCATTGTATCACTACCCAAACATGAGCATCCTGTGGAATAGACAGCCAACAAGATCATTTCGACCCTCAAGAGGAATTTGGCAAGGAGATCCCATCTCCCCTTACCTCTTCATCCTTTGCATGGAGAGACTCTCTCAAACCATTACTGGATAAGTCACTTTAAAGAAGAAGTAGGAGATAATTCAGCTTGGCCGAAAGGGTCTCCCTTTGTAACATTTGTTCCTTTGGGCCTTTATTATGTATCGTAAGTGTTAACATTATCATTATGGTTCAGGAGAATCAATGAATAAAGCTCCCAGTCAAAAATTTACATAGTTCTTCTCAGGCCATTGTTCGCTTGGTAAAGTTGTATTTACCAAATTACTTTATTTACGAGGTTACTATACAATTATTCGCTCAATTAATTACTATAAGATTTTTTAATATGCTTATTAATTACTTTACTTATTTAACTAATGGACACGTACTGTGTGATTACCCATTCTTAGTTCATTTATTGCACTTAGGAAAACATCCATTCGTCATGTGGGTTATACAATTAACCATTTAAAACATTAATATTTACATAATGGACTAGCGCGTATAACTCTTCAATTCTTCGTTGTAACTTCTTTATCCTGCACATCGTGTTGCATTCCTCTCCTGTGCTCACCTGCCTAATGGTTGGTTAGGGGAGAGTGAGATTCAAGAGAATCTCAGTAGAAAACTTTACTAACTAAGCATACAAGATACAAGCTTAATTCATGACATTCTTGCTTATACAAATTCATGTTGGCATAATGACATATACATACTCCATGTTTCATACAACATACTCATGGTCATAGTATAGTTAGAAACAAAGCTTCAATCATTCACATATGCTTCATACAATTCATCAAAGCAATCATACATATCAACACATAAGCATACATATCACGTAAATGCAAGTCAAGAAAGTTTTACTACCTTTTGGACTTAGGTCCTCTTCTTGTACATTTTCTCCCAGCCAATGTAGTTGCTTGGGAAACCTTCCATTTCCTCTTCCTTGTCATCTTATGGCCCTAGATATATAGCCACATTATTAGAGCCATAACAAATAGATATCTAATAGGGCTACTTTAGCCTCTAGGGAATTACTCCTATCTTTGGACATATACTTGTCCTAAGTTACCTTAAATGCCACAATTTCGTGGGTTCACTTAAACTGCCAGATTTTTACTCAACTTTGAAAAATCATAACTTAATTTAGGAAATTCCAAATGGGGTGGTTCAAAGTTTTATGTGACACTCTTTAAGTCTATTTTAAATAAAAAATATCTCATACTACCTATTATGATCACACAATTCCAGAAACCTCGAGAAACAACACTAACTTAGGATGCTTTCTAGATTCAATGCCTAAACTTTATAACAAATCATATCTCACAATCTAAAAAACCAAATGACATATATTTATATCAAATTAAAGCTTATGATGTATAATTTAAAGATGAAAAGTTTCATAATTTTTAGTTAGGGTTTATTTTTCAAATTTTTGCCAAAATCAATCTAACTTCTATAAACATAATCTGACAACAACTAACTTCAAAAATTCATATCTCTTAATATAATGACCCAAATGGAATATATCACCTATCAAATTAAAGCTTGAAAAGTCTACTACCATTCTGAAAAGTTTCATGGCAATTGGATATGATTTGATCATTCAAAAAATCATCACAAGCATACTGCCTCCAGAAAATAAAATTTGGCAACACTACTACCTTAATTTTTATCTTTGGGTTTTCAATCCAACCCTTCTCAAATCATGTTCATAACTTATTCCCACATAATTTCGTGTATAGAATCCATTTCTAACCTTAACAATACCAAAATCATATTCTTCCTCCAAGTTATGGTTCTTGCCAAAAATCAGGGGTTCATTAAGACTCAACAAAATCTCAGAATATTTGGCTCAAATCGGAGCTTATACACACCTCTATTCGATTCTATAACCGGTTCTTGATTATGGTAGTACTCCGGCCAGCTAGACGGCACCAAACACCCCTGATTAAGAATCCAAAACCGTAGAAATGTTGCTCTCGCCGAGAGGAACAACATTCGTGAAGGCTTCTCGGGCGGAAACGGTGTTACGGAGTCGAAATCGACTTGGGAACTTTTACTATTCACCTTCATTATCTCCTCTTTCTTTTTCTTGGTATTTTTCCCATTTTTCCTCTTATTTCTCTAGCTGGTCAAAATTTAATGGAGTAGGGGAGGGATGGATTTGTGCCATATGTCTTGTGCTTTTTATCACAAGATGCCATATGTCCAAGATTAGACCCAAAAGTGACAAGTGTCCACATTAATTCACTTGTCCTCTCTTATTCTCTCTCTTAGATGTCCTTTTTAGGTTAAGGGAAGGGAGGCCTAATGAATTCCCCTGACTCTCGGGTTCGGTGTTGGAGGAAAGTCAAGTACTGGAGCGGACCAGGAACTAGTGGATTCCCCTGATTCAGAGGCTAGGTGCCACCTTCAAGAGGTGCCTACATAAAAGTAGAAAAGGTGAGTATAATGATGAGGGACAAGTTTCACCCTCTTGTGGTGCCAACCATAAAGTGAAATCATCATTAGTCATCATTAATCATCATTATTTACTTTATTAAAGCTACTTTGATAAAATTACTTTAATAAAGCTACTTTTGTTAGAACTGACTGACACCTAAGAGGGGGTGAATTAGATGTATAATAAAAACTTAAGAACTTTGAAATTCTTTTTGCATGTTATAAAGTCAATAAGTATTAAAGAAATGAATTATAAAAATAAAGTTAGTTAATTAAATCACATATGCTGGAAATATAAGAGTTTAAGGAGGAGAAGATGCAAACTGTGATTTATCCTGGTTCGGTCAATCCCCGATGACCTATGTCTAGTCCCCAGGCTCTACCTAAGATTTCAATCCACTATATCCCTCGGGTTTAACCGAGTACTTGAGAACCACAAGTTTAATCCGGGCACTTGTAAAGCCTTTACAATTTTCGTCCTGAGACAATAACTCTCATTTACACACTGTAAGGATACAATCTGTTTCTCACTCAAGATTCCCTAATCTTGAGTAACTCTCATAAATATATAATGATTACATTGAAAGCATACTTCTTTCTACATGAAATAGATGAAGATTAACACTGAAGTTCATGATGCGAGTTTGACTATAGAGCTTTGGACATGTAAAATTCAGAGTAATAGCATATCAACATTGTAGGCTTTGGCTATCTTATCTGTTCATGTTGAATGTCTCTCCTTTTATAGTTGATGAACATTTATGAACGTTGAGCTTTTCTTCTTCCCGTTTTGGCTTATAAAATATGACCGTTAAACTAGCCATTGGAAGTTTCTGACCAAAATGTCCTTTTTTCAATTTGTGTGTTAATCCTTATTTGATCACCTGGAAAATGCTTAATCACTAATATAATAAAGTGTTAGAGTGATTAGAAGCAAAAATAATAAGTTACACAATCATTCTAAAGATTTTTAGAAGTTACGAAGCGTTGCTGTATTTTCTGGGAAGCATCACTCGAGTGCTCAAAAGCATAACTCGAGTAATCTACTCCAACTCTCATATCACCTGCAAGTCACTTACAAAATCCTGCAAGTGACACTGAATCACTCGAGTGGCAAAAACCATCACTTGAGTGATCTGCTTCCAACTCTTAAAACCTTTGCGAGTCACTTGCAAATGTTTTGCAACTGACACTGAGTCATCTTCCAGTGGGCATAGCTTTTCGAATATAAATCCAAATTTGGTAAATGACCTATCCCCATAAAGCTCTTTAAATCTTCATTGCATTCTGAAAGTTTCAATAGCTGGTCTGCAGCGTCTTGCAATGACTTTACACGACTTTGAACTTCTGAAATTCATATCTCTTCTAGTTGTTCTTAGTTGAGTAAATCTTGATGTTTTTGAAATGCTTCTGGAGTCTAGTTTCATATGCAACAAGTTTTAGCTTAATCGGAGTTGTGGTTTAGGAGATATGACTGAATTACAAAAACCTCACTCTTGTTGAACAAAGAACCAAGTAGAACATAGTGTATGTATAACTCAAATTTTAGCTCCCAACTCGAGTTTTCTTCAATCTGAACTCGAGTTCTTAGTGTTTTCAGCACTTCTCCAGGTTGTCTCTGCCAAGAACTAGCAAGAGTTTATTTTCAGACTCGAGTGCAAAAGTGTCCAGAACTTGAGTGCTCTCCGTAAACTCGAGTTCTTCTTGTACTTTAACTTTTCAGGATAAGTCTCTGGAGGTGCTTTTATGATATTTATCAAATCACTAGGGTGCATTGATGCTTCACTAGCACTGATTTCTCAGAAATAGCATATCACTTGAGTGTAACTAATAAACTCAAGTGAAACTTGAACCAGAACTCGAGTTCTTTCCCAAAAACTCGAGTTCACATGATAACATCAATTTTTGGCTTGGCTTCTGTGAACAACTTGTGAGAGTTAAGAATCAGACTTAAGTTCTCTTAACACCAAAACTCGAGTGCTCAGCCTGGTTGTCATGACTTCATGTGTCTCTGCCAGAAACTCACAGTAATGAACTTCTTGGACTCAAGTTCTCTTCAATGACAAACTCAAGTTTTTCTTCAAAACTCGAGTTTCTCATATTTTTGACTTTGCTTCTGAAATTTTGCTCAGATCATAACTCGAGTGTTATCCTTAACTTGCAAGAGTTACCTGAAGTCTTAGGCACAACTCGAGTTCTTTAGCAGGAATTGAGTTCATCAAATATTCTCTACCCACTAAGCTTGAATCTTGATATTTCCATTAGTTCTTCTTTCTTTAATCTCTTCTCTTCTTGATTATTTTCCAAAAATCTTTTGATAACTTCTTGCTTTCTTGACTAATGTCTTCAATCTCTTTCTTTTTTTTCCTCTTGATCAATCCAACTCAATAACTTCATTCTTAATTTTCTTCTTGATCATTCTCCATTATTCATTTTGATATCTTCTAATCTACATTAAATATAGCAGTTAGTCAAGGAGATAAATATCTTATGTAAATTTTTTGCTCTTAGTCTTTGACATCTTTATTTGACATTATCAAAACTAATTATATCTAACAAATTTATCTGTGTCTACTCAGGATTTCACTCAGGTTTTTACTCGGGATTGCATCACGTGTATCGGATCCCGTAAGATGACGCCAGGTCAGAGTGTGTGCATGCGCACCTTACATGGTGCCATAAACCGGTGTCTTTTCCATAAACACAGGGTACACAAGTCTCCCTTGAAATTGCCATATGCATATCTATACTGGCATATTTTGCTCGACCAATCAATTCCATACCTCATGATATAGCTGGGTGGCATCTTTCTACTAACCAAATGGCATCTTATATGTGTCTTATGCACATCTGCATCGACATTTTAATCTTACTGCCTACGCATACTGGGCCCTCTGCCCGGTAGGGATAGATCATATAGTCCTCGAGAGTCTTTTTATCTCTCGACATTCTTAGGACTCTTCACGAACAAGGCTTAGTCGTCTACCTGATATAAGTTTATCCTTAAGTTTATAGGACTAAAATTCAGGATATTACACCCTTATCCTATCTTTACTTCGCTGATGACCTTATCTTATTTAGCTCAACTACCCCTTCCCAACTACAATTTATCAAGCAGACTTTTGGAGATTTTCATAAAGCTTCAGGACATGTTGTGAGCTTAGGAAAAACTCGAATTCACTTCTCAAAGAATGTCCAAAGACAAGAAGCTAGCCAAATTTGCGTTTTTCTGCAATTCCAATGAACGGATCAACTAGGGAAATATTTGGAAGTCCCTCTCCTCCACTCAAGAGTTACAAAGGATACGTATCACTACCTAGTGGAGACGGCTCAAAGCAAAGTGTCAAATTGGAAAGCCAAATTTCTATCATTAGCTAGACGGTTAACCTTGGCAAAGTCGGTGCTAAGTGTGATCCCCTTTTACACCATGCAAACTACATAACTCTCTAAGACTTATTGTGAGACCATTGAAAAAATAATCTGAGCTTTTATATAGGGAGCAATAGACACTAACTGAAAACTAAGCCTTATTCGATGGAATGAGATGTGTCAGCCACTCAAACATAGAGGGGGAGGTTTAAAATCGATGCAAAGACAGAACTGTGCTTTCTTATGCAAACTTGTATTTCAAATGATCAGTTAGCCGAACCTCCTATGGGTCTAAGTGCTCCATGCTAAATATGGTCTTCAGCAACAAATTATACCTTCAAATCTAGGATAACCTCTCATATTTGGAGAAGCCTAGCAAAAGTTTTGATGGACATGAAGCTACATGTGTCATAACAACCAGGGGATGGTAGAACTATATGGTTCTGGTCTGACTCATGGATGGGAGATATGGGACTACTCAAATTCCTTGCCTTTAATGACATTCCTGAGGCCCATACTACAGCCACCTTGCATGATTATATTGATGATAGGGGCACTTGGTGTTGGAACATCTTCTAACATCTACTACCAAGTAATATTCTTCTGCAGATAGCTCAAACACCCCCACCTCAACTAGATCGTGCACCTGATTCTTGCTATTGGTCCCTAACACCGCATGGCCAATTCACAATAGCATCTGCTTATCAAGTCATACAGGAAGATACTTGATCAGACCCAAACAAACGCTGGAGTTGGATATGGAAATGACTAGGCTTGCAAAGAACTCGAGTTTTCCTCTGGTTAACAACTCAAAATTGCCTACTCACCAATCCTGGGCATATGAGACGAGGAATGGCTTCAAGTGAAGGATGTGCTTTATGTCATGGGAATCTGGAGGACCTAGATCACATACTTAGGCGTTACCCAATTGCCTACACATGTTGGACGAAAGTAATACCTCCGGATCGGATTAAGGAATTTTGTCAATGCCCCTTTAAAGCTTTATTATTTTGGAACATCAATCCCCATATCATGGGAACCTACTAGCGCTTATTTTTTAGGACCCTTCTATGGAAGCTTTGGGATAACTGGAACAAAAGCATATTCGTGAATGAGATAGCTACTCTTGAAAGCATTATTATTTTTGTTTGTACCATGAGTAGTTTGCTCATAGCCATTGATGTTAATACTTAGCAGTTAGGAAACTTTGTTAGGCTCTGCAAACTTCATAACTTTATACATACCTTGATCAATATACTCCCTTTCCACTCCAAAAAAAAAAGCATAATTCAATAATTTACGAATAAATAAGATTTTTTTGAAAGGAAGGGGAATAGACCATAAAAATTTTCAAAAGGGGCTTAAATTATCTGAGCAAGAATGATAATTTTCCAAGCAAAGTCTGAATCCTTCCTTAGTAGAATAAGAGTCAATGTTTTGCCTTGTCCAACAAAGTTAATCCTATGTTCCCAAAACTGTGAGATAACAGTTCTTGAAATTTAGTTGGCAACATTAGGAGAGGATAAGCTATAACAAGATGGCTCACCAAAGAGGGTGATTAATTAATCGGAATTGGCTCCCCATTGCCTCACTCTTCATTTAAGATGGCTGAAAATTAACGAGCTTTTTTCTCCCCTTCTTTTTATCTTTTGAATGAAAAAGGGAAAGATAGTGCTCTCTCTCTCTCTCTTGCCCCGGTACTTTTCTCAACATTATCTTTTTGGTTAACGAAAAGCTTTGTCTTTTTCTCAATTCTATCTTTTCATTTTTTTTTTACTTTTTCATTAATACATTTTCTTTTACAATATCTTGATAAAATCCATGCTTTGCTCACAAGAATGTTCAAGTTATGGAGTTAAATCTTAGTTTTGGGTTATTTAGTTTATGAATTAGTAGATGCCAATTTTTATCGTTAATTGCTTCAATACTATTTGGGGTTTTAAAGGAGCTCAGACATAGAGACTTTGGACAACAATTTTAATTGAATAGTGTATGATTAAGTTTTCGGACTTAATTTACTTGTAGGATAGACATATATCTACTAGCTTTACATAGTTTCATTATGCTTGCAATTAAATTAATCCAATTAAGTATTGATCGCTTATGGAATTAGGGATTAACATAATTAGAATGTGTTTTAGTGTATCGAAAAACACTTTTAGGTAATTAAGAGTCATAAACTAGCAAATATAACTTTAAATACAATTAAGAGGAGAAATTAGACAATAAGAAGTAATCAAGGCTATAATAATTTAAGCCACCGCTTAAGCTCTAGAATCACCCTTATTTTTAGCCTTAGTTATTTTTTATTTTCATTTTTTATTAGCTTTTGTTCCTATCTTTGATTCCAATTGTGTTGACACAACTTAAACAAAGATCAACACAATTTAAACAAAGATATAAAGTCATTGATCAACTGCATTGTTGGCATCAAATCCTTATGAAAACAATATTTTATTTACTCTTTACTATTTGATATGACATGTGCCCTTGAAGAGTCTTTGGCAACATATTTTGTGCCTATCACTCTTGCTTCTTGCTCTACTTGCCAAAGCTTCGAAAGTCTTAACTTTTTATTTGCTCTTAGTTGGTAGCGAGGTAATTAAGATCACTTGATCTGAGTTTAAGGTTTTTTTTTTTTGGGTTGCAAGAGTTTAAGTTTATTTTTAATGAAAATATAATTATAGGGAGCAAACATACTGGCTTGTTTTCGTTTAAACTCGTACAAGTTGGCCCAAACCCGTTTACAGTTGTACATATGGGCTATTAACTTCCCATCAAACTGGCCCATCTTACCCATTTGGACAAAAAAAAAGTATGAAAAACTTTCAAAAAATAACAATTATCATTTTTGGAAGTACCCCTCCCATCCCGACCCTATTTTCCTCCCAGTACATACAAATGAAGGATTAGTTAATTAGCAATTTCCTGGAAATAAAGTAGCACCATGAATGCTTTATTTATAAATCACATAGATGATGGCTCAGGTCTTCGGAACTACTACATATATATTAATTAATACATATGGCTAAGATTCACCGAACTCTGAACAAAACACCAGCAAGAACATAATTCTGCAACCAGACTTCACCCAAGAAATCCTCCAAAAAGGCTCAAGGACGAAGATCCTTTCGCGTTATTTATGACATGACACTGCCATTTTAGTCATCACTTCATACTTCAAAGATGCTATTGCTACATTACAAGTAATTAAGGTCTTCTACCTGGATCAAGGTCAAGAACCAATCTAACAACTCGGCAGAAGTTGAAGATTGTGAATATGAGGACAAGGATTCCGACCAAAGTAGAACTTGCTCTCCAAGTGTCCCTGAAGTAAACCAACCTTAGTGCAGCCATAGTATGATACCATTGCCTCTGGTAATGTTTATTCAGAGAATTTATAATGTCTGCATAACATGTCTTGTTGGTCACAACATGTTTGCAGAGACCATTCACCAAAGTTGCAACTTCCTTGTCGCTTCCAAGCTCATGCATAATGACTTCCTTCTCAACCAGCAATTCCACATCATCTTTGGTGTGAATGAGAGAGTCAATGAAAGAGACATAGTTGCAAATGTAAGGTTGGTCTGGATAATGACACTGCTCAAAGGCTATGAGGTTCCTTAGAACACATTCTGTTGTGTCGTCTACTTTTAATTCTGGGATTTGTAAACGAGCTTTGACGTATGTGGAATTTGGGATGCAACCCAAACACAGGAACCAGCTCAAGATTTTAACTTTCTCGAAATTTATGTCAACTAAGGGCCTATTGATGACTTTCTCAAAGCTCACTCCTGATTCCCTCAACTTTGTTGCAGTCTTTAGGGGGCACCCTTTTTTGAATTGATTAAGATCTTTACAAATGTAGAAAGACCTGGTCATAATGAAATCCCCACAAAAAGTGTTACTCTGTGAGCAGCATAGTATACCATATATATATGCGCACACATATATTAAACTTGTTATTTGGATTCAGTCATTCAATTTTCACGGCTAATACAGTGTTATGATTTAATTATGATACACTGTCAGCAAAACTTGAAGGAATGCAACACTTCTTATATTGTAAGCACCTAGATTTGGTCATAAATATTAAACAATTAGAGAAACTATATTAAATATTATTATAAATCTAATCATGAATAAGATAATGTGGAAATGTGACACCATAAATAACAACTATATGGTAGCCGATCAGTCATTATCGGGCTGTTTGGTATGAGGGAAGAAGACCGAAAATGAGTGGGGGAAAAAAATTTTAGGGTAGAATTTAAAAAATTTAAAAAAGTGGGGTTAAAAATTTTTAATTAACTTTCATATTCTTTTATCCTATATCTTTTTTTTATTAAAATTTTATAATCCACTTTTCTAATATTTTTTAAATCCAACTAAAAAAAAAAATTCCTCCCTTCCCCTCCAAATCCCTCACGCCAAATAGGCCCTAATAATAGCATGCGCGCTATAGACAGTATTAGAACATACTAAAGTCCCATATAGAGTAATTGAAAAATGGATTGAATATATATATATATATATATATATATATATATATATATATATATATAAAAGGGAGAATTTCATTAAAAGACCACAAGACCAAATTTATTTCAGTTAGGATCAAAAGATTTTGAAATTTCACTATAGGACCAATGACCAAAATGAAAATAAGTTTTGTAAGTAAAAAGACAATAACATTCCTTGCTTTATTTTTTAAAAAAACAAAAGGGGTTTGATTGTCGCTAGAGCTCTAGCGGCCAGTGCTAGGCCAGAGCGGCCTCCCTCAACCGATTGTCATAGCTTCGGTGCCAACCGACCAGAGCTCCGACCATCGAAAATTAATTTGTTGTTCATCCTCCACTTGTATATGATTCGACTACTCATGAACAAGTATGCAACCCTTTATAACCAAGTTGAATCCTCATATAAATAGCACATTAATTTCCGATGGTCAGAGCTTTGGTTGTCCGGCGATGGTCGCTTCGGCCAGCCTTCGAAGCTCTAGAGCCGACAGGGTGGAGCTCCGACCACTGAAAATTAATATGGGTTTCATAGGAGGATTTCACTTGTCCATGAAGAGTTTCACATTCATTCATGATTCTACTCTTCAAGAACAAGCCTGCAACTCTTCTTGAATAAATGGAATCCTCATATGAACAAGACATTAATTTCCAGTAGTTAGAGCTCATGCCGGTCGGTGCCAAAGCTTCGATGGCTGGCTGGTGGTGGCTGCTTCGGCTTGATGGTAGCCGGCGACTGATCGTCAGAGCTCTAGCGACGATCAAACCTTTTTTTTAAAAAATAAAAATAAAGCAATTGGACATTATAGTCTATTTACCTATAAAACTTATCTTCTTTTTTGTTTTTGTTCCTGCAATGAAATTTCAGAATGTTTTGATTGTTGACTGAAATAAATTTGGTCCACTGGTCCTTTAATGAAAATTTTCCTATATATAACTATTGAGGAAGTCTTATCAAATTAGCTTAAGTTATTAATTTATTAGATAAAAAGACAAACCTAATATATACAAGTAGCATTTTTAAAATGCGTACCTTATCAGATCAGTAAAATGTTGCGGTTCATAATTAGCAACCCAGTTCTTCTTCAACTGTTTAAACCTTGACGAAGACATCTTTTCCAACCCAGAAACTGAACTATTGTTATCTTTTGATGGCTCGCCACCATTGAAACCTGAGCTTGCAGCTTCTTGATTAGAACAAGAGTCAGCTTTTTTATAGGTATGGTAACAGTCGAAGTAGTCATGGGCAAGTTCAATAAATGTGGGACGCTTCTTATCAGTGTCAGAGTTAGGGACAACTTTATTGTGCAGCTCTTGAAGGATAAACAACGGAATCTGGTTTTCAAGTAGAAGCATGTCTCTCTGGATACTCTTATTCAGCCATGATTGTTTCACAATAACATCATCTGAATATGTGTGTTTCTCTACATTCTTATTCTTGCTCTCTTCTTCATCTGACCTTTGCCTCTGAATCCTCAGAAACAGCTCCATGATGAATACAGAATCCAGCAGCATCATTTCTACCAACTTTTCCTTGTCGATGTCGTCACGGAGCTTTTCTGCATAACATTGGCGTATGTCTTGTTCTTTGCTTTTAAGGTACTCCTTGAACTGGTCCATGTTGTTCTTGACACGACCACGGAAGAGATTAAGGTATCGTAGTTTCTGCTTTTGCATGGGATTTAGCTTTTCTTTGCCATAGTGAAGGGGTCCTATTGAGACCAACTGAGGATTGTAGGCAGATTCATTCAAACTCCGAAGATTGCATGGGACTTTGTAGATGTTCCATTTAGTTGTGTTCAGATCTTCTGGTTCGTTTTTGATATCGATCATAATGTGTTTCACGATCTCATAAGTAGGATTTGATGAACCAGAAATGATTGTGTGATCTTTGGATGCCATTAAATCTCAAGCACCTGTAACTGAAACCACGGTAAAAAGTGAGAAAATATTCATATTAAAGCAATTCTTGCATGCCAGAATGACTTAATTAACCTTCATTTACGGGTTTCAGATTTCCATACTTTAAAGTTTTAACAAGTTTTGGTTTTGGTCCAATACTTTAATGAGTTTTTGTTTCAATTTATATAATTGGTGAGTGTCAACCTATTTAATAATGTTAATGCCACATTAGCAAAGTCAATATTGTCAAGTTCAAATCCAAATCTTCATCAAACTACATATATAAGTAGTAGTGTATTAGATGACATAAAATATAAAGATAAAAAGAAAGTATACAAGGAAGTATATAGAAATCAAAACATATTAATAGTATAGAAAATCTTTTTCTTTTAATTTAATTTTTAAGACGTATATAATATTTGGCTAAAAATAATCTAATTGATAAAGTAATATGAGGTGAGACTCACCACAATTATAAAAAGAATAGTTATAACTTCTAATTTTGTCCTATATAGCTACATTCTACTCCTTCCGATCCTATTTATGAACAACTTTTTCTCTTATGGGGCAAGTCTCTTTTATAAGCAACTTTCACTTTGTGTCTGAAAATATAAGCTCATTTTTCATATTTTACCTTTATTAAATACATATTATTTAAAATTAATTATCACACACACCAAAAATTATATTTAGGAGAGCGAGAAAACTCACAAGATGAATGAAGTCAACAAAAAACATTGAGAAAACATATTTTACTATTTTTCATACTTTTTATACATTATTTCTTTATTTTCATAAATAGGGGCATATATGAAAAAATTATAGCATTTTTGACACATTTATTACTTTTAACTATCAATTTATTTTGTGGAAAATATTGTTTATAAATAAAACCAGAGATAGTATTGTTTAATACTCAATAATTATCACATTAATGGAGAACTGAATAGGAGACGCACTTAAATAAAAAAAAAGCTAGACTCACTTTGTTATCCACTATATATAGGCGCACTGGTACTTTACATTAATTAAAATTTTTATATAATATATTTATCAGAAATAATTTAATATGATGTTTCATAACTTTAAACAATAATAAATATGGAAGGGAGAAAATATTATTTTTATTACATTGGCGAGAATTAAATGCTATCACACTTTAAAAGTATCGAAGAATTTCTTATTATTATATGTAAGGATCAAAGCTATAATTTGATGATCAGGAAGCTAAATTTAGTACACATAATGTTGAATATGAAATTAAAAATAAGGATTTAACTGAATGTACCTTATTATACTTAAAAAGGGTAAAAACAAAAAATAAATATTATAATAAAAATAAGCGATGAATTAAATGAATAGTTTAATCTCTGTCATATTAAATAAATAGTTTAATCTCTATTTGGATTAATATTTAAATAATAGTTTTACGATTTATAAGGTAAATATATAATAAAAGTCTTATCTCGATTTGTGGAAAAATGCTTCCCAAACCGTGATTTCAGTGTTGGCCAAACACTCACTATACACTCCCTTCAATTCTATTTATAAGCAATTTTCTCTTTCATGGGGTTAATCTTTTTTATAAACAACTTCCATTTTGTGTCTAAAAATGTTGTTAGCCAAACACTCACTATATACTCCATCTGATCCTATTTATAAGCAATTTTCTCTCTTATTGAGCTGATCTTTTTTATAAGCGTCTGAAAATGTAAGATCATTTTTTCTATTTTACCCTTATTAAAAATATATTATTTATAATTAATTATCACATACACCAAGAGTTACATTTAAGAGACAGAGAGAAAACTCATTAGATGAATAAAATCAACAAAACATTAAGAAAATATATTTTATTATTTTTTATATTTTTGATACATTATCTCTATATTTTTATAAATAAGAGTATATATAAAAAAACATTATATTTTTTACATATAAAAAAACATTATATTTTTTACATACTTATTGTTTATTTTATTTAATAAAAAAATTATTTATAAATAGAAAACTAATAATAGTTATGACAACATCACGTTTTGAAAATGACATTTCATAAAAATATGGTGAAAACTTCTTCGTGCGTGCTTTAGACAATTATTATTCGGCAGGTTACATAAATAAATAAATTTACCACTATACGCCCTCCCAAGTTTCAACTTTACCAAGATATTTTCAAGTGGCAATCATTCATGCTCGCCTTACTTGATTCGGTGTTTGAAAAATATGTTTATGAGTTAAGATAAAAATTTTTATATATATTTATCTGATATGTTGTATATTATTATTAAAAAATTATTTTTAAAGAGTGAAATTATTATTTTAAATAAGTACAACATAATGTATTTATTTAAAATAAAGATTGAAATATTCGGGCTTATTTGAGAAAGTGGGAGAAAAATACATTCACATAAGTTGATACAGAACTCTTCTCACAAACTTACTTCGTATGTTATAAATCACGTTGGAAAAACAGCTTCTATCGCTAATCCAAACAAACACTTCAAAAGCAACTTTTCAATTGTGATTTACGATATATGAGTTAAATATATGATAAAAGTATTATCTCAATTTACATGTATAAACACTTTTAGAGTCTCTAATCGTAATCCCAAACATGTTTAATAAATCGCATTGAAAAAATAATTTTTACCGTTAATCCAAATATACACACTAATACAATTTTGTCATGCTTGGACAGCCTCACATCTCATGTGGATCCATTTCACGCAGGATGATTAAACTCGGACTTATTGATTTGACACAAAAACCGACAACCTAGCCACTAAATCGGTCCGACGTCAACCCCAGTTGCCTTTTTAACAAAAAAAAATCATTTTTTTTAAAATTTCTTCATATTCATATTAAAAACCGCTAAATATTTATTTTTTTATAAGTTTGGTTCTGGATTAGCTTCAATTTGATTGTGATATGATCCCCTGACCCTTAACCTAATAACTCAATCGGTTCAATCGTCTGTCATGATTTAATAACCTTGATTTTATGTAAACTTCGTGCACCTTTTTTCATTGAGGGAAAACAAGCTACAGAAAATTGGTAATGAAAAAGCTCTTTAAATACACATATATGAAACTTTATAGTTGTTTCTTCAAGAATCTTGAAAGATTAGTAACATGATCACACAGGATTTACTATATACTTGCTTAAATTCTTTTAGTGTTAACGTAGAAAGGCGGAGGAAAGAAGACAAATAATGTAGTAAATCATGGACTTGCAATTTTTCTCTGTAGTTGTCTTTCATTGGAATCTGTACTGTAACTACGTTGTCCTTATTTCAATATCATTTTGATGCTTTCATATAAAAAAGACTTTATGCTTGAGTGATCCAGCTTAAATTCTCTCATTGCATTTATTTGTTTTTCTATTTGATAAAAGATTATTTATTTTTTTTTAAAATGAGTTAGTTGTCCAATTTATAACTATAGATAAAAATATTCAAAAATATCTTATTAAAAATTTATTTATTAAATAAAATATTTGTGTGCAAATAATCTTCCCTTGCCTTTAAAAAAATCTTCCTTGTGTTCAATATATCTCCCTATATAAGTAAAAACAATCTTACCGAGCAAGAAATCTTTCCTAAGTCTTATGTAACAGATAAATTTCCAATAAAGCCTTTTTTAAACAATTCTTCCTCTTTTATAATATATGCAGTATCTGAAATATTTTTTTTAGGTACGTCTATCACCATCAAATATTTTTATGTGTATAGGATAATTTAGGATATTTGATCCAGCTGAAAAAATATTCCAGTGTTGGATGCACTTAAATAATTATTTTAGTATAGTAGATATATCTTAAAAAAATACTTTAATATGTTAGGTACATTTAAAAAATCTGACATTACAAAATATTTTAAGAAGTAGATTAAACAATATCTTATCCCCTTTTTAATTAACAATATATCTAAAATTTTAGTTGTTCACGGGTATAACAAAAATATAAGATAAATTCTACAAAAATACATTTAAACTTTAAAATCACGTTAATAAAGTTGTTAATGGGATTAATAATAATGATAATGTAATTGATAAAACATTTTATTATTAAATCACTTATTTAAGATTTTAAAGTTTAAATGATATTTTTTAAAAAAAATTTAAAAAATATATAGATAATGTAACGGAGTCCTCCTAATAGGATGAGAATTGTTAATGGGGGTTAAATAGTGAATAAAAACTCAGTCAGACAAAATGAGGGGATCGGAACCCTATGAGATGATAGTATCATTTTAGCAGCCCAGCTAACAACAGATGCTGAGAAACTCTAACTCTAATTTTAATGGTTTCCACTTTCCAGCCCAGTGATCTTTAAAGAAATAGAAACATAGATTAAGAAGAAGAAGAAAAGCAAGAAAATACAGAGCATATGCCTATTCAACCAGAAAGAGCTTAGATGCAAAAGGAAGAAAAATCACACAACACTTGAGAGTTTATTTCTTCAAAAACGAAGAGAGAAAAAAAGATGAAGAAGATTACTTATGTACCTGGAACAGTTTGTTGTCTCTTCTCAGAAAATGGCCTCTCTCTATGTTGTGTGTTGAATGAGTAGCTTGAAATCTGAGATGCCGGAGTCATTTCTGTGACTCTGTAGGTAGAAAGAGAGTGAAACAAAAGGGGGGTCCACAGAGAGAGAAAGAGATAATCTCTGTTGGAGAATACTGAAGAGGACATGGTTTATTATACAGATCCTTCAGAGGGAGAGATGAATAATAAATTATTTCCGGGTGCGGGGCCCAGACATTTCACATCGATAGTATATTAAATAGAAAATTTACTTTGATCAAATTTTGGTAGCAGATAAAATGATTCTTAGCTCGTTCGGCGCTCTTATTTATATTGGGTTTATTATATAAGTCTGATTTATATAAAATGAAATAAATTTATTTCACATATTTATCTCGTAGATCGTAAAAACTACCTCGTAAACCGTAAAAGCTACTTCGTATTCCGTGAATCACGATTTATAAGCATTTATATATTGGCTCGTTTGGATTAGCTTATGGAAGCTCCATAAGTGCTTATAAATCGTGATTTACGAAATACGAAGTAACTTTTACGATTTACGAGGTTACTTTTACGGTCTACGAGGTGCTTTTACGGTCTACGGGGTAAATATGTGGAGGAGATTTATCTCGATTTACATAAATCGGGCTTATAAAATAAGCCCGATTATAAATAGAGTTTCCAAACATGCTAATCCAAATGATTTATCAAGGACGAGAAATATGTAAAAAATGAGATGAAAATTGTAATTCAACTTAATAAATTTTTATTATATTTAAATAGCCTTCATAAATATTTTGTAATCGTAATTTCACTACTAAAGCAAGTCTTATTTCAACTTATTTGAGAGCGCTACATGTATTGTATATAAATTAATAACAAAATTTTTGAATAAATTATTAATTAAAAGACCACCTTTAATAATTTTATTATTTGTTCTTTGTTATAAAAATGTTGATAATAAGAGAGTAGAAAAGAGATATTCTAGAGAGATATTCTCATTCACTTGTACTTCTTAATACAGCACCCAGGATTTCTATTTATAGAAAAATTTTGACGCTACAGTACCCATGCTACAGTAAAATCCGTGCTGCTACAGTAACTGTCCTCATGTACTACAGTGAATCCCGTGAAGCTACAGTGGTAAACAGTATCATACAGTATTTTGCTACAGTTATAAACAGTGATACACAATATTTTTCATCTTATAAATCATACTGATTGAGAGAATAAATTAACCTGAATATAAATTAATAGACATCCACATATTCATAACATTCTTTTAATTTTTCTATCTATTTTTTAAAAACTTTCACCTACCATTATTGACTAACTTGAGTGATGTCAGCTATACCATTTTTGCCTGTGTCATACCCATTGTGTGTGGCTGGCATTGAAATCCATTGGATGAGTAGAAAATTATGTAGGGAAATAATAAGTATAATAATGATCCAGCCTCACCATTCACCCGCCCCTCGAGAGCTCTTGAGCCGCAAGATGGTGTGCCTTGGGATTATAACCCATGTGATGTGATTTACAATTAGTAGATTAATTAAATTAAAAATATTAACTAATATATTATTGTCAAAACGTGAATCAGTATTGCACTAGCTCATACTAGTGATTTGTTATATTAAAGTGGTTATAATTAACCAACATGATCGAGTTCTAATGAAAGAGCTAGTGTCTTGTAAAGTGGCTTTAATATTCAAATCCAAGTGATCATAATTTAGAAGGTTTTAATTTTTTTGGGCACAATATTCTTTTTCATTGGAAACAATTTTATAAAAGTCATACACTAGCTCGTAAGAATGATTTATTATATTAAAGTGGTTATGAATAATCAGATGACTTGAGCCTAAGGAAAGAGTTAGTTTGTTATAAAGTGATGAATTAATATTTAAATCTTTATATGTTATAAAAAAAATTTAAATCTTTATTAAAAAAAGTGTCATAATTTAGAAGGTGTACAGTTTTTTTTTTTTGGTCAAGCACAATATTCTTTTTCAGGAAACAATTTGTAAAAGGTACGGTTGAAATTCTAATTTAAATTGATCGAGTTGTAATATACTAATTCATTACGCTAGATCTAACCCATTGATAAAAGAGGTTTGTTAATGGCAAAAAAAAGATAAAAGAGGTTTGCGTTTGTCTTCAATGCTTAAAGGGAGAGTGATTAGCTTGACGTTTAGCTATCAAAAATACTGGATTAAGTCAGTTCTCAGAGCATTTGCAACTTAAGTCGGTTCTCAAAGCATTTGCAATTTAGTGATCTAATTGAGGTGAAACAGGACAAGTTAATGAGGTCCAATCACGTAATGGTGAACTAATGATAGAAATAGCTAAGAAATTTTATCTAATTCATTTGGTTACGGAATTTTATCACTAGAGTTTATTTCTGTCAGATTTAATCTTCTCCTTAGGACAATTATTTTTCTCTTCATTGCTACTCTATTGATTCGGTTAGAGTTCAGTTTGGCTTTCTCTTTTTACTAGATCGCCAACTGAGCAATCTAGTCAAAATTAAGAAGAAAATTACGAATGTTCAGGCATGAGCATAATGATTCATGTAATCTGCCAAAATGAAATACTATTCATCCAAGATTATTCACAAAGGTCCATAAATCTTATTCGACCAAATCTAGATCTAAGGAACTAGCTACAAAATTTCATACTAAGAGTTGGAATCAAGTCTCAAGGTAAACATCCACACACTTCGGCACAGAATTTCATCACAGCTACTCTGTCACACATAAGTCATGGCTCCACTACTACAAACCAGACTCACATCAGTTGGAAAAGAAAGAGAAATCAAAGAACAATTCCTAATTAGATCTTCATTAAGCTCCAGCAGCTCTGAGTGAATCACCTTCTTAAGATAAGACAAAGAATTTAGCCAAGCATTATTGCTTCTGTCAAGCTCGTGCTCTTAACTTCAACATCGATTATCCTCACATCTTCCAGCTTTGCTTCAACTCACACTTCAGTTCCACGACATCCTCACAAATGCATTTCATGAGCTCACCAAATCGGTTCTCACAAATGCAACTAACTTCAACTCAATTCTCTCTATCTTCATCATGTGAAGAACTCCCCGCTGCAGCCACGTCATTCCTGAGCACCAATAATTTGCTCTTCCTCTTTCACGCGCCTCAAACTGTTTGAATTTCACTTTTGGTGCCAACGAAATTGTGATTCTACTGAAGAAAGAATCTCACTTCCATTTATGATGGAATCACGCTTCAAGTGGAGTCTATTTCCTTTCCTTTGTCCAAAACGACACCATTTCGCAATCTGGGTGCCAACTCTGTAAATGCTCATTAAGTGCTTGTTTGAGACAGCGGTTGGAAGTTCCATAAGTGCTTTTTAATTGTGATTCACAGAATACGAAGTAAGTTTTATGATATACGAAATAAATATGTGAAAGAAATTTATCTCGATTTACGTGAATCGGACTTATAGAAAAGCCAAAGCTTTCCCCACAACCACATGTCTCATGTACAGTCTGTCCCCGCAAACTTTCTCATCCTTACACTTTATGCCCGTTTGGTATTAAGAAAGAATTTTTGATGGAAGAAGAGGTGGAAATTTTTAAAATATGTATTTAAAATATGTAAATATTAAATTGTCCTCCAAACCCATATCTCTAAACCTAGAGTGGCAAAATTTAAAATTTGATAAAATATAAGAGGGCATAATGGTCAACAAAATTCCACTTTCATGAAAGTGGAACCAATTTCTTGGGTAGGGCGGTGAAAGTCACTTCCATTATTTTTTATGGAAGTCACTTCCCTAGAAAAGTGCCTTTAACCCTACTAAACACACAAAATATGGGTTCCATCTCCACTTCTATTTCCCACCCTCCCACTTCCATGATCCCAAACATGACCTTAGTGTTTCTCATTTTGCACTCACACCCCTACAAACTTTCTCCATTTGCACTGTAGTTCATGTACCCGCACAAAGTACCAGAACTTCCAAAATTACCAATTTAATACTAATGAGGTACTAGAATCATCTCATCATTTTAGATATCAATTTATACCTTTATTTCTCAATTAATCCATCAAATTAATTTGGGTTTCTAAACACCTTAAAATCATAGTTCAATAGAGAGAATACTCCTATATGTGTTGTTGAGATTTTTACATTTGAGTTTTACATTTCAATGTTGAGATCTATAAGAATGATAGAGGTAAAATGTAGCCCTATAAGTATATGAACCATATTAAGTAATAAATTAATGAGAAAATTTGCATTCCCATAAAGTTTTGGTACTAATAATTTAGTTGAGCAATGATTATACACTCTTACTTAATTTGAATTAAATATAAAAGCTAACTAGCAAAAAGGAAAAAAAGAAAATCAATCTAACTATGGTTTACGCTAAGGATAATTTAGATTTTAATTGGTAACTGGGATTACTATAGCTTTGATTATTTCTTAGTATCTAATTTTTTCTCTTGATTGCATTTAAAGTTATATTAGCGAGTATAAGACTCTTATTTGCTTAAGAGTATCTTTCGATTTACTAAAAGACATTCCAGTTATATTAATCCTTAATGTCTTAGGTGATTACTTAATTAGGTTAAATTAAGTGCAAACATAATGTGACTATATAGGTCTTGTAGGTATATTTATATCCTAAAAGCAAATTAATAAGTTATTATGTGTTTAAATTCTTAATTTTATATGATTTAATTGAAGATTTAGTCTAAATTTCCTATACCTAGGCTTCTTTAAAACACCAAAATAGTACTAATCAAATTTTTCTTGTTTTAAGATAATTGAGCACACAGTTAAATCAAAAAATATAATTTTAAAGCAATTGACAATAAAAATTTTCATCTACTAATCCATAATAAAACTAAATAATCCAAAATAAAGCTTTAATTATATAAATTGAACATTTTTATGACTAAAATAATACCTAACTAAACACAAAATAAACAATAAAAAATATATAGAAGATGATAAGGAAAAGAGAAACTAATAATTGATGCCGAACATTCATTTGTGTCAATGATGTTATGCATCTCTGAATCTTAGTCTACCCCCATTTAAATTTTGAGTTCTTATGTTGTTGTTCCCAACCCAAAAAAATAGAACACAATACACCGTCCTCAACGTTACGAATGTATATAAAGAGGGTGTTTGGTTCACCTTTCACTTTTTCTTAGGTACGATTTATGTAAATTGAGATAAAATTCCTCTACATATATTTACTTCGTATATTGTAAAACCTACCTCCTATACCATAAATCACGATTGAAAAACACCTTTAGGCTTTGTTTGGTTGGGGGTTTTTGGAGGGGAGGTTAGGTGAGGGGAGGGTTGGAAATTAAAAATGGATGTTTGGTTGGAAGTAGGGGAGGGGATGATTTTTGTCTTTTAGTGGTCACCTCCCCTCCCTTTAAAAACCTCCAAATTTGGGGTTTTTTCTAGGGGAGAGAATATTTATGTCAAATTATGACTAAATTACCCATATTAATTTTTTAATACTCCAAAAACACCCTTGGTCCTAATATCAGATTTTCCATCTCCATTCCGTTTTCATTTCTGTGGCGAAGTCCATATATACTTCTGCTTAATACTTGCTCACTGTTTTCCCCCCTCCTCTATCAATTAATTTTAAACGTTGATTTTTTATTTTTATTTTTGCTCACTAAATGAAAAGGAATCACACTGTACTGCAAACAAGCATGAATTTCAGAATAATTCACTTTCTAAACATTGTGTGCTTCAGTTGTTGAGCATATAAGAACTTTTGATTTTTATGTAATGATGTAAATTGATGTGCAATAATATATATAATTATCTCTTTAATGTATAAATGTTATTTTATGTATGTTCCATGAGTGTTTGAAAAAAATGTTTTTTCCCACTTTGTATCTGTGGAAACAAAGGGAAAGATATGTTTGTGAAATAAGAGTATATAATTTTTAGAATAATTATTTTACAAATAATCATTTTATAAATAATAACTATTAATAAATACATTGTAAAAGAAAGAAGAAAAATGTGTAGAAGGGTATTTTTGTCTACATATAATTAACTCACCTCACCTCCCCTCCTGAACCAAACAAGAAACCTCCCCTCCCCTACCCTCCCCTTCCATCTTCTTGAACCAAACAAAATTATAACCTCCCCTAACCTAACTTAAATAAACCTCCCCTCCCCTCCCCTCCTCTTGAACCAAACAAAGCCTTAAGGTTTCAATCGCTATTCCAAAATTAATTGATTAATCTCATGCGCATCTCCTCCCATCATCCATTATTATCTATCCAAATGTATGTATATATATATATATATATGTATATATATATATATATATATATAAGATATTGTTTGGGATGAAAAGGGGTGAATCAGAAATATTATTCTTTTATGCTCCAGGGTGATATATTTCTTGCATTTTCTTTATTTTCTTCTTTCTTATATCATATAATATCTCCTACAAAATAAAATAGGATATAAGTAGATTTTACATCAAAATTACTTTTTACCTTATAATTAATTAAAGGATAAAAAATATAAAAGATAGATAACTATATATAAGATATTAATAAATGTAACCAAATATATCTTAAAATATATACTTATTTAATTATAAAATACATATACTTATAAAAGAACCTTTATAAGTGTTTTTTGAACCCAAAGGTATACATTAGACTCTATTAAACCCGAGCATCCAGCTCACTTGGACTTTTAGTTTATCCAAAAAAATATGATTAAATTAATATATTTTTAAATTTGAATGACACATGTCAGTATCATATTGGAAAAAAAATTAATTTCACTAAAAATATTATCATAATAAAAATCATTGAAATTTTCAAAAATAAATATTCAAACTTCCAATTATTTCTTTTATAAATTAAAAGTACTAGCACTTTTTATTTTATTTATTTATTTTTTTGCTTCTGGCAAAAGAAACCCCTATTTTTCATTACTTCTAGTTTTATATACATCCCTTTTTTATTTCTTCAACATGCCCATATATATATATATATATATATATATATATATATATATATAAGGTTAAGGTGTAAATTTGTCCTAAATTTTTTTACTGAGGAGCAATATTACCCTAAAAGTTCTTTTAGGTTCAAATTGTCACGGAAGTGTTATAATAAAGTAATGTTGCTCTTTATTGTTAATAAATTAGTTAACAGTCAATGCCAATTTTTTAACAGTCAATATTGATTTTTTTAACAGCATGGGGCAATATTGCTATATTTTGAAACTTACAGCGTGACATTGAACTTGAAAAAACTTCCAGGGAACATTACTCTTGAGCGAAAACTTCGGGGATAAATTTGCACCTTAACCCTTATATCTATATAGGGAAAAGGACAAAAAATAAACTTTAAAAATATAATAAGATAAAAGGTATTTCAAATATTCATAATATTAGAGAAATGTAAGACCTGATTTGACTTTTTTTGCAATCAAAAGGAAATGACACAAATACCTTCATACATTTTTTTATTTTAAAAAGAGTAACCCTTGCAGCGGCCACCAACCTATAACCACCAGGGACATACCTCGCTGCTGCCAAAACTCCATCGGAAATAATTATTGGTAAAGTAGCAAGATTGGTTAAGAAATTTACTACATTTCATTAAGTTTTAAGGATTTTTGTTTACCATGTAACAAATCTATACTATCATGTTTTTCATAATTTTTTAAAGAAATTTACTATATTTCATCAGGTTTTGACAACTTTTGTTTAGATTTGTTACTTGGTAAACAAAAATTGTAAAAATCTCATGAAATATCGTAAATTTCTTAAAAATATTGTGGAAATCCTGATGCTGTAGATTTGTTACTTGATAAATGAAAGTTCTTAAAGTTTAATGAAATGTCATAAATTCCTTAACAAAACTTGTGAAAAACTTGATAGTTTAAATTTATTACTTGGTAAACGAAAGTTATTAAAACCTAATGAAATGTTATGATTTTTTTTTTTAAAAAAACCTTATGAAAGAGCTTATAGTTTATATTTGATACTTGGTAAATGAAAGTTGTTAAAACTTAATAAAATATCATGAATTTTTTAACAAAAGTTGTGAAAATTTTGATAGTGCAGATTTATTACTTAGTAAATGAAATTGATAAAATCTAATAAAATTTCATGAATTTCTTAACAAATCTTATTACTTTGCCAATATTTATTATGGCAGGAGCTCCATCCCAGTGACCAGTCGGCCGGCCATCGAAGCTCTAATGCCAACAAAGGTATGTCACCGGCAGTTGTCAATATAATTGTCGGTTGTGGGGGATGGGGTGGGGTTATTTTTTTTAAAAAATATCTTTGAAAGTTTGTTTTTCGTTTTCCCTTTGTTTTTCCCTCTTCTCTACATTCACATATAGACGCACACAGTACTTATATTGCAGACATGAGTAAATCACTCACCTAATTTCTATCCCCACATACTATCCCCACGTGGCCATACCCATTAATGTCATTAAATACAATCCACGTGGCACTAAGTATTGGGTCATTTTAGTTTATTAGCATGACAGCCATTTCATTATCGCACTACTAAATAATTTCATATATTTGACGCTCCAAACTTAATTGTTTTTATGAAACTGTTAAATATAAAAAGATGAAATTATAAAAAAATAATATATAATGATTATTTAAAACCACCGTTAAGTATATGAGAAAATATTTGACTGTTTTATAGACCACCGTGATTTATAATTTTTTTTTGTTGGAAAAAAAGGTGTCATTTATGTGATAGTTGTATATGAAAAACTATTAAATAATAAGCTAAACTTATATATTTGACGGTTTTTCAAAATAAACTATTAAATATAGATCTTTAAAATCCATTTCCGAACCCTATTATGTCGTGAGTTCAAAATTCCTACTATTTCTCAATACGCTCGAAACAGCTCTACCACTCTTTTCCAGTAATCTCCACTATTTTTTCGGTCTCTATTGTTGTTGGACTTTTGATTCTCCTCTATTGCGTATTCTTACAGTCCATGAAGGTGTTAGTTGTTCTTCCTAGTTTTGAATCTATATTTTTTAATCTTGCGTTCATAAAGGTGAGTACTTACTAGCCTTAATTCGTTTTAATGTCGAAGTAGCCGATTGACTTCTAGTCTCTTATGGTCCATTATATTTTTTGGGTTTAGGGTTCAAAGTATCCAAGGTTTTTGGTGTCTTTATATGCTTTTGTTGCTCTGTTTTCTGGTTCTTTTGGTTTATAGTGCGCAAGGCAGAGTGAAATTAATTAGCATTCAAAAGATATTAAGGATAGTTTTTCTATTTTATTCTTTCTTTGCTGGTTTTTTTTTCATTAGACAATGTTATCTATTAGCTTCAAGTTTACTGCCTCTAAGTGTTCACAAGCTACTCTATATTAGAGCTTCTGCTTAATAATATCTCTATTAAGAATTTAATACCTATGGAGAACATGAATTGAATGGAATGTGGTGGTGGTTTTATTACAAGAGGCCTAAGGCAAAACATTTGTAATAAAAATCCCTTGCTATGCTAGTTTTACGTTTTTAGTTGTTTATGAAATAACTTTGCATTGTATCTTTGCGTCTTCATTTGACTTATTTGGCTTTGTGTATCTTTGATACATTTTGAAATAACTTTGCATTTTATCTTTACTGCATAGGAAATTATGATTTCTTATAACTTTGCATTGTGTATGTTTGCTGCATTTTATGGGTTAGAGAAGTTAAAATGATGATTTAAGATTTGTTATAGGTTAATATGTCAACATAAGATGATTTAAGATTTGTTACAGGTTAATATGTCAACATCAAATAATAGCTCAAGTACTGAGGGTCTTAACCCCTTTGCTAACCCGTTTGGTGTGCAGAAGGCTGATGCCAATGCAAAACTTATACGCCAAGAGGAAAGAGCATTGAGGAAGGGTCTTGTTGTGACCAAGCAAGTCCAAAAAGTAAAGAGAGAGGGGAGGAAACTTAATATCAGATGGAACAAGAAAGGGCAAGTTGAGTTTTGATAACTTCGTTAGCTACTTTGGGTGTGTGAATCATCCAAGTGATTACTGGAAGTAGAAAAACATATCACTCAAGTGATGAAATAAAACTTCTTCTAAACCACATGGTAATATTTCTAGTGAATTTTTTTTCAAAGAAAAGATCACTTGAGTAACCACTGGAGTGATGTTTTCAAAAGTTCATCACCACCATATCACTATAGTGAATTATCCAGTGATCAGTGTTGTGAAAAGTTTCAAGAGTTGAGCACTTGAGTGATATGTTAAATCTCATTACTAGCACACCACTTTAGTGATCTGTCCCAGTGATATTGCTCTGAAATGTTTTAAAGAAAACGTCACTCGGGTGACCACTTGAGTGATGTGTCAAAAAGCATTACTAGCATAACACTGCAGTGATCCTAGAAGTGTTTTGAAGTCTGAAAATTTCCTAAGTGTAAGATCACTCGAGTAACCATTCGAGTGATATGTTAAAACAACATTACAAGCAGAACACTCTAGTGATATAATCAAGTGATATGTTTCTCTCAAAATAAAAGGAAACAATATCACTCGAGCGACCTTGTAATCATTCATCACTAGCTAATAACTCAAGTGATGTATCAAGTGATTTGTTTTTCAAAGAAATAAGATGACTCGAGTGATCTCATTTTATGCATCACTAGCACATCACTCCAGTAATCCATCCAGTGTTCTATAAGGTTTATAAACTACTAAGAGAAGATCACTCGAGTGATGTTTTCCCAGAAAATAGAGCATCGCATTGAAACTTCTAAAAATCATCGGAATGATTGCGTAACTTGTTCCTCTTGCTTCTAATCACTCTAACTCTTTGTTATATTAGTGCTTAATTGTTTTCTAGGTGATCAAACAAGGATTAACACATAAATTAGAAAAAGCACTTTTGTGTCAGAAGTATTAAATGCGAATGACATACAAATGACAAACATTCTTTTTGCTCCAATGGCTAATGCCTTAGACACAAAGAATGTTCGGAGACTCCAACATATACATTCAACAAGGCAATTGTCAGTAATTCACTCTACCTATAAATACCTAGAGTATTGAAGACAAAGCAATGAACTTGTGCGGAAAACTTACAGTTACATTCATTGCGAAGTCTTAAGCTCTTAAATTCAAGTCTGTACTTCAGTAATCCTATATATACTCTTGTGAGAGACATTTATTAATTAATTTATTATCTGAGAGACTCAAGATTGTGGAATCTTGAGTGGACATTAAATTACAAAGTGTAAGGGGGAGATATTGTTCTTTGAGAAAGAACTAACTTGTATTGAGGCTCAAAGAGCCCTGTGAATATTGAAGAATAGTAGAAATCTTAGAAGGCTTCTGAGGACTGGACATAGGTCAAGTGTTTGGGCCGAACCAGTATAAATCTTGTGTGTTTATTTTTTATGATATCTCTTTAACTCTATTATATTTCTTAAAATTTGCATTAAATTTTGAGTTTTTAATTATCACCCAATTTACCCCCTCTTGAGTGAAAATTGTGTTCTAACATTTGGTATCAGAGCCAAGTCGTCTTGTTTCATGCTTAATAACCTAAGAAGGATCCAATGACAAACATGGGTGAATGAACACTTCCTGATAGAGCTTCAATCACTATTCCACCAAGATTCTATGGAGAACACTTCTCCTTTTGGAAGGCCAAATTCAAAGTGTTCAGGACAGCAAAAGAATATGGTCTCTGGCAAGTTATTTAAGATGGAGATTATGTTCCTATGAAGAGAGTAAAAGAAAGAATGGTTCTAAAGACACCAGCAGAATTTGATGACAATGACAAGAAGCTGGTGACACTTAATAACAAAGGCATCCTATAGAGAGGAAAGTAAGGGAACTAGAGAACTTGGTCATTAAAAGGGTACCAAAGAAGAAGGACAATTTTTTTCTTGGTGCTGTACTACTCAAGGTAAGTATACTACTTCATTAAATTAGATGCTAATTATGTTTCTTTCTAAGTTTTGTTCTCATTATGTTTATTTTACTTAGGGTTATTGGATGCTCATCGTGCTAAATCCCTTCAAGCAAAGAATTTGGTACTTTTATTCAGTTTATAGGGATTCAGAAAATTGACCACAGATGGTCGATATTTTCAATAAGTAAGTTTGGTAGTTTTATTCAGAGTTTACTATAAATGTGGTGCTTTAATTTCTTATTGTGATATATCTTGTCAGAGTTGTTTGCTATTACGTCACGGACGAAGGCCTCGCTTGCTCCTTGTTAAAAGGAAAAGGCATTGCATATACTTACAAATGGAAGAAAGTAGTTGTAATTCACCAATACTTACCATTTTATTAGAGTTTTAAAAGTTGGTTTTTTGTGTTAGACTGATACATTTCATTTGTTTGTTATAGTGTCTATGACAACCATATGAGAGATCTTATTCTGGGTACTGTGTCATAAAGTTCATGAAGGATATAGTCACCCATAATCTCAGGTAAATTGGTACTAAGGTATGTATATATATGCATGTAGATGTGTTTAAGTTAAATTAAAGTCATATATATTCACTAATCATACTTTGTTTTTACATGTAGTATTTTGAGGATAGTTATTTTGAGCAATATTTGCCCTAACAAATTAAAGAAGTCATAGAAGAGTTGGCTATGACAGTTTATCAGTAATGGATAGGAGCATAGTTAGCTATGACTAATTTTGGTTTTGGTTTTGGTTTTGGATTTTGTTTTTGTTTTCTCTTTTTGCTCTAACTAATTTTGGTTTTGGCTTTTGTAATGTATAGTGTTACGATGTGTAGATAGTTTAAAAAGTAAGTGTACACTGTCATAAAACAAGTAGCATAGAAGTGAGTAGAGTATCATTCCCACGAGGATTGATCACTAATTACCAAAATTGATAATCTTAATACTATTTAGCCGATCGATTAGTTGGTAATTGAGAATACAAGATAAAATTGATTAAATGTGAATGCAATTGATGTGAAGACAAATATGAGAAAAAACCTTAGGGATTAGATTTCACTTAGTAAATTTTGGATTGAATCACCTATCTATTCTAATCCAATTTATTCCATATGATTGATAGTCGAGTTTCCCTAATTTAATTACTAGCCTCTTACAAGGTCAAACAATTCTACCATTAATTGTTAATCCAATATATTCCTATATGAATTAAAACAATTAATCATGCTTTAAGATTTATGGAACTCATTAAGACTACATAACCCATATGAATATATTCATATTTCTCATGCAGATTATGGTTTTAATTATAGGATCCATACACATGCATCTCCTTCCGGTCTCAACATATATATTAAAATTATTCAAAAGGTGGCCAGTCAATTGAAAGCACTAAGAACAATAATTAAAACTCAATCATAAAGGAAAAATCAAAACTAGATTTAATAAGTTAAGATTCAATCCATCATTAGTAAGCTACGTCATCACCTTAGGAAAATGAAAATTTAGCTCATAATGAAATTAAAAACAAAACCAAAATAAATTGAAAACTTCATAAACATTGCAGAAAACTTGATTATTAAATTCTAAACCATAAAGATACAACTACAAGATGCATGAAAATGGAAAAATATAGCCTTCCATATAGGAGGTAAAACCTTCCATGTATATAGCAACTTATACCATCCATAAAGGAGGTTAAACTAAGCCTTCCATGTAGGAGGTAAAACCTTCCATGTAGGAGGCATGCAAAAAGTAATATAATGCATGAAATTAACTCTAAGATAGTGCCACTCTCATTTAGAAACAACACCCCTCTCTCGATGCTCCTACTCGTCCTCCTCTTATCAGAGAAGTACGCTTTCTCTTCTTTCTCCTCCTTCCTCCTTTCTTCCTTCTACTCTGCCCAGGGTCTCTATTTATAAGCTTCAAACCGTGTGCTAAAGTAACTGTGAATAGTAAACCGCGTATGCTACAGTGATCTACTACAACCCCCACGTGCATTTCTACAGTAAAACGCATATGAATAATACTGCTACAGTCTATCCCTTAAGTGCCTTCTCCAATTCTTATTAATGCGGCGCTGTACGTGCCTGTCAAAAGGAAAGCAAGGAAATATTATATTATAGTAGTAAAAAAATAATTATTCCAAAATCATTATTTATTTATCAATTACACCCAAATTCATTATATTAAGCTCAAATATCATCCACAAAATCATCATATAAGGGAAAATAAATATGTAAATATTTTACTTATCATACAGTTTAATTTATATATGTACATGTTGATGGTTGCTTTCTGTAATGTACATTCTGATGAATCATTTAAATGATTTCAGTATTTGGTTCATTCCCTTTTTGGTTTTTTTTGTATGTAATGTGCAGATGGGGGCTTATCAAAAGTTAGCCCCCTAATTTTTTTAAAAAATTTCTCACACATATTTAACGGTTATTTGCTAATAACTATCAAATATTATACATATAAAACGGTTTTTTAAAATGACCTTCAAATAAACCCCTTCCTCTGGACCAATACTTTACTGCCCATCATTTTAACTGTTAAGTATTGTACATAATATATGATGATTCTTATTAAAAAATTGTTAAATATAGATTGCTATATTTAATAGTCATTATCTTACAACTGTCAAATATAGTGTCCCATACATAATGGTTGTCTTTAAACAATTGTGAAATATAGTGCCCAATATTTAACGGTTGCAAACCATTTAATATAAAATATTTGATGCTCGGATATTTAACGGTTTTTTGGTTAGAAACCGTTAAATATCCACAAAAAACCATTATATATAGATAAATCTGTAGTAGTGTGTCCACTTTTGATACAAATTTCATGATCTCTTTTAACTACGGATGATGCTGCTTCTCTTGGTATTTGGACCCCTGTGATTAAGACAACTCTCATGTTTCGAGTTGTGTTGGGGGGAAAAAATAATGCCCTGGTTTTAGAATATAAGTAACAAATAACTAAATTACGCAATTTAAAAATTTAGTTAAAATTATTTGAAGATAATAAATATGTAAAAAATATAATTTACTTTTCGAAACAAACCTTTATTTATAGAGAGGGTGAGTGGGAGAGAATGAGTGAAAAAATTATATGATAGAGGCATATAACTAATAAAAGGAAAATTGGAAAAAATATTAAATAATGAGACAAAAATAAAGTGCACCGTATATTAAAAACTACACCCCTCACAAAATTGGTTTTTATATTTTAAACGAGAGATTGTAACAAATTAAACCACTTGTGTTTTTTGCTTTAGAACTACTCCCTCGGTTTTACGAACATGCAACATCAGATAAAGTTAGGCATATATATAAATAATAATTTAACTTTTTCTAAAGATTTAATCCTCATATTTGAATTAGTTAACATAGGTGAAATGGTAGAATAAATGGCTTCTATTCAACCAAGTCAAATTCTTCCGATCTTTTGTTTTGGTACTGTTAGGGTGAGTCATTTTTCATACTATGCTACCTCGATTCTTCATTGTTCTTGCTTTTATTTTTACATTCAATTAATTATATGTCTTCTAATCTTTCATTCCGATATGGTTAGGGTGCGTCATTTTTCACACTGTGCTACCTTGATTTATCACTGCACTTTCTTTTATTCTTACCCTCAATTAATTACTTGTCTCTCTTATATCTTTCTCTCACTTATTCTTTTTCATTTGTATTCCTCACATATTTTCTCTCACACTAATTTCCTTTATAAATAAGGGTATATTTTCAAAAGATTTACAGATTGATTTTAACCAATTTTATCCCACAGCTAATTTTGCATGATTTGAGTAGTTGTTGACTTATTGCTTATAAAAGACCCTAGAGGAAGTATTTAAATTCCTTACCAATATTTACATCCGCATCATTCTTTTCACTTGAAGTTGGCTCAAGTGGCTAGTAAAAAACTACTTCAGTTCTTATTGTAGGACTTAATTGAGAACATATTGGTCCTAAATACATGACATACTTAACATATTTATCAAATTTTGTTTATATATTAGCCTAGATATTCCATCAATACTCAAGTAGGAGAGAGGGGGGAAACTTAAGGAAAATGATTGGAGTGTTTTTTGAAAGGGTTAAGTATATCCAATATTCTGAAGTATTTTTCTAGGTGCGTCTACTTCCCTAAAGTATTTTGTAGTAGATCTAGCAATCTGAAATATTTTTTTGGTGCACCCATCACCCTGAAGTACTTTTCAGGTACCCTAAACTATTTTTTTGGTGCATCCAACACCTAAAAGTATTTTTTTTTCAAGTGTGCTCTGTAATACCCTAAATTTTGGGATAAGAGGCTTGAGATTAAGCTTATAATAAGTGAACTGCTAGACCCTGGTTTATTGAATGTCCTTGCAATGCATGATATTATTTCTCAAAATTTCTTTATATTCTTGGATATTAAAGGGAATATTATGGTGAGCTGGAGAGCTCGGGGAAATATTAAAGGTAAGGGCGAGATGATCATGTGACCAATGAGATTATTTCCCTATTATTAATGCCCAAACTAGTCAAGCGTGAAGGGAAATAACAAAAAGGGATAAGAAATGGTTTATTACGATAAATCATAATACGTAAGGGCAAAATGGTAATTTTGCCCTAAGATAAGAAATGATGGTTTTTTCCTGATATTCCCAATGATTTGAGTTGAATGAGAATTAAAAAGAGGGAAATGACTACTTGATAATTAATAAGCCTATGTGGGTGAATTATTATCAAGGAAAGTCAATAAGTGGGAAAAAGCTTAAGGTTTTGGTTGACCACTTGAGGTGGTGTAATGGGATAGTTTGAGAGTGAATTATACTCTCTTATTACTCATTAATATTAGTGGAATGATGAAGGAAAAGAGGAATGACACCTGTTGTACAAGTAATGAGATAGGTAGACTAATTAAGTAAAGGCCACCTGGATGATTTTAATTAATCATCACCCTTCATCATCAATTCTTATTCTCTTTCCCGTGTTGATTAAAACATAAGAGAAGGGAAAAGAATCAGAAAATGTGAGAAAGAGAGAGAGAACGGACAAGAATGAGAACGCAGAAAAGAGAGAAAGTTTGAGATCGTCGAAACTCTACCGAAACGGCTCTCAAAGTACCCAGTACGAACATTCTTCTACTCATCCCGAGCTTCGATTCTATGGTTTTGGATTCTCATTTGGAGATGGTTGGTGCCATCTTGTCGGCCGGAGCATCGTCGAAATTCCAAATCGAATTCAGAAAAGTGTGGAGGTAAGCGTAAGCTTCCTTTTTACCATTTCGGTTTGTCGTTTGGATGAGTATTATGGGATTTGGGTACTATTTATATCTTATTCGATCAGTGTTTTGGGGGCTGAAATGATGTCAAATGGATGTTTAAACGGCTAATCATGTAATAAGAAGTAGAAAAGAGGGTATTAAGCCTAAGAAAGAGAGGAACTGACACAACTCTTCTAAGAACTCTATAATGGCTGCCTTGTGTGTGGCATAAGGATAGAGTTGGAATTTCATCAATTGGATGATTTCATTGAGTTCAGAAGAGTAAATTGTGTAGGGTTCATGTTGATGAAGAAATGAGAAAAGGCCTGGTGTGTGAAATGACCGAATTACCCCTTTAAGCTCTAAATAACGGCTGTCAAGGGTATTTCCATCATTCAAACGTGAATTTGACTAATATGAAGTCATAAATGGATTCTACACGTGAAATTGTGTAGGATTGGCCCATGTCATAATTTCTGTAAAAGTACAGTTGGGCCGGGCTTTTAGGGGCATTTTGGTAATTTAGCATAATTGGGCTAAGTTATCAACTAATACGAGTCTAGAATGTTATATGAATGAGTAGTGACTCATTAAATGTATTTGGAATTCTAGGACTCGATGAAGGGACGTGCCCGAACCGGAGCAAGAATGAAGGATTGAGGACGGACGTGAAGTCCGACAGGTAGGGAACTTACATTTTCTGCATGTGTATGATATGTATGTCTTGCATTGAATATGTGACTGTTATGCCTGTTTGTGTTGAACATGTATGATTGATTGAAGCTCTGTTATATTTGTGCAATGGCCATATTTATGTCATAACATCGAGCACGTATCATGTCCTTATGTTGGCATGAAATAGTGTAAGTAAGCATGTCATGCATCATATATATCTACATGCATAGTGGTATTGTTCGCTACTGAGATTCTCTTGAATCTCACTCCTCCCAACCAACCATTTTAGACAGGTTGAAGGATGCATGGAGTTATGTTTGGAGGAGGAATTGCTAAGGTGAAGATCATGGTATGAGGCACTACTATCTAGATGTGATGTAATGGATTTACATTTGATAGCCTTGTGTGGCTTGATGTATATGTGTATGTATAAGCATGTATGAATTATTGTTGTTAAAGTAGAGAACCGAGAGCCAGTAAGGTGTTGAAAGTGAGGTGTCACATGCTCAACAACCTAAATTATCTAGATTTTTCAATAAAAAATTGTATTAAAAAAACTTGAGGGTAATGGACACATCTAAAAAAATACTTCAAGGCTGTTGGAAACAGCCCAAGTTACTTTAGGGCATAGTAAACCCTAAAACACTCTAATAATATTTCTTAATTTCCTCTTTCTCTCTCCTACTTGATTATTAAGGGAATATCAATAGGTCTAATATAAAAAGAAAATTAATAAATATGTCTTGCATTTAGAATCAATATCAACCCCTTAATTAAGTCCCACAAAAAGAACCAAAATAGTATTTTATTTCTACTAAGCAAGGCATTTAGCCTAATTGCTTATATAATACAATCCAACTAGAAAACCAAGACTATGATAGAAAAGGTTTAAACTAGACTTTCCAAAACAAACACTATAATGGTTTAAAAGAATTAAACTACAATTTAACAAGTAACCATGATAGAAAGGAGTAAAACCGATATAAAAGGTCTGTGGTCATAAAAGGATCATCCACCCTTTCTAAAATATTTTCAACAACTCCACAGGATTACCACATCGAGGTCTAAGACACAAAACCCGCCTACAAACCCACTACAGAAATCCAAGACTTTAGGTACAAATAGCTGGAAATGAGAAGTCACAACCCAAAAATCATAACCACATCACTGAAGCCCAAGAAAAATGGTCTATCCAAAACATGCTTTTAAGCCACATGATTAAACAGTAGATCCACCAAAATACCAGAGTATAGAAAACAAGGCCTCAGGCCTAACAATATTTAAATAGTTATTTGATGACGATTATTAAATGAAATAAACTTAGTATTTCAAAAACATGAGGGTCCTAGAAAAGGCAATATAATAATCAATGTGTAACACCTTACATTTACACTCGTTCTGATGAGTTTTACGCAGCGAACTCGAATAACTAAGCGTTATTTTTTTTATAGTGCTTCCAAATCCCAACCTCAAACAGGATTCGAACCTACAGTGTAGTGGGTTTTTCTAAAAAATTTAAAACTTTGCAAAAGCGTACTCTAGTAGTTTGCAACTTTGTTATTACTCATCAATTTCTTAGTTCATTCATTTACACATATAAATTGTGTAGCCACATAAAGCTACCAAAGTGTCTAAGTTTAATACAAAATAGTAGACACATTCTCATCTTCGATCCACCACTGCATTCCTCTACACGTAGACCTCTTTTCTTTTCTCACCACACCTCTTGTGTTCACCTGTTTGAATGGTTGGTTAGGAGATGGTGAGATTCAGAGGAATCTCAGTAGTAAACAGTATCATAATGCATGCAAGATAAATGCTAGTGCATGATATGCTCGCTTTACATAGGCTCATGCTTACATGACATCTCTGTATACCCAATGTTTCATACAACATATCTATAGCCATAGTATAAACAAAAACATAGCTTCCTTTATTCAAATATTCTTCACATAATCAAGTAAAGCAATACACAAGCTTAAATATCAAATACATACAAGTAGGGTAAGTTTACTGTCTTTTGGACTTTGTGTCCTCCTCTTGTACCTTGACCTTCCAACTATTTCTTCTTCTTTGTCACTTCATGGCCCTAGACAAGTAATGACATTATTAGAGCCATAAAAAGTGAATGTCTAATAGGCTATATTAGTGTTAAATGCTTACTTTCACCCTTAGAGTTCTTACTAATTACATTTGGCCCATTTCGTTCTCAAATTCGCATGGTAGTCAAAACTGTCAGCATTTTGACCAAATTTTGAAAAATCATAATTAATTATGTAGAACTCCAATTGGGGTGGTTCAAAGTCCTATGTGAAGCTATTTAAGTATATTTTCACATAAAAATACTTTTTTCTAACCAATATCATCATGTTTTCCCAAAACTTTTCCAAACTCCACTATTCTCAGATTTCCTTCCAGAAATAGGGCACAAATTCAAAAATCCATATCTCTTAGTATATTAGTCAAAAAATTACAAACTATCTATCAAAGTTCTATATCTCTACTTTAATCCTGCCAAGTTTCATAATTTTTGGATTAGGTATGACCCACAAAATTCATTTCACAATCAGACTACCTCCAGTGGAACAAATCAAACATCATGCCCTTTCAATTTCTAAAACTTCCATATTTAATCATAAGCATCCAAAAATCATAAACTCATGCATGTCTACACAATTTTTTGTGTAGAATTCAGTGGAATTATCAATATGATCAAATTCTCATTCCTTCATCGTGTCCTGTTTAGACCAAAAAATTAGGGTTTTCTACAATAAGCAACCAATTCACAACTTAATCATCAAACTTAGTTCATTTGCTTCCAAATTAATATATAATCACATGTATGAGATAAAAGCATTGGGTAGCAAGAGAAAATCCTTAAAAGTCCATCAACCAACATAATATATACATCAAATTTAAGTTTAAGCTCACCTCTTTCACTTTCTAGAGCTTATTCTTGATTCCTCAAAAGTTAGCATTTTGTAGACAGCACAAAACACCTCCTTTCAAAAAACTAAAACCATAGAAATGAAGCTCTTAGTGAAAGGAAAAATTTTCATGTGGACCTCAAGAGCTAGAGAAGTGATTTGGAAAATGAAAATTGAGGTAGAAGATCTTACCTCTTTTTGAACTTCAAGAGCTCTCCTTTATCTTTCCTTCTTGCTTCACTTTAATTAAGCTCTCTCTCTCTCTCTCTGTGCTGCTATCTTGATCGAAAATGAAGAAGGAAAGAAGAGATATTGGCTTCTTGAAATATCTCTCTTACTTTTATGATAATATTTGTTTAATGTCAATTTGCATGTATTGCTTTTACTTGGCCCGAATTTTCCCTCTTGCTTTAAATATGAGCCAACCATATTCATTTTCCTTTTATTATCCTATTTGACCGAAATTCCAAGGGATAAAGGAAATAATTAAATGCCTCTTCAATTATTCAAGTCAAGAGCTCTTTGTTACAAACTTGCTTTTGACTTTTCAAAGTTTACTTTTGCTTGACTAAAATACTTTTCTTATGGCATTTGGATTTCATTCACTAATTCTCTTTACCTTTTGCCCAAAACTGACGTCCCACACACAAGAAAAAGGAAAGAATATGTGCTATGGATTTAATTTATCCAAATTACTATTTTGCTCATACATTTTTTTTCATTTTCCCGCTAGCTAAAAATTCATATCTAATTGTATAGAGGTCCAATTGGTATGGTTCCAAGGATATGTGACTCTTATTAAGTCTATTTTTAATAATAAAAAATATATCATTTAGCCAACTAGAAGTTTATAATACCCAAGATTTTCATTTTTAAACGCTATCATAGAAGCTAGCCAGTTTCATTGGGCTAACTTCAAAAATATATAACTCTTTGTGTACAGCTCCAAATTAATTATATGACCTATCAAATTAAATCTTGATAAGGCTATTGAAAAATATCACACAAATATGACTACTATACAGGGAAATTCACTAGCAGCAACACTACTTTGTATTCTAATTAATTATGTTGTGTGTGAACTCTAATTGCCTTGCTTTGTCAATTAATATGCTCTTTAATTCACCATTCACCGGTACAAAAATCACTTTTAAGACCGGTTAAAAATGATATTTTAGACCGGTTCTGGATCAGGTCTTGATACAGCCGGTCTAAAAAGTATTAAAATTTTTAGACCGGTTAAAAAACCGGTCTAAAATATGAACTTTTAAGACCGGTTCTAAAACAACCGGTCTTAAAGTTTAACTAACGGAACAAGTAGGGAAATTTCAGTGTAAAAAAATAACAATTTAAGACCGGTTCTAAGAATAACCGGTCTTAAATATGAATTTAAGACCGGTTATTAAGAGAACCGGTCTTAAAAGTTTACTTATTTAAGACCCGTTGTCTTAATAATCGGTCTTAAAGTTTAATATTTTAAGACATGTTCTCTTAATAACCGGTGTAAAAATTTTGTTTTTTTTTCGTTCTATTTGTTTCAATCTTACCCAGGCCAGTAAGCCATATTCAACAATATCCCCCCTGTGCCACATTACATACACATGCATATATGTATATATTGACAATCAGAAGCAGTGACAACAGCATTTTTATTTCCAAAAACAATTGGTATTTCTCAGAATGCAAACTTGCTCCAAATATAGAATCATGAAGCCTAAAATCCTTATTAGTTCCCATTTCCCTCTTTTGTTAAATATGATCTTGGTTATCGTAATCGGTATGAACCTATAAATGTCAGTTTGTTCAAGGGAAAAACACTTGGCCCTTACAATCCTCGACTCTCAACAATCAAAGAATGAACATTATGAAAAAAATCATTGAAAACAAACACATTCAATTCCAATGACTACCAATAACACATGATCAACTTATTCAATTCTCAGAAACAGTACAATATTAACAATTTATAATTATCAGGCGTTTTGAACCACAACAACACAATTAAACAATGATAGCAGGAAAATTGTGACATTGTGTGAACTTGCAATCCCAAAGCTTGTAAAGAGAAGGAGGAAAAGAAATATTTCTCATTATATGGAAAAAATTCCTAAGCTTTACAGAGAAATGAAAAAAGTGGAGGAAAATTTACAATAGTGATCCCCTCCCTGAATCAATAGCCAACTAGTATCGCCAATATCCAAGAATTTGTCCTAAACAGAGATATAAACCAAGTTAGATATATATGAAAACCATAAGTATTATTAGAACAACATAAATCTGATTCAAAAACTTACTAATCTTGTAAAAGCTCATAAATGAATTCAGCACAACAATTGCGGATGAAATCAATATCTTCTTCAGGAAAGGGATTAGCAAGATCAAACATCTGTATGTGTAACACCGAAGCCAAACAAAACATTAACTTACTAGCTTAAAAACAATAAAGTAATACAAAATATTTGAAATATACATTTATTACCTCCTCGGTAAAGTCAGTCGTGCCTAGGCTGCTAATATTGTAAATTTGCCTCAACATATAAAGACTACATAAGTTGGAGCACGGTGGTTGCCTACGTGTCTGAAAAAGAACATGATATTATCAAAGCAAGCATAAAAGCATAGCTTATGAAACGCATCTTAAAGAAAACAAATATGTACTAACCTTTGGCGTGATCCATGTAGGGTCTTTTAAGTCACGAACATGCCTACCACACTTAGCGTGTAGGAAAGTCCGCATAGCCCTATGATCAAAATCACAAAGATTACTTATTCAGCACACAAACTTTGCACACAAAAGGTAATAAAGCAAGAAAACTTACAAGTTCATGGTCTTCTTCAAGTCAGTCCAGGGTTTGAAGTGGAGGGAGCAGAGGAGGATCACTGTGTAACTAGCCTTACACAGAATAACCAATTGCCAATGATCCCTGAAAAAAAGAGATGAATGTTAAGCAAATATAAAGCATTATATGTGATGTTTCAGAATATAAATTTAATGTTTCTTACCCATGCACATAAGGAACCAAGAAACATTCAGTTTCTGTTTCACTGAGCCTCTGTGATAAATATCTATGTCTGATGGCAGAAGTGGTCCATTTCTCAGTGGCATGAGCTGGGCACATGAATCCAAATTTAGCGCTCTGCCCAGAGGAAATCAACCTACGATTCATGTACCTAAAAAAATGGAAGCACACAAATTAAGGTCACATAGCGTAATTTTTAAGATATTTACTTCCATTTAAAGAAGATACTTACATAAAAAAAAGCTGGACAATCGCAATCGTATGATTTTGTCTAGGAGCTACCATGGACATTAAATCATCCCTCTCAAGATAGCATGCCGCCCCTAACGGTCCAATAAATGAATCCATAGGCCAATTTTTAGTCAGGAAAGATGTATCAAATGCCATCAGAATCACTTGCTGCATCACATTCAGTGGTGGAGGCTGTGAAACTTCACAAGGGACGGGAGCTAGACTTGGGGCTCTGATCGGGGAATTCGCAAATCTAACAGAAACAAGGTTCTTCGGCCATGATATGAAAGTACCCAAGACATCGGCCACAATCTTGAACTCCTCAGAAGGGATAGGGACAGGTGCGTCTGAGATAATAACCTCCTCAACTGACACCCTAACCTGATCATCTGTCATCTCGAGGTGGTGAACAATTGATCCTAGGTTGTGCACACTCCCCCGTACAACTAACCGTCTCAGAGGATCCTCAACATATAAATCACAAGGCTCATCATCGTCCTTTCCAGGACCCTCTGATGACTGTCCCACATTGCAACAACTCCCTTTGGTGCTCTGCTTTTGGCGATCGAGCGACTGTGCCTGGACAGGAGCGGTGTCTTATCTTGTGCTCACCATGGCATATACCTCGTCCTTCATCTTGTTCAATCGGGCATCCAATAGTGCATCAATTGATGCTTCTGCCTCGGCCCTTGCTTCCGCCCTCGCAGTGGCCAACATACGCTCCAATTCGTCTCTCGTGACCACGTTGGAGGAGGAACTGCGTGAGGAGGATCCAAAGTAATCCTTTATACCTACCCCTCCTCCAACTCCCCTGACGTGGCCTGGATGCTCACGTTTTTCAGTAGCAACGGTGAGAATGTCATTCCTCCCCTCTTACTTGAAGGCTCCCTCGACTTTCTTTTTTTGAAGTTCCTCCTGTGAGATATATAAAAAACACACATGAGTAATGAAACATGTTTATTAAACACTTAATAAGAACAACGATACTTAGAATTTTTTCACCGACTATACGAGACTGGTCACTCGTATAGGATCCACCACTCTTCCGGCGAGCATGCAACCACAACTCTTCGCGTCGTATCGGAGATGGTGGAGATAACAGAACATAAGGATCAGATTGAGATGCTTCTTCCAATTTCCTCCGTTTGGCCGCCAACAAGTCTTTCTCGGCCTTTGCGTATCCCCCACAAGACATTGTGTGGGGGCAATCATTCTTCCTGTCACTCGCTTGTGCCTTTTTCCTTCTTGCCTGCGAATAAGAAATGGGAAAAAAAGGTTACAAACAGTAAAGACAAAAGATAAGTAAATAAAGTAAAAAATAAATTAACTTACCAAAGCCTCTCGAGTAGTCCGAAGCCTAAAAAACTCCTGCCATGTCGCTTCATCGATGTATGAGTACTTGCTGCAAGGAGTAGGACGAGGCTTACCAGCTGGCACCTCGATATGCACGTAATTGTTGGCCAGAGTCATCTTGAACTTCCTCCAGCGCTCACAACAATATGTCATAGTCTTGTGATACAAGATCTCACTCTGAGGAACGTCGTAGGTGAGCTGTTATTTATGAATGAAAGGAGTTAGTGACCGTAATGAAACAAATTTGATAAAAGAAACATACAGAGGGAATTTTATAACTGAATAATATCCCAAATATGCTGCTTAACCTTTTTGTCGACATTCCTCCACTCCTCTATCAATATGCTAGGCTTATTCCGTGCGAGGAGGCCGACAAAACTCCTAAAACGACTGGCATTCGGCCCGATCGGTTTCCAGTATTGATCGAACTGGATCGGTATCCTCTCCCCAGCAGACTGACTCAGGGAAACATCCCTCAACCGTGTGGCTGTCCTGCCCCTCCATCTAGGCTGGTGACTCGGCTCACCCGATGACTGCCCCTGATTAACACTCTGAGGCTCGGTTTGCTGAGCAATACGATGCACCTGATCCTCTGCTATAGGAGGCACCTGATCCTCTGCTATAAGAGGCACCTGATCCTCGGCTGTAGGATGCACCTGATCCTCAGCTGTAGGATGCACCGGATCCTCTACTGTAGGATGCACTGGATCCGTCATTGTACTGTTAAGACAAATTGTTGAGTTAGTAAGTTATAAAATAACTATATATATAATCTGCATATAAGTTATAACGATAATGACTTTAAATAGATAGCTAACATTTAAAGTAGATTTATAAAGAGATATCCTCCCATATCCCTTCACGATGATCATTTCTTGTGCCGTGTTCATTATCAGCTTGATCTTCTTCATTTAATGCAGGAAGACCCCTAGAAAAAGAAGGGGTCTCGAGAAGATCATAATTTGAACGACTTTCCTCTTTAATATCGATGACCCTTTTTCCTTGGAGAGCTACAGACCACATTTTATTTGCCTAATCAATAATATATAACACTTGTTTCGCTTGATCGGCCATAATGAAAGGTTCATCTCCACAACTTTTGTTGTTCAGATCAACTAATGTAAACCCTGACTTATCGATCCTCACACCATTATTGACATCAACCCACTTACATTTGAAAATGAGAAATTTAATTTTAACAGAGTCAACCACCCAAATCTCGTCAATAACCCCATAATAAGGTATGGCTGCCAATGTAGGGTTCTTATCTTTTGAACTAGAGAAGTGCATAGATTCAACTACTAACATAACACCGCTGTTCTGGACAGTGCTCCTATCATCCAGGGACTTTGTGTAAAAGGTATACCCATTGATCACAAACGAAGTCTAACTTATGACATCAAACTCAGGACCACGTGCTAGCCATTTAATTGTATCAGAAACACATTCTTCTCCGTCAACCTTGTGTTTAAACCAATGTGCAAAGGTCCTGGTATGCTCCCTAATTAACCTTTGTTCAGTCAATCGACTGTTCGCTTTCCGTACAATTTCTTTATGAGCATTTATGTAATCTTGAACTGCATCAACATTATTCAAAATGTACAAGTGGACTTGTTGTAATTCATCAGGATCCACACTCTTGACGGTAGCCCCGCGCCTACCCCCTTCTTCATCATGTCGTTTAGGAAGGCCGATATGTCCTACATTTGCCAAATAATGTTGACAAAATTCCATGGCTTCTTCAGAAACATATTTCTGAACAATAGAAGCTTCAGGCCGGTTAGGGTTCTTCACATATCCTTTTAGGATTTTTATAGTTCTTTCAATTGGGTACATCCATCGAAAATAGATAGGCCCACACAATTTTATCTCCCTCACTAGATGAACAACTAGATGTACCATGATGTCAAAAAAGGAAGGAACAAAAAGCTTCTCAAGCTGGTACAAGATCAGGTAACCTTCATCTTCCAATTCATCCAACCTTTCCGTCTCAATAACTTTACTACAAATCGCATTGAAGAAGAAACAAAGTCTGGTCAATATGTGTTGAAGATCATATTCGGCGATGCCTTGAATAGCCACTGGGAGTAGTTGTTGCATCAAGACATGACAATCATGAGACTTCAGCCCTACTAACTTCAAGTCTTTTATAGACACAAGCTTCTTAAAATTTGAAGAATACCCTGAGGGAATTTTGATGCCATGTAAACACTCACAAAAAACTTCGTTTCTCATCCTTGGACAAAGTATGAGAAGCTGGAGGACAAAAAGTTCTCTTACCATGTGGCCTCGGATTTAAGTCTGCCCGTATTCCCATTTCTTGCAAATCTAATCTTGCCTTAATGCCATCCTTAGAATTTCCTTGTATGTTGAGTAGTGTCCCAACAATACTATCACACACGTTTTTCTCCACATGCATGAAATCAATACAGTGTCTGACATCAAGATTCTGCCAATATGGAAGGTTAAAGAAAACAGACCTCTTTTTCCATATATTTTTTTCATTTCGACTCTTTGAAGTCTTACCGAAGATGACATTGATATTTTTGACCTTTTCATACATTTTCTCCCCAGTCAAAGCCTCTGGAGCATCTTCAAACTCTTGGCCACCAAAAAAGGCCTTCTTTAATCTGCGATATGGGTGGCCCTGTCTAAGGAATCTCCTATGACCAAGATAAACAGTCTTTCTTCCATGTTGAAGTTGATGGTAACATGTGCCTTCTTCACAAATAGGACAAGCTTTGTAGCCTTTAACACTATATCCTGACAAGTTTCCATAAGCAGGGAAGTCGTTTATAATACAAAAGATAAAGGCTCATATTTTAAACATCTCCTTCTTGTTCGCGTCAAAAACGTCGACACCTTCATCCCACAACTCTTTCAAGTCTTCGATCAGGGGTTCTAAGTAAACATCTATGTCATTTCCGGGTTGTTTTGGTCCCGAAATCAGCATAGACAACATGATGTACTTTCGTTTCATACATAACAAAGGAGATAAGTTGTAAATTACCAACAGAACATGCCATGAACTATGTATACTTCTTAGGCTACCGTAAGGATTAATGCCATCCGTGCTAAGCCCGAGCCTAAGATTCCTAGGCTCTTTGTCGAAGTCAGGAAACAACTGATCAATTTTCTTCCACTGAGAAGAATCAGCTGGATGTCGAAGCTTTCCATCAGAAATCCTCTCATCTGCATGCCATCTTAAATTTTTGGCATCAATTTCATTAGCAAACAGCCGTTTGAACCTCGGTATGATAGGAAGATACCACAACACTTTTGTAGGGGCCTTATTTGATTTGTATCTGGGGGTTTCACATATCGGACACTGCTCTTTCTCTGTATGCTCTTTTCTGTACAATATACAATCATTAGGGCATGCATGGATCTTTTTATACTTCATCCCTAGTGGACACAGTATTTTCTTCGCATCATAGTATCGGCAAGGCAGCACGTTATCATCTGGAAGCATGTCCTTGAATGATTCAAATGCTTCTGAAATACTCGTGTCGCTCCATCCATGCCGTGCTTTCAAGCTTACCAATTTCAATACAGCTTTCAACAATTGGTATTTTGTGCACCCCGGGTACAACGGCTTCTCAGAATCACTACACATATTACCATATGCATATGATTGCTCAAAAGCCTCTTCTCCAACATCACGAATAATATCTTCTATCCGGTCATCCAGAACCGTGTTATTATCATCAAAGGCGACCCCCTTGTTGAGTTGCGCTTGGAATTTCTATTTCTTCACCATGCCATACCCATACTGTATAACTCTTACAAAATCCTTCACAAATTAAATGTGTATATATATCTGCAGCACTAAGTCGCTTCTCATTCAGACATTCTACACAAGGACAATAGAACATCCCACTATCATCATTACCAGAATTTCTTCTAGCAAATTCTAAAAAATCCCTCACCCCTTTATCATATTCAACACTAGTCCGTTTAGCGTTTATCCAACTACGATCCATATATTTCAACACCTTTTTTTTCTTCTCTTCTGTATATTAATTGCCTTGGAAAAGGCAGGAGTATGATGAGAGTATGAAAAGGTTACACTCATCAATTTATCTAGTTTAACAGAATTCTTCATTAGAATTCCGCATAAGATATAATTGCAGTCTGTTCCATTTTCGTCAAGTAATATGGAAAATGTATCAACATACACTAGCAATTTCAGGACTTAAATTAGACCACATACACAAGAATTGCTTTAGTCTAAACCTCAAATCACCTCTCAAATTTAGTTTCAAAACTAACTGAATATTATGTAACAATTTTCTAATCAGCCATTCATAAGCATACATGCCAGGAAATTTGACACAATAACTTAAGCAATCCAGAGACTATGAAAACTAGCAATTATCAGTACCATGATCCTCAAATAATCAAATCACACCAGTTAGTTTCAAAACTAACTGAATATTATGTAACAATTTTCTAATCAGCCATTCATAAGCATACATGCCAGGAAATTTGACACAATAACTTAAGCAATCCAGAGACTATGAAAACTAGCAATTATCAGTACCCTGATCCTCAAATAATCAAATCACACCAGTTAGTTTCAAAACTAACTGAATATTTTGTAACAATTTTCTAATCAGCCATTCATAAGCATACATGCCAGGAAATTTGACACAATAACTTAAGCAATCCAAAGATATGAAAACTAGCAATTATCAGTACCCTGATCCTCAAATAATCAAATCACACCAGTTCAGGACACCGTTAATTAAGCTTCACCAATTAATTTCCATCAGAGTAAATGTCATTTTTTTCTCCATTTCTATTTTAATTTCTAGTTCAATTATAGTACAGATTATTCTTGGACAGACAGTGAATACACAATGTCTATTTATACGGAGCATTGAGACAGGGGACATTACCTGTTTGAAGTAACTTGGACAGTGGCTTGAGGCGCAGGAGGAGAGGGGCAGCAGTGGCTGGAAAACACGCCGGAGTGAGATAAAGGCTGGAGAAATAAGATGCTCAGTCGCCCTTCACGATGGTACTCACGGCGACTTCTTCGCAGCAACGACAAGTACGAACGGAGAAGGATGGAGTATTTCAAACGCCGACCACAGAATATGGAAAAGGTGGAAGCGACGGCGGCAACTGGAAGGGTAGCTGGAGAATAAGGCGGAATATCACCTACTGCGTTGGACTTGAGCAGTTCGCGGCGGTGGAAGCAGAGGGGGAAGTGAAACGTAACTGATGAAATGAACTTTTGCGGGCGACTAGGTTTGAATATTAGACTTTTAAGACCGGTTATTTAAATAACCGGTCTTAAATTATTGACTTTTAAGACCGGTTATTTAAACAACCGGTCTTAATAATAACGTGATTTTTTTATTCATTTTAATAATTTTGTTTTTCAGACCGGTTGTTTAAATAGCCGGTCTTAAATTATTGACTTTTAAGACTGGTTATTTAAAAAATCGGTCTTAATTTGTTTTTGAGACCATGTGTTTGTATAACCGGTCTAAATAAGATTTTTTAGACCGGTTGTCTAAACAACCGGTCTAAAATATTGATTTCAATTACGGAATTGCCACCGCGTGTTTCTTTTAGACCTTATCCGTAATAACCGGTCTAAATAATGCGGTCTAAAAATGCTATTTTGCACTAGTGATTTTATTTCCCTTAATGGCACCAAAGGTGTAAAGATATTTTAAGGAATATAATTATGCGTTATTGAGACACTTGCTAAATTAGGGCTTAGCAGTTCCCTTGATTTGAGCTTATCCTCAAGCATCTAATCCCAAAATTTAGGATATTACACAATGCATCACATCTAAATAGGAGGCCTACAAGACTACTAATATCTATGCCCCTAGTTGCTTCCCTTTGCCCTTATTAGAAATAGAGGGATAGCCTAAAAAATATTCACAACAACGGGATGAGATATAAAGCCCAAGTAACTAAAATTACATGATATACAAGAAAGGAATGTAAGCTAATGAAGCCAAGTAAAAAAAAAAAATAATAATTATAGATAAGAAAGTAAAAGTTCATAGGAAGATATGCATGCCAATTATTCCCTTCAACCGAACTCCTCCTTATTACACCTTGATGTGGAGTGTGACTTCAAGTATAGTATGACCCGGCCAAAGATCATAATGCACCTTAAGCTCCACTCTCCCTTCCTTATCTCCCGCTAGGATGTAGGCTAGCTCCCCGCCTAGCCTATAAGTTGCCAACCACTATAATCAGTAGCGGGGGCTTGCTACGAACTTAGAATATGACAATCTTCATTTCCAATCCCTCTCTTCCACTTGTACCTACACAACACAACTCCACAGTGTAAAAAGTATTGTCATAACATTTCACAGATGTGCATGCTTCACAAGTCAATGTTAGATCTACATTCTTTAGATCAACTCATCACATCACAATCATTTCATAACACATGATTCATTTTCACATTTCTTTTCAAAACCGTATTCATGGTTTCATTAGAGAAGTTCAAGGAAAAGCTACATAACTATACTTGTTCAAAACACATTCCAAGATATATTTATAAGAAATTATATAGTAAGAAAACCTTACAGTCCAAAACATGCATATAAAGTAATTTAACTCTGGTTACCTTAGCTCCAAGCTAAGGCACAAACAATCACCAGTCACAAAAAATCTACATTAACAATGTAGATACAATCAATACAAGTAATAACAAAAAGAAACAAGCTACACAACTCAACTCCCAAACTTCAATTTCTCTACAACTCCTAATCTCAACATCTAAAGTCCTTAAAACATTCCAACAGCCTAATTTACTATTTGAAACTTTAATCATCTCAAAATCATTTCCTCATATCAATTGCCGAATTTTACAATTCAAAGTTTTACCTCCAACATACATATATTCACAAATCCATCAATATCAACATTCTAAACTGATTAAATCTCTTTTCTAAATTACATAAACATAATTCAATCATTAAACAACTCATCGAACCTTTAATCATCAAAATCATATTAAACCCTAGCCCATATATCAAACTCTAGCTCAAATTCTTATATAACTCAAAATCTAACAAAACTAAATTGATTAAACCTTTAACCTATTTCATATAACTCATTTAAACAAAAAAGATTTAATGAAATCATCACCCGTTTCAAAATCCCAATGAAACCCTAAGTTTTCAAAATCCCCAAATATGAAAATCTAAGAAAGAAATGTAAAAATCAAGTTAGGAACACTTACTTTAATGTTTGGAAACTCAAATATACTCCCCAAGGCCGAAACTAGCAAACCGTAGTAGAGCAAAATGATTCCACCATTTTCCAGACTCTAATTTTTGGGTCTAAAAACATTGTTATATAACAACAATTTTCAGCGTTTGCTACAGTGAACTCATGGTGAATGACCCAAAAATACTACCCATTCCATAACAAATTCACTTTGGGTTCGTTACGGTGAACTCATGGCGAATAACGCAAAATAATGATAGCTTCTGTGCTAAGTTCGCTATAGGTTTGTAGCAACAAATTCACAGTGAAAATGACACACAAGAAAAGCAACACCATGCACTCTCCCTTACACCTCTACTTCTCAAAAGATCGAGATCAACTACTTAATACATCAATTTCATCAATAATCAAGTCTATATTAATTCTAAACCTCAATATTAAAATTTAGGATGTTACATTTTACTAGCCACTTGAGCCTACTTCAAGTTAACTTAGTTAAGTTAGTTAATTTGATTGGACTTAATTAACATATTATATTAACTAACTTAACTAATCTAATCAAATTAGTTAATTAAGTCTTACATTAAGGATTCCATGAGTAATTTATAATTTACTGATATAACTTGTTATAATTGATTTTTTTTATTACTTACTCATTATAACGTATTAACATTTGATAATGTAATATATATTTTTTAGTTCTAAATAGAGCGAATGTGTAAATTTAACGATGAACAATTTCGTTATGAGCATCCATAAGAATTAACTATTTTTGGATGTAAAAGTAGACATAAAAAATTTATTTTGGAGTAGATATAGTAACGCCGTTAAGAAAACTTAACTTCTATTACTTTTGCTATTGTGAATCCCACCAGTATTCTCTCTCCATTATTTTAATGTTTTTAAATTAAAAAAAATATCACTTGGATCCATGGAAACAATTTTACTTCAATTAACCTCTAAAAGATTATCAAATTTCACTACACCCTCTTAGGTCAAAATGTAATTAACTTTTTACATAGGTCTCTTTTTTAAATATTTTTATTTGTCTTGTGAATACCCTTTTTTGTCTTATAAATTCTCTTATTTCTTTGTGAATGACCAAAATATTCTTGTTAACTCCTTGATTTTTTTAATATATTTATTTGTCTTGTAAATATCTTTATATTTGTCTTGAAAATACCCATATTTGTATTGAAAATGCTCTTATTAAAAAAAATAAAGTAAGAGCATTATTATCTTTTCACTGAAAAATTTAATTTCATTTTGACCCAAGGGGTTGTAGTGACATTTCAGAATCGTTTGAGGGTTAACTAAAATAAAATTGTTACCATGGGGTTTAAGTGATTTTTTTCTCATTAAAAATATTAAAATAATAGAAGAAAAAGACTAGTGGAATCTACAATATAAAAAATAAGAAAAGTGAAGTTTTTTTTAATAGTGTTGTTATATATGTTCCCAAATAAATTATTTATGTATACTTTTATATATGAAAATAGTTAATTCTTATGGGTACTCATCGCGAAATTGTTTATTACTAAGATTGCACCTTTTTTTAGAGGCATTTTGATAAATAAACAACATTTTAAAACCAAATTCCTCCCTTAAAACCTATTTATTATTTTCATATATTAATAGACTTTTTAGAATTTTCCTAATTTATATTATGTCTGTGTTTTTTTCGAAAATGTTACTCTTATTGACTACTCTAACTTTAATTATATATTATTTTCTATTTTTAAACTGTTGTTATTAAATAGTGTGGAAAAATGTGAAAGAAAATTTGTTTAATATTTTTTAAAATTATCAAATATTTACTAAAAAATTAAGAATTAAGATCAATAATACTCTTGGCAAGGTGTGCTCCAGCTCCACATAGAATCAAAAGAACATTGCGGATAACATCACCAAAACAATTGAAAAGAAGATTTTGGATGTGTCCTTTGTGTTTATGTGGTGTTTTCCAGTGTAGTATGAATATTAATGTAATCAATGAGGACCCAGCTGTAGCATTGGGGCTTGAGCACTTTTGGACTCTAGCTCAGATTCTTATCTGAATAATGAATAAACATATTTTTAATATAGATCTGTCGGATGAAAGCAAATGACGTAATTTCACTCACTCCAACACTTCGTAGCACTCAAGAGTCCCAATGAAATTATATTTTGTGGGTTAGAAAATTATGATACATTTCTTTTATTTATTCTAGAAGAGCATTTATATAAAAAAAAAATAAAGATATTTATTAAAAATATAAAAGGATTTGAAAGAATTTAGAGAAATAATTTTTTTTGATTATTTATAAGATAAATATAGAAATTTGGAAGATAAATATATTCATCTACAAGATAAATAAAAATATTTATAAAATAAATAAAAATATTTAAAAAAACCTAAGAAATGAAAAATATTTTAGTCATTTATAAGTCAAATATAAAAATTTATAAGATAAATATGGGTATGTATAAGATAAATAAGATAATTTATAAGATAAATAAAATAAAAACATAATTATATTTTATTCTAAAATTTAATTTCATTTAGATTCAAGGAGTCTAACAGAACTTCATACAATTTTCGAGGTTGGATGAAATAATATCGCATCATCATATTTGGGGATAACTGCAATTCTACTAACAAACAAATCTTGATGAAACTTGATGCCACCTAGATATCCAGACTTGAACCGTAAAGTTATCATGTCATGTGTTTCACTGCTCCCATTTATGATGCTAGTACGAGAAATCGTGAGTTATGGGTAGAGAAATTCTTGTTATTTAATTTCAACAGGATATTTTGTTATTACACCACGAGACATGTTTTTTTTTTTTTTTGGGTTAAAAGATATGTAAGATATTATTTACAATAAAAGTATACATGAAAATTCTTAAAGGAAAGAAATCATGACAGTCCATAAATCTAAAGACAAAATAAGGAATGATCCGGAAGCATTGTGATTCAAGTTCCTCGTAGCATCCTCAAGAAAATTATGAATCATGTAAGTCTAAAGCCAGAATAGTATTCAAAGAGAGTAATGGTTGATCAACCCACTCGATTGGATACACTCCCTTACAAGCAACATCCTCAAGATGATCTGTTGCAACATTACCTTCCCTGAAAGCAAAGACTAAGGAGAACCCAGCTGTAGACGCAAGGAGATTAACAACATCCTGAATTATACTTCGGCATCTCCACTCATATTGATCTGGTTGCTTCCATGCAACACAATGATATAACATTATATTTGAGAATTAGTTTCAAAAATAACCTTATCATGCCCCATATCCATAGCTAGCATCAACGCTCTTCTTAAGGCCAATGCTTCAGTAATGAACGCTGAGATTGATTTAACCTTGTCCACAAAATCCCAGCAGAAGGAACCACACTCATCCCGACAAATGATCTCAATACCAGCTTTGGAATATCTTGATCGATAAGCACCATCACTATTGATCTTTAAAACACCAGCATGAGGACGAGACCATCAAGCACCTTGTTGTGTAGATCTGTGCGCAGACGTGCTTATTGTGGATTTCGGAACCTTACTCCAAAACTCAGCATTATAGTTCATTGCAGCATCAATGACAGCTATTGGGTTTGGATTATCATCATGAAAGAGCTTTCCATTCCTCTGTTTCTGGATGAGCCATAACAACCAGCATGTCAAGGATAACTCATGCCCTTCAAGTCTACCTAGAATATTAAAAAGATTTAGCCACCAATCTTTAAAACTACGAACCTTATTCGCTTCTATCCACAAACCAAGACTGCAACCGAACCATACACATTTCGTCCAAGGACAAATAAAGAATAAATGCTCAATAGTTTCCTCCTCCTGAAGGCAGATCTAACATAATGGAGTGGGAGACTGTTTTCGTATGAATAAAGCATAATTAGTGGTGATTGCATTGTTCATAACTCTCCAAATAAAATGCTAAACTCGAGGAATAATATCCAACTTCCATATTTGCTTCCAGTTCTCAGGTGACATGATGCAGGAAGAGCTAGATCTTAGTGTGGATGACTTCGCTCTTGCCCGTATAGGGAATCTTAGCTAGAACACGTTCCTGTATATAAGAGAGTGCCTGATACTTAGTTTTTCCCTAAATGCTCGAGATACCTAAATATCTGCTAGGATCATCCATAGATATAATGCTAAGAATATGACCCACTTTATTCTTCACCTCCTTAGGCATATTTTCTGAGGAAAAAAATACTAGATTTCTTGTGGATTGACTAGAGGCGGAACAATATAAATCAATTATTCGAGCCAATTTCCGACAGTGTTCTTTCGCATTCATGAAAAATAATGCATCATCAGCAAAAAAGCTATGAGAAAGTTTAGGGCATGTAAGACTAAGCTTGAAACCTTTGAGCTGTCCCAATTTCTGATTCTTAATTATTATGATAGATAAGACCTTCGCCACCATGATAAACAAATAAGGTGAAAGGGGATCACCCTGTCGAAGGTCCCTGACAGGTATGAAGGAGTCAATCTTCTCTCCTAATATGCCCAAGTTCAGACTTACAGATGTCACACACTTCATTATAAGAAGGACCCAGTTAGCATAAAAGCCAAATTTCAACAAGACCTACTCAAGAAAATCCCATTCCACCTGATCTTATGCTTTGCTCATATCCATTTTCAAAACACATCCATGCTTTCCACCTATTTTCTTTCTTTGCAAGTAATGGTACACTTCTTCGGCGATAATAATATAATCATGTATCATTCTTCCAAGCACAAATGCACTCTGATTAGGCGCAATACAGTAATTTAGAAAAGGTCTCATCCGATTAGCAATAATCTTAGAAATAATCTTATATGAGAAATTACACAATCTAGTTGGCCGAAGATGCGAAACGTGTTTAGGTTTCAGGACTTTAGGGATCAAAGTAATATTTGTGGCATTTATATGCAGTTAAGTTCTGAATTTCCAGGAAAAAAATTCCAAAACCATCACACAAGCACTATCACCGATGTCAGGCCATGCAGATTGGTAAAATTTACTTGAAAAACCATCAAGGCCGGGAGCTTTGGTGCTTCCTAAGCTAAATGCAGCAGTTCTGATTTCTTTTTGGGAGACTGGGATAATTAAGCTAGCATTCATTTGATATGTAATGATAGGATCAACATAGTCTAGTACCTTTGCAAATGAGCGTGGCCCAGAAGTTGAGAACAATGATTAGAAGAAATTTGATATATTACTAGAGATATCTTTATCGTCATACACCCATTGATCGGAATCATTTCTAAGTCGCAAAATACTATTTTGTTGCCACCTCTTTATAATGGAGAGATGGATTTATAATTGAGAGATGGAAAAATTTAGAATTTTTATCTCCTGCCTTTAACCATTCAATACGTGATTGTTGCCACCAATATTGTTCTTCCATATTGAAAGCATTCTCAATCTCAACTAGAATTGCTTTAGCTTTCATTTTGGCTTCAGCAGATAGAGTCCCACGAGATATCTCGGCTAGCTCAGCTTTAAGCTTCTCAATCTTTCTTTTATTATTTGGAAATTCCTTCCTACTCCAACAAATAAGGGTGTCCCTGCATGTATTTAATTGAGTGCAAAAGAAAGAAATTTTGGAATTATTATTAAATGCCTGCTCAACCCAGCTTTCCTTGACCATTCGATTAAAAGCAAAGTAGGATGCCCAAATAGCTTCAGATTTAAATGGACGGGGGCTATGTTTTCCTTTAAAGCAAAAGTTCACTAGTAGAAGATAATGATTAGAACCAATAGGATTAATATGAAATACCTGCAGAAGAGGGAATTGCTCTTGTAGCGGCACATGACCTATTGCCTTGTCTAGCCTTTCCCAAATGGTTGCTTGACCCTCCCCTTATTACACCAGGTGAATCCATACCTATTGTACCCCAAATCTAGGAGGGCGCAATCAGAGATGAGGTTCTGGAAATTTACAATCTTGCTCCATGCTTTCGGATTACCCTCACTCTTTTCAATAGGAGAGGCGATGTCATTGAAGTCGCCAAGACAAATCCACAACTGAGTAGTTAGGCGCTGACTAATGCTGATCACCTCCTACCAGCACCTATTTCTCTCTGTTTCATCAGTTGGACCATGAATAAAAGTAGCATACCCAAGAGTTTTAACGGCTGAGGACGATATACTGGTGTGAATGATATGAGCTGAAGAGGAAAGTATGTTAACTATCATATCCTCAAACCACGAGAGAGCCAACCCGCCACTTCTACCAATGGGGTCTACCACCCACTCTTCCTTGTAACCATACTTTTTCATTGATTTCTTCACCCTGTTATGCTTTTGCTTAGTCTCCATGAGAAAAACAATGTGGGGCTTATTCTTTGAGCATTCCGCTTTGAGGTTCCTAATTGTCAAGGCAGCACCAAGACCTTGACAATTCCATGCTAAGAGATTCATTGTGAACCAGAGGTTGGTCCCACCCAACCATCATCGGCGTTTTCAGGGAACTCAATCTTTTGAGCTAGCTAGCTATCAGGGAACTCAATCTCCTACTGCACTTCAGAATCTCTGTGCACTAGATTAATAACTCTTCGGTTCTGGCTTCGGATTTGTCGCTTTAGGCTCTGAATGCTTTGCCAAGAGCTTTTCTGTATTTCTTTTCCTTATACTGCATGTACCACTGCCGACCCATTGTCTCTAAAAGTTAGGCGCCATTTTCTGGTAGTGTCTCCAGGGAAGCTGCCAGCTCTTAATGGTCTTCTGATATCAATGCCTTGAAAATCCATCAACACTGAAGATACAGGTGGCAGGTTTAGATAAGGACTATCGCATTTTGGTCTGCGCTGACCTCCTTAGGGAATTCAACATAATACTCTTGAGCTTCCATCTGGCAAATTATATTTTCACCTAGGCCCGTCGCTTGATCTTGTGTTATAGTGCAGATTTGGGCCCTACTTACAGAAGCTACTCGGGACCCACTATGTGGCTCAGGGGAGACAATAGAAGGATGGGCTTATCTTGTGGGTCCATCTTATGATTTACATTAATGATTAACGTTGCATGTCTCTTTTGGCATCCTGTAACACACGCATCCATAACTCCCCATTCCTCATTCCTTTGTCCATGTCTTGTATCTCGCGTCGGTTATGCTTCACATTTAATTCCACAGTTTCTTTCCCTGCAAAGTCTCCATTAACGTTACTCTTCCCTTCAATTCCATTTTTATGTTTATTCCCCAAAATAGCTCTACTGCTCTCCAGCTGGCGATGCTTGCTGCTGGCGCTTGTCAGAGCTTTCTTCTCAACAAACCTCGCTTCCACCCAGCTAGTTTCATGCACAACCATCACCTCCTCAATAGTTTTCACATTAGCTGTTCCTATCCACCCACCATACTTTGCATCTTCCTCATCCCCATCATCCACTTCCTTGCTTTCTGACTCCCTTTACTGTCATGGCCTAGTCGATCACAGTTGCAGCAAAAATTATACAAATGTTCGTATCGAGGTGAGATCCAAATTGGGTCTTTGTTCTCTGTCTTGGAACCCAAAATCCAGTTACCAGTGATTCATTTAAATCCACCAATACTCTTACCCATTTGAAACTTCGAGTAAGAATACTGTTCACTTATGGATTTTCAAACATAAGAGTTTTCCCTACAGCGTAGCGTCCCCCAGGGTTACAGCATTAGCCTTATCAAAGGCTTCTAAAGGTAGGCCATGGAATTGTACCCTGAAGGGTGAAGCATGGAATTGTACTTCCTGTAAAATCATGTAATCCTCCCATACCTGAAGGCTTAAAAGTTAACCTTGAATAATAGACCATGGACTTCTTTTAAGAATACGTTGAAAATCTTCTATATTAGAAAATCTGAATAAGAAGACGAGCTGTGATCTGTCTAAGTCATGAGCCTCTACACCCTCATCCAGCTGCCATCCCTTCTTCACCATTGAGATCACCGTTAGAACATTAAGGTTCTTGGTTGTCGTAAGCTTTCCCACCAACGTACCTCCATTTAACTCAGACTTCTTCTCAAGATTCAAAATCACCTCCTTTTGCTTCTTTTGTTGACTACTTGGTCCTACCTCCATACCTCCAAACGCCTTATGAAACATACACACGCTAGCACACGCACACAACCCTAACACACAGAGAAGGAGAGAAACGAGACAGAGAAGAAAGGAAGAATCAAGAAAAAGGATTACCGGCCTCTGTTCAAATAACGAAGTCGGAAGAACACTATGGTATCACAAAAGCTTTCACGGGGAAAGAGACAAGCTTTCACGAGAAAGGTAGAAAAGCTCTCACGTGGAGAGAGAAAAGCTCTCTGGCCAATTGAGCTTAAGTTGTGTTGCTTCACAACATGAGACATGCTTTGAAATTAACTAATCCAATGTAACTGTTTTACAAGTTTTTATTATTTATTTATAATAAAAGTTTTGCAAGAAAATTGTAGGCATTGCTGGAGCTCCGGTTGTGAGTGGGGATTGCTGGCGGGTAGATGGCAAAGATGGCTTTGACAAAAGAAAAGATATGGTTATGAAAAATAAGGAAGAATGTAGTAAAATGAAAAAAGAAAAAAGAAAAATACCATTAAGCAAAAAATAAATAAGAACATTGAATTTCAATAATTTCAAAAGCACTAATTTAGAATTTTGAAATGTTGCAAAATTTGAGAAATTATTCAACTCTCTTTAGTTTTTTAAAAGTAAAAAATTCTTAACCCCCTTGCCTCCGGCGGTCGTCACCGGAGCTCTAGTGATTTTGCTGGTGACCGCGACCGGATATACTTTGTTTTTTTTTCAAATTTTTCAAGTATAAGTTGTCAATATAAATATTTGAGTTATTAATAGCAATACTAAAGTTATATAACGGGGGTCATATATATATATATATTTTAAATTTCTCAAACAAAAATTGTCAATATAAATACCTGAGTTGTTAATAGTAATACTAAAGTCCGTTTACAACTTTGTTATCCCTATTAACAGCTTAAGTATTTATATTAACAATTTTAGCATGAGAAATTTTAAAAAAATTATTAGGCCCCTAGAGCTTCGATCATCGGTAAAGTCACCGAAACTCCGGTGATTGCCGCTAAAGGGATTGAGGATTTTTTAATTAAAAAACTAGGGGCAGTTAGATAACTTTTCAAATTTTATAATATTTCAAAATTCTAAATCAATTTTTAGAATCCATTCTAAAGTCCGTTTACAAGTTTTTATTATTTATTTATAATAAAAGTTTTGCAAGAAAATTGTAGGCATTGCTGGAGCTCCGGTTGTGAGTGGGGATTGCTGGCGTGTAGATGGCAAAGATGGCTTTGACGAAAGAAAAGATATGGTTATGAAAAATAAGGAAGAATGTAGTAAAATGAAAAAAGAAAAAAGAAAAAAGAAAAAAGAAAAATACCATTAAGCAAAAAATAAATAAGAACATTGAATTTCAATAATTTCAAAAGCACTAATTTAGAATTTTGAAATGTTGCAAAATTTGAGAAATTATTCAACTCTCTTTAGTTTTTTAAAAGTAAAAAATTCTTAACCCCCTTGCCTCCGGCGGCCGTCACCGGAGCTCTAGTGATTTTGCTGGTGACTGCGACCGGATATACTTTGTTTTTTTTTCAAATTTTTTAAGTATAAGTTGTCAATATAAATATTTGAGTTATTAATAGCGATACTAAAGTTATATAACGGGGGTCATATATATATATATATATATATATATATATATATATATATATTAAAATTTCTCAAACAAAAATTGTCAATATAAATACCTGAGTTGTTAATAGTAATACTAAAATCCGTTTACAACTTTGTTATCCCTATTAACAGCTTAAGTATTTATATTAACAATTTTAGCATGAGAAATTTTAAAAAAATTATTAGGCCCCTAGAGCTTCGATCATCGGTAAAGTCACTGAAACTCCGGTGATTGCCGCTAAAGGGATTGAAGATTTTTTTAATTAAAAAACTAGGGGCAGTTAGATAACTTTTCAAATTTTATAATATTTCAAAATTCTAAATCAATTTTTTTAGAATCATTAAAATTTAATATATTTATTTATCTTTTACTAATTTTGATAGTATTTTTTTCCCTAATAAAAATGTAAAGTACTCCACATTCACAAGATTCAAAAGAAAACAGCTCACTATCATTGTCTCCGGTGGACATCTCTCGGGAGTCCTGATAATCTCTAATCATCAATCTCAATCGTCCCCCCCTAACATGGCCCCAACCTTTTGAGTGACAGAGATTGTGAGACCCAACGACTGTTTTTTATTTATTTATTTTTCATTGCCTTAATTTGTGTTGTACAGATTCTGTCAAAACTCAGAGCACAGCAGTCAAGAAAAACACAGCAGAAAAGTGCTTTTTCTCGCATTGGTTTTCTATCATTAAAAAAACTAAAAAAAACTTGTAGATGGACTCATGTTACAGCAGCACATGAAGAGAACCATTGAGGTATAATCAAACATGTGGCCACTGGCCAAAACTATCCCAACACTGCCTGGGTGGTTCCGTTGGGCTAAACATGATGGAAATCGCAAGCTATATATGACACAAAAGTCCCAATCAATTCAAGGTCTAGAGAATGGGGATAAGATCACAGGGTGATGGGGTTTCTCCAAAATTCAGCAGCACATCACAACAATGACTAGAGAGATCGAAGTGTCAAAAAAGAGAGAAGTACGAGGAAGAGAGGTAGAAGCCCATACTTGAGTACTCTGAGGATGCCGAGATCTCTAAGGATGCCAGAGATTGGGCTGCTAGGTTTTCGCCTCTATTTTTTTTTTTTTAATTTTAGAAGTTTATTTTTTTTTGGTCTTTTTCTGCCAACTAATATTAGATTTGCTGACTAGGATTAAAATATCAACGTTAAATTGCACTTAGCTCGTTTGGATTAGCTTATGGAAGCTCCATAAGTGCTTATAAATCGTGATTTACGGAATATGAAGTTGCTTTTACGGTCTACGAGGTAAATATGTGGAGGAGATTTATCTCGATTTACGTAAATCGGGCTTATATAATAAGCCCGATGTAAATAAGCTCAGGCAAACAAGCTTGAGTTTGATGAGTGGTATTTTCCGTTAGCCAAGACTAATAGCGTTCAAATTGAAGGATCGAAAATACAATTTATAAATATAAAGGGCCAATATGAAACTTGATGTAAATATAAATGACTAAATGTATACTTTAACTTTTTTTTTTATTTAATCAAGGGTTTCTCCTTCAAAGCTTAAAAGATAAAGGGTTTTTATTTCTCCAAACAAGGGCGTTTTCCAGAATTTGAACTTGTAATGCCCTCTTTACTGGGTTGAGGCCCTTTATTACCTCAACCAACAATTTGTTGGTGATATATACTATCTCTGGTTCTTAATGTAATGCCTAATTAGAGAGTTAATCTTGGATCTAATTGTAAGACATATTTCTTATATTTTTCAATATTTTCCTAATTTACCCTTATTAATACTCCTTCAACAATACTCAAAGATGAGAGAGAATGAGTAAATCAAAGTGTTGAGCTTTTTTTGCTAGAGGCACACCTAATTGCCTCTCATGGTGTATACTGAAGTTCAAGGTCTCATTCAAAGTAAAGCAGATTCTGAATTGCAATAATCTCTTACGTCTTAAACTTAATTGATTTTGGTTCTTGCTTGCACTTTATTCATTATTTTGTTAAGCTTAGTTTTAAAGATAATTAAAATGTAAGTTCTTTTAATTTCAATCAATTTTTAATTAGGTCCCTGTAATTTTTTTCCCTTTTTATCATGTCTTCATACTTTCACTTTTTTTTATCAAGTCTTTATAATTTTTTTCTCTTTTATCAGGTCCTTCTTATTTTTTAATTAGGTCCTTGTGGTTTTCTTATTATTTATTCATTAAATTCTAATAATATTCTTCTATAGATATAAAATACAATATTCATCTATAAATACTGCTACTCCATAAATAATAAATTATTATGACAACTTTATTTTAACATTATTTTTTATGAATTATTTTAATATTCTGCATAATTTTTTAATTGAAAATTTATTTATATTATTTATTTTATAATTATAATTTTTATAATTATAAAATCAGAACTATAATCATAAAATTTTCTATAAATAGAATAAATTTGTAACTAATTAATTAAGAATTAATAATCAATTATCTTAACTATATTTTTAATTATATAATTATTAATTTAAATGTATTATTATTAAATTACATTTTAATATTATTCACTTATTTAGTTTTGAAATAATTAATAAGTTAAAATCCAAAAAGCCCCTGCAAGGACATGATTAAAAAACCAGTGAAAAAATAAGAACCTAATAAAGATAAAAAAAATTCAAGGACTTCATTAAAAACAGGTGAAAATATAAGAACTTGATAAAAAAAAACTATAAGGAGCTAATTAAAAATTAATTAAAATTATAAAGATCTCAAGATTAATTATCCCTACTTTTAATTGTGTTTTTATTCTATTATGTTGTTTTTTCCCAACACCACCTTTGTGAGATGACATCTCATTCTCTTCTACTTTTTCTTATTATTGTATTTTTTTTGATACAATGGAAAAGAAAATAACTACTCTGGGCAAGCATTAAGAAACCCCTCTGGTAGGAGTGCAAAATGAAATCCAGGTGAACATGCTTATTATTCTATCTTCATTGTTTGTGCAAAAGGCAAATTATCCGCACGATAATATAGGAAAGGTGAAAGAACCAACAAATACATCATGAATTAATTTCACGTTTATGTAAAAATATTTAAACATTATCACTTTTGTGATTGTAATGGTTCACATTTCTCTCTATTCTGAAAGTAACTTTTCTTTCGTTCCCACTTCTGAAGACTGTTGAATAATTTTTAACATTTAAAAGCTTTTTTTGACAAAGAGAACTATTTGCTTTTTTTTATTATTATTTATAATTCAATTTATTGAGAACATTTTGACCATTGATCACCATCAAAAAATAATTATAGCATATGATACAGTGCATGTTTGGATTAACGGTAGAAGCTGTTTTTCTAATGTGATTTACAGTGTATAAGATAAGCTTGTGAGAGAAGTTTATAATCATCCTAAATGTCGCTGTTGATTAATGCTAATTGGTCTTCCACGCCTTTATTGTCGAAGTTTAACACATCAGCTTTATTGAAAAAAAAAGGAAAAATTATAGTCAGGTCTCAAACAAGAGATAAAATAAAGAAATGGTCTATTAAAATCTCAAAATAAAAAATGATTTCAAAAACTTGTCAATAGAACTCTTAGACTTGTCAATGAACAACTTCTTAAGTTGTTAATGAGATTATTTTTTTATTTTAAGATTTCAAGAAATCACTTTTTTATTTTACCTCTTATTTGAAATTTGACCCTAATTTCCAAAAAAAAAGTTTATACAAAATAAGGAGACAATTAGCCGCAAAGACTAACAATGCCATTGGTCAAATATCTGGTGGATGAAGAGCATTAATTAGCAGTGTTTAACTTCCCACGTGTGCAGCCCTTTCCCCATGTCCGTATTTAAACTTAGGTGAGGAGTCCATAAGGATGTTTAGGTCATGTGATCTTAAAAGTGTTTATACACGTAAATTGAAATAACATTTTTTTTATATACTTACTTCGTATACCGTAAATTACAATTAAAAATATATTTTTGAAGACTCCAATTGCTATTCTAAACAAGCACAATATCTACCATAACATCATTGGGCACTATTACAAAAAAGGACAGCTGTAACGTTTATTTTTAAATTAACTGTGACGTTTAGAAAGTGCCATATATATATATATATATATATATATATATATATATATAACACTTCCTGTAGCCCTTCCTTAGGAAAACATCATAAGAAGTGTTTTTTTAAAATAATAATTTTTTTGTTGTATTTTTTTAGAACTCTATAATTATAGTTGATAACACACTTTAAACACATTTCCATATCCACAACAAAATGAAGAAAAAAAATTACAATCAAATAACTCTAAAATTATATATATTAACCAAATCACTATTAAGTAAAATACAAGTGTTTAAAAATAAATAATTATTTTACTTATGCAACTCATTAATGTTAACAATTACTTCAACAACTAAAAATTATAACTACTACATATATTCATATACAACATATATATAATAACATTTAATTTTATCTCATTTATTTTTCAACATATAAAAATGAGAATAATTTTTTTATATTTCATAATAAATTAAAATATAAAAGATATCGAGCAAATTAAACTATTAATTACTAATAAAATTAGATTTGTAAGCTCAAAAATAAATAAAAAAAACTTACAGTGTATTGGAAGCTTGAATAGAGTGAGCTGAAACCTCAAGCGTAAATTTAAAAAAAAATTAATAAAGGAAAAAAACAAAGACAAAGTTGCATAGATGCTTAACAAAAGGTGGTTAAGAAGACAATATGTTGTACATAGTTTCAAAATATAAAAAGAGAAAAGAAAAAATGAGTGGGTACAACTTACAGGACTAAATGAAGTTATAAGGAGGATGAAATATGACTAAAATGGAGAATGAGTGGGGTCAGTTTGGTGCAAAAAATGTGACAAAAGAAATGAGGAGGGAGTGCCGAAAATAAAAAGAGGAGGAGGAGGAAATGTAAGAAGTGATAGAACAAAGGAATGCGGAAGAAGTGCAGATCAAAGTGGGGATAGTGATGAGTGACAAAAAGAAGATAAGGAGGAAATGTGGGAACTAAGAGGATAAGGAGTAATGACATGTGTTTGATGAAGAGTGGAGACTAAGAGTATAAAGGTGATGGAAACAAATTGCGGAAGAGGGAAAGATTTGAATTTTTTTTAAAAAAATTACTTTATGTGACGCTTGCTAAACCAAATGCCACACAAAGTACGTAGTAGCTGTGACACTTCTTTAAGCAAGCGTCACAGCTGCTGTTTTAGTTTTTGTTTTTTTTTAAAAAAATACCTTAGGTGGCGCTTCCTTGAAGAAGGGTCAACTAAGGTCATCAGGAAGCGCCACCTAAGTGTTTCTTTTTAAAAAAAATTCAAGAAAATCTAGAAAAAGCTGTAGTCTTTTTTTTTTTTTTTTTTAAATGCCACAAACGGTGTGCTAGTAATACCCTTTTTTTATAGTAGTGGGGTGGTTTGAATTTCCGTCTGCATTGCCCTCACCACATGCAAACCCTACTTCTCATAAATTTGTATTATATAAAGGTGCATTGCATAGTGAACTTTCATTGCTCGGAAAAGCGGCCTTCCATACCGTAATTCCATCATCAAGAGCAAACGTATATATCTTTGCAACGATGGTTTGGCGGATTACAAGGGCCAGAGACTGGTGTACCTCATGATGGCGGCGGCTGAGCCTACCACCGATGTCAACAACAACCATGATATGGTTACGGTGACATTGATTCGACTCAAGGAGTTGGTGTCTCTGACCTATGGAAACAACGTGGCGCGGCTAGGAGCTTGTTATATACGGATGCCTTGAGGGGCTTAGTTTCACCAGTACAAGCTCGACTCTGTCGAATCTTTCCTGAGTATTGTATGTCCTATTAAATTTTGAATAAGATATGAGAAATGCCTCAAAATCTCTCCGTTTTCTGTTACTAAAACAGGGGAGTCCATCCTTACAAACATATCTGTATATGTGTGTGTGTATAACAGCAATGTGATGGAAGATGCTCCTCGTCTAGGCATAGCTCCTCATTTTCTTATAATGTTGTGGAAGAAGAGGATGATAAGGAAAGTGTGAAAGAGAGAGGAGAGATATGGGGTTACACTGGAAGGAGTTAGAAGGAAAAGATGGTCCCACTGAAACTTAACTCTGTTATTTCTTATTTAAAAGTTTTAAGCCACCATATTCTCCCGCTTACAACATTCTCAATCTCACTGTCCACAGTAGCAGCCTCTTGCCCTTGGAAAATGCCACTGTTGATATTACCATTGTTGCTCAGGTAAATATATCTTCAAGTTCTTCAGTTCAATACATTTACACACACTATTTCTGGCTTTGAAAATTAATTTAAGTGAAACTGTGCGTGCATCATGAAACGTATTGTTTTGACTCATTGTGAAGATGCCTTCCAGAACAGCGAAAACAATGTTGTTTTGCTCATCCCCAACCTTCAGTCGGATTCCTAATGCCGACCCGATCCCCAATCTCAACTCGTACGTAGACCGGACATGGAGCCACTGCCGCCCATAATCCCAGGCGACTTTCCAGCATTCCAGAGCATGTTTCCAGGAGGTCATGATGGTAGAATGTCAGGATACAATTGGAGAAGCGTATGTACTTAATTATTACTCTGTTACCAAGCCAAAAATGAAATTGAAAAATTTTAATTCCAAAAATAAGAACTAGACAGTAAATTTTGCCTGGAATGTTACTTGTAATTACAATTGAAGATATGACATCGGCATAGTGCAATTCTTTATTCCCTTCTGATCCAAGGACAAAATGTGTGGAGTTTGCTATCAATGACACAACGCCGCCAAACCTTGATGTTCACCCCGTCCTGATTCAGAAGGTTGTCCACCCATATATGGAACGTTCTTTTGGGTGCATATAAAGCTCTCAAAGTAGCTATCAAATATATATTCTATATATAATACTCAAAATATATAAAACAAATAATGCACGGATAATTATAGAACCCAATGAAGTCAAGATGATCATGTCAAAATTTGATTTTAGGATCTTTATTTTCTTTGCAAAAAAGAGCAATCAGGTATATATCAGGGCAGAAATTAAGCAGTTCATCCATAAGATCAATAAAAGAACACATGATTATGAGATTCAAATAGATGGACAAAAAGTAAAGTTTGCATCAATCAAAATTACTATCATGTTATCCTTGAAAATAAAAGAACATAACATATTCAAGTCACTAGGTAGAGGAGGATCCAGCAGATGCCTTATATTGGAATAAATACAAAAATAATTTTTAAATATATAATATATAAGCTCAAAAATTGAGAGTATCATAGAAGATTTTATCAATAGTGCCCTAATCATTGTAACTTTCCACACCATATCTCATGACATGAGAATTGAAAAAGAAGAAAATGAGAATAGAAGAAAATAACTTAGGATTCTTCTAATATGAAGATGAGAAATAGCGATGGTTTAATAATAACGTCATCCATTAAGGAACCCTTAAATAATAAGTAAGTGTAAGTATATTTCAACGTTAGCCGGACCAGACCGAACGGTCGGACTGTGGGCTGGAGACTCAGACGGCTCGTTCTTCAGTTGAAAACTGTTTTAAGGATTGGGTAGCTTTGAGCCGACAAGAACCAGCTTTCAAGCCGGAATCCATCATCCAGCCGGAAACCGGAGTGAGTTTTGAAAAATCGGACAGTTCAACTTATGGTGGTCTACTTGCAGTCTTGCATTGGAGAAGAAAGTGGAAGAAGAAGGAATGGGGAGAAAAAACCAGCAAAAAATCCAGTACATACTTTTGTGTTTTATCTTTAATAACAACGGAAATAATGGAACAAAATTAACAATGAAACCAAAACATGAAAACCTGAACCACTTGCTAGCTATGGCTATCAAACAAGATGGAGTTGTCTGGCAAAAAAAAAAAAAAAAAAAAAAAACTGGAGTTAGACAAAGAAGAAAGATGGAGTAGACTTAAAGGGTAAAAGGATAACAGGCGAAGCCACAAGTCTCTTGAAGGAGGATGAAGCAACACCTTTCTCTTTCTTATGCAAATCGTACTGCACACAAAGGGTTTCTCATTTCTCAATGTAAATAAATTTGATTTATCACCTTTTACTCTGTCAGTCAATCACAGCCCCACACATTCACCGGAGCATGGAGCATTTGAAATTTTTTAACCCCAGGCCGAGCTCCTCACATTAACCAATGCGCATCCTTTAGGTTTCAATTAGCTTGTTTGAATTAGTTTATGGAAATTCCATAAGTACTTATAAATCATGATTTACGGAATACGAAGTAGCTTTTATGGTTTATGAGGTAATTTTTAATTACGGTCTACGAGGTAAATATGTGGAAAAGATTTATCTCGATTTACTTTATCTCGATTTACGTAAATCGAACTTATATAATAAGCCCGATTCAATTAAGCTTGGCTAAACGAGCAAAATGTTTTCTCTTTATTTTTTTGTTTCTTTTTTTATTTTTTATGTTTTTAGTTTTTAAGTTATGAATTAATTTATTCCAAAAATTATAATTTTTTTTTATAAAAACAGATTTTATCATTATAAAAAAATGCTACCAAAAATTTATAATAGTTTTAGTATATTTTTATTTATGTATTTTTATTTTGAAATTTTTTATTGTAATGTTATAGTGTTAATAATTAGACTTACTATAATATTATTTGTTTATATATTATTATATATACATATAATTATTTTTATCTAATAATTACATGACCGGCTCAACTAAACGATTTAACCGATTCGACCGTTTGAACCATGACCTGCCAATCTTCAGCTCAACGTCCGGTCTGGCTTTTAAAACATTAACTATAAGACCTAGACTACGCTATTTATAACCTCTTATCAATGTATGTAATAGCTTACTAACTACGTAGGTAACCTTAAACCAAATTTCTATCCGAATCATGCAAGCCACAATCAGGAGATATTTTATTTAAAACAATGATAAGATAATATCGAGATATAATTTTTATTAAATAAAATATGTAATCATAAATAATAAAATATCTAACCATATGCGCAGAAATAGTTGTTAGCATTGAGCACTGGAGAGGAGAGACTTGTCAATAAAATAAAGCAATGTAAAGAAGATATGTGATAATTATTGAAAAAACTTTATAGTGTCAAAGATTGTAACATAACAACCAAGAAAGTCTAAAGTTTGGCAAGCAGTCCTTGTGTGGCTGCATGATAAAGTAGAAAAGATAAAGGGGAATGGGTGAAAAAGGATGAGCATGAAGTGGAGAGGGGCATTATATTATTTGTACCATTGTGTTCAAGTAATTGAATGGTATAATCAATTCATGTTTCTCAAAACCACAAACGATATTTCCTCAAATAAGTTACAAGGATAATGAAGATGCAAAGAAATCAAGTCTCCTTCTCATTTTTTTATATTTTTTGAACTCCTTTTTTGGATGGAGAGAAAATGATGGAAGAAAGAAAACTAAGGAACAAAATAAGAGGATAAATGGGTTTTTTCCTGTTTGGATGAGGAAGGAAAAGTGGGGATAGCACCCCATTTTCTTCTCAAACTTTCTCTCCAAATATGAGTAGATTTTAAAGCGAAAACTCAATTTCCAAGTTTGTCTTTGAATCTGCAGCGCCAACACTCCCCTCCTCTTTTCTTCGTTCAATGAAGCTGTGCCTTCATTATGACAATTACATAAACATGTTTTCAGTTTGGATCACAGTAACTTATTTTTTTTAAGGAAAAGTATAAGAAAATACTATTTAAACTTTAAAATTGCAAATCAATCTTATTGTTTATAAGAGTATAGGTATTAACTACTTTTGTTAGCCATTGACAACTCATTTTAGTAGAAAATTATTAATTTGAGATTTTAAAATTCAAGTAGCGTTGTTTTTATGAATATGATAAAGTATATTTAATAAAACAATGTATATTTTTACAATTGTTAAAGTTTCCTGAAAAATATCCTAAATAAAATATCTACATGTATCACTCTTTTAATATGCCACCGTTGATATTACAATTGTTGCTCGTGTAAATATATCTTCAAGTTCTTCAGTTCAATGCATTTACACACACTATTTCTGGCTTTGAAAATTAATTTAAGTGAAACCGTGCGTGCATCGTGAAACGTATTGTTTTGCTTCATTGTGAGGATGCCTTCCAGAACAGCGAAAACAATGTTGTTTTGCTCATCCCCAACCTTCAGTCGGATCCCTAATGCCAACCCGATCCGCAATCTCAACTCGGACGTAGACCGGACATGGAGCCATTGCCGCCTATAATCCCAGGCGACTTTCCAGCATTACAGAGCATGCTTCCAGGAGGTCTTGATGGTAGAATGCCTGGAAACAATTGGAGAAGCATATTTACTTGATCATTACTCTGTTGCCAAGCAAAAAATCAAATTGAAAAATTTTAATTCCAAAAATAAAAACTGGACAGCAAATTGTGTGTGGACCATCACTTGTGTAACGAATTGCCCCACCCTACTGGGCACTGGCGGTCCGGACCAACCGCCACCCTCATTGGGCATTGAGTTGGCCAGAAAATGTCTCCACCCTATGGGGATTTATTCTCCTAGGTGCATACTACGCCACAGGAGATGCCTCCCTAGAGACTCAAGGCCGTAACTCGGGGCTTGAGTCACGTCTTAAGAGCTCCCTGGTAACCATTTGCACTAGTGCAAGTGGTTACCAAGTGGCTCTTAGGGCTCGTACTTAACCCCATATTGAATGTTCGAGCTCTTAGAGAGGCATTTCTTGTGGCATAGTATGCAGCCAGGAAAGTAAATCCCCATAGGATGTGGACAATTCCTGGCTAGCTTAGTGCCCAGTGATAATGTGGGTTGGTCTGAACCACCAGTACTCAATAGGGTGGGGCTGTCCGTTACAACTTGTAAATTGTAATTCTAATTGAAGATATAACATTAGCATCGTACAATTCTTTATTCCCTTCTAATCCAAGGACAAAATGTGTAGAGTTTACTATCAATGACAAAGCGCCGCTAAACCTTGATGCTCACCCCCTCCTGATTCAGAAGGTTGTCCACCTATATATGGAACGTTCTTTTGGGTCCATATAAAGCTCTGAAAGTAGCTATCAAATATATATTCTATGTATGATGCTCAAAACATATAAAACAAATAATGCACGGATAATTATAGAACCCAATGAAGTCAAGATGATCATGTCAAAATTTAGGATCTTTATTTTCTTTGCAAAAAAGAGCAATCAAGTGTATATCAGGTCAGAAATTAAGCAGTTCATCCATAAGATCAATAAAAGAACACATGATTATGAGAATCAAATAGATGGGCAGAAAGCAAAATTTGCATCAATCAAATTTGCTATCATGTTATCCTTCTAGAAAATAAAAGAACATAACATATTCAAGTTACTAGGTAGAGGGGGATCCACTAGATGCCTCATGTTGGAATAAATACAGAAATAATTCCTAAATATATAATATATAAACTCAAACATTGAGAGTAGCAACAGAAGAATTTATCAATAGTGCCCTAGCTATAGTAACTCATGCATGTCATATCTCAAGACATGAGACTAGAAAAAAGGGAAAATGAGATTAGAAGAAAATAACTCAGGATTCTTTTAACATGAAGATGAGACACATCGATGGTTGGGGAATAACGTCACCTATCAAGGAGCCTTTAAAGAGCAAGTAAGTGTATTTCAACGTTACTACTATAAGACCCGGCCTACGTTATTTATAACCTCCTATCAAGGTATGTAATAGCTTACTTGCTAGGTAGGTCACCTTAAACCAAATTGCTATTCGAATCATGCGCAAGCCACAATCAGAAGATATTTTATTCAAAACAATGATAAGATAATATCGAGATGTAATTTGTATTAAATAAAATATGCAATCATAAATAATAAAATATCTAACCATATGCGCAGAAATAGTTGTTAGCATTGAGCACTGGAGAGGAGAGACTTGTCAATAAAATAAAGCAATGTAAAGAAGATTTGTGATAATTATTGAAAAAACTTTATAGTGTCAAAGATTGTAACATAACAACCAAGAAAGTCTAAAGTTTGGCAAGCAGTCCTTGTGTGGCTGCATGGTAAAGTAGAAAAGATAAAGGGGAATGGGTGAAAAGGACGAGCATGAAGTGGAGAGGGGCATTATATTATTTGTACCATTGTGTTCAAGTAATTGAATGGTATAATCAATTAATGTTTTCTCAAAATGAGAAAGCCACAAACGATATTTCCTCAAATAGGTAACAAGGATAATGAAGATGCAAAGAAATCAAGTCCCCTTCTCATTTTTCTATTTTTTTTTGAACTCCTTATTTGGATAGAGAGAAAATGATGGAAGAAAGAAAACTAGGGAACAAAATAAGAGGAGAAATGGGGTTTTCCCTTTTTGGATGAGGGAGGAAAAGTGGGGATAGCACCCCATTTTCTTCTCAAGCTTTCTCTCCAACTATGGGTAGATTTTAAAGCGAAAGTTCAATTTCCAAGTTTGTCTTTGAATCTGTAGCGCCAACACTCCCCTCCTCCTTTCTTTGTTCGCTGAAGCTGTGCCTTTATTATGACAATTACATAAACATGTTTTTAGTTTGGATCACAGTAACTTATTTTTTTAAGGATAAATATAAGAAAATACCACTAGAACTTTAAAATTGCATATCAATCTTATTGCCTACAAGAGTGTAGATATTAACTACTCTTGTTAGCCATTGACAACTCATTTTAGTAGAAAATTACTAATTTGAGATTTTAAAGTTCAAGTGATAGTTTTTTTTATTTCTTTCTTTTTTTATGAAAATGAGCATGTATATTTAATTAAAAAAATGTTATTTTTACGTTGTTAAAGTTTCTCCTAAATAAAATATCTACATGCATCAATCTTTTAAAATATGTGTGTGTGTGGCTGTACATGTGTACATGATAAGTAAAATATTTGCATATTCATTTTCCCTTATATGATGATTTTGTGGACTATATTTGAGCTGAATGTAATCAATTTGGATGTAATTAATAAATAAATAATGATTTTCTTACAGCCATGGATAGTATCGGATTAAAAAGAATTAAAGAAGGCATTTAAGGGAAAGTTACTATTCATGCGGTACTATTCATGTGGGTACTGTTCACTGTAGCAGTTTCACTGTAGCGGACCATTGCGGTTTACTGTAGCGGACGGTGTGTGGAAGTGGGGCGGTTCAGTGCGGGTTACTGTAGCGGACGGTGTAGTCGGGTCACTGTAGCAGTGCGGTTCACTGTAGCAAATCACTGTAGCAGTCCGAAAATGAAGCCTATAAATAGAGCTTCTTGGTACCCTAAAATGAGGAGGAAGGAAGAAGAAGGAAGAGAGAGAGAGAGAGAGTTTCTATTTTAGAGAGAGAGTTGTTATTTTTAGAATTTATTTCTTGCATTTTTTTACTTCTTGCATGACTCCTACATGGATGGTTTTACCTCCTATATGGAAGGCCTAGATAGTCCTCATTTATGGATGGTATAGGTTGCCACCTACATGGATGGTTTTACCTCCTATATGGTAGGCTAGATTTTCCATTTTCATGCATCTTGTAGTAGTATTTTTATGTTTTTGTAATTAATGTTTATGCAATATTTATGATGTTTGGAATATATTTTGGTTTTGTTTTTTAATTTTATCATGAGCTAAATTTTCCTTTTCCTAGGGTGATGACGTAGCTTACTAATGACGGATTGAATCTTAACTTATTAAATCTAGTTTTAATTTTTCCTTCATGATTGAGTTTTAATTATTGCTCTTAATGCTTACAATTGATTGGCCACCTTTTGGATGATTTTAATATGCATGTTGAGACCGGAAGGAGATACATGTGTGTGGATCCTATAATTAAAACCATAATTTACATATGAAATAGGAATATATTCATATGGGTTGTGTAGTCTTAATTGAGTTCCATAAATCTTAATGCATGATTGATTGCTTAAATTCATATAGGAATATATTGGGTTAGCAATTAATTATAGAATTACTTGACCTTGGAAAAGGCTAGTAATTAAAATAGGAAAACTCGACTATCAATCATGTGGAATAAATTGGAATAGAATAGATAAGTGATTCAATCCGGAATTTATTAAGTGAAATCTAAGGATTTTTCTCATATTTGTCTTTATATCACTTGTATTCATATTTTATCATTTCTATCTTGCAATCTCAATCACAACTAATCAACCGACTAAATAGAATTAAAATTATCAATTTTGGTACTTAGTGATCAATCCTCGTGGGAACGATACTCTACTCACTTCTATATTACTTGATTACGACAGTGTATACTTGCACTTCTAAATACACCATCCTACACTCGTAACAAGTTTTTGGCGCCGTTGCTGGGGATTGTCATTAATATCAATACCAAGTAATTTTAATATTAATTTGGTCTTCATATTACATTTTTTGTGTCTTTTGTTTCTTTTCAGTTTTTTGCTTAGTATATGACCAGATCGAAGAAGACTGAATTACAACCTTGTGATTCTAAGATCGAGAGAATTTATCGAAGAAATCGGAGAGTTCGAAAGCAGTCTACTTCAATCAATTCAATGGCAAATCCGGAAGGAGAAGCAGCAGATACCAAAACACTCCGTGATTATGCAACACCAACAGTCATGGAGACAACTTCTGGAATCAGAAAACCACTAGTAGCCGCCAACAATTTTGAAATCAAGCCTGCAATTATCCAGATGGTGCAAGCCAATCAGTTTGGTGGTTTATCAACAGAAGATCCCAACACACATATAGCCAGCTTCCTAGAAATATGCGACACATTCAAGCATAATGGTGTTACTGATAATGCCATTAGACTTAGACTTTTCCTTTTCTCACTCAGGGATAAGGCTAAGAGCTGGTTACATTCTTTACCAGTGGGAAGCATAACTATGCCTTGGCACAGAAATTTTTAGCGAAATACTTTCCGTCAGGAAAAACTGCAAAATTGAGGAATGAAATTACCTTATTTTCCCAGCATGAACTAGAAAGCCTTTATGAAGCCTGGGAAAGATACAAGGAGTTGCTAAGGAGATGTCCTCATCATGGGTTACCAGATTGGTAGACACTGCAAACATTCTACAATGGGATGACGCATACCACCAGAATTCTTGTAGATGCTACAGCTGGAGGATCTTTAATGGGAAAAAAATCTAGATGATGCCTACAATTTACTTGAGGAGATGGCAACAAATGCATATCAATGGCCTTCTAAACGTCATAATTCAAAGAAGGTACTTGGAGTGCACAAGCTGGATATCCTTACAACTTTATCTTCTCAAGTTGCATCTATATCCAAGCAAGTGAGCTCATTGACTAGTCAAGCAAATGCAATCAGTACTCCTCATGAAACCTGTGACTGATATGGAGGACCTCATATGAGTACGCAAAGTCAAGATGGACAGTCATCCATACCTTCTCAGTCGGAGCAAGCTCATTATATCGGAAATCAAAGAAATGACCCATTCTCAAACACTTATAATCCAGGTTGGCAGAATCATCCAAACTTTGGTTGGAGGAATAATCAAAATGTGTTCAAACCGCAAGGGAACTACCAGCAACAAGATCTTCAACCACCAAATCCACCACAGCAAAAAGTGAATGTGGAAGATGCATTGGCTCAGCTAACCATGAATACATCCCAATTCATGGCTAGGACTGATGCAACACTTAAAAGCCAGGAAGCCTCGATAAAGAACTTGGAGATCCAAATGGGCCAAATTGCAAATATGCTGAATTCCAGACAACCAGGTACTCTTCCAAGTGACACTGAAAAAAACCCAAGAGAGCATGTGAAGGCTATTGCATTAAGGAGTGGGAAAGAATTGAAAGATCCTGTATTTCTACATAAGAATGACGGAGAAAAGAAAGAAAGTGAACAAGAAAAGAAGGAGGAAGCATAGAAACCTCAAGAAGATGATGTGGTACCAGGAAGAATCAGCTTTCCAGATAACCCTCCTCCATATGTACCTCCAGTTCCATACCCTCAGAGACTTGTGAAGGCAAAGCTAGACAAGCAGTTTAAAAAGTTTCTGGAGGTTTTCAAAAAGTTACATATCAACATCCCTTTTGCAGACGCTCTTGCCCAAATGCCCAGTTATGCAAAATTCATGAAGGACATTCTCTCAAATAAGCGTAAGCTGGAGGAATTTGAGACAGTTGCACTTACTGAGGAGTGCAGTGCCATTCTGCAAAAGAAACTACCACAAAAGCTGAAAGATCCAAGAAGCTTTTGCATACCTTGCACCATAGGTCAATGTAACTTTGAAAGAGCACTTTGTGACCTGGGAGCAAGTGTAAATCTCATGCCCTTATCTGTCTACAGAAAACTTGGTCTTGGAGAGGTGAAGCCTACCACAGTTTCACTACTTCTTGCTGATCGATCAATTAAACATCCAAGGGGTGTCTTAGAAGATGTTCTGGTGAAGGTAGACAAACTCATATTTCCAGCTGATTTCATCATTCTCGACATGGAAGAAGACCAAGAAATTTCTATCATTCTTGGGAGGCCATTCCTAGCAACTGGGAGAACTTTAATAGATGTGCAACAGGGAAAGTTAACTTTATAAGCTCAAGATGACCAAGTATCTTTTAACATTTTTAAGGCTTGGTCATGTCCAAATGAAGGTGACACCTGTTACAGAGTAGATACATTAACCAGATGCACAAAAGACGTGGTGAACAAAAGCTGCATGAATCAACCACTTGCAATGAGAATAGTAGATGTTTCGAAATCAACTAATCCTGAAGTGTACAGAGAATATTGGGTAATAAAAGCCTTAAATTATGACTTAAAGGCAGCTGGTAAGAAGAGACTTCTCTAACTCAATGAGCTTGAAAAATCCAGACAACAAGCTTATAAGAATGCAAAGTTATACAAGGAGAAGACAAAAATGTGGCAGGATAAAAGAATTTTGAGGAGAGAGTTCACGTCAGGACAAAAAGTTCTGATATGCAACTCAAGGTTAAAGCTCTTTCCGGGAAAGTTGAGATCAAGGTGGTTAGGACCTTTTACTGTGGTTCAAACATGGCCATATGGAGCTGTGGAGATTCAAGACGGTGATCGAAAATTCAAAGTAAATAAGTAAAGGCTGAAAGAATATAATGACGGTGCACTCAACACTTTGAAAATTGTCATCACTTTGGAGGAAACAACAGGTAAGTCCTAATTTTTTTTTAAAAATAAAATAAAAAAATAAAAAAATTATTGGTTTGGTCTTTGTCTAGCTAAAGACGTTAAAGAAGGGCGGCTATTTGGGAGGCAACCCAAAACTTCTTTTCCTTAATCTTTCATTTTTATTTCTTACTTACTGAAGCACACAAAACTGCATCTTTAAATTTTAGTCTCATCATGGAGGAAATTATTGTAAAGCTTAAGAACAGGTTCCCTACTCTTCCCAAAGATGTGCTTAGGAAGATCTATAGCTGTCGACTTAAAAGAATGAAGACATTCAAGCGTTTGGGCCTTCCTGAGGATGTCCGTTGGATCATTGAAACTAAGGTACGTTTAATAGGTGAGATTCATGATTCATTTATTAAACCTATGTTAGGTATGGGAAGAAGCTCTTACTCTAAAAAGAGAAGAGCTAAAAGAATGAAGGTTTGTCCTAAATGTGCAAGGTGGAATTGTGATCAGCGCTGTAGGAGCAAAGGTATGGTTTCTATAAATCGAGAAGATAAAATTCAATTTATAAAGGATGGACTGAGTAAGGAGTCATTGGATGATATCATTCAGACTCTTGAGACGCATCCTAGTGGCGATGTTCATCGTGTACTTTTTGATTTATTTGACATATTCAACAAAGAAAAAGAGCGCTATCGTCTTGGGAATCTGACGTTAAAAGACCCTGTTTGCCAGTTTATAAGAAAAATGGATGGGAAGCAAATCCTCGATTCATAGAAAGCGTTTAAGCCGTTACTGGACGTAAAACCAGAGGAAGATGTGAGCCACAATCACAATTACTGTACATAATCTTGCTTTTGTCAATCTGTCTTATCTTTTTCAGTAACTTTTGACTTTCTTTACTCACTTTACTTAATTTCTTGGCACAGTGGCCCATTGGTCATTCGTGTCAGAAATGTTTTTTCAAATTTTTTTTGAAAAATATGTTATTTGCATGATTTTGTTGTCACTGTTTTTGTAATATAAATATGTAATCTTCCATTTATAAAAAAACACAAAATGTCTGAGAGAGAAAAAGAGAGGAGTGGTATCACTCTAAAATGCAGTTTTAAATCTATATGCATTTTTGGTGAAACTGACTCAGGAAAGGATGGAGAGTTTATACCTGCAGCACAAGAACTGGGACGTGCACTAGCCGCTAGGAAAATCAACTTTATCTACGGGAGAGGTCTCGAGGTCCTGAAGTTAAGTATGGCTATTCCTGCAACCATTAATGGTAGCAAGGGTTTGTGTGTAAGGATAAAGGAGTTAGAACATCACTTCTTCTTCTTAGGCCAAGAGTTAGGGGTTTCAAGTCTGCCTGAACGAATGTGATGTATGTTTTACCGTGCTGATGCTTTTATCGCTCTACCCGGTGGTTTTGAAACGTTGGATAGGATCTCTAGCATTGCATATTGGGCTAAACTGAACTTTCATAAAAAACCATTAGGATTGTTAAATGTTAATGGTTTTTATGATAACCTGTTGTCTTTTCTTGATCATGCTGTGGAAACAGGATTCATACCCTAAGCGACTCGTCATTCCATCATTCACTAGTGCAAAATAGCATTTTTAGACCGCATTATTTAGACCGGTTATTACGGATAAGGTCTAAAAGAAACACGCGGTGGCAATTCCGTAATTAAAAGCAATGTTTTAGACCGGTTGTCTAAAACACCGGTCTAAAAAAATCTTATTTAGACCGGTTATACAAACAACCGGTCTCAAAAACAAATTAAGACCGGTTGTTTAAATAACCGGTCTTAAAAGTCAATAATTTAAGACCGGTTATTTAAACAACCAGTCTGAAAATAAATTATTAAAATGAATAAAAAAATCACGATATTATTAAGACCGGTTTTTTAAATAATCGGTCTTAAAAGACAATAATTTAAGACCGGTTATTTAAACAACCGGTCTGAAAAACAAATTATTAAAATGAATCAAAAAATCACTTTATTATTAAGACCGGTTATTTAGATAACCGGTCTTAAAAGTACTTTTAAGACCGGTTATCTAAATAAACGGTTTTAAAAGTCTGATATTCAAACTTAGATCGGCCGCGAAAGTTCATTTCATCAGTTACGTTTCACTTCCCCCTCTGCTTCCACCGCCGTGAACTGCTCAAGTCCAATGCAGTAGGTGATATTCCGCCGTATTCTCCTGCCACCCTTCCAGTCGCCGCCGCCACTTCCACCTTCTTTCCCATATTCTGTTGTCGGCGTTTGAAACTCCCTCCTTCTCCGTTCGTACTTGCCGTTGCTGCGAAGAAGTCACCGTGAGTACCATCGTGAAGGGAGGCTGAGCATCTTATTTCTCCAGCCTTTATCTCACTCCGACGTGTTTTCCAGCCACTGCTGCCCCTCTCCTCCTGCGCCTCAAGCCACGATCCAAGTTACTTCAAACAGGTAATGTCCCCTGTCTCAATACTCCGTATAAGTAGACATTGTGTATTCACTGTCTGTCCAAGAATATAATCTGTACTATAATTGAACTAGAAATTAAAATAGAAATGGAGAAAAAATGAAATTTACTCTGATGGAAATTAATTGGTGAAGCTTAATTAACGGTGTCCTGAATTGGTGTGATTTGATTATTTGAGGATCAGGGTACTGTGTCCACTAGGGATAAAGTATTAAAAGATACATGCATACCCTAATGATTGTATATTGTATAGAAAAGAGCATACAGAGAAAGAGCAGTGTCCGATATGTGAAACCCCCAGATACAAATCAAATAAGGCCCCTGCAAAAGTGTTGTGGTATCTTCCTATCATACCGAGGTTCAAACGGCTGTTTGCTAATGAAATTGATGCCAAAAATTTGAGATGGCATGCAGATGAGAGGATTTCTGATGGAAAGCTTCGACATCCAGCTGATTCTTCTCAGTGGAAGAAAATTGATCAGTTGTTTCCTGACTTCAGTAAAGAGCCTAGGAATCTTAGGCTCGGGCTTAGCATGGATGGCATGAATCCTTACGGTAGCCTAAGCAGTATACATAGTTCATGGCCTGTTCTGTTGGTAATTTACAACTTATCTCCTTTGTTATGTATGAAACGAAAGTACATCATGTTGTCTATGTTGATTTCAGGACCAAAACAACCCGGAAATGACATAGATGTTTACTTAGAACCCCTGATCGAAGACTTGAAAGAGTTGTGGGACGAAGGTGTCGTCGTTTTTGACGCGAACAAGAAGGAGATGTTTAAAATGTGAGCCTTCATCTTTTATACTATAAATGACTTCCCTGCTTATGGAAACTTGTCAGGATATAGCGTTAAAGGCCACAAAGCTTGTCCTATTTGTGAAGAAGGCACATGCTACCATCAACTTCAACATGGAAGAAATACTGTTTATCTTGGTCATAGGAGATTCCTTAGACGGGACCACCCATATCGCAGATTAAAGAAGGCATTTTTTGGTGGCCAAGGGTTTGAAGATGCTTCAGAGGCTTTGACTGGGGAGAAAGTGTATGAAAAGGTCAAAAATATCAATGTCATCTTCGGTAAGACTTCAAAGAGTCAAAATGAAAAAAATATATGGAAAAAGAGGTCTGTTTTCTTTAACCTTCCATATTGGCAGAATCTTGATGTCAGACACTGTATTGATTTCATGCATGTGGAGAAAAACGTGTGTGATAGTATTGTTGGGACACTACTCAACATACAAGGAAGTTCTAAGGATGGTGTTAAGGCAAGATTAGATTTGCAAGAAATGGGAATACGGGCAGACTTACATCCGAGGCCACATGGTAAGAGAACTTTTTGTTCTCCAGCTTCTCATACTTTGTCCAAATATGAGAAACGAAGTTTTTGTGAGTGTTTACATGGCATCAAAGTTCCCTCAGGGTATTCTTCAAATTTTAAGAAGCTTGTGTCTATGAAAGACTTGAAGTTAGTAGGGCTGAAGTCTCATAATTGTTATGTCTTGATGCAACAACTACTCCCAGTGGCTATTCGAGTCATCGCCGAATATGATCTTCAACACATATTGACCAGACTTTGTTTCTTCTTCAATGCGATTTGTAGTAAAGTCATTGAGACAGAAATGTTGGATGAATTGGAAGATGAAGGTTACCTGATCTTGTGCCAGCTTGAGAAGCTTTTTGTTCCTTCCTTTTTTGACATCATGGTACATCTAGTTATTCATCTAGTGAGGGAGATAAAATTGTGTGGGCCTATCTATTTTCGATGGATGTACCCAATTGAAAGAACTATCAAAATCCTAAAAGGATATGTGAAGAACCCTAACTGTCCTGAAGCTTCTATTGTTCAGAAATATGTTTCTGAAGAAGCCATGGAATTCTGTCAACATTATTTGCCAAATGTAGGACATATCGGCCTTCCTAAACGACATGATGAAGAAGGGGGTAGGCGCGGGGCTACCGTTAAGAGTATGGATCCTGATGAATTACAACAAGTCCACTTGTACATTTTGAATAATGTTGATGCAGTTCAAGATTACATAAATGCTCATAAAGAAATTGTACGGAAAGCGAACAGTCGATTGACTGAACAAAGGTTAATTAGGGAGCATACCAGGACCTTTGCACATTGGTTTAAACACAAGGTTGACGGAGAAGAATGTGTTTCTGATACAATTAAATGGCTAGCACGTGGTCCTGAGTTTGATGTCATAAGTTGGACTTCGTTTGTGATCAATGGGTATACCTTTTACACAAAGTCCCTGGATGATAGTAGCGCTGTCCAGAACAACGGTGTTATGTTAGTAGCTGAATCTATGCACTTCTCTAGTTCAAAAGATAAGAACCCTACATTGGCAGCCTTACCTTATTATGGGGTTATTGACGAGATTTGGGTGGTTGACTATGTTAAAATTAAATTTCCCATTTTCAAATGTAAGTGGGTTGATGTCAATAATGGAGTGAGGATCGATAAGTCAGGGTTTACATTAGTTGATCTGAACAACAAAAGTTTTGGAGATGAACCTTTCATTATGGCCGATCAAGCGAAACAAGTGTTCTATATTATTGATCAAGCAAATAAAATGTGGTCTGTAGCTCTCCAAGGAAAAAGGGTAATCGATATTGAAGAGGAAAGTCGTTCAAATTATGATCTTCTCGAGACCCCTTCTTTTTATAGGGGTCTTCTTGTATTAAACGAAGAAGATGAAGCTGATAATGAACACGGCACAAGAAATGATCATCGTGAAGGGATATGGGAGGATATCTCTTTATAAATCTACTTTAAATGTTAGCTATCTATTTAAAGTCATTATCTTTATAACTTATATGCAGATTATATATATAGTTATTTACAATATTATCAGCCTAGGCTCGACTGACTTTACCGAGGAGGTAATAAATGTATATTTCAAATATTTTGTATTACTTTATTGTTTTTAAGTTAGTAAGTTAATGTTTTGTTTGGCTTCGGTGTTACACATACAGATGTTTGATCTTGCTGATCCCTTTCCTGAAGAAGATATTGATTTCATCCGCAATTGTTGTGCTGAATTCATTTATGAGCTTTTACAAGATTAGTAAGTTTTTGAATCCGATTTATGTTATTCTAATAATACTTATGGTTTTTATATATATCTAACTTAGTTTATATCTCTGTTTAGGACAAATTCTTGGATATTGGCGATACTAGTTGGCTGTTAATTCAGGCAGGGGATCATTATTGTAAATTTTCCTCTACTTTTTTCATTTCTCTATAAAGCTTAGGATTTTTTTTATAATGTTCAATCTTTTATTGTTGAGAGTTGAGGATTGTAAGGGCCAATTGTTTCTGGAAATAAAAATGTTGTTGTCACTGCTTCTGATTGTCAATATATACATATATGCATGTGTATGTAATGTGGCACAGGGGGGATGTTGTTGAATATGGCTTACTGGCCTGGGTAAGATTGAAACAAATAAAACGAAAAAAAACAAAACAAAATTTTTAGACCGGTTCTAAGAATAACCGGTCTTAAATATGAATTTAAGACCGGTTATTAAGAGAACCAGTCTTAAAATATTACACTTTAAGACCGGTTCTAAGAATAACCGGTCTTAAATATATATTTAAGACCGGTTATTCTTAGAACCGGTCTTAAATTGTTATGTTTTTTTCTAGTTATTAAACTTTAAGACCGGTTGTTGTAGAACCGGTCTTAAAAGTTCATATTTAAGACCGGTTTTTTAACCGGTCTAAAAAGTTTAATACCTTTTAGACCGGTTGTATCAAGACCTGTTTTAGAACCGGTCTAAAATATCATTTTTAACGGTCTTAAAAGTGATTTTTGTACCAGTGATTTCTGCACCAACTGCTGATCAACTACTAGATAAACTGCAAACCTATGAACCTCAACCAGATCTATTAGTAAAAGAAAAAGGTGGGCAATCTTCAGATAGCAGTAAGAAGCAGAATCCAGATACCACTCTCCGGTTGTAACTTTCTTTTATCTTATGGTTTTACTCTTAGTATTTTGGTTTAATTTATTGTGTGTTTAGGTTGTTCAAAAAAAAACCTTTAATCTTTAGAAGACATTGAGGACAATGTCTGATTTAGGTTGGGGGAGAATTATTAAAAAAAAAGCGCATAGTTTCTCCATTAGATAGTTAGTTAGTAAAACCATTAGATGCATGAGGTATGCATAGATGGCAGAGTAAAGAGTTATTCTTAACTCTTGAGACGCATCTTATTAGTTGTAATTTTTTTTCTTTCTTTCTGTTTCATCTAAAATAAAAAAAAATAAAAAATAAAAATTTTTTTTTCGAGTGTTTTTCAAGTATATAAGTTTGAAGCATGGATCAATTGAGTTTAGAGATTTTATAGCATGATTGAACAATTGATTGTTGAATTTAATGATGAATTTTGAGACTGAATGAGCTGAATTTGAAAGTCCCTAACCGTGAGCTTTTGAGCCTATATGATCAATAGTGATTATCTTTCTTGTGTGTGATATTCACCTATTAAGTTATCACTCTAGAACTTGCTTTAAATCTAGTTGAAATTACATGTCACATGCACATTCAAAAATGATAAAGGCATTCATTTTGTTTAGCCAGAGCCAAATAGACAACCTTGCAATTATACCATTGATAAGCCCCTTTGAGCCTAATTGATTATTTCTTTATTTTCAACGCATTAATATGTGTTTTAATGATTTATCAAGTCCTTTTACTTAATTCGAAAGATTAACAGAGCATTTGAAATTTCTGTGAAATGGGCTTTTGACAAGTATGGGGGTCTATATATCATCAACCACAAAAGTGCAGAAGCTGTAAAAAAAAAGAAGAAAAAAAGAAAAAAAAGAAAAAGAAAAAGAAAAAGAAAAAGAAATGTAAATTATGGGTTGTTGGGATGAGATAGGCCAGGTTTATTCATAAGATGAACCATTTTTCAATTACTCTATTTACTTAGTAAATATAGCACTTCATATCACTTTTTACATTCCTTTTACTTTAACTCCATTACAACCTTTAATAAGTCATTTTGATTAGAATTATGCATGTGAATTAGGTAGTGGAGATCAAGATTTTTGGCAAGCTTATGGTAGTGCAATTTTTTCAGGTGAATTTGAGCGAAACACTTACCCTAAAACACTTGAGAGATTGAGAGAATGAGCCACAATTATGAATTCGGTTCATTTATTTTCAAATGAAGTTACCAGTTTATACTTTTATTGATTCAAGAATACTATGATCTCTTTATTCTTTAATTGTGTCCTTGTTTATGACTTGACACTTCTGATTTTGTTGGAAGCACTTATTAATTACTCTTTCTTGTCCGAGGACGTCCAAGAGCTAAAGTGTGGGGGAATTTGATAAGTAAAATATTTGCATATTCATTTTCTCTTATATGATGATTTTGTGGACTATATTTGAGCTGAATGTAATCAATTTGGGTGTAATAAATAAATAAATAATGATTTTCTTGCAGCCATGGATAGTACCGGATTAAAAAGAATTAAAGAAGGCATTTAAGGGAAAGGTACTATTCAAACGGTACTATTCACTATGCACTGTTCATGCATTCACTGTTCACTGTAGCGGACGGTGTGTGGAAGTGGGGCGGTTCAGTGCGGGTTACTGTAGCGGACGGTGTAGTCGGGTCACTGTAGCAGTGCGGTTCACTGTAGCAAATCACTGTAGCAGTCTGAAAATGAAGCCTATAAATAGAGCTTCTTGGCACCCTAAAATGAGGAGGAAGGAAGAGAAGGAAGAGAGAGAGAGAGAGTTTCTATTTTAGAGAGAGAGTTGTTATTTTTAGAATTTATTTCTTGCATTTTTTTACTTCTTGCATGCCTCCTACTTGGATGGTTTTACCTCCTATATGGAAGGCCTAGGTAGTCCTCTTTTATGGATGGTATAGGTTGCCACCTACATAGATGGTTTTACCTCCTATATGGTAGGCTAGATTTTCCATTTTCATGCATCTTGTAGTAGTATTTTTATGTTTTTGTAATTAATTTTTATGCAATATTTATGATGTTTGGAATATATTTTGGTTTTGTTTTTTAATTTTATCATGAGCTAAATTTTCCTTTCCCTAGGGTGATGACGTAGCTTACTAATGACAGATTGAATCTTAACTTATTAAATCTAGTTTTAATTTTTCCTTCATGATTGAGTTTTAATTATTGCTCTTAATGCTTACAATTGATTGGCCACCTTTTGGATGATTTTAATATGCATGTTGAGACCGGAAGGAGATACATGTGTGTGGATCCTATAATTAAAACCATAATTTGCATATGAAATAGGAATATATTCATATGGGTTGTGTAGTCTTAATTGAGTTCCATAAATCTTAATGCATGATTGATTGCTTAAATTCATATAGGAATATATTGGGTTAGCAATTAATTATAGAATTACTTGACCTTGGAAAATGCTAGTAATTAAAATAGGGAAAATCGACTATCAATCATGTGGAATAAATTGGACTAGAATAGATAAGTGATTCAATCCGGAATTTATTAAGTGAAATCTAATCCCTAGGGCTTTTTCTCATATTTGTCTTTATATCACTTGTATTCATATTTCATCATTTCTATCTTGCAATCTCAATCACGACTAATCAACCGACTAAATAGAATTAAAATTACCAATTTTGGTACTTAGTGATCAATCCTCGTGGGAACGATACTCTACTCACTTCTATATTACTTGATTACGACAGTGTACACTTGCACTTCTAAATACACCATCCTACACTCGTAACAGTACACACATACACATGAATATATATAGAACTAAGATCAATTTTCTAAATATATCTTATGTTAAGGACCGGATAGAGTAATAAAAAGAGTCAATCTCTTATACTTGTCAAATTAATATTTGAATCTCTGTTGGAAGAGATATCATAACTTAAAAAGTATATGATTTTTTTTGTTGCGCTATAACAATTTTGTAAAAGACACGGGTGAGAATGTGGGCCCATTTTGTTCAAAGAAAATATTAGAGGGAAAAGGAAAATCTTAGATTTTTCATCGCTCTCACACGTTTGGTTGCACTATTATTCTACTGAAAAACAATTTCTACTCGTAGGCAATTTTCTATCATCCGTGGAAAAAAGATCATTTCCTTCCATTATTGGTGGGAACAAATTTTTGAAGGTGATAAATTCCCAAATAACCCTTTGTTTTTCTTCTTCAATGGCTATCCAATCTTCTTCTTCTTCCATGTAACACGATTTGCTTGTTGCAGTTGCAGTTGTCGTTGACTAGCCTCTTTGCCGTCGTCGCTACCTCTCCTACTTCCATTGTTGCAAATTCATCGAAGGAGGAAGAAGAAGTTGATGGTGACCCCTTCATCGTCGTTGTCATCATCACCTCCTCCTACTTTCGTTATTGCAGATATGTCAGCGATGGAGGAGGAAGAAGTTGACAGTGGTGATGATGGCTGAGAGGGAAGATGACGGTGGTGATGATGCTAGAAAATAATGGAGTGAGAGAAGAGAGAAGAAGATAAGAGTGTGTGTGAATGAGGATAATTTGGACATTTTGATTTTTTTTATTTCATCTATCTTTATTTTTCATTTATCAGTTTTATTTTCCTTCCTTTGCATACAAAACACATTTGTGACAAAATATTTTTGATTATTTTCCATTTCATTCTTTTTCAACATTTTCTTTGAACCAAATGAGGTCTATGAGATTATAATTTTCATTTATCATATTATTAGAAACTAACCTACTATATTGGATCCAAACCATAGGTAAAAGAGATTTATTGTTATGTCATGTAATAACCCAAATTTTATGTTATGTCATGTAACAAATTTCAAGGACAAAATTTATTGTACAGGAGAAGAGTTGTCATATACTAAATTTTTGCAACCAATATTGCCTTGTGTCTAGTATTACTTTGTGTATGTATGAATTTGTCGGATAAACAAGTCGGTGTAAGACACACACACACACATACCCCTTCGTATGGAAACTTGGTCACAATTTAAGATACTCCACGACGTCTTAAAGGCACTAAAATGGTGCCATTATAAGAGACAACTGACACTTTCTTCTATACAGGGCTTCATACGAAGCCATTTGAATACTTGCATGATAGCTATTGTTATACATGAACTTAGTAAGTGAAAGAAAGTAATCCTAGTTCCCTTTGAAGTCTATCTCACATGCTCCCAACATATCTTCAAGCGTCTGGATAGTTCTTTTTGTCTGTCTATTCGTTTGAGGATGATAAGTTGTACTGAATTTTAGCTTAGTACCCAGAGCTTCATGTAACGATCTCCAAAATATTGAAGTAAAATGTGGATCTATTGGAGATGATACTCTTAGGTAACCATGGAGTCTCACTATCTCCCTTATGTATATCTCTGCTAGCTTGTTAGGAGAATATCTGGCTTTGATCAGTATAAAATATGCTGACTTCGTAAAGCGATCAACTATTACCCATATTACATGATAATTTTTGATCTTGGGTAATTCCACTATCAGATCCATAGTCACACTCTCTTATTTTCACTTAGGAATTTTAAGGCTTTGTAGAAGTCCTGGTGGTTTTTGGTGCTCAATTTTCACCTTCTGACAAGTAAGGCAGCGTGTAACATTGGTCACATCACTTTTTATTCATGGCCACTAATACAGGGACTTCAGATCATGGTACATTTTGGTTGCTCTTGGATGCAGAGTATATTTACTTTTACATGACGCATCTAGGATTTTCTACCTTAGTTCAGTCTTCAGTGGAACATATATTTGTTTTTGATATCTAATTAGTCCACTAAGTGAAATATCATATTCCTGAGTTTCACTTTGTTCAATCATGTTTCTGATGAACCTTTCTTATTCATCTTGAATCTGAGCTTCTTCGATCTCAGTTCTCAGATCATTTTCTTCTTGACTCACATTATAGTTACCAAACACTATATGGTTTGACAGATTCAGATCCTGAAAGTCTTCTATCAATTTTGTTCTTGTATTATCATGACTGCCACCTGCACCCTTTTTTGGCTTAATGCATCAGCTGTGACATTCTCCTTACCTGGATGGTATTTGATTTTCAGGTTGTAATCTTTCAACAACTCCATCCATCTATACTGTCTTATATTTAGTTCTTTCTGGTCATATAAATATTTGAGGCTTTATGGTCGTAGTACAATTCTACGGTTGCACTGTATAAATAATGTTTCTAGATTTTTTAGAGCAAACACAATCGTCGCCAGTTCTAAATCATGATGTGATAATTCATCTTGTAAGGTTTCAACTATTAGGAGGCATACGCTACCACTCTGCCTTGCTGCATAAGGACACATCCCAGTCTTTGGTTACTAGCATCACTATAGACCATATAAGTTAGACTAGGATCTGGGATAATCAATACTAGTATAGATGTCAGCCTCTCCTTCAGCTAAGTGAAGCTCTTCTCGCATTTCTTATCCCACATAAATGATTGAGTCTTTCTCGTAAGCTTTGTCAGTGGCAAGGTGATTCTAGAAAAATTCTGGATGAATCTTCTATAATAACCGTTAAGACCCAGAAAATTGCGTATCTTAGTAACAGTTTCTTGTCTCTTCTAGATTAGTACTACTTTTACTTTGCTGGGATCTACTGAGATCCCCTAATGTGAAATGAAATGATCTAGAAATTTGACTTATGAAAGCTAGAACTCGTACTTACTCAGCTTGGCATAAAGTTACTTCTCTTTCAGAATGTTCAATACTAATCTCAAGTGTTCTTAATGTTCTTCTTTGCTTCAAGAATACATTAGAATATTGTTGATAAATACTACCACAAATTGATCTAAGTATTGATGAAAGATCCAGTTTGTAATACCCCATTTTCACCAAGACACTTATGTATGTATTTAATGTATATTTAATGGAATGAAATGGTGAAAAATGATGAGAGTGTAATTATGTGAATTTATGGAAAATATGTCAATCGCCGGTTACGCGTAAATTGGCCGAATAAGGGTATAAAAGATCGGTAAAGGTCTAATATGGTGACCTAAATTCACAAAATTTAATGACATGGTTAATGGCCTCATTTAAGTGATAAAATAGGGTTGATCTGAAGAAATGTGTGAAAGATGATTTATTTCGGTAAATCATAAAATGCAGGGGCAAAACAGTAATTTTTCCAAAAAGTGAAAAATAATTATTTTTCCTCCAATTCTTAATGATTTGAGTTAAATGGGAATTAAAAAGAGCAAAATGACTACTTGATCATTAATAAACCAATTTTGGTGAATTATGGTAAAAAATGGTCAAATAGTAAAAAAGGCAATAACTTGGTCAACAAGTTACAAGTTGACATAATGGGATAATTGAAGAATCAATATTTCCCTTTTATTCCCATGTGATTTTCGGTTGAAATGGATGAAGAGAAGGGAGATTTGATTAATTAGTGAATAATGACAATTATGGACCAATTGGAATGTGATACTTGGCAAGATCAATATAACTTTCATTAATATATCAATCTTCATCATCCATCAGCTGCCCATTTTGCACGATCAGAATTGAAACAGAAAGAGTGAAGAATGAGAGCTGAGAACGTGAAGCACGGAGGAGCTAGGAATCATCCAATCTCAAGGTGAGAAGCTCATACTTTGTGATTAAAGGCTTCTACTCCCTCTATGGTCTCTTCTCCTAATCTCCCTACCATTATTTTCCATGTGCTCAGCTGAATCACGAGCTGGTGGAGGAGAGAGAGAAAATGTATAGAGAGAGAAAGTTGAAGGAAAACAAGAGGTAACTTTCTAAACTTGTTTCTCTTGCTTAATTGTTGTTAGTAGAGTTGTTTGGGACTTGAATATGGATCATTTGATATAAGATAAATCAAGAAAATCGAAGTGAGAATAATGTGGAAATGCCCCTAAATCAAGTCCAATGAATGCCTAATCAATTAATATTGTGAGGATAAGTAGAAAGAAGGTGATTAGGCTAAAGAAATCGAGATTCCGACACAACTTTTCTGGGAATTTATTTTCCCTTCATTATGTTGGACAAGGTAAATGAGTAGGAATTGGACTAATTCGATGCTTCCATTGGATTCAGGAGGCCGAATTGTGTAGGGTCTACATTGACCCCGAGTGAGAAGAGGATTAGAGAGTGAAATGACCAATTTGCCCTTTCTAAGCCTTATTTGAGGGCTGTCAAGGGTATTTTCATCATTTGGACTTGATTTTGGCCAATTCGAGATTGGAAATGGATTCTACACACGAAAATGTGTAGGAATAGCCTAAATCACGATTTTAAGAAAAATAATGATAATAAGGACCTAAGGGGTATTTTGGTAATTTGGCACCAAATATGAGTTTGGAAAGGTATATGAATGAGTAATAACCCCTTTAGTGGTATTTGGCGGTTTCAGGACTTGACAACCAGTTTGGTCTCAGAAGCTATTGCCCGAGCTTGAATCAAGTGGGAGAGTTGCGTAAAGTAGCAACCAGGCAGTAACCGTCTTCATATAACATGACATGCATATGTACTATTTGTTATCATCATCAAAATGTCTAACATGTTTAGATTGAGCGGAGTGATCACCCGGGGCCTATCGCAGGTCGGGTTGACACTCAGGCGAAATGTTCATAATTGCACGAGCGGGACTCGGGGCCTATCTTTGCACGGGCACCCTTCGGGGCCAAGAGAACCTGTTAAGCACGATGTCAGTTATGGAGTTGCATTGTATGAATTGTGTACAGGCGCCCTTCGGGGCTAAGAATCTATCTAGCGTGAAGTCAGTTTATGAATTGCATATTTGCAGTGAATAATGTTTGATGATTTTGTTGATGATTATGTATGAGTGAAGCATGCTTGTGTGTGTTATTTTATATGCTTGATTGTGTTACTACTGAGATTTCTGTGAATCTCATTCTTTTTCCCAAAAACAAATATTCAGTACAGGGAGTGAGCTCGAGGGGCAAAGAGAAGGTAAATGATGAAGAGCTGAGGCCGAGCAACGAAAGAGTTTAGTTTAGGTTGTCAAATTCCTGTTATGTATTTTAAGACTTTTACGAATTTTGGGTTTGTATGTGAAGTGGAGTAGTGAGAGGATATAAGTATTGTAAAATGAATTGTGTATGAATGTGCTTGTATGTCAATATTTATATCCAGCAGAGGTATTGTATAAAGTTCTAGCATTTTGGCACTCTGACGTTTATATTCAGTGAGTATTAGCTAATTGGTACTCTACCGTAGTGTTGGGAAATGAGGTATCACATAGTTCATGTAGTCCATAAACATGGTGGGTGCATTGGTCAACCTAAAAGGCATTACCAGAAATTCATAATGCCCATACCTAATTCTGAAGGCAGTCTTTGATAGATCTTCTGTTTTTACTCAGAGCTGATGATATTCTGATCTCAGATCAATCATTGAAAAGGTACAAGAACTAGACAATTGATTGAGAAGGTAATTAATTCTAGGAAGCGGGTCTTTGTTTTTGATAGTCACCTTATTCAACTCAAGATAATCGATACACAATCATAAGCTACTATCTTTCATCTTGACAAACAGTACTGGAGCTCCCCATGGTGAGACACTCGGTCGTATGAAACCTTTCTCAAGTAATTCTTCAGTCTTCTTCTTTTGCTCCACCGTCTCATTCGAAGCCATTCTATATGGGGCTTTTGATATCAGACTTGCTACAGGCATAATTTCAATCGTAAACTCTACTTCTTTTTCTGGGGGTAAGCCACGATATCCTCCAGAAATACTTCCAAAAATTCATTCACCACAAGAATATTTGCAAGTGTCATTTATATCCTTGACATCCCTTCTGTAAACACTTCTCAGCTTTAGCTACCGAGAGAAAATTCATATTGCCATTTACCTCACTATCTTCCTTTGGTTTAGGATATGTGATTCTTTTATTCCCACAATCCAACAATACGTTACTTGCTGCTAACTAGTCAATGCCAAATATAACCTCAAGCTTATGGAGTAGCAAACAGATTAGATCTATTGTGGATTCATATCCATCAACATTTATAATGCAATTCAAACAGATATCTGCTGTAACAGATCTGACACCCATAGGTATTAACACAACCAGATCATAAGTTAGTTTATGTATACTCAATCCTAGGCACTTCACACAATCATATGTAATAAATGAATGGCACAAGAATCAAACAAAGCTTGCACCATATGACTATTGAGAACGATCATACCTTGGATCATTTCAAGAGATTTTCGGGCCTCTTCATACTCTGCCTTGATTCTTTGGTCTAGACTCCACTGGTTGTTGCCTATAATCTGTTGCAATGTAACCTGGCTTTCAAAAATTATAATAGATTATTTGACTATTAGGAATAGGACATGGTCTACCAGGGTGTTATGGTTTGCCACATCGGAGGCAAGGTCATGGTACTGGGGGCCCTTGATAATTGTGATTTCTAGATTGAGAAGGCTTTTTTTTGTCTCCCTTAGATGGAAATCCCTTGCCTTTTTGCTTTTAAGAGGAACTCCTACACTAGGTCTTCTATGGTAACTAACACCTTTGGCCAAGTGCAAGTTGGCTAAGGTGTTTTTTGTAATTCGGCACTCCTCTACCACCTTATTAAACTCAGTGAATTGCTTGAAAACTAGCTTCTCCTTTATCTTAAGCTTTAATCCCCTGATCAACATATTTAAACTCCAACCCTCATCATCTCTGTATCTCAAATAGGAGGAGTAACGAGATAGATGGATAAATCGGGATTGATACTCGTCAAAGCTTTCTTGACTATCCTACTGTATTGCTAAAAATTTGACCTCCTTCTCAATTCTAACAGACCTCATAAAGTACTTCTCATTAAATTTCTCTTAGAATAATTTCTAAGTGACAGGAGTATTCCTGACCTGTAATATCAACTCAGAATTTCTCCACCACCTGTCTGCATCTCCTTCCAATTTGTAGATGGCTAGGTATGCTTTAATTTCAGTGGGGGTATCCCATCACCCTGAAGATTTTCTATAATCGGATCAACTAGTATTCAGCTACTTGAGGGTCTAACTTCCCTTTAATACTGGGGTTGATGTTGATAGAATCTAGTGACCCAAGTTTATAGATCTTCAACTACTTTAACTAGTCTATCATGGGGTTCTTGGTTGTGCTCCTGATTGAGCGCTGGTTGTTCATTAAAGAGTAGTTATCTATCCTCTTGCTCTACCTCATTGTTTCATCTCTCTCTATCTTTATTATGTTTAATCTGTACTTCCCACAGTTCATCCCTAAGGTTGTGTATCATAGCTCGCAATTCAGTCAGTATGCCTAAAATTTGTTGCATTGGATCAGGTCTTTCATCATGACTTAGTTTTGCACCCTTTCCGCTTAGTTAAACCATCATTTCTTCTTACTATAAAAAGGAGAATTCAAAGGGTAAATCCTTAAGTTTTGATACCAACTAAAAACAAAGTTGCATATATTCACATAACTATGATACATGGAATACACAGGAAGTAGTAGTTACTTACAACACTTGTCTAAGGAAAACTCTTATACAACTTCATCATATATGATATAGTACATATTCTTTCATATGTCTTACAAAGGAAAAGAAACTAAAGGGACCATGCTCTAATATGTCATTCTTCTTCCGGGTCCAGAGGCGGTGTCTGGGAAAAAGTACAGTATGGTTCTGATCCATATATTACTAGGCATCCATAACTTATATGTCTCTATCCTAGTATAGCATTACCACCTCATCCAGGAATGCTAAATATTACATTGTTGAAGTAATTTGATTATCTCAAGTTTTCTGGTATAAGTCATTAACATATTCCTAGAGCTCATGATCACGTTGCAGATCATATGCTAATTCGATATTTAGGGACCTGGAGCTAGTAGTGGAGTCTGTGTCTTGCTCTACCTCTTCTATCTTTAGATTATCCTTATCATCAGTGGAGTTTGTGTCTTGCTCTAGCGCTTCTATCTCTAGACTAGGGGTAGGTCCTAATATCACCCTTACTGGGGCTTGAAATCTTCCTCAGAGTAATCATCATCCTCAGTCCACTTCTAGTTCTAAAACAGAGTACTCGTTGTCCCTCCGATATGCGCCTATCCTTTGGAGGCTGATTCACCAATAGGGGCAACTTACTCCTTCGATCTCTACTACCTCTCATGGTTTCTATCCATAGATAACTAGCAGGGCATCAATATACTATCCACTAAGCAAAGAATTCAAGCCCAATGCTTGAATCTTTGCTCTGATACTAAAATTATAATAACCCCTTTTTATTAGTGTACTTTGATGAATAATTACGCATATAATTCACTTAAGTGACTAGTATACTATTATCGATATTACTGCCTCGTTTCCACATTCTAATGTTGCTTTACTCAAGTGTCTACTATATACACTCGTTGATGTCTGCATATTACATACTAGTACAAGTCTACAAAGTTATCTAGTTTATAGAAAAAAACTATTAATTACATATAACCAACAAAATTCTAAATTCTTCGTCATCACCTTTAACTGGTTAGCGCTTACCATTTTTCCCTTCAAGCTGCCCGCCTTTGTTGTATTGTTAAATTTTGAAAAGGGTGAGATTCAAAAGAATCTCAGTAGTAACAATCTTTCAGTCATATAAAATGAAAATATACAAGAATGCATATATACCATATCACAAATTCAATCACTACATCATTTAGAAAGTCACATGCAACATCTAGTCATCATAGGACAATTGGTCCTATATCAAGCGCTTGTCTCACAGTCATATTGTTACAAGGGCATCCACCCGCCATCATCTGAATGCATGTCACAATAGTGATAAAACATACATGCAAGCTTCACATAGTATATGACAGAAAGAGTTACTACCTAGAACCCTTTCCAAGTCTTGTTCTTCTTTCCAGTCCTTTGGGCATCTCGGACAAATGTCGAATCCTATAAGTTTTATGTAAGTTATTACTTATCCCAATATGTTGGTTATTTTTAAGATTGATACATTATACCAAATGAATAGTAAATGGGCTTACATTAGTCTCACATTCTTACATTTACCCTTAGAGTTCAAACTTGTTACATTTTACTCTAGTTATCCTAAATTCACATGTTGACCATAAGTTGCTAGAATTTTAACTATAATTTGGAAATTCATAACTTAATTTAGAAAACTCCAAATAGATTGGTTCTAAGTCCTATGGAAATATATTTAAGTTCTATTTTAAGGAAAAATACCAATATTTGCTAAATATAGGGTTAAGACCTCAAGAACCCATGATCAATATCACTGCCTTGAAATTCATTCTAGTGTTTGTATCTTAAATTCAACAGGGCATAACTCACAATTGACAAGGCCAAATGATGTAGTTTACATATCATTGAAAATCTTAGGATGTCTACTAACACCCTATAAAAGTTTACTACTACTAGACAAGATTTGGCCATACAAAAACAACCCACAGTAAATGTAACTCGAATCTGGCAGTATTAAACATACTTTAAACTTCAAATTAGGTATTTTGAAATCAATCATCCAAATGTCATTTTCACATGCTATTCTTACATAATTTTTCCTAAGGAATCCATTTCTAGACTCAATTTTATCAAATTCCAGCTGTAACCCCTTGAATTCAGGCTGGCTGAATTCTTTTGTAAATTTCAACCTCCAAACATGTTTTAAACCATTATAAACCCTTAATTAACATCATGATCATTATCAAACACCCATTAAATCTCAAAATATCCTTATTGTACAAAACTATAGGGGTCTTAAAACTCTAAAAATACTCATCAAAACAGCAAGACATTATACTTAAATTGAAGCTTACGATTACCTCTACATATTTATCCAATAGGTTGGGGATTCCAGCAGTACTTCCACCAAGTAGACAACACCAAAATCCTCATATCAGAATTCAAAAGCCATACAAAATAAAGCTCTCATCAAGTAGAAGAAGATTAATGAAGGGCTTATTGGTTGAAAATGTGAAATCAATGGCGAAATCGGTGAAAATGCTCAAGAAGTTGAAAACTTCTTTCTTCGTTCTTTTTCTTCTAATTTTTCCTAATTTTCTCTAATTATTTGAGCTTGGATGAATTTTTTAAGCTTCAAGAAGGGTATGAATTATTTTAGTACATTAGATTACATGTCTTAAATGTTAGAATCCATATTTTGATGATAACAAAATAGTGATGAATTGTTTTACAAGGAAATGATCAAGTTTTATTAAGTATAGAGTGTTAATTTTTCCAAACAAAGCATTGCACAATTACACGTTGATATTAGCTGAGAAAGAACTTGTGCACTCGAGTTCTTAGCATTATACTCGAGCTCTGGTCAATAAACTCGAGTCTAGTTTGTATTTTCCTATGTAAATTCCATAGCACTTAATTGATATTTGAATTTTGTTTATGTCAAGAACTATTACACTTGAGTTCACAACGATACACTCAAGTCTTAAGAAGCTTTGTACTTGCGTTATGAGAGTTTGGACATGAGAGTTCATACCAGAGTGTTTTGATGCTGTGAAATAAATTTTGCACTCGAGTTTGAAATTTAGCACTCAAGTTCTATGAAGACAATGTACTCGAGTCTTGCGAGTTCTTGGGAAAGAGTTTGTACCTAAGGGATTTGTAATTGTGAAGAAAAGGAAGTATACTTGAGTTCTCAATAATGCACTTGAGTTTTCCATCCTATTGCACTCAAGTTCTGAGATTTCAAGCATGAGAGTTTGTACTCAAGAAGACTTGTAAAGAGAAGACAAGTTGTGCACTCAAGTTTTCCATCATGTACTCGAGTTGGAAGTCAATTTGCACTCGAGTCCATATGTTGCACTCCCCCGAGTTTGTTCCAGTGAGGTTCTGACATTCTTAAGAACATGAAGCACTTGAGTTTAACAAGATACACTCAAGTTCTTTGAAGATTTATACTTGAGTCCTGAATTGCACTCTCGAGAGTTTCAATTAGAGAACTTAGCATAAACTTGAAAATACTTGGTGCACTCGAGTTTGTACATTAGCACTTGAGTTCTAGTTGCATTTGAGTTTGATATTGCACTCTTGTGAGTTTCTGGCCAAGACTACTTAGTGAATAAGAAAATGCTCTATGCACTCGAGTTCATATGTTACAAAAGCTAAGTAAACTTCAGCGATCAATCCGAATACGTTTCTATGTTATCCAATCTTTTTATTTTCACTTGTTATCATTCTTAGACATTGTTTAATATTTGTTTCAAGTGTGAGATAGATCTTCAACGTTCGGATTGACAAAATACATAAAGAAGTCAAAAATGGTGAACATAATGATATAGGCATCTATCATTGCACATGGGTTTGACTAACACCACAAGTAACTGCCGCATGCCTTGACAGCCTGTAAAAAGAATTCAAATGCCCTTACTGCTCCATAACAGATACTTTGCAATATTCATTTCCCAAATAATGATATAAAGAGTTTCCAAAGATGAACTAAAAAAAAGATGGAGAACACACACGAAAGAGCTTACTAATTTATAAGTCTTTGAAATTCTGTTGTATTCATATTGTGAACATTAGTGATTATCTTATCTACTCTGTAAGAGATTTTTTTGTAAACACTTTTATTATAATCTTCATCTTAAGGTAAAGGGACCTTGAGAGGGCAAAATTTCCTTACGGGAGAAGTTGAAAAAGTTCCTTGGAAGACTTCCTTTTCGTAAGACTTACAAAGTGCAAGTAGGAGAGAACGTTGTTACTTTTAAGACTTATAGTGGGGTAAGCAGGAGAGAATGTTGCTACTCGTAAGACTTGTATAAGTAAGCGGTAGAGAAGAATCGTTGGAATTACTCTGCTCGTAAGGCTTGTCGTGAGGGGGAGAGAAAGTTCTGAGTGTAGTATATTTTTGCTTATAGTCCTTACGAGGATAGTTGTTGTATAGTATGTTCCAAGAGCCAACTGAATCTTGGAGGATTATTGAAAGGATCAGTAGGTATTGACCTCTGGGGACTGGACGTAGGCTGGGGATTGAGGCCAAACTAGTATAAATCTTTGTGTGCAATTTCTCTCATATCTACACTCTCTTTGTTCAGTTTAACTTAGCCGTATCAACAAAAAAATTTGACACCACCCAATTCACCCCTTCTTGCATGAAGCTTGCCTCTTACATTAAAAAGTTAGGGTGCTAGGTGCTCCTTTTTGGAAATTATAAGGTAACTTATGATCCTGTTCACCAGATGTTCTTACTTTACACTGTAGGGTACCCAATACACCTCCTAAAATTCTTCCTCCTTTCCCCTTTAACATGGTTAGGTGAATTCAATTGTCAAGGGAGAGGAAGTCTGATGAATTCATCCGGCTTCTAGTATATGATTCAGGAAAATCAGGTATGTAGTCAGGCTGGAGACTAGTAGGTTATACTGGCTTTTCCACATATATCAGATATCTAACAGTAGATGCTAGAATATGATTGGCTAATTAGGTGAAGAAGTCAAAAGTTATTTTATTAAAGCTGCTTTAATAAAGTTACTTTAATAAAGCTACTTTTCGATACAGGGCCGTTGTTTTTGTGACACATGTTACTCTTCAACTTGATCTTTGTCATATGTCCTAGAGGCTTCCCAAAGAGTACCATATGTCCTTGAAGAGCATAAGATTTCGCTACCTACCCTTGTGCCTCTGGGAACTGCTGAATCTGTGTACTAAGATGCCTCGGTATACGTCAGGTATCCGTATGGGTCCCAAATCTAAGGATGGCACCAAGCACCCCTAAGTCTCTTATAATGACACCATTTTGGTTCCTTTATGATGACATAAAGTGTCTTAAATTGTAACCAAGTTTCCATATGAAGGTGTGTGTGTATTTGTGTATTTATATTATATTGGCTCGTTCATTCTATAAATTCATACATATACAAAGTAATACTGGATACAAAGCAATATTGATTACGAAAATTCAATATATTACATCATGCACCTTTGAAATATGGCCGGAGCATTACAAAGTCTAAATGGCATTCTTCTGAAAGAGAATGTACCATAGGGACAAGTAAAAACTGTCTTCTCTTGGTCTTCTAGGGTTATAGCAATTTGATTGTTCCCTGAATAACCATCAAGAAAATAGAAGAACTCTTGGCCAGTTGGCTTGTCAAGCATCTGATCAATGAATGACAATGGAAAGTGATCCTTCCTTATAGCAGTGTTAAGCTTCCAGTAGTTTATACACACTACCATCTAGTTACGTGCTGGTAGGAATCAGTTTATTTTGGGTGTTAGCCACTACAGTTATGCCACCCTTCTTAGGGACACATTGGATTGGGCTCACCTATGAACTATTAGAGATAGGATATATAATACTAGCTGAGAAATATTTGAGAATTTCCTTTTTCACTACTTCTTTCATAATTGAATTTAAGCACCTCTGATACTCAATAGAGGTTTTATGATCATCCCCCAATAGAATCTTGTGTATACAAATAGAAAGGCTTATTCCCTTGATATTGGCTATAGTCCACCCAATGGCATACTTGTGCTCTCTCAAGACTCTTAGTAGCTTCTCTTCTTGCAAATCAGAAAGGATAAAAGAGACAATTGCAAGTAGAGTTTTAGAATTCCCAAGATAAGCATACTTGAGATGAGAAGGTAGTGGCTTTAACTCTAGAACCAGAGAACTTTAATAGAAGGCTTTAATAGAGTACTAAGGCATTAGACACCTCAAGTAGTTCAAAAGTCCTCAGTCTTGAATAAGGAAATGATTATGAACAAAAGAGCTCTTCAACAAACATCTTCATCAAATTCCTCAAAGCTTTTCTCACCAATCAAGAATGCCTTTAAAGGGTCTTTAATCATGGAGGCATGTGATTCTTGAGGAATAACTGAATCTAGTATATCAACAAAAGAACATTAAGTTGAATCATCATGAAACTTCAAATCTTATGGCATGTTGAATATCACTCTCTCATTATCAACCCTTAAAGTGATTTCACCCTTTTCTACATCAATGAAAGCCCTTGGAGTGGCTAAGAATGGATGGCTAAGGATGACAAGAATTTTCCAATCTACTTCACAATCAAGTACAACAAAATCTGCTGGAAGGATAAACTTATTCACTTTGACTAGGACATCTTCAATGATCCCTTTAAGTTTAGAAATAATGTGATCCATAACGAGAAGGGTCACTGTAGTAGGCATGGGCTCCCCTAAACCTAATTGGTTGAACACAATAAGAGGCATCAAATTAATACTTACACCCAAGTCACAAAGAGTTTGACCATTAAAATTAGTCCTAATGTTACAAGGGATGTATAAGCTTTCTAGATCCTTAAGCTTAGTAGGCAACTTTCGTTGAATAACTGCACTACACTTTTTGGTTAATGCCATGGTTTCAAACTCATTGAATCTCCTCTTCTTGAATAAAATGTCTTTAAGGAACTTAGCATATTTAGGCATGCTCTCTAAGGCTTCGGCAAAAGGAATGTTCACATGAAGTTGCTTGAACATGTTCACAAACTTTTTGAATTAAGCAACTTCCTCTTTCTTCTTAATTGTTAAGGAAAAGGTAGTGGTGGAATGATAGTGGGGGTGGTTGGCTTCTAATTTTTCTCATCATTTATCTCTTGTTCCACCCTCTTATCTTTGACAACATTATCCAAGCTTTCTTGAACTTGCTTTCTCTTCTTAGTGTCATCTTCTTTCACTATAATTTCTTGATCCATAGCTTCTTCATTATCAACAGCAACAATTACTTGATTATCTTGGTTTGTGCTCAGATTTCTTGAGCTAGGCACATCTGGTAGCACTTTGCCTCACCTCAAATCAATGGCATGACATTCCTCTTTTCCATTCGATTTTGGATTGGGAATGGTATCACTAGGAGGACTATTTCTTGACATAGCATTCACTTGTGATGCTAGTTATCCTATTTTCACTTTAAGATTTTTTATAGTGATTGCATGGAGAGAGAAAGTAGCCTTATTTTTAGCCCTTGAAGATTCTAGATTAGTCAATATTTGGGCAAGCATTTTGCCCATTTTAGATTCCTCTTCTTTAATAGGAATTTTCCTCGATTGTATTTGAAAGCCCGGTGAAGGAATAGGCTTAGTACCAGATGTAGACTCATGTGTTTGATTCAAGGTGTTACCTTGACTCCAAGAAAAATTAGGATGAACTCTCCAAGCACGATTGTAAGTTTGTGAATAAAGGTTGCCTTGAAGATGTTGAAACTTGCCTATGTAGTTGATAGATTTAGTAACCGTGTAAAGAGGACAATGGTCAGGCATGTGGACATTATTTCATTGATAACATACAATTAGGGTGGCATGAATAGAATGCACACCCTGAGAAGTACTCTTTTACATTTGATAGTTTAACACATCAAAACACTTATTCAAAGCGGATAAGCTTGTTGCAATTTATGAAGAAAAGTCTTCTTTTGTAGTAGGTATGGCTTGGATAGTCCTCCTATCATTGCCTTTAGTGTTGTTTGTAGAGAGTTGATTAAAAGCCTAATCACCTTATTAATAGGAACATTTTGATAACCTCCATTGGTCATAGAATCAACCATTGCCTTAGATTGAGGATTAAGGCGAGTATAGAAGATTTGGACTACAACCTATTTGTCCACCCTATGATTAGGGCATTGCTTCATCAACATCTTGTATCTCTCCAGAGTGGCATAAAGATGCTCGCCTGGATGTTGTCTAAGGCTCAAAAATTCATCCCTTGCTTCCACAGATTTGTCATAAAAAAAGAATTGAGCTCTAAACTTAGCCTCAAGATCATCCCAAGAATTGATAAATCCTTTCAGGAGATTGTTGAATCAATCCCTAGCCTTCCCTTGTAGAGAGAGAGAGGGAATAACGTAGTCTCAAAACATCTTGGGGAATTCCATTTTGCTTGAAAGAATCATACGTTTCTAAGAAGTACATCATGTGCCTATTGGCATCTTTATTGTAAAGACCATAGAACATCCCATGTATTTAAAGCATTGTTATAATAACGGGCTTAATCTTAAAAGTATATGCTTTCACTTCCAACATCTAAATGCAAAATTGAGTACCTCGTATATTCTAGCTAGCAAAGTCATTGACGGTAGTTCTATCATATTCATCGTTTGCCATAACTTCTTATTCAGCTTCAGTCACTTCTTCAATGAGAGGCACTCCATCAAGTACCACTACCTATTCATCTAGATGCAAGTGTTACATACACCAAAATGGTACCTACAAGAGGAATAAGCAAGCAAGTATTAAATTAAAACAAAAATCAATAAAGAAAATGAAAGTAAATGTATACCTTCTAAAAGCTCAAACGAAATTTACTAACATAAGCCTAAGGTTGACTAAAGGATTTGTTAAACCAATCCCTGGCAACATCGCCAAAAACTTGTTCATAATCGCAAGTGCATGAGTCGTGCCAACTAATAAAGTGATAAGTAGAGATCGTTTCCACAGAGATTTGAGTAACAAATTAGTCAAGCAATAAACTTAATGAATTTAATAAAGTTAAGCTAAAACAAGTTTTAGATGTGGAAAAAGAAATTGAAAAATAATTTTAAAACTAAAATTATTGATAAAGGCAATTGATTTTTTAACATCAAATATTAGATGAAGCTTAAAATTATTTATCCCCTTTGTATTTCATAAAACTTGATGAGTTTCCTCTCCCTTTAGTGTTTCAATAATTATGTTTTAGTCTAAAGTTCAAAAGAATTTGGTTATAATTTGTCAAGTCAAAACCAAGTTTATATCCTCAATTAATATGCACAATCTCTTGCTCCAATTAAGAGAAAATATTCGTTCAACAACAACCTTAATTTGACAGTGCTAGGCTAGTCACTATATCTCTATGTTATTAACAAAGTATCTATTTAATTTCTAAAATTAGAATCTAGCATAATTTTACCTAAGTTCTACAATTAAATTAACACGCTCAAGCTTAATTTAATTGAACAAGGCTATCTAAGTGGTGGCAAATCACATAGAAGCATTAGGTACAAGATAAAATTAACACATATATCATTAACCACTAAAAAAGAGCAATAATCAAGTCTTGTTCCATACAAAGGCTTAAAATAATCCTAGAGTGAAGAGTTTAGCTACACATAATCATAAAATAGCCACAACTATCCAAAATAATTACAGCCATATCAATAATTCATCAAGTGCAGTCAAATTCACTAGAGTGATTAGCTATTTTCTCAGTATCACTTCCGGTTGACATCAAATCACTGTCAGTATATTAGTATGAATCAGAACCACTTCCCGTGAAGATGAGAACACTCCAGGTGAACCTAAATGCACCTCCAGTGAAAGCCAATATGCTTTGAGTGATATATGAAGTTTGCCATATCACTTCAAGTGGATGCTGAATCACTTCCGGTGAATATTAAAATTCCTCAGATAACCTCCAGTGCCTTAACTGATCATTTCCAGAGAATACCAATATGGACCAGATCACTTCCAATAAACTGATATGCCATTTTCTCAGTTTCACTTCCAGTCTCCGATCACTTCCAGTCAAGTATTATCCAGTTAATGATATGCTTACTCTTACAAAGCCACTGCCAGTGAATGAAGTGATAACTCAAGTGATGTGCTGATTTTAATGAATCACTTTCAGGCTTGACAGAAACATGAAATCACTAGAGTAATATTATGAGCCATTCGAGTGAAATGTTGTTTCATGAAAATCACCTTTAGTGAAGTAATGTTGCACTCAAGTGAATTGATATCACCGCTAGAGAATTTACTGATAGCTAGAGTGATTCACTGTTCTTAATAGAATCATGGAAATCACTCAAGGGATCTTGAGCTACACTCGAGGGATGCTGATCATTGCCAGTTGAATATTGTTTTGTCAAATCACTTCCAGTGAAGTATGTAATCACCCGAGTGATGTTTTCTAACGACTATTTCTCTGAGTGGTTTTACAGGTGTTATGCACTACCGATCACATGGCATACACGGATCAATATTCAGCGATAACAAATCATGGGCAATATGACTATTCAATAAACGATTCAACGAACGTGCAAAATAGAAAGAAAGCAACGCTGAAACATTTGTAAGAGATCAACGGGAATTGTTGAAGCATCTGTCAGAGCACCACGATAATTGGGCATAACCGTTGAACTTTCTGCCTGAGCACACGATCAGATTACAACGGATAAATATTTGAATGCTCCTAACGGCTCTCAACATTTGCTATATAAACTAAAGCATTTGAAAAGAAGAACAAATGACAGTGACCAAATACACGAGCAAACATAAATGATGAAGTAGCGAGAACCCAACTGCAATATGCTGCTGTCATGAATCCTTGTCTCTTACATACTCTCTGTTAATATCTGTTTTTCCTTGTCATGTATAATTGAGAGTGAGAATATTTACATTGTACTTCAGTGAGCATTCATACACTCTGTGAGAGAGCTTGTAAACACTTCATCTGTATTTCAGAAGTGTTCTCAAGGTAGAGGAACCTTGAGTGGATTGATTACCTTACGGGGAAGTTGTAGAGCAAATTGTCAGTAAGACTTTCTGCTCGTAAGACTTACAAGGTGCAAGCAGTAGAGAACGTTGCTGCTCGTAAGACTTACGGTGGTGTAAGCAGGAGAGAACGTTGCTTCTCGTAAGACTTGCACGGGTAAGAAGGAGAGAAAGGTCTTCGGGATTGCTTTGCTCGACTTGCTGTAAGAAGGAGTAAACCTTACAGTGTGTAAGGGGGAGTAACTCTTGTGAATTTGTAAAGGCTTTTCTTGTGCCAGGTTAAACAAGAAGATAGTAGATTGGAAATCTCAGGAGGAGCCTGGGGACTGGACGAAGGTCATCATGGATTGGACCGAACCAGGATAAATCACAGTTTGCATATTCTCTTCCCTAAGCTTTTATATTTCCAGCATGTAAGATTTACATAGCTGCTTATGATTTTATACTTCTACATGTATTGATTTGATAAGTTGCAAAAAGATTTTAAAAGAAAAAAATTTATTATCGTACACCCAATTCACCCTCTTCTTGGGTGTCAGCCAGTTCTAACATTTGGATTCAAAGCTTGAGCTCTTGTTTAAAGGACTTAACCGTCTCAAGGGTTACAATGGTTGACTTATTTTGTGCTTCCAGAAGGTTTTGATTATACTATCCCACTTCTTTTGAAAGATATTGATTTTTGGTTTTGGAAAGCTAGAATGACTAGTTTTATAAAAGTATATGATTTTGATATGTGGAATGTTGTTACAAATACTTTTGATTATAAACCGAAAGGGAATTGGACTGATAGAGAAAAGAAAATATTTTCGCTAAACATTAAAGCAATGAAAATTCTGTATAGTGCTTTAACTAAAAATGATTTTGAGAAAATTAGATTTTGTTCATCCGCTAAAGCTATATGGGATACACTTGATTCTATATATACTTCTAACAAGTGTGTTGAAGTTGAAAGTGTTGATAGTTCATGTGAAACTATAATCTTTGCATCTGCTGTTCATAAACAATTGGAAGCTGATAATGACAAAGGAGAAATCATAGAACACTTCCATACAGTCAACATGGATAGACAAGAAGAAGAGGACTCCCGAAAAGTGCTCATTATAGACAGACATGAAAAATCACTCTCTGAAGCTCAAGATGAACTTAAGGTAAAAAGTTCCAATTCTTCTAGTGATTTTTGCAAAACTGATTTTCAAGGTTTGCATAAAAATTTTTTCCAACCAATTATTGATTCTGTTGAGAAAAGCAAAAACATTTTCAAACATGCTGGAAATTCATTTGTGAAGAAAGAATGTAGGCTAACTGAATATTTGAGATTTTCGTCCCTCAAACAATACAACACTTGCATAAAGCCTCAAAATGCATATATTTATACAATTTACAACTATTGCGGTAAATCGGGTCATATTTCTCACACATGCCATGTTAGAAGAAATCCTAATGTGAGAAATAAATATGTTTGGGTTCCGAAAGGACATATAAAGTCAAATACTAACAATCAAGGACCCAAGTATATGTGGGTACCAAAATGTCCATCTAGTACTGTACGTATGCAGGATGATCTGAAAGGAAATGGACATAAAGGTACAGATAAGATGAAAAAGAAGCCAAGAGTTTCTTATGCACCAATAAAGAGGTTCATACCATCGAAAAAGAGAACTCTCGGAACATCCATTACTGGAGCTATAAAACATAACCACCAAAAGAAGCAATGGAGAAAAGGTATATGTTCCACCTCAACGAATGACTACCATAGCGTACAATTCAACTATATTGAGGAGAACAAGAAAAGGAGGATCTCTCATACAAAAATACTCTCGAATCCTACATCATTTGAGGGAGCTTTGTATACATCCTTAGGAACACATATAAAGAATCAACATAACAGAAAGAGGCAGTGGGTAAGCAAAGCCAATCCTCCAAGTACTTAAGGTGAAGGTACACAATGATAAAACCTCCTATGTCATTGTCTATAATATCTATTTTGGTTTATAACATGCTACCTTAGTAATGAGCATTGCAAACTATTTTGAAATTATTTTTTCACATCCATTAGAAAATCCACTTGATAATTTCATGCAGGGATTGCAATGTTCAATAACTTAACACTTTATGCATATATGCATACTTCAAGAGAAAATACTTTTATGTATAAAGTCATGTTTAATTCATTATGCTCAATCTCTGCAAACTGACTATATTGCTTGAGCATTTGAATTATGTTTCCTACATGCTAACCTTGAATAGATCCAAGTGAAGTTGGATACCATGAAGAAAATTTATACATTTCTGTAGGATAGTAAAAGCTTTCAAGTCTATAGCTGCATGAAAACAAATTCATATATTGATGATGCTGAATTTTGGAGTTTGAATTTTGGTACTGAGTATGCGAAGGAGGAAAATCAATATTATTCCACCAAAGCCAAGCAAGTCGTCACAAGGATAAGAGGAATTATGGTGATATCTAATCCTTACCCTATACTGTGCTTATATGAATTTATTTATTTTAGGTAATGAATATTTTTCTATTATTGCATTCCTTTAGCAATCAATCTTGTTTGATCATCAAATTATTTCTAGATTGCTAAATAGATCAAAAGTGAAACTGTGCATAATCTTTCTGTGCTTTGAAATGCAATCCAAAAAATGTGTTTTGGTTCTAGTTCATCTTATTTTATCCTAGTACATACACATGATTTAAACAAAAAAAATTATTCATATATTGTCTGCATTCAAATCGGTTTCAAAATTGGAAGCTAATATTTTTGTATACTGAATGTTAGAAATGCTTCAAATCCATTTGCTAGAGTTTTTCTCATCATCATGCTATTTCTTGGTGCTATCTTAAGCTTGAACTCCTTAATCCTTATTTTCTAACCAATTAGATTTTATCTATGAGTTTCAAGTATATTTCCCAGAGATTAATTCAATATGTGAAAGTATTGTTCTTGATGCATAAATCTTTATTATTTGAGTTATTCCAAGCATTATAAATGTTCATTAATGCATTGAATGAATGCTAATGCATTAACCATTATAGTGGAATAACATATTAGGATGATATTTTGGAACTCTATTCATTTAAACTAATAAATATGTGCTTTATCATCTATACACCATTTTTCCCATCTTGTTACTCAAATGCATCAACATTTGTTTTCATCTATTTTTGAGTAACTAGAGCGTTGTATTCAATCTCTTGCCATGAATGCTCACATATTTCGTGACACAACTCTAAGATGCAAGATTATCACTTGATCTATAGCAAAGTCATTGTGTTTATATATGTCTGTCAAGTTAAGCCCCTTTTGGCTAATTCATTTTCCATATGACTCTTGCTTTTGGGAAAATTTTGAAACATGTTATCTCAGTTATTCTTTAAAAGAGAAGCTTTCTCATACATACATATATATATACTTAAACTATTGACTTCCACTGTTTTTCGGCATGAGGATTGACACCTAACAAAATTCATAAAAGAGTTTTAATGCATTTAAAATCTTAGTGTCATAATGCATTTTTGCAATTAAAAAGAATATTTGAGATTTTGAAACAATTTGCATATTTCTTTATAATCCTTGGAAAACTCATTTTCATTCATAATTTATTATTCCATAGAAGTTGGTGATTCTCTATTCTCTTTGAATGAAAATCCAATCAATGATATCTTTTATAATTGTCATTGAACTTTGAAAATCATCACCTTTGGTATCATTTATTTGATAAGTTTTATGATTCAATAGCTTGAATTTATTGGTTATATTCTTTGATGATTCATTATACTCCTTGCTCGAATATCATATGAGTTATTTGTATAAAGAGCAGAGGTTTTCTATGGAGCCAAAAAGAGTTGGGTACTAAAGTATCTAAGGAGTGCTATTGAAGAAATACAAGTGGATCAAGCAAACAGAGCAGACACATCTATGAAGTCATTTACATTGCTTGACATTGACATCAAAGAAGCAGATTGTGACATCACTTAATCAGGGAATCATATTCAAAAGAAAGATGCCAAAGTGATATTAATTCCGATTCATCTTCAAGTAGCAGATACTTTCACAACTCCTTGCAAAAGATCAATTGGGAATTGTTAATCCCAATAAGTTGAGAGAATATTTGTTACTTATAATGTCACTATATATGTTCATATGTTTGATGATTACTATACTAACTTAAGCACTAAGGTATGAGGTAAATAATTAGAGTGAGTCTGCAATTCAGTGAAGTAATACTGGACATCAGTGATTTTCTGCAACTTCAATCGAGTGAATTGTTGATATCACTCGAGTGATTCAGGTTCAGAAGAAAATCACTCGAGTGAATGGATAAATCTCTAGAATGAAGGGAAAAATCTCAGATTATATCAGTTGGTTTTCCAATGACCTTTAATTTTCAAAATTATCATCATCTTCCTTCCAATAAAAATCTCTGAAATTCTCTTAAACTCGGTGTTCTTTCTTATGCAAACAATCAACTTCATTTCCTCATAAATAATTTCAAACACTTCCCAATTATTCATGCATCATTTTCAAAACGTGACTAAATCTTCAAAATTTCATGCTTTATTTCTCTCCAAAGTTTATTCAATGGCTTTCCAAATCCATAAGAGTTTTAAACTGTATTTCTCATAATAATTTTTAAGACCATGCATTCATTAAGGGGGAGCTTCACATTCACATGTGTTTTATATCTTCAAAGTTTATCTCCTTTATTTAGAAAATCATTATAGCATACTCATCTATATTTATTTTCAATTGATTAGTTTTGATGATGAGTTACTCATACATTTTCTTTCCAAGATCTTAATTTGCATATATCTTATAGAAAGGAAATTTTTAATATTAGATTGCACTAACCATTCTTCTTGCAAGAATTATTTTTAATTTATGACAGGAGAATTAGCTCAATACATGCTCACTCCTTAACATACTAAAAGGGAGAATATATCGATCTTGAGGACATTTGCTTCAATCATCAATCAAAGGAAAATATATTAGTTGCAATATTCAAAGCCCTATGCCAATACAAAGGAGCATTAGCCATGTGTGATAAAAATATGGACTAGAAGCTCAAGAACATCCTGGAGACATGATCAGAGTTTTATAGCGAAAGGGTAGTGAACTGGACTTCATGGATCTGCAATCAACTTACCAAATCCAAATGATCATTTCTAAACCCTCCTCTCTCTCTTTATGTTTTATGCATACCTTGCATATCTTTTATTATGAAAGACTTCTTGAAAACATGTTTCATTTACATCACTACTTTCAAAAAAGAGAGAGAAGATTGTTTATTTTGATTAACGGAGAAAAAGACATTTCTAATCTGTTTTCATATTTACTTCTCCATGAAACTTTCTTCTCTATACTTCAAACTTTTTTCTAATGTCAAATAAGGGGAGAGAAATGGAAAAATATGTTGCATTCAATTTGTCTATTCGAATTCAAGCATATTTTTCTCTAAGGATTTTCCATCATCAAAAAGGGGGAGAATGTTAGATATGATTAGTTTTGATAATGACAAATGTAGATGTCAAATATTAAGAGCAAGAAGTTAGCATAATATATCTCTTACATTGACTAACTACTGTATTTAATGTTACATATATTGTAGATTAGTCAAGCAATAGAAGAAAGAAATTGAGGAATGAAAAACTTGCAAGAATGAATGAAAAATATGAAGATTCAAATTCTATGGTACTGTAGCAGTGACACTGTAGCATACGGTTACTGTAGCGTATGACACTGTAGCATCGAGTGATTTTAATAATCACTCGAGTGATTTTCAGAATAACTCGAGTGATTCTGGAAATAATAAAAATCACTCGAGTGATTCACTAATTCACTCGAGTGATTTTCAGTGTTTCATGCTCTCTTGTTCGTCCAGCTGAGTGAGGTCTAGTTATTCGATCATATCTCTCAAAATACAACTCCGATTGAGACCAAACCAGTTGCATATGAAAATAGACTTCCAATGCATCATTTGGAAAGCATAAGAAATATCAAAGGAGCTCAGATGAATCATATATTAATGTTTGAAGTTAAAGTTGAAATTAGCATCACTTTCTGGAACAGGTTCGGTATTTTGGACATAACTCTCAAACAAAAGATCCAATTGAGCTGAAACTAGTTCCATATGAAACTAGACTTAAAGATATTTCCACAGATATATAATATACCAATTTTAGAGTTATATTCAAAGAGTTATGACATCTGGAAGTTTACCCCTGTTTGCTGTCGAATTGGAAGTGGAGCTACGGGTTCAAGAAATCTAAAAAGAGAGCACCCTAGTTATTTTTATAATCACTCGAGTGATCAGGAAGATCACTTGAGTGATCATTAATAATCACTCTAGTGAAATGTGTCAGAATGTAGATCACTCGAGTGGTACATAAATCACCGGAATAATTTTTCACTGTTCTCAAAATCACTCCCAGTGATATCGAAATCACTCGAGTGATTCTATTGATTTTGCAAATCACTTCCAGTACAAGGCAAATCACTGCAAGAAAAATTCACTTCCAGTGATTTTCAAATCACTCGAGTGATATGTGAAATTTTCAATATCACTTCCAGTGGCTCTGAAATCACCGGAAGAAAATTTCACTGTTCTGAAAATCACTCCCAGTGCAGCCAAATTCACTAGAGTGATTAGCTATTTTCTCAGTATCACTTCTGGTTGACATCAAATCACTGTCAGTATATTAGTATGAATCAGAACCACTTCCCGTGAAGATGAGATCACTCCCAGGGAACCTAAATGCACCTCTAGTGAAAGCCAATATGCTTCGAGTGATATATGAAGTTTTCCATATCACTTCAAGTGGATGCTGAATCACTTCTGGTGAATATTAAAATTCCTCAGATAACCTCCAGTGCCTTAACTGATCATTTCCAGAGAATACCAATATGGACCAGATCACTTCCAATAAACTGATATGCCATTTTCTCATTTTCACTTCCAGTCTCCGATCACTTCCAGTCAAGTATTATCCAGTTAATGATATGCTTACTCTTACAAAGCCACTGCCAGTGAATGAAGTGATAACTCAAGTGATATGCTGATTTTAATGAATCACTTTCAGGCTTGACAGAAACATGAAATCACTAGAGTAATATTGTGAGCCATCCGAGTGAAATGTTGTTTCATGAAAATCACCTTCAGTGAAGTAATGTTGCACTCAAGTGAATTGATATCACCGCTAGAGAATTTACTGATAGCTAGAGTGATTCACTGTTCTTAATAAAATCATGGAAATCACTCAAGGGATCTTGAGCTACACTCGAGGGATGCTGATCATTGCCAGTGGAATATTGTTTTGTCAAAATCACTTCCAGTGAAGTATGTAATCACCCGAGTGATGTTTTCTAATGACTATTTCTCTGAGTGGTTTTACAGGTGTTATGCACTACCGATCACATGGCATACACGGATCAATATTCAGCGATAACAAATCATGGGCAATATGACTATTCAATAAACGATTCAACGAACGTGAAAAATAGAAAGAAAGCAACGCTGAAACATTTGTAAGAGATCAACGGGAAGTGTTCAAGCATCTGTCAGAGCACCACGATAATTGGGCATAACCGTTGAACTTTCTGCCTGAGCACACGATCAGATTACAACGGATAAATATTTGAATGCTCCTAACGGCTCTCAACATTTGCTATATAAACTAAAGCATTTGAAAAGAAGAACAAATGACAGTGACCAAATACACGAGCAAACATAAATGATGAAGTAGCGAGAACCCAACTGCAATATGCTGCTGTCATGAATCCTTGTCTCTTACATACTTTCTGTTAATATCTGTTTTTCCTTGTCATGTATAATTGAGAGTGAGAATATTTACATTGTACTTCAGTGAGCATTCATACACTCTGTGAGAGAGCTTGTAAACACTTCATCTGTATTTCAGAAGTGTTCTCAAGGTAGAGGAACCTTGAGTGGATTGATTACCTTACGGGGAAGTTGTAGAGCAAATTGTCAGTAAGACTTTCTGCTCGTAAGACTTACAAGGTGTAAGCAGTAGAAAACGTTGCTGCTCGTAAGACTTGCACGGGTAAGAAGGAGAGAAAGATCTTTGGGATTGCTTTGCTCGACTTGCTGTAAGAAGGAGTAAACCTTACAGTGTGTAAGGGGGAGTAACTCTTGTGAATTTGTAAAGGCTTTTCTTGTGCCAGGTTAAACAAGAAGATAGTAGATTGGAAATCTCAGGAGGAGCCTGGGGACTGGACGAAGGTCATCGTGGATTGGAGCGAACCAAGATAAATCACAGTTTGCATATTCTCTTCCCTAAGCTTTTATATTTCCAGCATGTAAGATTTACATAGCTGCTTATGATTTTATACTTCTACATGTATTAATTTGATAAGTTGCAAAAAGAGTTGCAAAAAGATTTTAAAAGAAAATTTTTTTTTATCGTACACCCAATTCACCTATCTCTTGGGTGTCAGCCAGTTCTAACAGATTCAACTCCTGAGTTGAGATTAGGGACTTGTGAATCCTGGTTTCAACACTTAATTTACTACTCTTTTGTACTCATATGAGCCTATGGGATATAAGGTATTACAAATAAAGTTATGTAATCTAGTAAATGCGGCATTACCAAATGAATATTGACCTTACAAATTTAAGATTAAGTCTGGGTTTGGGGGACTGAGTAACGTTACCCCTAAGCTGATAATGCTTTCGCAATGCTATATAAAGGGGTTTAGGATACGGGTGTTACACACAGTGCCTTAGAGACAAAACATTGCCTTACTGATTTCATCCAATGTCGGAGATGGAAAGGGTTGAGAAGAGGTGGTTGCCACTAGTATCGGAGAGGGAGAACAATGCCTTTTTGTTCTTGCCATGGTGCTGAGAAGAAAGATAAGTTTAAAAAAGGACTTTTGAATTTAAACTCTAAAACTAAAGATGCGGTGTTTATAATTGGACTTAATGGCCGAAAACTTCATATAATGATGAGACATGATGGTATGTGTTGGAAGTTGAAATGCTGTTTATTTAGACCAGTTGTCTTCTTTAATGATGTCTAAATAATAATAATTAGATTAGGTATATACCTTAACTAGTATAGATAAAAAATGTATGCTGGAAGATTAAAGAACATTTAGACTAATCAAGAGTTAAAAAGTGGTTTAAATAGACATATTTAGACATTGTGCCATTACAACCAGTCTAAACATAAAAAAAATTTTATAATTAGTAATACTCATATAATATACTTTACTAATATCACACACATACACACACACACACAAAACTTTTCAAGCCATAGACAGAAAAAAAAATTGAACATAGAAACAAAAAGTTGAAGATCAAAATCAAGATTATAAATAAAATTTTTTTCATGAATAATTTTTAGAGGCCTAGAGGTAACAGATTACAACATTAAAAGATACACACACACACACACACACACTCTCTCTCTCTCTCTCTCTCTCTCTCCTTATCCTTCCTTATCATCACCGTACGGAGGTGAGGAAGAAGAGGAAGGAGAAGAGGGGTTAGAATATCGATTATACTCAATGATATTGTTGTCGCGTATAAGATTCATCTTTTTATTGAGAGAGTGTATTTGGGTGGAGATTCTTGAAAGGTTGCACTCCATGTGTTTGACCCTTAAATGGAGCTCCTTCAAAACTTGCCATGTTGAAGGTGGCGGTGCATATGGAGCGGGAAAGGGAGGATGGATTGACTGACTTCTATGGCATCCCACCATTGTTATATTGATCAATAGGGGAGAGGATGGAGGCTAAAAGAAACATGAGAAACAAAAGGACTTGAGAAGTTTAAATAGACAAGATGAAAGAGTATGAAAGAGTATATTGGTTGAAATAGTTTCAGATTTCATTGGAAAATTTACTTTTGAAACGAAAATGATAGAAACTATTAAATATTTGAGATCGGTCATAAAGAAACAAAAGTTTTTAAAAGGAAGTTTAAATCGGTTGTATGAGCGTCCGGTCTAAGAAGAATTTAAAATTTAAAATTATCAAAATATTTAATCCTTATCGAGACCGTATTATCTTATAATATTATTTAAACCGTAAAGAAGTGCGACTGGTCTTAAGTTGTATCAATATTTATAAAAAATATGTCACTTTTTATAGTTTTTAAACCATCTTTGCATATAAAAGGTGTAGATGTGGCGGTCTTGAAGGCCTTTTTTCTAATAGTGCTACAACAGTAATGAATGTGATAGAGATGAGGGTGGTGGTGATGGAGGTGGGTTTGGTGAAGGTGGTGGAGAACTTGTCAAAAGAGGCAAAAGAAATTGGGAAAAAGGAAGATAAATTCTTCTTTTAAAAAAGGATTAAACATAATTTAAGGGATGTAAGTATAGATAAATGAGAGAATATGATACATATTATTAATATGATATTGATACTTTTACATATGAGGTTTGATTATAGTGCTATAAGCACTTTTTAGAAAATATTTTTTTTTGCCAACACTTTTTAGAAAATATTAATCATGGATAATTTTACACTCTTAAAAAATATGTATAAAAAATAACTGATATTTAGAAGAGTTATATTATCGAGATGAAATTTACACCCTATTTTAAAAATTTGATGTTTAAATGAGGTTTGATCATGTATCAGCAGCATTTCTTTAAAAAAGATAAGGCTATTTTTTCACTTTTATCTTGAGAGAAAATCAAGAGTAGTTCTTTGTAAAAGAAGCCCTATGTATAGAATCAATAAACATTTATCTGGACAAGCGGTTATTTAGTCTACAAGTGTCCTCTGCTTTTAGCTTTTGTACTATTCTACGGAGAGAGCTGTAGCATTGGGGCTTGAGCATTTTAGGACTCTCCCTCCTATTTTTTTTTTGAAAAATTAAGAGCAGTGTGGTCTCTCTATTTTTTTATTATCTATTTCTCTTCACTCCTTTATTTTTACTGTTGGATTAATTTTAATCGGTTGAGATTCAGTATTATATATATATATTAATAAAAATATAAAAATGTAAACTAGTTATAACAAATTTTAATGATTTAAATTTATTTATATACTTTTTTTATTTAATATTATAGTAATATTTTTTTATAGGATATTGAATCTCAACTATTTAAAATTAATCCAACGATAAAAATAAAAAAAAATGAGAGAAGTGAACGGTAAAGGAAATAGAGAGCCATTCCCCATTTTTAATATACATACGTTGGTTGTCAATAGAATCGGGAAATCTAGCCGAGCCCGTCGGGCTGGCCAGTTAGGCCCTTTAGTTTTTTTTCAAATTCCCATGCCCTAACTGACTCCTCCCTAAGAACTTTAAAATTGTAAAATTTACATATAATGGTAATTTACTAATTCTTGATATTTTACCCCTTAAACAGAGTCTCTTAAAGTGAAGTACAATCAAATTTCCTTGAAATTGATAATAGGAGCGAAAATATGAAAATGATAGTCATCTTAATTATATTGCTTAGTGTGTTTAGCTTTTTGCCTTCTTATGCTTTATGTGAGACTATGAGTTACTTGTGGATAGTATTTTTTTACCTTTGATTATGAATTAGTAACTTTATTTGTTTTATTGCATGAGACGTGTAGACATATAGTTAAATCTTACAAAAATGATTTCTGGCCCTACGGGTCGGCCCTGACCCGCATACTCTCAGGCCGGACTTTGAAAAATAGCAATTTTTCTTTTCTCAGGCTTTGTAGGGCCATCCCTTTTAGTCCCTAGCTGGTTAAGGACCGAGCCGGCCCTGATTTCCAACTCTAGTTGCCAAAAACAAACAAGTCTTGATGAAACATGAGCTACCTAGGTGTGAAGACTTAATAGTAAATTATAATTGCATGTGGTTTACCGCTTTCCTTCTTGATGCCGGTGCAAGAAACTGTGTCTAGTAGCTACTAGGTATAGAAATTCCCTGGATATAATTATCAATTCATAATATCCATCAACTTTATATTAAAAATCTTGTAATATCAGTTAAGTAACCCATTTGACTCACAAACAGGTTAGATAATCATACTATTAAAATTACCCATCAGTTATTAATAGAGTTTGACTATAAAGAATAAAACAAATTGGATTTAAAATTATACGTTAAATTATGAATTATAATTATATTAATATGGTTCAAATATATCAAGCAGGTTCATATTCTATGATTGTAAGGATTTCTATAACTTGGTTATTAGTACTATAAATTAAATTAATATTAATATTAAATGTGATTAAATTTAGGTTAAACGGTTTATTCCATATTTAGTTGATAGTGCAGATAATCACACTATCAAATTTAAGTTAAACGATTTACTCCAATTTTTGGGGTTTGAATATAAGGATAGAAGTAAATTGAATTTAAAATTATACATTAAATCAAGAATCATATAATAATTATATAATTGTGGCCCAAACATTCCAAAGAACTTCACTATCCATGATTATAGGGATCTCTATAAATTATATTAATAATTAGGTTTTTAGTGCAATAATTTTTAAAAATTATATCTTAATGATAATGATTTGATTTCGAAATAGTAATTCCCCATTTTTATTATTGGCGAAGGAAAATTATATCTCCATCAATGATATTAATACCACAAAGGTGGAAAATGAAGTTTTCAAATATTGGTTAATAATTGGGACACTACACTACTACAAAAGAGGCTTTTAATAGCGTACATTTAATAACTTTTTTCAAAGAAACGCCGTAGGTAATTGTTTCTTCTTTTAAAAAAAAATTATAACCTACGGCGCTTTCTATTATAAGCGTCATAACTTTAAGATTCTATGGCACTTCCTTAAAAAACGCCATACAAGGCCTTTTTTTCTTTTTTTTATACCAAGTATATTACATATGGCGTTTTACTGCAAAGCGTCATAACTAGTGTATTGATTTAAAATTATTCTGAACGTTTAGATGCTACTCAAGTTATATACATGTAGTCAGCAAATAAATTTCCCCCAACTGATTTACTTCTAATGCTTTAATAATGAATTAAAATAAATGAAGTAAATATTTAAAAAATAAATTAACAAAAGCTATACAAACACTTTATCTAAAAAAATGCTTAAATGAAATTTGCACCTTAGTAATAGGAATAATCTGCAAAAAAAAAGTTATCAGAAAAAAATATGCATCTTAGTCGATGCTTTCTTGAAAAACGCCTGATAAGATCCTTAAAATCTGAAAAAAAAAAAAGAATTGCCTCAAAAAAATTTAGTGCCTTAGCCGGCGTTTTTAGAAAAGCGTTGATTAAGGGAATAAAACTTTATTGCCTTAACCAGCGCTTATCTAAAGAGCCGGTTAAGGCACTGTCATTTTGCATTATGTTATTAACACTGTACAGATTTAAGCCTAGACACTCGCAGTATCTAAAACCCAAATTCTTCCACCCTAATTAGATGTCAATGTTGAAGAATTTGATGTTTGGCTACAGGCATCATAGAAGTGGATGTCCATGATTTGATCCATATTTATATTATCTTTTATGGATCTCATCTCGACATGCTACACTATGGTCAAGGCAACATAGTTTGTGTTTCTTCTATACCATATCAGCATATTCTAGCGCTTTACTTGTGAACACAATTGTCTTATCTTTGCACATGCTTCCTAAGTGTCAAAGGCGATTGCTCGTGTGAGAGAGCCAACCTCATAAGCTTGCACGACGTACTAGACATTGTATACATACATAATAATAAATAATGATAAATAAATACTTCAATTAATCACAAATCTATTATATGAAGTTTGCAATTTTACATTTTGCGAAGACCAAGTGCCTTACAATTAATTAAATGCTTCAAATGTCTCATTGGCAATTGGTTTGGTTAGGGGATCATCGACCATACTTTTGGTCGAAATATGTTGTATAGTAACAATTTTATGTGCTATATAATCTCTTACAAAATTATACTTAATATCTATATGCTTTGTTTTACTATGATACTTAGGATCTTTAGTATAGGCTATGTCTGCGGTATTATCACAGTGCATTAATACTGGATTAGAACTCTCATTGCTAAAACCAAAGTGTTCAATAATCCTTTTAAACCATAAAGCCTCTTGTACTGTTGTGTTGCATTCTACGAACTCAACTTCCATAGAATGTAAAGCAATGCATGTCTGCTTCTTGCTGCTCTAACATATAGTGCCATTGTTCAACAAGAAAGTATAACTTGAATTTGTCTTCGCTCTTCCTCATCTTCGCCTAGATCAGCATTGGAGTACCCAAATAGGCATAGATCTCTTCCTTCGTAGCATAGTGCATAGTTGGATGTACCTTTTAAGTATCTTAAGATCCTCTTTATTGCTTTCCAATGATGTTCACCAGGATTAGATTGGAACCTACTTACGAATTCTACTGCAAAGCAGATATCTGGCCTTGTACACATCATTGTATACATTAGACTACCAAACAACACTAGCATAGGGAACTTTCATCATTTTCTTTTGATCTGACTCAGTGTTGGGACACATATCATGGCTTAAGTTACTCCAGAAGCCACTGGGGTATCCAAGAGATTACAATTACTCATATTAAATCGTTCAAGAATCTTTTTAATGTAATTTTCTTGTGAAAGAGATATGATTCTTTTTGAACGATCTCTTTGGATCTTAACTCCAAGTATATACTCTGCTTCACCTATGTATTTCATCTCAAAATTTGGCAAAAGCCATTCTTTAATAGCTATAACTGAATACAGATTATTTCCAGTTAAAAGTATATCGTTTACATATAGGGATAATATCACAAAATTACCCTTAAAACACTTAATATAGACACAATGGTCCTCTTCAGTCATTTGAAAATCATATGAGGTTATCGCTTTATAAAACCTCAAATACTACTGGTTGGATGATTGTTTTAGTCCATAAATAGACCTTTTGAGTTTACAAACCTTGCTCTCTTTTCCTTTTTCAATGAAACCTAATGGTTTCTCCATATAGATTTCTTCATCCAGATCACCGTTTAGAAATGCAGTTTTAACATCCATCTGATGTAACTCTAAGTCTAAACTATTTACTATTGACAAAATAATTCTTATAGAATTAAAGCGTACCACGGGTGAGAAGGTATCTTCATAATCTATATCTTCCTGCTGTGTATATCCCTTTGTAATTAATCGTGCCTTATACTTATCAATTGACCTATCCACTTTTCTTTTAATTTTGAGAACCCACTTGTTCCCAATGGCTTTTCGCCCTTTTGGTAGGTCAATCAATTCCCAAACTTGATTCTTTCTCATTGAGCTCATTTCTTCTTCCACTGCCTTTTTCCATTCATCCTTGGCAGAACTTGATAAGGCTTCTTGTACTGAATGTGGTTCATCATCCTCGTCAAGAGTAACAATAAGTGCTTCACTTTCTATTTGGAAGTGTCTCTTCGGTATACTTTCCCTGTTACTCTTTCTTATGGGAGTTTCATGTCTCTGTCTTTTCTTTTGTCTAGGTCTTTGTGTTTACCTTTCTGAGCTCCCACTTATATTGACATTCTGGGATGATTCTTGCTTATCAATATGTTGTATACTTGTTTGTTCCTATGTCTCATAAAGAGATACAGTACGGTCAATTTTTCCTCTGCTAGGAAATTCATTTTCAAGAAAATGTAGCATCTCTAGATTCAATTTATGTTATTATTCCATCTTCATTTTCACTTATGAAGACGTATCATTTGGCTTGTTCAGAGTACCTTATAAAGATACACTTTATACCTCTAGGACCTAATTTCTCATATTTATGAGAATCATTATGGATGTATGTAGCCGACCCCCATGGTCTAAGGATACTTAAATCTGGCTTGCGTTTTGTCCATAACTTATAAGATGTTGAAGTGACTGATTTTGAGGGCACACGATTAAGTATGAAGGTAGCTATCATTGGAGCATCGCCCTAATATGAAATTAGTAGGTTTGCTTGTGCCATCATTAACCTAACCATGTTTAGAAGTATTCTATTCCTTCTTTCAGCAACTCCGTTTTGCTGTGCAGTGCTAGGGATAGTTAGCTGCCTAATTATCCCCTTTTCTTTACAGAGCTCTTTAAATTGATCAGACAAATACTCACGGCCTTGATCAGTACATAATACTTTAATTTTATTATCTATTTGATTTTCTACTTCATTTATGTATCATCTAAAGCACTCAAGAGCCTTATACTTATGTGAGATCAAATAGACATAACTGTATCGTGAATAGTCATAAATAAAAGTAATAAAATTCCAAGCTCCGTGCCTTGCCCTTACGCTTATAGAACTGCATATGTCAAAATGGATTAATTGCAATGGTTGTTATGATCTTATTCCCTTACCGAAAAGTTTTCTAGTTGCCTTGCCTGTTAGAATATTTTTACATAAAGACATTTCCATATTGGATATGGAACCTAACAAACCTTCTTTTGCTAGTTTAATCATTCTATTTTGATTAATAAGTCAAAATCTAGCATGCCAAACAGTCATGTCAACAGTTGTATCAAAAGAAGTAGCAAAACTATCATGTATATTATAATTATCAATTATATCCATTACAAAGAACTTTTTTGTAAGGAAAGCTAAACCATAAAATATAGAATTATGAAATATGTCTGCTACTTAATCATGAAAGTTTACATTAAACCCATAATTTACAAGACATTTAACAGAAACTAAGTCCCGTTGAATTTCAGGAGCATGAAGCACTTCATGAAGGAATAATGTCTTTCCATTTCGTAACGTTAATTTACAAGTTCCAATTCCTTTAATTTCGATCTTTGCATTATTTCCTACATAAAGCTACTTACATCTATCTAGTAACTAACGGTATTCTACAGAGAATCATTGATCCCTAGTCACGTGGTCTGTTGAACCTGAGTCCAAAATCCAAGAAGAACAAACACTGTTTGTTAGAAAAAGAGTACTTGAAACATAAGAAACATGTGAATTCACATAATTCACTAATACCTTCTCATCCTCATTTCGCTCGGGGAAATCCCGTGCAAAATGACCCATCTTTTGGCAGGTGAAACATTTGACTTTCTTTAAGTCATTTTTCTTCTTCTTCCTACCCTTTTTGCCTTTCTTCTTGAATTCCTTTTTGCCTTTCATAAATTTGGTCCCTTCTTTCTTTCCATTCTTTTTGGATTTCTTTCCCTTCTTAAAATTGGGTTTTGTATTAGAAGGATCTGCACCCTCAGTGTAATAGGCATGACCAGAGGACTTGTATGCCTCCAAGCGTTCATCCTCAAGTTCCATGTGTTTGGCCACATCACTGAAATTCTTGATGTTTTCATTATGAGTTAGATTGACCTTCATGTACTCCAATTGGATGGCAATGATCTTATCACTGCCTGAACTTGTTGTTCATCTGACAATGTATGCCTAGCTTCCTTTAATTGTCTAATCATATTTTCCATCTCTCTTAGATGTTGTTTCATAGAAGTGTTTGGCTTAAGCTTATATGTGTCAAACCTAATAGTTAACCGTCTAAGCTTAGTGGTGAACGTGCTACCAAACCTGTCTTTTAGTACTGTCCATATGGCTTGTGCTGTGTTATTTTTCTCATATTCGCACATGAGGTCATCGTCCATTGTGCTTAGCAACGCTATTCTTCTTTTTCTAAGCCTCATAGAACTTTTGGTCTCTCCTGTGTTGGGCCGTATTCTTAGCGGCATGTTGCACTACAACCGTTGTTAGAGGCTCAATTGCCTCTTATTCTTTCAAAATATATTGCACCTTTCGATACCAGATATCCCAATTATCACTATTTAATTTGTCGTCTTTATTTAACTCAGCAATAATATTCTTAGTTGCCATATAAGATTCTGTGATAAATCTATTTCACATTTATCACGTCTATCCAAAAAATCGAATTATAGGACATTTCATATATAGCACAACATAGTATACAATGTCTTGTACTTATATTATTCTTAACCAGAAAAAAATAATACTATTAAATTCATGATTAGGAGTATATGTTTGTATCTCTCATCACACAAATATTTATAACATTACTAAACTCTGTTAAGAATTATATAAATACTTTTACAATTCTAATTTCTTAAAAATATCATCTTCTAAAAGACTCCCACTTATCAAAAACATATAATTATTGAGTAATCAACAAAAATATTAACTATAATATGCTTCATTTTAACATCAAAGTAAGATGAAAATATCTATCTATAAGAAAATATGTTTGCAACACATTCAAAACATAAAAAATAAGCAAATTGGAACCAATAAATAAATTTAGAAGTAGCAAAATGGTTTAAAACATTAATAAACACATTTAAAACGTCATAAATATATATCAATTGGTATCCAAAATACTCATATAGCATATCATATTAAAGACCATGAATTTTGGGATTTTTAGGAACAAACGACATCTCATTTGGACTTTCAATGTGCCCTCATGCGGCACAAGAAGTCAGAGAAAAAAAATAGAACAGAAAAAAAAATATCCACTCTCACTGTGGCACGTGTATGACACTCGCCGCCTTCCAGGGACTATCCGACTACACGCGCTACTCCAGTGGATTCCACTTGCTGTGCTCTGTCAGATGGTGGTCACCACGTGTCCAAGGAGATGCCACGTAGCCTCACACGCCATGTGGCTTTCTTTTTTTTAATGAAAAAATAAAACATCTATTTTTTTAAATTATGGACCTCTCCTATTGGGCCTGATACATTGGGCCTTAAGACATTTTTTTTTCCGGCCCATGATTTCCAACACAGTTTTTTTAATTCAAAATGAAACGACGTCATTTTGGGTGGGAGGTCATCTTCAACCTCCCGCCGGGTCAGACTCGACCTGGACGGAGAGAATGGTCGGGTCTATCGGACTTGAAACTTCTCTCCTTCGTATCTCCTTCGTCTAACGTCCGTTTTTGATGTTCATGGTGTTGTTTTCTTTATTTTTTTCGAGATCTACACAATGGGACTAATTGTAAAGCCTAAATTTACTTTAAAAATACCCAGTTTTCAAAATAACAAAGATTTTGAGTTTTTCTCTCTCATCAATATATTCTCTTTCTATGTTTTCTGATTCTAAGGCTCTAGCATATTCTTTTTATGTCTAGAAAACATATTTAAATGATTATAAGACTCAAAAAACAAGGATATAATGTAATCATTCTTAATACACACATATGTAAAATATTTATATAAGAGATATAGACATATAATAACATCATACCCTTGATTGAGATATCTACATATATAGCACACTTTCAAACTAGTCCTTATTGATAGACACACTCTTTCAAACTCAAGAGAAAACACAATGAAAGAAATAGATTTAGATATTATCATGTTAATCTCTCAAGAACAACTAACAATAAGTGCCCCCATGCATGCATATATATGTGACCACAAATAATATCATATTATATAGGCTACAAGAAAACATGTCTCTGATACTATGTAAGAATATTCATGCGTACTTGGAGTGCGACTGTTAGACTTTAATGCCCACGCTTAACCAGATCACAATGACGGAAACGATTATGACGCACAGCAAATACATCACGACATGGGAAGAAGAGAGAAATATAGTAGGAGCATAAGGGATCGATATACTAGAATTTATATATTCCAGATTACTCATTTCAACTGAACCCTTTACACTTATTTATAGCGTTCTTTGTGCCTCTTCCTCTTTACTAACATGTCATTTCTTGAAAGAAATAATATATCATTTTGATGAGGAGACATAACATATCATTGAAAAAGTATCTCCCGAAGAGTTATAATCTATCGGTTAAAAATATGACTCTTAGTAGTTGGGGAATATTACATATATTAACCCAAACTTTTATATTATTTATAGTATTGCTCTAACATCTTGGGTTTAGGTCTAATCTGTTAAGGGTGGACCAAACCATTTTCCAACAACATGTAATTCCTTAACTCTACAAAGTTCTTATTGGGCATATATCAACTTTTTATATGTCATACCTTGCTTAAGAGGTTGATATATGCCTGACAAAAGTTCTCACCAATGAAAGTCTCACTTTTAGTGGCCACATTGTAGTGTCGTTGTTAAAAGTTTGTCTTTCAAGACTTTCAGTGGTGGCTGTAACGTTTTGTAGTCGCTGCTAAAAATCGTCACTGAAAGGATTTTTGTTGTTGTGATAATAGTGTATACGTATGAGCAAATTTTCCTTTTTTTAAAAAAAAACCTTTAATTTTAATAAATTTATTCTTCTATGTTCCTACCAATAATCGAACTAGGAACCTTTTAGTCAGTTTTGAGAAACAAAGGAAATTGAAAGGACTAGAATCACGGATAATAAATTTATTCTTCTATTACATTGATAGCTTTGCATCAACTAAGCGACTCACCTTACATAATACTAGGATTATGTATATATATTATGACAAAAACAAAGACATCAAAATAATCTTACATAATTTATAATCCCCAACTACTTACAACTATAAATTCCTATAATCTCTAATAAATATTTAGAATGCCCCATAAATATAATTATAAAAGGAATTTTACACATACATCCATGCTTTCTTTCCTTGTTCTTCTACAATTGGCCCTTTTGCTCCTGCTTGAAAAATCACCTTGTGAGCGGTTACTTTTTAAGAAGTTAATCCATTTGCCTCACAATGCCTCAACGTAACATGCAATATAGAAAGGAGTGTACTTGTCTTGAAATCCATTTCCCCTCTTTCTGGTTTGACTTCTTCCCTCCCAAACCATAATCACTCTATTTTCATAACAAAAATTCAAAAAGATACCCCCTTATATCTTTTTGATAAAAGCTTAAATTTAATTTACTTTAATTCTTTTTATAAAAATTTACTTGGGATCCTCCAAACATTTAATGTATTTGTACAATTTTTGTCCATAATTAATTCTATTATCTCTCCTCATTTTCTTTTTAATACTAGATTCTCTTTCATACATTATCTCATTATTATTCTATTTCTCTCTCTTACTACATTCTCTTTCATATTTTTGACGTATTTATTATTTTTAACTAATTTTAACATATTTCTAAAATTACGTAATTTGGTTATGAGGCTGTTATAAAATAGACCAAAGAGGGTAGTAGTTTAGGACATTTAATTATTATTATTATTGCTACATACGACAATCCCAAATCAATTTTCTACATATTTATTATATATAACTAATTTTAAGGATTTTCTTAAACCACTCAGTTTAATTATTTAAATCTAATAATAACGGCAGAGAGAGTAAGTTGTATCCCTAAATTGAAAATTAACAAGCCCAACAACAATTCAAAGCATCGCCATAACATTTTTCTCAATAATGCTTAACCAAACAATCGAAACATAGTATGATAAATTCTAACAAAGAACCATGTCAACAGTAATTATATTTATAACCGTATTAATTTCAAACCAATATAATTGGTCAAAAGAGGGCAGATGCAACAACCAGCCCGTCCCCATCAACCATTATTATCCCTATCAACCGCTATGAACACCATGTCTCTTAGCTTTGTTAACAAGACAAAACATGAACCACAACTTCTATTTTGCTGTTTATTAATTCCTACAATCACTAGTGTAAAATAGTCTTTTTAGACTGTTTTATTTAGACCAGTTATTGAGGATAAGGTCTAAAAAATATGACCGGTGGAAGTTTCATAATTATAAAGAATATTTTAGACCGGTTCTTAAAATAACCGGTCTAAAAGATGAGAAATTAAAAAATTAATTTTTTTAATTTTTAAGATCGGTTATTAGTTATAACCGATCTAAAGGTGAACACTTTTAAGACCGGTTTTGTCAAATAACCGGTCTTAAAAGTCCGCCCTAAAATTTAAAATCTTTTCTCGCGGCTTTATCTCGCGCCTAATTTCAACTTTAAAATCTGATACTTATCAAGTTTTTTATAAACTCCTCCCTCGTGCCGTACCAGCTCCTCCTTCCCACATCGCTCCTCCATCCTTGACCATCTCCGCCGTCAACGCAGAGGTACGGTGGAATCCATTATCGTAAAGCTCGGCTTTTCTTCCCTCCGATTGGTTTAAGATAAGTGCTCTACTTAATTAGTTTTATACATACTTCAGAGTAGATACCGTCATATATTTCAGATTGACTTTTATTACAAAAATTTATACTCATATTTGTTTCAGGTTTACGATTGCGACATCTGAGAAAGTTTACAAATTGGATTCTTCATTAGGGGCTGAGGTTAGTGTTTTCTTTTGTCATTTTCCTTGTTTCTAAATATTTATTCTCCGACAAAATTTCTTAAACAAAAATTATCTTCCAACTTGCGTTCTAATTACTTTATTTTCTAACTTATTTCCTAATATTATTTCATATTGTTGAGCCATTCACAACTCATTATGTATTTACACTGGGTGTTGCAAGATTTCTGAGTTGTGCTTATTGTGTTCTTCAGGTATGACTCCACCAGGATATATTCGTGATTAGTAACTATAAGTATGACATTGGAAGCATACTTTTAGGATATGTACAGACTAAGTATATTAACATAATTAATAGACTCGTAAAAAAAATAAAGATACTTTTTAGACCGGTTATTTAAATAACCGGTCTAAAAAGTGTCTTTGTTTTTTTTTGAGTCCATTGATTATGTTAGTATGCTTAACTTTTTAGACCGGTTATCCACATAACCGGTCTTAAGTCTTTTTTAGACCCGTTATTTAAATAACCGGTCTAAAAAGTGTCTTTATTTTTTTTTGGAGTCCATTGATTATGTTAGTATACTTAACTTTTTAGACCGGTTATCCACATAAGCGGTCTTAAAAGTCTTTTTTAGACCGGTTATTTGAATAACCGGTCTAAAAAGTCACACTTTTTAGACCTGTTGTTGGAACAACAGTCTAAAAAGTCACACTTTTTAGACCGGTTGCAAACCGATCTAAAAAGTATCACACTTTTTAGACCGGCTGTATCAAGACCTCATCTAAAACTGATCTAAAGAGTTATTTTTACCCGGTCTAAAAAATTATTTTTCTACCGGTGAATTAAAGTTTGATAGCAGCTGACTTTAGCAAGGTGGGATAACATCAACTAAGAAATGATTCCTTGCATCCCAAATAGGTTCTAGTTTATCAAGGATTAATCTTTAAATCATCAACATCAGTCTTAGGAAATACTTGATACCAATTTCAAATCTTATCTCAATTGATAAAATTGCTCTTGAGAAATCACATTATAGAAATGAATCATCAATAGTTTCCTCTCAAACAAGACATAATAAAGGGCAAAAATCGTTACCAGGAACGTGACATGTAACACCCCAAATTTTTAGATAAGAGAATTGAGAATAAGTCTAATTCAAGAAGACTACTAGGCCCTAGTTTGGCTAGTGTCACAAATAGGCGCGAGTAAATTCCTACTATTTCTTGATACCTTGGGGGTATTAAGGAACGCAAGGAATGACAAAATGAAGCAATTGGAGCACACACACAACATAGTTATGTTGAAAAACATTGTAGTGTTCCTACCAGCGAATTACTATGTGGTCGTGATCGTGTGATGATTTTCCAACGGGAAAATAAGGTAAGGGCAAAATGGTAATTTTTCCATAAAGCAAAAGAATGAGTATTTTTCCCAATGATTATAGTTATATGGGAACTAAAAATGAGGAAAATGATTATTAAGTGAATTAATACCCAAGAAAAGACAAAGAGCCATGAAGCAAGAGGCTACGAGTAACCACATGTAAGGTGGTACAATAGGTATAATGTGATAGTTTAAGAATAATAATTCTCTCTATGTGTCTCACTAATTTATGGGACGAAGAAGCATGACTAAGGAAATGAATTATCATGCAAGAAAGCCAAAGAAGTGGACTAATAAGTTTGACTACATAAGAGTCACTTTTAAATGACTCATCAATATCATTCTTCATCCATTTTATCTGATTCATTCGGCTAAAACATATCAGAATGAGAGAATGAGAGAGATGAGAATGAGAAATTGAGAACGGAGGAGAGAGAGAAGAGAGAGAAATCTTATAATCGTCGGAACTCTACCGAAACGGCGTCTTCTCTCCAAGTACCCTTTACAAACATTCTTCTACTCATCACAAGCTACAATTCTACGATTTTGGATTCTTGATTGGAGGCCGTTGGTGCCGTCTCACCAGCCGGAGTGTCGCCAAAATTCCGAACCGAATTCATAAACGAGTTAAGGTAAGTGTATGCTTCCTTCTGACCATTTCAGTTTGTTGATTGGACGAGTATGGTAGAAGTCGGGTATTGTTCACTCCTCACTCAACTAATAATTTAAGGGTCTAAAAGATATGTAATGCTTTCCTAACTAGTTAATCTTGTAATTAGAAGTAAAAATGATATGTTTAGGTAAGAGAAAATGAGAAACCGACATAACTCTTCTGAGAACTCAATAGTTGCTACTAGTTGTGTGGCATGATGGAGGATTTGGAATTTGATCAATTGGATGATTCCATTGAGTTTAGAAGAGCAAAATGAGTCAGGCTCATGTTGGTGACAAAGTGAGAAAAGGGCCTAGTGTGGTAAATGATTGAATTGCCCTTAAAGCACTAAGTAATGGCTGTCAAGGGGTATTATCGTCATTAGGGCATGAATTTGAATAAAATAAAGTCACTGATAGATTCTACATGCGAAATTGTGTAGGATCACCTTAAGTCAATATTTTTGGTAAAGTGCAAGTAATTTGGTACAAATGGGAATAAGCCAAGTTTTAGGGGTATTTTGGTAATTATACAACTATGAGTCGAGATAACCAACACCATGAGTCTAGAATGAGTTACGAACAATCAATAACTCATTTATCATAAATGTGTATTTTAGGATATACCAACAGACGAGCCGAATTAGAGCTGGACTAAGGACGAGTAAGGAAAGGTCATAGTCCAGGTAGTACATCCTTCATACTTATACTATGTGATACTAAATTATGAATGTCATCCATTGTAGCATGAACTTCTTCTAAACAACTATTCACCATGTTGTGGTCGAGGACCCAACAGGGGCACCGAGTCGACCAAGGTGCAGACGTAAGTTTGGCCTTGGGCTAGTGTACACACGAAAAGTCGATCATCTTACATGCCATGACATTGCATATCTATTTTCGCATTCTATTTATATGTAAGCATGTTACTACTGAGATTCCCCCGAATCTCACCCTTTCCATAAAAATGTAAGTTTCCAGCAGCAGGCAGCGGCTCAAAGAACAAAAAGGGTGATTTCTGTCAACTAGAGGTGGCATACTATTACAAGAAGAGACGTTGGTTATCTGAAGACTCCGTAATGATTTTAAGGTTTGTAACTATTTTGTAAACCCCTATGAATACTATGTATGATATCAAGCATTATCGTGTCATTATATCAGTATATTAGCGCTACGATTATTTTAATGAGCCATTGTATTCCACGTAATTGCTACTCTGAGTATTTTCCATTTGGAACGAGGGACGTCATATGACATCTTATTTTTACCAATATCTCTAGTTGGATTGGTCAATATTTTCAAAATAAATTATTGCTACAATCCTAAATATAAGAACTAATTGTGTTGAGAGTTTACTTTGATCCTACACATGAAAGAATAAAAGTAATATGTTGGGGCCAATAATTGTACTTTTGACATTATTGTTATTTAATGAATTTCTCCATTTTGTTATCATATCATTCGCATGTTTATTATAATGAGTGTATCCTTGGATGAATCGTAAGGATTATCCTAAATGTCCCTGGTCAGTTATCTATGCGGGAGCAAAGATGAAATAAGTCCATTATGACTTTGATAAGGTATGGAGATATGAATCAAAGTCTTAGGCACTTGTAGGAGTATAAGGTGTTAGACCGACCCGCTATGAGAAAGCTGCATGGATTAAGTCATAAGCTTATCTCATATATAACCATGTCACAATACCCTCTGACTTGAGATCATCATGGATTCCTACATGAGAGTTGCTAAGTTTTGACCTAGTCAAAAGTCACCTTTGACTGGGTGATGATAAAGGCTACAATCGGGCTTATGGGTTTTCATGCAGAATAATGTGAATGGTCAAGATGAAATATGTCCCTTACATTAGTAGAGAGATATTACTGGGCCCCTTAATGAGTGAGTCTGAGAAAAGTATAACCATACTGTGATGGAAAGGAGTTTCAATTTCTATCATTAAACTACTCAGGAATCGAGAAAGTAATGGTTAGGAACAGGAGGATGACACTATCCATACATCATCCTTGACCAAAATATTGTGTGACAAAAGGGACGTGATATGGTTATAAGACAGGTTGCATCGTACTAAAGATCCTCATGTGAATTGGGTAGTCGTAATGTCTTGCTAGAGGCCGCTTGCGACTTAGGGGCTAGTATAGTTATTGGCCTTTTGCCAACTTCATATGGGTCTATAGGGTCATACACAAGAATAGCCCAACATGAGCTATAATGTCTAGATTCATTGAATCTAAGATGTGTCTAAGATTCAATGAATACAATATTTAATCTAGGGTAGACGAATTATATATATATATATATATATATATATATATATATATATATATATGATATAAATTTAAAAATAATAATATTATTATGAGGTGTTAGTTTTACATTTAATTTATTTGATAAATTAAATAACTAAAGCTAATACAGATATCATATCATAGATTTAATTTATAAAGATAAATTAAATCAGTTGGCTCTTTATGCGAATTAAATAAATAGTTTACATTAAATCTATTGGACATATTTAATTAAATCAAATTAATTTAATTTAATTTGAATTTCAAAATTAATTAAGATTAATTTTGAAGATCTAATACGGCCCACATAAGTTGTAAAACGTAGGGTTAGAGAACCTTAGCCATCAGAGACGTATTAGAGAGTCGTAAGAGAAAACCCTAGAGAGGAATTTTGGAGGCACTAGCACGCTGCCAGTGTTAGGTCTTATTCGTGTGGATACTAGTAGATGGAGCTGGTTCGTGCAGTTGGCTCCTAGAGATTGAAAAGGAAAAAAAAAGTATAGAGGTACTATTCTAACTACTCAGTTTAGATGTCATTGATAGATCCGCGAGTGGGATTGGAATACTTTTGAAATTTAAATTCTTCCGTTATGTGTACGTTTAATCCCACCTTAATAATGATAGAAGAAAATATTATATATAAATTACTACTCCTTCTGATCTTATTTATAAGACACTATTTTTTGAATTGATATGTCCATTTTTATTAAAAAATATACTTTTTTATATTTTATTGTTTTAAACTAATTTTAATTATTTTCTTAAATGTAATTCGGTTAATTGGATCTTATAAATAGGGAGGGAGCATTTAGAACTCATCATGCCACTATACAAACATCTCATCATCACATCAATACTATACAATGTGCCATTTTTTTAATCTTAATCATACCTCATCGTTGTTCATTAATTTTTAACTGCATGGAAATCTCTAATAGCTTGGTAGATGTTGAGCAAGATAAACAAGATGACAAGCTCGATGATAGTTAAACTTGTTCTCCAAAGTTCTCAAAAGCACATCAGCCTTAGTTCAAGCACAATGCGATTCCACTACATCTTCTTGAAGCAATTATCCAATTCCTTTATTATATCTTTATAACATGTTTCATGAGTCACAAATTAATGTCTTTACTAAAATATCTACTTTCATATCACTTCTAAGTGTGTGTAGAATGATTTCCTTCTTAACCAACAAATTAATGTCTCCATTAGTGTGCATGAAAGAGCCAAAGAGATAGACATAGTCATAGACATAAGGCTGATTTGCATAGGGACATTGTTCTAAGGCCATGATGTTACTCAAAACACTTTTCTGTTGTATGATTTATTATTAATTGTGGGATTTCCAAGCAGGCTTCAATCATTTTGAATTTTGGTTTGCACATCACTACTACATATTCACGCATATATGATGCTCAATAAATAACAATTACAGCTAATAAGGTTAAATATGCGCACTGACATGTATTGAGAGGCAGAATATGTGAAAACATAAATATAATGGTTGTAATAAATAACCGTTGTTTATTTAGTGACAAATATGATAGTTCTTAAGAGACAATCATCATGTAACACTTATAAATGATTTATTTTCTAACCTCTTTTATTAGCAAAGATAAAACGTAATAGTTTTTTAGAAACAACTGACATGTAACACTTTCAAACGTACTAGTTCATAGGTCATAACTCTTCATAACATTGTTGGACTTTCATAACTCTTTGTGACATCTACTAGACATCTATTTAAACTCACCTATTCTTTGTGATTATTACTACTTTTTTTTATCAACCTCCTCCTTCTATCCTTCATTATGTTAAAATCCCAGGGGGCTCCTCTGCCACCAATATGCCCTCCTCTACTACCTCCTCCTCCTCCTCCTCTACCTCCTCCTAAAATGGAAGCTTTGATGTAGTTGTTGGCAAGCCTTGATTGTCAAGGCATCTTGTGGCATACACCAATAAGTTGAATAGGAAGTTAAACCTCATACTTCATCAGAATAAAGTTGAATATGACTTACAGTCAAACCCTTCATCTCCTTCCTCCAATGATGAAAATGAGGAGTAGGAAGAGGAGGAAGATAGTAGTGGTGATGATGACTAAGCACCACTCTTGTTCTTTTACAATATTAAGAAAAAAGTTAACAAAAAAAAACTTAATAGTTCACAATTATTAATTAAAGACCATAAAATATTCTTGTAACGATAACACTAATATATTTAAAGGTTCTAATTTAATAAATATTAAGTAAAACTTTCAAAACCTTTCCTCTTCCCTGCACTAGTTCTAGTTGCCTCCTCTTTAGTTGATGATAATCATGAATACGAAGATAAATAACATTTTTTAAATAATCGTTGCACGCGGACTAATCCTCTTCAATTTCCAACATATGTGTCACTTACAATCTCTTTAAACTCTCTATCTTCATACATTTTCTTCATCTACTTCCTATGTTTTCTTTATCATGACGGTGAAGCGATGTGCTGAAGAATCATCCTCCTTCTCCTCCTTCCTAACCTGCACCTCTATTTGCTTCTCTTCCTCCTCCTTCCTAACCTCTAACCCTTCCTTGTGCTCCTCCTTCTCAACATGCACCTTTGTATGCTTTTCTTTCTCCAATTCCTTCTCCTCCTTATGCTCCTCCTTCCTAACCTACACCTCTGCTTGCTTCTCTTTCTCCTCCTCCCTAACCTCTAGCCTTCCTTGCTTCCCTTTCTCCACCTCTTCCTCCTCCTCATGCTCCTCCTTCCCAACCTTACTACAAGAAAAAGGACTATAAGACTGCCACATCTAGACCTTTATAGGTGAAGATAGTTTAAAATCATGATTGGTGACATGTTTATAAATATTGATATAACTCAACACCGGTCGTGCTTTCACGTGGTCTAAATAATATTTTCTAGACCGGTTGTAATGTCATGCAGTGTCGATAAGTATTAAATGTTATAAAAATTTAAAAATTTAAATTCTTGTTAGATCGAATGCTTATAAATCCTGTGTAAATATCCTTTTAGATATTGTCCTTTCTTTATACCCAGCATTAAATGTTTCAAAGTTTCTTTAGCTTCCGAGGTAAACTTTCTAACTAAGTGTCTCTTTAAAATCTGATGTTACTTCAATAAACATAATCTTCATCTATGTTGTCTATTTAAATTCCTCGTTACTTTTGTTTCTTCAGATTCAGCTCCTCTTCTCTCCTCTCTCAATATGGTAAGCATTAAGGCTACTTCTATTTGTCTTCCTTTTCCTCCTCTTCCTTTACAACTTCCACCGCCTCTTCTGCCACCTTTAGCAAGGTAGCTTCTTTAACACCTTCATGCAAGGGTAGATCACATAGAAAGACACCTTAGAAGACTCTTAACGTTGCTACACACTGTCAACAACAAGCGTTACAACCTTGTACTCAACACCAATGATATCGAGTATAATCTTTCAGATGACCCCTTTTCCCCTTTCTCTTCTTCCTCTAGCAATGAGGAGGAAGATTAAGGGCTTGTTTATGTAAAATGTTTTTTTAATCAATGTACAGATGCTCCTTTAGGCAGCATAAAAAATATTATTATTAATAAGAAACTATTTTTATTTATAATATTGATCTTGTTCACATCTCTTGCATCTTTGTTCCATTGTTGTTTCTGTATCTGGCTTGATAAGTTAATTTTATGATAGAAAACACACACACACACATATTATTAGTAAATTAAATTATCTGGGATATTCTACATGTTAAATACATAATTTTATTATATTCAAATTGGTTGTAGTGGCATAAAGTTTAAATATATTAATTTGAACTGTCGTTTAAGTCATTACTAGTCTAAATGTTGTTTATTATTCTAACATTCACTTTTTATTTACACAGGGTAAGATGTGCATCCAGTCTCATAATTATTATTTACACTGCATTTTCAAAGATGACTGGTTTAAATACATAACATTTCAACTTCCAATACATATCATCATGTATCATTAATATCATCTAAAGTTTCTAGCCATCAATCTCCATTATAAATACCAAGGCAACTTTAGTTCTTAAATTCAAATTCAAAGGTTCTTTTCTAGTTCTCTCTTTCTTTTTAAGTAGTGACACTTCTAATGGCAAGAATAAAGAGGTAATATTTCCCCTCTCCTCTTCCAGTGGCAACCACTAGTAGTTCCTCTTTGCAGCCCCCTCTACCTCCGACGTTGGAGGAAATTATTGAGGCCATCTATTGCCCTTAGGGTGCCATTCTGAAGGTCGTGGCTAGGCAAGATCACTTCTCCAAGAGACTTGAGGAGTTATTGGTAGTGTTGAGTGACATCGTCGACCGTTTGGACTAGGCATGACAAGTCTCTAGGAATGATGATTATCTTCTGAAGGCTTGAGTTTTAAGAAACCCCATTGTTATAATATTTTTATGTAGTTGTGATTTTTTGGCCGATTGTCGTCATATATAATAATTTGATGTAATTTTGATTTCATGTATGTATATTGCTTCTATTAGGTGATGATTAATGAATTTTTTTTTGTATTTTATATCTTTTGATAGTTCTTGTTGGTGATAATCTATCTAGTGTTATTAATGCCTTGTTGATGAAAAAGTTTCAACCTTTAAGGAGAAAGTACTTATTTCTAAAATTTTATTTCTCTATTCCAAAAATTACATATTATACCGATTAATTTGAAAGATAGTGCTGTTATAAATTAAAATGTTTTTTACACATTGACACTAGTCTTTAATGAGAACTGGTCGAGAAACATTTGCCCTAGTATATACACTCACTTTCATGCTTAGTCTTTTTCTCTAGCTTCTCTTAGTCCCGTGCATGAGCTCTTCCTCTCTTTGTCGCCCCTAGCCGTCATGATATCTCTCTCCCCACCATCGGGATGGCTTAGTAGTCATTTCCATTGGGCTTTCCCTCTCTGTAATTGCCATTCTGCTATCATGTTTTGTAAAAACCATTTCTTTTGACAAACCCTCATTATGGTTAGGATTGTGAAACTTTTGATTATGACAATGATACAATTTCATTGTGTCATTCTCATAATTGCAAGTTTAACAAATCCAATGATTGCAATTTTCATTGTTAGTTGAATCTTGCTTTTCATGTCTTTTTTCTTTTAAAGTTCTTTTTTTTATATTTGGATGACCATTCCTTGTAAAGTCTTTGATTATTATTGATTGCTGGGTGAGAGTATCGACTGTAATTTTAACCCTGATGTGTGGGAGCTATAGATATGTGGTTTGTTTCATGGATTATCCTTAGAGTTGAATGCTACCACCTTTGGATTGGATGCTAAGTTTACTAATCTTAGAAATTTTGGTTCTTTTGAGATTTTAGATAGAATATGGCTCTAGCCTACCTCATTTTTAGGTGATAAAGGTAGAGTATCTTATTTAATAAAGTTGAGTCTAACATGGTTTGTATACAAACTTGAGAATTCTATTTTGTATGGTTGGATTTGATCATGTGATGAGGTCTTGGTTGAGAGGAAAATTAAAGTGAAGACCAATAATAAGGAGCTACCTTACTAGGTGGAGTTATTAATGATAGGTTGATGATTATGATGTTTGAATTAGACGATAAAAAAGGATGAAAAAGATAGGGTAAGTAATCTAGTCTTGGAAGAAAAAACACGTTAAGCTGGATGACCAAGTAAGGATTAGGTAAATCAACTTTTAAATAAGTGAATTGTTACAATCAACGTCAGTCATTTAAGTAAGTAAATTTATCCTTTCAAGTCTAAATCACTAGCACTATATTTTTCATCCTCCAATTTAGAGTTATTAATCCCCATCCCGTTATTGGTATTTTAACCTAGTCGGTTATTACTTCCTTATTATTGACCTTTATTTTGGTTTCTTTCTCAACCAAGACCTACCCATGAGGTCATATTGACACATAAAATTCAGTTCTCATACTTGTATATTAACTCTATTATACTCAGCTTCATTAAATAAGAATATTATCCTTTATGACCTGAGACTATGTTAGGGTAGAGCCATGTTTCATATTTGAGGTCTAGAAGGATCCAAAATTTATAAGTATGGTAATATAGTAGCCAATCCATTGGTAGCTAAATTCAACTATAGGGATTCTCACAATATGAATCATGCATCAACAACATGCAAATGCTTGGCCTAAAACTACATTCATTAAATCTAGCACTCAAAAATCATCTAACTCCTTTGGAGGTAGGGAAAATGCAGGCAAAAAAAGTAAACCTTGAAAAAACAAATGTCAGAATTAAGATTCAATAATTATATAATAATATAGGGCTTAGATTCATGGTTATTAGTTATGATTATTTTTTATGTAAATTGCATTTTTGTTTTTAAGGTATTTTGTAGAATTTATGTTGTATAATATAGCTTTTGGATATAATAATATCTAATAAGGCTTTTGTGAAACAAAATAAAATGTTCATTTTAAAAAAATGCTCACTTTTTATATTGGGCATGAAATTACCTGGTCTAAAGATAGGGCATTTTTTTATTATAAATTAAAAACTTACAAAATGCCAAGACTAGGAAAAGAAAAAGACACATTTAATTTTTGTGTTTTGACTATGTATTGTTGTTTTAATGATGTTGCAGCTTTATGTTTAATTTGGACTATTTTCTTGCAACTTATGTATTGTATATGAAGGCAAGGGAAATCAATAGCAGAACCTCTTATTTAAAAAAATGCAGATAATTAATGGTTATTAGCTAGAAACTGTAATATATGTTTCCAAAATACTTAACGGTTTTCTTATATTAACCATTATATATGCAACAACACCTTAATATATTATGGGTGTTGTATTTGAAAAATTATAAAGTTAAAATTTCACCTCTATTTAAATGTCTATTTAGTTCTCCATTTCATTCATTATAATACTTGTCCTATGTTGAATGTAAACCCACCAACCTCGGTGCCCTACTACTCCAGTTATCGACTTTCCTTTTTAGTTAGACCATACCATCTAAAGCCTTCTTTGTACTTCTTAGCAATAGCTACATGAGTTGTTGCGCAAGCCCTAATATGAGTTTTCATTCATTACATACTTGTATTAGTATTTATTATAACCAAAACCCCACTTCTCGAGTTGAATTTTCTGGTATTTATTAGTCATTTTCACTTGCCCTAACTCATGTTGGCATTCTTCAGCCCTATCCATGTCATATTTCTTTGTGTGGTTTATTCTACTCATATGGAAGTATAATTTCCCTTCTCCAGTCTACATTCTCTATTATTGTTCACTTCATGTTTTGTAGCTAGGTTTTGACCTCAGTCGTGCTCATGCTTTTTGGGAAAAAAATCAAAGGTTCATCTTCTGTTACAAGAAGTTGTTAAAGATTTACAAAGATTTCACTATATTGATTAAGTCCTATACTCTGCTCTTCAATGGAGGAATTTACACGTCCGTTATATGCTAGATTCTTTGGAGGTAAGAGCAAAATCTTTTATGCAAAAAAGTCATTTTGTGTATTGCCCGATGATTCTTTGAATAAAGAGATAGATTCTTATAATATATACATAAGATAAAGTTTCTTCTTTTGCTTTGTTTGTTGGTCTTGACTATATAATAGAATAGAAGTTTACACATTGAGTATAGTAATGCAATTTGGGATGGATCAAGACATTCTTGGAATTATGGCTAAACTCAAAGGAACTCCCTACTATTGAAGGTTCAAGGGGTATATAGCCTTTATCAATACTTTATAGAGAAGGAGCGATCATATTTTACTATAGAATGCCATATGCTATAGGTAGTGGTAAGGCACCAACCATAACATATGGCATTTTATAGTCACATTAGATCCCTGTTTCTCTATAAAGTCTTGTCCAATGCCTACATACCCCTTGAGCCCTTTACAATAGGGATCAGAGTTCCATTAAGCCTAGCCACAAGCTAGGAATATCTTGATCCATTCCAAATCCCATGGCTATACTCGATATGCGAGCTTCTGTTATATTATACAGTCAAGACAAACAAGCAAAGCATAAACTCTATCTTATGCATATATTATATATTTTTAAACTTTGGGTTTTAATGTATGTATACGTGAATAATTGTAAATACATCTATAAGTTTGTATACAATTTCGTTATGTATGCATGCGGAGGGATATTGAGAGGAGAATCCTCATTTTTTAATAATAATTTTTGCCTAAAAAGTTAACGGTCCTTATACCAACAGTATTATTTATGTATGAACTATATATGGTGGTAGTTTTATTAAACTATTAGCATTTATAACAAATAAATAATAGTTGTAAATTCCCATTATGTATGTTTGTACTTTATACAAAAGTTATTGTGAAAGCACTATTATGTATGTTATTAAATATTTGTCATCTTCCAAACATCCATAATAAAGGTGTAGTTCAGTAAATATTAAATGACTCAACAGGTGAAAAATATGTATTTGAAAAGAAATAAAGCGCGTGCGCGCGCACACACATATTAGTTATAACATTGTAATAAATAGTTGTCTTTCCACACAACCATGATATTGATATACCAAAAACATTGACTACTAGACCAAAAAACTTGGTTTATATGGCAAAAAAAATAAGGGAGAGTATTAGGAGCAAAAACTTATAAAATTAGTAAAAAAAAATTGTTGTTTTAAAATAATTTTTCTTTTAATAGTCAATATTCCTCTTTCTCTCACTTCTCACTGTCTTTCTAGTGAACATGTTTTTAAACTCGTATGAGTTAGCCTAGCTCATTTAATAGCAGCTTAAATGGGTAAATGCTAGCTTGTTCATAGTCATACAAGTTGACAATTAGGCTAGCTCATCATGCCTATTGTTAAACCCTAGTTTAAACTTCATTTGGACAAAGATGATAAAGGGGGAAAATATTACAAAGGAAAACTTTCAAAAATATCAATTTATTATATTTGAAAGTTTTCCATCATAATATCCTTATCTTATTTTTCTCCACTTACAAATGAAGAATTAGTTACATGGCAATTTCCTGAAAGTAAAGTAGCACATGATTGCTTTATTTATGATTCACATGGATGATGGCTGAAGTCTTTTGAACTAGTACCTTTGGTCCCTAATATATATAAAAATTGGCTCGGCTTGGATTTGATGTTAATCCCAAAAAGTAACATCTGTCATTTTAACATCTTTACTATGCCTTTGGAAGCACTATGATTTAGGTGATTTATTAATTAAAGCTCATAAATTGAAATTTGCATTTTAATCCTAGGGTTACTACTCATTTGATAACTTCCAGATTTTTGGTCCAACTTTAAAACTTCATAACTAATTATAGAAAATAAATATGAGGATGCTCTAAAATTATTTTGAACGCTCTTGAAATCCTTTATTTGAGAAAAATATCATCCTAGAATGTTCATACTCAGATTCATACAATGAAATCATTTTATAAGCTTGCTCTGTATCTAAAATTGATTATAAGCCCTAACTTTAAAAATTTATAACTTATGTTTTGCACATCTAGTTAACCTAAATTAGGGCTTTTGGGAAAGCTCTTGGTGTCTACTTTGTCCAAAAAACTCTCATGATCACTAGATTTTATACATTATTCATTATCAAATGAAACAATGACTATGCTTTGAAAATAACTTAATCTAGATAGTCATGATTACACATCTTAAAATCATGCTTCCAAGGCCATACATAGGCATATAATTATATATATCATATAATTACATATAAAATAATATACTTACTAAGGAAACATTCTATACGTACCATGCCGGGTTGTAGTAAAAGTGTAATTTATGAAAATTACAGGTACATAAAGATAATTTCAAAAAATTATGCTCAGAATTTCAAGAAAAATCCCTGGAGACACAACAACAGCAGTAGCAGCAGCAGTAGCAACAACAACAACAAAGCCTTTGTCCTCCTAGGTGGGGTCAACTACATCAATCGCATGACACGATTGTGCAATGTTGAAAACCATATCTTTAGCTATATTATTAATCTAAATATCACTCTCTATGACCTCATTAAGCATCCGCTTCGGCCTATCGGGTAGAGGGCTCGATATTTGCAGGCATTATGATTAAAGTATCGGTGCAGATGTGTACATGATATATATATGGTGCTATTGGGTTGGTAGAAAGACACCACCTAACTATGTCACAAGGTAAGTGACTGATTAGTTGGGTGAAATAGGTCGATATAGGTGTACACATGCCATTTTCAAGGCGTACATGTATATCCTGCGTGTTTAGAGTGGATGTTGGTATTAGTGCCATATAGGGCCCACGTACCCACTCTGACTTGGCATCATTTGACGGGCTTCGATATGTGTGCCTTATTCTAGAGTAGAATCTTGAGTAGATACCAATAAAGTAAGCAATTATGACTAGCTTTTGTTTTGGCTAAGCAAGAGGATGACAAATATCCTTTAATCATTACAAAGGATAATATCACTTTTATGTTGGAAGAGTAAGGAGTTGACAAGTGTCCCTCATCATTACCATTACCTTTATGCCTTTTGAGTTGTCATCAGTAGGGGGTGCCACCTCGCCTTGAGATGCTAAAATCCATCGTTCTCTGGTCCAGTCACCCAACTGACTTTCCTGAACACTGAGCTTGGGAGTTAGGGAAAATCATCAGACCCCTACTTTCCATAACAAGTGGGATGGCTAAAGGCCTAAAAGAAAAGGGTGGGATCGACTTAGTTAAAGCTAGAAACACATGTCACCTTTTGATCAGTTTATTGGACACGTGGCACCTTAGGATTTTAACACATGGCACTAACCTTTCAATACCCCTTTTAGGCCATATAGTTTGGTCAAATGGCTAAAACAAGGGAAAGATAAGATTAGATCAGAAAAAAAAATTGAGAAATGGTGGAGGAAAGAGAAAACATGAATAATAACTTTCAATAACTTCAATCAGCCGAAACACTATCAAATCAGCATTTTCTCTCAAAATACCCTTTACAAACCTTCTTCTTCTCATCCTAATATTTATTTCTACATTTTTGGATTTTCATTTGGAGGTAGTTGGTATTGTCTCACCGGCTGGAGTACTGTCAGATTTTCGAACCGACTACAGAAACGCGTAGAGGTAAGCGTAAGCTTCTTTTTGAATAGATTGGTTTGTTATTTGGATGAGTTTTTGTAAGGGTGGGGTACTATTTATTTTTCATTTAAGGGGTATTTTGGGGTTTAATCATGTATTTATGGTTAGATTATGATTTATGTACTAAGTGGTTGGACAAAATTCTGTTTTGGTGAATTATTGTCTTGTGAGGTTCTGTTTTGGCCATAATAGGGCATGAAGAAGGAATGGAAATTTGATAAATTTGAGGTTTATAATGGATTCCTTGGGTAAAATTATGTGGGGTTAAGGTATGGTTGTGATTTTAGAAGGGTTGGATTGAAAACCCAAAAACTTAAGTTAAAGAAAGAATGCTGCCAAATTTTGTTTTTTTGTGGATAGGTTGCTTGTGACGTGCTTTTGAGCAGACAAATGTTATCCAATGACTTTGAAAATTTTCAGAATGAAATTAGACATCCTAAAATATTGATATATAATATTTTCCATTTGGATTAGTAAATTGTGAGTTATGAATTTTTAAAGTTAGGTAATGATTCTAGAATCAATTCAGTGGCAATAAGGCTTAATTGAGAATTTTGGAATTCTGGGAAAGTGATTGTTAGAATGAGACATTTTTCCCTTAAAGTAGACTTAAAGAGGGTCAAATATAAATTTGAATCACTCCATTTGGAATTTTTTAGATTTAGTTATGATTTTTGGAAATTCAGCCAAGAAGCAAAGGAATTATTGGTTGCGGCCAAAAGGAGGTCAGTAACTTTTTAGCCGCGGCCAAGACCTCAAATTCCAGTATTTCATGTTTTTTGAAAAAAAATTGACCTATTTAGCCCTTCCTAACTTCTTGGGCTTTAATATATGCTTCTAATGACTTGCGATCATGGCTCTAATGATGTGATTGGGTATCTAGGGCCATGGAGAAGTCAAGAAAGAAAAAGAATAGGAGAAGATACTTTAAGTAACCCTGATGGTTGGAAGAAGAGGAAACAAACGAAGGACAATGTGGGGCACAAGATAGTGAACTTTCCTAACTTGCATGTACTTAATATGTTTGCCTGTATGTTGATATGTTTAATTGCTTAATGAATTGTATGAAACATGTATGAATTATTGAAGCTCTATTTTACTTATACTGTGGCCATTAGTATAATGCATTAAACATTAAGCATGCGAATATGTCATTATGTTGGCATGGATTTATTTAAACAAGCCTATAATGCATAAAGCATTTCTTGTATGCATAGTTAGCAATATTTTCTACTGAGATTCTCTTGAATCTCACTCTCCCTCACTTAACCATATAGGTATGATGAGTACAGGAAAAGAATACATGAAGATATGTAAGGGGAAATACGAAGGAGAATGTACTCTTTATGTATTTTGATTAGATTTGTATATGAATAAACTAAAAATGAGCAAAGAAATACTTTGATAATCATACAAGGAATTAAGAAATGATGAGTTGCTAAGAAGTTACAAACCACTTTAAGATGATGTCAAAAATAAAGGTTTTAAACTATTCAGAAAAACCCACTCAACTACAGGTTCGAATCCTGTAGTGAGGTTGGGAATTAAAAGAACTTTGCAAAGAAAGATCGCTTAGTGGTTCAAATCCACTGCGTAAAACTCGTCAGAACGATTACAAAAGTAGGGTGTTATAGAAAGAGAACTAAGAGAACTAATGGCACAAGAATTAATATTTCCATAATCAAGGGAAAAAGAGATAATTGCTACTTGATCTTGAGGTTAAAATTGGAAGACGAAATGAATAGCTAGGATTTTCTCTTTAAAAGTAAGAAGTAATTATGAGAATGAAAAGCAAACCATCTCACTTCCTTTATGGTCACACAAAAAAAGTCAAAGATAGGCAAAGTAGGAAGAAAGAAGAGCTTGGTCAAATAGTCAATGCTTCTTTAAATTTTTCTAACTTGAACTAATGGCACAAGAACTAATATTGCCATAATCAAGGGCAAAAGAGACAATTGCCACTTGATCTTGAGGTTAAAATTGGAAGATAAACTGAAATGCTAGGATTTGCTCTTCAAAAGTAAGAAGTAATTATGAGAATGATAAGCAAATCATCTCACTTCCTTTATGGTCACAAAAAAAAGTCAAAGATAGGCAAAGTAGAAAGAAAGAAGAGCTTGGTCAAATAGTCAATGCTTTAAATTTTTCTAACTTAAAAAGTTTGACAAAAAAGTAAGACAAGAGATCAAATTGGTCAAGAATTTCTCTCCCTTTTTGAGAGTGAATTTCGGCCAAAGAGAAGAGAAAGAAGGAAAGAGAAAATTCGATTGACCCAAACAAGCCCTTAGTGATTAACCATCGTATTTTTTCAAGGAACCACAAGAATTTTACACTTGCCACTTTGTGGACTAAGCATTTTGCTTAAGTGAGGATAAAGATTTAAAAACTCCCTCCCTCCTCATAAAATTCATGCAACACCTGAAAATAGAAGGGGAAAATAGTTGGAAAAAAGAAAGAGGAGAAAAGGAAGGTGAATAGTAAAATTTTTTGAGTTACAAAGTCAATTCCAATCTTGTAACGTCGTTTTCGATTGGTAAGCCCTTCACAAATGTTATGATGTGTAGCTGGTTTTATTAAAAAGTACAAGTGTACATTGTCGTAAACAAGTAATATAGAAGTGAGTAGAGTATCGTTCCCATGAGGATTGATCACTAAGTACCAAAATTGGTAATTTTAATTCTATTTAGTCAATCAATTAGTTGGTGATTGAGATTACAAAATAAATATGAATGCAATTGATATGAAAATAAATATGAGAAAAAACCCTAAGGATCATAGTTCATTTGGTAAATTTGGGATTAAATCACTTATCTATTCTAGTCCAATTTATTCCACATGATTGATAGTCGAGTTTCTCTAATTTAATTACTAGCTTCTTCCAAGGTCAATCAATTCTATAATTAATTACTAATCTAATATATCCCTATATAAATTAAAACAATTAATTATGCATTAAGATTTATATAATTCATTAAGACTACACAACCGATATGAATATATTCCTATTTCATATACAAATTATGGTTTTAATTATAGGATCTATACATATACATCTCTTTCCGGTCTCAACATACATATTGAAATCATTCAAAAGATGGCCGGTCAATTGAAAGCATTAAAAACAAAAATTAAAACTCAATCATAAAGAGAAAATTATAACTAGATTTAATAAGTTAAGATTCAATCCGTCATTAGTAAGCTACGTCATTACCTTAGGAAAATGAAAATTTAATTTATGATTAAAGTAAAAAAAAAATAAATTGAAAACTTCATAAGCATTGCATAAAACTTGATTATTAAATTCTAAAACATAAAGATACAACTACAAGATTCATGTGAATGGAAAAATCTAGCTTTCCATATAGAAGGTAAAACCTTTCATGTAGGTGGCAACCTATACCATCCATAAAGCAGGACTACCTAAGCCTTCTATAAAAGAAGCATACAAAAAGTAATACAATGCATGAAATTAATTCTAAGATGTTGTCAATCTCTTTTAGAAACAACACCCCTCTCTCTATGCTCCAACTCGTCCTCCTTTTATCAAAGAAGGACACTCTCTCTTCCTCCTTCCTCTTCTGCTCTACCCAAGTTCTCTATTTATAGCCACAAAAATGCGTATGAATAGTACTGCTACAGTAAACCACGTATGAACGGTAATTGATACAGTGCCTATCCCTTAAATGCCTTCTCTAATTCTTTTTAATGTGTTGTTGTACATGTCTATCAAAAGAAAAGTAAGAAAATATTATATTACAGTAGTAATAATAGTAATAAAAATATTTATTTCAAAATCATTACTTATTTATCAATTATACCCAAATTCATTACATTAAGCTTAAATATCATCCACAAAATCATCATAAAAGGGAAAATAAATATGTATATATTTTACTTATCAACAAAAATTTCTCTACTCGACGAGAGCTTTATTTCTACATTTTCAAATTTCTGTTTAGAGAATTTTGGTGCCATCTACCTAGGGTAGGTGCTGCCAAAATTATGAACTGGCTACAATATTGAGTTAAGTAAGCCAAAGCCTCGATTTGAATCGATTCTTTTGCGGTTTTGTTGAGCTTTAAGCATTTATTAGGCTACCCTATGACTTCATCCAAAATGGGATTTTAGGGCTATATGTTGTTTTAATCATGAAAATGATGATATATGAGGGTTAGTAATGATATTAGAGTAGTTTGATAGTGAAATTGCAAAACTATTGGTTGTTGGGTTGAAGTTTCTAGAAGACAATCTTCCTATGGTGTGTTTTTAGTTAGTCAAATGTTGTCCAACGTCCATAAAACTTTTTAGAATAAAATTATACATTTCAAGATTTAATTTGATACGTCATTTGTACCATTTGGATTTGTATACTAAGAGTTATGAATTTTAGAAGTTAGGCATTAAAAACTGGAATGATTCTGTGGCAGTGTGAATTGAATTGTGGTTCTGGAATTGTGTGAATATAATTGGTAGAAGTATTATTTTTCCCTTGAAGTATACTTAAATAGGGTCACATAGAACTTTGAACCATACTATTTGGAATTTTGTAAATTCAGTTATGAGTTTTAGAAGTTCAGCCAATAAATAGGAGAAATATGGAAGTCGAGATTTTGGCTGTGGCTAAACACCTAAGCTACTTTTTGGCTACGGCCAGATGATTTCTTGGCTATGGCCTAAAAGCTTATGACCTCTTTTTGGCTATAGCCAAAACCCCAATTCCAGCATTTCATATTTTTCAAAAGACAACAACTTGTTTTGCCCTTCCTAACTTCTTGGGTATTGATATACACCTCCAATAACTTGCTATCATGGCTCTAATGATGTTATTAGATATCTAGGGCTATGAGAGGTCAAGAAAGAGGAAATGGAAGAATTTCTAAGAAGCTACAATGGTTAGAAGAAAGGGTGACAAGAAAAGGACATAAGTCCAAAAGGTAGTAAAACTTTCCTGACTTGTATTCACTTGATAAGTATGCTTATGCATTAATGTGTTTAATTGCTTTAATGAATTATATGAAGCATGTATGAATGATTAAAGTTCTGTTTTTACTTATGCTATGGCCATATGTGTAATGTGTAAAGCATTGAGCATGCAAGTATGTCATTATGCTAGCATGAATTTATATAAACAAGCATGTCATGTATTAACTTGTATCTTGTATGCATAGTTAGCAAAGTTTGCTACTGAGATTCTCTCAAATCTCACTCTCCCTTACCCAACTAATTAGGTATGATGAAACATAGAAGAGGAATGTGTGTGGATGCACAAGGATGAAATATGATGGTGAATTGAAGCTTAAAGTATGATGAATTGTTTATGTATTAAACATAGGCACTTTGGTAGCCTGTATGGCTATACCAGTTATGTATGCATGCAAATAAATGAACTATGAATGAGAAGAAAAATGAGTAGAGAAACACTTTGATATTAATAAGAGGAATTAAAAATTGATGAGTCACTAAGAAGTTACAAACCATATAAGACACCTCCAAAAGATTTTGAAATTTAGAGAAAAACCCACTCAACTACAGGTTTAAATCTTGTCTTGAGGTTAGGATTTGAAAGAGCTTGATAAAGGAATATTGCTTAGTGGTTCGAATTTACTGCATAAAACTCATCAAAACAATTATGGAAACAAGGCGTTACCCTTATAGCAGTGCAATAGAGCTTCCCTTTTACCTTATTAGGTACTTTCCTATCACAAATAACTCCAGTAGCTTTTTTCTATTTATACTATCTAGTTTGAATTATGTGATTGACATCTCCATTAATTTCACCATCTTGTTGTATAATTGATTCTAAATATCTAAATTTTGTTACTTGTGGAATGATTTGCCTCTCAATTTAACTTCTACTTTACTTCTACCTATCTCTTATCATAATTGCAGTGCATATATGTTAGTTTTGCTCCAACTCAGATGAAAGTTCTTCAACTCTCGAGTCTGTCTCCATATCTCAAGTTTAGAATTAATTTCCTCCCTGGATTCAGCTAACAGAACTATATTATCCTCAAAAAGCATGCATTTAGGGATCTCTTCTTTTATAGGCTTGGTTAGAACATCTACCACTAGGTTAAACAAATAAAGGCTTAAAGCTGATCCCTGATGTAGGCCAATCCTTATAGGAAAGTCCTTTGTAACACCTCCAGGCGTTCTAAGATTGGTTGTAGCATCCTCACATATGTCCTGAATGGCTTTGATATATGCAACCTACACTACTTTCTTTTCCAAAGCTTTCTAAAGTACATCTCTTAGCACTTGGTCATATGCTTTTTCTAAATCAATGAAAACCATGTCCAAATCTCTTCCTTTGCTCTGATACTTTTCCATTAGCCCTCTTAATAAATAAATAAATTGCTTCAGTTATAGACCTTTCTGGCATGAATCCAAATTGGTTTTAAGTAATATTAGTCTCCAATCTCAACCTGTGTTCAATCAACTTTTCCCATAATTTCATTGTATGACTCATAAGCTCAATTCCTCTATAGTTTGCATAATTTTGAATATCCCTTTTATTCTTATAAAGAGGGATTAAAGTACTTTTTCTCCACTCCTCAGGCATTTTCTTGGATCGTAAACTCTCATTAAATAATTTTGTTAGTCACAACAGACTCTCTTAACCCAAACATTTCCAAATTTCAATAGGAATACCATCAAGGCCAACACCTTTACCATTTTTCATTTTCTTAAGAGCTTCCTTAACCCCACTAACTCGAATCCTGTGATAAAATGATAAATTGAGATTACCTTCTTGAGTTATAAAATATTTGCATTCACAAGGTAAGCCTCCCCTTCCATTATCAAACAGCTTATAAAAGTAGGCTTCCCACCTATTATTAATATCTCCATTAGTAACCAAAACTTTGTCTTCTTCGTCCTTTAAACACCTCACTTGCTCTAAGCCTCTCAATTTTCTCTGCTTGTTCTTTGCGATCTTGTAAATCTTACGCTCTTCTACCTTTGTCCCTAACTCCTTATAAAATTTCTCATATGCTTTATTACGAGCTTTACTTACTACCTTCTTAGTCTCTTCTTTAGCTAAATGATATATTTCTCAATTTTCAACATTATTACATAAGTGTATGGCTTTAAAACAATCTTTCTTATCCTTGACTTTCTCTTGAACAATCTCATCCCACCACCAAGTCTCCTTCTCTTGTTGACTAAAACCTTTTGATTCTCCTAAAATTGTTTTAGCAAACTTTTGGGCCTTTTTAGACATATTCTCCCACAAGATATTAGTATTTCTTTGTAACTTCTACTCCTTTCTCCAAAAGTGTTCTCTTAAAAATCTCTCGCTTCTCTCCCTTTAATTGCCACCACTTGACCCTAGGGTTTAAAACTCGCTGGCGCTTTTTCTTTACACACTTAATATTCACATAAAGGACCAAAACCCTATGTTGTGCTATCACGTCATCCCCAAGGATCACTTTATAGTTAGTACAAGTCTTCTACCAGGATTCCTTACCAAAAAGAAGTCAATATATGTCCTGGTGGCTCCAATCTTGTATGTTATTAAATGGTCGTCCTGCTTCTTAAAGCAAGTGTTGACAATCTTTAGGTTATATGCGAGAGAGAAGTCAATAATAGATTGACCTCCATTATTAAGCACCCCAAATCCAAAACTACTATAAGCCCTTATATGAGGTCTTGCTTCCTTACCAACATTTCCACTAAGATCTTCTCCAATAAAAATCTTTTCAGTTAGTAGAATACTTTGAATTAGCCCTTCTATATCTTCCCAGAACTTTTCCTTAAGATATGCTTTTGCCTCTACTTAAGGTGCATACACATTGATAATATTTATAGTATCCTTTCTAATAATCATTCTTAAGGAAATGATTCTATCCTTAGCCCTCTTAACTTTGACCACATTCTTCTTCTATTCATTATCAGCTATGACACCAACACCATTCCTTCCATTGACTTTTCCTGTGTACCATATCTTAAAACCATTAATTTCCTGAAACCATTCTCATGACTATTTAGTTTCCTGGAGGCACAAGATATTAATCTTTTGATCATTCATTACCCCCACTACCTCCCAAGATTTTTCATTTAGAGTCCTAATGTTCCAAGTGCCAAATCTGATCTTGCTTTCATGAACTAACTTCTTTAGTTGCCTCCATTTAGAAGAGAGTAGTAGCCCTTGCTTATTTAACACTACATCAAGGTGATGATGTAGCGGCTCTCACTTACTTCTTAATATACTCGAGCCATACAACGCGTTACTTATAGGAAACAATCTAGCATTAGCACAATTTCCTCATTGATCCATGTTTATAAAAGATTTGATAGGATTTTACGTTGATTGTCGAGGCCTAACACAACCTTCCTTCTTTACCCTAGAGATACAAGAATGTAAGGAATAATTTTGTTGGACATATTTAAGGCTTAAATAAGGTATAAATGAGAAAATTATCTTAAAAGGAATTTTAAAGAATTATTAGAATTTTGGATAAATAAAGAATAATAATCGAAATTTTAATAGGAAAAATGCTAGGAGGCCTCAAATAATTGGAAAAAAAGTGAATTTATTTTAAGGTAAATGTGACTGTATAAAAATGTTTTTATGCCTAGAAATGGAAATTTTACCCATAATATTTTATGGGCATTTTATCCAAGAATTAGACTACTTGGAAATTAGGGGGAAAATAGTTAAGGACCAAATTTGAGCTTGAGAAAAATTAGGGAGTTGTTCCTTAATAAATGTGAATTATTGCTAGTCTCATATTGGTTATATGATGAGAATCCTCAAAAGGCATTAGTAGAAAATTAATATCATATTTATGGGAGACTAAGAGATAAGTGGGATAATTAAGCCTTAGAAAATCAACCCATGATCTCTTTCAAGTACATGAGTGGTGAGATCTCAAGTCATTGAGGAAGGGAGGAATAATTCTTGGCCATTTGATCATAATGAAAGAATTAAGATAATACATGGACTTGGAAAATTATTAAATTTAGCATATAATAGGAAAAGACCATCAATAAGCTATATATGCCCTTCAATCTAAATCATAAGGTCGATCAAGAGAGGAGAGGCACAGAGAACATGAAATTGAAGTAGCGAAAGAGAGAAAGAGGGAGGAGAAGAAGAAAAAGGAGGAGGAACCAAGAAAATAGGTAAGTTTTGGTGTAAAATCCATAATCTCTACTAGCTTCTCCATTCAAGGCTATCTAAAATCTGTAAAGTCAAGCTAAAGTTAAGGTAAGTAGTGATTTTGTTGTTATTAATGATGCTATGGATATTGTTACTATTGGATTGGATTGTTGTTGAGTTTTTGTGATTTTGGAGAGTAAGAAACATAAGGGAAGGTGCTGTCAAATTTTTAAGAAATTATAGGGAGTATAATTTAAGAGTTAATTAAAGTTAAATAGAAGATTAGAGATTGGAATATGGTGGTTAAAGGCATGGAAAGTAAACAAGCACTTCTTTTCTACATATGGTAAGCCACGACCTGATCAGGGCACTCATCTAGAGTGAGCATTTAACATATTTGATGCTTCTGATGAGCTTAAAATGAAAATTTATGTAGGGCACAAGTAAGAAAACAAGTTTAGATGCATTAGATACTAAAATGGAAAATTTGTCTTATAAACTCCCATATTTCTATTTTGGCTAGATGAAGAGGAAGGGAGCTAACTTTCATTATTTTGAGCTTAAGAATGTAATCTACATGATAGGTTGTGGGAAAAGCATGTGAGATTAATTTCTTAGCCTATGGGATTGAAAGTATAAAGCTAAGGTTTAAGTGACAAGGAAGAGTAATTTTGAGAAGTTTAAGGTTTTATGTATATTATATCTTTAGAGTGTGTTTCATTTGAGGGGAGGGGAGGAGGTTATATTATCTTATTTGGTTTTTTACAGGAGCAGAAAGAGGATATTTTATAATAAGAGTCAAAAATAAAAAAGGAGAGAAGGAAATGAGAGTCAAAATTTTAGCTTCCCTCCTACTAAAAAATTCAATTCAAATGAGAGAATGAGGACCCCTCCCCTTCCCTCCCCCCAAACCAAACACATTAGGGCCATGAGGTTTCATGGAAAAGGAATTTAAGGCTTGGTCATGATGGGTTAAGTTATGGAAGCAAAGGAAACAAAGAGGAATTAGTGAAGATAAAAAGTAGTGAACTATTACCTTAATTGTGTTTGGTATTTATACTTGTATGATAATATGTATGATTGATTTGCTTGATTATATGAAGCATGAATAAATGTTGATGATCTGTTTCTAATTTTTTCTTGGCCATGTGTGATGTATGAAACCTTGAGCATGCAAACATGTCATATGGTATGTAGTGATGAATTCATGTGATGCAAGCATGTCATATACCAAGCTTTTACAATGAATGCATGAATGATATTATTTGCTATTGGGATTCTTTGAATCTCACCCCCACTGACTAACCATGCTAGGCTATGCACCTCTTGAGGAAGAGCAAGAGTAAGAAGACAAGGGTAAGTTGAAGAAGAAATGAATTTTCTTGGGAGTACTTTGCTAGAAGTTGTAAATTGTATAAGTAATTCAATGAGCTATGTACATTTCATATCTACCCTTGGCATGTATGACTTATATGTTAAGATAGATAGTAACTAATTGGGAGTCATAGATAGCATTGAAACTGGGAATTTCACATGCATGTTCGTTATTGTCCAGTTTAGCCTTTCTTGAGACTATGGTTAAATTTCTTTAAATATGTTATAGTAAATGATGTGCAATATTCTTGAAAGTTGACATGTGAAAATGTTAAGACACAGAAATTGATAATATTCTAGCACATTTTCTTCTATTTTCCACTAACTTTTGTGTATAAATTATGCATATGAAGAGTCAATAGAAGAAAATGTGCATATTAGAGTAACAAGCCAAAGTTGAAGTTATTCTTGTCTAGAACCATATAGTTGTGTGTTTTAATTCAAAGAAAAAAATGAGAATGACTTCTCTCTTTTATATGGGAATATAGAGACAAATTGGGAAGCCTTTGAAAGACTAAAGAACAAGGACTAAAGAAAAATGCTTGTAGCAACAAAAATCAAAGAAATCTCAAGGAGGTCAAGGAGGGAGTATTGTGTTGTTGGCTTCAGCCTACAACTCATATGCTGAAGCACATGGAGATCTAAGCTCATTGTGTCATATGCTTCAGCCAAAGATGTGTATGCTGAAGTAGATGGGGTAAGAACTTAATGTGTCATATGCTTCAGCACTTGACCCTTGGCTGAAGCCAATGGAGACCAGAACTTATTATGGCATATGCTTCAGCACACGACAAATAGTACAACCTTGTATTTTACATGCTGAAACACTTGAGGAGGCTTTTTAAGGAAGGGATAGGCCAAAAATATAGGATTTTGGAGTTTGGAAGGATTCTTTGGAGCTTGGGTACTAGGGTTTTGGCTTCTTGGAGAGTTTTAACCTTCGATTGAAGATTGGAGGAGATTTAAAGCTCAAATCAATGGTTTTTCTCATTCTTATTCTCTTTCTTTGTTAGATTAGGATTATGGATATGATTATTCCATATAGTTTTAGCTCTTTTATGATTATGTATAGCTAAACTCTTCACTCTAGGGTTATTTTGAGACTTTGTATGGATTAAGACTTGATCATTCCTCTCTTTTAGTTGTTAATGATATATATGTGTTGATTTTATTCTTTACTTAATGTTTCTAAATGTTTTGCCACCATTTAAATTGAATTGTTCATTTGGATTTGACTTGAGAAAGCTAATCTATATGTAGAACTTCGGTAAAAATCATGTTAGACTTGAAATTTAGGTATTAAATGGATGGTTTGTTAGTAACATAGAGATATAATTACTATCCTAGCATTGTCAATGAGGTTGCTGCTAAATGAATATTATCTCTTAATTGTAGCAACAGATTGTGCATATTAAGTGAGGATATAAACTTGGTTTTGACTTGAGAAAGCATAACCAAATGCTTTTGAACCTTGGACTAACACATATTACCATTGAAAACACTATTAGAGAGGAAATTCATCAAGTTTTATGAAGTACAAAGGGGATAAATAACCCTAGGCTTCATCCAATATTTGAAATCAGAGAATTTGGTTTTACTTAATAATTGTTAGTCTTAGAAATAGTTTGTTATTTTCATCAAAAGTTTTTATTCAACCTTGTTTAAATTCAAATGATTACATTCAACATAATTAAGAACATTATTTCATTAGTTAGCTCGCTTTAGTCATAGTCCTCGTAGGAACGATCTTTATTTATCATTTTATTACTTGACACGATCCGTGCACTTACGGAGGTGAACAAGTTTTTGGCTCCATTGCCGGGGACTTTTGACTAAAGTCTTTTGAGTTAATTAGTGTAATTGTGTGCTTGATTACGCTTGAATTATTTTCCTCTTCTTATTTCACTTAATTTGTTTTTTTTAAGTATAGTGATAGCTATAGCTCTTTTTCTTGTTTTTATTAGTTTAGTCTTACTTGTTGATAAGTTTGATACTCGTTGTGGGATATTTGAATTGTAGGTACTTGTGCTCCATATGCAAACTGATTTGGAAGTTGTTCTTGAGGGAGTTGTTGAAGAATATTTTTCTAAAGATTTTGATACTAAACCAAAGACTCCACCTCTAATGCATCCTATCCAAGGACCTGAACCTTTACCGGTACCAGAGCAACCGAGACCAGCACCTCATCCTCATCCATATTTCAATATGGCTAATCCTAATGATGATGATTTAGAGCGTACTTTGGATGAGTACATGGAGCAAGAAAGCTCCACCTATCAATTTAACATCTAGTTCCCTACTATTCAGGCTCGGCATTTTGAGTTAAAACCAATCATGATTCAAATTCCCCAAATGATTGGCTTATTCTCGAGAACTTATAATGAAGATCCTACTGACTATTTGACACACTTTGTATAAGTGTGTGAGACCTTCAAATTTCAAGGAGTAACTTCATATGCACTCAGATTGTAACTCTTCCCTCTATCACTTGACAAGAAGGCAAGAGCTTGGCTGACCGTTCTACCTCCTAACTCAATCACTACTTGGGATAAAATGGCATCCAAATCCAAGGCAAGGTTCATTCCAAGGGGTAGACGGGCGGTTTAAAGAGCTGAACTATTGGGTTTCCAATAAGAGCCAGGCGAACTCTTTTATGAAGCATGGGAGTGATTTAAGGAGATGTGGATAAGTTGTCCCAATCATGAACAGAAGACCTATGTCTTGCTTGAAGCTTTCACAACAAGTTTGGATGTGTCCACCTTAAATTGCTTAACAATGCCTCCAATGGTGGAATTGGTAAGATGTGGATTTTTGATATTTTACAGTTGTATGAGGACATAACTTCTAGTTCCTTACAATAATCTGAAAAATCTTGTTCTAGCTATCGAACATATAAGGAACCAAGCTCTTCAAGTGGTACAATTGTGTTTAAGGAAATTATTACTTAACCTGAAGTAATGGCTAAGACATTTGATCAACTTGAGTTGAAGATAGAGAGAAATTCTTCCAAGAATGTGAATGCTATCCAAGCTCCAAGTCCTTCTTGTGAAATATGTGGAGAAGCCCACTCCTATGAAGAATGTCATCATACTATGGAGTCGGTGAATTATTTGAACAATAACCAAAGATATCGACGTGGCAACCTTTACTCTAATACCTACAATAAGGGTATGAGGGACCATCCCAACTTCTCTTGAAAGATTGGACCTAGTAAGAACCTAATCAATCACTATACTTCTACTAGTAAGCCAATGAGGTCCCCGGGCTTTAAGCAACTACCGAAGCCACAAAAGGGTGATTCCGAGATAAAGAAACTTTAGAGGTAACTTCTCAAAGGTCAAGAAAGCTTAATTGGCACGGTTTTCCTTCATGACACAATAATCAAGAATCTTGAGATACAAATGGAACAAATTGCTTCACACTTGAGTGCTCAACCAAGAAATGGTCTCCCAAGTGATACTATCCCTAATCTAAAACAGGATGGAAAAGAGGAATGCAAGGCCATTAACTTTAGAAGTGGTAAGGTGCTACCGGATGTGCCTAGCTCAGTAAGCCTAGCCTAAAGCAAGATGACCAAGTAATTATTGATGATGAAGAAGATATAGATCAAGCAATCATAGCTGAAAAGGATGACACTAGGAAGAAAAAGCAAATTGAAGAAAGTTGAGATTATGTTATCAAAGGCAGGAAGGTGGAACATGAGATAAATGATGAGAAAAAGAGGAAACCCACTCCCCCTACCATTATGCCATTACTACCTTTTCCTCAAAGATTCAAAAGAAAGAGGAAGATGCTCAATTCAAAAAGTTTATGAATATGTTCAAGCAACTCCATGTGAGCATTCCTTTTGCCGAAGCTTTGGAAAGCATGCCTAAATATGATAAGTTCCTTAAAGATGTTTTATCTAAGAAGCGACGATTCAATGAATTTGAAACTATGGCATTGACTAAAGAGTGTAATACGGTTATTCAACGAAAGTTGCCCACTAAGCTTAAGGATCCAGGAAGCTTCTACATCCCTTACAACATTAGCACTAACTTCAATGGTCAAGCTCTCTGTGACTTGCGTGCAAGTATTAATTTAATTCCTTTAGCTGTTTTTAATCAATTGGGTTTAGGAGAGCCAAGGCCCACTACGATAACCCTTCTCTTTACGGATTGTAGTATTTCTTAACCTAGAGGAATCATTGAAGATGTCTTAGTTAAAGTGGACAAGTTTATCTTTCCAGCTAACTTTGTTGTGCTTAATTGTGAAGTTGATTGAAAGATTCCCCTCATTCTTAGCCGTCCATTCTTAGCTACTACAAGAACCCTTATTGATGTAGAGAAGGGTGAGATCATTTTGAGGGTTGATGTTGAGAAAGTGATATTCAACATGCCAAAAGCCATGAAGTTTCATGATGATTCAGCTTAATGTTCTTTTTATGATATATTAGATTCAGTTATTCCTCAAGAATCATATGCCTCCATGATTAAAGACCCTTTAGAGGCATTTTTGATTGGTGAGAAGAGCATGGAGGAGTTGGATAATGAAGCTATTAAAAATCTCTTTCGTATGGAATCGTTTCCTTATTTAAGGCCAAGGACTTTTAAACCACTTGAGGTGTCTGATGCCTTAAGTACTCCATTAAAGCCTTCTATTGAAGTTCCTCCAGTTCTAGAGTTGAAGCCTCTACCTTCCCATCTCAAGTATGCTTATCTTGGGAATTTTAACATTCTACCTGTGATAGTATCTTCTATCCTCTAGAATTTATAAGAAGAAAAGCTCCTAAGAGTCTTAAGAGCATACAAGCATGCCATTGGGTGGACTATAGCGATAATAAAAGAATAAGCCCTTCTATTTGTATGCATAAGATTCTATTAGAGGATGATCACAAAACCTCCATTGAGCATCAGAGGCGCTTGAATCTGATGATGAAAGAAGTAGTCAAGAAGGAAATTCTCAAATGGCTCTCAGCTGAAATTGTATATCCTATCTTTGATAGTTCTTGGGTGAGCCTAGTTTAATGTGTTCTTAAGAAGGGTAGCATGACTGTAGTGGCTAAAACCCAAAATGAACTGATTCCTACTTACACAGTAACTGGATGGCGGGTTTGCATGGACTACGGGAAGCTTAACACTACCACAAGGAAGGATCACTTTCCGTTGCCATTTATTGATCAGATGCTTGACAAGCTAGCGGGCCAAGAGTTTTTCTGTTTTCTAGATTGTTATTCAGGGTATAATCAGGTTGCTATAGCCCCAAAAGACTAAGAGAAGACTACTTTTACTTGTCCCTATGGTACCTTCACTTTCAAAAGAATGCCATTTGGACTCTGTAATGCTCCAGCCATATTTCAAAGGTGTATGATGTCTATTTTCACTGATATGATTGAGAAGACCATTGAAGTGTTTATAGACAATTTTGCTGTTTTTGGTTAATCTTTTGATTCTTACTTAGATAATTTGGATGCAATACTTAAAAGGTGTGAAAAAACCAATTTAATTCTCAATTAGGAGAAATGTCACTTCATGGTACAAGAAGGCATTGTACTTAGCCACCGGGTGTTTAAGAAGGGCTTAGAAGTAGATAAAGCCAAAATTGCTACCATTGAGCAATTACCTCTACCTACAAGTGTGAAGGGCGTACGAAGCTTCATTGGCCATACTAGGTTTTATAGGAGATTCATCAAAGATTTTTCTAAGATTGCCAAGCCACTTTCCAAGTTATTAGAAAAGGATGTGGAATTCAAGTTTGATGATGAGTACTTTCACGCTTTTGAGGATTTGAAGAAATGTCTTATTTTTTTCTCCTATCTTAGTAGCTCCAGATTGGGGTTTAGGCTTCATTATTATGGAAAATGCTAATGATTATGTAGTTAGGCTGTTCTTGGGTAAAAGTTGAATAATCTATTTCATCCTATTTACTATGCAAGCAAGACTCTTGATTGTGCTCAACTTAATTATACCACCACCGAGAAGGAATTACTTGCCATAGTTTATACTTATGAGAAGTTCTGGCCTTACATTGTGGGTACTAAGGTCATTATTTACACCAATCATTCATCTTTGAAGTACCTACCCACAAAGAAGGATTCTAAGGCAAGACTAATTCGATGGGTGCTTTTACTCTGAGAGTTTAACTTGAACATCATTGATAGAAAAGGTACTGAGAATCAAGTGGCAGACCACCTTTCATGGTTGAGCACTGAGGCTCAACATGATGCTTCTAATAAGATCTATGGGTCATTCCCAGATGAGCAGTTGTTCTTTATTGATAATTCAACCACACTGTGATTTACCGACTTCGTCAACTACTTAGTTTGTGGGGTTTTACCTCCAAATTACAATTCTTATCATAGGAAAAAAATTTTACATAAGGTGAAGAAGTACTTTTGGGATGAACCATACTTGTTCAAGAGGTGCCCTGATCAGCTTATTTGAAGGTGTGTCCCAGAGAGTGAACAAGAGTGCATTTTGCATTGTTGCCACTCCTATGATTATGGTGGCCATTTTGGAAGGGAGAAAACTGCTGCAAAGGTCATCCAAAGTGCGTTCTATTAGCCCTCTCTATTCAAGGATGCATTTGCCTTTGTTCTCTAATGTGATAGGTACCAAAGAGTGAGGAACATATCAAGAAGGAACGAGATGCCATTGAATAGCATGCTGGTAGTTGAACTTTTTGATGTTTGGGGGATTGATTTCATGAGACCCTTCCCTAAGTCATTCAACAATGAATATATCTTAGTTAGAGTTGACTATGTCTCTAAATGGGTTGAAGCCACTGCATGTGTCACCAATGATGATGTTAAAACGGTATTGAAATTCCTTAAAAAGCACATTTTTACTAGATTTGGAACACTGAGAGCGATTATCAGTAATGGTGGTTCACACTTTTGTAATCACCAATTTCAAGCTTTGATGAAGAAAATGGTGTCAAGCACAAGGTTGCATTTCCCTACCACCTACAAACCAATGGTCAAGCAGAAATCTCCAATCGGGAGAACAAAAACATCCTTGAGAAGATGGTAAATACTACTAGGAAGGATTGGTTTTCAAAGTTGGATGATGCTCTATGGGCAATACCGAATAGCCTACAAAACGCTTATAAGTATGTCTCCATACCACTTGGTATTTGAGAAAGTGTGCCATTTTCCGGTAGAATTGGAGCATAGGGCTTATTGGGCTATTAAAAAGCTGAATTCTGATCCTCAAGCAATGGGAGAAAAGAGGCTACTCCAACTTAATGAGTTAGATGAACTTCACGTTAATGCTTATGAGAGTGAAAGGATTTACAAAGAGAGGACCAAGAGGGACCATGATAGCAAAATTGTTCCTAAGAGTTTTGAACCAAGTCAAAAGGTTCTCCTTTACAACTCCAAGTTGAGGATATTCCCTGGGAAGCTGAAATCTTAATGGTCCAGCCCATTCACAGTGGTTCAAGCATCTAAATTTGGTGATGTGGAGCTGGAGAATGAAAAAGGAGAGCAATTTAGGGCTAATGGTCAACGATTGAAGCATTATTGGGGTAGAGATGTGGATAGGCTTGTGTCCACCATCTACTTGTCTAATAAAGAATGACCGATATGAGGAGTCAGGCTAAAGACTATAAACTAAGCGCTTCTTGGGAGGCAACCCAAGTTCTAGACTCAATCTTTTTATTTTTAGTAGTTTTTGGTCTGTTTTTAGTAGTTTTATGTTTGATCTTTGTGTCTTGTAGAAAGGAAGGGTACTTCATGAGGAATGAGCAAAAACTAATACAAATGATGGAATTTCTGGGATAGAGCATGAAGTTGTTGGAAGGATATAGAAAAGCATTTTAGGGAAGTACACTTGACTATGAGCTCATAGATAAGATTCTAAAGTACATATTTAGTTATTGATCAATTTTGGGTAGTACTGAGGCTACCTTGAGAATGTGATTAATTTTGACTTCTATTTGCATTATGCATGGATGAGCTTGCGGTGGTAGTGTTTCATATGTTTAAAAGTGTAAGAATACTAGTGGTTTTCTTCATAATCCTCATGTTCATGATGCATTTTCTGTATGGTAAAGAGTATGGATGTGTTGAGTTGGTTTTAGTGTTTGAATGGATGCATAATACTTGTTTCATGATATTAGAGTAAGGTTTAGACTTGGTTGTGATGTTTATTTTTCTATTTGAGAGTTTGTCAAAAAATTGGCTTAAGCTAACAAGGGTGTGTGCTGAGGCCAATCAGATGTGTCTTTGAAAAATTTTGCTCACTGTGTACTGTGCTTCAGTATACATGGTGTTGACTAAAGCACATTTTTGGCATTTAAAGGTTTTGGCTCTTAGTGTCATAAGCTTTCAGCACACAAGGTGTGTGATGAAGCCAATGCTCATAAGTTGTTTTCTGTGTTATTGCCTTTAGCACATAAATGGAGTGCTGAAGAAAAGTTACACTTATTTAGAAAAAAACTGTAGGCATAAAAAAATGAAAAATACAATATAATAATATTAAAATATATATATATAATAATTTTTTTTAATTTTAAAAAAATAAAAAAACAAGGAGATTCTTTCCCTTTATATCCTTTATTTTTCCAACTTATTCCCACTCCACCTTTATGAATTTGGCCCACTACTAGTCCCCATTTATTCCTAAATCCAAAATCCTAATCCCCAAATGTCATTTCCCTCTTACACTCAAACCCTAATCACCATTGAAGCACTCTCAACTCAGCTCACCGTACCCAGCTCCCTACCCTGTCTCAATCCCTCAGCTCTCTCTCGCCGTTACTCCTCTCACCCTTAGCCTCCATCTCTCTCATCGTCACTCCTCTTACCCTCAGCCTACATCCTCTCAGCTTAGCCTCCATCTCTCTCTGCCGTCACTCACCTCCTTTACCCCAGCTCACTCTCGCCTCTCTCACCGTTCTCCCTCCAGATTTGTTTCCTCCTTCGCCTCCCAGCCACACCGTTACTTTCAACCCCCTCTCACCAAGACAGTACCCTCAACTCTTTCTCACCTTCAGCTCCAGATCTACCACCACTCTCTTCTCCCAGTTTCTCAATTACCTTTACACTAGTGCAAAATAGCCTTTTTAGATTACATCATTTAAACCGGTTATTGCGGATAAGGTCTAAAAGAAACACGTGGTGGCAATTTTGCAATTAAAATGAAATTTTTAGACCAGTTATTTTAAAAATCGATCTAAAAAATATTATTTAGACCGATTTTCTAAATAATCGGTTTAAAAAATATAAAAAATAAAAATTATATTTTAAAGAAAAATAATTTTTCATTTTTTAGACCGATTGGAACAAAAAACCAGTCTAAAATATAGAAATTTTTAGACCGGTTATTATTTTAAACTGGTCTAAAAAGGTGTAAGAGAAAATAAATTAAAAAGATTTTTTTAAGACCGGTTATTTAAATAACCGGTCTTAAAAATACTTTTAAGACCGGTTATTTGAACAACCAGTCTTAAAACACTAGTACAAAATAGGTTTTTTAGACCATCATATTTAGACCGATTATAGAGAATAAGATTTAAAAAATGTGGCCAATGTCATTTTTATAAATATCATAAACTTCTTAGACCTGTTCTTTTCATGTAAGATCTAAAAACATATTATCTAGACCTCATTTATACTCACCTGGTCTAAAAGTGATAAAATTAATTCAAAAAATATATTTTTAGAACTAATCTCTTTATAACCGGTCTCAAAACTCCGTTGTGCAAATAATTTCATCACCTCATTTCTTATCAGCCGCACGACCTTACCCTAACTCTAAACATCTGCGACCTTGCTCTCACTTCAATCTTCTCGTTCTCATGTTTGTTGCTGCTGTGCTCTTGCCCTAGCACTGAATGAGTTTGTTGCCTCCACGACCTTGCTTATTCTAGTCTCCTTTGTTGCGACTTTGCTCTTTCTTTGTGACATCCCTCCTTCACCACAACCTACCTTGGCGGCCTCGCTTCTTTGTTGCCACGAGCTTCTCGCTCCTTTGCCTCGACCCAGAGACGCGTAAAGAGGATGTAATTGATGTTGTGAGGTTTGAATAATCTTCCCTTTTAAACGCTTAATTAATTCGTAAACTTCTTTTCAAAGTTATTATAGCAAGGAAAAGAGAGGCTGCAACCAAAGACACTGATACTTGTAATATTTATAATCTCTCTTTCAAAGCCATATGTATTACATAGACATAAACTTTGTTGAGCTAATGAATCTAATCTAGTATGGTTTTGGGACATAATAGAGTAGGAAGATGTTTTTTTATGGATGAATTTGCCTTAAGGAGAATTAAAACAACCTTTTCTAGGCTGTTTGATTAAGCTGTCATTTATAGAGAAAAAACCATATAGACGACCCACCTGATGGTATATTTGATGTCACTTGATCGAATATCAGTAATTTCTGGTGCTGATAGTGCTATTATAGTTATAGTTGAAGAAAAGCTTTTTCTATGGAAATTTTATGGTAGGTTGTTATCATGTTCAATCTATCTCATTCAGTAGAATATTGTTTAACTAAGACATGTAAATTGACATATTTTAGTGCAAATTGAATTATTTCCTTCTAAGAGAGAGATTTTCATGTGCCAAGTGCTGATGATGAGCTCCTTAACTAGGTTTCTTCATAACAGGTAAAGGAGCTAGCAAGATGAGGATGAAGTCTCCAAAAGCCATAATCAAGACATCAAAGTATTCTGTCACTACCAAAGGCATGTTTGTTTCAAGGTTATACTAGTGCACAACTCTTCATAATATTGTGGATAATGCAGGTCATTGATGATAACATAGGACAATGGTCTTACGAGAAGCAAGGAAACATATAGCCCTTGCTATCAACAACATTACAATATGTCAGCTATATCAAACATGTTCAAAGTTTATTTTAAATTCAAATTTATATATAAAATTTCCAAGTGTTTTTCTTGCTTGTCAACAAAGATGATGAATCTTGATAAGCCTTAAAATGATATTTGGAGGCTAGTTGTTTAAGTTCATGACTAATTAAATTGGAAATCCTCATCAATATAGGTGCTTTAGCCTAACAGAATGCAATAAAAAGAGCATATCAAAGAGTTTTATTACTCTGTCTACATCAAAATTAGCTGCAGGAGAAGGGTGTTACTTCTCATAAAACAAATATAATCCACTTTCTTGAAGATTCTAATTTAACCATGGAGGATGTAAAAGTGGATTACGATTGTTACTTTACACCCCGTGCAATGTAATGCCTTAATCTCTTGTTTTGTTTTAAGGGAATTATGAAATTTTTAACATTTTTAGCTCTAACATTATGATTGACTACATTTGTCACTGACGAATGCAAATAGCATCCTTTTTATGTTTTAGTAATGTTTTTAAAGAATTCAAACGACTTTTGTACTATGCTTCATAATGCATGGGCTAATTATTTTCATAATTCATCTCGTGAGCATTTTATTGCTTACATTTAACTGAAATCTCTTGATACATTATATATGAAAAAATTACTGGTTTAAGAACAGGTTTTGGCTATCATCAGGATGTTGCAATTCCATTCTCACAAAGACTATGATCAGGCTGTAGGCATATTGCAAGGAATGGTCGCTTGTACAGATTGGAAAGGGTATGATGCCCACATTTGTCTATCGCAAAAGATTGATCAATCTTCTTATATGTACACTCAGCAAGTGCTTGATGATACATATAACTGCTTTTTATCAATCTTCTTATATGTATACTTGGCAAGTGCTTGATGATACATATAACTTCTTTTTCTTGGTTGTCAGGTTAATCGTGCCCAATGGGATATTGTAACTCCCAATAATGGAAAAACTGTAAGTATAAATTAATTATGTGCAACTTATTGTTTCAGGAGTTCCAAGTACTGGTTATTCTTTTATTGTCACGTCAAAACTCAATTAAGACAAATAGCTTTTTAGTTTTTACACTTTTCAAGCGATGGACTTTAGGTGTTTGTGTGCTTGCATACAAGATAACATGTTGGTTGACAAATGATACATTCGAACAATCAACATCTATTATAAATATGAAGACTATCATGGTACATTTTCACTTGCAGAACCATGTATGCTTTCTCTTGCAGAAAAGTGACATAGAAGTAAAAATTTCAAGGTTTTGATTTGCAAATGACTAGTCAGTTTTTTGTGTTGAAATTTTGTTGTTGAAAGGCTATGATTTGTTGACTCCAAAACATGGTAGTAATCTAACAAATGCCTGTTTTTGCCATATTTTAATGCGAGGATTTCCTCAAAATGCACTAATAGACAATGTAGAACATTTTCTGCATGGTTATAACTATGACCAGCCCTCTATCAATATGTTTCTAAGGTTAGTGTCAAACTATCTTATGAATTCCAAGTGATATTCAATATTTAAAATTTTATGTATATGATGAGTTTCATGTTCTCACAGACAGGGAGAATCTTTAGGCAATCCCATTAAAATGGAAAAAGTATGTGAATGCATTCAACACAAAGAATATGAAGTTTTGCCTTAAAAACCAAATTTCCATTATAGTTCTCCAGTAGCGAGTCTATGCCCCTCCTTTGCGTTATTGTTATAACTGGAGCATTGCTTTCAGAAAGGGAAGAAGGAAGACTAATTTGCTTTTGGTGATCTTATTTTTTTATGTTAGAAATAGAGGTTGACCTCAGCAATTTTTTTACTGTATTTAACTTTAGTTCTTTGTTTTTCATTTTTAGTTGTTTCATTGAACCATGATCTTGTTATCCAGCTGGATTTAAATTTAGTTCTTTGCTTTTCATTTTGTTATCCGTGATGACTTTAATTTGTTACATGATCTATTAAAATTTATATAATGAATAAATATATTGTATTTTTTCATATTGGATGTAATTTTAAAATTATCTCCAATCTAAAAAATGACAATTTTTTTTATAAGAAATTCACTTTTTTTGGACTGGTTAAGGGCTTGAGGTCTAAAAAGTGGTCATTTTAGACCTCCTGTGGAGCCATGAGGTCTAAAAGGTTATATTTTTTAAACCGGTTGTGCCAACAACCGGTCTAAAAAGTGGTTATTTTAGACCTGTTGTGGACCTATGAGGTCTAAAAGGTCATACTTTTTAGGCTAGTTGTGGCTATTTTAGACCTGATGTGGAGCCATGAGGTCTAAAAGGTCATACTTTTTAGACCAGTTGTGGGCACAACCGGTCTAAAAAGTGGCCATTTTAGACTTGATGTAGAGCTATGAGGTCTAAAATGTTTAACTTTTTAGACTTGATCTTAAACAACCGGTCTAAAAATATTTTTTAAGACCGGTTGTTTAACCGGTCCAAAAAATAATAGACTTTTTAGAACGGCTGTATTAAAACCTTATTTAGAATTTGTTTAAAAAGCGGTTTTTACCCGATCTAAAAAGTTATTTTTCCATCGGTGTTAGGTCACTCCAAAGTCCTTCTCTGCCTCTTCAACCTCCTCACTGTCGCTCCCTAACCCCTCCATCACGCCCTTCTATCAGCAACTACCTTCTCCGGCCAAACCACCAACACCGTCACCGTTACCCCCACCTCCAACCCTAATCCTCTCTTCCCTCTATTCGATCTTCATTCCCTATTTCCTTAGCTTTAGATTTTCAGAACCCTTCCTCAACTCCATAGCTCAATCCTCCATCATCACTCTCACATTCTCAATGGCCGATAGACTACTACCACCTTTGTTCTCTTCACCATCGATCAACCTCCATAGCTCACTCGTCAAATCTGGGCGTCGCCATTCCATCAATTTTCATGGTTGAAACCCCCACCATATCATTCCTTTCTAAATGTCTCCCACGATCCATCACCTTCCTTCTCTAGTTCCATTTAGTTAAAAAAAAGAGCTCATTGTGAACCTCTTCTCTCTACTCGCTATTCCCATTGTTGTGGATTCTGGTTTTAAAGATTAGGAAGAATATCCTCTCTCTCTTTCGGCTCTCTTCCCCTTCGTGCTCCAGCGAACTTAGCCAACTCCAACACCTACTACTCTGCCACCTTCTTCTTCTTCTATTATTAGCCTTTTCACCGCTCGGACCTTCTCTTTCTTGCCGCTGCTCTTTCTCTCTCGCCCTCTATCTCTCTTCTAACCATCACTATCTTTGTTTTCTTGGTCGGTGGAATCTTTTTTTTTTACAGTCTCAGCTTTGGGATTCTGCCATAGCAGCTCAGAAGCAGGGTTCAAGTCTGGGTTCTCAGTATTCTACTCTGTTTTGTTGTGATAGTGTCTATTTTCCTTCTTTGTTCCAATCTGATATTGTCTTCACTCAGGTAATTTCCACGTCCTTCATCCATATTCTGTAGAGTTTTAATTAGATTAGGGTTGAGCTTTAGCTTAATGGGTAATGGCATAAAGTAGGCTTGAACTGATTTGTTTTGATTTGAGGATTAATGGGTAATCTCTACAATGATCATGTTTGTTCTCTTAATCTCTATTCGCTCTGTATCTGCTTGGCTATCATGAGAACTAAATGAAATGCTATTGCTTCCTGAAACTTAAAGCTACTCTGGAAATATTTTTAAAAAAAGAAGATTTTGATTCCCGCTGGAAATAGGTTTCTAAATCTATAGCAAGAGTTCAATGGTTTTTCACAACTGCATCTTTAAATATTATCTTGAGAAATAAGAAGCTTATTTCTTTTTAAACCTTACTGCCACTTTGGAAAAATTGTTCCAAAACATGAAAAATTCAGTTGTGAAATTCCCTTACATTCTTGTTATAAATAAAAACTAAAAGTCTCTATGGACACTAGCTTTCACTCCAATCCTAAGTTTGCATAACCTAAAGTTGAGCCTATAGGATCTAACCAAACAAAGTCTCTCTATGAAAATGGATATTGTTTGAAGTACTCATGTTTGGAAATGTTCTATTGACTATTTGGGTGTACTTAATGGTGTTGAAATATTTTTTGTTTGGTTGCTCTAAGAGGTTAGTGGGACTGTTGAGAATTAGGCTGAAATTTGGAATGTGATGTGAGGATTAGCATGTGGTAACTAGTGATGGTTGATTTTGTCTTGGATTTTGTAATATCCCGAATTTTTGGGACTAGAGGCTTAAGATTTAGCTTGGATTAAAGGGTGCTACTAGACCCATGTTTGGTAAATGTCATAGTGAGGCATATTATTATTTCCCAAAATTCCTTTATATCCTTGGACATTAAAAGGAATTATATTGGTGAGCTAAAGAGCTCAGGGAATAACAAAACAAAGCAATTGGAAGTCGCACATAATATAGTAAAATGGTACATAAAGTGATTTTGCCACCGATGAAATTCCCGGTATAGCAGTGGTAATTGTGTGACATTTTTAAATGAGTAATTGATTTAAAAAAATTATGAAACTTTTCTGAGTGAAAGTAGACTTATCAAGCTTTAATTTAATAGGTCATATGAGTTATTTGGAGTTGTACACAAAGAGAAATGAATTTTTGAAGTTAGCCCAGTGAAATTAATTATTTTCTGGGACAATATTCAAAGATTAAAATTTTGGGAAGAGTGAACTTCCAATTGGCCAAATTTTATATTTTTTCTTAAAACTAGACTCAATGAAGGTCGTATAGCCTTTAAAATCACTCCAATTGGACATTTGTAAAATTAGATATGAATTTTCAAAATTTAATGAAAATTCTTCCAGATTGGATAATATGTGCAAAAATTTGATTTTTGGGCCAATAGCTTGTGACATGTGGCAAATGAGATGGCTGATTCATTTATCCATTAAACCATCATCTTCCTCATGCCATTTTCATGCAGAAAAACCAGAAGAGAGAGAGAGAGAGAGAGGCAGGTGTGTGAAAATGGAGGGAGATGAGAGAGAAATTTCAAGGCTCCAAAACATATCGAATTGACGTCCTCTCTCAAAGTGCCTTTCAGGAAACTTCTTCTACTCATCATGAGCTTCATGTTTACGATTTTAGATTTTCGTTTGGAGGTGGTTGGCACCGTCTCACTGGACGGAGTGTTGCTGGAATTCCAAACCATTTGCGGAAACGGGTAGAGGTAAGCGTAAGATTCCTTTTTAACTGATTGGTTTGTTGCTTGGATGAGTATATGAGAAGTTGGGTACTATTCATTCCCATATAAAATGGTGTTTTAAATGGTTAAATTATGTCTAATGAGTTTTTAAATAGTTAATCATTTGATTAGAAGTAGAAAGGAAGTGATTAAGCCAAAGAAAACAAGAAACCGACAAATTCATTCTGGGAATTCTGATTTTCAGTTTTCTGTTCTGTGTGTCACATAGTGATGGTTTGAGAATTTAATGATTTTGATACTTCTATTGACTTTAAGAGGCAAAATTGTGTAGGTATGCAATTGTTCATGAATTTTGGATACTTGTATATGAATTTGGGAAATTATGAAATATAGGGGTGCATGTTGCTTAAATCTGTCATGTGTGATAGTCAGGGTTATGCGTGATGTTTGAAGGCCTAAAAATTTTCCAAAAATTCTAAACATTTGCAGGCTTAAATCAGACATATATAGATTTAATTTGATAGGTATTTTGTAATTTTTGGACAAGTGTGCTAAGAGTTGTTTTCAAACTCTGATTATGTGAATCTGGAAATCTCTGGAGCAGCGTTTAAACGAGTGGACCTCTATAATTTTTTGAGATTATTTATCTTATGAGTATATTTTTATCTTAATTTATACTTAAATATGGTTAAATATAAATTAGAACCACTCAATTTAGAATTTCCTAAAATTAAGGACGAATTTTTAAAGTTTGGCCTTGTTTCTGGAACTAAATCTGGAACAGTGTTATTCAAGGAAATTATGGGAATAATTTGTATATATTGGGGAAACCTAACTATTTTTAATTATATTTTCATTGAAATATCTTCATTTAGGATTTGGAATCAGTCCAATTGGATTTTTTTAGAATTATTTATGATTTTTGACATTTGGACATGATTCTGGAAACTGTCTTGGGACAGTGGAGAGTTATCATGAAATCTGAGCTTTTGGGCATGGTTACTGTAAGAGTAATGATTTTTACTATAAATTATACTTAATAAGGGTCACATAGGCCTTTGAACCACCTCAATTGGAGTTCTATATAATTAATTATGATTTTTCAAAATTTGGTGAAAAATCTAGCATCTTTATGTCTTATGGGAAATTTAAGACTTAATGGCATAAATGTAATTGGTATGAATTCCAAGGGTGAAAGTGAGCCTTTGAGGCTAATGTAGCCATTGGGCATGCACTCTTCATGACTCTAATGATGTCATTCTTATCTAGGGTCATGAAGTGTTAAAGAAGGGGTAATGGTTGGAAGATCAAGGTTCTAGTTTTCTTCTAATCAATAGTCTAATATAACCTCATAAACAACAAAACTATTACATAATCCTTTTAAAGCTCTTTGCAAATCAAAAATAAAAACAAATAGCATCCTCTAATCTTATCTGTAAAATAAAAACCAAAATAAAGACTAGTAATATACTCTATTCAAATCTATAGGCACTAGAACAATTATTCAATGCCCTCAAAATTGTGTTAGACTGCATTTAAATCAATAGAATTAGGAGGAGAAGATGTAAGAGGAAAACCAAAAACACTAGCATCATGATCATCATTCAAAGATGGAGGCTCAGGAATATCCATGTCTTCATCACCTATATGATAAGAATTAGTATAAGTGGTAATGAATAAGTAAGTATTTAGATATATAAGAATATAATCACAAATCACAATAGGAGATACAAACCTTCAGAACCCCTAAGAAAAGTTAAAGTTTGTTGTATTTCTTCATTACCAGCAGCAGCAGCACTTTCAAGATTTGCTATATCTGCATCATCAAAATTAGAAGTTGTATCTTCTTTAACCACCCAAAAGTCTACTTTGTCAATTGATTCAAAGTCAACTGGATCATAATTAGTCTTCTTCTTCAATATACTCCTACAATAAGCTAATAACAAAGAATATCAAAATAATCAAATATAATTTGCAAAAAGCCTAAACTTAATCAAAGTTCATATTCAATTTAAACATTCATAAACTAACCTATTCTTCAATCGTAGATTATAGTTCGTATACACCAAATCATTTAGTCTTTCATGTTGCAATATGTTCCTTCTTTTGGAGTGGATATGCTCAAATAAACTCCAATTTCTTTCACAGCCAGAAGATGAAGCAGTTTGACTATGGATGTGTACAGCAATCTTTTGCAATTCTGGAACAGAACCCCCATAGAATGTCCACCACTCACTTGCAATATTTAGTTTTAAGTGTTAATTACATGTTATATAGTAATTAAAAGTGCAATTAAACTAAAATTTGCATACTTTGTTACTTACATGGATCTAGTTTCTGAGCTGCATTTTCACACACTAGTGCAAAATAGCGTTTTTAGACCGCATTATTTAGACCGGTTATTGCAGATAAGGTCTAAAAGAAACAAGCGGTGGCAATTCTATAATTAAAAGCAATGTTTTAGACCGGTTGTCTAAAAAACCGGTCTAAAAAAAATATTTAGACCGGTTATATAAACAACCGGTCTCAAAATCAAAATAATTTTATTGAAAAAAAAATAACGTTATTATTAAGACCGGTTATTTAGATAACCGATCTTAAAAGTCAGTATTTTAAGACCAGTTATTAAATAACCAGTCTTAAATATGGAATTAAAATTCAAAGTTAAAAATCAGTATATTTTTAAGACCGGTTTATTTACAACCGGTCTTAAAAGTAGTTATTTAAACCGGTTACCTAGATGACCGGTCTTAAAGTTTAAAACTTTTAAGATCGGTTATCTAAATAACCGGTCTTAAAAATCATTTTAAGACCGGTTATCTAGATAACCGGTCTTAAAACTCTTCTTTTCAACCTAATAGCCTTGCATTTCGTTTTCCCTCTCATTCCACACAGCCGCGAAATATCACTATTTGAGTTCTTCGCCTTCTTCTCCTGTGAGTGTTCCCCATTATCCTGAGCCACTACTCCAGCCGCCGCCGCCGCCACATCCTCCTTCTCCTTTTTCAGTTTGTATTCCCATTGTTTAACAATACTCCCTCTTCCATTCGACGGCCCTATTCCGTAAAGTACTCCGCCGTGAGTTTGTACGCTATCGTGAGGCCGGTACAACCCCTCTCCTCCTGCTCCTCAACCCTCCAAGGTCACTACATTCAGGTAATTTCCCTTGTCTTCATTTTTTAATTCTTCGTATAAATAGAAACTGTATCTTTACAATCTGTATCTTTACTACCCACCATGCTTCGTTGCAACTCTGATGCAAAGGGGTTAAAGAAAATTTTAGGATAATCACCATGATATTTATACTGTATCAACAGGTGACAATCGTCTGGGTGAGGTATTTCCTCAAAATCAATAAACTAATCATAATCGGGATAATAACTGTATAATAATTGTAGATTATTATATGTGACATTTGAATCTTGAAAGAAAAGTATACACTCTTGTGTTGTTTCTTCATCAGATTCCTGTTCATGATTAGTACTATTAGTGGAATAATTAGAAAACCGAATACTTACAGATCTGTCTGAGTTTTCCCAAAAACTCGTTCTGTTTGGTACTAGTCTTGTTGTTGCTGGTAATACCACTTTCGATTCATGATCGATTAGATCTCTGCTGGAAAATGCCTTTTCTTCAACAGCCTTTATCCCTGGACTAGCCAAATGTTGCATTACCCTATCTATTTGTAATTTAAAATTGATATTACTATTGTTACTTAATCTTCCTGTAAGGGTTTTTGTTATACACAGATTCTGTCCTTCATAAAAATCTTCATATCCTCTTGTCTGAATTTTTAATTGAAAATGCTTACTAAAATCTTTAATTGTCATATGTATTTTAGGAGCCATGTATATAATACCACAATTATTTTTCATATCAATTTCCATGGTTCCTATAATAGATTTCTGTTGATCACCGTACCTAGTATCAACAAGATTTATCAAAACCTGTCCTCCTGCATGTGATCTAGTTAATCCTGTAACTTTTATCTGGACAAGTCCCACATTAATCATTATATATTGATTTTCTAAAAGAACATGCCTACTCCTATTATTAATGAAAGGAAGATTTATCTGATCTTCCTAAGGAGGTCTTTTACTTCTTCTTGGAATTCTGCAGCTTCGTCAACTAAAATTATGTAGCTTCTATAGCTTCCAAGGGAGTTAATATACAGAAGAGAAGAAAAAAAAGGTTTCGAAATATATGGATCGTAGTTGGATGAATGCTAAACGGACTAGTGTTGAATATGATAACGGGGTGAGGGATTTTTTGGAATTTGCTAGAAGAAATTATGGTAATGATGATAGTAGGATGTTCTACTATCCTTGTGTAAAATGTCTGAATGAGAAGCGACTAAGTAATGCAGATATATATACACATTGTATTTATGACGGATTTTGTAAGAGTTATACAGTATGGGTATGGCATGGTGAAGAAATAGAAATTCCAAGCGCAACTCAACAAGGGGGGTCGCCTTTGATGATAATGACACAGTTCTGAATGATCGGATAGAGGATATTATTCGTGATGTTGGAGAAGAGGCTTTTGAGCAATCATATGTATATTGTAATATGTGCAGTGATGCTGAGAAGCCGCTATACCCGGGTGCACAAAATACCAATTGTTGAAAGCTGTATTGAAATTGGTAAGCTTGAAAGCACGGCATGGATGGAGTGACAAGAGTTTTTTAGAAGCACTTGAGGCCTTCAAGGAAATGCTTCCAGATGATAACGTGTTGCCTTGCCGATACTATGATGCAAAGAAAATACTGTGTCCACTAGGGATGAAGTATAAAAAGATTCATGCATGCCCTAATGATTGTATATTATACAGAAAAGAGCATACAGAGAAAGAGCAGTGTTCGATATGTGAAACCCCCAGATACAAATCAAATAAGGCCCCTGCAAAAGTGTTGTGGTATCTTTCTATCATACCGAGGTTCAAACGGCTGTTTGCTAATGAAATTGATGCCAAAAATTTGATATGGCATGCAGATGAGAGGATTTCCGATGGAAAGCTTTGACATCCAGCTGATTCTTCTCAGTTGAAGAAAATTGATCAGTTGTTTCCTGACTTCGGCAAAGAGCCTAGGAATCTTAGGCTTGGGCTTAGCACGAATGGCATGAATCCTTACGGTAGCCTAAGCAGTATATATAGTTCATGGCCTATTTTATTGGTAATTTACAACTTATCTCCTTTGTTATGTATGAAATGAAAGTACATCAACAACCCGGAAATGATATAGATGTTTACTTAGAACCCCTGATCGAAGACTTGAAAGAGTTGTGGGACGAAGGTGTCGACGTTTTTGACGCGAACAAGAAGGAGATGTTTAAAATGCTAGCCTTGATCTTTTGTACTATAAACGACTTCCCTGCTTATGGAAACTTGTCAGGATATAGCGTTAAAGGCCACAAAGCTTGTCCTATTTATGAAGAAGGCACAAGCTACCATCAACTTCAACATGGAAGAAAAACTGTTTATCTTGGTCATAGGAGATTCCTTAGACGGGGCCACCCATATCACAGATTAAAGAAGGCCTTTTTTGGTGGCCAAGAGTTTGAAGATGCTTCAGAGGATTTGACTGGAGAGAAAGTGTATGTAAAGGTCAAAAATATCAATGTCATCTTCGGTAAGACTTCAAAGAGTCAAAATGAAAAAAATACATGGAAAAAGAGGTCTGTTTTCTTTAACCTTCCATATTGGCAGAATCTTGATGTCAGACACTGTATTGATTTCATACATGTAGAGAAAAACATGTGTGATAGTATTGTTGGGACACTACTCAACATACAAGGAAGTTCTAAGGATGGCGTTAAGGTAAGATTATATTTGCAAGAAATGGGAATACGGGCAAACTTACATCCGAGGCCATATGGTAAGAGAACTTTTTATTCTCCAGCTTCTCATACTTTATCCAAGGATGAGAAAAGAAGTTTTGTGAGTGTTTACATGGCATCAAAGTTCCCTCAGGGTATTCTTCAAATTTTAAGAAGCTTGTGTCTATAAAAGACTTGAAGTTAGTAGGGCTGAAGTCTCATGATTGTCATGTCTTGATGCAACAACTACTCCCAGTAGCTATTCGAGGCATCACCGAATATGATCTTCAACACATATTGACCAGACTTTGTTTCTTCTTCAATGCGATTTGTAGTAAATTCATTGAGACGGAAAGGTTGGATGAATTGGAAGATGAAGGTTACCTGATCTTGTGCCAGCTTGAGAAGCTTTTTGTTCCTTCCTTTTTTGATATCATGGTACATCTAGTTGTTCATCTAGTAAGGGAGATAAAATTGTGAGCCTATCTATTTTCGATGGATGTACCCAATTGAAAGAACTATGAAAATCCTAAAAGGATATGTGAAGAACCCTAATCGGCCTAAAGCTTCTATTCTTCAGAAATATGTTTCTGAAGAAGCCATTGAATTTTGTCAACATTATTTGGCAAATGTAGGACATATGGGCCTTCCTAAACGACATGATGAAGAAGGGGGTAGGCGCGGGGTTACCGTCAAGAGTGTAGATCCTGATGAATTACAACAAGTCCACTTGTACATTTTGAATAATGTTGATGCAGTTCAAGATTACATAAATGCTCATAAAGAAATTGTACGGAAAGTGAACAGTCGATTGATTGAACAAAGGTTAATTAGGGAGCATACCAGGACCTTTGCACATTGGTTTAAACACAAGGTTGATGGAGAAGAATGTGTTTCTGATACAATTAAATGGCTAGCACGTAGTCCTGAGTTTGATGTCATAAGTTGGACTTTGTTTGTGATCAATAGGTATACCTTTTACACAAAGTCCCTGGATGATAGGAGCGCTGTCCAGAACAGCGGTGTTATGTTAGTAGCTGAATCTATGCACTTCTCTAGTTCAAAAGATAAGAACCCTACATTGGCAACCATACCTTATTATGGGGTTATTGACTAGATTTGGGTGGTTGACTATGTTAAAATTAAATTTCCCATTTTCAAATGTAAGTAGGTTGATGTCAATAATGGTGTGAGGATCGATAAGTCAGGGTTTACATTAGTTGATTTGAACAACAAAAGTTTTGGAGATGAACCTTTCATTATGGCAGATCAAGCGAAACAAGTGTTCTATATTATTAATCAGGCAAATAAAATGTGGTCTATAGCTCTCCAAGGAAAAAGGGTCTTCGATATTGAAGAGGAAATTCGTTCAAATTATGATCTTCTCGAGACCCCTTCTTTTTCTAAGGGTCTTCCTGCATTGAACGAAGAAGATGAAGCTGATAATGAACATGGCACAAGAAATGATCATCGTGAAGGGATATGGGAGGATATCTCTTTATAAATCTACTTTAAATGTTAGCTATCTATTTAAAGTCATTATCATTATAACTTATATGTAGATTATATATATAGTTATTTTATAACTTACTAACTCAACAATTGGTCTTAACAGTACAATGACGGATCTGGTGCATCCTACAGCAGAGGATCAGGTGCATCCTACAGTAGAGGATCAGGTGTATCCTACTGCTCAGCACAGTGAGCCTCAGAGTGTTAATCAGGGACAGTCATCGGGTGAGCTAAGTCACCAGCCCAGACGGAGGGTCAGGACGGCCACACGGTTGAGGGATGTTTCCTTGAGTCGATCTTCCGGGGAGAGGATACCGATCCAGTTCGATCAATACTGGAAACCGATTGGGCCGAATGCCAATCGTTATAGGAGTTTTATCGGCCTCCTCGCACGGAATAAGCCTAGCATATTGATAGAGGAATGGAGGAATGTCGACAAAAAGGTTAAGCAGCATATTTGGGACACTATTCAGGTATAAAATTCCCTCTGTATGTTTCTTTTATCAAATTCGTTTCATTACTGTCACTAACTCCTTTGATTCATGAATAATAGCTCACCTACGACGTTCCTCAGAGTGAGATCTTGTATCACAAGACTATGACGTATTGTTGTGAGCGCTGGAGGAAGTTCAAGATGAATCTGGCCAACAATTACGTGCATATTAAGGTGCCAGCTGGTAAGCCTTGTCCTACTCCTTGCATCAAGTATTCGTACATTGATGAAGCAACATGGCAGGAGTTTTTTAGGCTTCGGACTACTCCAGAAGCTTTGGTGAGTTAACTTATTTTGTACTTTATTTACTTATCTTTTGTCTTTACTATTTGTAACCTTTTTTTCCCATTTCTTAGTCGCAAGCAAGAAGGCAAAAGGCACAAGCGAGTGGCAGGAAGAATGATTGCCCCTACACAATGTCTCGTGGGGATACGCAAAGGCCGAGAAAGACTTGTTGGCAACCAAACGGAGGAGATTAGAAGAAGCATCTCAATCCGATCCTTCTATTCTGCTATCTCCACCATCTCCGATACGGCGCGAATAGTTGTGGTTGCATGCTCGCCGGAAGAGTGGTGGATCCTATACGAGTGGCCAATCTCGTATAGTCGGTGAAAAAATTGTAAGTATCATTGTTCTTATTAACTTTTTAATAAACATGTTTCATTACTCATGTATGTTTTTTGTATATCTCACAAGAGGAACTTCAAAAAAAGAAAGCCGAGGAAGCCTTCAAGTCGGAGGGGAGGAATGACATTCTCACGGTTGCTACTGGAAAACGTGAGCATCCAGGCCGCGTCAGGGGAGTTGGAGGAGGGGTGGGTATAAAGGATTACTTTGGATCCTCCTCACGCGGTTCCTCTTCCAACGTGGTTATGAGAGACGAATTGAAGCGTATGTTGGCCACTGCGAGGGCGGAAGCAAGGGCTGAGGCAGAAGCATCATTTGATACACTATTGGATGCCCGGTTGAGCAAGATGAAGGATGAGGTATATGCCATGTTGAGCACAAGACAAGATACCGCTCCTATCCAGGCACAGTCGCTCGATCACCATAAGCAGAGCACCAAAGGGAGTTGTTGTAATGTGGGATAGTCATCAGAGGGTCCTGGAAAGGACGATGCCGAGCCTTGTGAATTATATGTTGAGGATCCTCTGAGAAGGTTAGTTGTATGGGGGAGTGTACACAACCTAGGATCAACTATTCACCACCTCGAGATGACAGATGATCAGGTTAGGGTGTCAGTTGAGGAGGTTATTATCGCAGACGCACATGTACCTATCCCTTCTAAGGAGTTCAAGATTATGGCCGATGTCTTGAGTACCTTCATATCATGGCCGAATAATCTTGTTTCTGTTAGAGTTGCGGATGCCCCGATCAGAACCCCAAGTCCAGCTCCTTTCCCTCGTGAAGTTTCACAGCCTCCACCACTGAATGTGATGTAGCAAGTGATTTTGATGGCATTTTATACATCTTTCCTGACTAAAAATTGGCCTATGGATTCAGTTGTTGAGCCATCAGGGGCGGCATGCTATCTTGAGAGAGATGATTTAATGTCCATGGTCGCTCCTAGACAAAATCTTACGATTGCGATTGTCTAGCTTTTTTTTATGTAAGTATCTTCTTCAAATGGAAGTAAATATCTTAAAAATTACGCTGTTTAACCTTAATTTGTGTGCTTCCATTTTTGTAGGTACATGAATCGTAGGTTGGTTTCCTCTGGGCAAAGCGCTAAATTTGGATTCATGTGCCCAGCTCATGCCACGGAGAAAGGGACCACTTCTGCCATCAGACATAGATATTTATCACAGAGGCTCAGTGAAACAGAAACTGACTATTTCTTGGTTCCTTATGTGCATGGGTAAGAAACATCAAATTTATATTCCAAAACATCACATATAATGCTTTATATTTGCTTAACATTCATCTCTTTTTTTAAGGGATCATTGGCAATTGGTTATTTTGTGTAAGGCTAGTTACACAGTGATCCTCCTCTGCTCCCTCCACTTCAAACCGAGGAGTGACTTGAAGAAGACTATGAACTCATAAGTTTTCTTGCTTTATTACCTTTTGTGTGCAAAGTTTGTATGCATAATAAGTAATCTTTGTGATTTTGATCAGAGGGCTATGCAAACTTTCCTATACGCTAAGTGTGGTAGGCATGTTCGTGACTTAAAAGACCCTACATGGATCACGCCAAAGGTTAGTACATATTTGTTTTCTTTAAGATGTGTTTCATAAGCTATGCTTTTATGCTTGCTTTGATGATATCATGTTCTTTTTCAGACCCGTAGGCAACCACTGGGCTCCAACTTATGTGGTCTTTATATGTTGAGGCAAATTTACAATATTATCAGCCTAGGCACGACTGACTTTACCGAGGAGGTAATAAATGTATATTTCAAATATTTTTTATTACTTTATTGTTTTTAAGTTAGTAAGTTAATGTTTTGTTTGGCTTCGGTGTTACACATACAGATGTTTGATCTTGCTGATCCCTTTCCTGAAGAAGATATTGATTTCATCTGCAATTGTTGTGCTGAATTCATTTATGAGCTTTTACAAGATTAGTAAGTTTTTAGATCCGATCATATGTTGTTCTAATAATACTTATGGTTTTCATATATATCTAACTTGGTTTATATCTCTATTCAGGACAAATTCTTGGATATTGGTGATACTAGTTGGCTGTTGATTCAGGCATGGTGGGATCACTTTTGTAAATTTTCCTCCACTTTTTTCATTTCTCTGTAAAGCTTAGGAATTTTTTCCATATAATGAGAAATATTTCTTTTCCTCCTTCTCTTTACAAGCTTTGGGATTGCAAGTTTACACAATGTCACGATTTTCCTGCTATCATTGTTTAATTGTGGTATTGTGGTTCAAAATGTCTGATAATTATAAATTGTTAATGTTGTATTGTTTCTGAGAATTGAATAAGTTGATCATGTGTTATTGGTAGTCATTGAAATTGAATGTGTTTGTTTTCAATGATTTTTTTTCATAATGTTCATTCTGTGATTGTTGAGAGTCGAGGGTTGTAAGGGCCAAGTGTTTTCCCTTGAATAGACTAACATTTATAGGTTCATACCAATTTCGATAACTAAGGTCATATTTAACAAAAGAGGGAAAGGGGAATTAATAAGGATTTTAGGCTTCATGGTTCTAAATTTAGAGCAAGTTTGCATTCTGAGAAATACTAATTGTTTCTGGAAATAAAAATGTTGTTGTCACTGCTTCTGATTGTCAATATATATATATGCATGTGTTGTTGCTTGTGTATGTAATGTGGCACAGAGGGGATTGTTGTTGAATATGGATTACTGGCCTGGGTAAGATTGAAACAAATAAAATGAGGAAAAAAAACATAATTTTTAGACCGGTTCTAACTATAACCGGTCTTAAATATGAATTTAAGACCGGTTAAAGTTAGAACCGGTCTTAAATTGATATTTAAGACCGGTTATTAAGAGAACCGGTCTTAAAGAAGTAAACTTTTAAGACCGGTTCTCTTAATAACCGATCTTAAATATCAATTTAAGACCGGTTAAATTTAGAACCGGTCTTAAAGACCTATTTTTTATACTAAAATTTCCCTACCCATTCCGTTAGTTAAACTTTAAGACCGGTTGTTGTAGAACCGGTTTTAAAATTTCATATTTTAGACCGGTTTTTTAATCGGTCTAAAAAGTTAAATACTTTTTAGACCGGCTGTATTAAGACCTGATCCAGAACTGGTCTAAAATGTCTTTTTTAACTGGTCTTAAAAGTGATTTTTGTACCGGTGACATGACATTTTATTGAATGAATCTTTACGATCACGATAAACAACTAATTGCTGCATCGGCATCAGATAGTCAAGATTTGGACCAGAGTATGACTTAAACACATCAACTAAACCTTGGATACCCTATGGTTGTGAACAAACACAGGACTATACAAGAATACGGGGTTCAACAAATATGCTGATGCATGCAGGTGACCCTTCAAATGCTTATCCCATTGAGCTTGAATAATATCTGTGTATGGCTTATATTGTTCCTTACTCTTATTAAACATCTCCTTGATTGCACTTTTAGCCCTTTGCATGCCTTCATAAATATAAGGTAATGAAGGCTTTTCATCAAAATCAACAATTCTCAGTAATTTTATGAGAGGAGACACGATCTTCATAACTTGGAAGCAGTCATTCTAAAACCGACTATCCAATATGATAGCACTAAACAATTTCCCAACTTTACTTCTTGCTAATTTGTGCTCAACAAAATGTTTGTCAACAACTAAAGCCTGCAAGTCATGCTTATGCATATAAATGCTATACAAAGTAATGAAAGTAGTAGCAAACCTTGTTGCTCCTGGACGCACAATTTCTTTCCAACCCTCTCTTTTTCTTAGCCATGATAAGAAAACCATATGATTATAAGCAAATATGGTTATCTTAGATGCCTTTGTCGTAAGATTTGACACATGAGGCATGCTTGCAATATCTTTGAAGACAAGATTTAAACAGTGGGTAGCACACGGTAACCAATAAATTGTTTTGTATCTTTGCTTGATCAACTTGCCACATGCTACATAGTTGGATGCATTTTCAGTCACCACGTGAACAATGTGTTTAGGACCAACCCACTCAATCACCTCACAAAATAAAGAGAATAAAGTTTTTACATCCTTAACTAAATCTGATGCATCTACTGATTTCACAAACACCATGCCATGTATAGAATAGACTAAGAAATTTATCAAAGTTTAGTTGCTAACATCAATCCAACCATCTGCTATAAGTGTACAACCCCTTTCGCTCCATTTAGCTCGATGACTATCTATGAGTAGTTGGCATTCCTTTTTCCAATCTCTCAACAAGTTAACTCTAAAATCATATGCATTAGGGCCTTTAAATCCAGGCCGAATGGAAGCAACAACATCAAGAGCTCTCTGAAACAAAGGGCAATCAAAATTATTAAATGGAATGCAATTAGCGATAGCCCACTTAGCGATAACCATCTTAGCTTTGTATTGAGCTTCTTTACTTGATAATACACTTTTGATGTTTGGTTGTGAACCAGGAGTTGTCCTAGGAGAAAAATCATTCTCAACACTCCCAGGAACTTTCCTCTTATTGGCACTACTCTCAGGGACTGTCATACTTGGAGTTGAAGCAATTGGTTCATTGTTACTTTCTATATCTTCAATGTTTTCCTGAACATTCTTATAATTCTTTTTCTTTGCACCTTTTTTTAAAGATTCTTGCATCTTATTACGTACATCATAAGGAACCTTTTTGTAAGAAGCTACTTGGCCAATAACACCAGCAAGGTGCTGCTTCATCCTATTTATTCCGCCTCTTCTGTAAATTGATGCACAAAAAAGACATGTATATATGCTTACTTTCCCCTATTTTTTAAGGGCAAAATATGCCCATGCTAGATCAGTTTTTCCAGGTCCATGACCTGATGGGGGAAGTTCAGGTTTATTGGTTACAGCACCAACAACATCAGTGGTTGCATTAACACTAGTAGGAGCAGCATTAGTGGTCTCAGCAGCATTTGTATTATCCATGGCCAAAATTCTCAGAACGGAGCATAAATAAAATATTCCAGGTTTCCAATAGGAGCTACTGATTATCATCACAAATTAACAACAAAATATATTTAGTAAAGCAAACAAGTGATTATTGATTACTCAAATAAATGTTGGAACACAAAAAAAAATCATTTCACAGGGGTCCATTCATATCACAAAGCAACAATTTGTCAACAACAATATATGTCTACCATTTGGCCACAAGACACCAACGTTCTATTAGGCATTAGCCTTTCACATTATAGCTACAAAATTTATAACCAATAATAACCATATGTACAGGGGTTCATTCATTTCATCATTTTTCCAGTTTTCATATCCTTCATTGCATTCAGAAAAGGTTAAAGCAAATCTCAATCCTTCATTGCATTCAAAACAAATTAAAAATCCTAACTTTCTGAAAAAAAATAAAAAATCCTAACTTTCTAGCTTCTGCAACTACAACACACTGACAAAGTACCGACTAAAAAAAATTAAAGACTGAAAAAATGATGAAATTCTGCTACCTTGATGGTCATTCATGGAGTCACAACAATGGCGAGCTCAGAGCATCACACCGATGGTGTCTCTCTGTACCTGGAAACTCTGCTACGAACACTCCCCACGACTGTGTCACGGCCACGGCGATGATCGAAGGAAAATGAGACACCTTTCCGATTTCTAGGCCAATAATGAAGGGGAAATAGGACTCCAATCTCACCTCCACAGTTTCTGCCGGAGATGCAGAAGGGAAGAGAGTAACGTTGCGAGAAGCTTCTCCAAGAAGGAAGAAAGACGTGACATTACGCGGGGAAGGGAGTCTGAGCTGTGAAAAATCAAAAATGAAAACCTGAATGAATTGATTGAATTCAATTCTATTAATGAATTGAATATTGATTATTGAATCCTGTGCGTACCTGTGTAATGAATGACTAATAAATTGATTGAATTCAATTCAATTAATGAATTGAATATTCAATATTAAATGACGTGCGTACGTGTGTTACTTTTTTTTAAGGAAAAACGACGTCGTTTTGCTTGATGTAAGTTTTTAAAAAAAGAATCGAGTAACCCGGTGTTACACCGGGTCACCCCGATTCAACCGGTTTATACCGGTTCGAAGCCAGGTCAACCGGTTCGGTTGACCCTAGTTTTTAAACTCTCCCGAACTGGACCACCGGCCGGTTCACCAGTCTGGTCCGGTTTTTAACACTATGCCAATACATTGAGTTTAGAATGAGTTATGAATAAGAAATAACTCGTTTATCCTAAATTTAAACTTTTAGGATATATTGATAGCTAAAGCCGAAGACAGAGCTAGATGGATAAACAAGTAGGGAAAGGGCACATTCTAGGTAGTAACACTTTCTTTCATACACTATGTGATTAATATATGCTTTGAGTATGCCATCTTTGTGACATGAGCACAGTGCCAGGGGCACATTACCCTAGCTATGATCTGGAATCCAGCGATGATACATATGGATAAGCTAGGGTCTAAACAGTGGTTTGGCCTTGGGCAGTGTATACACAACATTCTATCATCTCATATAACATGGTGCATGAAATATTTATTTTCACATCATATATGTCTGATTGTTTGTTACTACTGAGATTCTCTGAATCTCAATGGCGAAGATGAAGCACATGGATACAAGTTATGCCTTGGAATGAAAGAGAATTATGAATCAACTTTGTGTACAAACAAGGAAACTATAAGTAATGCAACTATGAATCTCATAGAGAGTTTGATCCTGGCTTAGGATGAACGCTAGTGGCATGCTTAACACATGCAAGTCAGACAAGAAGTGGTGTTTCCAGTATAAAGTTTCCAGCAGGAGGCAGCGGCTCAAAGGGCAGAATGGGAATTTCCGGCAGCAGAAGGTTTTGGACCAGTTCAAGAGGCAGCAATTGGTTATCTGAAGACATTTTAGTATTTTAAGATTTGTATTATTCTATACACCCTTATGGGGAGTTATATAAACATGTTGGATCAATAATATCAGTATATTTATGCTATTCCTATGTGCCCACTGAACTATACAAATATTACTCTAAGTAATATCAATAATGAAATGGGGTCTTACAACTACTAAATAGGATACTTATTTTTTAATTTTTAATATAATTTTTTGGTAATTATTTTGAAAAGCTAAAACATTTGATTAATTACATATAATTAACTAATTAAAACGATATGATTAATTGCAGAAAAATGTTAGTTTATATTAATATATTAATTCACTTATAAATTATCATATTATTAACTGTTAGAATTTGATGATTTAAATTTAATGTTTTATAAATAAGAGTAAAATAATGTGTCTTATATGTTTATTGAGATCTCAGATATCGTAGAGAAATATGAGCCTTGATCTTCCTATATCAAAAAAGAAATTATATTAGTATCCCGTATAGGCATACCGATATCATCTATGTTCAAGTCATCGGCATTTAACTAATGGCCCTGTATCATCCTGAGGCTCTTGAGGAGTGGGCAGGTCGTTAGGATTAAAGGGCTCCTTCTCTTTGCGATGCCCGGGATCATCAAGGGTATATAATAAGGAAAATAACAATCTGGTCCCAATTAATAGACTTAGTGTCAATCAGGATCCTCAAAATCATCAAATTGTAATGAAGTTTTAAGAGACCTTAGTGCTATTAATTTTAAACATGAAATTATAATTTTGCTCCTTGTTAGTAATGACAAGTTTAGAGTATCCAATCATTATTAACAGTATGTTATCTTTATTATTTATTTAGTTGTTTCATTAAATGTCTGGGAGGGTATGAATTTCTGCTGTGGAGATTATGCTCTATTTTTGTGTGATTAGACAAGGATAAATGGAAAGGATAAAGCTTTATGTGTTTATAACCCCTATTATATGATTTCAAAATATGTTGTCCATATGGTGCTCTAAATATGTTAATGTTGCTTATGTAGTTGTTAATAACAACTTTCAACTGCAGGATGACAAAAAAGATGGCGAGTATGTTTGGAAAACATATATTATATTTCTTTCATATAGGGGGACAATTTTTAAATGCAAGAGAATATAATTTGCAATATTGGGGGTAGCTATAGAAAAAAAAACCATAAAGAAAGGCACTATGTATGAGAATAATTGTAGCATTAATTGTTATAAAAGAAGGTAATAAAATTTTATGAAACTCACCCTAACCTTTGATACAACAAACTTTGTAGACCTTATAGATGATAAAGAAGTAGAACATTTTATTAAATTCAATGAAGAAAATAGTCATGTGTATGTAGAAGAGAATGTAGATGAAAATACACAACTAATAAGGGATGATGCAAGACAGGAACAACATGTGTCAATTGTTTTTATTTTTAAACTAATATTTTCTATAGTCACTTTTTGTCCGTGTAAGTTGTCATTGGTTGCTCTATACTTATTATTGATTGCTCTAAATTCATCATTAATAATAAAGGGGCAAAATTATACTTTCATATTTGAAATTAAGTACACTCAGGTTCCTTGAGACTTCATTACAATTTAATGATTTCAAGTGACTAGTTGCAATTTTCCCAATATAATAACTTTTAAAAAAATTTAGTTGATAAAGAAATAATAAAAATAAAAATAAACACAAATGAAATTAAATAACGAAATGACTCACAATTACAAAAATTTGTTAAAACACAACAATTTTGATAATAAAAAATTATATGAACATAAACCATAGAAAAGAAAATAAATAACACTAACAACCGCAATAAAAATTCATAAAAGTAAATAAAAAGTTTTAACACATTAAATTAAATTGAAATATAAAATACTAAAAAAATAGAACCATAAACAATATAAAAAGTAATTACAAAATCAGGTACCTAGATCTTATTTTAGTTTACCCACATAACTAAATTTTTAAACATTAAATGAAAATATGACCATTAAAAATATAAAAATAAACAAAAAAAATAGCATAACCACATTAAAAATTAATAAACATAAAAAAAATTAAACATATCAAGTTTAATTATATTAAAAATAATTTTATCTACTAACCTCAACTTTTGAGCAGCTCTAACAAATACTACAAGAAGATTGTAGAGTGAGAAGATTGTCTCAAAAGCACGCTGCGTCAAAATACGAAAAGTGTTAAAATTAGGGGTAATGACATTTATATAAACAGCATGGCAGTTTTTGTCAGAACCGCTACATCAAGTGCTACATGTCACTACTAAGCCACCCATTTTGTAACAGTTATAGGACAAACCGCTAGTAAATCTTGCCTTGTCCTCATTAGTTGTGAAACTTTGTCAGGGTTAGTAAACCGTTACCCCAACTACTACAAAATGTAACCTCCTTCTTTGATTTCCACTACAAAATATAGATTTAGCGGCGTTAATCTTATGACACTTCTTCAAACAAATGTCAGAGGAGACTTCTTTTTCTTAAAAAAAATTACATGTGGTAGCTATGGCGCTTGACTAGGAAAGTTTCATAGCTGCCCAATATCTTGTATAACGCTTGTCTATTGAAGCGCTATACAAGGTGTTATTTAAAAAAAATAGAGCACTTGTATGACACTTTTCCAAAAAGCACCATATGAGGGGTTATATTTACTAACTTATATTATTATTTTTTAAACCCTTGTATGGCGCTTGCCTGCAAGGATTTTTTTTAATTTACACACTTTGTAAGTTATTGGGTAGCTATAACGCTTTCTTAGTCAAGCACCATAGTATTTCAATATATATATATATATATATATATATATATATATATATATATTCTGATTAAAAAGAATAAGGAAAAAGAGTCACCAAAAGAGGCTTATATATATATATATATATATATATATATATAAGCCTCTTTTGGTGACTCTTTTTCCTTATTCTTTTTAATCAGAACCTTCACTACTAACTTTAACCCTAAACTCAATCCTCCTCCCTTCCCGAAAATGAAGAGAAATGTTCAAGAACACCATGTTGGTAACATAACATACTCAATTTCTTCTTCATTGATTTTAATTTCTCTCTAAATATTAATTTTGTATTGTGACTTGCATATATAGATCTAGATGCGGAAGTCATTGCTCTGTCATCCAAGTCTCTCATGTTCAAAGAAATACGCAATTCATTCTAATTGGAAAGCTTATACCAAAGCTTGTGGTACTAGAGAATATAAGTGCGACTGTGATAACCCTCTTCTATAAGTACATATTAAATTCCTAAATCTCAGAAGTTTTTTTCTTCTTATTATCTCCTCCTATAGAAGCTTCCTTGTAAGTCTTTTTTTTTCTTTTTCTTTTTAATACAGAAGCTTTCGTCTATTGGCACTATAGTTTCTTTATTTTCATTTTAAGTTTAAACTCTATCATGAATCTTAGTTTGTAGTTTTATGTGTACTTATAATTTTTTTCTAAGTATTTGCTTGAAGTTACAACTCTCTCTTATTAAACTTTCTATACATTGTAAGTTTTTTTTAATTTTTGAGCTTACTAGTTTAATTTGCTTAATGTAGTTGGTTTTTTGGAGTTATTTCATTCTAATTTTTTTATTTTAGTTTGGTTTTATTCATTTTGTTGTGAATTTACACTATAAAATATAGAGTTCATTAGGAAAAAAAATTACGTAAAATTATTATTATTTTTTTAAAAAAATACTTCCTAGGAAGTGTGAGGCACTTCCTCAGAAGTAGGCACCTCCTATGACACTTTCTTATGGAGCGTCATAGGAAGTCACCCCACACACTTCCTATGACACTTTCCTGGGGAAGCACTATAGGAAGCTATTTAAAAAAACAAAAACAAGCTATGATGCTTTAATAGATTCAAGAAGCACTATAGCTTTCTTTTATGACGCTAGAAGCTATGGCGCTTCCAAAATGCCATAGTATTCTTAAAAATAAACGCCACAAATTATATTTTTTGTAATAGTGGTAGTAGCGTGTACTGTAACTACTACAAATTGAAGGGTGATATATATTGCGACCTTTTATATTTCAGTCGTAGATTGTTCAGACCAACCGCTATACATACAACTCTTCTAATTTGGGGTAATATTAGTGCCAACAGATCCAACTTTGTTGTGGTTGTCATGTCACAAACCGCTACAAATATATCATTACTAATTTGGTGCCATGTTAATGCCAACTTTGTTAAAGTTGTCATCTCACAGCCACTATAAATGACTGCTACTAACTTCCGCACCACATGCCTCCTTTCAACTGCTACAATTTTATAGCACAACTAAATGCGCATGCATATATTGTAGCAGTTATTTGTAACTGCTACATGTGAATCACTACAAACTGGGAAGCAGATTTCCTTAGAAGCTTTTTTCTCCTCATCCTTCAACGTCCTAAATCATGACATTCAAGGTGATCCAAAAGCTCAAAACGCGCCAAGTCATCAAGCCATTAAAATTGAATATGTGTCTTAGCATTTTCCCCGACAATCTCATAAATTTAACATTACATACATGTTCAACCTTAAGCTTCTCTACCCTTTTCTAACTCCCAACCATTAACTTTCAACATCATCCAAGTTGGAAAATGCATAGGTACATCCACAGTACCCGCGTATCTTCCAACTCACTAGTTTGAGACCAAGGGAGATGAAAACAAAGTTCTCAAGGGGTTTAACCTTATTGATGGTAGTGTTGCTACAAATAACCCAGTTGGTGATGATCAAACAAATGATCTATCCAAAATTAATACAAACAGGTCGTTGAACTTGATAATTAATTTCTTGGTTTAATGATTTTGGTTGTAGACTCTGGTAGTGATGGCGGAAGTGACAAACATAATAAGCACAAAGGAGAGGAAAGAGTTTGGGGTAGCACCAATGCAATATGATAGGTTTCTGGTAATACCGTTGGGAACAGGGAATCACAAACAGGAATGTCGATACAATGCTCCACAGGCAGCTGAGGGGGTATCCTAAGTTGGCTATCCAGCAATGGATCCAACCCCTTGATTGGTTGTTTTGGCCAAGCTAGTGCTAACGTGGTTGATTTCCACCTTGCCTCTGTTTTTCTAGAACTCTACTTTGAACAAAACTACCTTTACATCCAAGTTCTTAATTATATTCATTAATGGGTTAGTGGTCCAAACACAGTAGCAAATATTGGTCAGAGCAGAGGCCTTGCATAAATTCCTAAAGATGATTAAATAAGATAAGAGGAAGAGGATAAGTTGTGGGAAATAGAGGTGGGAAATTGAGGAAGACCAGCCATAGGAACCCAAAGGATAGGCACCGAGAGCTCATCCAGATCTGGATCTAAACAGTTCATATTTGATTTTTTAAAAATGGGTGATTTTTTAATAAAAAAAGTTATTGTTTAAAAAAATGTTAGTTAAGAGATTGTCTTTAGTAAAGATTACCCATTAAAATAATTTTTTTAACAAAAATTAAAAATAAACAAATAAGATTTGGACCTTCCAGATGAATCTGGACGGTCCAGATCTCCCAAAGGATGGGCAGGGAAATTAAATCCACAACGATGGAAGGCTAGCAACGCAAGAGAATATTAGGAGTGGGAAGAGGAGAGAGAAGATGATGGTTGAACGGGCAGGTTGAAGCCATACTGAGCAAAAATCCTTCCAAAAAATTGTAACAAAGAAATTTGTGATGCACTGTCCATAGTACTACATATATATGTAGCAAAGACCCGATTTTGTAGTAAATTCGTCACAAATTTCATATTTTTTAAGTAGTATATTTTATTTTTCTTTTCAAAAATTAACATAATGTGAGGATAAAATCAAAGAATCCAAATACATTAGGAACAGTTCCTAAAGTTGAACATATATAAAGAATTTAAAAAATGAAGCGTTAAAAAATAAATATGCGACCATTGATAAGTAAAATATTTACATACTTATTTTCCCTTATATGATGGTTTTGTGGATGATATTTGAGCTTAATGTAATGAATTTGGGTGTAATTAATAAATAAATAATGATTTTCTTGCAGCCACGAACAATACCGCATTAAGAAGACTTAAAGAAGGCATTTAAGGGAAAGTTACTATTCATTATTACTATTCACTATTCATGTGGGGGTACGATTCACTAATGTATTGTAGCAACGGCGTTGGCATTGTAGCAGACGGTTTTCACTGTGCATGCACTGTAGCACCCGAAAATGAAGCCTATAAATAGAGGTTCTTAGCATCTTAAAATGAAAAGGAAGGAAGAGAGAGAGAGACCTTCTACTTAGAGAGAGAAAATTTTATCTTAGAATTTATTTCTTACATTTTTTTTACTTTTTGCATACCTCTTACATGGATAGTTTTACCTCCTACATGGAAGGCCTAGGTAGTCCTCCTTTATGGATGGTATAGGTTGCCACCTATATGGAAGGTTTTACCTCCTACATGGAAGGCTATATTTTTACATTTTCATGCATCTTCTAGTTGTATTTTTATGTTTTTGTAATTAATTTGTATGCAATGTTTATGATATTTTCAATTTATTTTAGTTTTGTTTTTAATTTCATCATGAGCTAATTTCCTTTTCTTAGGGTGATAACAAAGTTTATTAATGACGGATTGAATTTTAACTTATTAAATCTAGTTTTAATTATTGTTCTTAAACCTTTTGGATGATTTTAATATGCATGTTGAGACCGGAAGGAGATGCATGTGTGTGGATCCTATAATTAAAACCATAATTTATATATGAAATAGGAATATATTCATATGGGTTGTGTAGTCTTAATGAGTTCCATAAATCTTAATGCATGATTAATTGCTTAAATTCATATAGGAATATAATGGATTAGCAATTAGTCATAGAATTACTTGACCTTGGAAGAGGCTAGTAATTAAATTAGGAAAACTCAACTATCAATCATGTCGAATAAATTAGACTAGAATAGATAGGTGATTCAATCCGAAATTCGCTAAGTGAAATCTAATCCCTAGGGCCTTTTTATTATATTTGTCTTCATATAAATTGCATTCACATTTAATCATTTTCATCTTGCAATCTCAATCACCAACTAATCGATTGACCAAAGAGAATTAAGATTACCAGTTTTGGTACTTAATGATCAATTCTCATAGGAACGATACTCTACTCACTTTTATATTACTTGATTACGACAGTGTATACTTTTATTTTTAAATACACCATCCTACACCCGTGACAACCATTATTTAAAGAATTTATCATGTCAAAAGATCATAAAAGCAACCAAGAAAGTTCAACGCTTGCCTCATTTTTTTTAAAACATCACAACTGAGCGTGAATTGGAGTGGGGCAACATCATGCATTATTAATATCAATGTGTATGTCAAAGCTGAATGCATGTGTAATACTTTGAATTTTGGGATAAGAGGCTAGAGAATAAACCTAAATAAAATAGATTGAGTCTAGTTTAGTAAGAGTCTCAGGAATGCATAAAAAACAGAATGACTTTATAAATCGCACTCATAATAGAATATTAATTTCGGTGCAAATTAGTTGAAGGGAAGTACCCGATTCCTTTAGAATTGTGTCAAAATGACATAAAGCCTAACTCGAATCTAAAAGAAATGGGAAATAATATTTGTAAAGAAGTAATAAAGAGATAAGAAAAGACCTAATGGCAAAATAATTAATATTTCCAAGATCAAGGGCAAAACACACAATCGCCACTTGATCTTGAAGTTAAAATTGGAAGACAAAAGGAAGGGCTAGAATTTACTCTTGGAAAGTAAGAGTAATCATAAAGGTTGAAAAGAAAATTAAATCAACTCCTTCCCCTTATGATGATAAAAACATCCAAAAGGGTATAATGGTAAAAAAGGAAGGTTTGGTCAAAGTTTCAAAGCACTTTGTAAGTGGACTTTGGTCAACTTGAACTTATATACCAATAGGCATTTGGCCAACATTTCTCTTTTCTTTTTTATGAAGCATTTCCATCAAGACTAAGGGAAAGAAAGAGAATAAGATTTGAAGAAACTTTATTTCCATTAACCAAGCCAAAAGAAAAAGAAGAAAAGTCAACAAGTCCTTCATTTTGATTCAACTTAGAGTATTAACCAAAAAGCAAGATATAAAGACGGAATTGGTCAAAAAATTCTCCTCCTTTTTTAAAGGGTAATTTCGGCCAAGCTAAGGAGAGACAAGGAAAGAGAAAGCCTCACATTAACTAAACCAATCCATAGTTAAATTAACCAAAGCACTTTTCAAGAAACAATAACAACTTGACACCTCACCCCTCTTAATTTCTTAGGCTCATTTTTGGCCAAGTGTTTATATGGGATGGGGATTAATGAAATTTAACATATCACTCTCTCATTCACACTTATTGATGGCCAAAATAAGGAAAGACAGGAAAAAGAAAAAGGAAAGAGAAAGGGAGATCTTAAAGAACAAAGAAGCTAGGTAAGTAGTTCTAGCTCATTTTCACCTTCTAAATCACCTTTATAGCTCTTAAGGTCTTCATAAATGTTATTGCTCTCATCAAGAGCTTCATTTCTATTATTTTATTTTTCTGAAAAAAAATGTATTTTGTGCTGTCTACAAAGTACCATAGTTGGAGAAATCAAGAATAAGCCATAAAAAAATGAAAGATGAGAGCTTAGGCTTTAATTTGACCTATATATTGTGAAATTTGGTTGAGTTTTGTGGATTTTTCCTTATTTCCCTAATTTCGGTCATTAAGGGATTTTAGGATTTCATAATACTTTGTTCATATACATGTGGTTATATGATGTTTAAGAACCGTATGAGATAGTTTGGTGGATGATTTGGGAATTGGTGAATTGTTGTCTTGAACCCTAATTTTTTATTAGAAGAAGGCATGAAGAAGGAGAATGATTTTGATAATTTTGAGATTTCTAATGGATTTCTTGGGTAAAATTATGTGGGAATAGGATGTTGACATCATTTTAGAAAAAATTGATTTGAATTCAAAATTTGGAATTGAACATAGTACTGACAGAACGTGATTTCTGCGAGGCAGTATAATTTTGATGAGTTTTTAAATAACCAAATGTGATCTAATAGCCATGATATTTTCCAAAATAAAATTAGACAGGTCAATTTTTAATTTGATATGTAATATGTGCCATTTGGGTTCGTACATTTGGAGATATGAATTTTTGAAGTTAGGCATTGAATATGGAATGTTTGTTGTGCAATGAGGTTTTAGTCATAGTTTTGGAATTTTTTGGCTAGATTTGGCTATGAGTAATATTTTATCTTCAAAATAGACTCAAAGAGCTTTGTATAGGAATTTGAATCACCCCATTTGCAGTTCCTTAAAATTAGTTATGATTTTGCAAAAATTGATCAAAATTCTGACAACATAGTCTAAACATGCAAATTTAAGAAAGAAAGGGTTAAATGTAATAAGTGTGAATTCTAAGGGTGAAAGTAAGAATATGAGGTTAATGTAGCCCATTGATAATTCATTTATCATGACACTAATGGTATGAGTATATACCTAGGGCCATGAGAAGTCAAGAAAGAAAAGAATAGAATAATTTCCAATAAACTTTAATGGTTAGAAGAAAAGGGGACAAGAAGAGGACACAAGTCCAAAAGATAATAAACTTACTTAACTTGCATGTATTTGATGTGTATGTTGTATATTAATGTGTGGTATTTATTTGCTTGATTATGTAAAGCATGTATGAATTAATCAAGCTCTGTTTCTATTTATACTGTGGCCATATGTATGTTCCATGAAACATTGAGCATGCAGAAATATCATTATGTGAACATGACCCTATGTAAGACAAGTATATCATGCACTAGCATTCATCTTGCATGCATTGTTAGTATTATTTGTTACTAAGATTCCTCCGAATTTTACCCTCCCCCACCAACCATATAGGTACGTGAATATGAAAGAGAATAATGCTTGAAGATTAAGCAGAAGGATGAATGACAAAGAATTGAAGATACAAGTGTATTTATTTATATTGTGTGTAAAATATTTACACTTGACGAATATGTATAAATAAGCAAGTATGAATATGTATATTGGAATTGAGTGGTAATCGGGATCATTGAATTTAATAACTTACTCTGATATTTGGTAAGAATAATGACTAATGAGTCGTAAACGAGTAATTAACCCCCAAGGAATTGAAGAAAAATGCTTTCGATACATAACTAAAGGGGTATATAAGATAGGTGTTACAACATGACAATAATTGACATAAAAAGCTATTAAGACTTAAGAAAGAAAAAATCACAGTTTTTTTAAACTTTTTGCTAACTAAATTATCATAGTTTGACACTTTAGGTTTCAAAATTAATTCAAACGATATTTAGATTTTAAAAAATTTCTAAAATTTTGTTTTGTAAATATAGATTATAGAATTTCAGTTATTGTGTATGCACTTAGGTCTTATAAGTTACTCCTAAAAATTCGCAACTAAGAATTACATATGTACAACAATTTTTTATATATATAACAAAAGTTTAGGTGAGCTTGGGCCCACGTGCTCACCAAAGCTAGGGCATGGCTCCGAGTATAAAGAGTGTTTATAGAGGTACTTATAGATCACTCATCAATAAAGTCCTTATATTGGCAATAAGATTTGAATATACAACCTCATAGATTATGGGTCAACTCCTTATTAACAGGATCAGCCTTTGCTAGTTTATGTACAACTATTTTTGAAATAGAACTGAGTCAGTTGATCCATCATCATGTAAGTTTAACTAAGGGTAAATTGGAAGAGAATCCAAATTCAAATACAAAGACTGCCTGAAATTGAACATAGGAAATTTATTTTTAAAAGCAATGAACAAAAAAAAGCATGTAGCCATTATTGAAATGATTTCTATATAGTGCCAATATTTTAAAGGCCCAAAGACTGCAATAAAGAATAAAAGATACCACCTCTCCCCTTTTTTAATAAGTGGATGTATCCAGATCCTAATGACTGTGTGGTGACTTATATGATCGAGACCAGAAGATCTCAAAAGCAGACACCAACAAAGTCATTGGGGCCTAGATCTATTCTATCTGACATTTACGATGAACTAAGAAATAAAGAACTAAACTCTGCCAGAAGTATGTTGACCCTGAAATGAGATTCTAGTCCAGGTAAGTCCGAGCCGTCTCATCTCATCTTAGCTCAAGGACACTTTAGGACTCTGAATCCTTTTCAGTTTCACACATATGCTGGCCTTATCAGTTAACTATTTCTCAGTACTCTCATCACCGGATCATGATCAGATTCTTTCTGATGCACAGGTTCCTCTTAAAGAGGAAAGTGCAGAGCATACTCGATTCTTTATAGAGACGCAGGCACTATGCTAAGAACTCAGGTTTTCAGAAGAGAAGAGAGAAATTTAGAAGGAACACATATGGGAAAACACACTTATATTCATAGAAGTGATTACAACCTTTAATGATCTTGAAGTGAGCAGAATCACCCTTTATATAGACAAACATACAGGGAAGATGACAAAACACGCTTACACAGACAGACTTTTGACTCAGCACCTCGATAATACAAAAAGCATAAAAGACAAACAACTTTTAGAAAAGTATGCATAAAAAGACGAACTACTTTAAAAAACTAAAACGTCTTTTCGTAAAGTAAAAGTAACTTTACATAAAGTTACTTTACATAAAGCTGCTTTATGAAAAGCTACTTTATGTAAAGTGGATGACGACACTTTCGTCTTTTTCTTCTGTCTTCATCTTTTTTTGACACCTTAGCCTGATGACACCATTCTCTTAATTTACATTTTCCAAATTCCACTAAAGATGCCCTATTTGCCATATCCAATAGATATGATGATACTTCTATCATCCAGATCCCCAGAGAAGAACTTTCCCAGTTGATGCCCCTCGAATGGATCAACAACTATGAAAAAAAATTTCATGGGACTCAACCTGATGTTCATACAACCACTCCACCTATTATCCAGAGACTTCCAGATGGAACCATTAAAACCATCTTCACCAGACCAAGCCAACAAGGACCAGATATTCCTCTTGGTAGAATTCTCACCCTTTCACTAGCCTATACACCAGCCAGAAAAGACCCTCCTATAGCGTGGGTAGACCAACATGTGAAACCATGCTATGTTTCTCATTTAAATGGTCATTTCTTGTGAGATGTACCTGGCTCAGGCATATGTGATTCTGATTGTGAATGTGATACCCTAGAATGGTGGGAAGAGTCCGATGATAATGAACAAGGACTTTATCCATACAAATATGCCATCAAACATGCCAGAAAAAAATAAATCCTTCAAGGGATCCTCTTGTAGATTCCAGAACCATTATAACCATGAAGATGATGATGATCATGGCCTAAAGTAGTCTGTTAAGAAAAGAGGATGGCAACCTCCCCCTCCTCCTGAAATATCTTCGAAATAAATGTCTCTTGTTGAATTGATGATCGAAACAGGACATTCTGATCTTGTCAAAAAGTTCTTTCCAGAACCTGAACCTGTTATTCCAGCTATTCCTCCAAGAGCTGCTTACCTAATTCCATGCATAGGGATGATCAGAAATCCTTATGATAAGGAGTTTCCTCCACTTGAGAGGAGAACAGATGAAAGTACCAAGGTCTCTTGTCGACCTTTTATATCTCCCAACACAGTGGATTCTCAAGGCCATTTCAGACCAGCCTCTGCAGCTGATGAAGTTCTAAACTGGCATACTCAAAATGTTGTTTGTCAAAATACAGCTTTAACCAGAATTGACTCCAAGCTTGATTCCTTAGCGATCAAGACAGACGGCCTAACTCTTCAAATAGGTCAAATGTCTGATGAAGCCCAAAGACTTTATGCTTTTTAGACAGAACAAGCCCAGAAACTGGATGCATAATTAAGAAGATTTATCGCCGCAGGATATGTCAGACCAGAATTCAAGCAGAAAGAAAGAGAATTAGCTGCTATACAGAAAGATTTGCAGAGAATATAACTAGACATGGCCAGAAAGCAATCCCAGGTCATATATGAGTTATATCCCTCATACCCTTTGATTCCACCACCCATTTACCCAACTTCACCCACGGTTTATCCAAAAACAACTAATTATAACAAGTGTTTCGGATGAACTACCCTTTATTCCAACAAATCCAGCCACCACCTCAGCCTAAACCCATATCCAGACCTTCCTTTAAAACACCACAAAGACCTACTTCTCATTGGCCTTCTCATTCGACATATGAAACAGGAACCTTTTCAGGATCAAAAAAACCTATTCACACAAGTATGAAAATAGGTGAACCTGTTGACCCTCAGAATACCCCACAGCCAACCATTTCTTCTGATAAACAAAAGCAAATTGAAGATCAGATTTCTCAACCACTAACCCAGCAAACCAATCCTCAGGATTCCACTATGGCAATCCTCCATAGTCCTTTTGAACCCCCTCAGGACTCAAACTCATCTAGTTCACAATCAGCTGATTCTTCTATCTCTACTGATAATGATGATGATGATGATGATTCATAAGATAACTATGCTGATATCTCTAGAATTGCAATGGTCAGACCTGATCAAGAAAATGATGATGAAGAATTTACAAAATCTTATGTGGAACATCCACCTGATCCTCCCCAGCAACATGACTTCACTTACAAGCCATCTATAGCCCCTAGTTTACTTTTGATGATCTTCCCCAGTATAAATGGAGAGACAGACTCCATGAATTTGGTGCGTGGATTGATTTACAGCTAACTCAACACAGAGTAAATCTTCAGCAAATCCTCCAAGAATTTGTTTCAAGATTTACTGGAACCTTAAGAGATTGGTTTCAGCATCTCAGTGAATATGAGAAATTGTAAGCAGTCCAAGTCCAGAATGCTGGTATTCTTCTTGGCATAATCCACAAGGAGTTTATCGGGGATTTCAACATAATTGAGAAAAGAGAAAAGCAAGAACTCTTTGAGATGAAATGCTGCTCTCTTGACAAAAAAGATCTGCAGAAGCATTATCAAAGAATGATTGGCAAATATTATCTCTTGAATGGAGGTAATGATGTTAATCTCCGGCATACGTTCATTTCGTCCTTTCCTGAAGAACTCCAACCAGAGCTACACAGAAGTATAAATGCTCTTCGTAGAGATATTTCACAAATCTCTATTGGAGAGATCTATCAGCTAGCCCTAGCAACTGTTGATAAGCTCTGTGAACAACACAAGTACTTCAAGGATATGCTTAAAGGCACGACAAAGCTGAAATATGCCTGCAAGAAGCCATATTTGAAGATTAAATGCAAGGATCAAAAGACTTTCCATTGCCCCACAAAGAAGAAATCTCATTATCAACGTCACTATGCAAAATTCTCAGATAAGAGATTCTCTTCTAGAAGAAAATCAAGGGGAAAAGCTAGGTTTTTTAAGCCTAGAAGATCTTTTACCAAGGGATCAAGGTGCTTTATTTGTAGAAGGAAAGGACAGTTTGCAAAAAATTGTCCCAACAAGACCAAGAAAGATATCAAGATGATTCAACAGCTTCATAACATCTTGATGATCACAGACAAGGAAGCAGACATTGAGAATTTCCTTGAAGAACAATCTTTTAAAGATGAAGACACTCATTATGTTATTCCACTCTCTGGAGAAGAAGAGTTAGATTTCTCTGATTCCTCTAATACCTCTCCTAAATCCAGTATTGAGTCAGAAGAAGAAGACTATCCATTCAGATCCATCAACCATATCAGCCCAGCCTTACCCAGTCCAGAAAACTCATCCTCCCTAAACCCATCAAAACCCTCCATTGGATCTCTTGGATCCTTCAAATCCAATCCAAAGGAAAACCTTAGCATTCTTCTTCCAAACATAAAAGTCCAAGTCCTCCCTGACAAATACTCCAAACCCATTTCTGCTATTGCATTTTTTGATACAGGATCATGCAATACCGTGATGAAGCCTCATATTCTTCCTCCGGAAGAATGGGTACCTCATGACCAATATTTCTTCACTGCTGATGTAAAATTATTCAAGATAGATCTTATCTCTAGAAGAAAGATTGGAATCAAATTCTTCCCAGGATGCACTTTGAAAATTAAGGTGCTAGGAAGTGATCTCCCAGGGAAAGATATCCTCTTAGGTTTTGATACATTCTACCACACTCAGAACCTCATGATTCTACCCAAAGGGATAAAGTGGAAAGGAAATTTCAATCCTTATACAGAGATTCCTAGTCTGTTTGAGCTACAACAAGCTCCTCCTCAATATTCAATCATTAAGGAACAATTTCTTCGACACTATGCAGACAGTCATGATCAGTTTCCACACTCTTCTCCACTATGGAAAAACCAGGAGTTTTTCATCAGGCTCCCTTTCAAGAAGAATGAAGATATCAATCCTACTAAGGCCTCTCACCCTGGAATGAATCCTGATGATTTAAAGCTGGCCAGAGATGAATGCTCAGCTTTGCTGAAACAAGGTCTCATTGAGCCCACTAAATCTGATTGGGTTTGTCAAGCTTTCTATATGGAAAAAAGTTCAGAGATCAAACGAGGTAAAAAGAGACTTGTCATTGATTATAAACCCTTGAATCATTTCCTTCAATATGATAAGTTCCCGTTACCAAAGCCCAATACCTTGGTTGCCCATCTTAAAAAGGCCCAAATATTTTCAAAGTTTGACCTTAAAGCAGGTTTTTGGCAATTGGGTATACACCCAGAAGATAGGCCCAAAACTGCTTTTTGCATACCTAATGCCCAATACCAATGGACTGTCATGCCTTTTGGCCTCAAAGTAGCCCCGTCCTTATTTCAAAAGGCTATGACCAAAATCTTTGAACCCATCCTCCATAATGCCTTATCTACATTGATGATATTCTTCTATTCTCTGATACAGAAGAATCTCATAAAATCCTCTTGGCCCAATTCTCCAAAATTGTGGAACAATATGGCATTATGCTCTCTTCAAAGAAAAGTGAAGTTGGCGTTCAAGAAATTGAGTTTTTAGGCATGCACTTCAAAAATGGTCAATACAGTCCAAGTCCTTACATTGCACAAGAATTATTGAACTTTCCTGATGGGAATTTCTCTCCCAAACAAGTCCAACAATTTCTTGGAATTATGAATTATCTTAGGGATTTTATCCCTCATGTGTCTCATCATACTAGCCAGCTGTCCAAGCTACTAAAAAAGAACCCTCCACAGTGGGGAACAAAACAAACAGAAGCTGTCAGATTCCTCAAAAGAATCACTCAAAATCCTCCACCATTAAAGATCCCAGATCAAGGAGAAAGGATCCTACAAATGGATGCTAGTGATGAATTTTGGGGAGCGATACTTCTTGAAGAAGTAAATGGTAAGAGGTACTACTGTGGACATGCCAGTGGACAGTTCAGAGAGCCAGAAAAGCATTATCATGCAACGTATAAAGAAATCCTTGCTGTCAAGCTGGGAATTGAAAAATTCAGCTTCCATATGAGCCCCTACCACTTTATTGTGAAAATGGACAACACGTCTTTTCCAAAAATGCTTGATCCAAAGAAAAAGATCTTGCCTGATGCTCAATTGCTTCGATGGAAAGATTGGTTCTCTCGCTATAAATTCACAGTTTGTCATCTGAAAGGTCACCACAACATCATTGTAGATTTCTTATCCAGACCTCAGAAAGACTCAGCCCCTCCAAAAATCCTTTCTTCAAAGCCCTTGTATATCTTCACCATCTCAAATAGATTCCTGCTAGAATCATGACCCATCTCATCAAAGCCTCTCTTCTCCCGCCAAACACCAACCTCCACAGCAAAGAAGACTTCATCCACTATGCCAAAAACAATATGTTTTATTGGCTCCACTATCTTTTTACGAAAACCAACCTCCTTCCAACAGCCCAACATTTTAGCCTTGACACTCCCTACTCCACTTTACCTTTCATCCAAGGTCCTATCCCTGAAGAATTACTTTGGTATATTTGGTCACTATCCATTATCCACACCAATGCCATAGCCCTTGCACCTCTACCTGTTTACCACTACCTTTGTGACAAAAAGTATGAAGATTCTAACCTCCACCAGCTCCTTCAGCTCTTTGCTCCTCTACCCTACTGGAGAGGAACCCTGTATAATAAAATAGAAGAATATGATCTGTGGAAAGTTCAAAAAAAGAAACAAAAAATATTTTCTTGTGTTTTCTTTCTTAACAAGGTCTTATTCCTTCGTCCTTGATAAAGATGTCTACTTCAACAGCCATGCCAACCCCTGCCATTCTCTGTTCGACTGGGTCAGACAAGATGTCAAAGAACTTCAAGAAATTAGTGATCGCTTGGCAGAATATAATCAACAGAAAGAAAAGGAGTGAAAAATCCTTGGACCCATTCCTTCTGAAGCATTTGGCTATGAAGATATGTATGCCCCACGACCTCATTATGTTTCATGTTTATGTACTCCTCTGAGCGTCTCAACCAGACCCTATGGATCCAGTTCTCCAGGACTCACAAGATCCTTATGAAGACTTTACTCAGCTAAGCCTATTCACACCAGGAACATCAACTCAGACTCCTCAGCCCAAAGGACTTGATCTGTCACAGCCCATTTCTTTTCAGAGTTACCCTCTTTACTGTACACAGGATCCAGCCCAAGAAGCCCAAGAGTCTCCAAAATATTATCAGACTTACTCAGACTCTCTCCATTATGTCTGCATTACACTTTATGACACAGACAATGACAACTTGTCCCCTAATGATGACCATGAATCGATATGCAAGCAATGAGTCATCAAGCTAAGGTGTCAACAGAAGATGAAGACAGAAGAAAAAGATGAAAGTGTCAGCATCCACTTTACATAAAGTAGCTTTCCATAAAGCAGCTTTATGTAAAGTTACTTTATGTAAAGTTACTTTTACTTTACGAAAAGGCATTTTACTTTTTTAAAGTAGTTCGTCTTTTTATGCCGACTTTTTTAAAAGTTGTTTGTCTTTTATGCTTTTTGTATTATCGAGGTGCTGAGTCAAAAGTCTCTCTGTGTAAGCGTGTTTTGTCATCTTCCCTGTATGTTTGTCTATATAAAGGGTGATCCTGCTCACTTCAAGATCATTAGAGGTTGTAATCACTTCTATGAATATAAGTGTGTTTTCTCATATGTCTTCCTTCTAAGTTTCTCTCTTCTCTTTTGAAAACCTGAGTTCTTAGCATGGTGCCTCCGTCTCTATAAAGAATCGAGTATGCTCTGCACTTGACTCTTTAAGAGGAACCTGTGCATCAGAAAGAATATGATCATGATTCGGTGATGAGAGTACTGAGAAATAGTTAATTGATAAGGCTAGCATATGTGTGAAACTGAAAAGGATTCAGAGTCCTAAAGTGTCCTTGAGCTCAGATGAGATGAGACTGCTCGGACTTACCTGGACTAGAATCTTATTTCAGGGTCAACATACTTCTGGCAGAGTTCAGTTCTTTATTTCTCAGTTCATCGTAAATGTCAGATGGGATAGATCTAGATCCCAATGACTTTGTTGGTGTCTGCTTTTGAGATCTTCTGGTCTCGATCATATAAGTCACCACACAGTCATTAGGATCTGGATACATCCACCCTCCAGTTGAAAAATATGTCTCACTTATATTTTTATATTCATTCTCTCTCTCATATATTTTCCCACTTTTTCTTTTTTTTCACTCACTCTCTTGATAATATATATGGGTATAACTGAAAACAAAAATAAATTTATTATGTATTTATTTTTTTAACTTATTTCGACCGACTTCTTAATCCACTTAATTCAATTATTTATATTTTATAAAAAAGACCAGAGGTAGTAAAAGAGATCGGAGACATACAAGATGATGATACTATTTTATATCATCTTATTATTATACCAAATAGATATATAGACATGTGAGAGATAAGTATTAAAGAACTTAAAATACTCGTTACCTCTCCCAAACATATGCAATATTGAATTAATGATGAATTTTAGTGGGACCACAATATGCATTATTAATATCAATTAATGTGTTAAAGTAAATTAATGGGGGTAGATGCAAACCTTCAATCAGATATAGTAAAGTTGAGACAACCCAGCCTCTGCCATTTTCAAACAAATAATGAACATGTAACAAAATTTTGATTAAATATTGAGATAAAAAAGATTTTATATAAATATTTAATTATGTTTTGAAAATTAAATGAGTTTTATTAATTAATATTTTGATTGAAATTGTAAATATGCAATTAAACTTAATATAAAAATATCTTTAAAATATTCTTTTTTATATGTTCCTTATATATTAAAGTATATTTTTATTCAAATTGTATAATTAAAAAATATACTCATTTTTTAAACACTAATTAATATATTAAATATATAATTTCACTTTAAAAGTTTTTAAAAATTTGTGTATGATTAAAATTTTCTCTCTACCTTTGATGCCCACCAAAAGCAACAAACGATCGGAGTTGACACCGATCCGTTAATTATTGACGGGGTCCAAGAATAGATTTAATCTCACACCTTTAAATTCAAAATGTTTAATTAGATCCAGTAATTATCATGTATAAATCATTAAATCTTTTTAATTATTTGCATCAAATTTCTTTTTTCCCAAATTTTTCTCAATTGTAGTACATTTTTTATACTTACACAGTTATCCATTCAATAGATATGATGTGCACTCAAACCGTTGATGAAAGTAGGCTCCATTGGAAGCCCCATTTTATGAAACCAAACTGCTAGAATATGATTACTTACATTTTCATTGTATCTACTCACTCTGGTATAGTATAATTCACTTATAACTAATTCACTAGAATAAAGAGAGGACATATTGGAATAAAGCAATTAATGCTAAACAAAACCTAATAAATTAAAGTGACTTATATTTATGATCATGAAATTCTACCACAAACGACTCATATTATGGACCAAACGACATATGTAACCAGGCATAAAGGAAGCAACATTAGCATATCTTTCATGAAATCACAATGCATGGACAAAAATGTCCTTGAACTTTGTTGAACATATTCATTACCAAAAGAGGGGGGGGGGGAAGCAAACGACTGAATCTGAAAATGGAAAGTTAATTTGTTATAAAAATCAGTCAACGCGTCTATTAAGAAAAAAAGTGCATATTCACTTTTGCAAAACAGTTATTTGACTTCATGAACCAGTCAGGTTACGTTTAAGGGTTCCATCACAATTGATTTTAATATAACCTTGTGAGGGAAGTTTCCAAGTGACATTTGACTAAATGAATATTGAATTCTTGATATTGAGATATATGTTGAGAGTGTCTTTCTATCATCATCGGGACGGGCTTTCCCGGTCTCGTCTAGCAACTCAAGATCTTGCCTGAAGCGATAAAAAATCTTACCCTTCAGATTGCAGGTCGTCACAAGAACGTGAAACCAATAGTAACACAGGATGGCAACCACACAACAACGCCTTCCACATACAAGAAACGATAAAGAGGTGACGATGGCCAGTATTCATCTTGATGATAAGGCTTATATTTGGCACCTAGCGCTAGAAGAAGACTATGGTGGACGTGTGATCATGTGGGCAGAGTATAAAGAGGCCCCGAAGGTTCAATTTTTGTCTTCTTTTGAGGCACCCATGGTGGAATTCAAGTGTTTACAACAGATTGGTTCACTCGAGGATTACAATGACGAATTTGACGCTCTTCACTACAAACTAAAGTTACCCAAGGATGTGGTGCAGTACTGTAAGATCCTAATTTTTATTTTAGGATTTAATTATAATTAAGAAAGAATTACTTTTTATAAATGGATTTATCATGAAATTATTGAAATATAAAGAGTTTGCCCAAAATATGAAATAATGGAATAGTAATAATGAAATGGAATAAAAATTTAGAAATCATAATAAAATTTTATTATTTGTGTTATTTAAATTAGAAATTAAAATAATTAAATTAGAAATAATAATGAAATAGAAAAAATGAAATGAAACTGAAAAAAAATTAAAATAAATACATAAAGTAAAAGGGAGGCACGTGGCCCCTTCTTTTCTTTAAAATGAGAGTCACATGCTTTTTTTTTTTTTTCTTTGGGCAAGTATATTAATACACCCCCACATCTTGCCAGTAGAAGCTGAGAGCATAGAAATTCCTCTTCTTCCTTTTCGGTTGTCGGCAGTCTCCATTTTTCTGGTTAGGGTTCAAGCTGAGAGCACAGAAATTCCTCTTGTCCCTCCATGAAATTTGTTCTACATATTTTTATCTCTATGATAATAGTAATAATGTACTGATTGAAGAAAATTTTAGGGTTAAGGTTTTGGAAAAGTTTTGAGGTTTGACAATAGATGGCTATAGAAATATAGAGGAAGGCTAATAGTTAATTTTAATCAATTTAAATTTTTTATATGATTGTTGTAAGATTTTGTAATTAATTTTTTATTTAAGCAGTTTATAAATTATTTTCTATAGGAAATTTTTACCTATTAAATTTGGGTTAAACAACTTATTTTAGGTTATTGGAGGTATTATTGAAGTTTTAATTAGTTTAGATTGTTTAATAAAGTGAAGATTGATAATTTAACAATTTTATGTGTGAAACCCTAAACTTTAAATTGGGCTTTTGTATAATTACATGAAATTGGTGTTAATTTATGATTCCAATGAGTTATTTGAATTGAGGAAAATGTTAAATTAAGGTTAAAACAAATAATTGGGATTAGGGTGTGAAATTGTAATTTTTGGGTAACTAATTCAAAACTTTAAAGTCATATGATTAAATTAATGGTTCAATTTGTGGATTAAATTTGTATCTATATTATTATGTAGATTGGTTTGTGACTGGATTGTGATTGATGCCATTGTTCCTTGAGGCTTGTAAGGTTAAGCTTGTAATCGAGGTAATTAGGGTTAATTTAATCTATATGCATTCTGTAAGGTATTTTCTAAACCTTACTTTTATATATACTACTTGCATGTGCTTTGGAAAATCATGTGCATGTTTGAATATGAGCATAGTTCAATGAAACAGTATACTTTTCAATTTGTATATATGATTTGAGATTATGAGTTGGAATTGTTATTATTGTGATGGTTATGATGGTTGAGATGGAATAATGTATATGTAATGGTAATCTTGTGAAATACTTTCTAAAACTATATATATATCTATATTCTGTTTATTGTTATGGGATTATGTTGGCTGTTATGGAGATGGTGAATTATTGTGCCCTTAACTCTCTTATTCTTGGCCTAGATTTGAGCTTAGGTGGTGTGGCTGGACACCTCATTGCCTCGATCTGATGCATGTGGTATGGGAAGGGGTTAGTTAGAGTTGAGGTGGATAAGTATCCTGTGGCCAAGTTGACTGAGCATCGATAGGCTAAACCCAAGTCGAGAGGAGATAAGATGTAATGTGTTTTTGCTTAATAATATCTATTATGTTTTACTATTAAAAATATTATAATTATGATAGTTAAACTTATTGTTTCTCTTACTTGCAATCCTTTCTTGCATACTTTATAAATTGATTTTGATTATGGAGAATTTGCAAATTGATTTTACATACTCTGATATTTTAATGGATCCACAATTATTACTTATGTTGGAAATTGTTTTGTTTAGATCCTTGGTTGTGGGGTTTAGTGTGCTCTTAGGCTATGTTAGAGTGAAGGACTTTCTGTAGTAGGATTGTGGACAGGATTTATGCCCTAGACCCCAACATGTTTTTCTTAAAGGAAATAGTTTTCACTTAATACTTGTTAATCATGTTTTATTGGACCATTATGCTTAATTGTTTATTTATGAGAAACGGTCTTTTCATATATCGAGGGGTTGTGGATGATATTACGAAACAAGTCAGAATTTTGAGAGCCCAATCAATGCAAGAAGCTCAAACCATTGTGAAAATTCATGAAATGCAATTGCGATATGATACGACACGAAATCGTCATACAAGAAGGTTGGGTGACATGTCTACCACTACAAACAGGTGGTGCACTAGCAAGACTCAATCTTTTAATGATGGGCCTTCTTCTTTTGGGCCTAAGAATATGCCCAGTCAACATTCGTTCATAGCAAGACCTAGGATCGAGTCAGTGGCCTCTATTTCTTTTGCTAATAGCAGTTGACAGAGTAACAGGATAGAAGAAGTTGAGGAGCATCGTACGAACAATTTGTGCTTTTACTACCACCATAAGTATTCATGTGGCCACAACTGCAACCAACGTCAACATCTTGAGCTACAACTCATTGAATTGGATGAAGATACTCAAGAAATTGATGAGGGTGAGCCAGATATTGTCATAGACATATAGGAAGCATGGGAATGTCTTCAAATTTCTCTTCATTCCATTTAAGGGACGATAGGGGCTGCATCTATGTGTATTCAAGGATATGTGGTTTTTTATCAATAATGGTGTCACTTATAATTATTTGGATTATCGTCTTGCCAAGAAGTTAGGTTGGAATGAGAGAACTACACCCATAACCAAGGCAGAAGTTGCTAGGGGAACAAGACTCAAGGTGTATGGGATATGGAAGAATTTTAAATGACGTATGCTGGAAAGAGAATTTCAGTGGAACCTCCGGATTATAGAAATTAAAACCTATGATATTGTTTTAGGGTTGCATTGGTTGAAAGGGGTGGCTCACCAAGCATCTTAAAAATGTGATCTCTTGTCCAAGACCTTTTGGTACGGGGACGATTTATGCACATTCCAACCAACAAAGAAAGAAGAGTGCAAGATGATTCAAAGCCTGGACCATCAGCTTGATGAAGGCACTCAAATCTTTATGATTCAAGTAGTTGAAGAAGTTTAGTCATAGCCACGTTTACAAGTTCTTGAAGGTGAGGTTGCTATACATGGAATTAAAGGGGTTCTAGAGGAATTTCCTTAGGTGTTTTTCATAGCCAAAATCCTTACCACCACTTAAAAAAGTACAAAACCACTCAATTATTCTTTATGAAGGTTATGATCTAGTTAATCTAAGACCCTATCGCTACCCAACTATTTTAAAGGAAGAGGTTAAACGATAGGTTCAGGGGTTGTTAAAGGCTGGAGTTACTCAAGAAGGTTGTTCCCCTTTTGCGTCACCCATTGTGATTGTTAAGAAGAAGGATGAGTTGTGGTACATATGTATTAACTAGAGGGAGTTAAATAAATGTACTGTGAAGAATAAGTACACAATTCCATTGATGGAAGAGCTTTTGGACGAGTTAAAGGAAGCTAGGTGGTTTTCTAAGCTTGACTTGAGGGCTAGTTACCATAAAATCTGAATGGTCCCAAGTAACACTTACAAGACAACCTTTCGAACTCACTCAGGTCACTACGAATTGAATGGCAAGTAATTCGATTTGGACTCACAAAAGCTCTAGCAACCTTCTAAGGAGCAATGAATGCACTCTTTAGGGAACATTGGAGGAAGTTTGTCTTAGTGTTTTTTTGACGATATCCTAGTTGATAGTCTTAGCATGTATCTACATCTCTAACACTTGAGACGTGTGTTACAAATCCTTAAGGATAACCATTATTTCATTAAAGAGAGTAAGTGCACCTTTGCTACCACCAGTATTGAGTATCTTGACCACATTATTAGTAGAGGACGGGTATTTACTGATCCCAACAAAATTCAAGCTGTTTTGGATTGGCTAGCTCCTACTTATGTCGATCAACTTATATTATGTTTGAGTTATTATCGTTAATTTATCAGACGTTACAATGAGTTAGCAAGGCCACTAATAGATTTGCTTAAGAAAAACAATTTCAATTGGGGAGAAAAGTCTATTGCTTTTAAACAGCTTAAGGAAGCTTTAGTGGTAGCATATGTCCTTGTCCTACTTGACTTCTCTAAGTCATTTTTTGTTGAAACAAATGCATGCAATAGTGGAATAGGGGTAGTTTCGATGCAGTGAGGACAAACATTAGCGTTATTTAGTAAGTCTCTAGAACCAAGATATTAATGGTTGTCGATTTATCAAAAAGAGTTGGTCGCGGTTGTGCAAGCTATTGAACATTGGCAAAGTATTTGGAAGGAAGGCGTTTTGTTATTAGAACTTATTAGCAAAGTCTAAATTACCTATTGGACTATAAATTGAAGACCTCAATTCAAATATACTACGTCTCAAAACTGATGGGTTTTGACTATGAAATTCATTACAAGAAGGGAAATAACAATAATGTTGCAGATACTCTCTCTAAGATGTCTAAGATGGAGATTTTCTAGATTATACTCTCTACTTGTTATGAGGATTTATTGCTAGAAATTAAAAATAGTTCGCAAAATGATGCAAACTTGAAGGTCCTTGTTGAACATCTTCAATAGTAAAGGGGTGGGGATAGCAAATTCTCTTAGGATGGAGAGTTTTTAAGAAGAGGCAATAGGTTAGGGATTGCAAATGAGGCAGGTTTACGGTAGAAAATTATGGAGTGGCTTCATGCTCCCTCCACCCTAAGGTGGCCATTTAGGTGTGCACATTACTCACCAAAGGTATCATTATTCTGGTGGTAGAATCTATTTGGTGTTGTTAAAAAGTTCATTTGGCATTGTAATCCATTGTGATGCACTTACCCAGGGTTGCTACAGCCTCGTCTTATCCCTAGTAGAGTGTGGGAAAGTATAACTATGGACCTTATAGAGGGGCTACCCTAATCTAATGGTAAGGATACCATATGGGTAATCATTGACCGTTTGAGAAAGTACACTCATTTTATTTCCCTATCTCACCCATTTTTAGTATCTACATTGGCTTAATAATTCTTAGATTCTATCCACAAATTGCATAGGGCATCGATAGAGGTCATTAGTGATTGAGATCTTATTTCTATCAGTAATTTTTTACAATAGTTCCTCAAAATTTTGGGAGTGGAATAGAAGTTGACATCCTCTTACCAACCACAAATTCATGGTCAATCAAAAGTCTTGAACAGAAGCCTAGAAACCTACTTGAGATGTATGTGCTAAGAGCAACCTAAAGATTGGGGTAAGTGATTAGCATTGGCAAAATAATGGTATAATACCACTTACTACACTTTAACTAAGGTAACTCCTCATGAACTCTTATATAGCCATAAACTCTAGCTATATGTTCCTTATTTTCCTAGAAAAGCTATGGTTGAGGTAGTGGACAAAACTTTCCAGGCAAGAAAGGAGGCTCTATTAATTGCCAAACACCATTTACATAGGGCCATTAATCTGATAAAGTAGAAGGCAGATTCCCATAGGATTGACTGTGAGTTTCAAGCAGGCTAATGGGTATTTTTGAAGTTAAAGCCCTATAGGCAAATCTTAGCAGCTTCCAGAAGTTCTCAAAATCTTGCTCCACATTATTTTGGTCCTTACTAGGTGTTGCAAAAGGTGAGGGCAGTCATTTATAAGTTAGAGCTGCTAGCAGAATCACGAATCCATTTCTCTTCTTGGATTCTAACAACATGTAACTTTTTTAAACAAATTTTATTTAATTAGTAGCTATTGACAAGTGTGTGAGTATCCATACCAAGTAGGTAAGGAACCATTGACAAATACATTTGAACTATGTAGGATTAAAACACCAACATTTGTTATGAGACATTATTTGCAGTTAAATTAATAAGAATAACCACATTTTAATCATGATAAGAATATGTGATATGTCTAAACAAGTCTATTTAATTAGTAGTTATTGACAAGTGTGTCAGCATGCAATGACAAGTAGGTAAGCACCACTTGACAAGTTAGTAAGCAACCATTGACATGTACATGAGTAGCCATTTTAAATAAAAAAAAAAGGGTAAAACGGTATTTTCTTACATTTAGAATTAATATCATCTAGGTCCCATGAGACTTTACTGCAATTTGATGATTTCAAGGGACCTAATTGTAATTATTTTTGTTACTTGGGACCTGGTTCTCATTTTCCCATAATTATATTAGGGGGACTAATTTAATGAGTGCTTAATATAATTAATAGGAATTAATAGGTGGTACATTAGTTCTATAAGCACCTAATAGTAGGTTTAGGACTTAGTTAATGTTAGTCAATAACTAACCTAGCTTTACTATATATATATATATATATATGAGATTAAAAAACTATGGTCGAGCTTGTATGTATGGCATGATGAGTATTTTGAACTCTTCATGCCATACATACAAACATCTCATCATCACATCGATAAAGTACAATATGCCATTATTTAATCTTAATCATACCTCATCATTGTTTATAATTTTGAACTGTATGGAATTCTCAAATAACTTGGTAGATGTTGAACACGGTAAACATAAAGACGACAAGCTCGATAATAGTTGAACTTGGTCTCCAAAGGTCTCAAAAGTATAGACCAACCTCATTTCAAGCACATTGTGATTCCACCGCATCCTCTTGTTGCAATTATCCAATTCCTCTATCGTATCTTTATAACATGTTTCGTTGGTCACAAAGTAATGTCTTCACTAAGATATATACTTCCATATCGCCTCTAAGTGTGTGTAGAATGATTTCCTTCTCCACCAAAAAATTGATGTCTTTATTAGTGTGACACCTCATTCCTTCTAACTACGATTAAGTATACAGAAGTGACAAAATCATGAGGGAGACCAGGATTTAAACCTGGAACACCCAACTTCTGAAAATTCTTATAAAATCTCCTCTTTGTTTTTATTAAACATCAGAGTTTGTGAACGAACCTCTACCGACCTTATATATATCATTCCACATACACTTTTCATTAGCGAGAGGAAGCAAAGACTACTTACTTCTACCATTCATCATTTGGTTATCTTTACAACATATACACCATCTACTTCATATGCAAAACCCTTAACTTGAGTATTATCAAAAGACATAAAAGACACATAAGAACTTAGACAACCGAACTAAATCCTTCAGCAGCTCAGCCTCTACTCGTCGCCGTTTACCTTTTCCTTGCCCTGCGAGCTTCCTCCCTGTACTGAAGATGGGTTTTTTGGGGGAAAGGGGTGAGATTATAAGGAATCTCAATACTAACACAAGTCATACATACAAGATAACATATAAGGAATGCTTTACACTCATCAATTAACAAAATCATCATAACATCATTCAGTACCTTTAATGCAATTCATGAACTATTCTAGCGCTAGACAAGTTACTCAGCCCTGAGGGATACCCGCGCAATAGGCCCTAGGCACCGCTCGTGCAAATATGAGCATTATAACTCGAGTGTCAACCCGCGCAAAGATAGGCCCCGGGTGATCACTCCACATAATCTAAATATGTTAGATATTTTGTGATGAAATCAAATAATACACAATGTATGCTATGTCATATGCAGATGAGTTACTACCTGTTTGCTCTTCTTGTAGAACTTTTTCCACTTGGTTCAAGCTTGGGCAAGTACTGAGTCCTGAGCGGTTGTCAAGTTCTGAAATCTCCAAATACACCATAAATGAGTCATTACTCATTCATGTACCCTTCCAAACATATAACATTGGTATACTTAGCCCCAAAGTTCTAAATTACCAAAATACCCTTAGAGACTCGGCTTAACCCTTTGTACCCTGTCTGACTTCTGCTTTACCAATATTTATGACTTGGGCTATTCCTACACAATTTCATATGTAAAATCCATTTTTAACCTTGGATTGGTCAAAATCAAGCCCAAATGATGAAAATGCATTTGACAGCCCTTGATTAAGGCTTTTAAGGGGTAATTCTGTCATTTCACTTTCTGAGGCTTTTCTCACTTTGTGGTCAACATAGACCCTATACCATTTCACCTCTTGAACCCAATGGAAGCATCAGAGTTATTAAATTCCTACTCAATTGCCACATCCAACACAGGGCAGTCCAATAGGATTTCCAGAAAAGTTGTGTCGGATTCTCGTTTTCTTTATCCTAATAACCTCTTTTCTACTTATAATCAATATATTAGCTGTTTAGATATTCATTGAACTTTATTTGGAGACACTTACATATTAAGGTCTCTTAAGTTTTCTTGAATTATCTTATACCAAAATAACCAAAATCAAGTCAAGAACAACTCTACTAGCATCAATTAAGCAAGAGGAACAAGTTTGAGAAGTTACCTCTTCATTTCTTCAACTTTCTCTCTCCTGCGTGTTTTTTTCTCTCTCTCTCCAACTCTTGATTCAGCTGAAATACCATGGTTCCAATGATAGAGAAGTGAGGAGGAGAGGTTATGGAGGGATTAGGTAGCTTAAAACATAAGGTAACAACCTCTTACCTTAATTTCCAAGCAACCCTAGCCTTCTCCTTCGTTCTTCATGTTCTTAGCTCTTCCTCACTCTTTCTGATCAGTTTCGTGCGTGAGAATGAGCTGAAGATAAAGAAAGGAGTGATATAATGAATGATTTAATTAATTTGGACACTTAGCACTTCATGATTGGTCCAAAAATGCATTTCTCTTTAATTAACTCCATCTCCCTTTTCTATTCATGTTTCAGCCAAAAATATGCATGAGAAATATAGGGGAAATATGGATCTTCAATATCCCATTGTGCCATCTTGTAACTTGTTGACCAAGTCGTTGACTTTTTGACTATTTGACCATTCTTGACAATAATTCACTAGAATTGGTTTATTTATGATCAAGTAGTCATTTTACTCTTTTTAATTCTCATTTAACTTAAATTAGTAGGATTATTATGGAGAAATCATCATTTCCCACTTTATGGAAAAATTACCGTTTTGCCCTTACATTTCATTATTTACCGAGATAAATCATTTTTCACTCTTTTCTTCGGCTTAACCCCATTTTACACTTCAATAAGGCCATCTTTCATGCCATTTAATTTCCCCAAATTTTGGTTACAATAATAGGCCCTTAATTATTCATTAATTGCCTCTTTATATCCTTATTCGGCCAAATTACGTGTAACCGACGATTATAATATTTTCCATAAATTCATATAAATTCATTCACATCATATTTCATCATTTTATTCCACTAAATATCATAATTTCTCATACAAGAAATATTGGTGAAAAACAGGGTATTACAATTAGTATGCATGAGAAACTTAATCTAGAGACATAGTCATTCTTGAGTTGATTAATACAAAATATTATTCATCTTCCAAACATGCACAGCAAAGAGGTAGTTCAGTAAATATTAAATGACTCAATGAGTGAAAAATGTGTATTTGAAAATAAATATAGCTATAACATGCTAAATTATGTCAACTGGTTAAAAATCTGATGGTTTTGGTACTTCTAGTAAAATTCCCTTATTTCACTAATGTATGGAATAAGAAAATTTGATGTGTACTTTTACATGGACCAATAACAAAAAGGATGAGCATGTTATCTTTGAAAGGATATATATGGCTTTTTGTAATTCTAAATGGTTGCAAGCTTTTCTGTCTTCGATTGTTATCACTCTTACAATAGCAACCTCTAACGACAACCCTATCCTATCTTCATTTGAAAATTAATTTCTTCAAGAAAAATAAGCAAATAATTTGAAAATTAGTGGTTCTTATTCCAAGAAGATGAAGTTATCCTCAGAAGCTGCTAAATGCAAACAAGCTATGGATTTTGCAAACAAGCTGTCAAGAACTTTATCAACCCTTTCTTAATGGAGTAGAATCACATAGGTAATTTACCCTCCAAAATTTCTCAAGCAGAGAAATTGTTGAATGATATTTCTAAGGAAATTTCTCTGGATAGAATTTAGGATTTTGATAAATTACATGTCTTTCAAGATACCAAGCACCACTTTAAGTTTTTCTATGATTGTGAAGCAAGTTTTTGGACTCAAAGAGCTAAGATAAAATGGATTTCAAAAGAGTAAAGGAACATTGCTTACTTCCATTCAACAGTGAGTAAGAGATCATCCTTAAACTTAATTAAAAGTCTACTTAAACAGGATGGTCAATGGACCTCTGATGACACTGAGTTATCTAAAATGACTTCTTTTTCACTTTCAAGGTTTATATCAAGAACCATATCAAGCTTCTATGGAAGATATAATGGATGTTTCTCAACACCTCCTTATTCCTACTCTATCATCTAATCAAATTGATCAATTGTTAATGCCCTTATCTAATCTTAAAATAAAAAAGTGCAGTCTTTAGCCTCTCTAAAGATAGTGCATCGAGTATTGATGGATTCCATGCTGACTTCTCCTAAAAACACTAGGATCTGGTTGGTTCAGACATAATTTTCTATAGTGAATCATTTCTAATAGACAAAGTATTTACTTAAATTAATGAATAAGACTATCATCATCCTATTGCCAAAAACTAAAAGACTACAAGACTTTAGGGACTTTAGGCCAATATGTCTTTGTAATATCACATATAGAATTATTTCTAAAGTCCTCAATAATTCGCTTAAGGCTTCTCTATCCAGAATTATTTTTGAAAATCAATGTGCTTTTCTAAAGGGAGGATGATTTTTGACAATATCCTTTTGGCATCTGATTTAATGTCTCAAATTCACTCTTCCAAGGTAGGAAGAAAATAATAGCTTTTAAGGAAGATTTTTCCAAAGCTTTTGATAAATTCTCCTAGAATTTTATCATAGGTATTTTAAGAAGCATGAATTTTCATGAGAAATAGGTGAATATGATTAGCCAGTATCTATCAAATATTCAATATCAAATTTAATTTAATGGCAAACTAACCAATGTTATGTTGCCTAATAGAGGAATCAGCCAAGGTGATCCTTTATCGCCTTACATTTACATCTTGGCAGCCAATATCCTCTCATGCATGATTTCTAAATTAGAAACAGCATGGCTTTGGAGAGACATTAAAATTTTTCAGCAGGCTCATCCTATCTCACATATGTTATATGCTGATGGTTCTCTGTTCTTTTTTAAGAGTAATTGCTTAAACTTGTGTTATGTTAAGATGGTCTTAAACATATTCACAATATGGTCTAGATAGTATTGGAATAAGTCTAAGTCTTTTGTTGTATTTAGCCCCAATGTCTCCTTTTCTCAAAAGACCTTGTTGTCCAAATTACCAGAGTTTCAATTTTAATCAATGTTAGGGAAGTATCTTGGGACTTAGAATGACCCTGATAGAAGTAAAGATATTATTTATCAATAAGTTACTAATTCTATGGAGAAAAGAACCAGTGCATGGCAAGTTAAGCTCCTCTCACAAACTTCAAGGCTAACTTTGATTAAATCCACATTGGGAGCTATGAACACTCACATGTTTTCATGTATTAGTCTTCCTCAATATGCGTGTGATAAAATTGACTCTTGTTGTGTAATTTATTTTGGGGTATAAATAGTGATAAAAGGAAGGTTCATCTGCTTAGCAAAGACTCTCTTTTTTAGCCATTAGATTAGGGACAATTAGGTGTAAGGCCTTCCAAATTTGATAATTATGCTCTTCTTGCCAATTAGCTCTGGTTAGTTCTTTCAGTAGAATCTTCATCTCTATTAGGTCAAACTTTAAAAATCAAATATATTTATCTCAATTATGACTCAGTCATCAAGCTACCTTATAATTCTTCTTGGATATAGAAAGGTAGTGCAGAATGCTCTAACCTTAATTTTAGATAAGTTGCAATAGCAGGTGGGTAATGGCTCATCTATTCTACTTAACCATTGATTATGGCAGCCAATATAGTTAGATCAAAACTCAGTTGGCTTAGATAATCGAATGGATGTTCTATTAATGCATATCCCCTCCTCTTGGAATCCTGTCAAGTGGAGCCATCCATTGGTTTACAATCTCTGTCCCCCTGATATTGCAAAAAAAAATCATTAGCTTTATACTATCCTTCCTAAATACACAAGACAAAATATTATGGCAAGATAGTTTTCAATTTCTTTTAAATCAAGAATCTATGACTCAACCTATTGAAAATGCTTTCTAGAAGATGTTTTGGAAGTTGCCTTTTATGCCAAAATTTCTTTTTCTGGTCTAGAAATTTCTTCATGGAGCCCTCCCTGCTATAAACATTCTTCAAAAACATCATATCAATATTAGTAACTACTGTCAATTTGGTTGTGACTTGGATGAAACTTTGGCTCAAATCTTCTTTTAGTATCCTTTAGCAAAAGCTATCTAGTTTGGTTTATTAGGTATGAATTCCTTTGTTGGATTCTTCTACTTTGTTATCTTGGTTCAACGAAGCCCTCCTTCATATTTATTAATCTAATAAGTTAGGTTTATTACATGTGATAATTTTGACAATACATGTTCTATGGTTAAATAGAAATGTAGTGATGCATCAAAGGAAAAGACCGACCAGCTCCAAAAATGCTCACTTAGGAAGTAAAGGGTCTTCAATCTATGGTAAAAATAGCTGAATAAGTTCTAGTGAACAATAAGATCATCAAGACAACATCATTTTCAATTAACCATGTGAATATTGTTGTTTTGGCTCAATTGAACATCATTATGCACCACTTTAAAAAGATAAAGGGTCACTTCTGTTAGTGCTATATTTACCATCAAGGAACTCCTTTGATTTGATTCTTGTGGAAGAATACAAGAAATTCATGTTCATCCTTCCATGCTAGATGTTTGAGAACGGCTCTACTTTGGATCACTAACTCTTAGTTTCATGAAACACCAGGACGTCATCATTTGGTTATAACCTATGTTAACAAGGCATTCTTGGTATTTACAAAGGAACAATCTTTGGCAAATAGCATCACATGGCATGTAATATTGGCTCTCATAAAGAATTTTCATATGCAGCCTATTTATGCTATTCCATAGTATGTGTATTTTACTTATTTTCATTAATTTTTCTATTACATTTGCTTTGTTAATTTGTAAGCTTTCTCATTTAACTAATATCATTTTGTCTTTTTATCAAAAATAAATAAATAGTTGTCTTTTCACACAACCATAATAGTGATATACCAAAACCATTGACTACAAGACCATAAAACTTGGTTTGGATGGGAAAAATAATAGGGGGAGTATATTACAAGCAAAAACTTCTAAAATTATCAAAAAAAATTTGTTGTTTTAAAATAAATTTTCTCTTAATAGTCAATATTCCTCTTTCGCTTTCTTCTTACTCTCTTTCCAGTGAACATGTTTTTAAACTCATATGAGTTAGCCTAATATAATATCCCAAATTTTATTCACCAAAATTTCTTGTACATTTGACTACATTAAATGTAATAAAATGGTGAATTTGGTGCACTTGAAGTAGCCAAAATGTTGGAAATAGTGATTATATGAAATTTTGGCTAAGTAAGACATAAAGTACAATTTTTGTCTTGATAAAGGCCTAAAATTGTAGTCTACAATTAAGTATGGAAGACCACAATTTTTTGCCCAATTTATGATGAAAATTTTGGCCAAAAAGAAAAGGGAAGAAGGAAGACAACAATTGGTTCAAAAATTGAAGAAAATGTAAGGGTAGACTAGTCATTTGGCAAATAAAATTAAAAGCCAATATTTTCCCTTTTATTATGGTCAAGGTTGGCAAAGGAAGAAGAAACCAAAAAAAATGGTTGGGACACATGTTATGCCATGTGGAATGTTTAGATGCCATATGGAAAAAGAAGACTTAAGAAATTGCCAATTGTAACAATTTTGTAATAAAATATAATATTTTTAAAGAGATGGAAGAGCAAAGTTTTAAGAGGCTATTTTCCTCTTCCAAAGGCCATGTTTCAGCCAGCCAACATGAAAGAAGAGAGAGAGAGAGAGAGAGAGAGAGCTTGGAGAAAAATAAGAATAAGAAGAGAGCTTAAGGAATCAAGAAGGAAAAACTAGGTAAGTAGTAGTCAAAATCTCTTATTTTTTCCTTCAATCTCTTGAAAACTCTTTCTAAACTTCATATCCTTCGTGAAATCTTGAAAAGCAAGAAGGAATCAAGGGAAAGAAAGAGGAGGAGTGGTTGGTTATAGAGAGAAATCAAGAGGAATCAAGGTAAGCATGAATACTTGTCTTATCTTATTGTTTTATGATTGTTGGTGGTGGTTTTAGTTGGTTGTTTTGCTTGTTTTCCTTGAATTTGTGATTTGGGATGCATGAATCCTAAGGGGAGGTGCTTTCCAATTTTCCATTAATCATGTTCAAGAGGTGTTTAAGTGATTAAACAAGTTATTAAAAGTGGAAAGAAGATTTTTAGTTGAATGGAAATTGAAATACTTCATTTTTCCTGATTTTCTCAAACTTTCGGGTAAGGGAATTTCTAGTTGTTTGGACTGAAATTTGATGGATTTGATGATTCTATTTTGTTTAGAATGAAAATTTGTATAGGTAATATGTGAAAAATGGAGTATGAAATCTTTAGGGTGTGAAATGACAATTTTGCCTGAAAAACCCTAACTTGGTGGTTATTAAGCGTAATTTGGGAAATGCAGTGTGATTTTGTCAAAAATGAGATCAAAAATGGATTCTACATGTGAAAGTGTGTAGGATTAATCTGGATCATAATTTTTAGAAAAGTACAAATATACTAGGTATAAAGGGTATTGACCGAATTCCCTAGGGGCACTTTGGTAATTATGCATTTTTGGGTAGAAATAATCAACTATACGAGCTTTGGAATGAGTAATAACTCATTTATTATAAATTTGAAATTTTAGGATTTGATATTTGGCTGAGCTAAACAAGGAATTAGAGGACCATAATTAGTTAGGCATTGGAAAGGATTTCAGGTAATAACTCTATCTTTCATATACTATGTGATTGTTTATATGCATTGTGTTGCCATGTTCCGTGATGTGAAATGTATGTTGTAGTAATTCCTAGTTGTAGTGTAGGAAAAGCACAAGTACCACCCTGAGGGAAAAGTATAAGTACTATCAGGCCCAGTGGGACCCAGTCTAGGTAGGCAAACATGATTGATATAATTCCTCGTTATAGTGTAGGAAAAGCACAAGTACCACTCTATGGGAAAAGTACAAGTATCATGAGGCCAATGGGACCCAGCTAAGATAGTGAGACAAGTACAAACAAGTTGTTGCCTTCACTAGAATATTATTGTGATCACTGTATGATTAATAAGGACAAAACGACCATTTTGATATGAACAAAATCATTATTTTGATCCTAAATATTGGCAAGCAGACATGTACACAGCATTTATTCTGTTGCATTATATGATGTGATGTATACTTATTTATTACATTTTATATAATTGATTGTGTGTTACTATTGAGATTCATATGAATCTTGACCTTTCCATAAATTAAAATTTATTCAATTAGAGGAAGTGGCTTTAGAGGCAAAGAGGTGAATACTAATAATTAAGGATTACAGTCAAGATAAAGAATTTTAGTATTGGTTATTTGTAGCCTCTTTATGTATTTTGAGATTTGAATTTACAAAACCTGTGCGGATTTCCTGTAATATAATCAAGTACTTATTATCAGTATATTTATGTTATTTCTGTATGCCCACTGAACTTTACGTTGATACTGTGTTAAATGTCAAATTATTGAGTGGTTTGACATTTTTGGTATCAGAGCAATACGGTTCTGGTAGTAATAGAATAGTATACTGATATGGTCTCGATTATGTTGTAACAAGAATCATAAGCGAAAGGAGGCATTGGAGAATTCATTCAATGCCATCGGTGAATCAACCCCCAGAGCACCAACGAGTACCTGAAGGACAACATGTACAATCATATCTGGTCAGGGGTGGTCCGAGGATGGTGCGAACCCCGTGGAAGCGGGTACGCCTAAGGCCAGTTTACAAGCCTTATCCCAGAACAGAGCTATCAATCATTTCATTCGTAGGGGGGCCTGTATGGATTCATCACATACCCTTTAAGGATTTTCATGTATCTCTCAACTAAGTACATCCATCATAGATAAACAAGGCCACACAACCTGATCTCCCTCACTAAATTAACAATCAGATGTGTCATGATATCAAAAAATGAAGGAAGGAAGAGCATCTCAAGTTGGCACAAGATAATAGTAGCATCCTTTTCTAGTTCATCAAATTTATCAGGGTCAATCACTTTGTTACAGATGGCATAGAAAAGAAGAAGCACAGTCTAGTTATAGTGTATCTCAAATCTTCTGGCAATATGCCCCGAATAGCCATTGAAAGTAGTTGTTGCATCAAGATATAGAAATCATGAGACTTTAAGCCCACTAATTTCAAATCTTTCATCGACACAAGATTTTTAACATTTGAAGAATACCATTGAGGCACTTTGACACCATGTAAACAATCACAAAAGCTTCTTCTCTCAAGCTTGGACAAGGTATGAGAGGTTGGAGGAAGATAAGTCCTCAATCAAGTATAATCTTACATTGACACCATCCTTGGTCTTGCCCTTTATATTGAGAAGTATCCCAATAATACTATGACACACATTTTTCTCGACATGCATCACATCAATACAATGCCTCACATCAATACTTTGCTAATATGGAAGATCAAAAAATATAGACTTCTTTTTCCATATATTTTTATTAGCTACACTATTCTGCGTCTTTCCAAAGATAACATTGATGTCTTTCACCTGTTGATAAACTTGCTCTCTAGTCAATGGCACTGGAGCATCTCCATACTCTTGATAGCCATAAAAAGCTTTCTTTAATCTACGATAAGGGTGATTTTGGCTGAGAAATCTCCGATGGCCAAGATAAACTGTCTTCTTTCCATGTTTAAGTGGATGGTGGCATGTGCTTGCTTCACAAATTAGACATGCTTTGTGTCCCTTAACACTATACTTATATAGGTTTCCATATGCAGGGAAGTCATTTATGGTACAAAAGATCATGGCACGCATGCTGAATACCTCTTTTCGATTCGTGTCAAACACATCCATACCTATGTCCCACAACTCTTTCAAGTCTTCGATCAAAGGGGCTAGGTAAACATCAATGTCATTTCCTGGCTGCTTTGGACTCGAAATCACCATAGACAACATAATATACTTGCGTTTCATGCACAGACGAGGAGACAAGTTGTAAATCACTAAGAGAACAGGTTATGAACTATGAGTACTGCTAAGGCTGCCATAAGGATTCATGCCATCAGTAGACATCCCAAGCCTGAGGTTTATTGGCTCCTTTCCAAACTCAGGAAACATCTCATCAATTTTCTTCCATTGAGGAGAATCGGATGGATGGAAAAGCTTCCCATTCGATATTCTCTCATCTGCATGCCATCTTAATTTCTTTGCATCATTCACATTAGCAAATAATCTCTTGAACCTTGGTTTCACTGGAAGATACCATAACACCTTTGTAAGAGGGCCCTTAGTAGCCTTGTCAAAGTTTGTATCGTAATTCCCTTTCAATTTGTAAAGTGAAGCACCACATTTTGGACACTTATGCTCCCCTTCAAACTCTTCTCTATATAATATACAATAGTTAGGATAGGCATGTATCTTTTTGTACTGCAGACCCAAGGGACACAATATTTTCTTTACCTCGTAGTTACGGTTGGGTAATTCATTACCTTCTGAAAGCATGTCTGTCAACAACTCAAGCAATTCTGTAAAACTCTTGTCACTCCACCCATTCCTTGCTTTCAAGTGGACCAATCTCACCACAGCTGACAACAACTTGAATTTTATACATCCCCGGGTATAAAGGCTTTTCTGTATGACTAGATAAGTTATCATATGCATGTGATCGCTCAAAGGCCTTTTCGCCAATATCACGAATCATATCCTCTAGTCGATCATCCATGTCCACATAAACTTCCACCTCTTTAGATGCACTCAGCTCTTCTACTAATTCACCATGCCATACCCATTGTGTATAACTCTTCAAGAGCCCATCACAAATCAAATGCTCTCTTATTTATTTGACACATAGTCGCCTCAAATTTAAGCAATTTACATAAGGACAATAAAAGTTCCCAGATTTATCACCACCAGCATTTCTTATAGAAAATTCTAAAAAATTCTTCACCCTATTATCGTACTCATCACTAGTTCGTCTAGCATAGATCCAGCTACGATCCATATGTGTAAAAAAACATCAACAGAAAATAAAATTGTTTCAAATTTTGTGCTTAAATTATAGGAGGACTATTAAAGGATATAGAATAAAGGAGGAATAAAATTACAGAAATAAGAACAAGAGGGTCTCTCTGGTTCGGAGAAACAAAAGAAGAAGCAAAGCACATGCATAGTGAAACCACTTGTGTGTTTGTGTCCAACCAGTAAGCAAGTCATCAAACTTAACCAAAATCCAGAGGTTGGTGTCTATTAGCTACAACACGTGTGGCAATGGAAAAGAAAAGGATGGAGGCTACAAGTAAATCGATTCACAGGTGGCGTTGGAGTAAAAAACATAATATAGTCAAAGACGAAGAAAAGCACATGCACAGTGAAACCACATAAGTAATTTTATTCAATCAAGGTAATATAATTGTGCCCTGTCATTTGACTGGGAATAGAATAGAGGTCGTGAAGCCAATGTAAGAGTACCCATGTTTAACAAGTGAATGGAGCATTATTATTATCTTTTTATCTGGGGGGTGGGTTAAATTTAATTAAGTAATCATTTAAATGATAAGAAAGTGAGGATGGCTAAAAGATAGGATTTCATACCATAATCAGTGTGCAGTCAGAGAGTCAGAAGTCATATGTGAGCGTTAATGCAGCCATGCATCTCTACCGCGTGTATGCATGTACCTAAATCATTGATCGAGCAGAAAAAAAGAAGATATGACAGATTAAAAATGTTGAATTCTCAATGATCTCTGGTGTCCAGGGAAGGTAATGCATGGAATAAAAAAAAGCAAAGATATATGGATATATGGATGGTAAACGAAAATAACTGACAGTTTTAAGATAATACTAAAAATAGCTAACATAAAAACTACCTTTAGTTCAACTTCTTCTTTATGGAACAAACCAGAAATAGGCATTGAATTCTATCAATGTATGCTTCTTGGTAGTAGTTCATCAGCAAATGTAAAAAGGTAACACTACACACTAGTAGGATATTATTCTTCCCACTACAACAGTTATAAAAACTCCTAAATTTGGTGCTCTAATGAAAGCCATTTAAGAAAAAACATTATAATGTTTGCCTTCAATCATAACATGGCTCAAATGATGACATAGCCAACTATTGCAAGACATGTTTTCTTTTTAGTAATAAGACAACACTAGTAGATAAATATGACGAAAGTCGAAAAATTTTCCGTCATCATTAACCCAGTGTGAGTTATCAGCTATTTAATGATCTGATGGTTGAACATGGGTTTCTACTTACACTAGGGAATCTAGAGGAAAGACAAAAAAAATGTCTTTACATGCTTGTTGAAATAACGATTAGAGCATTGAGAGGACTCGACTTATTTATGTGAATAAGCACTCTTGGAGGACCCAAAAGCTATCCCAAACATCCTTCAATTATGTAGAACTCATATCAGATATTAAAAGTTCTCGGTCATGGAGATCATAGAACATTTGAGAGATCAAAATTTTCAGCCAAATTACATACTGAGGTAATCTATTGATTCGAGGGGGAATCCCCAAAAAAAATTAAATGCCTCAAGCAATGATTAAACCCTTTGACTCAATGCAAAGTTTGCAAATACTTGGCAAATTAGATAAAGAAAGAAAGGAAAAATAATCAAAATGCAAGGGAGGATAAAACCGAATACCAGCATCATAGACAACAATGTCGCTGAGAAACTTATGTCACAAAATGGGGGAACTTCAAAATAGGATTTCATAAGATTCTAGATATGAATTTAGGGCAAAAGCGATTACTGCCCACGGCTATAGCAATTTTCAAACAATAATGCACAGTGAAGCAAGACTGGTACCTTATCCTCTATTTTCGTCAGCAATAGCGAGGGAGAGAGGGATAATAGCAGCATCAAAAGATAGATGATTATGACGGCTTCATCCCCGTGATAGCAAGGCAGTCGGTAGCAGTAAGAGAGAGAGGAGTCCGAACTCAAGATGTAGCAATGCAGTCGGCGGCAACTAGGGCAGGGAGGACGGCAAGCATGAGGGAGGGAGAAGTAGAGAACTGAGTGAGAGCTTAATGGATGGTGGCAAAAGAAAAATGAAAGAGGTGGGGAGTCAATTTTTTTTAACAGATATTCTACACCGGTTGGGCCAGAACCGATATAGAAAACATGACTTTCTACACCAGTTTTACCGGTGTAGAAAGTTATATTTTCTACACTTGTTAATATCCAACCGGTGTAGAATGTATTAAAAAAATTAAAAATTCTCGCCAGTTCTAAAGTTTGTGAATTTCTTAGACTTTCTACATTGGTTTACATGAAACCAGTGTAGAAAGTTATATTTTTTTTACAAAAATTAAATAATTTTAAAATAAAATTAGTTCCATTTATTTTAATGAAAACAAATTTTAATTTTACTTTCTACACGTGTTGTATTTTCAACACATGTAGAAAGTCCCTTTATATTAATATATTTATGAAAATATCACCGGTCATACTTTCTATACGTTACATGTTTCGTCAAGTGTAAAAAATAGGTGTAAATCCTATATTTTGTAATAGTGAATTCACCCCTCTTAGGTGAATGCTTGCGTTAACATTTGGTATCAGAGCCAGTCTTCTTTGTTGGGTTTATCAACCTAAGAAGGATCCTATAGCAAGCATGGGTGAAGGAATACTTTCCGATAGAGTCTCAATTACCAGACCTCTTGGCTTTAATGGAGAACACTTTTCATTCTAGAAAGCTAAGTTCAAAGTGTTCGATATGGCAATGAAATATGGACTCTGGGAGGTGATTCAGAATGGAAACTATGTACCTGTAAAGATAGTAGAAGGGTGAGCAGTTTCCTAGATACTAGATGAGTTTGATGATAATGATAAAAAGAACGTGACTCTCAACAGTAAAGCTATCTTAATGATTCAGAGAGCCAGAAGGAATACTTTAGGATTTGCACTCTTGAAACATTAAAAGAAATGTGGAAAGCGCTTGAAATAGCTTATGAAGGAACCTTAAGTATCAATGAAAACCATATTAATACCCTTGTTACTGAGTGTGATTTGCTTCGCATGAAATCTAGAGAATCGATAGCAGAGTTCAAGCTCAGATATACTCATCTAGTAAATCAACTTGGAGCTTTTGGGATGGTCTACGACCAGAACACGTAAGTTAGAATATTAAATATCCTTTCTAAAGAATGGGAGGCCAAGGTCAAAGCAATAGAAGAAGCCAAAGAGGACTCTATGCGATCAGTAGCATCTCTTTTTAGAAGCTTGTTAGAAAACGAAAGCAAGTTACAGTTCAAACGTGAACTGGAGGAGATTGATGACAAGAAGAAGAAGGGAGTAGTTCTAAATGCCATCAAAGATGAAACACAACCAAAAGCATAAGAAGAAATTGACAATGATGAAATAGGAATACTAGTAAGAAGATTTAAAAAATTCTACAAAAAGGTTCATGGCTTCAAAAACTTTAACAAAGTAGCAGCAGTAGAACAAAGGAACAAATATATGCTACAAATGTGGGAAGCCTAGACACATCAAATCTGAATGTTCAGAATATCTGAAAAACAAAGAAAAGAAGAAAAACAAGTTCACCAAGAAAAGAGCTTTTGTCTTAGCCATCGAGGAAGATAGCTCTTTAGATGATGAGGAGAGTAATGAGGAAGAAGTTGCCAACATATGCCTCATAGCTCAAGAATAATCAGAGGAGGAAGAGGTAACTGAAAATCCTAGTTATTATAAATTACATGATGAATATAATGCATTACATACAGAATTTATAAAAATTGTAAAAGAACTTGTAAATCACAAGAAAAGGGTAAAGGTACTTGAGAAATAACTCAAGGAATCAAAACCAGTGTCTTGTGACTCTTGTTAGAACCTAGAAAAGAATAATAATGATTTTACTAAAACCCTTGAAAATTTCACAAAAGGAAGTGAAATGCTCAAGGTGATTTTGAAAAATAAAAAATTCATTAATGACAAGTCTAGAATTCGATATGACCCAAAGACAAAAAAGTCAAAAGGAAAGAAAAAGATTGGTAGACAAACATATCTAAATTGCTTTAAAAAAACTGTACATGTTGCCAATCCTTTTGTTCACTATAATTTCTATAACAGAGAAGGGCACTATACTTCTTCATGTTATCATAAAAAGGAAGGAACTATAGGAACCTACAAATGGATACCCAAAGGATCCTATTTACTGGTGAAATCCCAAACTAACCAAAAAGGACCCAAGAAAGTATAGGTACCTAAAACTTGACTATTTCACTATGTAGGTGTGTTTTAAAGCATCCAAAGGTAGCAAATGGTACAAAGATAGTGGGTGCTCATGACACATGACTGGGGAGATAGAGAGATTCACCTACATAAGTCCAAAAGAAAGGTATGTCAATTGTAGCAATAAGAATAAATCACGGAGGAGAATTTGACAACCAAGTTTTTAAGGAATACTGCAATACAAATGGCATTGAACACAACTTCTCAGCACCAAGAACTCCTCAACAGAATGGTGTTGTATAAAGAAAGAATAGAGTACTCATTGAAATGGCAAGGGCAATGCTAAACGAAAAAGAAGTCTCGCAAGTGTTTTGGGCTGATGTGATGAGTACTACCAACTATATTTCCAACACAGCATATATCAATATAAAGCTGGGAAAAACACCATATGAGCTTTATAAGGGTAGGAAGCCAAATATTGGCCATCTATACATATTTGGATGCAAGTGCTTTATACATAATAATGGTAAGGATAATTTAAGGAAATTTGATCCCAAAGCATATGAAGGTATTTTCTTAGGTTATTCTAATAGAAGTAAAGCTTATAGAATTTTCAATAAGAGAACTTGTGTTGTTGAAGAATCTATTCATGTTGTGTTTGCTGAAATAGATTCCTCTGTCAAACCAATGGATGATGAGCCATAATTGCTTAACCATTAGTCAAAACAAACTGTTTCAAAATCTTCTAAATCTTTTGAACCTGAAGAAAAATAATATCAGCTAACTTCTTCTAAACCTAAAGCATGAAAATTTGATAAAAATCATCCTATAGACTAGGTCATAAGCAATGTTGAAGAAGGAGTTAGAACAAGAAAAGCTATTTTAAATAAAGTAAGTTTTTTTGCCTTTATTTCTGAATTAGAACCCTCTAGCATTGATGAAGACCTAACTGATAATGATTAGGTAATAGCAGCGCAAAAGGAACTTAATCAATTTAAAAGAAATCAAGTTTAGGACTTAGTACCCCAGCTATGTATCATACGGTCATTGACACTAAATGTGTATTTAAGGACAAACTTGATGAATCCACAATCATTGTCAGAAACAAGGCATGATTGGTGGCCAAAGGTTATAATCAGGAAGAAGGAATTCATTACAAGGAAATGTATGCTCCAATAGCTAGATTGGAAGCCATACGTGTACTCTTAGCCTTTACGTGCATTAAGGCATTCAAACTCTTTCAAATGGATGTTGAATGAGCTTTTCTTAACAGATATACAATAGAGGAAGTTTATGTTAAACAACCTCCTTGTTTTAAAGATTTTTCTAAACCTGATCATATCTATAGATTAAGAAAAGCTCTTTACTGTCTTAAGCAAGCTTTAAGAGCTTGGTATGAAAGACTTTACAATTTTCTCATCGATCATGGGTTTAACAGAGGAAGAGTAGACACAACTTTTCATAAAACAAAAGAGAAATGATTTATTAGTTGTTCAAATTTATGTTGATGATATCATTTTTAAATTTACTAATGAATATTTATGCAAGGAATTTTTTGAGCTCATAAAAGGAGAGTTTGAGATATCAATGATGGGGAATTAACATTCTTTCTGGGTTTGCAAATCAAACAAAGAAAGAATGGGATATTCATTTCCTAAACTAAATATCTCAAAGAGCTACTTAAGAAATATGGAATGGAAGAGGCCAATGGAGTTGATACTCCCTTGTGTACAAAAACCTTACTATATGCAGATGAAAAATAAGAGACGATTGAACTAGGGATATGGTATCCTAAGGAAGAAAGTGAATATCTGACCGCTTACTCAGATTCAGAACATAGTGGTTATGAGATAGATAAGAAAAGCACAAGTAGTCAATGTCAGTTTCTAGGAGGAGCATTTGTCTCTTGGTTTAGCAAGAAACAAACTGTTGTGTCATTATCCTCAACAAAAGCTAAATATATAGTAGTATCAAGTTGTTGTGCTCAAGTACTATGGCTGAAACACCAGTTATAAAATCAAGGCATCTTTCTCAAAGAAATTCCTAAATTTTGTGACAAAAATCCAGTTCAACACACAAGGACTAAGCACATTGACATAAGACATCACTTTAATAGAGGTCATATTCGAAAGAAGGATGTCAAAGTGTTGTTCATACCAACTAATTGCAACTAGCTGACATATTTACCAAGCCATTAACTAAAGAGAAAATTCTCTATATAAGAAGAGAATTGGGAATGGTAAATCCTAATGAATTATAAGTAAATTTGTATTTTTCATTCATTAAATTAAGTTTTGATGATTCATGGTGACTAACTTAAGCATCGGAGTTTCTAGTTATGTGTTTTGCAGGATTTTTCCCTAAAACAGAAACTCTAGGAAGAAATAATGTGATACCTCATTTCTTATAGCCTTAGATGAGTGTAAAAGAGTAGCAAAATCATTTGTGAAACCAGGATCAGGTCTAAGATTAAGCAATTTTAGAAAAATGTTCACAATTCCCCAAATCTATCTCAGGATTTGAACCTAGGATTGAGAGGGGTTTTTGGGAGTAATAAAAATTTTCTCAAACATTTACTAACTCACTAAGTCTCACCGGTTCTTCTTTTCATTCTATTAGAGTTTGCAAGCGATTCTCTGCTTAGTTTTCATGTTTCATACCTTAGTTAAGTTTCATTAGATATCGGAAGCCTAATAAACCTAAATTGTCCCTTTCCTAGTCTACCAACATTACCAGTTTCACTAGTATAGCATGTTAGAGTTACATGCTATTTATACTGTATACAGATCTAAAATATCTAGGTACAAGAAACAAACAACCAATAAAACTATAATCTTCCGTATTCCAGCCTCTAGCCATTTGCATTTACCTTATTCTTGCCCCTTGAGCTATCTTCTTCAACTTTAGATGGTTTATGAAAAAGAGTGAGATTCAAAAGAATCTCAGTAGTAACAGTGTGCCAATCATACAGATATAACATCATAAAGTATGCTACACAGTCATCTTACAACATAATTATCACAACAACATTTAATGTATGCATACAGCTCATAAACAACCATAGCGCTAGGTATATTAAAGGCCCTGAAGGATACTTACGCAATAGGCCCCGGGCACCCACATGTGCATTATAGAACGTTATTAGCCCGATCATCCACCCGCACAAAAAGGCCTCGGGCGACCACTCTGCATAACCAAAATGTGTCAGACAATTAATGATGATTTCACACAACATACAATGTATATTATAAATGTACGGAAGACAAGTTACTACTTGGTCACTTCCTTTGAGAAATATCCAACTGTTTCTTTGAGCTCGGGAAAGTTCTAGTTTGTAGCAAAATTAGAGTTACATGTAATTGATTATTACTTTCACTATTACTGCCTTTAAATCAAATTATGTTGGTTGTCTAAAGCAGTAATAACAGTTTAAGCATAATACAATTATGTACAGTGCAATTTCACTGTTTTCCAGAAACTGGCAGATTTTTTAGTCAAATTTGGAAATTCATGATTAATTCTACAAAAATCCAATGTAGAAAAAATAGTTCAGTATTCCCAATGTAGATAAATCATTCCCAGAAATTCGTTGAAAACCACTATTCCAGATTGATTTCCAGAAATAAGGCATAAATTTAAAAATTCACCATTAATTATAGACAGCCCTAATTAAGTGGTTCAAAATTAAATGTAAATATGCTTTAGTTTATTTTTACAAAAAAAAATACTCAACTATAGATATCACAGCCAAAACATTCCCATAATTTCGCCAAACTCAACTTGTTTCAAGTTACATTCTAGAAATAGGGCCTGATACAAAAATTCACATCTCCCAATGTAATTGTCTCAAAAATTAAAAAATACATATCAAATTAAATATCTATGTCTCTAATTTAATTATATAAATTTTGAGAATTTTTGGAAAAGTTTTATCCTTTGAATTGTCATGCACAATAACAGTGCTACAGACAGGGCAGATTAACACTGTGAATAATCTCACTTCATAAATTCCCAAATTCATATACAAGCATCCAAAAATCATGAAAACTTGTATACCTACACAATTTTACCTTTTAAAGCATACGGAATAATCAAATTACCAAATTACTTCATCTTCATCACATCACAGTATAGGAAGAAAATTGAGATTCTCAGACAAAGTTTGTTGTTTTCTCATTTTCTCATGTTCAATCTCTTCCTTGCTACTCCAAATCAAATTATTAGCCATTTAATCATTCATTACAAATGATTAGAAGAAATTTGAGCATTAGGACTCCTTAGGGTTTCATCATCCAATCTTCACAAAACAATCAATTTCAAGCCAACAACAACAACAACAAAGGTATTAGAAAACAAGATCTTGAAGTTTACCTTTGATTCTTGTAGTTTCTCTCTCTTAAACATCTCAGCCCTCTCTCTCTACACCTTTGATTTAGCTTTCTAATCATATTTTTTAAGGAGGAGAAGAGGTTAGTAGGGGTTCCTACATGATTTGGAAGCTTAAACCTCAAGTATACATGCTCCTTACCTTGTATTTTGGAAGAACCCTAAGCTTTGGTATGCTTCTTGCTCCTTCATGTTGAGCTTTCTCTTTTCCTCTTTTCTGATTCAACTTGCACAGGAATGAATGGAGAAAGAATGAAGAATTGTGGACTTAATGCATTAGTCATAGTTACTTTACACAAGGCTACATCCTATCAGTCCAAAATTTCCTTCTTGGTTAAATTTTTCTATACAATTCATTTTCCCCTTTTCCTCTTCTTCAACCACCATATATCTAATAAGAATTAGGAGAAAAATATGATTTTGAATTCCTAATGCCATTTTGCAATTTGTTGACTTTTTGAACTTTTGACTTCTTGACTATTTAACCTTTTTTATAATAATTTTCTAAAATAGACTTATTAATTACCAAATAGTCATTTTCCTTTTTTTTAATTCCCATTTAACTAAAATAATTGGGAATATTGAAGAAAAATATATACTCTCTTATTTTATGGCAAAATTACCATTTGCCCTTACATTTTATGATTTATCGAAATAAATCATTTCTTACTTCTTTCCTTTGGTTGGCCTAATTTTGACACTTAGATGAAGCAATTATTTGTGTCATTCTATACTCAAATTTTGGTTACAATATTAGGCCTTTAAGTGCACATTATGCCTCTTTTTGTGTCCTTTCTTGGCCAAATTATGTGTAATAGGCGATTGGAATTTTTCTGTAAATTTAGGCATACCACAATTCACCATCTTATTCCACTAAATATCACAAATATACATATGAGGAATATTGGTGAATGATTGTGGTATTACAACTCTCCCCTCGTTCCATTTCATCCCCGAAATTTGTTACACGTTATGCGGCATAAATCTTGGGTAACGTCTTTGCATATCTTCTTCTGCTTCCCATGTCGCCTCCCTTGGCGATAGTCCCTTCCTGACCACTATCACAAATGGTATACTACGATGTCTAATCCACCTATCTTGTCTATCAATTACTCACTCTGGCTTAGCCTTATAGGTAAGATCGTCTCACATATCCACATCTTCATACTCAATAATATGTTGAGGGTCTAGTTGGTACTTCTTCAATTGAGAAACATGGAAGACGTCATGCAATCTGTAATATCCCAAATTTTGGGACTAGAGGCTTAAGATTTAGTTTGGATAAAAGGGGACTACTAGACCCCTGTTTGGTAAATGTCATAATGAGACATAGTATTATTTCCCAAAATTCCTTTATATCCTTGGATATTAAAAGGAATTATATTGATGAGCTAAAGAGCTCGGGGAATAACAAAACGAAGTAATTGGAAGTCACACACAACATAGTGAATGGAATACAAAGTATTGTTGTTATCGGTGAAATTCTCGATGTGGCAGTCGTGTTTGTATGGTAGATTTAAAGGGAAAAATGATGTATAAACATTATGAAACTTTTTAGAATGAAAGTAGACTTATCAAGATTTAATTTGATAGGTCATATAAGTCATTTGGAGCTGTACACAATGAGAAATGAATTTTTTAAAGTTAGCCCAGCAAAATTAACTATTTTTGGGGCAGCATTCAAAGCTTAAAATTCTGGAAAGAGTGAGCTTCCAGTTGGCCAAAGGTTATATTTTTCATTAAGAGTCACATAGCCTTTGGAACCACCCCAATTAGACATGTTTACAATTAGATATGAATTTTCAAAGTTTAATGAAAATTCTGTCAGATTGGATATTATGTGCGAAAATTTGATTTTTAGGCCAATCAGGAGCTGACACGTGGCAAGCCAATTAACACCCATTTAATGATCAATTCTCCATCTTCTTCTTCATTTTTCCTGCATGAAATAACTAGAAGAGAGAGAGAGAGAAGGTTTAGAACGAAAATGGAGAAAGGAGGAGAGAGAAAATTCCAACCTCCGAAACACTGCCGAATCAGCGTCTTTCAGCAAAGTACCCTTCAGGAAACTTCTTCTACTCATTAAGATCTTCATTTCTACCATTTTAGATTTTCATTTGGAGGTGGTTGGCACCATCTCACCAGCTGGAGTATTGTCGAAATTCTTAATCGTCTACGGAAACGGGTAGAAATGTCATTTCATTTTAACTGATTGGTTTGTCGTTTGGATGAGTATATTGGAAGTTGGATACTATTCATGTTTGGTTTAAAATGGTGTTTTCAATGGCTAAATCATACCTAATGAGTGTTTAAATAGCTAATCATTTGATTAGAAGTAGAAAAGGAGTGATTAAGCCAAAGAAAATAAGAAAACGACATTTTGCATCTAATAATTTGATTTTCTTCCCTATATTGTGTCGTGATGATGGGTTGAGAATTTGATGATTTTGATTTTCCCATTGGCTTTAAGAGGCAAAATTTTGTAGGTATGTAAGTGTTCATGAATTTTGGATACTTGTATATGAATTTTGAAGTTTTAGAAGTTAAAGGGTGCATGTTAGGAAATATGTCATCTGGAGGCAATATCCTTGAGATATGTTTTTGAAGGGTGAATGTTGTCCAATGATAATGAAACTTTCCAGACTCAAAGTATATGTAATATCCCGAATTTTGGGACTAGAGGCATAAGATTAAGCCTGGATTAAGTGGACTGTTAGACTCTGGTTTAGCAAACGTCCCTATGAGGCATGTTTAAATTCCCTAAAATTCCTTTATATCATTGGATATTAAAAATAATTATATTGGTGAGCTAAAGAGCTAGGGGAATAATAAAGCGAAGTGATTGGAAGTCACACATAATAGAGTAAAGTGGAACACAGTAATTTTTGCTACCGATGAAATTCCCGATATGACAGTGATGATTGTGTGACATGTTTTGATGGGTAAATGATGGTAAAAAATTATGAAACTTTTCAGAATAAAATTAGACTTATCAAGATTTAATTTAATAGGTCATATAAGTCATTTGGAGTTGTACACAAAGAGAAATGAATTTTTGAAGTTAGCCTAGCAAAATTAATTATTTTCTAGGACAGCATTCAAAGATTAAAATTCTGGGAAGCGTGAGTTTCCAATTGGCCAAATTTTATATTTTTTCTTAAAACTAGACTTAATTAGGGTCTCATAACCTTTACAATCACTCCAATTGGACATTTGTACAATTAGATATGAATTTTCAAAGTTAATGAAAAATCTGCAGAATTTGGTATTTTGTGCGAAAATTCATTATTTGGGCCAATGAGGTGTTGACACGTGGCAAGTCATTTTAACACTTCCTTTAATCATCAATTATCATCTTTCCATCTCCATTCTTTTGTGTAAACAGAACAGAACAGTGGGAGAGAGAGCTGAACGAGAATATGGAATCAAAGAGATAGGGTTCTTCAAAATCTAAGGTAAGGAAGTTGTAATCTTAAGGTTTAAACTTCCTAATCACTCTCTAGACTCTCCTAATATCTTTTACTTCATCAAATCCATGGATTGAAGGAAAAATCTCAAGAGAAGAGAGAGAGAGGCCAGACGTTTTAGAGAGAGAAACAACAAGAAATCAAGAGGTAAACTTCCAAATATGCTTCTTGTGCCTTTGTTGTGGTTGTTGTTGTTGTTGTTGGCTTGGATTGGGATGATTTGTGGAATATGGATGATGAAACCCTAAGGGGTCCTAATGCCCAAATTGCTTCTAATCATGTGTAATGAGTGTGTAAATAGCTAATCATTTGATTAGGAGTAGCAAGGAAGTGATTAGGCAAGAGAAATCGAAGAAACAACAAACTCTTTCTGAGAATCTAATTTCCTGTTCTGTTTCTGCCCTGTATTGTTTCATGTAGAAGGAGTTAGAATTTGAAGATTTTTATGATTCTATTGGCTTTAGGAGGCAAAATTGTGTGGGTATGCAAGTGTTCATGATTTTTGGATACTTGTACATGAATTTAGAAGTTTTAGAAGTTAAAGGGTAAATGTTGTGTATTCCGTTTTCTGGAGGTAGTGTTATGGTGATGTGTTTTTGAGTGGTCAAATGTTATCCAATGACTATGAAACTCTCCATTTTGAAAGTGGACACATAGAAATTTAATTTCATAGGTCATAATGCTCAATTGGATTTGTGTGCTAGAAGTTCTATATTTTTGAAGCTAGGTCATGCAAAACTGGAATTTTCTGGAATAATATGATTTTGCGTGCTTTTTAAGGGACCAAACCTTATCCAAAAATTATCAAAATTTCCAGAATTAAAGTAGAGAGATAGAGATTTAATATGATAGGTATTTGGTAATTTTTTGATAAGTATATTAGGAGATATGAATTTTTGAATGTCTGCCCTGTTTTCTGGAAGAACATCTGAAACAGTTGATGTTTGGAAAATTTCTGGGGATTTTTTGTTGGTATTTTCCTGAAAATGGTATTTTTCCTTGAAATTATACTTAAATAGGATCCAATGGAGATTTTAATCACCTCAATTAGAGTTCTATAGAATTAATTATGATTTTTCAAAGTTTGGTTAAAAATGCTGGTAGATTGAGTACCATGCGAATTTGAGTAAGAAATTGGCCAAATATAATTGGAATGAACTCCAAGGGTGAAAGTAAGCTTATAGGGCTAATGTGGGCTATTGAGTATTCACTTTTCATGGCTCTAATGATGTTATCACTTGTCTAGGGCCATGAAGTGTTAAAGAAGAAGCAATGGTTGGCGGATCAAGGGACAAGAAGAGAAGGACATAAAGTCCGAGAGGTAGTGAATTTAGCTTTTCTAATGATGTGATTGGGTATCTAGGGCTATGGAGAAGTCAAAAAAGAAGAGGTATGGAATAATTTCCATGGACGAAGAGGCATGGATGAATTTTCAAGAAGCTCTAAAGGTGGGAGGAAGAGGAAACCAAGGAAGGACTATGGTCCACCGTACAGGTAAAGATGCACGAAGATGCATGGAGGAGATATGAAGTTGAAGTGAAGATTGTAGTACAAGGCACTACTATTTACATTAATGTAATTAATTTACATTTTTGGTATATGTATATGTGGATGTAGGTATGTATGGATGAGTTTAGCAGAGAAAAACTTTAATAGAATAGCTCTTAGTTTATTTAAAGTAAAATGCTCGCACACTCTGATTGTAATGAAATTAAGTGCCGGTGATGTATTAGTGACGTAGTGAATATTGTGGAAATGTGTTTAAAGTATTTTACCCTTCAGAAAACCCTCTCAGCCTTAGGTTCAAATCCTGAGTTACGAGTGGGGATTTGTGAACTTTTTGTAATGTTGGGTAGTCTGGAGTTAAATCCTGGTTCCGCAATCGATTTCACTAATCATTTAGAGAAGGATGTCACATTTAATGGTATCAGAGCGTTAATTCTAGAAATAATGGATATTTGCTAGTATTCTCTTCTAATATTGATAAGGTATAATCTGTTGTTAGATGCCTTGTGAAGGAGGTATGGTGGTAGAACTCTGGTTAAGATTGATGCCAAGTGGAAAAACAAGGATTAGATAACATATGAGTGTGTAGGGCATTTCCTTATACAGCAGGTAGTTTCAGGCAGGAACTCGTGAGAGTGCGAAACTGGAACTCAAGTGTAATGTTTCGCAGAACTCGAGTGCATGAACTTAAACTCAAGTTCAGTGGCAATTTGCTAGAGATTGAAATATGACTTTGTGCAATGCTTGGTTTGAAGCTTTAGCACATTGTTGGAGACTTTCCTAACATGTCACGTGGTGGGTAAGGTATTATGGGATGCTAATACCCAGTGACATATGAGATAATACTAGCTCTGATGCCCGGATCTCATTAGAACTTTGAGGCTAAGCTTGTTGAGAATAGGAGAATCGTGGATTGACTCCACGTAAGCTTGCCTAGTTATTTGCTGGAGTCCCATGCCACTGTGGCAGGCGCTCAAAGTATGAGTAGCATTGCAGTTGAACTTAATGGGGATCCATTTTTAAGGTTTGAATACCTTGAGGCAAGATATATGGTAATCCTTAGGGATGTCATGAGTGATGACTATACCATGTAATAATCCGAGATGATCTAAATAGATGATACTGAAGGATGAGGATATGGTTAGAATGAATCTAAGCTAAGATACTGCTTAGGTCAAAATGAGAAATAGGGTGCACTTTGGTTCTATTTCATGACAGAAGTCGGAACCTTGTGAACTTTACTGATGATGTTGAACCTTCAGTAGTTGTTTGAGAATAGTACCCAGAAACCGTGGAGGTTAAAATGGTCACTATTAACTTTGATTCTTAGCGTACTTATTGGGTATAATTGAAGAAACCTAATTCCGACTCAGGTGATGTAGAGGTTCTAAGTGTTGAGGCTCTAAGAGTTGAACGATAACCTAAGAATTAATTTGAATAGTTGAATTGATTCTTCAGGAATCTGAGATAGCCTGAATGGCTTGAGGTACTAGAGTATAGTACCAAGAGGTATGAGAAACCGCATACATATTTCCATAGGTTACTAGTTATCGATCTAACATAAGGAAAGATCTAATTCATAGAAAATTCCCTAAGAGTTATAATGATTTCCTAGAGCGGGATCAATAGGAAATATCCAAACGGATTGACCCCAGATGAGGGAGCAAACTACAAAACTGCTTGAGAAGAAGGATCTTATGAGAATTGGATTCCATTACAATGATACTTCTATTTGGAGGCAACCAACCGGATAGAACTACCTACGGAGGATTCTAATCAGAGAGGGCTACCTACGGGCAGTTTTAATTGGAGAAGGCTACCTTTAGGGAGATATGATCGGAAAAGGCTACCTACGGAGGGTTAGATCGGAGGGGCTGACTAGTTAGGGGACTGAGTAAAGCACCGAGTATAATACTGTAGTGTGAAGCCACCGTGATATCAAACCATAGTGTTCAGCTGCCGTGATAACAAATCGTGGTGTGAAGCCACCGTGACGTTGAAACAGTGGAGTAGAGCTAGGGGAACTTTGACTCTTAATAGGGATATATTGTAATGAGTCTTCCATCGAATAAGTTTCCTTGAGAGAAGGGTTGTATGACCCAGTGAATCGTCATGGGGTGCTCCAATGGTGAATGATGAAAGAGATTAAGGAAGAATATGCTCAGTAATATGAAGCTAAGCGACTCTGGCTTGCATATTTTATGTAATGGTTCTGCATGTATGTATTTACCATCACGTGTATTCGTGTTATGAATATATGGTAGGCAGTAAGACCTTTTGGGCTAGCATGTCCTTAGGCAGTCAGACCTGATGGGCGGAGGCCCGAGGCTGTAAGTCTCGTAATGCCTATGGCATAGAGGTGGTTCTCCAGGCAGTAAGACCTAGTGAGCATTCAGTGATTGCGGGGTAGTCACTCGAGGCCTATTTTGCGAGTGAGCGCATTACGTGAGTGGACGCCCAGGCCATGGAGATTCCTATTTTGTACGAGCAGTCTCCCGGGGCCTATTACGTGAGTAGACGCATTACATGGGTGGACACTCGAGGCCATGGAACTTATGTGATGCACAAGTGGAATCCCAGGGCCTATTGTGAGGGTGAACACTTGGGGCCAGTGGTTGCCGTTATGCTATATACTAACGTACCGAATGCTCTAGTGATGATGGTTTGTTTAGCATGCTTTATGAACATTACATAAATATGTAAATGAGTTAAGCAGCAAGAGATGGAGCCCAAAATGAGAAGTTTGGGTTAGACTCCTATGCGACTACAGCGGTCCTAGTGGGAGAAATTCCTGTGTGGATGTAGTGGGCCTAGTGGGAGGATTATTATATAAGTTTTCCACACTCAGTCTTGTTGAGCTAGGGGGTGTGAGCCAAACTCTTGTGCCGCTGTAGATGACACTCAATGAGGGTAGCTTTACAGTAAGTCTAGTGAGAGAGCTATTATTCAGCAAAGGTGATGGACTGGTTGTCCTGATGCCATAAGACCTAACGGGCTAATATGTCCTTAGGCTGGTAGAATATGAGATGTGGTTGAAAATGGAGCCGGGTAGAGGCTCAAGGCAATAAGACCCGAGATACAAATTTGCATAGGGCAGTGCCCTTAAGCTATAAGACCTATATGTCTAAGTGCTATAGTTGTTACCTAGCGTCGTGACATGGACCAGTGCGTCCAAAATACGCCTTGAAGTTGGCAGAATGTGTAGTTTATACCAGATTGTAGCAGAGGCAGTAAGCCTAAGATACCTATGGTATGAGGGATGAATCCCTAGGCTATGAAACCAGAGTATCTAGTGCCTTAGAAATTGAAAGAGACGTAAGGCTTGAAGTGTATATAGTATGCTTTAGGAAGAGTCCCATGGAGGCAGTGAGGCCTGAGAAACCAAACGTTGTGAGGTCGGACTAGTGAGTCCTTTGTGAGTGCTACATACTGGTACAGAATGGATGAAAGTGCTATATAGTAAGTACAGAATGAAAGAACTAGAATGGGAGAAAGATAGACTAAATGTCTAGAGATAGTTCTCTGAGGTACAGATAGTACCATTTGATGTTCAAAATTTTGAGGACAAAATTTATTGAACGGGAAAACTGTAATATCCCAAATTTTGGGACTAGAGGCTTAAGATTTAGCCTGGATTAAAAGGGACTACTAGACCCCTGTTTGGTAAATGTCATAATGAGACATAGTATTATTTCCCAAAATTCCTTTATATCCTTGGATATTAAAAATAATTATATCGTTGATCTAAAGAGCTCAGGGAATAACAAAAAGAAGTGATTAGAAGTCACACACAATATAGTGCAGTGGAATACAAAGTATTGTTGCTATCAGTGAAATTCCCGATGTGGCAGTCATGTTTGTATGGCCGATTTAAAGCGAAAAATGATGTCAAAAAATTATGAAACTTTACAGAATGAAAGTAGACTTATCAAGCTTTAATTTAATAGGTCATATAAGTCATTTGAAGCTGTACACAATGATAAATGAATTTTTGAAATTAGCCCAGTAAAATTAACTATTTTCTGGGGCAGCATTCAAAGATTAAAATTCTAGAAAGCGTGAGTTTCCAATTGGCCAAAGGTTATATTTTTTATTAAAACTAGACTCAATGAGGGTCACATAACCTTTAGAACCACCAAAATTAGACATTTCTACAATTAGATATGAATTTTCAAAATTTAATGAAAATTCTTTCAGATTGGACATTATGTGCAAAAATTTGATTTTTCAGGAGCTAACACATGGCAAGCCAATTAACACCCATTTAATGATCAATTCTCCATCTTCTTCTTCATTTTTCCTGTGTGAAATAACCAGAAGAGAGAGAGAGAAGGTCCAAAATGAAAATGGAGAAAGGAGGAGAGAGAAAATTCCAACCTCCGAAACACTGTTGAATCGGCGTCTTTCGGTAAAGTACCCTTTAGGAAACTTCTTCTACTCATCGAGATCTTCATTTGTACGATTTTGGATTTTCATTTAGAGGTGGTTGGCACCATCTCACTAACTGAAGTATTGCCAAAATTTTGAATCATCTACGGAAACGGGTAGAGGTAAGCGTAAGCTTCCTTTTTAATCTATTGGATTGTCGTTTGCATGAGTATATTGGAAGTTGGGTACTATTCATGTCTAGTTTAAAATGGTGTTTTCAATGCCTAAATCATAACTAATGAGTGTTTAAATAGCTAATAATTTGATTAGAAGTAGAAAAGAAGTGATTAAGCCAAAGAAAACAAGAAAACAACATGTTACACCTAAGAATTTGATTTTCTTCCCTATATTGTGACGTGGTGATGGGTTAAGAATTTGATGTTCCCATTATCTTTAGGAGGCAAAATTGTGTAGGTATGCAAGTGTTCATGAATTTTGGATAATTGTATATGAATTTTGAAGTTTTAAAAGTTAAAGGGTGCATGTTGTGAAATCTGTCTTCTGGAGGCAGTGTCCTTGTGATATGTTTTTGAAGGGTTGAATGTTGTCTAATGATAATGAAAATTTTCACTATTAAATTATACATGATAAGATTTAAAATGATAGGTAATATGAATGATTTGGACAAGTATGGTAGCAGTTATGATTTGTCAAAGTCTGGTCATGTGAATTTGTATAATTCTAGAGCAATGTCTAATAGAATGGATATCTATGATTATGTGAGTATCTTTAGCTTGTGTACATATTTTTCCCTTACATTAGACTTAAATAGGGTTAAATAGAGCTTTGAACCACTCAGTTTGGATCTTTGTACATTTAGTTATGATTTTTACAAGTTCAGATAAGAATCAGGAAGTTTGAATTCTGAATAGAGGGGTTCTTGGCTGCGGCCAAAATGTTTCTGACCTATTTTTGGCCACGGCCAACACCCCCAAATTCCTAAATTTCATGTTTTTGAAGGAAATTGACTTATTTATCCCTCCCTAGCTTCTTGGGCCTTAATATACACTTATAATGACCTACAATCATGATTTTAATTATGTGATTGGGTATCTAGGGCTATGGAGGAGTCAAGAAAGAAGAGGCATGGAATAATGTCCATGGAGGAAGAGGCATGGATAAATTTTCCAGAAGCGCTAAAGGTAGAAGGAAGAGGAAACCAAGGAAGGACTACGGTCCACCAGACAGGTGAAGATGCATAGAGGAGATATGAAGTTGAAGTGAAGATTGTAGTGCAAGGCGCTACTATTTGCATCAATGTAATTAATTTACATTTTTTGTATATGTATATGTAGATGTAAGTATGTATGAATGAGTTTAGCAGAGAAAAACTTTAATAGAATAGCTCTTAGTTTATTTAAAGTAAAATGATCGCACACTCCGATTCTAATGAAACTAAGAGCCGGTGATGTATTAGTGATGTAGTAAATATTGTGGAAATGTGTTTAAAGTATTTTACCCTTCGGAAAACCCTTTCAGCCTTAGGTTCAAATCCTGAGTTAAGAATGGGGATTTGTGAACGTTTTGTAACGTTGGGTAGTTTGGAGTTAAATCCTGGTTCCACAATCGATTTCACTAGTCATTTAGAGAAGGGTGTCACATAATCTACTATGATTCGGAGGTAGAGCAATTTGGTACATTACAGGCCCAATTCTTGACAAAATCTCGAATGGCCCAATGTAGTAAGGGCTCAGCTTCTTTCTCTTTATCGCCCTTCCAACACCGGTGACAGTTGAAACTTTCATAAATATATAATCGCCGACCTGGTACTCCAACAGTCTTCTTCGCTTGTTGCCATAGCTCTTTTGCCTACCCTGGGCTGCAAACAGTCTCTACTTGATGATCCTAATATGCTCAATAATATGATCTACTATATCCAGCCCAAACAATCTTTTTTCTGATAATTCTATCCAGTAGAGAGGGGATTGGCATTTCCTTCCATATAACGCTTCATACGGAGCCATCTAAATGCTTCCATGATAGCTATTGTTGTAAGTGAATTCTACGAGTGGAAGATAGTGATCCCAACTTCTTTGAAGTCCATTACACATGCTCTTAGCATATCTTCCAACGTTTGTATGGTTCTCTTTGTCTGTCCATCCGTTTGAGGATGATAAGCCATACTAAAGTTCAACTTAGTGCCCAACGCATCATGCAGAGATCTCCAAAACTTTAAAGTGAAACGAGGATCTCTGTCAGAAATTATATTCTTCGGTATCCTATGGAGTCTCACTATCTCCTTGGTGTAAATCTCTGCCAGTTTATTAGGAGAATAGCTGGAATTGATTAGTATGAAATGTGCTAATTTTGTAAAACGGTCAACAATCACCCATATCACATCATGATTTCGGATTCTAGGTAATCCCACTACAAGATCCATGGTTACGCTCTCCCATTTCCACTTTGGAATCTCAGGACTCTGAAGCAATCCTGGTAGTTTCTGGTATTCAATCTTTTCCTTCAAATAGGTAAGACATCATGCCACATATTCCGTCACATCCTTCTTCAATCTAGGCCACCAGTACATCGCTTTCAAATCATGGTACTTCTTTACCATCCCTAGGTGGAGGGTGTAACAACTCTTATGCGTGTTGTCAAGGATTTTCCGCCTCAGATAAGCTTTTAGTGGAACATAGGTTCTTTTCTTGTATTGGACCAGTCCACTTGATGATAGGTCTTAATCCCAAGTCTCTTCCCATTCGATCATAATCCTGATAGACTGTGCTTGCTCATCTTGCATTTGAGCTTCTGCAATCTCAGTCTTCAGATCACTCTCCACTAGACTAACCCCATAACTAGTATAAAGGATTTGATTTGTTAGCTTTAGGTCCCAAAAATCTTCTATTAATTTCCTCTCCCATATCATCATATCTGCCACCTGTACCGCTTTCTGACTAAGAGTATCAGCGACGACATTAGCTTTACCTGGATGATATTTGATCTCCAGATTGTAGTCTTTCAATAACTCTATCCACTTCTTTTGTCTCATGTTGAGCTCTTTCTAATCATACATATACTTAAGACTTTTGTGGTCACAATACAGTTCAACAACCACCCCATATAGGTAGTGTCACCAGACTTTAAGTGGAAACACAATTGCCGCCAGCTCCAGATCATGTGTAGGATAATTCAACTTATAAGGCTTCAACTGTCGAGAGGTATAGGCCACTACTTTGCCCTACTACATCAGAACACATCCCAGTCCCTGCTTACTAGCATCGCTATAGACCACATAGGTTAACTCGGGATCAGGGATAATTAACACGGGTGCAGTTGTCAACTTCTCCTTCAGCTTCATGAAGCTCTTCTCACAATGATCGTCCTACTTAAACAGTTGATCTTTCCGAATGAGATTCATCAACGACAAGGGAATCTGAGAGAAATTATGAATAAATATCCAGTAATAGCCCGCAAGACCCAGAAAACTGCGTATCTTAGCAACAATTTATGGCCTTTTCCAATCTAGCACTACTACGAACTTCCTGGGATCCACTGCAACCCCTTCTTATGAGATAACATGGCCCAGAAATTTGACTTTTACAAGCAAAAACTCACAATTGCTTAACTTCGCATAGAGTTTCCTTTCCCGTAGAATACCTAACATGATCCTCAAGTGCTCCTCATGCTCTTCCCTACTCTTAGAGTATATTAGAATGTCTTCAATGAAAACTACCACAAACTGATCTAAATACTGGCGAAAGATGAGGTTTATGTAGTCTATAAACATGACAGGTGCATTGGTTACCCCAAAGAGCATTACTAAGAACTCGTAGTGCCTATACCGGGTTCTGAAAGAAGTCTTTGGTATGTCTTCTGCCTTCACACTTAGCTGATGATCTTAGATCAATCTTCAAGAACACACTTGCTTCAGACAATTCATCCATAAGGTTGTCAATTCGGGGAAGTGGGTACTTGTTCTTGACGCTTACCTTATTTAGTTCTCTGTAATCAATACATAACCCAATGAGATAAAATTTAGACTAGCATTTTTGTCATTGGACTCCCGCTGAGTAGGATATATTATCCTCTTATTTTCACAATGTACTAATATGTTATTTGTCGTCAGCAAGTCAAAACCCAATATAACTTCAAGCTTTTAGAGCGGCAAATAGATCATTTCAATTGTAGGCTCATTTCCCTCAACATTAATCACACAGTTCAGACAAACAACAGCAGTCATAGTTTTGATACCTATCAACGTCGACATAATCAAGTCAAATAGCAGTTTATGCACATACAGTCTTAAGCACATAACAGAGTCATAGGCAATGAAGGAATGACTAGCACCTGAATCATATAAAGCTTACAACGAACTACTATTGAGAAGGATTTTACCTTGAACTAGCTCAAGAGACTTCTTTGTTTCTTCTTGGGTTAAGGCAAATACTCGACCCTGATTCTGTTGTCTAGGCTCATTGGGTCGTGGTGTTGCTCATTGGGGACAATTCACTACCACACAATCTGGTTTCTTGCAGGTAAAATAGATCACTTGGTTCATTTCCAACGAGAGCATATTTGAGACGTTATGGGTTTCTAGCTGTTGTGGGTCCCAGACCAAAAGGGTTTTTTGTTGTCTTCCCTTTATGGAAACCCTTGTCCCTTACGCTTCTGAGAAGTATTCCCCTAAGTGCGTCCACCTCGATGACTAGTACTCTGGTTGGCATGCGCTCTCTTTAGGTTTCCCTTTGTCAATCGGCACACTTCCACGGCCTTATTAAACTTTTTAAACTGTTGGGCAACTAGTTTCTCTTCTAACTCGGGCTTCAATCCCTGAATTAGCATATCGGAGCTCCACTTCTCATCATTTTAAGTTTCAAGTAGGAAGAGTAACAGGATAGTCGAATGAACCAAGACAGGTATGCATCGAAGGTCTCATTGTCACCTTGTTGAATTGCTAGGAATTCTTTCTCTTTCTCAATCCTTACTGACCTTGGGAAATACTTTTCATAAATTTTTTCTTAAAACAACTCTCAGGTCAGTGGAATATTCCAGGCATGTAGCATGAGTACCGTATTCTTCCACCACTCGTCAGCATTACCTACTAGCTTGTATATAGCCATTAAGGCCTTCATCTCTATTAGGCATCCTAGCACCTCAAAGATTTTCTCTAGTTGATTCATCCAATTCTCAACAGCTTGTGGATTAAATTTTCCCTAGAATGCCTCAGGCTGATAGTTAATAAATTTAGGCATCCAATACTGGATAGTATTCTCTTCACGTTCCTAAAGAACAAGGATTTCTGAATGCATCTTATGTGATTGCGATTGCTCATCATTTGGTGGTTGTTCCTCTTTTGAATTTCCCTCAGAATGGCTTCCTTTAGGGTTATTCCCATCAAGGTTATTCCTTTTAGGATTGTTCCCTTCAGAATTGTTTCCTTCAGGATTGTTCCCTTCAGGCGTGCCCCATCCGCATTTTGTCTTTCCCTTAATTCTGGGACTTCTTCTCACAAGTCCTATATCATAGTTTGCTGTTAGGTCAGTATTGTGAAAACTTGCTCCATAAGATCAGGCTCCGTATTATCCTCAGGTTAAAGGAAAAAACTCAAAAGGATCCATGAGCATAATCTCATTCTTCTTCTTGACTCAAGAGGTAAAGTCAGGTAAATGTGCTAGCATAGTTTGAATCCATATATCATTAGGCATCCTTAGCTCAAGCTCTTCCCTTTGTTTACAAAGCCTCTTTATCGATTCCAAGAACCCTGTGTATAATGTTATAGGGGTGAAGGAATCATCAAAGGCCATCAGATACAAGTCCTTAAGTTACTCCCACAATTCATGATTTAGGTGTGGGTCAAATGCTAACTCCGCTACTGGAGCGCTCAACTCTATAGTTGAATCAGGGTGCTGCCCAATATCATCTGACTCTACGTCTTCCTTGTCAACCACAGTGGCCTCATCTCTAGCAATAGGTTTAAAGAATGGTAGCCACTTGATGCTCTTCCTGTGAGTATGTACCTTCCTTGGTCCAGGCCCTCCTGGATTAAGGACTACGTAGTACTCGCCCTCTAGTATCTGCTCCTTTGGTGGAGGTTGGTTAATTGATAGAACTTAGGGTGACCTACTCTTTTGTCTTCTACTATCTGACTTGCTTCTTTTCTTGCTAGTGACAGGAGCTGGAACACTCTTCCGGGTAGTATGCCTTACTCTTGTCACTCCTGCTTCTCTATACACCATTGTCCTTCTATTGGCCATGCCTCCTAATACAAGCAGCCAACGAGAAGTTAGAATCTATCAACATAAGCAGAGGACTCTAGCAAATACCTATCATTGCCAGAATCAACGCCTTGATACTAAAATGTGAAACCTCATTTCCTATAGCCTCATATAAGTGTAAAAGAGTAGCAAAATCATTTGTGAAACCACGATCAGGTCTCGGATTAAGCAATTTTAGAAAAAAGTTCACAATTCGCCAAATATATCTCAAGATTTCGACCTGGGATTAAGAAGGGTATTTGGGAGTAATAAAAATTTTCTCAAACATTTTCACAAACATTCACTAACTCATTAAGTATCACCGATTCTTCTTTTCATTCTATTAGAGTTTGCAAGCGATTTTTTGCTTAGTTTTCACGTTTCATACCTTAGTTAAGTTTCGTCAGCGATCGGAAGTATAATAAACCTAAATTGTTCCTTTCCTAGTCTACTGACATTACTAGTTTCACTAATATAGCATATTAGAGTTACAGGCTATTTATACTATATACATATCCAAAATATCTAAGTACAAGAAACATACAACTAATAAAACTATAATCTTCAAAGTTCCAGCCTCTAGCCATTTTCATTTACCTTATTCTTGCCCCTTGAGCTATCTCCCTAAACGTTAGATGGTTTATGAAAAAGAATGAGATTCAAAAGAATCTCAGTAGTAACAATGTGTCAATCATACAGATATAAGATCATAAAGTATGCTACACAGTCATCATACAACATAATTATCACAACAACATTTAGTGCATGCATGCAGCTCATAAACAACCATAGCGCTAGGTATATTAAAGGCCTCGAAGGATACCTGAGCAATAGGCCCCGGGCACCCACTTGTGCATTACATAACAATATTGGCCTGAGCGTCCACCCACGCAAAAAGGCCCTGGGCGACCACTCTGCATAACCAGAACGTGTCAAATAATTAATGATGATTTCACACAATATACAATGTATATTATAAATGTACGAAAGACAAGTTACTACTTGGTTGCTTCATTTGAGAAATACCCAACTGTTTCTTTGAGCTCGAGCAAGTTCTAGTTCATAGAAAAATTAGAGTTACAAGTAACTGGTTATTACTTACACTATTACTGCCTTTAAATCAAATTATGTTTGTTTTCTAAAGCAGTTATAACAGTTTCTGCATAATACAATTATGTACAATTCAATTTCACTGTTTTCAAAAAACTGGTAGATTTTTCAGTCAAATTTGAAAATTCATGATTAATTCTAAAAAAATCCAATTTGACTGATTCCAAAGCATAAATGAATCTCTATCAATTTAAATTTGAGGAAAAATAGTTTAGTATTCCCAATGTAGACAAATCATTCCCAGAAATTTGTTGAAAACCACTATTCCATATTGCTTTACAGAAATCAAGCATAAGTTCAAAAATTCACCATTAATTCTAGGGAGCCCCAAATTGAGTGGTTAAAAATTCGATGTAAACATGCTTTAGCCTAGTTTTACATAAAAATACTCAACTATAGATATCACAGCCAAAACATTCCCATAATTTCTCCAAACTCACCCTATTCTAGATTACATTCCAGATATAGGGCCTGATTCAAAAACTCATATCTCCCAATTTAATTGTCTAAAAACTATAAAATACATATCAAATTAAAGATATATGTCTCTAATTTAATTCTAGAAAGTTTCAAAAATTTTGGAAAAGTTTTACCTCTTGAATTATCACGCAAAATAACAATGCTTTAGACAAGACAGATTAACACTATGAACAATCTTGCTTCATAAATTTCCCAAATTCATATACAAGTATCCAAAAATCATGAACACTTGTATACCAACACAATTTTTCCTTCTAAAGCCAATGGAATCTTCAAATTTACCAAATTCCTTCATCTTCATCATGTCACAGTATAGGCAGTAAATTGAGATTCTCAGAAAACGTTTGTTGTTTTCTCATTTTCTCATGCTTAATCACTTCCTTGCCACTCCTAATAAAATTATTAGCTATTTAAACACTCAATACACATGATTAAAAGAAATTTGAGCATTAAGACCCCTTAGGGTTTCTTCATCAAATCTTCACAAAACAATCAATTTCAAGCCAATAACAACAAAGGTATAAGGAAGCAAAATCTTGAAGTTTACTTTTGATTCTTGTGGTTTCTCTCTCTTAAATGTCTTAGCCCTCTCTCTCTCTATACCTTTAATTTATCTTGCTAATCATGGTTTTTAAGGAGGAGAAGAGGTTAGTAGAGGTTCCTACATGATTTGGAAGCTTAAACCTTAAGTATACATATACTCCTTACCTTGAATTTTGGGAGAACCCTAAGCTTTGATATATTTCTTGCTCCTTTATGTTGAGCTCTCTCTTTTCCTATTTTTTGATTCAACATGCATAGGAATGAATGGAGAGAGAATAAAGAATTGTGGACTTAATGCATTAGTCATAGTTACTTTACATAAGGCTACATCTTATCGGTCCAAAATTTTCTTTTTGGTCAAATTTTCCTATACAATTCATTTTCCCTTTTTCCTCTTCTTCATCCACCGTATATCTAATAAGAATTAGGAGAGAAATATGATTTTGAATTTCTAATGCCATCTTGCAATTTGTGGACTTTTTGGACTTTTGACTTCTTGACTATTTGACCTTTCTTGATAATAATTTGTCAAAATAGGCTTATTAATTACAAAATAGTCATTTTCCCCCTTTTTTAGTCTCATTTAACTTGAATTATTGGGAATATTGAAGAAAAATATTTACTCTCTTATTTTATGGAAAAATTACCATTTTGCTTTTACGTTTTATGATTTACCGAAATAAATCATTTCTTACTTCTTTCCTTTGGCTTGGCATAATTTTGACACTTATATGAAGCCATTATTTTTGTCATTTTATACTCAAATTTTGGTAACAATATTAGGCCTTCAAGTGGTCATAATTCCCCTCTTTGTGTTTTTTCTTGGCCAAATTATGTGTAACCAGCGATTGGAATTTTTCTGTAAATTTAGGCATACCACAATTCACCATTTTATTCCACTAAATATCACAAACATACATATGAGGAATATTGGTGAAAAAGTAGGGTATTACAAATACTATTTGAATAATAGCCTTAGTATTCGAATACTCTAACAAGTTTGTGAACTAATCCTATTCGAATACAAGTTTAATTATCGGAATATATTTTTCCTATTTCTATGACTATTTGAATACATGAAGTTCCTATCCAGATATAAAACCAAATAGTTTCAAAAATAGTATTCGAATAAAGGTGGATTGTTCGAATAAACTTGTTTTTTCTAACAAAACTCCAAAATCCTATTCGAATATAGGAAGGACTATTTGAATATTGATCCGTTGTTTTTGCATAAAACTATTCGAATGGTGGAAATAATATTCGGATAACAAACAACTATATTAGGAAAACTATTTGAATACTAGATACGTTATTCAGATATTTCAAACATATTTTTCAAAAGAACTATTCGAATATTGGAAGTATTATTCGAATAGCAACATAGCTTTCAAAATAAATGGAAAGTTTATTCGAATATTCAAGTTCCTATTCGAATGTAAAAGGAAATTTTTCAAAGAGATTATTTGAATAGTTGACCAAGTATTCGAATAGCAGAGTTCCTACAGAGTTTTATGGAAAGCAACTATCTGAATAAAGGATTCACTATCCGATTACAAGTTTAGGATTTGCCATAAAAGTATTTGAGTAGTGTATTTGTTATTTGAATAGCTGAAGGAAATGTTTAATATTTCAATTCAGAACTATATTCGAATGCTACTCCTACTAATCAAATAGTACTAGTTATCACATTCTTTAAATTATCCGAATACTGAATAGACTATTCGAATAGTGTCAGATGCTGAAAAATATATTCGATTAACACAACCTCTATTTGAATAGCCTATATTGAAATTTCAAACTTACTATTCAAATAGTAACAGAATTATTCGAGTTGAAAAATTCATAATATTTTGCAGGAAATAAGAGTATTCGAATATTTCAAAGACTATACAAATAACAAAAGAAGTAAGAGACTAGGAGCTATCCGAATAAATGAAGAATTATTTGAATAGAGAAAATTGAAGATAGAGCAAGAATTACTATCCGAATACTGTGCACACTATTCGGATAATAAAGGCATCAGATGAACAAATACTATTCGAATACTTTACCAACTATTTGAATAGTTGAAATGTACAGAACTAAGATTATTTGAATACCATTAGGACTATCTGAATACATGTATGCATTCTAACTCTCAAAGTATTCGAATAAATTCATAAGTATCCGAATAACCCCCTTACTATTCGAATACTCAAGAAACTATTCAAATTCTCCTAGGTCTAAATATATTGAGACTAAACTCAATTTTTTCTCATTATTCGAATACTCCTTTACTTATCCTCATAATACAAACTACCTTCATCTTTTTCGCCTCTCCTTTGCGATCAAAACCCTTCCAAAATTACTTCATTTCACCTCAAATTTCTCCATAAACTCTCTCAATCTCCAGAAATCCTTAAAACCACGACAACTCCAAGAAAATCTTGATGAGAAGTAAGAGAGCTAATGTTGAGAAAGGAGATACTACACCACCTCATAAATCATCCTCCAAGAAGAACTCTGCTTAGAAAACTTCAGAGACATTCAGACTTATGGTAGCTCACGACTCTAGCAAAACAGCTTCACGATCAAAAGGCATTGTAATCAAGGAGCCAATAGAGACAAGATCAAAATAATCTACTCATGCCTCTACCTCAAAAGACAAAAACACTGTGTAGACTTCTTCTAGAGATCCTTCTACTGAAAGTGAGACTTTGGATACTACTGTAAGAAATGTAGTCCAGGGCATTATGAAAAACATTGAGGCTGGACCAACCAAGGCTACTTAGGCTCAATCTCAAAGCATACTATTTTCAAAATTATATTTAAGAATACTATTCAAATATCCTTATAATACATCAGGATAATTTCTCAATAGCTAAGTAGAAGACCATTCAAATAGTGTGAAAACTATTCGAATAGTATGAAGTTTTCAAATACACTGATTTCAATTCACTCGATAAAAATGTACTCGAACAGTTAGTACTTGTATCAGGGTAAACTCATTTGTGTTTTCAAAAGTACTATTTGAATAATAGCACAGATTATTCAAATAGTCCCAATTCAATTATATTCAATATTATTCGTATAGTTGGATAACTATCAGAATAGTACACAACTATGAATTTATTATTTTATCCTAATAATGTTGCTTGTATCTGAATACTATGTGTTCCTAGAAAATAGAGCATTTCACAAAAATCATCAAATCATTATAACTTTTGTTATGTGATAATCTTGCTTGTTATTACTCTCTTTCATGATTAATATTTGTATAAGGCAAGTTTCATGCAGCTTATGCTTCAGTAATTTGAAATCAAAGAAAAGTGGATACTGTGTCAGGAGCATTTAATGTGAAGCCAAACTTCAACCGACACACATTCTTTCTGCCACTTCAGCTGCAGCGGCTATATCAAAATATTATAAAGAATAAAGTGAGAGCATTTACTGAGTAACGGGAAAATGGGATGTCTCTTAACGGTTATTAAATCCATTATAACTATAAATAAGAGAGCATTCAAAACGGAGCAACTACCAAACTACCAAACTGTCAAATATTCATTTCTGTATTAAGTGCTCTATTTTATTCATTTGAGATCATTGTACTTCAGTGATTATTTCATCTACTCTGAGAGAGATTTTACATTAAACTTAATAGTCTTCATTCAGAGATAACTTAAGATTTTGGAATCTTAAGTTGGGTATCATCTTACTTAGTGTGAGGGGGAGCGAAGTGTCTTGAGAAGGAACTTGCTTTGTAAAAGTGGTGCCAAGAACCCTGTGTATCTTGGAGGTTATAGTGAAAAGCTCAGAAGGAATATGAGGATTGGATGTAGGTTAGAATTGTTGAGACCGAACCAGTATAATCCCTGGTGTATACTTCGTTGAAATCTCTCTGGCCCTAAAACTTGGTGTTGTGATAAATTTTTCGTTATTTGTTAATTGAGATTAAATTTTTATTATCACCGAATTGGGTGAAACGCTTGAGCTAACATATTTATGGTATTCTTGTGTGCCAACTGAACTGCGCATTGTTATTCTAATAAATGTCAAAATAAATAAGGGGTCTTACATTCTTGGTTTGGCCGAAATACACCATTGGCTACCACAAAGTGATTTTAACAAATTTAATCACAAGACTTGTCAAACTTCCTTTTTATTCTTAGGCCTCTTTTATCATCATATTCTTGAATATATGATCATCAAACCCTAATTTTACCTCTCATACAAAATTAGGTTGCATGACATCTTCATAAGAACTTAACCAAATCTTCTAGATACTATACTCAAATCAAAGCTTACGCTTACCTTTATCTGATGCTATAGCCCATTCTTGATTTTGGCAGCATATAGCTCCTTTGTTTAAGAATATGAAATTGTAGAATTTGATGAGTTTGATGATTCCATTGTGTTTAGAATGAAAAATTGTGTAAAGAACATGTGAAAAATAGAGTATGAAGGTTTTAGAGTATGAGATGACAATTTTGCCCCAAAAACCATAATTTGGTGGCTGTCCAAGGTAATTTGGAAAATGCAGTGTGATTTTGTCAAAATTAAGGTCAAAAATAGATTCTATACCTTAAATGGTATAAGATTAGCCCAGGTTATAATTTTTTGGAAAAGTACAAATATACCAGGTATAAAGGGAATTAAATCGGATTCCTTAGGGGCACTTTGGTAATTATGCATTGTTGGGTAGAGATAACCAACTATATGAGCTTTGGAATGAAGTATAAATGAGTAATAACTGATTTATTGTAAATTTAGAATTTTAGGATTTGACATTTACCCGAACCGAACAAGGAATTAGACAGCCGGAATTAGGTAGGCATTGGAAAAGATTCCAAGTAGTAATTCTATCTCTCATGTACTATGTGATTGTTTATATGCATTGTGTTTCCATGTTCTGTGATGTGAAATGTATGTTGCAGTAATTCCTAGCAGTAGTGTGGGAAAAGCACAAGTACCCCCTGAGGGAAAAGCACAAGTATCATTAGGCCCAGTGGGACCTAGTCTAGGTAGGCAAACATGATTGATATAATTCCTCGTTGTGGTGCGGGAAAAACACAAGTACCATGAAGTCAGTGGGACTCAACTGAGGTGGTGAGACAAGTACGGACATGTTGTTTCCTGCTCCGGAATATTATTGTGATCACTGTATGATTAATAGAGACAAAACGGCCATTTTGATCCAGATAAAATCGTTGTTTTGATCTTGAACATTGGCAAGTAGACATGTGCACAGTATTTGTTATGTTGCATTATATGATGTATTGCATTTTATATTATTGATTGTGTGTTACTGCAGAGATTCGTATGAATCACAACCTTTCCATAAATTAAAATTTATTCAGCTAGAGGAAACGGCTCTAGAGGCAAAGAGGTGAATACTGGCAATTGAGGGTTCCAGTCCAGATCAAGAATTTTAGTGTTGGTTATTTGTATCCTTTTTATGTATTTTGGGATTTGTATTTACAAACATTGTGAGAATTTCCTGTAATATAATCAAGTACTTATTATTAATATATTTATGTTATTTATGTATGCCCACTAAACTTTGTGTTGATACTCTGTTAAATGTCAAATTATTAAAGGGTTTGACACCTACCAGCTTAAACGGGTTCCAAACAGGTCTAGGCTAGCTTGTTCATGGTGGTACAAGTTCACAGTTAGGCTGGCCCATCATGCCTATTGCTAAACCCTAGTTTAAACTTCATTTGGACAAAGATGAAAATTAGGAGGAAAAAATATCACAAAGGAAAACTTTCTAAAGTAGTAATTTATTATTTTTGAAAGTCTTCCATCATAGTATCCTTATTCAATTTTCCTCCACGCATATATGAAGGATTAGTTAAATAGCAATTTCCTAATAGTAAACTAGCGCGTCAATATGCTTTATTTATGAATCTCATAGATGATGGTTGAAGTCTTTTGAACTACTACCACCTTTGATCCCTAATATATATGAAAATTATTTGGACTTAAATTTGGTCCAAAATAAAATATCCTAATCCATTATATCTTTTTTTCTCGAACTAATTTACTTAACTTATAAATAAATATATAATTTAGTGCTATACAAAAGTGTTTTGGGGAGATTAAAATTACATTTGCTATAAAAAGGGAGGTCCAATATTAAGGCTCTCACCAGGTGAAATCTAGGAAAGGATAGATATATGCAGTCTTACCTCCTTAATCAGAAAGGTTGTTTCTAAGATTCAAACCATTAACCTCTAGGTCATATGAAAGCAATCTTACCACTACACTACTACAAAAAAGGTTTTTAATGGCACACATTTAATGACGCTTTTCAAAGAAACGCCGTAGGTAATTAATTTTTTTTTAAGAGGAAAAAAAATTATAAGCTACGGCGCTTTTTATTATAAACGTCACAACTTAGTGTTAAGCTTGTATGGCACTTTTTAAGAAACGCCGTGCAATATCTTTTTTTTTAATATCAAGTATATCAGCTATGGCGTTTTACAGCAAAGCGTCATAATTGGTGTAATGATTTAAAACTGAACGTTTAGATGCTACTTAAGTTATATACATGTATTCAGCAAATAAATTTCCTCCAACTTATTTAGTTCTAATGCTTTAATTATAAATTAAAATAAATGAAATAAATATTTAAAAAATAAATTAATTAAAAAAAGCTATACAAACACTTTATCTAAAAAAATATGCCTAAATGAAATTTGTACCTTAATCATAGGAATAATCTGTAAAAAAAATTATCAGTAAAAAAAAGTTTATTGCCTTAACAGCAACAAAAAAGAAATTGACCTTAGACGGCGCTTTTACATAAAGCACCAGCCAAGGTTTATTGGAGAAACCTTGGATGGCGCTTTACATAAAGCGCCGTCCAAGGTATTTAAACCTCATTTATTTTCAACGTTATTAAATATTATTTAGCTTATATAAATAATGAACATTCATGTAGTCATAGCAAACTTTCCCACACTTATTTATTTTTAATGATTTAATTATGAAGAAAAAATAAAAAATAAATTAAATAAATTTAAATTTAAATAAAATTTTTTATATTAATTTCCTTGCTCCTAAGACCTTTTATTCCATTAGTTATCAACAAAAAAAAGTTATCTGCAAAAAAAAATATCAGGAAAAAAAAACTATGTACCTTAATCGACCCTCTCAAAGAAAGCGTTTATTTAGATCCTTGAAATATCAAAGAAATAATCTGTAAAAAAAATTACCAGAAAAAAAAAAATTTATCAACTAAAGTCCTTAAAAATAAAAATAAAATTATCAAATAAAAATATGGACTTTATCCGATGCTTCAGAATAAAACACCGAAAAAAAATAATTTTTTTAATCTTGTTCGATGCTTCAGTAAAAAGATTAATTGAATTAGCCTCCTCCAACGCTTCAGTTTGAAGCGCTGGAAGAGGCTAATTAAATTAGCCTCTACCTTGAAGCGCCGGTGCTTTAGGCAATCAATTGCGTTAATTGATTGCCTAAAGCAATCAATATAATAAATATATATATTATATTAATAATTATATATTATATTATATAAAATATATTATATATAATATATATAATTATATAATATATTAATATATATTATAATATTATATTATATAATTATACATAATATATTAATATATATATCATAATATTATATTATATATAATATTAGATATTCTTATGTAATATGTATCTTTGAACGGCGTTTAAATGTCAAGCGTTGTTAAAGATTATTAATTTTGAATTTAACGTCATTGTGTTTTTATTTTTTATTTTGATTACTGAAAGTTATGATGCTTGGTGAGGAAAGCGCCGGAGCTTCTATAGACTTTGAATTTAAGGTTCTAGTTTAACTTTTCACCAGCCCACCATTATCATCTTCCTCGCGCGCCCTCTAGCTTCCAATTTTTTAAATCTCCATTACTCCATCATCTTGTCTTATCCCTTCAGTCATCACTCTATTGTCTTGGTCCCTATTTTCTATAGAAGCCCCTTAGCTTGTAAGTGTTTTTTTAGATACATAAGCTTAAATCTATATGATTTCTTCTTCTTCTTTTTAGTTAAAATTTGTCATGAATATTATATTTATGATTATTTGTTTTTAGATATTTACTTGAAGTTTCAACTATGCCTTCTTAAACTTCCTATACATTATAAGTTTTTTAATTTTTGAATTTAAATCTGTATGTTTTCTTCTTCTTCTTCTTCTTCTTTAGTTAAAATCTGTCATGAATCTTATATGTATGCTTAATTTTTTTTTCCAGATATTTACTTGGAATTCTTCCATGCTTGATAGATGAAGATGAGAATTAAATATTGCAAAGAGAACATGCAAATTTGATTATGGATTTGGATGTAAATACAGATCGAGGGTTTTATTAGGAAAAAATCAAACACACAACTTTTTTTTTTAAAAAAAAAGGGACCTTTTATGACGCTTTATGTGGAAGCGTCGTAAAAGGTGTAATAACCTCCTACAACGCTTCCACAGGAAGCGCCATAGGAGGTGAAGGTAGGAGGTTCTTCACCTCCTATGGTGTTTCCAACTGGAAACGCTGTAAGTGGTCAATTTTTTAAAAAATAATAATAATAATTAAATATAATGTTCTGGCGTTTTTTAAATTCAATAAGCGTCGTAGATTCTTCTTATGACACTGGATACTATGCCATTTGCAAAGCGCCATAATATTTTTTTTAAAAAGCGCCACTTATCGTGTTTTTTGTAGTAGTACTACGTCAAGGCTCACTTTTTTAAAATTGCATTTGTTATAATTAACTAATATTTTATATCATTACATTAATACATTAAAATTAGTTAAGTAACTCATTTATTATAGACAGGATACATTACTAGATATCCATTAAAAATACATTTTACTAAGATTTACCAATACTCTGAACGAAACACTAGCAAGATGATTCTGCAACCAAACTTGATCCAATAAATCCTCGAAAAAGGTTCTAGAGGAAGATCCTTTCGCTTTATTTCACACACACATGACACTGCCATTTTAAGGTTTCTTGCCTAAGGTTGATTATTGCCTCCTTCAAGGTCGAGGACCAATCTAACAACTCGACAAAAGTTGAAGATTGTAAATACGAGAACTGCAGTTGCGACCAAAGTAGAACTTGCTCTCCAAGCGTCTCCAAAGTAAACCAACCTCAATGCAGCCATAGTACGATTCCATTGCCTCTGATAATGTTTATTCAGAGCATTTATAATGTCTATGTAACATGTCTTGTCTGAGACAACTTGTTTGCAAAGACCATTCACCAAGGTTGCAACTTCCTTGTCACTTCCAAGTTCATGCACAATCACTTCCTTCTCAACCAGCAATTCCACATCGTCTTTGGTGTGAATGAGAGAGTCAATGAAAGAGACATAGTTGCAGATATAAGGTTGATCTGGGTAGTGACACTGCTCGAAGGCTATGAGATTCCTGAGAACACATTCTGTTGTGTCGTCCACTTTTAACTGTGGGATTTGTAAACGAGCTTTGAAGTACGAGGATTTCGGGAAACAACCCAGGCATAGAAACCGGCTGAAGATTGGAAGTTTCTGGAACTTTATATCAAGTAAGGGTTTATTGTCGACTTTCTCAAAGCTCACTCCTGATTCCGTCAACTTTGTTGCAGTCCTTAAGGGAGACCCTTTTTCGCAAGGATGAGGATCCTTACAAATGTAGAAAGACCTAGTCAAATAAAATCCTTGCAAGATGTGTTAGTCTGTGAGCATCAAATAGAATAACATATATGTATGTATGGGGTTAATACAACATTTTATCCTTGTTCTCATTTTTGTTTTGGCTTCTACTTTTTAAATTTTAGTCTTTAAAATTTAAAATATTAGTTCTTATATTTTAATAAAGACATATAAGGACAAAAACTTATGATTTAAAACTATAACAAGCAAAGTCAAAATAAAAGCAAATTATAATGAGAAAACATATATAATATAATTAACCCTATATATATTAAACTTGTTAGTTCGATTCAGCAATTAAATTTTCATCAACAATATAATGATGTTCCAAATGCCCCGTCATGTGTTGCGATTTAATTATGATAACACATACGCATAACTTATAGGAATGCAATACTTTTTTTTATAATTATGTAAATATTAAACAATTAGAGAAACTATCCTATATAACGTTATGAATGTAATCATGAATATGATAATGAGGGAATGCAACACCATAAGTAGCAACATATTGTAGCTGATCAGTCATCTATAATTTGTCCTTGAAAACAGTACAAGTAGCATGCTGATAGATAGAAAGCGAGGGGAGGGAGAAAAGAGAGAAAAAGATTCGAAAAATCTACATAAAAGTCTTCCACACCCTTTTTTTTTATTATTATATTATTATTTATTTAAATTGAATTTTGTTTGTTGATTAGGATTAAGTTCCATAAAAACAGGCCTTTTTTGAAATATCCTGAACAGTTCCTGTAGGTTGAGCGCCTTTTTTAAAGAAATTAATTGAAAAATATGCGTACCTAATCAGATCAGTGAAATGTTTTGGTGGCTCGCCCTTGGAATCTGAGCTTCCAGTTTTTTCACCAAAAGAAGAGTCGCCTTTTTTATTGGCACCACAGTCCATCATGAATTGCACAAAACCAGTTGAAGACTTCTTTTTTTCATCGCAATTTTCATAGGTAAGATAACAGTCGAAGTAGTCACGGGCAAGTTCAATAAACGTGGGATGCTCCTTTTTAGAGTCAGGGACAAAAGTTTTGTACAGCTCTTTCAAGATGAACAAAGGGATTTGGTTTTCAAGAAGAAGCAAGTCTCTCTGGATACTCTTGTTCAGCCATGCTTGTTTCACTATAATATCATCAGAATATGTTTGCTTCTTCGCATTGTTATCCTTGCTTTCTTCTTCATCTGACTTTTGCCTTTGAATCCTCAGAAACAGCTCCATGATGAACACGGAATCCAACAGCATCATCTCCACCAACTTTTCCCTGTTGAATTTGTCACACAGATTTTCTGCATAACGTTCGCGTATGTTTTTTTCTTCAACTTCAAGGAACTTCTTGAATTTGTCCATGTCTTCAGTTTTGTTCTTGACATGACTCCAAAAGAGCTTAAGGTACCGTAGTTTCTGCTCTTGCATTGGATTAAGGTTTTCTAGGCCATGGTGAATGGGACCTATTGAGACCAATTGAGGAGTGTAGGCTTCTTTATTCAAATTCCGAAGATTGCATGGAACTTTGTAGATGTTCCACTCGGTTGTTTTCAGATCTTTCGGTTCGTTTTCTATATCGATAATGCATTGTTTCCATTTCTCATATTCAGAGGTTGGTGAACCAGAATAAGAGTCTTTTGGGTGATCATTAGATGCCATTGAATCCCAACCTGTAAGTGTAGTGACGACGAAAAAAATCGTATTAAAAGCAATTCTTCTTTTCCTTGATCTTTTAATTTAATTTTTTGTAGGCCCAAGCACTACCATTATCTCAAAATATTTTTTTCAATAACATTCAGTGTTCTAAACTAACATTTAGGTGTATACATATTTTTTTACTAATATCTAGTATTCTAAAATATGTTTTAGTATAATTTTATGTTAAAATATTTTTATAAGTAGTAATAGTGAACACCCTAGACTTAGAATCGCAAATATTAAAAAAAATACTTAATGGCTCATGCAACAAAAATTAGTTTAAGATATTCCGCTCAAAAGATTCAAACTAAATATTTTGAAAATATTGGTAAATTTGTACAAAAAAAACTTTTGGAATTGTCGGTCTTGAGACAATTATTAGCCAGGTTACAGAAATAAATTTACAACAATAGCCCTTTCAAGTTTCAGCTTTACCAAGATATTTCAAGTGATCACTAATACAAATTTGTCGTGATTTGATCATATCAAATCTTAAGTGGATCTTCTTTATGTGGCCCTGGGGCCACTTTTTTAAGTAAAATCACTTGAGACAGGAAAAGAAATAAAATTATCAAAAAGTATTACACCAAATTAGTAGTATGTAAGAAATAATTAACTTGTTATGAAACTTCTCAGTGGTTACATTTATTTTTTGGGGGTCTTATAATGATTTCCGCATAAATTCACTTATTGTATTTATTTTCCACAAAATGAGGGGATTAGAAACCTATGAGATGATAGTATCATTTTAGCAGCTGAACTAATCACAGATACTGAGAACCACTAACACTAATTTTAATGGTTTCAAGTAATCTTTAAACAAATAGAAATACGGATCATGGGCTAGAAAATACAGAGCATATATAGATGAATAAGGAAGAAATCACCCAAAACCTACTAACACCAAGCTTTTATTTATTCTAAAACGAAGAGAGAGAGAGAGAGAGAGAGACGACTTGTGAACCTGGAACTGTTTGTGGTCTCTTCTCAGAAAATGGTCTCTCTTGGTGTTGTATGTTGGATGAGTGGTCCGAAGTCTGAGTTGCAGGGACTAAACTTTGTGACTGAGTAGGTAGAGAGAGAGAATGTGTGTGTGTGTGGATCTTTGTTGGAGGATACTGAAGACGCAACCATATGGTCCCTGGTTTATATAGATCCTTCTGGTGGAGATGATGAATATTAAATTATTTTCGAGTGGGATCGGAGACCCAGCCATTTCACATCAATATTATTGAAGAGAAAATTTAATGTGCTATGGTAGATAAGAGGGTTTTTTTTATCCGAAGGAAGAGAAATAAGGTAAAAAGGTCAAAAAGAAAAGGGCACGTGCTTGGAATGAAATGAAAATTTGACTCAGCAAATTATGTTTGACTACTACTGACAAAAGCAAATATTTTCTTACTAACTGGAATTGGTGGTATAAATCACATGCTATAATCATATTTTATTAATAATCAAATTTTTAAATAAATTGTTGATAAAAAAGTTCTGTATTTAAGAATTTTGTTGAGCATCCTCCTCAGTTTTCTTTTATTTCTTTTCAAATAACTCTATATTATTTGATCTCCTCCCAATGACATCTTCAATAGCCTTATTTATATGTTTCATAATCACTTCAAATAATTTTTTTATCATAGATGAGCAAATTAAGTTTGTGGTTGCACATTGTGCATATTTTGACTTTAATCCTTGTTAGGTATGAGCTTATAAATTATATTCTTTTGCAAGGTACATTTTCATATGGAATTAGACTTTTCAAGCCATTTGGAAATGATTTGAAAGCATTCACTATTACAAATTCACGCATGTATTACACTTAATAAATAGCGCTTACAGTGAATAAATATTATATATATATTATATGTATCGAGACGAAGGTGACACAAGAATATATAACCCTAAAACCTAACGGTTAAATATGCGTACTATCATGTATCACTTCTACAGATTTGCTCATTTATAACACTTAAGACATAACGGTTATAGCTAATAAATGTTATTATATCGAGGTAGAGGTTGCGCAAGGATAAATAACGCTTAAAAGTAACAGTTAATTATGCTCACCGTCATGTATGAGGCGGAATTCACAAATGGTTGTAGTTAATAACCGTTATTTATTTAGTGACAAAAGTGACGGTTTTTTTTAAACAACTGTCATATAATACGTACAAACGATTCGTCTTCTAACCCTTATATTAGCGAAGACAAACCATAATGGTCTTTATAAACAATCGTCATTTAACACCCCACCACCACCTAATTAAGTCATAACTCATAACCCTTCATAATCTATTTGACATCTATTTAAAGTCACATATTCCTTGTGATTTTTACTATTTTTCTTTATCGGCCTCCTCCTTCTCCTTTATCATGTTAAGCTCCCACGGAACTACTCCACTGCGGCCACCCCCTCCTCCACCACCACCTTTTCCTCCTCCGTCTCCTCCTGAAATAGAGGCTTTGATGCAAATGTTGGCAAGTCTTGACCGTGACATAAAGCGTCTAATGGCATACGCCAATAAGCTGAACAAGAAGTTGAACCACATACTTCGTTACAATGATATTGAATATGACTTGGAGTCAAACCCTTCATTTCCCTCCTCTGATGATGAGGATTAGGAAGAGAACAAGGAAGACGAGGATGAAGAGTATGATAAGGAGGATAAGGATGACAGTAGTGGTGATGATTGAACATCATCATTGTTTTCTTGCATGCAATCCTCATCCTCCTCATCGCCCTCTTTACCCTCATCTTCATCATCCTCTTCCTCATCCTCATTCTTATTCTCATCATCGGATCAGAGGGAGATGAAATGCTTAAAAAAAACTTGATAGCATAAAAAAACAACCATCAGTAACACTTACAAACGATCAGTCTTAGACAATTAATAACGATTATTAATAATAATGATGTATTAGATTCTTAAAACATCTCTATAACTTTTTATTTTTAGTTTGTTTATAAACTTTATCTTTTTTTTTTGTAAAAAAGGTGGTACCGTAATCAACCACAAAAATTTAAAAAACCAAAAAAATGAAATACATAATGGTTATTAAGTAAAATTTGTCACTTATTAGAATATGAAGTAAAAAAAAGTAAACTACATAAAAGATATTTACAAACACTACTATAGAAAGCACTCTTAACATATGTTTTTAGGCCACTTCTACGTCCTATTACAAGGGAATGCATATATGAGCACTGTAGTAAAGTCAGAGAATAATGACCGTTAAAAAATGGATGTAGTACTTTTTTTAAAACAATTGTTTGTAAAAAAATGTGGTTGCATAATCAACCACCAAAATTTAAAAAAAAAATGAAATACATAATAGTTATCAAGTAAATTTTGTCACTTATTAGAATAACAAGCAAAAAAAAAGTCAATTACGTAACAGTTATTAACAAACACTACTAAAGAAAACACTTTTAACATACGTTTTTAGATCTTTTTTATGTCCCTTTATAGAAGAACACTTATGTGAGCGATGTAGTAAAATATGTTAACAATGTCCATTAAAAAAGGGACACCATAAGACTTTTTTCCAAAAGGGATACCATAACTTGTATACTTACGGTGTCCACTTTTATAGAAACGGACACCATAAGGTTGTTACGGCATCTGTTTTTCAACAACGAACACTGAAAGTTTTTTTTAAAAAAAATTGCTTTATATTTTTCTCTACCCAACAATTAAATCCTATATAGAAAAATCATCCAATACTTATTCATAAACAAAAATGTCCTTACAAATAGTACAAAAACATCCAGTACTAGTTAATCAAAAGTGTTAACTACTACTATTATGCACAATAATCACCACATAGTATCCAAAACTTGTATAGACGGTTACTATAATATTTATCAAAATAAACTTTACTCATCTATGTGTTGAAGAAGATGTATATCTAAAAGGTCTCAAATTAAATTAATGTCTTCTTCTAAATAGACGTCATCATTACCAAAAATTTGCAAATTGGAAAATAAACTAAGATAAATCAATTAAGTGAATGAAACAATTAACAAATCAATTACAACACAAAAAATATTGTTACAGTGTTTAAGGTCGCACATAGTGGTTAGTTTGTAAGAACTGCTAATTATTATTACACCATTATAAAGGTTATTTTTAGTTTACCGTGATGTATGTTATTTATTTGATTTATCAGAGTTCTTTAATAACAACCGTAAGGTATGTTATTATTTTTTTAAATGTATGTTGGAGCCATTACATTAATATATTTTTATAAATAAAGCTAAAAAATGAAAATAAAAAAAAACCTACCTATCATCCTCAAATGAGTGATTTGAATCATTTGAGAAGACAAGAATGAGCCTGCAGTGGACGCGGTAATAACGCCAGTTGTGGACCAGAGACGGAGGTAGAGGTTGGACAAGAGGAGGAAAACTACTACAAAAAAACACTTCTAATATCCATTTTTAGGCCCTTTTTACGTCCTTTTTACAGGGGGGGATGCCTATGTGAGCGACGTCGTAAAATCTGGGAATAGCATCCATTCAAAAAGGGATGCTGTTAAAAAAGGGACTTCGTAAGAAAAAGGGACGCCATAAGTATGTTATGGCATTCCTTTTTTTTTACAGACATTGAAAGGTTTTTTTAAAAGAAAAATTGTTTATATTTTTCACTACTCAGCAAAAACCTACAGAAATGGGATCAAACAATTATTCATAAACCAAAATGCCATAAGGGAAACTCAAAATACAAAAAAGATTAGTATTGGTGAAGGATGATAAATCAAAATGCATCTACAAGAATGATAAATCAAAATGCCAGCACCAACAAAATATGTTATTGGTGAAACTAATCGAAGCCAATAATCAATGATTAATATTAAAATTCAGAACTTAGTTTATAAAAATAAAAAAGCATACCTTTTGGCAACAGTGGGAGAGGGAGGAAGGAGGAGGGACTAACGGCGTCAAAGATCGAGGAGGGAGGATGGCGACGAGCTCCAACAATGGAGAGGGAGAGAGGAGGATGGCAGAGGATAGTGGTAAGAGAGAGAAGAGGGACGAGCTTCACAAGTAGAAAGGGAAAGAGGAGGATAACAGAGGATGGTAGTGGAGAGAGAGGATGATGACCTTCAGAAGAGAGTGATAGTAGTGAGAGGGATTGAGAAAGAATGACAGTGAAAGGCAAGACTTTGGAAGGAGGAGCTTCAAGAGAGTGACGAGCTTCAAGAGAGATTGACAAGCTTCAAAAGAGAATGAAAGTTATGAATAGAGAAAGCAAGCTAGCGAGGTAGGCAAGACTCTGGAGGGAGTGAAGTCAGTGAACTGATGACATGTATTGGCTGCCTTTAGGAGTCCCAATTAGGATTGGGACCCCTAAAGCCACCCTTTAGACATTCTAATTCAAATTTGAATTACAAAAAGTCAGCCGCCTTTGTTTTTTACTTCCCTTTTTGAAAAACGGATGTTCTTTAAGGTAATAGAATCTATATCCTATAGTAATGGAAGGAAAGCAAGCAGGGTGGAGGTTGGGGAGGAGAAGGAAGCGAATGTCGGGAAGGAGGAACATAAGGAAGGCATGGAGGTTGGGTGGGAGGAGGAAGATAAGTAGGTTGGGAAGGAGGAACATGAGGAAGGCATGGAGGTTGGGTAGGAGGAGGAAGAAAAGCAGGTGGAGGTACATGTTGAGAAGCAACACGAGAAAGATAATGAATGAGGTAGTGGTTGCGAAGGACAATTCTCCAGCATTTTTTTAGCACATCGCTTGACCATGATGATAAAGAGAATAAAGGAAGAAGGTGAAGAAAACATATAAAAATAGGGAGTTTTAATATATTGAAAGTGAAGCATGAGATAGAAGTTGAAGAGGACTAATCCGCACAATTATATATGTTTTTCCCCAATTGCCATGAGTTTCATGATAGTTGTTTTATAAATACTGTTATTTATCTATGAATTCATGACAGTTGTTTCAAAGGAACAATTAACAAACCATTTTTTATTATATTTCATAACGGTTGTTTTTTAATAACCATAAGAAATGTTCTTTTTTAACTACATTTAAAATGGTAAAACGTAAAAGAAAGAAAAAAGAATAATGGCGAGTAGCCTAATGAACTGATGAGAGCATCAAGCTACTCATTACTAGAGGAGTGAACAGAATCATAGCCAATCTCATACTCATCAAGTATGAAATTGGCCTTTTTGTTCATACTCGAGTATAAAGAAAGCTTGCTCACTGTATGGCTAGAGTTTTCTGCATGCTATAAGATTGTCTCCAGTTGTGGAAGCATAGGATATGGAGGCGGAGCTGACAGTAGCTCTTGTTGGGGAGGAGAAGCAGGAGGTGGAGGATGGGGAGGAGTAGGAGGTGGAGGATGGTGCCGAGAGCTTTCTCACAATTCTTCTACACGACATTTCATCTTTGCAATTGAGAGAACAGAAAAGGATAATGATGAAGAAAATGTAGAAAAACCAAATAAAAATTGGGAGACTAAAGTGACATCTGAAACTCTAGAAGGGATGGGAAAAAACCATATCATTGCATGAATTGGAAGTTGAACAGGATATAATGAAAGGGTACCTGATTTTCCTAATGATCATTAGGTAACAAGGGGGCACACAGAGTTAGAGCGGGGAAGAGGAAATGTTTTGAAAGCCTTAATTAATATTTATTAAGTTAGAACAATTAAGTATGTTGGTGTTTTGTAACCAAAACCGTTAAGTATATTAGTGTTTTGTAACCACTGTATAAGAATACTTTATAGTTATTAATTAATAAACGTGAAGTATAAAATTATTTTTTATAACTTATTTATTTTAAATTTTTAAAAAATAGAATAGTAATGTTCTGTCATCACGCCATCTTCCTCCTCATTCTCATCATCGAAGGAAGGAGATGAAGGGTCTAACTGCAAATCATATTTAACCTCATTGTGATAAAATATGAGGTTCAACTTCCTGTTCAGCTTATTGGTATATGTCGCTAGATGCCTTGTGTGGCGATAAAGGCCTACCAACAGTTGCAGCAGAGCCTCTATTTAAGAAGGAGGTGGAGGAGGTGATAGCGGTGAAGGAGGGGGTAGTTAGATGTTAACATGATGGAGAGAAAGAGGTGGCTGATAAATAAAAGTAGTAAAAATCATAAGGAATATGTGAGTTTAAATAGTGGTCTAACGGATGTTTTGAAAAGTTATGATTTATAAAGGTCTGATAATATTACGAAAAGTTATGACATATGAATTGGTACTTGGGGAAGACAGACCGCTTGAAAGTGTTACATGACTGTTGTTTTCTAAAAATTTATTTTTTGTCTTTGCTGATATAAGAGGTTGAAAGTTGAATCATTTGTAAGTGTTATATGGTGATTGTTTCGAAAGAACTATCATTTTTGTTACTAATAAATGAAGGTTATTAACTATAACCATTATTTTTATGTTTTTGTGAATTTCGCCTCGCAATACATGATGGTGCGCATAATCAACTATTACTTTTAAGCGTTATATATCCTTGCACGACCTTCGTCTCGACATACATAACGTTTATAAGTTGTAACCGTTATGTATTAATCGTTATAAATGTGCAAATATGTAGTAGTGTTTCTTGCCCGAAATGTTATTATTATATGTTGTTGATTTATTATAAATTTTTTTAGTGATTAAATTATTTACACAAATTGTAAAAAAGAAAATAAACAATTACATTCAAGCCCCAAATAAGGGAAAAAATAAAAAAAGGTCCCTTTAGATTTCAAAATTATCAAAAAGTCTCATGAACTTATTAATGGTATCCCTACACTTATCAATGACGCGTATATAAATTTGTCAATGGGAATTTTTGATAATTTTGAAATCTAAATAGGCCATTTTTTTTATTTTCTTTATTATATGAGACATGAATGTAATTTTTTCAAAAGAAAATTCCCCCTTGGTGAATTTGAGTGACGTCACCCATGCCACTTTTGCATATGTCATATAATTCTGCGTGGCATTTGATCCATTGGTTGAGTACAAAATGAGGTAAGCAACAATAAGTCAATAACGATCCTTTCAGAGTTCTTGAGCCGCACGATGGCGTGCCTTGGGATTACAACCCACGCATGTGATTTACAATTTATATATTTTTAAATTAATTAATAAAATATTACCAAAACGTGTAATGGAAGTATTTATGCACTAAGTTGAGATAACACTTCTCTCACGTATTTATTTTGTGTGTTGTAAATTATAAATGAAAAATTATTTTTAAAGACCCCAATCACTATTCAAAACGAACACTTAATCAACCAAAATTTGAATTTCTATTAAACTGCTTTAATTAAAATCAATTCAGATTAATATGATCTTGATGAAACATGGAGCTACCTAGGGTAATGGGAAGCACAAAAGGTTTTTTTTTTTAACACCTTTTTGGCAAGCTTCTCACAAAACAAAAAATATTTTTTTATAAATTAAGATAAAACTCATCTTACATATTTATTTAAATATTATATAATTATTTTTAAAATATTAAAATAAATATAAAGTTAACAGAAAATGTCATAGTGCAAGAAATAGTGTCAACAATCTTAGGAGGAAACAACGTTCATAATTTCCATGGTATCCCATTCACCCGTTTTGATTCTTTAAATAGATACCCTAGAGCCAATATATAAAAAGTATTTTTAAGTTTTAATAATTTTATCATAATTAAAAAAGTGGTTAATTAGCTAAAAAATTTTAACTTTGTTTCTATTTAAATTTGTCTCATTTTTTTCTTTATTGATATCGATGTATTACCCCAATAAATAAGGTTTAAAATTGAAAAATAATTATTAATAACTCTCATAACTTATATTATAAATCAAAGATTTGTTTTATAAGACATTTTCTATTTTGGATAGAAGAGATTATTCCAAATATTCACAAATAGTCACTTTTAGCAAATATTATTTGATTTTGGTTATTACTTGCATTATATTCATCATCATACTGTTAGTTGTTATTATTTTGTTGAGCTTAGTTTTAATTAATCTACTGCGTTTTAAATCTATTCTTATTTTATCCAACATCACCTTTGTGAGCTGGTATCTCATTCTCTTTATCTTCTTGTTTCCTATTCAATCTTCATTATCTCTTCAAAGTAAAATTATCTGCATGGTCATATAGGAAATGTGAAAGAATTCCAAAACATCATCGTGAATTAATTTCACTACTTGAAACACATTTCTAGAATGTGCTTAGAGTAGTGATTTTTTTTAGTAGAGAGATGCTGGTCCCACAAGACAAATTAAGAGAGAACAAAGTTTGAAAAAATTTTAAATAAATACTATTTAAATTTAAAAAATCTTTAAAAGTTTGTTAATATGTGGAAAAGACAAATACGTCTTAAGGGATTTATATGAAATTTTAAAATGTTATGTTTTTACTAAAATATTCCTTAATTCATTTTTTTAAAAAAAGAAAGAACCCTAGCCGGCGCCAGGGCTCCACCGCCAGAATACTGCCGACCGGCACTACCCCCTGTTGGCTTCTGACAGTCAGAGCTCTGGTGACAACATAAATAATGAGATTGACTATTTGAGTATATAGATTGACTACTTGAATTTTATAAGCCTTATTCGGCATCATTGATAAATTAAATAAAAGCAATGACAACTTAAGTATCGTAATTGACAACTTGCGCTTCTAAGATTGTTAATGACTACACTCAAATTATCATTACCTTTATTTAATTTATCAACAATGCTCGATAGAGTTTAGAGAGCCCAAATAGTCAATATATATACTCAAATTGTCACTGGAGCTCCGACAGCTTGTACTCGATGTGGCGAGGGTTCCTTTTTAGAAAAAAAGAAATTAATGAGGATTTTGATAAAAACATAACTTCAAAATCACATATTATTCCCTTGAGACCTATTTATCCTTTATATATTTAACATATTTTTTGGAGCTTTCCAAATTTAAATGTGGATTTTGGTAAAAAGAAATTAATGGGGATTTTGGTAAAAATATAACATTTCAAAATCACATATTATTCTCTTGAGACCTATTTATCCTTTCTATATTTAACAGATTTTTTTGGAGCTTTCCAAATTTAAATGGTATTTATTTAAAATTCTCCAAAAAAAATTTATTTTTGCCTGATGAGAGAAAAAAGTTTGAGAGAGAAAGATGAGCATAAATAGTCGTGTCTTGTAAGGACACCATCAATCAAGCATTATATATATATATATATATATATATATATATATATATATATAAACTTTATGTTGGATCGCTCAATTATTTATTAATGATTGGGAAAAATGGATAAGAATGATATAAATTAAGTAATTATCTCGTTAATTTCAAATATAAGTCATATGCCTCACCAGCATTTAATCAAGAGCTTCCTTGAATTTTCTTATAATTATTATTATAATCACCTTATCAAAGCTGAGTATTTTTGTTGAAGATTATAAGAATGTTTAAGTGTTTTTTTTTTAAAAAATATTTTCACACTTTTCACTATTTACAGAATTTAAAAAAAGAAAATATTACTTGAACTTCAAAATCCTAAATCAATTATTTACTACTAAAATGAATTATCAATGGCTATACTCTTATATTTAATACGTATATTCTTATAGGCAACATGACATATTTGAGATTTTAAAATTAAAGTGTTACATCTTTCTTGTATTTTTCCTAATTTTTAAAGAATATATAAAAAAGTTTATATTTTAAATATATTTTTCTAAGATGCATATACCGATTATTAGAACATAAGATTTTCACATAAAAAAATGAATATATATTTTCACAACATAATGGTTAATATAATTTAATTAAGAATTAATCAAAGTACGGAGCCTTAATTGAGAGGATCCAAATCCATATTTTTTTATAGAGATGTTCCTGATAAAATGATAGAAAAATTGATTATTTTTGTCAAAACATATACATATAGTAACTCAGTATAACACGATGTGTTTACCTTTAAATATATTGAGTAATCATCACGTATTAATGACATAATTCATATACACTTTTGAATAATGTGTTTTATTGACAACTAATATTTTATGTAGAATATTATTAGACTCATATCTAGTTTAAAATTAAAGAATTTAATCCAGATTCATGTGCAGAATGAGGTTGTTAGCATTGAGCAAAGGAGAAACTTGTGTCAAAAATATATAAAAGGGTTAATATAATTTTTAGTCTCTAAAGTGTGGTCTGAATTTGGTTTTGGTCCTTCAAGCTTAAAATCGGTAGTTTTGACCTCTGAAGTTTGGCCGGATTTTGGTTTTCATCCCTCAAGTTTGAAATCGGTGGTTTTTGTCCCCGAAGTTTAGCCTGATTTTGATTTTAGTCTCTCAAATTTACTTCGTTTATAACTGTTGGTCCTTTAAGTTTAAAGTAACATATCAAGTTATTTTCAAAATTGAGGGACTAAAATCAAAATCGGGCAAAACTTCAGGGACCAAAACCATTTATTTCAAACTTGAGGGGCCAAAACCAAAGTCGAGCCAAACTTTAGGGACCAAAACCACCGATTTCAAACTTAAGGAATCAAAACCAAAATCGAGACAATTTCAAAGACCAAAAGTTATATTAACTCTATATAAAAAAGTGTGATAATTATTGAAAAACTTTATAGTGTGAAAGATTGTAACATTACAACCAAGAAAGTCTATATTTTGGCGTGCATGTGCTTTGTGGCTGTATGGCAAAGAAGAAAAGATAAAGAGAGTGGGAATAAAGGATGAGCATGAAGTAAAGTGGGGCATTATATTATTTGTATCATTGCCTTAAAGTTGAATGGTATAATCAATTTCATGTTTTTTCCAAATGAGAAAGCTCCAAATGATATTTCCACAAATAAATAAAGGATAATGATCAGGGTGCCAAGAAATTAAGGGTCCTTTTCTTTTCTTTTTTACAATATGAATTATATTTCTAAAAGTATTATTTGACTTCTTTTATTCTTTAATGATTTTTTTAAAATATGTGACCATTATTATTTTCAAAACAATAATTATTGTCAATCTGCTAAAAAATGACTACTAAATATCATTTTAATTGTGTGTGTGTGTTATAGTTATGCAGAGCCTCAGGAATAACGCATACTTTTCAATGTTAATATATTTTTCATACTTTTATACTTTTACGTTATTTTTTGATTGACATGTTTGTTAAACAGTTAACGTTGGTTGACTGAAATGGCTGCGTCATTTTTGAACAATTTAGATGAATAGATTTATATTTTAACCCTGATTAAAATCATGTGATTCATTTGAATTTTGTTAAACATTTTTTATGCAGCTTTTATTAAGTGGGAGTTTGAGTGGTGTCTTACGTAGATATTTATGTTTTGTACTAGTTTAAGGTCATTTTATATTTTTTTCCTTTTTTCTATTACATGTATTTTTTGTTTACATATCATGAAGCGTTTATTATGATTTTGTTGGTAAAATTAATTTCCTTCTCGTACGCAATGAATCATGAAAATGAGATTTTATGTTTTAGTTTTATGAAACTATTATATAAATTATTTTGTTCAGAAGAATTTCAACATGTAGATGTAAAATATATTCTAGTGAGTTTTAAAATATTGTTTTTCATAATTCAACATATCCAGAAAATATACTAGTATTTTAGTACATAATTTAGTGACAATGCATAATACATAATTCATGTAAAAAGAAAATATGCTAAAAAGGCATTGGAAATAACACTCTGGAAAAATTATTGCACTCCATTGGGATAAAATGACAAAGCGTGATAGGTAACAGTGATATTGTCATCATGGGAGTTCTTTACTCATTTTTATTTAACCAAGGTCTTATTTCATAAGGATTTATTATTAAGGTTTTTGACCTGACAACTTTATTTGTCTTGCGTTTTTTTTTTTCCTCCATTATATTTTTATCACACTAAGTTAATTTTGTTGAATGATCAAAGTGTAAAATATTATTACTATTTTTGCATCTTCATTCTATAAGATATATTTACCTAATTTGATTAAATTTAAAAAAAATTTCTAGTTAATATGACATGTATTTTCTAAAACACCTTAGTTATCTTCTTTAATTCCCTCTTTCCCTCTCCTACTTAATTATTGTTAAAGGAGTATCAATAAAAATAAATTAGAAAAAGATTGACAAATATAAAAAATATATATTTTATATTTAAAGTCAAAACTAACCCTTTAAATATATTCTTTGAAAAGTACGATAAATTCTAACAAACCACCATATCACAATGGCAATTATAACAGTAATAATTTCAAACCAATCCTACTAGTCAAAGAGGACAGATCTAACAGCCAACTCGGCCCTTTCAACCACTATTAACACCATTTCGCTTAGCTTTCTAAAATAGATAACATAGGAACTAACTATCCTTATATTTTCCTGTCTAATTCCAACAATTTTTTTGTAGCAGCTGAGCTGACTTTAGCCAGGTCGGATCACAACAACTAAGAATTGGTTTAACCATCACAATAGCTTGATGCGGCTGAACATAAACGCCAGATTAGCTTCTAGTTTAGCAAAGCATTGATCTTAAATTATCAACATCAATCCATATACGTCCCTCCTAGTGCATTTGGGCTCACTTTTGATGGAGAAAAAGGCCCAATATTTATTAAAGCTTATTTGTGTGTCACTAATTAAAGTAGAGATGGGTCTGATTAAGGCAAGTGTGAGAGGTAGGTAGAAGAGCAGCCATTTTGAAAGAGAAGAGAGAAAACTATTTTCATATATGCATATGTTGATCTCAGTAAAAATCTGTATTTGTGCATTCGTTAGTCATTAGATCGGGTTAAAATTATATCAACAGATTCGTAACATCTAATGTGTCATTTCATAGGCTGGATCGCACTTGTTACCTAGTGTGAGAGTTATTCTTTTCACCCTATAACTTCTGTTTTGGCCGTATATTTTTCATCTTCTTCATTTTTTGTTGTTCTTTTTGCTGGTTTGGTTGGTTATTTGTGCTTGTTTAGGCACCTGATTTTTTTTTAATATAAAAATTTTAGGAAAGGGGTTGACTTCACCCACGATTTAATGGCAATGCAAAATCTCCCTTCCTCCTACGTCATGCCAATGTATGCCAAGGCGAGTTGTCATTTACCATCAGACGTTTACTTAGACACCCAGGAGCTAAGATGCCTCTACAAGTGCCGCAATGGGGGATCAAACCTTCTCCCTATTAGTGAGAAGGTGCGGTCTCTACTGCTAAACCCATGGTTGATAGGTTTAGGCACCTGATCTTATACCTTATTTAGACAAATATTTTTTTATCTTTGCATTGAGTGGTTCTCTATGCTAATAATTTTAGCGTTTCTTAGGATATTTAATTTCAAACATGTATTATTTTTAATCGTTTCTTAAAAGGGTTAAAAGGTAAAAATACTTGTAAACTCCGGCTAACTTTTACTTTCATGGAGCCCACGCCTTTTTTTAAATGATTATTTTTCTTTAAAAAAAAGAGTCTTCACTCCTCTCTCTCTTCCTTCACCTTTCACCATTGGATCCACATTCTTTGCTGATTAAAAAGATGAGGAGGGAGATTCTCATCACCCCAATTTTGGATTTTTTTTAAAAAAATATTCATACAATAAAAATTAATTAGCTTAAGATACCGGGTGTTAAAAAAATATTCTAGATATTGGGTGTTACTGAAAAAATATTTTAGGATCTTGGTGTTGCAGGAAAAATATTTTTGAATACAGAACTAAAAAATAATTAATTTGAGATATTCAATGACAAAAATATTTCAGAATGCAACATATAATTTAATCAAAATTAATAAGAATATATAAAAAATTATAAAAATAAAAAACAAATGGATCCATCCTAAAATTGTGGTGACGAGCATGCCCCTGCTGCAGGGAATGCGGACCCCTTCACCGTGAGACCCTCTCTCCCCACTCCAAATCAAACATTATTTTCCTTTGACCCCACGTTCCCATGCCGGCTCTCTCCGATCAGCCCCACCGCAGCAAAGACTAGGCCACCACCAGCAGAAGAAGAAACAGCTGTGATCATTTGGTTTAGGTTTGTTTACAATTTTGCAAGCAAAAGCACTACGTTACAGTACATAACGTTCTGTATTCTTGTAGAGATTCCCTTTTTTCATGGTTTTCTGCTGCTGCTGCTAAAACTCTAAGGGTGAATTATTCTTGTAGAGATCTACGAAGTAATGTATTTTGCTAGAATTTAATAAGATGATGTATCTTTCACTGTATTTGATCCTCTGTTCATCAACCAGGTAGGATAAAAACAAGTGCCGACTTAAAAAGCTTCACGATTGTTGGAAAATTTTCTTATTTGACAATTCTGAGATCCTACATGTTGCAATTTTTCGACTTATTTTGTTTTTTTTCTTTTTATTTCTTTATGTTGCCGTGTGTTAAAAGCTTCACATTTGCACGTTTAATGAACTAATGAAATGCCAACTGGGCCACAAAAGTTGATTTGCTTTGAAACAATCTTTACCAATTATATTATTTAATGCGGACTCAATCCTTGCTAATTAGTGCTGCCTATTTGTGCTATCTGATTCGATTCAATCTCTCGAGTTTGCTTCCTGAGTTGCTGATTTGCATAGCGATTTTTCTTCCATAGTTGAAACATAGAAGGCGCTTACTCGCTAATCTGACATGGGTGAGTATGGCTTGGATGGCGATTCGACTGAGCATGGTAAGGCAACCACATCAAAGAATGGTTTGTGGAAATGCTGGAGAGAGGGCATCGCCGGTGGGAATGTCAGGACAGAGGAAATGATCTCTGGTTTGGATGGGTTTAAAAGGTTGATTGGCACTTTTGCACCTCGAATAGTTTTATGATATTTTATGATATGGTGCATGTTTGGAAAAAAATTTATAGATATTTTTACACTAACTATTTCTAAAAAATTCTTATAAATAATGAAAATTTATTTTCACTACGTGTGACTCAATAACTTCAGTTGTGTTTTTCTCATCACCTCCTCATATAACGAAAACCATCCCCCTAATAAAACACTTGAATCAATTTCGAAGCTAATCTTAATACATATATTGCTTCTAAGCCATATTGCTCTTTGTACAGTCCTCCTTCTAATACTAAGACTTAACCATGGTTAAAAACAAACTTAACTGATCATTTGAAAAACACTATTATGATTATAAAATGAGTCAGGATAAAAAAAGGGAAACGTGATAAAAAAAAAGAAATAAAATATAGCTTCAATATAGTTATCATGGTTAAAAGGATTTAGACTCATCTTTAACAAATTATCTATGATAGAAAAGAGAGAAACTAATAACTTATGGGTAATAAATTATCATACAAAGGTGCTTTGTATGTGTTGGTCTCCCAGGTGGGACGTGTGCTGAAATTAGATGTGGCTACTTTGAAACGTAAAAAAGGGCGATTTTCTCGGATTTGTGTAGAGTTGAATCTTTCTGCCCCTCTGCGACCGTTCATCCTCATTAATAGGAAGGTTACATGGATACAATATGAGGGTATTCATTCCATATGTTTCAAGTTTGGTCAATATGATCATGATGTAGTTCACTGCCCTCACCAGTTGGAAGATCAGTCATTGAATAAGGGGAATGGCAAGGAGTCAGGGAAGAGGGAGAATAAGAAGGGGGAAAATAAGGTGAATGAGGCTGGGACAAGATCAAGGCTGAGAGCAGAGGGAAGAGTAGGGGTTAAGAGGGAGACAACGTTGGAATCGAAGTATGATAACTGGATGCTAGTTCAATGACCTAGGAGGCCTTGTTGAACTGAGAATAATGCAGGGGGATCAGGTTTGGGCAGACGAGAGTTGCGACATAATATTGGTTTGAATATATGAGGATCTCGATTCAACAAGTTAATTTTGGAGTCCAATAATTTTGCAATAAATGAATCACAGAGTTCACGAGATATAGAGCCTCTGGAAGATGTTTCAAAGCGTGCTGGGATAGAGAAAGAGGAAGGTAAAAATAAGTGGTCGATTACAATGTTGCATCAGGGCTGTGATAAGGAGCAAGCAAAGAATAAAGTTGTTGGGTTAGTGAAGTTTAGGCCTGAGAATAAGATTTATGTGGAAAAACCAAAGGACCCAACTCAGAAGGTCAATCTCGGTAAGGAGATATGGGTAGAAGCTAAGGAGAGATTGGATTTGAGTGAGACAACAGGAATGGGCCGTAACTGCAATATGAACAACATCATTACGACGGAAGAGAGAATGATTTCAATGAAATGAAACTCAACCACTATCATCGCTCAGGCTGGAACCTTTGGGGATAATAAAAATACAGGAGTTGAAGTAGAGGAGGAAGCTAATGATGTTGATTTATTGGATGCAACCCTCGAAGCAGATAATCCTTGGGACCCGGGTGCTGAAACAGTGGGAGGCTGTATAACTCCTCTCAACAAGGTATCGAAAGAATTGAAAGATGATGCAATGGATGATTTGGAAGTAGCTAGTACTATCAGTCAGTAATTCTATTCTGAACATGTTTAATTATACATTTTTTTATGGATACAAACATAATGATTTGGAATTGTAGAGGGGCGGGGGGTAAGATGTTTGTTGGTTTGTTAGTCGATATGCGAAGGCAATATAGATTTAATTTTTTAGCATTACTTGAACTAAGGCAACAGAGTGTGAAAGCTACGAGTATTGCTAGGTGATTGGGATTCTAGAATATGAATATGGTAGAATCAACTGGTTTTAGTGGATCAATTTGATGTTTTTGGGATGACCATATCGATTTTAAAGTTACTTATAAAGCCTCACAAGTTTTGCATGGGATCTTCAATCAAGGGAAGGATAATAGGTGGGATTTGTCAATAGTTTGTGGCCATCCCAATTTTACCCACCATCATCTGCCGTGGCAACAACTGGATGATATTTAAGACAAAGGGGTAGCGAGTTGGTGTATTGAAGGGGATTTTAATGCTTTCACTAAAGAATGTAAAAGACTTTCCGTTAGTAAAAATAATATGAAACCTGATCTTAGCTTTGTACAGTAGTTGAAAAATAATGGATTAGAGGTGTTGAGATTCCAAGGTCCTGAGTTCACTTGGAGGAGGAACGGTTCAGCTAGTAGACTTGATAGATGTGTTGCAACTCTCGATTGGTTAGAACATTTTAATGAGGTATCTTTACTTCATCTTCCATGTTTCAAATTTGACCATTGTCCTTTACTTTTAAAAAGAAATTGGCCAGGTAGCCAGAGAAATAGATGTCAATTCAAGTTTTTTGCACCACAAGTAACTCATAAGGGATTTAGTGATATTGTAAAGAATTCTTAGAGAGGTTCTCGTAGATGGGATGTGTTTTTGGTAATGTTAATTATCGAAAGGCGAGATTAATTAGGAAGCTTGAGTATCTGAATCGTCTTGATGGTTCTCGAGTCCTAGAGGAAGAAAAGAAACGAGTATGGGTGAAGTTGGTGGCTTGCTTAGTTTAGGAAGAGATTATATGGATGCAACGTTCAAGCTGTAATTGGTATGCGAATAGGGATAAGAATAGTAAGTATTTTCATACAATTACAAATAGTCGAAGGAGAAGAAAGCAAGTTAAGGCCCTTAAAAAAGAAAATGGACAATGGATATATGACGAGGAAGAGCTGAGATAAGAAGGTACAACCTTTTTTAGGAATCTTTATATGGAGGATAATCAACCAGCCGATACAGTTAATTTTGGGGGAACATATCTAGTAATTCCAGAAGATAAGTTCAACATGTTGAGGGCTTTAGTCACAGAACAGGAAATGAAGCAAGCTGTATTCAGTATGGGTTCCTTAAAATCTCCAGGCCCAGATGGTTTAAATCTGCTTTTTTATTAGAGCTAATGGGAGGTAGTTGGAAAATCAATGGTGGAGTTAGCTTAGGAGATCTTTTGGAATCCAATGGAGGTTAAAAGAATTAATGGTACAAATATAGTTGTAATCCCAAAGATAGATGTACCACAGACGATTTGGGAATTTCGACCAATTAGTCTTTGTAATGTGATGTACAAAGTCATTACTAAAGTTATAGGTAATAGAATGAAGACTATTATGCCTTCTATTATGGCTCTGAATCAATGTAGTTTTGTGCCAGGAAGACAAAGCTCTGATAATATTATTTTAGCTTAGGAGATTGTTCATTCTATGAAGAAGACGCATAAGAAGACAAGGTTTATGGCTTTAGAAATTAACTTAGAAAAAGCTTATGACAAGGTGAAATGGGATTTCATTATAACATGTTTGAGGGAGTTGGGTATTCTACTAGAATATGTGGATTTAATTAAGTGTTTTCTGAATACCGCCGAAATGCATATATTGTGGAATGGAGAACCTAGTTTGAGTTTTAATCCTACTTGTGGTATACAACTGAGTGATCCTTTATCACCTTATCTTTTCATGCTAATCATGGAGAAGCTGGCCCATTTGATATAGACTGAAGTTATCTAAAGGAATTGGTTACCGTTTCTTCTGAAGAAGAGTGGTACTCTAGTGTCTCACCTATTCTTTGCTTATGATCTAATATTATTTGCTGAAGCTTTATTAGACTAGGCAGCGATTGTAAAATCCTGCATGGATGATTTATGTGATGCCTTTGGAGAAAAGCTAAATGAAGTAAAATCTTGAACATTTTTCTCTAACAATATTTGTCACAGTGAGAGGAATGAGATTGGGATATACTCCCACAGTGGACTTGGGAAAGTATTTAGGAATACCCATTCATCATAAAAGGGTTTCTAAAAGTACTTATCAATATATTATAAGTAAGATGGATGATAGATTGAAGGACTGAAAAGTTAATTCTTTATCAATGGCTGCCAGGCATACTCTTGTGTCTTTGGTAGTATCAACTATTCCTAATTATGCGATGCAATCTGCCTAGATACCTTCGATTACATGTGATGAAATAGATAAACGTTGCCGAGGATTCCTATGGAGGAGTACGAGAGCGAGTAGTAAACCTCATTTGGTGGCTTGGGGGACATTTGTTAAAGAAAACATGCAGGAGGTTTGGGGTTAAGGAATGCAAGAAAACATAATGAAGATTTTATGATGAAGCTAGGTTGGGGTCTAGTCAAAAGAAGGGATGCTTTGTAGGTCAAATTCATGCTGGAGAAATATCAATGTGGTAATGAAATCTTACCGTGCATTGGTTCATCAAAAGGATGATCTCAAGCATGGAAAGGTATAACAAATGTATGGGATAAAGTAGAAAACGGGATGGGATGGAGAGTAGGAAAAGGTCAACGCGTGAAATTTTGGATTGATGTGTGGCTACCAACCTATGGGAAACTTATTGAACTATGTATAAGACAGCTACCAACTAGTTTGAAAGAGGATAGAGTGGTTGACTATTTGATCCCTTTGGGAGGTTAGGATTGGGTAAAATTTAACTCTTTTCTTCCTAATGAGGTTCTACTAGATGTAGTTAGAAGAAATCTACATGAGAATCATAGAAGTAAGGAAGATGTTACGATATGGTATTGTTCTCATAGTGGGAATTGTTCAATCAAGTCAGCATATGAACTTATCAATAGGGAGTTCCCTTCGTATTCTCAGGGACTATGATGCAAGATATGGAAACTGAATGTACTGCAATACTGTAAGACGTGTTTATGGCTGGTGGCTAAATGGAGACTCATGACTAATAGTCTTCGTGCTTTAAGGGGTATCCAAGGAAGGGTAGATTGTAGATTGTGTGATGGTATTAGGGAGGACATAATTCACGCTCTACGTGATTGTAAGGTAGCTACCAGGTATTGGAATAAGGCTATTCCTAATGCCTTATATCAATGATTTTATGAGCTCTCTAACGTAGCTGCATGGATTGAATGGAATCTAAGCCAAAAACAAGAGAGTATGGGGGTGAGTTGGTCGATATGTTTTGCATTATTGTGTAGACAGCTCTAGTTGAATCGTAATGCTAGATTTTTTTATAGCAAGGTGGTAGGTACGAACCAAATATTGGCACAGGTATACGCCCAAGCTAGATGTGCTACTTTTAATGTATTTTTTCTGCAATTGGGTTAGCAGAGGGATAATTCATGGCAGGCACCATATGTTGGTTGGATTAAAATAAATGTCGATGGAGTGTGTAGATTGGATAAGAGTGTAGCCATTTGTGAAGAGATAGTGAGAAATCATGAAGGTGAAGCACTAGGAGGGTTCATGTTTAGCTTAGGAAGAGGCAACTGTCTACAAGTAGAAATATGGGCAGTGTTATTGGGACTAAAACATGTGTGGGATTCAAGCTAGAAGAAAGTAGTTATAGAAATAGATTGCTAAGAGGTACTAAAGCTACTCTCTATTAGATGGAATAATGATCATTCGGATGATGTGCTACTCAAAGAAACCCAAGAGGTCTTGGAACGAAGTTGGAAATCTTGTCTGGAAAGGTGCGGTAAAGATTCTTTGTAGCATATGCTTTGGTAAAGAAAGCTTTGGATCATCCTTTGGGAGTTATTAATTTTTGGACTCCCCCAGATTTTTTAAGAACTTATTAAGGGCAAATGTTGGCTCTTAAGTAGTATTGTGTATTCTCAATTGAAAAAAGAAAAGAAAAGGACATCACCCTATCAAAAGCAATCCCTTGATTGGCAATCACATGCAACAAAATTAACAACCATTGGGCCTTGAGTTTCCCAAACCCTAGAATATCATATTCCATCATAAGCACACCATTAATAGAATATTTCTCAATCATAAATCCTATCATAAATGTGACAAGTTCTCAAAACTAGATCTACTATTCAAAAGTCACAAGCAAGAACTTTAAGTCCTCCGACCTTCTACCAAAACACAATCAATCCAATACCAGTTTAATCAAAAGTATGACAACTAATTAGAGTATATAAAATAAATTCTAGCGTGGTAATATACAAGAATTCATCACATATATATAAAGGGGAAGGCTATACAAAGATTAGCTATGTAATCAAGTCTTTAAAGCCTTTACCAATGGTGCCCCAAAAGAACTATCAACTAATAATGCCAAGAGCAACAACCAAGATGAGACAAACATCTCAATAACTAAAAGTCACACTCATCATGTACAAACCAATATGTGATTGTGAGGTGTTAAGTGGGGTAATTACAAGTACACAGTATCAAGAGAAATTTACAAAATTCAAGATGTTAATAAAAACAAAATTTAACCTCTTACCACCCTTATACCCTCCTTAGATCCACTAACCGAACCCATAGACTAAGTTATCTATACATGGTGGCCTCACCACTGTATATTCTTTAATAGAGAATTCACCCACTTATATCCTCTATTATAACCCACCATCATCATTTGCTACCTATTACTACAAAATAATGGGGTTAAATAAGCATAATCCCAATCAAATCATCAAGATAAGTCACAACTCTAAATTATTTCATGCTTGTGTATGCTCATGCCAAGATTTTCTTTTCATAAGAAAATGTTCTAAGAATAATATATCATCAAAGTCATATTAAATCAAAAATATATTTATAATCTTCATGATTCAAAAGCACTCATAAACACATACTAGCTTGCACAATAAGTGGAAAGTAATCACTTTCCACTAAAGTAAGAGTACAATGCCAAAGTAGAAGTGAGCCTCATGCTCAAGTCACCAACACAACAAATCTACACAAATAATTTAATCACATATTAGATCATAAGCTAATTGAGTGGTTGGCAACAAACATAGAGGCTATAACTCCCTCTGGAAATTCAAACTCTCACCTTAACCATAATTTAATCAATCCAACGTTAAATTTAGTATCCAATAACTCAATCAAACCATCTAAACCAATTATTAACCTTCAATTACTCAAATCAATCAAAATCCTTGATTTACAACTTAATTAGGGTCCCAACCTCCTTAAAATACTCATTTGCACAAATCAAGCTTAAACAACAATAAATATTAAGCCTCAAATATAACTAATATTCGCATAACTCAATAATCAAACCTCAATTTGAACTATGACATTGTTGAAACTCAACAGAAACCTAACTCTAAAATCAAACCCTAGCTCAAATCTTCATATAACTTCAAATCCAACAAATCTAAATTGATTAAACTCTTAATCTAGTCCCAATAGTCCATTTCAACCTAAAATGTTCTATCAAACTTCACCCAAAAATCACCAAAACCCTAACAAAACAACTTCAGCCAGAGGAAAAGATAGAAATCAAGTCTAGATACTTATTTAGTGTTCAAAAGATGAATATACTCCTAAATGGTTAAAAATAAGGCCCTAGTAGAGCTCAAATTCTTTCTCCCTCATATTCCTCTATTTTTAAGCACTCAACTGTCCCTTTTATAAAATCGACGACATCACTACCTGTGAGGTGATTTGGAGAGTATGGGTGATAATGCCCACTATTACAGCCATTACCTAGGTGGCAATTTTTGCGTGGCTAGGAGGAGGTGGTGCTCAATATCAAGGTCTGTGTTGATTTGAGTGCCTAGGCAGTGGCATACCATCTCTTCATATTTTCTTGTGTTTTTATATCTTAGTTCAATATTTCTCACTCCCAATTATCTAAAACCTTAAATACAATAGCTAAGTTTCTCTAAAACCTATTTACTTTGTAAATCCATATCCTAACTTCAGTTTAAATCATTAGAATAAAAATTGAGATGTTACATTCTTGAGATATCACAATTTATATAGAAATAAATGAGCAATGGCTTCCTCTCAAACAAGACAAAATGGCCAGCAATCATTACTGTGAATAGGAAGTTTTAATTTATTTACGGGTATCTCTATTTGGAATACTCTAGGTCAATATCTTCCAAATAAATATTTTTGGAAAAAGAATTGAGTCCAAAACTCGCGTAGTCATGAATTCGGATGACAAGTTTCAAATTTCTATGGTCATTGTTAAGTTTCTCTTCACCTAAGTTTCTTGTCAAAGCTAAAATTTTCTTGGGACGTGCTTCAAGTCTTTATGGTTTCTGCTGTCATTTCTTTTCTCTCTTTTAAGCTTATCTTTCAATCAACCTTAATGCACAAATTGATTTCTGATTTGCTTGTGGGTTTTAGTAATGATCTTTTCTTGGTTCTCGCCGTAGCAGGTATCTCTATCTTCCAATGATAGTGCTGATTTGTGGTTCAGTCTTGCATGTTTATCAGACATACTTGTTTTTTGGGCCTTTAATCTTTGATATTCATCTCTCTGCTTCTGGTTTGGCCGTCAATTTTACGGCCCATTATTTCTTTCTATGTTCTCTTCTTTGGTGGATCTACATATTCCTTTATGGGTCACTTCATTTTGTAGTTTAATGTAACTGGGTTTGGTGGCAGTTGAACATACTCCTCTTCTTGGAAAAATATGATCTCTGCTTCGAACTTGCATTTGTATGTCATTCTCTTCCTTTTGGTTGTCCTATTGTTATTTATAGTTGTTTTCAAGCTCGGTATTCTCTGATGGATCATTGCTATATATTGGACTCATTGTTAGATCAAGGCTAATATAAGTTTCTAGATAGTTGCGTTTGGGGTGCTCTCTTAGATAACAAAAATAAGTCTATTTGGAGCATACAAGCAATAATAGAGGCAGTTTGGCCAAAATAAGAACATTTATCTCATTCAATTTGAAAAGAAGCAAGATCAGAAATTTACTGTGCATAATGGGCCCTGGGTGCTTGATAATGTTATTTCACGCATTGAATGGAAACCTAACCAGATTCTTGATGAACTCTACTCCCAAAAAAATCTGATATGGATTCAAATATAGAGTTTACCTTTGGAATATATCAATTTGGAAATAGTAGAATGTTTGGGGAATCTTTTTGGAATTTGATTCTCTTAAGGGAGAAACCATGAATATTTGCTTCTTACAAATAAAAGTTAAAATTGATTTTTCTCTTCCATTACCTTCAGTAGTTTTTGTTCAACTAGATAATGGCTAATGCATCTGGGTGGAAAGTAGATATGAGAGAATTTTTAGAATATGATGGCATTCTGGAAGGGTTGGACATATTGTACATGATTGCAACTTGGCTTCTCAACATGTGAAAAAAAATAGATAAACTTAAATAATTGTTCAAGGGATATGGATGCAAATTTGCCCATGAAACTCGCCCATTCTTGTCCCCGAGGTTCAACTTCGATTCAAGTACAAGGACAAATACAAGGAAGTCCCTTAAAATATGGAATCACAATGGTTTTTTTTTCTCTGTTAAAGATATTAGTCCTTTAAAGCTTTTCTATAGCACTACTATTGATGAAGGTATTCTCTTTGAAAGAGATGTTGATCAATATCATGCTAGTAATCAATCTCCTCCTTGGGTTGTTAAATCTCCTTTTGAGGTTGTAGAATATGAAGACTATAAAGGTAATGGACAAAAAATTTTGAATACAAATGAAAAAATAAGCTAGTAAAGAGGAAATGGCTAGATAATGCTGAAGATAATAGAGATATACATGTGAACAAATGTAATAATGTTAGCTACTCTTATCATTTGAACTGTTGGGGGGAAATGACAAATAGATGTGGATCTTACAATTGATTTGGTGAGCAAGAAACTTCAAACTCTTCAATCTCCTATTGATTATCATTAAATTCATTCTTCAAAGAAACGATTTAGATTCCCTTCAGATTTTGTTGAATCTTCTGAGCAAGTTCAATTCATTAATGAATTATCATTGCATTTATTTAAAGTAAAGAAGCTTCAAAGAACTAACTTGGAGACAAGCAAGAGGAAAAGAAACTTATCATATGGGAATGCTAATAATTTCCTTTATCCACCCAAGAAAGTTTTATGTCCCCCCTCATTTAATTCAGGAATCTCTGATTTGTTCTGGTCTAATGGATCCTCCTTTACCACCTTCTGTCTCTATTATGGTAATCACAACCTTTCAACCAATATTGGTAAATGCTCTCTACTCGGATCTCAAATCTAAATCTGAACCTTCGGGTGATATGGTTAATAATTATCTTTAGAGTCAAGTTGGTAGAAAAAGTCAACTAGACGCTACACTCCATTGATTTGGTGAATAATAGACTTTGTCAATTCTATTGTTCAGCACAACCTCTGAGGGCTCGATAAGCTGCCCCTTTATAGCTTCCTGGGGTGCCATAAAGTTTTTAAGTTGGAACTACGGTGGGTTTAGGAAGATCATGGCACTTCAACGTTTGAGAAGCAGGTTAATTCATACATGCCAGATTGTATCTTTCTATCTGAAACTAAGATAAGTGTTGCTACAACTTGTAAGCTTCTTTTGGACTTGTTTTATTACAATTATGTAGGGACAAATGCTATTAGGAAGGGTGGGGGTACCATTTTGGCTTGATCTTCTGATATGGTTACAAATGTTTTAGATATATATCCTTTCTTCTATCATTGTTAAATTCAGGGAAATGAAACTGCTCCTTCTTATCATGTCCTTTGTGTATGGCCCTCCTTGTTCTTCTCTAAAGTACATTTTATGGAATTAGATGATCTTTAAATCACATAAAATTGATAACCCATGGATATTGGTCAGATATTTCAATCAAATTTTTTTACACGAAGGATAAACTTAGTCATTCAAGTTCTACAAGTGAAATCTCAGCATTTCAAGAATTTGTTGGTGGTTGTAATTTGATAAATGTCATTCAATAATGCCCATCCTTTACATGGAGCAATAACATGAATGGTAATGATTTGGTTCTAGAAAAGTTAGATATGGCTTTTTGTAATATAAGCTGGTCTAGTTCTTTTCCATCTACTTATGTGTATAACATTCTGCTTGGAGCTTCAGATCATAGCCCTATTCTTTTATCTACTGAAGTGGTTTTTTCATAAGTAAAATCTAAAAGTTTGAGACTTATTAGTATAACTTCAAGGAATGTTGAGATTATTTCCTCTTGTTGGCAAAACTACGATTGGAAACTTGTCTCACCATATTAGGGTAGTTAAACAATGTGTTTTGAAATTTTATCCTCTGGCATTCCTTTGTCAACTCACCCACCTCAAGATTTGAGTTGTGTACTAAAGGATGCTAAACATGAGCTTGAGTTTTTGTATGATTGTGAGCTTAGCTATTAGGAACAAAGAGCAAAAATTAAATGGCATGTTCAGGGATAACAAAATACAAAATACTTCCATACTTTTGTCAATATGAGAATTGCTCAGAATATGATTAAATCATTGCAAAAGGATGATGGCTAATGGTCTGATGATCAACTTAAAATGCGTGGAATGGCCTTTTCTCATTTTCATAGTGCTTAATTGTTTATCACGTTCTAGATGCTAGAATTGCAGAGACCATCTTCCTGGTTTGGACAATTTTCCTATACCTTCTCTTGATGTTTCAAGTGTTGATATACTAATGTCTCCTATCACTCTATTGGAAGTTCATGAAGCTATCTTTTCACCAAAAAATAATTCTATAGGCCTGATGGGTACCATGCTGAATTTTTTCAGAGACACTCATCTTTAGTTCAGCAAGATATCTTTCATATGGTTTGTTCATTTTAGGATACTGCATATCTTTTGCAGTCTTTCAATAAGACTCATATTACACTCATACCAAAAATGGATAAGTCTCAAAGTTTTAGAGACAAGAAAAAAAAATGCTATTTCTAAGAAAAAACTTTCTCTTCTTGCCTATTGATGAAGGAGGCTTAGGCATTAGACCAACTCATATGGTTAATAGAGCTTAGTCTCATCTTCTAAACATCCTTCTCTTCTCATCTCTACTTAAAATGTGAAGTATGTTGATCTAACTCAACCCCAGATGATCAAAAAAATCATACAATGGATCTTGGATATGGTCAAGAATAGCCAAACATAAGGATAACATTCTCAATCATCTTAAATGAAAAGTGGGAAATGGTCTACCTATACCTCTCAACCACCATTTTGTGATGGTTGATGCTATTAGGATCAGTTTCTCCAAGGGCTCCTCAGGTATTAGTTGATCTCCTACTGCATAACTTTATGGTTGGATCAGTGGAATTCTCAACTAGTCCGTTCTTTATATCTTTCTAATGTTGCTAATACAATTGTAAGCACCCCACTTTATTTCTCCAATATTCTTGATCTCTAATTTTTTCTGTTAATAAATATGGGGATTACTCTTTTAAGGATGGTTTCTATTTAAGCATGAGACAACATTTAACTAGGGTTAATGATCCTTTTTTAAAATTTTTATAGTTTATGTCTCTTCTTGTTGAGTACCTTCTGTTCATATGGAAGCTTCTTCATATGGCTTTACCTTCTATTAATATTCTCCAAAGACACCATCTTAATGTCTCTCGCCTATGCTTGTTTGGTTATCATAAAGAAGAAACGATTAAGAACCTATTCCTCACTTGTCCCTTCACAAGAGCTGTTTGGTTTGAATGTTTTAATACCAAATTTGATTATCTTAGTTCTCAAGACATTTTCAATGGATGAAGAATACTCTCTTTCAATTGCATATGGATTATCATTCTCTTAAACATCATTTGTTTCTTAGCCTCTAGCTATTGTAAGGGAAATTCAAGAGACCCTGCAATTTTCATCTCTTGCTTTTGCAGAAAATCAGATTGTTCAAAAATTGCCTCTAAATTTATCCATGACACCTATTATTTGTAATGTATATAATGAGGGGTGGACTATAGTTCTTCATAGAATTAAAATGTGATAGGGGAAAATAGTTGTGTGCTATTCATGGGTTTCATTCCAAGGTCATCCTCTCCAATGTTTCAAATGGATTCAAGAAAATAAAGGAGATGCCTTATTCAACTATAAATGTTTGTGGTCCACCCTTTGTTGGATTGTGAACTCTATCTTCTTGTACAATGACAATCGTGGTCACTACAAAGTAGATTGTCATCTTTCAACTGTCACAACTGGATTAGGAAACACCATTATGGAGAACATTCTTTCTTTCTTACCATTATTTTCTTGGGCTAATAATGTTGAAGTTATTAACTCTTTTCTTACATCTTTTTCTGATTTATTTTCTTATCCATTGTTATTTAATGTTGAAGTTATTAACTCTTTTCTTACATCTTTTTCTGATTTATTTTCTTATCCATTGTTATTTAAGAATTTGTAACGTTTATCTTTTTATTAATATCGTTTACCTTTTTTAAAAAAAATATTTCTTTGATTCTAAATATAGAAACTAGGTAAAAAGTTTACCTCAGCATCAAATGTGAAATAGAAAGCATAATCATAAGAAATAAAAGAAAATAGTATGTATTCTGACAAAAATGATAATACTATATATATTTAGAACTCATACAACATTGGTGGAATCATCATACTGACATTGAATCCTAAATTAGAAGCTTTTCATCTAGAGCCCATAATAAGATCTCAATTGTAAAATGTTATAGGGCTTCATTCTAATGCCACTAAATCCCTATCCTTACAATATTTGACAGATATTGTATACACTTGTGATGGTACATTACACAAAAAGCACAATAAGGAAAAAAAGGCACTGTTGTCTTCACTGGAAGATTGGATACAAAAAGAAAAAACATACTCTTGTATTATACACACACTTATTACACCAATACACAAGAAGCACATGATAGATTGATAGGATAAAATTATGTCTCAAAGATATCAAATGACATTTCCATTTTATTAATCTTAATTGCACTTCATCATTATTCATTAATTTTTAACTATATAGAAACCACAGATAGTTTAGTAGACATTGAGAATAGTAAACATGAAGACAACAAGTCCGATTATAGTTGAACTTGCTCTCCAAAGGTCTCGACAATACACTGACCTCATTCCAACCATACTTCGATTCCACCACATCCTCTTATAGTAACTATCCAATTCATCTACCATATCTTTATAACATGTTTTGTTGGTCACAACATTTCTGCCAAGACCATGCACTAATGTTTCCACATTTGTATCACTTCTGAATGTGTGCACAGTGACTTCCTTCTCTACCAACAAATTAACGTCTTCTTTGGTGTGAATGAGAAATTCAAAGAGAGAGACATAGTCACGGACATAAGGCTAATCTGGGTAGTGGCATTGTTTAAAGGCCATGATGTTACTCAAAACACATTATGTTGTGTGGTATATTCTTAATTGTGGGATTTCCAAGCGGGCTTCAACCATTTTGAATTTGAGTATGCACGCCAAGCACAGAAACCAGCTCAAGATTGGATATTTCTGGAACTTTATGTCAAGTAAGTGCCTATTGATGACTTTCTTAAAGCTCACTCCTGCTTCTTGCAACTTTGTTGCAACCTTTAAGGGTGACCCTTTTCTGCATTGACTAAGATCCTTATAAATGTAAAAAGACCTAGTCAAATGAAATCCTCATAAAATGTGTTAGAATGTCAACATCAATAATAATAAACATCGTGTATCTGTGTGTGTAATTTTTTGTTTCGATTATGCTATTAAATTTTCATCAACAGTAATATTACAAATGGCTAATCCAGTGGTATGATTTAATTATGATCATATCAACAAAAATTCTAGGAATTATAATGCGCTCTTTTATATTATAAGTCACTTCCCACATATTTCACCTGGATAAAGAGAAACCTTAAATCTCATTAACTCTGTCTTAAAATTTAATAACTTTTCAACTTTACCCCTATTTATTAATATACACTACTATACCCCAAAAGTACAAAGTCTACACGACAGTAATTGAAAGGTGAAATTGTACATTCACATAAGAAAATTAATAATTTGACTTATAAATGGGATAAAAAAATATTTTCTCTATGAACTGAGGAGTATTGCAGTTATTAACAAATCATCAGAAACAGTAGTAGCATGCTGATAGACATGGTAGTATTTGAAAAATGTAATTCATACCTTATCAGATCAATGAAATGATGTGGTTCTTATCAGGGTCGGCATCAAGGACAACATTTTCTATATACCAAATGGCTAATCAAATATTAGGATTTAACTATGATAGTATCAGCAACACTTTCTATATTATAAATACCTAGATTTAGTTATAAATATTAATCAATTACACTACATATAATGTTTTAAATCTAACTATGAACATAGTAATGTTGGAACGTAACATGCAACATATAATAAGCAGTCAATAATTAGTCCTTGAAAATAGTAGTATAGACAATATAGTATTTAAAAAGTGCGTACCTAATCAAATCAGTGAAATGTTTTGGTTTATATAAGGGCTCGCCATTGAAATCAAAGCTTCCAATTTCTCTATTAGAAGAGTCACCTTTCATATGGGTAGCACAGTTCTTCATCAATTGTATAAACGTAGATGAAGACTTCATTTTTAAGCCAATGTCATTTCCAAATTCTTCATCATATTTTTTATAGGTACAAAAACAATCAAAGTAGTCGAGGGCAAGTTGAATAAATGTGGGATGATACTTATCAGTCTCAGGGACGACGTTATCATACAACTCCTTCAAGATGAACATTGGGATATGATTTTCAAGCAAAAGCAAGTATCTCTGGATATTCTTGTTCAGCCATGATTGTTTCAGTATTGTGTGTTTCTCTCCATTTTTATGCATAATCTCTTCTTCTGATTTTTTCCTTTGAATCCTCAAAAACAGCTCTACGATGAATACGAAATCCAGCAGCATCATCTCCATGAACTTTTTCTTGCTAAGATCACACAGTTTTTCTGCATAATAATAATAGCGTATGTTTTCTTGCTAACATTATTGTTGGCACAAGACAGGAAGAGATTAAGGTATCATAGTTTCTGCTTTTACATTGGATTAAGCTTTTCATGGCCATAGTGAAGAGGTCCTATTAAGATCAATTGAGGAGTGTAGGCAGATTCATTCAAATTTTGAAGATTGGATGGGACTCTGTGTAATATCCTAAATTTCAGGACAAGAAGCTTGGGACTAAGCCTGGATTAAGGGGACTACTAGACCCCAGTTTAGTGAATATCCTAGCGAGGCATGGTATTATTTCCCAAAATTATTTTATATCCTTGGATATTAAAAGGGAATATTATGGTGAGCTAAAGAGCTCAGGGGAAAATAATGTATAGATAAATGGTCATTTGACCAATGAAAGGCTAGCAGCCATTATTTCCCTATTATTGATGCTCAAAATAGTCAAATGTGGATGGAAATAAAGGAAATGGGCAAGAAATGGTTTATTTCGATAAATCATAAAATGAAAGGGCAAAATGGTAATTTTTCTAAAGGATAAGAAAAGATGAGTTTTCCCTAATATTCCCAATAATTTGAGTAGAATGGGAATTAAAATGGGGGAAATGACTACTTGGTAATTAATGAGCCTAGTTTGGTGAATTATTATCAAGGGAAGTCAATAAGTGGAAAAGCATAAAACTTTGATCAACCACTTGTAAGGTGGTATAATGGGCTAGTTGAGAGTAATATTTCTCTCTTTTGATCTCATTATTTTCAGTGGATAAAAAAGCATGAAAAGAAATGAATTGTCATGTAAGAAAGTTAAAGAAGTGGACTAATGGAGTATGGCCACTTAGATGATTCATTTAAATCATCATTTATAATCATCTCTTTCTCATTCTTGCGTGAATCAGAACTGAGAAGAGAGAGAATGAGAACAAGAACGAGAACGGAGAGAATGGAGGAGAGAGAGAAGAGAGAGAAATCTTCTAGTCACCGGAACTCTGTCGAAACGATGTCTTCTCTCCAAGTACCCTTCATAAACCTTCTTCTACTCATCCCGAGCTTCATTTCTGCAGTTTCAAATTCTCATTTGGAGGTGGTTGGTGTCATCTCGCCAACCGGAGTACTGCCAGAATTCCGAACTGAATTCAGAAGCGTGTAGAGGTAAGTGTAAGCTTCCTTTTGAACCTATTGGTTTGTCGTTTGGATGAGTATGGTAGGAGTTTGGTACTATTCATGTCTCATTCAAATAGTATTTTAATGGCCTAAAAGATGTCCAATGCTTGCCTAAATAGTTAATCATGTGATTAGAAGTAAAAAGGAAGTATTTAGGCAATAGAAAGGAAGAAACCGACACAACTCTTCTGAGAACTCTAAATGGCTGCCACGTGTGTGGCATGAGTAAAGAGTTGGAATTTCATCAATTGGATGATTCCATTGATTTCAGAAGAGCAAATTGTGTAGGGTTCATGTTGATGATGAAGTGAGAAAAGGCCTAGAGTGTGAAATGACCAAATTACCCCTTAAGGCTCTAAGTAAGGGCTGTCAAGGGTATTTTCATCATTTGGGCCTAAATTTGACTAATCAGAGGTCATAAATGGATTCTACATGTGAAATTATGTAGGATTGGCGCAGGTCATAATTTCTGATGAAGTACAGTTGGGCGGGGCTTCTAGGGGCATTTTGGTAATTTAGCATAATTGGGCTAAGTTATCCACTAAATTAAAACGAGTCTAGAATGATACATGTGTAGTGACTCATTTATTATATACTTAGAATTCAGTACTCGACGGATGGCGCCCGAGCTGGAGCAAGGACGATAGTTTGAGGACAGACGCGGAGTCTGAAAGGTAGTGAACTTATATTGCCTTCATGTATGTGATATGTATGTGTTTGCATTGTTTATGTGACTGCTTGATTGTTTGATGATTTTTTATGTTATAAGATGGCCATGAGTATGTTGTAACATAAAGCATGCATGAAGATCTCATGATATTGGCATGATTTTATAAATGGCAAGCATGTCATGCATCATATATATATCTTACATTCATAGTGGTAATGTTTTCTACTGAGATTCTCTCAAATCTCACTCCTCCCCCCCCCAACCATATAGGTATGTTGAGTACAGGTGAAGAATGCCTGAAGATAAGCGAGGAGGATTTGCCAAGGTGAAGTGAAGATCGTAGTGTAAGACACTACTATTTGTATTTGATGTAAATATGTGGTGTTTATGTGTTGTTATACATTTAATGTATATAAACGCATGTATGAAGTTTAGCAGAGAACTGCTTTAGTTTAATTAAAAGAGAATAACTCTAATTCCATTAAAAAGGTAAGTAAATCGCTTGCGTATACTCTGATGGTAATGAAATTAAGAGCCAATGAGTCATTAGTGACGTAATGAGGTTTGTGGAAATGATTAAGAAATATTTTACCCTTCGAAAAATCCTCTTTGCCTTAGGTTCAAATGCTGAGTTGAGAGCGAGGATTTATGAAATTTATTGAACGTTGGGTAGTCCGTGGTCAAATCCAAGTTCCACAACCGATTTTACTACTCATTTATACTCATTTTGGAGTATTGGAAATAAGGTGTCACACTCTGTAGATGCTCTACCACGTTGTGTTCAGATCTTGTGGTTCATTTTCTATATCAATCATAATGTGTTTCACCATCTCATAAGCAGGATTTGATGAGCCGGAAATGCTTGTGTGATCATTAGAAGCCATAGTAACCCAACCTGTAAGTGAAATGACGATAAAAATGCAAAAACATATATTCATATTAAAGTAGCTTCTGCTAAAGTCAAGCTGTTTTTGCCAAAATTACATTATGAAACCATTTTAGTAAAAATACATGTTGTCAAACAAGTTTTATTGTAGGTAAAAAATATATCATGAAAAACAATTTTAGTAAAAGTATGATGCCAATCACTGAACCAGTCGGGGTATTAGGTCAAAGGTTAGTGGGTCAAATCAAAGTCAAATCAGGGCTAGACTGGTGAGGAAGTGACAATTTTAGGGTTATTTATATAAAATTCTGAATAAAATATTTTTTTAAAAAGGTCAAACCGGCCAAAAACTGATTAAACTGGTCAAAACTAGGTCTTACCGGGGTTAACTACCAGATCGGATCGGTTGGACCACCAGTTGGCTAGTTTCTGGCTCAAATTGGCCAGTCCGGTCCGGTTTTCAAAACTCTGGATATGATTATATATGTCTTGTGAGGTACGTTGTGAGTCATATCATTGAGGAGTAGTATTTGGTTTACATTAAGCCTTGATTTACAAATCAATTTGTCTCATTTCATAACTAAAATTTGTGTTACTATTGAAAGTTAACTCATGTGATAATAATAACATGAAATATGAATAGTAACTAATGTTCAGAAGGCTTATAATGTAATTAAAATTACCTTTGCTGAGGAAGGTGATGGACGATGAGAGGTTTTCAAGAAATCTTGAGTGATCTTTTGTATAATTCTTTTTATTGATAAAGTTTCGTATATGTTCCTTAAAAATAGGAAAAATTGAAACCTGGTCCTAAAACCGAATTAATTACAATAAGGTCCATTGAAATAATTAAATTGCAGTGAAGTTTCAAGGGTCCTAAGTGCTATTAATTCCAAACATGAAAGTACAATTTTGTCCCAATGACAAGCTTAGAGCATCTAATGACAAGTTACATGGCAACTAGTGAAAAGCTTAAAGCAATCAGTGACAAGTTACATGACAACAAGTGACTACATAAAATATTAGTTCAAAAAGAAAATACAACTTACACATATAGATCTTCTCTTGCGTCAATCCTTTGTTGGTCGTGTATTGTCATCTACATTCTTTCCCATATATACATGATTACTTTCTCTATTGAATTTAATAAAATGTTATATTCCATCATCTACAAGGTTCACAAAGGTTGTTATATCATTAAAGGTCAGTGTGAATTTCATGGTAATTCCACTACTTTCTTTTCTAACAATTGATGCTACAATTGTTCTCAACTCCTCATATGTAGTTCTTTCATTTATAGTTTTTGTTCTAACGCTACCCCTAACATATTGCAAATCACTTTCTTCTCCATTTAGAAATTGTCACCCTATATGCAAGAAATATAATATATATGCATTCCCTATATACTCACCATATTTTTTATCACCCTACAGATCAAAGTTGTTATTGGCAACTACATAAGCAACATTAACAACTTTAGAATACTGTATTGACGATATATTTTGAAATCGCATAACATGGGTTATAAACACATAAAGCTTCATCATTTTCATTCATCTATGTCTAAGTACACGATAACATAGCACAATCTCCACAGTAACAGAGCAAAAATCCAAGCTGCCCCTTACACTCAATGAAACAACAACATAAATCATAAAGACAATATAAAATTAACAATCTTTGCACAGAAAGATGACATCTATGCCCAAAGACCCAAGCCTAACCAATTTCATACTAAAATATAAATTTTTCATATTGTACAGCAAAAAGGGATGGATAAAGTAGTTTGTGACAACTATTGAGCCCTGTATTAATGACACTATTGAAATCACATAATAGAAGTTATAAACACACAAAGTCACTTGTTGTCATGTAACTTATCATTGATTGCTCTAAACTTGTCATTTGAGCAAAACTATACTTTCATGTTTGGAATTAATAGCACCCAAGTCCCTTAGGATTTCATTACAATTTGATTATTTCAAGAGAATTGATTGTAATTAATTCTGTTAATTGGAACTTGGTTGCAATTTTTTCTTAAAAATATATTTAAAATTAATTGTTATTATTTATGCCCCTTTGATAAAAACAATCTAATTAATCAAATATGATGAGACAAACCCACTCATAAAATAATGCTAAATTACACAAAATTTCTTTGAACTTTGAACCATGTACAAATATCTCTCTTAATATTTAAAATTTAATAATAAACCGTCTTAAACTTTAAGTTTATGCAAATAACTACAACAATAAATTATATGCCCCTGAATTTTATTTTTATATATATTAAACCCTCTTCAACTTTAAACTACATACATATAAGTGAATAGGAGATGCACTTGATCAGAGCCTGTGGCTCAATTGCCTCAAACAAGAAGTTGTAGGTTCTAGCTTAAACGTGGCCAATGTGGTAAGTGTGTTGGGGGGGGTCTGCGTGACTCCATTTCCTGTGAGGACAGACTAGATTAGGGGCAATATTTAAAAAAATAAAATAAAAGAAAGAAAGAAAGAAAAAGAAAAAAGAATAGGAGACGCACTTAAAGAAATATTGCATCTAATCCTTTTGAGATTTAAAGTATAAACAGTTTTCATTTCACTTAATAAGTACACCTCTCAAAATTCGTATGTGTTCTCTTCTTTATACAAGAATGGTTGTTTCTCCTCTCAACCAACATCTTGCTACTTTCTCACTTTTTTTCATCTTGTTTCTTTCTCACTTTTTTTTTTTTTAAGCGAATAGGGAGACTTACTTTATTGTCAACTACGTGTATATATAGCTGTTCCTACTTGGCCCAAAAAAATCGTCCATCATTGTTTGATTTATGGAACGCTCTACTACGTTGACCCTCTGGTTGCATGGACTTCTTATTTTACTTTAAAAATTAGAAAGTTAAGACTTTGTTAACTTTGTTTTTTTACATACTAATTAGACCCTTATTTAATTTATTTACCTTTTTCCTATTTATTTCTCCATCACACTTAAATAATGAGGAGATTAATTGAGAGCACTTTAGTCAAAATATATTCCATCCCTCCAAAATAATATGAAAGCTAAATTTAGTACACACCATATATATTGAATATGGAATAAAATAAGGATGTAAATGAGAGTACCTTTATATACTTACCAAAAATATTAATAAGTAAAAACAAATATTAAAATAAAATATAGGGTTAAAGGGCGAAAATGCCCATAAGCTTTTCTCATATGGGCATCCAGCACCATAAACTTTCATTGGGTGCAAAAATACCCATAATCTTCTCCAAATAAAACAAAAATACTATTGTCGTTAAATATACTAAACGTCTGTTAATTTTTTTTTCCCGCCTCTTACCCAATCTCCCACTCACGCTTCATGCTCCTCTCTCTCTCTCTCCGGCAGCCCAGAACCACTGAGCTTCAGCCTCTCTCTCTCTCACGTCTCAACCTTTAGTTTCCTTCCACCATCAAACAACTTCCGTTCTTCACTGAGTATCACCGAGCCTCCACCATCGGAGAGTCATTGTCTTCATTACCCAGACCATTCCTTCCGTCACCAAGTCTCTTTGTTTTACACCTCCGTCCGAACCAAACCACCGCATCATCACCACCTTCAGTTCTCCTTATTACTTTCACCATTTCATCTTTAACGGAGAAGAGAAACCATTTCAGGTGACCTACTCCCACCAAGCATCACCATCCCTTCCTCAACTCACCACAGTCCCTCCTTCGTTCTCCATCAAGCACTATCGCCAGCTTTGGTTGTAAGTCCGGAAGGGTTCTACAACTTCCAGTGGCGTTCTCTGTGTTTTCCGGCTAGCTTATGCAGATTCCGGCCCCCATTTTCCGGCCCCAATTCTGGTAACTCTCAGTACCTCAACCAAACCAGATCGAACACCAATGTTACAGCATCTAGCAACCATAAATCCTCCATGCCACGTGATTTCAGCGTGATTCTGCATTTTCCCGTGAAAAGCTCCAGTTTCCGGCGACATTTCCGGCCACATTTCTGCAAGTGTTCAACTGTGGTTATTTAAGATACGCTTCACGATGTAATTCTTATGAATTGAGATCTACTTTACTCAACTTCTCCCTTCCTTTGCTTTCTTTTTTGCCTCCGTCACTCCTTACTCCATCGGCGTCAACTACGTCACCGTCGCCACCAACCTCCCACCTCTGTCTTGTGTCACCACCTTCCTCAAATCCCAAACCGGAACTGTTTAACTTGTTTCATTGATTTTGGATGGGTTGCATACAGTCCTTCATTATGTTGCTTCATTCTCAATTTTTTTTCTGTTGCTTTGGTTCTTGAGTCTTGACGATGAATGAGAGGGGGAGTAGAGATAGAGGAATTTTTTTTTAAAAAAATAAATTAATTAAAACAGTAAAAAAGAGCATGACAGATGAGATAATTCAATGAGTTGGTGGATTGTAATTGGACAATATATGGATGAATTGGTATTAGGTGATACTTGGATATAATTAACGGCAATGTCATTTTTTGTTCTATTTTGAGAAGATTATGGGTATTTTTGCACCTAATGAAAATTTATGGTGCTGAATGTCCATATGAGAAAAGCTTATGGGCATTTTCGCCCCTTATCCCTAAAATATATAATTCATTAAATGAATAATATAATCTCTGCTTTATTTTATATCATCTCCCCTTTCATTTCGCTCATTCTTCCTAGCAAACATATTAATATAAGTTGTGACAAAAATCACATTTCTTCAAACTAAATATTTTGGGAATATTTTTTTATTAGTTTGTACAGAAAACTTCTTCTAATTGTGCGTTTTTAGTTTAGACAAGGCTTAATATATACAATGCTTGTTGCTTATTAATTTGCTATCAATTTGATTTTGGTCTCTATACTTTCAAACTATAAGTTTTAGTCTTTTAACAAGTAAAATTGTTCAAGTTCTTATTAAACCACTAGACTAACATTTTAGATGAACAAAAACTTAAAAGACTAAAACTATGATTTGAAATTATAGGATTGAAACTAAAATGGAGGCGGATTAAGAAGACCAAATACTGTATTCACATTTTAGACAATCATTACGCAGGTTACAGAAATAAGTTCACCACAATACCCCCTTCAAGTTTCAACTTTGCCAAGATATTTTTAAGTGGCAATCATGTATGCCCTTCCTTATCACTAATACAAATGTGTGGTGCTTGGGTCGCCTCAGATCTCACGCGCATCTGCTTTATGTGCACCCCTAACTTCTTTTTTGAATTCCAAAAAAAAAAAATTTAAAAAGAATGGTAATGTAATAAACTTTAAGACATATACAGATATGTAACTTCCTAGTTGTTTTTCTCCAAGACTTCGTCCTCGATCTCTCTCTGACCTCTTCCTTGAGGGATCGGACTTAAATTCTCTCATTTTATTTATGTACTTGTTAATTTGATAAAATATTATTTATTTCTTTTTAAAATAACTTAGCTGTCCAATAAAATTAAATTAGAAGATTTAAAATTATCTCACCTCTCTACACATAAAGTTGGGTAGGACATTGATATGAATGTGTGGTTATATATAAAAAAAGATAAGATTTATATAATAAACATATATGAGGAAGATTTATTAAAGAGAAAATGATAGAAAATTATTTATGACGATTCGAACATGTATAAAGAAGACTGTTGAAATCACTAGAAGAGAATAGATTAGATAATATGAAGTTTTCTTAAAAAGTAGATAAAAGAAAAAGAAGAGATAAAAGACTGAAGAGGATGTCCAATTAGATTATTAAAGCAAATTTTTAATTCATATTATATATCTAAAGATTTAATTGCTGATAAAATATATTGACACTGTGTAAATTAAACTAGGGATAAGGGGAGTGCTGCCCCTTAGAGGGTGCCTCTAAAAAATGAGGGGCTTCCTAAATATTTTTTTCGTATTCCTTTTTATCATTAATTCTATATAAAATGAATGATATTTTAATATGTTCTGGATAAAAAATGAAACTATTTTAATCTTTTATGATTTTTTAAAGATTCAGAGCTCTAAATGAAAAATAAAACTGCTCATTTTTTCTGAAATATCTTTATCAAATTAGAAAAAATTGAAAATAGTTTTATATTTTTATCATAAAATATTAAAATATCACCTATTTTGTAAAATCTAATGATATAAAGGAAGGTGAAAAACACACACTTGAAAACCCCCTAATTTTTTAGGGGCATGCACCCCCTCCGTAAACTAGGTAGCCGACCACGGGGTGGGATAAAGGAGATGACGGTATCATTTTAGCAGCCGAACCAACAACAGCTACTCAGAGAAACTCTATTTGAGTCTGCGTCTCTAACTCTAAGATTAATCGTTTCCACATTAAAGAAATAGAAATATGGGTCATGAAAGAAGAGGAAAAGCAAGAAAATACAGAGCATGTGTCGAATGCATAGATGCAAACGAAAGAAATCACGCAAAACCCACTAAAACTAAGCTCTTATTTATTCATAGATGTAAACCTGGAACAGTTTGTTGTCTCTTCTCAGAAAATGGCCTCTCTCTGTGTTGTGTGTTGGATAACTAATTTCTATGACTGTGTAGAGGTAGAGAAAGGGAGGGAGGGAGCGGCTGTTTGTTGGAGAATACTGAAGACGACACCATATGCTCCTTTGTTATTATTATACAGATCCTTCTAAAATGAATAAATTAGTATTTTTCGTTAAACGAAACTAATAATATTAAGATTGAAGTATTAAGAATATATTTTAAAAGTTGAATAAACTAAAATGAAAGTTGATACAAACATAAAGCACCAACTAAATACTCTAGGCTTAAATATATGACAAATATTTATAGGATGACTATATATATAAGAGCAAAAAATTTGTGACCCCCAACAAATCCGTCGAAAAATTGTCACAAAAAAATATATAAGAAAGATATTTGTGATGCACCAATTGGCGCTACATTCGTGGCAAAGACATGAAGTTGTTGTAAATCCATCACAAATTTACTGTTTTTTTAAGTAGTTTATTGTTTTTAGCTTTTAAAAAATTAACAAAATGTAAGGGTCAAATCAATGAATCAAATTCATTGGTTACAGTTCCTAACATTGAATATAAAGAATTTTAAAAGAAATGCTTGTGTTTTCTATTTTTTTTTAATATGCAAGAAATGCTTGTGCTACACAATGCTTTAAGGTTCTGAAATCTGTATCGGTCATTGAACCGGTTGGGGTATTGGGTTAAAGTTCATTGGGTCAAATTGGAGTTAAATCAGGGCCAAATCAGTGAAAAATTGAATATTTTAGACTTATTAATATGAAATTATAAAAAAAATAAAAAAATTGATTTAAAAAAGATAATGAACCAAACTAGTTCACCAAACAGTTAGCCGGTTTTCGGGGCCAGGTTCTAGAATATGGCAATGCTCCATCCAAAGGTTTTTTTTTTTTTTGGATATAATAAGAATTTGGATCCTCTCAAAAGAAATATCAATCATCCGATTGTTGTGATCTAATGATTTTGAAGGGAGAGTTACAAATTTATTTTTAAAAAAAAGTTAAAATTTTACTTCAACACTAATAAATCATAATTTATTATTTATTTCGATCCATGGGATTTAATTGTAGAGTTAATCTTAATATGAGTAAGTCTTGATGTTTGGGATCCCATCAATAAAGCTAAAGCTATGATTCAACACTAATGAGTAAGCTTATCTTAATGAAAAGAAAATCTTTTGTAAGCTTCTCTGCTACCATATTGGCTTCTTTGGGCACAAACTGAAACTTTAATATCTAGTAGTTCCTTTTGCTCATGCTGACAATCTTATTCCAAATCGAGAAGTTTCTATGTTAACAGGAGGAGAGTTAATTCTATCAATAAGCGTATTACAAAGGAAAGCATAAGCTCGAAGGTTACAGCAAAAGCCTACAACCTAGACCCTACGGCCTCGTTTGGTACGAAGTATTAGGGGGTAGGGACTGGGATTGGGTCAGGGATTAGTCTAAAATCTATCGTTTGGTACGAGGGACTACGAATACCTAGGGATTGAGAGTACCACGAAAGTGGGATTGCTGCAAAGCCACCTCCCCCCTGGTACTGCTTTTTCAATCCCTGGATTGTAAATGTAAAAAGACAAAAATATCCTTATGTAAATAACTTAATAACAAAAATACCCCTTTCTCATTCTACCCTAAAACCCATCACTTTTCACAATCTGCGTCTCGCCTCTCTCCGTCTCGCCTCTCCGTCTCCCTCACCGTCGCCTCTCTTCCGTCTCCCTCACCGTCGCCTCTCTTCCGTCTCCCTCACCGTCGCCTATCTTCTGTCTCCCTCACCGTCGCCTTCCGTCTCCTTTACCGTCGCCTCTCTTCTGTCTCCCTCACCGTCGCCTCTCTTCTGTCTCCCTCACCGTCGCCTCTCGTCTCCCTCACCGTCGCCTCTCTTCCGTCTCCCTCACCGTCGTCTGCTCCGTTGCCATCACTACCGCTTTCACCCCCAATCACCTTTCCAGTATCTCGACTCGCTGAGAGGAATAGATAATCAAGTCTTGAAAGTACTGGTAAAGTTCTTTGTCTGTATCAAATTAAGTGTGTGATATGTTGTTTTATCAGGGTTCTCGAAGGGAGCCATGTTTAAACTACATGTACCAATAAATTTCATTTACTTTTAATCTTTTTTTCTCTTTTTAATCATTGGAAACATAGTTCAGAAGTCTCCTTAGAGTTAGTTAGGGCTTTGGCTAATCAATATCTCTGTAGTTGGTCTTGTAGGCTTTGGCTAATCAATAATATTCTGATTACTGGAAATGTGCAAGATGAGAATATATCATGAAAGTTGAAAATATTGATTTTTAAATGTTTATATCTAGTTTTGCCTTGTGAGTTTATCATTGTACTGTTTGAAACTGCTAGCTGGCATATAACAATGTGGTATCATTATTTATGTCAGCTACTAAGTTTTCTTTTTTTCTAAAGAAGCAAGATAACAGTTTAAACAATTAGCACTGGAGAGCAATTGGTTTCGTATGCAGATAACATCTACCTATGTTTGTTGAATGCATAGATCATGTTTGTTTAGCTGGAGGTGTGAGAGGATAAACTGTTTGCAATGTTAAATGTGGTTTTGTGATTGTTACATGAAGTGACGCAAGGTGTTTTAATTTCTTCATGTCTAAGCATAGGGTGGAATAGTTTATGCCTTTCTTCTTCAGTTATCCTTTAGTAGTTTTAGAATATCTTAGTATGCACTTTCTGGGCTTAAATCCAATCAACTCTAATTGTGTGGAATCTTTTGTTCTCTTACTGTTTTAATTGTTCTCTTTCTGGGCTTAAATCCAATCCACTCTAATTGTTTAGCTGGAGGTGTGAGAGGATAAACTGTTTACAATGTTAAATGTGGTTTTGTGATTGTTACATGAAGTGACGCAAGGTGTTTTAATTTCTTCATGTCTAAGCATAGGGTGGAATAGTTTATGCCTTTCTTCTTCAGTTATCCTTTAGTAGTTTTAGAATATCTTAGTATGCACTTTCTGGGCTTAAATCCAATCGACTCTAATTGTGTGGAATCTTTTGTTCTCTTACTGTTTTAATTGTTCTCTTTCTGGGCTTAAATCCAATCCACTCTAATTGTTTAGCTGGAGGTGTGAGAGGATAAACTGTTTACAATGTTAAATGTGGTTTTGTGATTGTTACATGAAGTGAAGCAAGGTGTTTTAATTTCTTCATGTCTAAGCATATGGTGGAATAGTTTATGCCTTTCTTCTTCAGTTATCCTTTAGTAGTTTTAGAGTATCTTAGTATGCACTTTCTGGGCTTAAATCCAATCGACTCTAATTGGGTGGAATCTTTTGTTCTCTTACTGTTTTAATTGTTCTCTTACTGAAACTAGAGAAGACTACTTGGGTTCAAGTAGAGTAACTAAAGAGATAAGGCATGTTGTTATTGTTTTTGTATTTGGTCTCACTACCAATAAACTACATGAACTGAAGGTTTTGTGTAAATCAAAAGGGAATGACGTTATAGAGGCTTGTATGCCGTGTTTGAATCTGAAAATTTAATTTTAATATTCAGATGGCTGAATTGTACAGATTATTATTGATGTATTTTATCTCTTAAAAATATATATGTCCCTAGTAATCACAATTTCTACATTTTCCCTTGTAAACTCTTATATGGTTGTTTACACAGTTATGACAATATCTGAAGAAAAGAGAACCCAGCTCTACTTGTTACTCTTGTGGCAGAGCATGGCTCAGGAAATACATTGGTTTTATCTGTGTGTGAGTATGATGCTCATGTTAAGGAGGCGACGAATCATTCATATACCTTACAAAAGGGACTTTATCGCAAAGAGATCTTATCTAAAGAGATTAGTGTGTAGTAGTGATGTAGCATGTTACAACTTACTTAGAATGCCTAGGTCGACATTTGATAAGCTATGCTCTATGCTAACAGATGTGGGAGGTCTCAAACCTAGTAAGAATATGCTTATCGATGAGCAAGTTGCCATTTTCCTTCACATACTAGCACATCATGTGAAGAATAGAGTAATACAATATAACTTTCATAGATCAGGAGAAACCATTAGTAGGTATTTCAATTCCGTTCTACATAGTATGATGAGGGTCGGACATATTTTATTCAAAAAAGCAGAGCCTGTGGCAGAAGACTCCAATGATGATAGGTGGAAATGGTTCAAGGTAAATATATATGTTATATATTCATTAAAATTTGTATAAACATACGGATAATTTGTAATATTTTTTTTCCTATTTGACAGCATTGTTTAGGAGCATTAGATGGAACTCATATTAAGGTCAGAGTTTCTGCTTTGGACAAGGCAAGATACCGGAATAGGAAAGGAGACATAACCACAAATGTGCTGGGTGTTTGCTCACAAGATGGCTATTTTATATATGTGTTACCTAGTTGGGAAGGGTCTGCAGCAGATGGAAGGGTTCTTCGTGATGCCATTAGTAGGACGAATGGCTTAAGAGTTCCACAAGGTCAGTATTACTTGGTTGATGCTGGATATGCCAATTGTGAGGGATTTCTTGCACCTTATCGAGGACAAAGATACCACTTAAGTGAATGGAGAGAAGGGCGATATCCTAGAAGTGCACAAGAGTGCTTTAATATGAGACATTCATCAGCACGAAATGTCATTGAGAGGTGCTTTGGCGTTTTGAAGTTACGGTGGGCTATTTTGAGGAGTCCATCATTTTATCCCATTAAGACATACAACAGAATCATAATTGCTTGCTGCCTCTTGCATAACTTAATTCGTCAAGACGGCATAGATCCACTTGAAAATGAAGTAGATGACTTGGATGTTGGTGTGGATAGGATGTACAACCCCTCAATTCAAAACATAGACAGCTCTAATCAATGGGCTACTTTTAGGAACAATCTTGCTAATGAAATGTTTACTGCTTTTACTTCTCATAGAACATTGAGCTGAAAGAGATGTGTGTTTTGTATAACATTGAGCTGAAATGTTTATTTTGTATTCATATCATTGAGCTAATAAAATGTTTACTGCTTTTACTTCTCATAGAACATTGAGCTGAAAGAGATGTGTGTTTTGTATAACATTGAGCTGAAATGTTTATTTTGTGTTGATATCATTGAGCTAATAAAATGTTTACTGCTTTTACTTCTCCTTTTATGCATACTTTTTGTGTTTTAACATGTCTTACAGTTGACCAACATGTTAGAAAAATCTGGAAAGTCAGATATTCACAAATGGACAAGTGCAGAGGACGAGTTGTTAATCCGTTTCATGCTAGAATTGCATGAAAAGGGTGAGCTTGTTAGTGAAAATGGTCTTAGGCCTGGTGTCTTGAACACATTGAAAGACAAATTTCATGAGACAATACCTGGATGCCTTATTCAGGCCCATCCTCATATCCAATCCAGATATAAAAAGTTAAAAGCCCACTATGGTGTGGTGACTGATCTTCTCAACTTATCTGGGTTTGGTTGGAACTCTGAAACGAAATGTGTGACCGCTCCTAAGACAGTCTGGGATGAATATATAAAGGTAGATATGATTAATTATATTTATATATATATAGTTTATTGTTAATCAAATTTACTTAGTCCTTATGTCAATTTTATGTAATGTGCTTGCAGGCTCACAAGGGTGCTACTAAGTTCAGGCATAAGTCTTTCCCTTATTATGAGGAGTTCAGCCTTATATTTAATAAGGATCGTGCACAAGGTAAGGAGTCTGAACAATATGACGATGCCGTTGAAGAGATAAATAATCAACCTGGTTTGGAAGAGCACAATGATGGGGACATACATACATCCCATGAGAACAATTTGCAATCTGAGCCGACTTCAAATGAGCAATCGCCATTTGAGCAGACTCCTGATGAGCAAACTCCATCTGCTGCAAGTGCAGGCTTGAAAAAGCGAAAGCGAAATAATTCCGATCGTGAAGACTTTCTACTCCAAGGCATGGAGAGAATTGCTCATACATTGGCTGAAGGCTTCAAAGAGGCAAGTGAGCGATTAGCGATGTACATTAGCAAAGATGAACGTGAGAAGCGTATTGAAGAACGAGAGAAGCGTTTGGATGACATGAAGGACTCTCTTTATACTGATATTATGCAGGTTGAAGGACTTTCAGACCAACAACGAGATTCAGCTTATATCAAGTTGATGTCCGATGAGAAATTGTTGATTGCATTCTATGGCACGCCTCAAGAGGGAAAAGCTCGTGTACTTCGTCAAATGATAGCATAAATATTTTAATTTCTACGATTTATGATTTAACTTTATGGTATATTTTTTTCATTGATTATTCATTATGCACAAAAAATTCTAATTATTAGACTTCTGGTCATTTCAATATTAGATATTTTTTTATTGATTATTCATTAGTCTTTTTTATTCTACTTTTTCATGCAACAAAATGTATACTACTTTTAAGAGACGGTACAAGATAGGCAGATGGAACCTTCAAGAGATACAAGTACAAAGAATAAATAACATATTTTGAGCAAGCATTATCCTTATATGAAGAAATGAAAAGATATAAAGTACGTCCAAATTTGGTGAGTTCCAACACTTGTGATGGCCCTATTTTGGCAAGATGGTAAACTAACATATGCTGGTAAACTAACATATGTTATAGCTACTAACTCAATCCTATTTGGATTAAGGTGCTCTTGAATTCTGTATCCAAAATTATAAACTCCAACTAACGACAAATATAATAGCTGTGAACAATTTTTACTCTATTTTCTAGGCACAGTAGTTAGATAAGGTGTTCAATATATGTAAAGAGATATCTGATGTGATGGAAATCACAAAGTTATTTATGATAAAGTTTGAAGCCAGAAAGAAAGCTTCATGAAATTTATGCTCATTTTTGTCTACAATTTTGACAGGTGACATACACTTCCCTTCTAAGAGCACGTACTAAATATGGCTCTCTACATGAAGTGCAACAATGCTTGTCCATATACCAGGATATGCGCAAATCAGGGTATATGTTAGCCTGGACTTCAATCCTCCTCCGGCGCCTTCTGTAATTGAGGCACAACCGACCAAACAAAATCATCATCGTCATTGTCGAATCCTCTTCATCATCATTTTGAGCCCAAGGTAATAAAAACACAACCTTTGACTTGTTCTTCGGCTTCTTCGTTCTCGAGGTCATGCTTGAGTAAAACCCCATCATCCAGATCTGGGGCTGAGAGATCCCGCAGATATTACAATAGTGCTGGCCACAGATGAACCAGAATGATCCATTCTAGATTCATACCTGGTAATCCTTGGGTGCCCACCCGAATCGCCAAATTGTGGGCGATATTCGCTCTGGCAGTGTCTTCGGCGAGGAATACTTTCTTGAAATCGGCGTGACGGTTAAGTAGGTTGTCGGATCCGTTCCCGCCGGAATGGGCAACGACCCATTTGAGCGATGTCCCCAAGAGTCTTCGAAGGCAACAGGAACATGGTGTTCTGAGGCTCTTATGTAATGAACAGAGCCAGTGATGCCGTTGACCACCGAGACAAGAAAAAGGAATACGGAAAAAGCTAGGATTCTTCTTGACAAAATCCTCCTCTAGCAAGTCCTTCCCAGTCTTAATATCCTGCTCATTGGGTCAGTCCACCGTCGACGAGGGCACGGATGAAGTAGGGTTGGAGAGGAAGATTGGAGAGGTACGGTGGGCTAAGGAAAAGGGAGGAGTTTTTTTTTTTTTTTTGGGTTTATAAGGACATTACAGTCTTTTTATAATTTATGATTAATTATGAAATAAAATTGCTTAAAACAGTGCCTCCAAATATTACCATGCACCAAACACAATTTAAAATATTAATCCCAGTCCCAGACCCAATCCTAATCCCTCAAAATTCAGTACTTCCTACCAAACGAGGCCTACTATTTTGCATGAGACCACACTGTTGAGTTTCTCTCATTGTAATTTTTTTTTATTTTCTACTCATAATCTCATACCTATTGTTTGATTAAAATAATTTATAGTTGTGATTCAATCTTTTATAAAATCATTTCTATAAACATAAATAAATAATTTTAAACTCTTAAAATATTATCTATACCATTTATAATTACAATCTATAAAAACAAACAAATTTTAATTTAAAAAATATAATAATAACTTTATAAAATATTAAATTTAAATCATCTATTTTATTATTTAAAAATGAAAATGAGATGATGAGAAGATGGTGAAAAAGAAAATAACTCCTAATAAACTAATGATGGCTTCAAAAGTGATTTTATTTCTTTTTTCAAAAATAACAAAAAAGCCCAAAAATTGTGAAAAGCCCGGAATCCCGTTGTGGCCTAGGTTCTGTTACCAGTTCATTTGTTAAGCGGGGGGACGCTCAGCGGAACCGACGAAGGATTAGATCAGATGGACGGAGCCGTCGTTGGCGGCGGTGAACGGAACCACTGGTGGTGGGCTCTTGTAAGTGCGACTCAGTTCGGATGGGGCATACGTTCCTACGCCAAAGGATTTGCCGGAGATTCACGACTCATGCCACTCAAGGCATTCGCCGTTGCATCTCTTTTCGTCGGCGCAGCCGCCTCCGCCTCCTTCGGTGTCCTTCAAGCTCACGGCATCTATAAGGTATCATCTACCTTCCTCTCTCATAGAATGTCTCATGGCTTGTTACGATACAGTTGCTGGAATTCCGGTAATCTGGGCGATCACGAGATTCTGCTTTTTATTTTTATTTATTTTTGGCTGGTGATTTCAGGTAAGAATCTTGGTACATAGTTGATACTTGTGTTGATTGTTTGTTATGAGATGCACTATAGTGGAAATGTCTGTGTGATGTAGATAAGTTAGCATGTGTTTTTTAAGACGTTGTCCGAAATGTAATGAAGATCGTAAATTGTATCAACTTGCTCAGATTTTCAGCTAAGGGGAATTTTTCAATCTCAATTCTCCCTTCTATCTACGTTCTTCTTTTCTATTTGGTCCCTTATTAGTGATATCAAATTTTGGCATTCTTTTGGGCCGTTTCTGATAACGCTTGTTACCAATGGTGATGAATACAAATGCTTAATTCCTGACCACGGAGGACATGAACAATAGGTTAATCGCTTCTATTCTTCCGAGGTGATGTGAATAATTGAAACAATTATCTTGTTTGCACTGGTCAATAACAACGAGCTATTACCTGCAGTTTCTGTCACAAGAAACTTAGAATTTCAGTGGGTTTTGTATTTAGAATATACTGACCCAAAGCTAAGGCTCTCTCAATTTAGCAGTGAACTAAGCATAGCAGATAGGACACTTACAAGCTCTCAAGAGAACACATAAAGTACATGATTTAGGAATAAGAATCCTAAAGGTTTTCAGAGCATAATAAAGTTTTGCTCAAAATTTGTGATTTAGTGCCTGTTTGGATTAGTGGTAGAAGCTACTTTTCCAATGTGATTTACGGTATACGAGATAAGTTTGTGTGAAAAGTTTTGTCTCGACACGTGAACGTGCTTCTTAAACACTAACTCAAACAGGCCCTCAGTGGATGAGCATAAAAGGCAATCAATTGTATATCTTGAACAAAACTGGATCATTCTTCACTAGCTTGTGGGTAGGTGAAACAAACCCTGAGGTCTCATATAACCTTTTGTTATATTGAAAAGGCCTTGGGAGCTGATGGAATTACGTAGGCCAATTTTTCATTGAACTGTACTGAAATTACTGTTTAAAGCTATACTTTTCCTATCTCTTTGCTTTCGTGCATCTAAGTTCTGTTCTTTAACTTGAATGATATCTTGATTTCAAACCTTGCTTTGCATGTCTTGTTTAAAGCTTCAAACGTGATTCTGAGTTAAATTTTTTAATTTCTTTCATAATTAATTTATACCTTGCATATATCTTCTTTAAGAATGTAACAAACTTACACCTAACACCCTTCCTTCATGGTTGGCTTATCCTTTGATTAAGGCGTAGCAATGGTAGCATGGTGACAAATAATACAGATGTGTACTCAAAAAATGAAGCTAGAACTGAGTGTAAAACAAAAGGAGGTCAACTAGGTGACTTGATTGTGTTTATTAAAGAACTGTAATATATTGGTGTAGTTTATCAAGAATGCTGGGTGACAAGGGTATTCATGTTGGGGTTATTATGATAAGGATCTCATAATCTGTGCATTAGGAATTTATTTTTCGTCGCTAATCCGTTGGTAATTCCGTGTCTAATTCAATGTTTTTTTGTGGTGTTTACTGTCCTTTATATCAAAGATAATGTTGACAAACTGGCTGAAAACTGAAAAATATATAAGAAGCAACTGAAATGGCTTTCTTATAATAGAAGCTAGGTTGAGCTTCTAGTTGATTGATCTTCATCTCGCTTAATCCTGAAGTAGTGTCTAATTATCTGTAATTCATTTTATTCTTCTGTTTGGGAACCTGTAGTGTCTTACTATTCATTTTTCTCTGGTTACAAGAAGTTGTCCAATGCTCTGTTGTCTTTCTTGGCCTTTTGGCACTGGTGATTGAAGTAAAAAGGAAAATCAAATTGTGGGCACTCATTTGCCTTTTCTGACTTCTCTTTTTGGCATAACTTTTTGGTATAGTACTACGGACTACTCCTGGTTTGAATGCTGCTGATGATCTTATTATTGGAGCTGGAAAATAGTGGGAAATGGCACTTGGAATTAACTGTGTCCCAAGTGGCCATGTCTTCACATTATCGTCGTTTATTTTGAACCATTCTTAGATGTTTCATACCCTCAAGCATCTGATTAATTTAGTGTTCTTGTTTTTTAGGTGGAAGATGTCATGCAAGTGGGTGCAAATATAAGAACAAGACTAGGATTACCTCCACGGGCACAGGATAAGTAAGCATTCTATTTTCATGTTGATATTGAAATTTTGTTAAACTTTTTTCCCATTGTTTTTGGCTAACTGCTTATTGAAATGATTAATTGTACATATTCAACAACTATTGCAAAAAGAAAGAAGAAAATATTGATATATCAATAATCTCCCTCAGGGATAGAATGCAAAATACATTGAATGTCTTATTTCCAAAATCTTATTTACCACTCATCTATGTGGTCTGAAGAGCGTGCCCAAAAAAATTGTGACGGCAGTTTGTGTTTGAAAATTGAAGTTTCAATACATACACATAAATTTCATATTGTCAGTGTGTAAAAATAGAACTTGTTACAAAGGGGGAATGGAGTATGAACCATGTATTGATTTGGAGAGGGGGGGGGGGGGAAGCCAGCAAACAAAAGAGAATGAATAAGTTGTTGTTGTTCTGTTCCTATTAGGAATATTGTAAACATAGCATTTAATATTATCCTGTAGGGAAATTATTGTATAGGTGTGTGCCTATGTAGCAACTATTAAGGCTAGCAGAAGGTAGTGGATAAGCATGTCAAATAACATCATATTAATATAACACACATGGAGACTGAGTAGCTTATTTCCTTTCTTGATTACCTCCTGGGCTTGTTCTTTTTTGTGTTTTTGTCTGTTCCTGCATGGTCTTGTGTGTTTATGGTGTTTTTTTCCTTCTTTTTGTAGGTCTTCAACGTAGTGATTATTGCATGTTTCTCTGGGTAGAGAGATTTGGATGATTCATGACTAAAAGATTCAGTCATGACTTTCACTGGTAATTGGGTGGCTTTTTTCCTCCTTTACAGAACGAAGGCCTCAACTATAAACTTGCCTCACAAGGAACCTTGAATTGCTAATGTGCCATGCTCGTCACCATACTTAGCTCAACCACTGAATGCTTGTTCGATGCATTGGGTTTAATTGTTGTTTTTCTCAAATTTTGCTCTTAGACTTGGGCGTAAGCAAATTTGATCAATTATGTCTTCCATCGCTTAGTTAACTCAGTTTACTCTCGCAATCTAGTAATTATATCATCTATCTATTAATACATAAAATTTAATCAATTCAGTTTACTCTTGCAATCTAGTAATTATATCATATATCTATTAATACATAAAATTTAATCAATTATTAATGATATTGCTCCTTGAGCTACATGATTTGGTTTACGTGGTGTTAAGCATTTCATCAAATTTTATTGATTATTATTTCTAATGTATTTTTTCCCCTTAGCTCCCCCCCCCCCCCCTCTTTTTCAATTCGTTTAGGTTTTCTTTGTCCAACTTCTTATGATGCTTTGTGATTGCTTTCGTTATTAATATATTTTGAATTTCTCAAAAAAAAAAAAAAAGAGGAATATGAATCTGGAAATATGTTTTATTGTTTATGACTTATAGTTAGGATCATTCTTGTACGTTTTATCTTGAACAAAATTTAACTTAGATGAAAAAGTTGTCTATTGTGATAGGAGTAGGTTGAAACATTAAAATAAAATAATAAAATAATTTATATGTCCAATTCTAATTGAAAAGAAATGCATTATATAAGTTCAAAGGATAATTAATCTATAAGTTTTTGTAGTTTCAACCAATTTTTAATTAGGTCTCTATAGTTTTTGTCTTTTTAGCAAGTCATTGTACTTTCACCTGTTTTCAATCAGGTCCTTATAGTCTTTTCCTTTTTATTAGGTTATTATTGTTTCACTGAACTTTTAAACAGGTCCTTGTAGGTCTTTTTGGATTTTAACTTATTAATTTAATTAAAATTTAAATAATTGAATAATATTAAAACATAATTTATGAATAATAAACTTAAATTCATAATTATATAATTCAAAAAAATAATTAATTAGTAATTCTTAATTAATTCATTATAATATAACAACAATTGTAGGATTAGTATTTACTAATGAATATAAAATATATAATAAATTGTAGGAAAGAATATGTATAGAAAAATATTTTATGCCTATATTACAAGAAATACCTGTAGATCCAATTAATATAACAATACCAAAACAATTACAGAAAGAATTGGACAATACAATAAATTATCATGAAGGAAGATCAAGAAGAATAGAAACAAATGATCATTTAAAACAAAGAATATTACGAATAAATACTCTTCAATAATCAAATTTAAATATAAATATAAACCCTCATAGGTTGAGTATAGATAGTATAACACCAGAAACTAGTAAAAAGCTAATAAGAAATTTAAGCTTAAATAGGGACAATAATTATCAAAGAAATATATTAACAGAAATACCAATAACTTCAAATTTGGCAGATATAAAACCAACAACTAGAAGTTTAATGCAAGAAAATATTAGGGAAAATTGCAAAAAAAATACCTTTGGGGAAAATTAATTGACAAATGCTACCACGTATGCAAACAAGTTTTCGTTGTGTGCAAACAATCTTTCGTCGGGTGCAAACAATCTTCCGTACGAACGTGCAAACATATTCCGTTGTGTATAAAATATCTTTCGTATGTGTGTAAAATATCTTCTGTGGTGTGCAACAAATCTTCCATGGTAGCATTTGACAATTAATTTGCCCCAAAGATATTTTTTAGCAATTCTCCCAAAATATTATAAGATTGGAAATTAAAAAAATAAGCTTAATGGGTAGAAGTAAAAGCATTAATTGATGAAGAGAGAGAAAGAAGTTTAATAGAATTAGAACACATAAAGAATACTTTAGAAATAGCGGAAGAAGGAGTAAGAACAAATACAATAATGAGATTCAATAAGAGAGACATATTAGAAGTAAAATTATGGGTAGAAGAGAATAAAAGAAATTATCAAATAATACTAGCTAAAGATTTTTTTAAGCAAAGTAAAACCTTCCAGAATACAAGAAGATAGGATAATAATAAATATCAACTATCAAACAATTGTAATACCTAAGGTTTTAAATGAGTAATAGAAATAGGATAATTACATTAAATTATTATGTAAGAAGGGATCAAAAAATAATAGTACCAGATGCGGATAGGAGTTTTATAAAGTATATAATAAGAAGAATAGAAAAATTAAATCAAAAGGATAAAGATAGATTAAAAAATGCAATACAAAAATAATTTACAAAATTTACAACAAATATATTATCAATCAATATCAATGGTAAGGACAAGAGAAAACCTAAAAAAAATACTTCGAGAAGAAATTAAAATTATTATCAAGAGTGTAAATGAGAAATTTATATTATATTTAATTTTAATTATAAGAAGTATAGATCAAGAAAATATCATATCTTAGTAGACACAGGAGCAAATCTAACTGTAGCAAAATATAATATATTACCACTAGAATTATGGAAAAAGAAAAACAGGATGCTAAGAATGGAAAGTATGGGTAAGGAAATTCAAATGATTGAATTACAACAACAGCAACAACAAAGCCTTTATCCCACTAGATGGGGTCGGCTACATGGATTGCACGACGCCATTGTGCTCTATCAAAGACCATAGATTTCAATATATTATTAATTAAAATGTCTCTCTCAATGGCCTCATTAAGCGTTCGTTTCGGTCTTCCTCGACCTCGTTTGACAGGACTCCATACTGCTTGATCAACCCTTCTCACCGGAGCACTCAATGGCCTTCGCTGAACATGTCCAAACCATCTCAAATGATTTTCTACCATTTTTTTCTTCAATAGGGGCCACTCCAACACGATCACGTATATAAGTGTTACGAATCTTATCATTTCTTGTATGGCCACACATCCATCTTAACATCCTCATTTCAGCTACCCCCATTTTATGTTCATGATATCCCTTTAAAGCCCAACATTCACTACCATATAGCATTGCTGGTTTTATAGCAGTGCGGTAGAATTTTCCTTTTACCTTATTAGGTACCTTACGATCACAAATAACTCCCGTAGCTTTTCTCCATTTATACCATCCGGCTTGAATTCTGTGATTGACGTCTCCATCCACCTCACCATCTTGTTGTATAATTGATTCCAAATATCTAAATTTTGTCACTTGCGGGATGACATGCCCACCCAATTTAACTTCCACTTCACTTTGACTTTGTCTCTTATCAAATTTGCAATGCATATATTCAGTTTTGCTCCTACTAAGACGAAAACCTCTCAATTCCAAAGTCCGCCTCCATATCTCAAGTTTGGAGTTAATTTCTTCCCTAAATTCAGCCAACAGCACTATATCATCCGCAAAAAGCATGCATTTAGGGATCTCCTCTTTTATAGGTTCAATTAGGACGTCTATCACTAGGTTAAACAAATAAGGACTTAAAGCAAATAATATAAATAGTTAGATAGGACAATATGAACTATTAATGAAAGAATTAAATCAATATAATGAACCATATTGTGATGTTATATTAGGATTAAATTTTTTAGAATAATATTATCTAATACATATGGTAAATAAAGCTCTAATATTAACAACACCTTGTAAACATGAAACATGTGGAATAAGAATAGAAAGACCTTATAAGAGAAAAAATGAAAAGTTTCAAAGAAAAATAAATGACAATGAAATACAATTTTTACCCAATAATAATTGTGTAGAAATCCAACACATGTTAGCAACCCTAGCCATAATAGAAGTAAAAACTATAGAGCAAAGACTATTAGATAATTATAGTAAAAATCCATTAATACATTGGGAAAAGTCTAAACCTCTAGCAAAAATAGAATTAAATGATTATAGTAAAGAAATAAATTGTAAACCGTATCCTTGGACTGAACAAGATAAAAAAGAATTTATTATGCATATAAAAGAAATGAAAAAAAAATGATTTAATAAGAGAAAGTAGGTTAGAATATTCATCGCCTACAATAATAGTAATAAAGCATAGTGAAGAAAAAAGAGGAAAATCAAGAATGGTAATAAACTATAAACAAAATTGAATGAAATAGCAGTAATGAATAGATATCCTATACCAAAAATGGAATTGTTATTCAATTTGATACGAGGAAAAACAATATTTAGTAAGTTCGATTGTAAGTCAGGTTTTTTAAAAATAAAATTAGAAGAAGAAAGTAAGAAGTATACTGCTTTTAGTACATCTGAAGAGTTATATGAGTGAAATATCCTACCAATGGGATTCCATAATAGCCCCAGTATATTTTAAGAATATGTAACAAAATCATTATTACCTATAAAAGATTTTGCAATAATATATATTGATGATATACTAATATTTTCAAAAAATGAAAAGGAACATAAAGAACATTTAGATTAATTTATGATATTAGTAGAAGAAAAAGGAATAAATATATCACCAAAGAAAGCCAAATTGAGAAAAACAAAAATACATTTCTTAAGACAGATAATATCTAGAGATGGAATAGAATTACAGGATCATATAAGTCAAAAGGTATTAGAATTTCCAGCAATTAATAATAAAAAATATTTTCAATCATTTTTAGGATTAGTAAATCAAGCCAGAAATTATATACCTAATTTATCAAAATTAACAACAAAAATATCAAAATTAGCTGGAGAAAAAACTATATGGAAATGGAATAAAGAAACTTAGAAAATAATAGAGGAAATAAATATTTTATACAAAAATTTACCCAAATTAACCATACCATTAGAAAATAATATTAAATGGATTATATATACAAATGTCTCTAATAATTATTGGGGTGCAGCTCTGTATTTTGAAGATAAAGATGGAAAAGATAGAATAACAAGACATACTAGTGGGAAATTTGATGAAGCTCAGAGTAAGTATCATTCTAATTGGAAAAGAATTCTTAGCAATAAAGAAAGCAATAGAAAAATTTGAACTATTCATAGTAAATACAAAATTTACAATAAGAATAGATAATACCCAAGTTAAAACTTGGCCAAGTAATGGAATAAGGGATGGAAAGTTAAATAATAAAATGTTAATTAAATGGCTTAGTGATTTGTGTGATTATGATTATGAAATTGAATATATTAAAGGTCGAAATAACCTTATTAATGATTATATGAGCAGATGGATCCAGTAAACAGAAATAATAATCATAGCCCAATAAGCAGGGTTATGGACAACGAAGAATCACCACTAATAATCAACCATCTTGTAATGAAGGTGAATATCCTTGAGATGAATATAAATCTTTTAAGTAGCCAGGTAAATAATAGTATTCATAACTTATCAAGTTTTGTTGCTAATTTATCTGATACTATAAATGATTTATATGCTGAACTTGAGGAATTGAAGAATAAGAGGGAACCTAATAAAAGACCCTCAATATCTAAGAAGAATAAGATCAGTAATGATCAAGAACCACCTATAATAGGGTCATCTACCCAAACTAGGTTACCCACCCAAAAAGAAATAATTAGGTCATCAAAATCCAAAAAGAAATGATCCTATAAGGGGATTACAGGGTTTATGTTCTTGTAGTTGTATATTATAAGATAAGAATTTCAGTTATGTCTCTAGTAGGAAATGAAGGAAGACTGTGCTGTTCTGATCTGAAGAAGAAATGTTTGAGCTCCTGGTGTGGAGTCTCTATAGCAGTATCTATGTATGAAAGAGGATATAAATCCTTCTATGACCCAGATCACTTGTGGTCAAACTCTGAAATACTTATCTTAAAGTGTATGGCTAACTATGAGTTCATAAACCCTATCTGCTTCCTTGTGGTATTAGAGCTTGAGGTGAAGGATGAAACAAATCCTTAATTCTTGTTTGCATAATATTGTGTTAAGTTTATCACTTTTTGTTGGTTTTTAGTTTATATTAATTGTTATCTGTTACTTTTTACCTGTTTAAGGTTATAGTTGAGTAAGTTGAAATGATTAAAACATTAGAACCAAGGATATATGAGATAGAGATTAATAAACTACCAGAAAGTTCTTATATACATATGGAAAAAGAAGAAACTTGTAATTTCACTCCATTTATGATAGGAGGAGAAGTAGATAATATATGGAATCTAATAAATTAGACAAATATATATTTAATGAAACAATTTGGGTCTTATATAAACATGAATATAGAAAATATATTAAAAGTATATACTATAGATGAAGTGTTAGAAAAAGTCCTAGAAGAAGTGAGTATAAAAGTATTACAGGAACCGCCAAAATATAGGATAAAAAGATTAATAGAAATAGCTAAACCAATAGAACAGAAAATATATGTTATAAAATCTGAGTTAAGGAATACTACAAATGAATTAACATATATAAAGGGAAATATAAAACAAATAATTACCTAAATTATTGATTTTTCTAAACTTAGCTTCAAATTCTATATCCTTTGTTTTTAAAGGTGATTTATGTTATAATTCTTCATCTTCTTTTTTTTCTTCTTTCTTCTATCACTCTTCTTTCTTCCATTGCTCTTCTATGTCCAGCATCTGTATTTATCTCATTCCTCTACATATTTAATTTTGCTTCTTCATTTAATGTATTTATAGTTGTTACATATTGAAATTCTTTTCTTATTTCTTCTAAATTTGCTTCCTCCTGACCCATTAATTTTTCGATTTCATCTTCTTTCATATTGATGTACTTATTATGGTTACATGACTATAGTTACTTTTCTAAATTCTAGTTACTTTTCTTTAAGAAATCTCCTTTTTGTGTTGTTCGTCTTCTTTTCTTCAAGGAATTTTTTTTACTGTCTACCTTCTTTTTCTGATATTTCTACTTTCTTCAGGGAATCTCTTCCTTTTCTTATTCGTCTTCTTCTGCCGACACTTTAAAGCAAGCCTGGGCCTAGTGGAATCCTTTGTTCTTTTTCTACTTTTTCCTGTTCTTTGCAATAATAGCATTCATGGTTTGGATATTCTCATAAAAAGTGACATATTTTTTGTCTTGTTTCCTCAGTGTTATCCAGCTTGTTACTCTTTATTTTTTTTCATACCAATTATAGAAAATCCTATTGTTTTTAGTGATTTTTCCAAGGGAATATACTCAAGTAAAGGAACTCGTATTATATACCCATGGAATTTCATCTCTGGATGTTACAATTATGTTCATTTTCTGAAATATGATGTTATAGTCTTGAACTCTTATATTTGAAATTGTATTGAAATTCTTCACCATCTTGGGTATCTTCCTTGACCTCTGGATCATATTCGATCGGCTTCTTTGTAGTTCCCAATCTGATAAGATTTATTGGATTATAAAATTTGTCTAGGGCTATTTCTGCTATGGTTGAATAGTATCTTATAAATACTTAGTGCTGAGTTACTATTCCAAAATAAGTCTTTACAACTTCCTTTATAAGTGATGGTAACTTTGTTACTTTCTCTATGCTTGTTGATAGATATATAGTCTGAATTAATCCATAACTATACAATATCTTTACAATGCATGGAGGTGTTCCTAAGTAAATAATGACTTTATTGAAGGCAAAATGGGATACATACTTAATAGTTTTATGAGAAATGATTAATTGGTTTAATTTCTATACAATCAACTTATAATAATTATATTACTGAGATAGATCAAGGATATTTAAAGGAGAAACTTTGGTTGTTGAGGTTTTATAGGTCTTGGACTTCTTTTCTTTTTTCTTGCTCCTTTTGGGCTTTTTGGTTTTTTATAATTTTTACTAAAGGGATTATTTCTTTTCTTGGGCTTATTGGCTTTTTAGATTCTGATGACCCACTTATTTTTTTTTTTTTTTGGTGGATGATCCCGTTTGGGTAAATGACCCTATTATAAGTGGTTATTGGTCATTACTAATCTTATTCTTCTCAGATATTGAGAGTCCTTTATTGAGTCCCTCTTATTCTTCAATTCCTCAAGTTCAGCATATAAATCATTTATAGTATCAGATAAATTAGCAACAGAACTTGATAAGTTCTGAATTATTTATCTGGCTACTTAAAAGGCTTTTTGGATTTTTATAATTTCTGCTAAATAGATTATTTCTTTTCTTGGGTTTATACTGTTATAGAAACTCCACACTTGGAGCTCAAACCTTTCTCCTTCAGATCACAAAAGCATAACCTTCCTTCATTTCCTATTGGAGACGTAACTGTAATTCTTATCTTATAATATACAACTACAAGAATATAAATAATGTAATCCCCTTATAAGATCATTTTATTATAATTCTATTTTTTTAGAAAAATTTCTTATTTTAATTCAAATTAAAATAATTAATTATATAATTAAAAAAATATTAATTATTTTTTGAATTATATAATTATTAATTTAAATTTATTATTCGTAAATTACATTTTAATTTTATTTATTTATTTAAATTCCAATTAAATTAATAAGTTGAAATCCAAAAAAACTACAAGGACTTGATTAAAAATCAGTTGAAACAATAAGGACTTGATAAAAAAAAACCTATAACGAGCTAATTAAAAATAGGTGAAAATATAAGGACTTAATAAAAAAAAAAAACATATTACGAGCTAATTAAAAATTGATTGAAACTATAAGGACTTGCAAATTAATTATCCCTAAGTTTAAATACTCAATTTTTCCAGAAGTAAAATAATAGTTTTTGCATAAAAAAAAAATCCTAATTGATATTCTGCTCGTTTGGAATAATGATTGGAATATTTAAAAATAGTTTTTCAATTATGATTTACGGTATATAAGGTATATATGTGAGAAGAATATTATATCGACTTACGTGTATAAGTACTTATAAGCTTTTCAATCGTCCAACCAAACATTTCGATTGTCTCGACAAATCAATAAATTATTAGTAATTAACAATATATAATTATAAATTTATAATACATGTCAAATCACTCAATTCATCATGAAATATTCATCTAAAGCTATCCTAGCGCCTTCTGCCAGATGTCATGAAGGTGGTAGTTGTTTCACTTGATGTTGTGTAGTAGTTGTAGTTACGTGTGGAAAAGTTTTGTGGGATAAATCAAAGTCTTAATTAAAATGATCATATCACCTCAGATAGTTATTTTTTAAATTCTGAGCATGATAGAGATGAGGTTTGGTTCCTGGCCAAAAAAAAAAAAAAAAAAAAAAAAGAGATGAGGTTTGGTCAGCGGAAATTTATTAATTCAAAATTTATATTATTATATTTAATACTTCTAAATAATTATAATTTTTATAATACTTTATAATAAATGTTATTTTCCCTTAAATCTTTTATTTTAATTCTTCCTTCCCTAAACTCATGGTTCTGCTTCAAGAACTAAAAAATCCTTAGTTTCGTTGATTTTCTATTTTTAAAATTTTTTATTTTAAAAAGTAAAAGATTAAAAATACTTTTTTAAAAAAAAAATTATTTGATGATGATTTTTTAATTATGTTTTATAAACTTTTTTTTTCTGAAAATAGAAAAATAGAAGAACTTTTATATGTTTTTTACTTTTTATTGTGCAAAATCTTTTTCCCAAAATTGTGTACAAAGCGGAGAACAATCTTTTCTTTTAATAAATTTTATTCTTAAATTAAGTGTCTGGTAATTATTTTAAGCTAATATTTATATTTTTAGAAAAATATAATTTTCAGAAAAATCATCTGAATAAATTTGGGCTAATATAAATTTTAGTTGCTTAAGTTTGCTCTCATTTTAATTTTAGTTATTAAAATTTTAAATAATAGGTTTTGTTTCTTACTGGCCAAAATGATCTAAGGTTTTATTAAATTATAGAAATGAAACTTAAAAGAATCAACAATTATAATTTAAAATTTTGAGAGAATAAAACCAGAAGGAGGATAAACTTGAAAAACAAAAAATGTATTTCCCTTATTTTTTATTTTTTTCTTCCCAAAACTTATAATACAATTTTATAAAAATATTATATTGAATCTAATAACAGAATCTACATCCTCCCTCCTATGTATAACAGGGTATTTTAACTAATTCATCAAAAATAAAAAGAGATCAGTAACTTATTAAATTTGTCATAAATTAAAAATTATTTTCACTTTCACTTTTATTAAAAAACGTGTTTAAAAATTTAATAAGTAAGAAAATTAAAAATAAGTATTAATTATATAGATAAAATTAAAAAGTAAATATTAATTTTTTTATAAATTTTTAAATTAAATTATTTTTTTTAAAAACGCCTTATATTATAAAAGGATTTCTTCCTACATCAAAATTTGAAAGATCGAAAATTTTAACCTCCTTTTATTAAAACGGCATTTAAAATTTGAATGACCCAAATTTCGCCTTGCTTTTCCCTTCGGCAGTTCGGCTTCTTCCAAAGGCTGTTTATGGTTTTCTGCCATTTTATGGATCTTCAGTAGTTCGGTGTCCCTGTATTGTACATCACACCGAAATATTCTTTTTCCTCCGTCGCCAACGGTGGAGCAACCATCGCTGCCACCGCCTCCGTCCCCCTCGCTCTCACATACTCTCTCCGGTTTTCCAGATCCGCATTATAAACTTCAAAACTCCTGGTGTTCTGGTTCTCTCTCATCTTCCATTGGCGAAACTCATTGTGAGTCACTAAATTTCTCAAGAAATTCCGCCTTTTGCCATATTCAATACGAAATCTCTGCGTTTATAATGCTTTGTGTACATTTAAAATGACAGTGTCATCGAGCACACTCAATTTTTTCAGTATAATTTTCCCTTAACGTAATACGGATTTTAATCTTTACTTTTGTTAGTCTTGTGAACGTAGAGGATTTGGATTGCTTCTAATTCTGTATATTTGGTTTCTGTATATTGAGGGTTATTAACATTAAATTGTAATGTAAAGGTGTTGGGAGAGAGTTATGATTAAAGACTTTTGCTTTTTAAATAAATTTATAAATCATTCCTAATCTAACAGCTAACATCCCTCAATTGATTCAATTTAAGAAGCCTCAACTAAGGGTATCAAATTCCTCTATCTTCCGATGTACAGGCGTTGTTTGAACTTTCTTGATTGTTCTTTGAATGTAATGTCTGCTATCAGCTTTTAGGGGGAAAAGAAGAAAGGAGTATTTCAAAGCAATAGATTAATTTAGCCTTCATCAAAATTAAAAGAATGCCAGCATTTCCAGCATTACCTTCTTTCGTTGTAAATCTTCCTGTTTTGAAATGATACACCCTTTCTTGGTGAAATGATGCACCTTCTTGTTTGTAAATTTCCTTGGAAGCACAAGTTTAGTATTTTGTGCTTTATTGAAGCTCGAGTTGTACAAGAGTTTGATCTGTCAACTATAATATCAGGATCCTGTATTTGGCTGAGGTTTGCCAAGCTACTGACTGTGCTTTCAAAGTAAGGCCTTCTCTGAGCTTTTTAGCCGAGTGGCCTTTCTACCATTTTTTTTAATGAATGAAGTATTGTTTAACCCCCTGCCCCAGGAAAAAAAAAACAAAGAAAGAAAGAATGAAAAAGAAAGAAAAGATGAATACCATAAATTTCTTTTACTTTTCTTCATCCAGGGAGGCCTATATTGCATCTATTTGAGATTAGTTGGTCTTTTTATGTAGGCAAAAAGTTCTACCCTGTTCTCATTAGACATGCCCTTAGATACCCAAAATTTGTACACATGGATTATATGGCACAAATTTCCTAGCAGCTATAGGTTTTTTATGACAATTTGTTCATAAGGTATCAAATGCCAATAGCTTTGTCTGGTTGAAATGTTCTCCATTCATGTGTAAATATATCTTGCATTGAATTGTTTTGATTCAACAAGTTTTATTTATTCTTTAGTTACATAGAATTAGTAGGTTCCCACTTGTGATTCTGCTGTAAGTTTTTTACTCTAATCATATTCTTGTCTCTTTATTTTGCAGCGTTCCTGTTTTCTTTTGTGTGTTTCTGAAATCTGATTAATGGCATTGGGATTGTCTTCTGTGAGGATTTTCAAAAGCCACCGGAACCACCCAATTGTATCACACACAAGTGCTGCAGCAGCAGCAACAAACCTTATCCCACTAGATATCAAAACAAATTGTCGTCTTTGCAATTCCATCTCTGTAGGAAGCCATCCCTGTTTTCTCCCTTTGATTCGGGCACGACAACCGATTACATGCGCTAGAAAGACTGGAGGGCGCGGAGGCTCTCAACCATCAAGAAAATTGATGCTTGAGCTAGCATCCATGGTTGCATTGAATCTCAGTATATTACCGCAACCGTTAAATTATCTTATTGGAGAATTTTCCCAAAGAGATGGAAATGGGATTTTATTTGAACTCCAAAAGGTTCTTAGAGGGGGAGTTTTGAATGGATGGAGAAGGAAAAAACAATCAAGTGGAAAACTATCGTGGTTTGTTTTAGTATTAATCTGTGGTATGGGTCTGATGTGTTGGAAAATTTCGAAGTTAGACATGTTTCTGAGGGTCTCATGTTTTTTCCTCATTGGACTTTCTATGATTCAGCTGTGGCGAAGGAAAGGATTCAAGGAATGGCTTTTAGGCTTTCTCTTTGGAATTGTTTTGCTGAGTTGTAAAATAGGGAAAGAGGATATGAAATTTTTGGTAGAAAGGCTTAAGATTCGTTCAGTTGCTCAAATTGTAACAAAACATGGAAATAGAAGTAAAAGAAAGTGGGGGAAAGCGTGGTAAAGTAATGAAGGTATGGTATATTTCCTTGTACATTTCATTTTGCAGTTAATTAAGAACTGCATTTTTTGTTTATTCAACTAGGTCATCATTGATTTCTCCCTGGTGGATTTTTTTGATGTGTGATTTATATATATATTTTTCCTTTGATAGGATGTGATTTATAATGTGGTTGTGTTTCTCTGTTGTGATTTGAAAATGTTTCTCCCTTGTTTGGTTTAGTTTATGTTTATGTATAAGCCCGATGCACGTAAATTGAAACAAAACTCCTCCACATATTTACCTTGTAGACCATAAAAGCTAGCACTTTTGGAGGTTCCAATCGCTATTCCAAACATATTTATGGTTACTTTAATCTTGATCAACATTTTCTCTTGTACTTGGTTAGCTGTAATGAAATTTGGATCTTGAATATCTAATGCAAATTTTGTACTATGTCTAATGCAACCTAACAATGTCGTGTTTTATTAGTTGTGGGCGGATGAGACATTTAATCATCAAATTGATCATATCCGTCCATTTTTTTTGAGTTTGATTCTAGCTCATTCCTCATGCAAACATATTAAAATACTGATTTGGAAGCTTGTAAACAACTTGGGTTTATTGAAGCCATAGCCCATACTGATTGGATTTAGGCTATAGATCAGATTGAGGTATGGAGGGGATGATCATCCACTCCCAGTGAGATATCTGAAACCAAAGGTTTAGTACACCCTCTATTGCTTAATATAAGTTATATTTATTTAAATCGATTAGATTAAAGAAATTAGTTAAATTAGTTAATATGTGGTGTATCTTCTAAAATATTTTAGTTATCTTCCTCAATTCCCTCATTTTTTTTCTTAATTATTTATAAATTATATTTACTTAAGTTGATTAGATTAAAGAAATTAGTTAAGTAAGTTAATATGTGGTGTATCTTCTAAAACACTCTAGCTATCTTCTTTAATTCCCTTATTTCTTTTTTTTTCTTAATTATTGATGAGGGAGGAGTATCATTAAATGATAAATTAAGAAAATATTAATAAATATAAATAATAATTATTATATTTATGACCAATATTAACTCTACAAATACTTCAACAGAATTACTGATTAGGTTGCGAATCTTTATCATTCATTTAGAGAGAGCATGCAATGTGCGGATTTCATGGCTAAACAAGCCCATAATTGAGTCGTTCCTCGCTAATAAGAAGAATATTTGCTTAGATATTTCCTTTTGTTGTTTTGACTTCTTTTATCTTGTAACCCAAGCTTTGAAGCATTTTGGAAGGTTATGAGGATGCAAAATGAATTCATGATTCATCAACCATGGACAATGAGATTTTCTATTTGGAACTTCACATGGGCGTTAACGTCTACTTATTTAAATTATTATAATTGCAAATTCATTTCCTATATTATTTTAACTATATTTTTCGCATTATATGAAATTTTAATACTCAAAATAACACACAGGAATCTAATTGCCATCATTACAATTTAATTACAGTACAACAAATGGTTGATGAATTAATATCTCGATTTAGCTTGCAAAAAAAAAAAATCTCGGTTTAATTTTACTTGTTTTTATTTAAACCATAATGTGACGTAGAGGATGTTCTTCATTTTCTTACTCAGATATTTCAGAAGCATCAAAAGAGATTGCCGGGATCACCTTCACATTTAGAAAACAACTATAAGCTGACATCAACCAAATTCCATTAGAGCTCAAGGGTACTACTCAAAACACTACCCTGAGCAACCACTTGAGCTGAGTCTGGTGGATACTTCCACAGTCTAGCGCGCTAAAAAGAAAGTGAAAGGCAAAAAAAATACAAAATCAAGATTCTAGAAATTCATGGTCAAACAAACAGTGAAGCTCGAGTTCACCTGAAGCAGCACAATCACTAACACTTTGTACTTGGCTACATCATAGTTAAGCGAATGTAAAGTAGCCTTTGTGAGCTTTTGTCTGATTTCAGCAACGAGATTATATGGACAAAAGCCAAAATAATGTGCTCTTATTGATTAACTTTAAGCTCCCTGCGCTTGTATCGGACCATCACTTTTCCCTTCACGCCAACAACCATGGCATTCCAGTCAATCTCAGGAAAAGGTGAGACTAACTCCAGCTCAAAATTCCTCAGCAAATGACTCCAAATTGCCTTAATCTGCAAATATGCAAAGGGCTCGCCAAGGCATCCATGCCTGCCGCCTCCAAATGAGATGTAAGAGAAGGCCCCGGCCACCTTGTCCTCTTCCCTTCCTGGGGTAAATCTATCAGGATCATACCTGTCAGGGTCCTTGAAAACATGAGGTAAGCGGTTTGCAAAAGCAGGGGATGTAGCAACTATATGACCCTTTGGAATATCATACTCTTTGCCCTCCCTTGTTTTGACACTAAAATCACTGTGTGAGCTTCGCATCAGCATGATCAGAGGAGGGTGGAGCCTCAAGGCTTCTTTAATGCACCGATATAGGACATCCATTTCAGCCAAGACATCATGATCAACTCTGTCACCATACTTGCCCATCAATTCCTTCTGCTCCTCCAAGACAGCAGAAAGATACTGCTTCTGGCACAGGAGATATGACCCCGTCCAAGTGGAGGTAATTGAACTGGTGTGCTGTCCAGCAAAAAGTGCAGCAATGAGCAATCCAGTCACTTCAGATTCTGTTGTTGGACGACCATCTTTGTACTTTGAGTCAATGAAGCACTGCAGCATGTCATTCTCTGTTACATCCTTGGATTTGCGGGATGCTATGATGCTGGCAAAGATTTCAGCGAGCTTCTTGCGAGCTCGATCACGGCGCTTATGAGCTGGGATGGGCAGGTATGGAAACAGGACACTGATAGGTAGCATTCCATTATCTAGGTCATGGAACAAAGCAGATACATCATCAAAGAGCTTATCACGAACTTCCCGGCCCAGGAGACACCTACTAGCTGTCAAGATGATCAGGTGTTCTAGCTCATACTTCAAGTCTACCTCACCACTAGGTCCCCACTTTGAAAAGTAGTCCTGCAAATTAAGTTTACATTTCAGAAATGTCAAATTAGTGCATAAATGAAGAAATAACAAGGGGTAAAGGAAGAAACCAGCTATGAACAACACTTCAAAAAGTAATTTCTATTAAAATCACTGCCCATTAGACCACAGGACATGATTGATAACAATAAAGCTCCCAGTTTTCTGTCATATCAAACATAGGTTGATATTTGGAACGTCAAAAATATCAAACCCTAAAGAAAGTCAACAGCTCTTCAAAGACTCAAACATAAGAACAAAGTGGGAACAAAAGAAAGATGCAGTAATATGTTCCATAAACAGGTTGTGTGATATGAACTGAAGATAATATGAGGTTCGGACTTGGAACTTTCAACAGACTATCCAATTATTTCATCTAACTCAGCATCTTCATGATCTCAGATGATGATCATCCACTGCATCTCATTGTATGAACACGTACCTTGTGAGTTTCTCAAAGACACAAACTTTTAAGTATACTATGGGAGCCAAGAAAACGCAAAAAAGGGTGCAGTAAATCTGCATCATAAGCAGGCCATCTTATTTGTTGTGCACTGACATGAGGTATGAACTTATAAGGTTCAAAAAGAAATCCAATCCAATCTATCAAGCTTAGTGGCAGCAGAAACATAGGAAAGATGCAATAATATGCCATATAACCCGCTCACTATTGGCGTTGCTTGTGATTAACACAAGGTTACCAAATCATGAAGCACGGACATGTGAAATCACATGGATGTGTTGGCACATCAAACTTCAAAAGATGCAGAGGATGAGATAACAGAGCACATATAGATTAAAACTTTCTAATAGTGATATACTTCTGGAGAAAAACACAATCAGTATCATTATATATCTCAAGCGTCCTACACTATTATTTTCTAAATCAAACTTAACCACAAGTTGTTAATCTATCACAGTCAATTTATTCATCTTTAAATAAAATAATCAGAAAAGCAAATATAATTATCACATCAAGATGGACCTCCAGTCTTTAATTTATTCGGTCCAAGCCGAAATGAGTCTGACCCTGTCACATCTCAGACGAGTGTTCAGTCGGTGTCCGTGTCAGACATGTGACACGTCTAAAAATAGTATGTCAAAACCTTCTAGTTACCAAATTTAAGTGTAGTGCATCCACTATGATTGAAATAAAACGATCTGCAATTTACGCAACCACCAAACCTCACCGGTTGGCTTCCTATCTTGGTCTCTGATGGTCATCTATGTCTAACTGTATTTGTTTCTACCTTGGGGGTTCAAATTTGAGGACGATAAACTTTCCACCTCAATTTATGACCATACAAAGCGAGCAAAATAACGAAAACAATTTCAATAGTATTATAAGAAACGCATTTACCTCAGCTTCCATGACCATCTGATCTACATAACTCTTGAGTTTATTCACTCTCAGAGCCTCAGTGAAGAAGCGGAACTGCTCCTGCCTAATGGAGTAATCAACGTCAAACACCACTCCAGGCCCAAACGTAGGAACATTGAACTGGTACACCTCCTGCTGGCTCAGATCAGACTCTGAAGCTTTGAAGAAGTGAGCAGACACCTCAGGCCCAATCAGGAACGTTATTTTCTTATGAAACAAGCTCAACGTGAAAACACTCCCAAGCTTGGGATACTCCTCACGCAGCATCACGACCGGACCTTTCAAAAATCGGAACAATCCACCGACCAGTGGCCATGATTTCACCACAGGAGGGAGACGCTTCCTCGATTTTGGAACTATGAAAGCAGAGATCAGCTTGGCCACAACAATGGTGGCCACTATAAGAATACCAGTGTTAAGAAACTTGCTATCGAACTCCATCAGTAACCGATTCCTATACGTTCCCTGTGAATTCAAAGTAATGGAAGAATCAGAAGATGAAATTAGATAAGAAAAACAGACAATCATACCGATGAATCTACCATACATACAGATCTGAGAGAGAGAGTGTGAAGTGAGAACGCGTTAAGCAAAATAATGATCAAGTAAATCTTATATAACCTTGGAGATTTGAACGTGATAGGATCAACTTTTGTGATTGAAATATTCCAAAAATATTGAGCAGGATTGCTTAGCTGTTAGGCACCATCGAGTCCAGATCTAGGTCTCTCTAAATTCTGGGTTCTGCGAGCAAAACTGTGGGTTCTTATTAAGCTTCTTTCACAGTCGCTTTGTACAATAGACTGTCGTTTACCACACTCCACGGGACGGGAGAACATTCCAATGAGTGTGGTGTAGATGTGTGTGGAGAAATGAGTCAAGCGACAAACACAATAAATAAAAAAAATGCTTTTAGCCTGATCCTTTCACGTGAGGCAGCCATTGCCAAATGTCATCCTCACCATCGAATCTTCGGCTGAAACATATTTAAGTTATTTAATTATTTTAAATTGAAGGAAAAATTGATTTTCTATCTTATCATTAGAACATTACTCAATTTCTAAATTTTAATTCTTGAAATTCAATCATTATAATTTTGATTTTGGTAGAATTGTAATATAGTTTTTAAACTTTAACTCAATGTAATTTGTTCTCTTAACTATTTAAATATTAATTTTTATATTTTAGACAATAAATTTATGTTTATATTTTATGAAACTTATGGATTAAAGTATTAAGTAATTAAAATTATAGGAATTAAATTACATTGAGTTAAAATTTAAAAATTAGGGTTTAGTTGAGTCAAAATAATTTAAAATAATTTATTACACGTCAAAATTTAAAGATTAAGTTATGACTATTTAAAATTATATACATCAAAAGATTAATATTTCTTAAATTTTTTTTTGAATAGCTAGATTTTTCTTTAAGAAATTGATGAGCCATGTAGAGGGAATAAAAGTCTTAATTAGCAATTATTAATATGCATGCTACCATGGCTGGTTGATGGAATTTTACTGTTTATATATGGGATTTCATTTTCATATATTTTGGGCCGCGGCCCTCCAAATTATTTCATATTCAACAGTAATATATTTAATTCCAACTCGTAATTAGCATTTCTCCCATTTTTTATTGAACGTTAGCTTTACATTATTACCCATTCATATTTATGTTGAAATGTATCATATGCCTTACTAACAAATAAAAAAACATTTTAAAATATTTTAATATATTTTCAAATTTGTTCAGCAAAATAAAATAAACATTAATATTCTTATGCCTGAGTCATCATGGCAATCTCCTTATCTTTTTGAAAAATACGACGGTAATACAATTTAAATTTTAAAATTTTAAAAAAGGTGAGTCCAATTTGTGAAATCTCATATTCGTCCTTGTGTCTAAAAAATATTTAAAATATTAGTGCTTTTACAATTTTGTTCTTACTAAAACAAATTTCCAAGCACCTCTAATAAACTCAACTATAGCGGGAAATAATGAAGATGATAAGATTGTTAAAAAGCTATTTTAGCATATGAACAAGACGATAAGGTCATTCGATGATGTGAATAATAATGAGCTAGCTCGCTTTGATAGATAAAAAAAAAAAGTAATGAGATGTTAAATTGGGGTGACATTATAATGATTTGAAAATTTGGGGACAACATTAAATCTAAGAAAACTTTTTAAGTAACATTGTTTCCGAACGAAAAATTTTCAGAATAAATTGGACATTAATCCTATTATTAAAAGGGACTTGATCTAGAGTTATCATTGTTAATTATGCTTTTATGAAGGATTTGATATGACAACAATGATAGGGAGAAAGAGACAAGAGATGTTGCCAATATGTAGAAAACATAGAACCTCTCTCAAATTTTGTTTGGGCTTAGGACTATTACTTGATTTAGGCTTTCCAAATATTTGTCTAAAGAATTAAAAGATTAGGTGCAGTAACCACTGGGGTTAGCCTAGCGAACAGGGTAGACTCTCATAATATGAAGAACCAAAGTTTGAATCCCATTGAGAGATGTCTCTTTAGTATTTGATAGTATTTCAAATATGATTGTCTTTAGTAGAAGGATACCTTTACTCAGAAAAAAAAATTGGGTGTAGCTGATACATATTTCTTGGAAGCAAAATTGTGTGGCCGATGCCCTCAAAGCTAAAGATGAATTTTCTAGATTTTTTTTCCTACACTTGTCTTCGAGCCATCTTAGGACTCATGTTGATAAAGAGTGTATGTGATTTAGTTCCCCCCACTTAATTTTCTTTATTATTAGGGCATTTGCCCTCTCTTGTACCAAAAAAATAAATAATAAATAAAAGATTGAGTGTGTCAAAAAAGTTAGGTCTGAATATATAATATAAATACACACACACAATATAAACTACCATCCCAAGGGTCATGCCATCTCTCGTCTTGTCCTCTCTTTTAATGCCGCATAAGCATAATAAATGGTGTTAATTCCATATCCAAGTATTTTAAAAAATATAATGACTAACATTTCAAATAAAAATATATTTGAAAGACTAAAATATAATGCCACACAGCATCAAGGAGTCTAATTCCTTGTGCCATTAAGGCTGAACTGGCATTTAATATGCATGCTAGCCCATCCAATAACCAACCATTCAAGTATCTTACCACAAAACAACAACTGCTCTATTATCCATTTCTGAGAAAGCACAATCTGTGTTGATTTTGAGACAATTACCTTCTAGTAGTTTACATAAATGTTGGTCGTTGCTTATAGGTTCCCTTGGAATAACTGATGTTGCTTCATACTGGTCCATCCCTTTGTTTCCCAAAATTCATTTAGTAATTTGCATGTTTGAGAGAATGTAAAAACATGATCATGGGTTACATTTTGAAACGAAAAAGCATTACAGGCCTTTCACATTTGCAACAAAGTTATAGCTAACAGAGCTTTTTGCCACTGGGAGAAAAGATTTCCCCTAAGGTAGCTTGCTACCCACTAAACCATGTCAAACTAATCAAAATCCTCAACCCTAAATGAAAAGTTGCTACCAAACCAAGTTAATTTTTCCCATTCACATAAGCAAAATAAGTGCTCCATGGACTCAGATTCCTTTTGAAAAATTAAACAAAGATCCACAGTACAACATTTTCTTTTCAATAATTTTTTGAAAGTAGGCAAAGAATTAGACATCAACCTCCACAAGAAATTTCTAACTTTTGAAAGTACTTTTAAGTTCCAAATTTGTTTCCAAACTAACCTATAAGCATTGTTTAAGGATGCTAGAACATTTTTAGCTCTTCTCAAGACATTTCTTTTAGCAATTTCATGCCCCTCTTTCACAAAATACATGTTTTATTTTCCCCCAGTCCACACCTACTTGTCCCCTCTATTATTTTTTAACACAATAGTGTTCCTAATAGCCTCCCTTTCAGAATTTGTGATCGATCCTTTAATGGACATCGAATTCCACCTACCCTCTCTCATTAAATCTGCTACTCTTAATTCTTGAAAGGTTTCATGAGGGCGTTGTGATAACAACTTCTTCCCAGGCAAGTCTCTAGGCCACGAGTCTCGCCACTCCTTAGTACTAAGTCCATTTCCAATGTTCACAATCACCCAGTTTTTCAGTACTCTCCTTCCCTCTATTATACTAGACCATAATAAGAGGGAACTACCTTTCTTTGCTTCTAAAAAAATAAGTACTTTTAGAAAAATACCTTGCCTTAAAAAGTTTTGCCTAGATCTAATCTAGGTATTGAAGGATTTTCCATCCTAGCTTAACTAATAGAGCAAGGTTAAATGCCTCAAAGTCCTTAAACCCGAACCCCCTTCAAGTTTATTTCTTTTCATCCTATCCAATGACACCTAGTACATTTTCCTCTTCCCTTCATCACACTTCCACCAAAATTTTGACATTATCCCATCTAACCTTCTCAATACATTCTTTATAGCATTGTTGGAAATTGTGCTTTAGGGGCCAATCATTGTACTTTGAATATTGTTATTTAATGAATTTTTCCATTTTGTTATCATATTATTTGCATGTTTACTGTGATAACTATATCCTTGGATAAATCATAATGATTGTCCGAAATGTCCCTGGTCGGTTATCTATGCAGGAATAAAGATGAAATAAGACTAGTATGATTTTGAAAATGTATGGAGATACGAATCAAATTCTTAGGAATATATAAGCGTACAAGGTGCTGAACCGACCTACTATGGGAAAGCTGCATGGATGAAGTCATAAGCTTCTTTCATGTATAACCACGTCACTATGCCCTTTGACCTGAGATCATCATTGATTCTTACATGAGAGTTGCTCAGCTTTGACTTAGTCAAAAGTCACATTTGACCGGGTGATGATAAAGGCTATGTTCGGGCTTGGTGGTTTTCATGCAAATGAATGTAAATTGTCAAGATGGAATTTGTTCCTCACATTAGTAGAGAGATATTATTGGGTCCCTCATGAGTGAGTCTGAGAAATGTATGGCTATATTATGACGGGAATGAGTTTCCATTTCTATAGTTATACTACTCAATGATAGAGAAAGTAATGGTCAGGAATAAGAGGATGACATTTTCCATGCCTCATTCTTGATCATAATTTCGTGTGACAAAAGGGACGTGATATGATTGTATGACAGGTTGTATCGGTTTATCGATCCTTATATGAATTAAGTAGTTGTAATGTCTTAATAGAGGTCACTTATGACTTGTGGGTTAGTATAGTTATTAGCACACTGCCAACTTCATATGGGCCTACAGGGTTGCACACAAAAATAACGTTACACAAGCTATAATGTCAAGATTCATTGAATCTAAGATATGTCTAGATTTAATGAATGTAATGGTTAATCTAGGGTAGACGAATTACACACACACACATAATATGATAATATTATTATATTTTGTTAGTTTGAAATTTATTTTTATCTGATAAATTAAATTTAATAACTAACATGATAAAGATATAATATCTCAGATTTAATTTATGAAGATAAATTAAATCTATTTCCATGATCAATTTATTCAAATTAAATAAATACGTTAAATTAAAACTGTTGGATTGGACAGATTTAATTAAACCAGATTTATTTAATTTGCTTATAAAAAAAATCAAGTGTTGATTGATATGATATAGATTGCGAAATTAATTAAGATTAATTTTAAAAATCTAATATCCATCATAAAATAGAAAACCCTAACTAATTATTTAAAGAGAGAGCTAGGGTTTTCTACAGATGATGAAAAATAGATAGAGTCGTGAGAAAAAAAATCTAGAAGGACATTAATGGCGCTAGCATGTTGTCCGTGTTGGATTCCTATTCGTGTGGATACCGGTAGAGGGAGCAGATCCGAGTTGTTAGCTCCTTGAGATCGAAAAGAAAGACTGAACACATAAGAAGGGTACATTTCTCTACTACTTGATTTAAACATCATTGACAGGTCCGCAGTAGGGATTGAAAAACCTTTGAATTTTAATTTTCCATTGTGTCTACCAATCCCAACAGTGGCATCAGAGGCAGGTCAATTGTGCTTTTAAATTGAGTTTGAGTGCTTATTTTATACTTATATATGTGATATTTAAGTTGAACATAATTTTAGAAGGGTTGGATTGAAAACTTAAAGATTGAAGTTAAAATAGTAATGCTGCCAGATTTCATTTTTTGGAGGCAATATGATTGTGACAAGTTTTTGAATGATCAAATCTTGTCCCGGAAAGACCGTTTCTCACAAATAACTATTATCCAATATGGTTTTTACAAAACCTGGTTAACTAGTGATAATTGAAAACTATTTTTTTATTCAAGATATATTGGAGTTTAAGGCACAAAACCCGCCCACAAACCCATTACAGAGAAATTCATTACTCTGATCACATATCACAAATAGGAGAAAATCATAACCCACGAGTCTTAGAATTTAGACAAAGTAATTTCCAATACAGATGTGGTTGTTGGTCCACCAAAATGTCATAGTACGCAAAATAAGGCCTCATGCCTAACAAGGGTTAAACAATTATTCCAAAACAGTTATCCAAACAATAAATGTGGTATCCAAAAACATGAGGGCCCTATATAATGGCAATATAGAAATTAATACAATACCAATACCAAAAGAGGCCTACAAAATTCTCAACGTCTATGCCTCTGGTTGTTAGCAGGGTTAGAGGTCTTGCCTGAAAAATTATTTATAATGATGGGGTGAGACATAAAGTTTCAGTGACTAAAATCAATTTATAAAATATGCAGGAAATGATTGTAAGTCAGAGAAGCAGGTTTAACTAATATAACAATAATATTCTCATTTATTAAACTTCATATAATATGATTAACAATTAGAACCATCCCACTTGCTATCTTGCTCCTCCTTATAGCTTCTGGACATGGTACATCCTTTAGTGCTAGTATACCCGGCCAAAGGTTAGCTAGTCACCTCAAGAATACTTCCCCTTCTCATACGACCATCCATATATCATAACTGGGAGGTGTCCACCTAAAACACTCAACTCACAATCCGGGCTAGGAATGAGAGAGCCGATGGGTACAATTTTACCATATCTCTTCCATTCAACCTAACATATCCCATAATATAAAAACAATAAATTAATATAGTTTTTGAAAACATTTACAAGATTATCATTTTTTATACAACATTCCATCCCAAACAGCATAACCAACACAACAGTAATAATCTTAATAATAATCTTCGCTCATATATACAAGTTGGAAAATACGCTACTTCACAGAACTAAGTTCATATTCAAACATAAACATATTCTTTCAAAACACATACAAGTAATATAGATGAAAAGTAAGGTTCAGAAAACACCTTACAGGTCAAAGCAAGCATATAAAATAAATTAACCATGGTTACTTTAAATCCGAGCTTAAACTTAATTTTAGTAGCAAAATACAAGCAATCACCGATCACAAGAAAACTTTACATTATCAATGTAGAATCCAATTAACCACAAGCAACAATGAAATAGATAATTTACGTAATCAACTCCCGAAAGCCCAATTTCCTCTACAACCATTATCCTCAATTATTCCAATTTTCCTTAAATCCTTAGCCATAGATCATTCCTCATGAGCTCAAATCACTCATTAAAATCCTTAAAAAATCTTTATACCATTCTCTCACGTCAACCACTTAATTTTAATTAAAGTTTCACCTTTAACATACCTATAGTCATAAAAATCATCAATATCAACCTTCTAAACTAATTAAATGTTTTTTCCCTAGTTCATATAGGGATAATCCAATTATTAAACAACTCAAATTTCCACATAATTAAATCATATCAAACTCTAATTTAAATAAGTTCTAAATCATATTTTCACATAGTTTAAATCTAACAAACATAAATCGATTAAAACCTCAATAATACATCCAATAATCCAAATAAATTATTTAAACAAATTTTAATAGGTAAAAACACCCTATAGAAAATAATTTATGAACTTTTTATAAAAGAAATTAACTATAAAATCACATAACAATCAAATAATAAATATAAACTAGTTAAAATTAATTATTAATTACTCTCTATATTTTTATAATTATATATTGACAAAACTCAAAACTTTCCTAAAATCATATCCCAAAATATTCTCTAACTAGTAGAAAATTACTATCATAGGAAAAAAAATAATTTAAAATATATTTTATATGAGAAGTTTTGTGAATAGAAAAGAATTTGAGTACCTTATTGATCCCTAAAGAACCGAAAATACTCCTACTAATGTCCTCACTCTTACCTCTCTTTACCAACACTTCACTACGTAAAGTGTTTATAGGAGGGGGTATTTATAATACCCCTCCTTCTGCTTTGGCGCCTAATGACGTCAAAGTATTTTTTTAAGAAAAGAGGGGTGGTGCCCCCTCCCTCTTTTGTCAAAAGTGGCGTCAAAATTTATGCACCACTTTTGAATATTTTTTTGTTTTTTAATAATAATAATAATAATAATATTATTATTATTATTACAAATAATAATTTTTTTAAAGAAAATCTATATTTTAACCATATTCTTCTTTTTTTTATCATAAAAATTACTACCAAATTCATACTTATCTCCAAATTATAATTATATTCTAAAAATAAAAATAAGGATGTTACATGTCCAAACCATGAAACTTTTCAGAATGAAAGTAGACATATCATACTTTAGTTTGATATATAATATGTGACATTTGGGCCAGTACATTAACAAATATGAATTTTTGAAGTTAGGCATTGAATCTGGAACATTTTCTGTGGCAATGAGGATTAATTGGAGTTTCTGAAATAGCCTGCGTATAATTTTCTGAAGGATATATTTTTCTTCAAAATAGACTTAATGAGGGTAACATAGAACTTTGAATCACTACAATTGGATTCTTGTAGATTTAATTATGATTTTTCAAATGTAGGTAAAAAATCTGGAAGTTTAGTAGGACTTCTGTAGCTAACTATTCGTAGTGTGACATAATCATAATATTTATTGTTCTTCATATTATATGAATTGTTATTTTTTGTGGTTTTATTTTCTAAAATTTCTTGGTTATGGTGAACAATATGGCTCTAGTTTTACAAGGGCTGTAAATTTTTAAATACAGTCTGCGTGCTATGCCTTCCTCTATATAGTCTGGATGTACATTATCTTTTAATATCACCCCCATATGTTTAAATGAGGTTTCTCAATGTATTTTCTTTTCTTACTAAAGAGGTTCTCTAATTGGCTTGAGAGGATTTAGATTAGGTGAGCCATATTGTGTCACATTTAAATTATATTTTTTTTATTAGATCATTACGCGCGTGCGTGTGTTTGTGAATACAAACGCGATATATGTATTCATATAAACAAAATAATTAATTAAGCCCTCCAAATAAAATTTTAAGTCATTTTTCCGTCAATTAATGAATAGTTGTCAAAACTTTGATCATTCAATTGTAGGTTCCACCCAAGTGGATGCATTTAAGTTATATTAGTGAGACAAGCGTAAGTAATGGTACTACTCACAAAGATTCATTATTGTTTTGACTTAATTGAGATTAACAAAACGGTTTTGGATCTCATGGCATTAGATGTGATTAAACATGCCAGATCATATGATGATCGAATCCCATAAAGATTTAAGAGTTATATGTGATGTAATTGGTAAAGAGGTTACCTATCTAAATAACTTGATTTAAGCATCCTGCCAAAGTGACTTAAATTTAAGCAAAATATAGATCTTAGCTCACTAATTATTACATTGAGGGTTGTTAATTTAGTGGGAGATTACTAATCTACTTTGCATATTTTATTGTAGAATTATGTTGACTAGTAATACTACTACACTATCATTGTGATCAGTCCATGAGAAGGAAAAACTCAATGAGACAAACTTTTTTGACTGGTTTAAGAACTTGAGAATTGTTCTCAAGAAGGAAAGAAAAACATATGTCTTAGATCAACCTATTCCTGAGAAGCCTGCAACCAATACTTCAAGAGCTCAAAAAGATTCTTACATGAAGCATCAGGACGGCTCTATGGATATAGGTTGTTTGATGCGTGCTACTATAGTTCCATAGCTTTAAAGAGATCTAGAACTTATGGAGGCTCATGAGATGATTGTACATCTCAAGGAAATGTTCCAACAACAAGCAAGGCAAGAAAGGTATGAGATCACAAATACCTTATATTCCTCCAAGATGGCTGAAGGTGCATTAGTTAGTGCTCATGTGTTAAAGATAAAAAGCTACATTGATCACCTTGAGAGGCTTAGATTTCCCATAAGCCAGGAGTTAGCTACATATTTAATCTTGAACTCACTCCTAAAAAGTTATGACCAGTTTGTTATAAACTACAATATGAACAACATGAAGAAATCAATTTCTGAACTATTTGGGGTGCTTAAAACTGCTGAGCAGAACATTAAGAAAAAGCCCAACACTATTTTGATGGTTCAGAAAGGAAAAGGTATGAAAGATGGTTCAGAAAGGAAAAGGTATGAAAATGAAAGGCAAGGGAAAGACGAAGGGTAAAGGCTCAGGTGGTAATACTAAAGAGTCAAATAAGCCCGAAACCAAGCCTGCAGTTAAGAAGGCAAAGCCTCCAAAGGAAGGAGTATGCTTCTTCTGCAATGAACTTGGTTATTGAAAGAGGAATTGAAAACTGTAACTTGAAGATATGAAATAGAACAAGAAGGATAGCGGGGATATCTCTTCAGGTATTTATGTTATAGACATTCATCTTTCTACTTCCTCTACATAGGTATTAGATACTGCATGTGGTTCTCACATTTGTACAAATATGCAAGGTCTTAAGGATAGTAGAAAGCTGAAGAAGGGCAAAGTGGACCTACAAATTGGAACAGAGCAAGAGTTATTGCTTTAATTGTAGGAACTTATGAATTAGTTCTGTCTAGTGGGCTTTTGTTAGTTTTGAACAATTGCTATTATGTTCCTACTTTGAGTAGTAACATTGTTTTTCTTTCTTATTTGGATAAGGAATGTTATACTTCCATTACTAGGAATGGCAAATGTTTTGTTTATCGTAATGACATTTTCTATGCTAATGGTAATTTACATGTTGGTCATTATATATTAAATTTGGAACATCCTAATAGTGGAAATATCTATAAGGTAACTACCAAAAGGATCAAGTCAAACGATCTATGGCATTATTGTCAAGGCCACATAAATGAGAAATGCATTTCTAAACTCCATCAAGATGGATTTCTTAACTCATTTAATTTTGAATAATATGATATATGTGAATCTTACTTATTAGGAAAGATGGCAAAGGAACCTTTTACTGGGTATAGTAAGAGGGCCACTGATTTATTGGGCTTCATACATATAAATGTATGCGGACTACTGAATACAGCTACCAGAGGATGTTATATGTACTTCATTACATTTATAGATTAATTTAGTAGATATGAATATATCTATCTAATAAAATTCAAATATGAATCTTTTGAAATGTTCAAAATATTCCAAAATGAAGTACAAAACCAACTTGACAAAACAATTAAAGCACTTCGATTTGATCGAGGTGGCAGATATTTGAGCCAAGACTTCATTGACCATCTTAGGAGTTATGGGATAATCTCACAATTTACTTCTCTAGGAACACCACAATGAAATGATGTTTCTGAATGGAGGAATTGAACACTATTAGATATGGTTTGACCTATGATGAGTCAAACAGATCTTCCACCGTCCTTTTGGGGCCATGACCTAGAGACAACTGCATTCACACTAAATCGTGTTTCATCTAAGACAATTAAAAATACACTATATAAAATATGGACTGGAAAGAAACCTAATTTATCTTTTCTCAAAATTTAGGGATGTAAGGTATATGTTAAGCAACAAGCCTTAGATAAATTAGCGTCCAAATCTCAAAGTGTCTTTTTGTAGGGTATCCAAAAGAAATGAAGGGATACTATGTCTACAATCACACCGATAAAAATGTGTTTATTATTTGAAACAATATATTTCTAGAAAGAGAGTTTATCTCTAAAAGAACCAGTGGGAGTAAGGTACATCTCGAAGAAGTTTGAGAGTCACAAGATAGCACAGAACCATAAAATGAATAATAGAGAAGACTCACAATAAGTTGTTGACCTCCTTAAGTAACATAAGGCCCACACAGATTTGATAGGACACGCATCAACCTCATAGATATGGATTTCTGATTACTGAAAGTCATGATGTGTTGCCCATTGAGCAAAATAAGCCAACCACTTATCGAGAAGCCGTAGTGGGGCCAAACTTTGAGAAATGGCTAAATGCCATGAAGTCTGAAATGCAATCCATGTACAACAATCAGATATGGACCTTAGTTGATCCACCTGAAGGTATAAAAGCCATAGGGTGCAAATGGGTTTTCAAGGAGAAAACTGACATGGATAACAATGTAAATGTCTTCAAGGCACGACTAGTTGTAAAATGATTCATTCAAACTCATGGTATAGACTATGATAAAACATTTTCCCCAGTTGCAATACTCAAATCAATAAGAATCCTTCTTGTCATTGCAACATATTATGACTATGAAATATGACAGATGGATGTCAAAACAGCCTTATGTAAGACCCCATCTCATTAATGATATTACTCAGAGTAGCAATTGGGTAGTTCAGTGGGCACAAAAGAATAGCATAAAAATACTGATATTATTGATACAATGCTTGTTTATATACAAGAATTCCCCATAGGGGTGTACATAATGAAAACAAACCTTGAAATAAATCAAATGACTTCAGATAACCAAATGCCTCTCTCAAACTAGTTCGGAGCCTTCTGTTGCCCAAAATTACCGTTTTGTCCTTTGAGCCGCTGCCTGCTAGTGGAAACTTTGTATATTTATGGAAAGGGCAAGATTTAGAGAATCTCAGTAGTAACATACAATCAAATATATGTGATGTGAAAAAAAATATGTCATGCACCATGTTGAGTAAGATGATAACTCATGTTGTGTATACATTGTCTAAGGCAAAACGATTGTTTAGACCTTGGCTTATTTGTGTGCACCATCGCTAGATCCCAAATCACAGCTAGGCTAATGTGCCCTAGGCACTGTGCTCATGCTACAGAAGATGGAATACATAAAGCATATAATAATCACATAGTGCATGAAAGAAAGTGTTATTATCTAGAATGTGCCCTTTTCTTGTCTGTCAATTGGTTTAGCTTCGTCTCCGGCTCGGGCTTTTAATATATCCAAAGATTTCAAATTTAGGATAACTGATTTATTAGATATTAATAACTCTCTCTAGACTCATTGTGTTGGTTATCTATCACAGTTAAGTTGTTTCTGCACAGTACAATTCTGCACAGTACAGTTTCACTGGTTTTTTTTTCCAGAAATTGACAGATTTTCAGTCAACTTTGGAAAATCATAATTAATTCTAGGAAATTCCAAATTGACTGATTATAAAGCCTAAATGAATATATTTAAATTTAATTTTGGGTAAAAATACTTTGGTCTGACTATTGGCATCATACTTTTCCCAAAAATTCATCAAACTCCAATGTTCCTATATTTGCTTCTAGAAATAGGGCACAATTTCAAAAATATATATCTCTTTGTGTACTGCTCTATATGAATTATATGACATATTAAATTAAATATTTATAAGTCTACTTTCATTATGAAAAGTTTCATAATTTTTGGACATCATTTGACTAGTGAAAAATGTCACACAACGCGACTGCCTCTCTGAAAAACTCACTGGCAGCAATACTAATTTGTATTCTAACATACTTATGTTGTGTGTGACCCCTAATTTCCTTGCTTTTCCATCCCCTATGCTCTTTAATACCTCAAGGTTATAAATGAATTTTAGGGAATAAAATCATGCCTTGCTAAGACACTTGCTAAACCGAGGCTTAGCAGTCCACTTGTTTCAAACTTATTCCCAATCCTCTTGTCCTAAAATTTGGGATGTTACATTTCTCCCCCTGTTAATAAAATTTTGTCCTCAAAATTTGGAAATCAAATCATATTGATTATCCTCGGGGACATGTTAGCCCTATTGTACCTTGTTTAACATAGCACAGAGTGCTTGTCAGGCCTTATTGCTCATGGATACTACCCAATGCAATCATGCATATTGGGTCTTATTGTCTCTCTTCTCTATTTGAAATATCGTTGATTGCTCAGCAATTCACTAGCCTGTAGATATACTAATCTAACATGTCTTATAATCGGTGGACACATAGTTCACTAGTAACTCTATGCCTCAATGACTTGTCGGGACACTGCTCGCAACTATGCCTGTCTGTTTGGTGTTCGAGATTAAATAACTATTTGACTCTTACTAGCTATATTGCATGCACTGTTCAGGATCAAATTAATATTTGACCTTTACTGATCATACCATGTGCATTTACTCACTGTGTGAATTGTTTGGTATATTCATCTCTTTTGTCCCTACTTGTCACCTTATGATCATCTTAATGCTCCAGAGCAGGCATCAACCTATCCATACTCGTCTCATATTCTTAAATCAACATCAATCGTTGTTAGCTCTATAACACGAGTGAGGAAATTAGCTTTGTGAGGCTACGACTGTTACGATGCATATGCCACTACTTGGCCTTGCTACATCTAATCGCATCACAATCCATGCTTGCTCGCAACTATGTAGACCATAAAGATCAATTATGGATATAGGGTTATCAACATTGCACTGTTGAGAGGAATTCACCAGCATCACGCCCTACTGCTCTAGGATTCATCCCAATCTTTGTTCGCATGTGTCACCACAAACCATATAGGTTGTGTGACTGTTGGCTACATAGGTAGTATCACTGTATACCATATTGGTCATGTTGTTGCAGACCACACAGGTTTTCATGGGTAATATCACTGTACATTATGCAAGATGTAATACTATTGGCTACACCTCCTCAGCCGCATGTTTTACACCTCACCTTTCAACTATAGGGCTACTTGTGATTTTCACTAGTGTAACCAAGACTCTCCTGGCCATGTTAGGGGTGTATCCTGATCATGGAGTTGATTAACATGCTCTGATGAGGTTGCCTCATTGTTGACTACCATACAGGTGTCTTATTGCTACCATATAGGTCATACTCCACATATATATGTTGTGTCATTGCTGACCTCATAGGTCAAATCATACTTGACCATACAGGTCTTATTGTGATGTGGAATGATCACACTAGTGTGATAACAAACTTTCTTGCAACTCACAAGAATTGTGCATAAATTCACTATGCTTCTGTTGTACCACTTTGATGTGTTATTTCTTCATAAGAGCTAATAGTGTTAAAATGATCAAATAGGAGTTCCATAGAAACCTCCTATGACATTTAATTGAACCCTAAATGAACATTGTCAAGTATAGGCGGGGTTACACTAACTTCTTGCACTTATCTTACTACCTCAACATCACATAAATCGATAATCACTTTCCTCAATTGTACCCAATAGGCATGGTAAAACAATCAAGATCAATCAGGCCTACTTAATAGGCTTGCTAAAAGCAATCATGATCAATTGCGTCTACCCAATAGGCATACTAAAACAATCAAGATCAATTGCGCCTATTCTAACTTTCCTAGTATTTGGGTAGTATCCTCAAAACATTATTAAAGGTTGAACATCATCTATAAGGTCCACAAGGCTCAAATTTCCTTCATGAAATATAACCATAGTGCAACCTTAATTGTATTATAACCCAACCACCATTTCCAGCTTAGATATTTTTTAAACCTATCCTCAACCTTTAGTATCAACAGATCGGACCCTCTAGATTAAATATACGGCATAATCACCACACATAATGCATCACCGCATATCATAACTATATAGTGTTAACCCCCATAAGATAACTAAGAATCATTGCTTAGTACAAAGAAACCTCAAAACAATTTCTAACCCTTGAGTTTTCATAACCTCATTGAATGTACCTTTCTGGCAACACTTACTGTAACATAAATGGTTTGAATTAAAGATCAATGCTTATTTCATCATCTCCATACCTCTAAATACCCATTAGGTCATCTAAGAACTACTAATCAGAATTCTAAACCTTTAATTGTAAGATTTCAAATTTCCTCATAACATGAGGGTATATTGGTCATTTCGTATTGTGCTGGGTATACAGGTTCTCTTGTAATAACATATAACATGGGTTTACAGTAGGCAAAGAAAACCTGTAACTACATACTGCCTCTGAACTACTATATGACGTGTTCTTACTCCTTCGTGTTACATAACATAACATGTTCATGTAACTTCCCAGGGGGTCACCTATCCCGAGATTTCCCTGGGTTGAGCACGCTTAACTTTTGTGTACTCGTGCGATAATGTAGATACCGGCTTTAGCCGCTTTTGACCATCGATACCCCGTGACTGTCCTTGTCTTAAGAATCATGCCCACAACCTTTGGCATCAGAATATTGTGCATGGGCTACATATCAGTGCTGGAATATGCACTTAAACACATACCCTGTGATATGCTCCCTGAAGTCCACCAAATTTGTTTATCTGACACCGTCGTGTCTGTTTATAACTGATCGGTGTCATCAATGAGAGACAAACTCACAGGTCTATGGTATAGCCAATACACTAGCCTTGGTTGTACCCGCTTCCTCGGGTTCTACAATGTCCTTATACCACCCTTAGACCGGTATCATAATACTAGCTGCCCTTTGGGTACTCACTATTTCTCTGAGGCTTGTTTATGGACTAATCGAATTAATTCACTTCGCTGTTCTTACCATTGTATAATCAAGCATATCAATATACTATCTTAGTGCCAGAACTGCACGCACTGTGGCTAGAACCACTACTCTGATACAAAAAATGTAAGACCCCATCTTATTAATTATATTACTTAGAGTAGAAATTGCGTAGTTCAGTAGGCTCAAAAGAATAGCATAAAAATACTGATATCATTTATACAATAATTGTTTATATATAGAAATTCCCCATAGGGGTGTACATAATGAAAACAAACATTGAAATAAATTAAATGACTTCAGATAACTAAATGCCTCTCTCGAACTAGTCCGGAGCCTTCCGTTGCCCAAAATTACCGTTTTGTCCTTTGAGACGCTGCCTGCTAGTAGAAACTTTGTATATGTATGGAAATGGCAAGATTCAGAGAATCTCAGTAGTAACATACAATCAAATATATATGATGTGAAAAAAAAATGTCATGCACCATGTTGAGTAAGATGATAACTCATGTTGTGTATACATTGTCTAAGGCAAAACGATTGTTTAGACCTTGGCTTATTTGTGTGCACTATCGCTAGATCCCATATCACAGCTAGGCTAATGTGCCCTAGGCATTGTGCTCATGCTACAGAAGATAGAATACACAAAGCATATAATAATCACATAGTACATGAAAGAAAGTGTTACTACCTAGAACGTGTCATTTCCTTGCTTGTTAATCGGTCCAGCTCCGTCTCCGGCGCTTTCGATATATCCTAAGATTTCAAATTTAGGATAACTAATTTAGTAGATATTAATAACTTTCTCTAGACTCATTGTGTTGGTTATCTATTACATTTAAATAGTTTATGCACAGTACAATTATGCATAGTACAGTATCACTGGTTTTTTTCCCCAGAAATTGGCAGATGTTTAGTCAACTTTGGAAAATCATAATTAATTCTAGTAAATTCTAAATTGACTGATTCTAAAGCCTAAATGAATCTCTTTAAATTTAATTTTGGGTAAAAATGCTTTGGTCTGACTATTGACACCATACTTTTCCTAGAAATTCGTCAAACTTCACTATTCCCAGATTTGCATCCAGAAATAGGGCACAATATCAAAAATACATATCTCTTTGTGTACAGATCCAAATGACTTATATGATATATCAAATTAAATATTGATAAGTCTAATTTCATTATGAAAATTTTCATAATTTTTGGACATCATTTGACCATTGAAAAATGTCACACAACGCAACTGCCTCTTTGGAAAACTCACTAATAGAAACACTAATTTTTCTTCCAACATACTTATGTTGTGTGTGACCCCTAATTGCCTTGCTTTTCCATCCCTTATACTCTTTATTATTCCAAGGGTATAAAGGAATTTTAGGGAATAAAATCATGCCTCACTAAGACACTTGCTAAACCGGGGCTTAGCAGTCCAGTTGTTTCAAGCTTATTTTCAATCCTTTGTCCCAAAATTTGGGATGTTACACCTTCCCTAATGGAAAGCTACTTGAAGATGTGTACATGACACAACCTGAAGGCTTTGTGTATTTAGAGGACTCTGGTAAAGTGTGCAAGCTTCAAAAATTGATTTATGGATTGAAGCAAACATCTCGGAGCTGGAATCATCGTTTTGATGAAGTAGTCAAAGAGTTTGGATTTATTTAAAATATTGATAAACCTTGTGTTTACAAGAAGGTTAGTAGGAGCACAGTTGTATTTCTAGTACTTTATGTAGATGACATCCTACTCATTGAAAATGACATTCCTACCTTGCAAAGTGTAACACCCCAATTCTCAATCATAAACAATTCCCCTTATGTATTTGATGTCCTTAATGGAATTATATGGTGAATGGTGATGTGCATGAAATTTTCCATAATATTTCAATTGTTGGATAATTATAATTTAGCCAAAGCAAATGACAAGATGCAAGAAATAATTTATCGGATTAAATCATGATTTGAGGGGAAAATCGTAATTTTTTCAAAAAGTGGGAAACGATTATTTTTCCCCCTAATTCATCTAACAATATCAATTATATGGGATCCAAAAAGAAGGGAAATGAGATTTGTGGACCAATGAAATAGTGCCACCCATGTTAAGTTAATTATTTAACTTAACTCAATATTTATATATATAGTTTTCCCTTCCTCATTTATTCATTTCATTCTTCATTCCATCGTGCAATCTGAATCAAAACAGAACGCAAGAACGAGCGAGAGTGAGACGCAAGAACGAGAAGCTAGGTTTGTTCAATGTGTTTGTATCTATGATCACTCTTGCTCATCTCTCCATCTTTGTATCTATGTTTGTTCAATGTGTTCAAGTGGAGAGAGAGAAACAGTCGGACGTTGAGGAGAGAGAAAGTTGTGAAAACCCAAAGGTAACTCTCCAAGCTTGATTTTATAGCTTATATGGATGCTATACAAGCTATCTATGGTTTGGTTTGGTGGATATTATGAATGAAAGTGGAAGAAAACTAAAAGACTTGAAATTCAAGTTTTTGCCAAACCTTAACCAATGATCATTTTAATAGTTAATAAGTTGGCTATAAGTAGAAAGGAGATGATTAAGACAGACAGAACGAGAAACTGACACAATTTTTCTGAGAAACTAAAATCTGAACCATGTCATCAATATGATAAAGGATATGGAATTTGACAATTCCAATGTTTCCAATGGGTTTAGATGATAAAATTGTGTAGGGTTTATGTTGACGACTTAGTGAGAAAAGCCCCAGAAAGAGAAATGACATAATAAGCCTTAAAATGTAATTGAAAGAGTCACTAAGGGAATTTTGTCATTTGGCCCTGAATTTGACCAATATGAGGTCAAATATGGATTCTACATGCGAATTTGTGTAGGAATAGCCCGTGTCATGAATTCTGATAAGGACCGGATAGACCGGGGCTACAGGGGCATTTTGGTAAATTATCATCGTTAAGCTAAGATAACCACTGTTATGGAATTGAAGTAAGTTCAAATGAGTAGTAACTCATCTATGGTGGTTGGATATTATAGGACTTGAGGACGGTCTAAAGTCTGAGACTTGCCTGAGCTTCGAAGAACGTATAAAGACACCGGGAAAACTAACAGGTAGTAGCTTCCTTCATACTTATACTATGTGATGCCAATTATGGATGTCATACATTGTAGCATGAGCTAGTGTCATAGACACACCATTCCGCCATGTTGTGGTCATGGACCCAACAGGGGCACCAAGTCGACCAAGGGCAAACATGTAGTTTGACCTTGGGCTAGTGTACACACTCACGTTCGATCATCTTACATGTCATGACATTGCATATCTACTTTTCGCATTTTATTTGTATGTAAGGTTGTTCCTACTGAGATTCTCTGAATCTCATTCTTTCCCACAACAAAACCATTTCAGCTGAAGTAGGAAGCTCTAAAGGCAAAGCGACGGCTACCGGTGATTAGGATCCCAGAGTTTATTTCTTTTGGTTTAGTCCTCTTGATGCATGTGTATATATATATGTGTGTGTGTGGGTATGTTAATGTAAGCAGACCCTTATGGGTAACCTCCAGTGATGTAAACTAATATCTTGTATTTTGTAAGTTTTTCAAGCTTTCGCTGTGCTGTACACTTGTATGCTACCTAAGATGCTTGTAACCGTGATTAATTATGGTTTTAAAGAAAAGGTGTGACACAGAGTGTCAAGTCTTGGTTAATAAAGTCTTTCTCGATGAAAGACTTAGGTGAAGCCACCTACATCCTAGGGATTATGATCTATAGAGATAGATCCAAGAAACTAAGAAGCCTAAGTCAGAGCACATACATAGGAAATATACTGTATAGGTTCAGTATGCATGATTTAAAAAGGGGTCATATGCCCATGTCTCATGGCATCCATCTTAGTAAGGATCTATGTCCTAGTACACTTGATCAGCGAGATCGCATAAGCAAGGTTCCATATGCCTCAGCTATTGGATCCATCATGTATGCCATGTTATATACTCGACCAGATGCCTTATTTGTCTTAAATATGACCAGCATATATCAATAAGATTCTGGTGAGGGTCATTGGACTGCTGTCATAAATATCCTAAAGTACTTAAAAAAGACTAAGGACTTATTCTTGGTATATGGTGGATTGGGTGATGAGCTTTGTATAACTGGTTACATAGATACAAGTTTTCAAACTAACCAAGATGACCTTAAATCGCAATCTGGATACATATTCCTCTTAAATGATAGAGCAGTAAGTTGGAAGAGCTCCAAGAAGAGCACTGTAGTAGATTTTGCAACAGAAGCTGAGTATATGACAGCATTGGATGCAACTAAGGAAGTCGTTTGAATTAGAAAGTTCATTACTAAACTTGGGGTTATGCCTACCATCTTAAATCTAATAGATTTGTTTTGACAAATAGCGGCGCTATTGCATAGGCTAAGGACCCTAGGTCACATCAAAGGACCAAGCATATATTCAGGCGATTTCATCTCATTAGAGAAATTAATTATATAGGTGATATAAAAATATGAAACATAGCAGGAGAAGACAATGTTGATGATCCTCTTACCAAGTTACTTGTACAGGAAAAGCATGAGCGTCATGTTAGGACAATGTGAATTAGACAAATTAATTATTGTACCTAGTGCAAGTGGGAGGATGTAGGAAATTATACCCTAGGGGCTAATCATTGTACTTTAAACATTGTTATTTAATGAATTTCTCGATTTTGTTATCATATTATTTGTATGTTCACTATGATAACTATATCTTTGGATAAATCATAATGATTGTCCTAAATGTCCCTGGTCGGTCATCTATGTGGGAAAAAGATGAAATAAGACCGGTATGACTTTGAAGATATATAGAGATACGAATTAAATTCCTAGGCACTTGTAAGGGTACAAGGTGCTAGACCAACAAGCTATGAGAAAGCTGCATAGATCAAGTCATAAGCTTATCTCATGTATAACCACGTCACTATGACATTTGACCTGAATCATCATGGATTCCTTCATGAGAGTTACTTAGCTTTGACCTAGTCAAAAGTCACCTTTGACCGGGTGATGATAAATGTTATGTTCGAGCTTGGTGGTTTTCATACAAAGGAATGTGAATAGTTAAGATGGCATTTGTCCCTCACATTAGTAAAGAGATATTATTGAGCCCCTCGATGAGTGAGTCTGAGAAATGTATGGTTATACTACGATGGAAAGGAGTTTCTATTTCTATAGTCAGACTACTCAGCGATCAAGAAAGTAATGGTTAGGAATAAGAGGATGACATTTTCTATGCCTCATCATTGACGAAATATTGTGACAAAAGCGACTTGATGTGGTTGTATGAAAGGTTATATCGGTTTATCGATCCTCATATGAATTAGGTAGTCGTAATGTCTTGTTAGAGGCTGCTTACGACTTGTGGGTTAGATAGTCATTGGCCTACTGCCAACTTCATATAGGCCTACAGGGTCGCATACAAAAATAGCCCAACACGAGTTATAATGTCCATATTCATTGAATCTAAATATATTTTAGATTTAATAAATGTAATGGTTAATCTATGTGAGGAAAAATAAACTCTAGAGGGACATTGGTAGTGCTAGCACACTGTTCATGTTGGATTCCTATTGGTGTCGATACCGGTAGAGGGAGTTGATCCGAGTTGTTAGCTTCTTAAGATCGAAAAGAGAGAATGAACACATAAGAAATGTACGTTTCTTTACTACTCGATTTAAACACCATTGACAAATCCGCAGTAGAGATTGGAAAACTTTTGAATTTTAATTTTTTGTTATGCCTACCAATCCCAACAAGCATGACATAAAATACATTAGGATTGAATTTGCTACTAACTTAATTAAAACCTTAATACCTTTCTCAGATAAAAAGCTTTTCCTCCACCTTGAACACCCTTTTCCATCTTATCTAGGACTATGGCCAATTTCTTCCTTTAGGATATCAGGTTTGTTTTTGGTAAGGAACAAAAAATTGGATCGGGCAATGAACCGGTCACAGCACTGGTTCAAGGGTTAATGGTTCAACCGGGGTCAGACCGGTGGTCGAATCGGTTATATTAAAATATTACAATTTATTAGTGGCAATATATATATTAATATATTTTTAAATTTCCATAAATAAAAATAAAGATCTTTTGACAAAAATGCTTAAAATCTATTAGTATTAGTTATGGTGCCTATATTTATGTAATGACATCTCCTTTCCTATAATTAATTAATTATTATATCCTCTCAAAATATTTTTTTTTAGATTTATTCTTTCTTTACCTACTTTTCTCTTCATCTTGGTTTTCAAACTTTCATTTTTCCCTCAAAAATAATGCAAAATAGTAGTTAGAGGAATAAAAAATGTATTTTTTTAAAAAAGGGCAAACCAGGTGGACCGATCAAACCACCAGTTTTGACTAGTTCGACCGGTTTATTTCATCAACCGAACCGGATCATCGGCAGGTTACCAATCGGATCGGTTGAACCGGTCGGTCTGGTCCAGTTTTTTATAGTGGTTTTTGGGGAGGAAAAAAATCAAGACTTGCCCACGTTGATGGATTGGGCTGAAGCTTTGCAATAATCATTAATTATATTTTTTAGATTTATACAATAGCTATCTCATCTCGAAGAAAGAAGACAAAATCATTTGCACAAAAACTATGAGTAATTTTTGGGCAGTCCTTAGCAACTGAAATACCCTTCATCAGTAATTTTTGGACAAAATCATCTGTTATTGTAATATCCTAAATTTTGGGCCTAGAGACTTGAGGATAAGCCTGTATCAAACAGATGACTAAGCCCAATTTGGGAAGAGTCTCAAGAATGATGAGATATAGAAAGACTCTCAGGGACTATACGATTTAGCCTTACCGGGCAAAGGGTTCGATACTTGCAGGCGATATGATTTAAGTGTCAGTACATATGTGCACAAGACACATATACGGTGCCATTGGGTTGGTAGAAAGACTCTACCCAACTATGTCATGAGGTAGGGAACCATTAGTCGGGTGAAATAGGCCGGTGTAAATGTGCACATGCCATTTTTAGGGTGTACATGTGTACCATGCGTTTTTTAAAGTGGACACCAGTATGTGGCGCTATACGGGACCCACGCACACACTCCGACTTTGTGTCATTTGGCGGGTTTTGATATGCGTATTGCAATCCTGAGTAAAAACCCAAGTGGAATCTCTGGCAAGTACCTATAAAGTAGCTTTATTAAAGTAACTTTAATAAAGTAGCTTTTTGAAAAGTAGCTTTTAGATTGGCACCACAAGAAGGTGACACTTGTTCCTTCATCATGAGATTCATAAAGTGACTTTTGCGTTGGTATTTCAAGACGGTGACATGTGGCACAAAAATCAGGGGAATCCACCGGTCTCCGGTCCGGTTACCGAATTAACTTTTCTGAACACCGAGCTTGAAAGTCAGGAAAAATCACCAGACCCTTCTTTTCCTGAAATTAGGGTTAGCCAAGAGGCCCAAATGAAGATGGGGACCCACTTTTAAAAAGGAAAGGACACGTGTCGCCGTTTGATCAGGTTACCAAACAAGTGGCACCGTAAGATTGCGACACGTGGCGAACAAATTCTAAGACTTATTAAGAGCCTTATATGTTCAGCCAACCACATAAAAATTCATGGAAAAATCATAAAAAAACGTTGAGAAATTGAAAGAGGAAATAGAAAATGTGAATAGTGAAAGTTCTTGAGCTCCGGGGCTGATTTCACCTCCGATTCAGCGTTTCTAGCTTCCGGAGTCTTCTCTAATGTTGGTTCTCTCTCTGTGAGAGCAACATTTCTATGGTTTTGAATTTTCGATTAGAGGTGTTTGATGTCATCCACTTGGGAGAGGTGCTGTAGGAATAAAGTGTTAGGATTCGTACACGCATCGGAAGAAATTAACCATTTAAAATCCTAGAATCCCAATCGCGGATCTATCAAAAGACGTCTAAATCGAGTAGTTAGAATAGTACCTTTGTGGTTTTCGTGCTTTCGATCTCTAGGAGTCAACACCTCTGGTCGCCTCCCTCTACCGGTATCCACACGAACAAGACTCAACACGGCAGCGTGCTAGCGCCTCCAAGATGCCTCTCTAGGGTTTCTTGCGGCTCTCCAAATTGTCTGTACGGCCTAAGGTTCTCTAGCCCTTCGAATTTTATAATTGATGTAGGCCGTATTGGAATCTCAAAATTAATCTTAATTAATTTGAAATTCAAATTAAATCAAATAAATCTGATTTGATTAAATCTGTCAAACAAATTTAATTTATCATATTTATTTAATCTAAATAAAGAGCCAATATATTTAATTTATCTTTATAAATTAAATCTAAGATATGATATCTGTCTTAGCTTTAATTATTTAATTTATCAAATAAATTAAATATAAAACTAACACCTTATAATAATATTATAATATGTATATAATATTACTACAATTATTATTATTTTTTGAATTTATACACACACACACACACACATAATTCATCCACCCTAGGTCAAATATTGTATTCATTGAATCTTAGACACATCTTAGATTCATTGAATTTGGACATCATAGCTCGTGTTGGGCTATTCTTGTGTGCAACCTGTAGGCCCACATGAAGTTGGCAGTGGGCCAAAAATTGTTCTAGCCCACCAGTCGCAAACGGCCTCTAGTAAGACATTGCGACTACCCAATTCACATGAGGATCGATGATACGATGCAACCTATTATACAACCATGTCACGTCCCTTTTTGTCGCACGATATTTTGGTCAAGGATGAGGTATGTATATTGTCATCCTCCTGTTCCTGACAATCACTTTCTCGATTCTTGAGTAGCCTGAAATTAGAAATGGAAACTCCTTCCATTACAGTATGGCCATACATTTCTCAGACTCACTCATCGAGGGACCCAGTAATATCTCTCACTAATGTGAGGGACAAATTCCATCTTGACCACTCACATTCCTCTTCATGAAAACTCCTAAGCCCGATTGTAGCCTTTATCATCACCCGGTCAAAGGTGACTTATGACTAGGTCAAAACTTAGCCAGTCTCATGCAGGAATCTATGATGATCTCAGGTCAGAGGGCACTGTGACATGATTATATGTATGAGATAAGCTTATGACTTAATCCATACAGTTTTCTCATAGCGGGTCGGTCCAGCACCTTGTACTCCTACAAGTGCCTAAGACTTTGATTTGTATCTCTATACCTTATCAAAGTCATACCGGTCTTATTTCATCTTTGCTCCCGCATAGATAACCAACCAAGGACATGTAGGATAATCTTTATAGTTCATCCAAGGATACAATTATCATAATAAACATGCAAACGATATGATAACAATATGGAGAAATTCTTAAATAACAATAATGTTTAAGGTACAATGATTGGCCCCTAGGGCACAATTTCCAACATAAAGAACCGGTTATGGAATCGAGTAGAGGTAAGCCTAAGCTCCGATTTAGGCCGTACATCTTGGGTTTTGATAGGTTAAATTTGGAGTTAGGGTGCCTGTCTTTTTTCAGCCAGACCTTGATTTATAGGGAAGGAGTGTGATTTTGTTAGTTCTTATACTTCCAATGGGTTCAGAACGAAAAACTGTATGGGATAGAGGTGAGAAACCGGTCCCGGAAGCATTAGAATCAAAAACAGAATTTTGGTCTAAGAACACCTAAGTTTCAGCCAGACCTGGAATCTTAGGAAAAGAATATAAATTTAATTATTTTAAGGTTTCCAATGGATTCCTTGGGCAAAATTGTATGGGGTTAAGGTGTGGTTGTGATTTTAGAAGAGTTTGATTGAAAACCCAAGAATTGAGTTAAAAGAATAGTGTTGCTTGTTTCGTTTTCTAGAAATAGATTTATTGTGACGTGTTTTTGAATAGACAAACCTGGTCCAAACCTTATAAAAAATTTTAGGATAAAATTTGACATCTTGGGCTTTAATTTTATAGGTAATGTAAGCCATTTGGACTAGTGGATTAAAAGATATGATTTTTCAAAGTTAGGCATTGAATCTGGAATTGATTTTGTGGCAGTGAGGATTTATTTAAAATTCTAGAATTATGGGCATGTAATTGTTAGCATAATATATTTTTACCTTAAATTATACTTAAATGGCTTCACATAGGACTTTTAACCACCCCAATTAGAGTTCTATATAATTAATTATGATTTTTCAAAGTTTGGTCAAAATGCTGGGAACTTTTGGCTACCATGCAAATTTGAGAAAGAAAGTGGCCAAATGCAATTAGTATGAACTCCAAGGGTGAAAGTAAGCCTCTAGGGCTAATGTGACCCATTTGACATTCACTTTTCATACTCTAATAATGTCATTACTTATTTAGGGTCATAAAGTGATAAAGAAGAAGCTATGGTTGGAAGATCAAGATACATGAAGAGGAGGTAAAGTCCAAAAGGTAGTGAACTTAGCTCGCATGTGTATGATATATATGTTTTTGCATTGTTTTATGTGACTACTTTGCCTAATTGTGTTGAGCATGGTTGATTGATTGAAACTATGTTATGTTATACGATGACCATGAGTATATTGTGTCATTGATCATGTTGATGTCATCATATTAGCATGATTTTATAAAATAGTAAGCATGTCATGCATTATATATGTATCTCGCATGCATAGTGATATTGTTTGCTACTGAAATTCTTTGAATCTCACTCTTCCTCACCCAAACATATAGGTATGTTGAGTATAGGTGAAGAATGCATGGAGATATGCCAAGAGGAATTCCGAGGTGAATTGAAGATCGTAGTGTAAGGCACTACTTTTGTATTTGATGTAAATACTTTGGTAGTGTTATGTGATTATACATTTAATGTATGCAAATGAATGAGTAAAGTTTGAGCAGATAATAGCTCTAGTTTAATTAAAAGAAAAACGCTCGCATGTACTCTGAAATAATGAATTTAAGAGCCGATGAGGCATTGATGACGTAGTAAGGCTTGTGGAATTGATTGAAAAGTTTTCTGCCCTCTGAAAAACCCTCTCAACTCTAGGTTTAAATCCTGAGTTGAGCGTGAGAATTTGTGAATGATTTGGAAAGTTGGGTAGTCCGGGTTCAAATTATAGTTCCACAATTGATTTCACTACTGATTTATGCTCATATGAGGTTATTGGAAATATGGTATTACAGTTATCACCCGTTCCACATAATTTAGCACCTTGGAGAAGTCTCTTGAACCTGCTAGCGAGAATAATGATGAGTATAATTGAGCAAAGTGACCTCTAATGTCTTTCTCTGTTACCAGCCATTCATTATCATTGCCCCTTACTATTGTAATCTTATTTCTACATCTTCTACGAAGAGTTGTCACGTCGAAGAACTTAGAGTTTTTGTCTCCACACTTCAACCACTTTACTCTAGATTTCTGAGCCCAATATACTTCTTCTTGCTCCCATAATTCCCTTATCTTCTTTTTCAACTCAACCATCTCTTTTGCTTTTTGAGAGTTCCAATTTGAGTCTAGGCACTCTTGTACTTTTTTCAGTAGGTTATTAATTTGCTTATACCCATTTTTTAACCCCTTATTTCCAGACTCACTAATTCAGGCATCTCATAAATTCATTCAAGTCCTCTTTACCTTCTTCAATTTACCTTAATTACTTCTATCAAATTGGGGTGGCTGATCCATCCTGCATCAAACTGACATAAAAGGGGAGTTTTAAAATCCATATGCTTATATTCAATAAAAGTTGGATAGTGATCCGACCCAATCACCTCCAAAACTTGTCTTTTCCCTCTTTGGAATTTAGCCCTCCATCTCAAATTAATCACTGCCTTGTCTAATCTTTCTCTAATAAAGTCAACCACATCCTGATTATTCATCCATGTAAATTTACTCCCTTTAAACTCTAGCTCCATTAACTCATAATTACTCATGAATTTTCAAAATCAATCCAGATCCCTTTGTAAGCAATCCCTCCCTCCTTCTTTATTAGATGAATAAAGAAGATCATTAAAGTTCCTAGCACAATCTAAGGTATTTTGGGTCTTGGATTAAGTTTTTCCAACTTTGACTACCATCGTACCTTCATACTAGTATTAGTTGGGCCATAAACTAAGCTCATATTTCCCACCTTTTTTCCTTCCATTAACACATCCTTAAGATGGATAATATAACTGCTTGTAAATCCAATTTTCAACAGCACCCCTCCTTCCACCAAACTGCTAGTCCCCTTAACCTTCTAATTGGTCTCCAAAATCATACTTGAGTTTTCTTCTAATCTTTTCTATTTTCTCTCTTTTCATTTTCGTTTTAGAAAGAAAAAGAATTTGAGGCTTCAACTTACCACATTGGAACTTTAGGTTGCGAACTGTTAGAGTAGTTCCAAAACCTTGACAATTCAATCCTAAATAATTCATGGCTCTTTGGTGGTTGTGTCATGTCAACCACCACACCTATTTGTCGAGCCATAGTTGCCATAATCCCCTGCCCTAGCCATCTTTGTTTCATCACCACCAAACTCATTTCTCAGCGTTATTTGAAGATTAGAGTAATTTTCTAAGAATAATACTTTTCTTATCTTCTTTCACCCCCAGCTAATTTCTTAGGGCTACTACCAAGATTAAATTTCAAACTTCATACGTAAAATCAAAGGGATTCAACTCGTCCACCTTGGACCAATGTTTAAGCTCCGTCTCAACCCTTTTTCTATCTCTATTGGTTTTTAAAGAGTATTGATTGTGATCTTTTCACCACTTATTTAATGGTGAATTAGGAAGTTCATCTGCTTTCCTTTTTAGCGATACTTCCCTCAATCCTTGAGCCAACTCCCCAATATCCCTATTTTGAAAGGAAACTAAAGTCCCTAAATTTTTAATCCCATCTTCATCTTCTTCTGCTAATTCAACCTAGTACTTTGCTTAGGTTCTTAACAATTTTTCCTTTTTAGCATGCAATACACTCAGAGACTAATCCATTTTTTTAACAAAGAGTCCAAATCATTCTCTTGAGCCTCCTTCCCTTTAGATCGAGCTTCCCACACTGGACCCCAGTTGAAATTCCTCCCCACATGCTAGGGAGAGCAATTAAATATAATTCCTTTAGCATAGACTACCTCAAGTGATATACTAGTTGCCACTTGAGAGATTTATGTTAGATCCCTTGATTTGCTTCTCTCATCTATCTTCTGGCTTCTGGAACTCTCTCTTCTCTCTATGAACACTTGAGCCCGAAATATGTCTCTAGACGAGCATTTATTGCTCTCCTCTTCCTCATGCATCCCTCTCATCTTTGGTGGTCTTCCTTAGGTCTAGCTTGCCAGAATATTCCCCTTCTCTTCAAATGCTTGAGCACATAAACTTGTATCATAGACATGCACCACCTCTTGAACCACGAACTCTACCGCCTCTTCTTCATAGATTTTGCTCTCATGACCCAACTTATTGCAATTGAAACAGAACCTCACCAATTTCTCGTACTTCTTTTGAATCTATACATTGTCCAAATCATCAGGTTTAGGAGTGTGAAAACTTGGAACCAGAGATTTCTCATCATCAATATCGATTCTAGCCCTTCCAAAACTCCTATTAGAAAACCTGCCTTCTTCTGGATTTTCTATCTCAATAACTCTGCCTACTAAGCTTGCCATCACGCTTATATTCTTGACCATTCTTCCTTCCAACGGGAGGTTATGAAATTGTACCCAAGACTCACAAGAATTTACAAGTATTTCATTGTCACTCAAGAATGTTTTCCTCTTTTGTAAGCTAAGAATATTATTTTTTACTACCTATGGACTCTCTTTCAGCATCATGTTTGCCTTTTTTAGATCTTTAAAAGTAAACGTGAAGAGATTAAATCCTATCATCCTCACATCAGCTTTTCCTGAGACCCTCCATGCGGCTCCTACAGAGTCCTTAACCATCCCAAATCTCATTATGGTATTTGAGATGACTTCACCTATTAACTTGCATTTTGTCTCCCCTCTTTCCATCGCCTTCCTCCACTAGAGTTGAATGTCGTATCTTCCCATGTTCATCACTTTATCCCCTTTTTCGACAAGATTCTAGCTTTTCTAATGACGTTACTCTTCTCAGCACCTTAGCTGATCACAACACACAAGAGAAAAGCTAAAGGAATAAAACCCTAACACATACTCTCACTTCAAAGAACTTAACACGAGTTAGTCTCGACATATATAGTTCATGGTTGTGAATTCAAAACATTACAAGCTTTTATAAATGAATTTGTTTTATTTACAAAAAAAAAATAGAAGTTAATTCTTCTCATGAAGAAGACTACAATTTTTATAGATTGATGTTGCAAAGTTGCTATAATAAAGCTATAAATTCTCACATAAATTTGTTAGATCTAATTGAAATTTAATTCCACTATGATGCAAACTTCTATATGTAGTTTTTTGTTCTATGTTTATTTACTCCCTCTAATTCCTTTCTTTTGTTGTAGAGATTATTTGTTTTTATTATAATAGGTATTGATATCATGATATGAAATTTTTATTCTGTTCGGGCAAAAAAAAGGATTTTTCATTTAATTATCCAAAAAAATACACCCTTAATTTTCCACTCATTCATTTTCCCAAAATAAAAATTTTGTTCCTCTATGAATAACTAGTTGTTTTATAATTTTTTTTGGTTTTAGTTTCATGACAAATTGTTTTTATGGAAAAAAATATATAAAAACCATCTGAACTTCTAAAACTCATAAAAGTCCATTAACAATTGCAAATGACATGGGGGTCCTTTAGTAGGAATTTGGAATATAAAAGTTTGAGTAAAAAGACTAAAATGCCCTCCTATTTCTTCTTCACATTTCTCACTTTTTTCTCTATCCTCTTCCTCTTCCTTCTCTCCTTTCTTCCTCCTTCCTCATTGTCGGCTCCCACTCTCCACCACTACCACCACTGGCATACCTCTTCCTATATTCATCATTCTTCCTTCCTCACCTCTTCCTTATCATTCTTCCTCATTGGCATTATCTCCTTTCTCTTTCTTTTGTATGATTTTGGGTTGATGGGAGCACTACCAACGGCAACATCTTCAAACTGAACATTGGTAGCAGTGACCCCTTTGGACGGAGCACCACCACCGGTGATGTAGCACTCTACTCTCACTAGCAACAACATCTTTCTCCTCTCTTGCTAGTGAACCAGATTTGAGTTGGGATCCATGGTTGAAATTGTTGTTTGAAATCCCATACCTTGTCTGTTGGGACTACTTCTTTGTTACCTTCAGTGGTGAATTTCTGGGCTTTTAGATACAAGAAGCAAAAGAATTCATTGTTCTTCCCCTCTTTGCTGGTTTTGATATTTAGTTCTCTAGAATTTCTGCCTGTGGTTTTGGTATTTGGTTCTCTGGAAGCAAAAAAAAAATATCTTTTTGGTATTTGGTTTTAAAATTGAATTGCTTCTAATAGGATTGACTTAAAGAGTAATGGTTTTAAAAAAATTAATAAGTACTGACAATATGCTTAAAATGATTACTTAAGAGTTTTAAGTTGTGACTAATAGAGTAATGTGTTTGACGAAATGAATTGTAGTATTGACGAAATCCATAATGGTTTTGAAAAAATCAATCAGTATTGCCAAAATGTGTAAAATGATTCACAAAGAGTTTTAATTATTATCAATTGAGTAATGAGATTAAATAAAAATAAAGGAAAAATTGCTCAAAAATACCTTATTAAAAACTTATTAGCCAAATGAGACCTTCGCGTGCAAACAATCTTCCCATGTGCAAAAAATATTTCCTTGTGTTAAAAAAATCTTCCCTATATATGTGCGAACAATCTTCTCTTATGTGCAAAAAATCTTCCCTAGGTCCCATTTAGCAAATAAGTTTCTAATTAGGTCTTTATAAGCAATTCTCCTTTAAATAAAAGAGTAATAATTTTGACAAAGTGCGTAATGGTTTTGACAAAATCAATAAGTATAGGATTGATGAAATGAATAGTGGTCTTGATGAAACCTTTAATGGTTTTGACAAAATCAATAAGTATTGACAAAATATATAAAATGATTGATAAAGAGTTTTAGATTGTGACTAATTGAATAATGAGATTAACTAAAAGAGTAATAATTTTGACAAAATTTATAATGGTTTTAACAAAATCAATAAGTATTAACATTATGTGTAGAAGAATTGAGTAATGGGAGGTTTTTTGGTCTTTTCACCCAAACATAAAAAACTCATTCTCATCCCATGTCCACTTTGTCATTTACATGTGTTATGAGATTTTTTTGGATTTTAGAAGTTAAGGCGGTACTCTATTCGGTCCTATTTATAAGCAAATTTTTTTCTCATGGGGTTGGTCCCTTTTATAAGCAACTTTCACACTGTGTCTGAAAATATAAACTCATTTTTTTTCCTATCTTACCTTTATTAAATATATATTATTTATAATTAATTACACATACCAAAAGTTATATTCAAGAGAGAAAGAGAGAACTTACTAGGTGAATTAAGTCAACAAATATTAGGAAACATATTTTATTATCTCTCATATTTTTTATACATTCTCTCTCTATTTTCATAAATAGGGGCATATATAAAAAAATGGCATTTTTGACACATTTATTACTTTTAACTACCAGTTTATTTTGCACAATCAAGAAGAAAATTGCTTATAAATAAGAGCGGAGGGAGTATTTATTTATCTTTTCCCTTATTTTTAACCCAAAATAAAAAAAAAAAAAAGTTATTGGGAGCTTTCTGTGTTTCGGTGTGGGCCTTAGCAAGTTAGCATCACTATTCTTCAAGTAACTAACCCACCCACCCATCACCACCTCCATTATCGTGTCAACTTTTCACAACGAAACTTCCTTCGCTTTCCCTTCGATCCAACCCAACCATCCATCTTCAGTAAAACTCACATTTCCAATCTCTTCCTTCTTCCCTGTATCTGTATATTCCGTGGAAATGGGTTCCAAGGAAACCCACAACAAGCGTCCAGATTTCTACCAAAACGTCGTCGTCATGAGGCACGGCGACCGAATCGATAACTTCGATCCTTACTGGGTAACCACGGCGCCTCGCCCTTGGGATCCGCCCCTGATCCATGATGGCCGGGTTCGGGCCTTCAATACGGGTCGGAACTTCCGCAGCGGTCTCGGGTACCCGATCGATCGCGTCTTTGTCTCCCCCTTCCTCCGCTGCATCCAGACGGCGTCCGAGGTTGTTTCAGCTCTCTGCGTCCTCCGCGACGATCCCTCCATCCACACCGGCGATGGCTTACCTATCGATTCTTCTAAAGTCAAGGTTATGTTTTCTCTGGAAAATTAGTTCCTTCTTAAATATTATTATTGGTTGGTTATTTGGTTACCACATTTAATTTTTCAGAAGATGACAATCTTATATAACCTATCAAGTCACGTCAAGGCGTCATGTTACCTCTCTTCCTTTTTTTGAAATTTTTTTGTAATCTTGGGATGAAAATAAAATAGGATTTAAGATTCTTGTATACCAAATTTAAAGGATTTGTTCCCACCATGATTTAAAGGAGTTATACTCAGTTTTTCTACCTAAAGTAATTTATGAGTTTAATCCAACTATGATCAGCCTGGTTTGTAAACTCAATGGAATCAATTCAAGTCTATTTTGGAATGCAATAATAATATTCGCTCTTATTATCATGGGAACCAGAAGCAATAATATCATCATTCCGTCAAAATTTTTGACGGAATGTTACTGTTCTATGAAAACCCATGTAAAGTTCCAAAACTGCCCCAACGGATTTCTGTACCTGTTCAGTTGTTATATATATATATAGTGGAAAATATTTATGTCTTTTTCAATGGGCTTACTGCCAATCCTCTTCCGTTTTTATTGTGCTAAATGTCATTAAAACAAATGTTCACTTCCCCTTTTCATGCATACTAAACATTATCATTCTATTCCCATCTGACCATCTCATTAGCTTAGAAATCTTTCAAAGATACCCAACATAATCTTACAGTTTCAGGAAAGGCATTTAATGCACGTTCACATCAGAATATAACTCTTTTACTATTGGCTAGCTTGGTAAAATCTTCCTTACAGTTAATTGACTCATTGAAAAATGAAAAGCTAGAATACTTGCTTGATGTTTTGTCATGTAGTGTTGTTTATGTGGTGTTCAATGATCTAAGTCTGTGTTCTTACTTCTTAGCTAATCTAAAAAAGTGCTTTTAAAGTAGCATATTTCCACTGCTATTAGATGTTGCGACAAACAAATATCTCCATTGCTCTTTTTTTTGTTTTTTTTCCTCTTGTAGCTTTGTTAAGGAATTTTCTCTTTGAATATTGAAATAGGATATTGCAACTGTAAGCATTTCTGAACATGCTTCCAGAAGCACCAATAACAAAAAAGTAGGGGCTTTTGTAAGAACAATGTTCTGATGAATTTACCATGCTTAAAAAATTGATTGCTTTTTGTTAACTCACTAAGAGACTAAATTCAGAAACCGACCCCAAATAAAGCAGAATGTGTTTTGCATTGAGCTTAATTTTCCTCATAGTCATCAAAATTTGAGGTCAAGCATGTCTAAAATATAATGAACTTCAACTACAGTAGATACATGTGAGTTTGTTGGCTAATGAGTATTATGATGACAGCTGTTAGTCCTTTGTTGTTGATGGTTTTCCATTTGTTTTGCATATGATAAAATTAACAATTATCAGTTGGGACTTAAGATATGCTATATTCTGATTTTTGAGTTTTTATCTGAAAATTTTGTTGCGATTATGTATTTACTACGAGTACTATTTTTGGGAAAGAGGTTCAATGAACGTATAGTTTTGTTCCCACACGCAAGGATGACATTCATGATTTCTAGCTTATGTTTTCTTCACAAACGATGCCCTTTAAAGAAAATGTTCATAAAGTAATGAATTTACGATGAGGTGACCCTTGTGGCCTAGATCGCATTACAAAGATTTCTGTTCCTTCTAACTATTTCAAGACTAGAGTATAAATTTCAGTTCACCTAAATGCCGTGAACTACCTGGCCATTGGTTTGCAAGGATGGTTCTTGCAGTAACAGCTAAATGATTAATTAGATGAAGAAATTCCAGATTCTGATTAGAATAGTACTCATACACAGAGTTACCCCTGATAGGTTGTTGCATTCTAATAAATTACTATGATTTATATATATGAAATACTTGTACATTCTCAGGTAACATTTCAGACTTGGCTTCATGATGAAATGTGCTTGGATACGTCATAGAAGATGGGTTTGGTTGATATTGAGAATTGAAGAGATTTGATATCATCATTCTAGCTCAATGTCTTTATTTTATATACTTATGATGTGAGCAATTAACTTCTTGTAGCAATAAGCTGCTAAAATTATCTCTCTCATTGGTCTTAACCAACTTTAGGTCTCTGTTGAACTTGGATTATGTGAGATGATGAGCAGAGAAGCTATCAGACCAGCATTGGCTCCTAAAGATGGTAATTGGGGTTTTGATGTCACAGAGCGTGAAGCAATGCTCCCAGCTGGGACAGTGGATAAGAATGCAAAAAGGGTATATAAAGAGGTATGATTAGAGAGGACTTGATATTTTTCAGCTCAGAGTCTGTTGGCTTCTGCTTGCTTTTGCAAATACAGGTTTTAATTGTGACTGATGGAATTTTTGCCTGTTAAACACCAGTTACCCAAGTGGGAAGAGCCATTTTTGGGTACAAGAGCTAGATATGAGCAAGTAATTAAGGACCTTGCGGATAATTATCATACCGAGAACTTGCTGTTTGTCACACATGGTAAGGTTTTATTTTATTTTCTGTTCAACTTATGGCAAAGGCACCTTTTGATGTTGAGCAAATTTTTTCTTACATTTTCCCCTTCATTACAGAATTTACAATTAGTGTTCTCCCGATTGATTATAGTTTGCTCTCCCGTTTGATTTGGCACTAAATCGGTTTGCCACTCATGCTTTAAATTAGTGTTCCATCGAACCCCCTTCTGATCTATGTTATTATTTAATTATGTGATTCTGAAATAGAAATGAACAGTTTAAGGGTTATAAGTGACTAAAACTAGGACTATGCTTATACTCTGTGTCCAAATATCACCTACACTGCTTCAGAAGACTGAAACTATTCAATGCATAAGTGAATATCCTTTTGACAATGTAATTGTTCTTCACTGTCATACACTCAATTCTATCTGTTAAATTAGAGCTGAATATCAAAGGGTGTTTAAATAAACCAAAGAGGCCTAAATAATACACTTCTATCACAAGGAGGTAAACTGATTACTAATCAGTCAAACAAACAAAAAATGCGAGTTGGGGTTTGCTATTCATCCAGATAAGCTGCCTTATTTTTCACGAGAGTTCCAATTTGAATTGGAAATGATTTGGGCCTTTGCAGGGGAAGGAGTTGGAGTGGCTCTTTCTGCTTTCTTAAAGAATGCCACAGTATATGAAGTAGACTACTGTGCATATGTAGAACTTAAACGTCCCGTTTTCAAGGAAGATCAATCTTTTACGGCTGGAGAGTTCGAAGTGCTTACTCTTTCTGGTCAGACCGGCATTGGTTATTTTCTCCCAAGTGCTTAAAACATTGACGCCTGCAAAAACATGATAGTTAGGAAGCATATATTGGGACTTACTGGAACCTCACTTTCATGCGTGTGAATAAAATCTTCTTCATAGTCAAAACTTGGAAGTCAAAATATCCAAGGAGGCGACATTTTCCCAATGTGTTCACAGTGAGTTAAGAATAAACTTTGTTGATTGATTGCTGCATTGTTGCAAATGTAAAAATTGGCTATTCTATGCTGCTGTTAGCTGAAATAGGATCAACACTCCTTGGATTTGTATTTGTATTTTTTCAACCACATAAGGTTTTGCCGAACCAACTCAAGACTTCATGCCATTCTGCTAGAGGAAACATTTGAGCAAGACTCTTTACTTGATCGAGAATTGATTCTTCTTTTTTAAGTACCAGCAATTGAACTTGGAACCTGAAGGCTAGCTTCAAGGATTAGAACCTAGGCCATGAGGACCACGTTCGCCAATGAGAATTGATTTGAAAATATTGCAATTTTACCTCATGAAGTTACTACAAGATGCATTCCTATTTATAAGTAACTTTCTCTTTTATAGGGCTGGTCCTTTTTATAAGCAATTTTCACTATGTCTGAAAATGTAAGCTCATTTTTCCTATTTTACCTTTATTAAATACATATTATTTATAGTTAATTATCACACATACCAAGAATTATATTCAACAGAGAGATAACTCACTAGGTGAATGAAGTCAATAAAGTATTGAGAAATATATTTTACTATATCTCATACTTTTTATACATTCTCTCTCTGTTTTTATAAATAGGGGCATATATGGAAAAAAATAATATTTTTTACATATTTATTATTTTTAACTACCAGTTCGTTTTGCGCAATCAAAAAGAAAGTTTCTTATAAATAGGATTAGAGGAAGTACTATTTTATTTCTAATTGTTTTTCCCCTTCATATAAATTGTGTGCAGAATTTCTGATTGATCAGCATATAAATTTGCCAAAAAATGACGGTGCTCAATCATTTATCATGGACGAGGGTTGCTTGTATAGAGTACAGGAAGTATTTGTGATAATGGGTCATTGTCACTATGCTTTTGATTCTTGAAACAGATATCCAAAATCACACATTTTTTGGAATAAAGTCCTGATCTAGTAGAACATTATGAGGTTTGATGTCAAAATGGAGCATGGATTTATGGAAAATCTTGCTTATTAATATTTGATGTGTGTGTGATATTTTCTACATTGTCCTATGTGATGAATACTCGTAAACAATATCTCTTCAAAAGCTATCTCTAAGCACATAAATTAAACCAGTTGGGCGAAGTGGGGAACAATGATTACATGATGGATTTTGCCTCAACAACAATAATAAGTCTTACCTGTTAGCTGGCTCGGTTATATAAATTGTACCACGTTATTGTCTTATATTAAAAACTAAATCTTTAGAAAAATAGGTCTTTGAATGCTCCGGTGAGAAGGGTAGATTAAGCAGGATAGAGTTCTATTAGACGGGGTCGAGGAAGGTCGAAACAAACACTCAATGAGGTCATAGGGAAAGACATTCTAACTAATAATATATCGAAATCTATGGTTTTTGACAGAACACAATGGCGTCGTGTGATCCATGTAGCCGACCCCACCTAGTGGGATAAAGGCTTTGTTGTTATTGTTATTTGTAATAGATCTTGCTTCATACTATTTAATTTACCTTTCTTATCGGCACACTCAATGCCTTATAGTATAAATTAGCTCAAAAGATTTTTTACTATTTTTTCTTCAATAGATGTCATACCAAGTTGTTTACGTGTATCATCATTATGAATGTTATCTCTTTTTTTTTAATATAAATATCCTCATCTCCAGTACTGATTATGTTGTCCCTTTTCTTGTATGATGGATTTTGCTTTCTGTTTCATAGATTGCTGTAATGTTACTCTAGTCTTCCCCATTTCCTTCATCAAGGCAATCATGAATTGAATTGGAATCTTTCCTAAAGACGAGATTATTGCTAGGCCACTATTTGGCGTACGGAGTACAGGCCTTCACATCATTTGATTGCCCCCCGGCATGGAGGAAGGCTGCAAATTCTAACGCGTCTGGCTGTATTACCTTGTTCAGCTAATTGGATAGGTTCAATACATTGCACTGGTAAAAAAAAATAATAATAAATAAATAAAAAGGTTCAATACATTGCACTGCACCAAAGAGTTACAGAAAAGCATGAACTGTAACACTTCCATTGCTTTTAAATATAAAATGAAGTTGATTTTTTTTAAAAAAAATTAATTAAATTATTTTAAAATATTTATATTTATAATTTTTTCTTTAAATTATTTTTTCTAACTTATAAATTGATATAATCTAAAAATACACAACATATAATATGATTAAGTTATTTATTTAATTTTTTTAATCTCTCCGTACAAATTAACCCTTTCTTATACCTATGATCGGATGGATGGAGTATTATTTATTTAGAAAACATGATTTTTGGTGCCTAAAGTTTTGGTACTTTTCCTTTGGGTCACTCGCTGGACAGCATTTTTGAACAATAGACTAATCGAACTTTTGCCCTTAGTCCTCCTTTGTTGTGTTCTAATTGGTCCACTATTACTTTAGCGAATATTCAAATGATTTTTTATTAATGAATTAATTCATGAAATTGCGATCAATAATAATGAAAGTCCTTACTGTTTCAAAATTTCATTGTCCCATCAGTGATACGTTATTATCACACAAGTTATACTTAATGGTCTAATTGGTACAAGGGAAATGCAGGAAGCAGATGTGAAGAAAATTTAAATGAGTTCAATTTAATAAAAGAAAATGAATGAGTGGAATTAAAAGCTTCTAATAAATTTTTTTTATTTTATCTTACATATTCTCTTTATTAAATTTATTTAACTCTCATTTATACATTTTGTTAAAAAAAATGAATTCAAAAAAAAAAATTTCCTCCCTTCCCCTCTACCAAACAAGTTAGGTACTTTGATCAAAGTTGGCCATAATTTTAATGATGGATTTCTTAATAAAATCATAAAATATATACCCTTATATTTGTGTGTATTCACAAGTCATTTATTAAATTATACTTAATAATCATTAAGACAATACTTATGTTAAGTTATTTATATTCATTAAGTTCTTATGTGTTTTATTTTTAAAATATTATCATTTAATTATAAGTCCATATTAAATAAAGGCTAAAGTATATTTTTAGTCTTTTAAATTTATATGAGGTTCTATTTTAGTCCTTGAACTTTAAAAAATGTGTTTTTAATTCTTTTAAGTTAACATTGTTTACTTTACTAATGGAAAATGATGAGTTAGAAAATTTAAAATGCTGGTGTTGCCTTAATATTTTCTGTTAATAAAGTTAACAGTGTCAACTTAAAAAAAATTAAAAACACACTTTTTAAAGTTAAATGTCTAAAATAGAACATCGTCTAAATTTAAAGGACTAAAAATTGTTGACATCATGTGTGATTAGAAAACTTGAAATACCATATATGAAGAATTTGACATAAAATTTTTCCTAATCATTATTAATGTATAAAATTTTCATTTAATGTTTATCAATAATAATTTTTATTAAATTATATTTAATAACAATTCTTATTAAATATAATTTAATTAATAAATTACATGAATATTTAGCATTGAACTTTCATGTCTTTTAATTGCATTATATTGTCCCTGATTTTTTAAAAAAACATAAGAATGAGGAAATTTCGGGAAATTCATTATTGTGTTTCCGTTATTTACAACTAAATCACGGGTTTTTCAACTAAGTTTTTAATTTTTAGAAATTAATTATATTTTAAACTAATTTAATGTCTTTTACGTTTTACCCATATACTTTTCTCTAGAAATAATTTATTTTTGAATTACAAAAGCAAACCAAAGCTTGAAAAGAAGTAGTTAGGCTATTTTCCTTGATACAGTACAAAAACATCATAAACCATCAAACGAAGCTAGGACAAGTGATGTCTATCCCCAAGGTACATTCCTATGCATCCATTAGGCACTTCTGAAACAAAAATTGTCTCGAATGTGTCTTGATGCCTTCCCTAGCAAGAAAGTCCGCACATATGTTGATACGTCGACTTGCATGCTGCAATTGTACTTCCTGGTCCACAAAAAGTGAATCTCTGATCTCAAATATAATACTTCCTCCAATGTTATTTATAAGTAGTTTTTTTTATGAAGCTGGGTATTTTTATAAGCAATTTTTATTTTGTATATGAAAATATAAGCTCATTTTTTTTATTTTATCCTTATTAAATACATATTATTTATAATTAATTATCACACACATCAAGAGTTATATTCAAGAGAGAGAAATAGAACTCACTAGGTAAAAGAAGTCAACAAAGCATTGAGAAAACGTATTTTACTATCTTTCATACTTTTTATACATTTTCTCTTTGTTTTTATAAATAGGGGCATATATTGAAAAAAATGACATTTTTGATATACTTATTGTTTTTAACTATCTGTTCATTTTACACAATCAAAAAAAAAATATTTATAAATAGAACCGGAGAAAGTAGCTCTCAATAGTTAGTCAATCGCACAGTCTCTCATAATGAGGTTGAACGCATCCAAAGAATCAAAGGTCCCTCCATCCAACTCATTTCCTTGAGTTTCAGAGACAATAGTCTCATGTCCTTCCATGAACTCTTCAAAATCGTCATCAATGAACTCATTAGGATCAGGAGGCTTTGGATCCTTAATGACCAACATATTTGAGGGCGATGCTATTGGAGGAGCTTGTGGCGTTGATTTCCTAGCAGCTGCAAGAGGTGGGAAGTGATTTAATTCATTAGGCCTATAATTTAATATTTCCCCCTTTTTGTATTTATCAACTTTCAGGTCCATTTTCACCAAGCTTCCCTCCACAACGTGATGAGTTCTTCGGCCTTTTGTTGGCCCACAAAACCTTTTTCTCTTTTGATACGTTACTTGGGCCTCGAATAGGGTCTTCTATGTGGCTTGGCCCGTTAAGGGGCCCTTTATTTTGTTTTCCTCCTTAATTTGAAAACCCAACTTAGGGTTCGCTCTATCAGCCACCTTAAGCCGCCCCTTCTGATCACCCTCTTTTTTCCAAAAAAAACCAATGATTTTTCAGAATTGTTAGAGGTACCCATACCTGCCATCTTTCCTAAATCCAGATTTTCTTTAGGAAACTCCTCCTCTCTCTCTCATATCTTCAAAGACTGGAAAACAAGATTTCTACCCAAATTTTGACATCTTCTTTTTACGAGTATCATGTTTGGATTAGCTTTTACTACTTAGAATTGGAGTTTTGTTTGAATTTATGAAAAAAGTTCCACAAGTTTGCAAACATTGCAAACATGCAACTAGATGTCGACTTGCTTCCTTCTCTATTGTCTATCTTCCTCAAAAACCGAGCTGCTTTTGACATGGGGTTGATAATCCAAGCATCATAACGGTCCTCTTCCTCTGGCTTCTTCCTTTCCGGCATCGTCCCCAACGGCGACGTCACAATATGGTCAGTCGTGTTCTTTGTGCAGTTAGAATTGGAACCAGCTTTCCATGGACATGCCTCTCTCCGATGTCCAAATCTCCTACAGGTGAAGCTTACCAAACCAAAATCCTCATATTCCACCTTGAACACTGATCCATTAATCAATACTTTAGGTACAAGTTGCTGCTGCAAATTTAATTCTACTCACAATCTGGCGTATTTTACCCTTTCAGCTATGGAAGTCTTTGCACTAAAGTGTGCATATCCACTTTCAGCTCGATATGAAATGGCTATTGTCCCAGATCGGTTGAGAGGGGAATTAAGACGCAATTTAAACCTGTGAGATAATATAAAATGTTATAATTGGTATCAGAGTCAGACTCACTGATATGTCATGATATATCAGTAATGACGCTCAAGTCCAAATATGAGTGGAGTGGTGTTATATCCCATATTTACTGGAGAGGGAAACGAAAGACGTCTTATAAGAGTCTGGATAAAACTAACAATTCTTAAAAAATAAATTTATCATCGAATAAATTATGTATTAAAAACTTTAAATATGAACCATTTAAATTAAATTCTGAATAAAACCCAAAGTGCAAGAAAAAAAAATGAAAACTAAAGGATCTGGTTGGAAAGATCCTTTTCACAATATTATGGGCGCCACACTATTTCTATGACTCTTCTTTTAAATTAACGAGCATTTACTATCCCGTTGAAGGTATTCTATTCGAAACAATATAATCATAAGAGAAAACAATTAATTGAATAAAAGAAGAAAAATAACTCACTCAATTAATATGGAGAGTCAATAGAACAACATAAAATAATCTACATTGCAAATGCCTCCTCACCCATTTTGGAACTGTGGAGGCTTCAATCTACATTAATTTTTTTTTTTCAATTTAGTACTGGCCACTGAAAAGGGAAAAACCCGCTATTATACGTTTAAGAAAAATAACTTTTTTTGGCCAACATTTTGGGAAGGAAAACTTACGTTTCATGCTCAATGCAAGTCATAAATATTATATATGAAAGCATGTAATAAACGTGTGATTGGGTGAAGTATTGAAGTGGCTCAACCCAGCATGAAATGGTTCAATGTTATAGATAAATTCATACTATAACTTGCCTTGTCTCAACGAATTTAAACAATGTATTAAGTATAATTGATTTTACAAAATGAACCAAGAATAAATTCAATCATAATTCTTTTATCAGAAGAACGGGCTAATATTATCAATAAACAACATAACTAAGACAAACAAAACCCAACCCTTCCTCAAGGTTAGGAACTAGGATGAGTTTCCGATGAAAAGTGATTCAAGAGAAATCACTTTTAAAAGGCTAATATGGCTCGTTTGGATTAGCTTATGGAAGCTCCATAAGTGCTTATAAATCGTGATTTACGGAATACGAAGTAACTTCTACGATTTACGAGGTTACTTTTACGGTCTACGAGGTAAATATGTGGTGGAGATTTAAGTAGATCGGGCTTATAAAATAAGCCCGATTGAAAACAAAGTTTCCAAATATGTGGAACTAAAAATTGGTCTGGAAGAGTATTTAGTTTGATTATCATTTCCCTCCATTCAACCAATTCAAAGTTTCAAACGACAAACTTCAACTTCAAATAGTCTGATGGTCATGTTTGTGCAGTTTCCACGAGGCTAAAAAAAATTAATTTAAAGTGAGCATCCGATTTTGTTTCTGTATCCATGGTGCTTATTATGTATTACTTGAGCCTCTTCCATAGTAAATCCCTATAAGACCTGCAACCCAGCCATTAAACAATGGTAGATAAACATGATGAACAATGAGGATTTAAACCATAATGATTCAAGGAACAAAATCGTCTAAAGTTTGACCTTACCCACTAACTGCTAACAAAAGCTGCTACATATATAGCAATTACCATTTCATGTAGCATTTTGCCTTTTATAAGCTCTTATCACCATTTAAACAATTACTTTTCACATGTTGATAGCTGGACCAAGAAAAACTGTTTCTTAGCCATGTGTAGTCCATTTGAGAAGATAAACTTTTAAAGCATACTACATGTCACAGGTTAGGTTAGTCTCATTTGTCAGATGCTGCTGCAATTAAAAGGAGAACTGTAAATTACTTTTGCAGTCAGCACACTTTTACAGTCATTCAAAAACATGAATAATACACCTCGAAAAATATAACAGACATTTATTATATTGTAAATTTATATAGCACTCAGCTAGGCTGTAACCCTTCCATGTTACAAGTAAAGATTTGCCCACGGGCTTCAGCCCCTTACTTTCCCCCTTTCTACCTCATTTTCTTCTTCAAAATATACTAACATCATTTCCACTTTATTATTTTCAGGTCATAACAGGTACAAATATGGAAATAATGCAGTGTTTTTGCTCTTATTTGACCAAACCCATGGCTTTTTCTCTCTCAAGTGGAAATGCTCCACCTCACACCACCCCATGACTTCACAACCCCAACGCCTTTTAGCAGCCTAACTATGACCTGACAATAATAAAGTAGGAATGATGCCTTAAAGTTTAGTTGAAAAAATACTTGGGAACTAGAGAAGTCTTGACTTGTCTTGAGTGTTTGGGAACTATGGAAATCATAGTTTTAGAAGCTATTTTTCATAAATTGAGATAAAAATCGTCTCACATAGTGTGTGTTTGGTATAACGGTAGGTAAAATGACATTTTTTCAATTTGATTTATGAAAAAATGTGATTGGGTATAAGTCAGATTGTGTAATTTGATTTATATTTGGATTGGAGATTGCATAAATGCTTTTCTAAAAGTTAAAACTTGCTTGGATTAGAAATTATATAAATGCTTTTGTGGTTTATTTATGGAAAAAAAAGATATTTAATATCAAGAAAGAGTAGAAAAATGTAAGATAAATAATATGGTGTCAAGATATATAAATTTGTTCAAAAAATATAACATAACTAATAGAATCACATGTCCCTCACAAGATGATCTCTAATCATGTCTTGAATGCGATTCATCTGGATTGAATAATGTCCCAGAATTATTGGTCAACGAATCCTCTCCTCTACAGTAGTATATTTTTCATGAGCTACATTCACATTGTTTGCTTGGTCAAAATTAACATCACCTGGGGAATTTCTTTGAATTAAGTTATGTATGGTCATTATTGTGCAAATTAAGCGGATTTGTGTTTTGTAGCTATATTTACATATTTTTTTTCTAATATTGAGAATCTATTCTTTCACACTCCGGAAGTTCTTTCAATGACCTCAAACTGGAGTGGTAGAAATTGAAGGTCTCATTGGCATTTCGAAATGTAGGTTGACGCATAAACTCATGTATGTGATAATGCCCATATCTGTAGGGACCAAGTTACCTAATTTAGATCATACCATAAATATCTTTATATATCAGATAGTATATACTTACGGATTGCATGCGTATGTGTAATACTAGTTGACCTTGATCGGTGTATATTTGCATATATAGATAAAGTATAAAATCAGGTGTTGATAAATCCTCTCTTTATATTTTATGTCCAAAGTATTTATATGAAATTAAAATATTCTATTTATATTCAGGTATAAATAATTGATAGCTCTCATCCTTATTCTGATATAAAGAAGATTTGGAATCCTCATTAAGGACTGAAGAAAATAGTTTACAATAATTATAGAAATAATAGTATAATAAAATTCACATAATTAACAGGTATTGCTTAACGATATATATGTAACCCCCTAACTAAAAAATATGTTCAAATGATATTTTAATTTTTAAAGTTTGATAAGAGATTAAAGTCTTCCTAATAACAGGTGAAAAAAAGAGTACGTCTTCCAAAAATCTTAAATTGGTGTGAATAACTCATTTACAAATGATTAGTTCATTATTTCATTCAAAAAGTATAATATAATAAGAGGCTTATTTATCCATAATTTCAAAATTTAGGAGATTTATAAAGATTTGGGAGATTTATGGGCACGTTCATAAAAATTTGCGGGGATTATTTTATATGCATGGTTAATAAGGTATTATACTCTTTTTAGTGGAATAATAGATGAATTAACCGTAAAATATTATTTGCACAATGCACAATTTTAAAACCTGTCAGAAGCCTTAAATTTTTAAATTTGTGCAAATAATATTTTTAAATTGACAAGTGCAAATAATATTTTTAAAATGGACAAAAATAAAGAAAGATTTGGAAAAAAAAGGGTTTATCAGTTTTTTGGGCCACAGGGTTTATCAGTTTTACATATGTGTATATACATAGATATTATAACCCTCGTCAAAAATATATATTATATCCATTCAAGGTATCTATGGCGATCTTTATTAAGAATCTTAGATTTTTTTTTTGGCCTTTGAGAATTTTGGAAATTTAAAATAGAAAGGTTTTCTTTGGTGGCTTTATGTTCTGTAGCGAAACACACGGCCTCCATCATCACGAGGCTTATAAAAAAAGCCCAACTGAACACAAACTAATCCAAACACTGAAAAAGAAAAAAACATGATTGCAATCGGACTTTTGGTGTGCAATCAGGTTTAAAGTTTGGCAAAATGCTCATACATATACTCACATACTTATCTTATAAATCGAAAAAGTTATTTATCAAAAACTAATCTAAACACACACTTTAACTAGAAGCACATCTTACAGCAAAGTCTTGTAGTCCCTTATTGGCTACCTAGAAGAAATCAATCCTCCCATGAACTACATGGACTTAGCTATGTGAGCCTTCAATTTTCCACTAACAATAATCCATGCACAAATCAAACAGTAATTATCTATCTAAAGCAACATTGCTAGGAGGCATAGTTCAAAGATGGGTATTCTAGAGCAAACCTCATATCCCTTGGCACCACTTTTCATAACAAATCTCAGAATACCATAGCAAGCCTTGAAAACAAACAATTATTTAGTTATATATTTTAAATTATGGAGAAAAATCCGGTTAATGCGGTGAAGGTTAAAAATGGGTATACCCAGACATAAATTATTGCAATTACAGAGGATAAAGCCATAAGGCATAGAATAAGCAAAGTTTTTTTTAGTTAAGGATTACTATACATCTAAAACGGCTCATATACCTAGACCTTTTGGTTGAGGATAACCATATATCTAAAAGGGCTCATCATATACTTCACAAATAATGATTGAAACCATTGAATCCTTTTAAAATTAGTTAGAAAAATAACAAGAGCAAGAAATTCATCTTCAAAACCTAGCTGAATCATACAACTAAAACAACAAGGAAAGTAGACATCCAAATCCAAATTAAATAAAAAAACAAAGAACAAAAACTTTCCCACATGCCTTTTTTCATCTTTGCTCATCCACGTACACCTAAAATGCACCGTCAAATCCTCTTTAAAATTATCTATAATCTATAAAAATAACAAGAGCAGGAAATCCATCTTCAATCCAGCTAAAATAATTTTTACAATTTATGAGGTAAGCATTTGAGAAGAATTTTATCTCGACTTACAAAAAAGACTTCTGAAACCATGATTTCAGAATTAATCAAACACTCACTTTTGATAGAATGAATTTTTGTGGCGGGAAGGTTGTTTGAAATTTGAATATGTGAAGAAGAATTAGACAAGAGAATTGTATTTACTATCACACAGACAACAAGAAACTGATTACATTTATAGAAAACTTGAGATCTAAATTTTCTATCTTGGCCTACACTTTCTGACTATGCTACCTTCATACAATCTTTGACCAAGATCATACAGCCTACCATTACTGACTAATTTGCCTATGATTACGGGATTCTACACTCTCCCTCAAGTTGGACTATAGATATCTATCATATTCAACTTGCCAATAAAATATTCAAACTTGTCGCTGGCAGTCCTTTAGTGAGAACATCTGCAGTCTGTTCCTTAGATGGTATATATCGGAGATCAATGATGCCTTCATCGACCTTCTCCCTTATAAAATGTTTGTCTATTTCAACATGTTTGGTTCTGTCATGTTGAACTGGATTATGGGCAATATTAATTGTAGCCATGTTATCACAATAGTCTTTGATTGGTAGATCTATACATTCCCTTACATCTTCAAGAACACGTTTTATCCATATGCCTTCACAAATCCCAAGTGCTACAACTCGGTATTCAGCCTCAGCACTGCTTCTTGCAACTACACTTTGCTTTTTGCTTCTCCATGTGACCAAGTTACCCCATATATACGTACAGTATCCTGATGTGGATTTTCTGTCATCTTGATCACCTGCCCAATCAGCATCTGTAAACAATTCTAAATTTCGTTTATCAGTCTTTTTGAACAGTAAGCCACGTCCCAGAGATCCCTTCAAATAACGAAGGATCCGATATACTTCATTCAAATGCTTCTGTGTAGGGTTATGGGAGTGCTGACTAACCATACTAACGGCAAATGCAATGTCCGGTCTAGTATGAGACAAGTATATTAGTTTACCTACCATTCGTTGATAGTTTCCTATGTCCACCGCTTTACCAAGGTTTGCTTCTTCATTTATTTTATCAACCAGAATTGGTGTGTTACTAGGTCTGCAGCCTGTCATCCCTGTTTCCTTTAGGAGATCCAATATATACTTTCTTTGGGAAATATAAATACCTCTTTTTGACTGGGCAACTTCCATTCCAAGAAAGTATTTCATCTCTCCAAGGTCTTTGACTTGGAATTCTTGTGTAAGGGCTCTCTTGATTTGTTTTATCTCTATCTCATCATCTCCAGTAAGGATTATATCATCAACATACACTGCTAGAATAGCCATCTTGCCCTTATAATGTTTAAAGAACAAGGTATGATCGCTCTGCCCCTGAGTGTATCCGTGTCTCTTAAGGACCCGAGTGAATCAATCAAACCAAGCACGTGGAGATTGTTTCAATTCATATAACGACCTTTTGAGTTTGCAGACTTGATTAACTCTCTTTCCTGGAAACCCTGGAGGTAATTTCATATATACCTCTTCCTTGAGTTCTTCGTTGAGAAAGGCATTTTTTACATCGAGTTGGTGAAGATCCCAATCTAGATTAACTGCAATGGATAAGAGAATTCTAATTGTATTTAGTTTGGCTACGGGTGCAAACGTTTCAGTGTAATCTTCTCCATAAACTTGTGTGAAACCTTTTGCAACTAGCCTAGCTTTGTATTTCTCAAGAGTTCTGTCTGCTTTATACTTAGGAGTGAATACCCATTTACACCCAACGGGCTTATTTTCCTTTGGTAGATCCATTACATCCCATGTCTTATTACGCTTGAGAGCTTCCATTTCCTCCATAACGGCTTGCCTCCATTTAGGTATAGCCATGGCCTCGTCAATTGTGTCTGGTACCCTGATACTGTCAAGATGAGAGACAAATGCCTTGTATTTAGATGAAATGGCTTTATAGGAAAAGAATTTCTCAATAGGATATCGAGTGCATGATTTGGGCTCTCTAGGATTCTTTCTTACTGCAATAGGAAGATCAAGATCAGAATTCTCTGTTACCACTATTTCCTCTTGACCTGTATTCGATTCTGACTCTTGGTGAGTGCTAATAGCTAATGGCTCATTACCTTTTTTGTGACGTCTTATGTAGATATTACCCCACTTGTTTGTATCTCCCTCTGGAACTAGATTATCAGAAGTAGAATTAGGTTCTATTTGGGTAGGTGTATAAATTGTAAAAGTTCGGTCTTCTTTTGGTGTCTCTTGTGTCTGGAATTCACTCTCACTCTCCCCCTGAATTGTGGACAAGGAATAATAGGGAGTTTGCTCATGAAATGTAACATCACAGGTAACAAAGAGTTTTTTGGAGACTGGATCATAACATCTGTATCCCTTCTGGGAATTGGAGTAGCCAAGGAAGATACAACGAAGGGCTTTGGGGTCGAGCTTGTTGGTGTTGTGGAGATGGACATAGGATGTGCATCCAAACACCCTGAATGGCAGAGTGTTTTCAAGATACGGAAGGTTATAATATTTATGCAGAAGCTGGAGAGGTGTTTTATAGGACAATGGTCGGCTGGGCATTCGGTTAATGAGGAAAGTGGCAGTGAGGACAGCATCATCCCAATGATATTTTAGAACATAGCTACTAAACATAATAGCTCTGGCAGTTTTGAGTATATGATGATTCTTGCGCTTGGCAATGCCATTTTGCTGTGGTGTATTAAGACAAGTGCTTTTATGGACAATGCCATTTTCAGTTAGGAAGGTCGACAATATCTGATTGAAATATTTAGTCCCATTATTGGTGTATAGGATCTTAATTTGGGCTTGAAATTGGGTGCAGATCATATTATGGAAGTTAAGGACGGTTTGATACACCTCAGTTTTATCTTTCAGCAGATAAACCCAACTGACACGTGTATGGTCATCGATAAATGTGATGAACCATTTTGATTGTGTTCTATTTGGAGTGCGTGATGGTCCCCATAAATCACTGTGAACCAAGGAAAAAGGTTTAGATGCTTGGCATGGATGTGTTCGAAAGGACGTGCGGTGATGCTTAGCTTTTTCACATGAATCACAGTGAAAATCAGATGCAGTTTTATTAGGAACAAGAGATGGAAACATTTGAGACATGTAGTTAAAGTTTGGATGACCTAAACGCTTGTGCCATAACTCCAAATCACTAGTCCTAGAGAGAGATACTTTATTGTAAGACTTAGTTCTACGACTATTACTTTCATCAAGGTAATAGAGACCATCATGCTCTTTCGCACTCCCAATCGTCATCCCCGTCAGCAAATCCTGAAAAAGACAGTAAGTGGCAAAGAAGTTAGTTTGACATCGTTCATCATTTGCTAATTGACTTACTGATAGTAAGTTGCACTTTATCTTCGGAACATGTAATATAGAGTACAGAGTAAGTGTAGCTGAAATTTTAATAGATCCGATCCCAGTGATAACAGATTCAGAGTCATTAGCAATTTGTATTGTCATGCCCTTGGGAATTGGAGTATAAGATGAGAAGATGGTCTTATTGTCAGTCATGTGATCAGAGGCACCCGAGTCAATAATCCAGTAATTACCTGTACACAGTCTTTTTATTACAGCCAAGGCTTGTAAGAAATTACCTTTCTTCACAACAGTGCAATAGACCTTTTTGGAGTCTGAAGCGTTGTAAGCATTTCTATTATTTTGCTTAGTTGATCACTTTGGGAGATCTCACCATCTTTTAAGGCTTCAGCCATATGACTTCTTCCTTTCCCCTTTTTCGGCTTCCAATCAGCAGGTTTACCATGGAGATTCCAACACGTATCTTTCGTGTGTCCTTGTTTGTTACAATAATCACAAAATAGTCGACCTTTGAAACCTTTCGATTCTGTGAATTGAATAGCAAGTGCTGAGACCTCAAGAGGTGCAAAAGTAGCAGAGGAATTACTATGAAGTATTGATTTACGCCTATCTTCTTCATTACGTAGAATTGAGTAGACTTCACGCACAGAAGGTAAGGGTTCATGACAGAGAATCCGAGCTCGAACATCATCATAAATCATATTAAGACCGGCTAGCAGCTCATATACTCTTTCTTCTTCTTTCTCTTTGCGATCTTCTGAAGCATCAACTTGGCAATGATGAGTTTTATTCCTTAAGGCACCAAACTCTTGCCAAAGAGCAGACTTTTGGAGATAGTAGTCATCAAGTGACATGTGGTCTTGTTTTAACTGCCACAATTTTTTCTTAACATCAAATATGCGAGATCTGTTACCTACAGTACTATATGTTTCCTGAAGGGCCTCCCAGATCTCTCGGGCTGAGGGCAGATACATGAAACTCTTCTTGATTGATGATGACATTGCATTGATTAACCAGGATGATACCAAGGCATTTTCAGATTTCCAGATTCGAAATGCCTTGGTTTCTGATTCAGACGGCCGTTTTGCTTCACCAGTGATATATTCAAGTTTGTCTCTTCCATTAAGAGCAAGAATCATGGATTGAGACAATTCCCGATAGTTGTCACTAGTAAGTTTTTCCGAAACAATAAGTATAGTAGAGATATCATTGGATCGTGAAATAGAGGAAGATCCTTCTGATGACATACTGATAAAATTAAATAGAGTGATCTGACCAGTTTAGTCCTTCGAATTTGAAGAATGACAGGTTGGTCCTCCGAATATTGAAAAAGACAGATTGGTCCACTGAATTCCAACAATGACAGAATGGTCCTGACTGTTTAAATAATTGCTGGAATGTCGGCTGCTACCTGAATGCTCAGTTGGTGGAGACGAAGGCGATCATTGAGAAGCTGATGGTTCTCAAGTCTCGTCTGATTTCTGGAATTCCAGCGATGACACAGACGATAGCTTAACGGAAGAACTATGACGGTGGTTGTGAGGTGGAGAAGGAAGGTCAATGGTTGAGGCTCGTCGGCGTTGGTGGTCGTTAACTTCCTCAATCTCTGACAAACCAAAGAGGTTCAACTATTTCGGCGGTTCTGTGGTGGTGCGAATGTCTCTCCCCGTTCTGATTCAAGTTCTGGTTCGTTCTTGAGTGTAGAGACGATGGTAATGAACCGACTGGAGAGAGAGAGCACCGAGACGATGCAGCAATGATAAAAAGATATGGAGAAAGTGGATTACCTTATCTCACACCCCTCCCAGGTTTCATATTTGCCATTTTTTTACCAGAAACAAGCAGTTCAAATTCCACTGATGTTACACACTCCATGATCCATCTCACCCATTTAGCACAAAATCCCATTTTAATCATCATTTCCATTAGAAAAGCCCAATCTACTCTATCATAGGCCTTGATAAGGTCAATTTTCATAGCTAAATCACATATAGAGCCCTCCTTTCTTCTCTTCAAATACTGGAAAACTTCATGTGCTATGATGACATTATCTTGAATTAGCCTTCCTGCTACAAATTCTCTCTGTTGCTTTGAGATGTATTTACTCATCAGATCCCTCATCGTTGCAGTTATGACCTTCGCAATGATTTTATATGAAACATTGTAGAGACCAATAGCGCGGAACTAGTTCACTGACCCTGGTTGATAAACTTTTGGCACTAGCACAATGTGTCAGATTCAGTTTTCTGAGGTCTGAATTTCCTTTAAAGAAGCCTTTATGCATCCCATAAATTTCACCCTTAACCTCCTCCCAGGTAGCTTGGTAAAATAATGCAGTAAATCCCTCAGGCCCTGGGGCCTTAGTGGAGCCTAAGTCAAAAACTACAGCTTCAATTTCAGAATCAGAGACTGGTCTTGTTAGCAGCAAGTTCTCTTCTTTAGTCACCACTTGCTACATATAACCGAGCACTTCTTCCATTTGTTCAGTCATCTTGGATGAAAAGAATTTATTATAAAATCTCTCAAACATCAGATTTATACCCTCATTATCCTCCACCGAAACACCTTCTTCATTCTTTAATTTCAACACCTTATTCCTTAACCTTCACTGTATTACTGTGCTATGAAAAAACTTGGTATATTCCTATCACCATGGTTTATCCAATTGACCCTAGATTTGTGCCACTAAAATACTTCATCATGATCCCAAGCCTCCTCAACTAATTTCATCATAGCTGCAGCTTCTTGTGCCTTCATATTAGACCATGTACCTTCATAACAAGCATCTAATTTCCTTATAGTTCCTCAAGTAATTTCCCATTATTTGGAAATTCCTTCTTGCTCCAACCAATTAGGACATTTCTGCATTTATTTACCCCTTCTGTAAAATCATCTATCTTATTGACAATTACTCCCTCCTTATTTGCCCAACCTTTGAAATGCGCATGATTCACCCAAAGCGCATGAAATTTGAACCTGTTTGGCACTTTTTCTTCTTGATAACAACAATCCACTAGAAGCAAGTGATGGTCAAAACCAATAGGTTCAATGTGAAATATTTGAGCCTTATTGAAGGTTTCTCTAAACAAAATATTACCATAGCATTTATCAATGCATTCTCTCATATTTGCTGCACCAGCCCTATTATTATTCCGGGTGAATCTTGGGCCTTTGAAAGCTAGGTCTATGAGGCCACAGTCATTTAAGAGCATCTAAAAATTCAAAACTCTATTAGCAACAACTAGTCTACCCCCTTATTTTTCAGATTGGGATCCTACTTCATTAAAATCCCCTACACATAGCCATGAACCCCTCACACCTCTTGCCAAAGCTTTTAGCCTTCTCCATACCAGTACCTTATCTTCATCTATGGGTGCACCATAGACAAAGGTCTAAAATCTGGAACTGCTAAAATAGTAGATTGTAGCTTGACATGGATAAGATTCTTAGATGAATAAAGAACCTCTATTGCAATTCCTTCCTTCCACCATCATGCTAATCCTCCTGACATTCGTTTATGCTCCACATACACTTCTTTATCCATACCACATTTCCTTCTAATTCTTTTAATTTCATAGTTATCATCCTAGTTTCAATCAGAAAAATAATAGAGGGTTGGAATTTCCTACTACATTCCTTTAAGTTTTCAACTGTCAAGGCAACCCCTAAACCTTGATAGTTCCACAACTGACAGTTTCAATCCATTCAGGAATCTTAGCACAAGTTATAGTATTTGGCCAGTACTTAGTTCCCCACAACTTATCCCCTGGATGTGTATAAAACAAAGCTCCTTCATTTTGTCTATGATTATTCCAGGCAAAAGGCATCGGGTAATGACATCGATGTGTATCTCTAACTGCTTATTACAGGATTGCTTGACTTATGGAATGTCGGCATCAAGACATATAACATGAATGAGAAGACATTATTCAACTTACGTGCAGCCTTGATGTGGATGATTAGCGACTTTCCTGGCCTAGGAACATTATCCAGGTGGAATGTGTATACTAGGTCAGGTCCAGCTTGCAATTTTGACTCTGATGTAATATGCCTTCCCCAATGTCAAAAGTGATGCTTTATGGGGTATCGGAGGTTTCTCTATAGAAAGTATAAGTTTAGATTGCAACGGAATCATTTTGATGGGAAACTAGAAAAAAGAGAACCACCTTTGACTTTATTTGGTGTAGATATCTTACAACAGCTTGAGGATGTTGAATTCGAGTTCAGAAAAAGTGACGATGTAACAAAAGTAGGGCGAAAGATGGGTAGGACTTTTGCTTCTGCACCTCAGCAATGGAGGAAGATAATCATTTTGTTGGAGCTTTGTTCTTTCTTTCAGAAGTTGTCTTAGAAGGTTTTGATCATTGAGGAACTCGATCAGGTCAACCCAAAATCATTCTTACTCTTTGTCATTTGGAGATGATCCGTCATCCGTCCTTTTTCACTGTGATAGTTCACCTTGTTCATGAAACAAAGCTCGTTGGCCAAGTTCAACATCAATGGATGTATCCTCCAACTAGTATCATTTTTCCTTCTTTACTTTGTAGGTTTCTTAGGAAATTAAAATCTTACATAAGGAATAAGGCGTGGTCAGAAGGTTCTATATCTAAAGGTTATCTAGGGGATAAGATCCTGTATTTTTGTCCAAGGTATTTTGATGACATTGAGATGGCTTTCAACTGGCCGCCTCATATAGACGATTGTCCTAAACCTGCGCCAACATCAAGAGAGTTGTTAATCCCTTATTTTGGCAAACCAATAAGAACAACTGAGAATTTCAAACTAACAGCAACTGATAAGTTGCAAGCACATAGACATGTCATGATTAATTGCACTCAAGTTGAACCATTCCTTCAGTAAGAATTGTACACTCATATGTTATGTTATTCTATATCTATCTGTACATTTCATGATTGCCTTCCCATGGTTAATTCCAGGGAATTCTGAAGTCATGTGAAGTGTCAACTCAGGATCTAAACACAAGAATCCTCCGGAGTTGACAAAAAGGTCCATAGAGAATTCCCAAGCTGGTTTGCTTGCAGAATACTAAATGACCACAAGCCACATTGACAAAATTTCAGAGCTCTCACAATCAGCCCTCTTAAGCATGCAAAAAGGTTTACAGCATACAATATCAATGGTTTCAAGTTTTACACGATTTTATGAGATTAATGATTACAAACTCAAAATTCAGGTGTTTATGGTACCTTTGGCACAAGGAGTTATACGAGCAGCAGTGACGCCAACATGCAGTTCGAAGGCATCCCTTACTTTGGAAAGATTCTTGATGTCGTCGTACTAAATTATCAAGGGCGTTTCATCGTGACGCTGTTCAAATGTTTATGGGCAAATACCACTACTTCCCCGGGGACTCACAACTGAAGACATAGGCATCACATCGGTAAATTTCTCCCTACCAATTCGCATTGGTCAATCTGAAGATGATGAGCCGTATATTCTTGCCTTAAAGACACAACATGTTCATTATGTCAAGGATGAGAGGCACAGGGATTGGAACATGGTGGTTCACTTAAAGCCTTAAGACCTTTACGACATGGGTGATGGGGATAACATTGCCTACAAGAGTGAGCTATTCCTGCCTGCCAATTTTGAAAACTTCTTCCCTGACGGCGATGACAATTTATTTATAGTTTGGTACATTTTTATAAGTTCACATAATTTAAATTTAATTTTTCTATAAAATAATACCACACTAACATTTTCTCGACAAAATTTTTGTAGGGATGATGATGAAGAATGATTAAAATTTTTTTTCTTTTGTTCTTTTAAATCTTAATTTATATTAAAAAACTCAGACCAAACTTTGTAGTGGTTTTATAACCACTACAAAGTGATAAACCGCTACAAAATTTAAAAAACCACTACAAATAATGTCACATCAACCGCTACAAGCATTACACAGGTTCCTATAAATACCCCTACAACACCTTATTTGAAACACTCCTCCAATTCTTTCCACCCTACTTCTCTCTCGTTTTCGGAAGCAAATACTCTCATCATCTTTCTTTCTCATCATCTCTCATAAGCTCATTTGGATCGTTGATTGGGAATAGGAGAGAAAAGTCAAAATAATATTGTGACATTTGAGATTGATTGGACGGACATGATTTAGAGATTATGAGGGATATTGAGAAAAGGATGATGAGAGAAACCTGACCCCTCGTTTTCTCTCATCTGAGAATTTTTTTTGAAAGAGCTATAATTAAGTAGGGAAACCTTAAAATGATAATATAACATAATGGTAGACATAAGTATTTTGGAGATATGCTATAATTAAGTAATTTATTTAGTTTCTTTGATCTTCGTAAATTAGTTAATTGGATCTTATATTAAGAACTAGAAGTAGTATATCTCTAAATATTTCAAAGTTTGGAACCATGTGTCAAGTTTTTGTTCAAAACAAATATGACGCATCCATATGGGCAATAACTGTTAAATACCAACAATTATGTAGCATATATAACAATTCTGTTTTTAAAAGAGTATTTTTTACTTTTGTGTATATACCCACCATATATAGTATCTAATATGTATGTTGTCACATTCAAAATTTTGGAAGATGACAAACATCTTTGTGAATCATGTTTATCAGAAGATTTGTGTCTTTCCACGATGGTGGCCCCAGTTTGAAAATTTTAGTACATCTACCTGTAGTCTTGATCTTGATGGCCAATTATAAGCATTGCACATGCATTGTTGGATGAAATAATTAATGAGAATGTATGAGTGAATAATACGAGTAGGTAGGGATTAAAATGGAAGGACAATCCGATCTCATCAATGAGTCCATTATATAATGGGCTAATGAGAATATACGGATGAATTATATGAGTCGGTAGGATTAAAATGCAAGCACAATCCAATCTCATCAATCGGTCCATTATATAATGGGTTATTGTAGGTCCAGCATCCTCAATTATTTTTTTAGATGCATTTAGTGTCTGTTGTATTATGCGGTGCATGTAGCTAGCACGCAAAAGTATGTTTTAGACACATTCATCACTCTAAAGTAGTGTTTAGTACAATTTTATAATTAACAGTTTAGATAATTTAGGGTATTAGATATACTTCAAAAAATATTTTAAGGTGTTTGATGCATCAAGAATAATTGAAGTATTGGATGCACTTAAAAAAATAAATTAGGGTGCTAGGTGATCTACCAAACTACTTTAAAGTATTGGTTGCATCTGTAAAAATATTTTAAAGTGCTGGAGGTTAATGTTGATATAATCGGGTACTATCCTTTTGGAAAAATGATACACAAGGACCTAGCTTTTATGGGAAATTTATATATTGAACGAGAAATACCATGAGTTGGAAAAAAATTGAGTGCTAAGTAGCACTCTAGAAAAAAGGGCTATAAGATTGGCACATCTAAACCACTATAGGTGTAGACGGTTTAAAAATGATGACCAGTGGCATTTTTATAAATATTAATACAACTTAAGACCGATTACGCATATACTTGGTCTACATAATATTTTATAGACTTGGTATAATTTAATGCGGTATCGATAAAAATTAAATATTAATAAAATTTCAAAATTAAAATTATTTTTAGATAGGACGCTTGTACATCCAGTTTAAATATCCTTTTAGAGACCGTTATTTCTTTATATCTAATCTTAAACGTTGCAAAGTTTTTTCATCTTCCAAAGCAAACTTCCCAACTCGTCTCTTCAAATTTTGAAATTTGAAGCCATCCAGTCCAATTAATGTACTCTTCAAACTGTCATGTCTATTTGATTTCCTCCGATCATTTTGTTACCTTAGTTTATCAAAAAGTGTTTAAGCTCCCTCTTCTCACCTCTCAAACAACAGTCATGGTGAGACGCATTCGAACTCTGTCAGTTCGTCTTACTTTTCCTCCTCTTCCTCTATAGTCTCTGCCACCTCCACCGCTTCCTCTGCAACCATCAGCAAGGCATCTTCTTGACAACTTCAATGAGAGGATGACTCGCATAGAGAGGTGCCTCAGAAGACTCTTCGACTTGTTGCGCACTATCAACAACAAGTTGAACCTTACGCTTGACACCAATGATATTGAGTACAATCTTTTAGATGACCCCTCTTCCCCTTCCTCTTCTTCCTCCTCTGTCTCTGGCAATGAGGAGGAAGATTGATGAGTATTTTTTTTATGTAAATTTTTTTAATCAATGAAAAAAATTATCTCGGGCAACACAAAAAATTATAATATCAATGAAAAAATTTTATTTCTAATCTTGATCCTGATCTTGAACGTCTTTTGTATCTTTGATCCATTCTTATTTCTGTCTCTGGCTTGATAAGTTAATTTTATGATAGAATATAATTTATTAGTAAACAATATATTATCTGGGATTTTGTTAAATATATAATTTGATTATATTCGGATTGGTTGTAGTGGCAAAATGTCTAAATATGTCAATATGAACTGTTGTTTAACTCTTGAATGGTCTAAATATAATTTATTTTTCTAACATTCAATTTTTATTTAGACCGGTTAAGATGTGCATTTGGTCTCATAATTATTATTTGGACCGCATTGTCAGAGACAACTGGTCTAAATACGTAGCATTTACACTTCCAACGCCTATCATCATGTCTCATCACTATCTTTTGAATTTTCCAGCTATAAGTCCCATTTATAAATACTAAGGCGCCTTTAGTTCTAAAGTTCAAATTCAAAAGTTCCTCTTTAATTACTTCTCTCATTCTTGTTTGAGCGACAACACTTCTAATGGCAAGATCAAAGAGGCAGCATTCCCCCTCCCCACTTCTTGCAGCAGCTAATGGTAGTTCCTCTTAGCAACCCCCTCTACCTCCAACCTTGAAGAAAATTTCTGAGGCCATCTTTTGCCTCTAGAGCATTATTTTGTAGGTCATGGTGAAGCAAGATCGCTTCTCTGAATGACTAGAGGATTTAGTGGTAGAGTTTGATGACATCAGTGACCTTTTTGGACTAGGGGTGATTGTCTCCTGGAATGATGATGATCATTTGAAGGACTAAGTTTTACGAATCCCCATTGTTACCATATTTTGATATAATTTTGATTTTGTGCTTGATCATCATCATATATAATATTTTGATGTAATTTTGATTTCATGCAAGTATATTGCGGCTTTAGGCAATGATTATTAATGAAAAATTTTCAATTTTCTATGTCTTTTAGGTTTTAATCTTTCTATTATTTCTTCTTGATGATTCATCTCTTGTTATAAGAGCATTTAGAATGTTTAGGTTCTTGTTTATGAGTTTTGTTTCTAAATTTATTTTTACTTTGTTCTAAAAATTACATTTAGACCGGATGATTTAAAAGACAGTTTCGTTATGAATTAAAAATGTTTTTTGCATATTGAAAGCAATCTTTAATGATGACTGGACTAAGAAAAGTTGCCCTAGTATATGTAGTTATGTACTCACTTTCGAGCTCAGTCTTCATTTCTAGCCTCTTTTAGTTCCAAATAAAAAAAACTTAAAATTTATTAATTCTGCTTTAATATTCAACAAATTTTCACTTTATACTTATTTAATATATATTATACTCATGAGAACAAAGTCAATAAAATAATAAATGAAGGGTAAAATTGTACATTCATATGAAAATTTTAATGATATTACTTAGAAAATAAAAATTTCTTTTTTCTTTGCCTTATCAATTGGACCGGAGGAGTATATTGGATTCTTCGGTAAGAAGGATAGATCAAGTAGTATAGAGTTTTATGACAAGGAATAAAGGAAAATTGAAGAGAAGACTCAATAAAAGTATTATGTAGATCAAACATCTTGATTAAGAATTTATTCAAAGATTGGGTTCTTGATAGAACATAATGGTATTGTGCGATTCATGTAGTTGACCTCCCCCAACTTATGAGATAAGTTTGATTGTTGCTTTTGAATGAATGATGATCTCAATGATTATCAAAGTTATGCTTATTTGAAAAACTTGCCATATCATAGAGATTTCTACGCTTCAATTTCATTTGGTTTCTATGACATTGGTGTCATTTGACACCACCTTTTAGGTAACATTAAATCTAAAAGTTTGGTTATTAATAGAATACAATGACGTCATCCAATCTATCTAGTTAATCTCACCTAATAGAATAAGGCTTGTTGTTGGTGCTGCTAATAGACAATGAAAAATGTAAATCAATATATCTATCTATGCGTGTGCATTAATAATTACTCCCTCCAGTCCTTAATATATGACATGTTCAAAAAGTTGATCTTGTCCTAAATATAAGATAATTTTTCTAATATTTTCCTAATTTACCGTTGTTGATATTCCCTCAACAATAATTAATGAGAAGAGATAAGGAGGGGATTAAGGAATATGTCTAGGGTATGTTAGAAAATACATACATGTTGTATTAATTAACTTTTTTAATCTAATTAAATTAAATAAATATGTCTTATATTAAGGATAAAAAAAGTATTAAGGATGGCTACGTATGAGCCGACTTGAACCCCGTTAGTATCTGACTTGAAGTTCAACTTGAAGCAATTTTAATTTGGGTTAATTATTTTTTTGGCCGAATTAAGTTGGGTTAATGAGAAATGATAGTTTCATCCCAAAAAATTAATTTAACTGCAACTAGATCTTAAAATGAATTTTAAAATGTAAACTGTAGAGTAACAATTTTAAATTATAATTTATAAAAGCTAGATAACTAATTTATAAAAAGAAAATTAGTTTAGTTAGTTGTTAATAATAAATGTAAATTGCTTTCCCTAAAATATATTTTTTTTAATTATGGACATTGTAACTACTTTTTGATTAAATATCCCTTACCACATGTAATCAATATGGATACTTTTAAAAAAAAATCATAAATTTAAGAGATAAAGTAGATCAAAATCTTATATTACCTAACTTTTATAATTAGCATCGGTTCTTGATGAGTATATGAATTGAATGGAATCTTTCCCTCAAAACAGAAAAAAGATCCATGTACTAACTCGTCTTTGAGGTTATTATTGCTGAGCTCATTGGAACAAAAAAAAACCGGATCGGCCTGAGCTACAATTTGGCGTACGAAGCACAAGTCTTCACATTAGAGCCGGAAAATTGGGCCGAGTCCGTCGGGCCAGTCCTTTTAAACTCTTTTAAATTACGGACCGGGCTTAAAAAATGAAGCTTCAAAAAAAAGTCGGGCCTAAAAGGACCAGCCTTGGAGGGCCGAAAGCCCTGTAGGGTCGGCCCTGCAGGGCCGAGGGCCAGCCTGTTAGGTCATTTAGCTTTATTTTTTGTTTTAGTTTCACTACCCCTCTTACTTATGCCCTTGTTGACTCCTCCCTAAGAACTTTAAAATTGCTAAATTTACATATGATGATAATTTACTAATTCTTGATATTTTTACCCCTTAAGTAAAATCTTCTATTTAAAGTGAAGTACAATCAAAATTCCTTGAAATTGATGATAGTAGCGAAGAATATGAAAACGTTTTCATAATCATGTTGTTTAGAGTGTTTATATTTTTGCCTTCTTATGATTTGTATGAGACTATAAATTACTTGTACACAATATTTTTTACCTTTGATTATAAATTAGTAACTGTATTTATTTTATTGCATGAGGTGTTAGATGTATAGTTAAATCTTGTGAAAATGACTTTTTGTGGGCTGGCCCTAGCCCTGATGCTCTCGGCTGGGTTTTGAAAAACAACAATTTTTCTTTCCCTGGACCTTATAAGACTGACCCTTTTAGACCCTAGCCCGTCAAAAGCCGGCCCTGATTCTCACCTCAACTTCACATCAATGATCGGCCTGGCCATGGAGGGAGGTACAAAATTTTAGTACGTCTTGCTCATGTCCTTGTCTTGTTGCGCTAATTTGATTGGTTCTGTACACTGCACGGCGCCAAAGAATTATGAGCATGCCACGTTTTGAAGGAAAAGTATTGCTGAAAATGTTTAAGAGCGAAAGTGATTTATGGGTATACCACATCTTATCGTTAATTTATGTTGGTCTCTTATATCTTGCGTCTTGTTTATTTTTGGGTAAAACTTTGAACATCCATCGTAAACATTACTCACTCTTATATATTTTTTATAATAAATAACTATTAAAATTATACAAATCAAAATGTTAGATAAAAACAGTAAATATATAAAATATATATTTTTATTTTCAAATATACTTTTATTTATAAAGAGGACACATGAGTCTAGAAATTATTGTAGAGAGATAATGAGTTGTATAAATTTAATGAGGGTAAAAATAAAAAAACTAGCCTAAAACTTTCAAATCATGAGAATTTGTTCCTTATATATTAAGGACCACATCTAAAAGATTTTTATTTTATTTTATAAAAATGAACACTGAGTACTAAGAATAAACATTATTCGTTTATAATTTAAAAATTGGAACAAAAAGAAAGCTAAAAAAATTCTATAAAAAGCCATCAATAAAAGTCCATATACCAGTTTAGTTTCGCAAGCCCCTAAGCTATCACTCTTCCATATGGAGAGAAAGAACCCTAGCATTGCCATGATTCCAGCTCCAGGCTTTAGCCATCTCCTCCCACTCATCGAGTTCTCAAAACGACTCGTCGTTCATCACCCTCACTTCCACATCTCCTTCTTCATCCCTACCCTTGGTCCTCCTTCTCCAACTACGTATTCCATCTTCGAATCTCTACCACCTCAAATAGACTTCACTATTCTTCCAGAAATCAACATGGAAGACCTCAAAACTCTAGACGCAGCAACACAAATTTACCAAACTGTCACACTCTCTCTTCCTTCTCTTCGTCGTCATGCTTTGACCTCCTTTGCTTCTCCAACTCATCGCCTTGTTGTTATGGTTGTTGATTTCTTCTCAATGGATGCATTAGACATAGCAAAAGAACTCAAACTCAAGGCTTATGTTTTATATCCTTCACCAACGACTTCACTTTCTCTCTGCCTCCATTTTCCAGAGCTTGATGAAGATCACGAGATGGTTCCTACTGGGTTCCGAGACTTGTCACAACCCTTGAAACTTCCAGGTTGCCAAATAAATTTATGTTATTTCAAATGCCAAAAAGACATGTCTTTTGGGGGAAATCTTTCAACTTCAATTGAATATATTGTATTAATATCTGAAGATTTCTGCAGGTTGCATAGGCTTTCAAGGCAAGGATCTCCCAGATCCACTTCTAGAAAGATCGAGTGAAGCCTACAAAACAATCCTTCATGCATGCAAACAACTCCGTTTACCAGATGGTATCATAGTGAACAGCTTCGTAGATCTGGAACCAGAGGTAGTAAAAGCTCTACAAGAAAGTAATCAAAATCAGTACCCTTTGGTTTATCATGTGGGGCCTATTATACAGACAAGATCGACAAGCATAAGTGAGAGTGATTCGCAATGTTTGAGATGGTTGGACAATCAGCCACGAAACTCAGTTCTATACGTCTCTTTTGGGAGTGGTGGAACATTGTCACGGGACCAGCTTGAAGAGCTAGCCTTAGGGTTGGAGATGAGTGGCCACAAGTTCTTGTGGGTCGTGAGGGCTCCAAGTGGATCGGCTAATTCGGCTTATTTGAGTGCGCAAAAGGAGGACCCACTAGCGCACTTGCCCAAAGGGTTTCTAGAGAGCACTAAAGGTCAAGGCTTTGTGGTCCCATCATGGGCCCCACAGATAGAGGTCCTGAAACATGACTCAACTGGGGGATTTTTGACTCATTGTGGTTGGAACTCAACGCTTGAGGCTATGGTCTATGGCAAGCCAATGATTGTGTGGCCTTTATTTGCAGAGCAGAGGATGAACGCGGTTATGTTAACTGAACAATTTAAGTTTGCTGTGAGGCCCAAAGGTGATGAGAATAATAATGGGATTGTAAAGAGAGAGGAAGTTTCTAGAGTTGTGAAAATATTAATGGAAGGTGATGAAGGCACAGAACCTCGAAGAAGAATTCAAGTGTTTAAGGAAGCTGCTGCTAAAGCGATTAGTGAAGATGGTTCATCTACGAGGACGCTTTCTAATTTAGCACAAGAGTGGACAAATATTTGAGTGGCAAGTAGAAACCTTTTCCATCTATGAGTTAGTGATACCCATATTGAAAGTGTGTTTTTCCTTGCAAGTTTAAAATAAATATTTGGATGATGTGTTGCTTGATATTCTAGTATACGCAATTTAAAAAAAAAAAAAAGGAACAAGAGTGAACAACCGCATCATTATAGTACCAATGGGATAAGATTGTAATAAAAAAAAAAGTGAATATAAAGCATCAATTGAATTGGCTATGACAAAACGAAAGAAAAAGGTAAAAAAAGTGAAATACAAGAAGAAAGAAAAAGGAAAAGAAAAAAAGAAAAAGAAAAATAAGTCAATCCAAATCATATTGGATTACACCCTCTATTGTTATTGAGGCTCACATATGTGACAACAACTATGAACCATTCAATACATAAGTTTAGTTGAGCAAGTGCTAGTTTTAGGCCTCTCAATAATATGTTCATTAGAGTGTAGCGGACGTTTTTATAATAAATTTGACTAATTATATAAAACAAATGATAGGTCCAATACATTGCACTGTACTAATGAAATACTTGGAAGAATGAACTTTAATATTATTTATGAGGAGAAGAGGCATGCAAATATTTTGGGATTTTGTAACTGCTAATGGATCTATCTTTTGGTATGTGTCGAATAGGATCAGTGTTATATAGAAGATGACACGTGTAAAAGTCATCCCAATTCCATCTTATCTCGTAAACATTTCTAATTAATTAAAAAATAATAACATACTAGATCAAAGCATCACCACATATTAACTAATTAAATCTCCATACACAACTCAAATGTACAAACACATCACTACAAAAAAACCGTCCATTTCTGACAGAATTTGATATAAAAAAAATTTCGTCTCAATAGTCATTCAAAAACCGTCGGAAATTCCGACACAAATTTTCTGAAGGAATTTGTGAAGGAAAAAGTCCGTCCGAAATTTCATCGCAAATCACAAATTCCGATGGAATTTGTGATGGAAATTTCCCAAAGAAAAAGTCCGTCGCAAATTCCCCTGAAATTTTCCACAAAAAAAAATCAGAATTTGCGACGGAAATTTCCCGAAAAAAAATCAGAATTTGTGATGGAAATTTCTCATGAAAAAAAGTCCATTGGAAATTCCGTCGCAAAATGGAATTTGCGAAGAAAATTTCCCACGAAAAAAAGTCTTTCAGAAATTCCATAGCAAATAGGAATTTGCGACAGAAATTTCCCACGAAAAAATTCCATCGGAAATTCTATCGCAAATCGAAATTTGCAACGGAATTTGCGATAGAAATTTTCCGTCTTAAATTCCGTCGGAAATAAGTATTAAGAAATCTTTGTTTGGTTGGTAGGAAAAGCAGAAATAAAAAAGTTTATGCTAACCAACGTTTTTGAGAAATGATCAGTCTTTGAAGTTGCATTGCATATTTTAAAATCTATCAATAAGCTTTTAAGAGAGTTTCAGAAATCTGAATTGATAATTCTTGAAGCTGGATTGTAAATCTACAAGTGAGCTTCACCGTTTTAATCCTTATACCTAATTTTTCTGAATCTTCTTGATTGAGAGCATAAAATGATATAATCAGCGCATCTGAAATGGAGAGAGAGAGGAAATTCACATTTATTAAGAGTTTAAATTTTAATTATTATGAGAATCATATGGAAAATTGAATTCGTATCATATACAGTGCATTTTGTACCAAAATATTCAAAGGATTGAGTTTTAAAAAAATTCTATCAATACGTAATTTTTTATTTTTAGTATCTCAGAAAAAATTAATTAGTATTCTACAATTTAAAATAGATCCCATTGAAATTTGTAAGCGTATTGACTTCATTAATAATTAAGAGATCAAAATAAAAACTTACGTAAAATTAGAAAGATTAAGTAGATTTTCTTTTTTTAAAATAAGACTAACATATAATCATTACTATTAGAATAATCAAATATTAATTAGTTGTGTGGTATGAATTGAGTCTGGGAGAATCATAACAAATATTATTGTTTTATGATTTTATGCCTCTATATATCAACATTAATATATATTAAATCGAATGAATTTTTTTTTCTAAGAGAATAATCAAAAAATAATTCAAGCATGCCATGCCGTGATAGTATCATTGAAATAAAACTCATTTTTACTAATATTAGCTTAAACTAGAATGATTTTTTTTAACACATAAATGTGATTTTTTAGAAAATAATTTAGTTAATATTTTAATTTTTAAGTTTTTTATTATTTAATATGAATTAGTAATATTAATTATTATTTTTTGACAAGTAGTGTGTAAATTTCATATATTTCTATGGATATTTTAGAAAAAAGATGCAAAATGCACTTAAAATTTCATAAAACAGTTTATATCAATACAAAACATCCCAAAAAACCTATGTGTGCATGGATGTGTAAAATATAGTAAACTGTATACTTAATATATTTACTTAAAATCGTCTAAAGATCGTTGGAAATTCTGTCAGAAAGTTTTCGATGGAAAACGTCCGTCGGAAATTCTGCCGCAAATCCTAACGTAACGTTTTTTATAGAATTACAGATGGAAATTTTGTCAGAAAATTTGACAAAATTTATTCGTAGAAAATTCTATCTGAAATATATGTTAATTAATTTTTTTAAAATTTTTTATTATGATTTATTTAATTAATGATTAATCTAATTATTATATATTAATTATATTATAATTTAAAATTTAAATTATTATTAAATGATAATATAATTTTCGGCAAAAAAAGTATTAAATTATAATATAAAAAAATTATTAATTCATATTTATATATAAATTTTTGATAATATATTATATACAAATACAAATTTTATAGATACAATAAAAATAAAATATATAATAAAATGAATAAAAAAAGATATTAATAATAAAAATTTAGATATAATATTTACATAAAAAAATAAGGAAACAAAATTGTAATATATATATATATATATATGATTTTGCATTTAAATCATACAGGTTCTTCCTAACCCAAATGACAAATGCACTCGCACACGCGTGAGAGGTCATGGCTTTGAATCTCAACTTGATCGCAAAATGCAATCAATTTGTGCTATCGACACATGGTGGGCGACGGAGGGCGACACGTGGCACACGATGGAGGGTGACATGTGGCAGTTGACCGGGACACGCGGCGGTTGACCAAGACATAGGTGGTCAGAGGCGAGGTGGCGGTGGTCGGCGGTGATGGTTGCCGGCCGGAATTTTCCATTGAAAAATAGTATAGGGAAATTTGCCACGGAATTTGCGATGGAAAAAATTCCGTCTCAAATTGCGAGGGAATTTGTGACAGAAAAAATCCCATTGCAATTTGCCACAAAATTTCTATGGCAAATTTCCTCGCAATTTGAGACAGAAAGTTCCGTTGCAAATTCCCTCTCAAATTGCGAGGGAATTTCCGTCGCAAATTCTATCACAATTTGAAATGGAAATTCATATTCCGTTGCAAATCAATTTACGATGGAATTTTTTCCTTTGGAAATTCCCTCGCAAAATGATTTGTGACGAAATTCCATGACAAAAACCTCCATTCTGTCAGAAAATCCGTCCGAAATTACATGTTTTTTGTAATGCATATACAATAATCACGCCATGGCAAGTTCATGTATTTATTTAGGAGAGCTGTTTCAATTTAATAATTTCAAAACAACTTGATCTCACAAATTGGCTTGTTACAAGAAACCCTACTAGTAAGCGAATACATCAAAAGAAAAGTGCAAAAAAAAAAAGAGTCTTGAGATCTGCAAGGTTAGGGAAGATCCAGGGAAAGCGTAATTACCACGTGGTAGAAGTGGGAATCAGGGCCGGCTTGGCTCTACAGGGCTTGGAGAAAGAAAAATTGTCATTTTTCAAAGCCCGGCCCGAGAGCATCAGGGCCAGAAGTCATTTTCACAAGATTTAACTATACCCCTACCCATCTCATGCAATAAAATAAATACAATTACTAATTCATAATCAAAGGTAAAAAATACTGTATACAAGTAATTCATAGTCTCATACAAAATATAAGAAGGCAAAAAGCTAAACACTCTAAACAACATGATTATGACAACTATCGTTTTGATTTTTTTCGCTACTATCATCAATTTCAAGGAATTTTGATTGTACTTCACTTTAAGTAGTAGACTCTTCTTAAGGGGTAAAAATATCATGAATTAGTAAATTACTATCATATGTAAATTTAGCAATTTTAAGGTTCTTAGGGAGGAGTCAGTAAGGGCATGAGTAGGAGGGGCAGTGAAATTAAAACAAAAAATAAAGCTAAAGGGCTTAACGGGCCGACCTTCCAAGGTGGGCCCTTTTAAGCCCGACTTCCTTTTAAAGCTCCATTTTTTAAGCCCGGCCTGTGATTTAAAAGGGCTTAAAAGAGTCGGCCCAACAGACTTGGCCTGATTTCCCAAGTCTACCACGTGGTAATAAAAGACCGACATATATAACAATGGATAATGTCCAATACTTTCTTACTTTAATCAAATTATTTAATTAACTTATACAATAATGACCAGGGGAGTAATATAGGGTTTGCTTAATTGTTTTTTATTTTTTATTTTTTTTAAAACAAAAACCTGAATAGTTTGTTTGGAAAACTGTTTTCAAAAAATTGTTCTTAAAAACAAAAAATAAAACGTTTTTTAGTTGTTTTTTTTATCAACACCACACTATTGACAATAACCATTGCTACATCACCATCGATGAGAACCACTACCACTCATTTCATAAATAGATTTTTTAAAACAACTACCTAAACAGATTTTTTTTATTTTTTATTTTCAAACATTTTTTTTAAAAAACAATTTTATAAACTGTTTTGGAAACTTAAAAATAGAAATCATAATCAAAGAGGCCCATAATAACCTATGATCATACAAGTTAATTAAGTAGCTTTTAGATTAATGATGAGATGACATTATTTAAGATGTGCTTATGAAAATTATACTCCATTCATTCTTTAATATAAAATATATTTATCTAATTTGATGAGATCAAAAAAGTTAGTTAATATGACATGTTTTTTTAAAACACCTAATCATTTTTCTTATTTTCTTATTTCTTTTACTTAATTATTATTAAGAGAGTATCAAAAAGAGTAAACTAAAAAAATGTCTCGTATTTAAAGCTAATATCCACTCTTTAATTAAATGTTATTTTAAAAACAGGAGAGAGTATTCAACTTAAAAAGCAACATTAAGTTGATAAATGCTTAGATAGGATTGGACAAGATGGGTAGGACGACATTACCAATTTCTGTACACATAAAGAGACCATCAATTGATCTTTTTTGATTTAGGGTATGTTTGGGAACTCATTAGGAGGGAAAAAAAGTTTATTTAGAGGGAAAAAATCCATTTGGCATCTGCAGACCCATTTAGGAATACAGTAGTATTCACTGGGCTTAAAAAAATAATATGTTTTCCTTAGAAATTCATTGAAGTAGCTTCTGGCTTTTTTTCATTGGGTTTAAAAAAAAACCATTTCTCCCACCGTCAATTTAAACACATATCACATTTACAATATGACTTTTTTCCAATCTGATTTCTACAAAAATCACATTAAAAAAATTATTTATCTACCACTAATCCAAATAGGCACTTAACCTAACATTTTCAGACAAGGACATCAACGAGGGATATTTTTCAAAATCTTAGGGGGACCATTGTCTTTTTAATGTCTCCTCTTTTAGTCCCATCTTTAACTAACCAAGCCCACTCTCTGTTACAGAAGCGTAAATATCAAGGGCAGTATTGCGATATTTGGGGCCCTGCTACATATAAATCCCAGTTTGGTTGGATTTTGTGAAAGGAGATTTCATGTAATCCCTTAGTAACCAACATCATCATTAGGTTAATGAAGGTAAGCATGGAAAAAATACCTCAAAATCTTCTTCTGGAAAATATTTCAAATATGAAATTGTATTTAATAATAATTTTTAAAAATGAATGTACCAAGAAATATAATAAAACACAGGATAAATTACACTTTCCTATGCTAAAAATATCTTCCTTAGCCTTAAAAGCTTTGTAAAAAAACTCCAAGAAACTTTTAAGTAAATTCAATAATTTAGATTTAAAATATATTTTAATCAAATTATTTTCATTTTTATTTTTATTATTTAATCATATATGAAACACCCTTCCTTACAATACCTCACCGGCTCTTAGTTCCATTAATCAGAGTAAGCGAGCGATTATTTTAATAAACTAAAAGCCATTCTCTTTATTTACACTAGAGCGATCCTCTGCTTTAACAACAATCATTCATTCATTCTCATACATATACACATCATATACATGAGCAAATATAAATCAATTACATTTAACACAACGTAGTGCCCCGCACTATGATCTTCTCTTCACTTCATGTCTCCATATCTCCTTCGTGCATACTTCCATGCATCCTTCAACCTGTCTAAAATGGTTTGTTGGGAGGAGTGAGATTTGAGAGAATCTCAGTAGCGAACAGTACCACTATGCATGGTAGATACAAATGAATGCATGACATGCTTGCCTATCAAATTTGATGCCAACATAATGATATGTTGCATGCTCAATGTTATGACATACCAATGGCCATTGCATAAAAGATAACAAAGCTTCAACCAATCAAATATGCTCCATACAAACAGGCAAAACAGTCACATAATCAATGCATAAACATACATATCACACACATGCAGGCAATGTAAGTTCACTACCTGTAGGACTTCACGTCCTTCCTCAAACCATTGTCCTGGCTCTGATTCGGGCATGACCATCTATCGAGTCCTAGAAGTCCAAATACATTTCATGAGTCACAACTCATCCATATAACATTTTAGACTTGTATTAGTTGATAACTTAGCCTAATTATGCTAAATTACCAAAATGCCCCCGGAAGCCCGATCCAACTGTACTTTTATAGAAATTATGACATGGCCCAATCCTACACAATTTCACGTATAGAATCTATTTATGACTTCATATTAGTTAAATTCACACCCAAATGATGGAAATACCCCTTCGCAGCACCTACTTAGAGCTATAAAGGTAATTTAGTCATTTCACCCTCCATGCCTTTTCTCACTTTCCCTTCAACATGAACCCTACACAATTTGCTCTTTTGAACTCAATGGAATCATCCAATTGATGAAATTCCAACTCTATCCTCATGCCACACACAAGGCAGCCAATATAGAGTTCTCAGAAAAGTTGTGTCGGTTCCTCCCTTTCTTTATGTTAACATCTTCCTTTCTACTTATCCTTACATGATTAGCCGTTTAAACATCCATTGGACGTCGTTTCAGCCCCTAAAACACGGATAGAATGGAAGATGAACAATACCCTATTCTTAAAATACTCATCCAAACGACAAACCAAAATGGTCAAAAGGTAGCTTACGCTTATCTCTACACGCTTCTGAATTTGGTTTGGAATTCCGGCAACACTCCAGCCGGCGAGATGGCACCAACCACCTTCAAACGAGAAACCAAAATCATAGAAATGAAGCTTGGGATGAGTAGAAGAACATTTGTACTGGGTACTTTAAGAGAAAATGCTGTTTTGATCGAGTTTCGGTGATTTATCACTTTCTCTCTCTTCTCGTTCTCTCCATTCGTGTTCTCGTTCTTTCATTCTCTTTCTTTCTTTCACATTCTCATCTGTTCTGTTTCTCTTTCCTTTCCCTTTTAATCCGAACGCAGGAAAGAATGAGAATAAATGATGAAGGATGATGATTAATTAAAATCATGCAAGTGGCTTACCACCAAGCGATCCAACTATCCCGTTACTTGCATAAAAATTTTCATTTATCTTTTCCTTCATCATTCCACCAATATTAATGAGAAATAAGAGAGTGTAATCCACTTTCAAATTATCCCATTACACCACCTCAAGTGGTCAACCGAAGCCTTAAGCTTCTTCGCTTATTGACTTTACTTGATAATAATTCATCCGCTTGGGCTCATTAATCATCAAGTAGTCATTTCCATCCTTTTAATTCCCATCCAACTCAAATCATAGAGAATATTAGGGAAAAACCATCATTTATAATCTTTTGGAAAAATTACCATTTTGCGCTTACCTTTTATTTCCTTTTTAATATCCAAAGATATTAAGGAATTTTGGGATAAATATCATGCCCCACTAGGACCTTTGCTAAACCGGGGTTTAGCAGTCCACTTAATCCAGGCTAAACCTCAAGCCTTTAATCCCAAAATTCGAGGTATTACAATATACTTTTAATATTTATTTTTTATGGTTGGAAAAAATTAAGTGTGGACCAGGTGCTAATCACCCTTGATTACCAGCAAAACTACTTCCTCTAATTCCTCTTTTCTCATGGGAATTAGTGATGATCTAGACAATTTAGATTTAATTTTTTGTATGTTTAATTTTTAAAAATTATTTTAATGGGTAGAGAATACAAAATTAAAAAAAATCCCTTAACTAATATTTTTTCAAAAAATAATTTTTCATTTAAAAATGGGAAAATTAGAATGAAGGACGTGGAGGAAAATATATTTATTGAGAAGGATCATAAAAAATTTAATTATTTAAAAGGACCAAATATCATAATATAAATTAAAAATTATTAAATTGTCCCTAATCAAACCTTTTACATTATCTCTTGTATTCATAATTAAGAAATAACTAAAATTAAAAGTAAAACCGCCCATCATTCACATGTAATATGATCGTATTTTTTTTAATTCTTTTCCACCAAGTTTCATACTCATGTAAAATAAATATATTATTTAATTAACTACAGTTCAAACTCAGTTTTTTAATTTTTATTTTTCAACAAGTTCCATATTCATATAATCAATAGATCTATTAATTAACAAATATATCATCATGTGGCCAGATTTATATTATCAAATATGAAGAAGTATCCACGTGGATATTATAAAATCCTTTCATTATAAACGTACTTAATAACCAAATCATTCGACCAAACACTATTATGGTCATGAAAGTGTATTAAATTAAATATTAAAATATGTTAACCATGATAGAAAATTTTAAAACTAAATTCTCAAAAGGACTATCATGGTTAAAAGAACAAAATTCCTCAATAGAAACTCAAGCACATATTTGGTTTTTAGACTTGACAAAGCCCACAACAAACATTCACCATCAAATCCAACTCTTAAATTGAATAATACTTCATCATATAACAAAATATCTAAGTCAAACCAAGATGTGGAACCACAAGATTTAAAACACCATACTAAGGCCTTTAGGCCACTCAACATCATTAAAAGTTATCCAGTAATTAAAAATCAAAGTACATAGTTTGTGTATCAAATTTCAAAATAAATTAGAGTATGCAGGATAAGTCCTAACATGTCAATATATAATAATCCATCACAAACCAAAAAGATGGAAGCACTACTATTAGCAGATCTTTTTAGAGACTATCATTTCTTTACATTCGATCTTAAATGTTATAGAGTTTCTTTATCTTCCAAAGAAAACTTTCTAACGCATCTCTTCGAATTTCGAAATCTGAATCCATATACTCTAATTAATGTAATCTTCAAATTGTCATGTCTATTTAATTTCCTCCAGTCATTTGGTTTCTTTAGTTTATCAAAAAGTGTTCAAGCTCACTTTTCTCACTCTCAAATAAAAGTCATGGTGAGACGCATCCGAACTTTTTCAATTCATCCTCCTTTTCCTCCCCTTCCTCTATATCATATGCATTATTGTACTTTTACTTTAATTAAAGTAGATGCCAGCTTGCATGCTGGAGTAATTATTTACTTTACGGATTTTAGATAGTCTTAAATCCACAGACATCGGATAGTTTTAAATCTGCAGACTTCAGAACCTCTTAAGTCCACACTCTTGTCTATATAAGATTATGGGTTCACATTCTATAGACACCATGAAAAAGTCATAGAATTCAATAAGAAATACCAATTCACAGAAGAACTCTGATCTTCCCTCTGTTCCAAATTTTCTCTCGCATTTAGGCAAACATCCTTGAGGTTCTTTACCAACTGTGCTAAGACCTAGCTCTATAATACATAAGTAGGCACGGAGGTCGGAAGAGCATCAGAGCTACTAAGTAGGGGAGGGGGCCTCTGCTCTTCCGACCTCGGTGCCTACTTATGTATTATAAAGGTAGGTCTTAGCGAAGTTGGCAAAGATCCTTAAGGATGTCTTCCTGGATGCGAGAGAAAATTTGGAAGAGAGGGAAGATCAGAGTTCTTTTGTGAATTCATATTTCTTATTGAATTCTAGGATTTTTTTCATGTGTCTATAGACTGTGAACCCATGATCTTATATAGATAAGAGTGCGGACTTAAGAGATTCTGAAGTCTGCAGATTTGAAACTATCTAAAATCCATAAAGTAAATAATTACTCTAGCATGCAAGTTGGCATATACTTTAATTAAAGTAAAAGTACAATAATGCATATGCTTTTTATTGGTAACGTGCTTTATATGGCCTATTTCCTTTAGTATGTGTTTGCCATGTATTCCTCATCAAACATTTATGTGTTATCATGAAGATCTGTATCTGTGTAAGGAGGGCCCAATTGATATCAGCTTAGTGCATCACGATCTTTGGGAATCCACACGTAGTACTGTGAGCATTTTGCAACTATTTCAAAACTTAGAGAACTATAGTCATCTACTAATCTGTTGCCCAAAATTTTATACAATCGTTGGTCCATGATGTATTTGTCACACTGAGGCTCTATATATCTTTCTTCAATATGCTCTATCAGTGGTATGACAAGGAAATGATGGAAATTTTGCCGATATTGACCATCTTGGTAGTAGGGGATATGGGACTGAACTTTAACATATAATGTGCCAAAGTTTTGTTGCTTCCTAATTTCTTTATTTAATTTTTCCCCCGAATGGTAGATTTCTTCGATCTTCTGATATGCAAAAAGCTGCTACCATTCCATATGCTAAAAATTCTATGTAATCAATAAGATATTCCTTATGGTTTTAACATGCGTGGGTCTATCCAGATCAATTACTAATTTAAGGAGACCTGTATATACAAATTCTCCCTCTGTGTTCACCCAACTATTGACTTCTTGGTCAACCCTGTACCTTCCATCTGTAGGTGCTTTATGATGTAGGTCGAGGAGTTGCTATTGTAGATCTATTAGTTTTTGGATATGCCTTTCTTCAATATATTTTTGTATATTAAAGAAGGGGTCAATGTTTTCCAAATATTGTATGGTGCCTCTTCGTTGATTGGGGTTAAGGCAGGACATTTGCATCCTGTTGTAGGACTGGGTTCCTATGAGTAGATTGTGAAGATGATGATTCTGTAAAATTAGTTCCTGATTTTTGAGATTGAGTTTCTTGAAATGTTCCCTAATGAACGGATTCTCCTACTGCTCCCTACTTAACTTCTACTATAAATTAATGTTAGATTGAAACAAAGCAATATTAGTTTCCTTAGACTATTTTAGTCTATTCTCTATAAGAGAATGAATACCTATATATAGGGGTAGTTCCTTTTGGGATCTTCCTTCCACAAAAGTAGGTGGAGGCAATGTTGCTGTGGCCTGTTGCCAGGCATCTTGGAAATTGTAGTACCCTCTCCAATATGGCTTAGGGGAATTTCCAATGGCTTCGACTAGCTTGGGATAATTTACATAAATACCTGGTCGATCCCCACAAAATAAGACATAATACGAAAAGTTCTTAAGGGCTTTTCCTGGATTTTTGAAAAGTAATAATTTAATGCATTTAGTGATGTGTCCTTCTGTTTTGCAGTTAAGGCATTCCAGAGATCATCCAATATGTACTGTTGTGATTCATCAGGAGAAGGAGATGTGGTAAAGGCTTAAAACTTTTGCTGTGCCCTGGCAGGTATTTGTTTAGAATTAAACCGCCAAAGGTCATTTGAGAAATATTTTGAGTTGGTGATTCTCCTTTGTGTGAAACTATTATGGCTTTAAATGCCATCTTTTCCTTCTCCTCATTCAGTCTTGATTTCTGCAAAAGTAAATGAAGAACTATTAGAGATTATTCTAGATAATTTATCAACTCCTGTATTATCCTTTCCCTTTATATGTTCCATTTTGACTATGACACCTGTACAAGTGAGATAATCACAAAACTTTACCTACTTATTTTTACATAGCTTTCGGGTGCTAGCAAGTTTGTTATAGAAATTGATGATGGCCTCACAATCAGTTCTTAGGGTAAATTCTTTTTTTATCAAGGATAAAAATTTTAAATTTTTCTAAACTGTTAATAAAAGCCATTATTTCTGCATCCAGAGCAGAAATAGATGTCTTGTATTTTCCTAAGGCATACCTTGCTATTTTTTCTATGGATGTCAAATCTCCCTTATGGGGTTTCCACTTAAGGATTCCACCCCACCCTTCAAGGGATTCGTCAGCTTCTATAATAATATAACTATCTTCAGGAGGAAGTTGAAAATTTGGAAGATTTTTAATGATCTGTTTTAGTTCTACAATCTTTTCCAATCCTGTTTGTTAAATTTTCTTTCTCCATGTGGTGAAAGTTTTGAATACAAAAGCTTGGTATACTTGTTAAGGTTATGGATATAATTTCTAGTGTAATTTAAAATGCCTAAAAAGCACTGTAAACTCTTAGTTTCTATAAGAGTTTGTTCTGGGAAGTCAGTTATACTCTTAACTATATGGGGTTGTAACCTAATTTGTCCTTCTCCTATTTCTAATCCCAAAAACTCTACTCTAGTTATACCATACTTTGATTTAGACAAAAATAAAACATGCTTTAAGCACTCATCAAAAAATATTCTAAGATGTTTCACATGTTGAGAAATATCATTAGAGAAAATTAATATATCATCAATGTAATAGATAACAAAACTATCATACTTATAGAAAATATTGTCCATCTTTCTCTGAAAATGGCTAGTGCATGCTTAAGACCAAATGGCATAACGAGCCATTCATAAAGGCTTTGGGGAACACAAAAAGATGTCCAAGTAACCGATTCTGGATGCATGGCTACTTGAAGAAATCCAGATTTAAGATCAAACTTACTGTAAATCCTTTTGGATTTAATCTTTTGTAATAAGGCATCAATTTCAAGGAGACTGTATTGATTCTTATAGGTGTTACCATTCAACCTTTTATAATTAAAGACAATTCTACTCTTATCTCTTATTGTGGTTCCGTCAGAGTTTACTATTGTTCTAAGTGCACAATAAATGCTGTAGTTCTGTGCCTACTCTGACTTGGTCTGGTCACGCTAATCTATATTAGAGTTTGAACATGTTTCTTATATTCCTCTTGTTCAGAAAGAGAGGGGATGATTGGTTTATCCTGGATGGTTAGATCTGGATTGATTATGTCAAGTTTGCCCATAATCTTATTCTTTTCCCATAGGGCAATGGGATTATCTCCTATGACTTGTAACTGTTGGAGATTGTTAAGGAGAGGGGTAATTTGATCCTCAAACTCTGTTAGTCTTCATATACTAAAACATATCAAATCCTATATTAGGTGCTCTTTATCTCCTAATTCCTCTATTTCATCTTCTTCTATTACTTGAATATCTACACTTTGACTTATTGGGGATGTGATGACCCTATCTACATGTTTTAAGATAACAAATTAATTTCCTAGGACTAAATATCCTCCTCCTAAATTATCTAAAATTTTTTTTCCCACAATTAATTGAGTTCTATTTTTAAGGGCAAAGTTCATAACATAAGTTAAAAGAAGATAATATCTCTCCTTATTAGACCTAATGTCTACTTTCTTTAATTTATGCATAATGTAGTGACCTGTTTTAAGGGTGGTGACATGTATCTACCTATTCATTTGCTCATAAAAATGTTTGGGAATAGCCTTTGGAGTAATACAACTCCTACTAGGCCCCGTGTCTATGATACAATTCAAGACAATATTTTTGATCCTACTTTAATGGTGGCTTGACAATTAAGGAGATTATTTTTTACTGTTCTACTAGATTGATAATGAAGAATAGTTGCTTCTTCTTCACAATCCTCTATAATAGGTTCAGATATACAAGGTATAGCTTCCCTAATGGTTAAAGAAGTATTCCTTACCTGTTTTAGAACTTCTTCAATTCCTCGATCTGAAGTTTTAAATCTCTATTCATGTTTACAAGTTCTTTTACAAGAACATGATAATTAGTTATATTCTGAACTGGTTCAGGTAAAATAGGAATTGTGATATCCAGTTTCTACTTCACACATAAATAACAGAGAGTAAGTTCGCAATAGATACACATGTTCAGGATTAAATTACAAAAATAACATCTGGGAGATTGTCTCGGTGTTTCAAAGTGATGAACAAAATTATGTGAACATAAACTTTGTGGTGGAACAAAAGTTTTTGAGGCTCTTACCATGTTCCAATCTTCTGAAATAACAAAGTTGAAATCCTCAGAGATGATGAGGTTATGATTTCAAAGGGGAAGTCTTTCATGACTCTGTGTTCTAAATCATCATTATTGTCAATAATAGAACAAATATCGCTATCATTGTCTAGCTCATCCTGATCAATACTGACAACATCCCACTCTTGGGGTATATCAAGAGAATGATAAACAACGAATCTATCAGTATTTCCCCTTTTATTTCGACATTCCCTTGCATAATGTCCCTCTTCCCCACAAACATAACATCTACACTTCATAGTGGGAGGTTTGTGTCTTTTAAGTTTTCTAATATGATTTTTATGAGGTATTCCTCCTTTATAGTTAGTAGCTCTTCTAAGCCTTTTCTTTTCTTTCTAGAAATAACTTGGGATATAAATCTGTTTACAAAAGTTGTAATCCTTTACTTGTTTGGATACCTCATTTCTATACATCTCTTTTTAAGGTATTCCATTGTAAAGACAATCTTAGGCACAATCCCTTATGTTACATCTGGGTAAACCTTATACTATTCATCCCTTAAGATACTATTAAAGGGTAGTGGTAATTTACTAAAGTATTTATCACTCATAGTCTGTGTGAATGCCTGTCCTGTTTTAGATGCAAGGCTTAGAAATGCATATGAGTAATGGTCTATATCTTTCATGTTTTCTATGACCAACCTTTCTATTTCCTGTAAGGCTTTGTCTTACATTTCTATGGTTCCTCTATAAGGGTTATAACCTATTATCATTTACCTAATTTTCCTAGTTATATTCTGAGTATTTTCAGCAGAGGCAATAAGACTATTATAGTCATTAGGAAATGTGGCTACCCAGTTAAGGAAATAATATTTAGCTGTTTCACCTAAAAGATTTTCAATATAACTAACCTTTTCTTGGTTATTGGTAAAACTCATACCTGAGCAATGTAATATAGTAGATGATTCCCACTGTCCTATAACCTCTTCTAAGAGCTGAGGAGGTATTCCTGCGAGAGTTAGCATTAATACATCATTTGAGTTAGCACGTGGAAAATTACCTATATATTCATAAGGGTAATTTTGTCCTCGATGTCTTCCTTGTTGCTGTCCTGCTATAGATGGTGCTGTTGGTGTGGTTCTAAAGGATGGTAACTATGTGTCACGTGTTTCTGGGACACGATTGAAATTAGAGTATACTCCAGATCCTTCACTTTCATTTACAAGCATGGGAGTGGGTGTTTCATCATCCCATTTAGGTTTTTTCTGTTGAGGCTAAGGATAGGGCAAATCATATTGATCCTCTTCCATAGTCAACATCTATATATCAAAAACTGCAATTGGTGAAGAAAAAATATCATTACTACTACCCACCATGCTTCGTTGCGACTCTGATGCAGATGGGTTTGTTAAGACTTTTGGGTAATCTCCATGATATTTGTACTCTATAAGTAGAGTGCAATAATCAAGATGTGGTATTGAATCAAAATCCTGTGTCCAGTCATAATCTGATAAAATTGATAAAAAAATTCTAAGTTGTCAAGAATAGAATTTTCAAAGAAAAGAATTGTGTCCTGTGGTTCTTCTTCATCATATTCTAGTTCTAACAATCCTTCTTCCCTATAATCTGAGAATCAGATACTTACAAATCTATCTATGTTTTCCCAGAAGCTTGTTCTTCCTAGTATTAACTGTTGAGTACTGGGTAGAGAAATGTTCCATTCTCGCCCGATTTGGTCCTGGTTAGAGAATTTTCTTCCTTCTATGGCCTTTATACCTTGACTAGTGAGGTGCTGCATAACCCTATCTATCTGTAATTTGAAATTGTCGTTAGAGTTATTGCTGAGTCTTCCTATGATAGTTTTAGTGATTGCCAGGTTCTGCCATTCTGTAAATACTTCATACCCTCTGGTTTTGATTATGAGTTTAAAATGTTGTGTAAAGTCCCTTATGGTTATTTGTATCTTTGGGGCCATGTAGATTATCCCACAGTTATTTGTCATATCAACCTCTATAGTTCCTATAATGGCTTTCTATGCATTATTGTACCTGATATCAACCAAACCAACCTAAACTAGTCTGATAACTTTGGACTTGGTTAAACATGTTATTCTAGTCAAAACTAAGCCAACATGAATCATATGATACTATTAATCAAGCAATTTTATCCTGCTATCCTTATGTATAAAAGGAATATCTACCTGATCATTTCCTGTGCATCTTATTGTTGCTTCTTTAAAATGTTCATAAACCTTTTGTTTAGTTTCCCATATTCCAGGTGAGTATAATACTTCTCCTGGTGTAAGACTTGCTTGCTTATGCCTAAGTACTTCCAGCTGTTTATCAGGATCTATTAATCTGTCAAATTCCCTGATTTTATATCCATTCCATTTGTTAGCTAGGGTGGCTAAGGTATTAAACCCTCTAACTTTATCTGTCCTAGCTATGGCTTTGGATTTGGCTCTTCCATACTATCCTTGGTCCATCGTATACTTTCCTAGCTACCTGTTTTGTTGGTCCTAGGGATAAGTTATTAATTTTATTAGTTATTTGAGCAACCTAGGTGAATTCAGTGGTTTGTCTAGATGCTTGTGCTACCAACATACTTAAGAATTGTCTAATATCTATCAATTGTTCAATGACTACGTTATTTTGTTTGATAATAATCGTATCTCTTAACTGAGATGGTTCTCCTAATTATGTTTTATCTGTTGAAAGGCCGATACTGGGGCAGCTTACTTGTCCTACTCTTTCAAGGATTCTTTTATAATTGAGATCATGTTCAGACATTAAGCAGTCTGTAAATAATCGATTAACAAGAAATTTATCTATGTAAAATTTGGGTGTCTTTCCTCGTTCTTAAATTCTACCGAAGTGCTGGCATATAATCTATCTTCCTGTTCAAATATATTCAAAATATGTTGAGCAAGAAATATTCTATAATCTCTGAGATCAATTTCATGATTTGCTAACCAATTCATGAATTGGGTGATCATGAATCATTCTGTTCTAATACTTGAATAAAAACCGTTAATTATAAGCACAGAAAATATCTGTGGGATATAGGATTCCTCCTACTCCCGATGGTAAGCAAGTACTGTAATACCCCGAATTTTGGCATTAAAGGCTTGAGGTTTAGCCTGGATTAAGTGGACTGCTAGACCCCAGTTTAGCGAATGTCTAAGTGAGGAATGATATTTATCCCAAAATTCCTCTATATTGTTGGGCATTAAAATAGAACTAAAAAGTAAGGGCAAAATGGTAATTTTTCCAAAAGATGAGAAATGATGGTTTTCCCTAATATTCCCAATGATTTGAGTTGAATGGGAATTAAAAGGAGGGAAATGACTACTTGGTAATTAATAAGCCTGAGTGGGTGAATTATTATCAAGCAAAGTCAATAAGTGGGAAGTTTAAGGATTCGGTTGACCACTTGAGGTGGTGTAATGGGATAATTTAAGAGTGAATTATACTCTCTTATTTCTCATTAATATTGGTGGAATGATGAAGGAAAAGAGAAAGGAAACTTGTTGTGCAAGAAATGAGATAGGTGGACTAATTAAGTAAAGGCCACCTGGATGATTTTAATTAATCATCATCCTTCATAATTTATTCCCTTTCTTTCCTGTGTTTGGATTAAAAGGGAAAGGAAAGAGAAATGGAACAGATAAGAACAAAAAAGAGAATGGAAAGAACGAGAGAACGTAGAGGAGAGAGAGAAAGTGATAATTCGCTAGAATTCGACCGAAACAACGTTTTCTCTCCAAGTACCAAGTATAAATATTCTTCTACTCATCCCGAGCTTTGATTCTATGGTTTTGAATTCAAGTTTGGAGATGGTTGGTGCCGTCTCGCCAGCCGAAGCGTCGCTGGAATTCCAAACCGAATTCAGAAAGGTGTAGAGGTAAGCGTAAGCTTCCTTTCTACCATTTCGGTTTGTCGTTTGGATGAGTATTTTGAGAGTTAGGTACTGTTCATCTCTAGTTCAATCAGTATTTTAGGGGCCAAAATGATGTCCAATGGATGTCTAAACGGTTGATCATGTAATAAGAACTAGAAAGGAGGGTATTAAGTCAAAGAAAGGGAGGAATCGACACAACTCTTCTGAGAACTCTAAAATGGCTGCCTTGAGTGTTGCATAAGGATAGAGTTTGAATTTCATCAATTGGATGATTCCATTGATTTCAAAAGAGTAAATTGTGTAGGGTTCATGTTGATGATGAAGTGAGAAAAGGCCTGGTGTGTGAAATGACCAAATTACCCCTTTAAGCTCTAAATAAGGGCTGTCAAGGGTATTTCCATCATTCAGCCATGACTTTGACTGATATGAAGTCATAAATGGATTCTACACATGAAATTGTGTAGGATTAGACCAGGTTATAATTTCTGTAAAAGTACAGTTGGGCCGGGCTTCCAGGGGCATTTTGGTAATTTAGTGTAATTAGGCTAAGTTATCAACTGAAAATGAGTCTAGAATGTTATATGGATGAGTAGTGACTCATTAAATATATTTGGACTTCTAGGACTCGATGGATGGTCGTGCCCGAACCGGAGCAAGGACGATGGTAATAGGAAGGACGTGAAGTCCTATAGGTAGTGAACTTACATTTCCTGCATGTGTGTGATATGTATGTCTTGTATTGATTATGTGACTTCTTTGTCTTTTTTCTTGAACTTGTTTGATGTAGTCAAGCTCTGTTATAATTGTGCAATGGCCATATGTATGTCATAACATCAAGCACGCAGCATGTCATTATATTGTCATGAAATAGTGTAGGCAAGCATGTCATGCATTCATATATATCTACCATGCATAGTGATATTATTTGCTAGTGAGATTCTTTTGAATCTCACTCTTCCCAAACAACCATTTTAAACAGGTTGAAGGATGCATGAAAGTATGCATGGAGACGTGAAGTGAAGAGAAGACCGTAGTGCGGGGTACTACTATTTGTATTCTATGTATTTATAGGTATGAATGTTTTATAAGCAGAGGATTGATCTAATGTAAAGAGAATGACTTTAGTTATTTAAAATGATCGATCGCTTACTCTGATATTATGGAACTAAGAGCCGGTGAGGTGTTAAAAGTGAGGGTGTCACATTTGGTGGTATCAGAGCAATGGTTCTAACAATGATGGATAATTGTTAGAGTCACTAGAGCGTTGATTCTGGCAATAATGGAATTTGCTAGAAGGTCTCTGCTTATATTGATTGTACTAATCCTTGGTTGTGATAGGAGTTATAGTGGAGGAACTATGCCTAGGAATGATAATCCATGGAAGAACAAGGATTAGGTAGCATATGGGTGAAGTTGGAGTTGATTCAGAATGGTTTTTGAAGTGTTTATCAGCTTGGAATAGCTTATGAACTTGAGTTTGTCATGGTGAGCTCGAGTTCATTGGTTAAATTCTAAAGGAAAAGAAGTCTCGGGCAAGAACTCTCAGTGGTGGAGAGTGTGAACTTAAGTGAAAAATGGGGTCAGAACTTAAGTTCAGTATGATGAACTCGAGTGCGCAGTGGTTTCAGGAAGAACTTGCGGGAATGCACAGCTTGAACTCAAGTGAAGAAGCTTGAGAACTCAAGTTCGTATTGTAGAACTTGAGTGCGCAGTGATTTGAAACGGGACTTATGGGAGTGCAAGACCCAACTTTGAGTACAGGTGCCTGAGAACTCGAGTTCATAAGTGTAAATGGTGAGCAAGAGCATCATTTTGACATATGTGGTGTCTTGTTTGGTTGAGTTTTGTGGAATCTTAACACCTTACTTTTATATCGTATAAAATAGTCCAAAACGTGACCTGATGCCAGATCAAAGACCAGACACAATTTTTAATCCATTTAGGATCCCAACTTCACTACAGGGTTCAACCCTATAATTAAGTGGGTTTTTCAAAAGTTTTTCAAAACATTTTAACTGTGGTCTCATTTTCAATTTTAAAATCTATTTAATTCATTTAAGTCTGCTTTCATTTATTAATATCAAAGAACTTACTGAAGTTCTTAGCGGATATTCGGGTTAAGTTTGTTACTAAAGGGTCCACCAGGTGCGGTTACCCTATTCTAATTAATTTATAACGGTTACATAGAAACTTCCAGGTCTATAGTTGGTATACTCCTACCAACATGGGTACTAGTTTTACAAAATACTATTCCACATTATATACAGATCCAAAAGTTAGATAACCAATAGAAAAGAAACTCTAAGTCATTACTTCTACTCATCCATGGCTACCTTCTTTCGATGAGAGCTACTTGCCTGTGCTGCAGGTTGGTTATTGAAAAAGGGTGAAATTCAAATGAATCCCAGTAGTAACAAATAACACTTATATAGAATGCATACAGAGAAACATGCCATAACAACCACCATATACCAGACAGTTCAATATTCATTCAACATTCAGGGATATGTTCATACAACAAATAATTCTATTTAAGGACTTACTGTCCCTTCCTACAGCACTGGGTATTCTATTGGGCCAAAGCCCTTCTCATCTGAATGCTTAACAGGCAATTTTGCCCGATTCACGTTCACAGTTCAAGTATGTATAATAGCAATGATATGCATGAAGCATGATACATAGAATATGAGGGAGAAGTTACTACATTAATCTTTCTAATGTTATGAGATGTGTTACCAGTTCCTTGGTTGTCCTGGACAGATATTGAATCCTATATGTGGGAATTCATGAATGGACGGGTTATTACATAGCCCAATACTTTTGTAAATCATTCTCTTATGTTGGTTATCATTAGGGTTATTATGGTCATTTTACCAAGTTAACCAATGAGTTAAAGTGGTCAAATTATCCCAAGAGACTAATTTCTACCCTTGGTATTCAAAGAAATTACAATGTGCTATTACATTTTGTAATTTACGTATAGCCACTAATGCTGGCAGAATTTGTCAACTAACTTTATAAATTCATATCTCTTTGGAAAAATATCCAATTATAGTGGTTCTAAAGCCTATGTGACCCTTATTAAGTCTAGGTACAGGAAAAAGTACTTCACTTAGCCAATTGGACTCACAGAAATCCAGAATTTCCAGTTATTGGACACTATTCTAGAATTTTCCAGTTTTACATGACCAAACTTTAGAAATGTAGAACTCTCATCATACACATCCAATTAACCATTATGACATATCAAATTGAAACTTGATATGTCTAATTTTATACTAAAAATTTTCACATTTATTGGACATTATTTTCCTATTTAAAAACGTCACCCAACTAGATTGCCACGTAGGAAATTCTCAGTGGCAAAATTTGCAATGTTACAAATTAGTTTCCAATGATCCAAAATTTATAACTAGGGGCCATTCCTACATAATTTTTCATTTAGAACACAATGGTAACATTAAAATTACCAAATTCTAACTCCTTATATGTATCCTGTTTAGGCAAAAATTTAATATATAACCCAACAATTACCAAACTTGCAATTTAGGTCTCAAACTAGTTTCATATGCCTTCTAAACATCATAAAACACCATGAACACAATCAAATCACCATGACTCTTCAAAACTCTAGTTTGACCAAAAATAGGGCAAAATTTCACATAAAAAATTATCAACCAACTAACACAATCCATGGCTCAAAATGAAGCTGTAATACCTTAATTCCATTAGCCCTAGATGAGTATAAATGAGTAGTGAAATCATTGGTGGGGCCAGGATTCGAACCCGGGTTGCCCAACTTCAGAAAACATTCACAAATCACCAATCTCAACTTAGGAGTTGAACCTAGGGTTGAAAGGGTTTTTCAGCAGGTAAAAAAAATATTTCAATTATTTTCACAAGTTTCACTACGTCATAATGTCTCATTGGCTCTTAATCTCATTATATCAGAGTATGCGAGCGATTCTACCTTTAATTTAATTAGAGCGGTTCTCTTAGAGCTGTTCTTTGCTAAACTTCATTCATACACCCATATACATACATATCAAATGTTTATCACTATGCATGCCAGATATATATGAATGCATGACATGCTTGCCTACACTATTTCATGCCAACATAATGACATGCTGCATGCTCGATGTTATGACATACATATAGCCATTGCATAAATATAATAGAGCTTCAACCAATCATGCATGTTCTACAAAAATAGGAAAAACAGTCACATAATCAATGCAAGACATACATATCACATACATGCAGAAAAGCTAAGTTCACTACCTTTTAGACTTTATGTCCTTCTCTTCTTGTCCTTTGATCCGCCAGCCATTGCTTCTTTTTTGTCACTTCATGGCCCTATATAACCAATCACATTATTAGAGCCATCATTTAATGCTCTATTTAACCCTCTTTAGGTCTATTTTCAAAGGAACATATAGCCATTAGCTATATGTGAACACTTTAACATGGAATTTCCTCTTTCTAATCTCTATTTAAGAATTTCAGTTAACACTATTAACTTTGAAAATTCACCATTAATACTAAGAAACTCCAAATTGAGTGGTTCCAATTCTTATGTGAAGATATTTGAACATAATTTCACATAAAAATACTAAATTTTGGCCACCATAACCACAAAATTCCCAAAATTTCTCCCAACCACACTGTTTCAGGTTTCTTTCCAGAAAATAGGGCAGATATTTAAAAATTCATATCTCCCAATATACTTATCCAAAAATTACAAAATACCAATCCAATTAAATATATATGTCTCTAATTTAATTCTGAAAATTTTGAGAATTTTTGGATAAGGTTTAGTCCCTGAAATATCACGCATAAACATACTATTCCAGAAATTCTCAGATTCACATGACCAGACTTTGAAAAATCATAACTCCTAGAAAACTTGTCCAAATACTTCATATTACCTATCATGTTAAAGCTCATTATGTCTAATTTAATTCTAGAAAATTTCAGAATTTTTGGACAAATTTAATTTAAAAAGGTAGATTACGCTTACCTCTACCCGTTTTTACAAACTGTTCGGAATTCTGGCAATACTCCGGCAAGGGAGATGGCACCAAACACCTCCAATTGAAAATCCAAAACTGTAGAAATGAAGCTTGCGATGAGTAGAAGAAGTTTCCTGAAGGGTACTTTGAGAGAGGACGCCGTTACGGTAGAGTTTCGGCGCACAAAAATTTCTCTCTCTTCTTTCTCCATTTTTAGCTGCTTCATTCTCTCTCTCTCCGTGTGGTTCAGCACGAAGGAATGGCTAAAGAAAGATATGAATCAATGGTTAAATGGGGTATTAAGTGCCTGCCATGTGTCAGCTCACTATTGGTCCAAATAATTAATTTTCGCACTTAATTGCAAAACTGATAGAATTTTCATTAAAATTTGAAAATTCATATCTAATTGTACCAAATTCCAATTGGGGTGGTTCCAAAGTCTATATGACCCTTATTGAGTCTAGTTTTAAGGAAAAATATAAAATTTAGCCAATTGGAAGCTCACTCTTCCTAGAATTTTAATATTTGGATGCTGCCCCAGAAAATAGTTAATTTCACTGGGCTAATTTCAAAAATTCATTTCTCTTTATGTACAGCTCCAAATAACTTATATATCTATCAAATTAAACCTTGATAAGTATACTTTCAGTCTGAAAATTTTCATAATTTTTCACCATCATTTACTTATCAAAACATGTCACACAATCATCACTGCCATACCAGGAATTTCACTGGTAGCAAAATTACTTTGTGTTCCATTTTTCTATATTATGTGTGACTTCCAATCACTTCGTTTTGTTATTCATCGAGCTCTTTAGCTCACCAATATAATTCCTTTTAATATCCAAGGATATAAAAGAATTTTGGGGAAATAATACCATGCCTGGCCAGGTCATTCGCTAAACCAGGGTCTAGCAGTCCTCTTAATCCAGACTTAATCTCAAGCCTCTTATCCCAAAATTCGGGATATTACAGAAGCCAAAGCTCACCTCTTGCTCCTCCTTAGGTTATTTCTTTGGTTATTTAACTTTGGCTCTTGCAAAATGGCTCAAAACACCTCCTCTTGAAATTCTAAAATCATAGAAATGAAGCCCTCATCAAGAGGAACAATATTTATGAAGAGTGTTTGAGCCATAGAAGTGATCTACTAAGCCAAAATCAAAGAGGAAGATCTTACCTCAACCTTGTTCTTTCTTTTCTCTTTCCTCTTGAGCTTGGCCAACTTTAGAGTTGTGTGAGGGAGTGTTTAATGAGTCTAATTCATTTATCTTGAGCTCCCAATTCACTTAACCGTGAGTCACCAAGAAAAAGGAGGAAAATGGAGTAAAGAAAATTGTATGGCTATAATTGTTTCTTGCAAAAAGTAAGAGTTAATTTAACCATAACTTGGTTGAGTTAAATAATTCAATCTCCACCTCTTCTCTCCTCTTCTTTTGACCGTAATATCCAGTCCAAAAAGGTGTCAATTTGATTACCCAAATCCTCTTGCAATTCATTTGTGTCTTGGTTAAAATTTCCAAGTTGCAAGTTTACACATGCTAACTTTTTTACTTTCTTTCTTTCCTTCTTTTCTTTTCTTTTTAACTTAACCACATATATCCATTTCCCTATTTTTCTCTTTGTCCACCGAATTTAAAGAGGGAAGAGAATGGATGATGCTTCTTACAATTCATTGATCAAAGTCCTAGCTTTTTTACCTTTTGACTTCTTGTGATTGGCCAAGAATTTTCTTCTTGAATAAATGTTGACCAACAAGTATATATGTATATTCCCCTTGATTTTCTATTCCATTGAAATTGTAAAGAAAAATGAGGGAAATAATAGCTTATTGCATCTCCAACCATTGCTTCTTACAAATTTTAGCTTTAGTTGAAATTGTTGACATTTTTCCAACTTTGATTTTCCCTTGGTAATGATACTCAAAAGTGGACTTATTAATTAACAACTAGCCATTCCCCCTTTTTAAATTATCATTTGAACAAAATTATTGGGAATATTAGGAAAAAATATTTGTTTCTTGCATTAAGGAAAAATTATCGTTTGGCCCTTACGTTTTATGATTTATCAAAATAAATCATTCCTTGCTCCTTTCCTTTCATTTGGAAAAATTTAAAACAATATAATTGGCCAATATTTGTGTCATCTTATGTTCCAATTACGTTTTTCATCATTCCCGACTTTAGGCAAAAATTAAGTAATTTACTGATAACTAATCGGGGCTAAAATCATTGTATAATTTTTAGGGACAATTCTATCATTAATTTCACTTTCTATTTGTATACTTAACCCTTGAGTACATTTTGGGATATTACATAATCCCTCTTGCTGCCTTAATTTTTGTCCAAATAGTATATTTAGGGTTTCATCATGCTTTGCTCATGTACATGTGGTTATATGAGGTTTGGGAAGCATATGAACCTAGTATAGTGAATAAAATGTGAAATAGTGAATTGTTGTTTTGTGAGGTTCTGTTTTGGCCAGAATAAGGTATGAAGAAGGAATGAGAATTTTCTAAATTTGAGGTTTCCATTGGCTTTAGAAGGAAAAATTGCGTAGGTATGCAAGTGTTCATGATTTTTGGATGCTTGTATATGAATTTGGAAATTTTGGAAGTTGAAGAGTAAGTGTTGTGTAATTCAGTTTTTGGAGGCAGTAACATTGTGATGTGTTTTTGAGTTGTCAAATGTTATCCAATGACCACGAAATTTTCCATAATTAAATTAGAGACATAGAGCTTTAATCTGATAGGTATTTTGTAATTTTTAGACAACTATGTTGGGAGATATGAATTTTTGAATTTATATCCTGTTTCCGAAATAAAATCTGCAACAATGACTAGAAAAGAGGGATTTTGTATTAATGTGTGTATAAATGCTAATGGCTATATTTTTCCTTGAAATTAGACTTAAATAGGGTCAAATATAACTTTGATCTACCTCAATTAGAGTTCTACATAATTAATTATGATTTTTCAAAATTTGGTAAAAAAATGCTGGTAGTTTGATTTCCAGGCAAATTTAAGAAAGAAAATGGCCAAATGTAATTGGTAAAGAACTCCAAGAGTGAAAGTAAGCCTATAAGGCTAATATAGTCATTGGATATTCACTTTTCATGGCTCTAATGATGTCATTACTTATCTAGGGACATGAAGTGACAAAGAAGAGGCAATGGTTGGAAGATCAAGGTATATGAGGACACAAAGTCTAAAAGGTAGTGAACTTTCCTAACTTGCATAACTTGATATGTATGCTTGTGTATTGATGTGTTAATTGATTTGATGAATTGTATGAAGCATATGTGAATGATTGAAGCTCTATTTTGTTTATATTATGGCCATTAGTGTAACATGTTAAACATTGAGCATGCATATATGTCATTATTTTGACATGAATTTGTGAGAGCAAGTATGTCATGCACAAAGCATTTCTTGTATGCACTTATTAGCATTGTTTACTACTGAGATTCCTCTTAATCTCACCCTCCCCAACCAACCATTTAGACAGGTGGACAGAGGTGGGATGTTGAAAGTTGCGCGTGAAGAGAATACGATGGTGGTGGGCCAAAGATTTAATGGTCTGAAATTGTAAATTTATATGACTTAGACACATTAGTAGCCTTGTGTCGCTACACAGTTTGTATGTGTAAATGAATGAATTTAGTTCAAGCAGAGAATCACCCTAATTGAATTAAAGGGAAAAGATAAGAATGGATGAGTAATAACAAAGTTGCGAACCACTAAAGTACACTTCCATAAAAGTTTTAAATTTTTAGAAAAATCCACTCAACTACAGGTTGGAATCCTGTTTTGAGATTAGGATTTGTAAAAGTGTTATAAAAGAATAACACTTAGTTGTTCAAGTTGACTACGCAAAACTCATCAGGCGAGTATAAATGTAAGGTGTTATAAAAGCAACCAGGTAGTAACTTATCTTTCATATGATATGGTATGCATTCAATAATTTGTGTATTTATCAAGAATTGTTTGACGTATTTTGAATATGCGGGGTGGTCGCCTGGGGCCTATCTTTGCACGGGTGGATGCTCAGGCCCATATAACGATCACTAATGCACAAGCGGATCCCGGGGCCTATTACACGGGTATCCCTCGAGGCCTTGTAGTATATTTAGCACTATGATAGTTTACAAGTTTCATGTGATGCATGATTGCTACTGTGATGATTCTGATGAATGATGTTTGCTTCGCATGCCTTAAAATGTTATAATTGTATGATTGATATACGTTGCTACTGAGATTCTTTTGAATCTCACTCTTTTTCAAAAATCCACTTTCAATATAGGGAGAAGGCTCAAGGGGCAAGCGGAAGGTAAATGTGGATGACTAAAGGATTGGGGTGTTGAAGACTTTAGTCAGTTTGGTTATCTAGTTCTATATGTTTGGATATTGTGAGTTGTATATGGTATATATGTTCATGTAAGCATGACAACAATGTAAAAATGGCTTGATGAATGAATGATAGATAATGTGTGTTTATGCTTCCCATCACTAACGAAAATCAATTAAGATAAACGCTTGCCGACTCTGATAAATGACTATAAAGAAAGGACCGGTGAGACTAAATGAGACAGTGAAAATGGTTTATGAAAATTTTATTACCCTCTCAACCATAAATTCAACTCCTAAGTTGAGGTTGGGAAATTTGCAAATATTTTTGAAAATTGGGTAGCCAGGTTTGAATCCTAGTCTCCCGAATGATTTCACTACTCTTTTATACTCATCTGAGGTCATATGAAATAAGGTATCACAGGGAGGCTTAAGGGGGTGGCAAATACATAAATCTAGTTGTTGATGAGGTAGCCGCAAAGATCGTAAGTAGTTAAAAAAGAAGTATTTAATTTTGGAATTATTTCATATTGGGAGTATTTAATTTTCATTTATGATAAATTATATGCTATAGGATAAACTTGAAGGACATAGTAGCCAAGGTTCCTTCACTCCAAGTGGAAGGATGAACATCTTATCATTGATGATTGGGAAGGCAAATCACCTCGATTGTGTTTGAGTGGAGCTAAGGGAAGTTGGTCTCGCAAAGTATTTTGGACGAGCTTCACAATATTTTTCATAAGGTTAACCTAGTAGAGAGCTTGTAGCCAAGGTTTAAGAGGAAGTCCATCAATCACTCTGAGAGGAAGTCTAATAAGAGCTCGAGGTGCAACTTAGCAATCACTCTAGCAAGAGCTACGTGTGAAGTGAGATCTATCATTCAATCAGAGAAGAAAAAATAGGAACGTAGAACACCAAAAGCATAAACACAATTACAACTCATGCATTCAGCCAAATTCAAAAACTAACAATTTACAATATTATTGCAAACTATAACCTAAGTGTCAAAGTACCTAAAGTGGCAAGAAAAGCAGTATCAAAATTGGCAAAGTATATATAAAATGTCAAAAAGATAAGCCTAAATAATTTAAATGGCTATTTACCTCTGTCAAATATACACACTATTACAAAAATCACTTTTAAGACTTGTTAAAAAAGACATTTTAGACCGGTTCTGGATCATGTCTTGATACAGCCGGTCTAAAAAGTATTTAACTTTTAAGACCAGTTAAAAAATCGGTCTAAAATATGAAATTTTAAGACCGGTTCTACAACAACCGATCTTAAAGTTTAACTAACGGAACGGGTAGGGAAATTTCAGTACTATTAAGACCGGTTGTTTATGAACCAGTCTTAAAAAAAGGACTTTAAGATCGGTTCTAACTTTAACCGGTCTTAAATTGATATTTAAGACCGGTTCTTAAGGAAACCGGTCTTAAAAGTTTACTTCTTTAAGACTGGTTCTCTTAAGAACCGGTCTTAAATATCAACTTAAGACAGGTTAAAGTTTAAACCGGTCTTACAGTTTAATCTTTTAAGACTAGTCTTCAATTTAACCGGTCTTAAATTCATATTTAAGACCGGTTAAAGTTAGAACCGGTCTAAAAATTGTGTGTTTTTTTCGTTTTATTTGTTTCAATCTTACCCAGGCCAGTAAGCCATATTCAACGACAATCCCCTCTGTGCCATATTACATACACAAGCAACAACACATGCATATAAATATTGACAATCAGAAGCAGTGACAACATCATTTTTATTTCCAGAAACAATTAGTATTTCTCAATGCAAACTTGCTCCAAATTTAGAAGCATGAAGCCTAAAATCCTTATTAGTTCCCCTTTCCTTCTTTTGTTAAATATGACCTTAGTTATCGTAATTGGTATGAACCTATAAATGTCAGTCTGTTCAAGGGAAAATACTTGGCCCTTACAACCTCGACTCTCAACGATAACAGAATGAACATTATGAAAAAAAATCATTGAAAACAAACACATTCAATTCCAATGACTACCAATAACACATGATCAACTTATTCAATTCTTAGAAATAGTACAATATTAACAATTTATAATTATCAGGCATTTTGAACCACAGTACCACAATTAAACAATAATAGCAGGAAAATCGTGACATTGTGTGAACTTGCAATCCCAAAGCTTGTAAAGAGAAGCAGGAGAAGAAATGTTTCTCATTATATGGAAAAAATTCCTAAGCTTTACAGAGAAATGAAAAAAGTGGAGGAAAATTTACAATAGTGATCCCATGCCTGAATCGACAGCCAACTAGTATCACCAATATCCAAGAATTTGTCTTGAACAGAGATATAAACCAAGTTAGATATATATGAAAAGCATAAGTATTATTTGAATAACATAGGATCGGATTCAAAAACTTACTAATCTTGTAAAAGCTCATAGATGAATTCAGCACAACAATTGTGGATGAAATCAATATCTTCTTCTGGAAAGGGATCAGCAAGATCAAACATCTATATGTGTAACTCCGAAGCCAAACAAAACATTAACTTACTAACTTAAAAACAATAAAGTAATACAAAATTTTTGAAATATACATTTATTACCTCCTCGATAAAGTCAGTCGTGCCTAGGCTGATAATATTGTAAATTTGCCTTAATATATAAAGACCACATAAGTTAGAGCCCGGTGGTTGCCTACGGGTCTGAAAAAGAACATGATATCATTAAAGCAAGCATAAAAGCATAGCTTATGGAACGCATCTTAAAGAAAACAAATATGTACTAACCTTTGGCGTGATCCATGTAGGGTCTTTTAAGTCACGAACATGCTTACCACACTTAGCGTGTAGGAAAGTCTGCATAGCCCTATGATCAAAATCACAAATATTACTTATTCTGTGCACAAACTTTGCACACAAAAGGTGATAAAGCAAGTAAACTTACGAGATCATGGTCTTCTTCAAGTCACTCCCCGGTTTGAAGTGGAGGGAGCATAGGAGGATCACTATGTAACTAGCCTTACACAGAATAACCAATTGCTAATGATCTCTTAAAAAAAGAGATGAATGTTAAGAAAATATAAAGCATTATATGTGATGTTTTGGAATATAAATTTGATGTTTCTTACCCATGGACATAAGGAACCAAGAAACAGTCAGTTTCTGTTTCACTGAGCCTTTGTGATAAATATCTATGTCTGATGGTAGAAGTGGTCCCTTTCTCCGTGGCATGAGCTAGGCACATGCATCTAAATTTAGCTCTTTGCCTAGAGGAAACCAACCTACTATTCATGTACCTACAAAAATGGAAGCACACAAATTAAAGTTAAATAGCGTAATTTTTAAGATATTTACTTCCATTTGGAGAAGATACTTACATCAAAATAAGCTGAATAATCGCAATCGTAAGATTTTGTCTAGGAACAACCATGGACATTAAATCATCCCTCTTAAGATAGCATGCCACCCCTGACAGCCCAACAACTGAATCCATAGGCCAATTTCTAGTCGGGAAAGATGTATTAAATGCCATCAGAATCACTTGCTGCATCACCCTCAGTGGTGGAGGCTGTGAAACTTCATGAGGAAAGGGAGTTGGACTTGGGGCTCTGATTGGGGAATCCGCAACTCTAACAGAAATAAGGTTCTTTGGCCATGATATGAAGGTACCTAAGACATCGGCCACAATCTTGAACTCCTCAGAAGGGATAGGGACAGGTGCGTCTGCGATAATAACCTCCTCAACTGACACCCTAACCTGATCATCTGTCATCTCGAGGTGGTGAACAGTTAATCCTAGGTTGTGCACACTTCCCCATGCAACTAACCATCTCAGAGGATCCTCAACATATAATTCACAAGGCTCGGCATCGTCCTTTCCACAAGGCGTGGCAAAGCTAATTAACACCCCATTTAATCATTAAATCATCATCTTCCTCAGCATTTTCATGGAGAAAAATCTGAAAGAAGAGAGAGAAAGAGTGCAGAATAAAAATGGAGGGTGAGGAGAGAGAAAATTCCAACCTCCGAAACACTACCGAAACGGCATCCTCTCTCAAAGTACCCTTCAGAAAACTTCTACTCATCGCGAGCTTCATTTCTAAGGTTTCAGATTTTTGTTTGGAGGTGGTTGGCGCCGTCTCTTTGGCTGGGGTGTTGCCGAAATTCTGAACGTTTGCGGAAATGAGTAGAGGTAAGCGTAAGCTTCCTTTTTAACCGATTGATTTGTCGTTTGGATGAGTATAGAGGAAGTTGGGTACTGTTCATGCTGGTTTAAAATGGTGTTTTGAATGTCTAAATGATGTCCAATGGATATATAAATAGCTAATTATTTGATTAGAAGTAGAAAAGAAGTGATTAAGCCAAATAAAACAAGAAAACAACATAGTTTTTCTGAGAACCCTAAATTGAGGTTCTATGTGTGACGTGGTGATGCACTTAGAATTTGATGATTTTGATGCTTCTATTGGCTTTGAGAGGAAAAATTGTGTAGGTATACAAGTGTTCATGATTTTTAGATACTTGTGTATGAATTTGGGAATTTATGAAATAGGGTTGTTCATGTTGTTGATTCTGCCCTGTTTGAATAGTGACATTGTTCGAGCTGTTTCATGTGGTAAATCTTGTCCACAAATTCTGAAATTTTCCATAGTTAAATTAGACATGTGGAGCTTTAATTTGATATATAGTTTGAAATTTTTGGATAAGTATAGTAGGAGATATGAATTTTTGAAGATATTCCCTATTTTCTGGAAAGAATCTAAAACAGTGATGTTGTGCGAAATTTTTCACAGGGAAAACTTTATCCAAAAATTCTAAAAATTTCTAGAATTAAATTAGAGATATGGATCTTTAATTTTACATGTATTTTGTAATTTTTGGTCAAGTGTGCTAAAAGATGTGATTTTTCAAAGTTATGCCCTGCTTCTGGAAAAACATATGAAACAATTGGTGTTTAGAAAAATTCTGGGAATTTTGTGGTAGTGGCGTTTAAAATCGAGTATTTTTATATAAATATAAACTTAAAGGGCTTAAAATAGATCTTTGAAGCACCTCAATTGGAGTTCTATAGAATTAATTGTGATTTTTCAAATTTTGGTAAAAAATTTATCAGCTTTATGTCTTATGCAAAATTAAGACTTAAGGGCACCAATGAAATTGGTATGAACTCAAAGGATGAAAGTAAGCCTATAGGGCTAATATGGGCTATTGTGTATTCACTTTTCATGGCTCTAATGATGTTATCATTTACCTAGGGCTATGAAGTGACAAAGAAGAAGCAATGGTTGGCGGATCAAGGGACAAGAAGAGGAAGACATAAAGTCCGAGAGGTAGTGAACTTATATTTTCTGCATGTATGTGATATGTATTTCTTGCATTGATTATGTGATTGCTTTGTCTATTTATGTGGAACATGCTGTTATATTTGTGTAATGGCCATATGTATGTCATAACATTGAGCATGAAGTATGTTATTATGTTGGCATGAAATAGTGTAGGCAAGCATGTCATGCATTCATATATATCTGGCATGCATAGTGGTAATGTTTGCTACTGAGATTCTCTCGAATCTCACTCCTCCCAACCAACCATTTAGACAGGTGAAGAGTATAGGAAGATATGCATCGGAGGAGATATGAAGGTGAAGTGAAAATTGTAGTGTAAGGCACTACTATTTGTATTTGATGTAAGAGTGTGGTGGTTATGTGTAATTAAACATTTGATGTATATGTGGCTATTGAAAATAATGTATTACAACCGGCACGCCCCGGAAGGCAAATAAGTTGGCCATACAAAGCAAAATATCTATCAATAAAGAATGGAATGTGAAGGATGCAACCGACATACTCCTAATTGTGGCCATACTGATAGCCACAGTGTCATTTGCGGCTGGTTTCACAGTGCTAGGTGGGTTTACAATTCGGATAGCTCAATCGAAAAAGAAGGAGGCATGGCACTTTTGAGCGATCAAACACTATTCAAGATATTTATGGCTTTCGACACTGTTGCTATGTACAGCTCCACCATTGCTTATATCATTCTTCTGTGGGTTCCATTTGGAGATCCTCGTCTTGCAGATAGAGCGTATTGGCATGCTAGATTTGTTGTTCAAGTGGCCCTTATAGCAATGTCCATTGCGTTTCAAGCTGCTATACGTTTGACTGTGAGCAATAACACTTTGCTGGCACATGTTCTTAATGTCATTGGATTCATTGGCATTTTCGTCATCGTATTTTTTCGTATTTTAGAATGGTTTCCAATTGGAATTTGTCTTCCCGTATTTCGTCAAATTGCAGACTTCATTGTTTGGATTCTTGTTTTCTTAATATATGGACCGATATTTGGATTAGCGATATTGTTGGTAGTCAACCAAGTCAATCAAGTTGATGCAAGAAGAAATCAAATCAAATGAAGCATTTGCAAACTGATATCCAAGATAAGGTTGCATCCAATACTTTCTCAGATGATATGGTTACAAATGTTTTCATCATCGGTGTTGTCCATGCTTTTAATTTTGTGATGTTCACCCAAAATTATGTCATTCCTGAATGTGATTCATGTATAATTATACTTAGTTCATGTAATTTAAGAGTAATTCTAGATGTTGTTTATATGCAACGTAAAATTCCAATGAAAGTCAAGAGGTATGATTGATAAGTATCTATACATCAGCTATCTTACTTTTATTAATAACACTTTCTAGCTAAATGGTTTTGATTCTTGATACTTCTTTTTCTTAATAACATAATATAGCAAGCATGTTTGATTTGGTTATATTGCAGCTTCTAGCACATGTAATTTTAGGTAAAGTTGGTGGAGTTCCCCACAAGGCAAATATGCTGGGCGTACCACCATATCCACTAATAAAGAACGGAACGTGAAAGATGCAGCCACCACACTCATACTTGTGGTCATACTTATAGCCACAGTGACATTTACGGCTGGTTTCACATTACCAGGTGGGTTTTACTCATCAGATGGCCCAATTACAAAACAAAGGGGGGGCATGCACTTTTGAGCGATCAAACACTATTAAAGATATTTATGGCTTTCCACACTATTTCCATGTACAGCTCCACCATTAGTTCTATCATTCTTCTATTGGTCCCAATTGGAGATCTTTTTGCAGGAGTATATGAACTTGCTAAGATCTTTGTTTATGTGGCCCTTATAGCAATGCCTGTTGCATTTCTAGCTGCTATACGTTTGATTGTGAGCAATAACACTTTGCTTTCACATGTTATTAGTGTCATTGGACTCATCTCCATTTTCTTCATCATCTCTATTCATATTATAGGACTTTTTCCACTTAGTCTTCGTCTTCCCGTATTTCGTCAAATTGCAGAAGCATTTATCAGGATTATTATTGTTTTATGTTATGGATGGACTCATGTTTGGACTAGCAATTTTACCGGCAAAGTCAACCAAGTCAATCAATTATATCGTTGATGAGGGCAGTGCAGCCAATATTTTCTCAGATCCAGTTACGATGTATCAATTATATTTACTTCATGTAAACTTAGAGTAATTTTATGCGACTATAAATAAATATCTCTCGTTTTAACATTTTATAGCAAGTCGGAGGACAAAGATGGCTTATTTCTTCTTTTCAATAAAATATTTTGCTCTTTAACTTAATAAGGATCAAGAGGAAGAAATAGAATAAGAGAAAATAACAATCGAGAAAAAAATAGACATGACAAATAATCATTATATATAGTTTGTTTATGTTAAATCATATTGTTTTGATGATAACCAAACTAGATAAGATTGTTTAGCATACGTTATGAGAAATTATATAAAAAAAATGATCAAGTTGAAGTGATACAATAAAATATTCCAATATCTATCTTTTTTTTTTTGTAACAATACTTTTTATTAAAAAAACAAAAAATTGGTCTTTGGTAAATACTTACTATTGCACATTAGCTATCAATATCATCATGCAAGTGTTATAGGTTGATAAAGTGATTAGAATTAATTAGGTTACTTGTCATTTCTAACAATTTTTTAATTTGATCATTTCTGACAATTTTTTTTGTTACAATACTTTTTATATATAAAAAAAATTGGTTTGCTTACTATTGCAATTTTTTTTTTGGTAAATACTTACTATTGCACATTAGCTATCAATATCGTCATGCAAGTGTTATAGGTTGATAAAGTGATGAGAATTAGGTTACTTGTCATTTCTAACAATTTTTTTTGTTACAATACTTTTTATAAAAAACAAATTGATCTGCTTACTATTGCACATTTTTATTTTTGGTAAATACCTACTATTGCACATTAGCTATCAATATCATCCTGCAAGTGTTATAGATTGAAAAAGTAATGATGAGAATTAGGTTATTTGTCATTTCTAACAAGTTTTTAATTTCATCATTGACAATTGTGGTTTCCCAAATTGGGCTTTATGAATTATAAAACACCTCAATATTTTTAAACAGATTGAACAACTCTTGTTTTAAGGTATAATAATTAAGATATACAATGCCTATCACATCTTTTATAAAAACATTTATATGCTGTTGTTGTCACTAGTGCAGAAAAGACTTTTTACATGTGACGGAAATGACTTTTTACACCTGACATAAAACACGTGTAGAAACAGTAGGTGTAGAAAATCCAGACTTTCTACATGTGTCGTATGTCACGTGTAGAAAGTCACACTTTCTACACGTGACCTCTTATATCAGGTGTAGAAAGTCTGAAACGGAGGACTTTCTACACCTGACTTTAGAGGTCACGTGTAGAAAGTCCAGACTTTCTACATGTGACCTCTTACGTCAAGTGTAGAAAGTCTGAAAAGATGGAGACTTTCTACACGTGACCTCTTAATGCAGGTGTAGAAAGTCCCCATTTCAGCCTTTCTACACCTGACTTTAGAGGTCACGTGTAGAAAGTCCATACTTTCTACACTTGACCTCTTACATCAGGTGTAGAAACTCATTTTTGAAAATTTTTTTTTATTTAAAAACAATTTACAACGAAACTAATGTATGTGAAATATCAAATTCCATCCAAAATATTAAAAAAGCCATATGAACTTTTATACAAGAGCAATATGAATATTCATACCTTCCAAAGTAAAGTGTTTTAATAGTAAAAGCACTTAAAAGGCCAACCTGAAAAAGGTATGATATAGCAAGTAAGAAAATAAACGGAACTCTGTTTTGAAAGACCAAATATAATGTTTAATTTGTAGGGACTTTGTGACTCATTGGGGAACAGTCAACCTAAAGACCCAAGCAGGCATAAATGAACTAAATTATAATTCTGATATCAATACACCCTACAAGGCTTTCAAAGAGCATACTCAATGTGCTAGTTAAACAATGAGTCCAAATTGTATATTAATAACACCTAATGAGATGAATTACCTCGTGTGGAAGACAAGTGACTTCTAAAGGAGAAAATACAATACTGCTTTGCATCCAGTATACACAATTTCTCACTGACTTGGAACAAATTTATTAAGCAGCACATCCACATCCACATCCACTTAGGTGGCAGCGTGGCACATAATTAACAAACATCCCACTTAATTTCCAAACTAGTACTTGGAAGCCTGGTTGTTAGAATATACCTGTAATGTACAAACTGAATCAGTTGCTGAGAATATGGCACCAATGGCTTCACATGTATGGGTTCATGAACAATCAGAATAGAAGGATAAATGATGACCAATTTAAAAAAAAGAGGGAGAATTATAAACAAGCATGGCAATCAACTTTCTTACACTTAACAACCAACTACAAAATGTAGTTATCCCGTTAAACTTCTAAACTGAATAGTCATTTGTATTTGGTTCCTAAATATAAAAAAGTTTATTAGAGGGTATTTATTTATAATTCTCCAGAAAATACAAACTTGTGTGTGTGTGTGTCTCTAGCTTCTTCGACAACATAAATAAAGAAAAAATTGATTTGATATTGTGAAAGACAAGAAAGCTACACAATAGCTGCAATTCAGATCAGTCAAGTTCTACTTCAAGAGCAAAACCGAGAGGTTATGAATCAAATTTTGAAAAAACTATAGAAAGAAGAAGGAGCAAATTCACGTTCAAGACAGATTATTCACCGGGGCAAAAAAACACAAACAAACGCATAGCCAGAATAAATATGTCAAACATAAGGCTTGAACAACATCTGAGAGTTATATATGCAACAGAAAGCATGAATGCAACCCAAATCAGATATCCAAGTCACAAATAACAAGTAAGTTCAAAACTCACAAATCAGATATACTAGTGCACTGGATAGATGTGAGCAAGCAAGTTCAAGTACCAAGTTGTAGGAGTATGTTGTGCATTAGTAAGCTCCAAACAAGTCAAGAGTTTAGCACTCTTACAAACTCAAAGAAACAATGAAGACGATATATAATTGAAAATCTAATTTGCTCCAAATAATGAATTCAACGAAGAATTAAACAAAACAAAAACTAAAATTGAATTCTTGCCAATAACATAATTTCAAAACTGCAAACTTTCTTTCTTTTCCTTATCTTTTCCATGCATGAAAACAGGAGAGACGAGTGGCAACAATATTGCCGATGCTTTGGTCGAATTCAAATTATGCACAATAACTTCAAAAAATAGGGAAAGTTGCAACATAATCCAAAACATCTGAAAGGAAACAGGGAAGCACAAAATCGAGCTTCAACTCAGTTTCTCAAAACCACACCAAACAAATAGAATATCGAATTTATATCACAGCATAAGAGCCAAAAATATCTTTGTTAGCCAGAAATTGCCACAAAGAAAGAAAGTAGCTTTTTTTTTTACCAGAAAAATCATGACAGACGTTAATCTTTCCCGAACGAAGGAGTAACCGACCGAGCAGACCTTGGACAAGCAACCCACAGAGCAGGTGGCAGCGGCTGGAGGAGGGCCCGAGACGACGCTGGAGGAGTAGAATCACGAAGGAGTCGACTCGATCTAAAGGACAAATGGACTGGCAGCGACCTTCAACGATCAACAGATGGTGGCTGCAGAAGCAGGCGACGACGGCGACGGCTTGAGGAGCGGCCAGAGACGACGCTCAACTACCGAAGGCGGAAAGGAGACGAGGGAAAAAGGGACTTCGAGAGGGAGAAGTGGATGAAGAAACAGAATAGAAGATGGAAAAAGGAATTTCAGAGGCGAGGGCATTGTTGGACTTTCTACACCGGTTCAAAACACAACCGGTGTAGAAACTAACTTTCTACACCGGTTCAAATACAACCGGTGTAGAAAATATTTTCTACACCGGTTGTATTTGAACCGGTGTAGAAAGTAACATATTCTACACCGGTTATTTTACAACCGGTGTAGAATATGCTGACTTATTTTATAAAAAAAAGTTAAATGCTTATTCTACACCGGTTCTAATTTAACCGGTGTAGATTAGATGACTTTCTATACCGGTTTTAATTCAACCGGTGTAGAAAACTTGGATTTATTTAAAATAAATAAATAAATTCTTCTTCGTTATATTTTTTTTGTTTAAGTAAATTAAATATTTTTTGAATTAAATTAATTTCATTTTTTTTAATGGAAAAAATTTTTAAGTGGACTTTTCTACACGTGTTGTCATTTCAACACGTGTAGAAAGTCCTAAAATCTTAATTTATTTACTAAAATGCCACCGGTTACACTTTCTACACGTTACCTATTTCGTCAGGTGTAAAAAGTAGGTCTAAATCCGTAATTTTGTACTAGTGTGTCAATATTTAATTGTAACTTTTTGTTATAGTTATAAACTTTGGGATTTTTTATGAAAGAGAAATTAAAATCCTGAGCAAAAGAGAGGAACTAATAAATTTAATTAAAAGCAAGACAAACAACAAAAAATTAATTAAGTTATGATGATGAAGGAGACAACTTAGAATTCACATGGATTTAACTTTCTTAGCCTATATCAATATATTAGACCAAAGGGAGATTAATAAAAGAGAGGAACTAATAAATTTAATCACCTAATTGAAACACAAGAAACCTCAAACTCTATAATACTTACTCCACTAGAAAACTCATAATAAAATAAGCGGTGGTTAATTAAACTCATTAAAAGCCAATCACAATTAATTTCAAAATAATTTTGGAAATCTTGTATACAATTATCTAATTAAACAACTAGACAATTAGCCAGTCCAATTAAACAATCAAAAGGATAAACCTAAATTAACAATTAAATTAACAATGAAAACTCAATTAATAATCTAATTGACAACCAAAGAGATACAAACAAAAATCCCAACAAATAATGTTTTAAGCACAAATCAAATCCAAAATATCAATTTAATCTAAAAGAGATATGTCTACAAGTGTAAGCTTCTAGGCTTTATGTCAAACCCTTTAACATTTCGATATTCACAGAGTGACAAGCATAAAGTTCCACAAGGCATATAGAAGCAGCAGAAATAATACTGATATTAAGTACATATTTACATTACAGGAGAATCCCCGTAGGATTTGAAAATATACACAAAGGTACAAAGCGTTCATAAGCAGCAAAAAGTGTAAGCATAAATAACTATTGCAGCAACAGAGAGCTCCGGGTCCCTAATCACCAGGAGCCACCATCTTGCCTTTTGAGCCACTTGCTTCAGCTGTAAGGTTTTGTATTTTGGAAAAAAAGAATGAGATTCGAGGGAATCTTAGTAGTAACATGCTTACAAATGTAAAGACCCGCCTCATATATCCCTTATTACTGATCTTACTCAGAGTAGCAATGCGTAGTTCAGTGGGCACACAGGAATAGCATGAATATACTGATAATATTAATACAATATTGCTTGATTATAATACAAAATTTTTCCCACTAGGGGTTTACACAATATTTACAGACCTTCAAACAGTTAGCAACAGTCCTCTTCGTGCATACCTATTTTCTGATCTCAGCACGTTTCCAATGCTCAACTGTCTGAATGGTTGTTTGGGAGGAGTAAGATTCGAGAGAATCTTAGTAGCAAACATTACCACTATGCATGCCAGATATATATGAATGCATGACATGCTTGCCTACACTATTTCATGCCAACATAATGACATGCTGCATGCTCGATGTTATGACATACATATGGTCATTGCACAAATATAACAGAGCTTCAACCAATCATACATGTTCCACACAAATACGCAAAGCAGTCACATAATCAATGCAAAACATACATATCACATACATGCAGAAAAGGTAAGTTCACTACCTGGTGGACTTTATGTCCTTCTCTTCTTGTCCCATGATCCGCCAACCAGTGCTCCTTCTTTATCACTTCATGGCCCTAGGCAAGTGATAACATCATTAGAGCCATGAAAAGTGAATACCCAATGGCCCACATTAGCCCTATAGGCTTACTTTCACCTTTGGAGTTCATTCCAATTATATTTGGCCAATTTCTTACTCAAATTCGCATGGTACTCAATCTACCAGCATGTTTGACCAAATTTTGAAAAATCATAATTAATTCTATAGAAATCCAATTGAGGTGGTTCAAAGATCTATTTGAAACCCTTTAAGTTTAGTTTTACATAAAAATACTCGATTTTAAACGTCACGACCACACCATTCCCATAAATTTTCCAAATACCAACTGTTTCAGATGTTCTTCCAGAAAACAGGGCAGACATTCAAAAATGCATATCTCCCAATATACTTGTCCAAAAATTACAAAATACCCATAATATTAAATCTATATGTCTCTGATTTAATTTTGGTAATTTTGAGAATTTTTGGATTAGGTTTGGTCCCTGAAACATCATGCACAAACATACTATTCCAGAAAATTCCAGTTTTGCATGACCTAACTTCAAAAACGTAGAACTTCTAGCACACAAATCCAATTGAGCATTATGACCTATCAAATTAAAGGTATTTGTGTCTAAATTTCATCTGGAAAGTTTCGAAATTTTCAGACAAGGTTTGTTCCTTGAATTATCACGCACAGTAACAGTGCTTCAGACAAGGAAAATCAACACTATGAACACATATGTTTTATAAATTCCCAAATTTATATACAAGCATCCAAAAATCATGAACACTTGTATACCTACACAATTTTTCCTTCTAAAGCCAATGGAAGTATCAAAATTAACAAATTTCTACTCCTTCTCCACGAAAAATCCAGAACAGAAACAGGAATTTATAGTTCTCAGAAAGAGTTTGTCGGTTTCTCATTTTCTTCGACTTAATCACTTCCTTGCTATTCCTAATCAAATGATTAGCTATTTAAATACTTATTAGACATGATTTAGACATTGAAAACACAAATTTAAATCATTTATGAATAATATCCAAACAACAAATCAATCGGTTAAAAAGGAAGCTTACGCTTACCTCTACCCGTTTTCACAAACGGTTCGGAATTCCGGCAATACTCCGGCAAGGGAGACGACACCAAATATCTCCAAATAAAAATCCAAAACTGTAGAAATGAAGATCTCCGAAACCGTAGAAATGAAGATCTTGATGAGTTTCTGAAGGGTACTTTGAGAGAGGATGCCGTTTCGGCAGTGTTTCGTAGGAAAAGATTTTCTCTCTCATCCTCCCTCCATTTTCGTCTCTCACTTCTCTCTCTCTTTTGCTCTATTTTTCTCCATGACAAATGACGAAGAAGATGATGGAGAATTGATTAAATGGATTAGTTTCTCATCTGCCAGGTGTCAACACTTGATTCGCCCAAAAATTGAATTTTCGCATATAATACCAAATTTTGCAGAATTTTCATTAACTTTGAAAATTCATATCTAATTGTATAGATATCCAATTGGAGTGATTCCAAAGGCTATACGACCCTTATTGAGTCTAGTTTTAATAAAAAATATAAAATTTGCCAATTGAAAGCTCACTCTTCCCAGAAGTTTAATCTTTGAATACTGCCTCAGAAAATAGTTAATTTTGCTGGACTAACTTCAAAAATTCATTTCTCTTTGTGTACAACTCCAAATGACTTATATGACCTATCCAATTAAATATTGATAAGTTTAATTTCATTCTAGAAATTTTCATAACTTTTTAACATCATTTACCCATCAAAAAAGGTCACACAATCACCACTGCCACACAGGGAATTTCACCGGTGGCAAAATTACTTTGTGTTCCACTTTACTCTATTATGTGTGACTTCCAATCAATTCGTTTTTTTATTCCCCGAGCTCTTTAGCTTACCAATATAATTCATTTAATATCCAAGGATATACAGGAATTTTGGGAAATTTAAACATACCTCATAGGGACATTTGCTAAACCAGGGTCTAGCAGTCCATTTAATCCAGGCTTAATCTTATGCCTCTAGTCCCAAAATTTGGGATATTACAAAAAACATATAAAATTTGAAAATGGATATGCAATGTTATGTCATGTAAGATGATCAAATGATATGTGTACACTTGTCCAAGGTCAAACTACATATTTTCCCTTGGTCGACTTAGAGCCCATATTGGGTCCCTGACCACAACCTGAAAAATTGGTGTGTCTAGGACACTAGCTCATGTTACAGAGAATGACTTTAAACATATAAATAATCACATAAGATATGCAAGAAGAAGTTACTACCTAAATCTTTTCCAAACTCGCACGTTTGTCCTACTTTTGGATTTTGGCTCGGGCTATATCCAATTCCTATCATCATCAAAGTTACAAGTAATTAGTTATTACTTGTAGTATTATCGCCTTTAAATGGTATGCTACTAGTTATTTAATGAAGTTACAACAGGTTCTGCACAATACAACTCTGTACAATGCAATTTCAATGTTTTTCAAAAACTGACAACTTGGTCAGCCAACTTTGGAAATTCATAATTAATTCTACAAAAATTCAATTTCACTGATCCCAAAGCCAAAATGAATCTCTTTAAATTTAATTTTGAGGAAAAATAGTTATTTTTCTTACTATAACCATATAATTCCCAATAATTCATCAAACATCACTGATCCAGATAGCATTCAAGAAAACAGGGCATAACTTCAAAAATTCATATATCCCAATATACTTGTCCAAAAATTACAAACTACCTATCAAATTAAATCTCTATATCTCTACTTTAATTCAGGAAAGTTTTAGAAGTTGACAAGGTTTGGTTAATGAAACACCACGCACACTGCCACTGCTCCAGACAGGGCAGAACCAACATATGTACATACAAACTTCAAGAATTTCCAAATTCGCATACAACCATCCAAAAATCATGAACACTTGAATACCTAAAAAATTTTGACTTTTAAAGCCAATGAAATCATCAAAATTTCCAAATTCCTACTCCATCTTCACGTCACCCACAGAACATAAAGTTAGGGTTTTAAGGAGCAACTTGTTATTTCTTTGTTTTCTCTTGCTTAATCACTTTCTTTCTACTTCTAATCACATGATTAGCTATCTAAACACTAAATGAGCATATTTAGAGGGGATTTGGGTAGCATTTCCTCATGAGTATGCTTCAGCCCATAATTGCAAAACAAGAGAAAATATAGCAAATACCACCAACAACAACACCAGCAACTTGATACAAGACAAGATGATTAAGTTTTGGTTATTACCTCTTGATTTCTTGGATTTCTCTCTCTAAAACTTCACTGTTCACCTTCTATTTTCTCCTGATTTGTCTTGAAAATTATAGATTTAATGGAGTAGAAGTGGTTAGGAGAGGTTATAGAGAGATTATGAGGCTTAAACTTCAAGATTACAACTTCCTTACCTTAGATTTTGGAAAACCCTAAGCTTTTCCTTGCTCTTAAGCTCCCTCCATCCTAGCTGCTCTCTCTCTCTCTCTTATGTTTAGATTTTGCAAGAGAAATGGAGAGGAAAGATGAAGAATTAGATGATATAGCCAAGAAGTCAAATGCTTAACACATGCTTGCTTTTGATTGGTCCATGTGTAAATTCTTTTGTTCAAGATTTCCATTTCCTTTCATGCTCTTCATTCCACCGAAAATAATAGAAAATGAGGGAGTATATATTGATGTTGAATTATCTCATCATACCATCTTATAATTTGTTGACTAAAGCCTTTAACTTTTTGACTATTTGACTTTTCTTGATAATAATCTGCCAAAATAGGCTTATTAATGCTCAAGTAGTCATTTCTCTCTTTTTAATTCCCATTTAACTCAAATTATTGGGAATATTAGGGGAAAATAATTATTTCTCACTTTATCGTAAAATTACCGTTTTGCCACTATATTTTATGATTTACCGAAATAAATCATTTCTTGCTCATTACTTTGGTTTAACCTAATTTTTGACACTTGAAGGAAGCCATTATTTGTGTCATTTTATACTCAAATTTTTTTACAATATTAGGCCTTTAAGTGGACATTATTTGCTTCTTTGTGTCCTTACTTGGGCGAGTTGTGTGTAACCGACAATTGGAATTTTCCGTAAATTGTTGCATACCACAATTCAACATTTTGTTCCATTACATGTATTCATTACATAGGAGGAATATTGGTGATTAGAAATGGGTGCTACACTTTAGCTTCCTCCATTCTCCTCCCAAGTAGTCTCTCAAGCAAGCTCAAGCTCTCATGGTGAAGAACTCTCCAATCCCCTTGTTCATCAAAGTCATGGATGAATGATGAAGGAAAGGTGATGTGGGTGAGGGGGATGAGGTAGGTGAGGGGTGTGTGAGTTGTTGATGACGTGAGTGATATAATAATGGTGAGGTATTGATGGAATGGTGGAGTTGGGTGGTAAATGGATGGAAAGGGATGAATTGATGAGAGTCGCACAATGTGTGCATGAAAGGAGAGGATGAGAGAAGAGGTGAGTGTTGGCTTAATTTTATGTGGCAAGGTTAATTTTTATAGGGGAATGAGAGAGCATAGGATATAGAATTTGAGCCCATTAGAATTTAATTAGCCTATTCAAACTCAACCATATTTTCTTTGAACTTCTCAGATTAATTATGAACCTTAGGATTTAATAATTTGTTTTTCCTTGACCTGCAATAATTAAATAAAATCGTAATTTATCATATATTTGAAAATATTATTCAATCACAAGATAGTAATCAAAATATTAACAATCTAAGCCTAATAATTTCATAATCAATTCAGAATTATATTATTTTCTAAAATTGGCTGACAATCCAGATATTATCTAATAAATTCAAATAAGCCTAAAATAGTCCTTAAAATAAATGAATAAGGTAGGATAAAATATATTAAATTTAGGATTTATCAACTCCCCTACACTTTTCATTTGCACTATTGGACAACATAAATCAAGACTAAGGGAGAATAACAAAACAAAATAAAAGCTTCAAAAGTGAATGGTCCAATCACAAGAAAAAATAAACAAAAGCATTTCAACACATTTCTTATCCAAGTGATTTTCTCATGACTCAAGAAAACAAACTTCATGGCAATTTATTTGACAAAGGGGGTCTAAGCTAAAAATCCCTCATAAAAAATAATGTGTATGTCACTCATCACTCTAAAGTGTATAAGCTTGTGTTTACACTCAAATCCACCCTATCCAATATTCTTTTTATAGGCATGACAAAAATCTAAGTTCTCCACCACTAACAAAGCAAATGCAAGCATAAATCGAAAGGACTTTTATTGGGTTGTAATAAGGGTAGGGCTAAGAAAGAAAATATATGTTGTTTGGGAAAACAAAGTTGAATATCTTAGAAGATAAAGAGAATAATGCAATAGAGAATATAGGATGCTACAAACCAAACCAACTTGAACTGAGTCATCATTCTTTTTTTTTCTTCTATTCTTTTCCTTTTTTTTCCAACTTTCTTGGGCTGTTATATATATGTTTTTTTGAAGCAAACCTTTATATTTTTGATACAAAGGCCCGACTACTCAAACATTTATAACTCAATTAGCACCAAGATGCTACTAATACACTCATAGCTCTTACTGGCCGTTTGACACGAAGATCAACATTGGTGATGAAGACCCCCAGTTACTAAGCACAACTCAAACCAACTGAGCGGAATCTTATTTCTTTTTTTTCAATATAATTTTTCCATACTCTTCACAATGACCTAATTCCTAACCTTATATGTCTTCTTCTATCTAAAATAGATAGAATGCAGTCATCTTCAACTCCCAAGGCATTCAAAAGGGTAGAGATTTTTTTTACTGCTATAGGTGTAGACAAAATAGCAAAAAAAAAGACTCAAAGGCGCTAAAAAAGGATATATGCATGAAAAGGGCAGGCTTTTTGGCTTATCTGGCCAAAATGAAATGAATACCTTTATCATATTTATGAACACACATGCATAAAATGTGGCCTAAAATAAGATTCAAGTAAATTTCTATATCAAGTAAAGATATAGGGGTACACACATTGGAAAAAATTTATTAAGCTCAAAATCTCACTAGGTATATGATCACTAGCCTAAATCCACCAAAGTCAAATCCATTGCCACTCAGTTTGCTAACTTAAAACATGATTAATCACTTTTCAAATCAAGAATGTATAATACTAAAGTCACTTAAACTTGCAATTTATTTTCAAAAATTTTCTTTCTTTTCGTGAAAACAAGGAACAAAAACCAAAGGTAAGAACAGAACCCTTCCCCCATACTTAAATCTTGCATTGTCCTCAACAAAAAAGATAGATCTAACAAACAAGAACAAGCAATGCAAGTAAGAGAGTAAGGAAGGAATATGATTAGACTATCAAAAGCTTGGAGACTCAAATGAAGTAGCATAAATGGCATCTCTCTTTTTATCAGGTTGTAGGTCACATGAAAGCACCAGTGGTGTTCTCTTTCGATGTTCAGCAAACATCTCCCTCTTTAAGATCTGTAGATAACGCTTCAATTCAAGTATGGGATGTGTCTAGGTGGGAGGAACCAATCCATATACCTGCACAAAATTATAGCTGTTTGCAAAATTCCGTAAGTGCATGGGTCGCGTCTAGTAATAAAGTGATAAGTAGAGTATCGTTCCCTCGATGATTTTTTTACCAAATAAATTGAACAATAAACTTAGTGTATGCAATAAAGTTGAGCCATCACATGTTGTTGTTTTAAACAATGCAATTATAAAAATCTTTTCTAAAAGAAATGAAAACTAATTTTGTTTATGGTCAAATGAGATAAAAGGCCTAGGATTATTTATCCCCTTTTTATTTCATAATAACATGATATGGTTCCTCTCTTTAAGTATTTTCAATGATAATATGTGTTAATCACAGGTTCATAGGTATTTGATTAAGCTCTCTCAAGTCAGAACCAAGTTAATACATTCAATTACTATGTACAATCTCTTACTATATTCAATTGAAAGTAAACATTAAGCATCAACCTGTATTTGACAATGCTAGATTCTCTATGTCACTAACAATCCATCCACATTAATACCACTTATTACTCATTAAAACACCAAAATGCTTGAGAAATTGATAGGAAATGTGCCATTTTGACACAAAATTTATGAGGTTAACACACTCCTAAACTTAAACTTTTGCTTGTCCTCGAGTAAAACCAATCATGAGATGAAAGAGAAAAATCAATTAATCCTTAACTAAATGCATATGCATGAAGATTTCCTCATTAGATGTTCAAGACATTTGTTAAATAGGAGAAAGAGCAAAATATAATGGAAAGCATGGTTCGCAATTTAAAAACAGGTTTCCGACTAAGTTTTGAAATGTGTGTGTGTGAAGAGAGTTAAGAAACCATTTTCCTGTAGTTATCAAGATCAAACGCAACACTTCAATATGTATAAAGCACCCTCAATATCGAATCTTTGGAGTACCTACATTCTCCTTTCTATCCACTAAAAATCCATCCACACAAATTTTAAAAAATCAATAAGACTTTTATGAGCTTGTAATGGGGCTAGTGGTTAGGATTCCTGAAAGAATGGGAAAAATAGACGATTCAAAATTCTTCAGATAATATGACAATCTACAATTCCTTCCAAAGTCTCTCCAAAAGTTTTCTTCCACAAATCATAAACACTCCCCCAAACTTATCTTCAATTTATTTCTTTGTACTTCAAGCTATATTGAACTACATAATTTTTTTTCCTTTTTTGTACCAAATATCCTGCATTTACATTCATCCTTTCAATATCCAATATACCATTCCTTACTCCACTAATCATCATCAACATTACCATTTATCTCAAGATTAGGGTAAATAATGGTTTTTCTGGCTATACAGGTTTTGATTTGGCTTGTATCTTAAAAATAAGGATTCTTTTCATTTTTTTTAATAGACTCAAATCGGGTGCAAAAGGATTTACTATCATGGGTAGGCTTAAAAGGCACAATCGCATTTTTAAAGAATGCACAAATAATCTTTTAGGAAGTATGTAGGATTGATAATTCATTTCAAGAAGTTTAAATGTAGGCTCCAAATTCTTCAATGAGAGAAGAACATACACACCAATTTGCAACAAAATCTTCTAATAAAAGCATTCAAACCTATCTAACTCTTGTGGATATCATTTTTTTTCAAAAATTGTTAGGAAACAAGCTTTAAAATGAAAATCACGCTTTAAAAAATATTCATGATATTTTTCCTATAAACGAAATACTTTCACATCATTTCTATCATTGGATCATACATTGATTGTCAAGGATAATTAATCAATCTAGCTTATCTTTTATAAAATAGAGGATAAGAAAGTTATCATTTCCAAACTTGAAAATCCTTGTCAAAATGCATAAAGACATACAAAAACATCATTCATCAACACCCCCAAACTTAAAGTAGACAGTGTCCTCACTATCAAAATTGAAAAACTGAGGGGTGTACTTAGGTATAATAGGTACACATATCACCTGCAGTACAAACAGATATAACAACTATTCACAGCTACAAGATACAGGTATGTGTGATGCATAACAGAAACCAAAAACTAAGACTTCATAAGAGTAGATAGAAGCATATAATAGCCAATGATAAATGACTGTATTGATTCAATGAAGTACAAAAAAGCATAAAAGATGAAAAATCCAAAGAACTATACAAGTCCAGTCACCAGAAAACTAAAAACAACAAAAAATAAAGAACAAAGCCCTATACTTATCGCCACCAGCATGATAATCAGGGTCCTCAGCTCCACCGGCATCCAAATCTGCTCCTGGAGCTTGCTGAGTAATGAAGGCCTCAATGTGACTCAATCTAACCCCATGAATGTGCAGCGCATGAGACACTTATTGATGTTCACGTTAATATGCTACATCATGTCAAATATTTGCTGCATAGTCAGATGTGGCTAAGAAGAGGATGCCTCCTTATGGTCATTTGGCTCAACCGGGACATCCATGTTAGGCTCATCAGGATCAGAATGGGGTACGTCAGATGCCACCTTTAGCTTAATGCTTTTGTACTGAAAATTCTGAAGTGGCGTGAAAGTGACATTGGTGGAGATAGCAGCGACACCCCAAGAAGCATAAAAATCAGAAATGAGATGAGGGATCAACAAACTGTAGGTGTGATCATGGATACTATCCCGCATAGATGTATAGATAAGATTTTCCACATCAATCGGCTCCTCCTTTATGAGAAGTTTCACGAAAAGAGCCTGCTGCCTGGTACTACGGTTACGGCTAGAGAAAGGTCAGAAGTAATCTTTCCCAAAGTGTAACCAAATTTGGGCTTCTACATATAACTGTGCACAAAGTAGGTATTTTTGTTGACTAGCCGGGCTCTTCCATGCAACCGTGTCTTTGAAATCTAGCATATGAGAGATTTTGTCTTCCAGGATCTCCTCATCATGATTAGGTAGTACTTGTATTTACATCCTAAACTAGAGGTAGAGACAAGTATTCTCGGAAGGCTTCCAAGATGAAATCAATTTGGATGCCTTGCAATGAGAAACGCCAAATGTTTCAAAGGTATACCTGCGTATAGAACTCCTGGACTATTTGGAGATTGCCATTGGTTTTTTGGCCCATGAGCCTATTCAAATGATACTTCTTGGTGACCAGGTCATAGAAATTATAGTGGGCAGTGAAAGGGAATTCGTGTTCTTACAAAAGAGGGTGTAGGACGATCTTCTTCTTGGTGTCAGCCACAGCTTTGGAACCGGTCTTGTCAACCACTTTCTTTGTAGGCATGATGGCTAAAGAAATAAGGAGAATGAGAAACCAACCAGCTCAAAATAGCATACAGAACTTAGAGACTAGATAAGAAAAATGAAAAGAAAGAAATGAAAGAACAAAAGGTACTTTATCAAAAGGTGAAAGAAATTCCACCCCCAACTTAAGTTATAGCTACTACTATAAGCCAATCAGTGATTCCAGCCTAAACTTATCCTCACTGCCATGACAGATGACATATATATCATGTAAAAACAAACATGTGGGTTGGTTGCAGAAAAATAAAATAGGGCAATGTGAAGACTCTGTGAATCTAACTTATTCATTTGAACAATATCAATGTTAAAAACATGAACATGCCAATCCTATTATGAAAATTTTGCCATCTCATAACAAAAAAGGATAGGACAAGCTTCTGGAAATCTTGAAAACCAGTGAAAGATTCATGAAATTATTAGGTACCGCATGATTTTAGGCCATGGAAAAATTTGAAAAATTAATATTCATGCAAAACAGTTTTCGTGTTTTCACAAAGTTTATGAGCTACAAGTTCAGTGCCTATACCAAGCAACCCAGTCCTAGGAGAGCTAACTTATCCATAAAAATATGCCAATACTGAACCCAGCGTGGGTCTATAGTTGAAACCCTATTGACATTGTAATATTAGAACAACCCAGACCCTTAATGCTCTATCAATCTGCCTAAAATCAGAATCTCAAGATCAAAAGAAGCATGCAATGACCACACAGTAAAATTCCAGCCCCAATGCCGCTATATGCTATAACAATGTTGAAACCTTGGGCCCTAAAAATAAAAGAAAATATATACCTTAGGGAAATTAGAAATGAGGACAAGGATTGGACTAAAATAAGGAACACTGATAATGAGAATGCAACAGCAAAATGAGAGACAGGGAGGTTGCAGTTAACTTGCGGCTGAGAGAGGAGTATGAGAGTGTAGGGCAAAGGGGAATAGAATGAGAGAGAGATCAGAAAAGATATAGGAGTGAGGTTGAAGAGGGAATGAGGGAGGATTAAGAGGGGAGTGCCACGAGAGAGATAGGGGAAATGAGAAATAGAGAAAGGGAATTAAGGTTAGAAACTATGTAATCATATTTTGGCCACGGCCAAAATGTTACTGACCTTGGTTGGCTGCGGCCAAAACTTTCTTGGACGTGGCTAAGAGGTCCTTTCCTTTATTTTCTTTTTTAAATCTCCATGGTTTGGCCGTGGCCAAAGGAATTCTTGGTCATGGCCAAAATCTTTCTTACCTTCCTTGGCTGCGGCCAAGAGTATATTTGCCGAGGCCAAAAAGTTACTGACCTCTCTTGGTTGCGGCCAAAAAAGGCCTCTGTGTCTTTTTGGGTACTATGTTTCATAAATTAGCTTTTGGCCATAAAATACACATACACAGACTTAAATTACCAAATTACTAAGATAATAAACACCTCAAGCGTCCCTCAACTCAATCGCAATCTAAAAAATGTCATATTGAAGCACATACAAGCATGGAAACACTTCAATCATTGACAGGGAATTTCCAACAATTCATGGCATATTGATGAAACATTATAAGCACAAGTTAAAGTAAGGAATCGATTCCCTAAAAATGTCTTTCAAGATCAATGTGCTTGAATCTTCCTTTGTCAACAACATGCTCCCTTCCAATCCTTGAGGATCTACCTTTCACCTACAGAAAATGCAAGATCAAACATAACTCTACTAAAACAAACCAAAATCCAATAAACTAAAGAGAATGAGTTTAGAACTTAGATTGCCTCCTAAGAAGCGCTTAATTTATAGTCTTTAGCTTGACTCTTCTTGTTGGTCATTCTTCAGTTGCTAAAGAGATGGTGGATATCATTCAGTCTACATCTCCACCCCAGTAGTACTTTACTCTTTAACCATTCACTTTGAATCTTTCTCCTTGTTCATTCTCCAGCTCCACCACACTAAAACTTGAAACTTGCACCACTGTAAATGGACCCGACTACCTAGATTTCAGCTTTCCTGGAAATAATCTCAGCTTTAAGTTATACAGGAGAACTTTTAAACCCGGTGAGAATTGCTTAAGAGCTATCCTGTTGTCATGGTTCTTTTTAGTCTGTTCCTTGTAGATCCTCGTGTTCTCATAAGCATCAAGGCAGAATTCATCAAGTTCATTGATTTGAAGCAAACTTTTCTCCTTGACAGTTGATAATTTCTTGAGGTGTTCCAAATCTAGTAAAAATATTCTTCTTCAGGAACCTCAACACTATTTTGGCATCATTCGTGGCACAACCTATAGCCTCGACCCATTTCGATACATAATCTACCCCAACTAGGATATATTCATTATTGAAGGATTTGGGGAAGGGGTGTAATATCCAGAATTTTGAGACTAGAGGCATAAGATTAAGCCTGGATTAAGTGGACTGCTAGACCCCGATTTAGCAAATGTCCCTATGAGGCATGTTTAAATTCCCCCAAAACTCATTTATATCATTGGATATTAAAAAAAATTATATTGGTGAGCTAAAGAGCTCAGGGAATAACAAATCGAAGTGATTGGAAGTCACACACAATATAGTAAAGTGGAACACAAAGTAATTTTGCTACCGGTGAAATTCCCGGTATGACAGTAATGATTGTGTGACATGTTTCGATGAGTAAATGAAGATGAAAAATTGTGAAACTTTCCAGAATGAAAATAGACTTATCAAGCTTCAATTTGATAGGTCATATAAGTCATTTGGAGTTGTACACAAAGAGAAATAAATTTTTAAAGTTAGCCCAGCGAAATTAATTATTTTCTGGGACAGCATTTAAAGATTAAAATTATGGAAATATTGACCTTCCAATTGGCCAAATTTTATATTTTTCCTTAAAACTAGACTCAATAAGGGTCGCATAGCCTTTAGAATCACTCCAATTGGATATTTTTACAATTAGATATGAATTTTCAAAGTTAATGAAAATTTGCAGAATTTGGTATTTTGTGCGAAAATTCAATTTTTGGGCCAATAAGATTGTGACACGTGGCAAAGTTAATTAACACCCCCATTTAATCAATTCTCCATCATCTTCAGCTCATTTTTCACGGAAAAATCTGAAATAAAGAGAGAGAAAAGGGAGAGAAGGAAATGGAGAAAGAAGAGGGAGAAAAATTCTTTCCTCCGAAATACTGCCGAAACGGTATCCTCTCTCAAAGTACCCTTCAGGAAACTTCCTCTACTCATCGAGATCTTCATTTCTACGGTTTCGGATTTTTATTTGGAGGTGGTTGGCGCTATCTCACTGGCCGGGGTGTTGCCGGAATTCCGAACCGTTTGCGGAAATGGGTAGAGGTAAGCGTAAGCTTCCTTTTTAACCGATTAATTTGTTGTTTGGATGAATTTTGGGAAGGTTCGGTACTGTTCATTCTGGTTTAAATTAGTGTTTTGAATGGCTAAACGATGTCCAATAGATGTATAAATAGCTAATCACTTGATTATGAGTAGTAAGGAAGTGATTAGGCAAGAGAAATCGAAGAAACAACAAACTCTTTATGAGAATCTAATTTTCTGCCCTGTTTTGATGTTATGAAGGAGTGAGAATTTTATAATTTTGATGCTTCTATTGGCTTTAGAAAGCAAAATTGTGTAGGTATGCAAGTGTACATGATTTTTGGATGCTTGTATATGAATTGGGAATTTTTGGAAATTGATGAGTAAATGTTGTGTATTCCGTTTTCTGGAGGCAGTGTTATGGTGACGTGTTTTTGAGTGGTCAAATGTTATCCAATGACCATGAAACTCTCCAGTTTAAAAGTAGACACATAGAAATTTAATTTGATAGGTCATAATGGTTAATTGGACAAGTATTCTATGAGATATAAATTTTTGAAGTTGTGCCCTGTTTCTAAAATGAAATCTGGCACAGTGCCTGTTTGCCAGATTTCTGGGAATTGTGTAGTGGTGGCGTTTAAAATAGAGTATTTTTATATAAATCTAAACTTAAAGGGCTTCAAATAGAGCTTTGAATCACCTCAATTGAAGTTCTATAGAATTAATTATGATTTTTCAAAGTTTGGTCAAAAATGCTGATAGATTGAGTACCATGCGAATTTGAGTAAGAAATTGGCCAAATATAATTGGAATGAACTCCAAGGGTAAAAGTAAGCCTATAGGGCTAATGTGCGCCATTGGGTATTCACTTTTCATGGCTCTAATGATGTTATCACTTGCCTAGGGCCATGAAGTGATAAAGAAGGAGCAGTGGTTGGTGGATCAAGGGAGAAAAAGAGAAGGACATAAAGTCCACCAGGTAGTGAACTTACCTTTTCTGCATGTATGTGATATGTATGTCTTGCATTGATTATGTGACTGCTTTACCTATTTGTGTGGAACATGTATGATTGATTGAAGCTCTGTTATATTTGTGCAATGGCCATATGTATGTCATAACATCGAGGATGCAGCATGTCATTATGTTGGCATGAAATAGTGTAGGCAAGCATGTCATGCATTCATATATATCTGGCATGCATAGTGTTAATGTTTGCTACTGAGATTCTCTCGAATCTCACTCCTCCCAAACAACCATTTAGACAGGTGAGCATTGGAAACGTGCTGAGATCAGAAAAGAGGTATGCACGAAGAGGAATGTTGCTGGTTGTTTGAAGGTCTGTAAATATTATGTAAACCCCTGGTAAGGAAACTTTTGTATTATAATCAAGCAATATTATATTAATATTATCAGTATATTCATGCTATTCCTGTGTGCCCACTGAACTGCGCATTGCTACTCTGAGTAAGGTCAGTAATAAGGGATATATGAGGCGGGTCGTTACAAGGGGCCCATAAAGTCAATTCCCCACATGTCAAACAACTCAACTTTGAGCATGTTGTTCAAAGGCATCTCATTTCTTATGGATATATTCCCTACTCGCTTGCATTGATCACACTGCAGCACAAAGGCATATGCATCCTTGAAGAGAGAGGGCCAGTAAAACCCACTTTAAAGGACCTTTGCTATAGTTTTTACTCCACCGAAATGACCACCATAGTCAGAAGAGTGGCAGCTCTATAAAATTCTTTCTTGCTCATCCTCCAGGACACATCTTCTAATGAGTTAGCCAGAGCATCTTCTAAATAAGTAGGGTTCATCCCAGAAGTATTTTGTCACATTATGCAAGAACTTTTTCCTTTGATGAAAATTAAGATATGGAGGTAAAACTTTACAGACTAAGTAATTAACAAAATTAGCATAACATGGTATCGTTGAGCTTTCTATGGAGAAAAGTTGTTCATTCGGGAAGGATGCCTGAATCATATAAGATTCATCAAGTTGAAGCTCGTTACTAAACTGTGAGAGATGGTATGCAACTTGAATTTTTAGTGCCTTTTTTTTGATGATATTTAAATCAAATTCTTGGAGTAACAGCACCTATCGAATTAGCCATTCCTTTGATTCTTTCTCAGTAAGAAGGTACTTTAAAGCATAATGATCTGTGTAAATGATGGCCTTCATACCTACAATATAAGGCCTGAACTTTTCACAAGCATATACTACAGCTAGTAACTCCTTCTCTGTGGTTGTATAGTTCGGTTGAGCACCATCAAGAGTCTTGCTAGCATAGTAAATTGGTTGGAAGATCTTATCTGCCTTCTGTCCAAGAACAATCCCTACAGCATAATCGCTAGCATTAGCCATAATAATGAAGGGCAAACTCCAGTCTGGAGCCACCAATATAGGAGCTAAAATAAGACATCTTTTTAATTCATTGAAAGCTTGTAAATACTCGTAATCAAATTTAAACTCTACATCCTTCTCCAGCAGCTTGGAAAGTAGCTTGGCAATCTTAGTGAAATCTTTGATAAATCGCTGATAGAATCAGGCGTGACCAAGAAAACTTTAAATACCTTTCATATTAAAAGGTAGAGGTAGCTGCTCAATGACAACAATTTTTGCTCTGTCCACCTCCAAACCCTTCTTTGAAATGTAGTGACCAAGTAAAATGCCTTCTTGAATCATGAAGTGACATTTTTCCCAATTCAGAATCAAATTGGTTTCTTCGCACCTCGAGAGTACGAGCTCTAAGTTATCCAGGCATGCATCGAAGGAAGAACCAAAAATAGAAAAATTATCCATAAATACTTCAATGGTTATCATGCAGTGTTGGAATGTGGCAAGAGCGTTGCAAAGCCTAAATGGCATTCTCGTCTAGAAAACATAAGAATTCTTGTCCTACTAGTTTATCTAACATTTGATCAATAAATGTCAACAGGAAATGGTCCTTTCTTATAGTATAATTCAACTTTTGGTGGTCCATACACACCCACTATCTAGTTACCATGCGAGTAGGAACTAGCTCATTTTGGGTGTTATCCACTATAGTCATGCCACCTTTCTTTGGCACAATATTAGATTGTGCTCACCCATGAGCTATTAGAAATGGGATACACAATACCAGCTGAAATCCATTAAAGATTTTTTTTTCACTGCTTCTTTTATCACTAGATTTAATCGTCTTTACTGTTCAATGGAGGTTTTATGATCATCCTCCAAGAGAATTTTATGCATACATATAGAAGGGTTTATTCCCTTCATGTCAGCTATAGTCCATCCAATGGCACATTTATGCTCCCTTAACACTCTGAGTAGTTTTTCTTCTTGCAAATAAGAAAGAATAGAAGAAATAATTACTGGTAGCGTGTTGGAACTTCTGAGATAAGCATACTTGAGGTGAGACGGTAATGGCTTCAATTCTAGGATCAAAGGAACTTCAATTGAAGGTTTTAGTGGGGTATTTAAGGCATCAGACAACTCAAGTAGTTCGAAGTTCCTTGGTCTAGAGTGAGGAAAGGATTCCATACGGAACAACTCTTTAACAACATCTTCCTCAAATTCTTTAATGCTTTTCTCACCAATCAGAAATGCTTCTAAAGGATCCTTGATTATGGAAGCAGGAGGTATATAAGAGTCAACTGAATCTAATATATCAACGAACAAGCATTGAGTTGAATCATCATGAAACTTCAGAGCTTTTGACCTGTTAAATACCACTTTCTCATTATCAACCTTCAAAGTGATTTCTCCTTTCTTTACATTAATGAGAGTTCTGGAAATTGCTAAGAATGGGCGGCCAAGGATGAGAGGAATTTTTCAATCAACTTCACAGTCAAGGACAATAAAATTTACAGGAAAAATAAATTTGTCCACTTTGACTAGAACATCCTCAATGATTACTCTTGGCTTTGAAATGCTACGGTCTACAAAGAGAAGAGTCACTGTGGTAGGCCTTGGTTTTCCTAAACCTAATTGATTAAAGAGAGCAAGAGGCTTCATATTAATGCTAGCTTCTGAGTCACAAAGAGCTTTACCATTAAAGTTGTTACCAATATTACAAGGAATGTAGAAACTTCCTGGGTCTTTGAGCTTTATGGGCAACTTCCTTTGGATGACTACACTACAACTACATTCTTCAGTCAATGCAACAATTTCAAACACATTGAAGTGCCACTTCTTCGATAGGACATCTTTCAAGAATTTAGCATACTTGGGCATGCTAAAAGAAATGTTGACATGAAGCTACTTGAACATGTTTACTAACTTCTTGAACTAAGCATCCTCCTCTTTCTTTTTAAATCTCTGAGGAAAAGGTAATTGTGGCATAATAGTAGAGGTAGTAGGCTTTTCCTCATCATTTTTTTGCTCTACCTTCTTATCTTTGTTGGCATCATCAGTGCTCTTCTCAGCTTGCTTTCTTTTCTCAACTTCATCTTCTTCCATTGCATTCTTTGAATTTGTAGCTTCTTTATCTTTATCTTCAGCTATTTTTGGATTATCACACCTTAAATTGGGCTTGTTAGAACTTGCTACCCTAGGTAGCACTTTGCTACTTCTTAAGTTAATGTCATGGCACTCTTCTTTCCCATTTCATTTATGATTTGGAATGGCATCACTGGGAGATTGCTTCGTGACAATGCATTCATCTGTGATGCTAACTGCCCCACTTGCACTTTAAGATTCTTAATGGCTGTTACATGTAGAGAAAAATTAGCTTTGTTTTCAGCCTTCAAAGATTCTACTTAAGAGAAAATTTGACTCGGTATCTTCTCTGTTTTAGACTGCTTCTTTTACAAGGGGTTGCCTTATATGTGCTTGAAAACTGGGTGGAGGCATAGGCTTAGCACCAGACGTGTGCTCATGTTGCTGATTTAGAGTGTTTCCTTAACTCCATGAGAAGTTTAGATGAGATCTCCAAGCACGGTTATAAGTTTGTGAGTAAGGTTTTCCCTGTGATTGCTGAAATTTTCCCATGTAGTTAACAGATTCTATAGCCATATATAGAGGACAATGATCAGGCATGTACAGGTCATTGTATTGGTCACATATAATGGGAATGGCATGAACAAAATGCACACCTTGAGAATTATTTTTCTGCATTTAAGATTCCAAAACATCAAAATGCTTGTTCAAAGCAGGCAATATAGTTGCAATCTGAGAAGATGAGTCTTCTTTTGTACTAGGCATGGGTTGAGTAGTCCTCCTATTATTGTCTTGAGTATTGTTTGCAAACAATTGATCCAAAAGATGGATCACTTCATTGATAGGAAAATTATGATATCCTCTGTTAGTCATAGAGTCGACCATTGCCTTAGATTGAGGATTAAGGTGTGTATATAAAATTTAGACCACAACCCATTTGCTTACCCCATGATTTGGTCATTACTTCATTATCATTTTGTATCTCTCCCATGCAGCATATAAATGTTCGTCTGCGTATTGTCTAAAACTCATAAATTCTTCTCTAACTTCCACAGATTTGTCATCGAAAAAGAATCGAGCTCTAAATTTAGCTTCCAGGTCATTCCAAGAGTTAATAGATCCCGCAGGGAGATTGTTGATCCAATCTCTAGCCTTCCCTTGTAGAGAGAGAGGGGATAATTAGAGCCTTAAAATATCTTGTGGAACTCCGTTATGTTTAAAAGACTCACTCATCTCCAGGAAGTACATCAAATGATCGTTGGCATCTTCATTATAAAGACCATGGAACATCCTATGCATTTGAAGCATTATGATCATCACAAGCTTGATTTCAAAGGTATGTGCTTGCATTTCTAGCATCTGAATACAGGACTGAGTTTCCCATGTATTACGGCTGGCAAAGTCATTGACGATAGCTCTATCATATTCATTGTCTACCATGGTTTCAGATTCAGCTTCAGCAGCTACTTTAGTTTCAGCATCTGTTTCTGGTTCAGCTGCAACTCCTACTTCAGCTTCTGGAAAATTTTTAATAAGAGGCACCCCGTCAAGTACCACTACCAAGCCGTCTGTTTCAATAACTTGCATATACTTGAATAGCACCTGCAAAAGGAAAAAGTAATGCAAGTATCAATTCAACATAAAAATTGCGTAAGAAAAACATAAATGAAAGATTGCCTGTCTAATAGCTCAAGTCAAATTTACTAACACAAGTTTAAGGTAAATAAAAATTTGTTAAATCAGATCCCCGACAATAGAGCTAAAAACTTGTTTACAAAACTCCGTAAGTGCACAGGTTGTGTCAAGTAATAAAGTGATAAGTAGAGTATTGTTCCCTCGAGGATTTGTTTTAACAAATAAATTGAACAATAAACTTATTATATTCAATGAAGTTGAACCAGCACATGTTGTTTTGAACAATGCAATTATAAAAATCTTTTCTAAAAGAAATGAAAATTGATTTTGTTTAAGTTCAAATGAGATAAAAGGCCTAAGATTATTTATCCCCTTTGTATTTCATAATAACTTGATATGGTTCCTCTCTTTAAGTATTTTCAATGATAATATATGTTAGTTATAGGTTCATAGGTATTTGATTAAGCTCTATTAAGTTAGAACCAAGTTAATACATTCAATTACTATGCACAATCTCTTGCTACATTCAATTGAGAGTAAGCATTAAGCATCAACTTACATTCGAAAATGCTAGGTTAGTGATTATATCTCTATGTCACAAACAATCTATCCATTTACTATGTAAATTTCAAGGAAAACATGATTTTAACCAAGTTCTCTACCCACATTCTACTCTCTCAAGCTAAAACAAGGTAAACAAGATAGTCTAAATAGTGGCCAGACATTCATAAGCTTTAAGCATAGGATGCAATCAACACATATATATCATTCATACATAATAGAGAGGAATATCCAAGTATTAATCCATACAAAGGTTTAAAATAATCCTAGAAGAGAATTTTAGCTGCTCATTCTCAAGAAACAGTAACAAAAGTATGAAACAAATACAACCATATCAATAAAATGGAGAAGGAAAGGGGAAAGAATCATAAAAACAAAGAAAAATGAGGTTGAATCTCTTCAAATCTTCAATCTCTACTTGATTTTCCTTGATTTGCTCCACTTCTGGGCTATTGTGGTGGTCCCTCCAATTTTGAACCCTTATTAACATATTTAAAGCCCCCTTAGATCTGAAAACGCGTTGCAGCTGTCAAGGTGTTTGGCCGGGGTCAAATGAGTCTTAGCTGCAGCCAAAATATTTCTGTAGAGCCTTGGCCACGGCCAAAAGGGTTTTGGCTGTGGCCAAAAACTTTCTAAGCATGCTTGGCCGCGACCAAAGGAAAGCTTGGATGCGGCCAAGGATTTCAAGGTTGCTTGGCCGTGGCCACTGTAATACCTTATTTTCATAGCCCTAGATGAGTGCAAATAAGTAGTGAAATCATCCATGAGACTAGGATTCGAACCCAGATTACTCAACTTCAGAACGTTCACAAATCCCCAATCTCAACTCTGGAGTTGAACCTAGCGTTGAAAAAGTTTTTAGAGGAAAAAAAACATTTCAATTATTTCTATGAGTTTCACTACATCATTAACTCTCAACGGCTCTTTATTTCGTTATATCAGAGCATGCGAGCGATTCCCTACTTAAACTTAATACATTAACTTACATACATGGAATGTATAGCCACATATACATCAAATGTATAATTACACATAACCATCACACTCTTACATCAAATACAAATAGTAGTGGCTTGCACTACGATCTTTGCTTCACCTTCATATCTCCTCCGGTGTATATCCCCCTGCACTCTTTACCTGTCTAAATGGTTGGTTGGGAGGAATGAGATTCAAAAGAATCTCAGTAGTAAAAAATACCACTATGCATGCAAGATATATATGAATGCATGACATGCTTGCCTATACTATTTCATGCCAACATAATGACATGCAGCATACTCGATGTTATGACATATATATGGCCATTGCACAAATATAACAGAGCTTCAACCAATCATACATGTTTCACACAAATAGGCAAAGCAGTCACATAATCAAAGCAATACATATATATCACATACATGCAGAAAAAGTAAGTTCACTACCTGTAGAACTCTATGTCCTCTTTTGGTATCTTAATCTTCCAATCATTGCTTCTTCTTCTCTGTTACTTCATGGCCCTATATAACCAATCACATAATTAGAGCTATGATTAAAAACTTGATTTGACTCTCTTGAAGTCTACTTTCAGTAAAAAATCATTACTCTTTCAGTAACCATGCCCACAAGTTCAGATTTCATGATTACTCTTCACTATCCAAAGACAGCTTTCAGAATTATATCCAAATGTCAAAAATCATAAATAATTCTAAAAAAATCCAATTGAACTAATTATAAAGCCTAAATGAATATATTTTAATGTACATTTAAGTAAAAATAATTAGGTTTTCCTAATGTAGACAAATTATTCCCATAATTTCGTTAAAGACCATAGTTCCATATTTGGTTTCAGAAACAAGGCCAAATATTACAAATTCACCATTAATTATAGGAAATTTTAAATTGAGTGGTTCAAAATTATATGTAAATATATTTCCTTATAGTATTACATAAAATTACCAAATTCTAGTTATCATAGCCACAACATTTCCAGAATTTCGGCAAACTCAACCTGTCCAGATTACATTCCAGAAACAGGGTACAAGTTCAAAAATTTATTTCTAAATCCAAAAAAATCAAATTGAGTTAATTCTAATTCATAGTTGACCTTTTTTAAGTATAATTTAAGGGGGAAATACTCCCATAAGATAAATACACTCAAACAATTACAGAGTTCAATTCGTTTGAACACTGCTCCAAAAGTTCCCAGATTCACATGATCAGAGTTTGAAAAATCATAACTCCTAGCCTACTTGTCCAAAAATTACAAAATACCTATCCAATTAAAGCTCTACATGTCTAATATAAGAATAAAAAATTTCAGGATTTTTGGATAAGTTTTAGGCTTTGAAACATCACGTCCAACACTTATTGCCACACAGAGCAGATTAAGCAACATGCACACATATGTTTCATAACTTCCCAAATTCATATACAAGCATCCAAAATTCATGAACACTTGTATACCTACACAATTTTGCCTCCTAAAGCCAATGGAAGCATCAAAATTATCAAATTCTAACTCTTCTTCCATGACAGTACAGCACAGAAAAATCAGGGTAAAATAAAGATTCTCGGAAAAGTTATGTTGTTTTCTTGTTTTCTCTTGCCTAATCACTTCCTTGCTACTCCTAATCAAATGATTAGCTATTTAAACACTCAATTGACTTGATTAGAGTGAATTTGAGCATTAGGACCCCTTATGGTTTTAAACATCCATTTTCACCAACACAACCAAAATTAATCCAAGAACCACTCTAATAGCATCCATCAAGCAAGAGGAACAAGTTTGGGAAGTTACCTCTTGATTTCCACCACTTTCCCTCTCCTCAATGTTTTCAGCCCTCTCTCCAAAACTCTTGATTCAGATGAAATTCCATGGTTCTAAAGGTAAAGAAGTGAGAAGGAGAGGTTATTGAGGGATTATGAAGCTTAAGACACAAGGTAGTAACTTCCTTACCTTGATTTATGATGAACCCTAGCATTTCCACCATTCTTCAAATCTCAGCTATCTCTCTCACTCTTTCGTTCTGTTTTTGATCATAAACATGGCTTGAAGATTATTATAATTGATGATTAATGGAAGTGTTAAAATGGCTTGCCACGTGTCAGCTTCTGGTTGGCCCAAAATTCTAACTTTCGCACTTAATGCTTAATCTGGTAGAATTTTCATTAAACTTTGAAAATTCATATCTAATTGTATAAATGTCCAATTGGAGTGATTCCAAAGGATATGTGACCCTCATTGAGTCTATTTTTAAGTAAAAATATATTCTTTACCCAATTAAAAGCTCACTTTTTCCAGAATTTTGATCTTTGGATACTGCCCCAAAAAATAGTTAATTTCACTAGGCTAATTTCAAAAATTCATTTCTCTTTGTGTACAGCTCCATATGACTTATATGACCTATCAAATTAAATTTTGATAAGTCTACTTTTACTCTGGAAAGTTTCATAATTTTTCACCATCATTTACCCATCGAAAAATGTCACACAATCACCACTGCCACACCGGGAATTTTACCGGTGGCAAAATTACTTTGTGTTCCACTTTACTATATTATGTGTGACTTCTATTGCTTTATTTTGTTATTCCCAAAGCTCTTTAATACCCCCAATGATATAAAGAAATTTTTAGGGAATTTAAACATGCCTCATAGGGACATTTTCTAAACCAAGGCTTAGCAGTCCACTTGATCCAGGCTTAATCTCAAGCCTTTTGTTCCAAAATTTGGGATATTATAGCTCTCCCCCTATTCATTAAATTTTGTCCTCAAAATTTTGAACATCAAATAGTACTATATGTACCTCGGAGAACCATTTCTAGTCATTTAGTTTATCTTTCCCATTCTAGTTCTTTCGTTCATATTGTACCCACTATGTAACATTCAATATCAAGACCCTCTGGTCCATTCTCTCCACGCTTGGTTTCTCAGGCATTTCAGCCTCTTCAGAATTCTCTCCCAGATTACTATATCCATACTAGACTTTCCAGCCTCTTCGGGACTTTCCTGAATCACACTGTATGCATACCAAGCCCTACGGTTCACTTTACTATAGCACTGGGTATTGTGGCTTTACTGCCAATCAAAATATATACTCTGGACACATTAGTCTATTGTCACCATGCTAGGTAATAACCACAACACTTAGACATATAGGTCTTATCACCTAGGGACATTGCCCCCATGTAAACTTAACCCTGGGTCTTATTGCCTCGAGCCTCTACTCGGTTCCATTCTCAATACATCTCACACTTTGCTAGCCTAAGGGTTTACTAACCCATTAGGTCTTATGGCCTTAGGACATTTAGTCCGTTATCTTTGTTGAATAACAACCCTTTCACTAGTCCCACTGCAGAGCTACCCTCACTGGGTACCCCCTGCATCCACAAAATATGAAGGAATGAAATCCTTGTTTTGTATTTATGTAACAGTCCTCCCACTAGGCCCAACTGCAGAGCTACCCTTAATAGGCGCCCTCTACAGTGGCGCGTAAGTCATAAAACGGTCCTCCCACTAGGCCCAACTGTAGAGCTACCCTCAATGGGTGCCCTCTACAGCGGCACGAGAGTTCGGCCCATACCCCCTGGCTCACCAGGACTGAGTGCGGCAAGCTTATGGAATAACCACTCCCCTTATTTCTCAAAGGAGACCTCTCCAGGTATCAAGTATGCGATATCTACTACTTGAGCCGTGCTCGATAAACCCTGGTACCATTAAGTTAGTTACTACCTAGAACACATAGTTCACTAGGTATTCTAAACCCATTATAGGCTTCATCTCTTGCTACTCAAGCCATTCATACTTTTATGTAATGTTCACGAAGCATGCTAAACAAACCATCATTACTAGAGCATTCGACAAGTTAGCATATAGCATAACGGCAACCACTGGCCCCAAGTGTTCACCCGCGCAATAGGCCTCGGGATTCCACTTGTGCATCACATGAGTTCCATGGCCCTGAGTGTCCACCCGCGCAATGTGTCTACTTAAGTAATAGGCCTTGATCGACTGCTCGTGCAAAATAGGAATCTCCATGTCCTGGGCGTTCACACGCGCAATGTGCTCACTTACACAATAGGCCCAAGTAACTATCCCATAAATACTGAATGCTCATCAGGTCTTACATCCTTGGGTCTCTGCCCATCAGGTCTGACTGCCTAAGGACACACTAGCCCAAAAGGTCTTACTTCCTATCATATATTCATAATATGAATATACCCGATAGTAAACACATACATGCAGAACCATTACATAAGATACAAGAGCAAGAGTAGCTTTCCTTAATCTCTGTCATCATTAGGCACTGGAGCACCTAATGATAATTTATTGGGTCACTCGACCCTTCTTTTCAAAGAAACTCATGCAATAGAAGACTCATTATAAGATATCACTATTGAGAGTTGATGCCCCCATAGCTCTACTCTACAGTTTTAACATCACGGCGGCTCCACTCTACGGTGTGTCATCATGGCGGCTGCGCACTATGGTTTGACATCACGGTGGCTCCACGCTACGGTATCATACTCGGTGCTTCACGTAGGCGCCTATACACCTGGTCAGCCCCTCCTATCAAAAATCCCCGTAGGTAGCCCTTTCCGATCAAATCTCCCTACAGGTAGCCTGTTCCGATCAAAACTCCCTACAAGTAGCCCTCTCCGATCAGAATCCTCTATAGGTAGTTCTATCCAGTTGGTCATTTCTGAATGGGAGTATCATTATAGTTGAATCTAAATCTCATAAGGTCCTTCTTCTTTAGCATTTTTGTAATGTGCTATCTCATTTGAGGTCAATCCGTTTGGATTTTTGATATTGATCCTGCTCCAGGCAGTAATCATATCTCTTAGGGAATATTCTACGATTAAGATCTTTCTCAATGCTAGATTAGCAACTAGCAACCTCCAGTAACCTCATACACATTTCTATATTATATTCTTGTACCTCAAGTCACTCAGGCTATTTTAAATTCCTGGAAAACCAATTCAACTATTGCAAATGATTCTCAGGTTACAGTTCAACACCTAGAACCTCAACATTACCCAATAAGTATGCTAAGAATCAAAATCAATGGCACTTATTCTAACCTCCACGATTCCGGGTAATATCCTCAAACAATTACTGAAGGTTCAATATCATCCATAAGGTTTACAAGGTTTAGACTTCCTTCGTAGAATAGAACCCTAGTGCAACCTTATTCACGTTTCGACCTAAGCACTATCTCTGCTTAGATCTACCTCAATCGTATCCTTAACCTTCAGTATCATCAATTCAAATTTTCTAAGATCACTATATATCATACTTACATACCTGTAACCCCACGGGTTACTAAGGATCATTACTTAGAATAGATAAACCTCAAAAAAATCACTATGCCTCGAGTTCTCATAACCCCATCAAATGAACTTTTCTGAACAATATTTACTGCAATAGAAAAGGTTCAAATTAAAGATTAACACTTACTTCATTATCTCTATATCTGTAATTAATCCTTAGATCATCTTAGAACCTCTAATTAGAATTTCAAACCTTTTAGTAACCATACCCACAAGTTCAGATTTCATGATTACTCTTCACTATCCCAAGACAGCTTTCAGAATCATGTCCAAATGTCAAAAATCATAAATAATTCTACAAAACTCCAATTGGACTGATTCTAAAGCCTAAATGAATAAATTTCAATGTAAATTTAAGGAAAAATAATTAGGTTTTCCTAATGTGGAAAAATTATTCCCATAATTTTGTTAAAAGACAATGTTCCAGATTTAGTTCCAGAAACAAGGCCAAATATTACAAATTCACCATTAATTATAGGAAATTCCAAATTGAGTGGTTCCAAATTCTATATAAATATATTTCCATATAGTTTTACATAAAAATACCAAATTACAGCTATCATAGCTACAACATTTCCTGAATTTCACCAAACTCAACCTGTCCAGATTACATTCCAGAAACAAGGTACAAGTTCAAAAATTCATTTCTAAATCTAAAAAATATCCAATTGAGGTTATTCTAATTCCTAGTTGACCCTTATTAAGTATAATTTAAGGAAAAAATACGTCCATAAGATAAATTCACTCAAAAAATTCGTTTGAACACTGCTCCAAAAGTTCCCAGATTCACATGATCAGAGTTTGAAAAATCATAACTCCTAGCCTACTTGTCCAAAAATTACAAAATACATATCCAATTAAAGCTCTACATGTCTAATATAAGACTAAAAAATTTCAGGATTTTTGGATAAGTTTTAGGCTTTGAAACATCACGTCCAACACTTACTGCCACACAGGGTAGATTAAGCAACATGCACACATATGTTTCATAACTTCCCAAATTCATATACAAGCATCCAAAATTCATGAACACTTGCATACCTACACAATTTTCCTCCTAAAGCCAATGGAAGCATCAAAATTATCAAATTCCAACTCTTCTTCCATGACAACACAGCACAGAAAAATCAGGGTAAAATAAAGATTCTCGGAAAAGTACATCCATTTTCACCAACACAACCAAAATTAATCCAAGAACCACTCTAATAGAATCCATCAAGCAAGAGGAACAAGTTTGAGAAGTTACCTCTTGATTTCCACCACTTTCCCTCTCCTCAATGTTTTCAGCCATCTCTCTAAAACTCTTGATTCAGCTGAAATTCCATGGTTCTAAAGGTAAAGAAGTGAGAAGGAGAGGTTACGGAGGGATTATGAAGCTTAAGACACAATGTAGCAACTTCCTTACCTTGATTTATGACATGAGCAAAGTGATCTAACCACCTATTGGACATGGAACTCCTCTTATGTATATTGTAAATCGCCAATGTATTTAGCTGTCTTGACAAGGGTTGAGGATATTCTTGATCTTCTCTTGAGGTTAATTCCAATCCCCTCAGGCAAGGCTATTTCAAATGGCGACTCTCCTATTCATGCTGCAATATCAGAACGAAATAAAGGTAAGCATACTCCTAAAATGATTAACTAACTTGTAGCTTTTGTTCTTATTTCTCTCCTTCCAATATATGTTTGTGTGGTTTACTCTCTCTGTTTTTTTTTGCATGAAGTTCTATTGGAGATGATAGTTAAGAGCTATTGTATCAAAGAGATGAGAACAACAACACTCCCCTTCATTTTGCAGCATAAGCTGGTTATACGGAAGGGGTTCGTATAATGTTAGAAAAATCTCCAATGATTGCTTTTCAACGAAACTCAGATGGCAATCTTCCAATTCACCTTGCGTGCCAAAAGCGCAATGTTAAAGTGGTCAAAGAGTTGCTTGAAATAGAGTGGCCTAATGCTGGGCTTTTATTGAATAATAAAGGTCAGAACATTCTTCACATTGCAGCAATGAAGGGAAGAGCTAATATGACACTATCTGCTAAAGCACCCCAAGATTCATCCTGACACTGTGAATGAGAGAGATGTAAATGGAGATACTCCTTTACATTTGGCTTCAAGAGAATTACGTCTTTGGACTATATACTCTCTGTCAGGACACAAAGATCGATGTGAATATTGTGAATAACGAAGGTTTCACAGCTCAAGATGTTGTTTGGAAGCAACGTAGAATTCCATGGACACGTAAAGAGGTACATATGTTTGATAAGTATGTATGTGTGTGTATATTGTAACGACCCGCCTCATATATCTCTTATTACTGATCTTACTCAGAGTAGCAATGCGTAGTTCAGTGGGCACACAGGAATAGCATGAATATACTGATAATATTAATACAATATTGCTTGATTATAATACAAAACTTTCCCCACCAGGGGTTTACACAATATTTACAGACCTTCAAACAACCAGCAACAGTCCTCTTCGTGCATACCTCTTTTCTGATCTCAGTACGTTTCCAATGCTGACCGGTCTGAATGGTTGTTTGGGAGGAGTGAGATTCGAGAGAATCTCAGTAGCAAACATTACCACTATGCATGCCAGATATATATGAATTCATGACATGCTTGCCTACACTATTTCATGCCAACATAATGACATACTGCATGCTCGATGTTATGACATACATATGGCCATTGCACAAATATAACAGAGCTTCAACCAATCATACATGTTCCACACAAATAGGCAAAGCAGTCACATAATCAATGCAAGACATACATATCACATACATGCAGAAAATGTAAGTTCACTACCTGGTGGACTTTATGTCCTTCTCTTCTTGTCTCTTGATCCGCCAACCATTGCTCCTTCTTTATCACTTTATGGCCCTAGGCAAGTGATAACATCATTAGAGCCATGAAAAGTGAATACCCAATAGTCCATATTAGCCCTATAGGCTTACTTTCACCCTTGGAGTTCATTCCAATTATATTTGGCCAATTTCTTACTCAAATTCGCATGGTACTCAATCTACCAGCATTTTTGACCAAACTTTGAAAAATCATAATTAATTCTATAGAACTCCAATTGAGGTGGTTCAAAGCTCTATTTGAAGCCCTTTAAGTTTATTTTTACATAAAAATACTCGAGTTTAAACGCCACTACTACACCATTCCCATAATTTTTCCAAATATAACCTGTTTCAGATGTTCTTCCAGAAAACAGGGCAGACATTCAAAAATTCATATCTCCCAATATACTTGTCCAATTAGCCATTATGACCTATCAAGTTAAAGGTCTATGTCTCTAATTTTAGACTGGAAAGTTTCATGGTCATGGGATAACATTTGACCAGTCAAAAACACGTCACCATAACACTTTCTCCAGAAAACGGAATACACAGCATTCACCCTTTAACTTCCAAAAATTCTCAATTCATATACAAGCGTCCAAAAATCATGAACACTTGCACATCCAAACAATTTTTCCTCCTAAAGCCAATGGAAGCATCAAAATCATCAAATTCTCAGCCCATCACCACGTCTTACACAGATCAGAAAACTAAAAAATCAGAGTTTCCGCAAAGAGTTTGTCGGTTTCTCGTTTTCTTTGGCTTAATCACCTCTTTGCTACTCCTAATCAAGTGATTAGCTATTTAAACACTCATTAGACATGATTTAGCCATTGAAAACACCAATTTAAACCAGAATGAACAGTACCCAACCTTCCCAAAACTCATCCAAACAACAAATCAATCGGTTAAAAAGGAAGCTTACGCTTACCTCTACCCGTTTCCACAAACGGTTCGGAATTCCGGCAATACTCCGGCAAGGGAGACGGAACCAAACACCTCTAAATGAAAATCCGAAACCGTAGGAATGAAGATCTTGATGAGTAGAGGAAGTTTCCTGAAGGGTACTTTGAGAGAGGATGCCGTTTCGGCAGTGTTTCGGGAGAAAGAATTTTTCTCTCTCCTCCTTTCCATTTCTCCGATCTGTTTCTCTCTCTTTTCTGAACTTTTTACGTGAAATCATCCGAGGAAGATGATGGTTCAATGGTTAAATCAGGTGTTAAATTGCCTTGCCACGTGTTACCACTTGATTGGCCCAAATAATGAATTTTCGCATAAAATACCAAATTCTGCAGATTTTTCATTAACTTCAAAAATTCATATCTAATTGTACAAATATCAAATTAGAGTGATTTCAAAGGCTATATGACCCTTATTGAGTCTAGTTTTAAGGAAAAATATAAAATTTAGCCAATTAGAGGCTCAAACTTCCCAGAATTTTAATCTTTGGATGCTGCCCCAGAAAATAATTAATTTCGCTGGGCTAACTTCAAAAATTCATTTCTCTTTGTGTACAACTCCAAATGACTTATATGACTTATCAAATTGAAGCTTGATAAGTCTATTTTCATTCTGAAAAGTTTCATAACTTTTCATCATCATTTACCCATCGAACCATGTCACACAATCATCACTGCCATACCGGGAATTTCACCGATGGCAAAATTACTTTGTGTTCCACTTTACTCTATTGTATGACTTCCAATCACTTCGTTTTGTTATTCCCTGAGCTTTTTAGCTCACCAATATAATTCATTTAATATCCAAGGATATAAAAGAATTGTTGGGGAATTTAAACATCCTCATAGGGACATTTGCTAAACCGGAGTCTAGCAGTGCACTTAATCCAGGCTTAATCTTATGCCTCTAGTCCCAAAATTCAGGATATTACATATATATCAGCTGTCTTCTTTTCATCAACACTTCCTGACCCTGGACACTTTTTCTTAATAACAGAATATAGCATATAAACATATTTGATGTGTTCACTTTGCAGTTGCTAGCAAGTTTTAATTAGAGCTGGTACGCACAGGAAGGCAAATGAGTTGGGCATACAAAGCAAAACATGCATCAATAAAGAATGGAATGTGAAGGAAGCAGGCAACACACTCCTAATTGTGGCTATCCTAATAGCCACAGTGTCATTTGCTGCTGGTTTCACAGTACCAGGTGGGTTTAACAATTCGGATAGCTCAATTGCAAAAGAAGGGGGCATGGCAATTTTAAGCGATCAAACACTGTTCAAGATATTCATGGCTTTCGACGCTGTTGCTATGTACAGCTCCACCATTACTTCTATCATTCTTCTGTGGGTCCCAATTGGAGATCCTCGTCTTGCAGTTATAGCACATGGGAGTGCTAGGTTCATTGTTCAAGTGGCCCTTATAGCAATGTCTGTTGCGTTTCAAGCTGCTATACGTTTGATTGAGAGCAATAACACTTTACTGGCACATGTTATTGATGTCATTGGATTCATTGGCATTTTCTTCATCGTATTTTTTCGTATCATAGCATGGTTTCCAATGGCAATTCGTCTTCCCGTATTTCGTCAAATTGCAGCCTTAGTTGTTTGGATTGTTGTTTTCTTAATATATGGACCGAGATGTTTGGAGTAGCGATATTGTTGGTAGCCAACCAAGTGAATCAAGTTGATGCAACAAATCAAATCAAATGAAACATTTGCAAATGATATCGAAGATGAGATTGCAGCCAATACTTTCTCAGATGACGAGGTTACAAATGTTAATCGGTGTCGCCCATGCTTTTAGTTTCACGATGTTCTTCTAAAATTATGTGATCCTTTCATGTGATTTTTGTATGATATATCAATTATACTTGATTCATGTAACCTAATAGTAATTTCATGTGACTACATAAATATCTTGTTTTAACGTTTTTCAGCAAATTAGAGAATAAAGTGGGGTTATTTCTTTTTTTCAATAAATTATTCCACTAACAAAAATTGAGGAACAAAAAGAACAATTGAGAAAAAAATGAACATGTAAAGTAATTAATAGAGTTTTTATTGGATCGATGACAAAACCATATAAACAGATTTAGATTGTTTTGCAAGACATGACAAATTATATAACAAAACCATCCAATTTCCAATTGAAGTAAGTGATCCAGGAGATTGAATTTTGTCGCAATATAATACCCCGTTGTATTATCAAACAAAAATTGAATTTATCAAAAAAATTAAAAAGGGGTTAAAGTACATCAAGCACCCTAAAGTTTTTTTTTTCCATATGCGTCCAGTATCATAAATTTGTAGTGCGTCTAATACCCTAAATTATTTTTTTTAGGTGGATCTAACGTCCTATATTATTATTTTTGCAGGTACATCAAACACATTAAAGTTGCTATTAAAAATATCTAAGGTGTTGGATTAGCATTCACTTAAAAGTACTTTATGGAAAGTTCATGATGAGATTTAAATTTCTCCTTGAAAAAGTACTCCATCAGGAAAAATTTTTTTAAAAAATAAAGATTTTAAGGATAAAAATACATCATAAAATATTTTAGGGTGTTGGATGAATCTAAAAAAATATTTCAAGGCGCTAAACGTCCTAAAATAAATGCTTCAAGTCTCATTTGGTATGAAGCACTAAAGGGTAGGGATTAGGATTGAGTCAAAGATTAGACTAAATTGTATTGCTTCATATGAGGACTTAGAATAACTAGAGATTGAGAATATCACGAGAATGAGATTGCTGCAAACCTACCTCTCCCTACTATTAGTGAAGCACTGCTGGGATTAGACAATTTTGGGATAAAATTATCCCTATTTATAACTTTTTTTAGACCAAAGTACCCTCATTCTATTCCTTACATTGCCACTTAATCTCTTTGACTTCACCATGCTCGTCTTCTCACCCATCTACAGTCACCATCTCCGTCTCTAATAATCTTCTCTTTCCTCTCTGATCTTCGATCTTTGCTAGAGGCGACCCCCGTCCCTTGTCCCCCCCCTCTAACTTGAAGTTCTCCACAATGTAGATTATGGTTTACAATCTTCGTTCTGCTGAATTTTCTTTTTAATTTCCCCTTTAATTTGTCCAATAATCTTTGAAAATCTCAGCCATATATTTGATTCTCTATGAATTAACAAATCTGCTTTTTAATTCTTGCTCAATATGCTTTTCTCAATATTTAGTTTTCATGTATTTGAAATCTCAGACTTACTTATTAAATGTTTTTTATATTTGATATAGATATTGTATCATATATTAATATTTACTCTCATCGCATCTATTTATGATTATATGTTGAATAGATCGGACTAGATAATATCTAATACCAAATATAAAAAATATAAAAGTTTTTTTTCCTTTATACAGGATTTCTGGCGTTTTTTATGATACAATCAATCCATCATTTTTTTTCCTTTATACAGGATGCAAGATATGATTGAGAATGGAGTCAAGAAAAGGCTTAAGGCAATAAGACCCAATATACAAGTTTGCATAGGATAAGGGTCCCTGGGCTATAAGACCTATATGTCTTAGTGCCATGGTTGTTACCTAGCACGGTGATATTGGACATACTTGTCCAGAGAATATATTGAGATTAATAGAATAATTAAACTGTACCAGGTTGTAGCAAAGGCTGTGAGCCTAAGATGCCTATGGCATGGAGGGTGAATCCCTAGGCTGGTAAAGCCAGAGTATCCAGCATCTTGGTAGTAAAGTGAGTCGTAAGCTTGATATGCATACGGTGTGGTATGGGAGAGTCCCAAAGAGGCTAGAAGGCCTGGTATGCATGCAATGTGATCCGAGAGAGAATCCTGAAAAGGCAGTAAGGCCTGAGAATTCAAGCGCTGTGAGATTGGACTGGCGAGTCTTGTGAGAATACTACATACTGGATACAAAATGAATATAAATGATGCATGTTGAATGTAGAATGATATCTAAGGGTTGGTGTCAAGAATGGGATTCTTGAGTTGCATACTTTATAAGCTTGCAAATGAAAAAGCTATATGATAAGATGGTTGTAATTTCCCACCGTGATCGAAGGTTCTCACTAGGTAAAAGTAGGACAAAGCAATAGATTTCACTGACACAGCGTAAGAGGCTAGCCATCCTATGATTACCATGGCTGGAAGAGCTGACCAGGTATATGGATGTTTGCATGAAGCACCAATTTTGGTTGAGAAAGAGGTTAAAAGATAGTGGCTTCCGGAAAGGGGCTGATCAGCAATTGTGTCGTATGTTGAATGGAAAAGGGTAGACAAAATTTCCAAGGATGATTCTCCAAGGTACAAATTGTACCATATGACGTTCAAAATTTTGAGGAAGAAATTTATTGAACGGGGGGAGAAATGTAATACCCCAAATTTTGGGATTAAAGGCTTAAGGTTAAGCCTGGATTAAGTGGACAGCTAGACCCCAGTTTAGCGAATATCCAAGTGAGGAATGATACATTTCCAAAAATTCCTTAATATCTTTGGGTATTAAAATGGAAATAAAAGGTGAGGGCAAAATGGTAATTTTTCCAAAAGATGAGAAATGATGATTTTCCCTAATATTCCCTATGATTTGAGTTAGATGGGAATTAAAAGTGTTAGAGCAAGCTTTTCACCCAAGAGGGGGGTTGAATTGGGTGATTAGAAAATAATCAGAAATTTAAAACAAGTTTATAAAACTTTAATCAAAGTAAATAAAAAGGAAGGGATACCACCAAAGTTCACACAGGGATTTATACTGGTTCGGTCTCAACCACTTGACCTACGTCCAGTCCTCAGAAATCCTTCTGAGCCTTTCACTATATCTTCTAAGATTCAATGGGTTCTTGGCACCACAATACAAACAGCAAGTTCCTCTAGACACTCACTCCCCCTTACACAAGGTAATCTTAAATCCCTTCTTAAGGTTCCTCAACCTTAAGTTATCACTATTGGAAATGATTAAGTATGACTGACAAATCTCTCTCACAGAGTATGTAGATAAGAACTGAAGTACAGATGAAAGCTTGAAGCACTTGTAACGATACTGCTTGTAGAGTATTCAGGTGTTTCTCTTCGTTGTTCATTCTTGGAATGGCTGGACATATATAATAGAGACTTTGAGGACCGTTGTCAATTTGTCCGTTGATTCAAATGTGCTTCTGACAAATGCACCAGTATTTGTCTTTCCGTTATTTATGAATTTTGCTGCCACCCACGATAGTTGTCATTTGAATGGAGAGTTCAGTTACTCGTCATGTGCGTGATGATGAAGTACAGTTGTAATACACTTGTGAATATAACCGTTAGAGAATATTTGTATATCCACAGAATAATATGATTCACTGGAAGTGTTTTCTGAAAAATCAATAAAACCATCAGGAGTGATCTTGTTTTCGCAATTGAGCAGTAAAATAATATACCATATGATTTTGACAGCAATTTGGAGAAATCAGTAATGATAACAGAATTTAACTAACAAAATCAGTTGTTCTTCATGGAAGTAGTTACAAGTGGATCAGTGTTTGTTTGAGAGAGTTATTGACAAAAAGAAACATCACTGGAATGAATATGATATCACTGGGAGTGAATTTGAAAACGTTAAAACCTTCTGACAGTTATTTCAGACTTACTGGAAGTGATCTTGAAATTTCTATTTTTCACTCGAGTGAATTTGGAATCACTGGAAGTGATTTTGTAAATAGTGTTTTCTTCTTGCAGTGATTTTGAATCCACTGGAAGTGATTTGGAAGTTTTCAAACATCACTCGAGTGATTCAAGATCACTGGAAGTGATTTGGAAAACAGTAAAATATTCTTGCAGTGATTTTCAATCCACTGGAGGTGATTCAGCGAAAATACAATATCACTCGAGTGATTCAGGATCACTGGAAGTGATTTGGAATTCTTCAGGTATCACTCGAGTGATCTGGCATTCACTGGAAGTGATTTGCAAAACAGTGAAATTTTCTTGCAGTGAATTTTCAATCACTTGAAGTGATTTGGCGCATCACTCGAGTGATTCAGGATCACTGGAAGTGATTTGGAAAACTTGGCGCATCACTCGAGTGATCTGGCATTCACTGGAAGCGATTTCCAAAATAGTGAATTTTTCTTGCAGTGATTAGACGCATCACTCGAGTGATTTCACATATCACTCGAGTGATCTAGAAATTTTCCACATCACTCGAGTGATTTCAATGATCACTCGAGTGATCTTGAATATCACTCGAGTGATTAACTAAATCACTCGAGTGATCTTCCTCAGATCACTTTAATCACTTGTTTTGCTGATATAAGATCCATGGACTTCCAAAACATGATTTGTTATCATCAAAACATGAAATCTAACAAAAAGGAGAGAAATGACTACTTAGTAATTAATAAGCCCAAGTGGGTGGATTATTATCAAGCAAGGTCAATAAGAAGAAAAGAATAAGGCTTTAAGTGGACCACTTGAGGTGGCATAATGGGATGATTTAAGAGTGAATTATACTCTCTTATTTCTCATTAATATTAATGGAATGATGAAGAAAAAGAGAAAGGAAACTTGTTGTACAAGAAATGTGATAGGTGGACTAATTGAGTAAAGGCTACTGAATGATTTTAATTAATCATCATCCTTCATCAATTAATTCTCATTGTTTCCTGCGGTCAGATTAAAAGGGAAAGGAAAGAGAAACAGAATAGATGAGAATGAGAAATAAAAGAACAGAACAGAGAGAACGAGAACGAAGGCGGTGGAGAGAGAGAAGAGATAGAAAACTTGGAATCGCCGGAACTCATCCAAAACGACGTTTTCTCTCAAAGTACCCAGTACAAACATTGTTCTACTCATACCAAGCTTCATTTCTATGATTTTGGTTTCTTGTTTGGAGGTGGTTGGTTCCGTCACACCGGCTGGAGAGTCACCGGAATTCCAAACCGAATTCAGAAGCGTGTAGAGGTAAGCGTAAGCTTCCTTTCTACCATTTCGGTTTGTCGTTTGGATGAGTATTTTGAGAGGAGGGTACTATTCATCTCTCATTCTATTTGTGTTTTGGGGGCCGAAATGATATTCAATGGATGTCTGAACAGCTAATCATGTAAGTATAAGTAGAAAGGAAGATATTAAGATAAAGAAAGGGAGGAATCGACACAACTTTCCAGAGAACTCTATATTGGCTGTCGTGAGTATGGCATGAGGTTAGATTTGGAATTTCATCAATTTGATGATTCCATTGAGTTCAGAAGGGAAAATTGTGTAGGGTTCATGTTGAAGAGAAAGTGAGAAAAGGCATAGAAGGTGAAATGACTAAATTGCCCTTGTTGCTCTATATAGGGGATGTTAAGGGGTATTTTCATCATTTAGGCCTGAATTTGATTGATCTGGAGCCATAAATGGATTCTACACGTGAAATTTTGTAGGATTGGCCTATGTTGTAATTTCTGTAAAAGTACAGTTGGGCCGGGCTTTCGGGGGCATTTTGCTAATTTAGCATAATTGGATTAAGTTATCAACTAATACGAGTCTATAATGTTATAAGAATGAGTGGTGACTCATGTATGGAATGTTTGGAATTCTAGGACTCGATAAAGGACGGTGCCTGAACCGGAGCAAAGACGAAGGATTGAGGACGGACATGAAGTCCGACAGGTAGTAGACTTACCTTTCCTGGATGTGTATAATATGTATGTCTTGCATCGATTATGTGACTACTTTTCCTGTTTGTGTTGAACATGTTTGATGTAGTGAAGCTCTGTTATATTTGTACATTGGCCATATGTATGTCATAACATCGAGCACTCAGCATGTCATTATGTTGGCATGAAATAGTGTAGGCAAGCATGTCATGCATTTATATATATATGCCATGCATAGTGGTATTGTTCGCTACTGAGATTCTCTCGAATCTCACTCCTCCCAAACAACCATTTTAGACATGTGGAAGAGTGCCTGGAAAAGTGCACGGAGGAGATATGGAAACCTGAAGTGAAGAGTAGACCGTAGTGCAGGGCACTGCAATTTGTGTTTCATATATGTATGTATATATGGATGTATGAATATTATATAAGTAGAGGACCACTCTAGTGTAAAGTATGATGAACAACTTTTAGTTTATTTATATATTCGCTCACATACTCTGATATTGTGGAACTAAGAGCCGGTAAGGTAAGTATATGGAAGGGTGTTTACATTTATGGTAGCAGAGCATAAGATAGATTTATGCTCATAAGGACGAACATTACAAAACACATTGACCAATAGAGTTTTTCCATGTGTAAAGCTATTTTGTTGATTCATTAAGACATCATCTCCTTCATTTCATCATTCTTCATTCCCGTGCTAAACTGATCAGAAAAGGGGAAAGGGAGAGCTAAAGGTGTGAGGAAAGAAGGAGCACAAGAAGGCTAGGTTTTTCCAAGATCTAAGGTAAAACTTGCAAAATCTTGTTGTAAAGTCCCGCCTCATATATCCCTTATTACTGACCTTACTCAGAGTAGCAATGCATAGTTCAGTGGGCACACGGTAATAGCATGAATATAATACAAAAGTTTCCCCACCAGGGGTTTACACAATATTTACAGACCTTAATAACTAAAAGGCCTTCAAACAACCAGCAACATTCCTCTTCGTGCATACCTCTTTTCTGATCTCAGCATGTTTCCAAAGCTCACCTGTCTGAATGGTTGGTTGGGAGGAGTGAGATTCGAGAGAATCTCAATAGCAAACATTACCACTATGCATGTCAGATATATATGAATGCATGACATGCTTGCCTACACTATTTCATGCCAACATAATGACATGCTGCATGCTCGATGTTATGACATGCATATGGCCATTGCACAAATATAACAGAGCTTCAACCAACCATACATGTTTCACACAAATAGGCAAATCAGTCACATAATCAATGCAAAACATACATATCACATACATGCAGAAAAGGTAAGTTCACTACCTCTCGGACTTTATGTCCTTCTCTTCTTGTCCCTTATCCGCCAACCATTGCTACTTCTTTATCACTTCATAGCCCTAGGTTAGTGATAACATCATTAGAGTCATGAAAAGTGAATGCCCAATGGCTCACATTAGCCCTAAAGGCTTACTTTCACCCTTAGAGTTCATACCAATTATATTTGTGCCATTAAGTCTTAAATTTCGCATAAGACTTAAAGCTGACAGATTTTTCACCAAACTTTGAAAAATCACAATTAATTCTATAGAACTCCAATTGAGGTGGTTCAAAACTCCATTGGATCCTCTTTAAGTATAATTTCAAGGAAAAATATCATTTTTAGGAAAATACCAACACAAAATCCCCAGAAATTTTCCAAACATAAACTATTCCAGAAATTTCCAGAAAACAGGGCCAAACTTCAACAATTCATATCTCCCAACATACTTGTCCAAAAATTAAAAAATTCTCATCACATTAAATCTATATGTCTCTACTTTAATTATGAAAATTTTGAGAATTTTTGGATAAGGTTTGGTCCCTGAAACATCATGCACAAACATACTATTCCAGAAAATTCTAGTTTTACATGACCTAACTTCAAAAACGTAGAACTTCTAGCACACAAATCCAATTGAGCATTATAACCTATCAAATTAAATTTATTTGTGTCTACTTTTCATCTAGAAAGTTTCGGAATTTTTAGACAAGGTTTCTTCCTTGAATTATCACGCACAGTAACAGTGCTTCAGACAAGGCAAATCAACACTATGAACACATATGCTTTATAAATTCCCAAATTTATATACAAGCATCCAAAAATCATGAACACTTGTATACCTACACAATTTTGCCTTCTAAAGCCAATGGAAGTATCAAAATTAACAAATTTCTACTCCTTCTCCACGAAAAATCCAGAACATAATTAGGAATTTATAGTTCTCAGAAAGAGTTTGTCGGTTTCTCGTTTTCTTTGGCTTAATCACTTCCTTGCTACTTCTAATCAAATGATTAGCTATGTAAACACTCATTAGACATGATTTAGCCATTGAAAATACCATTTTAAACCAGACATGAATAGTACCCAACTTCCTCTATACTCATCCAAATGACAAATCAATCGGTTAAAAAGGAAGCTTACGCTTACCTCTACCCGTTTCTACAAACGGTTCGGAATTCCGAAAATACTCCGGCAAGGGAGATGGCACCAAACACCTCCAAATGAGAATCCAAAACCGTAGAAATGAAGCTCTCAATGAGTAGAAGAAGTTTTCTGAAGGGTATTATGAGAAAGAACGCCGTTTTAGTAGTGTTTCGGAGGAAAGAATTTTCTCTCTCCTCTCCCTCCATTTTTGCTCTGCTTTAGTCTCTCTCTCTCTTGGCTGTTTCACACAGGAAAATGGACGATGATGAAGATGATTTAATGGATAAATGAAGGGTTAAAGAAACTTGCCACGTGTCAGCCTATAATTGGTCTAAAAATCCAATATTCGCTCAAAATGCTTAATTTGGCAGAAATTTCATTAAACTTTGAAAATTCATATCTAATTGTACAAATGTCCAATTGGGGTGGTTCTAAAGGCTATATGACCCTCATTGAGTATAGTTTTAAGAAAAAATATAAAATTTGGCCAATTGGAAGCTTAATCTTCCCATAATTATAATCTTTGAATGTTGCCCAAGAAAATAGTCAATTTTGCTGGGCTAACTTCAAAAATTCATTTCTTTTTGTGTACAACTCCAAATGACTCATATGACCTATCAAATTGAAGCTTGATAAGTATACTTTGATTTTGAAAAGTTTCACAATTTTTTATAATCATTTACCTATTGAAACACATTACACAATCATCACTGTCATACCAAAAATTTCACCGGTAGCAAAATTACTTTGTGTTGCACTCCACTATGTTGTGTGTGACTTCCAATCACTTTTTTTTGTTATTCCCTGAGTTCTTTAGCTCACCAATATAATTCATTTTAATATCTAAGGATATAAAAGAATTTTTGGGGAATTTAAATATGCCTCATAGAGACATTTGCTAAACCGGGGCTTAGCAGTCCACTTGATCCAGGCTTAATCTTATGCCTCTAGTCTCAAAATTCAGGATATTACACTTATGATTCTTCCTTCCTAATCACTCTCTAACCTCCTCTAATCTCTTCTCTTTTAATTTCATGGATTCAAGGCTGAAGTTCCAAGAGAGGAGAGAGAGGAAAAAACATTTTAGAGAGAGAAACCTCAAGAATAAAAGGTAAACTTCAAGAACTTGCTCCTTACACCTTTGTTGTTGTTATTCTTGTTATCCTTTGGCTTGGATTTGGTGATTTGTGAAGTTTGGATGATGAAAATCCTAAGAGGTCCTGCTGTTCAAATGCACTCTAATCATGTTTAATGAGTGTTTAAATAGCTAATCATTTAGTTAGGAGTAGCAAGGAAATGATTAAGTAAGAGAAAACGAGAAAATAACGAACTTTTTCTAAGAATGTCAATTTTCTGCCTGTACTGTTTCATGATGAAGCTGATGGAATTTGACTATTTTGATACTTCCATTAGCTTTAGAAGGAAAAATTTTGTAGGTATACAAGTATTCAAGATTTTTGGATGCTTGTATATAAATTTGGGAATTGATGAAAAAAGCTTGTTCATGAGATTAACCTGTCTGCTTGGAGCCTTGTTACTATGCGTGATAATTCAAAGAAAAAGCCTTGTCTGAAAATTCCAAAAATTTCCAGTTGAAAATTAGACACAAAGACCTTTAATTTGATATGTCATAATGCTCAATTGGATTTGTGTGATAGAAGTTATACGTTTTTGAAGTTAGGTCATGCAAAACTGGAATTGTCTGAAACAATATGTAGAAAGTTAAAATATTGTATTAATTTGTGTATATATAGCTAATGGCTATATTATTCCTTGGAACTAGACTTAACAAAGGTCAATTAGGACTTACAACCAGCTCAATTTGATTTTTTTGGATTTAGATATGATTTTGTGAACTTCTGCTCTGTTTCTGGAATGTGATTTAGACATGTTGCGTTTGATGAAATTCTGGGAATATTTTGGTTATTATAGCTGGAATTTAGCATTTTTATGTGAAACTAAAATGAAATATATTTATATAGAATTTAGAACCACTCAATTTGGAGTTTCATAGAATTAATGGTGAATTTTTGAAATTGTATCCTGTTTTTTGGATTGCATCTGGAACATTAACTTTTAACAATTCACAAGAAATTATATGAGCACAGTAAGCAAACCCAACTATTTTTACTCAAATTTATAAGGAAAAATATTTATTTTGGATTTAGAATCAGTCAAATTGGATTTTTCTAGAATTAGTTATGAATTTCCAAATTTTACCCAAAAATCTGCCAGTTTCTTGAAAATAGTGAAATTGCACTGTACAGAATTCTATTATGCAGAAACTATTATAACTGCTTTAGATAACCAACGGAATTTGAATTAAAGATAGTAATAGTGTAAGTAATAACCAGTTACTTGTAACTCCAAATTTGATAGGAACTAGAACTTGCCCGAGCTCAAACCAACGGTTGGAAATTACTCAAGGAAAGCAACCAGGTAGTAACTTATCTTTCATATATTATATCATGCATGGTGTGTTGTGTGGATTCATTACTAGATGTCTAACACATTCTGGTTATGCGAAGTGGTCACCCGGGGCTTATTGCACGGGTGGAAGCTCGAGCCAATAATGTTCTGTAATGCACGAGTGGATCCCAGGGCCTATTGCATGGGTATCCCTTGGAGCCTTTAACATGCCTAGCGTTATTATAAACTGCATGTGATGCACTGAATTTTGTTGTGATAGTTCTGTTGTATGATGTATGTATAACATGCTTTATGATGATATATATATGCATGATTGGCATTACGTTACTACTAAGATTCTTTTGAATCTCACTCTTTTTCATAAACCATCTACAGTACAGGGAGACAACTCAAGGGGCAAGACGAAGGTAAATACAGACCACTAGAGACTGGGAACATGAAAGACTTTAGTCTTTTGTTGTTTGTCTGTTTCTTGTATTTTGGATCTGTATATAGTATGAATAGTCTGTAACCTTGACAGTGCTACGATAGTGAAACTGATAATGCCGGTAGACTAGTAAAGGAACACTTTAGCTTTATTTTGCTTCCGATCGCTAACGAAACTTAACTAAGGTATGAAACATGAAAACTAAGCAGAGAATTGCTCGCATACTCTGATAAAATGGAAAGAGAAACCGGTGAGACTTAGTGAGATACTGAATGTTTGTGAAATTGTTTAAGAAAATTTTTATTACTCCCAAAAACCCCTCTCAATCCCAGGTTCGAATCCTGAGATAGATTTGGGGAATTGTGAACATTTTTCCAAAATTTCTTAATCTGGGACTCGATCTTAGTTTCACAAATGCTTTTGCTACTCTTTTGTACTTATATGAGGCTATAGGAAATGAGGTATCACACCTTCTGCTACAGAAAATGTTTACAAAAGATCAGCTAACCAGATAGTTGTTGCATTTCCAAGCAGAAGGCTTAACATTTTTAAACAGGAATAATGTATATTTAAAACGTAAAAGTATTCTGACATGCATATTTCACATGGAATATTGAGTCAAGTAAATAGATGTTTCATGTCAAGTGAAGTCATTTGATTCTAGCCAGATACCCAAACGTCCAAGCCACTAATGAACACTAAAATTGTCACGTGACTTTAAAAAATATAATTCACTGCTGAACATTAATTTAAAGTTTTTTTTTAAAAAAAAGTGATACAACCTAAACCTGAGTTTTTCCCTTTTAAAACAAGGGGCAAATTATAGTTTGCTACCTGGTATTCAAAAGTTGACATTTAGCCATCCCAAAGTTTGATTTATTAGCACTATACTGCGTTTTTTGTTCATTCATTTAAATATCAAACAGAAAACCCCAAGTCTTACCTAATTACATCAAATTTATCGCAATTTAATCACAAATCCTCAACCCCTTCCTTTCCCCAACTCGTCTCTTCCAGCCAGGCACCACACTTCCCAAAATTCTCAAAGTATATCAAAAATGCCTAATTCTTCCCAATTCCATTTCTTGATAACAAAGTCCTCCCTACTGAATAAGCCACACACTATGCAAATTCATATGCCTAATTATTAAATATGACATTCTCAATATCCTAAAATTCTTATAATCTTATCTTAAAACCTCCAAAGCACTTCCTTCCCAACCAAGTTCCACATTCTCTAAATTGTTTCAATCTAACATTCCCCGTTTTCCCAAAATTTCCCAAATCCATCTCAAGTCCCTAAAACCTCTCTTCCAAACTAAGTCCCGCACTCACCAATCTAGCATCCTAAATTCCCTTTAATCCAGCATCCACAAATTCCACATTTAATCGACAATTCCAGCCTCATCTCCATGTTTTTACTTTTTCAAGATAAAATGGGAAAAGTATTGCAGAAATCAGCTGGGCTTTAAGGGTTTAAATATAACAATGATAATTAACGGATCTAATTCACATGAAACTTGATGGAAGATTGTAATTCGAATGAGAGAAAAGGAGAGGGGAAGAAGAGAGGGAATTCAGAGGGAACTGAGAAGAACATAACACAGATAGTCACGAGAGATCAGAACTGAGGTATTCAACTGAATAGTTCACTGTTTATTACCAATCGTTGTCTGAACTACAAAGTAGGTAACCTAATTATGCAGACCTAACGTGTCTCACTATTCGAACCAACTCTAACAGTCATATTTCTATTTATCTATCTAACTAACTTATAGCGCCTAACTCTGTCATTTATGATATTATGCTTACACAACACTACTCCAGCGCTAATGGAGAAAATATCAGTATGGAGAATATCAACTTTTAAATATAGGGACAGCAAAGTGAAGGAAATCAAAACCATAGGATGTAGCATGCTAATTTCTTTTTACATTAAAATTGTAAGAATTTAGTAAATCAGTAAATGTCACACTCATGTGCTGCAAAACAAGAATTAAATGTACTTTCTTCACAGATCACTGAAATTGATGGTGTAACACCCTACTTTTGTACTATACAAAATAGTTGAAAATGTGACTTGATGCCAGATTAGAGAGCAGAAGCAGTTCTTAATCCATTTGGGATCCCAACTTCACTACAGGGTTCGAACCTATAGTTAAGTGGGTTTTCGAAAGGTTTTTCAAAACATTTTAGTTATGGTCTAATTTTCGTTTTCCAAATCGGTTTAATTCATTCGGGTCTGTTTCTATTTGTAAATATCAGAGTACTTACTGAAGTTCTTAGCGGATATTCGGGTTAAGTTTGTTACTAAAGGGTGTCCACCTGGTGTGGTTACCTTGTTCTAATTGATTTACAGCGATTACATATAAACTCTAGGGTCTACGGTTGGTGTACTTCTACCACCATGAGTAGTAGTTTTACAAAATACCCTTCAACATTATATACAGATCCAAAAATTAGATAACAAATAGAAAATAAACTCTAAGTCTTCATTTCTACCCGTCTGTGGCTACCTTATTCTCGTGAGAACTACTTACCCGTGCTGCAGATTAGTTATTGGAAAATGGTGAGATTCAAAAGAATCCCAGTAGTAACAAATAACACTCATATAAAATGCATACAGAGAAACATGCTATATCCTACATCACATACCAGACAGTTCAATATTCATTCAACAGTTAGAGATATGTTAATACAACAAACAATTCTATTCAAGGATTTACTGTTCCTTCCCACAGCACTAGGTATTCTACTGGGCTAAAGCCCTTCTCATCTGAATGCTTAATGGGCAATTCTGCCCAATTCATGTTCACAGTTCAAGTATGTATCATGGCAATAATATGCATGAAACATGATACATAGAATATCAGGGAGAAGTTACTATCTTAGCCTTTCCAATGTTCCGAGATGTGTTACCAGTCCCTTGATCGTCCTGGGCAGATATCAAATCCTATATGTGGGAATTTATGAATGGACGGGTTATTACTTAGCCCAATACATTTATAAATTACTCTCTAATGTTGGTTATCATTAGGGTTATTATGGTTACTTTACCAAGTCAACCCATGAGTTAAAATAGTCAAATTATCACAAGGGACTAATTTCTACCCTTGGTGTACAAAGAAATTACAATATGCCATCACATTTTGCAATTTGCGCATAGGCACAAATGCTGGCAGATTTGGTCCACTAACTTTAAAAATTCATATCACTTTGCATAAATGTCCAATTGGAGCGGTTTCAAAACCTATATGACCCTTATTAAGTCTAGTTTCAGTGAAAAATACTTTACTTAGCCAATTAGACTCACAGAAATCCAGAATTTCTAGTTATTGGACATTGTTCTAGAATTCTCCAGTTTTACATGACCAAACTTCAAAAGTGTATAACTCCCAGCACACAAGTCCAATTGATCATTATGACCTATCTAATTAAAGATCTATGTCTCTACTTTTAGAATAGAAAGTTTCAGAATTTTCAGACAAGATTGACTACTTAAATTATCACACACAACATCTACTATTACATAGGGCAAATTACACAACATGTTCATGTACACTTCCTAAATTTCCAAATTGATATAGGAACATCCAAAAATTATGAACCCTAGTATACCTACATAATTTTTCCCTCTAAAGCCAATGGAATCATCAAAATTATCAAATTCTCACTCCTTATAGGCTTCCTATTTTGGCAGAAATTTGATATATATTCCAACAATTACCAAACTTCCATTTTAAGCCTCAAACTAGTTTCATATACCTTCTAAACATCATAAAACACCATTAATATTCACAACCCTAGCTTGACCAAAAACAGGGCAGAAATTCACATGGGAAATTCCTCAACCAACCAATACAATTCATAGTTCAAAATGAAGCTAAAGCTCACATCTTGCTCCTCCTTATGTTCTTTCTTTGGTTCTTGAACTTGTACTTTTGCAAGATGGCTCAAAACACCTCCTCTTGAAATTCTAAAACCATAGAATTTGAAGCTTTCATCAAGAGGAACAATGTTTATGAAGAGCATTTGAGTCATAGAAGTGATCTACTAGGTGAAAATCAAGCTAGAATGTTTCCTTTTCTTCTTGTCTTCTTGTTTTCTCTTTCCTTGAGCACTTGGACGTTTTTTGAGCTTGAAGAGAGAGTGAAATATGTGTCCAATTAATTCACTTCAGCTCTTTAATTCCCTTGAACGACTCTCTCAAAAAAATCAAGGGAAAAATTGCCATGGGTCGTCTTCTTATGATTTCTTGTAAGCTTATGAGTTAAATGGTCAACCATGGTCAAGTTCACTTTAGTTAGTTTTCTTGTCTTCCATTTGCTTCTTTTGACTGAAATTGCTACCCCAAAAAGGTGTCAATTTAATTACCCAAGTTCTCTTGCAATTCATTTGTGTCTAGGTCAAAATTTTCAAGTTGCAAGTTTCCACATGTTAACCTTTTGACTTTCAAAAACTCTAACCTTTAATTGGTCAAAATTCACTCATTCTTGATTCATTTAAGCCAAACATTTGATTTGTTCAATATTTCCCTTACTTGACCGAAAGTGGCAAGAAAATGGGAATTATTAATTACTTCTTGCATAATTGGGAAATTACGATTTTGCCCTTACATTTTTTTGACTTAACGAAATAAATCATTTCTTGCTCATTTCCTTTGGTTTAACCTAATTTTTGACACTTACATAAGGCCATTAATTGTGTCATTTTACATTCTAATTAAGTTTTTAGTCATTCCTGTCTTTAGGCAAAACTTTGGTCGTTAACCGATAACTAATCGGGACTAAAGTCATTATACAATTTCTAGAGACAATTATATCATTAATTTCACTATCATTTTTGTACACTTAGCCCTTGAGTACATTTTGGGATATTACATACGGGACTCAATTCTACAACAATTCCAAGGATTCCGTGATTCACAGATAGAATATAATGTTTGAAATTTCAACCGGTAATGAACCATCCATCTCAAACCATGAATGATCAAGTTCAAACTATCATGGCACTCTGAACATACAAAATACCATTGGAAAGCTAAAACAAATGTAGAGAATTTACATGAAGCAGAGTTAATGGCTGCTGCTTCTGGTGAAGAGGAAACTCCTGCATCTTCTTCAGCAGAAAAAGGATTTCTGGACTTCTGTTGGTGACTTGGATACAATGACTTCTGAGGTGATAAGACATCTGTTTGCAAGAAAAAATTGTTATCAGTGAAGCAGACCTTCTGACTCAATGCACGAGAAAAAGACGGTTCTCGTCAAGGATACTAAGAAACAAGATAGTTTCGGCGTGTTTCAGGACTAAACCTATTCAAAGAACAATAACAAGTTTCATTAAAACTGATTTGCAGATACATATATAGCTCGCCAGCACCAGAATCATGTAAAACCTCAGCCACAGAGAGTCGAGGAAGTGCCATTTGTGAAGATAAACTCATACGAGAACCTTCCAAAGGATCCCTGCTTAAAGACCTTGCTAAAGAAGAACGCAATGATAATGAACTTCCAAAGCTTCTGTGCAGATTATCTTTCACAGGGTTGTATGAGGAAACAGAGGAGACTTCATCCCTTGAGCTGTCATATCCATCCTCTAAAGCATCATTAATATCATTTGCTCTATCCTGTAAAGAGGGGTTTCATTTTACATGATATCATTATATAAAGAAAAGAAAAATTGCCCTGTAATAAGACATTCTACACAAAAGAATACACCTAATCATGGCTTAAAGTGCAACCAAAATGTGAGAAATTCATAATCTCCTGAAAAAGGATTTTGACGCTAAAACTGAATTACTTATAGGAGGGGCATGCTAATTCACAAGTGTCAGCAAATCCCTTCAAACATCACAAAGGAAAAACCTCCGACAAATCCAGAAGTAAAATATTGAAAGTAACATTATTCCAAAGAGAGTGGAGAAAAATTGGGGGGAAATAGAGTAGGAACAATTCTGGCAGGAAGATGTGTGTCTGTGTGTTTTGTTTGGGGGGGTGGAAGAGACAAGATTGATAGGTATTGTCAAATGTCACACTCAAGGCTCAAGGTGTATGAGCCTTGGCATCTAAACCTCCTATTTGTAGATAGACTCATGGATGATACTCCTAGTTTCATGTAGTTTATGATTTTGTTAGTTTACAGTGAAAATTTAATGTTAAATAATTGTTAAAAGTCTCGAACATTTTTCATAAATTTTGTTATATTTCAAATTTATTTTACTATAAATATACTTTTGTACATTTTAGTAAGGTACTCATTGCGCAATCTTGAAGTACATATCTTCCCAAAAAATACTATAGTTTACAAAATTATTGACTTTGATCATGCAGTTGAAAATGATAATTAAAAGTAATAAATGTGTAATGTATATATTTTTCTTTCCTATTATACCCTTCTTTGTAAATAGGATACATGAGAGATGATGTGTGAAAATTTATTGCAGGGAGATAATGAGTGGTATATATTTAATGGGGCTGAAAATGGAAAGCCTAGTTTAGAATTTCAGAAAAAAGGATTTGTTCCTTATATTAAGGACCACTCTTATAAGTGAAATTGCTCCTATAAAAATGACTAGAGGGAGTACATTTTAGGGAATTTATACGCTATTTGAAGCCAGTAATTAGTAATTTATAACATTTTTAGGAGAAAAATATATTTTTGATGGTTTTGTTGTTTTGTGATTTTAATATATTATACAAATTTTCATTTGACATTAATATAGATGTTTCCAAGAAGTACAATATTGGACTAGAGCCGGTTAATAAATACAATATTGAGGAACCAACCTATCCACCTAGCCAACAAACACTACTACAAAATTTAGATTTTACGTTCCTAAAAGACGTCCATTTTTTAAAAAGGGAAGTAAAAAATAAAGATGGTGGCATTTTTATAATTGTGGGTAAGAATTAAGTAATTTTAGACGTCCCTTTTTAACAAGGGACGCCTAAAGTCTAACTTTAGACGTCCATTTTCAAAAAGTGACGCCTAAAGTAAAAGAAAATTAATTTTTTTTTAATTCTTTTTTAGACTTTAGACGTCCATTAGTTAGACTTTAGACGTCCCTTTTTCAAAAAGGGACGCCTAAAGTAAAAAAAAATTAACTTTTTTTAATTTTTTTTAGACTTTAGACGTCCCTTTTTGAAAAAAGGACGCCTAAAGTAGAAAAAAGTAATTTTTTTTAATTTTTTTTTAGACTTTAGACGTCCCTTTTTGAAAAAGGACGTCTAAAGTCAATTTTTTTTACTTTAGACTTCCCAAATTTAAAAAAGGACGTCTAAAGGTAACGTAAATCAGTCAAATTAATACTGACATTACTCTTTTTAAGGTTATCTCTACCTCCGCAAGCTAGCTTCCTCGATTCAAATTTTAAAACTCTCATTTTCTCTCGAAGCTGAATCTTCCACCACTCTCTTGAAGCTCATTTTCCACCATAACTCTCTCTCTTACTCCCTTTCATTATCGTTGTTCTTTTTTTGAAAGCTATCCTCCTTTATCTCTACCACCATCATCTACCGTCTTCTTCTCTTCCTCTCCATTGTTGAAGCTCCTCGCCATTATTCTTCCTCGATCTTTGATGCTGTTGGTTCCTCCTCCCTCCCTCTCCCGCCATTGGCCTCCATCCTCCCTCTCCTACTGTAGCTAAAAGGTATGGATAATTACTTTTTCTTTTTATAGGCTAAGTTTTGAACTGAGATTATTGTATATGTATTTTGTTGTGTTAAAATTTAGATTTATCTTCATTATAGATTCATTTTGATTTATCATCCTTCACCAATATTAATCTGTAAGGACATTTTGGTTTATGAAAAATTTTTCAATCTTATTTCCGTAGTTTATAATTGTTAGGCAGTGAAAAATATAAGCGAATTTTTTTCTTAAAAAAACAACTTTAGATGTCCATTTTTAAAAAAGACTTTAGACGTCCATTTTGTTAAAAAGGGACGTCTAAAGTTTTGTTTTTTTAAAAAAAAAACTTTAGACGTCCTTTTTTTAAAGGACGCCGTATCCTGACTTTTTTACGTCCCTGGTATAAGCGTCCCTCTATTTTTAGATGTTAAAAGGGCTAAAAAAGGGACGTTAAAAGTGTGTTCTGTAGTAGTGAAAAGGACCAACAAAATCATAATCAAAGAAGAATTACATCCCAACCACTAACAAAAGAAGTCTTACAACAACAAAAAGGGAGGAGAAAATATTGGATAAACCATGAGTGATGTGCTATGGAAGTCTATTAGGACGTAAACTGCAAAAGTTCCATTACTGATCAGAGAGGTATTTTAACTGTGTCTAGGGAAATATAGTACTCCTTTGGTTCTTAATATAAGACATATTTACTTAATTTTATTAAATTAAGAAAGTTAGTTTAGTTGGTTAATATGACATACATTTTCTAAAACACCCTAGTCATCCTCAAGATTATTCAAGTTTAATGGTTTTGGAGGTTAGGTGTTACAACTCAAGACTTGATTGATGAAATGGCAATACAATTCATAAAAATCATTGTATGTTGTGGCCCAAATATGCTTATTCATTGCTAGTTACTTATCATTTTATTTACATTCCTTTGGATGAAAATTGATTTTCCTATATCCTATTGAACCTTATCCACGCCAAGTTTAAGTAGTCTATCATTAAGTACTTCCACATGTCCGAAAAGCATATGATAACATTCTAAACTAAAGTGAACTTTGAAAATAAGGGGTGTGCAAATGAGTATTAGGCTAAACCACAGGTATGTTTAATTTACCCAATAAGTAAATAGCACCAATAGCATACCCAATCAGCATCTCCATCCATCACTTTCCAATATATTTCCATTTGGACAGTAGTTGAGGGAACAAGTTCTGAAAACATAGAGAATACGAGGATACATTATAATGTTTTGCAGCAGATCATGAACAATATATTGCAGTAAAACTATATTAATTTTTTTTTTAAAAAAATAGTTAGTAATGAAGTAGCAAACATATTAGTGAAGATTTAAGAATATGAAAAAATTATCAAAAACTTTTAACCCAACTTTTCTAACTGCTATACGTTTGATTGTGAGCAATAACACTTTGGTTTCACTTGCTAATTATAAGTGTCATCGGATCCATCTCAATTTTCTTCATCATGTTTTACCGTGTTTTAGGAATGTTTCCTCTTAGAACTCGTTGCCCCGTTCTTCGCAAGCTGCAAACTTATTAGGACCATTATTGTTTTGTTCTAGGGATGGAATGATTTTTTGACTAGCCATCAAATTGGGGACGAAGTCAAACCAAGTTGATTCGGGAAATCGAATCAATAATGAAGTATTACCTGGAATTGATTATATGGATTATGTGGTTCAGCGCAGGCGGAAAAAAAAAAAAAAGAATTATGTGATTCAGAGTCCAGAGAGCTGTCCTACCCTTTGAGATGAAATTGATAGAAATTATGTTCACCGTAAGTGTTGCCCATGCTCTTAGGTTCATGAGATGTTCATCTTTCAAAATCATGTGATTCTCTCTTGCATGTGATTTATGTATGATATATCAATTATATAATAATCTTGTTTTTCTCACAATCGTAATAGCTAAGTGAATTTACATGATTTTATTTTTTTTATTGTAATATGTAGATATATAATTTTAAATAAACTTTTTTATGATAAGATAATATAAAATAATTTGATTTTAACTTAATAAATGGCTAATTGTGGTTCCGTTCATTGAGCTTGCAAAACGACATTTAGTTCGCCGTAATCCTCACTTGCATGTCACTCTCTTCATTCCAACACATGGCGGCCCCTCCCTCCCCAACTACGTATTCCTTGCTTCAATCTCTTCCCAAAGGGACTTCGTTATTCTTCCAACAAATTAATCAAAACGACATCCCTCCAATTGCCGTCCAACTAGCAACACAAATTCATCAAACGGTAATACTCTCCCATAACAGCTTTGGGTCCTCTCAAAATCTTATATTCAGCCTTTGATTAAAAAATGATAGTTCAAATTTAATTTTTATAAAATTAGCATTATAAACATAAATAAATAAATTCAAATTGTTAAAATCTAATCTATACAATTCAATATCATTGCAATACAAATACGAGGTCACGTGGATCTTCAGGGAGTCGGATTGATCGGTGTCTTGCGAATACTAGGTGGCGAGAAAAATTTACTTCTGCTTCCTTGTTGCACTTACCACGATTTAAGTCAGATCACTGCCCACTATTATTAAGCTTAAACCAGAGGGGTCCAAGAACAAGAAAGGAGCAGCGGTTCAAGTTCTTTGCGCCCTGGGTTACGGATGATGGTTTTTCGGAATTAGTGAGGAAGTCTTGGAATAAGAGGGTTGATTGGAGGAGGAATGTATAGAACTTCAAGCAGGATGTTCAGAGGTGGAATAAAGTTAAGTTTGGAAACATAAATATCAGGAAGGATGTATTGTTAAGGGAGCTTGAGCAATTGCAGGAGAAAGATGAAGACAACTTTTTCTGGAATAGAAGACGATATGAGGTTCGGCTTGAGTTGGAGAAATGCTTATTGCAGGAGGAACTCATGTGGCTACAAAGGTCTCGGTGTAATTGGTATATTCAAGGAGATAAAAATACACGTTATTTCCATGCAGTAACCAACGGCCGGAAAAGGAGGAAGCATATTGAAGCATTGCAGTGAGAGGATGGAATGTGGTGCTACAAGCCTGAGGAGTTAAAAGCGGCGGGGAAGGAATTCTTCCAGAAGTTGTGTACTGCTGATGAGGAGTCGGCTGTAAATATTAATTTCAGGGATACTTTTCCATAGGTTGAAGAAGAGCAATTAAGTTCTCTGGGGAGAATGGCGAGTAATAGTGAAATCAAATAAGCTCTTTTTATTATGGGACCTTTGAAAGCCTCAGGGGCGGATGGGCTTAATGCTTTATTTTTTTAGAGTCAATGGAATATTGTAGGAGAGTCTGTAATTTAAGTGGTTCAGGATATCTTTCGGAACCCACAAAAGGTTAAACAAGTTAATGAAATTAATATTGTGTTAATCCCCAAAGTGGAGGTGCCCCAGAATTTTTGAGATTTTCACCCAACTTGCTTATGTAATGTGGTGTACAAGGTGGTTACAAAAGTATTAGTGAATAGGTTGAAATTATTGATGCCGACTGTGGTTGCTCCAAATCAATGTAGTTTTGTTTTGGGAAGGATGAGCTCAGACAACATAATGTTGGCTCAAGAGGTCATTCATTCAATGAGAACTATGAAGAAGAAGAAGGGTTTTATGGCTCTTAAAATTGATTTAGAGAAGGCTTACGACAGAGTTCGCTGGGAGTTCGTTATGGAATGTCTTTAGGAGTTAGGGGTGCCATCAATTTTTATTGATATAGTCCATTTCTATATTTCTAAAGTAGAGATGCAGGTGCTGTGGAATGGATCGAGAGGATCTACTTTCAAACCAAATAGAGGTGTTCGCCAGGGAGACCCATTGTCTCCGTATTTATTTGTCTTGGTTATGGAAAGACTGGCCCACCTTATTCAGAGTAAGGTGCGGCAAGGGAACTGGCAGCCCTTTCAGTTAAGGAAACATGGAACAGCGATATCTCATCTTTTCTTCACAGATGACTTCATTTTATTTGCGGAGGCTAGCCTTAATCAAACGGGACTAGTAAAGGCATGTTTAAACAACTTTTGTTTGGCATCTGGGCAAAAGGTCAATGCTTTAAAGTCTATAATATTGTTTTCAAATAATGTGGGGGCATCAAAGAAGGAAGGAGATTAGTCAATTCTTGGGATTTACACCAACTACAGATTTTGGAAAGTATCTGGGGGTTCCTTTACATCACAAGAGAGTAAATACTCGCACTTATGATTATGTATTGAGTAAGATGGATGCCTGTTTAGCAAACTGGAAGGTGAGCACTTTATCGATGGCTATAAGGCATACTTTAGTTTCTTTTTTTGCGTCTGCTATTCCTACTTACACAATGCAATCTACGATTTTACTAATGGCAACATGCGATGCGATAGATAAAAGGTGCAGGGTTTTTTTATGGGGAAGCCAATGCGACTCTAGAAAAAGCACACTTAAGCATGGGATAATATCTGTGTTCCTAAGGAAGAGAGGGACTTGGGCTTAGGAGTGCTAGAAAACAAACTATTGCTTTCATGATGAAGCTGGTGTGGGGTTTGATCAGGAGAAGAGATGCATTGAAGTTTATAAGGGAGAAATATAAATATGGAGATGATATCATTCCTCAGATCGAGAAATGGAAGGCTGAGTCTCAGGTTTGGAAGGGAATTAAATATGCTTGGGAGGATATGCTAAAAGGAATAGGATGAAAAGTAGGTGATGGAACTGGAGTATGTTTTGGGAAGATACTTGGCTCCAGAACCACGACAAATTGAGTTCTTTTGTGAATGAGAGCTTAATGGTACCAGGATTGGTCACCTAAGGCTTAATAGCCTAACGTCTTGGGGTCGATCCTTGGGGAGGTTCCCATGAGGGAATATCGTGGGTAGGTTCCAGTAAGTTTGTCCTTCTGAGCCCCAATGGGATGAAAGTTGGGCCAGATTGCCTTCCCGTGCACGGTCAGTCCAGGTGAGCCTGGGGGCGGGGCCTAGTGGGAAGGGCCAGTTTGTTACATAAAAATACGCCTTTTTATGTAACCAACTAGTCCCTCCCACTATGCCCCGACCCCAGGCTCACCTGGACTGACCGTGCACGGGAAGGCAATCTGCCCAACTTCCACCCCCACTAGGGCTCAGAAAGACAAGCTTACGTGGAGCCTACCCACGATATTCCCTCATGGGAACCTCCCCAAGGATCGACCCCAAGACGTTAGGCTATTAAGCCTTGGGTGACCAATCCTGGTACCATTGAGCTAGCTAACAAATGTAAGACATCGCCTTACATATCTCTTATTATTGAGACTAACCATAGTAGTAATGCGCAGTTCAGTGGGCACACAGGAATAACGTAACATAATTATACTGATAATATTGATACAATATTACTTGATTATAATACAAGAGTTTCCCCTACATGGTTTCACATAATGTTTACAGACCTTAAAATAACCAAAAAGGTCTTCAGATAATCAGCAGCATTCCTCTTCTCTGTTCTTAGCACCCCCTCAGTGTTCACATGTCTAAATGTTTGGTTGGGGAGGGTGAGATTCGAAGGAATCTCAGTAGTAAACGATACTATAGTGCATGCAAGATAAATGTTAGTGCATGATATGCTCGCCTTACATAGGCTTATGTTGACATAATGACATCTCTGTATGCTCAATGTTTCATACAACATATCTATGGCCACAATATAAATAGAAACAGAGCTTCATTCATTCAAATATGCTTCACATCATCAAGCAAAGCAATACACAAGCATAAATATCAAATACATGCAAGTAGGGTAAGTTTACTATCTTAATTGCCCTTCCTTGATCTACCATCTTTGATCATGCTCGGGCAGAACTGTCTAGTCCTAAAATTCCCAAACATACAATAAATGAGTCATTACTCATCCATGTATTATTCCAAACTCATATTGTTGGTTAACTTAGCTTTAAAATGCTAAATTACTAAAATGCCCCTAGGGACCCAGTCTACGCCCCTTTGTACCCGATCCAATTGTACCTTACCAAAAATTATGACCTAGGCTAATCCTACACAATTTCACATGTAGAATCCATTTTTGACCTTAGATTAGTCAAATTCCAGCCCAAATTACAAATTTACCCTTGGCAGCCCCTAACTTAGGGTTTTAAAGGTAGTTTGGTCATTTCACATTCTAGGGCTTTTCCTACTTCACAGTCTACATGAGCCCTTCACAATTTTCCCTTATAAGCATAATGGAACCATCAAATTGATGAAATTCCAGCTCCTTCCCCCAGTTCCAGCACTGGCCAAAACATTAGGAACAATTAGGGAAAATGTGTTTTCTTGATTTCAATCCCTTAAAGCACCTCCCTTTCACCTCTAATCACATATTTAATCTATTAAACACCTCTTAAACATGATTAATGGAAAATTGGGCAGCACCTCCCCTTAGGGTTTCATCTTCCCAAATTTACAAAACAATAAAAAACCAAGCCAAATTCAAGAACAACAACCACAACAACATCTTATAACACAAGAGGATCAAGTTTATGAGATTCCCTCTTGATTTCACCACTTTCTCTCTCTAAAACATCACTATTTACTCTCTCCTCTCTCTTGATTTGTCTTGAAAACATGGATTTCAAGAAGGAGAAGCAGTTAGAAGAGGTTCCCAAGTGATTTAGAAGGCATAAGCACTTAAAATCACACCTCATACCTTAAATTTTGGCTCCTTGAACCCTAGTCCATCTTCTTGCTTCTTCAAGCTTTCTTAAAACTCCTCTCTCTCCATTTGATTCAGCTGAGCAAAAAATGGAATGAAGAGGAAGAGAGGATAATTGTTAAAGTAAATGTCTTAATTTACTTTACAAATGCTTATTTCTCATTGGTCCACAAATTCCTTTCTTGAATAAATATGAGCCACATAAATTATTTCCCTTTCTTGCTCCCTACTTCAGCCATAATTCATCCCAATTAATGGGAAAAATAAATGGCTGCTTTCTTTATTGGTCAAATGACCATTTTGCCCTTACATTTTCTTCCATTTTCTCACTTAATGTAAAAATGGGCAGAATTTTTATCAAACTTTGAAAATTCATATCTAATTGTAAATATTTCCAATTGGGGTGGTTCCAAAGGCTATGTGACCCTTATTAAGTATAGTTTCAAGGAAAAATATAGAATTTATCCAATTTGAAGCTCAAAATTCTCAGAATTATTTTTTTTTTACGCTGCCACTCAAAATCGCCAGTTTTACTAGGCTAACTTCAAAAATACATATCTCTTTGTGTACAACTCCAAATAAATCATATGACCTATCAAAGTAAATCTTGATAAGTCTAATTTCATTATGGAAATTTTCATAATTTTTGGACATCATTTGCCTATTGAAAAATTCCACACAAACACGATTGCCACACCCGTAATTTCACTGATAGCAATACTACTTTGTGTTCCACTTTACTGTGTTGTATGTGACTTCTAATTACTTTGTTTTATCACTCTCTTTACTCTTTAATACCCCCAAGATATAAAGAAATTTTAAGAAATTTAATCGTGCCTTACTGGGACATTTGCTAAACTGGAGTTTAGTAGTCCACTTATTTTAGGCTTAATCACAAGCCTCTTGTCCCAAAATTTAGGATATTACACCTGGGTGGTTTGGAATCTCAAGCAACAATACATGATGGAAGACGTGAAGTGGTCAACATGGTTTGCGGTAGCTAGCCGACAGATATGGATGAATAGAAATGCCGGCATTTTTGATCATGCCTTGAAGGGCCCTTTACATATTGTATATCAAGTGAGGGCAATGGTGGCTTGCTCAAACGACGTTTTCTGCATGAAGTTAATCGAGCGAGAGAAAACTCCAAGGTGGCAGCCTCCAACAATGGGGGTTATTAAGTATAATGTTGATGGTTCTTGTAAAGGAAATTCAGGATCGTGCGGGGGGATTGCTAGGGACGCTGAAGGACGAGTGGTGGATTGTTTTATGTTTCATGTTGGTAATGGAAGTATCTTACTCGTTGAGATATGGGCAGTACTTTAGGCATTGAAAAGAGCTTGGGAGTTGGGATGGAGGCGGATTGTTATTGAGATTGATTGTTGGGATATTTTTGAGTTGGTAACATCCGGTTGGAATGAACTACATCCTCAGAGTGACCTCCTCATAGATATACAGAAGTGGTTGAACCAAGCATGGCAGGTAAGCATCATTTGGTGTTGTCGGGAGAGCAACAGTGTTGTAGATAGGATTGTGAAGGAAACAGATTGTGGGTTCAAGGCTGCACGTTTTTTGTTCTGCACCATCCTTTTTAGATGATTGTCTTAGGAGAGATGTAACATTTATGTAGTTTGGGTTCTTATTCACATAAAATATCAAATTTAAGCAATTTAGTTTGTTATTTAAAGGTGGAGATGAGATACTTTCAAAATAAAAAAATGAAAAACAAACAAGAAGATGAGAGGATTTGCTTCCAACCATCGCTTAGTCATGCTTTAAGCTTATTTCTGAATCGAAGTCACCTTGTTGCTATGATTGCGGATATGTACGTTTACTGTAATTGGAACTCGGCCAACACTTGGGAGTGCAAATATTATCAAACACGAATCAAATATACATTTAAATAAGCAATCATATACAACAATGACGTCAGGAAGAAGCAGACTCTAATGAGAATTAAACGAAATTCCTGAATAATGCCAACTAATAAAGTGTAAGAACAATGTCTTAGACCATAGGATGAGATAGATATCCAATGAAAATGAATCCTACAAATTAAAACAATTCGTACCTGTAACAAACAGCTTGCTTTAGCATTAAATATAAAATTCAAAGACAAAGTTAGCCTGATCTCTTAATTACCACACCCCGTAACATAAATCAAAAGATCATAATGCTCTGAATTAAATATTATTTTCTAATAAGATAGTCATTACGCTAATCAATAATTCAATTGTATATTCTTGTAATCCTCCAATTTGTTTTCTTTTTGGTATACAACCCTCCAACTAGTTTTACCGAAACTAATTAAAAGAACCTTTAACCTTAATAAATTTCTCTTAGAATTTAATAAATTTCCAACTTTACATATATTTAATATATATACTTTTCATGCCAATTTTCCATTAGTAGGAAATTCGAACATCTATACTTTTAGGAGAAATCTACAAAAATAACAATTTACAAAACAATGAATTATAGGTAAAATTGTACATTGACATAATAAATGTCATAAGGTGACTTATATTAAGAATTAAAAAAAACTCCCCCCCCCCAAAAAAAATGACTAGAGGATGATGTGAAATTTAATTTGAAAGCAGATCCTCATTTAGTACTTATCACATCAATAGGCTCACATAATCTTATCTAAACAGTTTATATTTAAAATTTCTAACCTTCAATTTTTTCAATACTAAATTTATTCTTAGAAAAATTTTCAATTAAAAAACTTCCTTATTTTAAATTCTATATATAGTAAAATAAAAATTATTTGAAATATAAAATTTTTAAATTGAATTTGGACCATCTAAATTATATCGACGGTGAAGATTTAGATATTTACTCATGCTCATCTTTTTTATGTCTCCGTCCAAAAGCATTGTACTATAACTTAATCATTTGACCCTATTTATAAGGTGGAGAGAGATTTTTTTTCTAACATTTATAAAGCATCTTATTAAATTTTTTACATGAATGTACAATTTCACCCTTAATTTATTATTACGTAGATGGCTATTTTCTTGAAGAATGTGTAATTAAATAGAGGTAAAGTTAGACAGTTATTTAATTTTAAGGTAGAGTGAAAGAAATTTAAGGTTTTTCTTAATCTGCGTGAAATATGATGAAAGTGTCTTACAAGAAAGATTAGAGAAGTATCATAACACTCTATGCCTAAATATAAGTTACTTGTATCTTATCCTCGCATGCTAAGAAATACATTAAATTGATAAAATTTTCTGCATTTGTCCTTATTAAATTTTTTATCTCTCTAAACTTTACAAATGATTTTCACACATCTCTCTCCTCTCTCTCATTTAAATAGAAATTAAATAGGGGTAATAAAATTGAGAAAATGTCATTAATTACCCTATAAGTAATTTATATTTTGAATCAACCTTTTTCCCTACAAGGTACTTATATTTAGGCACAGAGTAGTATTACTTTTATTTTAAAAAAAATACAAAAACCTCGTGAAGTTATGCATGGGTTGGGGGTAAAATCTGGTCTATACAAAATATTCTTTTAACTGAAAACATGCTGTTGGCAATATTCTTGAGTCTGTATTGATGAGATCATAGATTCCATTTTCCATTGTTAAATAACAGTACGGTGAATCTCCCATTTCTTGTCTCTTCTTCCCTGTTTTTCTACACTGTTTCATCCCCCTCTTGCACAAAACATTTTTAAATAACACAAGAAATCAATAGAAACCATTCCTGAAAGTGCCGTCCATCTATCAACACAAATCCATCACCGTAATACTCTCTCTTCCATCACTTGGTGATGCTTTGAGCGTATTGAGTTCTCAAACTCACCTTGCTGCTATGATTGTGGATATGTTCTCGGTGGATCCACTGGAAATTGCCAAGCAATTCAACCTCAAATCATATGTTTACTATACTTCGGGAGCTACTTCACTGTGTTTCTGCCTCACTTTTCCACAACTTGACCAGGATCATGATATGGTTTCTACTGGGTTACCAGACCTATCACAACCTTTGAAACTTAGAGGTTACCAATTGTTTTTTTAATTCTCTTTTACTTTTGTCCTTGTGAGCTTGTTTAGTAAATCAAGTTAAAATGGATTTCAAAGGGCTTGTTTGGATCAATGTTATTTCAAGTAATTTTTGCAAACTAAATTTGAGGTAAAAGTCAAATAGTGTCATGTGATTTATGTTTGGAGAGACTTCTAATGAAAAAGATTAGTTTGACAGAAACCTATTTAGATAATATATTGAAAAGTCAGTTTTAGATTGTTTGAATTTAAAGGATAGCTTAAAGACAGAAGGTAGAAAAAGTTGCTTCAAGTTTAACGCTAAGTTAATTTGTTTTTGCCATTATCCCAAACATTCATTTTTTCATCCAACCAACTTTTTTTATCCCAACTACAATTTGAACCTTCGTAATGTTATCTCACACATGCTCATAGCTATAAGAAAATTAACTGAAACTTTTCTGCAGGTTGCGTAGCTTTCCAAGGCAAGGATCTACCAGACTCAGTTTAAGAAAGAGAGACTGAATCCTACTAAACAATGCTTTATGTAATATCCCAAATTTTGGGACTAAAGACTTGAGAATAAGACTATATCAGGAAGACGCCTAAGCCCAATTTGAGAAGAGTCCCAAGAATGATGAGATATAGAAAGACTCTCAAGGACTATGCGATTTGGCCTTATCGGGTAGAGGGCTTAGTATTTATTGGTAGTATGATTAGAATGTCGGTGTAGATATGCACAAAACACATATACGGTGCCATTGGATTGGTAAAAAGTTACCACCCAACTATGTAATGAGGCAAGGGACCGTTTATTTAGGTGAAATAGGCCGGTGTAGGTGTGCACATGCCATTTTCAAGGCGGTCATGTGTACCCTGCGTTTTTAAAGTGGATGCCGGTATGTGGCGCTATGTGGGGCCCACTACACACTCTGACCTAGTGTCATATGATGGCTTCGATATGCGTGATGCAATCCCGAGTAGAATCCTGAGTAGACACCGATAAAGTAACTTTATTAAAGTAATTTTAATAAAGTAAGCAATCATGACACAACTTTTGTGTTGGCTAAATGAGAACATGACACTTGTCCTCTCATGATGAAAAAGTAACCTTACCTTTTGAGTTGTCACCACCAGAGTGCGACACCTAGCACAGAAGTCAGGGGAATTCACCGGTCTCCGGTCGGGTCATCGACAACTTTCTCGAATACCGAGCCGGGGAGCCAGATAAAATCATTAGACCGTTAATTTTTCTGACATTTTGGATGGCTAAAGGCCCAAGAAAAGATGTGGGACCCACTTTAAAAAAAATAAGTGATACGTGTCACCGAATCAGTGTAACACCGAACAAATGGCACCACGGGATCGTGACAAGTGGCAAACTTTTCCAAGACTCTTTCCTAGGCATTTATTTCATCCAGCTACCTTAAATTACTCAGAAAAATGCTGGAAAAACGTTGAGAAATGGTGGAGGAGAGATGAAGAGTGAATAGTATTTTACAAGAACTTCAATTGGCCGAATCACTGCCGATTCGGCGTTTTCTATCAAAACACCATTCAAAAACCTTCTTCTACTCATCCTAAGCTTCATTTCTACGATTTTGAAATTTTAATTTGGAGGTGTTTGGTGCCATCTCTCTTGCCGGAGTACTGCCGGATTCCCGAACCGACTCTGGAAACGCGTAGAGGTAAGCGTAAGCTTCCTTTTGAACCGATTAGTTTGTTGTTTGGATGAGTTCTTGTAAGGGTTGGGTACTTTTAATTTTTCATCCAAGGGGTATTTTTGAGATTTAATAATGTATTTATGGTTAGAGGATGATTTATGACGATATTGGATAAAGTTGTTGGACAAAATTCTGAATTGGTGAATTGTTGTAGAAAACCCTGATTTTCTGGTCTGAATAGAACATGATGAAGAAGTAGGAATTTTTTAATTTTGATGATTCCATTAGATTCTACACGAAAAATTATGTAGGTATGCAAGTGTTCATGATTTTTGGATGCTTATATATAAATTTGGAAATTTATGAAGTTGAATGTACATGTTGTTGATATGCCCTGTCTGGAACAGTGACATTGTGCGAGATGTTTCATGGGGTAAACCTTGTCCAAAAATTCTAAAAATTTCCAGAATTAAATTAGACATCATAATAAATTGATATGTATTTTGTAATTTTTGGACAAGTACATTAGGAGATATGAATTTTTGCAGTTGTTTCCTGTTTCTGGAATGAAATATGGAACATGTTATATTTGGAGAAATTTTGGGAATTTTTTGGCTGTGATAACCAGAATTGAGGATTTTTATGTGAAATTATACTAAAATAGCTTCGTATAGGACTTTGAACCACCCCAATTGGAGTTCTATAGAATTAATTATGATTTTTTAAAGTTTGGTCAAAATGTTGGCAGCTTTGTCTACCATGCGAATTTGAGAAAGAAAGTGACCAAATGTAATTAGTATGAACACCAAGAGTGAAAGTAAGCCTTTAAGACTAATGTGGCCCATTGAGCATTCACTTTTCATGGCTCTAATAATGTCATTACTTATCTAGGGCCATAAAGTGACAAAGAAGAAACTATGGTTGGAAGATCAAAGTACAAGAGGAGGAGGCAAAGTCCAAAAGGTAGTAAACTTACTTAGTTGTATGTATGTGATGTTTATGCTGTGTATTGATTTGCTGTATTGCTTTGCTTGATTATGTGAAGCATGTATGAATGAATGAAGCTTTGTTTCTATTTTTACTATGGCCATAAGTATGTTGTACGAAACATTGAGCATGCAGAATATCATTATGTGAACATGAGCCTATGTAAGGCAAGCATATTATGCACTAGCATTCATCTTACATGCATTGTCTGTATGTTTGCTATTGAGATTCTCTCGAATCTCACCCTCCCCTACCAACCATATAGGTACAAGAACAAGAAAGAGAAGAATGCATGAAGATGATTCAAAAGGAAAGAAGATGAAGAACTGAAGACCGAATTATGTTTAGAATACTGTGTGTATAATTATTTACGCACAGAGAATATTTGGTTGTAAGAATACACGCAAATTTGAATCAAGCCGTAATCGGGATTATTGAGAATAAGAATTAACTCTGATATTCAGTAAGAATAACGGCTAAATAAGTTGTGAATAAGTAATTACTCCTAACAAAATAATAATGAATGCTTCCGTGTAAGTAATTAAGGAGTATGTAAGACGGGTGTTACACTTTACATTTGTAAACAAGTCATTTTTGCTGATGGTATCTTTGTGAATAGCTTCTTGGAACTAGAACGAGAGGTAATAACAACTCTGCAAGAAGAAAGAAATTATGGATGGCACCCTATTTATCCGGTGGGCCCCATTTTACAGGCTGAGTCTTCATCAGCTAGAACAAACGAGTCAACCTTAGAATACTTAAAATGGTTATATAATCAGCCACGAAACTAAGTTCTATTAGCTTGTTTGGCATTACTTTTCTGAATCGGGCTTATTATATAAGCCCGATTCACGTAAATCGAGATAAATCTTCTCCACATATTTATCTTGTAGACCGTAAAAGCACTTCGTAGACCGTGAAAGCACCTCATAGACCATAAAAGCTACCTCCACATATTTATATGTCTGTTTTGGAAGTGGTGGAACACTATCACGTGAACAGCTTCATGAACTGGTTTTAGCGTTAGAGATGAGTGGACAAAAGTTCTTGTGGTCGTAATAGCTCCAAGTGAGTATGCATTTTCCGTTTATTTATGTGTAGAAAAGGTGAGGGTAAGCCCACTTGATTATGTGCCAGAAGGGTTCTTAGAGAGGACCAAAGGTCAATGACTTATGGTCCCGTCATGGGCCCCACAAGCTGAAGTTCTGAGAAGTGAATCTATTGGTGGGTTCTTGACTCATTATGGTTGGAACTCGATACTTGAGAGTATGTTTTATGGTAAGCTAATGATTGCGTGGCCACTATTTGCAAAGCAAAGAATGAACTGAGTGTTGTTAATGGAGGAGTTGAAGATTGCTGTGAGGCCAAAACAAAATGAAAATAATGATGGGATTGTTGTTAAAACTTGATTATACTTGTGACAATTATAATTAGTTGTAGCTATCTGTGAATGAATTGTACAGGCTGTATATAATATTTTCTGTTAGACTGCTCTGTATACATGTAAACTGATTATAGGTATAGATATTCTTTCACAACTGTATTGTTCTGGAGTAATGTATTGAGGATATATAAATACATGGCCTGGGCATTATTCTATAGTGCTTAGAATATTCACTCCCATTATAATCTGTCTTGGTATCAGAGCGGAAGAAAGATGTCTACTTCCTCCTCTCTCGATTCTGTCAGCTCAGCTGGCCATAAAAATTATTCCTTGTTTAGCTCGTCTAGCCAAACAATAGTGATCAAGCTAGATCGCAACAACTTTCTAGTATAGGAGTCCATCATTCTTCCTTTGATTGAGGGAAATCAACTTGAGAGCCATATAAATGGCACCATGAGTGCTCCTTCTAAGTGCTCCTCTGATGGAACAGGAAATACGCCAAATCTTGGATACACATAATGGTTTTCTGTTGATCGTTTGCTTGTCGGATGGTTGAGAAATACAATGACCCAGGATGTAGGAGCACAACTTCTCCATTGTCAAATGGCTGAAGATCTCTGGAATGGACCTCGTGAGCTCACATGTACATCTACAAAAGTGAGAGTTATGGTCTTGAAAAATGAATTACATAATACTCAAAAAAATGCGCTGAAGATGGATGAGTATCTTAATAAAATGAAAAGTTTGTCTGATGACCTTGCTTTAGCTAGATCTCCAATTGCAACCAATGATCTTATCCTCCACACTCTGAATGGTCTTGATGTGGACTATAATGCGATTATTGTCAAACTTGTTGACAAACCTGATTTAACTTGGGTTGAAGTTCAGGTAGCATTCTGGCTTTTAAGACACGTCTTACTCAACTAAATCATTTTTCTAATATGAGTTTGTAACCATATGCAAACGTGATCAAAGAGATGATTTTTTTTATAATCATGGTTACTTGAGTTCAAACAGAGGAACATGGCATGGCGGATCACAAAATTACAAAGGAACGGTAAGAGGACATGGCCGCCATGGTGGAGAACGTCCATTTTCTGTTCATTGTCAGCGTCCTAGTCATACATTAGATACATGTTATTATCGTAATGACAAAACCTATCCTACTATTAGTTATCATTGTGGATATGAATATGCAAATCCTCCACAAGCCTATGCTACTCCACATACAGTCATGGATCCTGCGTGGTATATGGATAGTGGGGAAAATTACCAAGTGACTCATCATACTAAAAATCTAGACATTGTTTTCCCAGTAGGCAAGTCTCATTTGACAACATGTACTGGCGAGAAAAGTCCAATTCTAGGAATTGGCTTTGCATCTATTCCTTGTAATAATCGCTCTAAATTACTGTTGAAAAATGTTCTTTATGTTCCTTCAGTAACCAAAAATATGATAAGCGTAAATAGATTGATTCAAGATAATTCTATTAATGTTAGATTTACTAATCATGTTTGTGATATAAAGGATATGGCAATGAGTAATTTAATATCCCAAATTTTGGGACAAGAGGCTTGAGATGAAGCCTCGATTAAGAAGACTGCAAAACTCTGGTTTAGCAAGTGTCCCTGTGAGGCACGAGTAAATTCCATAAAATTTATTTATACCCTTGGGGGTATTAAAGAGTATTGGAAGTGACAAAACAAAGCAATTAGAAGTCACACACAATATAGTAAAGTGGAACACAAAGTAGTGTAGCTACCGGTGAAATTTCCGGTGTGACAATGGTGATTGTGTGACATTTTTTAATAAGTAAATGATGTTTAAAAATTATGAAAGTTTTCAGAGTGAAATTAAACTTATCAATATTTAATTTGATAGGTCATATAAATCATTTGGAGCTATACACAAAAAGAAATGAATTTTTGAAGTTAACCTAGCGAAATTAACTATTTTCTGGGGTAGCATCCAAAGATTAAACTTCTGGGAAGAGTGAACTTCAAATTGGGTAATGGTTTTATTTGTTATTAAAACTAGACTCAATAAGGGTTTCATAGTATTTGGAATTGACCCAATTGGATATCTACACAATTAGATATGAATTTTCAAAGTTTGATGGAAATTCTGCCAAGTTTAGCATTATGTGCGAAAATAGAATTTATGGACCAACCATAAGCTGACACGTGGCAAGCCCTTTTTGAAAATTCATTTAAAATTCATCATCTCTTCTCTTCCTCTCATTTTTGTGCAACAATCTGAACTTAGAGAAAGAGAGAGCTTGAGAACGTGGAGAGCAACAAGCATACAAGAAGAGCTAGATTTCTCCGATATCTGAGGTAAGAAGCTTGTAATCTTGAAGTTTAAGCTTCCTAATAACTCTCTAAACTCCTCTAATATCTTCTCCTCTATTAACTTCATGGATTCAAGGCTGAAATTCCAAGATAGGAGAGAGAGAAAGAAAATGTTTTAGAGAGAAAAACCACAAGAACCAAAGGTAAACTTCCAAAACTTGCTTCTTGTACCTATGTTGTGGCTGTTGTTATTGTTAATGGCTTGGATTGGGATGTTTTGTGGAATATGGATGTTGAAAACCCTAAGGGTTCCTATTGCTCAAATGTCTTCTTAGCATGTGTAATAAGTGTTTAAATAGCTAATCATTTGATTAGAAGTAGAAAGGAAGTGATTACGCAAGAGAAAACGAGAAAACAACAAACTTTTCTTGAGAATATCAATTTTCTTCCTGTATTGTTTTGTGTAGAAGGAGTATTAATTTGACCATTTTGATGCTTTCATTAGCTTTATAGGGTAAAATTGTGTAGGTATACAAGTGTTCATAATTTTTGGATGCTTGTATATGAATTTGGGAATTTATGAATTAAGATTGCTCATAGTGTGAATCTGCCTGCCTGAAGCACTATTACTGTTCTTAATAATTCAAAGGGTAAACCTTGTCTTAAAATTTTGAAACTTTCTAGTTTAAATTTAGACATATATATCTTTAATTTGATAGGTCATAATGCTCAATTGGACTTGTGTGCTACAAGTTCTACATTTTTGAAGTTTGATCATGTAAAGCTGGAAATTTCTGGAATAATGTGTAGAAAGTTGAAATACTGTATTAATGTGTGTGTGTATAGCTAATGGCTATATTTTTCCTTGATATTAGACTTAATAAGGGTCAAGTATGAATAGGAATCACTTCAATTGGATTTGTTTGGATTTAGAAATGAATTTGTGAACTTGTACCCTTTTTCAAGAATCTGGACAGGTTGAGTTTGGAGAAATTCTCGGAATATTGTTGCTATGAAAGCTAGAATTTAATATTTTTATGTAAAAATAGAATAAAATATATTTACATATAATTTAGAACAACTCAATTCGGAGTTTCCTAGAATTAATGGTGAATTTTAGAAGTTATGCCTGAATTCTGGGAAGGAATCTGGAAAAGTGGTTTTTAAAGAATTTCTATGAAGTATTGGTCTATATTGGGAACATCTAACTATTTTCCTCAAATGTACATTGAAATAGTTTCTTTTAGGGTTTAGAATCAGTCGAATTGGATTTTTATAGAATTAATTATGAATTTCCAAAGTTTAGAATCAGTCGAATTGGATTTTTATAGAATTAATTATGAATTTCCAAAGTTGACTGAAAAATCTGCCAGTTTCTGGAAAACAGTGAAATTGCACTGTACAGAATTGTATTATGCAGAAAATGTTATAACTGCTTTAGATAGGAACTAGAATTTTCTCAAGCTCAAAGAAACAATTGGATATTGCTCAAGGGAAGCGACCAGGTAGTAACTTATCTTTCATATATTATATTATGCATGGTGTGTTGTGTGGATTCATTACGAGATATCTAACACATTTTGGATATACGGAGTGGTCGCCCAAGGCCTATTGCGCTGGTGGACACTCGGGCCAATAACGTTCTATGATGCACGAGTGGATCACGGGGCCTATTGCGCTGGTATCCCTCGGGGCCTTTAACATGCCTAGCGCTATGGTTGTTTATTATGAACTGCATGTGATGCACTGAATGTTGTTGTGATAGTTCTGCTGTATGATGTCTATATAGCATGCTTTGTGATGATATATATATGTATGATTGGCATTGCATTACTACTGAGATTCTTTTGAATCTCACTCTTTTTTATAAACCATCTACAGTACATGGAGACAGCTTGAGGGGCAAGAAGAAGGTAAATACAGACAACTAGAGGCTGCGAATACGCAAGACTTTAGTCTTTTGTTGGTTGTCTATTTTGATATTTTTGAAATTGTATATAATGTACATGACTATGTAAACGCGATAACCATACAAGAATAGCTCTAGTAATCTGAGTAGCTTAGTAGATGAATGATAGTTTGATAGTTTTAATGCTTCCGATCACTAACGAAACTTAACTAAGTTATGAAATGTGAAAGCTAAGAAGAGAATCGCTCGCAGACTCTGATAAAATGAAAAGAGAAACCGGTGAGACTTAGTGAGATAGTGAATGTTTGTGAAATTGTTTAAGAAAAGTTTTATTACTTTCAAAAACCCCTCTCAATCCGAGGTTCAAATCATGAGATAGATTTGTGGAATTGTGAACATTTTTCTAAAATTTCTTAATCCGAGACCCGATCCTTGTTTCACAAATGATTTTGCTACTCTTTTGTACTCATCTAAGGCTATAGAAAATAAGGTATCACAATTTTGGTATCAGAGCAGTGGTTCTAGCAATGGAATTATCTTCTTAGAGATAAAGGTTAAGTCAGAGCAAGAGGTTCTGACTATAGATTGTATTCTCTACTTAAGTTGATAGTATTTGTGATCTCTTGTTAGTACTATTGTAACAGGGAGTTACAGATAGCAAAGGAATCTAAGTAGTTAGACCACCCCTGTCTATTAATCAACCTATTGAATGAAGGGGTAAAGGCCTATATAGAGGAAGAGGCTCCACTTGACAGGGGTGTTAGGAATGCCTAGTCCCAGTAGGGATACCTCTATTGATAATAGAGACGATAAGACCCTAAGGATATAAGATGAAGCACATGATTCAGATTCTAATGCTAACTCTTGGGCTCTTGATTTGAGTTAGAATATAACACATATTTTTCCTATGTTATAAGAACACATAGAGGGGCTATACTAAGAAGCTGGTACTGCTTATGTTTCCCTATGAGGACAGTATCTAGCATTTCTGGGCAATATAATATATCATATTGGGATTAAGGTACGTATGAGCTATCGATACCTAGTGACAAATGGTATGATACTAGCACTGATGCCCCGAATCTTATTGGAACTTCGTGGTTAAGCATGCTCAGGCCAGAGAAATCCTAGGATGGGTGACCCCCTGGGAAGTACCTTAGAAACTTCAAATCTTTTGATTAAAGGTTTGGAATCATGATTAAAGGATCTTAGATGACCTGAGGAATGACTAGATACATGGAGATGATAAAGTAAGTGTTAATCTTTAATCTGAACCATTTTTGTTGCAGTGAGTACTGCCCAGAAAAGTTCATGTGATGGGGTTATGGAAACTTGAGGCATAGTGATTATTTTAAGGTTTCTCCGTGCTAAGTAGTGATCCTTAGTAACCCGTGGAGTTAAAGGTATATAGGTATGATAGGTGATGATACATAATGAGTAGTGATTATACCGTATATCTATCCTAGAGGATCCAATTTAGTGATACTGAAGGTTGAGGATAGGTGTGGATCAGATCTAAGCTTAAATAGTGCTTAGGTCAAAATGAGAATTATGTTGCACTGTGGTTTTATTTCATGATAGAAGTTTGAACCTTGTGAACCTTATAGATAATATTGAACCTTTAGTGATGTTTTAAGGATATTACCCAAAAAATGTGAAGGTTAGAATAGGTGCTATTAATTTTGATTCTTAGCATACCTATTGGGTATAATTAAGGAAACCTGATTTTCCTAACTCAGTTGATGTTGAGGTTCTAGGAGTAGAATCATAACCTGAGAATGAAATGCAATAGTTGAGTGGACTCTCTAGGAAGTTGAGATGGCTTGAGTGGCTTGAGGTACTAGAAAGTAGTACATCAATGTGTATGAGGTTTTTGGAGGTTGCTAAATGCTAATATAGCATAGGGAAAGATCTTAATTATAGAATATTCCCTTAGAGTTATGATTATGCCTGGAGTTGGACCGATATTGAAAGTCTATACCGAATGACCCCAGATAAGATGGCAAAATTAGAGAGAGCACATTACAAAACTGCTAGAAAGGAGGGACCTTATGAGATATGGATTCTCGTTACATGTTACTTCCATTTAGAGGCGACCAACTGGACAGAGCTACCTATGGAGGATTCTGATCTGAAAGGGCTACTTACAGGGAGTTCTAATCGGAAAGGGCTACCTATGGGGAGATCTGATTGGAATGGGCCACCTACGGAGGGGCTAACTAGGTGTATGGGCGCCTGTGTAAAGTAGTGAGTGCAATATCATAGTGTGAAGCCACCATGACATCGAACCATAGTGTGTAGCCGCTGTGACAACAAACTGTGGAGTGAAGCCGCCGTGACGTTGAAACTGTAAAGTAGAGCTACGGGATTGTTGACTCTCAATAGTGGTGCATTGTAATGAGTCTTCCATCGAATGGGTTCCTTAAGAGAAAAAGAGGGGTATGTGACCCAACGAATTGCCATGGGGTACTCCAGTATCGGATGATCAAAGAGATTAATAAAGAACATGCTCAACGGTATAAAGGAAAGGAACTCTTACTCTCATATTTTATGTGATGGTTCTATATGTATGTGTTTACCATCGAGTATATTCGTGTTATGAATATACGGTAGGAAGTAAGACCTATTGGGCCAGTGAGTCCTTAGGCAGTCATACCTGACGAGTGGAGGCCTAAGGTTGTAAGTCCCATAAATGCCTATGGCATAGGGGTGATTCCCTTGGCAGTAAGACCTAATAAGCATTCAATGTATATGGGATAGTAGCTCAAGGCCAATTTTACGGGAGTGGACGTCCAGGTCATGGAGATTTTTATTATGCGGGAGTTGTCGCCAGGGGCCTATTTTGCACAGGTGGACACTCGGGGCCATGAAAACTTCTGTGATGCACAAGTGGAATCCTGGGGCCTATTGCGGGGGTGAATACTTGGGGCCATACTAGTGGTTGCCATTTTGCTATATGCTAATGTGCCAAATGCTCATGTGATGATTGATGTGAAGATGGTTTGTGTACCATGCTTCTTGAACATTACATAAGAATGTGAATAAGTTGGGTGCAAGAGAAGGAGCCTGGAATAAGTTCAAAGAACCTAATAAACTATATGTTCTAGGTAGTTAGACTCGATGAGTAGCTAACTTAAGGGTACCAGGGTTAGTCAAGCGTAGCTTACGTGGCGAATGTCGTGTGCTCGATACTTGGAGAGGTCTCATTTGAGGGATAATAGGAGTGACTATTATATAAGCTTTCCTTCTGAGCCCAGTGGGGGGTAAGGTTGGGCCGGACTCCCGTGCGGCTGTAGCAGGTCTAGTGGGAGTAATTCCTGTACGGCTGCAGTGGGCCTAGTGGGAGGGCCATTACATAAGCTTGCCGCATTCAGTCCTAGTAAGTCAGGGGGTGTGGGCCAGACTTCTATGCGGCTGCAGGGGGCGCCCAGTGAGGGTAGCTCTGTAATAGGCCTAATGAGAGGACTGTTATTCATCAAAGATGATAGAATAACTGTCCTAAGGCCATAAGACCTAATCGGTTAGTAAATCCTTAGGCTGGCAGAATGTGAGATGTGTTGAGAATGCAGCCGAATAGAGGCTCAAGGAAATAAGACCTAAGGTGCCAGTTTGCATCAGACATTGTCCCTGGGCGATAAGACCTATTTGTCTAGCACTGTGGTTGTTATCTAGTGCGATAACATTGGACTTATGTGTCTAGAGAATATATTGAGACTAGCAGAAAATTCAGACTGTACCAGGTTGTAGCTGGGGCAGTAAACCCTAAGATGCCGAAGGCATGGGGAAATCCCCTAGGCAGTAAGGTTAGAATATCCAACGCTATGATAGAATGAGCCGTAAGGATTGATGTGGATACAGTGTTATTCGGGAGAGTCCCGAAGAGGCTAGAAGGCCTAGTATGTATATAGTGATCCGGGAGAGAATCCTGAAGAGGTAGTAAGGCCTGAGAAACCAAGCATTGTAAGAATAGACCAAACGGTCTTGATATTTAATGCTACGTACCAGGAACAGAATGAATGAAAGTGCTGCATAGTAAGTGCAGAATACTATTTGAGATTTTGAGTTAAGAATATAAATAGTGAGTTGCATGCTCTATGAGCTTACAAATGAAAGAACTAGAATGGGGGAAAGATAGACTAAATGTCTAAATATGGTTCTCTGAGGTACAGATAGTACCATATGCTGTCAAAATTTTGAGGACGAAATTTATTGAACGGGGGGAGAGCTATAATATCCTAAATTTTGGGACAGAGGCTTGAGATTAAGCCTGGATCAAGAGGACTGCTAAACCCTGGTTTAGCAAGTGTCCCTGTGAGGCACGAGTAAATTCCCTAAAATTTATTTATACCCTTGGGGGTATTAAAGAGTATTGTAAGTGACAAAACAAAGCAATTGGAAGTCACACACAATATAGTAAAGTGGAACACAAAGTAGTGTTGCTACAGGTGAAATGTTCAGTGTGACAGTGGTGATTGTGTGACATTTTTCAATGAGTAATGATGTTGAAAAATTATGAAAATTTTCAGAGTGAAAGTACACTTATCAAGCTTTAATTTGATAGGTCATATAAGTCATTTGAAGCTGTACACAAAGAGAAATGAATTTTTGAATTTAACCTAGCAAAATTAACTATTTTCTGGGGTAGCGTCCAAAGATTAATATTATGGGAAGAGTGAACTTCAAATTGGCTAAAGTTTATATTTTTTTCTTAAAACTAGACTCAATAAAGGTCGTATAGCCTTTGAAACCACCCCAATTGGATATCTACACAATTAGATATGAATTTTCAAAGTGTGATGAAAATTCTGCCAAGTTTAGCATTATATGCGAAAGTATAATTTATGGACCAACCATAAGCTGACACATGGCAAGCCCTTTTTGAAAATTCATTTAAAATTCATCATCTCTTCTCTTCCTCTCATTTTTGTGCAAAAATATGAACTTAGAGAGAGAGAGCTTGAGAACGTGGAGAGCAACAAGCATACAAGAAGTGCTAGATTTCTCTGAAATTCGAGGTAAGAAGCTTGTAATCTTAAAGTTTAAACTTCCTAATCACTCTCTAACCTCCTCTAATCTCTTCTCCTCTATTAACTTCATGGACTCAAGGCTGCAATTCCAAGATAGGAGAGAGAGACAAAAAAAATTTTAGAGAGAGAAACTATAATACCTTATTTTCAATAGCCACGTATACATCAAATGTATAATTACACATAACCACCACACTCTTACATCAAATACAAATAGTAGTGTCTTACACTACGATTTTCACTTCACCTTCATATCTCCTCCGATGCATATCTTCTTGTACTCTTCACCTGTCTAAATGGTTGGTTGGGAGGAGTGAGATTCGAGAGAATATCAGTAGCAAACATTACCACTATGCATGTCAGATATATATGAATGCATGACATGCTTGCCTACACTATTTCATGCCAACATAATGACATACTGCATGCTCGATGTTATGACATACATATGGCCATTGCACAAATATAACAGAGCTTCAACCAATCATACATATTCCACACAAATAGGCAACGCAGTCACATAATCAATGCAAGACATATATATGACATACATGCAGAAAAGGTAAGTTAACTACCTCTCGGACTTTATGTCCTTCTCTTCTTGTCCCTCGATCCGCCAACCATTTCTTTTTCTTTGTCACTTCATGGCCCTAGGCAAGTGATAACATCATTAGAGCCATGAAAAGTGAATACTCAATGGCCCTATAGGCTTATTTTCAGCCTTGGAGTTCATTCCAATTATATTTTTGCCATTAAGTCTTAAATTTACATAAGACATAAAGCTGATAGATTTTTCACCAAATTTTGAAAAATCACAATTAATTCTATAGAACTCTAATTGAGGTGATTCAAAGCTCTATATGAATCCCTTTAAGTTTATCTTTATATAAAAATACTTTGGTATGACTATTATTGTCATAATTTTCCCAAAAATTCGGCAAACAAGCATTGTTCCAGATTTCATTCTAGAAATAGGGCACAAATTCAAAAATTCATATCTCCTAGAATACTTGTCAAAAAATTACAAAATACCCACCAAATTAAAGCTCTACATGTCTAATTTAAGCCTGAAAATTTTTGTGGACAAGATTTACCATATGAAACAGCTCGAACAACGTCACTGTTCAGACAGGGCAGAATCAACAACATGAACAACCCTATCTCATAAATTCCCAAATTCATACACAAGTAACCAAAAACCATGAACACTTGTATACCTACATAATTTTTCCTCTTAAAACCAATGGAAGAATCCAAATCATCAAATTTCTACTCCTTCCCCATGGAACAATACATGGCAGAATTTAGGATGCTCAGAAAAATTTGTTGTTTTCTCGTTTTCTCTTGCCTAATCACTTCCTTGCTACTCCTAATCAAATGATTATCTATTTAAATACTCGTTAGAAATCATTTAGCCATTAAAAAAACCTTTAAAATCAGACATGAACAGTACCCACTTCCAATTTACTCATCCAAACAACAAATCAATCGGTTAAAAAGGAAGCTTACGCTTACCTTTACTCGTTTCTACAAACGGTTCGGAATTCCGGCAACACTCCGGCCGGTGAGACGACACCAAACTCCTCCAAATGAGAATCTGAAACTATAGAAATAAAGCTCTCGATGAGTAGAAGAAGTTTCCTGAAGGGTACTTTGAGAGAGGACGCCGATTCGGTAGTGTTTCGGCGGCTCTAAGTTTTCTCTCTTCTCTCCATCCATTTTTGCTCAGCTCTTTCTCTCTCTCATTTTTTGTTCTTTTCTGCGTGAAAAATGAGGAGGAAGATGATGATTTAATGGATTAATGAGGTGTTAATTAACTTGCCACGTGTCTACTCCTGTTTGGCCCAAAAATCAAATTTTCGCACAAAATATCAAATTATGCAGATTTTTCATTAACTTTGAAAATTCATATCTAATTGTACAAATGTCCAATTGGGGTGGTTCCAAAGGCTATGTGACCCTCATTGACTTTAGTTTTAAATACAAATATAACCTTTAGCCAATTGGAATCTTACTTTTCCCAGAATTTCAATCTTTGGATGCTGCCCCAGAAAATAGTGAATTTTGCTGGGCTAATTTCAAAACTTTATTTCTCTTTGTGTACATATCCAAATGAATTATATGACCTATCAAATTAAATCTTGATAATTATACTTTCATTATGTAAAATTTCATGATTTATAGACATCATTTACTCATCGAAAAAGGTCACACAATCACCACTGCCATACTGAGAATTTCACCGATAGCAAAAGTACTTTGTGTTCCACTTTACTATATTATGTGTGACTTCTAATCGCTTCACTTTGTTATTCCCTGAGCTCTTTAATAACCCCAAGGATTTAAATAAATTTTTAGGGAATTTAAACATACCTCATAGGGACATTTGCTAAACCGGGACTTAGCAGTCCACTTGATCCAGGCTTAATCTTATGCCTCTAGTCCCAAAATTCAGGATATTACAGAAACTAGAAGAATCAAAGGTAAACTTCCAAAACTTGCTTCTTGTGCCTTTGTTGTGGCTTTTGTTGTTGTTGATGGCTTGGATTGGGATGTTTTGTGGAATATGGATGTTGAAAACCCTAAGGGGTCCTAATGCCCAAATTGCTTCTAATCATGTGTAGTGAATGTTTGAATAGCTAATCATTTGATTAAAAGTAGAAAGGAAGTGATTAAGTAAGAGAAAACAAGAAAACAACAAACTTGTTCTGAGAATCACAATTTTTTCCTGTGTTGTTTCCTGTAGGAGTAGGTATACAAGTATTCATGATTTTTGGATGCTTGTATATGAATTTGGGAATTTACTGTTATAGCTAGAATTTAATATTTTTATGTGAAACTAGAATGAAATATATTTACATAGAATTTAGAACCACTCAATTCAGAGTTTCCTAGAATTAATGGTAAATTTTAGAAGTTATGCCTGAATTCTGGGAAGGAATTTGAAACAGTGGTTTTTAAAGAATTTCTAGGAAGTATTGGTCTATATTGGGAACATCTAACTATTTTCCTTAAATGTACATTGAAAGAGTTTCTTTTAGGGTTTAGAATAAGTTGAATTGGATTTTTGTAGAATTAATTAAGAATTTCCAAAGTTGATTGAAAAATCTACCAGTTTTTGGAAAACAGTGAAATTGCACTGTACAGAATTGTATTATGCAGAAACTGTTATAACTGCTTTAGATAACCAACAAAGTTTGATTTAAAGGAAGTAATAGTGCAAGTAATAACCAGTTACTTGTAACTCTAATTTTGATAGAAACTAGAACTTTCCCGAGCTCAAAGAAACAGTTGGATATTGCTCAATGGAAACGACCAGGTAGTAACTTGTCTTTCATATATTATATCATGCATGGTGTATTCTATGGATTCATTACAAGATGTCTAACATATTTTGGTTATGCAGAGTGATTGCCCGGGGCCTATTGCACGGGTGGACGCTCGGGCCAATAGCGTTCTATGATGCACGAGTGGATCCTAGGGCCTATTGCGCGGGTATCCCTCGGGCCCTTTAACATGCCTAGTGCTATGGTTGTTTATTATGAACTGCATGTGATGCACTGAATGTTGTTGTGATAGTTCTGTTGTATGATATCTATATAGCATGCTTTGTGATGATATATATGTATGATTGGCATTGTGTTACTATTGAGATTCTTTTTAATCTCACTCTTTTTCATAAACCATCTACAATACAGGGAGACAGCTTGAGGGGTAAGAAGAAGGTAAATATAGACAACTAGAGGTTGCGAATACACAAGACTTTAGTCTTTTGTTGGTTGTCTATTTTGATATTTTTGGAATTGTATATAATGTACATGACTATGTAAACACGACAACCGTACAAGAATAGCTCTAGTAATCTGAGTAGCTCAGTAGATGAATGATAGTTTGATAGTTTTAATGCTTCTGATTGCTAACGAAACTTAACTAAGGTATGAAATGTGAAAGCTAAGCAGAGAATCGCTCGCAGGCTCTGATAAAATGAAAAGAGAAACTGGTGAGACTTAGTGAGATAGTGAATGTTTGTGAAATTGTTTAAGAAAATTTTTATTACTCCCAAAAACCATTCTCAATCCCAGGTTCAAATCCTGAGATAGATTTATGGAATTGTGGACATTTTTCTAAAATTTATTAATCTGAGACCCGATCCTGGTTTCACCAATGATTTTGCTACTCTTTTGTACTCATCTGAGACTATAGGAAATGAGGTAACACAAGCAAACTTTTGATGTAGGGGAAACCTAAACAAGGAATGTATCAAATGGTGGAAAGAAAGCTTGAACATGATGAGCATGATTATCAACCCTAAATCTTGATGGCTACTAGACAAGTAACATCAAACTCTAAATTTCTTAGATTACATCATGTCTTAGGTCATCCTAGTATCAAAGTCATGAAACAAGTCATGAATAAATGTAGTTACAAGTTTCCTATCAATAAAAATTTAAACAAGTTTCCTATCAATAAAAATTTAGTGTGTGAAGAATGTCAATCAGGAAAATCTAAGTTGTTGCCATTCTCACTATTTAAATCCTATGCTAAGGCACCACTTGAATTGATTTATACGGATTTATGGGGACCGACCCCAATACTATCCACTAGAGGTCATCATTTTTACATATACTTTCTAGATGATTTCAGTGATATACCTGGCTTTATCCTCTTAAGCATAAAAGTGAAGCAGTAATTGCATTTTAAGGCATTTGTTGAAAACCAATTTAATTTAAAGATCAAGTCTATACAGTGTGATAATGGTACAGAATTTAAGCCATTTCTTCCAATCACACAAGAGGCTGGAATTAATGTTCGATACACTTGTCCTTACATGTTGGCATAGAATGGATGAGCAGAGAGAAAGCACCATCATATAGTAGAAACTGGTTTGACTCTATTAGCACATGCCCATATGCCTTTAATTCACTGGGTTGATACTTTTCAAATGGCTATATTTTTAATTAACAAGTTGCCTACACAGGTTATTGATGGAGACACTCCCCTGTTTAGACTTTATAAAACAGAACCAAACTATGTAGCTTTGCAGCCTTTTGCCTGTGCACGTTATTCCTGCTTGAAGCCATACAACACGCATAAATTCCAGTTTTATAGCCAAAAGTATGTTTATCTTGGTGTTGCATCACAACAGAAGGGGCATAAGTGTTTAAGTAAGTCAGGAAAGGTTTTTATCTCTTGTCATGTAGTTTTTTACTCTTTGAATTTTCCATTTGCTTTAGGTTTCAAGCATCGCAAGAATTCTTCTTTTAGCTCAAAAAGTTTAGTACCTCTCATCATTCAGTCTCCCTAAGGTTATTTGTAGCCCACAGATACAATCATCAATCCTGTTGATCAAAGCACAAACCAAAATTCTAGAGTCATTATTGATGATTAAAGTTTAACTTCTTCGTAAAACAATAGTGCTCAATAATCAGAAAGTGATACTGAAACCAAGTTGAGTAATATATCTACTTCAGTAAAACCCATCTCCTCCAATTTGCCACCAAGGCCTATTAATCAACATCTAATGGTTACTCGAGCTAAAGACGGTATTTCCTAGCCTAAATACCCTTATGTTGGGTTTTTACAAGTAGAAGATAGTGTAACCTTAGTAAAAAGCTCCAAACCTGATACTGTAAGAGAAGCATTGTCTTCTCCTCTCTAGTGTCATGCTATGGAAGAGGAATATGAAGCCTTGATACGAAATAAAACCTGGGTTTTGGTTTTGTTTCAAAATTAAAAGCTAATTAAGTTTAAGAATGATGGCTCGATTTTGAAACATAAAGCGAGGTTGGTCGTAAAAGGGTTTAGACAGACACTTGGAGTGGATTTTAGTAAAATATTTAGTCCAGTTGTTAAATCAACAACAATTCGGGTGATTTTAACGATGGCAGTAATGTTCAAGTAGGAGATTAGGCAACTAGATGTCAATAATGCCTTCCTCAATGGCTTTCTCCAAGAAGATGTCTACATGCGACAACCCGATGGTTTTATTGATCATAGGTATCCTACTTATGTTTGCAGATTGATTAAAGCTAGTTATGGCTTGTGGCAAGCTCTGAGAGCTTGGTTTGATCGTTCATAGATGACTCTCATCAACTGGGGTTTTCAAAATTCCAAGAGTGATATATCACTCTTTATGCTTAGAACATATAATCTTGTTGTCTTTGTCCTAATCTACGTTGATGATATATTGGTAATTGGAAGCAATACTGAGTAGGTGAATGACTTTGTGACAAAGTTGAATATGATTTTCTCGTTGAAAGACTTAGGACCACTATATTACATTTTTGGTTTAGAGCTGTATCGTAATAGTCAGGGTATTTATCTTAACCAGGCAAAATATATGCTTGACTTCAAAAATTTGGCATGAGTGATTGTGCCCTTATTTCGACTCCAATAGTTACTAAGAAACATATTTCTTCAGAAGAAGGTGAACTTATGAATAATCCTACTAAGTTTCGACAAGCCATTGGTTCATTGCAATATCTAATCACAACTCGTCTAGATATTTCTTATGCAGTAAAGAAACTTAGTCAATTTATATTACAACCTAGAATTAGGCATTATCAAGCTGTGAAACGTATCTTCAGATATCTCAAAGGCTCTTATAGTTTATGTTTACACATCAAACCATGCAACTCCTTTTAGTTATTTGCTTATACTGATGCTAATTGGGCAACTAATATAGATGATAGACGATCTGCAGCTGGTATGTGTATATTTTTGGGAAATAATCTTATTTCTTGGGCATCCAAGAAACAAAAGGTTGTGCCCAGGTCTAATGTAGAGTCTAAATATAGATCCCTTTTTTACGGATCAGTAAAGATGCAGTGGCTTGATTTGTTATTGATTGAAGTAGGATTATTCTTAAAAAGACCATATGTGATTTGGTGTGAGAATCTGAGTGCAAGAGCTATGGCAGCAAATCTTGTTCAATATGCCAGGAGTAAACACATAGAAATTGATGTGCATTTTATTCGAGATTTGGTTTCATCAGGTTTTATTGATATCAGATATATACCTTTAACTCATCAGATTGCTAATTGCTTTACAAAAGCATTGTCACAGTCTCAATTTCAATTCTTCAAAGGCAAATTCAGGCTAGCTATCACTCCTTCTCGATTGAGAGGGGATGTTAGAACCTGATTATATTTATGAAAATTATAATTAGTTGTAGCTATTTGTGTATGAATTGTACAGGCTGTATAGAATATTTTTTGTTAGGCTGCTCTGCATACATGTAAGTTGATTATAGGTATAGATATTCTTTCACAATTGTGTTGTTCTAGAATAATGTATTGAGGATATATAAATACATGACCTGGGCATTATTTTATAGTGCTCAAAATATTCATTCCTATTATAATCTGTCTATTATGGAGAAGGAGGAAGTTTCTATAATTGTAAAGAGTATTATGGTGGGTGATGATGGCAGAGAAATCACTACAAGAATTTAAGTGTTTAAGGATGTTGCTGCTAATACTCTTTGCGAGCATGGTTCTTCTACATTAACGCTCTCTTCATTTATTTCTAGAATGGAAAATTACAAAATAGTTATATCCTTTGACAAGTATGGATTATCAAATAAATAACAAGTCAACCTCGCACGTACGTAGGTCTTATAAATCGATCTCAAAGTGGGAACGTATCCCAGAATATAATAAACTATCCGTGGTATGTGGAAGGTTATTGTTGTATATTTCATCTTACAACATTAATTTACTTTGATTAAGTAACACAGGTTTTTTGTTTTAATTATCAGAAATTGTTCTAGTAATTAATTTTAGTTTATATGATTTTTGTCTTCTGAAACAAATTCTCAAATTCTCAAAAGAAAAGGTGAAAAAAACCGACTTTCAGTTTTGAGCATTGTTATGAAACCTAGATTAGCCTGACCAGTTAGGATAGGGAATAGCCAAACCAAGCCTTTAATTGGTCTAGGTAAGGCACTGACTCTGGATCACATGACTCGGCTGACTCGGTGTGATTCAAAGGGCGAGTCGCTTGAGTTAAAATTTTTTGCCTCCCATTTAGATGAAAAATCATTTCATTCATTTTTCATTAAAAAAGAAAAATCAATATTGAGTTCTTTATAGTTACTCTTTGTCTTCCCTTCTTGTCATCTCTTCCTTTTCACTACATTCTCATTGTTCTCTCTAACCTCTCCCTCTCCCCTCGTTAGTGACGTCGGTTGCAAGGTCAGAGCTTAGGGGTTAGCCAACTTCGAGTTCATCAGTGAGGCATGACAATGACCTTTTTGTTCTTGTTGACCAATGCAATTTAAAGACGTGGGTTTGTTATCGTTTCAGGCTCTCTGAGCCTTAATATCATTACTTCCTTAACGACTTGCTTGAAAGGTCAGAGCTTTAGGCTCGATTGCTGCTACTCATGGTAGTTTTGTTGCAGTTGTTGGCAGAGATGAAAGGTTTAGTTACCGGTGGTATTGGTGGTAAAGCTCAGTATTCCTTACTCTGTTCTTCAAATTTACGGTTTGATTTCTATATTCCTCCGCCTTTATTTCTATTCTCTGGTTTCATTGATTTCATTGTATTGATTTGCTTCAAAATCAAATGTGAATGGCTGATGCGTTTTTTTTTGTCTTGATGGTTTGGTTGGTTTTTTGTTTCATTATAGCTCTGATAGTGATTATTAATCAACTGGGTGCTTTTGGTTTGCAAATTAAAAGGGTTTATTTGCTATTTGGTTTGGTTTTGGTTTGTTAATAGAGGGAATTAATTGTTGGACTTTAGGCCTATAATACCTTATTTCCAATAGCCCCATATGAGTACAAATGAGTAATGAAATCAATTATAGAACTAGGATTCGAACCCGGACTACCCAACTTTTGAAAATGTTTACAAATCCCCAATCTCAACTCAAGAGTTGAACCTAGGATTGAAAGGGTTTTTCAGAGGGTAAAAAAAATTTTCAATATTTTCTATGAGTTTCACCACGTCACTAAGTCTTATCGGCTCTTAGCTTCATCATATCAGAGTATGTGAGCGATTCTCTGCTTAAGTCTAACGTTTCATACTTTAGTCATAGTTTCTTTTACATCCGGAAGTGTTAACCCAATATAGATTACTATCCATTTACTAGGCTACCGGCATTACTAGTTCTTCCACTATACTATCGCCAAGGTTACAAGGTTATACACACCTTATATAGATCAAAATATCCAAAATACTAGAAATAGACAACCAACATAGAAAATACATTCTACATCATCATCCTCTAGCTATCCGCGCTTACCCTCTTCCCCTTTAAGCTACCAGCCTGTATTGTAAATTCGTTTATACAAAAAGGGTAAGATTCAAAAGAATCTCAGTAGTAACAGATAGTCAATCATATAGATACTGTTAGAGCAAGTTTTTCACCTAAGAGGGGGGTAAATTGGGTGATAACAAATATAAATAGATACTTAAATTAAATTATAAAGCTTTAAATCATAGTTATAAAAAGGAAGAGATATCACCGAAGTTCACACAGGGGTTTATACTGGTTCGGTCTCAACCACTTGACCTACGTCCAGTCCTCAGAAATTCTTCTGAGCTTTTCACTATATCTTCCAAGATTCAGTGGGTTCTTGGTACCATAGTACAACAGCAAGTTCCTCTCTTTGGACACTCGCTCCCCCTTACACAAGGTAATCTCAAATCCCAACTTAAGATTCCTCAACCTTAAGTTATAACTGCCAGAAATAAAGCATGTATGACTGACTAATCTCTCTCACAGAGTATATAGATGAAAACTGAAGTGCAGATGAAGAGTTGATAAGAGATGAAGCACTTATGAATGTATTGTATGCAGTGTGTTCAAGCGTTGTTCATCGTATTTTCATTTTTCGAATGGCTGGACATATATATCAAAGGCTTTGAAGACCGTTGTAAATTTCTCCGTTGATTCATAGTGCTTCTTACAGATGCAACAGTATTTGTTTTCTGTTATTTATAAATTTCGCTGCCGCCCAAGATTAGTTACCATTCGAGTGGTGTGTTCAGTTGCTTGTCATGTGAGTGGTAGTGGAGTACACCTGTAATACACTCAGGAAAAATGACCGTTAGAAAATATTTGAATATCATCATAGTGAGAGTGATTTCTGAAAATCAAGAAACCATCAGAAGTGATCTTGCTTTCACTGGAGATGGATTTCAGCAATTGAGTAATTTTAATGAAATAATATGCCACATGATTTTGACAGTAATCTGGAATAACTAGCAATGATAATTACTATCAAAATATAACTAACAAAATCTGTTGATTTACGTGGAAGTGATTGCTAGTGAATCATAGTGACTGTCTAAGAGTGATACTGAGAAAATGAAGCATCACTGGAATGAATTTGATGTCACTTGAAGTGATTTGAAAAACCTTAAGATCTTCTGCAAGTGATAACAAACTCACTGGAAGTGAACATGAGTTTTCATATATCACTCGAGTAAATTTGGCATCACTGGAAGTGATTTTGTAAACAGTGATTTCTTCTTGCAGTGATTTTCAATCTACTGGAAGTGATTTGGCTAAAATAGTATATCACTCGAGTGATTCAAGATCACTGGAAGTGATTTTGCAAACAGTAAAATATTCTTGCAGTGATTTTCATTTCACTGGAAGAGATTTAGAAAATTTCAGGCATCACTCCAGTGATCTGGTAATCACTGGAAGTGATTTTCAAAGCAGTGATTTTTTCTTCCGGTGTTTTCAAATTCACTGGAAGTGATTCAGGAGAAATCACGTATCACTCGAGTGATTCAGGATCACTAGAAGTGAAATCTGGAACAGTGAAATTTTCTTGCAGTGATTTTTCATTTCACTGGAAGTGATCTAACGCATCACTCGAGTGATATCGCAAATCACTCGAGTGATCTGGTATTTTTCATATCACTCGAGTGATTTTTAATGATCACTCGAGTGATCTTGATAATCACTCGAGTGATTACTTAAATCACTCGAGTGATCTTGCTTAGATCACTTTTTTCACTTCCTTTGCTGTTGTATTTGTTTTAATCAAATCCAGGGACTTCCAAAACATGATTTGTTATCATCAAAACATGAAATCTAACATTCTCCCCCTTTTTGATAATGACAAAACATATTATATGATCATATTCAAAATTTGATTTTCTAAAACTTTTACTTGATCTTTTTCAACAGCTTATCCACGGCAAAGGACTAAAAATTTTGTTTCAAAAATTGAGAGTTTTTGACTTCATATAGAAAATAAAAAATATTAGTTCAAGGTTTAAAAAACCGTTATAACCAGAATTGAAACATACACATGTGAAGCATAACTTTTTGCTTTCCATGAGATCATATTGATAGCTGTAATCACAAATACAATTACATTAAGACTATATTCTCATTAGATTAGAATCTTTGAACAAGTACATGGTCAGCTCAGAAAGTATACTGAAACTACACAAACTGCACTACATGACAATAAACAGAATACTACATACTACATAAAACACATATGATCATATCAGTTCTTCTCCCCCTTTTTGACATCATCGAAAGGAGACGCAGAAGGCATAGATGCCTGAGTAGATGAAGAGGCAAAGAAGGAGATAGGTGGAACATATGGAATGAGTGAGAGCTAGGCAGGAGAATGGAAAGAAAAGGTTGTAGAAGAGGGCTCAATAGGAGTGGTAGAAGTGGAATGAGTAGGTCCTATAATCTCTATAGTAGCATCCTCAACTACTATCTCCTCAGTATGAGAACTGGAAGAGGTGTGATGTGATGAAGATGATGGAGTCTGGACGATAGGATCAACCTGTGGAGGATCACCAACAATGATAGGGTCAGATATAAGGGATGTGGAAAGTACAAGAGGAGGAGTGTCTGAAGGAATGATAGAAGGGTCAGAAAGTGAAGGATCTGGAAGTGGAGGGTCTGATGTAAGAGGTACATGTGAGGTGGTTAGTGGTAAGTCAGGGAAAGGAATGTGAAGGTGAGACCTGAGTGTATCCTCAATCCTCTGGATCCTCTGTGTTTGATCTGCCTGGCTCTCAAAAAGTATATTGAATTTGTGATTCACTGCCTTTACTAACACTTTAACTTGGTAGTTGACTTGATCAATCAATTCAGTGTTAGATTTCTTCAACTGAGTGAGAGCAGACTGGATGGCATCCTGAATATATGTCTGAAGAGCAGCCTGAGTGAAAGAGGAACCATGAGATACTGCTCTCGAAGAATGAGCCTCATCCATCTTGGAAGGTGAAGGATCCATCTTCTTAGCATGATGATCTCTCTGGCTTGCCTCAGGAGGTGGTGAAGGATGTCTCTGAGTCTGTGAAGAAGCTCCAGCTGGAATAGTGATTCCCATCCGTGTGAGGTGAATCTTCCCAAACTTAGGAATCCTCACTATGTCCCCCTCATTCGTCAAGTGCCAAATGTTGTGCATAAAGAGAATATAAGACACAAGCTGAGGATAGGGAATTGTAGTAGACTTGGAGGAGTGAAACCTGAACCTCTTCATTTCTTGAAAAATAAGCTCACCCACATTTCTTCTTTCTCTTATCATAAGAGATGCCATCATTTGAAGGTCCTTCCCCGTGATATGAGTGAAGTTCTTTTCCTTGTTAACCATGCTACGGGAATAAATGTAAAATAAGGCTCTCTGGTCATTGGTTAGAGCTGCTGGGGAAGTGGGTAGAGGCACACCAGGCTGTCCCGGTCTAAAAATGTCAACCAGCTCATAAATATGAAAGACTCGGGGAGGATTCATAGGAACATCCTCTATGCCTATGCCTAAGTAAGTGTTTATAAGATCTTCAGACAATAGGACTTTTAGATCACTCACAATTGTTTCAATCATTTCAACAATAATGTCTCCATGGTTATCTTTCACATCAGCAATCTTCATGTTACAGTAAAAATGCTTACCGACCAAAGGGTTGTAAGACATTCTTAATCTCAACCATGGTTCATACTGCTTCAAATAAGGACTCAAGTCTATGTGAAATTTCTTTTTCATCTCGGCCAAATCTACCCAGACAACAGGACAGAAATCTCTTTTGAAAAAATGGGAAGCAAACACAATGGAATTCAAAATTCTGAGATTCCCCGTGTTAAACCCAGGAGGAGGATCAAGGATTTCGGGGGATTCCTCAACCAAGGACTCAGAATGATACCTACTACCAGAAGCTTGAGATACATACCCGTGACTTCTGGGGAACAGAGGCAGTTAGAATATTGACAGCACGTGTAATCTTAGTCTGTAATGTAGAGTCTTGAATGTCTGCTTCTCGTTGTTTCTCTTTCCCTTTACCTTTAGAGCTTGTATGTGACCGTGTAATCATCCCAGTGGGTTCTTCGATGCGAATGCCTTTGGGTTTTTGAAAGGTCTGATCGGGTTTTTGTACAGATGATGTTTTCAGCTTCTTAGACGGTGGAGAGGATGGAGGTGATTGACCGGATCTTTTGGTTCTCGCCATTATTGAATGAGAGAAGAATCTTAGGGTTCTGTCGGAGATTTTATAGAGAGAAATGGGTGCAATTAGGAAGATCTGACGAAATGAGATTAATCGATGAAGCAGAGAGTGAAGATTGAGTTTTGAGGATTTGGGTTTCTGGGTTCAAGAGATTTCAGAGAGTTTGAGAGTGATTATGCGAGTGAGAGTGAACTTAGAGAGTGAAATAAACAGTCGCGGGAGGAAAAAGACGATATAACCAGATTTTTAACATTCACTAGAGTGATTTTGGTTTTCACTCGAGTGAAGTATAAAAATCACTCGAGTGAAGTCCAAAATTACTTCATAGAAGCTAAAACCACGCTGTAACTGCTCGACTATTGATTAAAAGTACTCAAGTGACTTACCTGTGGTTATATTATCAGTCTAATTACTTGATTTACCTGTGGTTGCAATATTTCACTGTTCACTCACTTGAGTTGGTCTTTATCATCACCCGAGTGTTTTCCTCTCTGTTTATCTCTGTTATTTGAAGATATTACAGAGCATCCTGCAAAACAACTTTATAGATACTTCGATGCTTAAGTTAGTTATGGGATCATCAAAACATTATGAAATCAAAGACTAAACAACTTACAATTCATTGGGATTTACCATTCCCAATTCCCTTCGTGTGACATGAATTGTTCTCGGGCAAGAGGTTTGGTGAAAATATCATCTAATTGCAAATGTGTAGGTATGAATAACACCTTGACATCCTTTTTCTGAATATGATCTCTAATAAAATGATGTCTCACATCAATATGCTTGGTTCTTGAATGTTGTACAGGATTTTTCACCAAACTTATTGTACTGGTGTTGTCACAGTAGATGAGAATTTCTTTAAGATATATGCCAAGATCCTGAAGTTGCTGTTTTAGCCATAGTACTTGTACACAACAGCTTAAGGCTGCTATATATTCTGCTTCCGTTGAAGATAATGATACTGTAGTTTGTTTCTTACTAAACCAAGAAACAACTGCACCTCCAAGGAATTGACATTGCCCACTTGTGCTCTTCCTATCTGTTTTGTAACCACCATGATCAGAATCAGAATAGGCAACTAGATATTCGTTACCTCTTTTGGGATACCATATACCCAATTCTTTTGTGTCTGCCAGATACCTGAAAATTCTTTTCACTAATTCAGCATGTGATACTTTGGGACATGACTGAAATCTCGCACATAAACCAACAATGAACTGAATATCAGGTCTGCTGGCTGTGAGGTAGAGTAATGATCCAATCATTCCTCGATATTGAGTTATATTGAAAACAACTCCTTTTTCATCAGCATCCATAAGAACCGTTGAACTCATAGGTGTGTCTGCACCATTATCTTCATCCAATCCAAACTTCTTGAGCAATTCTTTTAGGTATTTAGTCTGTGATATAAATATTCCATTCTTTCTTTGTTTAATTTGTAAACCCAAAAAGAATGTCAATTCTCCTATTACTTGATCTAGAGGATGACTCTTGATATATTTCCAGGCTCGAGCTTGTTCTGGTTGACTTAATTCATTTTCTTTTTCAATATTATCAACCTCAGGATTGGGAGAGTTAACAGAAGATTGGTTATTAGTTATCTCATGTTAAGGCTTTTACTAAAGGACACATATTCATCGAATACAACATGAATTGATTCTTCTATTACACATGTTCGCTTATTAAAAACTCTATAAGCTTTACTTTGATTTGAATAGCCTAAGAAAAGTCCCTCATCAGCCTTAGAATCAAACTTTCCAAGATTATCTTTACCATTGTTATGAATAAAACACTTACAACCAAATATGTGTAGATGAATGAGGTTTGGCTTCTGTCCCTTGTAGAGTCCGTATGGTGTCTTTCCAAGTTTGGTTTTGACATACGCCCTATTTGAGATGTAGCATACAGTGCTCATAGCGTCTGCCCAGAAGACTTGAGACACATTTTTTTCGTTGAGCATTGCTCTAGCCATTTCTGTAAGAACTATATTCTTTCTTTCCACGACTCCATTTTGTTGTGGAGTTCTTGGTGCTAAAAAATTGTGATCGTTGCCATTTGTATCACAATATTCTGCGAATGCTTGATTATCAAATTCTCCACCATGATCTGTCTGGATACCTATAATCAACATACCTTTCTCATTTTGTACTTTCTTGGCAAAGGCAATAAATTTACTAAAAGTTTCATCTTTGGATGACTAAAATATGTTCCAGGTAAATCTGGAGAAATCATCAATAATAACAAATGTGTACAAATTTCCACCCAGACTCTTAACTCTGACTGGATCAATCAGATCCATATGCAATAATTGAAGTGGTCTGTTAGTGGTAATTTCATTTTTCGATTTAAAGGAAGATTTTGTTTGCTTTCCTCTTTGACAGGCATCACAAATTAAATCATTCTTGAAATTTACATTAAGTAAACCAATTACCAAATCTTTTCTAAGTAATTTACCTAATTGATGTATATTTACATGGGCAAGACGCTTATGCCATAGCCAACTCATAAGTGTTACTTAAAAGGCAATTTTTAGAAAAAATTTCATTCATATCAAGAGTATAGCAGTTACCTTCCCTTTTTGCTTTGAGTTTTAACTTCAAATTCTTCTTTTCAATTTGCAGATCCTTCTTGCTAACTATCAAACATTCTTCTGAGTCAAATTTTACCCAGTTGTCTTTATCTGTGCTTTGGCTCACACTTAATAGATTGTGACATAAGCCTTCAACATAATATACGTCTTTAACTTTATTCTTGACTTCCCCAAGTCCTGCTATCCTTCCGGTTTGATTTCTTCCAAATTTTACCTTACCACCTTCCTTTGGTATTAATGTGGTAAAATTCTTAGGATCACCAGTCATATGTCTAGAGCATCCAGTATCTATGTACCATTTTTTTGATTTGGATGCCCTGAAGCAAACCTACAGTTAAGGATAATTAAGTTTTAGGTACCCATATCTTTTTGGGTCCTTTTGGGTTGTACAGATAACTTCCTGATCATAAAACTTCTTAGGTACCCATTTATAGGTTCCTATAATTGGTTTCTTTTTATGAAAACATGAAGAAGTGTAGTGACCTTTTCTATTACAGTAATTACAATAAGTAAAAGGATTAGATGTGTGCACAGAACGTGTGAAATAACTTAAGTATAATTTACCTCCCGTCTTCTTCTTACCTTTTCTTTTGTCTAAATTTGGATCATATCCTATACCAGACTTATCATTCATAAGACGTTGCGCTTTTAGAATAACATTTAACATCTCACTTCCTTTTGTAAACTTTTCAAGTGTTTTGGTAAGATCAATATTTTTCTTCTCAAGAGACAAACACTTTTCGCAATTCTTACCTAAGGATTCATTAATTCTTTCTTCAAGAAATTTATTTTTCTTTTTACATGCAATCAATTCTTTAACAATCTTGACAAATTCAGAATGTAAAGCATCATATTCATTTTGTAATTCATCATAAGTAGGATCAGGATCACTTACCTCCTCGCCTGTTTCCTCTTGAGCAACCAGACATATATTAGCTATCTCTTCATTATCGCTTTCTTCATCTGAGGAGCTATCTCCCCATATTGCAGAAACAAATGCCTTCTTTCTATTGAATGATTTGACGTTTCTCTTTTCTCTATTTTTCTGTAATAGCTCCGAACATTCTGATTTGATATATCCATGTTTACCACATTTGTAGCAGATGATATCCTTGGCTTCTCTTCTGCCACTAGTTCCATTTTTTTGTGAATTTCTGAAACCTTGGCCTTTATAAAATTTCTTGAATCTTCTGATCATCAGGCCTATCTCATCATCGTTGAGCTCCTCGTCTTCTTCTTGGCTTTCTGCCTTAGTTTTTGTCACACTTAGTGCGAGACTTTTCTTTCTCCTGTCACCAACTTCCTCTAGCTCTCGTTTGAATTTTAGTTTGCTTTCATATTCGGAAAGACTTCCAAACAAAGAAGCTACAGATCGCATCGATTCTCCTTTAGCCTCCTCTATTGCTGTGACTTTGGCCTCCCATTCTTTAGAGAGTATGTTTAATATTTTTCATACTTGGATATTCTGATCATAGATTTTTCCAAGTGCTGCAAGTTGATTTACAAGATGAGTATATCTAAGTTCAAATTCAGCTATTGACTCACCTTCCTTCATGCGAAGTAGATTAAACTCTGTAATTAGAGTATTGATTCGATTTTCTTTTATTCCTCATGTTCCTTTATGAGCTACTTCCAAGGCTTGCCACATCTCTTTAGCAGTTTGAAGAGTACAGATTCTGAAGTATTCTTTTTTACTGAGTACACTCTGAATCATCAATATTGCTTTACTGTTGAGAGTCACGAGCTTTTTGTCATTGTCATCAAATTCTACTGGTGACTTAGGAACTTTTCAAGATTCTACAGTCTTTATAGGCACATAGTTTCCAGTTTCAATTACATCCCATAGTCCGTATTCTGTAGCCATCACGAATACACGGAACTTTGCTTTCCAGAAGGAAAAATGCTCACCACTGAAACCTGGTGGTCTAGTGATAAAGGCTCCATCAGGAAGAATTCCTTCACCCATGCTTGCCATCGAATCCTTCTAAGGTTGTTAAACCTGAACAAGAAAACCTGGTTCTGATACCAAATGTTAGAGCAAGCTTTTCACCCAAGAGGGGGGGTGAATTGGGTGATAACAAATATAAATAGATACTTAAATTAAATTATAAAGCTTTAAATCACAGTTATAAGAAGGAAGACATATCACCGAAGTTCACACAAGGGTTTATACTGGTTCGGTCTCAACCACTTGACCTACGTCCAGTCCTCAGAAATTCTTCTGAGCTTTTCACTATATCTTCCAAGATTCAGTGGGTTCTTGGTACCATAGTACAACAGCAAGTTCCTCTCTTTGGACACTCGCTCCCCCTTACACAAGGTAATCTCAAATCCCAACTTAAGTTATAACCTTAAGTGATATCGCAGATCACTCGAGTGATCTGGTATTTTTCATATCACTCGAGTGATTTTTAATGATCACTCGAGTGATCTTGATAATCACTCGAGTGATTACTTAAATCACTCGAGTGATCTTGCTCAGATCACTTTTCTCACTTCCTTTAATGTTGTATTTATTTTAATCAAATCCAGGGACTTCCAAAACATGATTTGTTATCATCAAAACATGAAATCCAAAAGATATAACATCACAAAGCATGCCACACAGTCATCGTATAATAGAATTATCACCACAACATTCAAAGCATAACATACAATTCATATGTCATTATAGCACTAGGTATATCACAAGGCCCTAAGTGTTACCCGTACAATAGGCCCTGGGCATCCACTCATGCATCACAGAATGTGCCAGAAAATTCATGATGAATCTACAAAACATAAAGTGTATCATATAACATATGAAAGATATAACTACTACCTGGTTGCTTTTATTGAGCGATATCCAATTGCTCCCCTAAGCTCGGGTAGGTCTTAGACTCTAGACAGCCGTCAAGCCCTATAATTAGAATTATGGATGATGAGTTATTACATAGTCCAATCCTCTTTGGTATAATGTAAGCTAATTTATTCTTAGTTTAGCTTGTTGGTTGTCATTTGAGTCACTTAGGTAGCCCTTGGAAGTCCCATAAGGTGGAGAAAGACCATATAAATCAACACCTCTTAGAAAATATAAAATTTGGATGGGTTTTAGATGTGGCTAAAGATGCCTAGCTGTGGCCAAAGACAGGTCAAAAAATTTTTTGGCCACGGCCAAGAACCTGGCCGTCCAGATTTCCCTTTCTTGATTCTTGGCCGAAATTTTAAAAATCATCAATAAATCCAAAAAAATATAAATGAGGTGGTTCTAAGTTATACGTGACCCTGTTTATGTCTACTTTTAGAGAAAAATATAGTCATGAGATAAATGTACACTCATCAATACAAAATTCTCTTTTATTAGACACTACTCTAGAATTTTTCAGTTTTACATGACCAAACTTAAAAAATGTGGAACTTCTAGCATACTAATCCAATTGACCATTATGATCTATCAAATTAAAGCTTGATAAGTCTACTTTTAAACTAAAAATTTTTACAAGATTTAGACGCTATTAAGTCACACAAAAACACCACACAAAATGACTGCCACGTAGGAACCTTAACAGGGTAGAAATTTACAAAGTTACAACTTGTGTCTCAATGATCTAAAATTCATAACCAAGGCTATTTCCACACAATTTTTTTGTATAGAACACAATAAGATGATCAAAATCATCAAAATCCTAAAGTTTTAGCTCCTTCCCTTCTGACCCAGTAGAACCATTAATTGACCAAAATTACCAAAACAGAATTTTGTCCCACAACTTGGTCCAATATCATCATAAATCATTAAATACATGATTAAATCTCAAAAATACCCCCTTGGACAAAAATTAATTGTACAAAACCCCCAACAAACCTCATCTAAATAACAAATCAATATGTTTCAAAAGGAAGCTCCGCTACCTCTACGTGTTTTAGTAGTCGGTTTGGAAATCCGGCAATACTTCGGCAAGTGAGATGGCTCCAATCACCTCCAAATGAAAATCTGAAACCATAGAAATGAAGCTTGAGATAAGTATAAGAAGGTTTGTGAAAGGTATTTTGAGAGAAAACACCGATTTGGTAGTGTTTCAGCTGATTGAAGTTCTTGAAAGTTACTATTCATGTTTTCTCTTTCCTCTACCATATCTTAACTTTTTTTTTCTGATCTAATCTGATTTTTCCCTTGTTTTAGGCCCATTTGACTGAAATATATTGTCTAAAAGGGTGTCTTGAAAGGTTAGTTCCATGTGTCAAAATTGTAATACCTTATTTCCAACCATTCTAAATGAGTACAAATGAGTAGTGAAATCAGTTGTGGAACCAAGATTTGAACTCGTACTACCCAACTTTAGAAAATTCTCACAAATTCCTACTCTCAACTCAGGATTTAAACCTCAGGTTGAGAGGGTTTTTCAGAGGCTATAAAACTTTTCACTTATTTACACAAGTTTCACTACGTCACCAATGTCTAGTTTCATTATATCAGAGCATGCGAGTAATTTTCTCTTCAATTCAATTAGAGTTATTCTCTGCTCATACTACATTCATTCATTTATATACATAAAACATATAGCCGCAAGACCATCAAAACATTTATATCAAATATAAAAATAGTGTCTTACACTACGATCTTCAATTCTTCTTCGTAATTCCTATTGCATTTCTCCATGCATTCTTCACCTGTACTCAATTTACCTATATGGTTGGGTAAGGAAGAGTGAGATTTGGAGAATCTCAGTAGTAAACAATACCACTATGCATGCAAGATATATATTTAATGCATGACATGCTTGCCTTTCATAAATTCATGCCAATATAATGACATCTTCATACTTAATGTTACAATATACTCATGGCCATCGTATAAACATAACAGAGTTTCAATTAATCAAACATGCTTAACACAATTAGACAAAGAAGTCACATAAAATAATGTAAAAACATACATATCATATACATGCAAGCTAGGTAAGTTTCACTACCTCTTGGACTTTGTGTCCTCCTCTTGGCTCACCATCTTTGATCCGGCTCGGGCACAATCATTTGGTCCTAAAATTCCCAAATATATAATAAATGAGTCATTACTCATCCATGTATTACTCCAAACCCATATTATTGGTTAACTTAGATCAAAATACTAAATTTACCAAAATGCCCTCGGAGACCCAGTTTATGCCCCTTTTGTACCCGATCTAACTATACCTCATCAAAAATTATGACCTGGCCTAATCCTACACAATTTTGCATGTAGAATCCATTTTTGACCTTGAGATTAGTCAAATTAAGGCTCAAATGATAAAAATGTACTTGACAACCCCTTACTTAGAGTTTTAAGGGTAGTTTGGTCATTTCACTTTCTAAGACTTTTCTCACTTCCTCTTCAACATGAACCCTACAAAATTTTCCTTCTAAACTCATTGGAACCATCAAATTGATGAAGTTCCAACTCTTTCCTCATGACACATACAGGGTAGCAATTTAGAGTTCTTAGAAAAGTTGTGTTGGTTTCTTGTTTTCTATTGCTTAATCACTTCCTTTCTACTTCTAATCACATGATTAGCTACTTAGACACTCATTAGAACTGCTTAAAGGGGATTTGAGCAATATTTCTCCATAGTTCAACTTCAGCCCAACAATTAGAAAACAAGAGAAACAACACCATATCCATCGATAATCACAAGAATAATAATCAATGCAGGAAAAATAAGCAAGTCTTGAAGTTTACCTCTTGATTCCTCTACTTCCTCTCTCTAAAATGTCAGCCTCCCTCTCTCTTCTCTTAGGATTTTGCCTCGAATTCATGAATTTAATGGAGTAGAAGAGATTAAGAGGGGTTATAGAGTGATTAGGAAGCATAAACTTCAAGATTACAAGTCTCCTACCTTGATTGATGGAAGCCCTAACCCTTCTCTTTGCTTCTTCATGTTCTCATCTAGCTCTCTCTCCCTCTTCTCCGTTCTGTTTGCACGAAAGAATGAGATGGAAAGGATAAAGGATGATGACTTAATGAGTCATTTAAAAGTGGCTCACATGTGGACATTTCCTATTGATCCAAATATCTCATTTTTGTTCAAATATTTCATTTTCCTTCCTCTTCTCTTTTTCCCCCAAAAATGAATGAGAAACGAGAGTATATAGATTACTCTCAAATTATCTCATTATGCCACCTTACAAGTGGTTGACTAAAGCCTTATGTTTTTTACTCTTTGACTTTCCTTGATAATAATTCACCAACACAGGCTAATTAATTACCAAGTAGTCATTTCCCTCTTTTTAATTCCCATTTAACTAAAATTATTGGGAATATTAGGGAAAAACAATTATTTCTTGTCTTATGGCAAAATTACCATTTTACCCTTATATTTTATGATTTATCAAAATAAATCATTTCTTGCTCCTTTCCTTTATTTTCCTCCCCATTTGACTAAATTAGGCAACATGAAAAGTGAAATATTGGCTACTTAATTTTATTAGTCAAATGACCATTTTGCCCTTACATTCATTCCATTTTCATACTTAATGCAAAACTGAGCAGAATTTTCATCAAACTTTGAAAATTCATATCTAATTGTGTAGATATCTAATTGGGGTGATTCCAAAGGCTATGCAACCCTTATTAAGTCTAGTTATAAGAAAAATATAAACTTTGGCTAATTGGAAGCTCATCATTCCAGAATTCTCATTTTTGGAAGATGACACTGAAAATCGTCAGTTTCACTGGACTAACTTCAAAAATACATATCTCTTTGTGTACAGCTCCAAATAACTCATATGACCAATCAAATTAAAGCTTGATAAGTCTAATTTAATTCTGGAAAGTTTCATATTTTTTTGGACATCATTTTTCCCTTGAAAGATTCTACACAAACATGACTGCCACACAAGGAATTTCACCGGTAGCAACACTACTTTGTGTGTGACTTCTAATTGCATTGTTTTGTCATTACCCGACCTCTTTAATTCACTATAATATTCCCTTTAATACCCTAAGGGTATAAAGGAATTTTGGGGAATACACTTATGCCTTACTAAGATAATTGCTAAATCGCGGTTTAGTAGTTCACTTAATCCAAGCTTAATCTCAAACCTCTTATCCCAAAATTTAGGATATTACAAAAGTCCTACAGTGACATGTTTCTGATATACCAATCAAATGATGACATGTGTTTCTAGCTTTAACTAAGTGGGTTCAACCATTTTCTTTTAGGCCTTTAGTTGTCCCACTTGTTAGGGAAAGTAGGGGTCTAATGATTTTCCCTCAGTCCTAGGATCGGTGTTCAAGAAAGTTAGTTGGGTGATCGGACCGGAGACTGATGGATTTCCCCTAACTTCTGTGCCACATTTCACCATCATATAATGCTAACACAAAAGGCCAAAAGGACACTTCATGATAAGGGACACTTGTAACCTCCTCACTCTTCCAACACAAAAGTGGCATTGTACTTTGTAATATTCAAGGGACATATGTCACTTTCTCAAGAACCCAATACAAAATCTAGTCATCTTAAGACATCATTACTTACTTTATTAAAGCTACTTTAAAAAAAGTTACTTTATTGGTGTCTACTTGGGTTTTGCTCAAGGCTATGACACGCATATCGAAGCTCGTAAAATGAAACCAAGTCGAAGTGTGTGTATGTAGGCCCCACATACTGGCGTTCACTCTAAAAACGCAGTGTACATATGTATGCCTCGAAAATGGCATGTGCACACCTACACCGGCCTATTTCGGTGGACTAATCGGTCCCTTACCTCATGACATAGTTAGGTGGCGTATTTCTACCAACCCAATGGCACTGAATATGAGTCATGTGTACCGTTACACCGACACTTTAATCATACTTCTTGCAAAGATCGAGCCCTCTACCCGGTAGGGCTAAATCGTATAGTCCCTGAGACTCTCTATATCTCATCATTCATAGGACTCTTCCTAAACTGGGCTTATTCATTTGCCTGATATAGGCTTGTCCTCGAGTCTTTATGCCAAAATTTCAGGATATTACAATTCCCCCTCAACAAATTTCCTCCTTGAAATTCTGAACATCATATAGCACTATCTATACCTTGGGGAATCATCTCTAAACACTCAGTCTATCTCTTTCATTCTAGCTCTTTTATTTGCAAGCCCATAGAGCATGCAACTCAACAATCATATTCTTAAAACAAAACCTCAGATAGGATTCAGTAATCACCACTGAGCATTCTTATTCATTCAAAACACAATATGTAGCATTTAAACACAGGACTCACTAGTCAATTCCCATAACTCTGGGTTTCTCAGGCCTCACTGCCTCTTCGGGACTCTTCTGGATCATATTGTATGCATACCAGGCCTTTAGCCTCTTCAAAACTCTCCCAGATCACATTGTATGCATTTTAAGGCTTATGGCTCATTCTGCTCCTACAACGCTGGACATTCTGGCCTTACTGCCTAGGGGATCACCCCCATGCCATAGGCATCTTAGGGCTAACTACCTGAGCTACAACCTAGTACAGTCTGAATGTTCTGCTAGTCTCAATATATTCTCTGGACATATTGGTTTAATGTCATTGCGCTAGGCAACAACCACAGTACTAGACATAGGTCTTACCGCCCAGGGATATTGCCCTATATAAACTTGTATATCAGGTTTTATTGCCTTGAGCCTTTGCTCTGCACTATTCACATTTTTCCGTCCTAAGAACATAATAGTCCCTCAAGTCTTATGGCATCAAGACACTCAGTCCATCACCTTTGCTGAATATATATTGAGTCTAGCTACCTAGGACATACTATTAACTAGGTATTTTAATTTTATTATAGACTCCATCTCTTGCTACTCAAGTCATTCATACTCTTATGTAATGTTCACAAAGCATGCTAAACAAACCATCATCATAATAATCATCATAAGAGTATTTAACACGTTAGCATATAGCATAACGGCATCCACTGGACCCTCAGTCCCATAAGTCATATGGCCTCAAGTGTTCACCTATGCAATAGGCCCCAGGATTCCACTTGTGCATAACAGGAGTTGCAATGGCCCTGAGTATCCACCCACACAAAAAGACCCCGGGTGACTACTCGTGCATAATGGAAATCTCCATGTCCTGGGCGTCTACCTGAGTAAATAGGCCCCGAGTGACCACCCTACAAATTCTGAATGCCCATCAAGTCTTACTGCCCAGGGAATCACCCCTATGCCATAAGCATTACGGGTCTTACAGCCTCGGGACTCTGCCCATCAGGTCTGACTGCCTAAAGATATGCTGGCCCAATAGGTCTTACCACCTAATGTATATTCATAACACGAATATACTTGATAGTAAACACATACATGTAGAACTATTACATAGGATATGAGAGCAAGAGTTACTTTCCTTTTTACCAGCGAGCCTGTTCTTCCTTAATATTTTTCATCCATCGTCATTGGAGCACCCCATGGTGATTTTCTTGGTCACACAACCCTCCTCTCAAGGAAACACATTCGATGGTAGACTCATTATAATTTACCACTATTGAGAGTTAACGTTCCCATAGTTCTACTTTATGGTTTCAACATTATGGCGGCTTCACTCTATGGTTTGTCATCACGGTGACTACATACTATGGTTCGACATCACGATGGCTACAAACTATAGTATTATACTCGTTGCTTCACTAAGGTACTTGACTGGTCAGCCCCTCCGGTCAGAACCCTCCATAGGTAGCCTTTTCAGATCAGATCTCCCCGTAGGTAGCCTTTTCCAATAAGAACTCCCCATAGGTAGCCCTTTCCGATCAGAATCCTCCATAGGTAGCTCTTTCTGGTTGGTCATCTCTAAATAGAAGTACCATTGTAATAAGAACCCAGATCTCATAAGATCATTCTTCTCTAGCAGTTCTGTAATATGCTCTCTCTAATTCCGCCATCTCATCTGGGGTCAATTTATTTAGACTTTTGATATTGGTCCAGCTCCAGGCATTAATCACAACTCTAAGGGAATATTCTATAATTAAGATGTTTCCCTATGCAAGATTAGTAACTAGCAACCTCCACAAACCTTATACACATTTCTATACTACTTTCTAGTACCTCAAGCCATACAGGCTATTTCAAATTCCTGGAGAATCAATTCAACTATTGTATTCGATTCTCAGGTTATGATTCAACTCTTAGAACCTCATTATTATCTAAGCTGAAAAATCAAGTTTCCTCAATTATATCCAATAGGTGCGCTAAGGATAAAAATCAATAGTACATATTCTAACCTTCAAGGTTTTTGGGTAATATCCTTGAAACATTATTGAAGGTTCAACATTAACTACTAGGTTCACAAGGTTCAAACTTCTATCATGAAATAAAACTATAGTGTAACCTAATTCTCATTTCGACCTAAGCACTAGTTCAGCTTAGATCTGCTTTAAACCTATCCTCAATCTTCAGTATCCTCACTTAGATCCTCTAAGATAAATATACAGCATAATCACCACTTATCATGCATCACCTATATCATACCTGAATACCTTTAACCCTATAGGTTACTAAGGATCATTACTTAGCACAGAGAAACCACAAAACCATTACTATGCCTCGAGTTCCATAACCCCTTTAAATGAACTTTTTTTAGCAGTACTATTGCAACAGAAATGGTTTAGATTAAAGATCAATACTTACTTTATCATCTCTGTATCTCTAATCATTCTTTAGGTCATCTAAGAATTTCTAATCAAAATCCTAAACCTTTAACCAAAAGGTTTCATAGTTCCAAGGTATATCCCAGGGGATCACCCATCCCAGGATTTGCCTCGCCTAAGCACGTTTAACCACAGAGTTCCAATGAGATCCGGGATATCAGTGCTAACACCAGACCATATATCACTAGGTGCCGGTAGCCCATACATACCTCAACCTCAATATGACATGTCAGCCTCCCTATAGATGCTTGGTACTATCCCTACAGAGAGATATAAGCAGTACCAGCTTCTTAATATAGCTCTTCAAGGTGTTCTATACCTCACTATATTCCTACCTTCAGGTATACGCTTGTCCTCATAGACTTAATTAGCCGACGAAGGCAGTCGAATTCCCTGCCTTCCCCTACCAAATATGCTTCCTAACACAAAGCAGCTGATCAAAGGTTAAAACCTATCAATATAAGCAGAGGACTCTAGCAAACACCTATCGTTGTCAGAATCAATGCTCTGATACCAACTCTATAATACCTTATTTCCAATATCCCCTTACGAGTACAAATAATTAGTGAAATCAGTTGTAGAACTAGGATTCGAACCCGGACTACCCAACTTTCGAAAATGTTCACAAATCCCTAATCTCAACTCAGAAGTTGAACCTAAGGTTGATAGGGTTTTTGAGAGGGTAGAAAAATTTTTCCATATTTTCCACAACTTTCACCACGTTACTAAGTCTTATTAGCTCTTAGCTTTATCATATCAGAGTATGCAAGCGATTCTCTACTTAAGTCTTAAGTTACATACTTTAGTCATAGTTTCCTTTACTGTAAATTAGTTTATAGAAAAAGGGTAAGATTCAAAAGAATCTCAGTAGTAACAGATGGTCAATCATATAGATATAACATCATAGAGCATGTCACACAATCATCATATAATAGAACATCACCACAACATTCAGAGCATAACATGCAATTCATATGTCACCATAGTGCTAGGTATATCACAAGACCTCAAGTGTTACCCGTGCAATCGGCCCTGAGCATCCACTCGTGCATCACAGAATGTACCAAAAAATTCATGATGAATCTACAAAACATGTAGTGTATATATGAAAGACAGAATTACTACCTGGTCGCTTTTTATGAGCGATGTCCAATTGCTTTCCTGAGCTAGGGTAGGTCTTAGACTCTGGACAGTTGTCAAGTCCTATAATTAGAATTATGGATGATGAGTTATTACATAATATAATCCTCTTTCATATAATATAAGCTAATTTATTCTTAGTTTAGCTTGTTGGTTGTCATTTGAGTCACTTAAGTAGAACTTGGAAGTCCCAACAAAGGCCCAAAAGGTTGCGAAAGACCACATCAATCAACATCTCTTGGAAAATATGAAATTTAGAAAAATTTGGGTCTTGGCCACCACCTAAGATGCCTGGCCACGGCCAAAAATAGGTCAGAAATTCTTTTGGTTGCGGCCAAGAACCTGGCCATCTAATTTTCCCTTTCCTAATTCTTGGCCGAACTTGTAAAAATCATCAATAAATCCAAAAAACTATAAATGAGGTGGTTCTAAGTTATACGTGACCCTGTTTATGTCTACTTTTAGAGAAAAATATAGTCATGAGCTAAATGTACACTCATCAATACAAAATTCTCTTTTATTAGACACTGCTCTAGAATTTTTCAGTTTTACATTACCAAACTTAAAAAATGTGGAACTTCCAGCATACTAATCCAATTGACCGTTATGATCTATCAAATTAAAGCTTGATAAGTCTACTTTTAAACTAAAAATTTTCACAAGATTTAGACGCTATTAAGTCACACAAAAACACCACACAAAATGAATGCCACGTAGGAACCTTAACAGGGTAGAAATTTACAAAGTTACAACTTATGTCCCAATGATCTAAAATTCATAACCAAGGCTATTTCCACACAATTTTTTGTGTAGAAAACAATAAGATGATCAAAATCATCAAAATCCTAAAGTTTCAGCCCCTTCCCTTCTGACCCAATAGAACCATTAATTGACCAAAATTACCAATACATAATTTTATCCCACAACTTGGTCTAATATAATCATAAATCATTATCCAACCATAAATACAAGATTAAATATCAAAAATACCCCCTTGGATGAAAATGAACAGTACCACACCCCTACAAAATTCATCCAAACAACAAACTAATGAGTTCAAAAGGAAGCTTCTGCTTACTTCTACGCCCCCGTAGTCGGTTTGGAAATCTGGAAGTACTTCGGCAAGTGAGATGGCTCCAACCACCTCCAAATAAAAATATAAAACCATAGAAATAAAGCTTGAGATGAATAGAAGAAGGTTTTTTAGGGTATTTTGAGAGAAAACGCCGATTCGGTAGTGTTTCAGCGGATTGAAGTTCTTGAAAGTTACTATTCATGTTTTCTCTTTCCTCCACCATTTCTCAACTTTTTTTCTAATCTAATCTGATTTTTCCCTTGTTTTAGGCCATTTTTCCGAAACATATGGTCTAAAAGGGTGTCTTAAAAGGTTAGTGCCATGTGTCAAAATCATATGGTGCCACGAGTTCGATACACTGATCAAATGGTACCATGTGTTTCTAGCTTTAACAAAGTAGGTCCCACCCCTTTCTTTTAAGCCTTTAGCTATCCTACTTGTCAGGGGAAGTAGGGCTTTAATGATTTTTCCTCGTTATGGGCTCAGTGTTTGAGAAAGTTAGTCGAGTGATCGAACCTGAGATTGGTGGATTTCCCTTGACACTGTGCTACACGTCACTATCTTAAAATGCCAACATAAAAGGTAAAATGGACACTTCTTAATGAGGGACACTTGTCACCTCCTCACTCTTCCAAACAAAAGTGGCATTGTCCATTGTAATAATTAAGGGATATGTGTCACTTTCTCAAGATGCCAACACAAAAGCTAGTCATCCTGAGACATCATTACTTATTTTATTAAAGCTACTTTAATAAAGTTACTTTATTGATATCTACTCAGGATTATGCTCGAGTTTTGCTTGGGACTGCGATACACATATCGATGCCCGTCAAATGAAACGAGGTCAGAGTGTGTGTAAGTGGGCCCTGAATGGCACCACATACCAGCGTTCACTCTAAAAACACAGGGTACACATGTACACCTAAAAAATGGCATGTGTCCACCTACATCAGCCTATTTCGACCGACTAATTGGTACCTTACCTCATTACATAATTAGGTGATGCATTTCTACTAACCCAATGGCACCTTATATGTGTCATGTACACCTCTACACTGACACTTTAATCATACTTCTTACAAATACTGAGCCCCTGAGAGTCTCTCTATATCCCATCATTCATAGGACTCTTCTCAAACTGGGCTTAGTCGTTTGACTGATACAGGCTTATCCTTGAGTTTTTATGCCAAAAGTTTGGGATATTACAAGGTCCAATTCCGCCTTTGATGGGCTAGACTATTTAATTAGGATACAAGTAGCCTAATCAAATAAGAAACAAATTAGCATTAATTATGGATTTGGAAATAAGTATTAGTTATGAGATTGTTAATTGAGAATCAAGTCATCATAATTTAGGAAATTAATTAAGAATTAATTCTCCTGATTACTAACTTGGAAGGTAAGAAGGAGTGCATATTACTTCATAATTAGTGGCCATATTAAACCACTATAAATAGAAGGTGCCTCTTTGAGTTATAATCTATCCCTTCCATTAAGCTATCTGGCAATCTTTCTTCTCTCCCACCATCTTTCTTGCTCTGGTGATCTGCTGTACCAATCTTAATTAGGCTCTGGTAGTCTAATAATTGCATGAGCATTATTATGTTCAGTTAATGAAGCATTAGATCTTTGACTCGGATCCAAACGTGGATTTACCCTAATATGCTAGTTTATACTCTCTCCTTATATTTTTCCTACATTAATGAAGCACCTGAGAATGTTGTTGTTGTAATAGCCCAGGAAAAAAATAATTAAATTAAATTATAATAAAATAACTAATATATTTATTACTTATTGTAGCTTGGTGAGAAAAAGAAGCTTGTAGCTTAATGGAATTGGAGATAGTTGAATGTTTCTTGTGTCTTGGGTTTAGATCCTCTTTAGGGAAATTTTAATTTTATTGTCTCATTCCTGTTGAAATATATATATGTGTGTGTGTGTGTGTATGTTATATACATACATATATAATTGTATTATACACACATATACATATATATATATATACATATATATATATATATATATATATAATCCAGGCGACATATAGTTTTGAAAAATAGTGAAGATCAATTGGAAAAGGATCTCCACTAATATTGAATTTTTGCTTAAAAACCTCAAAGGCTTGTTGAACCTTTAGAGGAAGAATCTCCAATATTGGACCAAAGAATCCCCACCAATGTATAAACCATTGAGGGAAATTATACTTGGTATTCCTTTTGAAATAGATAAACCAAGTATGTTGAAAGAAATGGTTTTGATCCCAAAAGACGTTGGACCATGCATCAACATAGTCCCAATAGGTATATCCTCTAGGGTCATATTTTATCCCAAAAAATTGTGGTTTGTACAAATCCTGTCCCCATTGGGAAGGGGTGAGAACATTCAAAATTTAGAGGGTAGAATGAGTTATCAAATTTTCATCATTTTTTCCTTTTTCTGATCTATATCAGCAGATTTAGAATGAACTAAAATAGGCTCATAACACTCTCTGGTTTTTCAAAAATCTGTTGGACGAAAATGCCATCCAGAAAGGAAAACATTTAAGGCCACTTGGTTTGGAGTTTGAGCAAAGAATTCCAGCTTAATTTGGACAATATTCCTTACCTATTTTTCTTTTGGGAAGTAAGGAGTGTACAAGTTAGCTTGTGTTTGACTAACAATTGCCTTTGAAGAAGAGGCTATAGTTGCCAGTTGGTTTTGAGATTGCTGAGTGGATCTGATCATGAGCACAGTGGGTGCTTTGTTTAAGCGATCGTACTCTTGTTTTGTCATCATCTGTTTGGGAATCAATTCCATGGCGAGAGTTTTTTCAGCTTTCTTCGCTAAGATTTGTCCCCAAGTTTGATTCGAAAGTTGGTTTTGGGTGTAAGACTCCAAAGTCTTTTTTTTGTTAAAGCCCGAGTTTGAGGTTTCTTGATGGAAGGCCCAGAAGGGGTAGATGACCCTATTTATGTTTGTTTCTGCTTCTGGGATCCTTGATTTTAGGACCCATATTGCTATTGAATTTGTTGTATTATTTTCTCCAGTTCTTCACTAGAGATTGTTTGACTTTGGGATCCTATGTATTATTTGACACCCTTTTGTTTATCTTCAGATTTATCATCTGGTTCCTTTTTTGGATTTCTGGGAATTTTTTGAATTCGGGGGTCTACTCGAATCTACCTACCCTGTAGAAACTCACGGGTGAGGAAATCAGGTAGAGAATTTCAAGTGCCTTTGATAAATTCTATTTCAAAATAAAAAAACACTTAAAATTACTTGCCATCCAGCAAAAATTTGTTTTGAAGCAAAGGTTTTTAACATCTTTTTGCAAAACAACTTTCACATATTTGCAATCAATATGTACTAAAAACCTTTGGTTTAAAAGATCAAATTGAAATTTAGAGATGCATAAAAAAATTGTCAAAATTTCTTTTTTGATTGTGGAATAATTTTGTTGAGAAGTATTCCAATGTTTGGATGTAAAAGAAATAATTCTTCCTTTGCCATCTATACTTTGTTGGAGAATGCCACCATAACCAATATCAGAGGCATATGTTCGGATAATTTTTAAAGTAGAAGGATCTAGAAGGCTAAGATAAGAAAGTTCCTTAACCTATGATTTAATATGTTTAACAGTATTTAAATTATCATCCGTCCATAGAGGAGGATTTATTTTAAGATGCTGAAGAAGCAGTTTTATGAAATTGCTAAGATCAAGAATAAACTCAACAACATAGTTTAAACATCCCAAAAATCATTAAAGTTGAGTTTTAACAATGATTTGATCGAAAAATTTGTCAGCAAATTGAATTGCACATTCAATTGGAGTTATAGACCCTTGGTCAATCCAATAACCAAGAAATCTAACTTTAGTTTGAAAAAGACTAATTTTTGGCTTAGAAACCACTAAACCATTTATTTCTGCAATTCTAATAAATTTGTAAACATGTTAAAAATGTTAATCTATCAAATGAGAATAGATCAATACATCATCTATATAGACAATGATGAATTAACTATAATCATTGAAGATCTCATTCATGATCCTCTGTAATTCAGAAGGAGCGTTTTTTAATAAGAAAGGCATAACATTCCACTCATACTTACCAAATAGTATAGTAAAAGCAGTTTTATACCTATCTTTTTCAGAAATTTGAATCTATCAAAATCCATATTTCATGTCGAATTTTGAAAAGATTTTTGTAGAGTACAAACGTTTTAGTAAGTCAAATTTTTTGGTATTGGATACCTGATCCATTGCAAAGCTTCATTTAATGGTTTGTAATTAATCACAAGTCAGAGAGCACTACGCTCAATTTCTGTATTCTTATTAACATAAAAAGCAGCACAAGACTATGGGCTATGAGATTTGTGAATAAGATTTTTACTCAAAAGTTCTGGAATTTCCTTTTTACAAGTTTCAAGAAGTTCTGAAGTCATTTGAATTGGTTGTGCCTTAGTTGGAGTTTGTTTTTCATAAAAATTTGTTTCGTAAGGCAAATCGACTACATGTTTTTTGTTATTCTAAATGCATTTGGTAAATTCAAACAAATTGTTTGATGGACTTTTTCAAGATAATTTTGGATTTCTTGTTGTGTTTGTGTTTGACACAGTTGTTCTTCTATATATTGAAAAGAAATATCTTCCTTCAAAAAATTAATTTGTTGTTGTTTTGAAGAAAGGTTTAATTCTTTGACTCTGGGTTTTTGAGTAAAAGGAAATAAAATAGTTTTACCCAGATGTTGTTTTGAAATTCTATTTTCATCAGTCATATATAGAAACAATAGCTGTGCAAATGGCGATCCAAGAAAAACTTGGGTTCCTATGTCTTTGACTAAAACAAATGGGGTTTTAACTTTAAAACCTTCATTTTGAATAACAACATTTGAAACTTTGTACTTTACGTCTAATCGCGATCTATTAACGCCATTAAACCGTTCGGTAATTCTTTCAAAACATTTTGTAGGAATGATAACTTCTTGAAAACAATTAGCATCAGCTCCTGTGGAAAACAAAACAATTTGTTCTAAAACAAAATCATTCTTAATAATGATTTTTTTATGAATATAGAACTTTTGAATTGTTATTTTTGAAATCAAGTTTAAAAAAGGTTAAAAAAATCTTCATCTTCCTGATCATCATCAAATGTTTGAGTATGCCCATCATTTAGAGTTTTATATGTTGAGGCAAGTTGGATACCTGAATTTGGGATATGGTTGTTGCATGGGTGTTTTGTTGAAGTTTTATGAGACGGACTTCAGTTTTAATGCTATTTACCTTATGCTGAAGATCCTGGATTAAATTGGTTTAATTGAGTGTTTAAATTTTTCTAAAGTTTTGGTTAAATCATATTTGTTAAAAGGAATATAAGGTTTAGAAGTTGAAGAACTTGGAGTTTGATTAAGAATATCTTTAAGTTTAAACAAATATTCTCCTTTATCAGAATTTGGAAGTTTATTAATGATATCAAGAAGGAGATCTTGCTCTTTCGAGATAACATTAATTTCTGAAGATGAGTTTCCTGAAAGATCATCATCATGAATTTGATTAAGATCTTCATATGAACTTTATTCAGATTCAGACTCAGAAGTTTCAATTAAAAGATTGTTTATTTACTCGAGAAGAGGTTCTTCAATACATTTAATCTTTTTTAGTTTTCGAGTTAACTGCAATATTTAGAAATATGACCTGGTTGGCTACATTTGTAACAAGTAAATTTTGGTTGTTTAGGAAGATCGACTTTTGGTTGTGATCGAAATTCCTGTTTGAGTCTACGAGGAGGTTTGTTATACTTGTATTTTTGGTATAGATGTTTGGGTTTTTTGTGATGATGTTTATGTTAAGGTTTGGATTGTTTGCAAGCAGGAAATCCGAATTGTTCACAAAAAGTTTCCAAGTCTTTTTTATTTGTAGCCTTTTCTTTGACAAGTTGATGTTAGAGTTTGTCATCCTGACAAATCTTAAGAGCATTTTTCTGGACATAAGAGATTAATTGCCCATACATCAAATGCTCATAAAGGATGTTGCCATCCTTTTGGTTTCTAAATTTTTCCCTAACCTTATTACCAAGAGAGGTTGGTAATTCGGCTAAGAATTTTTCTTTCCTAAATGGTTGGTTTACATGTTCCCTTATGAGTACTTGAGTAAGGAACGTATCCCTATACCATATGAAATCAGATAAAGTCCCACACTTAAGGTTTGAGAGGAGTTATGCTGATCGATCTTCCCATAAAGAAGGATCACCAATAAAATGTTTGATAATTGTAAAAACAAGAGTGTTTACGGAATCAGGAATGGGTTGCCTATTATAGGTAATGGGTGTTCCATCAGATTCAGTTTTAATGGCTATGAAGATTGCAAATTTATCTTCTAAAGAAAGATAAAAATCCCACCAACCTTTAAGTTGTCCAATAAAATCAGAAACTAAAAGATTAGTAATTTCTTCGTCACAAAAATTATGCTGAGTTTAGTAGGCGGTACTCACCATTGTCATATATTGGAGAATTTAAAGAATGTTTGCTTTGTTCTGACCATCTATGTTCCATTCATAGATATTGTCAGTATTGAAGGATTTGAAGTTTTGGTTTATTCTTTCTTCAACCAGAATATCTAAAGGCTAGCTCTATGATAATAGAGTTTAGTTGGTCGTCTCCAGTATTGTTGGTTGATTTGAAGTTGAGAATTGTTGGACTCAGTTTTGGAAGTTTCAAAAGTTTAAGAAGCTTATTCAAAGTTCATGGCTTGTTTGGTTCTGGAAGAAGCAGTTTGGGGTGTTTCAGGAACAATCATGTTTTGAAGTTGGCTAGTTTGTTTTTCAATTTTTTAATTAATTCAAACCGATTTTTCTCTTGAAGATCTTATTTAATTTTTTAACTTATCTGAAAAGGTTTGAAAAGAGGTGTTTCAATTTGTGGTTTGATTTGAGAAATCGATGATTGAACAAAATGATTACCTAATATCTAAAGATATTGATTAGTGTAATTATTGTAATACCCTGAATTTAGGCACCAAAAATATTTTGTAAATTTATTTGTACTCAATAGTATGGAGTGGAGAATTTTGGTGCATTGGAAGTAACCAAAGTAGTGAAAAAGGAATTTTATTGAAATTATAGTCAAAAAAGACCTAATGCCCAATTTAAAACAAAGAAAAGCACCATATTATTGGGACCTTAAAATTTATTAAGTGAGAGTATAATTTAAGGTCCAATATGTGCTAAATCTTGGTCAAGAAAGGATAGGAGAAAGAAGGTTACAATTATTTTAAAGTTTAGGGGAATATGTAAGGGTGAAATGGTCATTTTGGCTAAATAAATAAATTCAGTAATTTTTATACTTGGAAGATGAAATGGATGGTTGAGATTAAAAGATGAGAGACGGAATATACTAGGGAATATACTCCATGGAAATATCACATAATAAAATATTATATGTAATATAACATATGCTTAAATTATAATAAAATAATAATATAATATGACACCTAAGCTAATACTAGAAGACTCCATCTTTCTCTACAAATTAAGAGGCCATTTTAGCCAAAGTGAAAGGGGAGAGGAAAGAAGAGAGAGCTTGGGAGAAAAGAGAAGGAAGAGGAAGAACTATGGTCCAAGGTTCAAGCATAAGGTAAGTATGTGGAAATCTCTACTCAATCTTGTGTTCTAGCTCAACTAATCTCTTTTTAACCTCCCTACTCTCTTGGATTAGTCATCCAACAAGCAAGAACACCAAGGAGAAGAAGGAAATATTTCGGCCAAAGTAAGGAAAAGAAGGAAAAGGTAAGGTAAGTTGTTAGAGCTTTGGTATTCTTGGTGAAAACTGAACTGTGATGATGATCTGGCTGGTTTTTGGTTGTTTCTGGTAAATTTTATAAATTTGGGATGTTTAATTTCTAAAGGAAAATGTTGCCCAGATTTCTATTGATTATGTTCAACTTGAGATTAGTTGGTTAAACAAGTTAATACAAGTAAAAAAAAAGGATGTTCTAAGTGTTAAAATCATGAAAATATAATTTTCTCTAATTTCCTATAAGTTTCGGCCAAGAAGAGAAATGAGGGGCAGAGCTGGAATTTCATGAATCAAATGGTTCCATGGTGTTTAGAAGGAAAATTTGTGTAGGGTTCATATTAAGTGCAAAGTGTGAAAAGCCCCGAAATGTAAATTAACAATTTGCCACTGAAACCCAAAGTTGGACTATCAAGGGTAAAACTATAATTTGAGTTGGAATTAGTCTAATCTGAGGTCAAATATAAATTCTACACATGAAAATATGTAAGATAGGCCTGGATTGTAATTTTTGAAAAAGTACAAAAATATTGGGTACAACAGTGGGGCCGAGTCGGATCCTCAGGGGCATTTCAGTAAATATATGATTTCGAAGAAAAAAATTAAAGTTACAAGTTTCTATACAAGGTATACATGAATAGTAGCTTATTTGCAACTATTTTGGCTAATTTTAGGATTTGACATCTGCCTAGCGAAACCCACCAAGACTGAAAAATTAGAAAAGGAAAGGCAATAAGGTAGTAACTCTATCTTTCATATTCTATTTGGCTGTAAATATGTGTTTGTCATGATTTGTTCAATGTATAGCTTGTGGTATTAATACTCTCTAGGTGTTAGAGATGAATTAAACCACCCCATGGAACCATTGGGGTACCATGTGGCCAGGTGGACCCAGTTGAGAGGCTTAATGTGTATGGACAGGTATAGGCCTGCTCCAAGTTAAGATGCCTACACTATTTCATGCCAACATAATAACATGTTGTATGCTCGATGTTATGACATACATATGGCCATTGCACAAATATAATAGAGCTTCAACCAATCATACATGTTCCACACAAATAGGCAAAGCAGTCACATAATCAATGCTAGACATACATATCACATACGTACATGCAGAAAAGTTAAGTTCACTACCTCTCGGACTTTATGGCATTCTCTTCTTGTCCCTTGATCTGCCAACCATTGCTTCTTCTTTGTCACTTCATGGCCCTAGGTAAGTGATAGCATCATTAGAACCATGAAAAGTGAATGCTCAATGGCCCACATTAGTCCTAAAGGCTTACTTTCACCCTTAGAGTTTATACCAATTACATTTGTGCCATTAAGTCTTAAATTCTCATAAGATATAATAAGTAGAAGAAATGAAGCTCGCAATGAGTAGAAGAAGTTTCCTGAAGGGCAGTTTGAGAGAGGACGCTATTACGGTAGAGTTTCGATGAATATAATCTTCTCTCTCCATTTTCGAATCTGAACACTCTCTCTCTCTTTCAGATTTTTCTGTGAGAATAATGAGGAGGAGGATGATGAATTAACGGATAAATGAATCAGCCATCTCATTTGCCACGTGTCAGCCTATGATTGGCCCAAATATCAAATTTTCGAATATAATATCAAATCTGGCAAAATTTTTATTAAACTTTGAAAATTCATATCTAATTGTACAAATATCCAATTGGGTGGTTCTAAAGGCTATGTGACCCAACTGCAGAGCTACCCTCAATGGGCACCCTCTAAAGGGGCACGGGAGTTCGGCCCATACCCCCTGGCTCACTAGGACTGATGCAGTAAGCTTATGGAATAGCCACTCCCCTTATTTCTCAAAGGAGACCAATCCAGGTATCAAGCACATGACATCCGCTACTTGAGCCGTACTCGATAAACCCTGGTACTATTGAGTTAGTTACTACCTAGAACACATAGTTCACTAGGTATTCTAAACCCATTACAGGCTTCATCTCTTGCTACTCAAGCCATTCATACTCTTATACAATATTCACGAAGCATGCTAAACAAACCATCATCACAAAAATTATCACATGAGTATTCAGCATGTTAGCATATAGCATAACGGAATCTACTGGACCCTCGGTCTAACAAGTCACATGGCCCCAAGTTATTACCAGCACAATAGGCCCTGGGATTCTACTTATGCATCACAGGAGTTCCATGGCCCCGAGTGTCCACCCGCACAATAGGCCCTGGGTGACTTCTCACGCATAATAGGACCTGGGCGACCACCCCACATATTTTGAATGCTCACTAGGTCTTACTACCTAGGGAATCACCCCTTATGTCATAGGCATTACAGGACTTATAGCCTCAGGCCTCCGCCTATAAGGTCTGACTGCCTAAGGACATGCTGGCCCAAAAGGTCTTACTGCCTACCGTATATTCATAACATGAATACACTCAATGGTAAACACATACATGCAGAACCATTACATAAGATATGAGAACAAGAGTTGCTTTCATTAATTTCTTTCATCATTCGGCACTGGAGCACCCCATGGCGATTTACTGGGTCACCTGACCCTTCTCTCAAGGAAACTTATGCGATAAAAGGCTTATTACAATATACCACTATTGAGAGTTAACATTCCCGTAGCTCTACTTTACGGTTTCAACGTCACAGCGGCTTCACTCTATGGTTTGTTGTCACAGCAGCTGCACACTATGGTTCGACATCACGGTGGCTTCATACTACGGTACTGCACTCGGTGTGTAATACCTTATTTTCATAGCCTCAGATGAGTGTAAATGAGTAGTGAAATCCGTTGTAGAACTAGGATTTGAACCCAGACTACCCAACTCAGGAAATCTTTCACAAATTCTCACTCTCAACTCAGGAGTTGAACCTAGGGTCGAGAGTTTTTTTTTAAAAAAAAAAGGGTAGCAACTTTACAATCATTCCCACAAGACACACTACGTCACCAATGCCTCCTCGGCTCTTAAATTCATTAATTCAGAGTATAGGCAAGCGTTTTTATTTTAATTAAACTAGAGCTATTCTTTGATAAACTCATTCATACATTCATATACATATACATCAAATGTATAACTTCTTATAAAATACAATAACCAAAGTATGTACATCAATTCCAAAAGATAGTGCCTTGCAATATGCTCTTCACTTCACCTTCATATCTCCTCTGTGCATATCCTCATGCATTCTTCACCTGCCTAACTGGTTGGTTGGGAGAAGTGAGATTCAAGAGAATCTCAGTAGCAAACAATACCACTATGCATGCAAGATATATATGAATGCATGACATGCTTGCCATTTCTAAAATCATGTCAATAGGATGACATCTACATGCTCAATGATACTATATACTCATGGCTATCATATAAATATAACAACATTTCAAACAATCAAGAATGTTCAAAACAACTAGCAAAGCAGTCACATAAAACAATACAAAACATATATATCAAATACATGCTGGCTAGGTAAGTTCACTACCTCTCAGACTTTAGGTCATTCTCTTCTTGTCCCTTGATCTTCCAACGTCACTTTATGGCCCTAAATAAGTAATGACATCATTAAGGCCATGAAAAGTAAATGCCCAATTGGCTACATTAGCCCTAAAGACTTACTTTCACCCTTGGAGTTCATACCAATTACATTTGTACCATTAAGTCTTAAATTCACATAAGAAAGCTGACAAATTTTTCACCTAACTTTGAAAAATCATAATTAATTCTATAAAACTCCAATTGAAGTGTTTCAAACCTCCATTTGATCCTATTTAAGTATAATTTCAATAAAAATATCACTTTCTAGAAACTAACAACATAATATCCCTAGAAAGTTTTCAAGCATCAACTGTTCCAGATTCATTTCCAGAAAACAGGACCAAACTTCAACAATTCATATCTCCCAACATAATTGTCAAAAAATTACAAAATACCTATCAAATTAAATCTCTATTTCTATAATTTAATTCTGGAAAGTTTCAAAATTTTTGGACAAGGTTAGCCTCTCAAATATCATGCACAATAACACTGTTCCAGACTGGGCAGATTATCAACATGAATCCCCAAACTTCACAAATGTTCAAATTCATATACAAGCATCCAAGAATCATGAACACTTGCATACCTACACAATTTTTCCTTCTAAAGCCAATGGAAGCATCAAAATTATCAAATTCTCAACCCTTCACCACGTCACCCATAGGACAAAAAAACAGAGTTGTAGGGAAAGTTTGTCAGTTTCTTGATTTTTCTTGCTTAATCACTTCGTTTCTACTTATAATCACATGATTAACTACTTAAACACATTTTCCCCATAATTATTAAAAAATTGGGCAGCATAACCCCTTAGGGTTTGAGCTTTCCAAAATCACAAACCAAGTCAAAACAACCACAAAATCAACAATAACCACCAACAACACAACATATATAGTAAGAGGATCAAGTTTTGGTGATTACCTCTTGATTTTTCCACTTTTTCTCTCTAAAACGTCATTGTTCACTCCCTCCTCTCACTAGATTTGTCTTGCTATCTATGGATTTCAAGGAGGAGAAGAGGTTAGAGGAGGTTGTAGAGAGATTAGGAGGAAAAATCACATGATTTACATGCTTTTACCTTTGATTTTGGCACTTGAACCCTAGCTCTTTTCTCTTCTTTGTTCTTGCTGCCCCTTTTCATTCAGCTCCTTCTCTCTCTTTTACTCTCTTTGTTCAGCCAAAAATGATGAAGAATGAAGGGATGATGGCTCATAAAAATATCCCAACTCACCTCCTCAAATATTATATTAAATTGCTAATTAACCATGTGACTTTACTTTATGTCATCATCTTTTCTCTTTCCTTCCTTATACCATACGAATATGCTCCTCAAACTCAAGTCATCATCTCTTTATTTGGCCTACAATTGTTGACCGAATGAATGCAAGAGTAAGAGATAAATGTGCTCTCACAATATCTCTCTTGCTTTATTAGAATAGTAGTTGTTTAATGCAAATGAACATGTGTCCATTTTTAATGAGTTGAACCTAAGGTTGAGAGGATTTTTCAGCAGGTAAAAAATATTTCAATTATTTTCACAAGTTTCACTACGTCATATTGTCTCATCGGCTCTTAATCTCATTACATCAGAGTATGCGAGCGATTCTCTTGCCTTTTTAATGAAATTTGAGCTATTCTCTGCTTATACTACATTCATACACTCATATACATACATGAAATTCAAAGCCATATAAGGCTATCAATTGTAAATCAATTACACTAAATACAACTACACTTCAACTTCATATCTCCTCCTTGCATCCTCCTGCACCTTCATCTGTCTAAATGGTTGGTTGGGAGGAGTGAGATTCAAGAGAATCTCAGTAGCAAACATTACCACTATGCATGCCAGATATATATGAATGCATGACATGCTTGCCTACACTATTTCATGCCAACATAATGATATGTTGCATGCTCGATGTTATGACATACATATGGCCATTGCACAAATATAACAGAGCTTCAACAAATCATACATGTTCCACACAAATAGGCAAAGCAGTCACATAATCAATGCAAGACATACATATCAGATACATGCAGAAAAGGTAAGTTAACTACCTCTCGGACTTTATATCCTCCTCTTCTTGTCCCTTAATCCGCCAACCATTGCTTCTTATTTGTCACTTCATGGCCCTAGGAAAGTGATAGCATCATTAGAGCCATGAAAAGTGAATGCCCAATAGCCCACATTAGTTCTAAAGGCTTACTTTTACCCTTGGAGTTTATACCAATTACATTTGTGCCATTAAGTCTTAAATTCGCATAAGACGTAAAGCTGACAGATTTTTCACCAAACTTTAAAAAATCATAATTAGTTCTATAAAATTTCAAATGAGGTGGTTCAAATCTCTATACAAATATAATTCCCAGAACATTCCCAGAAGTTTTCCAAACACTAATTGTTTCAGATGTTCTTCCAGCAGCAGGGCATAACTTTGAAAACTCACATATTTTAGAACACTTGTCCAAAAATTACAAAATACCTGTCCAATTAAAGATCCATGTCTCTAATTTAATTTTGAAAAGTTTCAGAATTTTTGGATAAGGTTGTCCCTATGAAACATTTCTCACAACATTACAATTTCAGATTCTTTCCAGAAAATAGGGCAAATTTTCAACAATTCACATCTCCTACTATACTTATCCAAAAATTACAAACTATCTATCAAATTAAAGCTCCACATGTCTACTTTATTCCTACAAAATTTCATAATTTTTGAATAAGGTTTAGACCTTCAAATATCACGTCTAACACTTACTGCTACAACAAGATAGATTAAGCAATATGCACACACATACTTCAAAAATTCCCAAATTCATATACAAGCATCCACAATTCATGAACACTTGTATACCTACACAATTTTTTCTCCTAAAGCCAATAGAAGCATCAAAATCATCAAATTTCCACTTCTTCCTCATAAAACAGCCAGAACAGAAAATTCAAAGTTCTCGGAAAGAGTTTGTCGGTTTCTTGTTTTCTTTGGCTTAATCTCTTCCTTTCTACTTCTAATCAAATGATTAGCTATTTAGAAATCCATTGGACATCGTAGCCATTAAAAAGATCCTTTAAAACCATCCATGAACAGTACCCAACTTCCTCTATACTCATCCAATCTGTTAAAAAGAAAGCTTACGCTTACCTCTACTCGTTTTCCGCAAACGGTTCGGAATTACGGCAACACTCTGACCGGTGAGACAATGCCAACCACCTCCAAATGAAAATCCGAAACCGTAGAAATGAAGCTCGCAATGAGCAAAAGAAGTTTCCTGAAGGGCACTTTGAGAGAGGACGCCGTTACGTTAGAGTTTCGACGAATATAATCTTCTCTCTCCATTTTCTCATCTTATCACTCTCTCTCTCTTTCAGATTTTTCTGCGAGAATAATGAGGAGGAGGATGATGAATTAATGGATAAATGAATCAGCCATCTCATTTGTCACGTGTCAGCCTATGATTGGCCCAAATATCAAATTTTCGCATATAATATCCAATCTCGCAGAATTTTCATTAAACTTTAAAAATTCATATCTAATTGTACAAATGTCCAATTAGGGTGGTTCTAAAGGCTATGCGACCCAAATTGAGTCTAGTTTTAAGGAAAAATATAAAATTTTGCAAATTGGAAGCTCACTCTTCCTTGAATTTTAATCTTTGAATGATGTCCCAGAAAATAATTAATTTCACTGGGCTAATTTCAAAAATTCATTTCTCTTTGTGTACAGCTTCAAATGACTTATATGACCTATCCAATTAAATTTTGATAAGTCTACTTTCATAATGGAAATTTTTATAATTTTTGGACATCATTTGCCCCTTGAAAAATGCCACACAAGCACGACTGTCATACTGAGAATTTCACTGGTAGCAACACTAATTTATGTTATAACATAATTATGTTGTATGTGACCTCTAATTGCTTTATTTTGTCATTCTCAATGCTCTTTAATTAATATCCTAAGGGTATAAAGAAATTTTAGGAAATTTAATCATGTCTTACTATGACGCTTGCTAAACTGGGGCTTAACAGTCCACTTGATCAAGTCTTATTATCAAGTCTCTAATTCTAAAATTTGGGATATTATAGAGATAGTCTGAGAGGCTAGAATATTGACATTTTCCGAACTCCTTAGTCATCATATGAAGTCGATTTTTTTTTATTTTATATATAGCATCTCATCAAACATTATCACAATGGTATAATGGTATCCAGCTGTTCATACGAATATTTCACGGAAGACTGTTAATTTGTCTTTTCTGTTTGGTTAATATTTATAATATGCCACCATGAGGGACTCTCATTGGCGTGGCTGCCAGCTGTAGGCCTATAGCCAATAATTGCTTAATATATAGTATAATATATAATGACTCTTCAGGCCAACATATAATTTTTCTAGAAGTAAGAAGGCTTCTTACATCCTTTTTTTTTTTTTTTTTGGAGCAAACTTCTTACATCCTTTTTAATATGGAGTTCGAGTCCCATAAAAGATTCTTCTGCTTGAAGAGGTAGCTAGAAATCCTGAAAGTGAAGGGATAGGGTATGATTAAAAATAAATAATGAATCTTCATGTTTACTACATTTGAATATTATATAGTACATATCGCCTTTGAACAAATTGCCCCCGCAATTCATTTTGGATGGATAATGTGGACAGACAAAAAATAATTTGTTTATGTTAGCTTATAAAGTAACGGGCTGTAATTTTCTTATTTTACTAGATGGCGTTATTTTCGTCAGACGAATGCGGAGAATTTGTTGATAAGTGAGAAAAACGTCATTTGCCACTAGTAAAACAAAATATGAACTGTGGCGTAAACATAAAAGCCTCAATAAAAGAAAGCCAACTAATGTATATACATAACCATAAAACGAATCCAGATCTTATGATGACTCAAATGACACTGAACGTCATTTAACATATGACATGAGTTATGACAAAAAAAAACAAAAAAACCCAATATAGACAGAATCATACATAAAAAAATTTCATAACCGGTTGGTTGATAATAAACTATTCAAGGATGTTAGTGAATTGTTCCGAAAATCATTTTCTTAGCCTTTTAATGAATTCAACTTTCAGGTTGTTGGCTAGAAAAACGGTGGAGGGGGAGTTTTGATGAATATTCCTATATTGGGTTAGTATGAACAAATGAGAATATTGTCTTAAAAATTTGACTTCATAAGATGACAAAAAAATTCATATTGATGACACGATATTCTAATCTCTCAGCGTATACCATCCAACAAACCATCATGTGTAATATCTGTATTGCTGCATTGACTTGAATTGTTTAATGCACGTAAAGCATAAAGGTTGTCCCTAATGCTGAAATTTTATTAAGTTGAATCGGGTGATCACCATCAATTTACCAGATTTATCATCTCAGATTGCATTTGATTGAAGAGCTATCTAGCTAGCTCGCTATTAGTTGCAATGGACGATTCTGATTATGTTGAAGTAACCTTAGATGTGTCTGGTGATGAAGTGATTACCAACGTAAAGTCGCAGTCCAGTGCACTTAGCAGCCAAGTGATGCGTGAGCTAATGGAAAAGAAGTCACGCTTTGATAGATCATTTAACAAACCCCTGGAAAGTCAGTCCAATGCATTTAGCAGACTGCGAAACCTTCATTCACCAAGAAATTTGAAGTCCGGTGCATTTAGCAGCAAAGTGATGCGCGAGATGATGGAAATACAGTTCTGGGATGATTCGGAATTTCATGGCAACAAGAAGATTCATAATCTGGTGAAGAAGCTGGACCAGTCAACAGTGGATGATGTACAATTTCGTGACAATGAAAAGATGCGAGAACTGATGAAAAAGCAGTTCAGTTCATCGGTTGATAACATGCCATTTTGTGGCAACTTGGTACATATAATGTTTTATGAGTTGTATGAGGTGGTTTGTGATAACAATGCTGATGCAGATGGATTTGTTGACGTATTGGAGCAAGTGTGTGTGAAAAATGAGGTCGACTTGGCCACCATGTTCAATCATGTCACTCCCACAGGTGATTCGTTGCTTCATGTTGCCGCACAACATGGGAGTGAACGAGTTTTATGTCTTATTGCTTTTCACTATCCTAAGCTTTTGTACAAGACGAATATGAAAGGTGATACTCCGCTTCATGTTGCTGCGAGAGCTAAGAATCTTCTCGCAATTAAGAACATTCTCGACATGGAGAAACATTTCATGGCATCTTCGGAGGAGGAAGCTGAATCTATGGATAAAGTGGAGTTTATGATGTTACAAAACAATTATGGGAGGACGGCTTTGCATGAAGCTGTTTTGTGCAAGGGTTATTATGCAGTTCTTTACCTTTTATTTGTTCATAAGCAAAGTGATCTGACCTCTTATTGGACATGGAACTATTATTATGGTTGTAAATCGCCGATGTATTTAGCAGTCCTTATAAGGGCTGAGGATATTCTTGATCTTCTCTTGAGGCTAATTCCAATCCCCTTGGGCAAGGCTATTTCAAATGGCGACACTCCATTTCATGCTGCAATATCAGAACGAAATAAAGGTAAGCATACTAATCATTCCCTCCCATCCTTATTATAAGCACTTCATAACTTTAAGAAAATTAATAAAATTTGTTAAAATTAGTTATTTTTTGTAAAATACTCTCTCCAATTCAAAATATAGTTTTGAATTTGTGAAGGGGTATGGTTTTTTTATAAGCTATAGTTTGGATTTTTCCAATCATTTAATGCATGTTTCCATATTTTGCCAACACTCTCTCATTATATCATTACCTTTTCCTCATACAATTTCTTTCATCCTTTTTCTCACTTATTGTTTCTATCACTTGTTCTCTTTATGCATATTTGGAAAAAAAATGTCTTACATGTTTATTATTTTTATTTAATTTTAATTGATTTTATAATAAATGCAAATAAGTTATTTGGAGCTTATATTCAGAGGGAGTATAACATTACCCTCAATACAAGTTATTAGTTAGAGGAAATTAGTCATCTAGTTAGAAAGTCTTATAATTAGTTAGAGATAGTAGGCAAACAAATCAATGCTTAAGACAAAATATGCTATATTATGATGCTTACCATAAATACGGAAGGGAGTAACATGCAACTTTCTTTCGTGTTTGTTTCAGTTTTCCTTAATATATATATATAATATATATGTTTGCTTTTTGCGCATGAAGATCTATTGATGAAGATAGTTTATACAAGACAAGAGTTATTGCATCAAAGGGATGAGAACAACAACATTCCTCTTCATTATGCAGCATACGCTGGTTATATGGAAGGAGTTTGTATAATGTTGGAAAAATCTCCGATGATCGCTTTTCAACGAAACTCAGATGGCAATCTTCCAATTCACCTAGCCTGCAAAAAGGGCAATGTTGAAGTGGTCAATAAGTTGCTTGAAATAGAGTGGTCTAATGCTGGAATTTTCTTGAATAATAAAGGTCACAACATTCTTCACATTGCAGCAATGAAGGGACAAACTGATATGATAAAATATCTATTGAAGCACCCCAAGATTCATCATGACATTGTCAATGAGAGAGATGTAAATGGAGATACTCCATTACACTTGGCTTCAAAAGAGTTGCGTCTTTGGACTTTACTCCTTCTGTCACGACACAAAATGATCGATGTGAACCTAGTCAATAACGAAGGTTTAACAGCTCGAGATGTTATTCTGATGCAAAGTAGAATTCCAATGACACGTCAAGAGGTACTTATATTAGATTTGTTTTTAATTTTGGACACTTGTCTTATTAATAATAGAATATATGTTTAATTTGATTACCTTGCAGTTTCTAGCAGATACAATTTTAGAAAGTGTTGGTGTGCCATTGAAGGCAAATATGTTGAGCATACAACCCACAACATCCATAAATAAAGAATGGAATGTGAAGGAGGCAGCCAACACACTCATAGTTGTGGCCATACTCATAGCCACTGTGACATTCGCGGCTGGCTTCACAGTACCAGGTGGGGTTTACTCTTCGGATGGCTCAATCGCAGAACAAAGGGGCATGGCAGTTTTTGTTGATCGAACACTATTCAAGATATTCATGGCTTTCAATACTGTTGCTATGTATAGCTCCACCATTGGTTCTGTTATTCTACTTTGGGTTCCTCTAGGTGATCTTCATTTTGCAGAAGGAGCATATGGACTTGCTAAGATGTTCGTTTATGTGGCCCTTATAGCAATGCCCATTTCGTTTCAAGCTGCTATAAGTTTGATTGTGAGCAATAACACTTTGGTTACAGTTGTTATAAGTATTGTTGGATTCATCTCCATTTTTTTCATCATATTTTTTCGTGTTTTAGGAATCTTTCCTCTTAGAATCCGTCGACCCGTATTTCGTCAAATTGCAGGCTTACTTATCAGGATCGTTATTGTTTTATTTTATGGATGGAGTGATGTTCTGACTAATGGTCACATGGGAAAAGTCAACCAAGTTGATGCAAGAAATCAAATCAGTAATGAAACATTGGAAGTTGATATCGATGATGAGGACGCAGCCAGTAGCCACTTCTCAAGCCACGTCTCAGGCCACTTTTCAGATACAAATGTTCATCGGTGCTGTGTATGCCTAGTTAAATAATGTTCATATAAAATTATGTAATTCTTGCATGTGATTTATGTATGATAAATCGATTTTATATGGTTCATGTACTCTGCGTATAAGACAGCTTGTCCATCTTGGATTAACATTTGTAGGCAAGTCGGAGGATAAAGATCGGTTATTTCCTCATTTCAATAAAATATTCATTTCGGTCCTAAATATATGATCCAGTTGATTTTTTTAGAACGATTAAGAAAGATAAATAAGTTATTTAATCATATCATATGTTATATATTATTAAATTATATATCAGTTTATACATTAATTAAGAAAATTAATTTAGAGTTAAAAATAATAAATATAAATACTTTAATCCACCATGTAACTAAATTATATGTGACAAATTGGTTTACCAATAGAAATTCAATTCTGTAGAAAATTACCAATGAAAAATTCTATCGGTAATTATTATTGAAAATTTCTATTTTTCCATCAGTAATTTATTGGTACTTTATTTTTTTCTTAAATAAATTTCCATGTGGGGTATTTTAAAAGGGACCATGTGTCCCCATCACCAACAGCCGCCTCCTTGCCGGGCAGCCGCCATGTCTCAGCCATGTGTCATGTCCCTTCCTTGTGCCCACCATATGTCCTACTCCTCGATTGAAAATTAGTTAATCTATATTTTTTTTTTTTCTATTTCTCGTAACATATCTGATATGTGAAAACAAATAGATGCACCCCCTCACTACCACCACGTCAGTGCCTCGTCCATATGTCAGATACTGGTTGCGTTTTGTGAAAAGGAGAGAAATAGAAAAATGGAACCCAGAAGCTCTCATATGTTCTTGATGCGTGCCTATCAGTTGAATTGTTTTGACCGTATGATATTTTTTTTCACGCACACACACATAAAATATAACAATAAAAAAATATAATATTAATATAAATATAATAATTAAACACGCGTGCGCGCACTCATGTGTGTGTATATATATAGTATATTTTTAATGTTTTTCATTTTCTTATTTCATTTAACTATTTATTATTGATATAATATATATTTAATATATTATATTAAATACTATGTTCTGATATTTAAGTTTTATATTTATATTTATATTTTTATTATTTATTACTTTATTTTATTATTAAAATATAATAATAAAAACTTATAAAGTTTACCAACAGAAATAAATGCTTTTTCTATCATATGTATAGGATAATATTGTTCTATGAAGTCTAATCCTAGTATTATGTCACACTAGTCTGGAGCTCTAGCCGATCGGCATCGGAATTTCGATAGCTAGCCATCAGAGGCCGTTCTTGTCAAACCCCTCAATATTTTGACAGTTATCAAAGTATCAACGCATAGTTTAGTAAGCATACAGAAATAGTATAAATATACTAATATAAAATTCTTGATTACATTACAGGAAATCCCCACAGGGTTTGTACATAATGAGTACAAATCCCAAAATACATAAAATGGTAAACAAATAACCAACATTAAGTCTTGATCAGAACTGAAACTCTTAGTTGCCAGTGTCCACTTCCTTGCCCTTAGAGCCGCTATCTCTTGTTAAATAAATTTAATTTATGGAAAGGGTGAGATCCAAACAAAATCATCATTTTGATCATGAATATTGGTTGATAGACATGTTCATAACATTAGTTTCTGCTGCATTATATGCTGCATTGCATGTTTATTTATCGCATTTTATATGATTGATAATTTGTTACTACGGAAAAGGAATCTCACTCAAAAGAAGAGTAAGCTGGAAGGCAGCCTCAATCTGTACCCGACAGCAGCATGTGAAGAATAATTAGAGTCTAGTCAAATCATGTAAATTAACTTGAGTTATGAAAAAAGTAATCAGAGTCTGTAAACTAGAGTTAGATTTCGAGTCTATTTAAAGAATTGTAAGCCTCTCGACAAGCTAAGGCATCCAGTTTTTAATAAAAGCTTATAAGTTTCTTGAAATCTGTCAAGAGCTTTCTATCCTTTTCTCAAATTAAGCCTCCATTTCAGCAACATTTACATGGAAAGAAGAATACATTTTGTTTAATCTACATTTAAGGTATGGAGTTCTAAACTCCTTATAGGGATTTAGGGAAGTAGTTTTATCATATTCTAAATGAGTACGGTCTAGAATGAGATTATGAGATGCATGTTATTATAATTTTCATATAAGGGATATATATTGTGGTACGCCTTCAGTAGGAAACGAAGGAAGACTGTGCTGTTATGATCTGAAGGAAGAAGGTATGGGGTCTGTGGAGTGACACCCTGTACATTTTTTAGGTCTTTTACTATAATTTATTCTTCTTTTACCTTTCTTAAAATATTTTCTTGGTTTATATTTATTATAATACTTATATTTTGGATATCTTTTAAATCTATATTTTTAGGTCTTTTATGAACAGGATACTCAGATAAATATTTACATACTTTCTCAGCAGTTTCTTCATAATGTTCCATTTCATTTTTCTTGATGGATTCATACCACTTATAGAACTTTGCATGAGTTCCATTAGTAGTTTTTCCAAGGGAATAAATACAAGTAAGGTCACTTGTATGATATACCCAAGGAGTTTCTCCAACACTGGTTACAATTTGATTTATTTATTGGAAAATTATATGATGGTCCTGAGCTCGGGTATTAGAGATTCTGAATTGAAATTCATCATCATCATCCATATCCTCTTTTATTTCTGGATCAAATTCTATGGGTTTTTTGGTAGTTCCAAGACGAATTAAATTAATTGGATGATAAAATTGGTCTGGTGTAACTTCCGCAACTGTGGAATAACACCTTATAAAGACTTTGTGTTGTATGACTATTTTAAAATATTTTCTACGACTTCTTTAAATCTTGGTGGGAATAATTGGATTTCTTTCATGTTATGAGATGGGCAAATGGTCTGAATTAATCCATAACTATATAAGGTTCTGACAATTTCTGGAGGTGTTCATGGATAAATAATGGCTTTATTAATGGCGTAATGAGATACATATCTAATAGTCTTATGGGTTAAGGTTAGGGTATTCAATCTTTTTACAATGGTCTTATAAAATTGGTATTTCTGAGAAAGGTCAAAGACTTCTGGATTACTAGGCTGTTTAGAATTTGAGGCTTTAGAGGTTGAGGCTATTATAGTCTTATCTGGCAATGAGGTTTTATATTTTGGGCTTAGACTTAGGCTTTTTTCTATTTGTTGGACTTCTTTCTGTTTTTGGGCTTGCTGGTCTTTTATTATTTGGGCTAAGGATTATTAACATAAACAATGTAACAATAATAATCCCAAAATTTTTAAATGAATAATCAAGATAATCAATGGAAACCAAGAGAGGAATGGTATCTAGGAACTCCAGATTATGTAGAAATAGATGGAATATTAAGAAAAATAAATCATATAGATAAAAGTTTTATGAGATTTCTAAAACATAAATTTGAAAAAGAAAATATAAAACAAAAAAGAAGATTAAGATAATTATATGATCAAGACTTCTTATTATGGTTAGAAGAATATATAAATACAGTAGAAACACATGTAGATAGAAAATAGTATGCAAAGAAATTTGGAAAAATAATGGAAGTATTATCAAGAGGTTAATATGGTAGACTTATATAGAAATCACAAAGGAGAAGTAGTAAAAATACACCATAATAATAAACCATTAATAAAAAAGATAATTAAAAAATGCAGAAATTGGAATGAAAATGACAGAAGAATAATAAAAGAAATATTAGAAAACGAAAAAGGAAAAAGAACATTTAATGGATTCAGAATAAGATATCAAGCATATTTAAGAATAAGAGGAAGAAATGATTTCATAAAATATTGGAAGAATAAACTAAATATATTATCACATGGATATATTAAATTTCCTGTTAACATTCCTATTATACTGTCTTTTACATCACTTATTATTCTTCCATCTGTTATAAGTAATTCTATAGGTGTATCAATTCCTTCTTTAAAATAAGCTTTTACAAGTAATTGTATTCCTACTATATATACTTCTGTTACTTCATTCTTAAATGGTACTTTCTTTATTTCTTCTTCTATAAGTCTTTTACTTATTAAAGGTATTCTTAATACTCCTTCAGTTAATGTTGATTCTATAGGATGTCTTTTTTCTAATACCACACAATGTGTTTTATGATTTGTTTTAGTTTCATAACTCAAGTTAATTTACATGATTTGACTAGACTCTAATTACTCTTCACATGCTGCTGTCGGGTACAGATTGAGGCTGCCTTCCAGCTTACTCTTCTTTTGAGTGAGATTCCTTTTCTGAATGCTTCATCTTTTCTATATATTGATGATATATTAATATTTTCAAAGAATAAAAAAGAACATGAAGAACATTTGAAAAAAATTATGGAATTAGTAGAACAAAAAGGAATAAATATATCTCCCAAGAAAGCTGAATTAAGAAAAGAAAAAATAGGATTTTTAGGACAAATAATTTCAAAAGATGGAATGGAATTACAAGATCATATAAGCCAGAAAGTAAAAGAATTTCCAAAGATAAATAATAAAAAGGAATTACAATCATTTTTAGGATTAGTAAACCAAGCAAGAAATTATATACCACATTTATCAAAACTAACAGCAAAAATATCTAAGTTAGCAGGAGAAAAAACAATCTGGAAATGGAATGAAGAAACTCAGAAAATTATAGAACAAATAAAATTTTTGTGTAATAAATTACCAAAATTAACTATACAATTAGAAGAAAATATAAGATGGATAATATATACCGATGCATCTGAGAATTATTGGGGTGTAGCTTTGTATTTTGAAGACAGTAAAGGAATAGAAAAAATAACTAGATATGCAAGTGGAAAAATTAATGAATCACAAAGTAATTATCACTCTAATTGGAAGGAATTTTTAGCAATAAAAAAGGAAGTAGAAAAATTTGAATTATTCATAGTAAATTGTAAATTTATAATAAGAACTAACAATACTCAAGTAAAAGGATGGTTAAAAAATGGAATAAAAAATGGAAAATTGAGTAATAAAATGTTATTAAAATGGCATAGTGATATGTCTTATTATGATTATGATGTTGAATATATCAAAGGAAAAAATAATCTAATTGCTGATTATTTGAGCAGAAGGAACCAGGAAAAAGAATGAGTAACAACCATGTAAGTCAAATTCTTCTAAATGAGGTACAAGAGGAAAATCCATTTATGACACATCTTGTAATGAAAATGAATATGCTCGAAGTAAATATAAGTTTGCTTGGAAGCCAAGTAGGTAATAGTGTACAGAATCTATCTAATTCTGTATCTAATCTTACTAGCTCAGTAAATGAACTATTTACTAGAGTGCAAGACCTGGAAAGTCAAGTAAAGAAGGAACCAATTGAGGAACCTTAGCCAAAAACGAATAAAGACAAGGAATCACCAGTAATTGGGTCTCCTACCTAGTCTGAGTCATTCACTCAGAAACTTCTAATTGGGTCATCTACCCAAAACCAATAAAAAGGGTCATCTACCCAAGAGCAGGGAAAAAACTCCTTAGCCCAAATAATAAAAGACCAGCAAGCCCAAAAACAAAAAGAAGTCCAACAAATAGAAAAAAGCCCAAGTCTAAGCCCAAAATATAAAACCTCATTGCCAGATAAGACTATAATAGCCTCAACCTCTAAAGCCTCAAATTCTAAACAGCCTAGTAATCCAGAAGTCTTTGACCTTTCTCAGAAATACCAATTTTATAAGACCATTGTAAAAAGATTGAATACCCTAACCTTAACCCATAAGACTATTAGATATGTATCTCATTACGCCATTAATAAAGCCATTATTTATCCAGGAACACCTCCAGAAATTGTCAGAACCTTATATAGTTATAGATTAATTCAGACCATTTACCCATCTCATGACATGAAAGAAATCCAATCATTCCCACCAAGATTTAAAGAAGCCGTAGAAAAATATTTTAAAATAGTCCTACAACACAAAGTCTTTATAAGGTGTTATTCCACAGTTGCGGAAGTTACACCAGACCAATTTTATCATCCAATTAATTTAATTCGTCTTGGAACTACCAAAAAACCCATAGAATTTGATCCAGAAATAAAAGAGGATATGGATGATGATGATGAATTTCAATTCAGAATCTCTAATATCCGAGCTCAGGACCATCATATAATTTTCCAATAAATAAATCGAATTGTAACCAGTGTTGGAGAAACTCCTTGGGAATATCATACAAGTGACCTTACTTGTATTTATTCCCTTAGAAAAACTACTAATGGAACTCATGCAAAGTTCTATAAGTGGTATGAATCCATCAAGAAAAATGAAATGGAACATTATGAAGAAACTGCTGAGAAAGTCTGTAAATATTTATCTGAGTATCTTGTTCATAATTGTATATTTTGTAAAGAAGAAGAAAGAAGAGAAAGAGAAGGAGAAATTCCAATTGAAAAAAATATTCTGTAATGCCCGATAGAAATGACTGAAGGACTTGGAAAAATTCAAAAGAAGATAAAAGAAATCAGAAAGAATCTCAAAAAGATAAAGAAAAAAGGAGACAAGATAAAGAAAAAGTTGATGAAGATAAAGAGTAATATTGAATAAATGAAAGCGTCGGCAGAAGAAGACAAAGAAGAAAAAGAAGAAAAGATGAAGCATTCGGAAAAGGAATATCACTCAAAAGAAGAGTAAGCTGGAAGGCAGCCTCAATCTGTACCCGACAGCAGCATGTGAAGAGTAATTAGAGTCTAGACAAATTATGTAAATTAACTTGAGTTATGAGAAAAGTAATCAAAGTCTGTAAACTAGAGTTAGATTTCAAGTCTATTTAAAGAATTGTAAGCCTCTGGACAAGGCATCCAGTTTTTAATAAAAGCTTATAAGTTTCTTGAAATCTCTCAAGAGCTTTCTACCCTTTTCTCAAATTAAGCCTCCATTTCAGCAACATTTACGTGGAAAGAAGAATACATTTTGTTTAATCTACATTTAAGGTATGGAGTTCTAAACTCCTTATATGGATTTAGGGAAGTAGTTTTATCATATTCTAAATGAGTACGGTCTAGAATGAGATTATGAGATGCATGTTATTATAATTTTCATATAAGGGATATATATTGTGGTACGCCTCCAGTAGGAAACGAAGGAAGGCTGTGCTGTTATGATCTGAAGGAAGAAGGTAAGGGGTCTGTGGAGTGACACCCTGTAATATATTCTATGCATGAAAGAGGGCATAGATCCTTCTATAACCCGGATCATATTCGGTCAACTTCATTATTTGTTCCTTATATCCTGATTATGGTTTCCTGTATCTCATCTGTCCGATTTTGGTATCAGAGCTCACTTTTAGATGATGATAAGATGAAACCTTAAATCTGTATAATTTCATATTATTGTTTAAATCTCTTTGCTTTAGTTTTATTTTGTTGATTAAAAGTGTGTTTAAAAGATTTTCCAAGTATCCTCTGAAGTTGCAGCTAGTCTGATCTGCTTTACGAGAAAAGAAATATTTATAATCAGGAATAATAAGTATAAAATGAATCTAATAGAAGTAATCACCAGTACAAAAATCACTTTTAAGACGGGTTAAAAACGATATTTTAGACCGGTTCTGGATCAGGTCTTGATACAGCCGGTCTAAAAAGTATTAAACTTTTTAGACCGGTTAAAAAAAACGGTCTTAAATATGAACTTTTAAGACCGGTTCTACAACAACCGGTCTTAAAGTTTAACTAAGGAATAAGTAGAAAAAAAATAACAATTTAAGGCCGGTTCTAAGAATAACCGGTCTTAAATATATATTTAAGACCGGTTATTCTTAGAACCGGTCTTAAAGTGTAATATTTTAAGACCGGTTCTCTTAATAACCGGTCTTAAATTCATATTTAAGACCGGTTATTCTTAGAACCGGTCTAAAATTTTTGTTTTGTTTTTTTTTCGTTTTATTTGTTTCAATCTTACCCAGGCCAGTAAGCCATATTCAACAACATCCCTCCCGTGCCACATTACATACACATGCATATATGTATATATTGACAATCAGAAGCAGTGACAACAATATTTTTATTTCCAGAAACAATTGGCCCTTACAATCCTCGACTCTCAACAATCAAAGATGAACATTATAAAAAAAATTCCTAAGCTTTACAGAGAAATGAAAAAAGTGGAGGAAAATTTACAATAATGATCCCCTGCCTGAATCAACAGCCAACTAGTATCGCCAATATCCAAGAATTTTTCCTAAACAGAGATATAAACCAAGTTAGATATATATAAAAACCATAAGTATTATTAGAACAACATAAATCGGATTCAAAAACTTACTAATCTTGTAAAAGCTCATAAATGAATTCAGCACAACAATTGCGGATGAAATCAATATCTTCTTCAGGAAAGGGATCAGCAAGATCAAACATCTGTATGTGTAACACCGAAGCCAAACAAAACATTAACTTACTAACTTAAAAACAATAAAGTAATACAAAATATTTGAAATATACATTTATTACCTCCTCGGTAAAGTCAGTCGTGCCTAGGCTGATAATATTGTAAATAACTATATATATAATCTGCATATAAGTTATAACGATAATGACTTTAAATAGATAGCTAACATTTAAAGTAGATTTATAAAGAGATATTCTCCCATATCCCTTCACGATGATCATTTCTTGTGCCGTGTTCATTATCAACTTCATCTTCTTCGTTTAATGCAGGAAGACCCCTAGAAAAAGAAGGGGTCTCGAGAAGATCATAATTTGAACGAATTTCCTCTTCAATATCGATGACCCTTTTTCCTTGGAGAGCTACAGACCACATTTTATTTGCCTGATCAATAATATAGAACACTTATTTCGGTTGATCGGCCATAATGAAAGGTTCATCTCCAAAACTTTTGTTGTTCAGATCAACTAATGTAAACCCTGATTTATCGATCCTCACTCCATTATTGACATCAACCCACTTACATTTGAAAATGGGAAATTTAATTTTAACATAGTCAACCACCCAAATCTTGTCAATAACCCCATAATAAGGTATGACTGCCAATATAGGGTTCTTATCTTTTGAACTAGAGAAGTGCATAGATTCAGCTACTAACATAACACTGCTGTTCTGGACAGTGCTCCTATCATCCAGGGACTTTGTGTAAAAGGTATACCCATTAATCACAAACGAAGTCCAACTTATGACATCAAACTCAGGACCACGTGCTAGCCATTTAATTGTATCAGAAACACATTCTTCTCCGTCAACCTTGTGTTTAAACCAATGTGCAAAGGTCCTGGTATGCTCCCTAATTAACCTTTGTTCAGTCAATCGTCTGTTCGCTTTCTGTACAATTTCTTTATGAGCATTTATGTAATCTTGAACTGCATCAACATTATTCAAAATGTACAAGTGGACTTGTTGTAATTCATCAGGATCCACACTCTTGATGGTAGCCCCGCGCCTAACCCCTTCTTCATCATGTCGTTTAGGAAGGCCGATATGTCCTACATTTGCCAAATAATGTTGACAGAATTCCATGGCTTCTTCAGAAACATATTTCTGAACAATAGAAGCTTCAGGCCGGTTAGGGTTCTTCACATATCCTTTTAGGATTTTCATAGTTCTTTCAATTGGGTACATCCATCGAAAATAGATAGGCCCACACAATTTTATCTCCCTCACTAGATGAACAACTAGATGTACCATGATGTCAAAAAAGGAAGGAACAAAAAGCTTCTCAAGCTAGCACAAGATCAGGTAACCTTCATCTTCCAATTCATCCAACATTTCCGTCTCAATGACTTTACTACAAATCGCATTGAAGAAGAAACAAAGTCTGGTCAATATGTGTTGAAGATCATATTCAGCGATACCTCGAATAGCCACTAGGAGTAGTTGTTGCATCAAGACATGACAATCATGAGACTTCAGCCCTACTAACTTAAAGTCTTTCATAGACACAAGCTTCTTAAAATTTAAAGAATACCCTGAGGGAACTTTGATGCCATGTAAACACTCACAAAAACTTTGTTTCTCATCCTTGGACAAAGTATGAGAAGCTGGAAGACAAAAAGTTCTCTTACCATGTGGCCTCGGATGTAAGTCTACCCATATTCCCATTTCTTGCAAATCTAATCTTGCCTTAACGCCATCCTTAGAACTTCCTTGTATGTTGAGTAGTGTCCCAACAATACTATCACACACGTTTTTCTCCACATGCATGAAATCAATACAGTGTCTGACATCAAGATTCTGCCAATATGGAAGGTTAAAGAAAACAGACCTCTTTTTCCATATATTTTTTTCATTTCGACTCTTTGAAGTCTTACCGAAGATGACATTGATATTTTTGACCTTTTCATACACTTTCTCCCCAGTCAAAGCCTCTGGAGCATCTTCAAACTCTTGGCCACCAAAAAAGGCCTTCTTTAATCTGCGATATGGGTGGCCCCGTCTAAGGAATCTCTTATGACCAAGATAAACAGTTTTTCTTCCATGTTGAAGTTGATGGTAGCATGTGCCTTCTTCACAAATAGGACAAGCTTTGTGGCCTTTAACGCTATATCCTGACAAGTTTCCATAAGCAGGGAAGTCGTTTATAGTACAAAAGATCAAGGCTCGCATTTTAAACATCTCCTTCTTGTTCGCGTCAACAACGTCGACACCTTCGTCCCACAACTCTTTCAAGTCTTCGATCAAGGGTTCTAAGTAAACATCTATGTCATTTCCGGGTTGTTTTGGTCCCGAAATCAACATAGGCAACATGATGTACTTTCGTTTCATACATAACAAAGGAGATAAGTTGTAAATTACCAACAGAACAGGCCATGAACTATGTATACTGCTTAAGCTACCATAAGGATTCATGCCATCCATGCTAAGCCCGAGCCTAAGATTCCTAGGCTCTTTGCCAAAGTTAGGAAACAACTGATCAATTTTCTTCCACTGAGAAGAATCAGCTGGATGTCGAAGCTTTCCATCAGAAATCCTCTCATCTGCATGCCATCTCAAATTTTTGGCATCAATTTCATTAGCAAACAGCCGTTTGAACCTTGGTATGATAGGAAGATACCACAACACTTTTGCAGGGGCCTTATTTGATTTGTATCTGGGGGTTTCACATATCGGACACTGCTCTTTCTCTGTATGCTCTTTTCTGTACAATATACAATCATTAGGGCATGCATGGATCTTTTTATACTTCATCCATAGTGGACACAGTATTTTCTTCGCATCATAGTATCGGCAAGGCAGCACGTTATCATCTGGAAGCATGTCCTTGAAGGCTTCAAGTGCTTCTGAAAAACTCTTGTCGCTCCATCCATGCCGTGCTTTCAAGCTTACCAATTTCAATACAGCTTTCAACAATTGGTATTTTGTGCACCCCGGGTACAGCGGCTTCTCAGAATCACTGCACATATTACCATATGCATATGATTGCTCAAAAGCCTCTTCTCCAACATCACGAATAATATCTTCTATCCGGTCATTCAAAACCATGTCATTATCATCAAAGGCGACCCCCCCTTGTTGAGTTGCGCTTGGAATTTCTATTTCTTCACCATGTCATACCCATACTGTATAACTCTTACAAAATCCTTCACAAATTAAATGTGTATATATATCTGCAGCACTAAGTCGCTTCTCATTCAGACATTCTACACAAGGACAATAGAACATCCCACTATCATCATTACCAGAACTTCTTCTAGAAAATTCTAAAAAATCCCTCACCCTATTATCATATTCAACACTAGTCCGTTTAACATTTATCCAACTACGATCCATATATTTTAACACCTTTTTTCTTCTCTTCTGTATATTAACTGCCCTAGAAAAGGCAGGAGTATGATGAGAGTATGAAAAGGTTACACTCATCAATTTATCTAGTTTAACAGAATTCTTCATTAGAATTCCACATAAGATATAATTGTAGTCTGTTCCATTTTCTTCAAGTAATATGGAAAATGTATCAACATACACTAGCAATTTCAAGACTTAAATTAGACCACATACACAAGAATTGCTTTAGTCTAAACCTTAAATCACCTCTCAAATTTAGTTTCAAAACTAACTGAATATTATGTAACAATTTTCTAATCAGCCATTCATAAGCATACATGCCAGGAAATTTGACACAATAACTTAAGCAATCCAGAGACTATGAAAACTAGCAATTATCATTACCCTGATCCTCAAATAATCAAATCACACCAGTTCAGGACACCGTTAATTAAGCTTCACCAATTAATTTCCATCAGAGTAAATGTCATTTTTTCTCCATTTCTAATTTAATTTCTAGTTCAATTATAGTACAGATTATATTCTTGGACATACAGTGAATACACAATGTCTATTTATACGGAGTATTGAGACAGGGGACATTACCTGTTTGAAGTAACTTGGACCGTGGCTTGAGGCGCAGGAGGAGAGGGGCAGCAGTGGCTGGAAAACACGCCGGAGTGAGATAAAGGCCGGAGAAATAAGATGCTCAGCCGCCCTTCACGATGGTACTCACCGTGACTTCTTCGTAGCAATGGCAAGTACGAACGGAGAAGGAGGGAGTTTCAAACGACGACAACAAAATATGGGAAAGAAGGTGGAAGTAGCGGCGGCGACTGGAAGGGTGGCAGGAGAATACGGCGGAATATCACCTACTGCGTTGGACTTGAGCAGTTCGCGGCGGTGGAAGCAGAGGGGGAAGTGAAACGTAATTGATGAAATGAACTTTCACGGCCGATCTAGGTTTGAATATCAGACTTTTAAGACTGGTTATTTAGATAACCGATCTTAAAAGTACTTTTAAGACCGGTTATTTAAATAACCGGTCTTAAATTATTGAAATTTAAGACCGGTTATTCAAATAACCGGTCTTAATAATAAAGTGATTTTTTTATTCATTTTAATAATTTGTTTTTCAGACCGGTTGTTTAAATAACCGGTCTTAAATTATTGTCTTTTAAGACCGGTTATTTAAAAAACCGGTCTTAATAATATCGTGATTTTTTTATTCATTTTAATAATTTGTTTTCAGACCGGTTGTTTAATTAACCGGTCTTAAATTATTGACTTTTAAGACCGGTTATTTAAACAACCGGTCTGAATTTGTTTTTGAGACCGGTTGTTTGTATAATCGGTCTAAATAAGATTTTTTTAGACTGATTTTTTAGACAACCTGTCTAAAACATTGCTTTTAATTACGGAATTGTCACCGCGTGTTTCTTTTAGACCTTATCCGCAATAACCGGTCTAAATAATGCGGTCTAAAAATGCTATTTTGCACTAGTGAATGGAACCTCGAATATATGAAATAGAACCCAGTAATTTACCAGAAAGTTCTTATATAGGACAAGATGAAGAAGAAATCTGTAATCTAACCCCTTTTATGTTAGGAGGTGAAGGTGATAATTCGTGGAATCTAATAAATTGGACTAACATGTTCTTAATAAAACAATTAGGATCATATATAAACACAAATATAATAGACATGGTAGAAATATATAATATAGAAGAAATAGAAAATAAAATCCCTAAGGATATAAGAAAAATAATAAAAAAGGAAATTCCTAGAGAAAGGAAAGAAAGATTAATAGAATTAGCAAAACCATTAGAACAGAAACTATATGAAATTAAGAAAGAAGTAAAAAATATGAAAAAAGAAATAATTGAAATAAAAGAAGACATAAAAGAAGTAATGAAATATTTAGGAATAAAGTCAAAAAATTTATTAGAACCTGTAAAAGATAATCCTCAAATAAATATGATGAATATATTTGATGCTATAAGAGAAATGGAAGAATTAGAAAAAAAATGCCTAAAACACATATAGAAGAACAAAGTTTAGATACAAATGTAAAACAAACAAGATTAATGACTTCGTCTTTAACATTAGAACAACAAGTGTTAAATAAAAATATATTTACAGTCTTTGATGAAATAGAAAAATTAGAAAAAGGAATAAAATAAAATAAAATAACTCATGAAAAAGAAAAACAGAAAGAATTAATAATAAAAGAAGAAAAAATTGATAGACAGAAAGAAACAGAAGTAATGAAAGAATCACATAAAATAGCATAAATAATGTGTAAAAATAGTACATTAGAAGAACTAATAGAAATAATAAAACCAAAAGAAAAAATAAATATGATGGAAGAAATAGAATATTTAAAAATAGAAGAAATGATGGGAAAAGAAGAAGAAGAATTAGAAAATATTAAAAAAGAATTTAAAGATGTAACAAGAATAAAAACACTAGAAAATTTAGAATTAAATATGGCTGAAGAAATGGATACATCAGAAAGTACTGTAATTCAACCAACTCAAATAATACCATCAGAACCACCTCATAATGAAGGAACAAGTAACCAACAACTAGAAAATGAAGATTTCGAAAGAGAAAGATATTATCATAAAGAACCATTAAAAGAATCTAACTATATGGAATTTGAAGCAAAATTTAAAACACTAAGAAATTCAAAATATACACCACCACCTTTAGAACAATTTGAAACAAGACAAATACCTAATTCTGGAATATGGCTAGATATGGACTGTTATACAGATAATTAAAAAATATTAGATGAATGGAATAAATCACATTTAATAGCATTAATGGGAAAATCAATTGATACAGTACTTGTAAGTTTAGTAATAGAAGCGTCATTTTTAGGAAATGTGCATAATTGGTGGAAAAGTAAAAATGAAGAATTTAGACAACAAGTAAGAACAGTAAATGAACCATATGAAGGAAGAAAAGAATTTTATGCAATATTAATAAGAAAATATGAACAAGTTTTAAGAAATGATTTTATAGGAAGAAGTGCAGGAGCAGATGAAAAAACAAAAATTGAAAAAGTAAAACTATGTTTACATCAAATAGAAATATGTTCTTTAGAACCAAAATATTTAGAACAATATATATGTGAATATAAAAAATATTATTATGAAGCAAGATTAGAAACAGATAAAGAACAAAAAATTTATTTGGAAATGTTTTATAGAAAATTACCAAGATTAATATCGGAAGAAATAAACGAAGAATATTATAAAGCTTTTGGAAATAGAGAAGAATTAATAATATTTGTAGATACAATGGGAAGAAGAGAATATTTTCTAAAAAAATTTTTATCTAATAAATGTAAAGAAGCATGGTAAAATATGAAATATTATAAAAGAAATAAAATGGTAATCCAATGTAATAGATATGAAACACCACATAGATGGGGATGTGAAAATGAAAAGAAGAAATATAGAAAGAAAAAATATAGATTTAAAAGATATCCAAAATATAAGTATTATAATAAATATAAACCAAGAAAATATTTTAAGAAAGGTAAAAGAAGAATAAATTATAGTAAAAGACTTAAAAAATGTAGATGTTATAATTGTGGAGAAATAAAACATATATCAACATAATGTAAAAAACCAAGAGAAAAGAAACAAATGAAAATATTAGAAGAAGCTGAAAAATATAATTTGGAACCAATAGAATTAGAAATTCCAGTACTTAGTGATATAGAAAATGAAGAAGTAGAAATATCTAAATTAAAAGAAATAACAGAAACAGAAGAATCAGAATCAGAAAGTGAAGAAGAAAAATATATATATATGATGAAAGAATTAGAAGAAGGACAAACAAGTAAACAAGAAGAAGATGAAAATGATGAATATGAGGAATATAGAAATGTAAGTGAAGGATCAGTAGAAAGAAGAATGATATTTAATCCAAAACATTTTAATAAAATAAAAGATAAAAAATTAGATATGAAAATAAACCAACTACAAGAAGAATCGTTTATAGAAATGGTCAGTAGAAAATTTAAAACTAAAACAAATCATAAAACACATTGTGTGGTATTAGAAAAAAGACATCCTATAGAATCAACATTAACTGAAGGAGTATTAAGAATACCTTTAATAAGTAAAAGACTTATAGAAGAAGAAATAAAGAAAGTACCATTTAAGAATGAAGTAACAGAAGTATATATAGCAGGAATACAATTACTTGTAAAAGCTTATTTTAAAGAAGGAATTGATACACCTATAGAATTACTTATAACATATGGAAGAATAATAAGTGATGTAAAAGACAGTATAATAGGAATGTTAACAGGAAATTTAATATATCAAAAATTAAAATTTACATTAAATACAAATTTTGCAATATCAGTAACAGATGAACATATAGATAAAACTATAAATGTATATCATAAACTAGGAGGAATAAGATTAATGGAAGGATCTAAAACAATAAGTATAACTGCAATGATATAACTTGTATTTACTAATGAACATAAAATTTATAATAAAAATAAAGGAAGAATAAGTATAGAAAAACATTTTATGCCAATATTAAAAGAATTACCCATAGATCCAATAATAATAACTTTACCAGAATAACTAAAAATAGACGTAGATAGAACAAGAGAATATGAAGATATAAGAAGATTAAAACTACAAACTAATAATCAATTAGGACAAAGATCATTAAGTTTTAATTTAAATCCAAGAAGATTAAACCATGAACCAAGATTAAGTCTAAGTTATAATGAACAACTTATGCAAGAAAATAGATTAATAAGATCAGGAAGTAATAGACTACCAGAAATACCTTTAACGACAAAATTGGAAGAAATAAAACCATCGGAAAATAGAGTAAAAACACAAAATATAATAAAAGTATAAATTAAGAAAAATACAGGATGGATGAATATAAAAGCTTTAATACTAGAAGAAGTAAAAGAAATTAATATAGATATAAAACATTTAGATGAAAATGTAATATTAAATGAAGAAGGAAAAACAGATATAATGATAAGATTTAATCAAAGAGATATAATGGAATTTTCAATAAACATAGATAAAGACATGAAGAATTTTGGATTAATATTAGGAATGAATTTTTTAGAAAAACTAAATAATTATAGAATTCAAGAAAAAATAATAATTATTAACATAAACAATGTAACAATAATAATCCCAAAAGTTTTAAATGAATAATCAAGATTAGATACAGAATTAGACAGATTTTGTACACTATTACTTATTTGGCTTCCAAGCAAACTTATATTTACTTCGAGCATATTCATTTTCATTACAAAATGTGTCATAAATGGATTTTCCTCTTGTACCTCATTTATAGTGTGTTTGGATGTTAAACCCAAACCATGGTTTGGGTAAAAAACTTCCAAACAAAAAAAAAAGTAAAAAGCATTTTTTTATCAAAACCATGGTTTTGGGTTCTAAAACCATGGTTTTGAAGAAGCCAATATTTTCAACTTTTTTGTATATGGGTCCCACTTCATTTTCCTTCTTTCATTTCTTCTATTTTCATCCCCATGTTCCCATTTTTTTTCCAAATACCTATTACAAAAAAATTATTGTGTTGTTTTTTAAAAAAAAATCATTATTCATGTCAAAATTTATTATTCTCTTTAGTCTTAAAAATATAAGATAAATTTAAATTTCTTCAAGAGATTAAAAAACTAATTAAATTATTTTAGAGTATTTATATTTTAATTTTTTTCCCCAAACTAATTAATTTGAATAATAAACTTATATGTAATTTAAGGATACAAAATATATGATACGATTAAATAATTTATTTAGCTTCTTTAATCTTTAAAAAAATCAATTCTATCTTATATTTAAGACCGGAGGGATTATTTATTTCAATCTAAAATATAGTATTATTTTGAATAATTACTATATATAAATGTTTTATAGAATTTATTAATACATATGTTTGAACTATTTTCAATCTAAGACCCATGATTTAAAAGGGCCGGCCCAACGGGCTCGGCTCAATTTCCCGGCCTAGTCTTAACTGGCCTGCCGGATTTGTGCTTTTCTCGCAGAGTGGTACTTGTACTTTTCTCACACCATAGCTCTAGGAATTACCGCAACATACACTTCACATCACAGAACATGACAATACAATACATAAAAATAATCACATAATGTATGAGAGATAGAGTTACCACCTGAACTCCTTTCCATTGCCTAGCTAATACTGGTCCTTTAACTCTTTGTTCGTTTCGGGTAAATGTCAAATCCTAAGATTCCAAATTTATAATAAATGAGTTATTACTCATTCACAACTTATCCAAGACTCATAAAGCTGATTATCTATACAAAAAAACATAATTACCAAAATGCCTCTAAGGAATCCGGTCTAATTTCCTTTATACCCGGTATAATTGTACTTTTCCAAAAATTATGACCTAGGTTATTCTTATACAATTTCGCGTGTAGAATCCATTTTTAACCTCATTTTTGACAAAATCACACTGTATTTCCAGAATTACCCTTGACAACAATAAAGTTAAGGTTTTAGCTTTTAGGGGCAAATTGGTCATTCACACCCTAAATCTTCTATACTCCATTTTTCACATGTTTTATAAAAAAAAATTTCATTTTAAACACAATAGAATCATCAAATTCATCAAATTCCAGCTCAAACACCCAGAAATATGGTCTGACTGAAATTCACATAATTCTTGAAAAATTGGAGTTTTAAATTTTCATTCAACAAAACACCTTCTTTTCACCCTAAATCACTTGTTTAACCACTTAAACACTTCTTGAACATGATTGATGGAAAATTGTAATGCACCTTTCCTTAAGGTTTATGCATCCCAAATCAAAAATTCAAGACAAACCTAGCCAATAACCAACTAAAACCGCCAACAACAATAATAAAACAAGATAAGACAAGTATTCAATCTTATTTTGATTCTTCTTATTTCTCTCACTAAAACAACTACCTTCTTCTCTCCTTTTCCCTTTATTTTCTTCTTGTTTTACATTTTTTCAAGAGGAATATGAGGATTAGATAAGGCTTCCAAGCATTTAGAGACAAGAACACACAAATTTAACCTACTACTTACCAAATTTTGCTTCTTGCCTCTTCCTCTTTCTTCTTTATTCTTTTCCTTGTTCAAGATGCTACTCTCTCTCTCCTTTCTCTCTTTGGCCGAAAATATTGCCCTTTGGAGGTGTTAAATGGTGTCTTGAAATATCAATTTCCACCTCTTTAAAATAATATTATTTTATTGCTAATTTTGCACATGCATGGAACTTTTTATTTCTTCTTTTTCCATATGGCATCTAAAAACCTTCCACATGGCTCATTATGTGGAAAAATCTTAGTTTTTCTTGCCATTTTCATTCCTTGGCCAACTTTTTCCCTAGATAAAGGAGAAAATAAGGGCTTTTTAATTTATTAGCCAAATAATCAATCTTCCCTTACATTTCATCAATATTTGAACTAATTGTTGTCTTCCTTCTTCCCTTTTCTTTTTGGCCAAAATTTTCATTATAAATTGGCCAAAAATTATGCTCTTCCATACTTAATTTTAGGCTTCAATGTTAGACCTTTATCAAGAAAAAAATTGTGTTTTATGTCTTACTTAGCCAAAATTTCAAGTAATCACTATTTCCAATATTTTGGCTACTTCAAGTGTACCAAAATTCATCATTTTATTCCATTTAATATAATCAAATATACAAGGATTTTTTGTGAATAAAATTTGGTGTATTATACCTTCGGTCTAGTAGCTACTAGTGATTATTGTCGGAGCTCCAGCGATAGTGGAACTTGTTTTTGAAAAATAGAGTAAGGGAGTCATTGTCTTTTAACCTACAAAACTTAATTTGATTTTGGTCCATAAAGGTGCAGTAAAATTTCAGAATTCTATGGTGGTCAATTGAAATAAACCTACTATAGTGGGGTTAAGTGAAATTTTCCCTTTTTTATATCCATCAAATTATTGCTTTATATTTGTCTCCTTTTTCATATTTATAAAGTATTTGTGTATATTTTTTTGGTAAAATATATGTTTGATGCTCTAAGTTATATAAAGTTTCTAATTTAATCTAGTAAATTTTTAAAGTACAGTTTTAGTCCATTATCTTAACATCGTGAGTTTCATTAAAATGCTTACTCAACAAATATTTTATGAGTATTAACTCAACAAATTTAATGATTATCTTAGCAATTATATGTTGACAAAGCATGTTTAAATTTTAAATTTTATAAAAAAATATACTTAAATTTTAAGTTTTGATTTTTTTTAATATAATCTTTTTATATTTTAAAATTTAAGCACGCTTTGCTCGTATTTAATTGCATAGTCATCGTTTAAATTTACTGAGTTAGCATCTGTTAAATGAAACTAATAGTATTAAGATTAATGAACTGAAAGTACACTATAAAATTAAGGGACTAAATTGAAACTTGGCATAAATTCAAAGAACCAAATGTATATTTTAGCCATTTTTTTAAAATAAGGGTCTCATGCATTATACTCCTCTAGTTCTTGATGTAAGGCATATTTACTTAATTTGATTAAATTAAAAAAGTTAGCTAAATTAGTTAATGTAAAACCTTTTTTCTAAAACTCCCTAATCATTTTCGTTAATTCTTCTACTTGATTATTATTAACGGAGCATCATAAGGGCAATTTTGGAGAATATTGACAAATAGAATAAATAAGTCTTATATTTATGATCGAAATCAATTTCTCGATTAGGTCCCAAATTTAGAATTACAGGGAGAATTATTTACAAGCCATATGCGTTTAACCTAAAGTACTCATTTAACTAGTCAAAATAGTGGTTTAAATCAAGGTCAAACCAACCATGATTAAAATATAAGTTAATTAAATGGTACATGTTATAAAAATAAGGCTTATTTCCAAATTGGAAATGACATATGAATGAGAGTTCTTCTTCACTCTTCATCTTTACAATTCTCTCTTGTCTTTCTTATCCCCCGTCTCATCTCTTTATTTTTCTTATTTTTATAATATATTATTAGCATGAAGCTCTTACGAAGGTATATTTTTCTCATCGTTGGCTTAATGATCTCCCCTACCTTCTTTTACCATATATCTATTTCATTTATCTAGAATAATCTAAGCTATTATATGGAATTAAAGATACCCTTTTACTGATTGTTTTATACATCAGGTTCCATAATTAAGATTGGAGACTATTGTTGCTTTATTTTCCTTCACAAGTTTTTTTTTTTCACTTTTGTTTATCATTTTCTGGGAATCTCTTATTTATGCAACATTTATATTTCTTTATTTCATTTTATGGTATTCTTTTCATTTTATGTTGTTATATTATGTTACTTCATAAATTTTATTTATGTTTCATTTGTTTATTTACTTATTTAACATTTCTATTTCTTTATTTTATTTATATTTTATGTTATATTCTATTGCTTATGTTTCTTTATTTTATGTTATGTATTTCATCTTGTTTTATTGTTATTTTATTTACATTTCATTTATTTATATTGTTACATTATTGTTGTTTCATTAAGTCAATCTTTTATTTTCATTTGTTCATTATTACATCAATACATAATAGTATTATATATGATTATATAATGTTATCTATGTGATCATGGCTTATCTACTGTTTACATTTGACTATGAATTTGAATTTACTTAATTTATTTTACAGTATTTTAATTTTATTAAAAGGTCAAAAGCCATAATATTCTTAATTTTGTGATTAGATGACCAAAATTTATATAAATTTTTTAATAGTTCTTATATTAAAGAACAATACAGATTTGATTAAATGGCATGATTGACAAGAAAAATTTTGGCACTTTGATGATTTAATTGTTATAAATATCAAATCCCTGAAGGCTAAAGGATCAAATAACAAACTAAAAAAAACTCTCTTTAGCTTTGCAAGATTTTTGCTATGGTCCTTGATGATGTGCGATTGAAAGCAAAGAACATATCTATAAGAGTGAAAATGAGCATGATCACATTGCATTGGTGGAATTGATAGTTGAAAGCCAATAATATTTTGTCTTTGTTATTGAACCACATTCATGGAAATAATAACATTTATAAGGTCATTAAAATTATAAGCAATTGTTATACTATGACTAGAAGTCATTTTTGTTAGAATTGGCTGATACCCATGAGGGGGTGAATTGGGTGTACGATAAAAACTTAAGAACTTTGATATTTTTTTCGTAACTTATAAAATCAATAAGTACTAAGGAAAAGAATTATCAAACTATAATTAGTTAGTTAAATCACATATGCTGGAAATGTAAAAGTTTAAGGAAGAGAAAGTGCAAACTGTGTTTTATCCTGGTTCGTTCCAATCCATGATGACCTACGTCCAGTCCTCAGGCTCCTCCTGAGATTTTTAATCCACTATGTTCTTGTTTAACATGGCACAAGAAAAGTCTCTACAATCCCACAAGTTTGTCCAGAAACTTGTGAAGCCGTTTACAAATCTCTCACCGAGATACTCCCCCTTACTCACCGTAAGGATACAACCTTTATGATGAATGATTATAATCAATCTTCTCTCTTTGAAGTGAATAAGATAAACACTGAAGTACATTACAAATAATCTCACTCTCTAAAGTAAATTATGTAATCATTGAGAAAATAGAGATCAAATGAGAGAAACGTCAGAGTGTCAACATTTTGACAACATAGGTGCAAGCTCATATCTTAAACTTTGAATGCTTGTCAATTTATAGTTGTTGTGGCTTAAATGACCGTTGGAGATGTTGACGTATCCGTTACACACGTTGGTCTTCTTGTGATTTTGTCGCTTTACAGAAATATGACCGTTGGAGATTCTGACAAATGACTTTTTGGTAAGCTCTGATCCATGTTTAATCACTTTTAATTCTCATGTAAACTTAATTAGCGATGATTAGGAATTTTTAGAAGCGACATAATCAAGGTTTAAATGAGTTTACAAGATTATGGAGAAATCCAAGATAGTGATTAAGAGAATCTGCGATCAGTATCACTAGAGTGCATGAAATATAACTCGAGTGGTCTACACTGCACTCTTGATTTCTCTGAAGGTGACTTACTGAATATCGCGAGTTGCAAGTTATTACTTGAGTGGCATCTTAATCACTCGAGTGATCTTTAACTTTCACCTTCAGCACTTCTGCGAGTGAATGATTTGTCACTTGGGTGATTGCTTGTCACTCAGGTGAACTTTTGATACTTCCTCATCTGATGCGAGTGACTTGTAAAACAACTAAGAGTGACTTACTTCACTAGAGTGATCACTTACTCACTCGAGTGAGTGCTCTTCATAACCTCCAGAGACACCGCGAGTGACTTTCGGTAACTAGCGAGTGAGAACATTTCACTCGAGTGATAATCCTGGCACTCGAGTGAGCCTTTCTTATAACCTTTGAAAAAATCAGTGAGTGACTTTTAAAAACAACAAGTGGACACAATCACTCAAGTGGCCACTTATTCACTTGAGTGGTACCCCATCTCAACTCTTAGAAAAGCTACGAGTGACTTGCCAAAGTTTGCAGGTGATCTCTTGTCACTCGAGTGGATACTTATCCACTCGAGTGGATTCTTATCATAACTTTCAGAATACATGCGAGTGACTTTTGAAAATCCTGCAAGTGAGCTTCTGTTACTTGAGTGAGCACTTGTCACTTAAGTGAATCTTCAACATAACTTTCACACTGTCCGGAGTGACTTGCAAAAATCTTGCGAGTGACGTTGAATAACTCTGAATCACTCAAGTGGCATAAATCCTCACTCGAGTGAACTTGTACGATGACTTGTAAAATCACTGAAGGTTAAGATATCACTCGTAAGTATCACTCAAGTATTTTCTTCAAGTGAGTTGTATAATTTGGCTCCAAATATGGAAAATGATCCATCATCAAAAAGCTCTTGCTATTTATATTCCAATCCAAAAAGAATCAGCTCCAACTCATTTGTATGTTGCAAGTTATACTCCAAAGAGTGTAGATAGTGTATATATTTTTGAGCACCAACTTCTAGAAGCCATACTACTTTGAATATAACTCCAAATTTGATATATTATATATCCATGGAAATATCTTTAAGTCTAGTTTCATATGGCATTAGTTTGAGCTCAATTGGATTTGTATTTTGGGAGTTATGTCCAAAATACCAAACCTGGTCTGGAAAGTAATGGTGATTTAAAGGTCAAATTCAAAAATTCATATATCCTTCATCTGAGCTCCTTTCAGCTTGAATTTGGTGTCGAAATGACGCATTGGAAGTATAGTTTCATATGCCACTGGTCTTGTCTCTATCGAAGTTGTGGTTTGGGAGATATGACCAAATTATCGAACCTTATTCATGCTGAAGAAGAATAGAGCTGAACAGAGAAGCTAAAAATTAAGAATCTACTCGAGTGGCACATGTTCTACTCGAGTGAATCCTTAAAAATTCACTTCTAAGGCTGTCACTCGAGTGAAAATGAGATATCACTCGAGTGAGGAAGTGTCACTCAAGTGATATCTAAATTTCACTCGAGTGAACTCCGAAAAACCTCCAGATTGAGTATTTTAACTTCGAATTGATCTATTCCAACTTTCATTTGATCATCCAGACTTTCAATATTAAATCTAAGAACTTGAATATTGATATTTCCATTATATTTTGCAAGTTCTTCTTTCTTCAATCTCTTTCTTCTTGATGATCATTCTGCATAACCCCCAGACAGCTTCTTTCTTTTCTTGATTTTCTTCTTCATCATTCTCCATAATTCAAATTGATATCTACATTAAATATATTAGTTAGTCAAGGTAGGAGATAAATATGTTATGTAAACTTTTTGCTCACAATATTTAATATCTATTTGACATCATCAAAACTAATCACATCTAACAATTTTGATAGAAAAAAATTGTATAATATGACCACAAGTCATACAAACTAATATGTATCAATTTATTGAAAGTAAGAATCCAAAATGATTGTGAAGCCAAAAATACTATGTGTAACACCCCAAATTTTGGAACAAGAGGATTGAAAATAAGCCTAACTCAAGTAAACTGCTAAGTCTCAGTTTAGCAGATGTCCTAGTAAAGCATGATTTTGTTCCCTAAAATTCCTTTATACCCTTGGGTGGTATTAAAGAGCATAGGGAATGGCAAAAAAAAGATAATTAGTGGTCACATACAACATAATTATATTTGGAACACAAAAGAGATTTGCTGCCAGTGAGTTTTCCAGTGAGGCAGTCATGTTGTGTGACAATTTTCAATTGTTAAATGATGTCAAAAAAATTCTGAAACTTTCTAGAATGAAAATATACTTATCAAGTTTTAATTTGATAGGTCATATGAGTCATTTGGAGATGTATACAAGGAGTTATGTATTTTTGAATTTAGCCCAGTAAAACTGGCTATTTTCTGTGGCAATGTCCAAAAACAATAATTTTGGGAATGGTTAGCTTACATTTGTCCAAATAATATATTTTTACTTAAACATAGACTTAATAATGGTCATATAACCTTTAGAACCACCTCAATTGGATATCTATACAATTAGATATGAATTTTCAAAGTTTGATGAAAATTCTGCCCAGGTTTTTAGCTAGTGCGAAAATAGAAAAAAATGTAAGGGCAAAATGGTCATTTAACAAAAAAATAAAGCAGCCATTATTTTTTTCCTTTTCTCGCTGTCCAATTCAGTCAAAATGGGAAATGAAATTAATTTGGTAATATTATACAAAAAGCAAAACTTGGACCAATGAGAAGCAAGCATTTGGAAATCAAAAAGCAAGAGGAGACAATTAATTAAATCCATTATCTCTTCTCTTGCTCTTCATTTTTGGCCAGCATCTGCACCCAAGAGAGAGAGAGAGAGAGCTCAAGTGAAAGTCTGAAGCAAGAAGAGGGGTCTTAAGGTTTCAAAGCATAAATCAAGGTAAGAACTTGTAAAACTTGGTGATTCTTACCTTCTAATCACTCTATAACCTCTCCTAACCTCTTATCCTCCCTTAAATCCATATTTTTCAAGACAAATAAGAGAGAGGAGAGAGTGAACATTGATGTTTTAGAGAGAGAAAGTGGTGAAATCAAGAGGTAATCACCAAAACTTGATCCTCTTATACAATGTTGTTTTGGTTGTTATTGTAGTTTTGACATTGTTTTTGCTTGATTTGTAAATTTGGGCTGATGAAACCCTAAGGGGAAATGCTGTAAAAAATTTTCCAAATCATGTTCATTTAGTTTTTAAGTATCTAATCATGTGATTAGAAGTGAAAAGGAAGTGATTAAGCAAGAGAAATCAAGAAAACACAACTTTCCTCCTAAGAACATCATTTTCGTCCAAGAGGCAGAATACAAGGGTAGAGTTGAAATTTTGTAATTCTGATACTTCCATTAGCTTTAGAAGGAAAATTGTGTAGGAATTCATGTGTTTATGATTTTTGGATGTTGGTATACAAATTTGGAAATTTATGAAGTTGAATGTGCATGTTGTTTGATTTGCCTCCTGTGAGTCAGGGTTGTTGTAGAATGATTTTTTGTGGATCAAAGCTAGTCCAAATATTATGAAATTTTACAGGCTTAAATTATACATATATATCTTTAATTTGGTGGGTAGAACACAACTTTTGGACAAGTAGATTAAGAGATATGATTTTCCAAAATTGAGCCCTGTTCTAGAATGTAATTTGGAACAGGCGATGTTTGGCTAATTTTTGGGAAAATTAATGTTTATTTGAAAGATTATATTTTATATTATTTATATTGCCCGCTTAACTATCTTGTAATCATTCCCTGCATACTTGTTAAAATAAAAGTGGTTACTTGGTCAATATGACTCATACCGTCAATTTATGTTTTAGGCGAAAGCCCAATCGGTGCTACTAAGGGGGAGGCGTACGAGACTTGATTTGCTATCAAATTGTATGTCTCGTTTAGTTTCATGAGTAAAATGTATATTGCCAAACTTAAGAGCATTTTAGCCAATCATGGTATATGTTGAAGGTTTTGCATATTGGGATTTGTACTGTGGACGGAACATTTTGATATGTTGTTTATGTTAGATTATTTAATGTTTGATGAAACGACGGATTTTGAGGTAATTTAAGGAGGTTGTTACAGTCGACAAGTATCTGAACCTATTCATAAAACTTAATATCATATAATATCCAAACATCAATTACTAAGGGCAAGAAGGTAATTTCATATTTTGAATTTATATCACTAAAGTCTCTAGGGACTTTTTTGATAGGAGAATCTATAATGAGACTTTTCTGTTATTTTTTCTAGTCTTTGGGACCTAAGTATGATTTTCCGAAAAATCTAAATTGTGATGCAGGCCAAGTTAAAAAAGGTAAGGGCGAAGTTCATACTTGGTCCAATCCAAGTTCTTTGGGGTGGCATAAAATTCAAATCTAAGAACCCATTGCACAGACACAAATGGAGTGGAAAACGACATTGGACCATCCATGGGGATAGAGAAAAGAAAGCTTGTCTGCACCAAATCTGAAACAGCTTCATAATGGTCACTTTAGACCTAAGAAAAACAATTGAGAAAAAATGTATCAGAAGCAGCATACGTACATGGAAATAAACTTAATGGTGATATCGTGAGTTACCCCTTGTCTTCAATTTTTCATGAAGACTTGACACATGATTCTAGATTAACTTTCATTTAAAAACAAAAAAACAAAAAAAAAAAAAAAAACAAAACAAAACAATCAGGTTAATAATTCTATTGCAGCAACAAACCTTATCCCGCTAGGTGGGGTAACAATTTTATTTCAAAGTGAATAAAAAGAGACAGTAAAAACCAAGCATTCTCAACAAAGACACTAGATGAACTTCCATTGTGGGGGGTGGGGGAGGCCCCTACTAGATGAACAAATCTTTCAGCTAAGGCAACATGGAGAGGCTTTAAAACAATGCGAATTATTATTAACCCAAAAATAAAACAAAGAGCCATCTACAAAATCTAACCTTCCTCCAAGAAAATAATGAAATCCTCAAGACTATGGGTTATCCAACACCACAAAAAATAAGCAACATGAAGCCTAAGAAATTAAAAATGTGCAGTTTATCAACTAAACTATAGCTACTTGCCCTACATGTTCCCAAAAAATAAATACCTTTGTGATTGTAGGGGAATGCTTTCTAGAGGGTGGACAAATCTCCGATTTATATTATCTGAAGTTTCCAATGTTATTGAGACCTGCATAAGCATATAGAATAATGTTTGAGAAAAAAAAAAGAAAAAAAAAGAAGAAAAGAAGGAAAACACCCAGTTCTAAAGCATCAATCACAACAGAGTCAGTTTAAATCTCCACAGTTTGTTGAAAAACGTCAAGGCATCTCCTAGCTCTCTCTTCATGAAATTAAGAAAGTTAGTCCCACCTATCTGCAACATGAAATCTTTCAAAATTGATTATTATAAAGTTTGCTTCAACAAAATTGATATTAAACCATACATTATTTTGATTTCCATATCACTGAAGTAATAATTGGAGTCAGAATTTTTTGGGGAAAATTTAAGCAGAACTTGGTCGTCCAGCCTGATGTTATATGACCTTCCTCTAATGAAGCCGTCTGCTGCAGAAAATGTTTACAACAAATTAGCTAACCAGATAGTTGTTGCATCTCAAAGCCAACATTTTTAAACAGAAATAATGTATACTTAAATGAAAAAGTATTCTGAAATACATATTTCACATGCAAATTAAGTCAAGCAAAAGTGGAAAACATTAATGAAAGACATTAACAACAGATGTTTCACACCATGCGAAGTCATTTGATTCTAGCCATATACCCAAAAGTCCAAGCTACTAGTTAACTTAACACTATTGTTACGTGACTTTAAAAAATATGAAAAATGTGATACAACCTAAACCTGAGTTTTTCCCTTTCAAAATAAGGGGCAAATTACAGTTTGCCAACTGTTGTTCAAAAGTTGACATTCAGCCATCCTAAAGTTTGATTTGTTAGCATTATATAACGTCATCTGTTAATTCATTTAAATATCAAACAGAAAACCCAAAGCCTTAGCTAATCAAATTTATCACAATTTCATCACAAAATCCTGAACCCCTTCCTTTCTAACAAAGCCTACACTCCTCAAATTCTATCCCCATCGCGGAATTTCTCCCACTTCGACTTCATAATCCCTAACTCCTCTTCCAGCCCGGCCCCACACTTCGCAAAATTCTCACTCCAACTCAAAGTATATCAAAAATGCCAAATTCTTCTCAATTCCTTTCATGATCACCAAGTCCTCCCTACTGACCAAGCCACACACTAATCAAATTCTCGCCTAATTATTAAATTTGACATTCTCAACTAAGTCCCATATTCCCTACTGACAAAGCACTTCCTTCCCAACTAAGTCCCACATTCCCTAAATTGTTTCAATCTAATATTCCCCATTTCCCCAAAGTTTTCCCAAATCCATCTGAAGTCCCTAAAACCCTCTCTTTCAAACTAAACCCTGCACTCACCAAATTTTTGCTCCATCCTTGTTATTGCCTAATCTAGCATCCTAATTTCCATTTAATCCAGCGTCCACAAATTCCACCTTTAGTCCACAAATCCAGCCTCATCCCCATGGTTTTACTTTTTCAAGACAAAATGGGATAAGTTTTGCAGAAATCAGCAGGGCTTTAAGGGTTTATATATAACAATAATAATTAACAGATCTAATTCACAGGACACTTGATGGAAGATTGTGATTTGAATAAGAGAGACAAGGAGAGGGGAAGAAGAGAGGGAATTTAGAGGTAGTCAAGAGAGATTAGAACAGAGGTATGAAACTGAATATTTCATTGTTTATTACCCAATCATAATCTGAATTACAAAGTAGGCAACCTCTTAACGTGCCTCACTAATCCAACTAACTATAACAGTCATATTACTATTTATCTAACTTATAGCGCCTAACTCCGTCATATACGATATTATGATTGCACAACGCTACTCTAGCGCTAATGGAGAAAATATCAGTATGGAGAATATCAGTTTTTAAATAAAGGGACAGCAAAGTGAAAGAAATCAAAACCATAGGTTGTAGCATGCTAATTTTTTTACATTAAAATTGAAAAAATTGAGTAAATCAGTAAATCTCACACTCGTGCTGCAAAACAAGACCGAAATATATTTTCTTCATAGATCACAGAAATTGATGGGACTCAATTCTACAACAATTCCAGGGATTCCATGATTCACAGATAGTATATAATGTTTGAAATTTCTACTGATAATGAACCACACATCTCAAATCACGAGTGATCAACTTCAAAACATCATGCTACATCTAATAAAGCACTCTGAACAAACAAAATATCATTGGAAAACAAAAACAAATGCGAAGAATTTACAAGAAGTAGAGTTAATGGCTGCTGCTTCTGGTGAAGAGGAAACTCCTGCATCTTCTTCAGCTGAAAAAGGATTTCTGAACTTCTGTTGGTGACTTGGATACAATGACTTCCGAGGTGACAAGACATTTGTTTGCAATAATAAATTGTTATTTGGTGAAGCTGACCTTCTGAATCAATGCACGAGAAAAAGACGGTTTTTGTCAAGGATACTAAGAAACAAGATAGTTTCAGGACTAAACATATTCAAAGAACAAGAACGAGTTTCATTAAAACTGATTCGCAGATACTTGTATAGCTCACCAGCAGCAGAATCATGTAAAACCTCAGCCACAGAGAGTCGAGGAAGTGCCATTTGTGAAGATAAACTCATCCGAGAACCATCCAAAGGATCCCTGCTTAAAGATCTTGCTGAAGAAGAACGCAATGATAATTAACAGAGTTAGCTACTTAATATCTTTCAGTTGTATTTGTTGTATCTTTCAGTTGTAACAGAAATTGGTTTAGTTTATTTAGTAATAGACGTTATGTAAGCAGCACTGTACTAGAGTTATGTATATATATGGGTTGCCTGTACACTTTCAGATTAAGAAATAATATTAAGAATTTCTCTCAATTGTTTTATGGTATCAAAAGCTCTCATTTTTCGTTTTCTGGCCATTCTTTTCTTTTCTCCTTTCGTTATTCCCAAAGCCCTTTATTCTGGCTTCCAGACTCAACTTCTTTGTTACACCTACTGCCTTGTTACGTTTCCCATATTCTTCCAGATCCCTTCTCCTTCAGTGATTCGGATTGTTGTCTATGGCTTCCGTTTCGTCTTCACCGTCTTCTCCGGTGACACTCGCACAAGATCCGGCGAGTCCATTTTTTCTTCATCCCAATGAGAACCCTTCTCTCATCCTTTTTTCTCCAGTGTTGATAGGATCAAACTATCATCCTTGGGCTCGTGCAATGACTGTGGCTCTTATGAGTAAGAATAAGTTTGGTTTTGTTGACGGATCTGTTCAAATCCTAGATAAACTCGATCCTCTCTTCCTGATCTGGCAACGTTGTAATACAATGGTCCTCAGCTGGCTTATTCAATCCCTCCCTCCTTCCATCTCTCAAAGTGTGCTATGGCTCAACTGTGCAATCGATGTGTGGAATGATTTACGGGAACGATTTTCTCACGGTGATGCTTTTCGGGTTACAGAGCTTTAGGAGGAACTTTACTCTTTCCATCAAGGTGATCTTTCAGTAACTGATTACTATATTAAGATGAAAATTATTTAGGATGAACTTGTCAATTTTCGTCCTATTCCTTATTGTTCTTGCTCTGCCAAGAATTACATCTATCAAGATTATGTCATTCGTTTCTTAAAAGGGCTTAATGATAAATTTGCAACTATACGGTCCCAAATTATGTTGATGGAACATTTACCTTCTATTAACAAAGTTTTTTCTCTTGTTATACAACAAGAACGGGAACTTTCTGGACATTCTGATGCTACTATTTGTTTTACTAAGTCAAATACTAATGTCAGTTTTACTAAGCCTGTTGGTGGTAATCGGTCAATGCATAATACTACCAATAAAGTTTGTACCTACTGTGGAAAGCCTAGACATACAATTGAAACATGTTATAGGAAACATGGATTTCCTCCTGGTTTCAAATTTAGGACACCTTCTTTTGGTTCTAGTTCCTCTGTGAATAATATGATTTCTAGTTCCAATGTTATCACTGTGCCTGAATTTGCGTATGATAAACCTACTATGACTGATTTAAATACCTCACTCACTCAAGATCAATATAACAAACTATTTTCTTTGCTGAAATCTAATAATGTTGGTTCTGCCACTGTTCAACCTTCCGCTCCTCGAATTAATCAAGTTTCAACTCTTCCTTTGATGCCTAATTTTGCTCAACCAGGTATAACTCCTATTTCTACCTCTGTTCTTTATTTTTGGACATCTGATTGTTGAATTATTGACAGTGGAGCTACTGCCCATGTTTGTCATTCTCTTGATTATTTTACTTCCTATTCTAAAATTTCTCCTCTTAAAGTTACTTTGCCAACCAATGATTCTGTCGTTACTGAAATCTCAGGTACTGTTCAGATTAACTCCTCTATCTCCCTTTCTAATGTCCTTTTCATACCTGAGTTCAAATTCAACCTTATCTTTGTTTCCTTAATGACACATCAACTTCCTTGTTGTCTCACTTTTTCTCATACTCATTGTTTCATATAGGAATTACAGACGAGGAAAACGATTGGTATAGCGGAACTTACACATGGCCTTTACACATTAAAGACTTCTCAACAATCAGTTGCTTGTGCCAGTGCTGTATCTGCCGAGAACTCTTTGTCATGTACCCCTGATCCATCTTTTGATTTGTGGCATTTTAAACTTGGCCATTTATCCAATAATGTTTTATATGTCTTGAAACAACAATTTCCTTTTATTACTTGTAAGCACATTGGTACTAGCTGTGAAACTTGTCATGTTTCCAAGCAAAGAAAGCTTTCTTTTCCTACTAGTGTTTCTAAAACTACTTGTTACCTTGATCTTTTACATGTTGATATTTGGGGTCCATTTCATGTTACTTCTATGACTGGCCATCGCTATTTTCTAACAGTTGTTGACGATTATACTAGATATACTTGGGTCTCTCTTTTGCATAATAAGTCTGAGACACGTTCTGCTCTTCAGTACCTCATATTATTTCTAGAAAATCATTTTCACACTACTCTTAAGATTGTAAGATCTGATAATGGCCCAGAATTTCAAATGTCTAATTTTTACTCATCTAAAGGGATTTTGCATCAAACCTCTTGTGTTGAAACTCCTGAGCAAAATAGCATTGTAGAAAGGAAACATCAACATATTCTCAATGTTGCTAGGGCTCTTGTGTTTCAATCATGCATGCCGCTGGCTTACTGGTCATATGCTATTTTACATGATGTCCACATCATTAATAGGTTACCAACCCCTGTTTTACAATATTCCTCTCCATTTCAAAAATTGCATAATACCAATCCTGATTTTTCATATCTCAAAATTTTTGGCTCTCTTTGCTTTGCCTGCACAAGTAATGCTCATCGAACTAAGTTTGATTCTAGAGCTAGGAAATGTGTTTTCTTAGGTTTTAAAACTGGTACCAAAGGATATCTTTTACTTGATCTTCATACAAATCAAATTTTTATTTCAAGACATGTTACATTTTATGAACATATCTTTCCCTTTGCTACCAAACACTCTATCTCTCAAGACACTTATCTCCCTTCCCATCAACCTTTCCCTCCTTTGGATTATCTCAATCCATTTAGGCTTTCTTCTGATCTCACTTTTGTTCCTTCCCTTCCTTCACCTATTGATTTCTCTGCCATTCGCTTAAATTCTACACCAGAAGCTTCTTCATCCATTTCTTCTTCTTCTGACATTCTAATGCCACATACTACACCTGCCCCTATTCGCAGATCTCAGAGAGTGCACAAGCAACCAGATTATTTGACTGATTACTATTGTAATTTGCTTCATCAATTGGTTTCCCCAGTCTCTTCCTGTAGGTATCCTCTGTCTTCTTCTCTCTCATATAATCATTTGTCTCCTTCATATAAACATTTTCCTTTATCTATTACCATTCCTCATGATCCCAAATCCTATCATACTGCCATCAAATATCCTGAATGGCGGCAAGCTATGCAAAATAAGATTTCAGCATTAGAACAAAACAATACTTGGGTCTTGACTGAGTTACCACCTGGTAAATCTCCCATTGGTTGCAAGTGGGTTTTTCGGACAAAGATTAAGGCTGATGGTAGTTTAGAACGGTATAGAGCCCGGTTAGTAGCAAAGGGTTATACTCAGATTGAAGGAGTTGACTATTTTGACACCTTTTCCCCGGTTGCAAAGATGACCACGGTTCGTTTGTTACTCCTTTACACCTATGGTCCGTAACACACATCTCTCTCAGGATCAAGGCACTCCTTTGTCTGATGTTGCCCCCTATTGCCGGCTTGTTGGCAGACTTCTTTACCTCACCTCTACATTGCCATATATTTCTTATGTGGTTCAGAAGCTATGCCAATTTATTCACTCACTAACCACTGTGCATTATATAGCTGCTCTTCGTGTGCTTCGATATCTGAAGCGAAATCCTGGTAAAGGAATATTTTTCTCCTCTTCTTCTCCTCTAAAACTCACAGCCTTCAGTGATTCAGATTGGGTTGGTTGCCCTAATTTCAGGCGCTCTCTTTCTGATTATTGTATTTTTCTTGGCAAGTCTCTTTTTTCTTGGCGCACTAAGAAGCAAACAACTGTCTCCCTTTCTTCTAGTGAAGCTGAATATCGTGCTATGCGATGTGTTGCATGTAAAGTCCAATGGTTGTTGTATTTACTTGCACATTTCCATATTCCTCATCATTTTCTAACAATTCTTTATTATGATTACTTGTCTGCTATTCATATAGCTAACAATCCCACTTTCCATGAGAGGACAAAACATCTTGAATTGGATTGCCACTTTGTAAGAGAGACAGTGTAATATCCCAAATTTTGGGACTAGAGGCATAAGATTAAGCCTGGATTAAGTGGACTGCTAGACCCCGGTTTAGCAAATGTCCCTATGAGACATGTTTAAATTCCCCAAAATTCTTTTATATCATTGGATATTAAAAGGAATTATATTGGTGAGCTAAAGAGCTCGGGGAATAACAAAACGAAGTGATTGGAAGTCACACATAATATAGTAAAGTGTAACACAAAGTAATTTTGCCACCGGTGAAATTCTGGTGTGGCAGTAGTGATTGTGTGACCTTTTTCGATGGGTAAATGATGGTAAAAAGTTATGAAAATTTCCAGAATGAAAGTAGACTTATCAAGCTTTAATTTGATAGGTCATATAAGTCATTTGAAGTTGTACACAAAGAGAAATGAATTTTGAAGTTAACCCAGCAAAATTAATTATTTTCTGGGACAGCATTCAAAGATTAATATTCTGGGAAGAGTAAGCTTCCAATTGGCCAAATTTTATATTTTTCCTTAAACCTAGACTCAATAAGGGTCACATAGCCTTTAGAATCACTCTAATTGGACATTTTTACAATTAGATATGAATTTTTGAAGTTAATGAAAAATCTGCAGAATTTGGTATTTTATGCGAAAATTCATTATTTGGGCTAATGAACTTGTGACACGTGGCAAGGCAATTTAACACCACATTTAATCAATTCTCCATCATCTTCTTCACCATTTTCACGCAGGAAAACCACTGGAAGAGAGAGAAAGAGATCGGATGAAATGGAGAGAGGAGAGAGAAAATCTTTTCCTCCGAAACACTACCGAAACGGCATCCTCTCTCAAAGTACCCTTCAGGAAACTTCCTCTACTCATCGATATCTTCATTCTTACGGTTTCATATTTTCATTTGGAGGTGTTTGGTGCCATCTCCCTTACCGGAGTATTACCGGAATTCCGAACCGTTTGTGGAAACGGGTAGATGTAAGCGTAAACTTCCTTTTTAACCGATTGATTTGTTGTTTGGATGAGTTTTAGGAAGGTTGGGTACTATTTATACTGGTTTAAATTGGTTTTTTCAATGGCTAAATCATGTCTAATGAGTGTTTAAATAGCTAATCATATGATTAGGAGTAGCAAGGAAGTGATTAAGTCAAAGAAAACGAGAAACCGACAAACTCTTTCTGAGAACTATAAATTCCTATTTCTGTTCTGGATTTTTCATGGAGAAGGAGTAAGAATTTGATGATTTTGATACTTCCATTGGCTTTAGGAGGAAAAATTGTGTAGGTATACAAGTGTTCATGATTTTTGGACGCTTGTATATGAATTGGAAATTTTTGGAAATTGATGAATAAATGTTGTGTAATTCGTTGTCTGAAACAGTGATGTTGTGCGAAATTGTTCATAGGGCAAACCTTATCCAAAAATTCTAAATATTTTTAGAATTAAAGTAGAGATATAGATCTTTAATTTTATGGGTATTTTGTAATTTTTGGACAACTATATTGGGTGATATGCATTTTTGAATGTCTTCCCTATTTTTTGGAAGAACATCTGAAACAGTTGGTGTTTGGGAAAATATCTGGGAATGGTGTAGTGGTGGCGTTTAAAATCGAGTATTTTTATATAAAAATAAACTTAAAGGGCTTCAAATAGAGCTTTGAACCACCTCAATTGGAGTTCTATAGAATTAATTATGATTTTCCAAAGTTTGGTCAAAAATGCTGGTAGTTTGAGTACCATGCGAATTTGAGTAAGAAATTGGCCAAATATAATTGGAATGAACTCCAAGGGTGAAAGTAAGCCTATAGGGCTAATGTGGGCCATTGGGTATTCACTTTTCATGGCTCTAATGATGTTATCACTTGCCTAGGGCCATGAAGTGATAAAGAAGGAGCAATGGTTGGCGGATCAAGGGACAAGAAGAGAAGGACATAAAGTCCGAGAGGTAGTGAACTTACCTTTTCTGCATGTATGTGATATGTATGTCTTGCATTGATTATGTGACTACTTTGCCTATTTTTGTGGAACATGTATGATTGGTTGAAACTCTGTTATATTTGTGCAATGGCCATATGTATGTCATAACATCGAGCATGCAGCATGTCATTATGTTGGCATGAAATAGTGTAGGCAAGCATGTCATGCATTCATATATATCTGGCATGCATAGTGGTAATGTTTGCTACTGAGATTCTCTCGAATCTCACTCCTCCCAAACAACCATTCAGACAGGTGAGCATTGGAAACGTGCTGAGATCAGAAAAGGCGTATGCACGAAGAGAAATATTGATGGTTGTTTGAAGGCCTTTTAGTTATTAAGGTCTGAATATATTGTATAAACCCCTGGTGGGGAAACTTTTGTATTATAATCAAGAAATATTGTATTAATATTATTAGTATATTCATGCTATTCTTGTGTACCCACTGAACTACGCATTGCTACTCTGAGTAAGGTCAGTAATAAGGGATATATGAGGCGAGTCGTTACAGACAATCCAAGCTGGCATTCTCAAACTTATACATGTTCGCAGCAATAATCAACTTGCAGATATTTTTACCAAGTCCCTTGATCCTCAACCATTTCATGATCTTCTTCACCGGCTTGGCATGATTGATATCTATGTGCCAGCTTGTGGGGGGTAACAGAGTTAGCTACTTAATATCTTTCAGTTGTATTTGTTGTATCTTTCAGTTGTAATAGAAATTGGTTTAGTTTATTTAGTAATAGACGTTATGTAAGCAGCACTGTACTAGAGTTATGTATATATATGGGTTGCCTGTACACTTTCAGATTAAGAAATAATATTCAGAATTTCTCTCAATTGTTTTAATAATGAACTTCTAAAGATCTTTCACAGGGTTTTATGAGGAAACATAGGAGACTTCATCCCTTAAGTTGTCATATCCATCCTCTAAAGCATCATTAATATCATTTGCTCTAACCTGTAAAGAGCGGTTTGATTTTACATGATATCATTGAATAAAGAAAAGAAAGAGTGCCCTGTAATAAGACCTGAACAGTTTAATGATGCTGTAAAAACTTAATTTTATTCATAGACTTTCATCACATAAATAGATACAGAACCCTAAATCACATAAGAGGAATATCCCAAGATTCTAGGAATTTAAATATTCAAAAAATGAAAGATAAGTAAGAATATTCAGCAATCTAATATCATGCCTAATAATCAGCTAAGATAATATAACTAATTAGGGTTTTCTATAGGCCCAAGGCCCACATAGCATAAGTGCCACAAACACTCCCCTCAAGCTGGTAGGTAGATATCTTCCATGCCTAGCTTGCCTCTGAAACGTTCAAACTTTGGCCTATCTAAAGGCTTTGTGAGTACATCAGCCACTTGCGAGTTCAAGCATATGTAAGCTAGGTCTATCACCTTTGATTCAATTTTATCCTTTATGAAGTGCCTATTTGTTAGAATTTTTAACTTACATGTGGGTGTGTCAAAGGGAACAACTCCCACATTGCTTGGGAGAGAGATAACACAAGAGTATATATTACCCCTTGTGAAATTGGGCTAGTAAATGGGCCAAGAGGAAGAGTAGGCTTGCGCGCACAACAACGGGCGACCAGGAAGCAAACGCAGTTGAAATCAGGCGATTTCCCCCCCTGCGCTCAAATTAAACACGGACTGGGTACTTTTTATGAAATGTTTTTTGGAAAAATCTAAAATTTATTTTGTAAAAATGGCTTACCGAAAAATACCCAGTTTTGAGGCATTTGGTTTTGAAATCTGAACATTTTAGTTATAATAGTCATAAACCATACTTAACCAGACTTTATTTTGTTCAAACCGACCATCATGACCAGCGTGCAGATTTCATAACCGATTAATAAAATGGGTTTATTGCCTTCAACGTTCGGTAATCGCTGAGTTAATTGTTTTTATGGCCCTCAATTTCTATCCAACGTTCAGATGCTCCAGGGGCCTTATAAAAGGCGCTGCCTGTAAGAGGTTCAGGAATCCAGCTCTGAGCTCTCGAGCATTCTTCCTCTCTGGTCCTCCTCTGTTATCTCTTCCTTCTAGTTGCTTTATTTTTTCGTTGTTCTGTTCACCCTGTGTCTACAGGAAGAGTCCGTTTTATCGTGGGGAGTGCCACTTCCAGCTTGCCGGTGGTTGCAGAATAGCTCTTAAGGTCAGCGTCCGTGGACGTGACTCGGATTCCAGAATTTGTAGGAGTTAGCCAACAATCTTAAGAGCTAAAATGTTGCTGGTCCTGCGTCCGGTGCCCATGCCAACAATGTTGCTGCTTCCGAACCTAACAACCTAAATGCTAGTTCTATTCCGATAGCAGTGCCTATGCCAAGACAGTTCCCAGATTTCTCAAAGATAGAGCAGTTTGAAGGGAAGAACTTCAGACACTGGTAGGAACGTGTCTATACTGTCCTTGACATGCATGGAGTCGCTGATGCACTTACACAACCTGCACCATCCTCATATGCTAACTAAGCCCAGAAGGATGCTTGGGCTTATGCTAACAAGGTTTGTAGAAACACTCTTATTACTACTTTATCTAACGATCTGTTCGATGTATACCATGTGTACAAAGAAGCGAGTGAGATATGGGGATCACTTATCCTTAAGTATACTGCTGAGGATACTGGCAAGCAGAAGTTCATGATAGGGAATTTTTACAAATGAGAGATGACAGATGAGAAAGACATCAAGCTCCAGATCAACGAGTACCACAAGTTGAATGAGGAGCTTCGGGCTGAGAAGATTAATCTACTAGATGAGTTCGTGGCTGGTGTACTGATCGAAAAGCTGCCAGATTCATGGAATGACTACAAGCAACAGCTGAAACACAAACATAAACAATTGTCCCTGAATGATCTGATCACTCATATCATCATTGAAGATACCAACCGAAAAGCAATACAAGCTGCAAAGGGCAAAGAAATGGCTGCTAAAGCAAACTTAGTTGAGGAAAAGCCGCACAACAAGATGTACAACTCTAAAAAAAATAATAATAAAAATAAAAAGCCTTACCATAAGCCCAAGGATACTAACCCTAAAAAGAAGAAAGGCAATTGCTTTGTCTGTGGAAAACCAGGTCACTATGCAGCTCAATGCAGGAAAAGGGCTAAAGGAGATAACTCTCAAAATGTTGGAAATCCTCCCAAGCCAAATGTGAATTTGGTTGAAGGAGATGATAGCAGTGATGAAGATATCATTGTTGATGTGGTGTCACAAGCCCTTCTTGTCTCTGATGTGAAGAAATGGGTGGTAGACTTAGGAGCTACCAGGCACATATGTGCAAACAAAGAGCTGTTTACCTCCTTTAAAGAAGGGGAAGACCACCTTTATCTGCCTGACTCCCAAACTGCTAAGGTTCATAGAAAAGGGAGAGTGATGCTGAAGCTCACATCTGGAAAGACCTTGGCATTGAATGACGTGTTGTATGTACCTGAAGTCAGAGCTAACTTAGTTTCTGTGGTGCTGCTTGGGAAAGCTGAGGATAGGGTCTGTTTTGAATTTGATAAGATTGTCATAACTAAGAACAATGTTCTTATTGGAAAGGGCTATTGTGATAAGGGACTATTTGTTCTGAGTATTGTTGAAATGAATGAGAATGCATCTTCTTCTGCTTACTTGGTTGATTCTTATGATGTTTGGCATGCTATATTAGGACATGTTAATAAATCTTATATTAAGAGGCTATAAAATCTAGGGCTAATTTCTAAAACTAAAATTGATTTTCAAAGTAAATGCGAGGTTTGTGTAGAAACTAAATTAACCAAGAGGACACATTTTTCTACACAAAGAGAAACTGAGTCATTGTCCTTAATTCATACCGATTTAGGAGATTTAAAACAAACTGAAACCAGAGGAGGTAAGAGGTATTATATTACCTTTATCGATGATTTTTCAAGATATACTAAAGTATATTTATTGAGAAATAAAGATGAATCTTTTGACAAATTTCTTTTATACAAAGCAGAAGTTGAAAACCAGTTAAATAAAAAGATTAAACCAGTTAGATCAGATAGAAGAGGGGAATATTTATTACTAAAAGAATTTTGTGAAAAAGAAGGTATAATACATGAGGTAACTCCTCCTTATTCACCTGAGTCTAACGGTGTTGCAGAAAGAAAAAATAAAACTTTAAAAGAAATGATGAATGCATTACTTGTAAGTTCTGCAGTACCTAATAACTTGTGGGGTGAAGCTTTATTGTCTGCCTGTTTTCTACAAAATAGAATACCTCACAAGAAAACTAAGAAGACACCTTATCAATTATGGAAGGTTTTTTTTTGCCTAATCTTCAATATTTGAAAGTGTAGGGGTGTCTTGCTAAAGTTTTACTACCTAATGTTAAAAAGAGGAAAATTGGTTCTAAAACCTCTGATTGCATGTTTATTGGATATGCTCAACAAAGTTCCGCTTATCATTTTCTGGTTTTGAAAAGCGATGTTTTAGATCATAACACAATAGTTGAAACAAAAGATGCACAATTTTTTGAACAAATATTTCCTTTGAAGGTTGAGCATACTGCTACAAGAGTTGAAAATTCTTCTATTGAACGAATTTCAAATGAAGTTTTAGTTGAAGATTTAAGGAGAAGTTAAAGACAAAGAAAACATATATCTTTTGGGGATGATTTTTATACTTACCTGGTGCAAGATGAACCCAAAAATTTTTATGAAGCTATTTCTTCTCTTGATGAATCTTTTTGGAAAGAAGCAATAAAAATTGAAGTTGATTCTTTAAATCAAAATAAAACGTGGGTTTTGGTAGACTTGCCTCCAGGAGTAAAACCTATTGGTTGTAAATGGGTTTTTAGGAAAAAGTATTTTCCTGATGGAACTATTGATAAATACAAAGCTAGGTTGGTAGCCAAAGGGTATACTCAAAAAGAAAATGTTGATTATTTTGACACCTTCTTTCTTGTAATTAGGATTTCTTCTGTTAGAATCCTAATTGCCTTAGCTTCTATTCACAAACTTTTCATTCATCAAATGGATGTTAAAACTGCGTTTTTAAATGGTGATTTAGAAGAGGAGATTTATATGCAGCAACCTGAAGGCTGTATTATTCCTGGAAAAGAAAACAAAGTTTGTAAACTTATTAAATCTTTGTATGGTTTGAAACAAGCGCCTAAACAATGGCATGAAAAATTGGATCAAGTTTTGTTTAGGGGTGGTTTCTCTACTATTGAGGTAGAAAGATGTGTTTATACAAAACTTATAAATGATGATTGTGTGATTATTTGTTTGTATGTGGATAACATGCTTATCTTTGGTACTAGCATGAGTATTGTGCTTGAGACAAAACATGTTTTTTCTTCTAATTTTGACATGAAAGATTTAGGTGAAGCCAAAGTAATTTTGGGTGTAAAAATCATAAGGAATGATAATGATATCATACTTTCTCAGGAACATTATGTTGAGAAAATTCTGAGAAAGTTTGAGCTGTTTGATGAGTCTCTTGTGAATACTCCTTATGATCCTAATGTGCATTTAAAGAAAAATAGGGGAGATCCAATTGCTCAATCCAAATATGCACAGATTATTGGGAGTCTATTGCATTTAATGAACGATACCAGGCCAGACATAGCATACGCTGTGTGTAGATTGAGCAGATATACTCATTGTCCAGATAATGAGCATTGGAAGGTTCTGGTAAGGGTATTGAAATACCTGAGAGGTACCATGTATTATGGTATTCATTATAGTGGATTTCCCTCTGTATTAGAAGGATACAGTGACGCTAACTGGATCTCAGATTCAGAGGAGAGCAAATCCACTAGTGGCTATGTTTTCACTCTTGGTGGTGGTGCCATAGCATGGAAGTCAGTAAAACAAACTATCTTAACCAGTTCCTCAAGGGATTCTGAGTTTATTGCTATGGAGTTGACTGGTACTGAGGCTGAGTGGTTGAAAAACTTCTTGGCAGATATCCCACTAGGTGGAAAACCAACACCATCAGTGTCTTTACATTGTAATAGCCAATCTGTGATAGCTACGGCTAAAAATAAAACCTTTAATGGTAAAAGTAGACATATTCGATTGAGACATAATATAATAAGGCAGCTGCTAAAAGATGGTGTAATCTCAATCGATTATGTAAGGTCAGCAGTGAACCTTGCGGATCCGTTTACAAAACCCTTGGGAAGGAAACAAATATTTGATTCATCGAGGGGAATTAGACTTAAGCCGATACAAAATTAACAGCGATGGCAACCCAACCTCTGTGATTGGTGATCCCATGAAAGAGGTTTAATGGGTAAGAATAAGTCGTCTGTTAGTTCTGCTAGCACAAAAATAAATTGTTAGTCCCTTCCTATGATAACGAGAATGTGCTAAAATGCATTTTGGTGAGGATGAGTAAAGCTCTTAATGATTTCATAATTCTATGGAATGGTGTGCTCATTGCAGGTACATTATATGAAATCACCTCTATGAATGTGGAGTGGGGCTGCTCCTATGAGATCGTGACAAAATCTTTAAAGCATTCGTTATGCACCAGGCACGTGCATGGTCGTTTAACGTGCAAAACCGCGTTAACAGCAAAATGTGAGGGTATAATCTGACTACTAATGCCTCTAGTCTACGCCCAAGAAATGTGAGTTCATAGTCCATAGGACCACTGACATCTCTGTGTACTAAGTATTATTAGTCTAGGTTTAGTTCATAGTCCTAAGGACTACTAGATACAATGATTATCGCCGGGTGTGCAACTAAGCTAAAGGTGTTCCTTTTGACACATGTGGGGGATTGTTGGAGTTTTTAACTTACATATGGGTGTGTCAAAGGGAACAAGTCCCACATTGCTTGGGAGAGAGATAACACAAGAGTATATATTACTCCTTGTGAAATTGGGCTAGTAGATGGGCCAAGAGGAAGAGTGGGCTTGCGCGCACAACAACGGGCCACCAGGAAGCAAAAGTAATTGAAATCCAGAGATTTCCCCCCTACGCGCAAATTAAACACGGACTGGGCACTTTTTATGAAATGTGTTTTGGAAAAATCTAAAATTTATTTTGGAAAAATGGCTTACCAAAAAATACCCAGTTTTGAGGCATTTGGTTTTGAAATCTGAACATTTCAGTTATAATAGTCATAAACCATACTTAACTAGACTTTATTTTGTTCAAACCGACCATCATGACCAGCGTGCAGATTTCATACCGATTAATAAAATGGATTTATTGCCTTCAACGTTCGGTAACTGCTGAGTTAATTGTTTTTATGGCCCTTAATTTCTGTCCAACGTTCAGATGCTCAAGGGGCCTTATAAAAGGCGCTGCCTGCAAGAGGTTCAGGAATCCAGCTCTGAGCTCTCGAGCACTCTTCCTCTCTGGTCCTCCTCTGTTATCTCTGCCTTCTAGTTGCTTTTTTTTTCGCTGTTCTATTCACCCTGTGTCTACAGGAAGAGTCCGTTTTATCCTGGGGAGTACCGCTTCCAGCTTGCCGGTGGTTGCGGAATAGCTCTTAAGGTTAGCGTCCGTGGACGTGACTCGAATTCCAGAATTTGCAGGAGTTAGCCAACACTATCAATGTTGACATGCTTAGTTCGAGCATGATAGAATGCATTCAGAACTATTTGAATTCCTGCCTTGCTATCACACCACATTTTGATGGGTGATTGGATGCTGATTTGCAGCTCCTTTAGGACTCTAATTATCCACATTCCCTCATACACCCCATTAACTAGGGCTCTTAGTTCTGACTCTGCACTGCTTTTAGAAACTACTATTTGTTGCTTTCATTTTTAAGTAGCTGATAGTATATATAGCTTCCATGTGTTGTTCCTGTGGTTGATTTGAGAATTGACTCACCACCCTGACTGCATAACTTCTATCTGGCCTTGTGTGAGATAAGTAGATGAGCTTCCTAAAAAGTATCTTGTACCTCTGCATCTACTGGAACTCAATCCTCTTTGTATCCTAATTTGATAGACGGGATCTATAGGAACTGGAAATAGCTTTGCTCCCAACATTCCGGTTTATTCAGTGTTCCAAATTTTGTTGAATTAAATTCAAATAATAAGAGAACAGCTACAACGTTTTAGCTGGAATTCTAGTTTGTTTTATTGACGTCTACATTTTTCAGTCTTAATCCAAGTATATTTCTGTGTGTACTCCTCTGCAAAGAAAAATTAATGAGCTGGGACCATCGTATCTATAAAATTTAATGGCCGAGAGAAAATCCATAAAATTCAATGAAAACTTCATTCACAACAATATAATCAAAATCAAGTACCAATGGAATTGTGACAATATTATCATTTATCGAACCTAGAAGAAGGCAAATGAGGAATAGAAATGAAAATAAAAAATATTGTACTCTTAAAATCCATAAAAATCAATGGAAAACTTCATTCATAACAACATAATAAACATCAAGTACCAATGTACTTGTGACATTCATCCATCGAACTGGAAAAGACAAATGAGAAATAGAACAGAAGATAAAAAATGTTGTACTCTTATGATCCTGAATTTAAGCACCAAATTGTACACAGCAAAAAGTCCAACATCTGGGTTTAGTACTGAACTCTCATGTATTCTACAATCCATAAATTCAGTTCACCGGCTCACATTGGAGGGAAAAGCTTGCGAGTTAAGCCTTATATATGCTTACAGACCTAAAATAGTGGATTGTATACATTTCAACTTCTTTAGTCAAGCTGCAGCAACCCAAATGGTTTAAACTGCTTTTTGAGTAACTTTATTCAGATGAGAGAATACCATAGAATGGTAATTTTCATTTCTATTGGATTAATACAAACACAACTCGGTGTAGTGATTCGCCACGGAACCAAGCTCCTTATATTATAGTATTGGAAGGGGGAGAGCACAGTGTGAATCAAACATTATTAATCAAAGAGAAAAGCTTTTTTAGTTCCATTTATGAGGCCACTCATTAAAGTTTTGAGATGAATTTACGATTTAACTCTTTATTTATTATTGTATTGACTTTGTTTTTATTTAATACTCTCTCTGGCCTATAATATAAGGCACTTCAACCAATTCATTATAATTAAAAAATGGTAATTACTTCATTAAATATGCCTTAAATAGAATTTTTTTGCAATTTTAACTATATTAAATTAGGTTTCAAATGAGAGAAAATGTACAAAAAGTCACATTTAAGCATTAATTAAATGAAAAAAATTGACAAATAAGCATTAAGTACTTTTTAAGTGATAATTGTGGATAAATGCATTCTTCTAAAACTAACTTATATTGTAGACCGGAGAGAGTATTATGATATATTAAGTATGGGTAGAGTTGGAAAGTTATTAAATTTTATGACAAAATTAATGTGGTTTAAAGTTTTCCTTCGTCTACGTACAAAATATTGGAAAAACCCTATAAAGAAGAGCATTTAATGAGAAGAATCTATTCACATTTTTCTTTTCCCTCAATCAAAAGCAGATGTTGATAGCTAAGGTTTAGAAACCACATGGTTTAAAATACTCCCTCTTGTCCTATCTATAAGAGCCTTATAATTGAATTAGTGATTTAAGAAAGTGGTTAAATTTAGTTTAAAATAATAAGTTTATCTAAAATAAACATTTTTTCTAAGTATGTCTCTATTTATAAGGGGGCAAGTAAGAGAGAGAGTAAATATAGGTATCACCATATCACTAACATTTTAATTAATGCATTTATATAATTAGTGAGGGGAAATAATGAGAAAAAAAAAACTCATTAAATGATCAAACAACACTTCTAAGCCTCTTATATATAATTAAACTCATTAATGAGGGGCAGGTAAGAGAGAGAATAAATATAGGTATCACTAACTTTTTAATTAATACATTTATATAATTAAGAGGAGCAAAATAAAAAAAACTCATTAAATGATAAAATAACATTTGTCAATTTCTCATAAAAAAGATTAAAACAATTTAAATTTTACGCCCTTATAAAAATAAAAAGGCTGAAAAGTAGAAGTGATGATGATTTAATACGTGATGGCTCAATTAATTTTACATGAACACAATGCCTAGATTGACTGATACGGATCTAGCCATAGAAACAAGTGCCCGTAATAACTAGTTTCATGTACGGAAGATGCAAAGCAATCCAAGCACTGGATTCCAACTTGACAGAGCACCAACGGGGTCAAGAAGTGGCCCAAATTAATGGTGTGACAAAGGGCAGAAGAAAGGGAGGAAAATATGACCCCCAAGAGTTATAAAACACACTTTGGCCAATAGAAATTAAGGGCAAGGGTTGTGTTAGTTTGAAAGGTCAAGATTTAAAGATTGTGATCTGCTGGCCTAGATTATGCAACACAATTGAACATTTGGAAAATGACTCTCTTCTTCCCTATAAATTTCGTGAAAGAGGGGTTAAGGAAGAGGAGAAGAAATACGATCTTGAGTTCTTGACCAATATATACTAATTAATGAAAAGCCCTTACAAGGATTACACTTTATTATGAATGGCTAATATGAAAAAGTGCAGACCTAATAGCCATAAATTAAGCAAGAAATTAACACATGATTAAAAAGCTAATTACCTCCCTTTCCTCTCATTAATTTCGTCCAAGAGGGACTTTTGTCCTTAATCAAAGGTTAAAATCAAAAGTTGTGATGAAACATGCTATTATTTAGCCAAATAATTTAGGGAGAATTACTCATAAAGACCTCATTAGAAACTTATTTATTAAATAGGATCTAAGGAATATTTTTTTGTACATAAGGAAGATTGTTCGCACTTACATAAAAAAAATATATTGAATACAAGAAAAAATTTTTAAACACAAGGAAATACCTTTTACACATAGGAAGATTGTTTCCACACAAATATCTTATTTAGTAAATAAGTTTTTAATAAAGTATTTTTAAATAATATACCTGATGAAAAATGCCAACCACACTTTCTTTCTCTTATTAATTTCGGTCGAGGGGAGAAGAAAAGGAGGGGAAAGCACACTTTTATCCAATCGAAACAAAGCATAAGGATTCTACTTTATGAAGGTCGTACGAATACTAGTGTCTTGACGTTGATTCTTAGTCAGGCATTGAATGAAACTTTCAGGAGCGAAGTTTCGACCACCATTCCTATGTTATGTAGGATATGAATAAAAACATAATATAGTCTTCAACTTATTGACTTTGAGGGTTCTAATCTGAGTGTTTTGTACGCCATTTTTATAAAAGATAAATTATATATCAGATAACGCTTCTGTTCATGTTGGAAAAAGAATGTGTACAAAAAGAGACTTCTTTTCTCTTTGGAAACACATATATAGAAATATTTTGTCAATGTTGAAATTAAGGTGAATTGGGTGATCAATTACTAGATTTATCGTTTTGATTTGGATTTGATTGAAACGCTAGCTAGTTGCAATGGCCGGTTCGGGTTCTGGTGGAATAACCTTAGATGTGGCTACTGAACCAATGGCAAACGAAACAATGGGAGATATTTTGGAGCAGCAGGAAGAGAGAAATAACACACTGACACAGAGGCAGTCCAATGCATTTAGGCGCAAAATGAAGCGTGAGCTGATGGAAATGCAGCGCCGCGATGATATACCATTTCTTCATAAAACAAAAATTCTAAATATGATGAATATGATGTCCAGTTCATCATTCGATGATGTACAATTTTGTGGCAACGATAAGATGCGTGAATTGATGGAAAGACAGTTCAATTCATCAGTTGAAGATATGTCGCTTTGTGGCAACATGGTCCATATTATGTATTATGAGTTGTACGAGGCAGTTTGTGATAAAAATGCATATGCAGATACATTTGTTGACGTACTGGAGCAAGTATGTACACAAAAGAAGGTTGACTTGGCCACCATTTTCAATCAAGTCACCCCCACAGGTGATTCGTTCCTTCATGTTGCAGCTGAACGTGGGAGTGAACAAGTTCTATGTTTTATTGCTTTTCACTATCCTAAGCTTTTGTACAAGACGAATTTGAATGGTGATTCTCCACTTCATGTTGCTGCAAGAGCTAAGAATCTTGTCGCGATCAAGAACATTATAGGCATGGATAAACATTTCATGGCATCTGAGGATAACTTTATGCATAAAGAAGAGTTCATAATGTTACGCAACAATTATGGGAGAACAGCTTTACACGAAGCTATTTTGTGCAAGCATTATTATGTGGTTCTCTTACTTTTATTTGTGCATAAGCAAAGGGACCTAACCTCCTATTGGACATGGAACTACTGTTATGGTTGTAAATCGCCAATGTATTTAGCAGTCTTGACAAGGGATGGGGATATTCTTTGTCTTCTCTTGAGGTTAATTCCAATCCCCTCAGGTAAGACTCTTTCAAACGGCGACTCTCCACTTCATGCTGCAATTTCAATTTCAGAACGAAATAGAGGTAAACATACTCCTCAAATAATTAATTAGCATGCAGCTTCCATGTTTGTTTAACTTTTCCCTTATATATGTTTTTTTGTTTTTATCCATGAAGATCTATTGAAGATTATTGTTGATACAAGACAAGAGCTATTGCATCAAAGAGATGAGAATGACAACACTCCCCTTCATTATGCAGCATACACTGGTTTCATGGAAGGAGTTCGTATAATGCTAGAAAGAGCTCCCATGATTGCTTTTCAACGAAACTCAGATGGCAATCTTCCAATTCACCTCGCCTGCAGAATGGGCAATATCGAAGTGGTCAAAAAGTTGCTTGAAATAGAGTGGTCTAATGCTGGACTTTTCTTGAATAATAATGGTCAGAACATTCTTCACTTTGCAGCAATGAAGGGACAAACTGATATGATAAAATATCTACTGAAGCACCCCAAGATTCATCATGACACTCTCAACAAGAGAGATGTAAATGGAGATACTCCATTGCATTTGGCTTCAAGAGAATTGCGTCTTTGGACTTTACTCCTTCTGTCACAACACAAAATGACCAATGTAAATCTAGTCAATAAAAAAGGTTTAACAGCTAGAGATGTTGTTCTGATGCAATGTAAAATTCCAATGACACGTCAAGAGGTATGATTGTCAAGTTTACGCACTCTTTTTTTCATGGCTTTTGAAGATTTTTTAACTCTAGAATATTGATTTGTAATAGAATATAGCAAAGCAATTAAACATATCCTTGTTTGATTTGATTAAACACCTTACAGTTTCTAGCAGATGCAATTTTAGAAAGTGTTGGTGTGCCCCTAAATGCAAATATGTTAAACATACAACGCACGACATCCTCCAACAAAGAATGGAATGTGAAGGAAGCAGCCAACACACTCATACTTGTGGCCATACTTATAGCTACCGTGACATTTACGGCTGGTTTCACAGTACCAGGTGGGTTTTACTCATCGGATGGCCCAATCACAAAAGAAATGGGTTTGGCACTTTTGAGCAATCAAATACTGTTCAAGATATTTATGGCTTTCAACACTGTTGCTATGTATAGCTCCACCATTGGTTCTGTCATTCTGTTGTGGGTCCCGCTTGGAGATCGTCGTTTTGCAGAAGGAGTATATGGACTTGCTAAGATCTTTGTTCAAGTTGCCCTTATAGCAATGCCTGTTGCGTTTCTAGCTGCGATACGTTTGACAGTAAGCAATAACACTTTGGTTGCACTTGTTACAAGTGTCATTGGATTCATCTCCATTTTCTTCATCATATTTTTTCATATTTTAGGAATGTTTCCACTTAGAATTCGTCTTCCCCTGTCTCGTCAAGTCGCAGACTTTCTTATTTGGATCATTATTGTTTTATTCTATGGATGGAGTGATGTTTTCACTAATGATCAATTCAATGATATCAATGATGAGGATATGTCATCCAGTGACTACTTAACGGATACAAATGTTGATCGGTGTTGCCGGCCATTGTAGCACGTGCCACCCAGGGCATAAGGGGCACGATGACTTGACGTTATCCTTATCTTCCTCTCACTTATCACTGATAGTCTACTCAGGTTCCAAACTCAATGTTAGCAACTAAACACAAGGGTTGAGCTTGTTGCGGGACTTGAACTAATACTTTATGGCACAAGCTGAAGCTATTAATTTCATTATGTTCATATAAAATTATGTGATTGTTACTTGTGATTTATGTATGATCTTGTAATCTAAGTAATTTTATGCGTGCTTGTGATTTTATGTATGATCTTGTATATATGTAATTTGTAGAAGGATAAAGTATGGTTATTTCATGTTTTCAAAGAACTTGTAATACTTGGATGAACCCATTTTTTGTTTTATACTTTTTTTTTATTTTCGACTTCTTTTCAGACTATTTTTCTTATGCCACAAATTAAAGAGGATTCTCTTACAATCATAAAATTCAACGGAAAACTTCACTCACAACAACATAAACAAAATCAATAGTACTAATGGAATTGTACTAATGGAATTGTGACCAACTATCCAACTACAAAAGGCAAATGAGATGAGAACAGAAGATTAAAAAAAATATTGTACTCTTACTATCCTGAATTTTACCAAGAACTGTACACAGCAAAAAGTCCAGCATCTGGGTTTTGTGAACTCATGTATTCTACAACTGATTCATCCCAAAATTCAGTTCTTAGGCTCACATTTGAGGGAAACGCTTGTGCTTTAAGCTTCAGATATACTTACAAACCTAAAATAGTGGATTGTATACATTTCGACTTCTCTAGTCAAACTGCAGAAACCCAAATGGATTTAACTGCTTTTTGAGTAACTTTATTCGAAAGAGAGAATACTAGGATGCTTTTTTTTAATTCCTAAGTTTGGTTTACTCAAAGAAAATTGGGAAATTGGATTAAGACAAACAGAATGTGGCGTAGTGATTTGTAACAGAACATAGCTTACTTAAAGCATTAGTAGGGCAGTCCTCTGATCATTGTGAATCAAATAGTTGTCTATACTCTATATCTTTAATTATGCCCCCACATGGGATCCAGAGAGACAGGCTTCTCACTTATTGTGCTCGTTTGGTATAGCGGTGAGTAAAATGACTTATTTCAATCGGGCTTATGAAGAAGTGCGATTGGTATAAGTGCGATTTGTAATCGTAATTTATGTTTGGATTAAAACTTGTATAAGTGTTTTTCCATAAGTAAAACATGTTTGGATTGAAATTGTAAAAGTGCTTCTCTGCTTCATGTAAATAAAAAAAATATTTGATACAACAAGCAATACAAGATGTAATTACTAAAGATTATGTGGTACTAAGATACAGTAGTCCCAGAAACCAAGTCGGACATATTTATTACGATAACAAATTCTCCACAATCTGGCCCCTAATAGCGTCCCTGATCCTATTCATTGTTCTTGAAGAGCTCCCTAAATTATTGCTAGACGAAGCATCATCTTCTTCAGTTGTTTCTTCATCATACCTGACATTCCCATTGTCTGCTTGGGTGAAGTTAGCGTCAGCAGGACAGTTTTTTCGAATAAAATTGTGTATAGCCATAGTAGCGCAAACTAATCGGACTTGTGTCTCGTAGCTGTACTTTCGCATATTTTGGAAAATAGCAAACCGACTCTTCCAAACTCCAAAAGTCCTTTCAATTGTGGACCTCAAACTGGAGTGGAAGAAATTAAAAGTCTCATTCTCGTTTCGAAATCCAGGCTGACGGCTAAACTCGGGCACGTGATAACGCTCACGTCTATAAGGACCAAGATATCCTGCGCGTGTTGGATAACCAGCATCAACTAAATAATATTTCCCTACAAACGAAGAAACAAGAACGAACATGTTAGACAATCAGAAATATGAAAAGACATAAATTCAATTCGTGTTAATAAGACGGTACCTGTTGGTGGGTGGGGGAAATTCATATCAGGATCTGACACAGCAGTGTGGAAGACACGAGCGTCATGTGCCGATCCTTCCCAGCCAGCCAAGACGAACGTGAAACACATATCCCAATCGCAGGCAGCCATAACGTTCTGTGTGGGGTAACCCTTCCTACCAATATATTTATCTTTGTCACGGGCATTGATTACACACTTGATATGGGTTCCATCTATCGCTCCGATAGCATCCTTGAAGTACGGGTAATATCGGGGATCGCCTTGTATACGCGGGTGGCATTCACGAAATTCAGGATCGCTTGGTTTGATATTTTCTGTAGCCAAACGTAGGCAAGCCTGAAGAACCCTGTGCAGTAGCCGGCTCACGGTCTCCCCAGAATGTTGGAAGAGTTCTTGTACAACCCTATTCCCCATTCCATGTCCCACAGTCAGCAAGAACATGGCTACCATTTCATGCACACCAATGTTCTTAGAATTTTGTAGGCCATGTTCTGCTAACTTATCGCACAAAAGATAGAATACACGATTGTCGACCCTAAACATTTCATGACAAATTCCACTAGAGTCTGCCAATATCTCTTGAACCCAGAAATGGCCGGTCCGCTTACTTGTTCTACGAGGTTCTTTGCATATGAAAGGAACCCAATACTGACACAACAACACGGTCAGTTCTGCGTACTCCGTTAGCTCCTCATCTATAAGTGCTAACAAACGGGAGTCATCATCTTCCTCCTCCATAAGATTTGTGAGTACGAGCGTTTACTGTCAACACAAGCAAGTTACAAGACGATACATGGTCCAAAATTTTAACTAATAGGTACACATGAAGGAGTATTATACATGATAGATAAATGATGACAATGACATATGAATTAGCATACAAGTACGCATTAAGTAACTATCAAATTAGTGAGTTAAAGTCAAACATACAAATAACCACAGGCGACGCATAACTATCACATGGATGAAGTAAATAAGTAGTGACAAACAGTTTTAACATATGAGTTCCAAAATAAATACACAACCCTGCTCAAACACGTCTACACGGAAAAGTCCTACAAATGTCTATCCGAAGTGCCGGACGATGGTGAACCACAACCACTCCACTAGGTAGTCCTTGTTCTCAGCATGTAAAGAAGCAAATGTGTCACGACAACTCTTGTTCTCCGTCAGAAGCTCGATACACCGAATGCAGAAGTCTGGATCTGCACGGACTTCATCCAAAGCTAAGAGGTCTCTCATGATGGTATCAACATTTCGCGATTGAATGTCCCTGATACAAGCTGATCTATCCTTGGTGGCATCCGCTATGATACTAACAGCATCAGCTAACCAAGACGCATTACTATTTTTCACCTTCTTCTTCTGCACCGGTCGTTGAACCATCTTCCTCTTTCCGTGGCTGCTTGAGTCTGTGGGAATAGACGGCCCACCCTTAGATGCAACGCCCAAACTCGCCATATCATTAGTCACTCCGGTGCTCGGTGCGGGTTGCTGTCCGAATGATCCGTCCTCACTGTCCCCCGATCCTTCCTCTTCATCCATTGTCAGACGGTACACATCTTCGTCCTCTGTTGAACCATCTGGTTGGGCTGCCCGGTAGGAAGGACAAGAAGTGGTAGTCCCAGTCGCGTAAGCACCTTTGAAGATAGTCCTGAGCTCCGTCTCCCACTTAAGGGGTGAATGACGAAACTTCTTGTAACCAGCATGCGCCTGTACCGTACACGCGAAGAAAATGTTTCAATTTGTGAACAAAACGATAACTGCAATGACTATGGTGTTCTTAGACGAAGTGTATCTTACCTGACATTTCTCCTGCCACCACTGTGGGCTAGCTGTGATAACCCCAGTTCGGGGATCTGTCCCCAGTCCCGTCTCTGATAGTAACCGATCCCACGTCCTCAAATCTTTTCTGAGGATGTCGAATCTGTTCTTCAGCTGCTTCCTATCATACCCTCGGCCAGTCTTATCGTTAAAGGTTGTCACAATAGCCGTCCAACCAGCCTTTGAGAACGACAGACCGTGTCGTTCTCTTGCATATATTTGCTCCAGCATCGCGTGGATGAAGATCTCAGTGGTCAAGTCATCCCATGCCGCTTTGTCTGCCATTACTATATGCAAAAATTGCAATCATAACTTATTAACACAAGACTACCCGTAACGTAATACTACCTTAACTTCTCTATATGCTATGAAAACAAGATACTGAGGTATACCATTTTGTCCAACATTGCAGGCATTTTATGAACCTAATTGTTGCTATCTAATAAGGGGAATTATAACCTTCTTATGTTACGACATTAAACAATTGTCTGAATCGTACATTTCAAGTTATATGCCTAACGTCCTTAGGAGGTAAAAAATTGATATTATTTCTAGAAAATATAGCTCCTCATCTAGACAGGCCCTCAACAACTTTAAAACATAAACTAGAAGAAAACCTACGCATACACCACAGATAAATCAGAAAGGCAAGACAGGGTATATAAACAAGAAGAAAACCTACGCATACTCCACAGGAAATCCTTCCCAATCTGTACAACGTCCATAATCAAAATGCCAAAGAGAAAACCAAATAACATAACCAGAGAACTAGTTACATATAACTACAGAACCGCAACTGAAAGAGAAAAACACAGGGTATATAACATAACCAAAGCAGCGATGACATCTCCAGAACACCATTACCTAGCAGGGGTATTCAACTAACCAAAGAATGACAAAACAACATAAACAGCGTCAATCCTAAATACCAAAGGCAACCACTAATAAATATTGACCAACAGTGATACGCAGATGGAGGAGTAAGGAAAACTTACATGGACGATGGATATGAGGTCAGACACAGGCTGCCACACAATGAACAACCACAGCTGGAAACACACGGGTGGGGGCACAGCAGGACGGATGTGGTCCGACAGGATAGGAAACACACCGGAGGTGGCTGAGATTGCACACGAAGTGAAGTCGTGGACGAAGGAGCTCGAATATTTGGCGTCGGCTCTGCTGGAGTTGCCGGAACGAATCAATGCTTGTGTGACACAAAAACAGAGCCTGACAGCTTACCACCCTCTGAGCAGCGCGATGTGGCCAACGGCGATGATAGCACGACGTAGTCGGTAGCTGGAGCACTCACATGGCAACCACACATGGATCACCTCCCACGACGGCAGATCGGCGCAAAGGAATCCGTTACCTCGAAGCTTAACAACGGACAAAGTGAAAGAGAGTTACTGTCAACCGACGAGGAAGATGAAATCACCGTTCAAAAATGGCGGACGGAGGAGAGGGAAGCAGGGGAAGGTGGGCTCATTAACTGTGGAGGCTTGAAGAATGAAATCACCGTTCAAAAATCGCTGCAACCATTTAACGCTTGAACAAGAAACTGAGAACGTGTTGGTGCAGCAGCTTTATGAGTGAAGAAGAAACTGTGGACGTGCAGCAGCTTTATGTAGGAAGATTCTGAGAGAGAATAGTTTAATAGCAATAAATCACATGGTGGCACTGTGCAACGGTCAAATGAGAAGAGAATCCAATGCATATGACGTACGAAAATGACAAAACAATGGTTGCATGCGTTTTCCTGTTGGCTTATTGTCTATTAAGTTACCAAACAAAGCAAAAAAAAAACACAATTCTATCGTGCTTTAGTATTTTAATCGGGCTTAATGTGAGGTGAAACGCTGTGCCAAACATCCACATTGTCCCAGAAGTCCTAGGAGTAGGCGCGCGCACCGTAATCGGAAGGTTCCATTCACATTTTTCTCTTCCCTCAATCAGAAGAGGATGTTCATACCTGAGTTTCCGAAACCATATGGCTTAAAATACACACTCAATGGCTGCTTAAAAATAAAAGTTGCTAAAAATGCTTTCAAACTAAGAATTCTATTAAGACCTTTTATTAAGATACTGAAACAGAGGAAAGGGCAAGCTTCTGTGTTTTTGGTTATGCATTATGATATCAATATATATGATCATATAGTTAATTGAGACGAGTGCACGTAATAACTAGTTCCATGAATGGAAGATGCCAAAAATCTAAGCACTAGATGCATAAAGGAATAGAAAATTGTGCTGTAGGGCCTGGCCAAAAAAATAGGCAAGGGTGGAATTCATATTAATCCAATCCAAATTCTTTGGAGTGGCATAAAATTCAAATCTAAGGACATATTGCACAGACACACGAGGAGTGGAAAACGACATGGGACCATCCCAAATTCATTTGAAGAGACCTAATTATAGGTCAACAATTATATTATCACACACACACACACACACATATATTAACGGTTGCCATTAATTCTTCCCATAAAGCTTGGAATGTCTTGATCCATCCAAATTGTATAGCCACTCGATGTGGGAAGTATTATTATATTATATACAGACGAGTCCAACTAGTTCAGAAACTCTCACTCGAAGAGTCTTACATCTATACATCACATTTATAATATAAAAATTGTCATGTATCATAAAAGTTCACAGTTCTTATTTCTAAATCGTTAATGTACTAAATACATAACAATTGTTTAAGTGAAACCGTTATTTATTTTTATTAAAAGTTTGTCATGGACTCAACTACAATGGATATCAATATGAATAATGAAGGGTTAGGAGCAGGGAAGGGTCAGGCCCAACAAGCCCAATTGAGACACAACAAACGAATACGGAGGCCATCATGGAGATTGAAAGAAATTGAGGAAGGAGTGGCTATATAATAAGACAAATATTGTTAGAGAGGGTGTGGAATGATTTGGATCTTCTCTCTTATCTACATATTCTCTCTTTCTTTCTGTTATTTTCTTTCTCTTTGACAGTACCTTGTGTGTGATTGTACTGTTACGATTGCGATGAATTCAGATCCTTGATGATATTTGATAATATATAATCTGACTACGTATTGCAGTCCATTTAACCTGTGTTTCTTAATTATCACTGAGCTATAACAATTACATTTTTGGTACTTTCATTGAGAGACTCTTATGGCAGAAAACACTCATCTCAAGGATTTGCAGGCTGATATGAAACTAGCTAATGACTTTATTGATGATGCTAAAAACCGTTTTGATCGAATTGATATTCGATTCGATCAACTTGATTCGGTGTTACTGTAATATCCCAAATTTTGGGACTAGAGGCATAAGATTAAGCTTGGATTAAGTGGACTGCTAGACCCCAGTTTAGCAAATGTCCCTATGAGGTATGTTTAATTCCCCAAAATTCTTTTGTATCCTTGGATATTTAAAATGAATTATATTGGTGAGCTAAAGAGCTCGGGGAATAACAAAACGAAGTGATTGGAAGTCACACATAATATAGTAAAGTGAAACACAAAGTAATTTTGCCACTGGTGAAATTCCCGGTGTGGCAGTGGTGATTGTGTGACCTTTTTCGATGGGTAAATGATGGTAAAAAGTTATGAAACTTTCCAGAATAAAAGTAGACTTATCAAGATTTAATTTGATAGGTCATATAAGTCATTTGGAGTTGTACACAAAGAGAAATGAATTTTTGCATTTAGCCCAGAGAAATTAATTATTTTCTGGGACAGCATTCAAAGATTAAAATTCTGGGAAATGTGAGCTTCTAATTGGCCAAATTTTATATTTTTCCTTAAAACTAGACTCAATAAGGGTCGCATAGCCTTTGAAATCACTCCAATTGGATATTTGTACAATTAGATATGAATTTTCAAAGTTTAATGAAAATATGCAGAATTTGATATTATATGCGAAAATTCAATTTCTGCGCCAATAAGATTGTGACACGTGGCAGATGAGTTGGCTGATGCATTCAACCATTCTTCATCATCTTCATTCAGGCATTTTTCCCCGTGAAAGAACCAAAAATGAGAGAGAGAAGGAGTTGAGCGTAAATGAAAGGAGAGGAGAGAGAGAAAAATATTTCCTCTGAAACACTGCCGAAACGGCATCCTCTCTCAAAATACCCTTCAGGAAACTTCTTCTACTCATCGAGATCTTTATTTCTACGGTTTTGGATTTTCATTTGGAGGTGGTTGGCGCCGTCTCACCGGCCGGGGTGTTGCCGGAATTCCAAACCGTTTGTGGAAACGAGTATAGATAAGCGTAAGCTTCCTTTTTAACCGATTAGTTTGTCGTTTGGATGAGTATAAAGGAAGTTGGATATTGTTCATGCTGATTTAAATTAGTGTTTTTAATGGCTAAACGATGTCCAATAGATGTATAAATAGTTAATCACTTGATTATGAGTAGTAAGGAAGTGATTAGGCAAGAGAAATCGAAGAAACAACAAACTCTTTCTGAGAATCTAATTTTCTGCCCTGTTTTGACGTGATGAAGGAGTGAGAATTTTATAATTTTGATGCTTCCATTTGCTTTAGAAGGAAAAATTGTGTAGGTATGCAAGTGTTCATGATTTTTGGATGCTTGTATATGAATTGGGAATTTTTGGAAATTGATGAATAAATGTTGTGTAATTCGTTGTCTGAAAGCAGTGTTGTTGTGCGCGTGGTTTCAATGGGAAAAATTTTTCTGAAAATTCCGAAACTTTCCAGATGAAAAGTAGACACAAAGACCTTTAATTTTATAGGTCATAATGGTTAATTGGATAAGTATGCTATGAGATATGAATTGTTAAAGATATGCCCTGTTTTCTGGAAAGAATCTGAAATAGTTGGTGTTTGGAAAATTTCTGGGAATGGTGTAGTGGTGACGTCTAAACTCTAGTATTTTTATATAAAAATAAACTTAAAGGGATTCAAATAGAGCTTTGAACCACCTCAATTGGGGTTCTATAGAATTAATTTTGATTTTTCAAAGTTTGGTCAAAAATGCTGGTAGATTGAGTACCATGCGAATTTAATGAATAAATTGGCCAAATATAATTGGAATGAACTCCAAGGGTGAAAGTAAGCCTATAGGGCTAATGTGAGCTATTGGGTATTCAATTTTCATGGCTCTAATGATGTTATCACTTGCCTAGGGCCATGAAGTGATAAAGAAGGAGCAATGGTTGGCGGATCAAGGGACAAGAAGAGAAGGACATAAAGTCCGAGAGGTAGTGAACTTACATTTTCTGCATGTATGTGATATGTATGTCTTGCATTGATTATGTGACTGCTTTGCCTATTTGTGTGGAACATGTATGATTGGTTGAAGCTCTGTTATATTTTTGCAATAGCCATATGTATGTCATAACATCGAGCATGCAGTATGTCATTATGTAGGAATGAAATAGTGTAGGCAAGCATGTCATGCATTCATATATATCTGGCATGCATAATGGTAATGTTTGCTACTGAGATTCTTTCGAATCTCACTCCTCCCAACCAACCATTCAGACAGGTGAGCATTGGAAACGTGCTGAGATCAGAAAAGAGATATGCACGAAGAGGACTGTTGCTGATTGTTTGAAGGTTGTAAATAGTGTGTAAACCCCCGGTGGGGAAACTTTTGTATTATAATCAAGCAATATTGTATTAATATTATCAGTATATTCATGTTATTCCTGTGTGCCCACTGAACTACGCATTGCTACTCTGAGTAAGATAAGTAATAAGGGATATATGAGGCGGGTCGTTACAGTTGGTATCAGAGCAAGCGGTTCTGGCAACAGGATAGTATACTGATATGCTTGATTATAACATGACAAGAATAGCAAAGTGGATTACTTCAGCTAGTTCACAATTAAGCCCGGTGTGCAGTATAAGATTATTCTCGATCCGTTAGGCAAGACCAAAGTATGAGCCTCATTCTAGAGTAGGATCACTAATGGGATGACCAAAGTCAGACAGATAAGTCACAGACAACCTTATGGACTTTTGAGAGCATATTACAGGGTATGTGTCTAAGTACATCTACCAATACTAATATACGGCCTAAACATAGTATTTTGATGCCCGGAGGCGGTGGGCATAATAGTTGGGATAAGGGAAGCTATGGGGTACCGGTAGTCAAAAGCAACTCAAGCCGATATCTTTATATTTGTATGAGTACACAAAAGTTAAGCGTGCTTAACCCAGGAAAATCTCAGGATGGGTGACCTCCTGGGAAGTACCTTGAAATTTTCAAATCTTTTGATTAAAGGTTTGGAATCATGATTGGAGGTTCTTATATGACCTAATGAATGACTAGAGACATGGAGATGATAAAGTAAGTGTTAATCTTTAATCTGAACCATTTCTGTTGCAGTGAGTACTGCTAAGAAAAGTTCATTTGATGGGGTTATGTAAACTTGAGGCATAGTAATTGCTTTGAGGTTTCTTCGTACTAAGTAATAATCCTTAGTAACCCGTGAGGTTAAAAGGTATGTAGGTATGATATACGGTGAGGCATTATGAGCGGTAATTATGTTGTATATCTATCCTAGAGGATTTGAATTGATGATACTGAAGGTTGAGGATATGGTTGAATTAAATCTAAGATAAAATGATGCTTAGGTCAGAATGTGAATACGGTTACACTATGGTTCTGTTCCATAGAGGAAGTTGAACTTTGTAAACCATGTGAACCTTATAGATGATGATGGACCTTCAGTAATTGTTTGAGGATATTACCCGAAATCGTGGAGGTTAGAATAGGTGCTAATGATTTTGATTCTTAGCGTGCCTATTGGGTATGATTGAGGAAAGTGATTTTCAGATTTACATGATGTTGAGGTTCTAAGAGTTGAACTATAACCTGAGAATCAATGTCATAGTTAAATTGATTCTACAGGAAGTTAAGATAGCCTGGGTAGCTTGAGGTACTAGAATATAGTACAGAGATGTTTATGAGGTTTTTAGAGGTTGCTAATTACTAATCTACCATAGGGAAAGATCTTAATCATAGAATATTCCCTTAGAGTTGTGATTATGCCTGGAGCTGGACCAATATCAAAAGTCCAATGAATTAACCCCAAATGAGAGAGCAGTTAAGAAGAAGGACCTTATGAGGTTTAGATCCCGTTATAATGATACTTCCATTCAGAGGCGACCAACCGGACAGAGCTACTTATGGAGGATTCTGAACAGAAAAGGCTACCTACAGGGAGTTCTAATCGGAAAGGGCTACCTATGGGGAGATCTGATTGGAAAGGGCTACCTACAGAGGGTTCTGACCGGGGGGCTGACCAGGTGTATGGGCGCCTGTGTGAAGCACCGAGTGCAGTACTGTAGTGTGAAGCTACCATGACTTCGAACTATAGTGTGTAGCCGCTGTGACGAAAAACTGTGGAGTGAAGCCGCTGTGACGTTGAAACTGTAAAGTAGAGCTACGGGGACGTCGACTCTCAATAGTTGTATCTTATAATGAGTCTTCTATCGCATAATTTTCCATGAGAGGAAGGGTCGGGTGACCCAGTAAATTGTCATGGGGTGCTCCAGTGCCGAATGATGACAGAGATTAAGGAAAGCTACTCTTGCTCTCATGTTCTGTGTAATGGTTCTGCATGTATGTGTTTACCATCATGTGTATTCGTGTTATGAATATACGGTAGGCAGTAAGACCTTTTGGGCCAGCGTGTCCTTAGGCAGTCAGACCTGACGGGCAGAGGCTCGATGCGATAAGTCTCATAATGCCTCTGGCATAGGGGTGATTCCCTGGGCAGTAAGACCTGATGAGCATTCAGAATTTGCGGGGTGGTCGCCCAGGGCCTATTGCGCGGGTGGACGTCCAGGCCATAGAGATTCCTATTTTGCACGAGCAGTCATCCGGGGCCTATTGCGTGAGTAGACGCATTGCGCGGGTGGACACTCGGGGCCATGGAACTCATATGATGCACAAGTGGAATCCCGGGGCCTATTGCGTGGGTGAATACTTGGGGCCGAATGCTCATGTGATTATTGTTGTGATGATGGTTTGTTTAGCATGCTTCGTGAACATTGTATAAGAGTATGAATGGCTTGAGCAGCAAGAGATGGAGCCCGAAATGAGAAGTTAGTCGGATGTCCCATGCGACTGCAGCGTGAGCCGAGTGCCGTTGTAGTGGGCCTAGTGGGGCAGTCCGTTGCACAAAATGTTGAGCCCCGTTGAGGGGTGGAAGTTGGTCGGATGTCCTGTGCGACTGCAGCGTGAGCCGAGCGTCGTTGTAGTGGGCCTAGTGGGGCAGTCCGTTATATAAAAAGTTGAACCCGTGGAGGGGTGGAAGTTGGTCGGATGTCCCGTGCGACTACAGCGTGAGCTGAGTGCCGTTGTAGTGGGCCTGGTAGGGCAGTCCGTTACATAAAAATGATACCAGGGTTTGTCGAGCGCAGTTTTAGTGGCGAATGTTGCGTGCTTGATACCTTAAAAGGTCTCCTTTGGGGGATAATGGGAGTGATTATCCCATAAGCTTGCCACACTCAGGCCTGGTGAGCCAGGGGGTGTAGGCCAGACTCCCGTGCGGCTGCAGGGGGCGCCTAATGAGGGTAGCTTTGCAGTGGGCCTAATGGGAGGGCTCTATTCAGCAAGGATGATGGACGGTATGTCCTAAGTCCATAAGACCTAGTGGGATAATGAATCCTTAGGCTGGCAAAATATGTGATATGATTAAGAATGAAGCCGAGTAGAGGCTTGAGGCAATAAGACCTGAGATACAAGTTTGCATTGGACAAATGTCTGGGGCCATAAGACCTATATGTCTAAGTGCTATGGTTGTTACCGAGCACGGTGACATGGATCAATGTGTCCAGAAAAATATATTGAGATTGATAGAGCGTATAGATTGTACTAGATTGTAGCAGAGGCAGTAAGCCTAAGATGCCTATGGCATAGAGGGTGAATCTCTAGGCTGTAAAGCCAGAATATCCAGCGTCTTGGAAGTTGAATGAGCCGTAAGGCTTGATGTGCATACAATATCATATGGGTGAATCCCAAAAGGGCCGTAAAGCCTAGTATGCATAAAAGATGATTCAGGATAGTCCCGAAAGGGCAGTAAGGCCTAAGAAATCAAGCGCTGTGAGGTCGGACTAGTGAGTCCTTGTGAGTGCTACATACTGGGTAAAAAATAAATGAAAGTACTACATAGTGAGTACAGAATGAAAGAATTAGAATAGGAGAAAGATAGATTAAATGTCTAAAAAATGGTTCTCTGAGTAAAATATAGTACCATTTGATGTCGAAATTTCAAGGACGAAATTTATTAAACGGGGGGAGAACTGTAATATCCTGAATTTTGGGACTAGAGGCATAAGATTAAGCCTGGATTAAGTGGACTGCTAGACCCCAGTTTAGCAAATGTCCCTATGAGGTATGTTTAATTCCCCAAAATTCTTTTGTATCCTTGGATATTTAAAATGAATTATATTGGTGAGCTAAAGAGCTCGGGGAATAACAAAACGAAGTGATTGGAAGTCACACATAATATAGTAAAGTGAAACACAAAGTAATTTTGCCACTGGTGAAATTCCCGGTGTGGCAGTGGTGATTGTGTGACCTTTTTCGATGGGAAAATGATGGTAAAAAGTTATGAAACTTTCCAGAATAAAATTAGACTTATCAAGCTTTAATATGATAGGTCATATAAGTCATTTGGAGTTGTACACAAAGAGAAATGAATTTTTGAAGTTAGCCCAGTGAAATTAATTATTTTCTGGGACAGCATTCAAAGATTAAAATTTTGGGAAATGTGAGCTTCTAATTGGCAAAATTTTATATTTTTACTTAAAACTATACTCAATAAGGGTCGCATAGTCTTTGAAATCACTCCAATTGGATATTTGTACAATTAGATATGAATTTTCAAAGTTTAATGAAAATCTACAGAATTTGATATTATATGCGAAAATTCAATTTCTGAGCCAATAAGAATGTGACACGTGGCAGATGAGTTGGCTGATGCATTTAATCATTCTTCATCATCTTCATTCAGCCATTTTTCCCTGTGAAAGAACCAAAAATGAGAGAGAGAAGGAGTTGAGCATAAATGAAAGGAGAGGAGAGAGAGAAAAATATTTCCTCCGAAACACTGCCGAAACGGCATCCTCTCTCAAAATACCCTTCAGGAAACTTCTTCTACTCATCGAGATCTTCATTTCTATGGTTTCGGATTTTCATTTGGAGGTGGTTGGCGCCGTCTCACCGGCCAGGGTGTTGCCGGAATTCCAAACCGTTTGTGGAAACGAGTAGAGGTAAGCGTAAGCTTCCTTTTTAACCGATTGGTTTGTCGTTTGGATGAGTATAGAGGAAGTTGGATATTGTTCATACTGATTTAAATTAGTGTTTTGAATGGCTAAACGATGTCCAATAGATGTATAAATAGCTAATCACTTGATTATGAGTAGTAAGGAAGTGATTAGGCAAGAGAAATCGAAGAAACAACAAACTCTTTCTGAGAATCTAATTTTCTGCCCTGTTTTGACGTGATGAAGGAGTGAGAATTTTATAATTTTGATGCTTCCATTGGCTTTAGGAGGAAAAATTGTGTAGGTATGCAAGTGTTCATGATTTTTGGATGCTTGTATATGAATTGGGAATTTTTAGAAATTGATGAATAAATGCTGTGTAATTCGTTGTCTGAAAGCAGTGTTGTTGTGCGCGTGGTTTCAATGGGAAAAATTTTTCTGAAAATTCCGAAACTTTCCAGATGAAAATTAGACACAAAGACCTTTAATTTTATAGGTCATAATGGTTAATTGGATAAGTATGCTATGAGATATGAATTGTTAAAAATATGCCCTGTTTTCTGGAAAGAATCTGAAACAGTTGGTGTTTGGAAAATTTCTGGGAATGGTATAGTGGTGGTGTCTAAAATCTAGTATTTTTATATAAAAATAAACTTAAAGATCTTCAAATAGAGCTTTGAACTACCTCAATTTGGGTTCTATAGAATTAATTATTATTTTTCAAAGTTTGGTCAAAAATGTTGGTAGATTGAGTACCATGCGAATTTAAGGAATAAATTGGCCAAATATAATTGGAATGAACTCCAAGGGTGAAAGTAAGCCTATAGGGCTAATGTGGGCTATTGGGTATTCAATTTGCATGGCTCTAATGATGTTATCACTTGCCTAGGGCCATGAAGTGATAAAGAAGGAGCAATGGTTGGCGGATCAAGGGACAAGAAGAGAAGGACATAAAGTCCGAGAGGTAGTGAACTTACCTTTTCTGCATGTATGTGATATGTATGTCTTGCATTGATTATGTGACTACTTTGCCTATTTGTGTGGAACATGTATGATTGGTTGAAGCTCTGTTATATTTGTGCAATGGCCATATGTATGTCATAACATCGAGCATGCAGTATGTCATTATGTTGGTATGAAACAGTGTAGGCAAGCATGTCATGCATTCATATATATCTGGCATGCATAGTGGTAATATTTGCTACTGAGATTCTTTCGAATCTCACTCCTCCCAACCAACCATTCAGACAGGTGAGCATTGGAAACGTGCTGAGATCAGAAAAGAGATATGTACGAAGAGGACTGTTGCTGATTGTTTGAAGGTCTGTAAATATTGTGTAAACCCCCGGTGGGGAAACTTTTGTATTATAATCAAGCAATATTGTATTAATATTATCAGTATATTCATGTTATTCCTGTGTGCCCAATGAACTACGCATTGCTACTCTGAGTAAGATAAGTAATAAGGGATATATGAGGCGGGTCTTTACAGTTACAAACAATGGCGCGATCTATGGGTGATATTACCCAACGACTGGATCAACTCTCAGCAACACCACACATTGGGTCTTCATCAGCTGCAGCCTCGTTGAGCTCATCTTCCTTCCATACTTCGTCGGGACCGAAGCCCATCAAATTAGATTTTCCTCATTTCGATGACACCGTTGCACTCAATTGGCTTTTTAAGGTGGAGCAATATTTTAAGTATTATGATATTTCTGATCCCCAACGGTTGGTTATTGCTTTCGTTCATCTTGACGGCGATGTTTTACCTTGGTTTCAAATGCTTGACAAAGCTCGCCGTGTCCCGACTTGGTTTGCTTTGGCTAAAGCTATTGAGGTGCAATATGGCCCATCCCAATTCGATTGTGCTCGATCTCAGCTATTTAAACTTACTCAAACGAGTGTGGGTGGCATTTTGGAAGATTACAACAACAAATTCTTATCGCTTGCTAATAGAACAGAAGAGATTCCAGAATCAGCTCTTCTGGATTGCTATCTCGGCGGTCTTAAGTCAGATTTATGGCATGATATTCTGGTGCAACGCCCAACGTCGGTTCTCAGCGCTATGGTGTTAGCTCGATTGTTTTCTGATACATCGAGTTCCTTGCCATCTATACCCAAGTCCAGTGGCTCTGTTTCGGTCTCTCCAAAGGCAATTATGCCGTATACTGGATCCACCAATAATACATCCTTAGCAACATCTGGAGGTGGTAAATCAAATTTTCCACCATTATTACCCACACCTAAGACTGCTCCGATTAAGAGAATGACACCGGCTGAAATGCAAGTTCGTCGTGCGAAAGGACTTTGCTATACTTGTGATGCTCATTTTTCTCCCTCTCATAAATGTCCCTATAAATAACTCATGATGCTTTGTTATGATGAGGATGATGAGGTCGATGTTACCCCTGATATTTCACCTATGGACCAATCAGTTGATGCTACTTTACTCCATTTATCACTTCATGCTCTTCGGGGAACTCACAGAGCTGTCACAATCCGTTTTACAGGAGAAATTATTGGTACTCAGGTTCAGATATTATTAGATGGCGGTAGTTTGGATAGTTTCTTACATCCTTGAATTGTGCAGCATTTAAAACTTCCCGTGGAGCAAACCAGTGAGATTAGTGTTCTGGGAGGGGCAGGGCGTATCATGCGTAGTACAGAGAAAGTTTCCATGGTGTCGATAAAAATTTGAAGTCATGTTCTTTATTTAACTATGTTTGTCTTACCTGTTGCTGCAGTTGATATGATTATAGGTACTGCATGGCTAGAAACAATTGGACCTCATGTTGCCGATTATAGCACGTCCACAGTTAAATTTTTGGAGAATGGTAATTTTGTGACATTAAAAGGGTATCGGGGCTCTGCGGCTGAGCTGGCCCAGTGTCATCATTTACTTTGCCTTTATCATACGGACTCTGTCACCGAATTTTACCTTTTAGAATCGGCTCCTGCAACCCTGTTGGAGGGACTCGCTGATGATTTACATCCAGAGATGGCTACGATTCTACACTCACATTCATCTGTTTTTTATAAACCCACCCATCGATCTCCCTCTGGTCCGTGACCATGAACACCACATTGAGTTGTTTCCTAACTCGGGCCTAGTCAAGGTGCGGCCGTATAGATACCCAGTGAGCCAGAAGGCTGAAATAGAAAAACTCGTTGATGAGCTATTATCGGAAGGGATGATACAGCCGAGCTCCACCCCATTTTCCGCACCCGTTATCTTGGTTAAGAAGAAAGATGGTACGTGGCATTTTTGTATCGACTATAGAGCTCTTAATGCTATTACTATCAAAGACGTGTTTCCAATGCCAACGGTAGATGAACTTCTCGATGAACTTCATGGGTCCCAATTTTATTCAAAGCTGGATTTGTGTTCTGGATATCACCAGATCCTTATGTGCGAATCAGACAAAGAAAATACTGCGTTCCGCACACATCACGGGTTGTACGAATGGGTAGTCATGTCGTTTGGTCTTTCAAATACACCGGCGACATTTCAAGCCTTGATGAACTCTATTTTCTGACCATTTCTGCTGAAATTTGTTCTTATATTTTTTGATGACATTTTAATTTACAGCAGTACTTGGGAGTTACATCTGGAACATGTGCGTATAGTATTAGGCACTCTGGTTCAGCATAAGTTATTCGCTAAAATGGCAAAATTTTCTTTTGGTCACCAGAAGATTGATTACTTGGGACATCTGGTTTCTCCGTTAGGTGTTGAGATGGATCCAGCTAAAGTGCAAGCTATTCTTGAATGGCCGACTCCAATGAACGTCCGCCAGCTGAAAGGATTTTTGGGCTTAAGTGGTTATTACCATCGTTTCATTCATAACTATGCTAACATAGTAGGGCCGTTAACTGATTTATTGGGTTTAGATAAGTTTCATTGGACTTCTAAGGCCTATACTGCTTTTGTTGCCCTAAAAGAGGTCCTCACTCAAGCACCGCTATTAGCTTTACCGGATTTCACCAAACCGTTTGTGTTGGAGACTGATGCATCTGGTATTGGTGTGGGAGCAGTCCTCAGTCAGAATAATCATCCCATAGCTTTTTTCTCTAAAAAACTTTCTCCTCATCTTCAATATCAGTCGACTTATACGCGTGAGCTGTTTGCAATCACTGAGGCTGTCTCAAAGTTCTGACACTATCTTTTTTGCCATCGTTTCACCATTCGCACTGACTATGCCAGCCTTAAGCATTTGCTAGACCAATCGATGCATACACCTGAGCAGCAAGCCTGTCTTCCCAAATTATTGGGCTACCAATTTACAATTGAATATAAGGCTGGGAAACACAACCTGGCGGCATATGCTTTATCCCGCGTGGAGTGTATGGCTCTCACAACTGTCACTAATGTTTTTATGGACTATGTTTATGAACAAGTTAGGCTATTGGACTGGATTAAACAGAGGAAGGAGGATTTAATGAATGCTTCGACGGGATCCCATTTTCATATCCGAAACAACGATTTGCTATGGAAAAACCGGTTAGTTATTCCGCCTAATCATTCGGACCTAATTAAGTATATTTTGACCGAATTCCATTCTTCTATACTGGGTGGTCATGTGGGTTTCCTTCGAACTTTTCAGCGCATAGCAACCTTGTTTTTCTAGCCAAACATGCGATCTCATATACACACATTTATCCGTGCTTGTTCCATATGTCAGCAAGCTAAGGTTTCCCAATTGCATCCTGCTGGCCTCTTACAACTATTACCAATTCCAGAACGGATATGGGAAGACATTGCAATGGACTTTATCACTGGCTTACCAAATGTACGAGGATACTCTGTTATATTTGTTGTCATCGATAGACTTTCCAAATATGGCCACTTTATGCCATTGCAAGGGAATTTCACGAGTGAGAGTGTAGCTGATTCTTTTTTTCAAAATGTTGTTAGATTGCATGGAATTCCTGGTTCAATTGTTTCTGATTGAGATCGTGCTTTTACTAGTGCATTTTGGCGTCATTTGATGAAGCTTCAAGGTACTAAGTTGTGTCTCAGCTCTGCTTATCGTCCTTAAACAGATGGTCAATCTGAAGCCTTAAATAAATGTATTGAAATGTATCTTCGATGTTATGTTCTTGATTATTCCAGACAGTGGCTTTCATTTTTACCGTGGGCAGAATTTTGGTATAACACTTCATACCACTCTTCGATTGGAATGACCCCTTTTAAGGTTGTCTATGGACGGGATCCACCCCCTCTATTACGAGCTACTTCACTGGATGATACTCCCTTTGATGTTCATCATCAACTCGAGCAACGGGATGCTTTATTGCATATGTTAAAAAGTAATTTAGCCAAAGCTCAACAGCGTATGACAGCATATTCTAATAAAAAGCGGCGTGATGTGGAATTTCAGGTCGACGACTGGGTACTTGTGCGATTACAGCCTTATCACCAGCATTCTCTTCAACTCCAGAAATACCAGAAGCTCGCTATGCGGTACTTTGGCCCTTTTCAAGTTCTGGACCGTTTGGGAAAGGTTGCTTATCGCCTAGCTTTACCAGCTTCTACTCGCATACACCCTGTTTTTCATGTCTCTGTTTTAAAACGTTTTTACGGTGAGACTCCAGGCCAAGTTTATATGCCTCTCCCTTTGATCACTCTTCCAGAAGGTCCTGTCTGCCGTCCCCTTGAGATTCTTCAATCTCGTTTGGTGCAACGTAGTGGACAATGGGTGACTTAATGTTTAGTCCGTTGGGAAGGATCTCCTACAAATACATGGGAATGTGCCACTGATCTGTATAATCTATATCCTGACTTGAACCTTGTGTGCAAGGTTCATTTTGAGGAAGGGAGTAATGTCATGGACTCAACTACAATGGATATCAATATGAATAATGAAGGGTTAGGAGCAGGGAAGGGTCAGGCCCAACAATCCCAATTGAGACACAGCAAACGAATACGGAGGCCATCATGGAGATTGAGAGAAATTGAGGAAGGAGTGGCTATATAATAAGACAAATATTGTTAGAGAGTGTGTGGAATGATTTGGATCTTCTCTCTTATCTGGATATTCTCTCTTTCTTTCTGTTATTTTCTTTCTCTTTGACAGTACCTTGTGTGTGATTGTACTGTTACGATTGCGATGAATTCATATCCTCGATGATATTTGATAATATATAATCTGACTATGTATTGCAGTCCATTTAACCTGTGTTTCTTAATTATCACTGAGCTATAACCATTACAAAGTCACAATTCTCACATAAAAATCATTATGTATGTTACTGAATAAATAACAGTTATCAAAATGAGACCGTTATCTATCATACAAGTATTACCATATATTATGAGGATTGTTTATATTTATCCATTAATTATTTTTATAGCAATGCACAGATCATGAACTCACCAAGCCTTAATCCATAAAAGATGTTATATTAGAACCATTATAGGTCTAGAATAAATAATGGTTCAAAACCATAATTTATCTCTATCGAGCATTTATAGTGCATGTATATGATGATTCGGAACTGTGATTTATGGTTGATAATAATTGTCATGTATAACAAATTCTATAATAGTGATTCATCACTCTAAAGAATTTTAGGGTAGCGCTCAACATTGTAGCATTTAGGAATTTAGAAGAATCCGATATATTCATTCCAAACTATACAACAGCATATATAGATTACAGAGATAGACAAATCAGTTGGGAATAGATGTTGTAATCTCTCCTGATCGGATAACAAGATTTTGAATTTTGAATCTAATTTTATCCAATAATATCTCCTATTATCTAATAATAATAATAATATCTAATAAATACAATTATTTATAATTACTACACTCCCCCTCAAGTTAGATCATAGATACTTATCATGTCCAACTATTACATACAAAACCTTTAAATTGTCTTCTAGTAGACATTTGTGAGAATGTTTATGAGTTGTAGCCTTGTGGGAACATAGGCGAGGCAAATGATGCTAGCTTCAACTTTTTCTCTAATGAAATGATGATCAACCTTGACATGCTTGGTCCTGCTATGCTGAATAGGATTTAAGGCCATGCTTAGAGCTGCCTTGTTCTCACAATAAAGCTTTAATGGTGAACCAACCTAGATATGTCACTTGGATATGAACCTTATCAACCACTCATTTTAGCCACATACCTTCCATAACTCCTTGAGATAAGGCCCTTATTTTTGATTTAGCACTACTTTTGGACACTACTTGCTGCTTTTGACTTTGCTAAGTAACTAGATTCCCCTACACGAATGTACAGTACCCTGAATGGGATCTGTTGTTCTCCTTATCACCTACCCAATCTGCATCGGTATAGATTTCTATAGTTCTCATATTTTTTTTCTTGATGAAGAGCCCTAGGCTTGGTGTATCTTTAAGGTATTTCAAATTTTGTAAGCTCCACCTATGTGTTTCTTTTTAGGTGAGTACATATGCTAACTGGTAACACTCACTGCAAAGGCAATACCTAGTTTAGTGTGGGAGAGGTATATAAGTTTTCATACTAACCTTTGGTATCTTCTTGTATCTGCTTGTACTTCATCCTCTTCTTGTTTCTTCAGGTCTTCCTTCTTTGTCTTCTTACTGTTACTAGTGGTCTTGCTTGGTTTACATCCAAGCATACCAGTTTCTTTAAGTAGATCAAGGACATACTTTCATTGAGAGATATGAATCCCTTCTTTGGATCTGACTACTTCCATTCCTAGGAAGTATTTTAAGTTTCCCATGTCTTTTACCTCAAATTCCTTGTTTAGAGCCATCTTAATTCGACTTATTTCCTGGATGTCATTTCTAGTAGTATGATATCATCTACATACACTATAAGAATGGTGATTAGGTCTCTATTTTTTTGAGTAAACATAGTATGATTAGAAATACTTTGCTTATATCCCTCAATCTTTAGAACATGTGAGAATCTATCAAACTACACTGTTGGAGACTATTTTATGCCATATATTATTGACTTATTTAGCCTGCAGACCTGCTGATTTCTTCCTTTTTTGAAGCCAGGTGGTAGACTCATGTATACTTCTTCTTTTAGTTCCCGGTTTAACAAGGCATTCTTAGTATCCATTTTTTGTAGTGGCCAGTCAAGATTTGCAGCAATAGAGATAAGTACTCTTACCATGTTCAACTTTGCAACGGGCGCAAAGCTCTCATCATATTCGAGTCCATATGTTTGAGTAAAACCTTTTGCCACCAGTCGAGCCTTGTACTTATTCAAGGTTCCATTAGCATTATATTTTGAGGTAAATACCCATTTGTATCTGACCGCCTTTTTTCCCTTTGGTAATTCTGTGATTTCCCAAGTGTGTTTCTGTTCAAGGGCCTTCATTCCATCTAAGATATCATTTTTCCACTCAGGAATTTCCAATGCTTCATATACATTAGTTGGGATCTTAATCTTATCAAGATTCGTAGCAAAGTTGCATGCAATAGTTCTAGGAGAGTTTAGTGTATGTCACATACTTCTGAATGGGGTGCTTTGTGCAAGTGCGTACTTTCTTTCTTATTGCGATGGGTAGGTCTAACTCATTGTGTTCCTTAGGATCCATCATCATGTCAGGGATAGACACAACTTCAGGCACAGTGCCTTCTCTTATCATTTTGTTCTTTCTCAAGTAGACTTTGCCGTATTTTTTGTCCTTTATAGTTTGTGATGGCATTAGGGATGAATTACTCCTAACTTCCTTAAGTGTTAGAGGACCTGGAGGTGGTGTAGGTTCAGGTATAGTAGGAGGTATAGGTTCAGGTATAGTAGTAACAGGTTGAAATTCACTCTAACTCTCTCTTTAAATGAAAGGCTGTGAATAAAAGGGTTCATATTTGGTAATGGTGATATCAAGGCTAACAAAAAGGTGTTTGGAATGAGGATTGTTACGAATGTAGGATGGTGTATTTAGAAGTGCAAGTGTACACTGTCGTAATCAAGTAATAAAGAAGTGAGTAGAGTATCGTTCCCACGAGGATTGATCACTAAGTACCAAAATTGGTAATTTTAATTCTATTTAGTCGGTTGATTAGTTGTGATTGAGATTTCAAGATAGAAATGATGAAATATGAATACAAGTTATATAAAGACAAATATGAGTAAAAGCCCTAGGGATTAGATTTCACTTAATAAATTCCGGATTGAATCACTTATCTATTCTAGTCCAATTTATTCCACATGATTGATAGTCGAGTTTCCCTATTTTAATTACTAGCCTCTTCCAAGGTCAAGCAATTCTATAATTAATTGCTAACCCAATATATTCCTATATGAATTTAAGCAATCAATCATGCATTAAGATTTATGGAACTCAATTAAGACTACATAACCCATATGAATATATTCCTATTTCATATGCAAATTATGGTTTTAATTATAGGATCCACACACATGTATCTCCTTCCGGTCTCAACATGCATATTAAAATCATCCAAAAGGTGGCCAATCAATTGTAAGCATTAAGAGCAATAATTAAAACTCAATCATGAAGGAAAAATTAAAACTAGATTTAATAAGTTAAGATTCAATCCGTCATTAGTAAGCTACGTCATCACCCTAGGAAAAGGAAAATTTAGCTCATGATAAAATTAAAAACAAAACCAAAATATATTGCAAACATCATAAATATTGCATAAAAATTAATTACAAAAACATAAAAATACAACTACAAGATGCATGAAAATGGAAAATCTAGCCTACCATATAGGAGGTAAAACCATCCATGTAGGTGGCAACCTATACCATCCATAAAGGAGGACTACCTAGGCCTTCCATATAGGAGGTAAAACCATCCATGTAGGAGGCATGCAAGAAGTAAAAAAAATGCAAGAAATAAATTCTAAAAATAACAACTCTCTCTCTCTAACATAGAGACTCTCTCTCTCCTCCTTCCTCCTTCTTCCTCCTCATTTTAGGGTGCCAAGAAGCTCTATTTATAGGCTTCATTTTCGGACTGCTACAGTGATTTGCTACAGTGATTTGCTACAGTGAATTTGCTACAGTGCACCGACCACACCTACCGCACTGCTACAGTAACCGACCACACCTACCGCACTGCTACAGTAACCGACCACACCGTCCGCTACAGTAAACCGCAACCGTCCGCTACAGTAAACCGCTACAGTGAACAGTGAACCGCATGAACAGTGCACAGTGAATAGTACCGCGTGAATAGTACCTTTCCCTTAAATGCCTTCTTTAATTCTTTTTAATCCGGTACTATCCATGGCTGCAAGAAAATCATTATTTATTTATTAATTACACCCAAATTGATTACATTCAACTCAAATTTAGTCCACAAAATCATCATATAAGGGAAAATAAATATGCAAATATTTTACTTATCAAATTCCCCCACACTTAGCTCTTGGACGTCCTCGGACAAGAAAGAGTAACTAATAAGTGCTTCCAACAAAATCAGAAGTGTCAAGTAATAAACAAGGACACAATTAAAGAATAAAGAGATCATAGTATTCTTGAATCAACAAAAGTATAAACTGGTAACTTCATTTGAAAATAAATGAACTGAATTCATAATTGTGGCTCATTCTCTCAATCTCTCAAGTGTTTTAGGGTAAGTGTTTCGCTCAAATTCACCTGAAAAAATTGCACTACCATAAGCTTGCCAAAAATCTCAATCTCTACTACCTAATTCACATGCATAATTCAAATCAAAAGGACTTATTTAAGGTTGTAATGAGGTTAAGGTAAAAGGAATGTAAAAACTGATATGAAGGGCTATTTTTACTAAGTAAATAGAGCAGTTGAAAAATGGGCCTTCTTAAGAATAAACCTGGCCTATCTCATCCCAACAACCCATAATTTACATTTTTTTTTTCTTTTTCCTCTTTTTTTTTTTCTTTTCTTTTTTCTTCTTTTTTTTTTTTTTTTTTTTATATTACAACTTCTGCACTTTTGTGGTTGATGATATATAGACCCCCACACTTGTCAAAAGCCCATTTCACAAAAATTTCAAATGCTCTGTTAATCTTTCGAATTCAGTAAAAGCACTTGATAAATCATTAAAACACATATCAATGGGTTGAGAATAAAGACATAATCAATTAGGCTCAAAGGGGCTTATCAATGGTATAATTGTAAGGTTGGCTATTTGGCTCTGGCTAAACAAAATGAATGCCTTTATCATTTTTGAATGTGCATGTGACATGTAATTTCAACTAGATTTAAGGCAAGTTCTAGAGTGCCAACTTAATAGGTGAATATCACACACAAGAAAGATAATCACTATTGATCATATAGGCTCAAAAGCTCACGGTTAGGGACTTTCAAATTCAGCTCATTCAATCTCAAAATTCATCACCAAATTCAACAATCAGTTATTCAATCATGCTATAAAATCTCTAAACTCAATTGATCCATGCTTCAAACTTATATACTTCTTAAAATCATTGAAAAACACTTCAATAGAATTTTTTTTTTTTTTTTAAAGATGAAATAACAAAAAAAAAAAAAAATTACAACTAATAAGATGCGTCTCAAGAGTTAAGAATAACTCTTTACTCTGCCATCTATGCATACCCCATGCATCTAATGGTTTTACTAACTAACTATCTAATGGAGAAACTATGCTTTTTTTTTTATAATCCTCCCCCAACCTAAATCAGACATTGTCCTCAATGTCTTCTAAAGATTAAAGAAAGTTTTTTTTTTTTTTTTTTTTTTTTTCAAACAACCTAAACACACAATAAATTAAACCAAAATGCTGAGAGTAAAACCATAAGATAAAAGAAAGTTACAACCGGAGAGTGGTATCTGGATTCTGCTTCTGACTGCTACCTGAAGATTGCCCACCTTTTTCTTTTACTAATAGATCTGGTTGAGGTTCATAGGTTTGCAGTTTATCTAGTAGTTGATCAGCAGTTGGTGCAGAAATGATGGAATGACAAGTCGCTTGGGGTATGAATCCTGTTTCCACAGCATGATCAAGAAAAGACAACAGGTTATCGTAAAAACCATTAACATTTAACAATCCTAATGGTTTTTTATGAAAGTTCAGTTTAGCCCAATAAGCAATGCTAGAGATCCCATCCAACGTTTCAAAACCACCGGGTAGAGCGATAAAAGCATCAGCACGGTAAAACATACGTCCCATTCGTTCAGGCAGACTTGAAACCTCTAATTCTTGGCCTAAGAAGAAGAATTGATGTTCTAACTCCTTTATCCTTACACACAAACCCGTGCTACCATTAATGGTTGCAGGAATAGCCATACTTAACTTCAGACCCTCGAGACCTCTCCCGTAGACAAAGTTGATTTTCCTAGCGGCTAGTGCACGTCCCAGTTCCTGTGCTGCAGGTATAAACTCTCCATCCTTTCCTGAGTCAGTTTCACCAAAAATGCATATAGATTTAAAACTGCATTTTAGAGTGATACCACTCCTCTCTTTTTCTCTCTCAGACATTTTGTGTTTTTTTACAAATGGAAGATTACATATTTATATTACAAAAACAGCGACAACAAAATCATGCAAATCACACAGTTTTCAAAAAAATTTGAAAAAAATTTCTGACACGAATGACCAGTGGGCCATTATGCCAAGAAAGTAAATAAAGTGAGTAAAAAAAAAGTCAAAAGTTACTGAAAAAGATAAGACAGATTGACAAAAGCAAGATTATGTACAGTAGTTGTGATTGTGGCTCACATCTTCCTCTGGTTTTACGTCCAGTAACGGCTTAAACGCTTTCTATGAATCGAGGATTTGCTTCCCATCCAGTTTTCTTATAAACTGGCAAACAGGGTCGTTTAACGTCAGATTCCCAAGACGGTAGCGCTCTTTTTCTTTGTTGAATATGTCTAATAAATCAAGAAGAACATGATGAACATCGCCACTAGGATGCGTCTCAAGAGTCTGAATGATATCATCCAATGACTCCTTACTCAGTCCATCCTTTATAAATTGGATTTTATCTTCTCGATTTATAGAAACCATACCTTTGCTCCTACAGCGCTGATCACAATTCCACCTTGCACATTTAGGACAAACCTTCATTCTTTTAGCTCTTCTCTTTTTGGAGTAAGAGCTTCTTCCCATACCTGGCATAGGTTTAATAAATGAATCATGAATCTCACCTATTAAACGTACCTTAGCTTCAATAATCCAGCGGACATCCTCAGGAAGGCCCAAACGCTTGAATGTCTTCATTCATTCAAGTCGACAGCTATAGATCTTCCTAAGCACATCTTTGGGAAGAGTAGGGAACCTGTTCTTAAGCTTTACAATAATTTCCTCCATGATGAGACTAAAATTTAAAGATGCAGTTTTGTGTGCTTCAGTAAGTAAGAAAGAAAAATGAAAGATTAAGGAAAAGAAGTTTTTGGGTTGCCTCCCAAATAGCCGCCCTTCTTTAACGTCTTTAGCTAGACAAAGACCCAAGCAATAAATTTTTTTTTTTTATTTTTTTTTTATTTTTTTTTATTATTTTTTTTTTTATATTTTTTTTTTTAAAAAAAAAAATTTAGGACTTACCTGTTGTTTCCTCCAAAGTGATGACAGTTTTCAAAGTGTTGAGTGCACCGTCATTATACTCTTTCAGCCTTTGCTCGTTTACTTTGAATTTTCGATCACCATCTTGAATCTCCACTGCTCCATATGGCCATGTTTGAACCACAGTAAAAGGTCCTGACCACCTTGATCTCAACTTTCTCGGAAAGAGCTTTAACCTTGAATTGCATATCAGAACTTTTTGTCCCGGCGTGAACTCTCTCCTCAAAATTCTTTTATCCTGCCACATTTTTGTCTTCTCCTTGTATAACTTTGCATTCTTATGAACTTGTTGTCTAAATTTTTCAAGCTCATTGAGTTGGAGAAGTCTCTTCTTACCAGCTGCCTTTAAGTCAGAATTTAAGGCTTTTATTCCCCAATATTCTTTGTGCACTTTAGGATTAGTAGATTTTGATACATCTACTGTTCCTATTGCAAGTGGTTGATCCATGCAGCTTTTGTTCACCACGTCTTTTGTGCAGCTGGTCAATGTGTCTACTCTGTAACAGGTGTCACCTTTATTTGGACATGACCAAGCCTTAAAAATGTTAAAAGATACTTGGTCATCTTGAGCTCGTAAAGTCAACTTTCCTTGTTGCACATCTATTAAAGTTCTCCCAGTTGCTAGGAATGGCCTCCCAAGAATGATAGGAACTTCTTGGTCTTCTTCCATGTCAAGAATAATGAAATCAGCTGGAAATATGAGTTTGTCCACCTTCACCAAAACATCTTCTAAGACGCCCCTTGGATGTTTAATTGATCGATCAGCAAGAAGTAGTGAAACTGTGGTAGGCTTCACCTCTCCAAGACCAAGTTTTCTGTAGACAGATAACGGCATGAGATTTACACTTGCTCCCAGGTCACAAAGTGCTCTTTCAAAGTTACATTGACCTATGGTGCAAGGTATGCAAAAGCTTCCTGGATCTTTCAGCTTTGGTGGTAGTTTCTTTTGCAGAATGGCACTGCACTCCTCAGTAAGTGCAACTGTCTCAAATTCCTCCAGCTTACGCTTATTTGAGAGAATGTCCTTCATGAATTTTGCATAACTGGGCATTTGGGCAAGAGCGTCTGCAAAAGGGATGTTGATATGTAACTTTTTGAAAACCTCCAGAAACTTTTTAAACTGCTTGTCTAGCTTTGCCTTCACAAGTCTCTGAGGGTATGGAACTGGTGGTACATATGGAGGAGGGTTATCTGGAAAGCTGATTCTTCCTGGTACTACATCATCTTCTTGAGGTTTCTGTGCTTCCTCCTTCTTTTCTGGTTCACTTTCTTTTTTTTCTCCGTCATTCTTATGTAGAATTACAGGATCTTTCAATTCTTTCCCACTCCTTAATGCAATAGCCTTCACATGCTCTCTTGGGTTTTTTTCAGTATCACTTGGAAGAGTACCTGGTTGTCTGGAATTCAGCATATTTGCAATTTGGCCCATTTGGATCTCCAAGTTCTTTATTGAGGCTTCGTGGCTTCTGAGTGTTGCATCAGTCCTAGCCATGAATTGAGATGTATTCATGGTTAGTTGAGCCAGTGCATCTTCCACATTCACTTTTTGCTGTGGTGGATTTGGTGGTTGAAGAGCTTGTTGCTGGTAGTTCCCTTGCGGTTTGAACACATTTTGATTATTCCTCCAGCCAAAGTTTGGATGATTCCGCCAACCTGGATTATAAGTGTTTGAGAATGGGTCATTTCTTTGATTTCCGATATAATGAGCTTGCTCTGACTGAGAAGGTATGGATGATTGTCCATCTTGACTTTGTGTACTCATATGAGGTCCTCCATATCGGTCACAGGTTTCATGAGGAGTACTGATTGCATTTGCTTGACTAGTCAATGAGCTCACTTGCTTGGATATAGATGCAACTTGAGAAGATAAAGTTGTAAGGATATCCAGCTCGTGCACTCCAAGTACCTTCTTTGAATTATGACGTTCAGAAGGCCATTGATATGCATTTGCTGCCATCTCCTCAAGTAAATTGTAGGCATCATCTAGATTTTTTCCCATTAAAGATCCTCCAGCTGCAGCATCTACAAGAATTCTGGTGGTATGTGTCATCCCATTGTAGAATGTTTGCAGTGTCCACCAATCTGGTAACCCATGATGAGGACATCTCCTTAGCAACTCCTTGTATCTTTCCCAGGCTTCATAAAGGCTTTCTAGTTCATGCTGGGAAAATGAGGTAATTTCATTCCTCAGTTTTGCAGTTTTTCCTGATGGAAAGTATTTCGCCAAAAATTTCTGTGCCAAGGCATCCCATGTAGTTATGCTTCCCACTGGTAGAGAATGTAACCAGCTCTTAGCCTTATCCCTGAGTGAGAAAGGGAAAAGTCTAAGTCTAATGGCATCATCAGTAACACCATTATGCTTGAATGTGTCACATATTTCTAGGAAGCTGGCTATATGTGTGTTGGGATCTTCTGTTGATAAACCACCAAACTGATTGGCTTGCACCATCTGGATAATTGCAGGCTTGATTTCAAAATTGTTGGCTGCTACTGGTGGTTTTCTGATTCCAGAAGTTGTCTCCATGACTGTTGGTGTTGCATAATCACGAAGAGTTTTGGTATCTGCTGCTTCTCCTTCCGGATTTGCCATTGAATTTATTGAAGTAGACTGCTTTCGAACTCTCTGATTTCTTCGACAAGTTCTCTCGATCTCAGAATCACAAGGTTGTAATTCAGTCTTCTTCGATCTGGTCATATACTAAGCAAAAACCTGAAAAGAAAGAAAAGAAACACAAAAAAAAAAGTAATATGAAGACCAAATTAGTATTAAAATTACTTGGTATTGATATTAATGACAATCCCCGGCAACGGCGCCAAAAACTTGTTACGAATGTAGGATGGTGTATTTAGAAGTGCAAGTGTACACTGTCGTAATCAAGTAATAAAGAAGTGAGTAGAGTATCGTTCCCACGAGGATTGATCACTAAGTACCAAAATTGGTAATTTTAATTCTATTTAGTCGGTTGATTAGTTGTGATTGAGATTTCAAGATAGAAATGATGAAATATGAATACAAGTTATATAAAGACAAATATGAGTAAAAGCCCTAGGGATTAGATTTCACTTAATAAATTCCGGATTGAATCACTTATCTATTCTAGTCCAATTTATTCCACATGATTGATAGTCGAGTTTCCCTATTTTAATTACTAGCCTCTTCCAAGGTCAAGCAATTCTATAATTAATTGCTAACCCAATATATTCCTATATGAATTTAAGCAATCAATCATGCATTAAGATTTATGGAACTCAATTAAGACTACATAACCCATATGAATATATTCCTATTTCATATGCAAATTATGGTTTTAATTATAGGATCCACACACATGTATCTCCTTCCGGTCTCAACATGCATATTAAAATCATCCAAAAGGTGGCCAATCAATTGTAAGCATTAAGAGCAATAATTAAAACTCAATCATGAAGGAAAAATTAAAACTAGATTTAATAAGTTAAGATTCAATCCGTCATTAGTAAGCTACGTCATCACCCTAGGAAAAGGAAAATTTAGCTCATGATAAAATTAAAAACAAAACCAAAATATATTGCAAACATCATAAATATTGCATAAAAATTAATTACAAAAACATAAAAATACAACTACAAGATGCATGAAAATGGAAAATCTAGCCTACCATATAGGAGGTAAAACCATCCATGTAGGTGGCAACCTATACCATCCATAAAGGAGGACTACCTAGGCCTTCCATATAGGAGGTAAAACCATCCATGTAGGAGGCATGCAAGAAGTAAAAAAAATGCAAGAAATAAATTCTAAAAATAACAACTCTCTCTCTCTAACATAGAGACTCTCTCTCTCCTCCTTCCTCCTTCTTCCTCCTCATTTTAGGGTGCCAAGAAGCTCTATTTATAGGCTTCATTTTCGGACTGCTACAGTGATTTGCTACAGTGATTTGCTACAGTGAATTTGCTACAGTGCACCGACCACACCTACCGCACTGCTACAGTAACCGACCACACCTACCGCACTGCTACAGTAACCGACCACACCGTCCGCTACAGTAAACCGCAACCGTCCGCTACAGTAAACCGCTACAGTGAACAGTGAACCGCATGAACAGTGCACAGTGAATAGTACCGCGTGAATAGTACCTTTCCCTTAAATGCCTTCTTTAATTCTTTTTAATCCGGTACTATCCATGGCTGCAAGAAAATCATTATTTATTTATTAATTACACCCAAATTGATTACATTCAACTCAAATTTAGTCCACAAAATCATCATATAAGGGAAAATAAATATGCAAATATTTTACTTATCAAGGATCATAACACTTATAGCCTTTTTGGAGGTTAGAATAACCTAGAAAAATACATTTGATAGAGCAGTGATCGAATTTGGAGGTGAATTATAGAGATGGACATAGGCCGTGCAACCAAAAATGCCTAGTGGAAGAGGATTATCAAGGTGTGAAACCATATGAGTTTCGCATAATTTAGCAAGTGGTGAGGACTATGAAAGGACATGGTTGGGCATTCGATTGACAAGATGAGTAGAGGTAAGGATGGCATCACTCCAAAAATATTTGGGGACATGGCATGTATACATAAGGGCACGGGCAACCTCAAGAAGATGTCAGTTTTTACGTTCGGCAATACCATTTTGTTGAGGGCTATGTGGACAACTGCTCTTATGAAAAATGCCATGGGTTTTAAGGAAGAGGTTGAAAGATTGATTGAAGTACTCAGTACCACTATCAGAGTGTAAGACTTGAACAATGGATTTAAATTGATTTTGAACGTAGTGGGAAAATTCAACAAACGCTGAGGTTACATCAAATTTTTCTTTTAACAAAAGTACCCAGCACATTTGGGAGTGATTGTCAATGAAGGTGACAAAATATTTGGAATGCATACGATTAAAAATTCAACATAGTCCCTAGACATCACTATGGATGGTAGAGAAGGGACGAGAAGATTTATAAACAGAGGGTAAGAAGGTGGTACAGTGATGTTTAGCTAAATCACAAGCATCACAATGAAAAGTATCCATTTCATTTAAAACAATGTTTGGAAATAATTTTTGTAAATAAGGAACACCAGAGTGACTCATCCTTTTATACCATAAAACTAAATCACCATCAAAACAGGTGAAAAATATGCTTGAATGTGAATAGACAAATTGAATGCAACATATTTTTCCATTTCTCTCCCCCTATTTGACATTAGCAAAAAGTTTGAAGCATAAAGAAGAAAGTTTCATGGAGAAGTAATTATGAAAATACATTTGAAATGTCAATTTTCTCCATTAATCAAAATAAACAATTTTCTCTCCCCTATTTGAAAGTAATGCTATTTGAATGTGATGCAAATGAAAAATATTTTCAGCAAGGCTTTCATAATAAAATATATGCAAGGTATCCATAAAACATAAAGAGAGAGAGGGTTTAGAAATTCTCATTTGGATTTGGTAGGTTGATTGTAGATCCATGAAGTCCAGTTCACCACCCTTTCGCTATACAAATCTGATCATGTCTCCAGGATACTCTTGAGCTTCTGTTCCATATCATGATATGCTTAATGCTCATTTGTATTGGCATAAATATTTGTTTCTTTAAATGTTGTAGCCAATATATTTTCCTTTGACTGATCATTAAAGAAAATATCATCAAGATCGATATATTCTCCTTAGTATGTTGAGGAGTGAGCATGTATAGAGCTAATTCTCCTGTTATAAATTAAAATCATTCTTGCAAGGAGAATGATTAGTGCAATCAAGTATAAAAAATTTCCTTTCTATACAATGGAAGGAAAGAGTATGAGTAACTCATCATCAAAACTAATCAATTGAAAGTAAATGCAGATGAGTATGCTATAATGATTTTCTAAATAAAGGAGATAATCTTTTAAAATATGGAACACATGTGAATGTGAAGCTCCCCCTTAATGAGTGCATGGTCTTAAAAATTATTATGAGGAATACAATTTAAAACTCTTGTGGATTTGAAAAACTATTGAAAACTTTGAGTGTGAAAGTCAAAGTTTTAATGAGAAATCAAATTTTGAAAAAGGTGATGATATTCAAGGATTTTAACAGCTATACCATAATATCATTCAAGTCAATGAATTTAAAGGACTTGTCTACATCAACGACTATCCAAATAGGATGGTAGAATTATAGGATGAATATATCCTTAAAGCCTGTACTAAGAGAAAATAATATAGTACCTCACTCAAGCAATGTTGTAATTACTTGAGTTATATTCCTCTTATTGATGCACCGTTTGCCAATCATTGTCTGGTGACTTGATTAGAACTGAAGGAATATGAGGATGTGATATCTATGTGACACTTACTAAGATGATCACTAAATAAGACCTTATGTATATCCATTAGCTTGATATGTTCCCCATGCTTAAGAAACACCATCGGCAAATTTTGATTTCATCATATAACATAGCTCCCTTATTTTGTCATCCATCATGTCTAATAGAATTTTGAAGTTCTGGTTCATAATTGCCTCATTTTGCTTCAAGTTTCAGATCTTGTTCATCAAGCTTGATGATTCTGTACATTTCAGGCTCATTGTACTCCTTGAAGCGTTTCGTAGGGGACTTATCCATTTATTGATCATTGAGGCTCAGATTGTAACCTTTTAACCTCTGCTTCTGCTCACACTGAAATACTTCCAGTCAAGCTTACTCCGTTAGCTCCTTTTCTTATTATAGCATCTTGGTAAATTCCTGAAAAAGTTTAAATATGCTCTTTGGTACCCAACTTTTTTTGGGTCCACAACATTAGACATAACAACTCTTACGCCCTTAATTAAATCATATAATATATGAGCAAAGAGTATCATAAAACCAACAAGGACCAAAATATAATTTTACCCAATAAATTTAAACCATTGAATCATAGAGGGCAACAAACAAATTATATCAAGAGTGATGATTTCAATGATTAATGAAAATTTGTAAATATATTTTTATTGAAAATATGTCATTGATAAGGTTTTCATACAATCTATGTAAGTTGGATCAAAAGAGTAGAAAATCAATCAATAATGACCAACTTTTATGAAATGACAACTTGTGAATGAAATCAAGTTTTCAAGAATGAAATATGTAAAGTATTTCAAATCATGACAATGCATTTTAAAATTGAGATTTCAAATATATACAAAACTTATTTTTAAGACATGTTTACAATCGATGCTTATGTTAAAAGTAGTAGAAGTCAATATATATGTGTGCGTGTGTATTAGAAAGCTCCATGTTAGACAGTGGGGTTAACATGTTTGAGAATTTTCCCAAGAGCAAAAGTCATATGGAAAATGAATTAGCCAAAAGGGGCTTAATTATATAGACATATGTAAGCACAATGACTTTACTATTAATCAAGAGATAATCTTGCCTCTTAGAATTGAGTCATAAGACATATGAGCATGTACGGCAAGAATCTGAATACAAGACTCTAGATACTCACAAATGAATAAAGACAAATATTAATGCATATGAGTAACAATATGAGTACAATGATTTATAGATGATAAAGCACATACTCATTAGCCCAAATGACTAGAGTTCCAAAAAATCATTCTAGTATGTTACTCCATTGTAATGGTTAATGCATTCACATTCAATACATTAATGAACATTCATAATGCTTGGAATAACTCAACCAATAGGATTTATGCATTAGGAACAGGCTTTTCAGGAATTCAATTTATTTTTAGGATATAAACTTGAAACTCAAATAGATAAAATCTAATTCATTAGAAAATAAGGATTGAGGAGTTCATGCCTAAGATAGCATATTGAAGGTCAATGATCAATATGTCAATGATAGGGAAATACTCTGTAAGCAATTCTGACATTCAGTATACAAAAGTATTAACTTCCAATTTTGAAAATGATTTGAATGCAAACAAAATATGAATAATTTTCAAATCATTTGTATGCACGATTATAAACAAGATGAATTGAGATCCAAGCAAATTCTTGAAATGTGCATTTCAAACTCAAATACATAGAAGGATTATGCACAAATTCACTTTCAGTCTATTTAGAAATCTGAAACATTTCGAAAATCACAAATGATTGGTTGCTAATGATATGCAGTAATGAGCAGATATTTATTACTCAAATGGAATTGGAAAGAATGAGTGCTTCTAGGAGTTTTGAAAACAAGGTCATGACACTCAAATTTTGTAGAAAGTTTTACATACTGATACATCATACCTGGCTTGAGTGTAACTTGTAGACACCCAAGTTAATCTCCATCACATAGTATCCTTTTACTCAATTCCTCCAGGATCACTTGAGTAAACCATGCTTTTCTGCAGTGTTCTCCTCAAGGCTCATATATCCTCTATTCATCTTTGTTTTAGTGATCAACATCAGAGCATTCTTTTCTTCTTCCTTCAAAACTATATAATCATTTTTCTCCCTTCGGGATCCAATTTTGCTTGGATCCACTCATGGTTAGTTTGTAGGAATCATAATTCAAATGCTCAAGCAATATAATCAATTTGCAGAAATTGAGCATAATGAATTAAACATGACTTTATACATAAAAATATTTTCTTTTGAAACATGTATGTATGCATAAAGAATTAAACTATTGCAATACCTTTTATGAATTCATTAAATGGGTTTCTAAAAGAATGCGGAAACATAATTTATGCAATACTCATTCCTAAAATTTTGAATTGCAAAACCTCAATAGATATTAAGACAATGGCATAGGAGGTTTTATCGTTGTGTACTTTTTCCTTAAGTACTTTGAGGATTGGCTTTGCTTACCCACTATCTCTTTCTGTTATGTTGATCATTCATATGTATTTCCAAGAGTGTCTACAAAGCTCTCTCAAAAGATATAGACTTCAAAAGTCTTATGTTTGATACCTGAGAGATTTTCCTTTTCTGGTTCTGCTCAAAATATTTGAATGGCACTCTATGATAGTTCATTCTTGAGGTAGAACATACGCCTTTTCTCCATTGCTTCTTTTGGTGGTTATGCTTTGCAGCTCTAGCAACAGATGCTTTAAGAGTTCTCTTTTGCAATGATACAAACCTCTTAATTGGTGCATGAGAAACTCTTGGCTTTTTCTTCTTTTTCTCTGTTCCCTTATGTCCATTTCTTTTTGGATTATCCTGCATACATAAAGTGCTAGATGGACATTTTGGTACCCACATATACTTGGGTCCTTGATTGTTAGCATTTGAATTTACATGTTCTTTCGGAACCCAAACATATTTACTTCTCACATTAGAATTCCTTCTGATATAGCATGAGTGAGAAATATGACTAGTCTTACCACAATAATTGCATATTATATAATGATATGCCATATGAGGTTTTATGCAAGCATTGGGTTGTTTGAGGGAAGACAATTTAAAATATCCAGTTTGCCTACAATCTTTCTTCACATATAAGTTTCCAGCATATTTGAAGACATTTTTTCTTTTCACAGTAGAATCAACAATTGGTGTAAAAACAGTTTTATGTAAGATTTGAAACTCAGTTTTACAAAGGTCATAGGAAGAATTAGAACTTGTTACCTCAGATTTATCTTGAGCTCTAGAGGGTGATTTGTCACTATTGTCAATAATGAGCTCTTTATGGGAATCCTCATCTCCTTGTCTATTCATGTTGATTGTATGGAAGTGTTGTGTGATATCTCCATCTTCATCATTAACTTCCAATCGTTCATGCACCGTAGATGCGTAACTTGTAAATTCACATGAACTGTCAACACTTTCAACTTCAACACACTTGTTAGAAGTATATATAGAATCAAGAGTATCCCAGATATCTTTAGCATTAGAGCAAAATCTAATTTTCTCAAAATCACTTTCGGTCACGGCATTATACAGAAACTGCATTGCTCTAATATTCAATGAAAACATTTTCTTTTCTTTATCTGTCCAATCCTTTCTTGGTTTATGATCAAAAGCATTTGTAAAAACATTCCACATATCAAAATCATATGCTTTTATAAAACAAGTCATTCTAGCTTTCCAGAACCAAAAATCAACATCTTTCAAAAGAGGTGGGATTGTATAATCAAAACCTTCTGGAAGCATAAAATACCTAAAGTCAGCCATTATAACTCTTAAGACGGTTAAGTCCTTTAAACAAGAGCCCAAGTTCTGATACCAAATGTTAGAACTAGCTGACACCCAAGAAGGGGGTGAATTGGGTGTGCGATAAGAAAGTATGATCTTTTAAATCTTTTTGCAACTTATCAAATCAATACATGCGGAAGTATAGAAATATAAGCAAATATGTAAATCATATATGCTAGAAATGTAAAAGCTTAGGGAAGAGAATATGCAAACTGTGATTTATCCTGGTTCGGTCCAATTCACGATGACCTACGTCCAGTCCCCAGGCTCCTCCTGAGATTTCCAATCTACTATCTTCTTGTTTAACAGGGAACAAGAAAAAGCCACTACAACACACAAGTTTAACTGGGAACTTGTGTAGCCCACTATGGAGTTACTCTCCCTCACACACTGTAAGGTTTACTCCCCATTACGACAAGTCTTACGAGTAGAGCAATACTCCCTACAGCTTCCCCATAAGATAATCAACCCTCTCAAGGTCCCTTTACCTTGAGATCAATACAGAAGTATATTTGTAAGGATTTACAGACTCTCTCACAGAGTAGATAGGATACTCACTGAAGTACAATATACAAAATATTTTTACTCTCACAAATATACATAATGTAGAAGACGATGTAGAGCAAAGAGTGGTTGGAGGCAAAAGACTTAGGATATCAGTATGTTCATGTTCTCATCATATTGTCAGTGTTTCAATGTTTGAATCCTCTCCTATTTATAGCTGAGTTGTGGAAGATGACCGTTGTAAACATCCATCCGTTAGAGTCTGTTGATTCATTTGACCGTTGAGCCCATTCAGATATTTTCCTGTTGTAATCCCGTCTGATGCTTAGACAGACACTGCTTCATTTTCAGTTGGAGTCCTATTGCTTTGTATGGTCGTTGAGTGTATTTAAATATTTTCCCGTTGATCGTGCTCTGACATATGCTTCAGCGTTTCTTACAGTTTGCCCATTGGTCTGACAGATGCTTCAGCATTAGGCAGTTTGTTGAATATTGCTAGTACCCATGATTAGTTGTCGCTAAATATTGATCCGTGTATGCCATGTGATCGGTAGTACATAACACCTATAAATCCACTCAGAGAAATAGTCGTTAGAAAACATCACTCGGGTGATTACAAACTTCACTGGCAGTGATCTTGAAAAAACTAAAGAATCACTGGAAGTAAACTTGATTTCACTGGAGGTGATTTTCAGAAGATAATATTTGACTGGCAGTGATCAGCATCCCTCGAGTGTACCATGAAATCATTTGAGTTGTTTTCTTGTTTCTGTCATACTTCTGGAAGTGATTTACAGAAGCATTTCACTGGCAGTAGCTTTGTAAGAGTAAGCATATCATTGACTGGATGATACTTGACTGGAAGTGATCTGAGACTGGAAGTGAAACTGAGAAAATGACATATCAGTTCATTAGAAGTGATCTGGTGCATGTTGGTATTCTCTGGAAATGATCAGTTATGGCACTGGAGGTGATCTGAGGAATTTTAATATTCACCGGAAGTGATTCAGCAACCACTGGAAGTGATATGACAAATTTCATATATCACTCGAGTGTGGCATCACTGGAAGTGATTTTGCAAACAGTGAATTTTTCTTGCAGTGATTTTCAATCCACTGGAAGTGAATCTGGAAATTTTAAATATCACTCGATTGATCTGACATCACTGGAAGTGATTTCCAAAACAGTGTATTTTTCTTCCGGTGATTTCAGACGCACTAGAAGTGATTCTGCAAAACTGAGATACCACTCGAGTGATTTGGAGATCACTGGAAGAGAAATTCAGAACAATGATTTTTTCTTGCAGTGATTTGGCTCGAACTGGAAGTGATTCTGAAAAATCTCATATCACTCGAGTGATTTCGGTATCACTAGAAGTGAAATTGCAAACAGTGAAAAATTCTTGCAGTGATTCTGGCGCCACTGGAAGTGATATGCGGAATAAGCCATACCACTCGAGTGAATTCTGGAATCACTCAAGTGATCTGCAATTTCTGGTATATGACTCGAGTGATTACTAAAAATCACTCGAGTGATCTGTTGTTCATATCACTTTATCTCTTTGTCGTGTTTCCAGTTCTTCAGCAAACAGGGGTAAACTTCTAAATGACATAACTCTTCGAATATGACTCAAAAATTGTTTTTTATATATCAATAGAAAGCTCTTGAAGTCTAGTTTCATATGGCACCAGTTTCAGCTCAATCGGATCTGTAGTTTGAGAGTTATGGCCAAAATACAAAATCTGTTCCAGAAAGTGCTGATATGAAGGCCAAATTCGAACACTTATATATCCTTTATATGAGCTCTTTTGATGTTAATTCTGGTGTCAAAATGACACATTGGGAGTCTATTTTCATATGAAACTAGGTTGGTCTCAATCGGAGTTGTATTTTGAGAGATATGATCAAATAACCAGACCTCACTCAACTGGACGAACAACAGAGCATGAAACGCTGAACATCACTCGAGTGAATTAGTAAATCACTCGAGTGATTTTTACTATTTTTAGAATCACTCGAGTGATTATTAAAATCACTCGATGCTATAGTACTGCTACAGTAAGCTATAGTGAAATATGCTACAGTGCCCCACTGCTACAGTACCCATAGAACTTGAATCTTCATATTTTTCATTAATTCTTGCAAGTTCTTCATTCCTCAATTTCTTTCTTCAATAGCTTGACTAATCTATAATATATGCAATATTAAATAGTAGTTAGTCAATGTACTAGAGAAGTATAATATGCAAACTTTTGCTCTCTTAATATTTGACATCTATATTTGTCATCATCAAAACTATTCACATCTAACATAAATGTCATTCTCTTCAAGGCAACAACACTTGGCCCTTACAACCCTCCACCCTCAACAATCACAGAATCAACATTATGAATAAAAATCATTCAAAACAAACACATTCAATTCCAATGACTACTAATAACACATGATCAACTTATTCAAGTCTCAACAACAGTACAATATTAACAATTTATAATCATAAGGCATTTTGAACCACAACATAACAATGATAGCAGTAAATCTCAACATTGTGTGCACTTTCAATCCCAAAGCTTATAAAGAAAAGCAGGAGAAGAAATATTTTTCATTATATGGAAAAAAATTCCTAAGCTTTACAGAGAAATGAAACAAATGTAAGAAAATTTATAATAGTAATCTCATGCCTGTATCGACAGCCAACTAGTATCATGAATATCCAAGAAATTGTCCTGAGCAGAGATATAAACCAAGTTAGGTATATATGAAAACCATAAGTATTATTAGAACAACATAGGATCTGATTCAAAAACTTACTAATCTTGTAAAAGCTCATAGATGAATTCAGCACAACATTGCAGATGACATCAATATCTTCTTCAGGAAGGGGATCAGCAAGATCAAACATCTGTATGTGTAATACCGAAGCCAAACAAAACATTAACTTACTAACTTAAAAACAACAAAGTAATATAAAATTTTTGAAATATACATTTATTACCTCCTCGGTAAAATCAATCGTGCCTAGGCTGATAATATTGTAAATTTGCCTCAAAATATAAAGACCACATAAGTTGGAGCTCAGTGGTTGCCTACGGGTCTAAAAAAGAACATGATATCATCAAAGCAAGCATAAAAGCATAGCTTATGGAACACATCTTAAAGGAAAAAAATATGTACTAACCTTTGGCGTGATCCATGTAGGGTCTTTTAAGTCACGAACATGCCTACCGCATTTAGCGTGTAGGAATGTCCGCATAGCCCTATCATCAAAATCACAAAGATTACTTATTCTGCATACAAACTTTGCACACAAAAGGTAATAAAGCAAGAAAACTTACGAGTTCATGGTCTTCTTCAAGTCACTCCCCGATTTGAAGTGGAAGGAGCATACGAGGATGACTGTGTAACTAGCCTTATATAGAATAACCAATTGCCAATGATCCCTTAAAAAAGGAGACGAATGTTAAGCAAATATAAAGCATTATATGCATTTTGGAATATAAATTTGATGTTTCTTACCCATGCACATAAGAAACCAAGAAACAGGCAATTTTTGTTTCACTGAGCCTCTCTGATAAATATCTATGTCTGATGGTAGTAGTGGTCCCTTTCTCTTGGACTTGAACTGGGCACATGAATCCAAATTTATCTCTCAGGCCAGAGGAGACCAACCTACGATGCATGTACCTACAAAAATGCAAGCACACAAATTAAAGTTAAACAGCGTAATTTTTAAGATATTTACTTCCAATTGAAGAAGATACTTATATCAAAAATAGTTGGACAATCCCAACCGTAAGATATTGTCTAGGAGCAACTAGGGACATTAAATCTTCCCTATCAAGATAGCATATCGCCCTTGACTTCCCAACAATTGAATTCGTAGGCCAACTTCTTGTCCGGAAGGATGTATCGTATGCCATCAGAATCACTTGCTGCATCACATTCAGTGGAGGCTGTGAAACTTCATGAGGGAAGGGAGCTGGACTTGGGGCTCTGATCGGGGAATTCGTAGCTTGAACAGAAACAAGGTTCTTTGACCATGATGTGAAGGTACCCAAGACATCGCTTACAATCTTGAACTCCTCAGAAGGGATAGGGACAGGTGCGTCTGCGATGATAACCTCCTCAACTGACACCCTGACTTGATCATATGTCATTTGTTGGTGGTGAACAATTAATCCTAGGTTGTGCACACTCCCCCGTGCAACTAACCATCTCAGAGGATCCTCAACAAATGTCACAATGCTCGTCAATGTCCTTTTCAGGACCCTCTGATGACTGTCCAATATTGCAACAACTCCCTTTAGTGCTCTGCTTATTACGACCGAGCGACTGTGCCTAGGCAGGAACGGTATCTTATCTTGTGCTCACCATGGCATATACTTCCTCTTTCATCTTGCTTAACCAGGCATCCAATAGTTCATCAAATGATGCTTCTGCCTCGGCCCTCGCTTTCACCCTCGCAGTGGCCAACATATGCTCCAATTCGTCTCTCGTCACCACGTTGGAGGAGGAATTGCGTGAGGAGGATCCAAAGTAATCCTTTATACTCATCCCTCCTCCAACTCCCCTAACACGGCCTGGATGCTCACGTTTTCCAGTAGCAACCGTGAGAATGTCATTCCTCCCCTCCGGCTTGAAGGATCCCTTGGTTCTCTTTTTTTAAAGTTCCTCCTGTGAGATATACAAATAACACACATGAGTAATGAAACATGTTTATCGAGACTTATAACAACGATACTTACAATTTTTTCACTGACTATACGAGACTGTTCACTCGTATGGGATCCACCACTCTTTCGGCGAGTATGAAACCACCACTCTTCATGCCGTATCGGAGATGGTGGAGATATCAGAACAGAAGGCCAACAAGTCTTTCTCGGCCTTTGCGTATCCCCCATGTGACATTGTGTGGGGGCAATCATTCTTCCTGCCACTCTCGTGTTCTTTTTGCCTTCTTTTCTGCGAATAAGAAATAGGAAAAAAGGTTTCAAACAGTCAAGAAAAATGATAAGTAAATAAAGTACAAAATAAGTAAACTCACCAAAGCCTCTAGAGTAGTCCGAAGCCTAAAAAACTCCTACCATGTCACTTCATCGATGTATGAATACTTGCTGCAAGGAGTAGGATGAGGCTTACCAGCTAGCACCTCGATATGCACGTAATTGTTGGCCAGATTTGTCTTAAACTTCCTCCAGTGCCCACAACAATACGTCATAGTCTTGTTATACAAGATCTCACTCTGAGGAACGTCGTAGGTGAGCTGTTATTCATGAATCAAAGAAGTTAGTGACAATAATGAAATAAATTTGATAATCATTACATACAGAGAGAACTTTATACCTGAATAGTGTCCCAAATATGCTGCTTAACTTTTTTGTCGATATTTCTCCACTCCTCTATCAATATGCTAGGCTTATTCAGTGCGAGGAGGCCGACAAAACTCCTATATCGGCTTGCATTGGGCCCAATCGGTTTCCAATATTGATCGGACTGAATCGGTATCTTCTCACTGGCCGACCGACTCAGGGAAACATCCCTCAACAGTGTGGCCGTCCTGCCCCTCTGTCCGGGCTGGTGACTCGGCTCACCTTCACTCTGTCTCTGATTGACACTATGAGGCTCGTTGTGCTGAGCACTAGGTGACACCTGATCCTCTACTGTAGGATGCACCAGGTCCGTCGTTGTACTATTCAGACAAATTGTTAAGTTAGTAAGTTATAAAATAACTATATATATAATCTGCATATAACTTATAATGATAATTACTTTAAATAGATAACTAACTTTTAAAGTATATTTATAAAGAGATATCCTCCCATATCCCTTCACGATGATCATTTCTTGTGCCGTGTTCATTATTAGCTTCATCTTCTTTGATGCTATGTAAACACTCACAAAAACTTCTTTTCTCATCCTTAGACAAAGTATAAGAAGCTGGAGGACAAAAAGTTCTCTTACCATATAGCCTCAGATGTAAGTTTGACCGTATTCCTATTTCTTGCAAATCTAATCTTGCCTTAACGACATCCTTAGAACTACCTTGTATGTTGAGTAGTGTCCCAACAATACTATCACACACATTTTTCTCCACATGCACGAAATCAATACAGTGTCTCACATCAAGATTCTGCCAATATGGAAGGTTAAAGAAAACAGACCTCTTTTTCCATATATTTTTTTCATTTCGATTCTTCGAAGTCTTACCGAATATGACATTGATATTTTTCACCTTTTCATACACTTTCTCCCCAGTCAATACCTCTGGAGCATCTTCAAACTCTTGGCCATCAAAAAAAGCCTTCTTTAATCTGCGATATGGGTGGCCTCGTCTAAGGAATCTCCTATGACCAAGATAAATAGACTTTCTTCCATGTTGAAGTTGATGGTAGCATGTGCCTTCTTCATAAATCAGACATGCTTTGTGGCCTTTAACGCTATATCCTGACAAGTTTCCATAAGCAGGGAAGTCGTTTATAGTACAAAAGATCAAGTCTCGCATTTTAAACATCTCCTTCTTTTTTGCGTCAAAAACATCGACACCTTCGTCCCACAACTCTTTCAAGTCTTCGATCAGGGGTTCTAAGTAAACATCTATGTCATTTCTGGGTTGTTTTGGTCCCGAAATTAACATAGACAACATGATGTACTTTCGTTTCATACATAACAAAGGAGATAAGTTGTAAATTACCAACAGAGCAGGCCATGAACTATGTATACTGCTTAGGCTACTGTAAGGATTCATGCCATCCATGCTAAGCCCAAGTCTAAGGTTCCTAGGCTCTTTGCCGAAGTTAGGAAATAATTGATCAATTTTCTTCCATTGAGAAGAATCAGCTAGATGTCGAAGCTTTCCATCGGAAATCCTCTCATCCGCATGCCATCTCAAATTTTTGGCATCAATTTCATTAGCAAATAGCCGTTTGAACCTCGGTATGATTGGAAGATACCACAACACTTTTACAGGGGCCTTATTTGATTTGTACCTGGGGGTTTCACATATCGGACACTGCTCTTTCTCTTCATGCTCTTTTCTGTACAATATAGAATCATTAGGACATGCATTGATCTTTTTATACTTCATCCCTAGTGGACACAATATTTTCTTAGTATCATAGTATTGGCAAGGCAGCACGTTATCATCTGGAAGCATGTCCTTAAAGGTCTCAAGTGCTTCTGAAAAACTCATGTCGCTCCATCCATGCCGTGCTTTCAAGCTTACCAATTTCAATACAGCTTTCAACAATTGGTATTTTGTGCACCCCGGGTACAGCGGCTGCTCAGCTTCACTGTAGATATTACCATATGCATATGATTGCTCAAAAGCCTCTTCTCCTACATCACGAATAATATCCTCTATCCGATCATTCAGATCCGTGTCATTATCATCAAAGGTGACTCCCCCTTGTTGAGCTGCGCTTGGAATTCCTATTTCTTCACTATGCCATACCCATACTATATAACTCTTACAAAATCCTTCACAAATTAAATGTGTATACATATCTGCAGCACTTAGTCGCTTCTCATTCAGATATTCTACACAAGGACACTAGAACATCCCACTATCATCATTACCAGAATTTCTTCTAGCAAATTCCAAAAAATCCCTCACCCCATTATCATATTCAACACTAGTCCGTTTAGCATTTATCCAACTACGATCCATATATTGCAACACCTTTTTTCTTCTCTTCTGTATATTAACTCCCCTAGAAAAGGCAGATGTATGATGAGAGTATGAAATCATTACACTCATCAATTTATCTAGTTTAACATAATTCTTCATTAGAATTCCTCATAAGATGTAATTATAGCCTATTCCATTTTCTTCAAGTAACTTTTCCCCATTCACATAGTTTTTATTTCTATTCAAGAGACCGCTGCAATTACATCTGATTTTGAAAACATAAACAGCGAAATTTATTGACTCAAGAAAGACAATGATTCAACATATTCAAAACATGTTCAAGGGACCACTTCAACAGATTCAACAGAAAGAAATTGATAAACAACACAGTTACATCTTCAAAATATTCAACAGAAAGAAATTGATATGCAAAATGCGAAAGGCCAAGAAATTGTGATTGAACAAATTCATAACATCCAAATTTATAAATCACAGACCACAGCACCAAACAATTTTTTCCTATCCAGTAATAAAACTACAAGCCAGCGCCAACATTTATACGATTGAAGAGTTCTTCAAAATCATTTCCGTAATTAAAAATCAATTTCATTAAATTTCGCTATTTATACGAAGAATTAACTGAGACAAGGAGACATTACTCTTACCTAGTTGTAGTGACCTTGGATCATGGCTTGAGTAGCAGAAGGATCTGCAGTTGCAGTAGATGGAGAACACGCTGGAGATAATAGTGGTTTCGTAGATATGGACCGGGGGATGAACGGAAAATGGAGGAGGAGGAGGGGCGGCGGTGGTATTTTAAAACAAGTGGGTTGAACGAAAAATGGAGAAGGAGGGGTGGCATGGTATTTTAAAACCGAGTGGTTGAACGGAAAATAGAGAAGGGAGGGGCGGCGGCGGCGGCGGGAGCCAAGGCTGAAATATGACTAGAGAAGATGGAGAAATATGAGCTGAGAAGAAGCATAGGGCTGAAATGGAGTATTCACGGCTGAGGAAGGAATAAGAGGAATACAAAATGAACGCGGGCTAGGTTTGAATAAAATTAAGACCGGTTATTTAAATAACCGGTCTTAAAAACCTTTTTAAGACTGGTTTTTTCATTAACCGGTCTTAAAAGTTATGTAATTAAGACTGGTTATCAAATAACCGGTCTTAAAGGTCCTAACTTTAAGACCGATTATTTAAATAACCGGTCTAAAAAAATTAATTTTAAGACCGGTTATCAGTACAAACGGTCTTAAAATGCCGTGTATTTTTTTTTTGCATTTTAATCAGATATTTAAGACCGGTTATTTAAATAACCAGTCTTAAAAATAAAGGAATTTTTTAATTAATTTAATTTCACTTTGCTTTTGAGACCAATTTTTTAGAAAAATGGTCTAAATAATATTTGTTAGACCGGTTATTTAAATAACCGGTCTAAAAAGTTTCTGTTAATTGCAAAATTGCTACCGCGTTTTTCTTTTAGACCTGATCCGCAATAACCGGTCTAAATGATGTGGTCTAAAAAGACTATTTTGCACTAGTGTGACCACCAATTATAACCATAAATTGCCAATGTATTTAGCAATTAACCCTAAAAAACGATGATGAGGGTATTCTTGATCTTCTCTTAAAGTTTATTCCAATCCCCTCTGGCAAGGCCATTTCAAATGGTAACTCTCCACGGTTGGCAACACTTATAAAAATACCACAAAATACAGTTTGAGTCATATTTGAGGACATTGTCCTTAGAAAATATTCAGTGACCCCTATGTAAATAAGGAAGCGACACTCATTAAGCACTACAAAAAAATCGCGAATTAGCGACAGAATTTAGCGACGGAATTTCCGTCACTAATCAACTTAGAGACGGAAATTAGTGACGGATTAGAGACGGAACAATATTAGCGACGGAATTTGTTCCGTCGCTAAAAAGGCCGTTACTAATTGATTAGTGACGGAATTTTGCATTCCGTCGCTAATTAGAGACGGAATTTAGGGACGGAATTTTTCCGTCTCTAATTAGCGACGGAATTTTCCATCTCTAATCCGTCGCTAATTATTTTTTTATATATATAATTTAAATTGCCACATGTCTACAACACGAGCCTCCACATGTTCCTCGCCGGCGACCGCCACATGTACCAATCAGCCACCGCCACGTGTCACCCTCCACCGCGCGCCACGTGTCACCCTCCACCGCGCGCCACGTGTCACCCTCAACCTCGTGCCACGTGTCACAAGTCACAAATTGGTTGCATTTTGTGACCAAGTTAGGATTCGAAGTCATGACCTCTCACGCGTGTGCTAGTGCCTTTGCCAGTTGAGCTAAGAAGAACATGTGAAAGTTAAATGCAAAATCATATATATATATATAAACATAGACACACACATTCACACACACACACACACACACACACACATACATACATACATATATATATATATATATATATATATATATATATCACTTGCAAACAAAAATAGAAATACATAATTTTATATATTATTGAATATTTTAATTTAGTTTTCTTATTTTATTTTATGTAAATATTCTACCTAAATTTTTATTATTAATATCTTTTTTTATTTATTTTATTTTATATTTTATATTTTTGTTTGTATTTATAAAATTTTCATTTTATTTGTACATAATATATTATTAAAAATTCAAATATATTATATTATAATTTTAATTTCAAAAATAAATATGAATTAATAATTTTTATTTATTTATTTTAATATTATATTATAAATTTAAAATTTAAATTATTTTAAAAATTATAATTTTGAAAAAAAAATAGAATTATTAAAAAATTTAACTATTAGAGACGGAATTAGCGACGGAAATTCCGTCGCTCATTAGAGGCGGAAAAATTCCGTCTCTAAATTCCGTCGCTAATTTTTAGTGACGGAAATTAGTGACAGAATTTAGCGACGGAATGTAATTCCGTCTCTAATTAGTGACGGAAAAATTCCGTCTCTAAATTCCGTCGCTAATATTTAGAGACGGAATTTAGTGACAGAAATTCCGTCTCTAATTAGCAACGGAAAAATTCCGTCTCTAAATTCCGTCGCTAATATTTAGAGACGGAATTTAGTGATAGAAATTCCGTCTCTAATTAGCGACGGAAAAATTCCGTCTCTAAATTCCGTCGCTAATTTTTAGTGAAGGAAATTAGTGACGGAATTTAGCGACGGAATGTAATTCTGTCGCTAATCCGTCTCTAAATTCCGTCGCTAATTTTAGTGACGGAATTTGTGAGGGATTTGGGACGGAATAAAATTTCGTCGCTAATCCTGTATTTTTTTTATAGTGAAGATCAAATAACCTTCCTACACAAAATGACAAAATAGTAGCAAGGTAACACTGTAACTAAGGAGAAGAGAGGTGAGGGGAGGCCGGGCTCACCTAACCTCAATCCTTTATGACCTTGGCCCACCCTGACCATGCAACAAACAAAGCCTTTTATAGGCCGAGAATATGTGACCATTGGGAAGTCATAATGGTCATTAATCGAACAAAATGATAACCAAACAAACTGACTCTAGTCTCTAGTCTCCACTAATAACCGTACAAACCGACTAACAAACTGAATTATATTTGTTAATTCAGTTCAGTTCGGTTAGTCATTGCTATTTTGATTCGGTTTGGTGTTGAAAATAGGCACTAATCATTTCTTTCGGTTAACTCGGTTGTTATTGAAAACCAAACCAAATAACCACTTGCTCACCCCTAGGCCTACTTAATGGCCATGCAAATCTCATACCATCTTGAAATCTTCATGTTCACTTTTGTACCTAAGAGAACTTTATAGTTTATTGTGCATATTTGTGAATATTTTATGAATAGATTTATATGTTAGCCCTTTACTTAAACCATATTTTTCTCGATTTCTGGTTAAATAATTTAAAAGCAGTCAACATAGTGTGGCTGCTAGTTGGAGCTAATAATTGCTTAATGTATAATGTAACATCACGTAACATACATACATATACATATATATATATATACACATATATGTATATATATATATATATATGAGATAGACTATTAGTGGAGAATGGTGCAAATGAATAAAGTCCGCTAAAGTATTTGTGTTGCCAAAAGTGGATACCATAATATCAGGGGTAGATGTGTTATGGAATGCTTTTAAAAAAGTGATTTCATAAAAATGACAAAATAATTCAGGGATAACAGAAAGTTATAATCTCTCAGCATGCCACAAAAGACAAACCATCATGTGGCTATTATTTAAAGCGATGCCGCACAAAGAAAAGATGGGAGAAGGGTGTAGCAAGTGGGGTATACTTCCTCGGATCCTTTTCATAAGATGCCTTTTAAAAGCTATTTTTATCTTTTTTATAAAAATTTCATATTTTATTTATAATTATAATTATACTGCTATCACATATCCTTTTTCTTATTTTTTCATTGTTCCAAATTTTGTTGAATTACATTCAAATAAGAAGGATGAGATTTTTCTACTGGTAATAATAAACAATAGAACAGCTAGAAAGTTTTAGCTGGGATTCTAGTTGCTCTATTCATGTCTGCATTGCTCAGTCTTGATCCAAGTATATTCTGTGATTCCCTCCTCTGTAAAAGCAAAATAAATGAGCTGGGACCATCATATCTACAAAAATTCAATGGCCAAGAGAAAATCCATAAAATTCAATGGAAAAGTTCAATCACAGCAACATAATCAAAATCAAGTAGCAATGGAATTGTAACAATCACCCAACCAAATCCAACTACAAAAAGGCTAATGAGAAATAGAACAGAATATAAAACACTATTGTACTCTTACAATCCTGAATTTCAGCGCCAAATTGTACACAGCAAAAAGTCCAAGATCTTGGTTTAGTTAAGTCTCGTATTCTACAACTCTGATTAATCCTGAAATTCAGTTCACTGGCTCACATTTGAGGGAAAAGCTTGTGCTTTAAGCTTCAAAGATACTTACAAACCTAAAATAGTGGATTGTATCCATTTCAACTTCTTTAGTCGAACTGCAGAAACCCACATACATTAAACTGCTTTTTAAGTAACTTTAATTAAAAGAGAGAATACTAAACAGAATTTTGGTGTAGTGATTTGCTACAGAACCAAGCTACTTACTGGAGGGCTCAGTGCGAAATAAACATTTGTGTATACCTTTAATTATGCACCCACATGGGATCCAGACAGACAGGATTCTCACTTTTTGTCCCTAAAGGCCTAGGTGGAGCCGCGTGCACTGTAATCAACATGAAACAAACACTTGGCTATACCTTTAATAAGAAAAACCCATTCACTAATGAATCAAATGAGACAATAGACTCTATTAGGATAATCAACTAACCCCACCCAAGTTAACTTCTCTCTAGAGAGCCATATCACCCTCTCTATTTATGGTGGGGACTCCACATTTCTTCGCACTCTTAATTTATGAACTATGACCTTTTGATATGGAGTTTTAGGTTAATCTAGTAACATAGTGTGATTAACACGAATCACCTTAACTAACTCAATCTTCTTACAGAAATAAACACACTTTCATCCCATCAAAACAAAGCACAAGGATTCTACTTTAAGGTTCTTGGCCATATTGAGGAAGAGGGGGTGACGTTTCGACCACTATTCCTATGTAGAGTATGAACAAAAGATAATATTGATATAAAGGGAATCTATAAAAGATAAATTATTTATTGGTTGATGCAGCTGTTCATGTTGGACAAAGAATGTGTACAAAAAAAGACTCCTTTTCTCTTTGGAAACACGCACAGAGAGGTTTTACCAATGCTGAAATTAAGTCGAATCGGGTGATCAATCCTTTTAGCTTTGGATTGCATTCGATTGAAACGCTAGCTAGTTGCAATGGCCAATTCGGGTTCTGGTGAAATAACCTTAGATGTGGATACTGAACCAAAGCCCAACGAAACGATGGGAGATACTTCGGGGCAGCAGGAAGAGAACATGAACACGCTAACACAGAGGCAGTCCAGTGCATTTAGCAGCAAAGTGAAGCGTAAGCTTACGGAAATTCTACGCCGCGATGATATACCAGATCTTCACAAAGAAAAGATGCGTAATCTGATGAATAAGATGTCCAGTTCATCATTTGATGATGTACAATTCAGTGACAATGCTAAGATGCGTGAACTGATGGAAAGGCAGTTCAGTTCATCGGTTGATGATACGCCATTTCGTGACAACATGGTACATATTATGGATCATGAGCTGTACGAGGCGGTTTGTGATAAAAGCGCTGGTGCTAATAAATTTGTTCACGTACTCGATCAAGTATGTACACAAAATAAGGTTGACTTGGCCACCATTTTCTTCAATCAAGTCACTCCCACAGGTGATTCGTTGCTTCATGTTGCAGCCCAACATGGAAGTGAGCAAGTTGTGTTGCTTATTGCTTTTCACTATCCTAAGCTTTTGTACAAGAAAAACACGAAAGGTGATACTCCTCTTCATGTTGCTGCAAGAGCTAAGAATCTTGTCGCGATTAAGAACATGCTAGACATAGATAAGCATTTCAGGACATCTGAGGAGGCTGAATCAGTGGACAAAGAGGAGTTTATAATGTTACGGAACAATTATGGGAGGACAACTTTACACGAAGCTATTTTGAGCAAGAAGTATTTTGTGGTACTTTTCCTTTTAGTTGCACACGAGCAAAGTGATCTTACCACCTATTGGACATGGAACTCCTCTTATGGTTGTAAATCGCCAATGTATTTGGCTGTCTTGACTGGGGTTGAGAATATTCTTCATCTTATCTTGATGATAATTCCAATACCCTCTGGCAAGGCTATTTCAAATGGTGACTCTCCTCTTCATGCTGCGATATTTGAACGAAATAAAGGTAAGCATACTCCTAAATTTGTAGCTTTTGTGGTTATTTCACTTCTTCCCTAATATATGTTCTTTTGTTTCATGAAGTTCTACTGAAGATGACAGTTGATACAAGACAAGAGCTCTTGTATCAAAGAGATGAGAACAACAACACCCCCTTCATCATGCAGCATATGATGGTTACACGAAAGGAGTTTGTATTATGTTAGAAAAATCTCCAATGGTTGCTTTTCAACGAAACTCAGATGGAGATCTTCCAATTCAACTCGCCTGCAAAAAGGGCAAAGTTGAAGTGGTCAAAGAGTTACTTGAAAAAGAGTGGTCGAATAATGTTGGACTTATCCTAAATAATAAAGGTCAAAACATTCTTCACATTGCAGCAATGAAGGGACAAACTGATGTGATAAAATATCTATTGAAGCACCCCAAGAATCATCATGACCCTGTGAATGAGAGAGATGCAAATGGAGATACTCCATTACATTTGGCTTCAAGAGAATTGCGTCTCTGGACTCTACTCCTTCTGTCACGACACAAAAAGATCGACGTGAACCTAGTCAATAACGAAGGTTTCACAGCTCGAGATGTTGTTTGGATGCAATGTAGAATTCCAATGACACGCCAAGAGGTGTGTGTGTCTATATATATATATCATCTTTCTTCATTTTATCAACACTTCCTAACCCTGGACACTTTTTCTTAATAACAGAATGTAGCATGTAGGCATATCTGATGTGTTTACCTTGCAGTTTCTAGCCGATATGATTTTATATAGAGCTGGTACGCACTTGAAGGCAAATGAGTTGGGAATACAAAGCAAAATATCCATCAATAAAGAATGGAATGTGAAGGATGCAACCAACATACTCCTAATTGTGGCCATACTGATAGCCACAGTGTCATTTGCGGCTGGTTTCACAGTGCCAGGTGGGTTTTACAATTCGGATAGCTCAATCGCAAAAGAAGGAGGCATGGCACTTTTGAGCGATCAAACACTATTCAAGATATTTATGGCTTTCGACTCTGTTGCTATGTACAGCTCCACCATTGCTTCTATCATTCTTCTGTGGGTCCCATTTGGAGATCCTCGTCTTGCAGATAGAGCGTATTGGCATGCTAGATTTGTTGTTCAAGTGGCCCTTGTAGCAATGTCCGTTGCGTTTCAAGCTGCTATACGTTTGATTGTGAGCAATAACACTTTTCTGGCACATGTTATTAATGTCGTTGGATTCATTGGCCTTTTTGTCATCATATTTTTTCGAATCTTAGAATGGTTTCCACTTGGAATTCGTCTTCCCGTATTTCGTCACATTGCAGACTTGGCTGTTTGGATTCTTGTTTTCATATCATGTGGACCGGGCGATGTTTGGAATAGCGATATGGTTGGTAGTTAATCAAGTTGATGCAAGAAATCATTAAATCAAATGAAGCATTTGCAAACTGATATGGATGATGAGGTTGCAGCTAATACTTTCTCAGATGACGAGGTTACAAATGTTCATGGTCGATGTCGTCCATGCTTTTAGTTTCATGATGTTCATCCAAAATTATGTGATTCATATATGATATATCAATTCTACTTGAGTCATGTAATCCAAGAGTAATTTTGTGTGACTATAAATAAATATCTCTTGTTTTAACCTTTATTAGAAAATTAAATTTGATCTAACATCGTCACTTTTTTATAATAATAGAACCCACATTCTTTTTACACATGCATATATAACAATATCATGTCAATTTCAACAATGCTCCCATTTTGAGTATCTGTAGATATTTTTACACCTTCAAAATGTATATATTGATAGGCACACTTTTGATAAAAATTTATAAATATTTTTACTCCTTAACCCATTTAATAAAATGGTAACAAAAATTGAAACGAACAAATAGAACAAGGAAAAAGAACAATTGAGCAAAAAAATGAAGACGCAAGGTAATGAATAGAGTTTCTTTTTATTGTATGGATTATATCAAAGCTAAAAAAAAATTTTTTTGGAAGATACGACAAATTATATAATAAAACGATCAAATTGAAGTGATAAAGGAGATTACAATATCTGTCATTTCTGTTACAATATCATACTTTTTATTTAAAAAAATTGTATCTCGCTTGCTCTTGCACGTCATCATTTTTGGTAAATAATACTTATTATTGCACATTTGCCATCAATATCATCATGTGTAATGTATTATAGGTTAATGAAGTCATTACTGGTAAAAAAAAAAAAAAAGGTCATGACTCATGAGAAGGGTAAATTCCGAAACTCGACTGCAAATATTTAAGCGTAATTTTAAATTTTGAAGATGCATATATAAATCCCAAATGGTTGATTGCAAAACTCAAGATCAATTTGCTAACCTTTCAAGAGAAAATCCACAAGAGTCGATGGATAATTTCATTCACAAACAACATAATCAAAATCAAATACCAATGGAATTGTGACCAACTATCCAACTACTAAAGGCAAATGAGAAGAGAACAGAAGATAAAAACTATATTGTACTCCTACAATCCTGAATTTCAGCAAGAACCGTACACAGCAAAAAATCCAACATCTGGGTTTTGTGAACTCTCATGTATTCTACAACTGATTCATCCAGAAATTCAGTTCCTAGGATCACATTTGAGGGAAAAGCTTGTGCTTTAGGCTTCAGATATACTTACAAACCTAAAATAGTGGATTGTATACATTTCAGCTTCTTTAGTCAAACTGCAGAAACCCAAATGGATTAAACTGCATTTTGAGCAACTTTATTCAAAAGAGAGAATACCAGGATGATGTTTTTCATTTCCAAGTTTGGTTCACTCAAAGAAAATTGGGAAATTGGTTTGGGACAAACAGAATCTGGTGTAGCGATTTGCAACAGAACAAAGCTACTTATAGCATTGGTAGAAGAGATCAGTGTGAATCAAACATCTGTCTATACCTCTAATTATGCACCCACAAGGGATCCAGAGAAACAGGCTTTTCACTTCTTGTCCCAGACGTCCTAGGTGGACGCGCATGCACTGTAATCGGAAGGACCCATTCACATTTTTCTCTTCCCTCAATCAGAAGAGGATGTTCATACCTGTGGTTGGCTTAAAATACACAATCAATGGCCGCTTAAAAACAAAAGCTGTATGTAATTCAAAAGTTGTTAAAAATGCTTTAAAACTAAGAATTCTATTAAACCCCTTTATTTCATTCCATAAGATACTGGAACAGAGGAAAGGGCAGGCTTCTGTGTTTTTGGCTATGCATTATGATATCAATATATATAATCATATGTTATCAGTAATCATATAGTTAATTGATGGAGGCCTAAGGGCAGGCCTCTGTACTGTGCACACAAATGCCTGTTGTTAACTGCTATGCATAGCTGGCCAATTCTGCAGTAGCAGTGTTAACATTTTTGCTTGGCACAGCCAAAGCAAGTAAAATTGGGATAGTATGAACAGTACACTGGCACCAAAAGTTACGTAAAATGTGGAAACTTGCTTCAATACGTGATGGCTCAACATTATATGAACACGATGCCTAGAATGACTGACATACAATGGATCCAGACAAAGAGACGAATGCACATAATAACTAATTCCATGCATGGAAGGGGCCAAAAATCAAGGGAAAATCACACTTAAGGTCCCAAGGACCAGAAAAAATAACAAAAAACTCCCATTCTAGATTCCTCTATCAAAAAAGTCCCTAGGGACCACAGTGATATAAATTCCAAATGTGAAATTACCTTCTTACCCTTAGTGATTGATATTTGGATAATAGGCAAGTGTATGTGTCTATTTTTACAAGTTTATGAGCCTATTTTGACTAGTTTATGTGCCTATAATAGCAAGTTATACATTGGCAAGTGTATGTGCCCACTTCAACAAGTTTATGTGCATATTTTGACAAGTTATACATTGGCAAGTATATGTACATATTTTGACAACTCTACATGCCTATTTGGCAAGTATATGTGTCTATAATGGCAATTATACATTGGCAAGTGTATATGCCTATTTTGACAAATTTATGTGCCTATAATGACAAGTCAAAAAGTGGCCCTTGATAAGGTCCATCTATATTAACTATTGTCATTTTCCAGTACAATTTAAAACAGCTCCCATTGACAAGTGGACGTGACTATATTGATAAGTTATATAGTGGTTATTAATAAGCCCATCTATGATAACTAAAACAATTCTCGATGACAAATGGATAAGCCTATATTGACAAGTCCTAGAGTGGCGATCAATACGTACCTGAACCTAGTCATATAACTTAATATCATATAATATCCAAACATCAATTACTAAGGGCAAGAAGGTAATTTCACATGTGGAATTTATATCACTGAGGTCCCTAGGGACTTTTCTAATAGGAGAATATACAATGGGACTTTTTCATTATTTTTTCTGGTCCTTGGGACCTAAGTATGATTTTCCCAAAAATCTAGGCACCAGATGCATAAAGGAATAGAAAATTGTGATGCAGGCCAAGTTAAAAAAGGTAAGGGTGATGTTCATACTCGGTCCAATCCAAGTTCTTTGGAGTGGCATAAAATTCAAATCTAAGAACCCATTGCACAGACACACGTGGAGTGGAGAACGACATTGGACCATCCATGGGGATAGAGAAAAGAAAGCTTGTCTGCACCAAATCTGAAACAACTTCATAATGGTCACTTTGGACCTAAGAAAAACAAGTGAGAACAAATGTATCAGAAGCAGCATACGTACATGGAAAGAAACTTAATGGTGATATCGTGAGTTACCCCTTGTCTTCAATTTTTCACAAAGACTTGACACATGATTCTAGATTAACTTTCATTTAAAAACCAAAAACAAAAAAAAGCAGGAAAACAACAACAAAACAACTAAGTTAACAATTCTATTGCTGCAGCAAGCCTTATCCTGCTAGGTGGGGGAACAATTTTATTTCAAAGTCAACAAAAAGGGACTTTAAAAACCAAGCATTCTCAACAAAGACACTAGATGAACTTTCACTGTGAGGGGGGAAAACGGGGGAGGCCCCTACTAGATGAACAAATCTTTCAGCTAAGGCAACATGGAGAGGCTTTAAAACAATGCGAATTATTATTAAAAAAAAGAAAAGAAAAAAGCCATCTACAATATCTAACCCTCCTCCAAGAAAATAATGAAACCCTCAAGACTATGGGTTATCCAACACCACAAAATATAAGTAACGTGAAGCCTAAGAAATTAAAAATGTGCAGTTTATCAACTAAACTATAGCTTCTTGCACTACATGTTCCCAAAAAATAAATACCTTCGTGATTGTAGGGGAATGCTTTCTAGAAGGGTGGGCAAATTTCCGATTTATAGTTTCTGAAGTTTCCAGTGTTATTGAGACCTGCATAAGCATATAGAATAATGTTTGAGGGAAAAAAAAAAAGAAAAGAAAGAAAAGAAGGAAAACACCCAGTTCTAAAGCATCAATCACAACAGAGTCAGTATAAAGCTCCACAGTTTGTAGAAAAACCTCAAGGCATCTCCTAGCTCTCTCTTCATGAAAGAAAGTTAGAGTCCCACCTATCTGCAACATGAAATCGTTCAAAATTGATTATTATAAAGTTTGCTTCAACAAAATTGATATTAAACTATACATGATTTTGATTACCGTATCACTGAAGTAATAATTGAAGTCAGAATTTTTTGGGGAAAATTTAAGCAGAACTTGGTCGTCCAGCCTGATGTTATATGACCTTCCTCTAATGAAGCCTTCTGCTGCAGAAAATGTTTACAACAAATTAGCTAACCAGATAGTTGTTGCATCTCAAAGAAGGCCAACATTTTTAAACAGAAATAATGTATACTTAAATGAAAAAGTATTCTGAAATACATATTTCACATGCAAATTAAGTCAAGCAAAAGTGGCAAACATTAGTGAAAGACAATAACAACAGATGTTTCACACCATGTGAAGTCATTTGATTCTAGCCATATACCCAAAAGTCCAAGCTACTAGTTAACTTGACACTATTGTCACGTGACTTTAAAAAATATGGAAAATGTGATACAACCTAAACCTGAGCTTTTCCCTTTTAAAACAAGGGGCAAATTCTAGTTTGCTAACTGTTGTTCAAAAGTTGACATTCAACCATCCTAAAGTTTGATTTGTTAGTGTTAGAATATTAGGAAATAAAATTAGGATCCCTTGATTCCCGCTATCCTATCATATCCCTTGATTCTAGCCTTAAGTTATTATGATTGTAATCCTCTCCATAATTCCTCTTAATTCCTCTCTTTATGAGGGCTCTCCATTTGAGCCTATATATATTGTAAGCTATGATCATTAGAATATATGAGAGAAAACATTGTCTCTGAAAACATGGTATCAAAGCTCTGCATCTTGGTAGATAGATTACCATATGAAACAAATCGTTGAATTGGATGCTGAGTGCAAGACCTTACCCCTTTTCTCAGTGCAATAGGCCAGCCCATCTCTTCAGGATCTATCCTCGAGTCAGATTCATGGTCGTTCCTCTGAGTAGGATTGACGTTCCTTCCTACCTCCTGACCTCCTTCTGATCTATCTTCTACATCCATCCCAGTCACAATTTCAACATGTGTTTCCAACTCATTTGGGTGGGTATTAGGAGATGTAGAAGATAAGGAATCGGGTGGTGGCAAGGTATTATTGGCATCAAGAAAGTCAGGCAATGACTCAGAAGTTCCTGGGTTAGCATCAGTGGTTTTGGAAGTTTCTAGGATATCATGTAGAGTATTGGAATTTGGTTCATGTGAGATTAGCCATTCAATATCTGAGTACTCCCCCTGAATGGGTAATTTCGGATAGTAGGCATCCTCCTCATAGAATACTGTATCTTTGGAGACATACAGCTTCTTTGAAGTTGGACAATAACATTTGTACCATTTTTGTGTGGAGGAATATCCCAAGAAGATGCATTTCTGGGAACGAGCATCAAACTTACTTCCATTGGGATTATCGACAAAGACAACACACCCGAACACTTTTTGAGGTAGTGAGTTTATAAGAGGGCAATTGGGAAAGGTGGTGAGAAGTGTTTGGACAGGAGTTGTATACTTGAGGACTTTAGAGGGCATTCGGTTGATGAGATAGGTTGCAGTTAGTACTGCATCTCCCCAGAAGGTCGTGGGCACATTTCTTTCCATCAGCAAAGTTCTAGTTACCTCTAGTAGGTGGCGGTTCTTTCGTTCCGCGACCCCATTTTGTTGAGGTGTGTAGGGACAGGAGGTTTGATGGTGAATTCCTTGCTGATCAAGAAATTCTTTAAATGTACTACTTAGGTATTCCCTACCATTGTCACTTCGGAGGACTTGGATGGAGGATTGAAACTGATTCTTTACAAAGGTGTGAAAGCGTTGGAAAATTTGAGCCACTTCAGATTTTTCTTTCATCAAGTAAACCCATGTGGTTCTGGTGTGATCATCAATTAACGTAACAAACCATTTCTCATTTGTCTGGATTTTTGTTCTTGCTGGCCCCCATATGTCACTATGGATTAGTTGGAATGGAGTAGTGGGTAGGTAGGACTGTTTTGGGTAGGTGGATCGTGTTTGTTTAGCCAATTGGCAAGTTTCACAATGAAAAGGAACAGAGTCTTTATTAAATAAGTTTGGAAACACATATCTCATATAATCAAAACTAGGATGTCCTGAGCGACAATGCCATAAAAGTACATCTTTGTCATGAGAGCTTGAGCTAATTAGACTTTGTTGTGCATTCCACATTGCTTTATTCTCCTTGTCTGATCTCTCTAGGTAGAAAAATCCATCCCACTCTTTAGAAGTCCCAGTCGTCCGTCCCAAGTTTAAATCCTAAAACAGACACACATCATCATCAAATATCACACGGCATACACGTCCTTTCGTTAACTTACTGACAGATATTAGATTGCAGGTAAGTGCCGGAACAAATAGAACATTGTTTGTTACGTTCATTGATGATCACACCAGAACCACATGGGTTTACTTGATGAAAGAAAAATCTGAAGTGGCTCAAATTTTCCAACGCTTTCACACCTTTGTAAAGAATCATTTTCAATCCTCCATCCAAGTCCTCCAAAGTGACAATAGTAGGGAATACCTAAGTAGTACATTTAAAGAATTTCTTGATCAGCAAGGAATTCACCATCAAACCTCCTGTCCCTACACACCTCAACAAAATGGGGTCGTGGAACGAAAGAACCGCCACCTACTAGAGGTAACTAGAACTTTGCTGATGGAAAGAAATGTGCCCACGACCTTCTGGGGAGATGCAGTACTAACTGCAGCCTATCTCATCAACCGAATGCCCTCTAAAGTCCTCAAGTATACAACTCCTGTCCAAACACTTCTCACCACCTTTCCCAATTGCCCTCTTATAAACTCACTACCTCAAAAAGTGTTCGGGTGTGTTGTCTTTGTCCATAATCCCAATGGAAGTAAGTTTGATGCTCGTTCCCAGAAATGCATCTTCTTGGGATACTCCACACAAAAAGGGTACAAATGTTATTGTCCAACTTCAAAGAAGCTGTATGTCTCCAAAGATACAGTATTCTATGAGGAGGATGCCTACTATCCGAAATTACCCATTTAGGGGGAGTACTCAGATATTGAATGGCATGAACCAAATTCCAATACTCTCCATGATACCCTAGAAACTTCCAACAAGCTATGACTGATCCAAAGTGGAAACAGGCGGAAGAAGAGTTAAAAGCCCTTGAGGAAAACAAAACATGGGAAGTTGTATCTTGCCCTCCAGGAAAGAAGACTGTGGGATGTAAGTGGATCTTTACCCCAAAGTTCAATCCTGATGGTAGCATCAACAAGTACAAAGCAAGACTAGTCGCAAAAGGATATACAAAAACCTATGGAATTGATTATCAAGAGACCTTTGCCCCGGTAGCCAAATTCAATACAATCCAAGTACTCTTATCAATTGCAACTAACTTGGATTGGCCACTATATCAACTAGACATAAAGAATGCATTTTTGAATGGTGACTTGGAGGAAGAGGTCTATATGGAGGTTCCAGATGGGGTCCTAGCTCCTAACGGCGCAGTCTGCAAACTTAACAAATCATTGTATGGACTAAAGCAATCCCCAAGGGCATGGTTTGGCCGATTCAACAAAGCAATAAGGAAACTAGGGTACAACCAAGGGCAAGCAGATGACATGTTGTTTGTCAAACATAACGATGGAAAAGTTATTATCCTGATCGTCTACGTAGATGATATAGTCATTACTGGAAATGATAAAGACTCTATTACCCAACTAAAGAGGGATTTGTCTACTGAATTCCAGGTTAAGAATCTTGGTCAAATGAGATATTTCTTGGGTATGGAAGTGGCAAGAACTAAGAAGGGCATCAATGTGTCACAACGGAAGTATACTCTAGACCTGTTACATGAGACTGGAATGTTAGGGGCAGAACCCGAAGGAACACTGATGGAAGAAGGGTGTCATCTCGAGATTAAAGAGAAGGGTGTCCCAGTTAACTCAGAACAATACCGACGCCTTGTGGGGAAGCTGATATACCTAATCCACACACGTCCAGATATCAGCTATGCAGTTGGAACAGTAAGTCAGTTCATGCACCAACCACAGGTAGAGCATATGACAGCTGTATATAGAATCCTGAGTTATCTAAAATTCAATCCAGGGAGAGGAATCTTCTTCAAGAAAGGCACGGCCAAAAACTTAGAAATCTACACTGATGCAGACCATGCAAGAGATAGGGAAACTAGAAGGTCAATATCAGGATATTGCACATATGTGTGGGGAAATTTGGTAACCTGGCGAAGTAAGAAGCAAACTGTAGTGTCAAAAAGTAGTGCAGAAGCAGAACTAAGAGCTGTGAATGATGGAACATGTGAAGGACTCTGGATTATCAGGTTACTAAAAGAATTGGGAATTCCATATGAGGGCCCAATGCAAGTCTGGTGTGACAACCAATCCAGCATTGAGATGACGAGAAACACTGCACATCATGATCGAACAAAGCATGTTGAAATAGACAGGCACTTTATTAAAGAAAAAGTGGAAGCGGGCATTATGACTTTGACCTACATACGATCTGAAGATCAAATTGCTGATGTAATAACTAAACCTCTGGGTAGAGCCAAATTTGAAGAATTTCGATGCAAGCTGGGAATGATTGACATATATTCTTCAGCTTGAGGGGGAGTGTTAGAATATTAGGAAATAAAATTAGGATCCCTTGATTCCCGCTATCCTATCATATCCCTTGATTCTAGCCTTAAGTTATTATGATTGTAATCCTCTCCATAATTCCTCTTAATTCCTCTCTTTATGAGGGCTCTCCATTTGAGCCTATATATATTGTAAGCTATGATCATTAGAATATATGAGAGAAAACATTGTCTCTGAAAACAGTTAGCATTATATTGCGTCGTTTGTTAATTCATTTAAATATCAAACAGAAAACACAAAGCCTTGGCTAATCAAATTTATCACAATTTCATCACAAAATCCTCAACCCCTTCCTTTCTAACAAAGCCAACACTCCTCAAATTCTATCCCCATCACGGAATTTCTCCCACTTCCACTTCATAATCCCTAACTCCTCTTCCAGCCAGGCCCCACACTTCCCAAAATTCTCACTCCCGCTCAAAGTATATCAAAAATGCCAAATTCTACCGTTCATGATCACCAAGTCCTCCCTACTGACCAAGCCACACACTAAGCAAATTCTTGCCTAATTATTAAATTTGACATTCTCAATATCCCAAAACTCTTATAATCCTATCTCAACCCCAAAGCACTTCCTTCCCAACTAAGTCCCACATTCCCTAAATTGTTTCAATCTAACATTCCCCATTTCCCCAAAATTTTTCCAAATCCATCTCAAGTCCCTAAAACCCTCTCTTTCAAACTAAACCCTGCACTCACCAAATTTTTGCTCCATTCCTTGTTATTGCCTAATCTAGCATCCTAATTTCCATTTAATCCAGCGTCCACAAATTCCACCTTTAGTCCACAAATCCAGCCTCATCCCCATGGTTTTACTTTTTCATGATAAAATGGGAAAAGTTTTGCAGAAACCAGCAGGGCTTTAAGGGTTTATATATAACAATAATAATTAACAGATCTAATTCACAGGACACCTGATGGAAGATTGTGATTTGAATAAGAGAGAGAAGGAGAGGGGAAGAAGAGAGGGAATTGAGAGAACAGAACACAGATAGTCAAGAGAGATTAGAACAGAGGTATGAAACTGAATAGTTCACTGTTTATTACCCAATCATTATCTGAATTACAAAGTAGGCAACCTCTTAACGTGCCTCACTAATCCAACTAACTATAACAGTCATATTACTATTTATCTAACTTATAGTGCCTAGCTCCATCATTTACGATATAATGATTACACAACGCTACTCTAGCGCTAATGGAGAAAATATCAGTATGGAGAATATCAGTTTTTAAATAAAGGGGCAGAAAAGTGAAAGAAATCAAAACCATAGGTTGTAGCATGCTAATTTTTTTACATTAAAATTGTAAAAATTGAGTAAATCAGTAAATCTCACACTCGTGCCACAAAACCAGACTGAAATATATTTTCTTCATAGATCACAGAAATTGATGGGACTCAATTCTACAACAATTCCAGGGATTCCATGATTCACAGATAGTATATAATGTTTGAAATTTCTACTGATAATGAACCACACATCTCAAACTATGAATGATCAAGTTCAAAACATCATGCTACATCTAATAAAGCACACTGAACATACAAAATATCATTGGAAAACAAAAACAAATGCAAAGAATTTACATGAAGTAGAGTTAATGGCTGCTGCTTCTGGTGAAGAGGAAACTCCTGCATCTTCTTCAGCAGAAAAAGGATTTCTGAACTTCTGTTGGTGACTTGGATACAATGACTTCCGAGGTGACAAGGCATCTGTTTGCAATAATAAATTGTTATTTGGTGAAGCGGACCTTCTGAATCAATGCACAAGAAAAAGACAGTTCTTGTCAAGGATACTAAGAAATAAGATAGTTTCGGCACGTTTCAGGACTAAACCTATTCAAAGAACAAGAACAAATTTCATTAAAACTGATTTGCAGATACTTATATAGCTCACCAGCAGCAGAATCATGTAAAACCTCAGCCACAGAGAGTCGAGGAAGTGCCATTTGTGAAGATAAACTCATCCGAGAACCATCCAAAGGATCCCTGCTTAAAGATCTTGCTGAAGAAGAACGCAATGATAAGGAACTTCCAAAGCTTCTATGCAGATTATCTTTCACAGGGTTGTATGAAGAAACAGAGGAGACTTCATCCCTTGAGCTGTCATATCCATCCTCTAAAGCATCATTAATATCATTTGCTCTAACCTGTAAAGAGGGGTTTTATTTTACATGATATCATTGAACAAAGAAAAGAAAGAGTGCCCTGTAATAAGACTGGAACAGTTTAATGATGCCGTAAAAACTTAATTTTATTCATAGACTTTCATCACATAAATAGATACAGAACCCTAAATCACATAGGAGGAATATGCCGAGATCCTAGGAATTCAAATATTCAAAAAATAAAAGATAAATAAGAATATACTGCAATCTAATATCATGCCTAATAATAAGCTAAGATAATATAACTAATTAGGGTTTTCTATAGGCCTAAGGCCCACATAGCATAAGTGCCACTAACACTCCCCCTCAAGCTGGTAGGTAGACATCTTCCATGCCCAGCTTGCCTTTGAAACGTTCAAACTTGGGCCTATCTAACGGCTTTGTGAGTACATCAGCCACTTGCGAGTTCAAGCATATGTAAGCTAGGTCTATCACCTTTGTTTCAATTTTATCCTTTATGAAGTGCCTATCAATATCGACATGCTTAGTTCGAGCATGATAGACTATATTCAGAACCATTTGAATTGCTGCCTTGCTATCACACCACATTTTGATGGGTGATTGGATGCTGATTTGCAGCTCCTTTAGGACTCTGATTATCCACATTCCCTCACACACCCCATTAAGTAGAGCTCTTAGTTCTGCCTCTACACTGCTTGTAGAGACTACCATTTGTTGCTTACTTCTCCATGTAACAAGGTTACCCCACACAAAAGTGAAGTAGCCGCCAACTGACCTTCTGTTTTCTTTATCTCTTACATGATCTACATCAGTATAGATTACAATATCTAGTGATTCTCCTTTTGCAAAGAAGATCGCTCTTCCAGGGATCATTTTTAAGTAGCTGATAGTTATATAGCTTCCATGTGTTGTTCCTGGGGTTGATTTGAGAATTGACTCACCACCCCTACTGCATAACTTCTATCCGGCCTTGTGTGAGACAAATAGATGAGCTTCCTAACAAGTCTCTTGTACCTCTCTGCATCTACTGGAACTCTATCCTCTTTGTATCCTAATATGATAGACGGATCTATAGGAACTGGAAATGGCTTTGCTCCCAACATTCCGGTTTCTTTGAGAAGATCAAGTGTATATTTTCTTTGAGATAATAAAATGCCCTTTTTTGATCGAGCAATTTCCATTCCAAGAAAGTATCTCAGACTCCCAACGTCTTTCACTTCAAATGCACCTGCTAGAGACTTCTGAAATCTTTCTATTCCATCAACGTCATCTTCAGACACAATTATGTCGTCGACATACAATTAAGATAGACACTTTCATTCCTGAGTGCTTTACAAAGAGGGTGTCATCAGCTTGACAGTGTGTGTCGCCTGAATTTTTTACTTCCTTAGAAAATTGTTCAACCATGCTCTAGGTAACTATTTTAATCCATAGAGTAATTTGTACAGTTTGCATGTCATCATCGTTTTGGGAATATCCCTTTGCCACCAAACAAGCTTTGAATTTGTGTACAGTTCCATTCCGGGTTATACTTGATTGTAAATATCCAATTGCATCCTACAGATTTCTTGCCCTTAGGTAGCTTCATTATACGCCATGTCTGGTTCTTGGCTAATGCCTTTAGTTCTTCATCAATGGCAGCTTTCCATCTAGGATCTTTGATTGCTTCCTCAAATGATGACGGTATTTTCTCTTCCTCATCCTTAGTCACAAAACTTCTCATACAAGGTGATAAATTATCGTATGAAACAAGTTACTTATAGGATGCATAGTACACTGTCTTACCCCTTTTCTCAAAGCAATTGGCCACCCAAGATCATCAGGCTCCGGAGTTGCAGTTGACTCTCAACCTTGCCTTGACCTAGAAGGACTCCCACTGTTTGAAACAACATCTGTTTCTCCTCCTTGTCATGTACTTTCACCTACAGCAGCATCAGCCTCCTCTGATTCTGGATTATTTTCAGGGTTTTCCTCTTGTGCATCACAGGTGTCATCATTCGTTTCAAGGCTGGCTAAATCTGATTCTGGGTCTGGAACAACAGTTTCAGGTCTGTATGGGTCAGGGACGACAGTTTCAGGCCTATATGGGTCAGGGAGGACAGTTTCTGGTGGATTTTCATATGTTAAAAACTCCCATTCCCTCTCTCTCCTCCCCTAAACGGGAGATGTCATATAGTGGCCTTGCTCTTCCACAAATATGACACCCATAGTAACAAACATCGTCTTAAGTGTTGGAGAATAACACGTATACCCCTTTTGAGATACAGCATTAATGTGATGGAATATAAGAAAAATATATATTTTGAGATAACTTCATATAGAAGGAATCTTACTTTTACATTTTATCACTTTATGTTTTTAGTTTATTTAGCAAGTGGGGTGTTTAATCATTATATGTATTAAATGGGGTAATGCAAGTGGGTACTTTTTGTTTTGCATGAGGGTGCAAGTTGTCTATTGTGCAAGTGGTTATTTTTTGGTACCAGTGGATTGCAAATCGTCTCCTTATTAGCCTATAAATAGGAGCTTTCATCCTTTGTATGGACACACTGGAATGAATGAGGATATGATGGATTATTTGCTCTCTCCCTCCCCTCTCAAATTCTGAACAGTTTCTCATCCCCCCCCCCCCACACACAAAAAAAAAAAAACTGTTTCTTCCCTTCTCCCTTCTTGTTTCCACTTTTCCCTCTTAGATAGATCTCCTTGGGTGATAATTAATGTGAGTGAGTTTTACATCAATTTGGTATCAGAGCTTAGGTTCCTACACTCCTAGGCTGTTTCCACCACTGGAAAACCAAGAAACTCGCCAAAAAAACCCTGGTCCTCTGTTTTTGCCACTGCCAATACCGAAACACCCAATTCACGATGTCATATCACCAAACCACCACCACCATGTTCGGGCTGAAAAATCCAGCCAGACCATTGAAGACCGTTTTCGTTCACCGCCTAACGCGCCACCACATGCCACCGAAGTTCTTTACACGTGGGCTTCACGCGCCCTATGTGCTGGCAACCAAAAAGTTCCAGAATCCACTTTTTAGCACCTTTTGAGCTATTTTCCAAGGTTAGCGTTATTTGGGGTAAAATTAATTTATCTTTGGTCTTAAAGTTGGATTCGCCTAGGAATTGTTAACCTTAAAGTTGTTATGACCTATACATACAGACAATAGGATTGAGGAATTGAACCACCGCATAGATAAGAAGTTTAAAGAAATTCTAAAGGCTCCCAAATGTTTAGGCAAACAAAGAGATATAGAGATAACTTTTTCAAGACATGGAGAGCATCATGATATTTTGACAACTCAAAAAGGTAGACCTATCTCCAACCCGCCTTCACCTATACTTCTGGTACCACCAAGAGATGTTAACAACTCTAATTGAAGTGTAAGCTTAGCCATGAAAGAGATTGAAGAAGTAAATGAAGTTGACAAAGATGTTAAGAAGCAAGAAAAGGAGGCTAAATGAAAAGAAATTTCCATGAAGTTTGAAGACACAAGTCTTGACCTGAATCAAGACTTCAAACTCAAAGATCATGAGTCACAAGCCTTAGAAAATACTCATGTTGAAGATATTGACAAGAAAGGTGTTCAAATTCCTCAAACTTCTACTGCACATTGTCCACCTATTCTTCAAGTTTATCAAATTCATGCTGCACATCATCCTAAAGTTGTTGAGCCTATGAAAGAGCATATTGTTTTCCTATTCAATGATAACCTCTACAACTACCTTGTTCATTGGAAAGGTTTTCCAAACCAGCACCAACAGATTGCTCGCTCTTCTCAATGTCTCATTTTTCACTACCTTGTTCATTGGAAAGGATTTTTGGATTGAAGAGTCATATTGAATTCTACCATTCCCTCCTCAAATCTGTGCTTTCATTTTAACTCGTCAGGAAACAAGTTCATCAAGGAGGGGAGAAATGATGGAATATAAGAAAAATATATATTTTGAGATAACTTCATATAGAAGGAATCTATCTTACTTTTATATTTTATTACTTTATATTTTTAGTTTATTTAGTAAGCGGGGTGTTTAATCATTATATGTATTAAATGGGATAATGCAAGTGGGTACTTTTTGTTTTGCAAGAGGGTGCAAGTTGTCTATTTTGCCAATGGGTACTTTTGGTACTAGTGGATTGCAAATTGTCTCCTTATTAACCTATAAATAGAAGCTTTCCTCCTTCGCATGGACACATTGGAATGAATGAGGATATGATGGATTATTTGCTCTCTCCCTCTCTCTATATGCTGTCTCCCTCCCCTCTCGAATTCTGAACAGCTTCTCATCTCCCTCCCTTTCCTCTGTTCTGTTTTTTTTTTCCCCTTCTCCCTTCTCTGTTTCCATTTTTCTCTCTTAGATAGATCTATTTGAGTGATAACTAATGTGTGTGAGTGAGTTTTACATCATAATGTTTCAGTAATAAAGGCTGTACCAATCCCCTCAACTTTAACAGATTCACCATCAGCAACTTTAATAAAAATATTAATTCGACACGGTTGTATATCAGTGAGTAATTTTGAGTTTTCAGTCATATGATCTGTGGCTCCTGAATCAACAATCCACAGATCATGATGATGCACACTAGATTTTAAGGCAAGTATTGTTTTACCTATACATGCTACATACGCAGATGCAACACTTTTCCCTTTGAGATCATGTTTTTCTAGCAGTTTTCTAAGAACAACTACCTCCTCTTTATTTAAACTTGAGTCACCTTTATCTTCAGCTATTCTAGAGTAACCTCTGCTGTCTTGTCTCCCCCTTTTTGGAGGTTTGCCATGGAGTTTCCAGAAGATATCCATGGTGTAACCTGGCTTCTGACAGTGGTCGCACCATTTACTCTTTCTTGCTTTGTTATCATGCTGGGAGGAGCCTTTAGATAGCAATGCACTCAATTGAGAGTCATTGACAATTGCTGAATTGTTGATGGTAAGATTTTTTCTACTTTCTTCATTCCACATGGTGAAGAATACTTCACAGCGAGGGGGAAGTGTATCAAGGCTCATAATTCATCCTCTAAATTCGTTGTATGAAGCATCCAAGCCAAGTAGGGATTTAAAAATTATTTTTTCTTCCTTAACCTTTGCATAGAGAGCTGCATTGTCGAGATGCTTCAATTCAAGAGGTTCTAAAATACGAGCTGCTGCCAGAGATTACCCTTTTTACAATCATGAATAAATCCCTCAATCCCCAAAATTGCCGCTCTATTCTTATGAGAGGCAAACATATCTCTCGCTGCCTCCCACACCACTTGAATAGATTGGAAGAAGGAAAAATGCATGCAGATCTCTGTAGTCATTGAGTTGATAAGCCACGCTTGCACCATTGAGTTCTCAGCCTCCCAGCTTCCGTACTTCTCATCATTAGTTGCTGGTTTATTGATTGATCCGGTAAGGTAACCATATTTACCTTCTCCCAATATGTAGGGTCGTACACTTGATGCCTACTAGAGATAATTTTCTCCAGTAAGTCAATAAATAGTGATGGACACAGGATTGGAATCTTGTAGCACTTGGTGACCTGAGGAAGTTGTCACTGATAAACCTAAGGTAGTAGTCTCCGGCATCCCCTGATCACCTGGGCCTTCATTGAAGCCTAATCCAAATCGGATCATGCTTCCTGCTCTGATACCATGAACAATTTAATGATGCCGTAAAAACTTAATTTTATTCATCGACTTTCATCACATAAATAGATATAGAACCCTAAATCACATAGGAGGAATATCCCACGATTCTAGGAATTCAAATATTCAAAAAATAAAAGATAAATAAGAATATTCTGCAATCTAATATCATGCCTAATAATCAGCTACGATAATATAACTAATTAGGGTTTTCTATAGGCCCAAGGCCCACATAGCATAAGTGCCGCTAACAAGACCTTTTACACAAAAGAATATACCTAATCATGGCTTAAAATGAAACCAAAATGTGAGAAATTTATAATCTCCTAAAAAGGATTTTCAATCCAAGACTGAATTACTTATGGGAGGGGCATGTTAATTCACAAGTGTCAGCAAATCCCTCAAACATCACAAGGAAATACCTCCGACAAACCCAGAAGTAAAATATTCAAAGTAACATTTATTCAACAGAGAGTGGAAAAACTTGGAAATGTCAAACTCAAGGTGTGTCAACCTTGCCATCTAAACCTCCTATTTGTAGTCAGACGCATGGATGATACCCCTAGTTTCATATAGTTATGATTTTATTAGTTTACAGTGTGTAAATTTAATGTAAAATAATTGCTATAAATTTTGAACATTTTTCATAAATTGTTATATTTCAAATTTATTTTATCATAAAAGAAACTTTTGCACATTATAGTAAGTTTATATACTAATTAAAGTCAGTAATTTTGTAAATTATAATATTTTTGGGAAGAAAAGATATGCGTTGAAGGTTTCATTTTGTAATTTTAATCGCAGTACAAATTTTGATTAGTTGTAATACTGACTCCCCTAGTTTCCTATGGCCTATGATTTTGTAAACTTACAGTATAAATTTAATGATAAACAATTGAATATAAATCTTAAATATTTTCATAATTTAGTTAAATTTTGAATTTATCTTACCATAAGCAACTTTAATACATTTCAGGAAATATGTAAACTATTTAAAGCCAGTAATTTAGTAAATTATAACATTTTTAGGAGAAAAGTATATTTTGATGGTTTTGTTGTTTTGTAATTTAATCTATTATACAAATTTTCATTTGACATTAATATAGATGTTTCAAAAGTACAATATTGGACTAAAGCCAATTAATAAATACAATATTGAGGAACCAGCTTGCCCACCTAGCCAAGATTCTAGGGAATTGTTCACACAGAAAAATAAGATTCAAAAGGACCCACAAAATCATAATCAAAACAGAATTACATCCTAACTACCAAGACAAGAAGTCTTATAACAAATAATGGAAGGAGAAAATATCAGCTAAACCATGAGTGACGTGTTGTAATTTCCAGCATCTTCCAAAAAAAAAAAAGAAAACCATGTCATCCAATGGAAGTATATCAGGATGCAAACTAGGAAAGTTCCATTACTGGTCAGAGATCAACTACCGGGTATTTTAACTATGTCTAGGGAAACATAGTAACCTAGATAAGTAAAAACAATTCATTGCTTCCCAAAGTAGATTCAAAGCAAAATGCCAAGCGATGACACATAGCAATTGTAGCTCAAAAATCTCCTAAATGTTCTGAAAATTGAATGTCAAGGTCCTATAAAAATTCTAAAAGACAATATGGCAGCCACCATTATTGCTAATAATTTGGTCAACTTGAACATCCTAGACATGAGGAGATTGATCATCAAAGAAAAGATTGCTCAATGGATACTTCATATGTCCTATCCTATATGTCAGCTAACTCAAGTAGATGATATTCATACAAAGGTTGTCTCGAATTCTAATATGGTAGTGTTTTCTCGAATTCTAATATGGTAGTGTGTTTACCAGGTTTATTTCTTTTCTACCATAGGAGAGCTGACATATTTATGAAATTATTCAAGTTTTAATGGTTTTAGAGGACAGGGTGTTGCAATTCAAAACATGATTGATGAAATACCAATATAATTCACCAAAAGCATTGTATGTTATGGCCCAAATATGCTTATACCTTGCTAGCTACTTATCATTTTATTTACATTCTTTTCGATGAAAGTTGATTTTTCTATATCCTATTCAACCCTATCTACACCAAGTAGTCTCTCATTAAGTACTTCCACATGTCCGAAAAGCATATGATACATTATAATGCTTTGCAGCAGATCAAGGGGTGTGCAAATGAGTATTAGGCTAAACCACAGGTATGTTTAATTTACCCAATAAGTAAATAGCACCAATAGCATACCCAATCAGCATCTCCATCCATCACTTTCCAATATATATCCATTTGGACAGTAGTCGAGGGAACGAGTTCTGAAAACAGAGAGAATACGAGGATACATTATAATGCTTTGCAGCGGATCATGAACAATATATTATAGTAAAACTATATTAAATTTTAAAAAAATAATTTGTAATGAAGCAATAAACGTACAAGTGAAAAAGTTAAATACTAGTAAAATTTCATTGTTCTCATAATCAACATTGTTGAATTTGAACAAGTCCAAAAGAAGCAAAATAAGACATTAATTTTTTACACAATAATACACAGCCTGCCCACATGAAGTCACAGCTGGGATGGTAGACAGATGTTCAAACAGTATACACCACTGGTTCTATGCTTCCTTTAGGGATTAAGTTTTGCATTTCAGGCAACATTATATTTCCATATTGTTTGCTATAATTTTGGCAAGAAGGATTAGGGAAATTTGCATTTTTTTCTCCATTTTGATTGGGGTAGATTTGGACAAACTAGGGTTGTCAGCCACCTAATATACATACCTTGTTTCTTCAATAGAATGATACAAAATTTGCTGCACCTTACTTTATTATTTCCACATGGCATCAGAATTTTATCCAAAGGATATGAAACATGTTAAGATTTGGCTCATAAATGCCTACCAAGTAACACCACCAAATAGTCAGGCAACCAACCATCCAGCCATTCCCAAGGCCACTGAGAACCTTTGAGTATGTTTGTGATCCTCATATAGCGTGTCTTTCCCAAAATCCCCTTTGGTATATTTGAGAAAGTGTGTCACTACATCCCAATGGCTTTCTAAGATATGCGCAATCAACTGACTGTAAGATAATCTACTTATCCAACATGTCGCCAATAATCTACTAGGATTTTGTCAAAGACTCCCCCTATCCTAGTAGAAGTTAGATATCAGGATCCATGAAAGTGTACATTGACTAGTGATCCAACATAGTTTGATCAAGAGTCAGTGAGTTCTTTCTTCAAGAAATTACTTCCCTCAAACTGAATTGAGCTACCTCATCGCCCAAAAGGTATTTCAGCTTGCCCAAATCCTTATCAACTAAGTGCTATGTAAACTGAGAGATTCCTTTTTCATCATTTCCGATAATGATACCATCCTTATAAAGAACCAAATATATGAAAAGATTAACATCTTGATGCAATTAGAATAAGGAATGATCGGCTTCAATTCTAATCATCCCAAAATGTAGCTAGATTGCCCAAAAAAGACCTATGGTAATTGTTTGAGCCCATAAATAAAGCAACATAGTTTACAAAGTAGACATAATCAAGGGAAAACTGACCTTCTTCCATTAGTAAGCCACTGCTTTTCTGGTTTACCCATACTTGTAATGGAATACGCACTTCCTGCACAAGCATGGGTTCAACAAAATTAGATAGAGGCGCCAATGAAACAAATTTAAAAAGCTGACTCAATAAACATCACATATATGTTGTATAAACATGGAGTTTTGGCATGTAACATCTGCATACACGTCATACAAATTATAGGCACAGCAGATAGTAAAAAGGGGTGACGACATGATATATTGGTCAACAATTCCCCCAACAGCTTCAAATAAAAAGCAAGTAAAAGCAAACTTCCAGGGCTATGCAAAATGTCATTTTCCATCAAAATGATGGAAGGGTCATTCCTGAGGAGGGGCTATGCAAAAAGCCCAGTTCCTAAGAATGATGTTTTAAGACCATTTTGCCTTTAATAATTTTTATGAAGACAAATTGGCCCCAACAAATTAAAAACGCTTATCAGCAAGTTGTGGCACTTTCTTCTCTCCTGCACTGGAGGTGCTTAAAGCCTGTATATAGATCAACCCAAACAGCCTAACAAAAAACAAAACACCACTTTACCAAGAACAACCCTACCTCCGAATATAAAGTGAAACACAATATGTAAGCAGGACATTAAGTCTTGCATATCTCAGACACTCAGATGGTCAGACCCAATTATACTTCTGTAATATTTTAGACTGCAACCGAACATTAAAAGTGGATCATATAGCTGACCCATTTACCTTCATCGTAATCCTTTATTTGTCTGCATTATTATTCCCTCAAGGAAGAAAACTCAACTTAAGTGTCTAGGTAAGGGCACACTCTTCATCATATTGTGCCCATGGCATCAAGAGAGAGGTTAACTTGATCAGGAATGATTATACTGTGTCATCGACGATAAGGATAGACTATCATTCTAGGATCAGCAATAGCGAAGTATTAAAGAAGTACACATCAAAGAGAATAGCTACAGTTTCAAAGGAAAAGGAAAATATACAGAAGGAGCAGAGCCCTAGAAAGTTCTACTGACTGAGAGAGGAATCCAGCAAATTCCATAAAAATGCCTTTAAATCAGGCAATGGAAATTCTCAAGCTACGTGTATCTGCCATAACTTCAAAACAAGTCTCTTCTCAGCTCCTACATCAAAAATTCTCTCCCATTGCTTGCCAACCATCTCTATCCCATTTATACGGATAAAATAATAAAACAGATCATTTTCTTTCGACAATTGTTGTACGTGACTTAGCAAGATGTTGCTTTAAAATGTTGTGACATTCATCACAAAAATATTTCAAATAGTATAAGCCATTTTTTGTTAGAATGTAAGAAGTAACAAGCAGAACCCTCCTAAACAGAAAAAACGGATAGTTTAATAGTCTCAACAAAGCAACAGAGTGTCAGTCTCTCTTTAAACCAGACAAAAGAATTCCCTAGAAAATACTGAGCAAATAACCAAAGCGAGGTCACAAATTCGCTCCTCAACTAATTTATGTTTTTATGCATTAATCTCAAAATATAAGAAACGAAGACACAATATGATCAACTTGCAAGTGAACTACAAGTCCAGAACATGCAAATAAAATGGTTGAAATACATTTCAGCATAAATTAGTTATTGAAAACAAACCATATTAGTAACATCTTGCACAGACTCTGCAAATGATGGCCCATTTTCCAGCACTAACCATTCTCCAACTAATGCACTTTTAACATAGTAAAAATAGCGAACAGTCGACCCCTTGTAAGATTGTGGAATAATGCTAGGCAGAAGTGTTCGCACAACATCTGCAAATGACAGACTACATAGTCAAATATGTGTTTATACAAACAGATAACAATACAAGCATGACAAGTTAACATGAAACATAATGAATGAGGACCAAGCTTATCCATACAGGAAATTTGCAAGAAAACCATTTCAACTAGAAATGACAATGAGTTGTAGAAAACTTTAGTTAGAATTATTTATCATCTGGTTCTTTCAGAATACAACCCGAAAATAGATAGACATAATTCACTTCTATGAACAATAACTTATGTGAGCTGGACGCAGACACTCATACAAACATAGCTAATGAAGCAGTAAAATATACATCTTGAATTGAATATGGCAAAGCAAGCGGAAGTGATGAGACACCAAGTCAACAGTTCAAATAGCACATACATGATGGCCTTGGGGGAATAAATCTCGTGGATATTGAAGAGCACATTTAATGAGATTGCTAGCATTTAGGAAGTTGCACTTCTTCCCTCATTTGCTGTATTGCTTAGCTTGTGTTTTACTTTGAATGGTGCGTGCTTAGTATCAACTGCTCATGCTTTGCACTACCCAATTGCGGTGATCTAAAAACACATTTTTGCCTTATCAGTTTTATGTCCGCAACACCACCACATCACACCTAGTCAAACTTCAACTCCATAAGGCACTAACTTCCATTTTGGCATAATGAATAAAATATTTTCAAATTCTGACATGTCACCATAGGTACTCCTTTTATTCTCCTACTGGCCTAACTTCGGTTTCCCTTTTTTATACATAATTAAATGAAACTCCTCTAATGTCAAGAGTTATACTTCTCCTTTAGATATGAAAAAGGCACAAACATCAAATAAATCCAGAGACATCTGTAGTCGAAAATGTCATTTTAGAATGCTCAACCACCACAAGCAGCATGGAAAACTCTGACATCTTTGCTTTTGGTTTTCCTAAATGTTTTGGTGATTCAAACCGTTATCAAGTGGTCATAGACAGGGCATATTAACTATACAATTTTTACTTTTTTAATGTCAATATTGAAGTCATCATACAAATATCTGGAATTCAGAATTGTGCCGCTATGCCCTCAGAAATGCAATGAATATCATGTACTCGAGAAGGTGGCCAGGTTATCCCAAATAGGAGCCGCCGCATCCCCTAAACTTCCAATTTACCTCCTTTGTATCATTATGCGCAAATCAGATTAATTTCACAAAAATTTCTATCCCCCCAACCCCCCCCCCAAAAAAAAAACCCAAGATTTTAATTTTACCTCCCGCACCCCTTTGACAATATTTTCTAGTTCCGTCTCTGCATGTACTGCACAACAATTTTTCGTTGTCTCTATAAGTTGCAGAAGTGATCTAGGAACCATGAATAGATATATATATATATATATATATATATATATATATATATAAACTATAAAAAACTGCAGTACTCACAAGCCTAGTTTAGAAGAAATGGCCGCTGTCATGTCCTCACACTTGATTTAATGAACTCTTGAATCGAAAAATCTATTGTTGGAACTTAATTTTAAACAAGAAATTCCCAACGCACGGCCGTTAACTTAGCTAAAACGAATTATTCGAATTCGCAAATTTCAGAAGCATGCTAATCCCATGAGCAAATGCAAGAACTCAACAGCTTAACACATAGAATTAGGCATACATGATTTGCTGGTGCCGGCCGAAACGATCTGATTTGCAACCATGGCTGTCGTTGAACCGTCCAAAAAAACATATTCCCCTGAGTACAAAAATTGACATAATAGTATCATTGCTTGCGGTTGGCTAGAAAGCTAAGCAAACAACAACAGACCAACAATAATAACATAATTCATCAAACGAACCTCTCTTTTGCTTTGAACCTGGCAACGGCTTCTGTGTGGCGAACCATTGAACATCCAATTTCTCAATGCCTTTAATCTCAAAACTCAGTCTTTCAACTAAAAATGAATAAGCACTAGATGGATTAGAAATCTCGACGGTGACAACAACTGGATCACCAGGACGATATACTTCGTTATCTGCTTCAAGTTTTAATGTAGGAAGGAGCTCGACCTTCCGGGAATGATCTTCCTCACCCGAATCGCGACCACCTAAAAAGGAAAATCTACTCGATAACATTGCTCTCGTCGGGAATTCTTGTTATTTCAATTCTATTTTACTCCTTCGATATTCTTCAGCGATAGCTTGACCTTCCCAGATCAGATCTCCCGATCTTCTCGTACGATATCGGATCTACCACATGGGACGAAAAAGCATTACTGAAAAATAGCGAAAGAATTCGGCTTTTTTACGAGAAAAAATAAATTAAAATACTATCTTAATTTTAAAATTTTAAGTAAGTGATTTTTTAAAAAATTTAAATAATAAATTATTATACTCTTTTTATTAATCACATTATTTTTATTATTAATATAATTAATTTAAAATTTTAAAATTTAAATAATATTTAAGTATTTTTATTTATTTATATTTTTCTATTTTAAATTTAAATTTATCATACTAAAAATGAAATAAAAAAGGGTAAAATTGTAATTTTAACAATAAATCTTTTTGAGGCACCAATAAATTTTTTTTGTGTTAAAATTTAAATAAACTTTTAAAAATAAAGCAATTTTAACACAACTGTTAAGTGAATGCAAATTGATGTTACCTAGATCTCACACAATGTACATGTTGTTATGAATAATATATTAGTATAGATATCAATCTCCCAATTATTTCTCTCATTTTCTTATTATCTCTTTCCATTATTTTCCTATAACTATATAATCTCATTTTATTCTATGTTATAGAGTTATACCTATAAATAGGAGGCATATGTTATATATTGTACAGACCTTAAATAATGAATAAGAATTACTCTCCTCCTCCCTTTTCTCATATTCTCTCTTATATTTCTCTTTATTCATAACACATTATCAGCACAAAATTTTAGTCCAGGTATGATATTTTTAATATCTCTTTATTTAGATCCTTTTCCACTATTTCTTTTTTTCCCCCTTCTACACCCATGTGACTTGAAATCACCGATTTCAATGGAACTTGAAGTTCCAATCGATATTTTATTATTTTTTCCCCTCTTATGATAACCTGATGTCACCATATTTGATGAAACTTGAAATTCCAATCTATATTTACGGTCTCTTTGAAGGATTAATAATAATAGACACACACGCGTGTGCGCATTTTATTATTCATTTTCATTATTGTACTACTGGGTTAAGAGATAGAAGGAGAATACATTTTTTCACCTACTTCATTTAAATTCGAAAAAACCAAAAATTACAATCTTTGTTTGAGTTGAAATATTTGAATTTTATTCTTACTTGACTCTTTTTTTTTTTATTTGTGATCTCTTTGAAGGATTACCTTATATATATACCTTTTATAGACACGCACGCGCGAGCGTGTGCATTTTATTATTCATTTTTCATTATTGTACTATTGGGTTAAGAGATAGAAGGAGAATATATTTTTTTCACCTACTTTATTTAAATTCGAAGAAACCAAAACTTACAACCTTTGTTTGAGTTGAAATATTGGAATTTTATTTTTAATTGACTCTTTTTTTTCTTTTCATATGCTTTTCATATTATACGATTTTATTTTATATTTTGGATTATATGGTTAGAAGCCATACAGCTTTATCCTTTATTAAATGATCAGAAGCCATATAATTTTTTAATTTTTATGCTGATATTATATGGCCAGAAGCTGTAACATCTCAAAAATTTAATGTAAGGATTAATTTATGGAAACTAGATAATAAGTCAAATTATGGAACCTATGAAATTTAAGGAAACTTAAATTAGATAAAGAAAAAATTAGGATCTAGTGTGTGTAATTAATAGGATAAGAATATACCTATATATATTAAAACACACACCTACCCCACACTACTCCTTTACACCTACATCCTCCTTCACGTAAACACACACCGAACCTAACACCATCACTACCTAACACCATCACATGCACCCTTTAATTAATCACCCACCTCCTTCAGCTCTTCCATTTCGTATAGCAGCTGGAGAAAACAGAGAAAAGAAAACCAGAAATAGAGAAACAGAAAACAAAAGAGAGAGACGTGAGTGACCAGAGGAAGAAAACAATCGGAGAAGAGGAATAAGGAAGTTCCTAAACCCACTTACAACACCTTAAACGTGTTTAGGTAAGTCTCATCTACTTTTACCTTGGGTTTCCATAAGATTTCAATGTTTTTTCTGGGTTGTTTTGCTACCATAAGTGATAAAATTCACCGGAAAGTTTCTGTCACAAAAATCAGCAATTGTATGTCAATTTTACGTGGGATTTTTGATATCTTTACTTCTGTAAAAATGTCTCCATACACAAGGAACATGTATAGAAGTGTGTAGAGTTGAAATCTTTGAGATTAGAGTGCAAAACCATGGTTGCATGTGAGTTTTCTCAACTATGTTTTGCTCGCCAAAAAACAGAGTTTCCGCCTGAAAGTTACAGAAGCTCTAGCAAAGGCTATAGATGGATTTTTTTCTTATTCTTTTTGGTATGAAAATTTTAAGATGTGTAGTAGGCAATAAAATCAAGAAGAGCACAATTTGGTGTGAAAATGAATGAGTTATTAAATTTTGAAATCAGACTATCAAAACTGACATTTTTAAGAGTCAGTACGTTTCGTGTTGCATTTTGACCAACCTAATCTTATTTAATATTTATGAAATTTTACATAGAGATAGTAGACATCTCAAGATTTAAACTAATTCATAGAATCTATCATTTGGATATCTATAGAGGGAGTTATGATTTTTGAAAGACAGGTCCAGAAACAGATAAAATTCTGGAAGTCCAGATTCTGGTAGTTGGTTTCATGATTTTTTGAGTAATGTAATCTTACCCAATGGCAATGAAAATTTCCAAAACAATAGTATACATGATAAGCTTTAATTTAATATATAGTTTGTGTTATTTGGATCAGTATATTGAGATATATGAATTTTTAAAGTTAGTTGTTGTCAGAATATATTTTAGGAAGTTAGATTTATTGTGTTGAAATTTTGGAAACACAGACCTTGACCAAAAATTATGAAACTTTCCAGATACAAATTAGAGATTCAGAGCTTTAAATGGATATTATTTTGTAATTTTTGGATAAGTATATTAGGAGATATAGATTTTCAAAGTTGTGCTCTGTTTCTGGAGAGTAATTTGGAACATTTGCATTTCATGAAATTCTAGGAACAATGTGATGCAATTGAGAAGAATTTGATATTTTTCCATGAAAAAATATTTTAAGAGCTTCATTTAGGATTTAGACCCAGTCCATTTGGAATTTTCTACAATTAGGTATGATTTTTTAAAGTTAACTGAAAAATCTGATAATTTTCTGAAAAGTAGAAAAATTGCACTATGCAAAAATTTTACTGTGTAGAAGCCATTGAAACTGAGATAACCAACATAATTTAATTAAAGGAGGTAATAATACAATTAATAACTAGTTACTTGTAACTTAAATTTTTATAGGAATTGGAAATAGCCTGAGCGAGAACCAAAATTTAGGACAGTCAAGAGACTTGAGAAAGGAGCCACGTAGTAACTCTTTCTTGCATGTACTATGTAATTATCTATATGTTGAATATGTCATTTTCTGTAACATGAGCTAGTCTCTTGGACACACCAATTTACCAAATTGTGGTCAGGGACCCAACAGGGGCGCCGAGTCAACCAGTGTGCAAAACATATTGTTTGACCTTGGGCAAGTGTACACATATAGTTTCAATCATCTTAGATGACATGTCATTGCATATTTATTTTTTCATTTTATATGTTAGACTGTATGTTACTATTGAGATTCACTCGAATCTCACCCTTTTTCAACATTAAAAAAAAAACTCTAGCAGAATGCAGCGGCTCTAAAGGCAAAATCGTAAATACCAAGATTGAAGGTCCGGTTCTAATCGGAGTACAGTTGGTTATCTTTAGTTCTAAATTTTATTTCTTTTAGACTTTGTATATATTTTTCAAATCCTGTGGGATTTCCTGTAATGTATACAAGCACTTATTATCAGTATATTTTTGTTATTTCTGTATGTCTATGAACTATGTGCTTAATACTCTGTGAATATTGAATTGTTAAGGGGTCTGACATTTTTGGTATCAAAGCATGCCATTCTGGCAATATCAGAATAATATACTGATATATAAGAGTATGTGAAATTTACCTATTCCTCATTTTTAATATAGTGAATCATAAAGATGACAATAATAAGAGGTGGTAGAACCGGAGGTAAAGGCCGAGGTAGAGGTCGCGGAAGAGGTCGGGGCAGAGGAAGACACGAAAATAATAATCAAGAACCGAACACCAGCCCTAATCCGATACAACAATTGATGGGGATGATGCTGGAACAACAGAATGCCTTGAACGAACTTTGAAATGAAGTGAGAGAAGGACAACAAAAGTGAGATGCTGATAGAGAAGCTCATAATAACCCTGATGGACAGGGTGGTGGGCATAAACAACCCCCAGAACCAGAACCAGAAGTTCCTAATAATCTTGTAGTGGAAGAGGATAGCATGCAAACTTGGATAACTTGAATGAACTAACACTAGCCAACTATGTTCAACAGAAAGTTTGATTCTGAAGAAGCAGAGAATTGGCTACTTCGTTTAGAGAAGAACTTCAAAATCTTAGAGTGCTCCGATAACGTAAAAGCTTGTCTAACAATCTATAAGCTGGAGGGTGATGCTGACTGATGGTGGGAAAGCACTGAGGCAATCCTACAAGAACGGAATATTCCTCTGATATGGGAAGTGTTCCAAGAGAAATTCAACGAAAAATATTTTCCCCGGTCTGTGAGACTAGCCAAAGAGACTGAATTACTAACTATCCGCAAGGCGACAAGGAAGGATTTAATGAATACCTGGCTAGATACATCCGTCTATCCTAATACTCCTCTATAACTTTCGTAAGGATGAACAGTGGAGTTCAGACATGATGATACGTAGGTTGAAGCCAAAGTTAGAAGAGAAATTTGTTTCCAAACATTTTAAAGTACTGACCACCAGTATCCCGTGCCTGCCCTTGTCTCAAAAGTCATGTTTACTGCCTCCGGGCATTAAAGTATTGTGTAGGGACAGCATATTAGTGCCGGTACATGCACTCATACTCGGACCCTGTGATTTGCTCTCTGAGATCCACCAAGTTTTCTGTAGCTTATCTTTTTGACACTAGTCAGCCTATTGGTGATTCTAGTCTAGGTTAAGGCCCACACTCTAGCCTTCCCTAACTAATTCGGGTCATCCTTATACTGCCCTCCAAGTATTTACTGTTTCTCTAAGGCTTGACTGTGAACCAGCCGAAGTAATTCACTTCGCTGTTCTTGTCACTGTATAATCAAGCATATCAGTATACTATCCTGTTGCCAGAACTACGCACACTGTGGCCATAACCACTGCTCTGATACCAAAAATGTAATACCCCTTAATATTTAGATATTCACTATATAATAAATGCGATAAATAAATATGCAATGCACCATGATATGTAAAATGCTAACTCGTGTTGTATGCATACTGTCCAAGGCCAAACGACTGTTTGCAACCCCGGCTAAACTTGTGTCCATAGTCAAACGATATGTTTAGACCCTGGCTTATTCGCGTGTTGTGCCACAGGCACTGTCATGTTATAGAAAATGTAATACACAACATATAAATAATCACATAGTGCATGAAAGAATTACTACCTGGGTCCTTTTTCAGTCCAACTGTTTATCCAAAACTTTTTCTTCGGCTCGGGCTTTTACCAGTTCCTATAAATTAAAATTAAAAAGTAATTGGTTATTACTTGTATTACTACTATCTTTAATCATATTCTGCTGATTATCTCAGTTTTAGTGGCTTATACATTATATAATTTTGCATAGTGCAATTTTACTATTCTTCAGCAAATTGGCAGATTTTTTAGTTAACTTTGAAAAATCATAACTAATTCTAGAAAAATCGAAATTGACTGGGTCTAAAGCCTAAATGAAGCTATTGAAATATAGTTTCATGGAAAAATATCAAAATCTACCCAGTTTTACCATATTACTCCCAGAATTTCCCGAAATACCCCTATTCTAGATTACTCTCCAGAAACAGAGTACAACTTTGAAAATCTATATCTCCTAACGTACTTGTCCAAAAATTATGTTCTTCCTATAAAATTAAAGCTCTGAATGTCTACTTTATATCTGGAAATTTTCATGATTTTTGGTCAAGGTTTGATTTTCCAAACTTTCGACAAAACCAATCTGTTTTCCAGAAACCCAGTTTGAGAGCAACTAATTTCAAAAATTCATATCTCTCAACATACTAATCCAAATAACACAACATATATATCAAATTAAATCTTAGAATATGAAATTTAATTCTAGAAAGTTTCATGTCCATTGGAAAAGATTACATTGCTCAAAAACATGATGAAACCAACGGCCAAAATCTGGACTTCCAGGATTGCACTTGTTTCTAAACTCAGTTTTCAAAAATCATAACTCTCTCTAAAGATATCCAAATGATGCATTTGACCACTCATTTTAAAGCTTGTTATGTCTACTACTCCCTGTAAAGTTTAGTAAATAATGGATATGATTTGGTTGTTCATAAAGTCACATGAAACTGACTGACTTTGATAAACGTCAGTTTTGACAGTCTAACTTCAAAAATTAATAACTTATTCGTTTTGACACCAAATTGAGCTCTTCTTGATTCTATTTCATAATAAACATCCTAAAATTTCCATATCAAAAAGAATCAGATGAAAAATTCATCTGTAGCCTCCGTTTGAGCTTCTGAAAGTTTCCGGTAGAAACTATATTTTCCGGCGACCAAAACAGAGTTGATAAAATTGATATACAACCATGCTTTTGGACTCAAATCTCGAAGATTTTGACTCTACATACTCCTAAACATGTTCCTTGGATTTGGGGACGTGTTTACAGAAGAAAAGGAATAAAAAATCTCATGCAAAACGGACACAAAATTGCTGATGTTTATGACAGAAGCTGTCTAGCGAATTTCATCATTTTCAGCAGCTCCAAACCATTGAAAACAACCTCTAATCTTATGAAAATGTAAGATAACGATGAATGAAACTCACCTATATTTGTTTATGGTGCTGTAAATGGATCTTGGAGCTTCCTTGTTTCACTTCTCCAATGGTTCAACTTTCTCTCACTCACGTATAACTCTCTCTCTTTCTGCTGTGTTTTCTTTTCTGTTTGTTTGATGGACTTGTTGCATGAATGAAGAGGTGAGATATGTTTTATTTATGGTGGGGGCTGAACGTGTGTGCTGTCCAACGTGAAGTGCATGGAGAGACAAGAGAGTGTTTTGAATAAATGGGCAAGTATGTGTGTACATCGTTCATTTGTCTGTGCATGAAATCAAATGAGGGTAAGGTGAGGTGTTATGCTTTGTATGATGTGTGTGTGTGAGTTCAATGATGCTCCAGGTGTGGCAAATGAAAAGGAGAGTGATTGAATTAATTTTAGTATGTGTTGGTAAGTTTTTATTTATACATATAGGTATATTTTTATCCTATTTATTACACACACTAGGTCCTAATTTTTCCCTTTGTCAAATTTAAGTTTCCTTAAATTTTGTAGGTTCCAAAATTGAGCTTACTATCTAGTTTCCATAAATTAATCCTTGCATTAAATTTTGGGATTTTACAAACGGGTTCGTCACCACAGAAGTTTGTTTAAATTGCACAGTAAATGTTGAAGGGGTTAAGGTAATTCTCAGAATTGATTGGCTAACCGCAAATAATGTGATGCTAGACTACAGAAATAAAAGGGTCATTTACCCTAATCCAATAGCAAAGGTCAACATAAAAATCAACCTAAACTTTCTCTCCGCAGCAAAGGCTGAGAGGTGCTTAAACAAGGGTTGTCAAGGGTATATTGTGTTTTTCTCCATGGAATCAAAAGTAGGCATAGCATTGGAGAATATCCCTGTCGTGAATGAGTTTTTTGATGTATTTCCAGAAGATATCAGTAGATTAACCCCGGATAGGGAAGTAGAGTTCACAATTGAAAGTAAGCCTAGAGCAGAACCGATATCAAAAGCGCCATACAAAATGGCACCAAGCGAGATGGCAGAGTTGAAAAAGCATGTCGAAGAGTTGCTAGAAAAAGGGTTCATCAGACCCAGTGTCTCGCCATGGGGAGCTCTAATGCTTTTCGTTAAAAAGAAAGACAGAAGCCTATGACTTTGTATCGATTATAGGGAATTAAACAAGGTGACTGTCAAGAACAAATATTCACTCCCTAGAATTGACAATTTGCTTGATCAACTATCGGGAGCCTATGTGTTCTCAAAGATTGACTTGAGATCAGGTTATCACCAACTCAAAGTGAAGGCAGACAATGTGTCAAAGACTGCTTTCAGAACACGATATGGCCATTACAAGTTTCTAGTAATGCCATTTGGGCTGACCAATGCACCTGCAGTGTTCATGGACTACATGAATTGAATCTTCTGTCTATACTTGGACCGATTCATGGTATTCTTTATCGATGATATTCTGGTATACTCCCAGAGCAAAGTGGAGCATGAACACCACTTAAGAACTGTACTGAACACGTTAAGGAGTAAGCAACTCTATGCCAAGCTAAGCAAATGTGAGTTTTGGCTTTCAGAAATTAAATTTCTAGGTCATGTAGTCTCACAGCATGGGGTCTTAGTAGATCCGAATAAGGTGGAAGCTATACTGAATTAGAAGAGACCAAAGATAGTATTTGAGATACGTAGTTTTCTGGGTCTCGCAGGCTATTATCGATAATTCATACCAAATTTCTCCAGAATAGCATTGCCATTGACTAAGCTAACATGAAAGACTCAACATTTTGTATGGGACAACAATTGCGAGGAGAGCTTCACCGAGTTGAAACAAAAGCTAACGACTACACCAATTCTGATAATCCAATATCCGCAATTAACCTTCGTGGTTTACACAGATGCCAGTGGGTATGGATTAGGATGTGTCCTAATGCAGCAAGGCTTTGTTGTGGCATACGTATCTCAACAATTGAAGCCTCACGAAAAGTGATATCCCACACATGATCTTGAGTTAGCAGTGATAGTATTCACACTAAAGATCTGGAGACACTATCTCTATGGGGCGACCGTAGAGCTATACTGCGACCACAAAAGTTTGAAGTATCTATACGATAAAAAAGAACTCAACATGCGACAACACAAGTAGATAGAGTTGCTCAAAGACTATAATCTGGAGATCAAGTATCATCCATGAAAAGCCAATGTCGTGGTAGACGCATTAAGTCGCAAAGCAATATAGGTGGCAGTCCTTATGATTCATGAGCAAAAGTTAATTGAGAACTTTCGAGATCTCAACCTATCAAATCACGTAATAATTAACAACATAAATGTCAATCAAATAGAGAATGATATGAGAGTGGAAATAGAAGAGATTCATAAGCAAAATAGGCGTGCCCAGTCTATCAGAAACATGATTGCAAAGGGAGAGACTCATGAGTATGACTTGTCACCGAGTGGACTAGTCTGGTACCATAAGCGAATTTATGTTCCACCACAAACAGAGTTGAAATGACAAATCCTGGAAGAGGCATACAAGAGTAAATATACTCTACATCCAAGAGCAACTAAGATGTACCACAATTTGAAATCCACATATTGATGGCCAGGCATGAAAAAGGACATGACAAGGTTCGTTACTCGTTGCCTTACTATTCTGAAAGTCAAAGCTGTGCATCAACAACCTTCAGGGCTACTACAAAACCCTATAATTCCTGAGTGGAAATGGGAACCATGGATTTCATGACAGGACTACCAAAGGTCCGAAACCATGATGCCATCTAGGTGATAGTAGATTGATTTATGAAGACAACTCATTTTCTTCCAATCAATATTCACTACTCTTCTGATAAACTTACAAAGATCTATATTAAGGAGATAGTGCATCTACATGGTACGCTAAAGAATATCATATCTGACAGAGATCCTCGATTCACATCCAAGTTTTGGAAGGCGGTACATGAGGCTTTGGGTACTAAGCTCTGATTCAGTACAGCCTATCATCCTCAGACAGACAGACAAACTGAGAGAACAATTCAAATACTAGAAGATATGCTCAGAGCATGCTTGATTGATTTCAAAGGCAGTTGCGACCAATTCCTTTCTTTGGAGGAATTCGCATACAACAACAATTATCATTCGAGCATTCAAATGGCTCCCTACGAAGCGTTGTATGGAAGGAAGTGTCAATCACCCTTATACTAGGCAGAGCTATCCGAGAGGCAGATGAACGGGCCAGATATTATTGATTAAACAATGGAGCAAATAAAGTTGATTAAGCAGAGGTTACTAACTGCATAAAGTCGACAGAAGAGTTATGCCGACAAGAGGCAAAAACCTCTTGAGTTTGAAGTTGGAGACCACGTATTCATGAAGGTTTTGCCTACTACTGGCATTGGCAGGGTGTTAAAAGTGAAGAAGGTAAGCCCAAGGTACACTGGTCCTTTCGAGATCTTGTCAAAGATTGGGTCAATAGCGTATCAAATAGCTTTACGTCCAAGCTTGAGTAGGCTACATGATGTCTTCCATATGTCATAGTTGAAGAAATATCAACCTGACCCTGATCATGTCATTCAATATGAGCAGCTACATTATGGAAATTTCAAGATTTTTAGTAGGAAATAGAATTAAGAAGAACACGATTTGGTGTGGAAATGAATGAGTTATTAAATTTTGAAATCAGATTGTCAAAACTGACATTTTTAAGAGTCAGTACGTTTCGTGTTGCATTTTGACCAACCTAATCTTATTTAATATTTATGAAATTTTACATGGAGATAGTAGACATCTCAATATTTAAACTAATTTATAGAATCCATCATTTGGATATCTATAGAGGGAGTTATGATTTTTGAAAGACAGGTACAGAAACAGATAAAATTCTGGAAGTCCAGATTCTGGTAGTTGGTTTCGTGATTTTTTGAGTAATGTAATCTTACCCAATGGCCATAAAAATATTCAAAACAATAGTATACATGATAAGCTTTAATTTAATATATAGTTTGTGTTATTTGGATCAGTATATTTAGAGATATGAATTTTTGAAGTTAGTTGCTGTCAGAATATATTTTTGGAAGTTAGATTTATTGTGTTGAAAGTTTGGAAACACAGACCTTAACTAAAAATTATGAAAATTTCTAGATACAAAGTAGACATTCATAGATTTAAATGGATTGTATTTTGTAATTTTTGGATAAGTATATTAGGAGATATAGATTTTCAAAGTTGTGCTCTGTTTCTGGAGAGTAATCTGGAACATTTGCATTTCATGAAATTCTAGGAACAATGTGATGCAATTGAGAAGAATTTGATATTTTTCCATGAAAAAATATTTTAAGAGCTTCATTTAGGATTTAGACCCAGTCCATTTGGAATTTTCTACAATTATGTATGATTTTTTAAAGTTAACTGAAAAATATGATAATTTTCTGAAAAGTAGAAAAATTGCACTATGCAAAAATTTTACTGTGTAGAAGCCATTGAAACTGAGATAACCAATATAATTTAATTAAAGGAGGTAATAATACAATTAATAACTAGTTACTTGTAACTTAAATTTTTATAGGAATTGGAAATAGCCTGAGCGAGAACCAAAATTTAGGGCAATCAAGAGACTTGAGATGACATATCATTTGCTGTGAACTTATTAGCAAAATATGGTTCTTTACCAATACAAAGACATTGAAATGGAGTTAAAGACATTTTTCGTTATCTTAGAGGCACAATGGATATGGGGTTATTCTACTCAAATGTACCCAAGCATAAAATTTTTAGCTGTGTAGATGCTAGTTTTTTGTCTGATCCACCTTATGGTAAATCACAAACAGGGTATTTATTCACAAGTGGTGGCACAACCATCATTTCATGGAGATCTATGAAACAAACTATATTGGTCACATCACCTAATCATGTAAAAATTCTAGCAATGCATGAAGTAAGTCGAGAATGTGTATAGTTAAGATCAACAACACATCAAATAAGAACTACTTGTGGTTTATCTCCTAGTAAAATGACCCCAACAATCATATATGAGGATAATAGTGCATGTATTGCCCAACTAAAAGCATGACACATCAAGGGAGATAGAATAAAACATATTTCACCAAAATTCTTCTTCACTCGTAACCTTCAAAAGGGTGGTAAAATTGATATCCAGCAAATCCGTTCTAATGAAAATCTAACAATTTATTTACCAAGTCACTTCCTGGTATAACATTTGAAAAGATTGTTTGTGGCATCAAAGTTCGTAGACTCAGAGATATCAACTGATGTTGTTAAGAGAAATAGTTGATACACGATGTACTCTTTTTCCCTTGTCTATGGTTTTCCCCACTAGGTTTTCCTAACAAGATTTTAATGTGGCAGCACTATTAAGTTTATCACTAAAAAATGTATTATTTTTCTTCTATTAACGTTTTGTCTCACTGGGTTTTTCTTAGTTAAATTTTTTTAGGCATTTGTTTAGTCATGGACATCCAAGAGGGAGTGTTATGAATAATATATTAAAATAGATTATTATGGATGTCCATCTCCCTATTATTTCTCTTATCTTCCTATTATCTCTCCCTATTATTTTCTTATGATTATGTAATCTCATTTATTCTAGGTTATAGAGTTATACCTATAAATAGGAGGCATATGTTATATAGTATACAGATCTTGAATAGTACATAAGAATTACTCTCCTCCTCTTATTCTTCTCATCTTCTCTCTTATATTTCTCTCTATTCATAACACACGTGTCTTTTTTTAATTTTTCCCCTCCATTTGACCAACTCAACACCAAATTTTTGCTTGCTTTGAACCCTGCCAGCTAGAGCCATCACCGAAAAAGCCAAATGACGAAAAAACATGCAGGTAACATAATGGAAGGTCAATGCCCTTTCCCCACCCATCAACTACATCACTTGACCCTTCAAACAGGGTTCAAAGCAAGCAACACTCCTCAAAGTAGTGAGAGGCAAGATACATAATACCAGAACTTAGAGGTGAAATTCTAGTTATAGTATCGCAAAATGTTTAAATTTGAGCACTCTACGAGCTAGCACCCATATTAAAAAGAACAGCGTAGGCATTAAAATAACAAGCCAATGGCAATAATAAAAGAACCACAAAAATAACCAAAAAATGAAAAGATACAGCCTAGCCAGAAGGAACACTCAAAGCAAATCAAATGAATGTTGACAAAATAATAATAATAATAATAACTAGCGAACTTGTCAAATCAATTAGCAGCTAAAGATTTTTTAAGGAATTAGACCACTCTCCATGGTATTATGTGCATGTTCGCGAGTTGAAAGGTTCTATTCGAGAAAATAGCAAACAAGAAGAAACATAGTACTCTGAACTTGTTCGCCATCACAAGTGTATATAAAAACAAGTATTAATTATCGCACTTTCACCTAATTTAAGTTACACAATTATCAATAGTGAAGAGAAGCAAATTTTGAAATTAAAAAGAAAATAAAAAACAAGTGATTCATGAACTTTAAGGATAAAATGAGACTTAGGATTATTTATCTCCTTTATATTTCAAAAGTACTCAATCAAATCCCCACAATATGAGCTTCTTAATGAAATATTATGCTTCCACGGATACTAAATTACCTATAAGTACTCTCTCAAGTCTTCAAATAGGTGTTTAGTTCAATTAATTCATTGATCTTTTAATTAATTATTAAGTCCCAATTTTCATTGCAAATCTTATATGGTTATGTGAAGTCAATTAATCTATCTCTACCTCATTAACAAAACTATCCATTCAACTCGCAAATTTTAAGTTCTCACACTATTAAACTCAAGTTCTACACTCAATCTAGCCCTCTCAAACATCAATCAAGTGAACCCAACATTCTCATTGGGGGCCAATCAACAAGAAGCATTAAGTAAAGCGTAAAATCAACATAATCTAATCATTAATCACAAATATAAAGGGAAAATGAGTACTTAATCCATACAAGGGTTCAAAATAATCCTAACATCAAAGATCTAGTTACACATATTCATAAAACCTATGAGAAAATGGGGATAAACCAGAAAAATAGCCGAATATAAGCAAATAATAGAAGATAGAAAGGAAAAACCAAAAGGAGAAGCACATATCTCTTCAAATATTCAATTCCTAGCTCAATCTCCACCTCCAAGCACTAAACCCTAGCAGAGCAATCTAGCTTCTAAAGTCCAGAATGACGCTCTGGCTCGTGGATCTAGTATTTAAAAGCCCTGGAATTTGTTCTAACATCGAAACGTACAGCTTCAGTTTTGAGCTTTAGCTGCGATCAAGAGATTTCTTCCTCATGTAAGCTTTCATTTTTTAGTTAACGTTTTTAGTTTCATTTTATTTTTTTTATATAACGAGAGCTCGATAGTTGATTCTCAAGGTTGCTAGTCGAGATTATGATCGATGGCCGTTGGTTTAAAGATTCAAAGAGAGAAAAAAAAGAAAGCAAGAGAAAGTAGATAATACAGGACAAACGATGAGGTAAAATGCTAATTTTTTTATTGTTGATCATCTCACATTCCTAAACTTTAGCAACCCAAACTGTAAGTTAAAATCAGGTTTGTTGAATTAGGTTCTGAGATTTATTCTATTTTTTACATTTTCCACTTTTTACTATATTCTTATTTTCAAAGTTATATTATAAAATTTGTTTTAAGTTTTTATATTTGCTTTTACACACACATATATATGTACATACATAGATGTATATATATGTAAATATATCTCCTTCGTTTATTATAGAGATATATCCTGACTACCTTCCTTCATTTTCTACTGGAGGTGTAACTAGATTTCTATCTTATAAAGATATATCCTAACTACATGAACATATAACAAGTAATCTCCTTACAGGATCAATAAGTGTGTGTGTTTGACGAGAACTCTTAGGTTTTGTTTAGTACGTAGTACTAAGGGGTAAGAATTAGGATTAGGATTAGGTCAGAGATTAGACTAAATTGTATTGTTTGGTATGAGGAATTGAAGATAACCTAGGATTGGGAGTACCACAAAAATAATATTTTTGCAAAACCACCTCCCTTAGTATTGCGTTTTCAATCTTGAGATTGCTAATTTTAGACACAAAAATATCCCTATTTATAATATTTTCTGGATAAAAATACCCTTTATCAATTTTAACCTAAATTAGTATCGGTTTACATCTTGATTTCTATACCGTCGAGCATCATTTTACTTTTGTAGTTAGGCTAATGCACGACTTCTACCACCCTTTAAAAGGAAATCACACCATACTACCATACAAGAATCGTGATTTATCTTCTTAGCCATACGTTGAAACAATGTCGGGGAAGATTTCGTCTTGGATGGTAGATCGAGGATTCAAATATCTAGAAGGAATTATTTTATATTGACTTAAAAGGTAAATTAATTAAAGATTCAATGGAGTTGCTTAATTTAGACATATGTAGTCATATTATCATTGGGTCAGTTAATTGATACTATGTGCAAACCAATAGTGCTGTCACAGATAAAATATGTCTATTTTGACTTGGTTATATTATTGATGGACCTTTTTGTGGTGAAATACCTATCTAACTTGTGACAACATAGATAGATATATTAGCAAAACTTGTAACAATCTGCATGAAGCAACTTATTTTATAAATTGAATATATCTATTACATTTATACATATTCATAAAAATTAAAACAATAATAGAAAAAATGTAAATATACATGAGTTTCACACCCTTAAAATTAGAGGAAGCAGCCGTTTTTTCCTTTTAGCCAAAAACAAAGTGGTTTTATTCAAACAAAGACATATAGATAGATTAGCCCTTACACATGGACATGATATTAACACATACAAATCTAACCCATAACAAAAAAAAAAGGAAAAAAACCTAAAATTGAAATTAGATCAAATTAGATTAATAGACAAAAACAGACCCACAAATTATTATATTGCCTCACTAGCAACCAAATCAAAAGTAGTAGTTCATTGTAGAACTATATATGTTAATTAATACAAGTAACATAAAGAAACTCAACATCCTTATAACAACAATAATAATATAAAGTAACTTCAAATTAATTCATGCATATATTTAAATTCATGGGAATATAAATTATTACTGAACCATATGATGATTTTATCAAAAGGGATTGTCCAGAGGTTGAAAACCATGACAAATGCTTGCATGCCATATTTCACTGATATCGAAGGTGGAAGAGCCACACTCGTTTATATTTCATTCCTCTAAGGCATGTATAACATCCCAAAATTTTTTTTGGGGATTAAAGGCCTATTTTTCCGTAAATTCAAGGAATAATAGATAATGATCATAATTTGGGGTGGGAATTTCTGAAAAATTATTTTAAGGCTAAGGATTAAAAGTTAGATAGTAAGCCAAATTATAAAACCTATAAAATTTAAGGAATCATAAATTAGACAAAAGGAAAAATTAAGTTCTAGTGTGTATAATTAATAGAATAAAAATATACCTATATATATAATATTAAAAACACACCCACACTTCCCTTACTTTACATGCTCTTCACACATCACTCATGGCACACACATCCCACGCACACACACTCATTTATTAAATAAACACACACACTTCCCACACAACCATTAAAATAAATACCACATGGCGCACACACACATTTATTTAATAAACAAACACACACCCTTCCACTATAAATACAAGGCAACACACACACTTCTCATTTTCACATCCATTCAGCCAAGACGCACAAAAGAGAAGAGAAATATAAAATATAGAGAAAGAGAGATGGACGTGAGTGAGAGAGAGTTGAGTGAAGGAAGACGAAGGTGAGAGTAGTTGCTGGAGAAGATGAAGAAGGAGAAGTCAGTCACCATAGGAAAGTCTTAAATATTGTTTAGGTGCATCTTCTCTATCTCTTTTTATTGTAATTCGGTTGGTTTGGGTTGTTCATGAGGATTTATAGCTGTTGTAAGTTGTGTGATTTTGAAAATAAGTTACTATCATTTCTGGTTGGAATAGGGTGTTGATATATGGAGTAAGAATTTGGTAATTTTGATGTCATCAATAGATTCTACATGAAAAATTGTATGAGAATACATGTGGTTGTACTTTTTGGATGATTGTGTATAAATCAGGAATTTTTAGAAATTAAGAGGAGATGTTGTTCGGTTAATTTTTTGAAATCAGTCTGGTTATAAAATTCATTTCGTTAGTCTAAACAGGTCCAAAAATTATGAAAATTTACAGAAATAAGTTAGACATGTAGAGCTTTAATTTGATATATAATAGGTATTATTTGGATCATTATATTAAGAGATATGAATTTTAGAAAGTTAGTAGCTGTCAGATTATGTTTTTGGAAGGCAGATTGCTTGTGGCGAAATTTTGGAAATACAAACCTTTACCAAAAATTATGAAACTTTCCATATTTATAGTATACATTATGATCTTTAATTGGATAGGTAGATCATAATTTTTGAGCTTGTACATTAGGCGATATGAATTTTCAAAGTTGAGTCTATTTCTGAAAGGAAATCTGGAGTAGGGGATATTTGGTGAATTTTTGGGAAATATTTGTTGATACTGGTCAAACTTAAGTATTTTTACATAAAATTACATTTAATTATCTTCACATAGGCTTTGAAACCAGTCAATTTGGAATTTCCTATATTTAATTATGATTTTTCAAAATTGACTGAAAAATCTACCAGTTTTCTGTAAAATAGTAAAAATTGTATTGTGGAGAATTCTACTATGCATAAAATCACTGAAATTGAGATAACCACCAGAATATGATTAAAGGTAGTAGTAATACAAGTAATAACAAATTACTTGGTAACTTTAATTTATAGGAATTGGTAATAGCCCGAGCTGGATTAAAAGTTTTGGATAAAAGTAGGACTGAGAAAGGACCCAGATAGTAACTCTTTCTTTCATTCACTATGTGATTATTTATATGTTGTGTATGCCATTTTTTGTAATATGAGCACAGTGTCTAGGACACACATATTAGCTTAGTTGTAGTCTGGGACCCAACGGAGACGCAGAGTTAAGCTGGGGTTGCAAACATTCGTTTTGTACACACAACATTTTCATCTTACATAACATGATGCATTGCATATTTATTTATCGCATTTTATATGACTGATTGCATGTTACTACTGAGATTCATTCGAATCTCACCTTTTTTCAACATTTAAAAATATTCCAGCAGAAGGTAGCGGCTCTAAGGGCAAAACTATGATTACCAGTGATTGAAGGTTCGGATCTAGTAGGAGTGTAGTTGGTTATCTTCAGTTGTGAAATTTATTTCTTTTGGAATTTGTTTATATTTTTCAAACGCTTTGGGAATTTTCTGTAATATAAATAAGCACTTATTATCAGTATATTTCCGCTAATTCTTTGTGCCCTCTGAACTATGCATTTATTACTCTGCAAATATCAAAGTGTTAAGGGATTTGACAGCATGCACTATTCTAGCTATTCGCCAAGCACTCATTGCTCTCCCTAGTAACCAATTCTGTGATTCAAAAATGAAAAATTTCACAATTAGATATTCATTGAAAAAAACAGTGAATTAGCATCAAAGTTCCTTAACTAGCTGATTAATTAGTGACAATCTATTTGACAATGGAATTATCAAATTCCTTCCCTATTCTGTATTGTTTTTTTATAGTGATTAAATCATGGCTTTGATGAAGAAGAATACATTATATTGGCCTCATTTAAATTATGCTAATATTATATAACCACACAAGAAACTATGGTAACTAATACATATCACACACACACATACACAAACCTCACAAGAATGCATGTTGGTAAATGAGGGAGGATCCATCATGGCAGGAGTAGAGTGGTAAAAGCAATCAGTTCGCATTTTCTTTGGAGGAATCAAGAAAATGGTATGAACATTGTTCCTTTTGCTGCTTTCTTCTGTTCTTCTTCATCCCATCCGTCTCCCACTAACCATATCTACAAAAGGCAAAAGTACTACACTCTTAGATCTTTAATTTTACATATTAATGCATGGATATATTTGAAACGTATGACAGAGAACATAAATAAACTAAAAGAAATGTTACGGATAAGTATATTTCTCATTATAAACATTATAGAACACTACTACCATATCCGGTTCTTTTAATATAAGACCAAATTGACTACTTTAAGGAAGCTAAATAAATTACTTCAAAATATTTATATTTATCATTTTTTTCAAACTAATTTGTCCAAGTTATAAACTGATATATAATCTAATAATACACATAAATATTTTAGAAATATCATATAACATATGCTATAATTAAGTAATTTATTTAGTTTATTTAATATTTTAAAATTATTTAAATGGGTATTATATTAAGGACAATAGATAGTAGTATTTATAGACATAGGATATTTTGAAAACATGTCCAGAAAGCATCAAAATGAGGTTTTGGTGGAGTAGCATTGAAGCTTCTGTGTAAGTAGAAGGTCACAGATTTTATCTCGATTAAAACCTCAACCTAGTTGTTAGTGTACATCTATCCCTTTAAATGAAAAATATATGTTCATATATTTATTTTATATAACTGAATAAGCCGTTAACCTACTATATTTACCTTGGCATCATAGTTAGCCGTTAGAGTAAGATCTACTTTGGGCTCGAGTCTCGAATGAAGCTTGGTTATCTTATCCTTGTTTAATACAGCTACCTACTCGTAATAATTTAATGCAACTTTAATTTAAGAATATAAATATAATTTCTGTCAAACCCCTTAACAATTTGATATTTGCATAATAATAAATGCATATTTCAGATGGCATATAGAAATAGCGGAAATATACTGATTATAAGAACTTGTTTACGTTACAGGAATCTTCATATGATTTGAAAAAACTATACAGAGTCCAAAAGAGATAAAATTTAAAACTAAAGATAACCAACTATAGTCTCATTTGAATCAGACCACAGACACCAGTATTTACGGTTTTTCCCTTAGAGCCGCTACCTTCTGCTGGAATATTTTTAAATGTTGAAAAATAGTGAGATTCGAATGAATCTCAGTAGTAACATACAATTAATCATATAAAATGCAATAAATAAATATATAATACACCATGATATGTAAAATTCTAACTCGTGTTGTATGCATACTATCCAAGGTCAAACAACATGTTTGGATCCCTGGCTTAACTCGTGTCCATGGTCAAACGACATGTTTAGACCCTGGCTTATTAGCGTGTTGTGCCACAGGCACTGTCATGTTATAGAAAATGATATACACAACATATAAATAATCACATAGTGTATGAAAGAAAGAATTATTACCTGGGTCCTTTTTCGGTCCAACTGTTTATCTAAAACTTTTTCTCCAGCTCGGGCTAATTACCAATTCCTATAAATTAAAATTAATGAGTAATTGGTTATTACTTGTATTACTATTTCTTTTAATCATATTCTGAAGGTTATCTCAGTTTCAGTGGCTTCTATACTGTATAATTTTGCATAGTGCAATTTTTCTATTTTTCAGAAAATTGACAGATTTTTTAGTCAATTTTGAAAAATCATAACTAATTCTAGAAAATTCCAAATTGACTAGGTTAAAATCCTAAATGAAGCTCTTGAAATATATTTTCATGCAAAAATATCAAAAGTTGCTTAATTCCACCATATTACTCCCAGAATTTCCCAAAATACCCCTATTCTAGATTACTCTCTAGAAACAGAGTACAACTTTGAAAATCCATATCTCTTAATATATTCGTCCAAAAATTATGCTCCATATATAAAATTAAAGCTCTGAATTTCTACGTTTAATATGAAAAGTTTCATAATTTTTGGTTAAGTTTTGGTTTTCCAAAATCGTGTGAAAACCAATCTGACTTCCAGAAACATAGTCTGGCAGCAACCAACTTCAAAAATTCATATCTCTCAATATACTAATCAAAATAATACAAACTATATATCAAATTAAATATTAGATTGTATAATTTTTTTTTGGAAATTTTCATGTCCATTGAAAAAGATTACATTGCTCAAAAACACGATGAAATTGACGGCCAAAATATAGACTTTCAGAATTTCATCTGTTTCTGAACCTAGGTTTCAAAAATCATAACTCCCTCTAAAGATATCTAAATGATTCATTCTACCACTCATTTTAAATATTGTTATGTTTACTATATCCATGTAAAATTTCATAATTAGTGGATAATATTCAGGTGGTCAAAATGCAACACGAAATGGACTGATTCTAAAAAATGTTAGTTATGACAGGCTAACATCAAAATTCAATAACTCATTCATTTTTAATCCAAATTTTTCTCTTCTTGATTCTATGTCATACTACACATTCTAAAATTTCTACAGGAAAAAGAATTAGACCAAAAATCCATCTATAGCCTCCGTTTAAGCTTCTACAACTTTCCGGCAGAAACTCAATTTTCTGGCAAGTAAAATAGAGTTGAGAAAACTCACATGCAACCATGGTTTTTCACTCTAATCTCAAAGATTTCGACTCTACATACTCCTAAACATGTTCCTTGTGTTTGGGGATGTGATTATAGAAGCAAAGAGAGCAAAAATCCCATGTAAAATGGACACACAATGACTGGTTTTTGTGATAGAAACTTTCTGGCGAATTTTATGACTTTCAGCAGCAAAACAACCACTCAAACCAGCCTCTAATCCAATGAAAATCCAAGATAAAAGTAGAAACTTACTTAAACACGTTTATGATGTTGTATGTGAAGTTTGAAGCTTCCTTGTTTCTCTTCTTCCTTTGTTTTGCTCTCTCACACTCATGTATCTCTCTTCCTCTGTTTTTCTGTTTTGTTTTCTGTTTCTTCAGCCTCCTTCTCTAAACATTTTGGATGAAAGAATGTCTTATTTATGGTGGGGCTAAATGTGTGTGTGTGTTGTCTAAACGTGAAGTGCATGGAGATGTGGGTGAGAGTTTTAAGTAAATGGGCAAGTGTGTGTGTGTTGTTCGTTGGCTTAAGAAAATGTGCTGTCCTATTTTGAATATAGTGTGTGTGTGTGTTGTTCGTTTAAGAATCCTCAAGCTGTGCTAAATGAAAAGAGGAATTAGTGATTAATTGTTTGTCTATGTTGGTAAGTTTTTTTATATATACATATAGGTATATTTTTATCCTATTAATTACACACACTAAATCCTAATTTTTCCGTTTGTCTAATTTAAGTTTCCTTAAATTTTGTAGGTTCCATAAATTGGCTTATTATCTAGTTTTCATAAATTAATCATTGCATTAAATTTTTGGGATGTTACAATTTCGCTCAAAAAACATATTATTTTCACAAAACAAAAAGAATTAAGAAAATTGTTAACTTTTCATTTACCTACTTCAAGTAAAAAGTATAAATCAAAAAAGAAAAAAGAATTTATAAAAGAGTGCACTGAAAACCTCATTTAATGTATATAAAACTTACCTCAACATTTCTTTTGGTGAGAGTGTTGCATATAGCCAAAGAAACCTTATTAAAGTTGCTTCGAAGAAGCACTTTACTTGTGCTCTTTGGAATGTTGTTCACAATAATTGTTGCAACTAAACTACTTCCATCTATAACTTTAATCTTCAACTTTGGAAACTTGTAGATGTAAAGTTGCCCATATGCTTTCAATTCTTCTTCCTGATCCAATGTTTACAAATATTTTTTTTAATATAAAAAACTTTACTGAAGTTTTTGTGTAATATTTATATTTCTAATTACCTAATTAAGAAGCCCAAGACTCAATACTTTATCTCCACATAATTCAGCATCTAATATTGCCTCTTCAATTAATTTGTTCATTGCTGTTCTCTGTCCTTTCAAAGACTGCATAATAAATTAGACCGTCACTGATATAGGTCCTGGATTTCACACACACCTTCTAATCCTAAATGTAAGAGCTACATGATAGGTTTGTTTTGGTTCTACAATATGTAAGACACTAATTCTTTCTTTCTTCCAAATTTATAAAATTTTTTTCAAATTATTCCTATTGAATCAATTTATTAAGGGGTGCCTATATATCAAGATGTAGTTTTCAATGGAAATTATGGGAATTTAAGAAAACTAATACACATTTCTTACAAATAACTAACTAAACTATTTTCATTAATTTCTATAAAATAGTAATACAATTCCTACATTTAGGACCAGAGGTAGTAGTATAATGAGAAGTTTATACCCACAGCTAAATTTATACTCCTCTAGTTCTATCTATAAGGAGACAAAGTTTTTTTTGTCCTTAATATAAGTCATCTCATTAGATTTTTATATGAATGTACAAGTTACCCCTAATTTAATTATTGTTTTTAGACTTCTCAATTCTCATTCATTCCTTCATATTAAATAGGAACAAGGGAGTGGTTCTTTAAAAATAAAAATACCTTTCAAATTTTGAACCATTAAACACACAATGAGCCACAATGAAGAAATTGATATAATTAATAGGGTTAATATACAAATTACCTTGCAAGTTTTCACTGAGGAGCAATGTTGCCTTGAAAGTTTTTTTAGATTCAATATTACCTCGGAAGTTTTAAAACGTAATAATGTTACCTCATACCACTAAAAAACTAATGTTAACCGTTAAATTTTTAACGATAAAAGTAACATTGAACCTAAAAAAAAATCTTTCAGGATAACATTGCTCCTAAGTAAAAACTTTTGAGGAAAATTTTCTCCTTAACCCAACTTAATATGGGAAATTTTCTTACTTGTTTTGTGAATCGTGGTACGACCCATGACTGCAAATTGAGGTTCTTGAAAGAGTTCCTTTCTGAGACAAATGTTCGACCAAAGATCCAAGCCATTGCTATAAAACCAAAAGTGAAAGGCCACATTAAACAAAGATACCATTTGGGTGTTTAAGGGTTGGACGCCAGGGAAGCCAATCCTGAAGGAAGATGATAAATAGAGTTAGGCATTGGTGGAAAAATGGTTTTTTAGACCGGGTAAAAATAACTTTTTAGACCGGTTTTAGATGAGGTCTTGATACAGCCTGTCTATAAAGTGTGACTTTTTAGACCGGTTATTTAAATAACCGGTCTAAAAAATACTTTTAAGACCGGTTATGTGGATAACGGTCTAAAAAGTTAAGCATACAAACATAATCAATGGATTCAAAAAAAAATTAAGACACTTTTTAGACCGGTTATTTAATAACCGGTCTAAAAAGTGTCTTAATTTTTTTTTGAGTCCATTAATTATGTTTTTATGCTTAGTCTGTACATATCCTATAAGTATGCTTCCAAGGTCATATTTATAGTTACTAATCACGAATATTTCTTGGTGGAGTCATACATGAAGAACACAATAAGCACAACTCAGAAATATTGCAACACCCAGTGCAAATACATGAGCTGTGAATAGCTCAACAATATGAAATAATATTAGGAAATAAGTTAGAAAATAAAGTAATTAGAACGCAAGTTGGAAGATAATTTTTTGTTAAGAAATTTTGTCGGAGAATAAATATTTAGAAACAAGGCAAATGACAAAAGAAAACACTAACCTCAGCCCCTAATGAAGAATCCAATTTGTAAACTTTCTCAGATGTCGCAATTGTAAACCTGAAACAAATATGAGTATAAATATTTGTAATAGAAATCGATCTGAAATATATGATAGTATCTACTCTGAAGTATGTATAAAACTAATTAAGTAGAGCGCTTATCTTAAACTAATCGGAGGGAAGAAAAGCCGAGCTTTACGATGATGGATTCCACCGTACCTCTGCGTTGACGGCGAAGATGGTCAAGGATGGAGGAGCGATGTGGGAAAGAAGAGCTGTTACGGCACGAGGGAGGAGTTTATAAGAAACTTGATGAGTATCAAATTTCAAAGTTGAAATTAGGCGCAAGATAAAGCCGCGAAGATTTTAAATTTTAGGGCGGACTTTTAAGACCAGTTATTTGACAAAACATGTCTAAAAAGTGTTCACCTTTAGACCGGTTATAACTAATAACCGATCTTAAAAATAGAAAAAAAATTAATTTTTTAATTTCGCATCTTTTAGACCGGTTATCATCAACAACCGGTCTAAAAAGTTTTATCTTTTAGACTGGTTATTAGTGACAACCGGTCTAAAAAGTATTAAAATTTTTTAATTTTTAATTAATTTTATATTCTTAGACCAGGTTTTTGGATAACCGGTCTAAATAATATCTTTTAGACCGGTTATTTTAAGAACCGGTCTAAAAAATTCTTTATAATTACGAAACTGCCACCGGTCATATGTTTTAGACCTTATCCACAATAATCTGTCTAAATAATACGGTCTAAAAAGACTATTTTACGCTAGCGAGGTGTTGTTAGGTGGGTTAAGTGAACCACATCTGGTGTCTCCTTTGGTCTCTTTAAGGATGTTTCATAGGTCTCATCTGATGACTCATCCCCTGTGCCATAAATGTCGTCATACATTGGCATGAACAGAGAGTAGTTTGTCCTGAATGTGGTGTGATGCAGTGAGTGAAACATGTGGTCCACACAAATTCATAACATCTTGAGTTTGTTATTAGCTTGTTTAAGGAACAAAAACTTGATTTAGTCACTATTCTATTATTGATTCACTATGATAATTGAATAGTCAGATACTCAATTGTTCAAATTAAATTAGTTTGAAGTAAATGACCCAGATCAAATTCCCCATACTTTTTAGGGGCTTTCTTTTTAAATTACAGACCACTCTCTCAATGCCTTAAAATAAGGAAAACTAAATTACTTAAAGGTTTCAAGTAATAAATAAATAAATAAATAAATAGAGAGAAGTTTTAAAACATTCATGTTTGCAAGTTAAATTTAACGGTTTATATTTACAAATTAAATTTTTGTATTTTACAAATTGAGTCGCGTCATTACAAGTCAAACTAATAAAACACATAAAAATTTAAATTTTTTTGGGACTTCTCTGTATTTAATTTTCTTATTTAGAACATATAATTAATTTTTCCTTCTAACTATGTTTAACTTTTCCTCATGTAAATGCCTTAAAACTGCAGTCTCTATTTGTAGTAATAGTGGGAAAACGCTGATAAACTGTAACATTCCCAAAATATAATTATATAACTATGCCTAGTTGAATGGATTCGCCTGGTGGAACTTATATATCTTAATTTTTTCTAACCACTAAATGTGGGATTTAACATTAATAAAAAAAATCACTATAAGTAATTGAGGCGACTTACGATGAAGTGTAGGTGATATACTTCAAAAAGGGGAAGAGAGAGAATAGCTTTTTTGGAAAGAACTCAAAGTTGCAGTGACCCAAGTTATCCATGAAATCAATATAAAACAAATAACCGTAGAGAGAAGCAAAGGAGGCAGTTTTTGTGAGCAAAGTTGAAAATATTGGAATTGCTAATAGAGTAACATATGCCAAGGCCTCAGCAAATGGATGGGTAACAGTTGTAAAAATAGTAACAGTAATAATATCAATACAAAAATAATAATCAATAAGTAAGAAAACGAAAAATTACACTTGTGCCTCAAAAATTTAATTTAATGGTGGTTAGGTATTAAGAAAATTTGTTGAAAGATGAATTGCAAACATCAATTCATACTGTTACGCCAGTTGTTATGAGGACAACGTAGAAAATATGACCAATGTCATTTTTGTAAAAGGGATTGACTTTATATTCTAGTTTAGGAACAAGGGTTAAAAACACTTTTTACCCCAAGTAATTGATAACGGGTGTAGATAGTAATTTAAAATACTTAATTCATTTAAATGTTTATAACTTCCTACAATGATGGGACATGACGATTAATGTAGAAAGCCAAGGGGATCTTTTTTTTTTTTTTTTTGAACCTTTACATTGTGTTACTTCATCTATACTCTAACTAATTAAAATATGTTATTTTAATCCTACATGACAGATGAGTCATTTGAATAAATTTGAATTTTATGATTTTAATAAAACAACTCATATCAAAAAATTGCGTCTTTTGTTTTTTTAAATTATGAAATTCATGTTTTTTAAAATTATAAAATTTGAATTTCTCTAAATATGACTCATCTGCGATATAAGATTAAAATAAGATAATTTGTTATATTTTAATTAGTTAGAGTATAAATGAGGTGATGCTACTGAAGTATGTAAGTATTTCTCTCTTCTATTTCTTTCTTTTTTTTTGGTTTAGTTAATCTTTTGTATGGTGGAGAACACAACCAGCGTAGGAAAGTCTTTCTTCCACACTGGTTCAAAGGCCGTTGTAGAAAGCCAAACATTTTCTATATCAACTCTATTTACACTAATTAAGAAATAGTTGTAGAAAGTCTTTATCTTAACCGATGTAAAAAGTCTTTTTACACCAATAAGTTGTAAATAAAAGAATCTCATCAGTTGCAAATAAATTAGGAGTGACATATGAAACCTAAAACATTTGATTTACAAATGAGACATTTATATTTCTGAAAACTTTTTGAGACTTAACTATCATTAAATTGATCTTTTATTAGATGTCAATATTCTCCCAATAAATTGACCAACCAAGTTCGAATATCAAGTCATCCCAATAATAAAGGAAGAAAACTGTGAATGAAGAGTAGTATCATAATTATAATTATATTCAATTTTTTAAGAGTGTGTGTACGTGTATTGTACCAACTCATATTCCTAATTGTAAAACCTTATTACCCAATTAACAAATATTTTTTCCCTACGGTGCCCAATTAACAAATATTTAAAAAAAGGTTAAGTGGGTTATTTGCATTTAATCTGCCAAATATTTGTGGATTGAGATTCAATTTTGCTCTAAAAGTTTTCCGATATAAGTTATGGCATTTGGGTATTCATAAATTTTTTTATTAATATAGTACTAGCAGTGTTAAAAAAAACTAGCAAAATTGTGATATTACTCTTTTTTTTAACATTTCCGTGACGATACTGATATAAAAATTAAAAACAAAAACTTTGAAATGCCCACAACTCTTATATGAAAACTTCTTAGACAAATCTGAACCTTAAACCATTGTTACTCTTATCTTAAAATAATACTCCCATTATTGACATTTAAAGATCGATACCATCATGATTCTTATTATAAGTTTATTTTAACTAATTTTCACATATCAAAAAAATGATAATTAAGTCATTAAAAAAAATTCATGAACATCTTTTTTATTTATTTATTATTTTCATATTTTGAGAGTTGTGTCGGATTGATATTTGGATGATGGTTTCACATGATAAAAGTTTAGATATATAAATGAGCATATATACATTTCGACTTATGTTAGAATTTTATACATACGTTATATTTATATATTGATAAACTTATTACAGATTATTGCGTTGTAAAGAGATATGTTAAAGGTATATTATATATCGATAAGTTATTGTCCTCATAATTTATTATAATTTTAATTCATTTTTAAGAGTTATATACTCCTCTCATTAATTAGAACTAGGAAAACCTTAAATCTTAATAACTCTCTCTTAAAATTTTAACAATTTTCAACTTTACCCTTATTATTTAATAAATACACTATATCCCCTAAGAACAAAAACACATAATAATAATAATAAATAAAGAGTAAAATAGTACATTCGTACGAAAAATTTGATGACGTGACTTATAAATATAATAAAAACACCTTATCACTTTGCCGTATAAACAAGACCACAAAAGTATATATGCTAGACTTTGGGTCCAAGTCCGTCCTTGATAGGACGGACTATTTGATTAGGAAACAAGTAACTTTATCAAAAAAGAAACAAATTAGCATTAAATATGGATTTGTTAATTGAGAAAATAAGTAATTGTATATTAGGAAATTAATTAAGAATTAATTTTCTGATTATTACTTAAATGATAAGTAAGAGTGCATATAACTTCCTAATTAGTGATCTCTCTGTGCCTCTATAAATAAGATGTGCCTCTCTCAGTTGAACCTTGTAACACCTTAATTTCCAAAGCCTTTAGATGAGTTTGAATGTATAATGATTTCAAACCTGAGACCATAACAATTAAAAGTTCCAATTTTAACGCAGAGTTCAACTTATATTTGTGTAGGGTTTTCAAAAACTTTTTGGAATAAATATGTGTGGTCTCATTATAGTTTGTTAATTCATCATTATCCTCATCAGTTTCAAAATCATTTATTTAAAATGCAGAGCATTTTCTATCCATAGATCGTATAGTGGTAGTTAACTTATGGGCTTTTGGATATCAGTGCGTTATCGAAAGTCTAGCGTACTGATTATAACTTATACAGTTTACGTCGTGAGTACTAGTACTACTATCGCTACTACTACTACTTATAAATATTTTACAGTCATCCAAAATAAAATGATAACCAAATAATCCATAATTAATTCGTCTTTTCTTCGTCCGTCTATATTACCTTCTTGCTCTTAGAGCTAGACGCCTTTGTTATGTATCATTTGTTGAAAAAGGGGTGAGATTCAAAAGAATCACAGTAGTACACAAATCACACATATAATATACAAATACTAAGCATGTAAAACAAATCATCAAACAATACAACTTACAGGAAAACATAACATAAAAGGGCCTAACTGGTCCTTTATCACAGACTCACAGCGCTTGAGATTCACAATCTAGCTGCCCAGGGCCTCTGCCCCATACAAGGTACAATCACAGGCTTTCTGTCTTAAGCCTACCTGGCTCAAAATGCCCCCGGGTAACTCCCGGTGCAACTTGTATTTACGGATCTTACCGCCTATGGACTATCTGTCCCACACATATACAGATGATATGGTACACATACATGGCATCACATATGATATAAGAGATAAGGTACTACCTGACACTCTTTCCAAATTTGGTTTCTGTTCTCAGTCTCTTAGGCGTCCCAGACAAATGTCAAATCCTATAATTTATTATTCACGGACGGACGAATTATTACTTGCTCCAAATATTTAGTATTTCAAGACACTTTGGTAGGTTATCATTATAGTTAATACATTAGGACCATTGGGTATTTAATGGGCTCATACCAACTCTAAGTATTTAACTTGACACATAGAGTCCCAATTATTACAAAAATACCCTTACTTATTATTTTTGCACTATTACTCAACTCTATCAGAATTTTCAATAATCTTTAAAAATTCATATCTTGACCTAGGAATATCTACTTAAGGTGGTTCCAAATTCTATGTGTCAATAAATATGTCTATTTTAAGATTAAAATACGTTAGACTAACACTTATCCATGAATCATTCCTATTTTTAACCTTTTTCCATACTGCCAAAAAATCTTTCCTGTTTTAATATCTTAACTTCTAAAATTCATAACTAAATCTCTAGAACTCCAAATCGGATGATTCAAAATCATATGTGACCCTCTTTAAGTCTATTTTCAGGAAAAAAAATATTATCAGTTGGAATTTACAACCAAAAAATTCCCAGAATTTCATCTAACCACATCTGTACCAGAAAAAGTTTCAGATTCATCATCTAACTTCAAAAATTAATATTTCAGAATTTACAAACCCAATTGACACATACTATGTATCAAATTAAATCTTATGATGTTTACTTTAATTCTAGAAAATTTCATAATTTCTAACTAGGTTTGTTCAACGAAATTAATTTTATAACCAAATTGATTTTAGAAAAACTAACCAAATAACAATTCCTCTTATTTTCTAAAAATTCCTGCCTCATACACAATCATCCAAAAATCACAACTATATGTATTCCCACACAATTTTTTGTGTAGAATTCATTGGAAACCTCAAATTTGGAAAATTCTTATTCCTTTCTCATGCACTATTTTGGCCAAAACAGAACCTCACAAGTCAACAACTCTCCATTTCACAATTTATTCACTATACTAAATTAATATGCTTACCAAACCACAAAAAAAAGCCTCAAATGAACTAAAAAGAGTTAAGAATATGGGAAGGAAACTCACCTATATCAAGTTATGAAATTGTGTGTGAGATTTGTAGCATCTTCTTCCTTCCTCTTGTAGCATCGATCACTCTTATGTTTCTCTTGCTCTCTCTATCACTCACTCTCTTTTTTCCTATATTTTTCTATTTCTTTTGAATGTGTTGAATGAATGAAAATGGAAAATGAGGAGTGTGTGGGTGTGTTGCCGTGTGTGTGTGTATGAGAGAGTATGAGAGTGATAAATATTTTAATTTATTAAAAGAATGTGTGTGTGTGACACATGTGGTAGGTGTTTGCTTATTTAATTGAATAAATGTGTATGTGTGCGTGAGTCTTGAAGTTGGAATGGAAAGTGTGTATAGCATGGGAAGAGTGTGTGTGTTTTTTTAATATTATATATATAGGTATATTTTTATCCTATCAATTACATACACTAGGCCTTAATTTTTCCCTTTGTCTAATTTAAGATTCCTTAAATTTCATAGATTTCATAATTTGGTTTACTATCTAACTCCCAGTAATCCTTAACAATTTTTAAGGATTATCTTCTTTAATTAACTTTATGAAACCTTAAAATAATTTCTCAAAGAGTCCCAAGCCAAATTATGATCATTAATTGTTATTCCTTGAATTTTTAGGAAAATAAGCTTTCAATTCCCAAGATTAATCTCTAGCACCATTTAAATATTCTTTTTGGGAATTTAACCTTTTAATAAATTTTGGGATGTCACAATTATTCCCCCGTAAAATAAATTTAATCCCCAAAATTTGTTACACTTCTTGAGGTATAAACTCCGGGTAACATTTCTTCAAGTCTTCTTCAACTTCCCAAGTTGCTTCTCTTGGAGATATTCCCTTCCTGACCACCTTCACGAATAGTATGCTTCGATATCTAAGTTGTTTTTCTTGTCTGTCAATGATTTGTTCTGGCTCAGCCTCATAAGTGAGATCATCTCGCATATCTACCTCTTCATATTCCATAATATGTTTGGGGTCTGGGTGGTACTTCTTCAATTGTGAGACGTGAAACACATCACGAAGTCTACTCAAGTTTGGAGGTAAGGCTATTTGATATGTTATAGGCCCAATTCTTGCCAATATTTCAAATGGACCAATGTAACATGGGCTAAGCTTTTTCCTTTTGATTGCCCTACCGATTCCGATAACAGGAGATACCTTCAAAAATACATGATCTCCCACTTCAAACTCTAGAGGTCTTCTCCTTTTATCAGTGTAGCTTTTTTGTCTGCTTTGCGCTGCTAGGAGCCACTTTTTGATGGTCCTGATTTGCTCGGTGGTTTGATCTACCAGATCTAGCCCATATAGTCTTCGTTCATTCAATTCCGTCCAGTATAGGGGTGATTGAAACTTTCTTCTGTATAGTGCTTCATAAGGAGCCATTTGAATACTCGCATGATAGCTATTATTGTAAGAAAATTCAACGATTGGAAGGAAATAATCCCAACTTCCCTTGAAATCCAATACACATGCCCTTAACATATCTTCTAGTGTTTGTATAGTCCTTTCTGATTGTCCATCCGTCTGTGGATGATAGGCCGTATTGAATTTCATCTTTGTACCTAGAGCTTCATGTAGAGCTTTCCAGAATCTTGACGTGAATCTAGGATCTCGATCGGAGATAATGCTATTCGGTGTACCATGGAGTCTGATTATCTCCTGTATATATATTTCCGCTAACTTCTCTGGGGAATATCTGGCATTGATAGGTATGAAATGTACCGTCTTGGTGAAATGGTCGACAATTACCCAAATTGCGTCATAGTTTCTGATTCTGGGTAAACCCACCACAGATCCATGGTGACACTTTCCCACTTCCATTCTGGAATTTCTGGACTTTGTAGAAGTCCTGGTGGTCTCTGATGTTCAATCTTCACCTTCTGACAAGTGAGACATCAGGCCACATACTTGGTCACGTTGCTTTTTAGCCCTGGCCACCAATACTTGGATTTCAAATTGTGATACATCTTAATCATTCCTAGGTGAAGGTTGTAATGACTCTTATGCGCCTCATCCAGGATTTTCTGCCTCAGATCAAGCTTTGGTGGTACATATATTCGCTGTTTGTATCTAACTAATCTATTTGGTGAAAGATTATGATCTTAGGTTCCACCTTTTTCAATCATCTCTCGAATAGACCTTGCTCGTCCATCCTGCATTTGAGCTTCTTCAATTTCTGCTCTCAGATCGCTTTCCTCCTAGCTGATACTAAAATTAGCTAGGAGTACTTTATTCTGTTCATACACATTCATGAACACTTGATTTGACAAGTTTAAATCGCTGAATTCCTCTAACAATTTCTGTTCTCAGACCATTATATCCGCCACTTGCACCGCCTTTCTACTTAAGGCATCAGCAACGACATTCGCCTTCCCTGGATGATATTTAATCTCTAGATTATAATCTTTTAACAACTGCATCCAGCAATGCTGTCTCATATTCAATTCTTTTTTATCGTGTAGATACTTGAGGCTCTTGTGGTCGCAGTACAACTCTACAATACTACCATATAGGTAGTGTCGCCATATTTTCAATACAAACACGATTGTCACAAACTCTAAATCATGAGTGGGATAGTTCTTCTCATGAGGCTTCAGTTGTCAAGAGACATATGCCACCACTTTGCCCTACTGTACAAGAACACATCCTAATCCCTGCTTACTAGTATTATTGTAAACCACATAGGGCTCACTGGGATCTGGGATAATCAGTATCGGTGTGGATGTCAACCTCTCTTTCAGCTCCGTGAAGCTCCTCTCACATTTGGCATCCCACACATATGTCTGATTCTTTCTCGTGAGCTTCGTCAACCGCATGGCGATCCTGGAGAAATTTTGAATAAATCTCTGGTAATAACCAGCAAGACCCAGAAAACTGCATATCTCTGTTACAGTTTCAGGCCTCTTCCAGTTTAGTACTGCCTCCACCTTCCTAGGATCCACAGAGACTCCTTCTTGTGAAATTACATGGTCCAGGAATTTAACTTCTGAAAGCTAGAATTCACATTTACTCATCTTAGCAAAGAGTTGCTTTTCTCTCAGAATTCTCAGTACTATTCTCAAATGCTCTTCATATTCCTCTATACTCTTAGAGTATATTAGAATATCGTCGATAAAAACTACGATGAACTAATCCAGATATTGATGGAAAATTCAGTTCATGTAGTCCATAAACACGGTAGGTGCGTTAGTTAGTCCGAAGGGCATCACCAAAAACTCATAGTGTCCATATCTGGTTCTAAAAGCTGTCTTTGACACATCCTTAGCTCTTACTCACAGCTGATGGTAGCTAGATCTCAAATCAATCTTTGAGAATACGCTAGAACCAGATAGTTGATCAAGAAGATCATCAATCCTGGGGAGTGGATATTTGTTCTTGATGGTTATCTTATTCAGCTCTCGATAATCAATACATAAACGTAGGCTCCCGTCCTTCTTCTTAACAAACAATACTGGAGCTCCCCATGGTGAAACACTGGGTCATATAAACCCTTTCTCTAGTAATTTTTCAATTTGCTTCTTCAGTTCTGTCATTTCATTCGGTGCCATTCGGTAAGGAGCTTTAGAAATAAATCTGGTACCTGGCATAATCTCAATGGCGAACTCAACTTCCCTTTCTGGAGGTAATCTACTAATGTCTTCTGGAAATACCTCAGGAAATTCATTTACTACAGGTATACTCTCAATCATCACATCTGATTCTTCCTTAACCGAGAATAATATCAGATACCCCTGACACCCTTTTCTCAAACATTTCTCAGCTTTAGCTACGGAGAGCAAATTCAAGTTGATGCTAGCATCATTGCCTTTATGTGGTTCAAGATATTCAATTCTCTTGTTACCACAGTCCAGTAATACATTGTTCACCGTTAGCCAGTCAATGCCTAGAATAACTTTCAATTTGTAGAGCGGTAGACAGATCAAATCTATCACCGACTCCCGCCCCTCTACATTTATAATACAATTCAAACAAGTATTTGAAGTAATGACTCTAGCACCCATTGGTGTAGATACAACCAGATCATACGGTAATTTATGCACCTTAGCCATAACTCTCTAGCACATTTAAAGGAAATAAATGAATGGCTAGCACTAGAATCAAATAAGGCTTGTAATGTGGTACCATTAAGAAGGATTGTACCTTGGATTATCTCTGGAGATTTCTGAGCCTCCTCGTGAGTCATTGCAAATACTCTCCCTTAAGTCTTGGGCCTAGGCTCTACAACTTGCTGTTTACATTCACTAGCAAAGTGACCTGGTTGATTACAGATATAACAGATTATCTATCTATTGCACGTCCTGTCAGGATGCACATTGCCACATTGAGAACATGTTGGAGCTGTAAAGGGCCTTTGGTTTCCACGGTTATCAGGCCGGTAAGGTCTTTTATCATTTCCCTTGAATGATGATCCTTAACCCTTACGTTTCTGAGGAAAACTTCCCCGACTAGGTCCACCATGATTGCTAGTATTCTTAGCCAGGTTTCGGTCTTGTAGGTTGTACTCTGTGATCTGGCATTCTTCTACTGCTTTGCTAAACTTTTTGAATTATCGGGCGGCTAATCAATCTTTTAGGTAATGCTTCAACCCTCTGATTAGTAGATCCGAACTCCACTTTTCATCTTCTTTGTATCGCAGGTAAGAGGAGTAATGGGCCAAGCGGATGAATCAGGAGAGGTATTCATCAAAGTCTCCTCTTAACCCTATCGAATAGATAAGAACTCTGTTTCTTTTTCGATTCTCATAGACCTGGGGAAAGTAGTTTTCATTAAACTTCTCCTAGAATAGCTCCCAAGTTACATGAATATTTTGGGTTCACAACATCATGGCTATATTCCTCCACCATTGGTCTGCATCCCCCTCTAGTTTGTACACCGCCAGTTGAGCCTTTATCTCAGAAGAACACTCCAATATTTCAAAAATTTTCTCCAATCTGATTATCCAGTTTTCAGCTTCTTGAGGGTCAAATTTCCCGTTGAATAATGAGGATTAGTGCTTACCAAACTATGTGACCCAGTACTGTATGTTTTGTTCCTCACAGATTGGTCAAATTGGATGGTTCAAAATCATATGTGACCCTCTTTAAGTCTATTTTCAGGAAAAAATATTATCATTTGGAATTTACAACCACAAAATTCCCAGAATTTCGTCTAACCACATTTGTACCAGAAAAAGTTTCAGATTCATCATCTAACTTCAAAAATTCATATTTCAGAATTTACAAACCCAATTGACACATATTATATATCAAATTAAAGCTTAGGATGTCTACTTTCATTCTAGAAAATTTCATAATTTCTAACTATGGTTTGTTCAACGAAATTAATTTTATAACCAAATTGATTTCAGAAAAACTAACCAAATAACAACTCCTCTTATTTTCTAAAAATTCCAGCCTTATACACAATCATCCAAAAATCACAACTATATGTATTCCCACACAATTTTTTGTGTAGAATTTATTAGAAACCTCAAATTTGGAAAATTCTTATTCCTTTCTCATGCACTATTTTGGCCAAAACAAAACCTCACAAGTTAACAACTCTCCATTTCACAATTTATTCACTATACTAAATTAATATGCTTCCCAAACCACACAAAAAAAAAACAGCCTCAATTGAACTAAAAAGAGTTAAGAATATGGGAAGGAAACTCACCTATATCAAGTTATGGAATTGTGTGTGAGATTTGTAGCATCTTCTTCCTTTCTCTTGTAGCATCGATCACTCTTATGTTTCTCTTGCTCTCTCTATCACTCACTCTCTCTTTTCCTATATTTTTCTGTTTCTTTTGAATGTGTTGAATGAATGAAAATGGAAAATGAGGAGTGTGTGGGTGTGTTTCCGTGTGCGTGTATGAGAGAATGAGAGAGTATGAGAGTGATAAATATTTTAATTTATTAAAAGAGAGTGTGCGTGTGTGTGTGACACATGGGGTAGTGTTTGCTTATTTAATTGAATAAATGTGTATGTGTGTGTTACGAGTATAGGATGGTGTATTTAGAAGTGCAAGTGTACACTGTCGTAATCAAGTAATATAGAAGTGAGTAGAGTATTGTTCCCACGAGGATTGATCACTTAGTACCAAAATTGGTAATTTTAATTCTATTTAGTCGATCGATTAGTTGTGATTGAGATTGCAAGATAAAAATGATGAAATATGAATACAAGTGATATGAAGACAAATATGAGAAAAAGCCCTAGGGACTAGATTTCACTTAGCAAATTCCGGATTGAATCACTTATCTATTCTAGTCTAATTTATTCCACATGATTGATAGTCGAGTTTCCCTATTTTAATTACTAGCCTCTTCCAAGGTCAAGTAATTCTATAATTAATTGCTAACCCAATATATTCCTATAAGAATTTAAACAATCAATCATGCATTAAGATTTATGGAACTCAATTAAGACTACACAACCCATATGAATATATTCCTATTTCATATGCAAATTATGGTTTTAATTATAGGATCCACACACATGTATCTCATTCCAGTCTCAACATGCATATTGAAATCATCTAAAAGGTTGCCAATCAATTGTAAGCATTAAGAGCAATAATTAAAACTCAATCATGAAGGAAAAATTAAAACTAGATTTAATAAGTCAAGATTCAATTCGTCATTAGTAAGCTACGTCATCACCCTAGGAAAAGGAAAATTTAGCTCATGATAAAATTAAAAACAAAACCAAAATAAATTGAAAACTTCATAAATATTGCAAAAAAACATGATTATTAAATTCTAAAACATAAAGATACAACTACAAGATGCATGAAAATAGAAAAATATAGCCTTCCATATAGGAGGTAAAACCTTCCATGTAGGAGGCAACCTATACCTTCCATAAAGGAGGACTAACTAAACCTTCCATGTAGGAGGTATACAAGAACAATAAAAATGCATGAAATTAAACTCTAAGATGATGTCTTTCCTTGTGCCTTCAAATCCTCTATTTATAGATGAATTGGGTGTAAGAATTTCCACATGTTAGGTAAGAATTTTGACTCTAAGCCACCAATATTAACTTTGTGACCACCTTCCTCATTGATTGCAGCTAATGTTTGGAAATTAGAACGTTGGAATTTCACTTTATTATCTTCATGAAAGTTGTATATTTGGATCTTAGCTTGAAAACGCATGTGAGAGATCATCATTTCAACATTTGTGGCTCCAGTTATGGTCAAATTAGTGGACAAAGGTCACACCTGGACATAATCACGTACTCAACTTCTAAGCAAAATTCGGAGCTCTTAAGGACAGAATTGGGTTTTCACCTCAATATAAGAGTTGTAGGAAATTTTCTCAGATTTCTATCCATATAAAGAACGTCCCAATTTGATATCTAGAGCTCCAGATATTGCCTAAAAACTGAAACAGGGTCAAAATTTAGTATTTTCTAATGAATTCTATTTTATGTCAAATCATTATTTATTTATCAATTGCACCCAAATTCATTACATTAAGCTCAAATGTCATCCAAAAAATGCTTCATATAAGGGAAAATAAATGTGCAGATATTTTACTTATCAGTATGCGTGAGTCTTGAAGTTGGCATGGAAAGTGTAACACCATTCTCTAAATGACTAGTGAAATCGATTGTGGAATCAGGATTTAACTCCAGACTACCCAACATTACAAAACACTCATAAATCCCCACTCTCAACTTAGGATTTGAACCTAAGGCTGAGAGGGTTTTCCGAATGGTAGAATACTTTAAACACATTTCCACAATATTCACTACGTCAATAATACATCACCGGCTCTTAGTTTCATTACAATCAGAGTATGCGAGTGTTTTACTTTAAATAAACTAAGAGCTATTCTCTGCTAAACTTCATTCATACATTCATACATATACATATACATCAAATGTATAATCACAAAACTAGTACAACCTTACACCAATACAAAAGATAGTGCCTCGCGCTTCAATCTTCACTCATCTTCATATCTCCTCCTTGCATATTTTCCATGCATTCTTCACCTGTCTAAATGGTTGGTTGGGAGGAGTGAGATTTGAGAGAATCTCAGTAGCAAACATTACCACTATGCATGCCAGATATATATGAATGCATGACATGCTTGCATACACTATTTCATTCCAATATAATGACATGTTGCGTGCTCAATATTATGACATACATATGGCTATTACACAAATATAACAGAGCTTCAACCAATCATACATGTTCCACACAAATAGGCAAAGCAGTCACATAAATCAATGCAAGACATACATATCAACTACATGCAGGTAAGGTAAGTTCACTACCTGGTGGACCATAGTCCTTCCTTTTGTTTTCTCATCTTCCAACCATTGAAGCTTCTTGGAAATTCTTCCATTCCTCTTCTTTCTTGACTTCTCCATGGCCCTATATACTGAATCACATCATTAGAGTCATGATTGTGGGCAATTGGAAGTATATACTAAGGCCCAAGAAGCTAGGGAGAGCTAAATAGGTCAATTTCACTCAAAAACATGAAATCCTGAAATTTAGGGGTATTGGCCACGACCAAGATTGGCTGGCCGAGGCCAAAAATAGGTCAGAAACATTTTGGCCACGGCCAAGAACCCCACTGTTCCAGAATTTCAACTTCCTGATTCTTGGCCGAACTTGTAAAAATCATAACTAAATGTACAAAATTCTAAATTGAGTGGTTCAAAGCTCTATTTAACTCTATTTAAGTCTACATGTAGGGGAAAATATGGTCATAAGCTAGAAACACTCAAATAAATACAGTATTTCATTTCTTTGGACCTTGCTCCAGAAAATTCCAGTTTTTCATGTTTAAAATTTGGAAAATCATAACTCTTAGCATACTTATCCAATTAACCATTATGACCTATCCAATTAAAGGTCTATGTCTCTACTTTCAGACACGAACATTTCATGGTCATTGTATAACATTAAACCACTCAAAACCATGTCACAATGACACTGCCTCCAGAAAAAGAATTACACAACATTTATTCATTAATTTCAAAAAATTCCCAATTCATATACAAACATCCAAAATTCATGAACACTTGCATACCTACATAATTTTTCCTCCTAAAGCCAATGGAAGCATAAAAATCATCAAATTCTAAGTGTATCAACATGTCACACACAAAACCTCAATTTAGGGTTCTCAGAAAAATAATGTTGTTTTCTTGTTTTCTTTGGCTTAATCACTTCTTGTCTACTTCTAATCAAATTATTAGCTATTTAAACACTCATTAGACATGATTTATCCATTGAAAATACCATTTTAAATCAGCCATGAATATTACCCAACTTCCTCTATACTCATCCAAACAACAAATCAATCGGTTAAAAATGAAGCTTACGCTTACCTCTACCCGTTTCCGCAGACAGTTTAGAATTCCGACAACACTCCGACCGGTGAGATGGCACCAACCACCTCTAAAAAAATCCAAAACCATAAAAATGAAGTTCGCGATGAGTAGAAGAAGTTTCCTGAAGGGTACTTTGAGAGAGGACGCCGATTCGGCAGCGTTTCGGAGGCTGGAAGTTTCTCTCTCCTCTCCCTTCATTTTTGTTCAGATTTCTTTTCTCTCTCTTCCATCTGATTTTGTGTGTGAAAATGGATGAGGAATGAAGAAGGTGATGGTTTAATTGAGGATTAAAGGTCTTTGCCACGTGTCACAAGCTCATTGGCCCAAAAATCAAATTTTCGCACATAATGCTTAATCTGACAAAATTTTCATTAAACTTTAAAAATTCATATCTAATTGTGTAGATATCCAATTGGGGTGGTTCTAAAGGATATGCGACCCTTATTGAGTCTAATTTTAAGAAAAAATATAACCTTTGGAAAATTAGAATCTCACTCTTTCCAGAATTTCAATCTTTGGATGTTGTCCCATAAAATAGTCACTTTCACTAGGTTAAATTCAAAAATTCATTTCTCTTTGTGTACAAATACAAATGATTTATATGACCTATCAAATTAAAGCTTGATAAGTCTACTTTTATAAAAATTTTCATAATTTTTTACCATCATTTACTCATCAAAACGTATCACACAATCATTACTGTCATACCGGGAATTTCACCAGTAGCAAAATTACTTTGTGTTCCACTTCACTATGTTTTTTGTGACTTCTAATCACTTTGTTTTGTTATTCCCTGAGCTCTTTAGTTCACCAATATAATTTCTTTTAATATCAAGGATATAAAGGAATTTTTGGGAAATTTAAACAAGCCTCGTAGGGACGTTTGCTAAACTGGGGCTTAGCAGTCAACTTGATCCAAGCTTAATCTCAAGCTTTTTATCCCAAAATTTGGGATATTATAGAAAGTGTGTATAGCATGGGAAGAGTGTGCGTGTTTTTTTAATATTATATATATAGGTATATTTTTATCCTATCAATTACATACACTAGGAATTGATTTTTCCCTTTGTCTAACTTAAGATTTCTTAAATTTCATAGATTTCATAATTTAGCTTACTATATAACTCCCATTAATCCTTAACAATTTTTAAGGATTATCTTCTTCAATTAACTCTATGAAACCTTAAAATAATTTCTCAGAGAGTCCCAAGCCAAATTATGATCATTAATTGTTATTCTTTGAATTTTTAGGAAAATAAGCTTTCAATTCCCAAGATTAATCTTTAGTACCATTTAAATTTTCTTTTTGGGAATTTAACCTTTTAATAAATTTTGAGATGTTACAAACCTCACCTCTACTATTGAGCTATCAGGCAATCTCTCCTCTCTCCTATAATCTTTCATGTTCTGGTGATCTATTGTGCCAATCCTAATTAGGCTCTAATAATCTAATAATTGCGTGAACATTATTATGTTCGAGTAATTGAGTATTAGAGCTTTGACCCGGATCGGAATGTGAATTTGCTCCGGTTTGCAATTCTCTTCTCTCTTCCTTTTATTTTATTTTATTTTATTCCTTTTACAATGTCCTATGCATATATATCCATTGATTGTACCAACTCACGTACTACCTCCTGTCCTAATGGTAAGATCTTATTCTCTTATACACAAATATTAAGAAAAGAGGTTAAGATGGTTATTTGCATTTATTCTGTGAAAAATTTGTTATACAAACCCAAAAATACCACTCCCAAATTTTACGTTTAATTTAACTTTCTAATATATAGTGGTGGTTTCAAAAAACAAAAACCACATATACTTCTCTAGTGCTATTTATAAGGTAAACAAAGAAGAATTTTTTTTGTTATTTATAAGTTCATATGAATGCACAATTTTACCATTCATTTATTATTATTTAGTGCAAAATTAGAAAGTTGTTGAATTTTAAAACAGAGTTAATGTGGTTTTAGGTTTTTTTTTTGATTCAAGTGAAATATATAAAAAATAACTTATAAATAGGAATAAAGGAGTATAAATGAGGAAAACAAAAGTGATTGATGCCTTATAAACAGAACTAACACTAGTGCAAAATAGGCTTTTTAGACCGTATCATTTAGACTGGTTATTGCAGATAAGGTCTAAAAGAAAGGCGGAGTGGCAATTCCATAATTAAAATCAATTTCTTAGACCGATTGTTTAAAAAACCGGTCTAAAAAAACTTATTTAGACCGGTTAGATAAACAACCGGTCTCAAAAATAAATTAAGACCGATTGTTTAAATAACCGGTCTTAAAATTCAATAATTTAAGACCGGTTATTTAAACAACCGGTCTGAAAAATAAAATTATTAAAATGAATAAAAAAATCACGTTATTATTAAAGACCGGTTGTTTAAATAACCGGTATTAAAAGTCAATAATTTAAGACTGGTTAGTTAAATAACCGGTCTTAAAAGTTTAATAATTCAAACCTAATCGGCCGTGAAGCTCATTTCATCAACACATTTCATTTCCCTCCCACTCTGCTTCCACAGCCGTGAACAGCTCTAGTCCAGGATCTCCGGTGACATTTCGCCTTATTCTCCAGCCATCGCTCCAGCCGCCGCCACCGCTTCCACCTTCTTTTCCATTTTTTGTTGTCGGCCGTTTAAAAATACCCCCTCTTTCCCCGTTTGTGTACTCGTTGCTGTGAAGAAGTCCGCCATGAGTACCATCGTGAAGGTCGGCTGAGCTTCTTATTTCACCAGCCTTTATCTCCCTTCAGCGTGTTTTCCAGCCAATGCTACCCCTCTCCTCCTGCGCCTCAAGCCACGGTCCAAGGTTACTTCAAACAGGTAATGTCCCATGTCTTAATCCTTCATATAAATAGAAATTTAGTATTCACTGTCTATCCAAGAAGAATCTATACTATAATTTGTTAGAGCAAGCTTTTCACCCAAGAGGGGGGGTGAATTGGGTGATAACAAATTAATCAGATATTTAAATGAAATTTATAAACTTTAATGCACAGTAATAGAAAGGAAGAGATATTACCAAAGTTCACACAGGGGTTTATACTGGTTTGGTCTCAACCACTTGACCTACGTCCAGTCCTCAGAAATCCTTCTGAGCCTTTCACTATATCTTCCAAGATTCAGTGGGTTCTTGGCACCACAGTACAATCAGCAAGTTCCTCTGGACACTTGCTCCCCCTTACACAAAGTAATCTTAAACCCCAACTTAAGGTTCCTCAACCTTAAGTTAACATTATTGGAAATAAATGTGTATGACTGACAAATCTCTCTCACAGAGTATATAGATAAAAACTGAAATACAGATGAAGATTTGAAGCACTTGTTGTAAAAGTTTTGTTTTCAGTGTATTCAAGCGTTTTTCTTCGTACTTCTAATTTTCGAATAGCTGGACATATATATTAGAGACTTTGAAGACCGTTGTAAATTTGTCCGTTGATTCAAAGATGCTTCTTACAAATCCAACAGTATTTGTCTTCCGTTACTTATGAATTTTGCTATCGCCCATAAATAGTTGTCATTTGAATGGAGAGTTCAGTTACTTGTCATGTGCATGATGGTGGAATACAACTGTAATACACTTTGAGAATATTACCGTTATAAAATATTTGAATATCATCAGAGTAATATGATTCACTGGAAGTGTTTTCTGAAAATCAAGAAAACCATCGGGAGTGATCTTGCTTTCACTAGAGATGGATTTCAGCAACTGAGTATCGAAATAATATGTCATATGATTTTGACAGTAATCTGGAGTAATTAGTAATAATTATTAATAACAAAGATTAACTAACAAAACCTGTTGATTTCCATGAGAGTAGTTTGCAAGTGGATCACAGTGATTGTTTGAGAGTGTTACTAGCAATAGGAAACATTACTGGAGTGAACGTGATGTCACTGGAAGTGATTTGGAAAATATTAAAAACTTCTGTCAGTGATTACGGACTCACTGGAAGTGAACATGAGATTTTCATATTCCACTCGAGTGAATTTGGAATCACTGGAAGTGATTTTATAAATAGTGATTTCTTCTTGCAGTGATTTTCAATCCACTAGAAGTGATGCAGCGAAATTACTATATCACTCGAGTGATTCAAGATCACTGGAAGTGATTTGGCAAACAGTAAAATATTCTTGCAGTGATTTTTATTCCACTGAAAGTGATTTGGAAATCTTCAGGCATCACTCGAGTGATCTGGCATTCACTGGAAGTGATTTTCAAAACAGTGAAGTTTTCTTCCAGTGTTTTCAGATTCACTAGAAGTGATTTGGCAAATATAACATATCACTCGAGTGATTCAGGATCACTAGAAGTAAAATCTGTAACAGTGATATTTTCTTGTAGTGATTTTTCAATCACTGGGAGTGATTTGGCGTATCACTCGAGTGATTACACATATCACTCGAGTGATCTGGTTATACACCGTATCACTCGAGTGATTTTAATGATCACTCGAGTGATTTTAATGATCACTCGAGTGATCTTGATTATCACTCGAGTGATTTTAAGGATCACTCGAGTGATCTTGATTATCACTCGAGTGATTATCCAAATCACTCAAGTGATCTTGCTCAGATCACTTTTATTACTTCCTTTGCTGATATAACATCCATGGACTTCCAAAACATGAAATCTAACATTCTCCCCCTTTTTGATGATGACAAAAGATATTATATGATCATGTTCAAAATTTTAATTTTCTAACAAACTTGATCTTTTTCAAAAATTTTACAACATCTTAACTACGCAAGGACTAAAAAGAGTTGTTTCACAGATTAAAAGTTTTTGACCTTATATAGAAAATAAAAAGTGTTAGTTCAAGATTCAAAAACCATTATAAATAGAATTTAAACATGCACATATGAAACATAATTCCTTGCTTTTCATGAGATCATATTGGCAGCTGCAAACATAAACATAATTGCATTAAAAACTATATTCTCATTAGATTATAATCTTTGAACAAGTACATGTCAGTTCATAAAACATACTGAAACTACACAAATTGCACTATTACATGACAGAATACTACATTATAAAAAATACATATGATCATATAAGTTCTTCTCCCCCTTTTTGGCATCATCTAAAGGAAGTGCAGAAGGCGTAGATGCCTGAGTAGATGCAAAAGCAAAGAAGGAGACAGGTGGAACATATGGAATGAGGGAGAGCTGGGCAGGAGGCTGGAAGGAAAAGGTCATAGAAGAGGGCTCAAGAAGAGTGGTGGAAGTGGAATGAGTAGGTCCTATAACCTCTGTAGTAGCATCCTCAACAACAATCTCCTCAGTATGAGAACTGGAAGATGTATGATGTGATGTAGATGATGGAGTCTGGAGGATGGGATCATCCTGTGGAATATCACCAGCAGGAATAGGGTCAGAGATAAAGGATGTGGGAGGTGCAAGAGGAGGAGTGTCTGAAGGAATGATAGGAGGATCAGAAAGTGAAGGATCTGGAAGTAGAGAGTCTGATGTAGAAGGTACATGTGAGGTGGTTGGTGGTGAGTCAGGGAAGGGAATGTGAAGGTGAGACCTGAGTGCATCCTCAATCCTCTGAGTCTGATCTGTCTGGCACTCAAAAAGAATATTAAAGTTGTGATTCACTGCCTCTACTAACACTTTAACTTGGTAGTTGACTTGATCAATCAATTCAGTGTTAGATTTCCTCAACTGAGTGACATCAGACTGGATGGCATCCTGAATATATGTCTGAAGAGCAGCCTGAGTAAAAGAAGGACCATGAGATACTGCTCTGGAAGACTGAGCCTCATCCATCTTGGAAGGTGAAGGATCCATCTTCTTAGTATGATGATCTCTCTGGCTTGCCTCAGGAGGTGGTGAACGATGTCTCTGAGTATGTGAAGAAGCTCCAGCTGGAATAGTGATTCCCATCTGAGTGAGGTGAATCTTCCCAAACTTAGGAATCCTCACTATGTCTCCCTCAGGTGTCAAGTGCCAAATATTGTGCATGGAGAGAATGTAGGACACAAGCTGAGGATAAGGAATTGTAGTAGACCTGGAGGAGTGAAACCTGAACCTCTTCATTTCTTGAAAAATGGGCTCACCCACATTTCTTCTTTCTCTTGTCATAAGAGATGCCATCATTTGAAGATCCTTCCCCGTGATATGAGTAAAGTTCTTTGCCTTGTTAACCAAGCTACAGGAATAAATATAGAACAAGGCTCTCTGGTCATTGGTTAAAGCTACTGGGGAAGTGGGTAGAGGTACACCAGGCTGTCCTGGTCTAAATATGTCAACCAGCTCATGAATATTAAAGACTCGGGGAGGCTTCATAGGTACATCCTTTATGCAAGTGGATCACAGTGATTGTTTGAGAGTGTTACTAGCAATAGGAAACATTACTGGAGTGGATGTGATGTCACTGGAAGTGATTTGGAAAACATTAAAAACTTCTATCAGTGATTACAGACTCACTGGAAGTGAACATGAGATTTTCATATTCCACTCGAGTGAATTTGGAATCACTGGAAGTGATTTTGTAAATAGAATTTCTTCTTGCAGTGATTTTCAATCCACTGGAAGTGATGCAGTGAAATTACTATATCACTCAAGTGCTTCAAGATCACTGGAAGTGATTTGGAAAACAGTAAAATATTCTTGCAGTGATTTTTATTCCACTGGAAGTGATTTGGAAATCTTCAGGCATCACTCGAGTGATCTGGCAGTCACTGGAAGTGATTTTTAAAACAGTGAAGTTTTTTTCCAGTGTTTTCAGATTCACTGGAAGTGATTTGGCAAATATAACATATCACTCGAGTAATTCAGGATCACTGGAAGTGAAATCTGTAACAGTGATATTTTCTTGTAGTGATTTTTCAATCACTGAGAGTGATTTGGCGCATCACTCGAGTGATTACTCATATCACTCGAGTGATCTGGTTATATACCATATCACTCGAGTGATCTTGATTATCACTTGAGTGATTTTAAGGATCACTAGAGTGATCTTGATTATCACTCGAGTGATTATCCAAATCACTCGAGTGATCTTGCTCAAATCACTTTTTTTACTTCCTTTGCTGATATAACATCCATAGACTTCCAAAACATGATTTATTATCATCAAAACATGAAATCTAACATAATTAAACTAGAAATTAACATAGAAATGGAGAAAAAATGACATTTACTCAGATGGAAATTAATTGGTTAAGTTTAATTAACGGTGGTTTGAACTGGTGTTATTTGATTATTTGAGGATTAGGGTACTAATAATTGCTAGTTTTCATAGTCTCTGGATTGCTTAAGTTATTGTGTCATCTTCGGGTAAGACTTCAAAGATTCGAAATGTCAATGTAGAGAAAAACAACCCAGAAATGACATAGAAAGTGTATAAAAAGATCAAAAATATCAATGTCATCTTTGATAAGACTTTAAAGAGTCGAAATGAAAAAAATATATGGAAAAAGAGGTATGTTTTCTTTAACCTTCCATAGTGGCAGAATCTTGATGTCAGACGCTGTATTGATTTCATGCATGTAGAGAAAAACGTGTGTAATAGTATTGTTAGGACACTACTCAACATACAAGGAAGTTCTAAGGATGGCGTTAAGGCAAGATTAGATTTACAAGAAATGGGAATACGGGAAGACTTACATCCGAGGCCACATGGTAAGAGAACTTTTTGTCCTCCAGCTTCTCATACTTTGTCCAAGGATGAGAAACGAAGTTTTTGTGAGTGTTTACATGGTATCAAAGTTCCCTCAGGGTATTCTTCAAATTTTAAGAAGCTTGTGTCTATGAAAGACTTGAAGTTAGTAGGGCTAAAGTCTCATGATTGTCATGTCTTGATGCAACAACTACTCCTAGTGGCTATTCGAGGCATCGCTGAATATGATCTTTAACACATATTAACCATACTTTTTTTATTCTTCAATACGATTTGTAGTAAAGTCATTGGGACGGAAAGGTTGGATGAATTGGAAGATGAAGGTTACCTGATCTTGTACCAGCTTGAGAAGCTTTTTGTTCCTTCCTTTTTTGACATCATGGTACATCTAATTGTTCATCTAGTGAGGGAGATAAAATTGTGTGGGCCTATCTATTTTCGATGGATGTACCCAATTGAAAGAACTATGAAAATCCTAAAAGGATATGTGAAGAACCCTAACCGGCCTAAAGCTTCTACTGTTCAGAAATATGTTTCTGAAGAAGCCATGGAGTTTTGTCAACATTATTTGGCAAATGTAGGACATATCGGCCTTCCTAAATGACATGATGAAGAAGGGGGTAGGTGCGAGGCTACCGTCAAGAGTGTGGATCCTGATGAATTACAACAAGTCCACTTGTACATTTTGAATAATGTTGATGCAGTTCATGATTATATAAATGCTCATAAAGAAATTGTACGGAAAGCGAACAGTCGATTAACTGAACAAAGGTTAATTAGGAAGCATACCAAGACTTTTACATATTGGTTTAAACACAAGGTTGACGGAGAAGAATGTGTTTCTGATACAATTAAATGGCTAGCACGTGGTCCTGAGTTTGATGTCATAAGTTGGACTTCGTTTGTGATCAATGGGTATACCTTTTACACAAAGTCTCTGGATGATAGGAGCACTATTCAGAACAGCGGTGTTATGTTAGTAGCTGAATCTATACACTTCTTTAGTTCAAAAGATAAGAACCTTACATTAGCAGCCATACCTTATTATGGGGTTATTGATGAAATTTGGGTAGTTGACTATGTTAAAATTAAATTTCTCATTTTCAAATATAAATGGGTTGATGTCAATAATGGTGTGAGGATCGATAAGTCAGGGTTTACATTAGTTGATCTGAACAACAGAAGTTTTGGAGATGAACCTTTCATTATGGCAGATCAAGCGAAACAAGTTTTCTATATTTGTAATCAGGCAAATAAAATGTGGTTTGTAGCTCTCCAAGGAAAAAGGGTCGTCAATAATAAAGAGGAAAGTCGTTCAAGTTATGATATTCTCGAGACCCCTTCTTTTTCTAGGGGTCTTCCTGCATTGAACGAAGAAGATGAAGCTGATAATGAACACGGCACAAGAAATGATCATCATGAAGGGATATGGGAGGATATCTCTTTATAAATCTACTTTAAATGTTAGCTATCTATTTAAAGTAATTATTGTTATAACTTATATGCAGATTATATATATAGTTATTTTATAACTTACTAACTCAACAATTTGTCTTAACAGTACAATGATGGATCTGGTGCATCCTACAACAGAGGATCAGGTGCATCCTACAGCAGAGGATCAGGTGTCTCCTATTGCTCAGCACAACGAGCCTTCGAGTGTCAATTAGGGGTAGTTATCGGGTGAGTCGAGTCACCAGCCCAGACAGAGGGACAGGACGGCCACATGCTTGAGGGATGTTTCCCTGAGTCGGTCGGCCGGGGAGAGGATACTGATCTAGTTCGATCAATATTAGAAACTGATCGGGCCGAATGCTAGTCGTTATAGGAGTTTTGTTGGCCTCCTCGCATGGAATAAGCCTAGCATATTGATAGAGGAGTGGAGGAATGTTGACAAAAAGGTTAAGCAGCATATTTGAGACACTATTCAGGTATAAAATTCCCTCTGTATGTTTCTTTTATCAAATTCGTTTTATTACTGTCACTAACTCCTTTGATTCATGAATAATAGCTCACCTACGACGTTCCTCATATTGAGATCTTGTATCACAAGACTATGATGTATTGTTGTGAGCGTTGGAGGAAGTTCAAGATGAATCTGGCCAACAATTACGTGCATATTGAGGTACCAGCTGGTAAGCCTCGTCCTACTCCTTGCAGCAAGTATTCGTATATCGATGAAGTGACATGGCAGGAGTTTTTTAGGCTTCATACTACTCCAGAGGCTTTAGTGAGTTACCTTATTTTGTACTTTATTTACTTAACTTTTGTCTTTACTATTTGTAACCTTTTTTCCCATTTCTTATTCGTAGGGAAGAAGGAAAAAGGCACAAGAGAGTGGCAGGAAGAATGATTGCCCCCATACAATGTCTCGTAGGGGATACTTAAAGGCCGAGAAAGACTTGTTGGCGGCCAAACAGAGGAGATTGGAAGAAGCATCTCAATCCGATCCTTCTGTTTTGCTATCTCCACCATCTCTGATACGGCCCGAAGAGTTGTGGTTGCATGCTCGAGGGAAGAGTGGTGGATCCTATACGAGTAACCAGTCTCGTATAGTCGGTGAAAAAATTGTAAGTATCGTTGTTCTTATTAACTATTTAATAAACATATTTCATTACTCATGTGTGTTTTTTGTATATCTCACAGGAGGAACTTTAAAAAAAGAAAGGCGAGGGAGCCTTCAAGTCGGAGGGGAGGAATGACATTCTCACGGTTGCTACTAGAAAACGTGAGTATCCAGGCCGCGTCAAGGGAGTTGGAGGAGGGGTGGGTATAAAGGATTACTTTGGATCCTCCCCACGCAGTTCCTCCTCCAACATGGTCACAAGAGACGAATTTGAGAGTATGTTGGCCACTGCAAGGGAGGAAGCAAGAGCCGAGGCAAAAGCATCATTTGATGCACTATTGGATGCCTGGTTGAGCAAGATGAAGGACGAGGTATATGCCATGGTGATCACAAGACAAGATACCGCTCCTGCCCAGGCATAGTCACATGATCGCCATAAGTAGAGTACCAAAGGGAGTTGTTGCAATGTGGGGCAGTCATCAGAGGGTCCTAGAAAGGACGATGTCGAGCCTTGTGAATTATATGTTGAGGATCCTCTGAGACAGTTAGTTGCATGGGAAATTATGCACAACCTAGGATCAAATGTTCACCACCTCGAGATGACAGATGATCAGGTTACGGTGTCAGTTGAGGAGGTTATTATCGCAGACGCACCTGTCCCTATCCCTTCTGAGGAGTTCAAGATTATGGCCGATGTCTTGGGTACCTTCATATCATGGCTGAAGAACCTTGTTTCTATTAGAGCTGTGGATTCCTTGATCAGAGCCCCAAGTCCAGCTCCCTTCCCTCGTGAAGTTTCACAGCCTCCACCACTGAAGGTGATGCAGCAAGTGATTCTGATGGCATTTGATACATCTTTCTCGGCTAGAAATTGGCCTATGGATTCAGTTGTTGGGCCGTCAGGGGCGGCATGCTATCTTGAAAGGGATGATTTAATGTCCATGGTCACTCCTAGACAAAATCTTATGATTGCGATTGTTCAGCTTTTTTTGATGTAAGTATCTTCTTCAAATGGAAGTAAATATCTTAAAAATTATGCTATTTAACCTTAATTTGTGTGCTTCTATTTTTGTAGGTACATGAATAGTAGGTTGGTTTCTTCTGGGCAGAGCGTTAAATTTGGATTCATGTGCCCAGCTTATGCCATGGAGAAAGGGACCACTTCTGCCATCAGACATAGATATTTATCACAGAGGCTCAGTGAAACAGAAACTGAATGTTTCTTGGTTCCTTATGTTCATGGGTAAGAAACATCAAATTTATATTCCAAAACATCACATATAATGCTTTATATTTGCTTAACATTCATTTCTTTTTTTAAGGGATCATTGGCAATTGGTTATTTTGTGTAAGGCTAGTTACACAGTGATCCTCCTCTGCTCCCTCCACTTCAAATCGGGGAGTGACTTGAAGAAGACAATAAACTCATAAGTTTTCTTGCTTTATTACCTTTTGTATGCAAAGTTTGTGTGCAGAATAAGTAATCTTTGTGATTTTGATCATAGGGCTATGCGGACTTTCCTACACGCTAAGTGTGGTAGGCATGTTCGTGACTTAAAAGACCCTACATGGATCACGCCAAAGGTTAGTACATATTTGTTTTCTTTAAGATGCATTCCATAAGCTATGCTTTTATGCTAGCTTTGATGATATCATGTTCTTTTTCAGACCCGTAGGCAACCACCGGGCTCCAACTTATGTGGTCTTTATATGTTGAGGCAAATTTACAATATTATCAGCCTAGGCACGACTGACTTTACCGAGGAGGTAATAAATGTATATTTCAAAAATTTTGTATTACTTTATTTTTTTTAAGTTAGTAAGTTAATGTTTTGTTTGGTCTCGGTGTTACACATACAGATGTTTGATCTTGCTGATCCCTTTCCTGAAGAAGATATTGATTTCATCCCAAATTGTTGTGCTGAATTCATTTATGAGCTTTTACAATATTAGTAAGTTTTTGAATCCGATCCTATGTTGTTCTAATAATACTTATGGTTTTCATATATATCTAACTTGGTTTATATCTCTGTTCAAGACAAATTCTTAGATATTGGTGATACTAGTTGGCCGTTGATTCAGGCATGGGATCACTATTGTAAATTTTCCTCCACTTTTTTCATTTCTCTGTAAAGCTTAGGAATTTTTTCTATATAATGAGAAATATTTCTTTTCCTACTTCTCTTTACAAGCTTTGGGATTGCAAGTTCACACAATGTCACGATTTTCCTGCTATCATTGTTTAATTGTGGTGTTGTGGTTCAAAATGCCTGATAATTATAAATTGTTAATATGGTACTGTTTCTGAGAATTGAATAAGTTGATCATGTGTTATTGGTAGTCATTGGAATTGAATGTGTTTGTTTTCAATGATTTTTTTCATAATGTTCATTTTGTGATTGTTGAGAGTCGAGGGTTGTAAGGGCCAAATGTTTTCCCTTGAACATACTGACATTTATAGGTTCATACCAATTTCGATAACTAAGGTCATATTTAACAAAAGAGGGAAAGGGGAACTAATAAGGATTTTAGGCTTCATGATTCTAAATTTGGAGCAAGTTTGCATTATGAGAAATACCAATTGTTTCTAGAAATAAAAATATTGTTGTCACTGCTTTTGATTGTCAATATATATATACATGTGTTGTTGCTTGTGTATGTAATGTGGTACAGAGGGGATTGTCGTTGAATATGGCTTACTGGCCTGGGTAAGATTGAAACAAATAAAACAAAAACAAAACACAATTCTTAGACCGGTTCTAACTTTAACCGATCTTAAATATGAATTTAAGACCGGTTAAATTGAAGACTGGTCTTAAAAGATTAAACTTTAAGACCAGTTCTAACTTTAACCGATCTTAAATTGATATTTAAGACCGGTTATTAAGAGAACCGATCTTAAAGAAGTAAACTTTTAAGATCGGTTTCTTTAAGAACCGGTCTTAAATATCAATTTAAGACTGGATAAATTTAGAACCGGTCTTAAAGTCTTATTTTTTTAAGGCCGGTTCATAAACAACTGGTCTTAATAGTACTGAAATTTCCCTACCCGTTCCGTTAGTTAAACTTTAAGACCGGTTGTTGTAGAACTAGTCTTAAAATTTCATATTTTAAACCGGTTTTTTAACCGGTCTAAAAAGTTAAATATTTTTTAGACCGGCTGTATCAAGAGCTGATCCAGAACCGGTCTAAAATGTCTTTTTTAACTGATCTTAAAAGTGATTTTTGTAATAGTGTAAAGCAAACTCTTAGACTAATTTCAAGAATTAGTAATAGGATAGAGTAAATACTCCATTCGATCCTTTTTATAAGTAATAACTACAAAATCATATAAAAAGATCATTTATTGAAATTAGTTAAAAGTAGTAAATGTGTAAGAAAAGTAATTTTTTTTAAATATACCCTTATTTATTAAAATGATGAATGTGAGAGAAAATGAGTAGGAAAAGAGATTAGAGAGATATGTAATTAAATGAAGTTAAAAAATATATTAAATTTTTAAACAAAGCCAAATTATTGCTTACATATAGAACTAACCTATGCAAGAGAATGTTGTTTAAAAATAGGATGAGAGGGAGTATTAAGTATTTCTTATAATCCTATATGAAAAAATTATATAGATCTATATCTAATTATCAATATCTATATAACAAGGTCGTATATTCTTCATTACTACAAGACATCATCACCATGTAGTAAAAAAACATACCCCTTTATAAAAAGATATGATGGAGGTATATTATATTAAAGTATTCTTCAAATAGCACTCAATATCTTAAATTTAGGGTGTTTTTTACTATTGAAAAAAAATACTAAACACAAAATTGTACTAAAAATACTTTAGAATATTGATCATGAGTTCTACTACTAGGTAAACACTTTGAAGTGCTTTATTGAACACAAATTAGATTAGGATATCAAGTGCTACCGGAAAAAATACTTTAAAGTATTGAAATCTGGATACATCTTATCTGGGGAAAAAATATTTTATAAACTTTTCTATTATGTGGTCCTTAAATGTGAATGTTAGCGGCTAGAACGTGGATAGGTTGTGTCTCAATAAATTGTACCGGTGTGGTATGCCGTCTCATCTTTATTATTTATTGAGGTATAGCTTATGGAAGCTCCATAAGTGCTTATGAATTGTGATTCACGGAATACGAAGTAACTTTTACGGTCTACGAGGTAGCTTTTATGGTCTACGAGGTGCTTTTACGGTCTACGAGATAAATATGTGGAGGAGATTTGTCTCGATTTACGTGAATCGGGCTTATTTTATAAGCGCGATTCATAAAAGCAATGCCAAACAAGCTCATAGTTGGCTGCTAGAGGAAGAGTGTATGTGATGCAGGTTTTAAACGTAAAATGGTTGATTCAATGGATATGGTTGAGGCTGTCAGACATATATGCTAGGGAAAACCAACATGAAGACGCAATCTCTGAGTCTGATATGTAAGTTCAAGGACGGATTCAGCTAGCTAGGGCATAGGGGTAAGTATTGCCACGTCTTTTTCAAATAAAAACACAAATTTTATAATTTTGGTGCTCTAAACTATTTTGACATTGCAAAGATTATAAATATTCTGTATTAATTAACTCTGATGATAATGATGACGGGGGAGCATGGCATGATTAAGCGTCAAAGAAAGAACAAGGCGTGAGATAAGAGATGATGTGTCATTTAATAAGCCCTACAAAATGATGGACAAGGCCTACATGAAGTCCAAATTAAAGAGTTCACTTAAAATAATAGGCGACAAACATATGCCTCACCAGGAGTAGGATTGTGTCACATGTCATACCCTTTAATATCCTGATATTCGTTGAATAATAAATGTGTAGTTCGGATGACATACAGAAATAGTGAAAATATAATGATAATAAGTACTTACTTATATTACTGAAAATCCTCATATGGTTTGAAAAATATAAAAAAATTCAAAAGAAATAAATTCTACAACTAAAGATAACTAATTGCAGTATCATTTGAACTGGACCTCAGACACTAGTATTTACGGTTTTGCCCTTAAAGCCGCTACCTTCTGCTGGAATATTTTTAAATGTTGAAAAAGGGTGAGATTCGAATGAATCTTAGTAGTAACATACAATCAATCATATAAAATGCGATAAATAATTATGTAATGTGCCATGATATGTAAAATGCTAACTCATGTTGTATGCATATTATCCAAGGCCAGACGACTGTTTGCAATCACGGCTTAACTCGTGTCCATGGTCAAACGATATGTTTAGACTCTGGCTTATTCACGTGTTGTGCCCCAGGCATTGTCATGTTACAGAAAATGGCATACAATATATAAATAATCACATAACATATTAAAGAAAAAGTTACTACCTGGGTCCTTTTTCCGGTCCAACTGTTTATCCAAAACTTTTTTCTCCGGCTCGGGCTATTACCAATTCCTATAAATTAAAATTAACAAGTAAGTGGTTATTACTTGTATTACTATTTCTTTTAATCACATTCTATTGGTTATCTCAGTTTCAGTGGCTTTTGTATTGTTTAATTCTTCTCAGTGAAATTTTACTATTTTTCAGAAAATTGACAGATTTTTCAATCAACTTTGAAAAATCATAACTAATTCTAGAAAAATATAAATTGACTGGGTCTAAAGCTTACATGAATCTCTTGAAATATATTTTCATGGAAAAATATCAAAATCTACCCAGTTTTACCATATTACTCCCAGAATTTCCTGAAATACCCTTATTCCAGATTACTCTCCAGAAACAGAATACAACTTTAAAAATCCATATCTCCTAATATACTTATCTAAAAATTATGATCCACATATCAAATTAAAGATCTGAATGTCTACTTTAAATCTGGAAATTTTTATAATTTTTGGTTAAGGTTTGGTTTTCAAAAAGTTTGACACAACCAATTTGTTTTCCAGAAACATAGTTTGAGAGCAACCAACTTCAAAAATTCATATCTCTCAACATACTAATCCAAATAACACAAAATATATATCAAATTAAATATTAGAATATTAAATTTCATTATATAAAGTTTAATGGTCATTGAAAAATATTTCATTGCTCAAAAACCCCACGAAACTAGCTACTAGAATCTGGACTTCCAGGATTGTACCTGTTTCTAAACCCAACTTTCAAAAATCATAACTCCCTCTACAGATATCCAAATGATTCATTTTACAAATCATATTTTAAAGCTTGAGATTTCTACTATCTCCATGAAAATTTTCATAAATATTGGATATTATTAGGTTGGTCAAAGCTCAACACGAAATGGACTGTCTCCCAAAACGTCAGTTTTTGACAGTCTGAGTTTAAAACTCAATAACTCACTTATTTTGACTCTAAATTATGTTCTTCATGATTCTATTTCCTAATAAACATCCTAAAATTTCCATAGGAAAAAGAATCAGACCAAAACTCCATCTATTGCCTCCGTTTGAGCTTCTACAATTTTCTGGCAGAAACTCTGTTTTCCGGCGAGTGAAACAGAGTTGAGAAAACTCATATGCCACCATGGTTTTCACTCCAATCTCAAATATTTCGACTCTACATACTCTTAAACATGTTTCTTGTGTTTGGAGACGTGATTACAGAAGTAAAGAGACCAAAAATCGCATGTAAAATTGTCACAAAATTTCTTGTTTTTGTGACAGAAACTTTTCGGCAAATTTCTTACTTCCAGCAGTAAAAAAAACCAAGAAAAACCATTGAAATCCTATGGAAATCTAAGGTAAAAGTAGAGGAGACTTACCTAAACACGTTTATGATTTTGTATGTGAAGTTTGAAGCTTCCTTGTTTCTCTTCTTCCATTGTCTCTCTCTCGGTTTTTTTGTTTCATTTCTCTGTTTCTGTTTTTCTGTTTTCTTTTGTTTCTGTTTCTGTTTCTTTCTTTTCTGTTTCAGCTGCTCGAATATTGAATGGAGAGGGAAGAGAGGGCTTATTTATTGTAGTTGCGGAATACACGTGTGTGCGCGCTGTCTGAATTGTAAGAGAAAGAGGAGTAATAAGTGAGTGTGTGTGTGTGTTGTACGAATGAAAAGGGAAGGAGGAGGAGTACGTGTGTGTGTGTGTATTCAAGAACCTCCAGCTATGCCAAACAAAAACAAGAATGAGTGATTAATTGTTTGGATGTGTCGGTAAGTTTTATATATACATATAGGTATTTTTTTATCCTATTAATTACACATATTAAATCCTAATTTTTCCCTTTCTCTAATTTAAGTTTCCTTAAATTTTGTAGGTTCCATAAATTGGCTTACTATCTAGTTTCCATAAATTAATCATTTCATTAAATTTTTGGGATGTTACATTACATTCAATACCTTTCAAAATATATCAAGAATAAAATCCTTATCCATTCCTATATTCTTAGTAAAAATACTCCCATAGTATCAAGGAACTAATCATCCTTTTGGTATTTTTATTATTAGAGTTATAAAAGACATGTTCTCTTAAGATCTTATTCTAGACAATCTGTTAGGCTACAAGAAACAAATTCTCTTGGAGTATTATTCTAATTATCACACATATTTTTAGGAAATGTTACCAACCCTCATATCAAATGATGATTATAATAAATCCTTTTAAAAGGTAATTTACTTTAAACTCTTAGGATAAGACATGAGGCGATGACCACCATATCCTCTCACTAGCATGTTATTAATAAGGGTAAAAATACAATAATGAAATTTTTAACTATGAGCACATAATACAATTATATTTTATTGGATGTAAAAGTAAACATAATCATTTTTCGAGATGTAAAAGTAGAAATAATGATTTTAAGAGGTATCAAATTTAGCATTGCTATTAACCAAAGTTAACATCAGTCTATTTTTTTGTTATGGGTCCCACCATAATTCTTCTTGTTGACTACTTCATTTATGCTATGACCAATAAAAGCATGCCACATCATTAAATTTAATATGATGTGTAAGCTAATATGTCAATCTTGAAATTTACTTGAGTTTTATTATTGGGAACATTAATCTTTTGGTCCTTAGAATTTTAACTCACTTATAACCCATTCTTTGAAGTTTGACTTGATATGACTCAGTCCCTGAACTTTTAATTTGCCTAAAACTCAGTCCCTTTTTGGAGGGAAAGGAATGTCTCCATTGATCATTCTCTCAATTCCCTTTCCATTTAGGGTATCCACCATTAGATTAGGTTTTAATGGTTGAGATTTGATACTATATAAAAATATTATTATAAATTAAATATAAAAAAAATCTACCATGGTAAATAGAATAAATCTCAACCATTAAAACTTGATCTAATGGTAGATACACTAAATGGAGAGGAAATGGAGAAAGTGATCAATGGAGACATCCCTTTTCCCTTTTTGGAAGGGTGGTTAGATGTTCAAACTCAGTTTTAAGTGAGTCAAAAGTTCAGAGACTGAATCATATCAAGTCAAATTTTAAGGACTAAGTTATAAGTGAGCAATACTTCAAAGACCAAAAGATTAATTTTCCATTTATTTTCTTATTTAAACATTATTTAGTTTTAGAGAGTTGTGTCTACCTTTTTCTCTCTCCTTCCTCTTGTCATCCCTCACCTCCGACCTCCCTCTTAGATATTTCCAGTGAAGTAAAAAGGAGAAAAATGAACTTCAATCATATTGCATTAAATATTTTTAGAATTGGCACCTACTAGCTCCCCTCCAACAGTTTCCCTTGAGTCCTGTTTTGTACCAAACATGGGGTAGGGATTAGGATTGAGTTAGGAATTAAGCCAAATTGTATTATTTGATATGAGGGACTGAGGATAACATGGGATTTGGAGTATCACGAAAATGGAATTGCTGCAAACCCATCTCTCCTGATATTGGTGAAGCAGTACTGGGATTGGAAAATAATATTTAGACCTAAGTAACCCTATAACCTTTTGCCTATTCTCATCAATGTTGCTTACGTTGCAGTTTTGAAGGCCATGTTGGTTCCGTGATTTGTCCTATTCTCCTTGTTGAGGCCTCTCGATCCTCTAAAATATTTCATATTAAAGTCCGAATTCTGTAGATTCGGTTTTAAGTTTCAATGATTGATTTCTTTATCAATTGACGAGGATTGCTATGATATTCATTTGGTCTGTGACGTGAGGGCTATAAATCTTTTTTTAAGAAAAATTAAGGTTTTTTTATGGCCTTGGTGTTTTTATAATCATATCTTACAAGACAAATAGTTTCCCGTTGATTGAACTTTAGTTCAATTGGAATAAGTCGATGCCCCAGTCTTCCTAGAAGTAGATAAATTAGAGTAATAAGTCTTTACTTAAGATAATTTCAGCATTTTAACATATTATAAATACTTGTCATGTGGATTGATAAAATGATATGTGTAGCAACTGGAATACATTTAGTGACTTTCGACTGATAAAAGCTTGGTAATAGTGTTGATTGTTTTGGTTATCAAGAGTGGGGAGGAAGCCGGGACGGAAGCTAGGGAAGAAAGGAGGTGTCAAAAATTGTTATAATATATATATATATATATATTATTAGGTATTATAGTCTTTTATGATTTATAACTAATTATGAAATAAAACTAATTTAAGAAGTCCTTCTAAATATTACTGCATATCAAATGTAATATTAAAACCCAATCCCACTCCCAGTCCCATCACTCCTAAATTCAATCCTGATCTCAATCTCAATCCATCAAAATTCAGTGCTAAGTACTAAATATTACTTAAGGGTGTTTCACTTGCCAACAGTGGCCTTGCTTTTGAGCCATATGCCATGTAACATCCCAAAAATTTAATGCAAGGATTAATTTATGAAAACTAGATAATAAGCCAAATTATGGAACCTACGAAATTTAAGGAAACTTAAATTAGACAAAGCGAAAAATTAAATCCTAGTGTGTGTAATTAATAGGATAAAAATATACCTATATGTATACATAAAAACCTATCGACACACACACCCATACTTGGCAACCCATGTACAACTCTATCTTTGAAATAATTTCCCTCCATTATTAGATAACACATGTACCATACACACTCATACATATATCCACCCTTAGAAAATCAACCACGTACTCCTCATCTATTCTTCTCATTCGAACAACACACACACACATTCATTAAATACAATCTTATCAAAATCCTCCAACTCTTATTTACGTTCAGCTGCAAAAAGAGAGAGAGAGAGAGCTTTGAAAAAAAAAGCAGAACAGAAGAAGAGAGACGTTAGTGAGACGTGAGAGAAAGAGAGAGTTGAATCGGAGGAAAGAAGAAGAAGCTTCAAATCCTACATGCAAGCCTATAATTTGATATAGGTGAGTTCTCTTCACATATTTCTAACAATTTCCATTAGATTAGAGGCTGTTTTCTACCAGTTTGGCTGCTGGAATTAAGAAAATTCACTGCAAAGTTGCTGTCACATAAACCAGTAGTTGTGTGTCCATTTTATGTGGGATTTTTGATCTCTTTACTTTTTTAATCACATCCCCAAACACAATAAACATGTTTAAGAGTATGTAGAGTCAAAATTTTTGAGATTTGAGTGAAAAACCATGGTTGCATGTGAGTTTTATCAGCTCTGTTTTGTTCGCCGAAAAACAGAGTTTCTATCAGAAACTTGCAGAAGCTCAAATGGAGGTTACAAATAGATTTTTCACTTGATTATTTTTCCTATGGAAATTTTAGGATGTGTAGTATGATATAGAATCAAGAAGAGCACAATTTGGAGTCAAAATGAGTGAGTTATTGAGTTTTAAACTCAGACTATCAAAACCTGACATTTGGGGAGACAGTCCCTTTCGTGTTAAGCTTTGACCAACCTAATCATATTCAGTATTCATGAAATTTTACATGGAGATATTAGACATCTCAAGATTTAAAATAAGTCATGGAATACATCATTTGGATATCTGTAGAGGGAGTTATGATTTTCGAAATTTGGGTTTAGAAACAGGTACAATCCTGGAAGTCCAGATTATGGCAGTTAGTTTCGTGGTGTTTTTGAGTAATGAAATATTATCCAATGACCATGAAAATTTTCATAACAAAATTACATATTCGATATATAATTTTTATTATTTGGATCAGTATATTGAGAGATATGAATTTTTGAAGTTATCTGCTGTCAGAATATGTTTCTGGTAGTCATATTGGATTTGATGTGATTTTGGAAAATCAAAACTTAACCAAAAATTATGAAACTTTCCAGATTTAAATAATACATTCAGAGATTTAATTTGATATATGGATCACAATTTTTGGACAAGTACATTAGGAGATATGGATTTTCAAAGTTGTGCTCTTTTTCTGGAGAGTAATCTGGAACAGTGGCATTTTGGAAATTCTGGGGAAAATATGGTAAAACTAAGCAGATTTGGATATTTTTCTATGAAAATATACTTCAAGAGATTCATTTAGGCTTTAGACCCATTCAATGTGAAATTTTATAGAATTAGTTATGAATTTTCAAAGTTGACTGAAAAATCTGCCAATTTTCTAAAAAAAATAGAAAATTGCAATATGTAAAATTATACAGTATAGAAGCCGCTAAAATTGAGATAACCTTCAGAATATGATTAAAATAAATAGTAATGCAAGTAATAACTAATTACTTATTAATTTTAATTTATAGGAATTGGTAAAAAAGCCCGAGCTGGAGAAAAAGTTTTGTATAAATAGTTAGAACGAAAAAGGGCCCATATAGTAACTCTTTCTTTCATACACTATGTAATTATTTATATGTTGTTTATGCTATTTTCTATAACATGACAGTGCCTGGGGTACAACACGTGAATAAGTCAGGGTCTAAACATATCGTTTGACCATAGACACGAGTTAAGCCAGGGATCCAAACATGTCATTTGGCCTTGGACAGTATGCATACAACACGAGTTAGCATTTTACATATCATGGTGCATTTCATATTTATTTATCGCATTTTATATGAATGATTGTATGTTACTACTGAGATTCATTCAAATCTCACCCTTTTTCAACATATAAAATATTCCAGCAAAAGGTAGCAGCTGTAAGGGAAAAACTATAATTACCGGTGATTGAGGTCTGGTTCAAGTGAGACTACAGCTGGTTATCTTTAGTTTTAAATTTTATATCTTTTGGACTCTGTATATATTTTTCAAATCCTATGGGATTTCTTGTAATACAAACAAGCGCTTATTATCAATATATTTCTGTTATTTCTGTATGCCTATGAACTATGCGTTTTATACTCTGTGAATATTGAATGTTAAGGGGTTTGACAATTTTGGTATCAGAGCAGTGGTTCTGGCCATAGTGTGCGCAGTTCTGGCAATGGGATAGTATACTGATATGCTTGATTATATAGTGACAAAAACAATGAAGTGAATTACTTCGTCTGGTTCACAATCAAGCCTCGGAGAAACGGTGAATATCCGTAGGGCGGTATAAGGAAGACCTGGATCTGTTGGGTAAGGCTAGAGTGTGGGCCTCAACCTAGAGCAAAATCACCAATAGGCAGACTAGTGTAAGACAGATAAGCCACATACAACTTAGTGGTCTTTAAGGAGTAAATCACAGGGTAGGTGTATGAGTGCATGTACTAGCAATGATATGCAGTCCCTACACAGTACTTTGATGCCTGGAGGCAGTAACACGACTTTTGAGACAAGGGCATGGGGTATACCGTATGACCTATATGGTCCTAATGATGCAGCAATAAGGCAGCCTTATTAGAGCATGTTATTCAACCCCGTGATCAGAATGCACCCCTGACATGGCCAGATGAGAATTCTGGCTACACTAGTGAAAAGCACAAGTAGCCCTATGGTCGAGAGGCGGTGAGTAAAACAAGCGACTGAGGTGGTGTGGCCAGTAATGTTACATCCTGCGTGATGTATAGTGATACTACCCATGTAAACTTGTGTGGTTTGTAGGAAGATGACCAGTATGGTATATAGTAACACTACTTATGTAGCTTACAGTCACACAATATGTATGGGTTGTGGTGACCTATGTAAATAGAGATAGGGATAAGCCTTAGAGCAGTAGGGCATAATGGTGGCAAATACCTCTCAAACAGTATGATGTTAACAATTCTAGAATTAACTACCCCATTCATGTGGTAAAGCTAGCAACAATTAATTTTGATTTGAGAGCATGAGATAATTACGGACAGGTTGATTCCTGCTCTGAAACATTTATGTGACAAGATACCATGATGTGACAAGTAGGGATAAAGCAATCATTTTGGTCCGGAACAAAATCATTGCCTTGATCCTGAATAATGCATACCGTACGGGCAGTAACAGTCAAATAGTTCTATGACCTTAAACCCCGAACAGATGGACATATTTCTAAACAGAGCTAATTATAGATAGACAGGGATATAGACATACATAGTAATAGTAAGCCTCAATGTACACATTTGTACTAGGTAGAAATACTGAAATATTCAGAGTTGTGAGAATAGAATGACATAAGCCATAAGGCTAAATATACCAGGCAGCGTCCCGATAAGGCAATAAGACTTAGAATCATTAGCAGACTATATGTCTTGAGATCATAAGACTTGTTGGACTAATATGTTCTCAGGTTAGCAAATTGTTAAGCAACAAAGGCAACAAGAGCCAAGGTACATGTTTCCATAGGGCAGAGTCCCTGGGCAGTAATACCTAACAAGTACTTTATGATGTATAGAACAGTATTGAACATATTGAAGGGTAAGCAACTCCATGTCAAGTTGAGCAAGTGTAGGTTGTGATTATCAAAAGTTAAACTTCTGGACTTTGTGATCTTACAACAAGGAGTCTCAGTAGATTCAAACAAGGTGGAAGCAGTACTGAATTGGAAGAGGCCAGAAACAATATTTGAGATACACAGTTTTCTGGGTTTTATAGGTTATTACAATTGATTTATACAGAATTTCTCCAGAATAGCTTTGCCATTGACAAAGTTGACACAAAAAACTCAATCTTTTGTGTGGGACAATAGTTGTGAGAGGAGCTTTACAGAGTTGAAATAGAAATTAAGAATAACACCAGTGTTAACAATCCAGATCTACAGTTGACCTTGGTTGTCTACACAGATACCTGTGGGCATGGATTGGGATGTGTTCTAATGCAATAAGGCCGAGCAGTGGCATACGCATCTCGTTAGCTGAAGCCTCACAAACAAAAATATCCTACACATGATCTTGAGTTGGCAACGATCATATTTGCACTAAAGATCTAGAGACACTATCTCTATGGGGCAATTGTAGAGCTATACTACGACCATAAAAGCTTAAAGTATTTATATGATAAAAAAGAGCTCAATATGCGGTAACGTAGGTGGATGGAGTTACTTAAAGACTATAATCTGGAGATAAAGTATCATCCAGGAAAGGCTAATGTTATAGCAGATGCATTGAGTGGCAAAACAGTGCAAATGGCAGCCCTGATGATTCATGAGTATAAGTTAATTGAGAACTTCAGAGATCTCAATTTATCAGATTAAGTTATGATTAAAAGCAGCAATGTTAGTCAGACAGAGAATGATCTAAGAGCAGTCATAGAAGAAGCTCAGATACAGGATAGACATACAAAGTCTATTAGAGATATGATTATAAAGGGAAAAACTCAAGAACATGACTTGTTATCAAGTGGGCTAGTCAGATACAAGAAGCGAATATATGTTCCACCACAAACAGAGTTGAAATGATAAATCCTAAAAAAGGCACGCAAGAGTAAATATACTCTGTATCCATGAGAACCTAAGATGTACCACAATTTGAAATCTACATATTGGTGGCCTGGCAAGAAAAAGGACGTGACAAGGTTCGTTGCTCGTTGTCTTACTTGTCAGAAAGTCAAAGCTAAACATCTACAACTTTCAGGGCTGCTACAAAACCCTGCAATTCCTGAGTGTAAATGGGAGAGCATCATTATGGATTTTGTTACAGGACTACCAAAAGTATGAAATTATGATGCAATATAGGTGATAGTAGATCGATTTACGAAGACAGCTTATTTTCTCCCAATCAGTATTCACTACTCTTCTGATAAATTTGCAGATACTATGTCAAGGAGATAATGTGTCTACATGGTATGATAAAGAACATCATATCTGACAGAGATTCTCGGTTCACTTCCAAATTTTGGAAGGTGGTACTGTTCGCAACAGTATGAACTTCGCAAGTGCACGGGTCGCGCCAAGTAATAAAGTGATAAGTAAAGTATCGTTCCCACAAGGATTTAGTTTAACAAATAAATTAACCAATAAACTTAGTGTGTTCAATAAAGTTGAGCCAACACATGTTGTTGGTTTGAGTAATGCAATTACAAAAATCTGTTCTAAAGAACTATGAAAACTGATTTTGTTTAAGTTCAAATAAGAATATAGGTCCAGGATTATTTATCCCCTTTTTATTTCAAGAAAACTTGATGTAGTTCCTCTCTTTAAGTAATTATAATGATAATATATGCTAGTCACAAGTTCAAGAATATTTGATTATGCTCTCTCAAGTTAGAACCAAATTAATACATTCAATTAATATGTGCAATCTCTTGCAACATTCAATTGGAAGTAAACATTAAATATTAACCTGCATTTAACAATGCTAACTTAGTGACTATATCTCTATGTCACTAATAATATATCCATTTACAAAGTAAATCTCAAGGCAAGCATTATTTTTACCAAGTTCTCTACCTACATTCTGCTCTTTGAAGCTAAAACAGAGTAAACAAGGCAATCTAAATGGTGGCCAAACATTCAGAAGCTTTAAGCACAGGATAAAATAAACATATATATCATTCATACAGAAAAGAGAGGAATATCCAAGTGTTAATCCATACAAAGGTTTAAAATAATCCTAGAGAAGAAGTTTAGCTACTCATTATCAAGAAACAGTCACAACATTTTAGAATCAATATAGCCATATCAATGAAAATGAGTAATGGAAGAGGGAAAATCAATAAAACCAAGGAAAATGAGATTTAATCTCTTCAAATCTTTAATATCTCCTTGATTCTCTATGATTTTATTTACTTCTAGGCTCTAGGTTGTGTTGCAGCTTCCTTCTAGGGTTGCCTCACGCAGCCTCTCGCTTGTTTGAACCCACATTATGGCTTTTATAGTTCCAAGATTTGAAAATGCGTGAAATAGCTAACAGAGTGGTTAGCCGCGGCCAAAGGATGTTGGCTACTGCCAACAAGGCCAAAATGTTTCTGTCAGTTAGTTGGTCATGGCCAAACAAATCTTGGCCACGGCTAAAGTTTCTGAAGAGCTTGGCCGCTGCCAAGGAAAATGCTTGGCCGCGGTCAAACTTCTAGGAGGAAGCTTTGAACTTTTTCTGCAGCCTTTTTTCACTTTTCCTTGCTTTTCATTTGGCACTAATACTTTCTTGATTTTTATTTGGCTTTCCTTCTTCTTGATGATTGCTTTCTTTAGCTTCTCATGTGGTGAATCAATCCTATTCAATATGAACAAACACGTAAAACCCAACCATTGAAACAAGACATGATTATTTATCCATGTTAAACAACACAATTCTGCTCTTTTTATATCAGTCATGTATCAAACACATTTCCTTTGCATTTACAACATTTATTTTTCATTAAACACCTAAAAGTGTGACAAATGCATTGGAAATGTGCCATTTTGATAGAAAAATCATGATGTCAGCACACCCCCAAACTTAAACTTTTGTTCGTCCTCGAGTAAAACTAATTTTAGGATGAATGAGCTAAATCAATTAATCCCTGATAAATTGCATATGCATGATGATTTCCTCATTAGATACTCAGGTTCTTATGCTTACTAAGATATACAACAAATTACAACGAAAAGCATGATTCACAATTTTAAAACATATTTCAACCAACTTTCGAAATGTGTGTGTGTGAAGAGTCAAGAGACCATTTTCCTGCAATTATCAAAATTAAAGCAACACTTCAATATGTATAAAACACCCTCACTATTGGATCTTTGAAGAGTCTCCATTCTCCTTTCCATCTACTAATGCATCGTTCCACACAATCTCAAAATCAATAGGACTTTATAAGCTTGTAATGTGGCCAGTGGTAAAGCTTGTTAAAAGAATGAGAAATAGATTATTCAAATTTCTTGAGATAATATGACTATACATGACTTCTTTCTTTGAATTATACATTATTTTCTTTCTAGAGGCCTAAACACTCCTCCAAACTTACATCGAATTAATTTCTTTGCACTCCAAATCTTATTAAATTTAACACTTTTTTTAGGCTCAAATAAGGTACAAATGGAATAATTGTCATAATTAAGCTTGAAAGTCTCAACCGCATTTTTAAAGAATGCCCAAATCATTTTTTTAAAAATATGCATAATCAATAATTTGCTTTAAGAAATTCAAATACAGGCTCCAAAATCTTTAACTGAGAGAAGAATATACACACCAATTTGCTACCTATCCTTTTAACAATTGCATTTGAATTGCATCCAACTCATGTGTGTGTGTTTTTATTTCAAAAATTGCTAGAAAAACATATTTGAAAATGAAAATCAAGCTTTCAAAAGTATATATGGTGTTTGTCTTGTAAGCAAAATATTTTGTTGCATCTCATTTCATCATTGGATCATATATTGATTAGCAAGGATAATTAATCATTCTAGTTCAACTTCTCAAACACAGAGGACGATAAGATCTGCATTCTCAACTTTTCAAAAAATCCATGTCAAAATGCATGTATAAAGATATAGCAGAATGTACTCATACACCCCCAAACTTAAATCAGATAGTGTCCCCACTATCAAAATAGAAAAAATTTAAGGGTGTACTTAGGTAAAATGAGTACACATAACACCTACACTGCAAACAAAGATAACAATTATACAGATCTACATAGGACAGAGATATACGTTATAGACAACAGAAACCAACACAAAGATTCCAGAAGCAGAGAAAATTCATTGAAGAATGACTGTATGAGCTAACATGCTGGATCAACGAAACATCGTGATTCAAACATAGCTCACAATCTGAAAGCTACACAAATCCATACTCCACAATTCCATAAATAACTAACAATAAAACAAAACAGAAACTAAGAAAGAAACAAAGTACTCAGACATGAACATCGTTGTCTATTCGGCACCCTCAGCAGGTGGAACAGTAGGAGGAGCATGGTCCTCATCATCCTTTACCCCCGGTCCAGCTCTACGAGCTTGCTGAGCTAGAAAATCCTCAATACGACCCAATCTGTCCCCATAATCATGCAGCATAGTGAGACACTAAACAATGTTCCCGTCCATGCGTTGTATCATATCAAAGATCTGCTGCATGGATATCGGCTGCTGAAAAGAGGATGCCTTACCATGATCAGTCAGCTCAACTGGAACATCTATTGGAGGCTTGTCTGAATCTGTATCATGTGTATCGGATGGTACTCCAGGCTTGATGCTCTTGTACTCAAATTTCTAAAGGGGTCAAATGATAACATCAGTAGGATTCGCTGCAACCCCCTAGTAGTGCAGAACTCAGAGATAAGATGCGGGAGCATAAGACCGCAAGAATGATAATGTATATGGTCTCTCATCACAGTGTAAATCAGATTGGCTACATGACTGGTTCCTTCTTCATCAAAAGGTATACATAAAGAGCTTGTTCTCAAGTGAGGCAGTTACGATTAGAAGAGGGCCAGAAGTAATCCTTCCTAAAATGTAACCAAATACGAGCTTGCACTGAGAGGCAAGTATGCTACAGATATTTCAAGAGTTTATTTAGATGGTAGGTTTGGATGACCAGATCATAAAAAGGGTAACAGGCTACAAGAGGAAATTCTCGCTCTTGTACAAAAGGACGCATGTCAATCTTCTTCCTAGTGTCAGAAACAGCTTTGGAACTGGTCTTTTCAGCGACCCTTTTTACAGGCATAATGGCTAACGAAAATAAAGAGAACAAGAAACCATAAATTCAGAACTGACCACAAGACTCAAAAACACAAAAATAAAAATAAATAAAATAAAATTGAGAGGAAAGAAAGTTAGCCAAGCCTTAACTAGTACCACAAGCTAGTCAAATATTCCAACCTATACTTAACCTCACTGCCTGCTAAAATGACAGAGTGAATTCATTGAACCAGGAGCAACATGAATCAAGCATATAGAATAGAGATCATTTCAATGTGTAAGCAAATGGAAACCCAATGAAGACACATTCATGTGAAACAGAATATCAACCATAAACCCCATGTGAATGAGGAAATTGCAGAACTAGCGTTTCCACGTAGCTTAAAAATCAAATTTCAACAATTTCAGTCTCTCAAAACCACAATGACAGATTCCTAGTTGTCCCTCGCAGCGTTATGCAATAGAGTTACCCCTACATGCTATAATCCTTTTGTCCCTCACTACTGCAATGACGAAGGATGCTGGAGAGATTGTTACAGCAGGGGAAAAAGAAGAGGGATTTGAGGTAAAGGGTGATGGAAAGAGGAAGAGAAATCAAGGGGAAAGAGGGATTTACGGCTGCAATCAAGGATTTGGAGTAAGAAGGGTTTGAATTTCGGAGACCACGAGTGAGAGAGGAAGAGAGTAAAAGGGGAAAAAAATTAGGGCTTCAAATTTTTAAATGCTGATATCACGGTTTAGCCGCGGCCAAAATCTTTTAGAAGATTATTGGCTGCGTTGTGTCAAAAATCAGATTTTAGCCACTAAAATGCACATACACAGACTCCAGTTACCAATTTCCGCAGCTAGTTAACATATCAAATATCCCAGAACTCAATCAAAGATCATCTAAATATCATCTTGAATTCATACAGGCATGGCATTAAGCATTTGAACATGATTGAAAGTCAGCGATAACTTCCCTGGACATAGCTTTCACAATGAATATGCTCTCACTCCCTTCTTGTAATGCATGTTCCTTTTCAATCCTTGTGTGGTTACCTTTCACCTGCAAAGAAAACCAGACCAAACATAACTCTACTAAAACATAAAAGTCTATTAAACTAAAGAGAATAAGTTTAGAACTTGGGTTGCCTCCCAAAGAGCGCTTAATTTATAGTCTTTAGCTTGACTCTTCTGTTTGATCAGGCATCAGCTACTAAGGAAATGAAGGATATCAATCGATCCACATCTCCTCCCCAAAAATGCTTTACTCTTTGACCGTTTACTTTGAATTTTTCTCCTTGGTCATTCTCGAGTTCTACTATACTAAAGTTTAACCCCTGGGCCACTGTAAATGGACTTAACCATCTAGATTTTAACTTCCTTGGAAACAACCTCAGCTTGGAGTTATATAAGAGCACTTTCTGACCTGGCAAGAATGTCTTAGGCACAAGCTTGCTGTCATGATTCTTTTTGGTCCGCACCTTGTAAAATTTTGCATTCTCATAACCATCAAGGCGGAATTCATCAAGCTTATTGATCTGAAGTAGCCTTTTTTCCTTCACAGCTTGAGGATCAAAATTCAACTTCTTGATGGCCTAATAAGTACCATGCTCCAGTTTGACAGGTAAGTGACAAGCTTTTCCAAGCACCAAACGATATGGTGACATACCAATCGGCATTTTGTAAGCAGTTCGGTAAGCTCATAAAGCCACATCCAGCTTGGAAGACCAATCCTTTCTTGTAGTATTAATCATCTTTTCAATGATGTTTTTGATATCCCGATTTGAGATTTTAGCTTAGCCATTAGTCTGAGGGTGGTATGGTAGTGCCACCTTGTGCTTAACACCATACTTCTTCATCAAAGTTTGGAATTGATGATTATAGAAGTGTGAACCACCATCACTGAATATTTCTCTTGGGTTCCAAATCTGGTGAAAATTTGTTTTCTCAAGAATTTTAACATCGATTTCGCATCATTAGTTGTACAAGTGGTAACCTCAACCTATTTGGAGACATAATCGACTCTAACCAAGATGTACTCATTATTAAATGATTTAGGGAATAGTCCCATGAAATCAATCCCCCATACCTCGAATAGCTCAACCTCAAGCATGTTGTTCAAAGGCATCTCATTTCTTCTGGAGATATTCCCCACTCACTGGCACCGATCACACTGCAATACAAAAGCATATGTATCCTTGAAGAGAGAGGGCTAATAAAACCAACATTGAAGTACCTTTGCTGCAGTTTTGACTCCGCTGAAGTGACCCCCATAGTCAGAGGAGTGGTAGCTCTGTAAAATGATTTCTTGTTCATCTTCTCGTATACATCTTCTAATCAGTTGATCAAAGCACCTTCTAAATAAGTAGGGTTCATCCTAAAAATATCTTGTTACATCATGCAAGAACTTTTCTTTTGGTAAAAATTAAGGTCAGGGGGTCAAACTCCACAAATGAGGTAGTTCACAAAATCTGCATACCATGGTATGGTTGAACTTGTTATCGCAAAGAGCTGTTCGTCTGGAAATGATACTCAGATTATGTCAGATTCTTCAAATTCAAGCTTAGTATTTAACCATGAGAGATGGTTAGCAACTTGATTTTCAGTACCTTTTATATCTATGATATTCAAATCAAATTCCTAGAGTAGCAGCACCCATCGAATTAACCGTGCCTTCTACTCCTTCTTTATGAGTAGATACTTTAGAGCCGAATGGTCTGTATATATGATAACCTTAGTTCCTATGATATAAGGCCTAAATTTTTCATAAGCATATACCACAGCTAGCAACTATTTTTCTGTGGTAGTTAGTTCAGCTGGGCCCCATCAAGAGTCTTGCTAGCATAATAAATGGGGTGAAAAACCTTGTCTGCCTTCTAACCAAGTACAGCCCCTACAGCATAATCACTAGCATCTGCCATGATAATAAATGGTAAACTCCAATCGGGAGCAACCAATATAGGAGCTGATATCAGACATTTCTTTAACTCATTAAAAGCTTACAGATACTCACCATTAAATTTAAACTCCACTTCCTTTTCTAACAACTTAGAAAGTGGCTTGGCAATCTTAGAGAAATATTTAATAAATCTCCTATAAAACCCAACATGACCAAGTAAACTTCTAATCCCTTTTCACATTAACAGGTGGAGGTAGCTGTTCAATAACAACAATTTTTGCTCTGTCTACCTCCAAACCCTGTTTTGAAATGCGGTGACTGAGCACAATACCTTCTTTAACCATAAAATGACATTTTTCCTAATTCAGAATCAAATTGGTTTCTTCACACCTTGCAAGTGCATGCTTCAAATTATCCAAGCAAGAATCAAATGAGGATCCAAAAAGAGAAAAATCATCTATAAAGACTTCAATGGTTTTTTCAATCATATCAACAAAACTAGACATCATACAACGTTGGAATATAGCAAGAGCGTTGCAGAGCCTAAACGGCATTCTCTTGAAGGCAAAAGTACCACAAGGACAAGTAAAAGTAGTTTTCTCCTGATCTTCTAGAGCTATAGCGATTTGATTGTACCCAGAATAACCATCCAGAAAATAGAAGAATTCTTGCCCTGCTAATTTGTCCAGCATTTGATCAATAAAAGGCAATAGAAAATGATCTTTCCTTGTGGCAGAATTTAACTTCTAGTAGTCCATACACACCCGCTATCCTGTCACCATGCGAGTAGAGACTAGCTCATTTTGAGTGTTAGCCACTACAATCATGCCTCCCTTTTTAGAAACACATTGGACTGGGCTCACCCAGGAGCTATTAAATATGGGGTATACAATACCAGCTGAGAGCCATTTGAGAATTTCTTTTTTACCACTTCTTTCATCACGGGATTCAGCCGCCTCTGATGTTTGATGGAGGTTTTATGATCATCCTCCAATAGAATCTTATACATACAGATAAAGGACTAATTCCCTTGATGTCAGCTATAGTCCAACCTATGGCTCGTTTATGCTCCCTCAACACTCTTAGTAATAAATCTTCTTGTAGATCAGATAGATTAGATGAAATGATTACTGGTAGAGTGTTGGAACTCCCTAGATAAGCATATTTGAGATGAGATGGAAATGGCTTTAATTCCAGGACTGGAGGCATTTCAATTAAAGGTTTTAGTGGAGTACTCAAGGCATCAGATACCTCAAGTGGTTCAACATTTCTTGGTCAAGAATGAGGAAAGAACTCCATACTAAACAACTCTACAATAACATCTTCCTCGAATTCTTCAATGCTTCTCTCCCCAATCAGAAATGCTTCTAACAAATCTTTAGTTATAGAGGTAGGATATATGTGAGCATCAGCTGAATCTAATATGTCGATGAATGAGCATTGAGCTGAATTATCATGAAATTTCAAGGCTTTGAGCATATTGAACACTACTTTTTCATCATCAACTCTTAAAGTGATTTCTCCCTTCTCCACATCAATGAGAGTTCTAGCATTTGCTAAGAATGGGTGACCAAGGATAAGAGGAATTTTCAATCAACTTCACAATCGAGGACAACAAAATCTGCAGGAAAGATAAACTTGTCCACTTTAACTAGGACATCCTCTATGATTCCCCTTGCCTTTAAAATGTTGCGATCTACAAAGAGGAGAGTCACTGTGGTAGGTCTTGGTTCTCCCCAACCCAACTGATTAAAGATAACAAGAGGCATTATATTAATGCTAGCACCCAAGTCACAGAGAGCTTTGCCATTAAAATTATTCCCTATGTTACAAGGAATATATAAACTTCCTGGGTCTTTGAGCTTCGCGGGCAACTTCCTTTAGATGACTGCACTGCATTCTTCAGTTAATGCAATAGTCTCAAACTCATTGAAACGCCTCTTTTTTGATAAGACATCTTTCAAGAATTTAGAATACTTGGGCATGCTCTCCAAAGCTTCAGCAAATGGAATGTTAATATGAATTTGTTTGAACATGTTTACAAACTTCTTAAATTGAGCATCTTCCTCTTTCTTTTTGAATCTTTGAGGAAAGGGCAATGGTGGCATAACAGCAGATGTATTTGGTTTCTTCATGTCATTTTGCTTTTACTCTACCTGCTTATCCTTGTAATTTCCATCATTGCTCATTTCAGCCTGCGTTCTTTTCTCACTTTCATCCTTCTTCACTGTATTTTCTAATTCTGCAATTTCATCATCAATCTCTCCAGCTATTTCAAAATTATTTGTCTTTGACTAAGCTTGCTGGAACTAGCTTCCCCAGGAAGCACTTTACCACTTCTTAAGTTAATGGCATTACATTCTTCTTTCCCAACTTGTTTAGTATTTGGAATGGTATCACTGGGAAGACTGCTTTGTGAAATTTCATTCATTTGGGATGCTAATTTCCCCACTTGCACTTCAAGATTTTTAATGGCTGTTTCATGTAGAGAAAAAGTAGCTTTGTTTTCAGCCCTTGAAGATTCTACCTGGGATAAAATCTGATTTAACATCTTCTCTGTTTTAGACTCTTCTTCTTTTACAGGGGGTTGCCTTGAATATGCTTGAAAACCAGGTGGAGGCATAGGCTTAGCACCAAATGTGTGCTCATGTTGCTGATTTAAAGTATTGCCTTGACTCCAAGAGAAATTTGGATGAGATCTCCAGGTACGACTATAAGTTTATGAGTAAGGATTTCCCTGTAATTGTTGGAATCTTCCCATGTAGTTGACAGATTCAGTGGTCATATATAAAGGACAATGATCGAGCATATGCATTTCATTGCATTGGTCATAAATAATGGGAGTGGTATGAATAGAATACACACCCTGGGAATTATTTTTCTGTATTTGAGACTCCAGTACATCAAAGCGCTTGTTCAAAGCAGACAATATAGTTGCAACTTGGGAAGATGAGTCCTCTTTTATGTTAGGCACTGGTTGAGCAGTCCTTTTATCGTTGACCTGAGTATTGTTTGCAGATAATTGATCCAAGAGACGGATCACTTCATTAATAGGAACATTACGATAGTCTCCGTTGGTCATATAGTTGACCATTGCCTTAGATTGAGGATTAAGGCGTGTACAGAAGATTTGAACCACAACCCATTTATCTACTCCAAGGCTTAGGCATTGCTTCATTAACATTTTGTATCTTTCCCATGCTGCATATAGATGCTCATTTGGTTGTTGTCTAAAACTCAGAAATTCTTCTCTAGCCTCCATAGATTTGTCATCGGAAAAGAATCAAGCTCTGAATTTAGTTTCTAGATCATTCCAAGAACTAATGGATCCCACAGGGAGATTGTTGAACCATTCCCTAGTCTTCCCTTGTAGAGAAAGGGGAAATAGCCGAAGTCTCAGGACATCTTGCGAAACTCCATTCTGTTTAAAAGAATTACACACCTCTAGGAAATACATCAAATGCTTGTTGGCATATTCATTGTAGAGACCATGGAACATCCCATGCATTTGAAACATTGTTATCATCACTAGCTTAATTTCAAAGGTATGTGCTTGCATTTCTGTCGTCTGAATGCAAGATTGAGTTCCTTGCAGGTTATGGCTGGCAAAGTCATTAATGGTAGCTCTATCATATTCATCATCCACCATGGTTTCAGTTTCAGTTTCAACTGCAGCTTCTTCTTCAACTTCTGGTGTATTTTCAATAAGAAGGACTCCGTCAAGTACCACCACCAAGTCGTCTGGTTCAATAGCTTGCATATACCTGAATGATACCTATACGAGGAACAAGCAATGCACGTATCAATTCAACACAAAAATGATTCAGAAAAAGGAACAAGTAACAAATAATTTCCTATCTAAATGCTCAAGCAAAATTTACTAACACAAGTTCAAGGTCAATAAAAATTTGTTAATTTAGATCCCTGGCAAAGACACCAAAAACTTGTTCACAACAATATGAACTTCGCAAGTGCACGGGTCGCGCCAAGTAATAAAGTGATAAGTAAAATATTGTTCCCACAAGGATTTAGTTTAACAAATAAATTAACCAATAAACTTAGTGTGTTCAATAAAGTTGAGCCAACACATGTTGTTGGTTTGAGTAATGCAATTACAAAAATATGCTCTAAAGAACTATGAAAACTGTTTAAGTTCAAATGAGAATATAGGTCCAGGATTATTTATCCCCTTTGTATTTCAAGAAAATTTGATGTAGTTCCTCTCTTTAAGTAATTATAATGATAATATATGATAGTCACAAGTTCGAGAATATTTGATTAAGCTCTCTCAAGTCAAAACCAAATTAATACATTCAATTAATATGTGCAATCTCTTGCAACATTCAATTGGAAGTAAACATTAAATATCAACCTGCATTTAACAATGCTAACTTAGTGACTACATCTCTATGTCACTAATAATCTATCCATTTACAAAGTAAATCTCAAGCCAAGCATTATTTTTACCAAGTTCTCTACCCACATTCTGCTCTCTGAAGCTAAAACAGAGTAAACAAGGCAATCTAAATGGTGGCCAAACATTCAAAAGCTTTAAGCACAGGATAAAATCAACATATATATCATTCATATAGAAAAGAGAGGAATATCCAAGTGTTAATCCATACAAAGGTTGAAAATAATCCTAGAGAAGAAGTTTAGCTACTCATTATCAAGAAACAGTCACAACATTTCAGAATCAATATAGCCATATCAGTGAAAATGAGTAAGGGAAGAGGGAAAATCAATAAAACCAAGGAAAATGAGCTTTAATCTCTTCAAATCTTCAATATCTCCTTGATTCTCTATGATTTTCTTGACTTCTAGGCTCTGGGTTGTGTTGCAGCTGCCTTCTAGGGTTGCCTCGCGTAGCCTCTCCCATGTCTGAACCCACATTGTGGCTTTTATAGTTCCAAGATCCGAAAACGCGTGAAACAGCTAATAGAGTGGTTGGTCGCGGCTAAAGGATGTTGGCCACGGCCAAAATATTTCTGTCAGTTAGTTGGCTGCGGCCAAACAAATCTTGGCCGCGGCTAAAGATTTCTGAAGAGCTTGGCTACAGCCAAACTTTTGTGAGGAAGCTTTGCACTTTTTCTGCACCTTTTTCACTTTTCCTTGCTTTTCCTTGGGCACTAATACATTCTTGATTTTCATTTTGCTTTCCTTCTTCTTGATAATTTCTTTCTTTAGCTTCTCATGTGGTGAATTAATCCTATTCAACATGAACAAACACATAAAACCCAACCATTGAAACAAGACATGATTATTTATCCATGTTAAACAATACAATTCTAATCTTTTTATATCAGTCATGCATCAAACACATTTCCCTTGCATTTACAACATTTATTTGTTCATTAAATACTTGAAAGTGTGACAAATGTATTGGAAATGTGCCCTTTTGACAGGAAAATCATGATGTCAACAGGTACATGAGGCTTTGGGTACCAAGCTCTAATTCAGTATAGCCTATCATCCTCTAACATATAGGTAAACTAAGAGAACAATCCAGACACTAGAAGATATGCTTAGAGTGTGCATGATTGATTTCAAAGGTAGTTGGGAGAAATTCCTTTCTTTGGCGGAATTCGTATACAACTACTACTACTATTCAAGCATTCAAATGGCTCCCTATGAAGTATTGTATGGAAGGAAGTGCCAATCACCCTTATGCTGGACAGAACTATCTGAGAGGTAGATGTACAGGCCAGACGTAGTTGATTAAAAGATGGAGCAGATAAAGCTAATCAAGCAGAGATTACTAATTGCACAAAGTCGACAGAAGAGCTATGCCGACAAGAGGCGAAAAACCTCTTAAGTTTGAAGTTGGAGATCACGTACTCATGAAGGTTTCACCTATTACTGGCATTGGTAGAGCAATAAAGGTGAAGAAGTTGAGCCCTAATTACATTTGTTCTTTTAAGATCTTATTAAAGATTAGGCTAGTAGCGTACCAAATAGCTTTGCCCCTAAGTTTGAGTAGACTACATAATGTTTTCCACATCTCCCAGCTTAAAAAAAATATCAACCCGATCTAGAACATGTGATTGAATATAAGGAGATAGACGTGCGATGATCTTACGTATGAGGTAACACTTGATCTAGTCATTGATCAGCAGAAAAAACAACTTATACACAAAAGTATTCCATTCATTAAAGAGGTATGGAAAGGGTTATCTCCTAGAGAAGCAACCTGGGAAATTGAAGAAGACATGAAGAAGCGTTACCCAGAATTTATGTCTTTATATATGTAACAAATTTTGAGGGCGAAATTTATTTTACAGGGGGAGAATTGTAACATCCCAAAAATTTAATGCAAGGATTAACTTATGAAAACTAGATAATAAGCCAAATTATGGAACCAACGAAATTTAAGGAAACTTAAATTAGACAAAGGGAAAAATTAAAGCCTAGTGTGTGTAATTAATAGGATAAAAATATACCTATATGTATACATAAAAACCAATCGACACACACACCCATACTTGGCAACCCACGTACAACTCTATCTTTAAAATAATTTCCCTCTATTATTAGATAACACATGTACCACACACACACTCACACATATATCCACCTTTAGAAAATCAACCACGTACTCCTCATCTATTCTTCTTATTCGGACAACACACACACACATTCATTAAATACAATCTTATCAAACTCCTCCAACTCTCATTTACGTTTAGTTGCAAAAAGAGAGAGAAAGAGAGAGTTGAATCGGAGGAAAGAAGAAGAAGCTTCAAATCCTACATGCAAGCCTATAATCTAATATAGGTGAGTTTCCTTCACATATTTCTAATAATTTCCATGAGATTAGAGGTTGTTTTCTGCTGGTTTGGCTGCTGGAATTAAGAAAATTCGCTGTAAAGTTGTTGTCACATAAACCAGTAGTTGTGTGTCCATTTTATGTGGGATTTTTGATCTCTTTGCTTCTATAATCACATCTCCAAACACAAGAAACATGTTTAAGAGTATGTAGATTCAAAATATTTGATATTAGAGTGAAAAACCATGGTTGCATGTGAGTTTTATCAACTCTATTTTGTTCGCCGGAAAAAAGAGTTTCTGTCGAAAACTTACAGAAGCTCAAACGGAGGCTACAGATGGATTTTTCACCTGATTATTTTCCCTATATAAATTTTATGATGTTTAGTATGATATAGAATCAAGAAGAGCACAATTTAGAGTCAAAATGAGTGAGTTATTGAGTTTTAAACTTAGACTGTCAAAAACTGACGTTTTGGGAAATAGTCCATTTCGTGTTGAGCTTTGACCAAACTAATCATATCCAATATTCATGAAATTTTACAAGGAGATAGTATACATCTCAATATTTGTAATGAGTTATGAAATACATCATTTGGATATCTGTAGAGGGCGTTATGATTTTCAAAAGTTGGGCTTAGAAACAAGTACAATCCTGGAAGTCCAAATTCTGGCAGTTGGTTTCATGATATTTTTTAGCAATGAAATCTTATCCAATGACTATGAAACTTTCCATAATGAAATTAAATATTCTAAGATTTAATGTGATACATAATTTGTGTTATTTGGATCAATATATTGAGAGATATAAATTTTTGAAGTTAGCTGCTGTCAGAATATGTTTATGGGAGTCAGATTGTATTTCACGTGATTTTGGAAAATCAAAACTTAACCAACAATTATGAAACTTTTCAGATATAAATAATACATTCAAAGCTTTAATTGGATATATGGATCATAATTTTTGGACAAGTACATTAGGAGATATGGATTTTCAAAGTTGTGCTCTGTTTCTGGAGAGTAATCTGGAACAGTGGCATTTTGGAAAATTCTGGGGAAAATATGGTAAAACTAAGCAGATTTTGATATTTTTCTATGAAAATAGACTTCAAGATATTCATTTAGGTTTTATACCCATTCAATTTGGAATTTTATAGAATTAGTTATGAATTTTCAAAGTTGACTGTAAAATCTGCCAATTTTCTGAAAAAATAGAAAAATTGCACTATGCAAAATTATACAATGTAGAAGCCGCTGAAACTGAGATAACCTTCAGAATATGATTAAAAGCAATAGTAATACAAGTAATAACTAATTACTTATTAATTTAAATTTATAGGAATTGGTAATACCCCAAGCCGGAGAAAAAGTTTTGGATAAGCAGTTGAATCAAAAAAGGACCCAGGTAGTAACTCTTTCTTTTAAACACTATGTAATTATTTATATGTTGTGTATGCTATTTTCTGTAATATGACAGTGCCCGGGGCACAACACGCGAATAAGCCAGGGTCTAAACATATCGTTTGACCATGGACACGAGTTAAGCCGAGGTTGCAAACAGTTGTTTGGCCTTGGACAGTATGCATACAACACGAGTTAGCATTTTACATATCATGGCGCATTGCATATTTATTTATCACATTTTATATGACTGCTTGTATATTACTAGTGAGATTCATTCAAATCTCACCCTTTTTCAACATATAAAATATTCCAGCAGAAGATAGTAGCTAGCTCTAAGGGAAAAACTGTAATTACGGTGACTGAGGTCCGGTTCAAGTAAGACTACAGCTAGTTATCTTTAGTTTCAAAATTTATTTCTTTTGGACTCTGTATATATTTTTCAAATCCTATGGGATTTCTTGTAATGTAAACAAGCGCTTATTATTAGTATATTTCTGCTATTTTTGTATGCCTATGAACTATGTGTTTAATACTCTATGAATATTGAATTGTTAAGGGGTTTGACATGCCAAATCTCTTGTACGCCTCCGAAGAAACATCTAGAAAAATTAAATGAGGAGGGAGAGTTTGATGAGAAAAGGTGAAGAGAGAAGTGGGAGGTGATGGAACGAGAGGGAAGGGAGAAAAAAAAGTGAACGCAAATCTTTAGAATAAAATAAGTGTACACACACATGCCAACTAGAAGAATAGTGAGATCTGTAATGTTAAAAAGGGATGGATGTTAGCTTTGGTTAATAGGAGTGTCACATTTGCTACCTCTTAAAATGATTATGTTTGATCATAAAGAAAATTTTCATTCCTAAATTTGCACCTTTTGCTTATTAATAATTTTGCTTAGATTAAAAAATTGGGTAAGTTAGTCATTTTTAAAAAAATATGTTCCCTGAAAACCCATTATAATTATTTATATGGAATACTATTGTCTTGATGAATACCCTTAATATATATAATCAACAAAGAGTTTAGAAAAAAAAAATTATAACTTTTGAAAACAAAACAGACTGAGATCTTACATTTCCAACCGTAACAAACTCCTCTATTTAATTCTTATACCGAATTTGAGGGAATAATATCTTTTTTGACCATTTGACTTTGTATCTCTAGGCTCCATGATAGTCTTCATATCAGCTCTGGAAATACAAACAATGTTGTATTTAAGGTGAAAATGTTTACCTTTAATATTGTTAACTACTGGACCTTAAACCTAACTAAAAGCACAAGAGAAAGCATATAATAAATACATTGCTGAATAAAATTAAAGCAAACATCCTAACATCTTGAAGTAGGAACAGCACAAAGGCTAAGTTATAATCCAACATCTTCCGCAATGGCAGATTTCGAAGTTAGAGAAATCTTATCAGCCTTCCCTCATTAAATTTCGACAAGATATAGGTTGAGTCAATCCGATAAAAAGCCTTTATTTTGTAAGAACAAGAGACACGTATGGGTGGAGGAACTGGAAGAAAATCAAGAATGTGTAAAAAATGACGGTGAGTTGCCGATAATAAGAACAAAATGATAAACGATGGAAAGATTAGGGACCAAATTTTAAGCAAATATTTCAACATACAAACATAACCCAAGTTTGAACATCTAACCTCCCTTTCAAAAAAGGGGTTTGTGCACTAGACCTAAGGATTTTTTATTAATAATCTCCCTAATTAAAAATTTAAGAGACGAAATAGATTGAGATCTTATATTTAAAACTAAAACAAACCCTTCATTTGCCTCCTACATTTTTTAACCTGAAAAGCATGGTCTTCCCTGTATAGACTTGTTTAATCATTAATAAAGCCTAAAACAAACAAAAACAAAATGAAAAATCATATACTAAAATCACATGAGAAGGTTGAGGTTTGCATTGATGTACATCCACCTCCTTACAAACAAATGATTAAGAGTATCCTACGATCAACAATATCAAAAAAAAAAAAGCACTAAACAAATATCACAAAAAACAAAGAATATAAAGCAACTCAATTTCCGTTAACTATAATACAAGGTGATTAAGACCGAAGGCACCGAGCTCAACGTGCCCATGAGACAGAATCAATTTCATCCCTCGCTGCTTTGTATAGTTCAAGCCTTTTGGCACATTGCATTCTTCTCTCTATTAATGAAGGGTCTTCGTCTAACAATTGTCATAGTTGCTTACCCTGAAAAAATAAAACAGAATATAACACTACAAAAAAAGGTTAATTTCCGACGGAATTTGAGACGGAAAAAAATTCCGTCGCAAAAGTCATCCAAAAACCATCGAAAATTCCGTCGCAAATCAGAATTTCTAACGAAATTTGCGATGGAAATTTTCCATAGAAAAATTCAGTCGAAAATGCAGTCGCAAATCAGATTTTCTGACGGAATTTGTGACGGAAATTTCCCACAGAAAAATTCCGTCGGAAATCAAAATTTCCGACGGAATTTGTAATGAAAATTTTTCGTCGGAAATTTCCGTCTCAAATTCGGAAAATTTCCGTCACAAATTCCGTTGGAAATTCCATTAGAAATAAGTATTAATTAATTTTTTTAATTTTTTATTATGATTTATTTAATTAATGATTAATCTATTTATTATGTATTAATTCTCATCTTCCCTACATTTCTTCTTCTTACTAATTTTCAAGTTTATGACTTTCTTGAGAAATCTTTATTTGGTTGGTAGGAAAAGCGGAAATAAAAAAGGTTTATGCTAACCAACGTTTTTGAGAAATGATCAGTTCTTGAAGTTGCATTGCAGATTTTAAAATCTATCAATGAGCTTTTAAGAGAGTTTCAAAAATCTGACTTGATAATTCTTGAAGCTAGATTGTATATCTACAAGTGAGCTTCACCGTTTTAATCCTTATACCTAATTTTTCTTAATCTTTTTGATTGAGAGCATAAAATGATATAATCAGCACATCTGAAAAAGAGAAAGAGAGGGAATTCACATTTATTAAGAGTTTAAATTTTAATTATTATGAGAATCGTATGGAAAATGGAATTCGTATCATATACAATGCATTTTGTACCAAAATATTCAAATGATTGAGTTTTAAAAAAATTCTATCAATACTTAATTTTTTATTTTTAGCATCTTAGAAAAAAAATCAATTAGTATTCTACAATTTAAAATAGATCCCATTGAAATTTGTAAGCGTATTAACTTCATTAATAATTAAGAGATCAAAATAAAAACTTACGTAAAATTAGAAAGATTAAGTAGATTTTCTTTTTTTAAAATAAGACTAACATATAACCATTACTGTTAGAATAACCAAATATTAATTAGTTGTGTGGTATGAATTGAGTCTGGGAGAATCATAACAAGCTTTAAATGGGAATTTCGTCGCAAAGCCTAACGTAACGTTTTTGGCCAAATATTATTGCTTTATGATTTTATGCCTCTATATATCAACAATAATATATGTTAAATCAAATGAATTTTTTTTTCTAAGAGAATAATCAAAAACTAATTCAAGCATGCTATGCCATGATAGTATTATTGAAATAAAACTCATTTTTACCAATATTAGCTTAAAGTAGAATGATTTTTCTTAACACATAAATGTGATTTTTTTAGAAAATAATTTAGTTAATATTTCAATTTTTAAGTTTTTTATTATTTAATATGAATTAGTAATATTAATTAATATTTTTTGATAAGAAGTGTGTAAATTTCATATACTTCTATGGATATTTTAGAAAAAAGATGCAAAATGCACTTAAAATTCTGTCGGAAATATGTGTTAATTAATTTTTTATTATGATTTATTTAATTAATGATTAATCTAATTATTATATATTAATTATATTATAATTTAAAATTTAAATTATTATTAAATTATAATATAATTTTTGGCAAAAAAACTATTCAATTATAATATAAATAAAAAAATTATTAATTCATATTTATTATTGAAATTAATATATATATATATATATATATATATATATTATATACAAATAAAAATTTTATAAATACAATAAAAAAATATAATAAAATGAATAAAAAAAGATATTAATAATAAAAATTTAGATATAATATTTACGTAACAAAAATAAGGAAATTACACAGGTTCTTCCTAGCTCAACTAGCAAAGACACTGGCACACGCTTGAGAGGTCATGGCTTCGAATCTCAACTTGGTCACAAAATGCAACCAATTTATGCTATCGACACGTAGCACAGGATGGAGGGTGACATGTGGTAGTTGACCAGGACATGCAGCAGTTGACCAGGACATAAGTGGTCGAAGCGTGAGGTGGCGGTGGTTGGCGATGGCGGTGGCCGACATGGTGGCTGCCGGCCGAAGGTTTCTGTTGAAAAATGGCGTAGGGAAATTTGCCACAGAATTTGCGACAGAAAACATTCTGTCTCAAATTGTGAGGGAATTTGTGACGGAACAAATTCCGTCACAATTTGCCACGGAATTTCCGTGGAAAATTCCCTCACAATTTGAGACGAAAATTCGTATTTCGTCGCAAATCAATTTGCAACGGCACTTTTTGTGACGGAATTTTTTCTGTCGGAAATTCCGTCGCAAAACTGTTTGTGACTGAATTCCGTCGCAAAAAACCTTTGTTCCGTCGCAAATTCCGTCAAAAATTACATTTTTTTTTGTAGTGTAAACAGGAATGAACATGGTGAGCTGACACATATATGTTTGTAATTACATTTCACTATCTAAACTAGAAAATGTCTGAAGTATACCTCTAATCTTCTTAATTTCACTTAACCTAAATAGGATCCATAATGCAGTTATTCATTTTTTTTCCTTTTTAGATGTGATCATGTTCTCCTTCAGGTGCAGATTTTATAACTTCACAGAAATTGATTAGCCTCACAATTTACTAACTTTCCAAGAATTAATTTGGTTTGGTTTGCCATTCAGGAAAAATAAAAACCAAAAACATATATCTCAGCTTGATTACACTTAGCCAGATGTCTCAAATCCAGTTGGATCATATCTATGAAATGCCCTAAATAATTGACACACAGTCAACTAATATAGTGCACAGAAGACAATAAAGGAAATGTCAGTGTCATACTTTGACACTTCATTGGGTTATAAAATTTCATTAGTTAAAACAAAAATGATAAATTAAAATTTGCGAGGGCAACTGGAAACAAGGTAGTCAGGGGTTTCCCAAGAATCAATATATTTTTCATTTTTGTTACCATGAATCAATATATCTAAATAGTGATTTCTGCTCTTGCTCAACGTAGTCAACCGTTATTAGAAATTCCCCACCAATCCAGCTTTGTATCTTAGCTTCTAATAACGTTAAACCGCACACGAAATTGACAGATAGGTAAATAAGCAGATGAGAGAGAGAAAGTACCTCTTTCTTCCCTATTTGTATGTAGAAATGGTTTAGCAGGGAATGTTTTGCTTCTCTGACCTGTCAATAAACAACGGCCTTCAGAATGGTGTTCCTGAGGGTATCTGCCACCAAACCTATGTAGGATGACACGTTTGATGCAATCCTCCTGAAGTGGCCTTCTGAATAACGATCCACAGTTGATGCAGCAGCAGCAGTATTGACATTTCCAGTTTTCTCAATTTCTTGTGGAAGTTTCCGGAAGAAATCCACAGTCAGGTAAGAAGCTTCCATGTCAACAAGCCGAATAGTACACTTCTTACTCTCTTCACAGAATCTTTCTAAAGCCTCATTTGCAGCTGTACCTGTTTCAGCTTTAAGAGATGGAAAATGCTTAAGTTCCTGTTTAGATTATCACAAGTATTAGTATTATTATGGACTGTTCTAGCTTCGTAAGAAAAATAATAACTGTGCCTTTGGTTCTAAATATAGGACCTACTAGACGTAATAAAAAACATCCCTAATATTTACCTGAGTTTCAGCTATTGATTTTCTCACAAGTTCTTTCAGGACAAAGTGAACTTGCATCAAAAACATTATTCAGTCTTTTATTAATTGGAAAGAAACAAAAGTTACAACCAGGAGTCCAAGACTACTTACAGCGTCAACTGAAGCTTCAGCAGGGCCTCTAAAGTAATTGAGAGACCCCTCAATCAAGTGCCGATAACCTTGCTCTGGGGAAATTAAATGAGGCTGATAACCATCAGCCTCTGATACCACTCTCCTTACATTCTGAATAGAAAGATGCCAGTCAAATGGGAGTTTCCGTAGAGTAGCAGGCAGCTGATTATCGAAGACATTATATATCCTATCTCCTCTTGCTCGCCTAAGATGGTTAAAAGGAGAAGATACATTCAGTAACCAATGTCCAATGAGACTGATAGGCTGATTTGTTAGTAATAACTAATTGACTTCTAAACAATCATTTCAGAATGATTTAGATTAACTACCAAGGAGTATACTAAGGTATAGCAATATATAGTAGTTTTCTAAAAAAGAACTAGTTCAATGCTAGCCTGTTTATCGCTCTACTAACATGCTCAAATGATTTTACTTATTACGGGGACAAAAAGTAAGGCTAGAAATGGTTAAATTACAATCTTAAGATATTATCCCAAAAATTCAGACAATATTAAGGAATCAATACATTACACAAGTAGAAGTGTAGAAGAAAACAGAAGTTCATATGTTACCTGCCATCTAAATGCTCCTTGATTATCCGATCAAATGCTCGGCAAAGTTCCAGTATGGTGTATAATTGAGCCTAAAACAGAAGTCATACTTCAGCAAAAATTCAAAAGAAAAGACATTTTTAAAAGGAATGATACACTTTTCAATCATATCAAAAAGAAAACTACTCACCCCAGCATCAAGTGGAATAGGTCTCCCAAGGTGATCCATCCCTGATTCAAGTTCATCAATGCTTTTGTTAATCAAAGATGTTATACTAGGTATTCGTGCCCTGATTACTGACTCCAAGTGCTACAGAAGAACTCATAATTAAAATCATATTCCTTATAAAGAAAAGAAAAGAATATTTTTCACAAAGACCGACCTGTGATAGAAGTTTTGCAAGGTACTTTGAACCCATTTTACTGGCTAAGTGGCCATAGTTAGGACTGGTGGCAAAGTACTCACGTTCCTTGCGTCTAGCAGCAATCATATCAACATTTTTATTGATATCTTCTTGGGATCGATTTACAATACCAACCCAAGGTTGTTGCAAGCGATAAGATCTTCCTTCTAGGACCTTGAAGAAATAAATGCAGAATAGGACCAAGCAACTATATGATGACAAAGGCATGCTTCAAACTGAAACATGTACAGGATATCAATCATAAAGAGAGGAAAATATAGAGAGAGATTATATCCAATGCATTTGTTCCTTTATCCATCAGATCCAATTTTGTCAATACCCCAAACGTCCGTTCACCTACCAAAGTACAATAAAGTTTTCAGTGACAGACAATGACTCCAGTAAAGACTAGACCATATATGAACAAGAAAAGGAAAAATACCTACAGGATCCACTTCCCTGGAAAGTTTAATAGCATCAAAAGTTGCTATGTCTTGATTGGCTGGAGATATTGCTAGTATAATGCAATTAGGCTGCCAAAAGCATAAAATTATAATGCAAATGTGAGATATTGCAAACCAAGAGAAATAGTAGCAAACCAATTTATTATTTAAAGATGATCAAACAAGTTAAACTAGTACCCACCAACCAGAGAAACATAAAGGCAAATTGTATTATAATTGATAGTATACAATGTTAACCACAACAGCCAATGCAACCCACAATAAAAGAAGTAAAAGCTATCAGAACATCACATCAAAATAAGCTTCTCCCAAAGTCTTCTGAACAAAAGCAAACTTCAAAATAATGACAATATATTATTATTCAACTACTTAATTGAGTTGCATACATTAGTCAGTCATGTTAACACTAAAACACATTGTTCTTTATGTAATTGCTTGGGAAAATATAATAACAATTGGAATGGGATGACTGTAGAAGATCATAACATTCAAAGTTCTACAATTTAACTTGTACAAATGAGTCAAAGCTAATGCAATTACAGCATAGTTATCAGATAGGTCATTAATGTACACAGCATAGGGATATTGTCCTTTTACCTTCTCAACAAAAGATATAACCATCATTTCAATCTCTTGAACAACAGTCTCAAGCTGTCCTTCTGAAAATGACAAATGTAATTGCTAAATACAAATACAAGATAACGAATTGTTTTCATCCATACAATTAATGTATCATCAGAAAATAAATTCGTAACATACCTACAGTAACTTTGGTCAAACCCGGTAAATCAATCAATGTTAGGTTGACAACTGTTCAAGTAAACAGGAGAAGGACAAGACGTTAGAAGTTTGTACTACCAATGTATGGATATATAAATAACTTAGAACAACTACTCTTATTTTGAGCCATAAAAACTTAAAAATACTATTCATATAGTAATGTCTTTCATTATGCCCGGAATTAATTTTAATTAATTAATATAAGTGATTTGTCATCAGTTATGAATGCAAGGAACCCATAATATATTAGCTCCTTATGAGCATCCAACGTGATATGATATTATAATGATCAAGAGAAGTTAATTTGGATTTGGGTTATTAGATAATTAGTTGATAGTTGATTAGTTGATTAGTGTCTATAAAAAGAGAATAAGGGGTCATTGTAATATGGGATACGAATTAATGGACTTTGAGTTCTTTTCTCTCGTCTCTCCCTCCCTCACTGCCTCTCTTCTCTGTTCTTCTCTATTCTTCTCTCTGCTCTCTCTCTAAGTTCTTCTTTTATTCTCTGTTTCTCTCTCCTGTCCTAATTACAAAGATACAGCAAAATGTCTCATAAGCTTTGAAACTATAAGGCCTTTCTATGTCAGGCAGCTACAATCATGTAGAGTAGGGTCTTAGGAATTTTCTGAAAACCTAGGGTTTGTTTGAGTAGATTAGGAGGATTTCTTTCAGAGCACAGCACAAGGACTTGGCAGAGGAAAGCAGGATAAATAACGCCTTAAGATGGAATGCAATGCAATAATTTTTTACCAATTTTCAAGCGCAGAAAAATTCTTGCAAAATAAAAATGCAGGCTTCGATATGAAGTTCAGCCAACAGATGCTTTAAGGGCCTTCCATCTTAGACTGGCAAGAGGATATGTCACAAACTGTACAGAGAATTTGTTCAATAATTCTAGCTCAGTTTTATTTTTATTCTGGTATCATCTCTGTGTACAGAGAATTTGTTTAATAATTCTAGCTCAGTTTTATTTTTATTCTGGTATCATCTCTGTAATCAATTCTCACTCCAATATATATTCATTTTCCTTAGGCCAAAAATTATTTACAAAAAGAACACGCACACATAAAATGGTGATAAGGCTATCCTTTATAAACTACTACAACATGGAGGCACCACATAACAACTAGCTATTGTAATACCTTAATTCCAATAGCCCTATATGAGTATAAATGAGTAGTGAAATAATTGGTAGGGCCAGGATTCGAACCCGGGTTGCCAAACTTCAGAAAACATTTACAAATCACTAATCTCAACTCAGGAGTTGAACCTAGGGTTGAGAAGGTTTTTCAGCAGGTAAAAAAAACATTTGAATTATTTTCACAAGTTTCACTACGTCATAATGTCTCATCGGCTCTTAATCTTATTATATCAGAGTATGCGAGCGATTCTACCTTTAATTTAATTAGAGCGGTTCTCTTAGAGTTGTTCTCTGCTAAACTTCATTCACACACCCATGTACATACATATCAAATGTTTACACTAAATATAAAAGGCAGTGCATTTCACTACAATCCACCCTTCACCTTCGGAGTTCTTCCTTGCATATCTCCAGGAATTCTCCACCTGTCTAAATGGTTGGTTTAGAGGAGTGAGATTCGAGAGAATCTCAGTAGCAAACATTACCACTATACATGCCAGATATATATGAATGCATGACATGCTTGCCTACACTATTTCATGCCAACATAATGACATGCTGCATGCTCGATGTTATGACATACATATGACCATTACACAAATATAAAAGAGCTTCAATTAATCATACATGTTCCACACAAATAGGCAAAGCAGTCACATAATCAATGCAAGACATATATATCACATACATGCAGAAAAGGTAAGTTCACTACCTCTCGAACTTTATGTCATTCTCTTCTTATCCTTTGATCCGCCAACCATTACTTCTTCTTTGTCACTTCATGGCCCTAGGTAAGTGATAACATCATTAGAGCCATGAAAAGTAAATGCTCAATGGCCCACATTAGCCCTAAAGGCTTACTTTCACCCTTGGAGTTCATACCAATTACATTTGTGCTATTAAGTCTTAAATTCGCAATAAGGCTGATAGATTTTTCACCAAATTTAAAAATTCACCATTAATTCTAGGAAAATCCAAATTGAATGGTTCCAAATTCTATGGAAATAAATTTCATTCTAGTTTCACATAAAAATACTAAATTCTAGCTATCATAGCCAAAACATTTCCAAAATTTCGCCAAACTTAACCTATCCAGATCACATTTCAGAAACAAGGCAGAAGTTCAAAAATTCATATCTAAATCCAAAAAAATTCAATTGGGCTGGTTCCAAGTCCTCATTGACCCATGTTAAGTATAGTTTCAAGAAAAAAATATAGCCATTAGCTATATATACATGAATTAATATAGTATATTAACTTTCTACACATTATTCTAGAACATTCCAGTTTTACATGACCTAACTTCAAAAACGTAGAACTTCTAGCACACAAATCCAATTGAGCATTATGACCTATCAAATTAAAGTTCTTTATGTCTACTTTTCATCTAGAAAGTTTTGGAATTTTCGGACAAGGTTTGTCCCTTGAGTTAACATGCACAATAACAAGGCTCCAGGCAGACAAATTAATCTTATGAACAAGTTTTCTTCATAAATTCCCAAATTTATATACAAGCATCCAAAAATCATGAATACTTGTATACCTACACAATTTTGCCTCCTAAAGCCAATGGTAGCATCAAAATCATCAAATTCTCACTCCTCCTACATAAAACAGTATAAGGAAGAATTTAAGATTCTAAAAAAGAGTATGTTGTTTTCTCATTTTCTCTTGCCTAATCACTTCCTTGCTATTCCTAATCAAATGATTAGCTATTTAAACACTCATTAGACATAATTTAGCCATTAAAAACACCATTTTCTTATGAGAATGAATAGTACCCAACTTCCAATATACTTATCTAAACAACAAATCAATTGGTTAAAAACGAAGCTTACGCTTACCTCTACCCGTTTCCGTAGACAGTTCGAAATTCTGGCAACACCCCGGCCAGTGAGACGGTGCCAACCATATCCAAATGAAAATTCGAAACCGTAGAAATGTAGCTTGCGATGAGTAGAAGAAGTTTCCTAAATGGTACTTTGGGAGAGGACGTCGATTCGGGAGTGTTTTGGCGCTTGAAATTTTCTCTCTCTTCTCCCTCTATTTTTGTTCTGCACCACTCTCTCTCTCTCTCTCTCTTGGTTGTTTTCTGCGTGAAAATGAAGGAAGAAGAAGATGGTTTAATGGTTAAATAAGGTGTTGAAATAGCTTGCCACGTGTTAGCTTCTGATTGGTCCAAAAATCAAATTTTCGCACATAATATCCCATATAGCAGAATTTTCATTAAACTTTGAAAATTGATATCTAATTGTACAAATGTCCAATTGGGGTGTTTCTAAAGGCTATGAGACCCTCATTGAGTCTAGGTTTAAGAAAAAATATAATCTTTAACTAATTGAAAGCTCACTCTTCCCAAAATTTTAATCTTTGAATGCTGCCCCAGAAAATAGTTAATTTCGCTGGGCTAATTTCAAAAATTCATTTCTCTTTATATACAACTCCAAATGACTTTTATGACCTATCAAATTAAATCTGGATAAGTCTACTTTAATTCTGAAAAGTTTCATAACTTTTTACTATCATTTACCCATCAAAAAAGGTCACCCAATTACTACTACCGCACAGAAAATTTCACCAATGGCAACACTACTTTGTGTTCTACTTTATTATATTGTTTGTGACTTCTAGTCACTTCATTTTGTTATTCCCCGAGCTCTTTAGCTCACCAATATAATTCCTTTTAATATTCAACTATATAAAATAATTTTGGGGAAATAATACCATGTCTGGCCAGGACATTCGCTAAACCAGGGTCTAGCAATCCTCTTAATCTAGGCTTAATCCCAAGCCTCTTGTCCCAAAATTCGGGATATTACAGCTATCTACAAGAAAATGATAAATGTGTGTTTATACCTAACCATCTAGTAATCTAGCATTAAAGATATCAGAGAATTGGAGACAGTGAGAATTGAAGCTCACCATTTGGAGAATAGATGCTAAGATGAATTGGAATAGGAGATATTTGTTTGTTCTTTCCAGTGACTTTGTGAGTTTCATCCTGAATTTCCTGGTGAACCAGGGCTGCACCAGATCATAAAATATGCATCAGTATTAGCACCATTTGTATCTTCAGCTACAAGAAAATATGAAAATCAATTGCACAAAATCTGAAAATTATCAACTAATCAATCAACATAAAATATATACAGAACCACAATATTCAAAAGCTATGAACAACACAACTTTGCTCAAGCTCCATGCAACCTATCTTAATCTTTCAATCTTTCTCTACATAGTTCATGAGTACAATAATCTTTGATAAGCTTTGAAGTCAATACTTCTCATGCACATCTCACAGAAAAATATCTAGTTAAGAGGGAACAAAATGATGCTCCAATAAATAATAATAATAATAATAATCTCGTCAAATCAATTAGCTGCTAAAAGATTTTTCAAGGAATTAGACCTCTCTCCATGGTATTGTGTGCATGTTCGCGAGTTGAAAGGTTCTATTCGAGAAAACAACAAACAAGAAGAAACATAGTACTCTGAACTTGTTCACCACCGCCAATATACAAGTCGCGTCAAGTAATAAAATAATAAATAAAGTATCGTTTCTATGAGTATTTGGTTTCAAAACCTGATCAAGTATTAATTGTTACACTTTCACCTAATTTGAATTACACAGTTATCAATAGTGAAGAGAAGCAAATTTTGAAATTAAAAAGAAAATAAAAATAAGTGATTCATAGACTTTAAAGATAAAATGAAACTTAGAATTATTTATCTCCTTTATATTTCAAAAGTATTCAATCAAATTCTTACAATATGAGCTTCTTAATGAAAGATTATGCTACTAAGGATACTAAATTACCTATAAGTTCTCTCTCAAGTCTCCAAATAGGTGTTTAGTTCAATTAATTCATTAGTCTCTTAATTAATTAATTAAACCACAATTTTCATTGCAAATCTTATATGGTTATGTGAAGTCAATGTGTGTATTTCTACCTAATTAACAAAACTATCCATTCAACTCATAAATTTTAAATTCTCACACAATTAAACTCAAGTTCTACACTCAATCTAGCCCTCTCAAGCATCAATCAAGTGAACCCAACATTCTAATTGGCAGCCAATCAACAAGAAGCATTAAGCAAAAAGTAAAATTAACATAATCTAATCATTAATCACAAATATAAAGGAAAAATGAGTACTTAATCTATATAAGGGTTCAAAATAATCCTAACATCAAATATCTAACTACACATGTTCATAAAACTCATGATAAAATTGGGATAAATAAGAAAAATAGCAGAACATAAGGAAAGAATAGAAGATGGCGAGAAAAAACCAAAAGGAGAAGCATAAATCTCTTCAAATCTTCAATTCCTAGCTCAATCTCCACCTCCAAACACCAAACCCTATCAGAGCAAGCCTCCAAAATAGCCTCAAAGTCCATAATGACACTCTGGCTTGTGAATCCAGTATTTAAAAGTCCTAGAATTCATTCTAACATCGAAACACATAGCTTTAGTTTCGAGCTTTGGCTACAGCCAAAATATTTCTTCCTCATGTAAGCTTTCTTTTTTTTTCAGTTAACATTTTTAGTTTCATTTTATTTTTTTTATATAATGAGAGTTTGATAGTTGATGCTCAAGGTCGCCAGTCGAGATTACAATATCTAATTGATCGATCGCCGTTGGCTTGAAGATTCAAAGAGAGGAAAAAAAAGCAAGAGAAATCAAAGAATACGGAAAAACGATGAGGTAAAATGCTGAATTTTTTATTGTTGATCATTTCACGTTCTTAAACTTTAACAACCAAAACTGTAAGTTGAAATTAGGTTTGTTGAATTAGGTTATGAGATTTGTTCAAGTTTTTATATTTGCTACTTTTTACTATATTCTTATTTTCAAAGTTATATTCTAAGGGTCTGTTTGGGAATACAGTACCGCAAGAAAAAAGCCCAGTAACTAATCAAAATGCTCAAAATCCCAATTGGTTCTGTTTGGGAACACAACGGATGATAATGCGCTTAAATAAAAAAACGCATCTTCTATTAGAAGCTCCCTCCAGGAACTTCTGAGCTGCTTCTTGATAGACCCTATGCTCTTTTGTGGGCTCCACCTACTTCTTTCTCTATTGCAAATTACGAAGAGTAAATTGATATTAGACTAATACACAAGCACTTACTTCATTGCATGCCTTAAAAGAAATGTTTGTTTTTTGAAAAAATTACACTGTAGTCCCAATGAAGCAAAAATATGAAGAATTAGTCCCAGGAAATGTCATAATTACTCTAAAGTTCCATGGGACTAATTTGTAATAAATTCTAATTAGAAAATGACCTAAATAGCCTTATAACATAAATAGAGAGAGGGATGGGCAAAATTTGGTAGAGGCAGAAGGAACATGTTAGTAATGGCTGGAAAATCTGAATGCAATGGTGTGATCATGAGGTAAGTTTGAAGAGTAAGGTGAGATCTTAATGCTAATACCTCTCTTATCTTCATTATTCCATTTGGTTCATGTTTTCTATTCAGCCATACAAACAGATTTTGAGGTTTTATTGATGAATGTATGTTTTGGGTTGGAAAAAATAGAAAAAGTTGTCATCTTTTGTGATTATTAGTTTGTATTATACCTGTAAAATATGAAGGTTGAGCTAAGTAAATGCAATGATATGTTTTGTGTGTGGTTTCAATGTGTTTGGGTATAGTTTAATATGTTGTGTTTTTTCATTTAGTATGCTCTGTTTTTTGCATTTATTGTGGGTGTTTCTGGAAAAGAAGGGATAAGGAATGAAGATGAAGGTGAAAGGTTTGTGGTTATATAACCTGATGGCAAAGGAAAAATGTGTTGTTAATGGCTGCAGCGACAGTTGTTAATATAGCTATTGAACTTGTTAATGACAACTATAAGTAATAGTTAAATGTTTTATCTTCGTTTTGGTTGGAAAAAGGAAAAAGCAGTAATCTTTTATGAGTATTTTCTCTATTATAATTGTAAACTATCAAGGTAAACCTAGGCATATGCAATGGATATGCTTTGGGTGTGGTTTCAATGTGTTTAGATGTAGTTTAGTATGCTCTATTTTCAATGTAACTATGATCTGCTTTCACTGAGTATGCTCAATTTTTAGGTTTATTTTGGTGTGTTTCTACAAAATAAGGGATAAGGGATAAGGAATGAAGATGATAGTGAAAGGTTTGTGGTTATATAACCTGATGGCGAAGGAAAAATTTGTTATTAATGGCTGCATCGACAGTTGTTAATATAGCTACTAAACTTGTTAATGACAATAGTAGGTAATATTTAAATGTTTAACTTAGGGTGTAATAATTTTTTGGCAAGGGTTTGAAAATTTGCTATATTTTTTGGTATTTTCAGCTGTTTTTACTCATTTAAAGTTAGAGGTAATGAGCAAAGTGTAAAAGTTGTATGGGTGGACTAAGTCAGAATGTCTTGTTAACAGATGCAGCGATAGTTGTTATTGAAAGTGGCCATGCCTATGTAGATGAAGGACAAACTGAAGAGGACAATACAACGAAAATAAGGGATGATCCAAGGGATGACCAATATGTGTAAGTTTTATTTCGATATGGAAATTAACCAGTGAATGAGGTGATGTTAACTTCTCATTAATAACATCTTGTACTATCAAATTTGGTCTAGGTTTGATAATAGCTCAGAAGGTCAGGAAGGTACTATGTGTATTGAAGATTCACCTTCATTGCCATGCGTTGTCCTAATGATGCCTACAGGAAGACCTGAAATGAACTTCACAAAGTAGAAGGATGTGATCATTGGGAAGTGACAAGTTTTTGCCAATACGGATGGCCTCCGGCAAACATCATACAAGTATATCATTGAGCACAAGTTTTCATACAAATATGTGAAAAGAAATCAGCAAGAGATCATTATCTATGAATTTGTAGGAGGTGCAACGAGGCTGGTCACATTGTTAAGACTTGCAGCAATCCTAATCTAAGCTTATCAATTATGGTGGCTTGGGTTCTTTTGTTTTTTGTATGTGCATAGTATAATATTTTTTGTAAATCTCAATATATAGAAATCCAGACCACTTGTTTTTTAGGGGAGGGTCTGTGAATTTGTTGTTAGTGCCTTGTACATGAATTTTCAGATGTAAATGAAGGTTGGATATACTATGGCTTTGTATCCAACTTTCCCTTTCAAAAATTTGTAAGTTGATGTAAATTCAGTTGTCAGTGTATGGACATGAAGTTGTCAGTGGATGCAGCTTTACTTGTCAATGGACGCCCATGTAATTGTTAATGTGTGTGTGTGTATGTGTGTGTGTGTGTGTTGTTATGTTTAAATATTTGGATTCCACTATCAGTTCTGCAAGTATGTAATCTGATATAAATTAAGTTGTCAATATATAGACATGAAGTAGTCAGTGGATGTACATTCACTTTTCAATGGACGCCCCTACAGTTGTTAATATATTAATATGCAGTTAAGTGTACATTGTTAGACTCTACTATCAGTTCTGCAAGTTTGTAATCTAATGTAAATTTTGTTGTCAATAGAGGCTCCATGTCTTGTCAGTAGAGCCTCTATATGTTGTCATTGGAGACTCCCTAAATTGTCAATGGATGGTCCAGGACTTGTCAGTAGAGGATCCAGGAGTTGTTAATGGAACCTTTAGGACTTATTGAGGCTCCACGACTTGTCAATGGAGGCACCAGAACTTGTCAATAGAGGCTCCATGACTTGTCAGTGGAGGGTCCAGGTCTTATCAGTGGAGGGTCCAAGACTTGTCAATGGAGGCATTACGACTTGTCAGTTGAGGCTTTATGAGTTGTCAGTGGAGGCACTAGGACCTGTGATTAGAGGGTCCAGGACTTGTCTATGAAGGTTCTAGGACTTGTCACTGGAGCCACCACAACTTGTCAATGGAGGCACCACGACTTGTTAATGGAAGGTCCACGACTTGTCACTGGAGGCACCACGACTTGTTAGTGGAGGGTCCAGGAATGCAGACCTATTCATTGCATAGGATACATTATGAGACAAAAGCTATAATGCAAGTGTTGTTAGAGAATGATCTTTACAGTCCAATTCAAATTACTCTCAAATAAATCAAAATTGAATGACTCAATGATTGAATAATTAAATACAAATAACTATTCCACAATGACAACCTAAAAGGAACTATTCATGGTGTCTCCGTTGACAATTCCTTATGGTTACACTGACAACTCCTAAATCCTTTATTGACAACTCATAGAGCCTCCATTCACTATCATCTTCATTCCTCTAGTGACAAGTTGTGGAACCTCCAATGACAAGTCTAGCAGGTTCCACTAACAACTCCAAGAGTCTCCATTGACAAGTCTTGGAAGCTTTCATTGACAAGTTGTGGTACCTCCACTGACAAGTTCTGAAGGTTCCCTTGACAACTCCAGGAGCCTCCATTAACTAGTCATGGAGCCTCAACGGACAACACATGGAGGCTCCATTGACAAGACCTAGACCCTCCACTGACAAGTCCTGGTGCCTCCACTAACAAGTTTTGGACCCTCCACTGACAAGTCCTGGACCCTCTACTGACAAGTCCTGCAACCTCCACTAACAAGTTGTGGTGCCTCTATTGACAAGTCGTCGAACCTCAACAAGTCCTAAAGGTTCCACTAACAACTACTGGATCCTCCACTAAGAAGTCCTAAACCATCTATTGACAATTTAGGGAGCCTCCAATGACAATATATGGAGGCTCTACTAACAAGACATGGAGCCTCTATTGACAACTGAATTTACATCAAATTACAAACTTACAGAACTGATAGTGGAGTTCAACAATGTACACTTAACTGCATATGAATATATTAACAACTGTAGGGGCGTCCATTGACAAGTGAATGTGCATCCACTAATTACTTCATGTCTATATATTGACAACTTAATTTATATCATATTACATACTTGCAGAACTGATAGTGGAATCCAAATATTTAAATATAACTACATATATATATATATATATATATATATATATATATTAACAACTGCAGGGACGTCCATTGACAAGTCAAGGTGCATCCAATGATAACTTCATGTCCATACACTGACAACTGAATTTACATCAGCTTACAAATTTCTGAAAGGGCAAGTTGGATACAAAGCCATAGTATATCCAACCTTCATTTACATCTGAAAATGCATGTACAAGCCACTAATGTAACATCCCAAAAATTTAATGCAAGGATTAATTTATAGGATAAAAATATGCCTATATATAAATATATTTAAAAACTCACCTATATATGAGACAAATATACATAGGCAGGTGGCATTTTTTTTTGGATGCATGCAACGTGTTCCACATATTCATTACCAACTCCTCACTTCTCTTCTCTCATTTGTACAACACACACACACATTCATTACTCCTCCTTTCTTCATTCTCATTCGGATAGCGCACACGCACATACTTATCAGCTAATTAATCAATAAATATAATACTCTATTCCCTCTCCATTCACTTCATCATCAGCTCTTCATTTTTCATCTAGCAGCTGAAGAAACAGAAACAGAGAAATAGAGAAACAGAAAATAAAAGAAGTGAGATATGAGTGAGAGAGTTGATCAGAGGAAGGAAGAAGAATCTTCAAATCCTACATGCAAGCTTATAATATGATATAGGTGAGTCCCCTTCACATATTTCTAATAATTTCCAATAGATTAGAGGCTTTTTTCCGCTGGTTAGGATGGCTGAAATTAAGAGAAATTCGCGAGAAAGTTGATGTCACTATAAAATACCAAAACCAGTCATTGTGTGCCCATTTTGCATAGGATTTTTGGTCTCTTTTCTTCTGTAATCATATCCTAAACACAAGAAACATGTTTAATACTATGTAGAGTCAAAATCCTTGAGATTGGAGTGAAAAACAATGGTTGCATGTGAGTTTTCTCAACTCTGTTTTACTCACCGGAAAACAGAGTTTCTTCTGGAAACTTACAAAAGCTCAAACGGAAGCTATAGATGGATTTTTGGTATGATTCTTTTTTATATGGAAATTTTAGGATTTTTTGTATGAAATAGAATCAAGAAGAGCACAATTTAGAGTCAAAATGAATGATTTATTAATTTTTGAAGTCAAACTGTCAAAACTGACGTTTTTAGAAGTCAGTCCATTTTGTGTTCCATTTTGACCACCTAAATCTTATCCAGTAATTATGAAATTTTAGATGGACATAGTACACATAACAAGATTTAAAATGAGTGGTATAATGAATCATTTGGATATCTGTAGAGGGAGTTATGAATTTCGAAATCTGGGTTTAGAAACAGGTGCAATCCTAGAAGTCCATATTCTAGTAGTTGGTTTCGTGGTGTTGTTGAATTATGTAATATTTCTCAATGGCCATGAAAATTTCTAGAATTGAAGAACATAGTGTAAGGTTTAATTTTATATATAGTTTGTATTGACTGGATTAGTATACTAAGAGATATAAATTTTTGAAGTTAGTTGCTACCAGACTATGTTTCTAGAAGTCAGATTAATTTTCACACGATTTTGGAAAACCAAAACTTCACCAAAAATTATGAAAACTTCCAGATTTAAAGTAGACATTCAGAGATTTAATTTTATATATGGATCATAATTTTTGGATGAGTAAATTAGGAGTTATGTATTTTCAAAGTTTTACTCTGTTTCTGGAGAGTAATCTGAAACAGTGGGATTTCGTGAATTTCTAGGACAAATATGGTTGAATTAACTATATTTTGATATTTTTCCATGAAAATATATTGCAAGATATTCAATTATGCTTTAAAACTAGTCAAATTTTATTTTTCTAGAATTAGTTATGATTTTTCAAAGTTGACTGAAAAATCTGTCAATTTTCTGAAAAATAGTAAAATTTCACTGAGAAGAATTAAACAATGCAGAAACCATTGAAACTGAGATAACCAGCAGAATATGATTAAAAGTAATAGTAATACAAGTAATAGAAAATTACTTGTTAATTTTAATTTATAGGAATTGATAATAGCCCGAGCAGAAGAAAAAGTTTTGGATGAACAGCCGGACTGAGAAAAGACCTAGGTAGTAACTCTTTCTTACATGTACTATGTGATTATTTATATGTTGAATACGTCATTTTCTGTAACATGAGCTAGTGTTTTAGACACACCAATTTGCCAAGTTGTGGTCAGGGACCCAACAGGGGCGCTGAGTAGACCAGGGTGCAAACATATCGTTTGGCCTTGGGCAAGTGCACATATATTTTCGATCATCTACATGACATGGCATTGCATATATATTTTCGCATTCTATATGTCAGATTGTATGTTACTACTGAGATTCATTAGAATCTCACTCTTTTTCAATATATAAAAATATACCAACAGAAAGTAGCGGCTCTAAGGGCAAATCTGTAATTAGCGGTGACTGAGGTCCAGTTCAAGTGAGACTGCAACTAGTTATCTTTAGTTTCAAATTTTATTTCTTTTGGACTCTGTATATATTTTTCAAATCCTATGGGATTTCCTGTAATGTAAACAAGCACTTATTATCAGTATATTTATGCTATTTTTGTATGCCTATGAAAATATATTTAAAGCAAAGCAGAGCATGGATACCACTTGAGAGTTGTACTTAACATGTTGAGAAGTAACACAACTCTATGCCAAGCTAAGGAAATGTGAGTTTTGGCTTTCAGAAGTTAAATTTCTGGGTCATGTAGTATTACAGCAAGGGGTCTCAGTGGATCCAAACAAGGTGGAAGCAGTACTGAACTGGAAGAGGCCAGAAACAGTATTTGAGATGCACAGTTTTCTGGGTCTTGCAGGTTATTACAGGCGATTTATACATAATTTCTCAAGAATATCTTTGTCATTGACAAAGTTAACACGGAAAACTCAACCTTTTGTGTGGGACAATAATTGTGAGAGGAGCTTCACAGAGTTGAAATAGAAATTAACAACAGCACCGGTGTTAACAATCCCAGATCCACAGTTGACCTTTGTTGTCTACACAGATGCCTGTAGGCATGGATTAGGATGTGTTTTGATGCAACAAGGCCGAGTAGTGGCATATGCATCTCGTCAGCTGAAGCCTCACGAAAAAATATATCCTACACACGATCTTGAGTTAGCAGCAACTGTATTTGCACTAAAAATATGGAGACAAAATCCTCTTGAGTTTGAAGTTGGAGACCACGTATTCATGAAGGTTTCACCTACTACTGGTCTACTCGGTGCCCCTGTTGGGTCCCTGACCACAACTTGGAAAATTATTGTGTCTAAAATATTAGCTCATGTTAAAGCCTAATTGAAGCTCTTGCAATATATTTTCATGGAAAAATATCAAAATATGGTTAATTCAACCATATTTGTCCCAGAAATTCATGAAATCCCACTGTTTCATATTACTCTCTAGAAACAGAGTACAACTTTGAAAATACATAACTCTTAATTTACTCGTCTAAAAATTACAATCCATATATCAAATTAAATCTTTGAATGTATACTTTAAATCTGGAAATTTTCATAATTGTTTGTGAAGTTTTGGTTTTCCAAAATCGCGTGAAAATCAATCTGACTTCTAGAAACATAGTCTGGTAGCAACTAACTTCAAAAATTCATATCTCTTAGTATACTAATCCAATCAATACAAACTATATATAAAATTAAAGCTTACACTATGTTCTTCAATTCTAGAAATTTTCATGGCCATTGAGAAATATTACATAATTCAACAACACCACGAAACCAACTACTAGAATATGGACTTCTAGGATTGCACCTGTTTCTAAACCCAGATTTCGAAAATCATAACTCCCTCTACATATATCCAAATGATTCATTATACTACTCATTTTAAATCTTGTTATGTGTACTATGTCCATCTAAAATTTCATAATTACTGGATAAGATTTAGGTGGTCAAAATGGAACACAAAATAGAATGACTTCTAAAAACGTCAGTTTTGACAGTTTGACTTCAAAAATTAATAACTCATTCATTTTGACTCTAAATTGTGCTCTTATTGATTCTATTTCATACACAAAATCCTAAAATTTCCATATAAAAAAGAATTAGACCAAAAATCTATCTATAGATTCCGTTTGAGCTTTTGTAAGTTTCCAGAAGAAACTCTGTTTTCCGGTGAGTAAAACAGAGTTGAGAAAACTCACATGCAACCATTTTTTTTCACTCCAATCTCAAGGATTTTGACTCTACATAGTCTTAAACATGTTTCTTGTGTTTAGGATGTGATTACAGAAGAAAAGAGACCAAAAATCCTATACAAAATGGGCACACAATGACTGGTTTTAGTATTTTATAGTGACAGCAACTTTCTGGCTAATTTCTCTTAATTTCAACCATCCTAACCAGCAGAAAAAAGCCTATAATCTAATGGAAATTGTTAGAAATATGTGAAGGGGACTCACCTATATCAGATTATAAGCTTGCATGTAGGATTTGAAGATTCTTCTTCCTTCCTCCGATCAACTCTCTCACTCACATCTCACTTCTTTTATTTTCTGGTTCTCTATTTCTCTGTTTCTGTTTCTTCAGCTGCTAGATGAAAAACGAAGAGCTGATGATGAAGTGAATGGAGAGGGAACATAGTATTATATTTATTGATTAATTAAGTGATAAGTGTGTGTGTGCGCTGTCCGAATGAGAATGAAGAAAGGAGGAGTAATGAATGTGCGTGTGTGTTGTACAAATGAGAGAAGAGAAGTGAGGAGTTGGTAATGAATATGTGGAACACGTTGCATGCATCCAAAAAAAATGCCACCTGCCTATGTATATTTGTCTCATATGTAGGTGAGTTTTTAAATATATTTATATATAGGTATATTTTTATCCTATAAATTAATCCTTGCATTAAATTTTTGGGATGTTACAACTAACAACAAATTCACAGACCCTCCCCCCAAAAACAAGTGGTTTTGATTTCTATATATTGAGATTTATAAAAAAATATTATACCATGCACATACAAAAAACAAAAGAACCCAAGCCTCCATAATTGATCAGCTTGGATTAGGATTGTTGCAAGTCTTAACAGTGTGACCAGCCTCGTTGCACCTCTCACAAATTCACAGACAATGATCTCTTGCTGATTGCTTTTCACATATTTGTATGAAAACTTGTGCGTAATGATATACTTGTATAATGTTTGCCGGAGGCCATCCGTATTGTCAAAAACTTGTCACTTCCCAATGATCACTTCCTTCCACTTTGTGAAGTTCATTTCAGGTCTTCCTGTAGGCATCATTAGGACAACGCATGAAAATGAAGGTGAATCTTCAATACACATAGTACCTGATTCTCCATCCTGACCTTCTGAGCAGTTATCAAACCTGAACCAAATTTGATAGTACAACATGTTAGTAATGAGAAGTTAACATCACCTCATTCACTGTTTAATTTCCATATCGAAATAAAACTTACACATATTGGTCATTCCTTGGATCATCCCTTATTGTCATTATATTATCATCTTCAGTTTGTCCTTCATCTACATAGACATGGCCACTTTCATTAACAACTGTCGTTGCATCTGTTAACAAGACAATATGACTTTTACACCCATACAACTTTTACACCTTGTTCATTACCTCTAACTTTTAATGAGTAAAAACAGTTGAAAATACCAAAAAACATAGCAAATTTTCAAACCCTTGCCAAAAAATCATTACACCCCAAGTTAAACATTTAAATATTATCTATAGTTGTCATTAACAAGTTTAGTACCTATATTAACAACAGTCACTGTAGCCATTAACAACACATTTTTCCTTCACCATCAGGTTATATAACAACAAACCTTTCACCATCATCTTCATTCCTTATCCCTTATTTTGTAGAAACACACCAAAATAAACCCAAAAATAGAGCATACTCAATGAAAACAGAGCATAGTCACATTGAAAATAGAGCATACTAAACTACACCCAAACACATTGAAATCACACCCAAAGCATATCTATTACATATGCCTAGGTCTACCTTGATAGTTTACAATTATAATAGAGAAAATACCCACAAAAGATTACAGCTTTTTTCCTTTTTCCAACCAAAACGAAGATAAAAACATTTAACTATTACTTATAGTTGTCATGATTAAGTTCAGTAGCTATATTAACAATTGTCGCTGCAACCATTAACAACACATTTTTCCTTCACCATCAGGTTATATAATCACAAACCTTTCACTTTCATCTTCATTCCTTAGCCCTTCTTTTCCAGAAACACCCATAATAAACACAAAAAATAGAGCATACTAACTGCAAAAACACAACATACTAAACTATACCCAAACACATTGAAACCACACACAAAACATATCCATTGCATTTACCTAGCTCAACCTTCATATTTTACAAGTATAATATAAACTAATAATCACAAAAGATGACAGCTTTTTCCATTTTTTCCAACCCAAAACGTATATTCATCAACAAAACCTCAAAATCTGTTTGTATGGCTGAACAGAAAACATGAACCAAATGGAATAATTAAGATAAGAGAGGTATTTGCATCAAGATCTCACTTTACTCTTCAAACTTGCCTCATGATCACACCATTGCATTTAGTTTTTACAGCCATTACTAACGTGTTCCTTTTGCCTCTGCCAGATTTTGCCCATCCCGCTCTCTGTTTATGTTATAGGGCTATTTAGGTCATTTTCTAATTGGAATTTATTACAAATTAGTCTCATGGGACTTGAGAGTAATTATGTTATTTTCTGGGACCAATTCTTCATAGTTTTGCTTCTTTGGGACTACAGTTTAATTTTCCCTTGTTTTTTTAACCATACGTGTGACTTTATGATATACACACACACAAACACACACACACATACATACATACATTATATAATGTATGTATATATATATATATGTATATATGTATGTATATATATATATGTATATATATATATGGTTTTTTCCTAATACCCAAACTTACAAGAAAATATTATCTTAAAGTTTATATATGTTATAAACTATATAGTTTAAAAATAGGTTACAATTAGTAAAAATATATTCGAATTTTTGTTCGGATGACCCTTATTTTTAAAAATTTTTCTTTAAAAATTAATATTTTATTATTTATTAAAAGCCTATATAAATATATTATTTTAAATATGATATATTGTTTAAATATATAATTCAAAAATAGGTTATGGATATTAAAAATAATAAAAATTATCTTTTAAGTGAATCATTATCTTAAAGTCTATCTCTACTCCATCTATGAATTTCCCCCATTGACCTCAAGGTATTTCCTCAACACCTGCACCTGCATTGTGTGTTCGTGACACGATCAGAGACGAACTTGTTAGGGATAGATGATTCAATTATAATCCACTTCATGTATGGCATTTTGATTGAAATATATATTTATCCTTTTTTAATTAAAAACTTTAATGTATTTTTCTTCTTTTTCAATAATAATTGAACTTTTTTTTTATTTTATAAAATTTTATTTACATTTTTTCACATCAAGCATAAAAATATATACAAACAATATATATATATATATATATATATATATATATATGTAGTATTCAATAAGGTTCATGCCATTTTCAATCATTTTCATCTAAACAAGCTTTTCAAACGCTAATTGTAACATCCCAAAAATTTAATGCAAGGATTAAATTATGGAAAATAGATAGTAAGCCAATTTATGGAACCTACAAAATTTAAGGAAACTTAAATTTGACAAAGGGAAAAATTAGGACCTAGTGTGTGTAATTAATAAGATAAAAATATATCTATATATATATTTAAAAGCTTACCAACACATGAGACAAACACACATATACTCACCATGCATGAAGACACACGTACAGCCTCCTCATTTGCACAACAAACATACACATGGACAGCACACACACGTACTCCTTTTATTCTCTTCCTCTTCTCTCATTGGTACAACACCTAACTACTCTTTGTTTCTGATGTGTCATCTTTAGGACAGCACACACGTACAGCACATAAATCACTCTCTCTTCCCTCTCTATTCAACATTCATGCAGCAACTGAAACATAAGAGAAGAAACAGAAACATGAACACAAAACAGAAAAAAAAACAGAGAGAGAGATGTGAGTGAGAGAGTTGATCGGTGGAAGAAAGAAGAAGCTTCAAAACTCACATGCAGCACCATAAGCTAACATAGGTGAGTTTCATATATCCTTATCTTCCTTTCCCAGTAGATTTGAGGCTGTTTTCAGTAGCTTTTTGGGGTTGTTCTTCTGCTGGAATTCAGAAAATTCGTCGGAAAGTTTCTGTCACCAAAACCAGTGATTTTGTGACGATTTTGGGTGATATTTGTGATGTTTTTGATTCTGAAATAACGTGCCTAAACCCCAGGAACATGTTTAGGAGTATGTAGAGTCAAAATATTTGAGATTTGAGTCCAAAAGCATGGCTACATATCAGTTTTATCAACTCTGTTTTGGTCGCCGGAAAACAGAGGTTTTATCGGAAACTTTCAGAAGCTCAAACGGAGGCTACAGATGGATTTTCATCTGGTTCTTTTTGATATGGAAATTTTAGGATGTTTAGTATGAAATAAAATCAAGAAGAGCTCAATTTGGTGTCAAAACGAACAAGTTATCAATTTTTGAAGTTTGACTGTCCAAAACTGATGTTCATCAGAGTCAGTCAGCTTCGTGTGGCTTTATGACCAACCAAATCACATCCATTATTTACGAAACTTTACAGGTAGATAGTAGACATAATAAGATTTAAAATTAGTGGTCGAATACATCATTTGGATATCTGTAGAGAGAGTTATGATTTTTGAAAGATGGGTTTAGAAACAGGTGCAATCCTGAACGTCTAGATTCTAGTAGTTGATTTCGTGGTATTTTTGAATTATGTAATCTTTTCCAATGGCCATGAAAATCTCCATAATTGAATTTCATAGTCTTAGCTTTAATTTGGTATATATTTTGTGTTAATTGGATTAGTATACTAAGAGATATGAATTTTTGAATTCAGTTGCTCTCAAACTGTGTTTCTGGAAAATAGTTTGTTTGTGTCAAACGTTTGGAAAATCAAACCTTGTCACAAAATTATGAAACTTTCCATATTTACAGTATACATCCATAGCTTTAATTTGACGGGTAGAACATAATTTTTGGACAAGTATATTAGGAGATATAGATTTTCAAAGTCATGCTATGTTTCTGGAGACTAATCTGGAATAGGGATATTTCGGGAAATTCTGGGAGTAATATGGTAAATCTGGGTAGATTTTGATATTTTTCCATGAAAATATATTTCAATAGCTTCATGTAAGCTTTGGACCCAGTCAATTTCGATTTTTCTAGAATTAGTTATGATTTTTCAAAGTTAACTGAAAAATCTGCCAATTTGTTGAAGAATAGTAAAATTACACTATGCAAATTATATAGTGTATAAACCACTGAAACTGAGATAATCAGCAGATTATGATTAAAGATAATAGTAATACAAGTAATAACCAATTACTTGTTAATTTTAATTCATAGGAACTGGTAAAAGCCCTAGCCGAAGAAAAAGTTTTGGATAAACAGTTGGACTGGAAAAGGACCCAGGTAGTAATTCTTTCTTTCATGCACTATGTGATTATTTATATGTTGTGTATTTCATTTTCTGTAACATGACAGTGCCTGTGGCACAACACGCGAATAAGCCAGGGTCTAAACATATCGTTTGACCATGGACACGAGTTTAGCCGGGGTTGCAAACAGTCGTTTGGCCTTGGACAGTATGCATACAACATGAGTTAGCATTTTGCATATCATGGTGCATTGCATATTTATTTATCGCATTTTATATGATTGATTGTATATTACTACTGAGATTCATTCGAATCTCACCCTTTTTCAACATCTAAAAATATTCCAGCAAAGGACAGCGGCTCTAAGGGCAAAACCGTAATTACTAGCGATTGAAGGTCTGGTCCTAGCCAGGAGTTACATCTGATTATCTTTAGTTGTGGAATTTATTTCTTTTGTACTCTGTATGTATTTTTCAACCTATATGAGGATTTTCTGTATTATCAGTATAGTTTCACTATTTCTGTTTGCCATCTGAACGACACATTTATTATATAGCGAATATCAGAATATTAAGGGGTTTGACACTAATCCAAACAAGTTTAAGGTTAAAACAAAGTCACTTCTGTCACCGCCAATCTAAACACAAATCACATTTACAATTTGACTTTTTTTCAATTTGACTTATGCAAAAGTCAGATTGAAAAAAAAAACAACTTCTCCACCGCTAATCCAAACAGACACTAAGATTTGTTTAAGTTTTTATATTTTCTTTTACACACACACATATATACATACATACATGTATATATATATATATGTAAATATATCTCCTTCTTTTATTATACAGATATATCATAACTGCCTTCCTTCATTTTCTATTGGAGGCGTAATTGAATTTCTATCTTATAGAGATATATCGTAACTACATGAGCATATAACCAGTAATCTTCTTATAGGATCAATATGTGTGTGTGTGTGTGTTTGACAGGAACTCTAAGGCCCCGTTTGGCACGTAGTACTAGGGGGTAAAGGCTAGGATTGAGTCAGGGATTAGACCAAATTGTAATGTTTGGTATGAGAAACTGAAGATAACCTGGGATTGGGAATACCTCAAAAGTGGTATTATTCCTGCAAAGTCACCTCCCCCTGATATTACGTTTTTAATCCTATGATTGCAAATTTTAGAGAAAAAAATATCCCTATTTATAATATTTTTCGAATAAAAATACCCTCTATCAATTTTAACCTAAATCAGTATCGCTCTACATCTCACATACCGTCGAGCATCATTGGTATGATTACTTTTGTAGTTGGGCTAATACACGACTTCTACCACCCCTTAAAAGGAAATCGCCATACTACCATACAAGCATCGTGATTTCTCTTCTTAGCCATACGTTGAAACAATGTCGGGGAAGATTTCGTCTTGGATGGTAGATCGAGGATTCTAATATCTAGAAGGAATTAGTTTATATTGACTTAAAATGTAAATTAATTAAAGATTAAATGGAGTTGCTTAATTTATACATATGTAGTCATATTATCATTGGGTCAGTTAATTGATACTGTGTGCAAACCAATAGTGCTGTCACAGATAAAATATGTCTATTTTGACTTGGTTATATTATTGATGGACCTTTTTGTGGCGAAATATACCTATCTAACTTGTGAAAACATAGATAGATATATTTGCAAAACTTGTAACAATCTGCCTGAGGCAACTTATTTTATAAATTGAATATATCCAGTACATTTATACATATTCAAAACAATTAAAACAATAATAGAAAAAATGTAAATATACATGAGTTTCACACCCTTAAAATTAGAGGAAGCAGCCGTTTTTTCCTTTTAGCCAAAAACAAAGTGGTTTTATTCAAACAAAGACATACAGATAGACTAGCCCCTACACATGGACATGATATTAACACATACAAATCTAACACAAAACAAAAAAGAAAAAAAAAAAGAGGAAAAAAAAACCTAAACTTGAAATTGGATCAAATTAAATTAATAGACAAAAACAGACCCACAAATTATTATATTGCCTCACTAGCAACCAAATCAAAAGTAGTAGTTCATTGTACAACTATATATGTTAATTAATACAAGTAACATAAAGAAACTCAACATCCTTATAACAACAATAATAATATAAAGTAACTTCAAATTTATTCATGCATATATTTAAATTCATGGGAATATAAATTATTCTGAACCATATGATGATTTGATCAAAAGGGACTGTCCAGAGGTTGAAAACCATGACGAATGCTTGCATGCCATATTTCACTGATACCGAAGGTGGAAGAGCCACACTCATTTATAGTCCATTCCTCTAAGGCATGCACTATTCCAGCTATTCGCCAAGCACTCATTGCTCTCCTTGGTAACCAATTCTGTGATTAAAAAATGAAAAATTCCACAATTAGATATTCATTAAAAAAACAGTGAATTAGCAACAGAGTTCCTTAACTAGCTGATTGTTTAGTAACAATCTATTTGACAATGGAATTATCAAATTCCTACCCTATTCTGTACTGTTTTTTTTATAGTGATTAAATTATGGCTTTGATGAAGAAGAATACATAATATTTGCCTCATTTAAATTATGCTAATATTATATAACCACACAAGAAACTATGGTAACTAATACATATCACACACACACACACAAACCTCACAAGAATGCATGTTGGTGAATGAGGGAGGAGCCATCATGGCAGGAGTAGAGTGGTAAAAGCAATCAGTTCGCATTTTCTTTGGAGGGAATCGAGAAAATGGTATGAATATTGTTCCTTTTGCTGCTTTCTTCTGTTCTTCTTCATCCCATCCATTTCCCACTAACCATATCTGCAAAAGGCAAAAGTACTAAACTCTTAGATCTTTAATTTTACATATTAATGCATGGATATATTTGAAAGGTATGACAGAGAACATAAATAAACTAAAAGAAATGTTATGGATAAGTATATTTCTCATTATAAACATTATAGAACACTACTACCACATCCGGTTCTTTTAATATAAGACCCAATTGACTAATTTAGGAAATTTAAGGAAGCTAAATAAATTAATTTAAAATATTTATATTTATCATTTTTTTCAAACTAATTTGTCCAAGTTATAAACTGATATATAATCTAATAATACACATAAATATTTCAGAGAGATCATGTAACATATGCTATAATTAAGTAATTTATTTAGTTTTTTTAATCTTTTAAAGTTATTTAATTGGGTCTTATATTAAGGACAAAATATAGTAGTATTTATAGACATAGGATATTTTGAAAACATGTCCAGAAAGCATCAAAATGAGGTTTTGGTGGAGTAGCATTGAAGCTTCTGTGTAAGTAGAAGGTCACGAATTTTATCCCGCTTAAAAACTCGACCTAGCTATTAGTGTACACCTATCCCTTTAAATGAAAAATATATGTTCGTATGTTTATTTTACATAACTTTTTTTTGGGACGAAATTTTACGTAACTGAATAAGCCGTTAACATACTATATTTACCTGGGCATCATAGTTAGCCGTGAGAGTAAGATCTACTTTGGGCTCGAGTCTCGAATAAAGCTTGGTTATCTTATCCTTGTTTAATACAGCTACCTGCTCGTAATAATTTATGCAACTTTAATTTAAGAATATAAATATAATTTGGCTTGAAAAACATATTATTTTCACAAAACAACAAAATTAAGAAAATTGTTAACTTTTCATTTACCCACTCCAAGTAAAAAGTATAAATTAAAAAAGAAAAAGATTTTATAAAAGAGTGCACTGAAAACCTCATTTAATGTATATAAAACTTACTTGAACATTTTTTTTGGTGAGAGAGTTGCATATAGCCAAAGAAACCTTATTAAAGTTTCCTCGAAGAAGCACTTTACTTGTGCTCTTTGGGATGTTGTTCACAACAATTGCTGCAGCTAAACTACTTCCATCTATAACTTTAATCTTCAACTTTGGAAACTTGTAGATGTAAAGTTGCCCATATGCATTCAGCTCTTCTTCCTGATCCAATGTTTAGGTATATTTTTTGAATATAAAAAACTTCACTGAAGTTTGTGTAATATAATATTTATATTTCTAATTACCTGATTAAGAAGCCCAAGACTCAATACTTTAGCTCCACATAATTCAGCATCTAATATTGCCTCTTCAATTAATTTGTTCATTGCTGTTCTCTGTCCTTTCAAATACTGCATAATAAATTAGACCATCACTGATATAGGTCCTGGATTTCACATACACCATCTAATCCTAATGTAAGCTACATGATAGGTTTGTTTTGGTTCTACAATATGTAAGACACTAATTCTTTTTATCTTCCAAATTTATAATTTTTTTTTTCAAATTATCCCTATTGAATCAATTTATTGAGGGGTTTATATATATCAAGATGTAGTTTTCAATGGAAATTATGGGAATTTTAGAAAACTAATACAAATTTCTTACAAATAACTAATGAAATTAATTTCATTAATTTCTATAAAATAGTTATACAATTTCTACATTTAGGACTAGAGGTAGTAGTATAATGAGAAGTTTATACCCACAGCTAAATTTATACTCCTCTAGTTCTTTTTATAAGGAGAGTATTTTTTGTCTTTAATATAAGTCATCTCATTATATTTTTTATATGCATGTACAAGTTACCCCTAATTTAATTATTGTTTTTAGACTTCTCAACTCTCACTCATTCCTCTATTTAATAGGAACAGGGGAGTGATATTTTAAAAATAAAAATACCTTTCAAATTTTGAGCCATTAAACACATAATGAGCCACAATGAAGAAATCGATATAATTAATAGGGTTGGTATACAAATTGTCTTGCAAGTTTTTGTTGATGAGCAATATTGACCTGGATGTTTTTTCAGGTTTAATTTTACTTTAGAAGTTTTAAAACATAATAAAGTTGCCTCATACAGTTAAAAAACTAATGTTGACATTAACTTTTTAACGATAAAAGCAACATTGAACCTTAAAAAAAAAATTTCAGGGCAAATTCAACTTTTTAACGACAAAAGCAACGTTGAACCTTAAAAAAAACTTTTGGGGCAAATTTTCTCCTTAACCGAACTTAATATGGGAAATTTTCTTACTTGTTTTGTGAATCTTGGTATGACCCATGACTGCAAATTGAGGTTCTTGAAAGAGTTCCTTTCTGAGACAAACGTTCGACCAAAGATCCAAGCAATTGCTATAAAACCAAAAGTGAAAGGCCACATTAAACAAAGATACCATTTGGGTGTCTGAGGGTTGGACGCCAGGGAAGCCAATCCCGAAGGAAGATGATAAATAGAGTCCGGTGTTGTTAGGTGGGTTAAGTGAACCACGTCTGGTGTGTCCATTGGTCTTTTTAAGGATGTTTCATAAGTCTCATCCGATGACTCATCCTCTGTGCCATAAATGTAGTCATACATTGGCATGAACAGAGAGTAGTTTGTCCTGAATTTGGTGTGATGCAGTGAGTGAAACCTGTGGTCCACACAAATTCATAATATCTTGAGTTTGTTATTAGCTTGTTTAAGGAACAAAAACTTGATTTAGTCACTATTCTATTATTGATTCACTATGATAATTGAATAGTCAGATACCCAATTGTTCAAATTAAATTAGTTTGAAGTAGATGACCCAGATCAAATTCCCCATACTTTTTAGGGGCTTTCTTTTTAAATTACAGACCACTCTCTCAATTTGGCCTTAAAATTAGGAAAACTTAATCATTTAAAGGTTTCAAGTAATAAATAAATAAATAGAGAGAAGTTTTAAAACATTCATATTTGCAAGTTAAATTTAACGGTTTATGTTTACAAATTAAATTTTTGTATTTTACAAATTGAGTCGCGTAATTACAAGTCAAACTAATAAAACACATAAGAATTTAAATTTTTTTGGGACTTCTCTGTATTTAATTTTCTTATTTAGAACATATAAGTAATTTTATTCCTTCTAACTATGTTTAACTTTTCCTCATGTAAATGCCTTAAAACTGCAGTCTCTATTGTAATAGTGGGAAATCGCTGATAAACTGTAACAGTCCCAAAATATAATTATATAACTATGCCTAGTTGAATAGATTCGCCTGGTGGAACTTATATATCTTAATTTTTTTTAACTACTAAATGTGGGATTTAACATTAATAAAAAAATCACTATAAGTAATTGAGGAGACTTACGATGGAGTGTATGTGATATACTTCAAAAAGGGGAAGAGAGAGAATAGCTTTTTTGGAAAGAACTCAAAGTTGCAGTGACCTAAGTTGTTCATGAAATCAATATAAAAAATATAACCGTAAAGAGAAGCAACGGAGGCAGTTTTTGTGAGCAAAGTTGCAAATATTGGCATTGCGAATAGAGTAACATATGCCAAGACCTCAGCAAATGGATGGGCAACAGCTGTAAAAATAGTAACAGTAATAATATCAGTACAAAAATAATAATAAATCAGTAAGCAAAACGAAAAATTACACTTGTGCCTCAAAAAATTAATTTAATGGTGGTTTAGGTCTTAAGAAAATTTGTTGAAAGATGAATTGTAAATATCAATTCATACTGTTACACTGTTGTTATGGGGGACAATGCAGAAAATATGACCAGTGATATTTCTATAAAAAGGATTAACTTTATACTCTAGTTTAGGAACCGGGGTTAAAAACACTTTTTACCCCAATTAATGGATAACGGGTGTAGATAGTAATTTAAAATACTTAATTCATTTAAATGTTTATAACTTCCTACAGTGATGGGACATGACAATTAATGTAAGAAGCCAAGGGGATCTTTTTTTTTTTTTTATAGATGCTTACATACTTAAGGAGAGCTGCCTCATATGTATTCTTACTAATTAAAATACAACTCATCTTATTTTAATTCTATAAAGCAGATGAGTCATTTAAAGAAATTCAAATTTTATGATTTTTAAGAAACAACAACTCATAGGAAAGAATTGCGTCTTTTGTTTTTCTAAATTATGAAATTCATGTTTTTTAAAATTATAAAATTTGAATTTCTCCAAATATGACTCATCTTTCATATAAGATTAAAATAAGATAATTTTTTATATTTTAATTAGTTAAAGTAGAAATAAGAGGTGATGCGCTTCTGGAATATGTAAGTATTTCTCTTTTTTTTTTTTTGGTTTAGTTAATCTTTTCTACGGTGGAGAACACAACCAATGTAGGAAAGTTTTTCTTCCACACTGGTTCAAAGGCCGGTGTAGAAAGCCAAATACTTTCTATATCAACTGTATTTACACTAATTAATAACTAGGTGTAGAAAGTCTTTATCTTAAACGGTGTAAAAAGTCTTTTTACTCTAATAAGTTGTAAATAAAAGAATATCATCCGTTGCAAATAAATTAGGAGTGACATATGAAACCTAAAACATTTGATTTGCAAATGAGACATTTATATTTCAGCAAACTTTTTTAGACTTAACTATCATTAAATTGATCTTTTATTAGAACCAAGTGTCAATATTCTCCCAATAAATTGACCAACCAAGTTCGAATATCAAGTCAATCCAATAATAAAGGAAGAAAACTGTGAATGAAGAGTAGTATCATACGTACCAGTAATAGGCTGAGTGACAATGGAAGAGTGATGGTGAGAATGGTAGCGAGAATAAAGGAAGTGATGATGAAGAGCTCTGTGAAACCAATAATAAAGGAACTCAACAGGACCAGCATGCAACAAAGCTGTGAGAATTACACCATTTGTTCTCCATAAGGGTAAGTGACTGGCTACCTCTGGAAGTATTATGTACACTATGTACATTATATGCCCAGTCAACAAAATATAGTCATCCCTGCATACCATATATATATATTCAAACAAAGGAATTTAACTTGACTATTGTAGTTTTAGATAATGACTCTTTATTTTTAATATGAATGATGGATCCTACCTACATGAATGTAAAGGTGCATTTGAAAAGGAAACAGAAGAAGAAAAAAGATAACATATAAATATAATTATGATAATAAGTAGATTTTATGCACAACCTGCAAGATGTATTTGTCACTTTAATTTCTCTCTTCGAATACATGATTGGAGCATTTAAATAAGGTCTCAAATTTGAGTTTGGGTAAAAAAGAAAAAGAAAAATCATTTTGGAAGACTTTGCTCTTTTGAATTTGTTGATATATAGTTTGTGTACTCCAAATTCTATATACTCCCACCAGTCCTTTTTATAAGAAACAACTATCAAAATCATGTGATTCAAAATTTTAATTCAAAGCAATAAATACATAACTTTTATACCTTTATTCTCAATTATACTTTTATTTAGAAAGAGCGTACATGAGGATAATAGGTGAAAAATTATTGTAGAGAGATTAGAAATTATATATATACTACAAAAAACATAAAATTATCAATGGAATTTCATTTCATCCCTAATCCGTCACTAATTTAGGGACGGAAAAATTCCGTCACTAATCCCTCACAAATTTTGTCACGGAATTTAGGGATGGAATTTTTCCGTCCTTAAATTAGTGACGAATCCATCTCTAATTCTGTCATTAAAAATTAGCGATGGAATTATATTCCATCGCTAAATTCTATCATTAATCCGTCTCTAATTCCATCGTTAAATATTAGTGACGAAAATTAGTGATGAAATTATTCCGTCACTAATGTTTGTCGTTAATCCATCTCTAATTTCCGTCACTAATAATTAAATTTTTCAATAATTAAATTTTTTTCATAATTATAAATTTTTTAAATATTTTAAATTTTAAATCATTACAAATTTATAATATAAATATTAAAATAAATAAATAAAAATTATCAATTCATATTTTTTTTTGAAATTGAATTTATAATATAATATATTTGAATTTTTAATAATATATTATATAAAAATACAAATTTTATAAATACAAAAAAAATAAAATATATAATAAAATGAAAAAAAAGATATTAATAATAAAAATTTTGGTAGGATATTTACATAAAATAAAATAAAAAAATTGAAATATTTAATAATATATATATATATATGACTTTGCATTTAAATTTCACAAGTTTTCCTTAGCTCAACTAGCAAAGGCACTGGTACACACATGAAAGGTCATGGCTTTGAATCTCAAGGCAAGGTGGCGGTGGTTGATAGGGACACATGGCCGGCGGTGAGTACACGTGGTGGCCGCTTGTGGTAAAGACATGTCACAAATTATTTAGGGACGGAAATTCCGTCGACAATTAGAGAAGGAATTTAGGGACGGAATTTTCCATCGCTAATATGTCGCAAATTAGCAACGGAATTCAAAATCCCGTCACTAATCAATTAGTAACGGTCTTTTTATCGACAGAACAAATTCCGTCGCTACTATGGTTCTGTCGCTAATTTTCGTCACTAAACTAACTAGTGACGGAATTTCTGTCGCTACTTTGATGTTTTTTTTGTAGTATATTTAATGAGGATAAAAAATGGAGAGGCTAGTTTAAAATTTCAAATTTAGGGGATTTGTTCTTTATATTAAGGATCACCCTTATAAGAAATAATGTTCTTTATAAAATATAAATAACATAAATTATGTATATCAAAAAATTGGTTAATTATGAATATATATATATATATATATATATATATATATATATAGTTTTCATAGAAAATTACTATGCAATCTCATATAAACATTTAATCACTAGAAACTGCCACAATAAGTGAACAACATGCAATCTGTTGCCATTTTCACAAGCTGCTCATATGTTATGAGATTTTTTAGTGATTAGATATATTGCTTACCTGGAACTGTAAAGTAATTCAAAAACCATATATAATACAACTAATTTCTAAAGCCAAACAACATGCATAAGAACATATGTCTAGTTTATGACAAAATGTAACATTATGAATAATTTTTAGGAGGATTATTACTGTGAAATCTCATATAAGCAGTCTAATTACTGAAAAAATCTCATGGCAAAGGAGCACCATGCATATATTTAAGCTGCTGTCGTTTTTTGCATTTGATCTTGTCATTGCATGGTGCTCATGTGTTGTGAGACTTTTTAGTGATTAGATTGCTGCAATTCCTCCTAGTTTGATGGGGAAGGTACGAACCAGTTGCTTTCTCGGTCAATTTGTGAGAATTCAAGGCCTCTGTCAACGATTCTGTTCTTGCCTTTAGCCGTTAGATGGCGGGAAACAGAAATCCAGATCTGGTTGTGCACCCACCTCGCCATTAAAATAGGAAGTATGAGACAGTAAAATAAGTCCCTTTCATGGGACGTTGTCAATGAGTAAATGGTATGAACCACCCATGGGGCCAGAACCACGTACTTCATTCATTCATTTCCATCGTCATCATCATCATCGTCATATATATACATGAAACAAGACGGAGGCAAATTAATCGGTAGAAGCTTTTCATGCTCATTAACATGTACGTTGCATGCGTGCATAATTAAGACTTTGTACAAAACATTTAATGTTTTCGGAAGAAATTAATTACTCCCTCATGTCCTTAATATATGACATATTTGAAGAGTTGATCTTAATGTAAGACATATTTTTCATATTTGTCAATCTTTTCATAATTTACTCCCATTTATACTCCATCAGCAATGATCAAGGAGGAGAGAAAATAAGGGGATTAAATAAAATGACTATAGAGTGTTTTAGAAAATACATGTCATATTAACTAACTTAACTAACTTCTTTAATCTAATCAAATAAAGTAAATATCTTACATTAAGGATCGGATGAAGTATCTTTGATGAAACAAAAGACATGATAGCAGGCTTTGCCACAGTTTTTGGCATATAAACTTGTTATATTTCATGCAATTGACAAGAATGGAGTATTTGTCTTTAGTTTTTGAACGAAAATATAAGTTTAGTGATAAAGTATGTTAAGAAAATACAAACAAAAGGAAATAGACTATAAAAAAAAATTAAAGAGGATGAAAGCTAAGCAACTAGATGTGCTTAGGAAAGCAACAAATTAAAGTAAAAAAAATTAAAAAAAAAAAAACCTTAAAGCTCCCAAGAGGCTTCCAAGGCCAATCTGTAAGAATTCCTGGTTGAGAAGCCATATCTTTCAAAAATATATATCACAATGTCTTTGTGGCATAACATGGCCTCCTAACACACACATATATACCGTGCTTAATTCATCCGCAAACCATATTATTCAATACCTGCATTTAATACACACCTAAAATTAAATATATTGCACTTGGTGCATTGACCAGTGACAAAGTACTTCCCTTATACAGGAGAGGCAGAGGCAAGAGGGTTCTATCCGCACAAGGCCAATTTGGCCAATTAAAAAAAAATATATAAGTACTGTCCTTATAATTTATTATCATTTTATTCAATTTTTTAATATATATATATATATATATATATATATATATATATATATATATAACTCAATTTATTAATTAAAAAAAGATTGTACCAACTCATATTCCTAATTGTAAAACCTTATTACCTAATTAACAAATATTTTTTTAAAAAAAGGCCAAGTTGGTTATTTGTATTTAATCTACCAAACATTTGTGGACTGAGGTTCAATTTCGCTCCAAAATGTTTTTGGTATGAGCTGTGACATTTGGGTGTTCAGAAGTTTTTTTTTATTAATATCGCACTAGCAGTGTTAAAGAAAACTAGCAAAATTGTGATATTACTCTTTTTTTTTTAACATTTCCGATACTGATATAAAAAAAAATTTCAAACACCCACAGCTCTTATATGAAAACTTCTTAGATAAATTTGGACCTTAAACCAATATTTGTTACTCTTACCTTGAAATAATACACCCATTATTGACATTTAAAGATTGACACCATTATGGTTCTTATTGTAAGTTTATTTTAACTAATTCTCATATATCAAAAAATGATAATTGAGTTATTAAAACAATTTCATGAATATCTTTTTTTTATTTATTATTTTCATATTTTGAGAGTTGTGCCGGATTGATATTTGGATTGTGGTTTAACATGATAAAAGTTTAGATATATAAATGAGTATATATACATTTCCACTTGTGTTAGAATTTTATACATATGTTGTATTTATATATTGACAAACTTATTACAGATTGCGTTATAAAGAGATATGTTAAAGGTATATTATATATCGATAAGTTATTGTCCTCATAATTTATTATAGGGTAAAATGCTTATGATCATTTGTAAAAGGAGCAACAGGCACTATACAAAACTTTTTGGTTTAAAAATGCCTATGTACATTACAAAAAGGTTCTTAAATGCCACTACCGTTAGGATCCTCTAACGTCATTAACTTGTGTGTGTGGGTCATATGGGCGATAGAGTAAAAATGCCCATAATCATTTGCAAAAGGAACAATAGGCACTATGAAAAAAGTTTTGGCTCAAAAATAGCTATGTACATTATTGTCCATTAAGCTTAGACAACTAATATATCTAAAATTCCAAAATTTAAGATAAATGAGTTATTACTCATTCAAAATTTGTTCTAAATTCATTTTGTTGGTTATCTCAACTCAAAATTGCTAATTCACCAAAATGCCTCTGGGGACTCGGACTAAGCTCCTTTGTACCCGATCTAAGTGTACTTTACCAAAAATTATGATCCGGGTTAATCCTACACAATTTCTCATGTAAAATCCAATTTTAACCTCAGATTTGTCAAAATCATGCTCAAATTTCAAAAATACCCCTAGCAACTACTATGTTAGGATTTTAGGGATAAAATTGTTATTTCATACCTTAAAGCCTTCACTTCATAATTCACATGTTCCCTACACAATTTTTCATTCTGAACTCAATGGAATCATCAAAAACACCAAAATCCAGTCCAAAATAGTGAAAACAGCTTATGGATGAAAATCATATAGGATTTTGGTGTTTTTGATGATTCCATTATGTTCAGAATGGAAAATTGTGTAAGGAATATGTGAATTATGAAGTATGAAGGCTTTAGGGTGTGCAATGACAATTTTACCCTAAACCCTAACATAGTGGTTGCCAGAGGTATTTTCATAATTTAAGTATGATTTTGACAAATATAAGGTCAAAATTGGATTCTACACATCAAATTGTATAGGACTATCTAGAGTCTTAAATTTTTTGTAAAGTATAGTAGACTGAATACAAAGGGGCTTAGACCGGGTCCCTAAAGGCATTTTTGTTAATTAGCAATTTTGAGTCGAGATAACTAACTAAATGAATTTAGAACGAATTTTGAATAAGTAATAACTCATTTATCCTAAATTTAGAATTTTAGGATATATTAGTTGCCTAAGCTAGATGGACAGTAATGTACATAGGTATTTTTTAACAAAATTTTTTTTTATGGTGCCTGTTACTCCTTTTGTAAATGATTATGTGCATTTTTGCTCCTTCGACCTTTATTATAATGTTCGTTCATTTTTAAGAGTTATATGCTCCTCTCATTAATTAGAATTATAAAAACCTTAAATCTTATTAACTCTGTCTCAAAATTTTAACGATGTTTCAACTTTACCCTTATTATTGAATAAATACACTATATCCCATAATAAAAAAAATACATAATAATAAATAAAGGGTAAAATATTACATTCATATGAAAAATTTGATGACATGACTTATAATTATAATAAGAACACCTTATCGCTTTGCTGTATAAACAAGACGACAGAAGTATATCTGTTGGACTTTGGGTCCAAGTCCGCCGTTGTGGGATGGACTATTTGATTAGAAAACAATTAACTTTATCAAATAAGAAATAAATTAGCATCAATTATGGATTTGTTAATTGAGAAATAAGTAATTATATATTAGGAAATAAATCAACAATTAATTTCCAGATTATTACTTAGAGAGAAAGTACGAGTGCATATAACTTCCTAATTAGTGGTTCCTTATGCCTCTATAAATAGAATGTGCCTCTCTCGGTTGAACTTCACCCTTATCATTGAGCTATCTGACAATCTCTCTTCTCTCCTACCATATTGCTTGTTCTGGTGATCTGCTGTACCAATCCTAATTAAGCTCTAGTAGTCTAATAATTACGTGAGCATTATTATGTTTGAGTAATTGAGCATTAGAGATTTGACCCGGATCTAAACGTGAATTCACCCCATTATGCAAGTCTCTTCTCTCTCTCTCTTTTACAATATCCTATGCATATATATCCATTGATTGTACCAACTCACGTACTACCTCCTGTCCTAATGGCAAGATCTTATTATATTATACACAAATATTAAGAAATGAGGTTAAGTTGGTTATTTGCATTTATTCTGTGAAAAGTTTGTTATACAAACCCTAAAATACCACTCCCAAATTTTACATTTAATTTAACTTTCTAAAAATACTTTAGAATATTGACCATGAGTTCTACTACGAGGAAAACACTTTGAAGTGTCTTATTAACCACAAATTAGGTTAGGATATCAAATGCTACTTAAAAAAACCCTCAAGTACCGAAATCTGGATGCATCTTATCCGGGGGTGGAAAAATTATTTTATAAAATTTTCTATTATGCGGTCCTTAAATGTGAACGTTAGCGGCTAGAACGTGGATAGGTTGTGTCTCAGTAAATTGTATGGTTGCATTTTGGTATGCCGTCATCTTCATTATTTATTGAGGTATTATATATAGTTTCCTGCTAGAGGAAGAGTACATGTGATGATGCAGGTTTTAAACGTGCAATGGCTGATTCAATGGATATGGTCGAGGCTGTCAGACATATATGGTGTGGAAAACAAACTTGAAGAGGCAATCTCCGAGTCTGATATGTAAGTTCAAGGACGGATTCAGCTAGCTAGGGCCTAGGGGTAAGTATTGCCACGTCTTTTTCAAATACAAACACAAATTTATAGAATTTTGGAGCTCTAAACCTTTTTGACATTGCAAAGATGATAAACGTGCACTCTGTATTAATTAACTCAATGATGATAATGATGACGGGGGAGCATGGCGTGATTAAGCGTCAAAGAAAGGACAAGGCGTGAGAGAGGATGTGTCATTTAATAAGCCCCACAAAATGATGGACAAGGCCTATATGAAGTCCAAATTGAAGAGTTCAGTTAAAATAATACGCGACAAACATGTGCCTCACCCGGAGTAGGATCGTGTCTCATTCAATACCTTTCAAAATGTATCAAGAATATAATGTGTCCCTATCCATCCTCATATTCTTATTGAGAATCCTCCCACAGCATCAAGGAACTAATCATCCTTTTAGTATTTTTATTATTAGGGCTATAAAGGCCATGTTCTCTTAAGATCTTATTCTGGACGATCTGTTCGGCTACAAGAGATCAATTCTCTTGAGGTGTTATTCTAATTATCACACATATTTCTAGGTAATGCTACCGATCCTCATATCAAATGATGATTATAATAAATCTTTTTAAAATGTAATTTACTTTAAACTCTTAGGATAAGACATGAGGCGAGGACTACCATATCCTCTCACTAGCATGTTATTAATAAGGGTAAAAAATACAGCAATGAAGTTTTTCACTATGAGCATCTAGCACAATTATGTTTTATTGGAGGTAAACGTAAACATAATCATTTTCTGAGGTGTAAAAGTAGAAATAATGATTCTAAGAGATAGCAAATTTGGCATTGCTATTAACCAGAGTTACCATCTGTCCATTTTTTGCTTTGTGGGTTCCACCACAATTCTAATAAACTTATTTGGATTATGGTTTCACATGATAAAAGTTTAGATATATAAATGAGCATATATACATTTCAACTTATGTTAGAATTGTTGGAAATTATGCCCTAGGGTCAATCATTGTACTTTGAACAAACATTGTTATTTAATAAATTTTTCCATTTTATTATCATATTATTCGCATGTTTATTGTGATAACTTTATCCTTGGATAAATCATAATAATTGTTTTAAATGTCCATGGTCAGTCATCTATGTGGGAGCAAAGATGAAATAAGATCAGTATGACTTTGATAAGGTATGGAGATACGAATCAAAGTCTTAGGCACTTATAAGAGTACAAGATGCTGGATCGACCCGCTATGAGAAACCTACATGGATTAAATCATAAGCTTATATAATGTATAACCACGTCATTATGCCTTTTGACCTGAGATCATCATGGATTCCTACATGAGAGTCGCTAAGCTCTGATTTAGTCAAAAATCACCTTGGACTGAATGATGATAAATGCTACAATCGAGTTTAATAGTTTTCATGCAGAGGAATGTAAATGGTCAAGATGGAATTTGTCCCTCACATTAGTAGAGATATATTACTGGGTCCCTCGATGAGTGAGTCTGAGAAATGTATGGACATACTACGATGGAAAGAAATCTTCATTTATATAGTCAGACTAATCAAGGATTAAAAAAGTAATGGTCAGAAATATGAGGATGATTCTCCATACCTCATCCTTGACTGAAATATCGTGTGACAAAAGGGACATGATATAGTTGTATGACAAGTTGCATCATGTTAACAATCCTCATATGAATTAGGTAGTCATAATGTCTTGCTAGAGGCCGCTTGTGACTTGTGGACCAGTGCAGTTATTGGCCCACTGCCAACTTCGTATGAGCCTACAGGGTCACGTACAAGAATAGCGCAACACTAGCTATAATGTCCAGATTCATTGAATCTAAGATGCGTCTAAGATTCAATTAATACAACGTTTAATTTAAGGTGGACAAATTTTATATATATGATATAAAATTCAAAAAAAATTAATAATATTGTATATACACATATGTATTTTTGAAACACACACACACACACATTATCTGATAATATATATTATATATGATAATATTATTATATTGTGTTAGTTTTAATTTTAGTTTTATCTAATAAATTAAATTTAATAACTAACATGATAAAGATATAATATCTTGGATTTAATTTATAAAGATAAATTAAATATATTTTCATTGGCTCTTTATTCAAATTAAATAAATAGATTTAATTAAACCATATTTATTTAATTTACTTATAAGAAACAATTAAGTGTTAATTGATACGATATGTATTTTGAAATTAATTAAGATTAATTTTAAAAATCCAATATCCATCATATAATAGAAAACCCTGGTTAGTTATAAAAGATGAGAGCTAGGGTTTTCTACGGATGATGAAAAAAATAGAGAGCCGCAACAAAAAACCTAGAGAGACAATGGAGGCACAAGCATGCTGAACGTATTAGAGTCGTGTTTGTGTGGATACCGGTAGAGAAAGCTGATCTAAGGCATGAGCTCCTTGAGATTAGAAAAGGCAAAAACGTAAAAGTACTATTCTAACTACTCGATTTAAATGGCGTTGACGATCTGCAATTGGAATTGGTAAACTTTTGCTATTTTAAATTTTAATTTTTCCGCTGTGTGCCTAGCTACCAATCCCAACAAGAATTCATACATAAGTTTTACTTATATATTGATAAACTTATTACAGATTGCGTTGTAAAGAGATATGTTAAAGGTATATTATATATCGATAAGCTAAGTTATTGTCCTCATAATTTATTATAATTTTAATTCATTTTTAAGAGTTATATACGCCTCTCATCAATTAGAATTAGAAAAATCTTAAATATTATTAACTCTATCTTAAACTTTTAACGATTTTTTTATTTTTCAACTTTACCCTTATTATTTAATAAATACACTATATCCCATAAGAACAAAAACATATAATAATAAATAAAGGATAAAATAGTACATTCACACGAAAAATTTGATGACGTGACTTATAAATATAATAAGAACAACTTATCGCTTTGTTGCATGAACAAGACCACAGAAGTATATCTGTTGGACTTTGGGTCCAAGTTCTGCCCTAAATGGGCCGGACTATTTGATTAAGAAACAAATAGCCTTATTAAATAAGAAACAAATAAGCATCAATTATGGATTTATTAATTGAGAAATAAGTAACTGTATATTAGGAAATTAATCAAGAATCAATTTCCTGATTATTACTTAGAGGGTAAGTAAGAGTGCATATAAATTCCTAATTTGTGGACTCCCTATGCCTCCATAAATAGGATGTGCCTCTCTTAGTTGAACCTTACCCCTACCATTGAGCTACCCGGCAATCTTTCTTCTCTCCTACCATCCTAGTGATCTGCTGTATTAATCATAATTAGGCTCTAGTAGTTTAATAATTATATAAGTATTATTATGTTCGAGTAATTGAGCATTGGAGATTTGACTCAGATCAAAACGTGAATTCACCCTGGTATGCAAGTCTCTTCTCTTTCTCTCTCTACAACATCCTAGGCATATATATATATATATATATCCATTGATCTTACCAACCCGCGTACTACCTCCTGTCCTAATGGTAAGATCTTATTATATTATACACAAATATTAAGAAAAGAGGTTAAGTTGGTTATTTGCGTTTATTCTGTGAAAAGTTTGTTATACAAACCCTTCCCAAATTTTACGTTTAATTCAACTTTCTAATACACAGTGGTAGTTTAAAAAAAAAAACCCTTATATACTCCTCTAGTGCTATTTATAAGGTAGAGAAAGAAGATTTTTTGTGTAATAATAAGTTCACATGAATGCACAATTTTACCATTCATTTATTATTATTTTGTGCAAAATTAGAAAGTTATTGAACTTTAAAACAGAGTTAATGAGGTTTTAGGTTTTTTTCGATTCCAGTGAAATATATTGAAAATAAATTATAAATAGGAATAAAAGAGTATAAATAAGGCAAACAAAAGTGATTGATGCCTTATAAATAGGACTAAAGCAAAATCTTAGACTAATTCCAAGAATTAGTAATAGAATAGAGTAAATACTCCATTAGATCCTTTTTATAAGTAATAACTACAAAATCATGTAAAAGGACCCATTTGTTGAAATTGGTTAAAAGTAGTAAATATGTAAGAAATGTAATTTTTTTTAAATATACCCTTATTTATGAAAATGATAAGTGTGAGAGGAAATGAGTGGGAAAAGAGATAACAGAGATATGTAATTAATTGGGGTTAAAAAAATATATTAATTAAATTTTTAGACAACACCAAATTATTGCTTACATATAGAACTAACCTAACCTATGCAAGAGAATGTTGTTTAAAAATAGGATGAGAGAGAGCATTAAGTATTTCTTATAATTCTATGTGAAAAAATTACATCACCATGTAGTCAAAAGGCATATCGCTTTACAAAAAGATACGACGGAGGTATATTATGTTAAAGTATTCTTGAAATAGCACTTAATATCTTAAATTTAGGGTGTTTATTACTGTGGAGAAAAATACTAAAAGCAAAATTATACAAAAAATGCTTTAGAATATTGATCACGAGTTCTACTACTAGGAAAACACATTAAAGTGCCTTATTAGCCACAAATTAGGTTAGGATATCAAGTGTTACCCAAAAAAAAAATACTTTAAGTATTGAAATCTGTATATATCATTTTTTTGGGGGGGGGGATTATTTCATAAAATTTTCTATTATGCGGTCCTTAAATGTGAACGTGAGCGGCTAGAACGTGGATAGGTTGTGTCTCAGTAAACTGTATCGATGCATTTTGGTATGCCGTCATCTTCATTCTTTATTGAGGTACTATATATAGTTGCCTGCTAGAGGAAGAGTGCATGTGATGCAGGTTTTAAACGAAAAATGGCCGTCAACTTCATTATTTATTGAGGTACTATATATAGGAAGAGTGCATATGATGCAGGTTTTAAACGTAAAATGGCTGATTCAAAGACGCAATCTCCAAGTCTGATATGTAAGTTCAAGGACGGATTCAGCTAGCTAGGGCCTAGGGGTAATTATTGCCATGTCTTTTTCAAATACAAACACAAATTTATAGAATTTTGATGCTCTAAACCATTTTGACATTGCAAAGATGATAAACGTGCACTCTGTGTAACATCCAAAAAAATTAATATAAGGATTAATTTATAAAAACTAGATAATAAACTAAATTATGGAACCTATAAAATTTAAGGAAACTTAAATTAGACAAAGGAAAAAAAATTAAGGCCTAGTGTGTGTAATTAATAGGATAAAAATATAACTATATGTATACATAAAAACCTACCAACACACGCACTCATACTTGGCAACCCACGTACAACTCTATCTTTGAAATAATTTCCCTCCATTATTAGATAACACATGTACCACATACACTCACACATATATCCACCTTTAGAAAATCAACCACGTACTCCTCATCTTCTCTTCTCATTCGGACAACACACACACACTTTCATTAAAGACAATCTTATCAAACTCCACCAACTCTCATTTACGTTTAGCTGCAAAAAGAGAGAGAGCTTTGGGGAAAAAAAAACAGAATAGAAGAAGAGAGACGTGAGTGATCGAAGGAAGAGAACGATTGGCGAAGTGGAACAAGGAAGCTCCAAACCTCATATGCAACTCCATATTATGGTACAAGTGAGTCTCTCTACCTCTTCCCATTATTGTTTCATTTTTGGGGTTGTTCATGAGGATTTATGACTGCTGGAATTAAGAAAATTCGCCGGAAAACTTGTCTCAAAAACCAGCAATTGTGTGTCAATTTTACGTTAGATTTTTTGTCTCATTTCTTTTTTAATCACATCCCCAAACACAAGAAACATGTTTAGGAGTATGTAGAGTTAAAATCTTTGAGATTGGAGTAAAAAACCGTGGCTAAATGTGAGTTTTCTCAACTCTGTTTTGGTCGCCGGAAAATAGAGTTTCTGTCAGAAACTTGCAGAAGCTCAAATGGAGGCTACAGATGGAGTTGTCACCTGATTCTTTTTGTTATGGAAAATTTAGGATGTTTAGTATGAAATAGAATCAAGAAGATCACAAATTGGAGTCAAAATGAATGATTTATTGAATTTTAAACTCAGACTGTCAAAAACTGATGTTTTGGGAGACAATCCATTTCATGTTAAGCTTTGACTAACCTAATCATATCCAATATTTATGAAATTTTACATCGAGATAGTAGACATCTCAAGATTTAAAATTAGTCATAAAATATATCATTTGGATATTTATAGAGGGAGTTATGATTTTTGAAAGTTTGGTTTAGAAACAGGTGTAATCTAGAAGTCCAGATTCTGACAGTTGGTTTCGTGGTGTTTTTGAGCAATGAAATATTTTCCAATGACCATGAAAATTTTCAGAATGAAATTTCATATTCTAAGATTTAATTATATATATAGCTTGTGTTATTTGGATTAATATACTAAGAGATATGAATTTTTGAATTTGGTTGCTCTCAAACTATGTTTCTGGAAAATAGATTGGTTGTGTCAAAATTTTGGAAAATCAAACCTTGACCAAAAATTATGAAAATTTTCAGATTTAAAGTAGACATTCATAGTTTTAACTTGATATATGGATCATAATTTTTGGACGAGTACATTAGGAGTTATGTATTTTCAAAGTTGTACTCTGTTTCTGGAGAGTAATCTGGAACAGTGGAATTTCGTGAAATTCTGAGAGTAATATGGTAAAACTGGGTAGATTTTGATTTTTTTCATGAAAATATGTCTCAAGAGCTTCATTTAGGCTTTGGACCCAGTCAATTTGGAATTTTCTAGAATTAGTTATGATTTTTCAAAGTTGACTGAAAAATCTGCTAATTTTCTGAAAAATAGAAAAATTGCACTATGCAAAATTATATAGTGCATAAGCCACTGAAACTGAGATAACCAGTAGAATGTGATTAAAAGCAATAGTAATACAAGTAATAACAAATTACTTGTTAACTTTAATTTATAGGAATTAGTAATAGCCCGAGCAGAAGAAAAAGTTTTGGATAAACAGGCGGACTGAAAAAGGACCCAGGTTGTAACTCTTTCTTGCATGTATTGTGTGATTATCTATATGTTGAATATGTCATTTTCTGTAATATGAGCTAGTGTCTTGGACAGACCAATTTGTCAAGTTGTGGTCAGGGACCCAACAAGGGCACCGTTTAGACCATGGTGCAAATATGTCGTTTGGCCTTGGGCAAGTGCACATATATTTTCGATCATCTTACATGACATGGCATTGCATATTTATTTTCGCATTCTATATGTCAGATTGTATGTTACTACTAAGATTCATTCGAATCTCACCCTTTTTCAACATATGAAAATATTCCAACAGCAAGTAGCGGCTCTAAGGGCAAAACTGTAATTACCGGTGACTGAGGTCCGGTTCAAGTGAGACTGCAACTGGTTATCTTTAGTTTCAAATTTTATTTCTTTTGGACTATGTATATATTTTTCGAATCCTATGAAATTTCCTATAATGTAAACAAGCGCTTGTTATCAATATATTTTTGTTATTTCTGTACGCCTATGAACTGTGCGTTTAATATTCTGTGAATATCAAACTAATAAGTTGTTTGACACTCTGTATTAATTAACTCAATGATGATAATGATGATGGGGGAGCATGACGTGATTTAGCGTCAAAGAAAGGACAAGGCGTGAGAGAGGATGTGTCATTTAATAAGCCCCACAAAATGATGGACAAGGCCTATATGAAGTCCAAATTGAAGAGTTCAGTTAAAATAATACGCGACAAACATGTGCCTCACCTGGAGTAGGATCGTGTCACATTCAATACCTTTCAAAATGTATCAAGAATATAATGTGTCCCTATCCATCCTCATATTCTTAGTGAGAATCCTCCCACAACATCAAGCAACTAATCATCCTTTTAGTATTTTTATTATTAGGGCTATAAAGGCCATGTTCTCTTAAGATCTTATTATGGACGATCTGTTCGCCTACAAGAGATAAATTCTCTTGAGGTATTATTCTAATTATGACACATATTTCTAGGTAATGCTACCGACCCTCATATCAAATGATGATTATAATAAATCCTCTTAAAATGTAATTTACTTTAAACTCTTAGGATAAGACATGAGGCGAGGACTACCATATCCTCTCACTAACATGTTATTAATAAGGGTAAAAAATACAACAATGAAGTTTTTCACTATGAGCATCTAGCACAATTATGTTTTATTGGAGGTAAACGTAAACATAATCATTTTTTGAGGTGTAAAAGTAGAAATAATGATTTTAAGAGGTAGCAAATTTGGCATTGCTATTAACCACAGCTAACATCTATCCATTTTTTATGTTGTGGGTCCCACCACAATTGTTCTTGTTGACCACTTCATTTATGCTATGACCAATAAAAGTATATCACATCACTCAATTTAATATGATGTGTAAGCTAATATTTGAATCTTGAAATTTACTTGAGTTTTATTAGTGGGAACATTAATCTTTTGGTGCTTAGAATATTAACTCACTTATAACTCAGTTTCTGAAGTTTGACTCAGTATGACTCAGTTCCTGAACTTTTAACTTGCCTAAAACTCAATCCCTTTTTGAAAGGGTGGTTAGATGTTCAAACTCAATTTTAAGTGAGTCAAAAGTTCAGGGATTGAGTTATACTGAGTCAAATTTCAGAAGCTGAGTTATAAGTGAGTTAATACTTCAAAGACCAAAAGATTAATTTTCTCTTTATTTTCTTATTTAAACATTATTTTGTTTTAGAGATTTGTGTCTACCTTTTTTTCTCTCCCTCCTCTTGTCATCCCTCACCTCCGACCTCCCTCTTAGATATTTCCAGTCAAGTAAAAAGGAGAAAAACAAACTTTAATCAAATTGCATTAAATATTTTTAGCATTGCACCTACTAGCTCCCCTCCAATAGCTGCCCCTGAGTCTTGTTTTGTATGAAACATGGGATAGGGATTAGGATTGAGTGAGGAATTGAGTCAAATTTTATTGTTTGATACGAGGGACTGAGGATAAAATGAGATTTGGAGTACCACAAAAATGAAATTGCTGCAAACCCACCTCTCCTTGATATTGGTGAAGCAGTACTGGGATTGGAAATTTTTGGACAAAATTATCCCTGTTCATAATAATATTTAGACCGAAGTAACCCTATAACCTTTTGCCTATTCTCATCAATGTTGCTCTCATTCCATTTTTGAAGCCCATGTTGGTTCCATGATTTGTCCTATTCTCCTTGTTTAGGCCCCTCGATCCTCTAAAATTTCTCAGATTAGAGTCTGAATTCTGTAGATTCGCTTTTAAGTTTCAATGATTGATTTCTTTATCAATTGACGAGGATTTCTATGATATTCATTTAGTCTGTGACGTGAGGGCTATAAATCTATTTTTAAGAAAAATTAGGGTTTTTTATGGCCTTGGTGTTTTTATAATCATATCTTACAAAATAAATAGTTCCTGAGGGTATCTGCCACCAAACCTATGTAGGATGACACGTTTGATGCAATCCTCTTGAAGTAGCCCTCTGAATAACGATCAACAGTTGATGTAGCAGCAGCAGTATTGATGTAACATCCCAAAAATTTAATGCAAGGATTAAATTATGGAAAATAGATAGTAAGCCAATTTATGGAACCTACAAAATTTAAGGAAACTTAAATTTAACAAAGGGAAAAATTAGGACCTAGTGTGTGTAATTAATAGGATAAAATTATACCTATATGTGTATAAAAACACACACACCCACACTTGACAGCACACACACGTATAAAACCATCCATGCATTGTCACTCCTTCCCATCACAACAAACACACACATGTACCACACACATACCTACACATACACCTTCAAAACAATGACACTTATGTTACTCCTTCTCTTCCCATTTGACCAAGGATACAGCACACAAGTACAGCACACAGCACACCTCACTGTAAATAAATCACTCTCTCTTCCCTCTCCATTCAACATTCATGCAGCAACTGAAACATAAGAGAAGAAACAGAAACATAAACACATAAAACAGAAAAACAGAGAGAGAGAGATGTGAGTGAGAGAGTTGATCGGTGGAAGAAAGAAGAAGCTTCAAAACTCACATGCAGCACCATAAGCTAACATAGGTGAGTTTCATATATCCTTATCTTCCTTTTCCAGTAGATTTGAGGCTGTTTTCAGTAGCTTTTTGGGGTTGTTCTTCTGCTGGAATTCAGAAAATTCGTCGGAAAGTTGCTGTCACCGAAACCAGTGATTTTGTGACGATTTTGGGTGATATTTGTGATGTTTTTGATTCTAAAATAACGTCCCTAAACCCCAGGAACATGTTTAGGAGTATGTAGAGTCAAAATATTTGAGATTTGAGTCCAAAATCATGGTTGCATGTGAGTTTTATCAACTCTGTTTTGGTCGCCGGAAAACAGAGGTTTTATCGGAAACTTTCAGAAGCTCAAACAGAGGCTACAGATAGAGTTTTCATCTGGTTCTTTTTGATATGGAAATTTTAGGATGTGTAGTATGAAATAGAATCAAGAAGAGCTCAATTTGGTGTCAAAACAAATAAGTTATCAATTTTTGAAGTTAGACTGTCCAAAACTGATGTTCATCAGAGTCAGTTAGTTTCGTGTGACTTTATGACCAACCAAATCACATCCATTATTTACAAAAATTTACAGGGAGATAGTAGACATAACAATATTTAAAATTAGTGGTATAATATATCATTTTGATATCTGTAGAGAGAGTTATGATTTTTGAAAGATGGGTTTAGAAACAGGTGCAATCCTGAACGTCCAGATTCTAGTAGTTGATTTCGTGGTATTTTTGAATTATGTAATATTTCCCAATAGCCATGAAAATTTCCAGAATTGAAGTTCATAGTCTTAGATTTAATTTGATATATATTTTGTGTTAATTGAATTAGTATACTAAGAGATATGAATTTTTGAAGTCAGTTGCTCTCAAACTGTGTTTTTGGAAAACAGTTTGTTTGTGTCGAACATTTGGAAAATCAAACCTTGCCAAAAAATTATGAAACTTTCCAGATTAAAAGTAGACATCCATAGCTTTAATTTTACGGGTAGAACATAATTTTTGGACAAGTATATTAGGAGATATAGATTTTCAAAGTCATGCTATGTTTCTGGAGACTAATCTGGAATAGGGATATTTCGGGAAATTCTGGGAGTAATATGGTAAATCTGGGTAGATTTTGATATTTTTCCATGAAAATATATTTCAATAGCTTCATGTAAGCTTTGGACCCAGTCAATTTCGATTTTTCTAGAATTAGTTATGATTTTTCAAAGTTAACTGAAAAATCTGCCAATTTGTTGAAGAATAGTAAAATTACACTATGCAAATTATATAGTGTATAAACCACTGAAACTGAGATAATCAGCAGATTATGATTAAAGATAATAGTAATACAAGTAATAACCAATTACTTGTTAATTTTAATTCATAGGAACTGGTAAAAGCCCTAGCCGAAGAAAAAGTTTTGGATAAACAGTTGGACTGGAAAAGGACCCAGGTAGTAATTCTTTCTTTCATGCACTATGTGATTATTTATATGTTGTGTATTTCATTTTCTGTAACATGACAGTGCCTGTGGCACAACACGCGAATAAGCCAGGGTCTAAACATATCGTTTGACCATGGACACGAGTTTAGCCGGGGTTGCAAACAGTCGTTTGGCCTTGGACAGTATGCATACAACATGAGTTAGCATTTTGCATATCATGGTGCATTGCATATTTATTTATCGCATTTTATATGACTGATTGTATATTACTACTGAGATTCATTCGAATCTCACCCTTTTTCAACATCTAAAAATATTCCAGTAAAGGACAGCGGCTCTAAGGGCAAAACCGTAATTACTGGCGATTGAAGGTCCGGTCCTAGCCAGGAGTTACATCTGATTATCTTTAGTTGTGGAATTTATTTCTTTTGTACTCTGTATGTATTTTTCAACCTATATGAGGATTTTCTGTATTATCAGTGAGTACTTATTATCAGTATAGTTTCACTATTTCTGTTTGCCATCTGAACGACACATTTATTATATAGCGAATATCAGAATATTAAGGGGTTTGACAATTGACATTTCCAGTTTTCTCAATTTCTTGTGGAAGTTTCCGGAAGAAATCTACAGTCAGGTAAGAAGCCTCCATGTCAACAAGCTGAATACTACACTTCTTACTCTCTTCACGGAATCTTTCTAAAGCCTCATTTGCAGCTGCGCATGCAGCTATTTCAGCTTGAAGAGATGGAAAACGCAGTCAAGTATTATTTTGGACTATTCTATCTTGGTAAGAAAAGTAATAACTATACCTACCTCCAGTCCTAAATGTAGTACCTACTAGAGGTAATAAAAAATCCCTAATATTTACCTAAGTTTCAGCTATTGATTTTCTCACAAGTTCTTTCAAGACAAAGTGAACCTGCATCAAAAACATATTAGAGAAAGCATTAGTCTTTTATTAATGGGAAAGAAACAAAAGTTACAACGAGGAGTCCAGGACTACTTACAGCATCAACTGAAGCTTCAGCAGGGCCTCTAAAGTAATTGAGAGACCCCTCAATCAAGCACTGATAACCTTGCTCTGGGGCAATTAAGTGAGGCTGATAACCATTAGCCTCTAATACCACTCTCCTCACATTCAGAATAGAAAGATGCCGGTCAAATGGGATGTAACACCTTATTTTTAAACCGTACAAACAGTCAAAAATATGACATGATGCAAATCAGAGACCAAAAATAGTTTTCAATCTATTTAGGATCCTGACTTCACTACAGGGTTTGATCCTATAGTTAAATGAGTTTTTGAAAAGTTTTTCAAAACATTTAAGCTGTGGTCTTTTTTTTTTCAAATCCATTTAATTCAATCAAATATGTTCCTATTTGTTAATATTAGAGTACTTACTGAAGTTCTTAGCGGATATTCGGGTTAAATTTATTACTAAAGGGTCCACCGGGTATGGTTACCCTGTTCTAATTAATTTACAACGGTTACATAGAAACTTCTAGGTCTACAGTTGGTGTACTCCTGCCACTATGGGTACTAATTTTACAAAATACCATCCAACATTATGTATAGATCTATAAGTTAGATAACCAACAGAAAGTAAATTCTAAGTGTTCACTTCTACATGTCCATGGCTATCTTCTTCCCATGAGAGCTACTTACCGGTGCTGCAAGTTAGTTATTAGAAAAGGGTGAGATTCAAAAGAATCCCAGTAGTAACAAATAACACTCATATAAAATGCATATAGAGAAACATGCCATATGAACCACCACATACCAAATAATTCAATATTCATTCAACATTCAGATATATGTTTATGCATCAAACAATTCTATTCAAAGACTTACTGTCCCTTCCCACAACGCTGAGTATTCTATTAGGCCAAAGCCCTTCTCATTTGAATGCTTAAAGGGAAATTCGGCTCGATTCATGTTCATAGTTCAAGTATATAACATGGCAATAATATGCATGAAACAAGATACATAGAATATGAGAGTGAAGTTACTACCTTAACCTTTCTAATGTTTCGAGGTGTGTTACCAGTTCCTTGGTCGTCCCGGACAGATATCAAATCCTATATGTGAGAATTCATGAATGGATGGGTTATTACGTAGCCCAATACTTTTGTAAATCATTCTCTTATGTTGGTTATCATTAGGGTTATTATGGTTATTTTACCAAATCAACCAATGAGTTAAAATTGTCAAATTATATCAAAGGACTAATTTCTACCCTTTGTGTTCAAAGAAATTACAATGTGCCATTAGATTTTGTAATTTACGCATAGCTACTAATGCTGGCATAATTTGTCAATTAACTTTAAAAATTCATATCTCTTTACAAAAATGTCCAATTGTAGTGGTTTCAAAACTTATGTGACCCTTATTAAGTCTGGTTTCTTAAAAAAAAATATTCACTTAGCCAATTGAACGTACAAAAATCCAGAATTTCCAATTATTGGACACTGTTTCAGAATTTTCCAATTTTACATGACCAAACTTTAAAAATGTAGAACTCTCAACATACACATCCAATTAATCATTATGACTTATCAAATTTAAAGCTTGATATGTATAATTCTATACTGAAAAGCTTCACATTTATTGGATATTATTTGTCTATTCAAAAATGTCACCCAATCAAACTGCCACGTAGAAAATTCTCAATGGTAGAATTTGCAATGTTATAAATTAGTTTCCAATGATCCAAAATTTATAACTAGGAGCTATTCTCACAAAGTTTTCACGTAGAACACAATGGTAACATTAAAATGACCAAATTCCAACTCCTTATATATGTCCCGTTTAGGAAGAAATTTAATATATAATCCAACAATTACCAAACTTGCAATTTAGGCCTCAAACTAGTTTCATATGCCTTCTAAACATCATAAAATACCATGAACACAATCAAAACACCATGACTCTTCAAAACTATAGCTTGACCAAAAACAGGGCAGAATTTCATCACATGGAAAAATCCTCAACCAACCAACACAATCCATAGTTCAAAATGAAGCTAAAGCTCACATCTTGCTCCTCCTTAGGTTCTTTCTTTGGTTCTTCAACTTTTACTCTTGCAAGATGGCTCAAAACACCTCCTCTTAAAATTTCTAAAACCATAGAAATGAAGCCCTCATCAAGAGGAACAATATTTATGAAGAGTGTTTGAGCCATAGATGTAATCTACTAAGCCAAAATTAAAGAGGAATATCTTACCTCAACCTTGTTCTTCCTTTTTTTCTTTCCTCTTGAGCTTGGCTGACTTTAGAGTTGTGTGAGGGAGTGTTTAATGAGTCTAATTCATTTATCTTCAGCTCCCAATTCACTTAACTGTGAGTCACCAAGAAAAAGGAGGAAAATGGAGTAAAGAAAATTGTATGGCTATAATTGCTTCTTGCAAAAAGTAAGAGTTAATTTAAGCATAACTTGGTTGAGTTAAATAATTCAATCTTCACCTCTTCTCTCCTCTTCTTTTGACCGTAGTATCCAGCCTAAAAAGGTGTCAATTTGATTACCCAAATCCTCTTGCAATTCATTTGTGTCTTGGTCAAAATTTCCAAATTGCAAGTTTACACATGCTAACTTTTTTACTTTATTTCTTTCCTTCTTTTCTTTTCTTTTTAACTTAAACACATATATCCATTTCCCTATTTTTCTCTTTGTCCACCAAATTTAAAGAGGGAAGAGAATGGATGATTCTTCTTACAATTCATCCATCAAAGTCCTATACTTTTTGACCTTTTGATTTCTTGTAATTGGCCAAGAATTTTCTTCTTGAATCAATGTTGACCAACAAGCATATATGTATATTCCCCTTGCTTTTCTATTCCACCGAAATTGTAAAGAAAAATGAGTATTTTTGAAGTTGGGTGTTTTGAGTTCAAATACTGGTCTTCCAAATGATTTCACTATTCTTTTTGTACTCATCCGAAGCTATAGGAAATGAGGTATCACAAGCATAACTATTGACATTAGAGGAGTTTCTTTTAATTATGTCTAAAAAACGGAAACCGAAGTTAGGCCAGTAGGAGAATAAAAGGAGTATGTGCAACTTCCTAAATGATAGTAATCTCATTAAATGTGCTCTTCAATATCCACGAGATTTATTCCCCTAAGGCCATCATGTATGCGCAATTTGAATTGTTGACTTGGTGTCTCATCACTTCCGCTTGCTTTGCCATATTCAATTCAAGATGTATATTTTACTGCTTCATTAGCTATGATTGTATGAGTGTCTGCGTCCAGCTGACATAAGTTATTGATCATAGAAGTGAATTATGTCTATCTATTTTGGGGTTGTATTCTGAAAACACCAGACGATAAATAATTCTAACTAAAGTTTTCTAAACTCATTGCCATTTCTAGCCGAAATGATTTTCTTGCAAATTTCCTGTATGGATAGGCTTGGTCCTCATTCATTATGTTTCATGTTAACTTGTCATGCTTGTATTGTTATCTGTTTGTATAAACACATATTTGACTATCTAGTCTGTCATTTGCAGATGTTGTGCGAACACTTCTGCCTAGCATTATTCCACCATCTTACAAGGGTCGACTGTTCGCTATTTTTACTATGTTAAAAGTGCATTAGTTGGCGAATGGTTAGTGCTGGAAAATGGACAATCATTTGCAGAGTCTGTGCAAGATGTTACTAATATGGTTTGTTTTCAATAACTAATTTATGCTGAAATGTATTTCAACCATTTTATTTTCATTTTAAGGACTTGGAGTTCACTTGCAAGTTGATCTTTGTGTCTTCATTTCTTATATTTTGAGATTAACGCATAAAAACATAAATTAGTTGAGGAGCGAATTTGTGACCTCTCTTTGGTTATTTGCTCGGTATTTTCTAGGGAATTCCTTTGTCTGGTTTAAAGACTGACACTGTTGCTTTGTTGAGACTATTAAACTATCCGTTTTTCCTCTTTAGGAGGGTACTGCTTGTTGCTTCTTGTATTCTAACAAAACATTGGCTATACTATTTGAAATATTTTTGTCATGAATGTCACTTGCTAAGTCAAGTACAACAATTGTCCAAAGAAAATGATCTTTTTTATTATTTTATATAAATGGGATAGAGATGGTTGGCAAGCAATGGGAGAGAATTTTTGATGTAGGAGCTGAGAAGAGACTTGTTTTGAAGTTATGGCAGATACACGTAGCTTGATTCCTCTCTCAGTCAGTAGAACTTTCTAGGGCTCTGCTCCTTCTCTATATTTTCCTTTTCCTTTGAAACTGTAGCTATTCTCTTTGATGCGTACTTCTTTAATACTTCGCTATTGCTGATCCTAGAATGACAGTCTATCCTTATTGTCGATGACACAATATAATCATTCCTGATCAAGTTATCCTCTCTCTTGATGCCATGGGCACAATATAATGGAGAGTGTGCCCTTATCTAGACACTTGAGTTTTCTTCCTTAAGGGAATAATAATGCAGACAAATAAAGGATTACGATGAATGTAAATGGGTCAGCTATATGATCCACTTTCAATGTTTGCTTGAAGTCTAAAATATAACAGAAGTATAATTGGGTCTGACCATCTGAGTGTCCGAGATATGCAAGACTTAATGTCCTGCTAACATATTGTGTTTCCCTTCTTTATATTCGGAGGTAGGGTTGTTCTTGGTAAAGTGGTGTTTTGTTTTGTGTTAGGCTGTTTGGGTTGATCTATATACAGGCTTTAAGCACGTGCAGGAGAGAAGAAAGTGCCACAACTTGCTGATAAGCGTTTTTAATTTGTTTCAGTCAATTTTGTCTTCATAAAAATTATTAAAGGCAAAATGGTCTTAAAACATCATTCTTAGGAACTGGGCTTTTGTCATAGCCCCTCCTCAGGAATAACCCTTCCATCATTTTGATGGAAAATGACACTTTGCATAGCCCTGGAAGTTTGCTTTTGCTTGCTTTTTATTTGAAGCTGTTGGGGGAATTGTTGACCAATATATCATGTCATTACCCCTTTTTACTATCTGCAGTGCCTATAATTTGTATGACATGTGTATGCAGATGTTACATGCCAAAACTTCATGTTTATACAACATATATTTGCTGTTTATTGTGTCAGCTTTTTCAATGTTTCATTGGCGTCTCTATCTAATTTTGTTGAACCCATGCTTGTGCAGGAAGTGTGTATTCCATTACAAGTATGGGTAAACCAGAAAAGCAGTGGCTTACTAATGGAAGAAGGTCAGTTTTCCCTTGATTATGTCTACTTTGTAAACTATGTTGCTTTATTTATGGGCTCAAACAATCACCATAGGTCTTTTTTGGGAAATCTAGCTACATTTTGGGATGATTAGAATTGAAGCCGACATTCCTTATTCTAATTGGATCAAGATGTTAATCTTTACATATATTTGGTTCTTTATAAGGATGGTATCATTATCAGAAATGATGAAAAGGGAATCTCTCAGTTTACATAGCACTTAGTTGATAAGGATTTGGGCAAGCTGAAATACCTTTTGGGCGATGAGGTAGCTCAATTCAGTTTGAGGGAAGTAATTTCTTGAAGAAAGAACTCACTGACTCTTGATCAAACTATGTTGGATCACTAGTCAATGTACACTTTCATGGATCCTGATATCTAACTTCTACTAGGATAGGGGGAGTCTTTGACAAAATCCTAGTAGATTATTGGCGACATGTTGGATAAGTAGATTTATCTTTTGATTGCGCATATGAGCCATTGGGATGTAGTGACACACTTTCTCAAATATACCAAAGGGGATTTTGGGAAGGACATGCTATATGAGGATCACAAACATACTCAAAGGTTCTCAGTGGCCTTGGGAATGGCTGGATGATTGGTTGCCTGACTATTTGGTGGTGTTACTTGGTAGGCATTTAGTGAGCCAAATCTTAACATGGTTCACATTCTTTGGAGAAAATTCTGATGCCATGTGGAAATAATAAAGCAAGGTGCACCAAATTTTGTATCATTCTATTGAAGAAACAGGGTATGTATATGGAAACATAATGTTGCCTAAAATCGAAAAAAAAATTCAAATTTCCCTAATCCTTCTTGCTATATGGAAACATGATGTTGCCTAAAATGCAAAACTTAATCCGTAAAGGAAGCATAGAACCAGTGGTGTATACTATTTATCTGTCAACTATCCCAGCTGTGACTTCACGTGGGCAGGCTGTGTAGCATTGTGTAAAAAATTAATGACTTATTTTGCTGGGAGGCTGAGAACTCAATGGTGCAAGCGTGGCTTATCAACTCAATGACTATAGAGATCTGCACGCATTTTTCCTTCTTCCAATCTGCTCAAGAGGTGTGGGAGGCAGCAAGAAACATGTTTGCCTCTCATAAGAACAGAGTGGCAATTTTAGAGATGGAGGGATTTATTCATGATTGTAAAAAGGGTAATCTCTCTGTTATCCAATAATTTTCTAACCTGGTTCATCAGTGGCAGCAGCTCGTTTTGTATGAACCTCTTGAATTGAAGCATCCCGATGATGCAGCTCTCTATGCAAAGGTTAAGGAAGAAAAAATAATATTTAAATCCCTACTTGGCTTGGATGCTTCATACGACGAAGTTAGAGGATGAATATGAGCCTTGATACAATTCCCCCTCGCCATGAAGTATTCTTCACCGTGCGGAATGAAGAATGTAGAAAAAATTAGGCGTTTAATTCTTAAAATTAATCTCCAGCATTATTTAATTTTTTTTTAAGAATTTAAACTTTAAATAAATTTTGAGAAGTTACATTTTATTAGTTTGACTTGTAATGACGCGACTCGATTTGTAAAATACAAAAATTTAATTTGTAAACAAAAACCGTTAAATTTAACTTGCAAATATGAATGTTTTAAAACTTCTCTCTATTTATTTATTTATTTTTTACTTGAAACCTTTAAGTAATTTAGTTTTCCTTATTTTAAAGCATTGAGAGAGTGGCCTGTAATTTAAAAAGAAAGCCCCTAAAAAGTATGGGGAATTTGATCTGGGTCATCTATTTCAAACTAATTTAATTTGAACAATTGAGTATCTAACTATTCAATTATCATAGTGAATCAATAATAGAATAGTGACTAAATCAAGTTTTTGTTCCTTAAACAAGCTAATAACAAACTCAAGGTATTATGAATTTGTGTGGACCACAGGTTTCACTCACTGCATCACAGCAAATTCAGGACAAACTACTCACTGTTCATGCCAATGTATGACTACATTTATGGCATAGAGGATGAGTCATCAGATGAGACTTATGAAACATCCTTAAAGAGACCAAAGGAGACACCAGATGTGGTTCACTTAACCCACCTAACAACACCTGACTCTATTTATCATGTTCCTTCCGGATTGGCTTCCCTGGCATCCAACCCTCAAACACCCAAATGGTATCTTTGTTTAATGTGGCCTTTCTGTAATATTCTAAATTTGGGGACTAGAGGTATAAGATTAAGCCTGAATTAAGTGGACTGCTAGACCCTGGTTTAGCAAATGTCTCTATGAGGCATGCTTAAATTTCCTAAAATTCTTTTATATCATTGGATATTAAAAAGAATTATATTGGTGAGCTAAAGAGCTCGGGGAATAACAAAACGAAGTGATTGGAAGTCACACACAATATAGTGGAGTGGAACACAAAGTAATTTTGCTACCGGTGAAATTTTCGGTATGACAGTGAAGATTGTGTGATGTGTTTCGATAGGTAAATGATGATGAAAAATTATGAAAATTTCCAAAATTAAAGTATACTTATCAAGATTTAATTTGATAGGTCATATAATTCATTTGGAGTTGTGCACAAAGAGAAATGAATTTTTGAAATTAGCCCAGCGAAATTAACTATTTTCTAGGGCAGCATTCAAAGATTAAAATTCTGGAAATAGTGAGCTTCTAATTTATCAAAGGTTATATTTTTTCTTAAAACTAGACTCAATAAGGGTCGCATAGCCTTTAGAATCACTCTAATTGAACATTTGTACAATTAGATATGAATTTTTAAAGTTTAATGAAAATTCTGTCAGATTAAGCATTATATGCGAAAATTGGAATTTTGAGCCAACCAGGTGCTGACACGTGGCAAGCCATTTTAGCACTTCATTTAATCATCAATTATCATCTTCTTCATCCATTCAGCCGTGCGAAAACAGATCAGAAGAGAGAGAAAAGAGGCAAACAAAAATGGAGGGAGGGGAGAGAGAAAATTCTAACCGTCGAAACACTGTCAAATCGGCGTCTTCTCTTAAAGTGCCCTTCATGAAACTTCTTCTACTCATCAGAAGCTTCATTTCTACGGTTTTGGATTTTCTTTTGGAGGTGGTTGGTGCCGTGTCACTGGCCGGAGTGTTGTCGGAATTCCGAACCATTTGTAGAAACGAGTAGAGGTAAGCGTAAGCTTCCTTTTTAACCGATTGGTTTGTCGTTTGGATGAGTATAGAGGAAGTTGGGTACTATTTATTGATGGTTTAAAATGGTATTTTCAATGGCTAAATCATGTCTAATAAGTTTCTAAATAGCTAATCATTTGATTAGAAGTAGAAAGGAAGTGATTAAGCCAAAGAAAACAAGAAACCGACAAACTCTTTCCGGAAACTCAGATTTTTCAGTTTTCTGATCTGTGTAAGATGTGGTGATGGGCTGAGAATTTGATAATTTTGATACTTCCATTGGATTTAGAAGGCAAAATTTTGTAGGTATACAAGTGTTCATGATTTTTGGATACTTGTATATAAATTTGGGAATTTATAAAGCATATGTGTTCATAGTGTTGATTTGCCTTGTCTGAAGCACTATTACTGTGCGTAATAATTCAAGGAACAAACCTTGTTTGAAAATTCCAAAACTTTCCAGATGAAAAATAGACACAAATACCTTTAATTTGATAGGTCATAATGCTCAATTGGATTTGTGTTCTAGAAGTTCTACGTTTTTGAAGTTAGGTCATGAAAAACTGGAATTTTCTAGAATAGTATGTTTGTGCATGATGTTTTAGGGACCAAACCTTATCCAAAATTCTCAAAATTTTCAGAATTAAATTATAGACATATAGCTTTAATTTTATGGGTATTTTGTAATTTTTGGACAAGTATGTAAGGAGATATAAATTGTTGAATTTTGGCCCTGTTTTCTGAAAATTTCTGGAATAGTTGATGTTTGGAAAATTTATGGGGATTTTGTGTTGGTATTTTCCTAAAAATGATATTTTTTTCTTGAAAGTAGACTTAAATAGGATCCAATGGAGTTTTGAACCACCTCAATTGGAGTTCTATAGAATTAATTATGATTTTCCAAAATTTGGTCAAAAATGCTGGTAGATTGAGTACCATGTGAATTTGAGTAAGAAATTAGCCAAATATAATTGGAATGAACTCCAAGGGTGAAAGTAAGCCTATAGGGCTAATGTGGGTCATTGGGCATTTACTTTTCATGGCTCTAATGATGTTATCACTTGCCTAGGGCCATAAAGTGATAAAGAAGAAGCAATAGTTGGCGGATCAAGGGACAAAAAGAGAATGACATAAAGTCTGAGAGGTAGTGAACTTACCTTTTCTGCATGTATGTGATATGTATGTTTTGCATTGATTATGTGACTGCTTTGCCTATTTGTGTGAAACATGTATGGTTGGTTGAAGCTCTGTTATATTTGTGCAATGGCCATATGTATGTCATAACATTGAGCATGTAGCATGTCATTATGTTGGCATGAAATAGTGTAGGCAAGCATGTCATGCATTCATATATATATCTGGCATGCATAGTGGTAATGTTTGCTACTGAGATTCTCTCGAATCTCACTCCTCCCAACCAACCATTCAGACAGGTGAGCATAGGAAACGTGTTGAGATCAGAAAAGAGGTATGCACGAAGAGGAATGTTGCTGATTGTTTGAAGGCCTTTTAGTTATTAAGGTCTGTAAATATTGTGTAAACCCCTGGTGGGGAAATTTTGTGTTATAATCAAGCAATATTGTATTAATATTATCAGTATATTCATGTTATTCCTGTGTGCCCACTGAACTACGCATTGCTACTCTGAGTAAGGTCAGTAATAAGGGATATATGAGGCGGGTCTTTACAGTTGGTATCAGAGCAAGCGGTTCTGGCAACATGATAGTATACTAATATGCTTGATTATAACATGACAAGAACAACGAGGTGGATTACTTCAGCTAGTTCACAATTAAGCCCGGTGGGGGGTATAAGATTGTCCTGGATCCGTTGGATAAGGCCAAAGTGTGAGCCTCATTCTAGAGTAGGATCACCAATAGGTTGACCAGAGTCAGACAGATAAGTCACAAACAACCTTATGGACTTTTGGAAGCATATTACAGGGTATGTGTCTAAGTACATCTACCAATACTAATATGCGGCCTAAGCATAGTATTTTGATGCTTGGAGGCGGTGGGCATAATGGTGGGGATAAGGGCAACCATGGGGTACTGGTAGTCAAAAGCAGCTCAAGCCGGTATCTTTATATTTGTATGAGTACACAAAAGTTAAGCGTGCTTAACCCAGGAAAATCTCAGGATGGGTGACCTCCTGGGAAGTACCTTGAAAATCTCAAATCTTTTGATTAAAGGTTTGAAATTTTGATTAGAGGTTCTTAGATGACCTAAGGAATGATTATAGGTATAGAGATGATGAAATAAGTGTTGATCCTTAATCTGAACCATTTTTGTTGCAGAGATTACTGCCAGAAAAGTTCATCTAATAAGGTTACGAGAACTAAAGGCATAATGATTGTTTTGAGGTTTCTCCATATTAAGTAATGATCCTCAGTAACCCGTGGGGTTAAAATCATATAGGCATGATATACGATGATGCATGATGAGTGGTGATTATGCCGTATGTCTATCCTAGCGGATCTGAATTGATGATACTGAAGGTTGATGATATGGTTGAATTAGATCTAAGCTAAAATAATGTTTATGTCAGAATGTGAATACGGTTATACTATGGTTCTGTTCCATAAAGGAAGCTGAACCTTGTGAACCTTGTGAATAATGTTGAACCTTCAGTAATTGTTTGAGGATATTACCCGACACCGTTGAGGTTAGAATAAGTGCTATTGATTTTGATTTTTAGCATACTTATTGGGTAATGTTGAGGTTCTAGGTGTTGAACCATAATCTGTGAATCAATTGTAATAGTTAAATTGATTCTACAGGAATTTGAAATAGCTTGAGTGGCTTGAGGTACTAGCATATAGTACATAATTGTGTATGAGGTTACTGGAGGTTGCTAGTTGCTAATCTAGCATAGGGAAAGATCTTGATCAAAGAATATTCCCTTAAACTTTTGATGATTGCCTGGAGCTGGACCGATATTGAAAGTCCATATTAAATGACCCCAAATGAGAGAGCAGATTACAGAACTGCTAAAGAAGAACCTTATAAGGTATAGATCCCGTTATAATGATACTTCCATTCAGAGGCGACCAACCGGACAGAGTTACTTATGGAGGATTATGATCAGAAAGAGCTACCTGCAGGGAGTAACATTGAACCAACATTGCTCTTCAGTGAAAACTTGCAAGGCAATTTGTATATTAACCCTATTAATTATATCAATTTCTTCATTGTGGCTCATTTGTGTTTAATGGTTCAAAATTTCAAAGGTATTTTTATTTTTAAAGAACCACTCCCTTGTTCCTATTTAATATGAAGGAATGAATGAGAATTGAGAAGTCTAAAAACAATAATTAAATCACGGGTAACATGTACATTCATATAAAAATCTAATGAGATTATTTATATTAAGGACATAAAAAACTCTCTCTCCTTATAGATAGAACTAGAGGAGTATAAATTTAGCTGTGGGTATAAACTTCTCATTATACTACTACCTCTGATCCTAAATGTAGGAATTGTATAACTATTTTATAGAAATTAATGAAAATAGTTTAGTTAGTTATTTGTAAGAAATGTGTATTAGCTTTCTAAAATTGCCATAATTTCCATTGAAAACTACATCTTGATATATAGGCACCCCTTAATAAATTGATTCAATAGGAATAATTTCAAGAAAAATTATAAATTTGGAAGAAAGAAAGAATTAGTTAACAATTTAGCTGGAAGTAGTTTAGCTGCAGCAATTGTTGTGAACAACATTCCAAAGAGCACAAGTAAAGTGCTTCTTCGAGGAAACTTTAATAAGGTTTCTTTGGCTATATGCAACGCTCTCACCGAAAGAAACGTTCAGGTAAGTTTTATATACATTAAATGAGGTTTTCAGTGCACTCTTTTATAAAATATTTTTCTTTTTTGATTTATACTTTTTACTTGAAGTGTGTAAATGAAAAGTTAACAATTTTCTTAATTTTTTTGTTTTGTGAAAATAATATGTTTTTCGAGTGAAATTATATTTATATTCTTAAATCAAAGTTTCATTAAATTATTACGAGCAGGTAGCTGTATTAAACAAGGATAAGATAACCAAGCTTCATTCGAGACTCGAGCCCAAAGTAGATCTTACTCTCACGGCTAACTATGATGCCAAGGTAACTATAGTAGGTTAACGGCTTATTCAGTTATATAAAATAAATATATGAACATATATTTTTCATTTAAAGGGATAGATGTACACTAATAGCTAGGTTCAGGTTTTAAGCGGGATAAAATCCATCACCTTTTACTTGCACAGAAGCTTCAATGCTACTCCACCAAAACCTCATTAATTTGATGCTTTCTGGACGTGTTTTCAAAATATCCTACGTCTATAAATACTACTATCTCTCGTCCATAATATAAGACCCATTTAAATAATTTTGAAATATTAAAAAAACTAAATAAATTACTTAATTATAAAATATGTTACATGATCTCTCTGAAATATTTATGTGTATTATTAGATTATATATCTGTTTATAACTTGAAAAAATTAGTTTGAAAAAAATGATAAATATAAATATTTTAAAGTAATTTATTTAGCTTCCTTAAGTTTTCTAAATTAGTCAATTGGGTCTTATATTAAAAGAACCGGATGTGGTAGTAGTGTTCTATAATGTTTATAATGAGAAATATTCTCATTCGTAACATTTCTTTTAGTTTATTTATGTTCTCTGTCATACCTTTCAAATATATCCATGCATTAATATGTAAAATTAAAGATATAAGAGTGTAGTACTTTTGCCTTTTGCAGATATGGTTAGTGGGAGAGGGATGGGATGAAGAAGAACAGAAGAAAGCAGCAAAAGGAACAATGTTCATACCATTTTCCCAATTCCCTCCAAAGAAAATGGGAACTGATTGCTTTACCACTCTACTTCTGCCATGATGGCTCCTCCCTCATTCACCTGCAACATGCATTCTTGTGAGGTTTGTGTGTGTGTGTGTGTGATATGTCTTAGTTACCTTAGTTTCTTGTGTGGTTAGATAATATTAGCATAATTTAAATGAGGCCAATATAATGTGTTCTTCTTCATCAGAGCCATGATTCAATCACTATAAAAAAATAGTACAGAATAGGGAAGGAATTTGATAATTCCATTGTCAAATAGATTCTCACTAATTAAGCAGCTAGTTACGGAACTCTGCTGTTAATTCACTGGTTTTTTTTGTAATGAATATCTAATTGTGGAATTTTTCATTTTTGAATCACAGAATTGGTTTATCACATGTTTTTCATTGTCAAATAGATTATCACATGTTTTTCATTTTTCATCAATAATATAACCAAGTCAAAATAGACATATTTTATGTGTGACAGCACTTTTGGTTTGCACATAGTATCAATTAACTGACCCAATGATAATATGACTACATATGTATAAATTAAGCAACTCCATTTAATCTTTAATTAATTTATATTTTAAGTCAATATAAACTAATTCCTTCTAGATATTTGAATCCCAGGTTATACGAGGGGGAGGTGGCTTTGCAGGTATACCACTTTTGTAGTACTCCTAATCCTAGGTTATCTTCAGTTTCTCATACCAGACAATACAATTTGGTCTAATCCCTGACCCGATCCTAGCCTTTACCCCCTAGTACTACGTACCAAACGGGGCCTAAGAGTTCCCGTCACACACACACACACACACACACACACTGATCCTGTAAGAAGATTACTGGTTATATGTTCATGTAGTTAGGATATATCTCTATAAGATAGAAATTTAGTTACGCCTCCAGTAGAAAAAGAAGGAAAGCAGTTAGGATATATCTCTATAATAAAAGAAGGATATATATTTACATATATATACATGTATGTATGTCCTTATGTGAGTGTGTAAAAGAAAATATAAAAACTTAAACAAATCTTAGAATATAACTTTGAAAATAAGAATACAGTAAAAAGTGGCAAATATAACCTAATTCAACAAACCTGATTCCAACTTGCAATTTGGGTTTTTACAGTTTAGGAACGTGAAATGATCAACAATAAAAAATTATGAAACTTTATAGAATTAAAATAGACATGATAAGCTTTAAATTGATATATAGTATGTATCATTTGGGTTTGTAAATAGTGAGATATGAATTTTTAAATTTAGATGATGAATCTGAAACTTTTTATGGTATAGATGGGGTTTGACAAAATTCTGGAAATTTGGTGGTTATAATTTCTATATGGTAATATTTTTCGTTGAAAATAAACTTAAAAAGGATCATATAGGATTTTGAACCATTCCATTTGGAGTTCTATAGATTTAGTTAAAAATTTTAGAAGTTAAGCTATTAAAACAGGAAATATTTTCTGGCAGTATGGAAAAACGTTAAAACTGGGAATGATTCATGGATAAGTTTTAATTAGTAGAACGTATTTGTATGTTAAAATAGACTTATGTATTGACACATATAATTTGGAACCACTTTAATTGTATATTCCTAGGTCAAGATATGAATTTTTAAAGATTATTGAAAATTCTTCCAGATTTGGGTAATAGTGCAAAAATAATAAGTAAGGGTATTTTTGTAATAATTGGGACTCTATGGGTCAAGTTAAATACTTAGAGTTGGTGTAACATCCCAAAATTTATTAAAAGGTTAAATTCCCAAAAAGAAAATTAAATGGTTCTAGAGATTAATCTTGGGAATTGAAAGCCAAATTATGAAACCTATGAAATATATGGGATCTTAAATTAGACAAAGCGAAAAATTAATGCATAGTGTGTATAATTAATAGGATAAAAATATACCTATATATATTATATTAAAATAAAACACACACACCCTTTTCTCTTGCTCCTCTCATGTCTCACGCGCACACACACACAAATATTAAAATAAGACACACATGACATATGCACATTTATTTAATTAATAAAAAAAATACTCTCTCACTCTCTTAATCATACGAAAACACACACTTCACATATTTCTCAATTCTCAATCGGCCAGCAGCTAAAAAGAAAGAAGAGAGAGAGTGAGTGAAAGAGAGAGAGAGAGTAAGAGGAACATAATAGAGAAAGAGAGAAACGTAAGAGTGATCGGTGCTACCAGAGGAAGGAAGAAGTGATTACAAATCCTACATACAAATTCATATCCTAATATAGGTGAGTTTCCTTTGCATATTCTTAACTCTTTCTAGTTGATTTGAGGCTATTTTTGGGTAATTTGGGAAGCATAAGAACCTAGTATAATGAATTGTTGTCTTGTGAGGTTTTATTTTGACCAAAATAGTGCATGAGGAAGCAATGAGAATTTGAAAATTTTGAGGTTTCCAATGAATGCTTTACGAAAAATTATATGGGAATGCATGTGATTATGATTTTTGGATGATTATATATAAGTCTGAAATTTTTAGAAAATAAGAGAAGTTGTTGTTTGGTTAGTTTCTCTAGAATCAGATTGGTTTTAAAATAAATTTTGGTGGCCAAAAATATTCTGAAAATTATGAAATTTTTTATAATGAAATTAGACATCCTAAGCTTTAATTTTATATATAATATGTATCATTTTGGTTTATAAATAGTGAGATATGAATTTTTAAAGATAGATGATGAATCTGGAACGTTTTCTAGTACATATGGGGTTTGACGAAATTATGGAAATGTTTTGGCTATAATTTCTAAATGGTAATATTTTTCCCTGAAAATATACTTAAATAGGATCATATAGGATTTTTAACCATCCCATTTGGAGTTCTAGATATTTAGTTATGAAGTTTCGAAGTTAAGCTATTGAAATTGGAAAGATTTTCTGGCAGTGTGAGAAAACTTTAAAAATGTGAATTATTCATGGATAGTTGGTAGTGAAACATATTTTTTTTGTTAAAATAGACTTCATAAGTGACACATAAAATTTGGAACCATATTAATTGGATATTTCTAGGCCAAGATATGAATTTTCAAAGATTATTGAAAATTCTGACAGAATTGAGTAATAGTGCAAAAATAAAAGTAAGGGTATTTTTGAAATAATTGGGACTCTAAGGGTCAACTTAAATACTTAGAGTTGGTATGAGTCCATTAAATACCTATTATTGGACCTAAGGTATTAGCTATAATGATAACCTACCAAAGTGTCTTGAATTATTTTGGAACAAGTAATAATTCGCCCGTTCGTAAATTATAAATTATAGGATTTGATATTTTCCCGAGACGCCTAAGAGACTGAGAATAGAAACCAAATTTGAAAAGACTGTCACAAAAAAAACCTTAAAGCTCCCAAGAGGCTTCCAAGGCCAATCTGTAAGAATTCCTGGTTGAGAAGCCATATCTTTCACAAATATTTATCACAATGTCTTTGTGGCATAACATGGCCTCCTAACACACATATATATACCGTGCTTAATTCATCCGCAAACCATATCATTCAATACCTGCATTTAATACACACCTAAAATTAAATATATTGCACTTGAATTGGTGCATTGACCAGTGACAAAGTAGTTCCCTTATATAGGAGAGGCAGAGGCAGAGGCAGAGGCAAGATGGTTCTATCCGTACAAGGCCAATTTGGCCAATTCCAAAAAATATATAATTAATGTCCTTATAATTTATTATCATTTTATTCAATTTTTTAAGAGTATATATATATATATATATATATATATATATAGTACCAACTCATATTCCTAATTGTAAAACCTTATTACCCAATTAACAAATATTAAAAAAAAGGGGTCAAGTTGGTTATTTGCATTTAATCCGCCAAATATTTGTGGATTGAGATTCAATTTTGCTCTAAAATTTTCCGATATGAGCTATGGCATTTGGGTATTGAGAAGTTTTTTTATTAATATGTTAATAGCAGTGTTAAAAAAACTAGCAAAATTGTGATATTGCTCTCTCTTTTTTTAACATTTCCGTGACAATACTGATATAAAAATAAAAATAAAAACTTTGAAACACCCACAACTCTTATATGAAAACTTATTAGACAAATTTAGACCTTAAACCAATATTTGTTACTCTTATCTTGAATAATACTCCCATTATTGACATTTAAAGATTTATACCATCATGGTTCTTATTATAAGTTTATTTTAACTAATTCTCACATATCAAAAAATGATAATTAAGTCATTAAAAAACTTTCATGAATATCTTTTTTATTTATTTATTATTTTCATATTTTGAGAGTTGTGTCGGATTGATATTTGGATTATGGCTTCACATGATAAAAGTTTAGATATATAAATGAGCATATATACATTTCGACTTCTGTTAGAATTTTATACATATGTTGTATTTATATGTTGATAAACTTATTACAGATTGCGTTGTAAAGAGATATGTTAAAGTTATATTATATATCGATAAGTTATTGTCCTCATAATTTATTATAATTTTAATTCATTTTTAAGAGTTATATACTCCACTCATTAATTATAACTAGAAAACCTTAAACTTTATTAACTTTGTCTTAAAATTTTAACTATTTTTCAACTTTACCCTTATTATTTAATAAATACACTATATTCCATCAAAACAAAAACACATAATAATAATAAATAAAGAGTAAAATAATACATTCATATGAAAAATTTGATGACGTGACATATAAATATAATAAAAACACCTTATCACTTTGTCGTATAAACAAGACCACAAAAGTATATCTGTTGGACTTTGAGTATAAGTGTCAAACCCCTTAATATTCTGATATTCGCTATATAATAAATGTGTCGTTCAGATGGCAAACAGAAATAGTGAAACTATACTGATAATAAGTACTTACTGATAATACAGAAAATCCTCATCTAGGTTGAAAAATACATACAGAGTACATAAGAAATAAATTCTACAACTAAAGATAATCAGATGTAACTCCTGGCTAGGACCGGACCTTCAATCGCCAGTAATTACGGTTTTGCCCTTAGAGCCGCTGTCCTTTGCTGGAATATTTTTAGATGTTGAAAAAGGGTGAGATTCGAATGAATCTCAGTAGTAATGTACAATCAATCATATAAAATGCGATAAATAAATATGCAATGCACCATGATATGTAAAATGCTAACTCATGTTGTATGCATACTGTCCAAGGCCAAACGACTGTTTGCAACCCCGGCTAAACTCGTGTCCATGGTCAAACGATATGTTTAGACCCTGGCTTATTCGCGTGTTGTGCCACAGGCACTGTCATGTTACAGAAAATGAAATACACAACATATAAATAATCACATAGTGCATGAAAGAAAGAATTACTACCTGGGTCCTTTTCCAGTCCAACTGTTTATCCAAAACTTTTTCTTCGGCTCGGGCTTTTACCAGTTCCTATATATTAAAATTAACAAGTAATTGGTTATTACTTGTATTACTATTATCTTTAATCATATTCTGCTGATTATCTCAGTTTCAGTGGCTTATACACTATATAATTTTGCATAGTGCAATTTTACTATTCTTCAGCAAATTGGCAGATTTTTCAGTTAACTTTGAAAAATCATAACTAATTCTAGACAAATCAAAATTGACTGGGTCCAAAGCCTACATGAAGCTATTGAAATATATTTTCATGGAAAAATATCAAAATCAACCCAGATTTATCATATTACTCCCAGAATTTCCCGAAATACCCCTATTCCAGATTAGTCTCCAAAAACATAGCATGATTTTGAAAATCTATATCTCCTTATATACTTGTCAAAAAATTATTTTCTACCCGTCAAATTAAAGCTATGGATGTCTACTTTAAATCTGGAAAGTTTCATAATTGTTTGGCAAGGTTTGATGTTCCAAACGTTCGATACAAACAAACTGTTTTCCAGAAACACAGTTTGAGAGCAACTGACTTCAAAAATTCATATCTCTTAGTATACTAATTCAATTAACACAAACTATATACCAAATTAAAGCTAAGACTATGTACTTAACTTCTGGAAATTTTCATGGCCATTGGAAAATATTACATAAGTCAAAAACACCACGAAATCAACTACTAGAATCTGGACGTTCAGGATTGCACCTGTTTTTAAACCCATCTTTCAAAAATCATAACTCTCTCTACAGACATCCAAATGATGCATTCTACCACTACTTTTAAATCTTGTTATGTCTACTATCTACCTGTAAATTTTCGTAAATAATGGATGTGATTTGGTTGGTCATAAAGCCACACGAAGCTGACTGACGCTGATGAACATCAGTTTTGGACAGTCTAACTTCAAAAATTGATAACTTATTCGTTTTGACACCAAATTGAGCTCTTCTTGATTCTATTTCATACTACACATCTTAAAATTTACATATCAAAAAGAACCAGATGAAAAATCCATCTGTAGCCTCCGTTTGAGCTTCTGAAAGTTTCTGATAAAACCTCTGTTTTCCGGCGACCAAAACAGAGTTGATAAAACTCACATGCAACCCAGAAAACAACCACAAATCCAATGGAAATCCAAGGTTAAAGTAGAAGAAACTTACCTAAACACGTTTATGATGTTGTGTGTGAGATTTGGAGCTTGTTCTTCCTTCGTTTCTCTCTTTGTTTTCTGTGTTTCTGTGCTGCTGTTTCTGTTCGTTTCTGTTTTTCTTCTCTTATGTTTCAGTTGCTGCATGAATGTTGAATAGAGAGGGAAGAGAGAGTGATTTATGTGCTGTACGTGTGTGCTGTAAGCTTGGTCAAATGGGAAGAGAAGGAGTAGGCAGTTTGATAATGTATATGTGGAACACGTTGCATGCATCCAAAGATCCAAAGAAGAAATGCCACCTGCTTATGTATATTTGTCTCATATGTAGGTGAATGTTGTTTAGTGAAATATACGTGTGCATCCATGAAATCTCCATGTGTGCCAAACGAAAAGAAGGATGAGTGTTTAGTATTTAGTGTGTGTCAACAAGTTTATATATATATGTATAGGTATATTTTTATCCTATTAATTACACACACTGGGTCATAATTTTTCCCTTTGTCAAATTTAAGTTTCCTTAAATTTTGTAGGTTCCATAAATTGGCTTACTATCTAATTTCCATAATTTAATCCTTGCATTAAATTTTTGGGATGTTACAATAAGTCCGCCCTTGGTGGGACGGACTATTTGATTAGGAAACAAGTAACCTTATCAAATAAGAAATAAATCAGCATTAATTATAGATTTGTTAATTGAGAAATAAGTAATTGTATATTAGGAAATTAATCAAGAATTAATTTTCTGATTATTGCTTAGATAGCAAGAAAGAGTGCATATAATTTCCTGATTAGTGATCTCTCTATGCCTCTATAAATAGGATGTGCCTCTGTCGGTTGAACCTCACCCTTGCCATTGAGTTATCTGGCATCTCTCTTCTCTCATATCATCTTTCATGTTCTGGTGATCTGTTGAGCCAATCATAATTAGGCTCTAATAGTCTAATAATTGAGTGAACATTATTAGGTTCGAGTAATTGATCATTGGAGCTTTGACCTAGATCCGAATGTGAATTCGCTCCGATATGCAAGTCTCTTCTCTCTCCCTTTTATTTTATTTTATTTTATTTTTTACCATTATCCTATGAATAAATATCCGTTGATTGTACCAACTCACGTACTACCTCCTGTCCTAATGGTAAGACCTTATTCTCTTATACACAAATATTAAGAAAAGAGGTTAAGATGGTTATTTGCATTTATTCTGTGAAAAATTTGTTATAACCCAAAAATACCACTCCCAAATTTTACGTTTAATTTAACTTTTTAATATATAGTGATGGTTTCAAAAAATAAAAACCTTATATACTTCTCTAGTGCTATTTATAAGGTAGAGAGAGAAAATTGTTTTGTGTTATTTATAAGTTCATATGAAAGCACAATTTTATCATTCATTTATTATTATTTAGTGCAAAATTAGAAAGTTATTGAATTTTAAAACAGAGTTAATGAGGTTTTAGGCTTTTTTGGATTCCAGTGAAATATATCAAAAATAACTTATAAATAGGAATAAAGGAGTATAAATGAGGCAAATAAAAGTGATTGATGCCTTATAAATAGGACTAAAGAAAACTCTTAGACTAGTTTCAAGAATTAGTAATAGAATAGAGTAAATACTCCAGTCGATCCTTTTTATAACTAATAACTACAAAATCGTGTAAAATGGCCCATTTGTTGAAATTAGTTAAAAGCAATAAATATGTGAGAAATTTGATTTTTTTAAATATACCCTTATTTATGAAAATGATGAGTATGAGAGAAAATAAGTGGAAAAAGAGATGAGAGAGATATGTAATTAATTGGGGTTAAAAAACATATTAAAGTTTTAGATAAAGTCAAATTATTGCTTAAATATAGAACTAGCCTATACAAGAGAATGTTGTTTAAAAATAGGATATGAGGGAGTATTAAGTATTTCATGTAGTTCTATGTGAAAAAATTATATAGATCTATATCTAATTATTATCAATATCTATATAACAAGGTCGTATTCTTCATTACTACAACTCATCATCACCATGTAGTCAAAAAACATATAGCTTTATAAAAAGATATGATAGAGGTATATTATATTAAAGTATTTTTTAAATAACACTCAATATCTTAAATTTAGGGTGTTTATTGCTGCTGAGAAAAATACTAAAAGCAAAATTTTACTAAAAGTATTTTAGAATATTGATCATGAGTTATACTACTATTACTAGGTATTCGAGCCAGCCTGTTAAGGGTTGCTGGGCTGACGGGGAAGGCTGATCTAGCCCGACAAGGCCTACATGAAGTCCAAAATAAAGAGTTCACTTAAAATAATATGTGACAAACATGTGCCTCCTATATTCTTAATGAAAAATACTCCCACAGTATCAAGGAACTAAAAAAAATGGCTTAAAAATACTTTAGAAGCAAATTAATTTTTAAATAGTACCATTTGTATAAACAAGCATTCGTCATATGCAATAGAGCTTCTATTGTGTGCAACCATCTTCCGCGTGTGCAAAAAGCTTCCATACGAAAGTGCAAACATCTTCATATATCACTCGTCGTGTGCAACATATCACCCGTCATGTGCAATGGTAGAATTTAGTAATTAATTTGCTCCCAAAGTATTTTTAAGCAATTCTCTCAAGAAACTAATCATCCTTTTGGTATTTTTATTATTAGGATTATAAGAGACATGTTCTCTTAAGATCTTATTACGTACGATTTGTTAGCCTACAAGAAACAAATTCTCTTAGAGTATTATCCTAATTATCACACATATTTCTAGGAAATGTTACCAATCCTCATTTCAAATGATGATTATAATAAATCCTTTTAAAAGGTAATTTACTTTAAACTCTTAGGATAAGACATAACGTGAGGACCACCATATCCTCTCACTATCACTACTACAAAAAATAAAAGCTTTGGCGCTTATAACAACAATATTAGTGGCACTTGACATGTAACATCCCAAAAATTTAATGTAAGGATTAATTTATGGAAACTAGATAATAAGCCAAATTATGGAACCTACGAAATTTAAGGAATCTTAAATTAGATAAAGAGAAAAATTAGGGCCTAGTGTGTGTAATTAATAGGATAAAAATATACCTATATGTGTATAAAACCACACACACCCAAACTTACCGACACAAGAGACAAACACACATAGCAGGTGGCACTCTCTTTTGATGCATGAAGACACAAGTAACATACAAAAACTCACACATACCCCCTCCTTTATGTAAACACACACAATCATGACACTTGGAAATCACACCATCACATGCATCCTTTATTTAATCAAACACCCACCTCCTTCAGCTCTTCATTTACGTCTAGGAGCTGAAGAAACAAAAACATAAAAACAGAAAGAGAGACGAAGGAAGAAGAAGCTTCAAATCCTACATGCAAGCTTATAATCTGATATAGGTGATTTCCCTTCACATATTTCTAACAATTTCCATTAGATTAGAGGCTGTTTTCTGCTGGTTTAGGTGGCTGGAAGTAAGAAAGTTCGCTGGAAAACTTCTGTTACCGATCAGTTTTAAAACCAGTAATCATGAAACCATTTTACATGGGATTTTTGATCTCTTTTCTTCTGTAATCACATCCCCAAACACAAGGAACATGTTTAGGAGTATGTAGAGTCGAAATCTTTGAGATTTGTGTCCCAAATCGTGGCTGCATGACATTTTTATCAACTCTGTTTTGGTCTCCGGAAAACAGAGTTTCTGTCAGAAAATTGCAGATGCTCAAACGGAGGCTACAGATGGATTTTTCACTTGATTTTTTTTGCTATGGAAATTTTAGGATGTTTAGTATGAAATAGAATCAAGAATACCAAAATTTAGAGTAAAATGAATGAGTTTTTGAATTTGGAAGTCAGACTGTCAAAATTGACATTTTTGAGAGTCAGTATGATTCGTGTAGAATTTTGATCACTCAAATCATACCCAATATTTATGATATTTTACAAAGATATAGTATACATACCAAGATTTACAAAAAGTGGTAGAATTTATTATTTGGATATTTTTAGAGAGAGTTATGATTTTCAAAAGCTGGGTTTAGAAACAGGTGCAATCCTGGAAGTCCAGATTCTAGTAGTTCGTTTCGTGGTGTTTTTGAGCAATGAAATATTTTCCAATGACCATTAAACTTTCCAGAATGAAATTTGATATTCTAAGATATAATTTGATATATAGTTTGTGTTATTTGGATTAATATACAAGAGATATGAATTTTTGAAGTTGGTTGCTCTCAAACTATGTTTTTGGAAAACAGATTGGATGTGTCAAAATTTTGGAAAACCAAAACTTAACCAAAAATTATGAAACTTTCCAGATTAAAAGTAGACATTTAGAGATTTAACTTGATATGTGGATCACAATTTTTGGATGAGTATATTAGGAGATATGGATTTTCAAATTTGTGCTCTGTTTCTGGAGAGTAATTTGGAATAGTTGTATTTTATGAAATTATGGGAGCAATATGGTGAAACTGAGAAGATTTTGATATTTTTTCCATGAAAATATATTTCTAAAAATTCATTTAGGCTTTAGACCCAATCAATTTGGAATTTTATAAAATTAGTTATGATTTTTCAAAGTTGACTGAAAAATCTGCCAATTTGCTGAAAAATAGTGAAATTGTACTATGTAAAGCCACTGAAACTGAGATAACCAGCAGAATATGATTAATGATAGTAGTAATACAAGTAATAACTAATTACTTGTTAAATTTAATTTATAGAAATTTATAATAGCCCGAGCCGGAGAAAAAGTTTTGGATAAACAGTCAGACTGAAAAAGGACACAGGTAGTAACTCTTTCTCTCATATACTATGTGATTATTTATATGTTGTGTATGTCATTTTCTGTAACATGACAGTGCCTTGGGCACAACACGCGAATAAGTTAGGGTCTAAACATGTCGTTTGACCATGGACACGAGTTAAGCCAGGGATCCAAACATGTTGTTTGGCCTTGGACAGTATGCATACAACACGAGTTAGCATTTTACATATCATGGTGCATTGCATATTTATTTATTGCATTTTATATGATTGATTGTATGTTACTACTGAGATTCATTCGAATCTCACCCTTTTTCAACATATAAAAATATTCCAGCAGAGGGCAGTGGCTCTAAGGGTAAAACCATAATTACTCGCGGATGAAGGTCTGGTCATAGTCAGGAGTTACAACTGGTTATCTTTAGTTGTAGAATTTATTTATTTTGTATTTTTTTATTTTGTATAGGCCAGACATAGTTGATCAAAAGATAGAGCAGATAAAGCTAATCAAGTAGAGACTACTAGCTACACAAAGTCGATAGAAGAGCTATGCTGCCGACAAGAGGCGAAAACCTCTTGGCAGGGCGTTAAAGGTGAAGAAGCTGAGTCTGAGGTATATTGGTCCTTTTGAGATCTTGTCAAAGATTGGACCAATAGCATATCAAATAGCTTTACTCCTAAGTTTGAGTAGACTACATAATGTTTTCCACATCTCACAGTTGAAAAAAAAATCAACCCGACCCAAAACATGTGATCAAATATTAAGAGGTAGATGCGTGGGATGATCTTATGTATAAGGTCACACCTAATCGAGTCATTGATCGGCAGGAAAAAAAAACAACTCAGACACAAGAGTATTCCATTCATCAAAGTGGTATGGAAGGGGTTATCTTCTAGAGAATCGACTTGGGAAGCTGAAGAAGATATAAAGAGACATTACCCAGAATTTATGTCTTCAATTTGTAACAAATTTTGAGGACGAAATTTATTTTACGAGGGGAGAATTGTAACATCCCAAAAATTTAATGTAAGGATTAATTTATGGAAACTAGTTAATAAGCCAAATTATAGAACCTACGAAATTTAAGGAATCTTAAATTAGACAAAGGGAAAAATTAGGGCCTAGTGTGTGTAATTAATAGGATAAAAATATACCTATATGTGTATAAAACCACACACACCCAAACTTACCGACACAAGAGACAAACACACATAGCAGGTGGCACTCTCTTTTGATGCATGAAGACACAAGTAACATACAAAAACTCACACATACCCCCTCCTTTATGTAAACACACACAATCATGACACTTGGAAATCACACCATCACATGCATCCTTTATTTAATCAAACACCCACCTCCTTCAGCTCTTCATTTACGTCTAGGAGCTGAAGAAACAAAAACATAAAAACAGAAAGAGAGACGAAGGAAGAAGAAGCTTCAAATCCTACATGCAAGCTTATAATCTGATATAGGTGATTTCCCTTCACATATTTCTAACAATTTCCATTAGATTAGAGGCTGTTTTCTGCTGGTTTAGGTGGCTGGAAGTAAGAAAGTTCGCTGGAAAACTTCTGTTACCGATCAGTTTTAAAACCAGTAATCATGAAACCATTTTACATGGGATTTTTGATCTCTTTTCTTCTGTAATCACATCCCCAAACACAAGGAACATGTTTAGGAGTATGTAGAGTCGAAATCTTTGAGATTTGTGTCCCAAATCGTGGCTGCATGACATTTTTATCAACTCTGTTTTGGTCTCCGGAAAACAGAGTTTCTGTCAGAAAATTGCAGATGCTCAAACGGAGGCTACAGATGGATTTTTCACTTGATTTTTTTTGCTATGGAAATTTTAGGATGTTTAGTATGAAATATAATTAACAAGACCAAAATTTAGAGTCTAAATGAATGAGTTATTGAATTTGGAAGTCAGACTATCAAAACTAACATTTTTGAGAGTTAGTATGATTCATGTAGAATTTTGATCACACAAATCATACCCAATATTTATGATATTTTACAGAGATATAGTAGACATCCCAAGATTTCCAACGAGTAGTAGAATGCATCATTTGGATATTTGTAGAGGGAGTTATGATTTTCAAAAGTTGGGTTTAGAAAAAGGTGTAATCCTGGAAGTCGAGATTCTAGTAGTTGGTTTCGTGGTGTTTTTGAGCAATGAAATCTTTTCCAATGATCATTAAACTTTCCATAATTAAATAAGTGACACTATTAATATGTATTTTTAATATAAATTTTTAAATTCAATTTTTTTTAATTTTATTTTAACCTAAGGTGGCGCTTTCTTAAATAAGCGCCACCCTAGGTCCATTTAAATACTTTTTTAAAAAAACTACTAAACACACGACGTAGAGTAAAATGAAATTATATTTAAAAATACATATATGATGGCGCTTTCTTATATAAGCACCACCCTATATATTTTTTTTTAATATAATTTTATTTTATTATATTAATTTTTTTATAATATTTAAATTGAGATAGGGTGGCGCTTTCTTCAATAAGCATCACCCTATATATATATATATATATTTAATATAATTTTATTTTATAAGATTAATTTTTTTATAATATTTAAATTGAGATAGCGTGACACTTTCTTCAATAAGCGCCACCCTATATATATATATATTTTTAATATAATTTTATTTTATTATATTAATTTTTTTTAAATATTTAAATTGACCTAGGGTAATTATGTAAATTTTTTATTTTTCTGTTAAATGGCCTAGAAAACGCCACCTTTGACCAATTTTTTAAATATTTTTTTTATTTTCAATTCGGTGTGAGTTTATTTTTTCTTTATATTTATTTTTGACACCCTAGGTTTTTTTTAAAAAAAATATTTCTATATTTTTTTTTACCTTTCCTGTATCATGACAGTGAAAACAAAAATTTCTATACCCATGCAAACCACAATGGAATAACTAAATTGATACAAACAGATAGTTAATTAACAAATAAATCACCTCTAAATATATTTACTCAATTATGAATATAAGACAGTAATTAATTCAGCTACTTAAATCCACAATAACAGCAATAGCCAATTAAACAACCTAGCACATTTATATAGTATTGCTAGACAGAATAGTGCCTCAACAAATATTCATACAATTCCTCGACGAGTTCATTGATTTGATTGTCAGTCAAACAGTAAGAACGCTGATCTTCATAAAACTACACCAATACAATGACGCAGAAAATGAATTAATATAACTCAACATTAATTATCAAACAATTAGTTAAATTAAAAACACAATATGTATTGTACTAAAATGACTTACTTTTAGTGGAACCTGAAGCTGATCATAAGTAATGACATCCTTCATGAATTTCATTATATAATACCCGCAATCATCGTTATTGGGCTGGAAATGGCACTGTAACAATATAATAAAATAGTTAACTAAATTTGAAAATACAATTTTGTTAAAATCAAAATGCAATTAAATTCTTAAATCAATACCTATATCTTCTTCCAGGTATAACTATGGACATGATCTGCAGATCTAGAAAAGCTCAAGCTGCAGAGGCTTTATATGCAGTCAGTGCAATAAGAAAACAAATAAATGTTGATTACGTAGGGTATTTAATGGCTTGCACAAATATATTTTTACACACACATATACATGCATACATATGCTTACCTATTAATCAACCGTAACAAATGAGGACGGTCTGAAGGAACACCTCCACTTAGAGGATCTATGTAGTAAATGTGAGGGGCAGAAGGTGTCGCTGCATTGATCACAATCAAAATCTAATGTGCCCTAAAAGATTTTGAAAGTTTTTCTTCAACCATGCATGATATAGTAAAAGTCATACAGTAAAGAAATGTAAAGTGAAATACAACCACTAATAATAAATTTATTACCCCGCATTGTATGGCACCAGAAATAACATATTTGGGTTTGCTCTTTGTCTAAAGTATTCTTTTAGATCATTGGATTGGGCATTGGGATCTACTCTACCCCGTGCTATCCAATGAGATAAGGGTTGACAAAGGAGAACTGGACCTTTTGTACGTCTATCAAGATGTCATGGTACAAGTTCCTTTACAAAAAACAAGAAATGTGATGATGAAAAAAAATTGAAAGATGAATAATAATAACAACGATAAATGATGACAATAAAGTTCATATTCCATATGTTGATGATCGAAGCACCAATCCAACCATGATTGAAAATTTCACTCAACACATCAGCAGTAATATGTTCCTCTATGCCCTGAACACCATAGATGTGTCTATCAAATGGTAATGACAGACTTCCTATGTGTATCAACCTAGGTGCAATGCATGCCAACTGATCGCAATATGAGATCGTCTGTCTTCTGCTCTGTTGGCTAGCTGAGGCTTTGGAATTTGGTTGTTGGTTGAACACTTTGAGACCTTGCCATGCAGTTGAACTTGTTTTCCTTTGGAACATTCAACCTGTAAAAACAAAGCGTGAAAGGAAATGATATAGTGAATAGGAGAAATAGAAGGAATTACGTTATTGACTACCTTCTGACATAGCTCTATCAAACCTATTGGCCAAGCAATATAACCGCCGATAACATCTTTAACCATTGTCTCGTCATCTAGAGAAGGGATGGGTAATAGCGCATCATCATTCATGCTTACGTCGACCCTTACTCGGATTGTGTTCTCCGGCAATGGTGAATTGTGGAGGGTATCATTGTTTGTGTTGTAGGCAACACCCATCGTAACTGCGTGCTTTCCAGAATGTTCAACATATAACTTGCACGCTAACTCACCCTGTGAAAGATATATCAGTTTAGGATGTTATGTTATATACTAATTGAAAATGTAACAATTAATTAGAGAAGAAATTAATTACCGAAGGAAGATGTACTTTAGAGATAGAAGTACAACTATCTCTCACACTTGTGCTGTCATAAGGAGGAACAATTGGCATTGCCTTAGACTGCACTAACTGATCAATGTTTGACCTCAGCTGCGCGTTTTGCTCTTGCAGCAAACGCATTTGCAAATCAAATTGTTCTTGCATTTGATGCTTGAAGTTGTTCATCTCCTCGCGTAACTATAAAAAGTCACTCTTGTTTGAGCGCTTCTGACGTCTGAAGTATGATGTTTGTGTCACGCCAAAACCAATACATCAAACATGACCATCATACTCAGGTACACCCAGCGCTTTGCTTAGCAGATCATCACGGCCAATATAAGCCGCCAACTGTGGCACCTCTTGTGTCATTGATCGCTATCACAAAATAAATTACAATATTATTACCACTAGTTAATATAAATCAGAATCATCTAAGCAATTGTATTATTGTACGTTCTCATATGTTTCAATACTTACACAATATTCTGCAACTCTTCTTGCTTATTCACTTCGAATTTCCCCTTTTTTGTTTATGCAACCGGCTACCCACAAGTGAAGTTGATTCTTCTATCTGCATATGAAATTTAGTTGAAGTTAAAAATGAGTCACACAAATTAAAGAAATAATCAATAGTCCTTACCATTTTTTGCTCTAACTTTCCATAAGATACAAGTCCTTGTGTATAGCAGTATGGCATATTGATTGCATTGGAGCGATTATTCTCACTTAGCTCCTTTTTACATCCAAATGATACATATTAATAAATATTAATTACAAACATATTGCAAGTAGTTTATAAAGTATAATGTCATATCACCTGAAATTCTTGACTTGTATGTATTCTCACAAACTCATCCCATGTTTCTTGACTGATGATCCCGTCGTATAATTTTGGCGGTGTTGGAATGATATTCTCATTATCATCCCTCAAGAAATATTTCACAAGATCAGAACGAAACTTTCTCATGAGTTTGCTGGCTTTTCTAACACGAAGTTCTCGTGATCATCTCCATCAACAACAAAACAAGACTGTGCCATAAAACCAAAGGTAATTTGTTAGATTGTAATCATATGAAAAAAAAATCTGAATAATAAATTAATTAATGTCTTACCTGGACTTCACCCCATATCTCATTCCTATATTGTTTCTTTACTCGTCTCCAATCTTGAATTGTAATAGGAACTCTATCTCAGAATGTAGTCCCAATGAAATTATTGAGGGTGCTACTATTCGGTCCAATTGGATTCCCTTTTTCATTCCAATCAAGTTCAAACTTAATACCCTTGCTTCTCATTTTGATCAACCTCACCATTACAGTCCTGCCACGGGTGACATGCTCCACAAATCTTTGTCTACCAATATGCATGGGAACATTGTCATCTTTACGCGGAGAATCCATTTTCCTACATGTTAAACAAATAAAAGAAAATATAAGCGCACAGTGACAATCATGTCACTCAAAGTAAATGAATTTGACATAATGGGTACAGGTAAAACATATAAGTAAACAAATCAGGAACTCATTATCTTTTCCTCTTTCTTGTTGAACTGACAGTTGTGTATCCTTTAAGTCTCCTAGTAGATGGATTTGCCAGCCTAACCCAAGTCCCCTCTGCATGATCATGTCTCATATACAAGGGTTTGTCTTCATCTTCATCTATACCAATATCTTCTGACCCTAAAAGCTTGAAAGAAGGATCTTCCTGAATAATATTCAAATAGTCATGACTTTCAAGATGAACTTGTTCTTGACAATTCTTGTTTGATGGGAGTACAATGGACCAATTCTTCTTAGCAGGATCGGGAATGAAGAACACCTGTTTTGCTTGTGATGCTAAAATAAAAAGATCATCTTTGTACTAAACTTTAGAAAGGTCAGCTTGAACAAAGCCAAACTCATATGTCTGTAAGCCACTGTTGTTGTTCACCCACTTACATCTGAATACAGGGACCCTCAACATAGAGTAATCTAACTCCCATATAAATTCAATGACACAAAAGTATGACATTGGTGCGTAGACATTATGTATGTCTTTAGCACTGGATCTGTGCCAATAATCAGTAACAAGTGTTACCCCACTAGTCTGCATCGTGCTCCGTGTATCATATTCTTGTGTATAGAAGGTGTAACCGTTGATTGCATAACTATTGTAAGATAATACGTTTAAGCTCATTCCCTTTGACAACCATATCAATTTCTCAGAAACTGAATTAGAATTCTTCTCCATCTCATCATTAATGTGCTTTTTCAACCAACTTGAAAAATGTCGATTGTGTTCTTTTGTTATTAAGTTTTTATTCCTATCACCATATAATTGTCGAAGAGCTTTCTTGTGTTCATCAACAAATGGTTCAACCTCATTAGTGTTATGTAGCACATACAAGTGGACTTGCTCCCAATCAGTCACTGCTATCCTAATTACCTTCTGTCCGCTTGTTCCTTTTCCTGATCTTCAGCCATCATGACGGGACTTTGGGATCCCAACAGGGTCAACATTTGATAGAAAATCAGCACAAAAATCACTTGCTTCTTCAACCATGTACCGTTCAATAATACATCCCTCTGGTTGATATCTATTTTTAACAAACCCTTTTAAAATTTTCATGAATCGCTCGTTCGGGTACATCCATCTCAAGTAGACTAGACTGTACAATTGAACCTCTTTCACCAAGTGTACGGTTAGGTGAACTATAATATCAAAAAATGAAGGTAGAAAATACATTTCAAGTTCACACAGAGTATAAACAATTAGCCTTTGCAATTGTCGCAACTTGATTGAATCAACTACTTTACCACATATCGACTTGAAAAACATGCAGAGTTTAGTGATTGTCTTTCTGAAATTTTTTGGTAAGATAGACCGTATACCAATCGGTAAGAAATTCTGCATGAGCACATGAGATTTAAGGTTCTTTAACCTCAACTCTTTCATTGAACCAAGGTTTTTAATATTTGAAGAGTACCCCTCTAGAACTTTAATTCCTTTTAGAAACTCGCAAAAGAATTTTTTCTCCTTCTTCGACATAATGTAAGCTGCTAGAGGTAGATAAGTGCAGTTCCCTTTCTCAACTGGTGCCAACTCTTCTCTTATTCCCAAATTAACCAAATCCAACCTCACATTGACACCATCCTTACTTTTTCCTTGCACATTGAGCAACGTGCCAATTATACTATCACATATATTTTTTTCAATATGCATCACTTCGAGAAAATGCCTAAATATAAAGACTTCTAATATGGAAGTTCAAAGAAAATAAACTTCTTCTTCCAACCACTTGTCCCGGTTTGATTGACATATGGCTTGCCAAAATTGTTATCTAGCTCTTTAACCTTTTTAAAAACCTGAGCCCCGGTCAACATCTTTGGTAGGCTACCTTCTTCAGGGTCACCATTAAAAGCCATTTTCCACTTCCTCCAATGATGTTTTGATGGTAAGAATCTCCGATGTCCCATATAGACATTTTTCTTACAATTATCTAGTCGCACTGAATGAGTTTCATCATCATATATAGGGCACGGACAATATCCTTTAACGTTGTATCCAGACAAATTACCATAAACTAGGAAATCATTAATTGTGCCATACATCATGGCTTTCAAAGTGAAATTTTCTTCCCTATACCCATCATAAACATTGATGCCATCTTCTCAAAGTAGCTTCAAGTCATCAATTAAAGGAGCCAAATATACATCTATATCATTCCCAAGCTGTTTTGGCCCAAAAATTAATATCAACAGCATCATAAACTTACTTTTCATTATCAAGTGTGGAGGAAGGTTATAAATCATCAATATTACCGGCCATGTGTTGTGTGTACTACTTTGAACACTGTGCGGATTGATTCCATCAGTTGACAGTGCAAGGCATAGGTTCCTTACCTTGTTCGAAAAGTCAAGATACTCATGATCAATTTTCTTCCATTGAGGGGCATCTGCAGGGTACCTCAGCTGTGTGTCTTCAATCCTCTCATTTGCATGCCATGTCAACTACTTCGATATCTCTGAATTACTGTACAGACGCTTGAATCTCAAGATAATAGGAAAATACCATAAGACCTTGACGGGGCTTTTTCCTTTCTTCTTCCCATATCGAGATGCATTGCATTTAGGGTACTTCTCTAACGTTGCATATTGTTTCTGAAATAATATACAATCGTTTGGGCATGTATGTATCTTCTCATATCCCATTCTAGTTGTTAAGCAAAGAATTTGCTTTGCTTCATATGTCTTTGTAGGAAGTACATTTTCTTCTGGAAGCATATCTTGCAAAAGTTCAAGGAGTGTGGTGAAACCCGAATCACTCAACCCATAGCAAGCTTTAAAGTTGTACAATTTCTACACTGCTAGAAATCTTGTGTATTTTGTACAACCAGTATATAATGGTTTCTCTGCATCACCTTTCAACTTCTCAAATTATTTGGGATAGTTATGAAGTACCTGTTCAACCACATTAAGTGTGTGTTTGGGAGGCTTCCAAACCATGGTTTGCGTAAATCGAGATAAAACTCCTCTCACATACTTACCTCGTAAATCATAAAAGCTATTCTCAAAAGCTAATTCCAAACACACACTAAGCATTTCTTCAAAACCATCATCTTCATCACATATGCTTCGGTCAAACTCATTTGAAGCACCACCGGTGGTATGCACCCGATCATTACAGGGGTCGTTTGTCTCACCATGCCTTGTCTGCTACATTTCTATGGTTTTAGTTTCTTGAGAGGAGGTGTTTGTAGTTGTCTAAGTTGTGTGGAAATTGGAGAAGTCAAGTTAGGGTGATAGCAAAATCAAGAGGTAAGCATAAGCTTTGATTTGAACTAAGTATTTTGGATTCTAGCTAAATTTTTATAGAGATGTTATATTACCCTATTGTTTTTGTAAAATTATAATCTTAAGAGGTAGTGATTAAGCACATGAAAAATTATGATAAAAGAGGCTTAAGTATAGCATGAAAGAAATCTAGAAAATTTTATGAAAGTAAGTTACAAAATTACTATTTTTCTATATGATATATTTCAGCCTTGGATGGTTCATAGAGAAGAAATTGGTTATTGTAAAATTTGAGGTTAAATATGGATTCCTCATGAAAATTTGTGTGGGAATACATGTGATTATGATTTTTGGATGATTGTGTATAAGTTTGGAACTTCTAGTAATTAAGTTTGAAAATTTATAAAACTTTCTATAATTGAAATAGACATGATAAGATTTAAATTGATATATAATATGTGCCATTTGGGTATGTAAATTGTGAGATGTGAATTTTTGAACTTAGATTTTGAATCTGGAACGTTTTCTGGTACAGATAGTGTTTGACGAAATTTAGGGAATTTGTTCACTGTAATTTTTATATGGTAATATTTTTCCATGAAAATATACTTACAGAGGGTTACATAGGATTTTGAACCATTCCATTTGGAGTTCTAGAGAATTAGTTATGAATTTTAGAAGTTAAGGTATCAAATCTGGAATGATTTTCTGGCAGTATAGGAAAACCTTAAAACTGGGAATTATTCAGGGATAAGTGACAATGGAACATATTTTTATATGAAAATAGACTTAATTATTGACACATGAAATTTGGAACCACCTTAATTGGATATTTCTAGTTCAAGATATGAATTTTCAAAGATTATTGAAAATTCTGCCAGAATTGACTAATAGTGCAGAAATAAAAAGTAAGGGTATTTTTTAAATAATTAAGACTCTAAGGGTCAAGTTAAATACTTAGAGTTGGTATTAGCCATTAAATACCCATTGGGCCTAATATATCAACTATAATGATAACCTACCAAAGTATCTTGAAATACTAAATATTTGGGACAAGTAATAATTCACCCGTCCGTGAATAATAAATTATAGGATTTAACATTTGCCCGGAACGCCTAAGAGACTGAGAACAGGAACAAAATTTGGAAAGACCGTCAGATAGTACCTTATCTCTTATATCATATGTGATGCTATGTATGTGCACTGGGAGTTACCCGGGGGTGTCTTAAGCCAGGTAGACTTGAGACAGAAAGCCCGTGACTGCATCTTGTATGGGGCAGAGGCCCTGGGCAACCAGACTGTGAATCTCAAGCGCTGTGAGTCTATGATAAAGGACCGGTTAGGCCCTTTAATGTGCTGCATTCCTGTAAGTTGTATTGTTTGATGATTTGTTTTACATGCTTTGTATTTGCATATTATATGAGTGATCTATGTACTACTGAGATTCTTTTGAATCTCACCCCTTTGTCAACAATATAACAAATGCGTCCAGTCCCAAGGGCAAGAAGGTAATACGGACAAATGAAGAAAAGGTGGATTAATTATGAACTATTTGGTTATCATTTTATCTTGGATGACTATAAAATATTTATAACTACCAGAAGTATCGGTATTAGTACTAGTACCTGCGACATAGACCATATAAGTTGTAGTCAATACGCTAGACTTTCGGTAACGCGATAGTATCCAAAAGCGATAATTGAACTAGAATCAGGTAACCAACTACTAAAAGCCCATAAGTTAACCATCACTACGCGGACTATTGATAGAGAATACTCTGAATTTTAAATAAATGATTTTGAAACTGACAAGGATAATGAATTTGCAAATTAGAATGAGACCATACATATTTATTCTAAAAAGTTTTTGAAATCCCTACAAAAATACAAGATAGAACCTTACTTTAAAGTTAGAATTTTAAAATTGTTATGGTCTCAAGTTCGAAATAATTATACATTTAACTCATTTAAAGACTTGGAAAATTAAGGTGTTACATTTTGCATGGATTTATGTACTGGATTGGGCAAGGAATGGTGGTCTCTACTAAAGTTTGGGGCGTACTATGGTGATTTAAACTTGCATGGGATAGAGGATACAAAAACATCCTAGTTGAGTGTGATTGTAGTGAAGTCATGGAACTGATTCAAGCCACGATGTCTCAGGAACACCCATATTTTCACCTTATCTTGGAGGTCCGCATTCTAATGGACTAAAACTGTGAAGTGGAAATGTTATATTGTGCTCAAGATGTTAACACAATTACAGATGCCATGGCAAGGGAAGAGTGGAAGATGGTGACAGATCTCCATATCAACAAATCACCTCCTAAAGCTATTAGGAACTTATTACTTGTTGATGCAAAGAGGTCGAGCCTACTTGTTGAGTCAGGAGGATAGTCTCTGAGTAGGTTGGAGCATATCATGTACTATCCACAAGGGGGGAAAAACCCTGCATGTAATAAAAAATAAACTATAAATTAAAATAATTAAAAATAAAATTCATAAACATATGAATTAAATCCCTAAAATATAGTTGATAACTCTATCTTATGAGATTTCTAAAAAAATTAAATTAATATTACAATATAATCAGGAAACCACTTATGTTGCTGTTTAAATTTGATTGCTAATTTAAACGGAGAAGACACAAATTAAATGATTTGAGCAGATGAAATATCAAATCTACCCATTTAATAACTCATCAAATTTAATAAAATGGATCCGTCAAAGGCGCCCATGCACCTGTTCTTCCAACAAACGGTCTGAACAACTTGGATCATGGCCACCGATTAACCTGGCCTCTGCCATCCCCATCTTTTTGGTCATGTTCTATATATTGCTTCATAATCTTTCGTAGGTGCATGTCTCTATGAACAGAAATGATATGACATAGGTGACTTTTAGTGCTACAATTCCCCTAAAAATTCTTCATTTAAATTTGACTAAAGTATACATTTGGTCATTTAAGTTTTAAAAGGGTACTTTTAGTCATTCAATCTTAGCATGTTAGTTTTTAACTAACGAAAAACACTGACTCATTAATTAAATAATGATAAGCCATACTTTAATTTTTAAAATATGAAAATAATTATATGCCTAAATCAATCAAAATATAACATCTAATTTAATTTTAAACTTAAAGGACCAAATTTAAACCTAGTGCAAACTAAAGGACTAAATGTATACTTTACCTTTAAAATTCTTAATTTATAAGGACACGTGATTTTTTTTTAAAAAAAAAATATTTTCATTTTAAAAATATTCGAATAGAAACCGTTTTGGGCATCTTATGCAATATTAACCCACAATTTTTTTTTAAATAAAAAAGGTGAAACGTTTCCTTCATCGCACTGAACAATGAATAATACGTCAGTATTTTAAACAGAAGATCACACACACAGAGGCCAGATCAGCGGGAGCTACATAAGTCATAGTTTTATTTAGTTGTGATAAAGTGCTAGGATTTATCTAAGCTTCCAGCACTTTATTCATAACTTGTTCAGCGTAATTTTATTTAAAAGTGATAAAGTGCTAGGAATTATCTAAGCTTCCAGCAATTTATTCATCACTTGTTTAGCATAATTTTATTTAGCAGTGATAAAGTGCTAGGAATTATCTAAGCTTCCAGCACTTTATTCATCACTTGTTCAGCATAATTTTATTTAGTAGTGATAAAGTGTTAGGAATTATCTAAGCTTCCAGCACATAATTAATCACTTGTTTAGACACTTCAGCTGATTCAACCTTGATGAACACAATAGGTACCCAAGGGTGATCATCAGAGATAACCAAAAGCCTATGTCCATGTCCGTCCCTGGAAATGCCAAGAGCTCCACAAGAACCACCATTAATGGGACAGAACACGATCGTATAGGTTGTGTATTGTTTCTTATAGGTTGCGCTATTGTATTGTTGAATCTTGAAACAACCCTTGATAGTGTTCTTGAACCCTCTGATTTTCACAGACTTGATCCGATCCTCTCCTTCAACAATAGTCCACTTGGAGGTCAGAGGAACACAGCATGGTACTTCTCCCTTAAAAGAGAAGAAGTCCACGCTAGTGTTCGTTCTGACGGATGAAATTCCTAATGGGGACTTAATTGTCCATGGCAAGCCATGGTCGCAGTTACAGGGTGATTGGACAACACTAAGAGGGCAAGTTTCATTGCCTGTCTTAGCAAGCCTCAAGCCACCAAATTCCGTTATATGTGAACGGATATAGTAAGCGCCACCGTTGATGACTTTGTTACCGGAAATGTCAACGACGAACGGGGCTTTCGCTGAAGAGGCGATGAATTCAAAGAGAAAGAAGAACAGAACAAACAAGGAAGGCTTCATTATTGGTAGGTTGAGAGAGAGAAATATGTCTTTTCTTTTTATGTGATGTGGCTGTGTGGAAACGGGGAGAGGCCAAGGGATCTATTTATAGAACTAGCGAGTGATAGCTTAGGTTTTTAATTACTAGGAAGACAAATGTATAATTAAGATATAATCAATTGTTTGGATAAAATGAAAATTTTGTGCAATAAGTTTGTTTTATATTTGGATAATCCCATCCCTTTTTTATTTAAGAAAATCTAATTTGGGTTAAAGTTGGATTATTAATGCTCAACAGAGGTAGGGTTATAGTACGTAGGCTTTAGACTATAGTAGTATTTGTTTCCTTGTAGCACTTTAATATTGAGGGAAACCTTAGAAAATTAAAATGTATTACATATATTATCCCCTTTGTTGTGATAATTTTTTTCCTTACTTTTATATTTCTCATGATCAACATAGGCATTTTTCATATAAAAAAGGAAAAATTAATTTGTGGATATTCTTACAGTTTCACTTTGTTTTTAAACAGTTTCTTGTATTTTGTTTCTTTTAACTAGGTCTTTACAATTTCTCAATTACAGACTGGTTCCTGTATTTATAATCTGTTAATCTGTAAGAGAAACGATGTTAGTCGTTGATGAGATTCATATTAAGTTTTCTATACAAAATTACATTTACATATTTTATATTTTTATTTTATTCTACTGTGTGTCCCGGTCAAATAGCTTCTAGATTGTGAGGTTTTTTTTTTTCAACAATCTCAGTTTAGTATCAAGAGGATAATATAAAATAATTAAACCAATCGGGAGCTTATACATATTGATATTTTTTCCCTTTATTTCAAACTTTGTTTAGTTTTGAGCTTATACATATTGATATTTTTCCCCTTTATTTCAAACGTTGTTTAGTTTTACTATTTTGTTCATGCAATATTATTTAAACCATAAATAATGTAATTATAAAATAGAAATAACAAATTCTCTTCTTAGAATTGTGTAATTAGTACAACTGATCAATCGGATTGTGTTTCAAGATTTCTAAATATCTTTTTGTATTATAAGGGATATTTGTGTTCTTCCCCCACCCAGGATTGTAAATATGGAGTAATTTCATTTTAATTCCCAAAAAAAAAATTAAACTCACACCATTCATATAATGAACAAATATATAAAAATCAAAGACATCTCAAAAATTACTATACCATCTCAACAATTAATATATCCTTTCTTGCACCCTCAAATGATACATTAAAATTTCATGACATGCAAATTTTTTTAGAGCCACTTTTACTTTTATGCACAACTATTTCAATCATTTCCCTATTTCTCACTCAGGATCATCTAATTAAAGAAGCATTTGTTTAGGACCACAACTTATAATTAAGTTCTTCTACCCAAAGCACAAAAAGATTTAAAATCAATAATGTTTGATTGCTTATGGTTGGCATGATTCACTCTTTTAACAGTGTATATGGATAATTGATAAAAAAAATGAATTGAAACAATTGACATAACATTTGGATAATATATTTTTATTTTTTATTTTTTGAACTTATTTCGTTTCATGATGATAAGTTAAATCAATATAATCCTCCAAAATATATTCAAATAAAAAAAATTATTACCTAACTCTGAATAATTTATCATGATATTTTAAAATATGCAAAACCAAAAATGGCAATCATATTCTTGTGACTTTTGTTTTACATCATCCCGTCTTTATCTATTGTCCTAATTAAAAAAATGAAAGAGACCACATCACGAAAGAAATGAAAGAAACTACAATGATATTCTTGCGTTCTAGTCCACTAACTCCTTTTTTTTCCTCCTCTGGTTGCATACATATATGACTATGGTTTGAAGATAATATTTAAAAAAGAAGAGAAAAGAGAAGAGAACTTTTATTGAACCAAGGTGTCATTGCACACAGATAAATCTCTATATACATGCGCGTTTGTGAAGCAGGCTTTCATAGCTCTCTGTCTAGTTTCAGTTTGCAAAGTCATCAGCTTTTGCCCTATTTCAGATGCTCCTTGTTGTAGCCAGAATGCCCTCCATATGTGCACTGCTATAGTGACCTTTGTGGGTATCTTCAATGGGAGAAATGTATCTTTCACAAAAGAGGGAATTATACATAACATCTGCATTTTCTCCATGCTTGCCAGATGCAACCCCAGCATAAAGATCTTTTGGATATTGCCAACTGACTTTTTGTGGGTTATTGAATAAGACAATACTTCTCTGGTTCTTAATATAAGACATATTTGACATTTTTTTTAGAAATTAAAGAAGCTAAATAAGTTAGTCAATCATAGTATATGTTGTATATCTTTTGATTATATATTAGTTCATAAGCCGGATAAATTAATTTAGTATAAAAAAAGATATATATCAATACTTTTGAAGTAATTTATTTAGTTTCCTTAATATTTCGAAAAAAGTTAACTATATCTTATATTAAAGACCAAAGGAGTATCATTTATACAAGTTAGACATGTTGCTTTATCTATTGAGGTTTGAACATGAGGGAGAAGAATTGAGGGAAAATACTCTTAAGGAAGTATTTTGCAAGGTTTTGAAACCCAGGTCGGTCATTAAACTGGTCAGGATATTGGGTCAAGGGTCAATGAGTCATATCGGAATCAAACCAGAGCTAAACCAGGAACAAACCGGTGAGAAATTGAATATTCTTAGAGAAGGGACGCCTATTGTTTGTTGCATGTCAGCCACGTGGCTGATATGTAGCCTTTAGGCGTCCCTTCTGCTAAAGGGACACCTTTAGGCCTCCCTTCTACAAGAAGGGACGCCTAAAGGTGTTTCATTTTCCCTCCGGAGATTTACTTCATTTCCCTCCAGCTTTCAATAATTTTCGTTCTCTCCTCTCACGGTCACGAGTAAGTCCATCGTCCTTCATCTCTCAAAAAACTCTGCTATAGCGACGGCCTCCTCCTCCCCTCCTCTCTCAAGAAGCTCATCCACCTCGATCGATCTCACCACGCTAGTTGTTCATCCATTCCTCTCTCACCGTCGACAAGTTAGGCTTCAGTGAACCTCCTCCAAGCTAAGGTACAGTAGCTCTCGCGCCTCCCTCGATCTCCTTTTATCTTTGACGTTGTAGCCATTATCTTCTATGTTTGTGTTTGGCATGGATTTTGCATTGGTTTTTGTTTTTTTGTAGACTAGGATTTTTTTTTATGGTTATTATTTAATTAAGGTTGTGTTTGGAATATATATGAGCAAATATCAGCAATTATGTCTTGATGCTGTACGGATTTTGTAATACTGAAGCCTATGGATTTTGTAATATCAGCAATTATGAAAAAAAAAATTGTGTATGGATTTTTGCTTCTCCTATTTCAGTTTTGTAATACTGAACATGTACACTTATAATTATCAATATGCATAATTATGTCTTCATGGATTTTGTTGAGATTAATTATTTTATATGAAAAAAATGAAAAATACTCTCAAAGTTATATATATATGTGCACATAAAAACTCATCTTTAGTATAATGATATTTTTGATTCCATTATATGTCTCTTGATATAGTTCACTACAAAGTTAAAATAATTATTGTGTCATAAAAATAATAATAATATAAGTCTAAATTTTTTAACACTTCTTTTTGAAATTTTTAGTTTAATGATGAAAAATTAGTGGATAGTATAGTTGATAGTGTTCTAAATTGTCTCAGATAGCTTGTTCTGTTTTGCATTTAGTTGAACTGGTTTATTATATTATTCAAATTTTGGGATGTCTTAAATTTAAGAGGAAATGCTACCGATTTTTTTTTGAAAAAAGTTATAAAAGGAAATCCCATTGTTGTCAATTATATTATTCTAAACTTTAGCATTATTGAGAATGGCTTAGGTAAAAAATGGATCATAGTTGGATGAATGCTTTAAGAACTAGTGAAGAATATGAGAATGAGGTGGAAGAGTTTATTGAATTTGCTAGAAGGAATGCTCCAACAAAAAATGGGAAGTATTTTTATCCTTGTGTCAATTGTTTAAATGAAAGTCGACGGGATGTTGATGATATAAGGGATCACCTACTTTGTGATGGAATAAATCTTCGATACACAAGGTGGATATGGCATGGTGAGGAAGTAACTGATTGTTCGTCGTACAAGAAGGAAGGAGTGGATGTCATAGATGAAGATAGAATGGAGAAAATGATTCACGATGCCGAGGTTGAATCCTTCGCCCAGGCACATGAATATGACAGCTTGCGGAGTGATGCGGATACACCATTATACCCTAGGAGTAAGTACACATGACTGACAGGAATATTGCATTTAGTGAACTTAAAGGCAACTTGTGGATGGACTGATAGTAGTTTTATATTACTGCTAGAATTATTGTGTGATATGTTTCCAGAAGATAATGTACTTCCAAACCATATGTATGAGGCTAAGAAAATCTTGTCTACGATAGGCATGGAGTACAAAAAGATACATGCTTGCCCTAATAACTGCATATTGTACAGAAAAGAGTATGCAGGTCTTAGTGAGTGTCCTAAGTGTAAAACGTCACGATACAAAGTGAAGAAAGACGGTGGTTGTAGAGAAGGGACAACAACTAAAAGGTAACCTTCGAAGGTGTTATGGTATCTTCCGATAATACCACGGTTTAAGCGTTTGTTTGCGACTGCAATAAAAGTGAAGAAGTTAAGATGGCATTCTGATGAGAGAATTTATGACGGAAAATATCTTCGACACCTGGCCGACTCTCCACAGTGGAAGAAGATAGATGAAATGTTCCCTCAATTTGGCAGCTAGCAGAGAAACCTCTGCTTGAACTTTGTACAGATGGAACCAATCCGTATGGAACTCTTACTAGTACACATAGTTCGTGGCCAGTTCTCCTTATAATATATAACTTACCTCCCTGGCTATGTATGAAGCGCAAGTACGTTATGCTTTCTATGATGATCTCTGGACCAAAACAGCCAGGGAATGACATCGATATGTACTTGGCGCCTTTGATTGAGGACTTGAAGAAGTTGTGGGAGGAAGGTGTGGATGTGTTCGATGATTATAAGAAGGAGTCTTTCAAGTTGCGTGCAATGATTTTTACCACGATAAACGACTTCTCCATATACGGAAATTTGTCAGGGTATAGTGTGAAGGGTCATAAAGCATGCCCAATATGTGAAGCAGACACATACTTCCGACAACTTAAGCATTGGAAAAAAATAGTGTACCTTGGCCACAGGAGGTTTCTTCATTGATTCTACCCATATCGTAGGCTGAGAAAGAGTTTTGATGGCTTACCAGAGCATGGAATTACTCCAAGGGCATTAACCGGGGAGGAAGTTTATAGTCAGATAGAACGTATCAATGTGACATTTGGTAAAATCAGAGGACTGCGGGTGAGAAGAACATATGGAAGAAGAGGTCAATTTTATTTGATCTTTCGTATTGGCATTGTCTTGATGTAAGACACATTATTGATGTGATGCATGTGGAGAAAAACGTGTGTGATAGCCTTGTCAGTACACTTTTGCACATCTCAGGGAAAATTGAGGATGGAATGAGCACGAGACTTGACCTTGCTGATATGGGAATAAGAGAACAGTTGCATCCACAACTAAGAAATGATGGTAGAAGGGCATATATGGAGCCAGCAGCGCATACGCTATCAAAAGAGGAGAAAAGAAGTTTGTGTGGGTGTCTGCATGAAATTAAGGTCCCCACAGGGGTATTCTTCTAATGTGAGTAGGTGTGTGTCAATGGACGATTTGAAGTTAGTAGGAATGAAGTCACATGACTATCACGTGTTGATGCAACAATTGTTACCAATAGCCATTAGAGGCATTATGAAAGATGAAGTGCGAACTACCATAACCAGATTGTGTGTTTTCTTTAATGCTATCTGTAACAAAGTCATTGACACTGAGAAGTTAGATGAACTAGAAAATGAGGGTTATATAATTTTGTCCCAACTAGAGATGCATTTTTTGATATAATGGTGCATTTGGTAGTTCATTTAGTAAGGGAGGTAAGGCTTTGCGGTCCAGTGTACTTGAGGTGGATGTACCCTTTCGAGCGGTACATGAAGATCTTAAAAGGGTATTCTAAAAATCCTTATCAATTTGAAGCCTCAATAGTTGAGCGATATGTAGTTGAAGAGGCTGTGGACTTTTGTAAAGATTATCTATCTGGTAAAAAGGAACAGTCTTGGCATGAAGATGGGAGAAGCAAGGGAACACGAGGACTTAAAGTGAAGACTATGGGTCATGAAGTGGTGTTGCAAGCACACTTGTATATCCTGAATAATATGGAAGAAGTTCAGCCGTACATAGATGAACACAAAAAGAATTTGAAAAATATGAATCCAAAGAAGAGTGACATGCAAATAACTATTGAGCAAAACAAGACATTCGTACAGTGGTTTGAGGAGAAGGTTTTGCATGAGACCGATGTGTCCGAGACGATCGACTAGCTAGCTTGGGGGCCTTCATTTCAGGTTGTTACTTGGACTGGTTATGATATAAACGGGTATTCTTTCTACACAAAAGAGCAAGATGACAGAAGTACCATGCAAAATAGTGGGGTGATGGTTGAAGCTGAAGCTATGCACTTTTCCAGTTCCAAAGACAAAAACCCCATATTTGCATCAATGGCTTATTATGGAGTTATAGAAGAAATATGGGGGATGACCTGCAACAATTTCAAAGTTGTTTTGTTCAAATGTAAGTGGGTTAGCAATGCTGTTGTGGTCATAGATCTATAATTTGGATTTGTCTCAGTCAATCTTTAAAGAGTTGGTTATAGAGATGAGCCCTTCATTCTAGCAAGCCAGGCGAAGCAGGTGTTTTATGTCACAGATCCTGCAAATAAAAAAATGTCAATCGTACTTCAAAGCAAGAAACAGAAGTATGGTGATCCAACCTTCAACCTTGACGACACACCACCTTTCACAACAAATCCATCTATAGGAAGTGAGGCCGAGTTGGTAGATGATGAAGAGTATTCTGCAAGAAATGATCATTATGAAGGAATATGGGAAACAATATAAAGTAAAACCTTTAACTATATAAAACTGTATTCTGTCCTACGTGTTTTTTTTCCTTTAATGCACTTTATACAAATACTTACAATCTATTTACCTTTCTGACAATGACTTTTTTGTGTGCAGGAATATGTCAAGTTCTAGTCAATCAGGGAGCAATAGCGAGCATCATGATGGAAGGCAAGCAGTTCCACCCGCTCCGAGAAGAACAAGGGGTGTCACGAAGATGAGTGTATTGGCGAAGTGCCACCACCATGAACAGGAGAGGGTTCACGTAGACTTTGATGCCAACATGAATCCTGCAGGTCCTGAGGAAAACCACTTTATTAGCTATCTTGATTTTTTGGGATGAAGCAAAGTCTGAATCATCTATGATAGTTGGAGGCAGGTTCCCCCAAAAACAAAAGACATGATTTGGCAACAGATTTTGGTACATAACTTTCGATACATGATATGTATTCAGATCTTTATTCCTATTCAAATTTAATTGTCTCGGTTTTTGCAACAAATGTTCGATGTTCCTGACACCAAAGACATGTACAACCACTGGATGGGGGAGGTTCGTTTGCGATAGAAAGATTTTAAAAATAAGCTCACGCAGAGGTATATTAGAGGGGAGAAGAGACATCTTGATCCATGTTCCAAAGGACTGGAGGTTGTTTGTGGCATCACGACAAGCTCCTGAATTTTTGGTAAATTTTCTGTCTTCATTATGAAAATTTTTTATTTCAATATAGTTGATGCATCAATGACTTGTTTTTCCTTTTTTCCCTTACACAGGAAGTAAGTGCAGCAAACACAAAGAGGCAAGCAACAAATCAGTACCATCATTGCATGTCTCGTGGTGGTTACAAGAAGCTAGAGCAGACGATGATGGCAGAAGAGCTGGAGAAAATGAAGGAAGCTGCGAAATCGGATCCTTCCATTGTTGGACAAGCACCAGCTCCTCCTCCGTGTCACAAAAAATGGAAAGCAGGGAGGATTAAGGGTGGAAAATATATAAATCCGGCTATTGCTGAGGTTGCCTCGAGGATTGTAAGTAGTAAGAGCATAAGTAATTAATTTTGAAATTATTTCACATTTCCAACGTTTAATTTTCATTCATAACGAATTGTATGTTATAGGACTAACTCGAAGAGCAGAGTAGCCAAGGTTTGTTCACTCCTAGTGGATGGATAGACATATTGGCAACGGCGATTGGGAAGGCTGAATACCCTGGTCATGTTAGAGGGGAGCCCAGGGGAGTTGGTATCGTGAAGTATTTTGGCAAAGCCTCACAAACAACATCACTAGGTGAACCCAGTCAAGAGTTTGTGGCTAAGCTTCGCGATCAAATCCGAGAAGAGCTCCGAGACGAGCTAATGGCAGAACTACGTGGTGAAATGAAATCATTGTTTGATTCTAAAATGGATAGTGTTAGGGTTAGAACCCAGGAATCCCCGCCCTTCCCCAGCACTGAAGGAAGTCACAACCCACAGGAGGAATCCCTTAGACAGCCTTCCCACACTCCACAACTCATTGGCGAGGCTTTCCATGTTCCGGAACCCTTTGTCCAGCCTTCCCACACTCCGGAACACGTTGCCGCTCCTTTCCACAGTCTTGTCCAGCCTTCCCATACTATGGAACCCTGTGGCCAGCCTTCTCATACCCTAGAACCCCTAGGCTAGCCTTCTAACACAACAAAATCATTGGGCCCGCCTTGTACCACTCCAGAGTCAGGAGAATCGTGTATCCTTTACTTGGATGCCCCCATGATTCGTGTTGTTGCCGATGCTCTTGTTCACATACAAGCCACCACCCACCATCATAATCAAATTCCACAGTATTTACGTAGGGTGACAGTGATATGTGTTCATGAGGGGGAAGAAACTACAGTCATCCCTATCCCTGACGTTGAGGTTGCCACGCTGGGTCAGGCAATTGGAGCTTTCATCCTTTGGCCTCAATATCTTATTGGCACGTTGGCAACCCCACCAATGGAAGGAACTATATTCATATCACTTGACATTTATTGGCATCATTATAATATAATTGGTTTTGTATGTTATGGTAATAGGATGAGCAAGATGCAATGAAATGGCCCTTTTTAGCATGGCTGCAACAGATTTACAAAGGTATTCACCAAATCGACTTGAATATGCCTCCAGGGATTGTGGGTAAAGAATTGACGTATCCCTACACGATCGACAATATAGATCTTAGGGAGTTTCTGCATTTGGAGGAGATAGATGCAAGATGGGTCAAACTTGCCATTTGGTTAGTTTTTCTTTCCTAAGTTCAATAATTCATTGGTCATTTTATTTCTATTTTAGGTCCTTCTACCACTTATGCATCGATATGGAAAGACACACTTTATACGGATTCTTGTGTCCAGCAAATACGACATCGGATAAAAATGATGTGCAACAAAGGACGCATTATGTAGGCTTCACAATGACAGCGACCAAATTGCGATGTTATCTAGCGCCAATTGTTCAAGGGTATGTAGTTGTATTTTTATTTTTTGGGATGTTTGAGAAATAATTTTCTTCTAATCTAAACTTCATTTTAATATATGTATTGTTGTAGTTACCATTGGAGCCTATGTGTTGTTTGCCCGAGCATCAACGAAATCTATTGGTTTGATTCCTTGAGAAAAAAGCCCGACAAGGACACAAAATCCGTCTTCAACACGTAAGTTATTTCTTTTTTATTAAATTAATTCTTGACTTAAATAAATTATTCTAATTTTTGTTGTTTTACATTTTAATGGTAGCGCGACCCAAACATATAGAATGCTTGGCGGGTCACGTGAGGGTAGAGTTGTTCGCAAGCCAAAGTGGTACTATCCCCAAGTATGTGGTTCCAATTTAAGTTCTTTTATTTAGGGTTGTTTTAGAAATTATGTATGTTATCGATTTTAACCAATTGCTTTTGATTTAATTTATAGTGCCCTCAACAGCCAGGGGGTACGGAATGTGGCTACTATGTTATGCTTTACATGTATAATATAATTCAAAGCGGCGTTACAAGTGATTTTCAATAGGTAATCAAATGATAATATTTTGGATGTATTTTAATTGAATTGCTAAACAATTCTTTAACTTTAATGATTTTATTTGATTGTATTTTCTAATTTGCAGATCTTTGATAATGATGCTACCTACTTATATGAAGACATTAATTTGGTTAGAGACTTGTTGGCTGGGCGGCTTCTTCAACACCTAGATCTGTAAAAGTTTATGGTTTCCTATATGTTTACTTAGTATGTAGTTGTTTAGTGGACAACATTTCTGACAACACTGTGCATGAATGTTTCCTTACTGCTGTATGTTGTAGGAGATAATTATATACTGCTTGTTGTATGTTTGCTTACTGTGTAAGGAGACTGTTGTTCATCGCTTTCAGTATGGGCAGAAACAATATAAATAGCATCCTTTTAAAAAAAAACTTTAGGCGTCCCTTATCCTATAAGGGACGCCTAAATCCAAGCTTTAGGCGTCCCTTCTCCTAGAAGGGACACCTAAAGTAAATAATTAAAAAAAAAATTTTAACGCTGTCTTTAGGCGTCCCTTTTTACAAAAGGGACGCCTAAAGTTCTGCCTTTAGGCGTCCCTTTCAACAGGACGTCTAAAGTCCAAATTTACTACGTCGTTGATATATGCGTCCCCCCATAAAAGGACGTTAAGGGTCTGTTTGACAGGAGGGAAATGGAGGGGAAGGGAGGGGAGGGAAAATTTTTATGAGTTAGATTTTAAAAAATTGGAGAAGTGGGGTTATAAAATTTTAATAAAGATAAGATGTAAAATAAAAAAGTAAGAAAAATTAAATAAAAAACTTCCAACCCCACTTCTTCAATTTTTTTAAATTTAAGTCATAAAAATTTTCCCTCCCCTCCAAATCCCTCATACCAAACAGCCCCTAAAAGTCCCAAAAAAGGGACGTTAAAAGTGTTTTTTCTAGTAGTGCATAACATTTGAATAATATATTTTTATTTTTTATTTTTTGAACTTATTTTGTTTCATGATGATAAGTTAAATCAATATAATCCTCCAAAATATATTCAAATAAAAAAAATTATTACCTAACTCTGAATAATTTATCATGATATTTTAAAATATGCAAAACCAAAAATGGCAATCATATTCTTGTGACTTTTGTTTTACATCATCCCGTCTTTATCTATTGTCCTAATTAAAAAAATGAAACAGACCACATCACGAAAGAAATGAAAGAAACTACAATGATATTCTTGCGTTCTAGTCCACTAACTCATACAATGATATTCTTGCGTTCTAGTCCACTAACTCCTTTTTTTTCCTCCTCTGGTTGCACACATATGACTATGGTTTGAAGATAATATTTAAAAAAGAAGAGAAAAGAGAAGAGAACTTTTATTGAACCAAGGTGTCATTGCACACAGATAAATCTCTATATACATGCGCGTTTGTGAAGCAGGCTTTCATAGCTCTCTGTCTAGTTTCAGTTTGCAAAGTCATCAGCTTTTGCCCTATTTCAGATGCTCCTTGTTGTAGCCAGAATGCCCTCCATATGTGCACTGCTATAGTGACCTTTGTGGGTATCTTCAATGGGAGAAATGTATCTTTCACAAAAGAGGGAATTATACATAACATCTGCATTTTCTCCATGCTTGCCAGATGCAACCCCAGCATAAAGATCTTTTGGATATTGCCAACTGACTTTTTGTGGGTTATTGAATAAGACAATACTTCTCCGGTTCTTAATATAAGACATATTTGACATTTTTTTTAGAAATTAAAGAAGCTAAATAAGTTAGTCAATCATAGTATATGTTGTATATCTTTTGATTATATATTAGTTCATAAGCCGGATAAATTAATTTAGTATAAAAAAAGATATATATCAATACTTTTGAAGTAATTTATTTAGTTTCCTTAATATTTCGAAAAAAGTTAACTATATCTTATATAAAGACCAAAGGAGTATCATTTATACAAGTTAGACATGTTGCTTTATCTATTGAGGTTTGAACATGAGGGAGAAGAATTGAGGGAAAATACTCTCAAGGAAGTATTTTGTAAGGTTTTGAAACCCAGGTCGGTCATTAAACTAGTCAGGGTATTGAGTCAAGGGTCAATGACTCATATCGAAATCAAACCAGAGCTAAACTGAGAAAAAACCGGTGAGAAATTGAATATTTTAGGCTTATTTATATAAAATTCTAAAGAAAAATTAAAAAAAATTGATTTTTTAAAAAAATAAAAAAATGCCAAACAGGACCGGTCACCTAACCGGCCCGGTTTGGCCGCTGGTTTGATGGCTCCTAGGCTGAACTGGGTTCACAAACCCTGGTATTTTGACAATACAACGTTTGCAAAATTACCATATTGACCCTATGCGCAATAAATAAAAAATAGTTGTCATGGCTAAACTTACAATTATAATTGGTTATTATCAAATTTGTAATTCATTTGTATTAAACTTGTCATTGAGCTCTAGGTGACTGTTAACCCTTTAAACCTAGAAGTTCAATTTTTTAAAAAGTAGTTGTCAATGTAGAAGTTATAATTATCATTAGTAATAATCACAATTGTTAATCGTTATACGGAACTAGTCAGCTCTCTGTCTCCCCAAGCCAAAGGAAGCTCATACACACGCCAACTATTTCCTTTGTTTCTTTAATAGTAATTCACTCTCAAACACCTCACTAAAAGTAAGAAAAAGCAGTAAACTAATTAAATATCTTAAATTTTAGAAAATTTTCAACTTTGCTCCTCTCGAAGATATCGAAAAGAACATGCATGACATTCGAGATGCCATTTATATTAGAGATCATGAATTTATGCTAGTATAAAACCGAAGGGAATTACTATTTTTTCTAACAAGATATCATATATGCTCTTAAAAAAATGAGAAACAAATCCTAATACGTAATACCCAAGAACCTCTAGAAAAGTCCGCAGGCCGCTGTCTGTTTGAGACCTTGATTTCTCCTCTCTTTGTTTCATCTCTAGCCTGACGAAGCCAAATTAAAAAAGTTTGGCCAAGTGTAACACTGCAATTTGGCACACAAAATAGAATAAAAGGAAAAATTGAAAATCTAAATATAAAAAGCAATTTTGTATACGAAAAATATCTGTTATCTTATGTTCCAGCTGTGTAATTAAGAAAAAAGAAGGAAAAATAATGACAACCAATTAAAAACAAAAACTATATAATTTTAACAAAACTCAAGTTATTTTATAATTTACTATATATATTTTACCAAGAAATTATATACAATTTACTTTCATTTTAGAATAAATTTATATTTGTTAAGAAAATTCATTTAATGTTAATAAAATTTAAAAAATTAAATAATTCATTATATCTAAATAATTAAATGATACATTGATTAAATGAATATGGACCTTGGTGAAATTACATTAAAAAATATGAGTTTAATCATTTTTAATTAAATGATATATTGATTAGATGAATATGAAACTTGATGGGGGAAAAATATCCTTTAGTGGTGGGTGGTTTTAGTTTTTATTTTAGTTATTTTTTAATTATGAATATAAGAGATAATGCAGGAAGTTTAGTTAGGGACAATTTAATAATTCAAAATTTATATTATAATGCTTGGTCATTTAAGTAATTACAATTTTTATGGTTCTTTATAATAAATATGATTTTCTCTAGGTCCTTTATTTTAATTTTCCCTAAAGACATATTACCTCATGTTCAAAATATAAGAGCCAAACAACTAAATTACACAATTCAAAATGTTAGTTAAAATTGATTATAAGACAATAAATATGTAAAAAAAATATAACTTAATAAAGTCCCTATTTATGCTTCTATAAATAGAACGTGTGTCTCTCAGTTAAACTCCACTCTTGCATTGAGTTATCTGGTAATCTCTTTTCTATCCTATCATCTTTCTTTTTCTAGTGATATGCTGTATCAATCCTAATTAGGCTCTAGAAGTCTAATAATTACGTGAGTATTATTATATTCAAAAAATTAAACATTAGAGCTTTGACTCATCCAATAATTGCGTGAGTATTATTATATTCAAAAAATTAAACATTAGAGCTTTGACTCATCCGAATGTGAATTCGCCCCAACACGGAAGTCCCCCCCCCCCCAAAAGTCAGGTAAGAAGCTTCCAAGTCAACAAGCCGAATAGTACACTTCTTACTCTCTTCACGGAATCTTTCTAAAGCCTCATTTGCAGCTGCAGCTATTTCAGCTTGAAGAGATGGAAAACGCTTCAGTTCCTGTTTAGATTATCACAAGTATTAGTATTATTCTAGCCTGTTCTAACTTGGTAAGAAAAGTAATAATTGCGCCTGTGGTCCAAAATGTAGGACCTACCAGAGGTAATAAAAAACATCCCTAATAACTTCAGCCTCTGATACCACTCTCCTCACATTTTGAATAGAAAGATGCCGGTCAAATGGGAGCTTCCGTAAAGCAGCAGGCAGCTGATTGTCGAACACATTATATATCCTATCTCCTCCTGCTCGCCTAAGATGGTTAAAAGGAGAATATACATTCAGTAACCAATGTCCAATGAGACCGATAGGCTGATTTGTCAGTAATAACTAATTGGCTTCTAAACAATCATTTTAGAATGATTAAGTCGATTAACCACCAAGAAGTACATGACGGTATAGCATTATACAGTAGTTTTCTAGAAAAGAACTAGTTCAATGCTAGCCTGCTTATCGGTCTAGTAACATGCTCAAATGATTTTACTTATTAGGGGGACAAAAAGTAAGGCTAGAAATGGTTAAATTACAATCTTAAGATATTATCCCGAAAATTCAAACAATATTAAGGAATCAATACATTACACAAGTAGAAGTGTAGAGGAAAACAGAAGTTCATATGTTACCCGCCATCTAAATGCTCTTTGAATATCCGATCAAATGCTCGGCAAAGTTCCAGTATGGTGTATAATTGAGCCTAAAACAGAAGTCATACTTCAGCAAAAATTCAAAAGAAAAGACATTTTTCAAAAGGAATGATACACTTTTCAATCATATCAAAAAGAAAACTACTCACCCCAGCATCAAGTGCAATAGGTCTCCCAAGGTGATCCATCTCTTATTCAAGTTCATCAATGCTTTTGTTAATCAAAGATGTTATACTAGGTATCCGAGCCCTGATTACTGACTCCAAGTGCTACAGAAGAACTCATAATTAAAATCATACCCCTTGTAAAGAAAAGAAAAGAATATTTTTCACAAAGACCGACCTGTGATAGAAGTTTTGCAAGGTACTCTGAACCCATTTTACTGGCTAAGTGGCCATAGTCAGGACTGGCGGCAAAGTACTCACGTTCCTTGCGTCTAGCAGCAATCATATCAACATTTTTATTGATATCTGCTTGGGATCGATTCACAATACCAACCCAAGGTTGTTGCAAGCGATAAGATCTTCCTTCTAGGACCTTGAAGAAATAAATGCAGCATAGGACTAAGCAACTATATGATGACATAGGCATGCTTCAAACTGAAACATGTACAGGATATCAATCATAAAGAGAGGAAAATATAGAGAGAGATTACATCCAATGCATTTGTTCCTTTATCCATCAGATCCAATTTTGTCAACACCCCAAACGTCCGTTCACCTACCAAAGTACAATGAAGTTTTCAGTGACAGACAATGACTCCAGTAAATACCAGGCCATATATGAACAAGAAAAGGAAAAATACCTGCAGGATCCACTTCCCTGGAAAGTTTAATAGCATCAGAAGTTGCTATGTCTTGATTGGCTGGAGATATTGCTAGTATAATGCAATTAGGCTGCCAAAAGCATAAAATTATAATGCAAATGTGAGATGTCGCAAACCAAGAGAAATACTAGCAAGCCAATTTATTATTTAAAGATGATCAAACAAGGTAAACTAGTACCCACCAACCAGAGAAACATAAAGGCATATTGGATTATAATTGATAGTATACAATATTAACCACAACAGCCAATGCGGCCCGCAATATAAGAAGTAAAAGCTATCAGAACATCACATCAAAATAAGCTTCTCCCAAAGTCTTCTGAACAAAAGCAAACTTCAAAATAATGACAATATATTATTATTCAACTACTTAGTTGAGTTGCATACATTAGTCAGTCATGTTAACTCTAAAACACATTGTTCTTTATCTAATTGCTTGGGAAAATATAATAACAATTGGAATGGGCTGACTGTAGAAGATCATAACATTCAAAGTTCTACAATTTAACTTGTACAAATGAGTCAAAGCTAATGCAATTACAGCATAGTTATCAGATAGCTCATTAATGTACACAGCATAGGGATATTGTCCTTTTACCTTCTCAACAAAAGATCTAACCATCATTTCAATCTCTTGAACAACAGTCTCAGGCTGTCCTTCTGAAAATGACAAATGTAATTGCTAAATACAAATACAAGATAACGAATTATTTTCATCCATACAATTAATGTATCATCGGAAAATAAATTCTTAACATACCTACAGCAACTTTGGTCAAACCCGGTAAATCAATCAATGTTAGGTTGACAACTGTTCAAGTAAACAGGAGAAGGACAAGACATTAGAAGTTTGCACTAACAACGTCTGGATATATAAATAACTTGGAACGGCTACTCTTATTTTGAGCCATAAAATATACTTAAAATAACTGTTCATGTAGTAATGTCTTTCATTATGCCCGGAATTAATTTTAATTAATTAATATAAGTGATTCGTCATCAGTTAAGAATGCAAGGAACCCATAATACATTAGCTTCTTATGAGCATCAAATGTGATATGATATTATAATGATCAAGAGAAGTTAATTCGGACTTGGGTTATTAGATAATTAGTTGATAGTTGATAGTTGATTAGTGTCTATAAAAAGAGAATAAGGGGTCATTGTAATATGGGATACGAATTAAAGGACTAATATTTGAGTTCTCTTGTAACATCCCAAAATTTAATGCAAGGATTAATTTATGGAAACTAGATAGTAAGCTCAATTATGGAACCTACAAAATTTAAGGAAACTTAAATTAGACAAAGGGAAAAATTAGGACTTAGTATGCGTAATTAATAGGATAAAAATATATCTATATGTATTTAAAAAAATGACCGACACACACACCCATACTTGGCAACACACGTACAACTCTATCTTTGGAAAAATTTTCCTTCCATCACAACACACACACACATGTACCACACACATACTCACATCTACACCCTCATCATTTCTCTCTTCTATTCGGCCAACACACATACACGTCCATCACCTAATTAACCAACAAATAAAACAGTCTCTTCCCTCTCCATTATCTTCACCTTCAGTCTCCATTCAACATTCATACATCAGCTGAAACAGAAAAACACAGCAGAGAAAAGAGAGACGTGAGTGAGAGTTGATCGGAGGAAGAAAAAAAGAAGCTTCAAAACTCACATGCAGCACCATAAGCTAACATAGGTGAGTTTCATACATCCTTATCTTCTTTTTCCATTGGATTAGAAGCTGTTTTCAATAGTTTTCTGGGTTGTTTTTACTGCTGGAAGTAAGAAATTCGCTGGAAAGTTGCAGTCACCAAAACCAGTGATTTTATGACGATTTTGGGTGATATTTCTGGTGTTTTTGTTTCTGTAAAAATGTCCTAAAACCCAAGGAACATGTTTAGGAGTATGTAGAGTTAAAATCTTTGAGATTTGAGTCCAAAAGCATGGCTACATATCAATTTTATCAACTCTGTTTTGGTCGCCGAAAAATAGAGTTTCTACCAAAAACTTTCATAAGCTCCAACGGAGGCTACAGATGGAGTTTTCATCTGATTCTTTTTTATATGGAAATTTTAGGATGTTTAGTATGAAATAGAATCAATAAGAACTCAATTTGGTGTCAAAACGAATAAGTTATTAATTTTTGAAGTTAGACTGTCAAAACTGACGTTTATCAGAGTCAGTCAGTTTCGTGTGGCTTTATGACCAACCAAATCACATCCATTATTTACGAAAATTTACAGGGAGGTAGTAGACATAAAAATATTTAAAAGGAGTAGTAGAATGTATCATTTGGATATCTGTAGAGGAAGTTATGATTTTCGAAAGCTGAGTTTAGAAACAGGTGCAATCCTGGAAGTCTAGATTTTGGCCGTCGGTTTCATCATATTTTTTAGCAATGTAATCTTTTCCAATGGATATAAAAATTTCCATAATGAATGCTCATATTCTTAGCTTTAATTTTATATATATTTTGTATTATTTGGATTAGTATGTTGAGAGATATAAATTTTTGAAGTTGATTGCTCTCAAACTATGTTTCTGGAAAACAAATTGATTTTGTCGACATTTTGGAAAACCACACCTTAACCAAAAATTATGAAACTTTCCAGATATTAATTACACATTCAGAGATTTAATTTGATATATGGATCACAATTTTTGGACAACTATATTAGGAGATATGGATTTTCAAAGTTTTACTCTGTTTTTGGAGAGTAATCTGGAATAGGGGGATTTCGGGAAATTCTGGGAGTAATATGGTAAAACTAGGTAGATTTTGATATTTTTCCATGAAAATTTATTTCAAGAGATTCATGTAGGCTTTGGATCCAGTCAATTTCTATTTTTCTAGAATTAATTATGATTTTTCAAAGTTGACTGAAAAATCTGCCAATTTTCTGAAAAATAGAAAAAAATTATACTATGCAAAAATTGTACTGTGTACAAGCCACTGAAACTGAGATAACCAGTAGAATATGATTAAAGGCAGTAGTAATACAAGTAATAACTATTACTTATTAATTTTAATTTATAGAATTTGTAATAGCCCGAGCCGGAGAAAAAGTATTGGATAAACAGTTGGACCGAAAAAGGACCCAGGTAGTAATTCTTTCTTTCATACGCTATAAGATTATTTATATGTTGTGTATTCCATTTTTTGTAACATGACAGTGCCTGTGGCACAACACGTGAATAAGCCAAGGTCTAAACATGTCGTTTGACCATGGACACAAGTTAAGCCAGGGATCCAAACATGTCGTTTGGCCTTGGACAGTATACATACAACACGAGTTAGCATTTTACATATCATGGTGCATTGCATATTTATTTATTGCATATTATATGATTGATTGTATGTTACTACTGAGATTCATTCGAATCTCACCCTTTTTCAATATATAAAAATATTCCAGCAGAGGGCAGCGGCTCTAAGGGCAAAACCGTAATTACTGGCGGATGGAGGTCCGGTCATAGCCGGGTGTTACAACTGGTTATCTTTAGTTGTAGAATTTATTTCTTTTGGATTTGTTTATATTTTTCAAACCATATGAGGATTTTTTGTAATATAAATAAGTACTTAATATCAGTATATATCCGCTATTTCTGTATGTCATCCGAAGTACACATTTATTATTCAGCAAATATCAAGATATTAAGGGGTTTGACATTTTTGGTATCAAAGCAGTGGTTCTGGCCACAGTGTGCGCAGTTCTGGCAACAAGATAGTATACTGATATGTTTGATTATACAGTGACAAGAACAGCGAAGTGAATTACTTCGGCTGGTTCACAGTCAAGCCTTAGAGAAACAGTAAATACCTGGAGGGCAGTATAAGGATGACCCGAATTAGTTGGGTAAGGCTAGAGTGTGGGCCTTAACCTAGACTAGAATCACCAATAGGCTGGCTATTGTAAGACAGATAAGCTACAGACAACTTGGTGGGTTTCAGAGAGCAAATCACAGGGTCCGAGTCTGAGTGCATATACCGGCACTGATATGCAGTCCCTACACAGTACTTTAATGCTCAGAGGCAATAAACATGACTTTTGAGACAAGGGCAGGCACGGGGTACCGATGGTCGGAAGCATTTAAAGCTGGTATTTGTATTTTCGCACGAGTACACAAAAGTTAAGCGTGCTCAACCCAGAAAAATCTCGAGATGGGTGACCCCTGGGAAGTTACATGAACATGTTATGTAACGCAAATGAGCAAGAACATGTTGTACAGTAGTTCAAAGGTTGTACATTGTTACAGGTTTTCCCTGCCTATTATAAACATCTGTTATATGTTATTATAGGAGTACCTGTCTATTCAATATGTGGTGAAATGACCGATATACCCTTATGATATGACGAAATAGAACATCAGAGTGGCACAGTAGAAGCATAATGAATCTATTCACATTTTTTGAAAGTTGCAAGAGAGGTTGTCAGTTGCACCAGTGATTATCATCCCACATCACAATATGACCTGTAAGGTCGGCAGTGACACAACACAAGTGGTATACTGTATGACTTATGTGGTCTCAATGATGCAACAATAAGGCAGCCTTATCAGAGCATGTTATTCAACCCCATGATTAGAATGTACCCTTGACATGGCCAGATGAGAGTTCTGGTTGCACTGGTGAAAAGCACAAGTAACCCTATGGTCGAGAGGCGGTGCGTAAAACATGCGGCTGAGGCGGTGTGGCCAACAATGTTACATCCTGCGTGATGTATAGTGATATTACCTATGTAAACCTATGTGGTTTGCAGGAACATGGCCAGTATGGTATACAGTGACACCACTTATGTAGCTTATAGTCACACAATCTATATGAGTTTTGATGACCCATCTAAATAGAGATAGGGATGAGCCCTAGAGCAGTAGGGCATAATGGTGGTAAATACCTCTCAAACAGTACGATGTTAATAATTCCAAAATCAATTACCCTACTCATGTGGTAAAGCTAGCAACAGTTAATTTTATTTGAGAGTATGAGACAATTACGGACAGGTTGATACCTACTCTAGAACATTTATATGACAAGTAAAGATACCACGATGTGACAAATAGGGATAAAGCAATCATTTTGGTCTGGAACAAAATCATTGCCTTGATCCTGAATAATGCACACCGTACAGGAAGTAACGGTCAAATAATTCTTTGACCCTGAACCCCGAGTAGATGGACATATTTATAGACAGAGCTGGTTATAGTAGATAGAGGAATATACAAACATATAAATAATAAGCCCAGCATACACAGTTGTACTGGGTAACAATATCAAAATATTTAGAGTTGTTAGAATAGAACGACATAAGCCGTAAAGCTAAATATATCAGGCAGAGTCCCAATAAGGCAATGAGACTTAAAATCATTAGCGGACTATATGTATTGAGATCATAAAACTTGTTGAACTAGTATTCCTCAATTTAGCAAATTGCTAAGTAATCAGATTATCCAAAACAGAAAACAAAGACAATAAGACCCAAAGTACATGTTTGCATAGGGCAGTGCCCCTGGGCAATAAGACCCAATAAGAACTCTGTGATGTATAGAACAATATTGAATACGTTGAAGGGTAAGCAACTCCATGTTAAGTTAAGCAAGTGTAGGTTATGGTTACCGGAAGTTAAATTTCTAGGCTATGTGATTTCACAGCAAGGGGTCTCAGTGGAGCCAAACAAGGTGGAAGTAATACTGAACAGGAAGAGGCCAGAAACAATATTTGAGATACGTAATTTTCTGGGTCTTGCCGGTTATTACAACCGATTTATACATAATTTCTCAGAATAACTTTGTCATTGACAAAGTTGACACGAAAAACTCAACCTTTTGTGTAGGACAACAGTTGTGAGAGGAGCTTCACAGAGCTGAAACAGAAATTAACAACAACACTAGTGTTAATAATCTCAGATCCACGGTTGACCTTTGTTGTCTACACAGATGCCTGTGGGCATGGATTGGGATGTGTTTGATGCAACAAGGCCGCGTAGTGGCATATGCATCTCGTCAGCTGAAGCCTCACGAACAAAAATATCCTACACACGGTCTTGAGTTAGCAGCAATTGTATTTGCACTAAAAATATGGAGACACTATCTATATGGGGTGACTGTAGAGTTGTAGTGTGACCACAAGAGCTTAAAGTATTTATACGATCAGAAAGAGCTCAATATGTGACAGCATAGGTGGATAGAGTTACTTAAAGACTATAATCTGGAGATCAAGTATCATCCAGGTAAGGCTAATGTAGTAGTAGATGTATTGAGCCGAAAAACAATGCAGGTAGCAGCCCTTATAATTCACGAGCAAAAGCTGATTGAAGATTTTAGGGATCTTAATCATTCTAACCAGATCAGGATTAACAACATCAATGTTATTCAGATAGAGAATAATCTAAGAGCAGTCATAGAAGAAGCTCAGATGCAAGATAAACACGCACAGTCTATTAGAGACATGATTACAAACAGAGAAACTCAGGAACATGACTTGTCATCAAGTAGGCTAGTCAGATACAAGAAGTGAATATACGTTTCACCACAAATTGAGTTGAAAAGACAAATCCTGGAAGAAGCACATATGAGTAAATATATTTTGCATCCAGGAGCAACTAAAATGTACCACAATCTAAAATCCACATATTGGTGGCCAGGCATGAAAAATGATGTAACAAAGTTTGTTGCTCGTCATAAAGTCAAAGTTGAGTACCAACGACCTTCAGGGCTACTGCAAAACCTTGTAATTCCTGAGTGGAAATGGGAGAGTATTACTATGGATTTTGTGACAGGACTACCAAAGGTCCAAAACCATGATGCCATCTGGGTGATAGTAGACCGATTCATGAAGACAACTCATTTTCTCCCAATCAGCATACACTACTCTCCCGATAAACTTGCAGACATTTATATTAAGGAAATAGTGCGTCTACATGGTACGCCAAAGAACATCATATCTGACAGAGATCCTTGATTTACTTCTAAATTTTGGAAAGTGGTACACAAGGCTTTGGGTACAAAGCTCTTATTCAATACGGCCTATCATCCTCAGACAGATGGGCAAACTGAAAAAAAAATTCAGACACTACAAGATATGCTCAGAGCATGTGTGATTGATTTTAAAGGCAGTTTCACCAATTCCTTCCTTTGGTGGAATTCACATACAACAACAGTTATCATTCGAGCATTCAAATGGCTCCCTACAAAGCGTTGTATTGAAGGAAGTGTCAATCACCCTTGTACTGGGTAGAGCTATCCGAGAGGTAGATATATGGGCCAGATATTATTGATCAAACAACAGAGCAGATAAAGTTGATTAAGCAGATGTTACTAATTGTACAAAGTCAACAAAAGAGCTATGCCGACAAGAGGCGAAAATCTCTTGAATTTAAAATTGGAGACCACGTATTTATGAAGATTTTGCCTACTATTGTCATTAGTAGGGCGTTAAAGGTGAAGAAATTGAGCCCTATATACATCAGTCCTTTCGAGATCTTGTCAAAGATTAGGCCAGTAGCGTATCAAATAGCTTTACCTCCAAGTTTGAGTAGAATACATGATGTCTTCCATGTCTCACAGCTGAAGAAATATCAACCTGATCTAGAACATGTGATTGAATATGAAGAGGTAGACGTACGAGATGATTTGACGTATGAGGTCACACCAGACCGAATCATTGATCGACAGGAGAAACAACTAAGACATAGGAGTATTCCATTCATCAAAGTGGTATGGAAGGGGTTATCTCTTAGAAAAGCAACATGGGAAGCAGAAGAAGACATAAAGAGACATTACCCGGAATTTATGTCTTCATATATATAACACATTTCGAGGACGAAATTAATTTTATAGGGGGAGAATTGTAACATCCCAAAATTTAATGCAAAGATTAATTTATGGAAACTAGATAGTAAGCTCAATTATGGAACCTACAAAATTTAAGGAAACTTAAATTAGACAAAGGAAAAAATTAGGACTTAGTATGCGTAATAATAGGATAAAAATATATCTATATGTATTTAAAAAAATGACCGACACACACACCCATACTTGGCAACCCACGTACAACTCTATCTTTGGAAAAATTTTCCTTCCATCACAACACACACACACATGTACCACACACATACTCACATCTATACCCTCATCATTTCTCTCTTCTATTCGGCCAACACACATACACGTCCATCACCTAATTAACCAAAAAATAAAACACTCTCTTCCCTCTCCATTATCTTCACCTTCAGTCTCCATTCAACATTCATACATCAGCTGAAACAGAAAAACACAACAGAGAAAAGAGAGACGTGAGTGAGAGTTGATCGGAGGAAGGAAGAAGAAGCTTCAAAACTCACATGCAGCACCATAAGCTAACATAGGTGAGTTTCATACATCCTTATCTTCTTTTTCCATTGGATTAGAAGATGTTTTCAATAGTTTTATGGGTTGTTTTTACTGCAGGAAGTAAGAAATTCACTGGAAAGTTGTTGTCACCGAAACCAGTGATTTTATGACGATTTTGGGTGATATTTCTGGTGTTTTTGTTTCTGTAAAAACCTCATAAAACCCAAGTAACATGTTTAGGAGTATATAGAGTTAAAATCTTTGAGATTTGAGTCCAAAAGCATGGCTACATATCAATTTTATCAACTCTGTTTTGGTCGCCGGAAAACAGAGTTTCTACCGGAAAATTTCATAAGCTCCAACGGAGGCTACAGACGAAGTTTTCATCTGATTCTTTTTTATATGGAAATTTTAGGATGTGCCTTTCTTCTAAGATTTCGGTGAGACGCTCAGCCTAGAAGCCCCCTGGAACATGCATGCGCAGTTTCTTGAACAGCTTCTGGAGGCTCTCCGGAATTTTATCATAGGCTTCATGAATCTGTACAAGGGCATTGGGAGACGGGAGGTCAATAGGCTGCTCTTGAATAGGGGGCTGAGCCATGGGGGTCCTCTCTCCTATTAGTATGAAATAGAATCAAGAAGAGCTTAATTTGGTGTAAAAACGAATAAATTATTAATTTTTGAATTTAGACTGTCAAAACTGACGTTTATCAGAGTCAGTCAGTTTCGTGTGGCTTTATGACCAACCAAATCACATCTATTATTTACTAAAATTTACAGGGAGGTAGTAGACATAACAAGCTTTAAAATGAGTGGTAGAATTCATCATCTGGATATTTTTAATGGAAGTTATGATTTTCGAAAGCTGAGTTTAGAAACAAGTGCAATCCTGGAAGTCTAGATTTTGGCCGTCGGTTTCATCATGTTTTTTAGCAATGTAATCTTTTCCAATGGATATAAAACTTTCCAGAATGAATGCTCATATTCTTATATTTAATTTTATATATATTTTGTATTATTTGGATTAGTATGTTGAGAGATATGAATTTTTGAAGTTGGTTGCTCTCAAACTATGTTTCTAGAAAACAGATTGGTTTTGTCGACATTTTAGAAAACCAAACCTTAACCAAAAATTATAAAAATTTCCAGATATGAATTACACATTCAGAGATTTAATTTGATATGTGGATCACAATTTTTGGACAAGTATATTAGGAGATATTGATTTTCAAAGTTTTACTCTGTTTCTGGAGAGTAATCTGGAATAGGGGGATTTCGGGAAATTCTGGGAGTAATATGGTAAAACTGGGTAGATTTTGATATTTTTCCATGAAAAAGTATTTCAGGAGCTTCATGTAGGCTTTGGACCCAGTCAATTTCTATTTTTCTAGAATTAGTTATGATTTTTCAAAGTTGACTGAAAAATCTGCCAATTTTCTGAAAAATAGAAAAATTATACTATGCAAAAATTGTACTGTGTACAAGCCACTGAAACTGAGATAACCAGTAGAATATGATTAAAGGCAGTAGTAATACAAATAATAACTATTACTTGTTAATTTTAATTTATAGGATTTGTAATAGCCCGAGCCGGAGAAAAAGTATTGGATAAACAGTTAGACCGAAAAAGGACCCAGGTAGTAATTCTTTCTTTCATACACTATGTGATTATTTATATGTTGTGTATTCCATTTTCTGTAACATGACAGTGCCTGTGGCACAACACAGCCAGGGTCTAAATATGTCGTTTGACCATGGACACGAGTTAAGCCAGGGATTCAAACATGTCGTTTGGCCTTGGACGGTATGCATACAACACGAGTTAGCATTTTACATATCATGGTGCATTGCATATTTATTTATTGCATATTATATGATTGATTGTATGTTACTACTGAGATTCATTCGAATCTCACCCTTTTTCAATATATAAAAATATTCCAGCAGAGGGCAGTGGCTCTAAGGGCAAAACCGTAATTACTGGCGGATGGAGGTCCGGTCATAGTCGGGTATTACAACTGGTTATCTTTAGTTGTAGAATTTATTTCTTTTGGATTTGTTTATATTTTTCAAACCATATGAGGATTTTCTATAATATAAATAAGTACTTAATATCAGTATATATCCGCTATTTCTATATGTCATCCGAAGTACATATTTATTATTCAGCAAATATCAAGATATTAAGGGGTTTGACATCTCTTTTCTCGTCTCTCCCTCCCTCACTGCCTCTCTTCTCTGTTCTTCTCTCTGCTCTCTCTCTAAGTTCTTCTTCTATTCTCTGTTTCTCTCTCCTGTCCTAATTACAAAGATACAGCAAAATGTCTCATAAGCTTTGAAACTAGAAGGCATTTCTATGTCAGGAAGCTACAATCATGTGGAGTAGGCCCTTGGGAATTTTCTGAAAAACCTAGGGTTTGTTTGAGCGGATTAGGAGGATTTCTTTCAGAGCACAGCACAAGGACTTGGCAGAGGAAAGCAGGATAAATAACGTCTCAAGATGGAATGCAATGCAACAATTTTTTACCAATTTTCAAGCGCAGAAAAATTCTTGCACAATGAAAATGCAGGCTTCGATATGAAGTTCAGCCAACAGTTGCTTTAAGGGCCTTTCATCTTAGACTGGCAAGAGGATATGTCACAAACTGTACAGAGAATTTGTTTAATGATTCTAGCTCAGTTTTATGTTTATTCTGGTATCATCTCTGTAATCAGTTCTCACCCCAATATATATTCATTTTCCTTAGGCAAAAAATTATTTACAAAAAGAACACGCATACATAAAATGGTGATAAGGCTCTCCTTTATAAACTACTACAACACGGAGGCATCACATAACAACTAGCTATCTGCAAGAAAATGTTAAATGCGTGTTTATACCTAACCATCTAGTAATCTAGCATTAAGGATCTCAGAGAATTGGAGACAGTGAGAATTGAAGCTCACCATTTGGAGAATAGATGCTAAGATGAATTAGAATAGGAGATATTTGTTTGTTCTTCCCAGTGACTCTGTCAGTTTCATTCTGAATTTCCTGGCGAACCAGGGCTGCACCAGATCAGAAAATATGCATCAGTATTAGCACCATTTGTATCTTCAGCTACAAGAAAAAATGAAAATCAATTGCACAAAGTCTGAAAATCGTCAACTAATCAATCAACATAAAATATATCGAGAACCACAATATTCAAAAGCTATGAACAACACAACTTTGCTCAAGCTCCATGCAACCTAATCTTTCAATCTTTCTCTACATAGTTCATGAGTACAATAATCTTTGATAAGCTTTGAAGTCAATACTTCTCATGCTCATCGCACAAAAAAATATCTAGTTAAGAGGGAACAAAATGATGCTCCAATAAATAAATAAATAATAATAATATTATTAATCTCGTCAAATCAATCAGCTGCTAAAGATTTTTCAAGGAATTAGACCTCTCTCCATGGTATTGTGTGCATGTTCGCGAGTTGAAAGGTTCTATTTGAGAAAACAGCAAACAAAAAGAAACATAGTACTCTGAACTTGTTCGCCACCGCAAGTATATGCATGGGTCACGTCAAGTAATAAAATGATAAGTAAAGTATCGTTTTCACGAGAATTGGTTTCAAAACCCGATCAAGTATTAATTATCACAATTTCGCCTAATTTAAGTTACACAATTATCAATAGTGAAGACAAGCAAATTTTAAAATTAAAAAGAAAATAAAAATAAGTGATTAATAGACTTTAAAGATAAAATGAGACTTAGGATTATTTATCTCCCTTATATTTCAAAAGTACTCAATCAAATCCCCACAATATGAGCTTCTTAATGGAAGATTATGCTACCAATGATACTAAATTACCTATAAGTGCTCTCTCATGTCTTCAAATAGGTGTTTAGTTCAATTAATTCATTAGTCTCTTAATTAATTAATTAACCCCAATTTTCATTGCAAACCTTATATGGTTATGTGAAGTTAATGAGTGTATCTCTACCTAATTAACAAAACTATCCATTCAACTCACAAATTTTAAGTTCTTATACGATTAAACTCAAGTTCTACACTCAATCTAGCCCTCACAAGCATCAATCAAGTGAACCCAACATTTTCATTGGTAGCCAATCAACAAGAAGCATTAAGAAAAGAGTAAAATTAACATAATCTAATCATTAATTACAAATATAAAGGAAAAATGAGTACTTAATCCATATAGGGTTCAAAATAATCCTAACATCAAAGATCTAACTACACATGTTCATAAAACCCATGATAAAATGGGGATAAACTAGAAAAATAGTTGAACATAAGGAAAGAATAGAATATGGAAAGAAAAAACCAAAAGGAGAAGCATAAATATCTTCAAATCTTCAATTCCTAGCTCAATTTCCACCTCCAAACACCAAACCCCAGCATAGCAAGCCTCCAAAGTCCAGAATGACACTTTGGCTCATGAATCCAGTATTTAAAAGTCTTAGAATGTCAAACCCCTTAATATTCTGATATTCGCTATATAATAAATGTGTCGTTCAGATGGCAAACAGAAATTGTGAAACTATACTGATAATAAGTACTTACTGATATTCCAGAAAATCCTCATATAGGTTGAAAATACATACAGAGTACAAAAGAAATAAATTTCACAACTAAAGATAATCAGATGTAACTCCCGACTATGACTGGACCTTCCTCTGCCAGTAATTACGGTTTTGCCCTTAGAGCCGCTGTCCTTTGCTGGAATATTTTTAGATGTTGAAAAAGGGTGAGATTCGAATGAATCTCAGTAGTAATATACAATCAGTCATATAAAATGCGATAAATAAATATGCAATGCACCATGATATGCAAAATGCTAACTCATGTTGTATGCATACTGTCCAAGGCCAAACGACTGTTTGCAACCCCGGCTAAACTCGTGTCCATGGTCAAACGATATGTTTAGACCCTGGCTTATTCGCGTGTTGTGCCACAGGCACTGTCATGTTACAGAAAATGGCATACACATCATATAAATAATCACATAGTGCATGAGAGAAAGAATTACTACCTGGGTCCTTTTCCAGTCCAACTGTTTATCCAAAACTTTTTCTTCGGCTCGGGCTTTTACCAGTTCCTATGAATTAAAATTAACAAGTAATTGGTTATTACTTGTATTACTATTATCTTTAATCATAATCTGCTGATTATCTCAGTTTCAGTGGTTTATACACTATATAATTTGCATAGTGTAATTTTACTATTCTTCAACAAATTGGCAGATTTTTCAGTTAACTTTGAAAAATCATAACTAATTCTAGAAAAATCGAAATTGACTGGGTCTAAAGCCTACATGAAGCTATTGAAATATATTTTCATGGAAAAATATCAAAATCTACCCAGATTTACCATATTACTCCCAGAATTTCCCGAAATATCCCTATTCCAGATTAGTCTCCAGAAACATAGCATGACTTTGAAAATCTATATCTCCTAATATACTTGTCCAAAAATTATGTTCTACCTGTCAAATTAAAGCTATGGATGTATACTGTAAATCTGGAAAGTTTCATAATTTTGTGACAAGGTTTGATTTTCCAAACGTTCGACACAAACAAACTGTTTTCCAGAAACACAGTTTGAGAGCAACTGAATTCAAAAATTCATATCTCTTAGTATACTAATCCAATTAACACAAAATATATACCAAATTAAAGCTAAGACTATGAACTTCAATTCTGGAGATTTTCATGGCCATTGGAAAATATTACATAATTCAAAAATACCACGAAATCAACTACTAGAATCTGGACGTTCAGGATTGCACCTGTTTCTAAACCCATCTTTCAAAAATCATAACTCTCTCTACAGATATCCAAATGATGTATTCGACCACTACTTTTAAAGCTTATTATGTCTAATATCTACCTGTAAAGTTTCGTAAATAATTGATGTGATTTGGTTGGTTATAAAGCCACACGAAGCTGACTGACTCTGATGAACATCAGTTTTGGACAGTCTAACTTCAAAAATTGATAACTTATTCGTTTTGACACCAAATTGAGCTCTTCTTGATTCTATTTCATACTACACATCCTAAAATTTCCATATCAAAAAGAATCAGATGAAAAATCCATCTGTAGCCTCCGTTTGAGCTTCTGAAAGTTTCCGATAAAACCTCTGTTTTCCGGCGACCAAAACAGAGTTGATAAAACTCACATGCAACCATGATTTTGGACTCTAATCTCAAATATTTTGACTCTACATACTCCTAAACATGTTCCTTGAGTTTTGGGACGTGATTACAGAAGAAAATGAATCGAAAATCTCATGCAAAACGGACACAAACTTGCTGGTTTTGTAACTGAACGGTAACAAAACGTTTTTGGTGACTTCTCTTGATTCCAGCAGCAAAACAACCCAGAAAACAACCACAAATCCAATGGAAATCCAAGGTTAAAGTAGAAGAAACTTACCTAAACATGTTTATGATGTTGTGTGTGAGATTTGGAGCTTGTTCTTCCTTCGTTTCTCTCTTTGTTTTCTGTGTTTCTGTGCTGCTGTTTCTGTTCGTTTCTGTTTTTCTTCTCTTATGTTTCAGTTGCTGCATGAATTTTGAATAGAGAGGGAAGAGAGAGTGATTTATGTGCTGTACGTGTGTGCTGTAAGCTTGGTCAAATGGGAAGAGAAGGAGTAGGCAGTTTGATAATGTATATGTGGAACACGTTGCATGCATCCAAAGATCCAAAGAAGAAATGCCACCTGCTTATGTATATTTGTCTCATATGTAGGTGAATGTTGTTTAGTGAAATATACGTGTGCATCCATGAAATCTCCATGTGTGCCAAACGAAAAGAAGGATGAGTGTTTAGTATTTAGTGTGTGTCAACAAGTTTATATATATATGTATAGGTATATTTTTATCCTATTAATTACACACACTGGGTCATAATTTTTCCCTTTGTCAAATTTAAGTTTCCTTAAATTTTGTAGGTTCCATAAATTGGCTTACTATCTATTTTCCATAATTTAATCCTTGCATTAAATTTTTGGGATGTTACATAGAATTTGTTCTGACATCGAAACACACATCTTCAGTTTCGGGCTTTGGCTGTAGCCAAAAGATTTCTTCCTCATGTAAGCTTTCATTTTTTCAATTAATGTTTTTAGTTTCATTTTATTTTTTTATATAATGAGTGCTCGATAGTTGATGCTCAAGGTCGCCAGTCGAGATTACAATATCTAATTGATCGATCGCCGTTGGTTTGAAGATTCAAAGAGAGAGGAAAAAAAAGCAAGAGAAAACATAGAATACGGAAAAAAAACGATGAGGTAAAATGCTGAATTTTTTATTATTGATCATTTTACATTCCTAAACTTTAACAACCCAAAATTATAAGTTGAAATCAGATTTTTTGAATTAGGTTATATTTGCCACTTTTTACTATATTCTTATTTTCAAAGTTATATTCTAAGATTTGTTTAAGTTTTTATATTTTCTTTTACACACACACATAAGTACATACATACATGTATATATATGTAAATATATATCCTTCTTTTATTATAGAGATATATCCTAACTGCCTTCTTTCATTTTCTATTGGAGGCGTAACTGAATTTTTATCTTATAGAGATATATCCTAACTACATGAACATATAACCAGTAATCTTCTTACAGGATCAATGTGTGTGTGTGTTGTGTGACGGGAACTCTTAGGCCCCGTTTGGTACGTAGTACTAGGGGGTAAGGGCTAAGATTGGGCCAGGGATTAGATCAAGTTGTATTGTCTGGTATGAGAAACTAAAGATAGCCTGGGATTAGGAGTCCCACAAAAGTGATATTCCTGCAAAGCCACCTCCCCCTGGTATAACCTGGGATTCAAATATCTAGAAGGAATTAGTTTATATTGACTTAAAATGTAAATTAATTAAATATTCAATGGAGTTGCTTAATTTATACATCTGTAGTCATATTATCATTGGGTCAGTTAAATGATACTATGTGCAAACCAATAGTGCTGTCACAGATAAAATATGTCTATTTTGACTTGGTTATATTATTGATGGACCTTTTTGTAGTGAAATATACCTATCTAACTTGTGACAACATAGATAGATATATTTGCAAAATTTGTAACAATCTGCCTGAGGAAACTTATTTTATAAATTGAATATATCCAGTACATTTATACATATTCAAAAAATTAAAATAATAATAGAAAAAATGTAAATATACATGAGTTTCACACCCTTAAAATTAGAGGAAGCAGCCGTTTTTTTTCCTTTTAGCCAAAAACAAAGTGGTTTTATTCAAACAAAGACATACAGACAGATTAGCCCCTACACATGGACATGATATTAACACCTACAAATCTAACCCATAACAAAAAAAAAAGGAAAAAAAAACTTGAAATTGGATCAAATTAAATTAATAGACAAAAACAGACCCACAAATTATTATATTGCCTCACTAGCAACCAAACCAAAAGTAGTAGTTCATTGTACAACTATATATGTTAATTGATTCAAGTAACATAAAGAAACTCAACATCCTTGTAACAACAATAATAATATAAAGTAACTTCAAATTCATTCATGCATATATTTAAATTCATGGGAATGTAAATTATTCTGAACCATATGATGATTTGATCAAAAGGGACTGTCCAAAGGTTGAAAACCATGACGAATGCTTGCATGCCATATTTCACTGATAACAAAGGTGGAAGAGCCACACTCGTTTATATTCCATTCCTCTAAGGCATGCACTATTCCAGCTATTCGCCAAGCGCTCATTGCTCTCCTTGGTAACCAATTCTGTGATTCAAAAATGAAAAATTCCACAAATAGATATTCATTACAAAAAAAAAAATAGTGAATTAACAACAGAGTTCCGTAACTAGCTGCTTAATTAGTGATAATCTATTTGACAATGGAATTATCAAATTCCTTCCCTATTCTGTACTGTTTTTTTTAATAGTGATTAAATCATGGCTTTGATGAAGAAGAATACATGATATTGGCCTCATTTAAATTATGCTAATATTATATAACCACACAAGAAACTATGGTAACTAATACATATCACACATACACACACACAAACCTCACAAGAATGCATGTTGGTGAATGAGGGAGGAGCCATCATGGCAGGAGTAGAGTGGTAAAAGCAATCAGTTCGCATTTTCTTTGGAGGGAATCGAGAAAATGGTATGAACATTGTTCCTTTTGCTGCTTTCTTCTGTTCTTCTTCATCCCATCCATCTCCCACTAACCATATCTGCAAAAGGAAAAAGTACTACACTCTTAGATCTTTAATTTTACATATTAATGCATGGATATATTTGAAAGGTATAACAGAGAACATAAATAAAGTAAAAGAAATGTTACGGATAAGTATATTTCTCATTATAAACATTATAGAACACTACTACCACATCCGGTTCTTTTAATATAAGACCCAATTGACTAATTTAGGGAGTTTAAGGAAGCTAAATAAATTACTTTAAAATATTTATATTTATCATTTTTTTTCAAACTAATTTGTCCAAGTTATAAACTGATATATAATATAATAATACACATAAATATTTCAGAGAGATCATGTAACATATGCTATAATTAAGTAATTTATTTAGTTTCTTTAATCTTTCAAAATTATTTAAATGGGTCTTATATTAAGGACAAGAGATAGTAGTATTTATAGACGTAGGATATTTTGAAAACACGTCTAGAAAGCATCAAAATGAGGTTTTGGTGGAGTAGCATTGAAGCTTCTGTGTAAGTAGAAGGTCATGGATTTTATCCCACTTAAAACCTAAACCTAGCTATTAGTGTACATCTATCCCTTTAAATGAAAAATATATGTTCATATATTTATTTTATATAACTGAATAAGCTGTTAACCTACTATGGTTACCTTGGCATCATAGTTAGCCGTGAGAGTAAGATCTACTTTGGGCTCGAGTCTCGAATGAAGCTTGGTTATCTTATCCTTGTTTAATACAGCTACCTGCTCGTAATAATTTAATGAAACTTTGATTTAAGAATATAAATATAATTTCGCTCGAAAACATATTATTTTCACAAAACAAAAAAATTAAGAAAATTGTTAACTTTTCATTTACCCACTTCAAGTAAAAAGTATAAATCAAAAAAGAAAAAGATTTTATAAAAGAGTGCACTGAAAACCTCATTTAATGTATATAAAACTTACCTGAACATTTCTTTTGGTGAGAGCATTGCATATAGCCAAAGAAACCTTATTAAGGTTTCCTCGAAGAAGCACTTTACTTGTGCTCTTTGGAATGTTGTTCACAACAATTGCTGCAGCTAAACTACTTCCATCTATAACATTAATCTTCAACTTTGGAAACTTGTAGATGTAAAGTTGCCCACATGTATTCAATTCTTCTTCCTGATCCAATGTTTACATATATTTTTTGAATATTAAAAACTTAACTGAAGTTTTTGTGTAATATTTATAATTCTAATTACCTGATTAAGAAGCCCAAGACTCAGTACTTTAGCTCCACATAATTCAGCATCTAATATTGCCTCTTCAATTAATTTGTTTATTGCTGTTCTCTGTCCTTTCAAATACTGCATAATAAATTAGACCATCACTGTTATATGTCCTGGATTTCACATAAACCTTCTAATCCTAAATGTAAGAGCTACATGATAGGTTTGTTTTGGTTCTATAACAATATGTAAGACACTAATTCTTTTTATCTTCCAAATTTATAATTTTTTTTTCAAATTATTCCTATTGAATCAATTTATTAAGGGGTTTCTATATATCAAGGTGTAGTTTTCAATGGAAATTATGGGAATTTTAGAAAACTAATACACATTTCTTACAAAGTAACTAACTAAACTATTTTCATTAATTTCTATAAAATAGTTATACAATTCTTACATTTAGAATGAGAAGTTTATATCCACAGCTAAATTTATACTCCTCTAGTTCTATTTATAAAGAGAGAGAGTATTTTTTTTGTCTTTAATATAAGTCATCTCATTAGATTTTTATATGAATGTACAAGTTACCCCTAATTTAATTATTGTTTTTAGACTTCTCAATTCTCATTCATTCCTTCATATTAAATAGGAACAAGGGAGTGATTCTTTAAAAATAAAAATACTTTTCAAATTTTGAACCATTAAACACAAAATGAGTCACAATGAAGAAATCGATATAATTAATAGGGTTAATATACAAATTTCCTTGCAAGTTTTCATTGAAGAGCAATGTTGGTTCAATGTTACCCTAGAAGTTTTAAAAAATAATGTTGCCCCATGCCACTAAAAAACTAATGTTGACCGTTAACTATTTTAACGATAAAAGTAACATTGAACCTAAAAAAAAAACTTTTAGGGCAACATTGCTACTTTGTAAAAACTTTCGAGACAAATTTGCTCCAAACCCAACTTAATATGAGAAATTTTCTTACTTGTTTTGTAAATCGTGGTACGACCCATGACTGCAAATTGAGGTTCTTGAAAGAGTTCCTTTCTGAGACAAATGTTCGACCAAAGATCCAAGCCATTGCTATAAAACCAAAAGTGAAAGGCCACATTAAACAAAGATACCATTTGGGTGTTTGAGGGTTGGACGCCAGGGAAGCCAATCCTGAAGGAAGATGATAAATGGAGTCAGGTGTTGTTAGGTGGGTTAAGTGAACCACATCTGGTGTCTCCTTTGGTCTCTTTAAGGATGTTTCATAAGTCTCATCTGATGACTCATCCTCTGTGCCATAAATGTAGTCATACATTGGCATGAACAGAGAGTAGTTTGTCCTGAATTTGGTGTGATGCAGTGAGTGAAACCTGTGGTCCACACAAATTCATAATATCTTGAGTTTGTTATTAGGTTGTTTAAGGAAAAAAAATAAACTTGATTTAATCACTATTCTATTACTGATTCACTATGATAATTGAATAGTCAGATACTCAATTGTTCAAATTAAATTAGTTTGAAGTAGATGACCCAGATCAAATTCCCCATACTTTTTAGGGGCTTTCTTTTTAAATTACAGAGCACTCTCTCAATTTGGCTTTAAAATTAGGAAAACTTAATTACTTAAAGGTTTCAAGTAATAAATAAATAAATAGAGAGAAGTTTTAAAACATTCATATTTGCAAGTTAAATTTAACGTTTTATGTTTACAAATTAAATTTTTTTATTTTACAAATCGAGTCGCGTCATTACAAGTCAAACTAATAAAACACATAAAAACTTAAATTTTTTGGGACTTCTCTGTATTTAATCTTCTTATTTAGAACATATAAGTGATTTTTCCTTCTAACTATGTTTAACTTTTCCTCATGTAAATGCCTTAAAACTGCAGTCTCTATTTGTAGTAATAGTGGGAAAACGCTGATAAACTGTAACATTCCCAAAATATAATTATATAACTATGCCTAGTTGAATGGATTCGCCTGGTGGAACTTATATACCTTAAATTTTTTTAACTAATAAATGTGGGATTTAACATTAATAAAAAAATCACTATAAGTAATTGAGGAGACTTACGATGGTGTGTAAGAGATATACTTCAAAAAGGGGAAGAGAGAGAATAGCTTTTTTGGAAAGAACTCAAAGTTGCAGTGACCTAAGTTGTTCATGAAATCAATATAAAACAAATAACCGTAAACAGAAGCAACGGAGGCAGTTTTTGTGAGCAAAGTTGCAAATATTGGCATTGCGAAAAGAGTAACATATGCCAAGACCTCAGCAAATGGATGGGCAACAGCTGTAAAAATAGTAACAGTAATAATATCAGTACAAAAATAATAATAAATAAGTAAGAAAAACGAAAAATTACAATTGTGCCTCAAAAATTTAATTTAATGGTGGTTTAGGTCTGAAGAAATTTTGTTGAAAGATAAATTGTAAACATCAATTCATAATGTTAGGCCAGTTGTTATGGGGACAATGCAGAAAATATCACCAGTGACATTTTTATCAAAGGGATTAACTTTATACTCTAGTTTTGGAACCGGGGTTAAAAACACTTTTTACCCCAACTAATTGATAAGGGGAGTAGATAATAATTTAAAATACTTAATTCATTTAAATGTTTACAACTCCCTACAGTGATGGGACATGACAATTAATGTAGAAAGCCAATGGGGATTTTTTTTTTTTTTTTAGAAACGCTTACATACTCAGTGCTACCTTATCTGTACTCTAACTAATTAAAATATAATTCATCTTATTTTAATCATACATGACATATGAGTCATTTGAAGAAATTCAAATTTTATGATTTTTAAAAAACAACAACTCATAGGAAAGAATTGTGTCTTTTGTTTTTCTAAATTATGAAGTTCATGTTTTTTAAATTTATAAAGTTTGAATTTCTCTAAATATGACTCATTTTCCATATAAGATTAAAATAAGATGATTTGTTATATTTTAACTAGTTAGGCTATAGATGAGGTGGCTCTTTTGGAGTATATAAATATTTCTGTCTCTCTGTTTTTTTTTTTTTTTTTTGGTTTAGTTAATCTTTTCTACGGTGGAGAACACAACCATTGTATGAAAGTCTTCTTCAACACTCAAAGGCCGGTGTAGAAAGTAAAATACTTTCTATATCAACTGTATTTACATTAAATAAGAAATAGTTGTAGAAAGTCTTTATCTTAATCGGTGTAAAAAGTCTTTTTACGCCAATAAGTTGTAAATAAAAGAATCTCATCAGTTGCAAATAAATTAGGAGTGACATTCCAAACCTAAAACATTTGATTTGCAAATGAGACATTTATATTTCAGCAAACTTTTTTAGACTTAACTATCATTAAATTGATCTTTTATTAGAACCAAGTGTCAATATTCTCCCAATAAATTGACCAACCAAGTTCGAATATCAAGTCAACCCAATAATAAAAGAAGAAAACTGTGAATGAAGAGTAGTATCATACGTACCAGTAATAGGCTGAGTGACAATGGAAGAGTGATGGTGAGAATGGTAGCGAGAATAAAGGAAGTGATGATGAAGAGCTCTGTGAAACCAATAATAAAGGAACTCAACAGGACCAGCATGCAACAAAGCTGTGAGAATTACACCATCTGTTCTCCATAAGGGTAAGTGACTGGCTACCTCTGGAAGTATTATGTACGCTATGTACATTACATGCCCAGTCAACAAAATATAGTCATCCCTGCATACCATATATATATATATATATATATATTCAAACCAAGGAATTGAACTTGACTATTGTAGTTTTAGATAATGGCTCTTTATTTTTAATATGAATGATGGATCCTATCTACATGAATATAGAGATGCATTTGAAAAGGAAGCACAAGAAGAAAAAAGATAATATAAAAATATAATTATGATAATAAGTAGATTTTATGCAGAACCTGCAAGATGTTTTTGTCACTTTAATTTCTCTCTTCGAATACATGAATGTAGAGCATTTAAATAAGGTCTCAAATTTGAGTTTGGATAAAATAAAATAAAAAAGGAAAACCATTTTGGAAGACTTTGCCCTTTTGAATTTGTTGATATATAGTTTGTGTACTCCAAATTTTATATACTCCCTCCAGCATATTTTTATAAGAAACAACTACTAAAATTACGCGATTCAAAATGTTAATTCAAAGCAATAAATATATAACTTTTATACCTTTAGTCCCAATGATTCCTTTATTTAGAAGGAGTGTACATGAGAGATAATAGGTAAAAATTTATTGTAGAGAGATAACAAATTATATATATTTAATGAGGATAAAAATGGAAAGGCTGGTTTAAGATTTCAGATAAAGAGAATTTATTCTTTATATTAAGGATCACCTCTATAAGAAATAACGTTCTTTATAAAAAAAAAAGACCAAAGAGAGTTTAAGATATAAATAACAGAAATTATGTAGATAAAAAATTGGTTAATTATGAATATATATATATATATATATATATATATATATATATATATATATATATATATAGTTTTCATGCAAAATTACTGTGCAATGTATCTCACGTAAACATTTAATCACTAGAAACTGCCACAAGTGAACAACATGCAATATGTTGCCATTTTCACAAGCTGCTCATGTGTTATGAGATTTTTTAGTGATTAGATGTATTGCTTACCTGAAACTGTGTAGTAATTCAAAAACCATATATAATACAACTAATTTCTAAAGCCAAACAACATGCATAAGAACATATGTCTAGTTTATGACAAAATGTAACATTATGAATAATTTTTAGGAGGATTATTACTGTGAAATCTCATATAAGCAGTCTAATTACTGAAAAAATCTCACGGCAAAGGAGCACTATGCATGTATGTAAGCTGTTGTTATTTTTTGTATCAGATCTTGTCATCACATGGTGCTCACGTGTTATGAGACTTTTTAGTAATTAGATTGCTATAGTTCCTCCTAGTTTGATGGGGAAGGTACGAACCAGTTGCTTTCTCGGTCAACTTGTGAGAATTCAAGGCCTCTGTCAACGATTCTGTTGTTTCCTTTAGCCGTTAGATGGCGGGAAACAGAAATCCAGATCTGGTTGTGCACCAACCTCGCCATTAAAATAGGAAGTATGAGACAGTAAACTAAGTCCCTTTCATGCGACGTTGTCAATGAGTAAATGGTATGAACCACCCATGGGGCCAGAACCACGTACTTCATTCATTCATTTCCATCATCATCACCATATACATGAAACAAGACACAGGCAAATTAATCTGTAGAAGCTTTTCATTCTCATTAACATGTACATGTACGTACATGCATGCATGCATAATTAAGACTTTGTACAAAACGTTCATTAATTTTTTCGGAAGAAATTAATTACTCCCTCATGTCCTTAATATAGACATATTTAGGGAGTTGATCTTGATAAGAGACATATTTTTCATATTTGTTAATCTTTTCATAATTTACTCTTATTTATGCTCCTAACAATAATCAAGGAGGAGAGATAATATGGAGATTAAGGAAGATGATTATAGGGTATTTTAGAAAATACATATCATATTAATTAACTTAACTAATCTAATTAAATCAAATCAGGTAAATATATCTTATATTAAGGATCGAAGGGAGTATCTTTGATGAAACAAAAGACATGATAGCAGGCTTTACCACAGTTTTTGGCATATAAACTTGTTATATTTCATGCAATTGACAAGAATGGAGTATTTCTCTTTAGTTTTTGAACGAAAATATAAGTTTAGTGATAAAGTACGTTAAGAAAATAAAAACAAAAGGACAAGAAAAGGAAATAGACTGTAAAAAAATTAAAGAGGATGAAAGCTAAGCAACTAGATGTGCTTAGGAAAGCAACAAATTAAAGTAAGGAAAAAAAAAACCTTAAAGCTCCCAAGAGGCTTCCAAGGCCAATCTGTAAGAATTCCTGGTTGAGAAGCCATATCTTTCAAAAATATATATCACAATGTCTTTGTGGCATAACATGGCCTCCTAACACACATATATATACCTTGCTTAATTCATCCGCGAACAATATCATTCAATACCTGCATTTAATACACACCTAAAATTAAATATATTGCACTTGATGCATTGACTAGTGACAAAGTAGTTGCCTTATATAGGAGAGGCCGAGGCAAGAGGGTTCTATCCGCATAAGGCCAATTTGGCCAATTCAAAAAAAATATATAATTACTGTCCTTATAATTTATTATCATTATATATATATATATATATATATATATATATATATATATATATATATATTAATTTTTTCCTACGGTACCCAATTAACAAATATTAAAAAAAAAATAGGCCAAGTTGGTTATTTGCATTTAATCTACCAAATATTTCTGGACTGAGGTTCAATTTTGCTCCAAAAATTTTCCAGTGTGAGCTATGGCATTTGGGTATTCAGAAGTTTTTTTATTAATATCGTACTAGCAGTGTTAAAAAAAACTAGCAAAATTGTGATATTGCTCCTTTTTTTTTTAACATTTCCATGACGATACATATATTAAAAAAAAACTTGGAAACTCCACAGCTCTTATATGAAAACTCTTAGACAAATTTGGACCTTAAACCAATATTTGTTACTCTTATCTTGAAATAATACACCCATTATTGACATTTAAAGATTGATACCATTATGGTTCTTCTTATAAGTTTATTTTAACTAATTATCATATATCAAGAAACGATAATTAAGTCATTAAAAAAATTTGATGAATATCTGTTTTTTATTTATTATTTTCATATTTTGAGAGTTGTGTCGGATTGATCTTTGGATTATGGTTTCACACATGATAAAAGTTTAGATATATAAATGAGCATATATACATTTCGACTTATGTTATAATTTTATACATATGTTGTATTTATATATCGATAAACTTATTACAGATTGCGTTGCAAAGAGATATGTTAAAGGCATATTATATATCGATAAGTTATTGTCCTCATAATTTACTATAATTTTAATTTATTTTTAAGAGTTATATACTCCTCTCATTAATTAGAACTAGAAAAATCTTAAATCTTATTAATTCTGTCTTAAAATTTTAATGATTTTTTAAATTTACCCTTATTATTTAATAAATACGCTATATCCTATAAGAACAAAAATATATAATAATAAATAAAGGGTAAAGTAGTGCATTCATACAAAAATTCTGATGACTTGACTTACAAATATAATAAGAACACCTTATCGCTTTGCTGTATAAACAAGACCGCAAAAGTATATATGTTGGACTTTGGCCCTGTTTGGTACGAAGCACTGGGAGGTAGGGGCTAGGATTGGACTAGGCATTAGCTAGAATATATCGTTTAGTATGAGGGACTACGGATAACCAGGGATTAAGAGTACCACGAAAGTGGAATTGCTGCAAAGCCACCTCCCTCCCTATAGCGTTTTCAATCCCGGGACTGCAAATATCAGAGACAAAAATATTCATGTTTATAATATTTTTTTGGATATAAATGCCCTCTATCAATTTTAACCTAAATCCTGGAAATTTGTTTTTTGTTATTTTTTTAATAAGAAGGATATTTTAGCCTTTTCATAATTTATGGAGGATCATAAAATAAAATCAATTCAAGTATTTCATCTAAATATTACCGCATACCAAGCGTAATTTTAAACCCTCAGTCTCAATCTCAATACCAGTCTCAATCCCAATACCAATCACAGTCTCAATCCGTCAAAATCCAATGTCTCGTACCAAACAAGGCCTTTGGGTCCAAGTCCACCCTTGATGGGCCAGACTATTTGATTAGTATTCAAGTAGCCTTATCAAATAAGAAACAAATCAGAATTAATTATAGATTCGTTAATTGAAAAATAAGTAATTGTATATTAGGAAATTAATCAAGAATTAATTTCCTAATTATTATTTATAGGGAAAGTAAGAGTATATATAATTTCCTAATTAGTGGTATCCCTATGCCTCTATAAATAGGAAATGTCTCTCTCGGTTGAACCTCACCCCTGCCATTGAGCTATCAGCAATCTCTCTTACCATCTTTCTTGTTATGATGATCTACTATGCTAATCTTAATTAAGCTCTAGTGGTCTAATAATTGTGTGAGCAGTATTATGTTCTAGTAATTGAGCATTATATTAGAGCTTTGACCCAGATCCAAACGCGAATTCAGTTCAGTATGCAATCTCTTCTCTCTCTCTATTTTTTTTTCTTTTTTTAACAATATTCCATGCATATATATATCCATTGATTGTACCAACTCACGTACTACCTCCTGTCCTAATGGTAAGATCTTATTATCTTATACACAAATATTAAGTAAAGAGGTTAAGTTGGTTATTTGCATTTATTCTGTGAAAAATTTGTTATACAAATCCTAAAATACCACTCCCAAATTTTACGTTTAATTTAACTTTCTAATATATAGTGGTAGTTTCAAAAAAAAACCCTTATATACTTCTCTAATGCTATTTATAAGGTAGAGAGAGAATATTTTTTTGTCTCATTTATAAGTTTATATGAATGCAAAATTTTACCATTCATTTATTATTATCGAGTGCAAAGAAAGTTATTAAATTTTACAACAGAGTTAACGAGCTTTTAGGTTTTTTTCAATTCCAGTGAAATATATTGAAAATAACTTATAAATAAGAATAAAAGAGTATAAATGAGGTAAACAAAAGTGGTTGATTCCTTATAAATAGGACGAAAACAAACTCTTATACTAATTCTAAGAATTAGTAATAGAATATAGTAAATACTCCATTCGATTCTTTTTATAAATAATAACTACAAAATCATGTAAAAGGATCGACCCATTTGTTGAAATTAGTTAAAAGTAGTAAATGTATATATAAGAAATGTAATTTTTTTTACATAAACCCTTATTTATGAAAATGATGAGTGTGAGATAAAATGAGTGGGAAAAGAGATAAGAGAAATATGTAATTAATTGGGGTTAAAAAATGTATTAAATTTTTAGACAAAGCCAAATTATTACTTACATATAGAACTAACCTATACAGGAGAATGTTGTTTAAAAATTAGGATGAGAGGGAGTATTAAGTATTTATTTCTTATAATTCTATGTGAAAAAATTATATAGATCTATATCGTATTCTTCATTACTACAAGCCATCATCACCATGTAGTCAAAAAGTATATCGCTTTATAAAAAGATATGATGGAGGTATAGTATATTAAAGTATTCTTCAAATAGCACTTTTCTGCTTAGAAAAATACTAAAAGCAAAATTGCACTAAAAATATTTTTAGAATATTGATAATGAGTTCTGCTATTAGGAAAACACTTTGAAGTACCTTATTAACCACAAATTAAGTTAAGATATCAAGTGCTAAAAAAATTATTTGAAGATATTGGATACATCTTATTGAAGGAAAAAAAATTACTTTATAAGATTTCCTATTATGCGGTCCTTATATGTGAACGTTAGCGGCTAGAACATGGATAGGTTGTGTCTCAGTAAATTGTACGGGTGCATTTTGGTATGCCGTCATCTTCATTATTTATTGAGGTACTGTATATAGTTGGCTGCTAGAAGAAGAGTGCCTGTGATGCAGGTTTTAGAAGTAAAATGGCTGATTCAATGCATATGGTTGAGGCTGTCGGACATATATGCTGTGGAAAACCAACTTGAAGAGGCAATCTCTGAGTCTGATATGTAAGTTCGAGGGCGGATTCAGCTATCTAGAGCCTAGGGATAAGTATTGCCACGTCTTTTTCAAATACAAACACAAATTAATAGAATTTTGGTGTCGAAACCATTTTGACATTGTAAAGATGATAAAGAGCTTTGAAGTACTGATTGGAGCTTTTAAAAATAACTTTTCAATCGTGATAGATAAGTATGTGAGAGAAATTTTATCTCGACTTATATAAATAAGTACTTTTGAGAGTCCCAAAAGCTATCATAAACAAGCATAAACACCCTGTATTAATTAACTCAGTGATGATAATGATGACGGGGGAGCATGGCGTGATTAAGCGTCAAAGAAAGAACAAGCTAAGGCATGAGAGAGGATGTGTCATTTAATAAGGGCCACAAAATGATGGACAAGGCCTATATGAAGTCCAAATTGAAGAGTTCAGTTAAAATAGTACGTGACAAACATGTGCCTCGCCCGGAGTAGGATCGTGAGTATCACATTCAATACCTTTCAAAATGTATCAAGAATATAATGTGTACTTATCCATCCTCATATTCTTATTGTTAGTGAGAATACTTCCACAGTATCAAGGAACTAATCATCCTTTTGATATTTTTATTATTAGCGCTATAAAAGACATGTTCTCTTAAGATCTTATTCTTGATTATCTGTTCGGCTACAAGAGACAAATTCTCTTGCAGTATTATTCTAATTATCACACATATTTATAGGCAATGTTACCAACCCTCGTATCAAATAATGATTATAATAAATCCTTTTAAAAGGTAATTTACTTTAAACTCTTAGGATAAGACATAAGTTGAGGACCACCATATCCTCTCACTAGCATGTTATTAATAAGGGTAAGAAATACACAATAAAGTTTTTCACAGTTAGCACCTAGCACAGTTATGTTTTATTGAATGTAAAAATAAACATAATTATTTTTTGAGGTGTAAAAGTAGGAATAATAATTTTAAGAGGTAGCAAATTTGGCATTGCTATTAACGGGAGTTAACATCTGTCCATTTTTTGTGTTGTGGGTCCCACCACAATTCTGACAAACTTATTTGGATTATGGTTTCACATGATAAAAGTTTAGATATATAAATGAGCATATATACATTTCAACTTATGTTAGAATTTCATACATATGTTGTATTTATATATTGATAAACTTATTACAGATTGCGTTGTAAAGAGATATGTTAAATGTAACACCTTAATTTCTAAAGCCTTTAGATTAATTTAAATATATAATGGTTTCAAACCTGAGACCAAAACAATTTAAATTCCCAATTTAAGACAAAGTTTAATCTTATATTTGTATAGGATTTTCAAAAACTTTTTAAAATAAATATGTATGGTCTAAATTTTAGTTTGTAAATTCATTATCTTTATCAGTTTAAAAATCTTTACACACACTAGGTCTTTATTTTTCCCTTTGTCTAATTTAAGATTCTTTATATTTCATAGGTTTCATAATTTGGCTTACTATCTAACTCCCATAAATTAATCCTTAGCCTTTGAATAAACTTTGGGATGTTACAATTCTCCCCGCGTAAAATAAATTTCGTCCCCGAAATTTGTTACACTTCTTGAGATATAAACTCCGGGTAACATTTCTTCAGGTCCTCTTCAACTTCCCAAGTTGCTTCCCTTGGAGACAGTCCCTTCCACACCACCTTCACGAATGGTATGCTTCGATGTCTGAGTCGTTTTTCTTGTCTGTCAATGATTTGTTCTGGCTCAGCCTCATATGTGAGATCATCTCGCATATCCACATTTTCATATTCCATAATATGTTCAGGGTCTGGTTGGTACTTCTTCAACTGTGAAACATGAAACACATCGTGCAGTCTACTCAAGTTTGGGGGTAAGGCTATTCGATATGCTACTGGCCCAATTCTTGCCAATATTTCAAATGGACCAATGTAACGTGGGCTAAGCTTTTTCCTTTTGATTGCCCTACCGATTCCGATAACAGGGGATACCTTCAAAAATACATGATCTCCCACTTCAAACTCTAGAGATCTTCTCCTTTTATCAGCATAGCTTTTCTGTCTGCTTTGCGCTGTTAGGAGCCTCTTTTTGATAGTCCTGATTTGCTCTGTGGTTTGATCTACCAGATCCGGCCCATATAGTCTTCGTTCATTCAATTCTGTCCAGCATAGGGGTGATTGACACTTTCTACCATACAATGCTTCATAAGGAGCCATTTGTATACTCGCATGATAGCTATTATTGTAAGCGAATTCAGCGAGTGGAAGGAAATGATCCCAACTTCCCTTGAAATCCAATACACATGCTCTTAACATATCTTCTAGCGTTTGTATAGTTCTTTCTGACCGTCCATCCGTCTGTGGATGATAGGCCGTACTGAATTTTAGCTTCGTACCTAGAGCTTCATGTAAAGCTTTCCAGAATCTTGATGTGAATCTGGGATCTCGGTCGGAGATAATACTCTTCGGTGTACCATGGAGTCTAATTATCTCCCGTATATATATTTCTGCTAACTTCTCTGGGGAATATCTAGCATTAATGGGTATGAAATGTGCCATCTTGGTGAAACGGTCGACAATTACCCAAATGGCATCATAGTTTCTAATTTTAGGTAAACCCATCACTAGATCCATAGTGACACTTTCCCACTTCCATTCTGGAATTTCTGGACTCTGTAGAAGTCCTGGTGGTCTCTGATGTTCAATCTTCACCTTCTGACAAGTGAGACATCGGGACACATACTTGGTCACATCGCTTTTTAGCCCTGGCCACCAGTACATGGATTTCAAATCGTGATACATCTTAATCATTCCTGGGTGAAGCGTGTAACGACTCTTGTGTGCCTCATCCAAGATTTTCCGCCTCAAATCAGCCTTTGGTGGTACATATATTCGTTGTTTGTATCTGACCAATCCACTTGGTAAAAAATCATGATCCTGGGTTTCACCTTTTTCAATCATCCCTTGGATCAACTGGGCTCGTTCATCTTGCATTTGAGCTTCTTCAATTTCTGCTCTCAGATTGCTTTCTTCCTGACTAACACTAAAATTAGCTAGGAGTACTTCATTCGGTTTGTTTGCATTCAGAAATACTTGATTTGTCAAGTTTAGATCCCTGAATTCCTCTAACAATTTCTGTTCTTGGACCATCATGACTGCTACTTGCACCGCTTTTCTACTCAAGGCATCAGCAACAACATTTGCCTTTCCTGGATGATATTTAATCTCTAGATTATAATCTTTTAACAACTCCATCCAGCGACGTTGTCTCATATTCAATTCTTTTTGATCATGTAGATACTTGAGGCTCTTGTGGTCACAATACAACTCTACAGTGCTACCATATAGGTAGTGTCGCCATATTTTCAGTGCAAACACGATTGCCGCAAGCTCCAAATCATGAGTGGGATAGTTCTTCTCGTGAGGCTTCAGCTGTCGAGAGGCATACGCCACCACTCTGCCCTGCTGCATAAGGACACATCCCAATCCCTGCTTACTAGCATCACTGTAAACCACATAGGGCTCACTGGGATCTGGAATAATCAGTACTGGTGTGGATGTCAACCTCTCCTTCAGCTCCGTGAAGCTCCTCTCACATTTGGCATCCCACACATATGTTTGATTCTTTCTCGTGAGCTTTGTCAACGACATGGCGATCCTGGAGAAATTTTGTATAAATCTCCGGTAATAACCAGCAAGACCCAGAAAACTGCGTATCTCTGTTACAGTTTCTAGCCTCTTCCAGTTTAGTACTGCCTCCACCTTACTAGGATCCACAGAGACTCCTTCTTGTGAAATTACATGGCCCAGAAATTTAACTTCTAAAAGCCAGAATTCACATTTACTCAGTTTGGCAAAGAGTTGCTTTTCTCTGAGAATTCTCAGCACTATTCTCAAATGCTCTTCATGTTCCTCTTTACTCTTAGAGTATATTAGGATGTCGTCAATGAAGACTACTACGAACTGATCCAGATATTGACGAAAAATTCAGTTCATGTAATCCATAAACACAGCAGGTGCATTGGTCAGTCCGAAAGGCATCACCAAGAACTCATAGTGTCCATATCTGGTTCTAAAAGCTGTCTTCGATACATCCTCATCTTTTACTCGTAACTGATGGTAGCCCGATCTCAAATCAATCTTTGAGAATACGCTATAACCAGATAGTTGATCGAGAAGATCATCAATCCTGGGGAGTGGATATTTGTTCTTGACGGTCACCTTATTCAGCTCCCGGTAATCAATACATAACCGTAGGCTCCCGTCCTTCTTCTTAACAAACAATACTGAAGCTCCCCATGGTGAAACACTGGGTCGTATAAACCCTTTCTCTAGTAATTCTTCAATTTGCTTCTTCAGTTCTGCCATTTCATTTGGTGCCATTCGGTAAGGAGCTTTGGAAATAGATCCAGTACCCGGTATAATTTCAATGGCGAACTCAACTTCTCTTTCTGGAGGTAATCCACTAATGTCTTCTGGAAATACCTCAGGAAATTCATTCACTACAGGTATACTCTCAATCATTACATCTGATTCTGCCTGAACTGAGAATAATATCAGATACCCCTGACACCCTTTTCTCAGACACTTCTCAGCTTCAGCTATGGAGAGAAAATTCAAGTTAATGCTAGCATCATTGCCTTTATGTGGTTCAAGATATTCAATTCTCTTGTTACCACAATCCAGCAACACATTGTTCGCCGTTAGCCAGTCAATGCCTAGAATAACTTCCAGTTTATAGAGTGGTAGATAGATCAAATCTATCACTGACTCCCACCCAGCTACATTTATAATACAATTCAAACAAGCATCTGAAGTAATAGCTCTAGCACCCATCGGTGTAGATACAACCAGATCATACGGTAATTTATGCACATTTAGCCCTAACTCTTTAGCACACTCAGAGGAAATAAATGAATGACTAGCACCAGAATCAAATAAGGCTTGTAATGTGGTACCATTAAGAAGGATTGTACCTTGGATCATCTCTGGAGATTTATGGGCCTCCTCGTGGGTCATTGCAAATACTCTCCCATGAGTCTTGGGCCTGGGCTCTACTGTCCGCTGTTTACATTCACTAGCAAAGTGACCCGGTTGATGACAGATGTAACAGATTATCTGTTTATCACACGTTCTGCCAGGATGCACCTTACCACATCGAGAACATGTTGGAGCTGTAAAGGACCCCTGATTTCCACGGTTATCTGGCTTGTAAGGTCTCTTATCATTTCCCTTGAATGATGATCCCTGACCCTTCCGTTTCTGAGGAAAACTTCCCCGACTAGGCCCACTGTGGTTGCTGATATTCTTAGCTGGATTTCAATCTCGCAGGTTGTACTCCGTGATCCGGCATTCTTCTACTGCTTTGTTAAAATTTTCGAATTGTCGGGCGGCTAACCGATCTTTCAGGTAACGCTTCAACCCTCTGATCAGTAGATCTGAGCTCCACTGCTCACCTTCTTTGTTTCTCATGTAAGAGGAGTAACGGGACAAGTGAGTGAATCGAGAGAGACATTCATCAAAGGTCTCCTCTTCACCCTGTCGGATAGATAAGAACTCTGTCTCTTTTTCGATTCTCACATATCTGGGGAAGTATTTTTCATTAAACTTCTCCTGGAATAGCTCCTAAGTCACAGGAATATTCTGGGTTCGCAACATCATAGCTATATTCCTCCACCATTGGTCTGCATCCCCCTCTAGTTTGTACACCGTTAGTCGTGCCTTTATCTCAGAAGAACACTTCAATATTTCAAAAATTTTCTCCAGCCTGATTATCCAGTTTTCAGCTTCTTGAGGGTCAAATTTCCCATTGAATAATGAGGATTGGTGTTTACCGAACTCTGTAACCCAATACTGTATGTTTCGTTCCTCACGGACTGGTCCCCTATGAGATTCTTGATTCGGTGTTATTGGTGGTTGTGACTCCTCAGGTTGAGTTGATTCTTCCTCATTCTCTGTTTCCTCTTGAATTGTTTCATTATTTACTGAATGCCCCCTATCTTCATTTTGCTTAGCTTTTACTTCCTGGAGTTCTTCCCTAAGTTCTTGTATCATAGTCCGCTGTTCAGTAAGCATGCCAAGCATTTGTTGCATAAGATCAGGTCTAGCATTTGATTTCAAATTATCATTTCCGTGTCTACCTCTACCTCGGCCTCTACCGCGACCTCTTCCACTGGCTCTACCACCTCTTATAATTGCCATCTTTATATTTCACTATATTAAAATGAGGAAAAAGTAAATTTCATATAGTCATATATCAGCATACTATTCTGATAATGCCAGAACCTTATGCTCTGATACCAAAAATGTAACACCTTAATTTCTAAAGCCTTTAGATTAATTTAAATATATAATGGTTTCAAACCTGAGACCAAAACAATTTAAATTCCCAATTTAAGACAAAGTTTAATCTTATATTTGTATAGGATTTTCAAAAACTTTTTAAAATAAATATGTATGGTCTAAATTTTAGTTTGTAAATTCATTATCTTTATCAGTTTAAAAATCTTTTATGTAAAATACAGGGCATTTTCTATCTATAGTTCGCGTCGTGATGGTTAACTTATTGGTTTCTGGATACCAATACGTTATCGAAAGTCTAGCATACGGATTACAACGTATACAGTCTGCATCGTGAGTACTAGTACTACTATCGCTACTACAACTACTTATAAATATTTTACAGTCATCCAAAATAAAATGATAACCAAACAGTCCATAATTTATTTGCCTCTTCTTCGTCCGTTTATATTACCTTCTTGCCCTTAGAGCTGGACGCATTTGCTGTATATCATTTGTTGAAAAAGGGGTGAGATTCAAAAGAATCTCAGTAGTACACAGATCACTCATATAATATGCAAATACTAAGCATGTAAAACAAATCATCAAACATCACAACTTACAGAAATGCAGCACATAAAATGGCCTAACCGGTCTCTTATCTTATACTCACAGCGCTTGAGATTCATAATCTGGCTGCCCAAGGCCACCGCCCCATACAAGGTACAGTCACGGGCTTTCTGTCTTAAGCCTACCTGGCTCAAAACGCCCCCGGGTAACTCCCGGTGTAACTTGTACTTACGGGTCTTACCGCCTATGGACTATCTGTCCCACACATATACAGATGATATGGTACACATACATGGCATCACATATGATATAAGAGATAAGGTACTACCTGACAGTCTTTCCAAATTTGGTTCCTGTTCTCAGTCTCTTAGGCGTCTCGGGCAAATGTCAAATCCTATAATTTATAATTTACGGACGGGCGAATTATTACTTATCCCAAAATAATTTAAAACACTTTGGTAGGTTATCATTATAGCTAATACCTTAAACCCAATAGGTATTTAACATACCAACTCTAGTATTTAACTTGACCCTTAGAGTCCTAATTATTTCAAAAATACCCTTACTTTTTATTTTTTTTCACTATTACTCAATTCTGTCAGAATTTTCAATAATCTTTGAAAATTCATATCTTGGCCTAGAAATATCCAATTAAGGTGGTTCCAAATTCTGTGTCACTTATGAAGTCTATTTTAATAGAAAAATACGTTTAATTACCACCTATCCATGAATAATTTCCAGTTTTAAATTTTTCTCGCACTGCCAGAAAATCTTTCCAGTTTCAATAGCTTAACTTCTAAAATTCATAACTAAATATCTAGAACCCCAAATGGAATGGTTCAAAATCCTATATGTTTCTATTTAAGTATAGTTTTAGAAAAAAAAATATTACCATTTAGATATTATAGTCACAAAATTTCCATAATTTCGTCAAACCCCATCTGTACCAGAAAACGTTCCAGATTCATCATCTAACTTTAAAAATTCATATCTCACTATTTATAAACCCAAATGATACATATTATATATAAAATTAAAGCTTAAGATGTCTACTTTCCTTCTGGAAACTTTCATAATTTTCGGACTAGTTTTGGTTACCGAAATTTATTTTACAACCAATATGATTTCAGAGAAACTAACCGAACAGCAACTCCTCTTATTTTCTAAAAATTCTAGACTTATATATAATCATCCAAAAATCAAAACCACATGTATTCCCACATAATTTTTCGTGTAGAATTGATTGGAAACCTCAAATTTGAAAAATTCTCATTCCTTATTCATGCACTATTTTTCCCAAAACAAAACCTCACAAGTCAACAATTCATTATACTAGGTTCTTATGCTTCCCAAATTACCCAAAAATAGTCTTAAATCAACTAGAAAGAGTTAAGAATATGGGAAGGAAACTTACCTATATTAGGATATGGAGTTGTATGTAGAACTTGTAATCACTTCTTCCTTCCTCTGGTAGCACTGATCCTCTTACTTATCTCTCTTTCTCTATTATGTGTCTCTTACTCTCTCTCTTTTTCACTCACTCTCTCTTTCTTTCCTTTTTGGATAATGGCTGAAGTGAATGGAAAAATTTGTGAAGTGTGTGTTGTGTGTTACGTATAATTAAGAGAATGAGAGAGAGTGTGTTTTTTTTAATAATTAAAAATGTGTATGTGTGTGCCATGTGTGTAGTGTGTGTGTGTTATTTAATTAAATAGTTGTGTGTGCATGGATTGCATGTGAAGTGTGGGAAGTGGGTGTGTGTGTTTTAATTATTATTATATATATATAGGTATATTTTTATCCTATTAATTACACACACTAGGTCTTTATTTTTCCCTTTGTCTAATTTAAGATTCCTTATATTTCATAGGTTTCATAATTTGGCTTACTATCTAACTCCCATAAATTAATCCTTAGCCTTTGAATAAACTTTGGGATGTTACATTAAATGTATATTATATATCGATAAGTTATTGTCCTCATAATTTATTATAATTTTAATTCATTTTTAAGAGTTATATACTCCTCTCTTAATTAGAACTAGAAAAACCTTAAATCTTATTTACCCTGTCTTAAAATTTTAACCATTTTTCAACTTTACCCTTATTATTTAATAAATACACTATATCCTGTAAGAACAAAAACACATAATAATAAATAAAGGATAAAATAGTACATTCAATTCATATAAAAAATTTGATGACTTGACTTATAAATATAAAACACCTTATCGCTTTGCCGTATAAACAAGACCACAGAAGTATATTTGTTGGGCTTTGGGTCCAAGTCTACCATTGATAGGCTGGATTATTTGATTAGGAAACAAGTAGCCTTATCAAATAAGAAACAAATAAGTATTAATTATCAGTTTGTTAATTGAGAAATAAGTAATTATATAATAGGAAATTAATCAAGAATTAATTCCCTGATTATTACTTAGAGGGCAAGTAAGAATGTATATAACTTCCTAATTAGTGGTCTCTCTATGCTTCTATAAATAGGATATGTCTCTCTTGGTTGAACTTCACCCCTGTCATTGAGCTATCTACAATCTCTTTTCTCTCCTACCATCTTTTTTGTTCTGGTGATCTGATATGTCAATCCTAATTAGGCTCTAATAGTCTAATAATTGCTTGAGTATTATTATGTTCGAGTAATTGAGCATTGAAGCTTTGAACCGGATCCGAACGTAAATTTGCCCCGATATGCAAGTCTCTTCTCTCTATTTTTTTTTTTACAATATCCTATGCATATATATCCATTGATTGTACCAACTCATGTACTACCTCGTGTCCTAATGGTAAGATCTTATTCTCTTATACACAAATATTAAATAAAGAGGTTAAGTTGGTTGTTTCCATTTATTCTGTGAAAAATTTGTTATACAAACCCTAAAATACCACTCCCAAATTTTACGTTTAATTTAACTTTCTAATATATAGTGGTAGTTTAGGGGGGGAAGCCTTATATACTTCTCTAGTGCTATTTATAAGGTAGAGAGAGAAGATTTTTTTTTTGTCTTATTTATAGGTTTATATAAATGCACAATTTTACCATTCATTTGTTATTATTTAGTGCAAAATTAGAAAGTTATTGAATTTTAAACATAGATCAGTTAATGAGGTTTTAGGTTTTTTTTCGATTCCAATGAAATATATTGAAAAAAACTTATAAATAGGAATAAATGAGTATAAATTAGGCAAACAAAAGTGATTGATGCATTATAAATAGGACCAAAGCAAACTCTTAAACTAATTCCAATAATTAGTAATAGAATAGAGTAAATACTCCATTTGATCATTTTTATAAGTAATAACTACAAAATAATGTAAAAGGATAGACCCATTTGTTGAAATTAGTTAAAAGTAATAAATATGTAAGAAATGTAATTTTTTAAAATATACTCTTATTTATGAAAATGATGAGTGTGATAGAAAATGAGTGGGAAAATAGATAAGAAAGATATATAATTAATTGGGGTTAAAAAATATACTAAATTTTTAGACAAAGCTAAATTATTGCTTACATATAGAACTAAACTATGCAAGAGAATGTTGTTTAAAAATAGGATGAGAGGGAGTATTAAGTATTTCTTATAATTCTATGTGAAAAAATTATATAGATCTATATCTAATTATCAATATCTATATAACAAGGTGGGATTCTTCATTACTACAAGACATCATCACCATGTAGCCAAAAAGCATATCGCTTTATAAAAAGATATGATGGAGTTATAGTATATTAAAGTATTCTTCAAATAGCACTCAATGTCTTAAATTTAGGATGTTTATTGTTGTTGAGAAAAATACTCAAAGCAAAATTGTACTAAAAATACTTTAGAATATTGGTCATTAGTTCTACTATTAGGAAAACACTTTGAAGTGCCTTATTAACCACAAATTAGGTTAGCATATCAAGTGCTACCGAAAAAAATACCTGAAGATATTGAAATTAGATACATCTTATCCGGGGAAAAAATTATTTTATAAATTTTTCTATTATGTGGTCCTTAAATGTGAACGTTAGCGGCTAGAACGTGGATAGGTTGTGTCTCAGTAAATTGTATCGGTGCATTTTGGTATGCTGTCATCTTCATTATTTATTGAGGTACTGTATATAGTTGGCTGCTAGAGGAAGAGTGTATGGTGATGCAGGTTTTAAACGTAACATGGCTGATTCAATGCATATGGTTGAGGCTGTCAGACATATATGCTGTGGAAAACCAACTTGAAGAGGCAATCTCTGAGTCTAATATGTAAGTTCAAGGACGGATTCAGCTAGCTAGAGCCTAGGGATAAGTATTGCCACGTCTTTTTTGTCAAACCCCTTAATATTCTGATATTCGCTATATAATAAATGCGTAGTTCAGATGGCATATAGAAATAGTGAAACTATATTGATAATAAGTACTTACTGATATTACAGAAAATCCTCATATAGGTTGAAAATATATACAGAATACAAAAGAAATAAATTCCACAACTAAAGATAATCAGATGTAACTCCTGGCTAGGACCGGACCTTCAATCGCCAGTAATTACAGTTTTGCCCTTAGAACTGTTGTCCTTTGCTGGAACATTTTTAGATGTTGAAAAAGGGTGAGATTCGAATGAATCTCAGTAGTAATATACAATCAGTCATATAAAATGCGATAAATAAATCTGCAATGCACCATGATATGTAAAATGCTAACTCGTGTTGTATGCATACTGTCCAAGGCCAAACGATATGTTTGCAACCCCGGCTAAACTCGTGTCCATGGTCAAACGATATGTTTAGACCCTGGCTTATTCGCGTGTTGTGCCACAGGCACTGTCATGTTACAGAAAATGGAATACACAACATATAAATAATCACATAGTGTATGAAAGAAAGAATTACTACCTGGGTCATTTTTCAGTCCAACTGTTTATCCAAAACTTTTTCTTCGGCTCAGGCTTTTACCAGTTCCTATAAATTAAAATTAACAAGTAATTGGTTATTAATTTTATTACTACTATCTTTAATCATATTCTGTTGATTATCTCAGTTTCAGTGGCTTATACACTATATAATTTTGCATAGTGCAATTTTTCTATTTTTTTTCAGAAAATTGGTAGATTTATCAGTCAACTTTGAAAAATCATAACTAATTCTAGAAAAATAGAAATTGACTGGGTCTAATGCCTACATGAAGCTATTGAAATATATTTTCATGGAAAAATATCAAAATCTACCCAGGTTTACCATATTACTCCCAGAATTTCCCGAAATACCCTTATTCCAGATTAGTCTCCAGAAATATAGCATGACTTTGAAAATCTATATCTCCTAATATACTTGTCCAAAAATTATGTTCTACCCGTAAAATTAAAGCTATGAATGTCTAATTTAAATCTGGAAAGTTTCATAATTGTTTGTCAAGGTTTGATTTTCCAAACGTTCGACACAAACAAACTGTTTTCCAGAAACACAGTTTGAGAGAAACTGACTTCAAAAATTCATATCTCTTAGTATACTAATCCAATTAACACAAAATATATATCAAATTAAATATAAGACTATGTACTTCAATTCTGAAAATTTTCATGGCCATTGGGAAAGATTACATAATTCAAAAACACCACGAAATCAACTTCTAGAATCTGGACATTCAGCATTACACCTGTTTCTAAACCCATCTTTCAAAAATCATAACTCTCTCTACAGATATCCAAATAATGCATTCAACCACTTATTTTAAGTATTGTTATGTCTACTATCTCCCTGTAAAGTTTCGTAAATAATGGATGTGATTTAGTTGGTCATAAAGCCACACGAAACTGACTGACTCTGAAAAACGTCAGTTTTGATAGTCTAACTTCAAAAATTAATAACTTATTCGTTTTGACATCAAATTGAGCTCTTCTTGATTCTATTTCATACTAAACATCCTAATATTTCCATATCAAAAAGAACCAGATGAAAAATCCATCTGTAGCCTCCGTTTGAGCTTCTGAAAGTTTCTGATAAAAACTCTATTTTCCGGCGACCAAAACAGAGTTGATAAAACTCACATGCAACCATGATTTTGGACTCCAATCTCAAATATTTTGACTCTACATACTCCTAAACATGTTCCTTGAGTTTTGGGACATTTTTACAGAAGAAAAGGAATCAAAAATCTCATGCAAAACGGACACAAAATTGCTGGTTTTGAAACTGATCGGTAACAGCAATTTTTCCGGCGAATTTTCTTACTTCCAGCCACCCAAACCAGTAGAAAACAGCCTCTAATCTAATGGAAATTGTTAGAAATATGTGAAGAGAACTTACCTTTATCAGATTATAGGCTTGCATGTACGATTGGAGCTTCTTCTTCCTTCCTCTCTCTCTCTATTTTCTGTTGTGTTTTCTTTTCTCTTTGTTTGCTGGACTTGTTGCATGAATGAAGAGGTGAGAGATGTTTTATTTATCTTGGGGGCTGAACATGTGTATACGCTGGTCAAATGAGAAGAGAATGTGTGTGTGTGTGTGTGTGTTGTACCAATGAGAGAAAAGAAGAGAAGGAGTACGTAGGTGTGTGTTTGTGTATGGTACCATGTGTATGTTGTGTTGTGTAAATGAGAAGGAGTCACAATGCATGTTGTACGTGTGTGTGCTGTCAAATGAAGAAAGCCACCTGCTATGTGTGTTTGTCTCTTGTGTTGGTAAGCTTTTAAATATATATATAGGTATATTTTTATCCTATTAATTACACACACTAGGTCCTAACTTTTCCCTTTGTCAAATTTAAGTTTCCTTAAATTTTGTAGGTTCCAAAATTGAGCTTACTATCTAATTTCCATAATTTAATCCTTGCATTAAATTTTTGGGATGTTACAATTCTCCCCCCGTAAAATTAATTTCGTCCTCGAAATTTGTTACATATATGAAGACATAAATTCTGGGTATCGTCTCTTCATGTCTTCTTCAGCTTCCCAAGTTGCTTCTCTTGGAGATAACCCCTTCTATACCACTTTGATGAATGGAATACTCCTATGTCTTAGTTGTTTCTCCTGTCGATCAATGATTCGGTCTGGTGTGACCTCATACGTCAAATCATCTCGCATGTCAACCTCTTCATATTCAATCACATGTTCTGGATCAGGTTGATATTTCTTCAGCTGTGAGACGTGGAAGACATCATGTATTCTACTCAAACTTGGGGGTAAAGCTATTTGATACGCTACTGGCTCAATCTTAGACAAGATCTCGAAAGGACCAATATACATTGGGCTAAGCTTTTTCACCTTTAACGCCCTGCAAATGCCAGTAGTAGGTGAAACTTTCATGAATACGTGGTCTCCAACTTGAAACTTAAGAGGTTTTCGCCTTTTGTCAGCATAGCTCTTCTGTCGACTTTGTGCAGCTAGTAACCTCTGCTTAATCAACTTTATTTGCTCTGTTGTTTGATCAACAATATCTGGCCCGTACATCTGCCTCTCGGATAACTCTGCTCAGCATAAGGGTGATTGGCACTTCCTTCCATACAACGTTTCGTAGGGAGCCATTTAAATGCTCGAATGATAGCTGTTATTGTATGCGAATTCCGCCAAAAGAAGGAATTGGTCCCAACTACCCTTGAAATCAATCACACATGCTCTGAGCATATCTTCTAATGTCTGAATTGTTCTCTCAGTTTGTCCGTCTGTCTGAGGATGATAGGTCGTACTGAATCGGAGCTTAGTACCCAAAGCCTCGTGTACCGCCTTCCAAAATTTGGAAGTAAACCGAGGATCTCTGTCCGATATGATGTTCTTTGGCGTACCATGTAAACGCACTATCTCCTTGATATAAATGTCTGCAAGTTTATCAGGAGAGTAGTGAATGCTGATTGGGAGAAAATGAGCTGTCTTCGTGAATCGATCTACAATCACCCAAATGGCATCATGGTTTTGGACTTTTGATAGTCCTGTCACAAAATCCATAGTAATGCTCTCCCATTTCCACTCAGGAATTGTAGGATTTTGCAGTAGCCCTGAAGGTCGTTGGTGCTCAGCTTTGACTTTCTGACATGTAAGGCAACGAGCAACAAACCTTGTCACATCCTTTTTCATACCTGGTCACCAATATGTGGATTTCAAATTGTGGTACATCTTAGTTGCTCCTGGATGCAGAGTATATTTACTCTTGTGTACTTCTTCCAGGATTTGTCTTTTCAACTCAGGTTGTGGTGGAACATATATTCGCTTCTTGTATCTGACTAACCCACTTGGTGACAAGTCATATTCCTGAGTTTCTCCCTTTGTAATCATGTCTCTAATAGATTGTGCGTGTTTATCTTGCATCTGAGCTTCTTCTATAACTGCTCTTAGATCATTCTCTATCTGACTGACATTACTGTTGTTAATCATGATCTAGTTAGACAAATTAAGATCCCTAAAATCTTCAATCAGCCTTTGCTCATGAATCATAAGGGCTGCTACCTGTATTTTTTTACGGCTCAATGTATCTGCTACTATATTAGCCTTTCCTGGATGATACTTGATCTCCAGATTATAGTCTTTAAGTAACTCCATCCACCTGCGCTGCCGCATATTGAGCTCTTTCTGATCATATAAATACTTTAAGCTCTTGTGGTCACAGTACAACTCTACAGTCACCTTATAGAGATAGTGTCTCCATATTTTTAGTACAAATACAATTGCCGCTAACTCAAGATCATGTGTAGGATATTTTTGTTCGTGAGGCTTCAGCTGACGAGATGCATATGCCACTACTCGGCCTTGTTGCATCAAACACATCACAATCCATGCCCACAGGCATCTGTGTAGATAACAAAGGTCAACTGTGGATCTGGGATTGTTAACACTTGTGCTCTTGTTAATTTCTGTTTCAGCTCTGTGAAGCTCCTCTCACAACTGTTGTCCTACATAAAAGTTAAGTTTTTCGTGTCAACTTTGTCAATGACAAAGCTATTCTGGAGAAATTCTGTATAAATCGCCTGTAATAACCTATAAGACCTAGAAAAATGCGTATCTCAAATACTGTTTCTAGCCTCTTCCAGTTCAGTACTGCTTCCACCATGTTTGAATCTACTGAGACTCCTTGCTGTGAGAAAACATGGCCCAGAAATTTAACTTTCGGTAACCACAACCTACATTTGCTCAACTTGGCATGGAGTTGCTTACTCTTCAACATGTTCGACACTGTTCTATATAGCACAAAGTGCTTGTTGGATCTTAGTGCCCAGGGATACTACCCTATGCAAACATGTACTTTAGGTCTTATTGTCTTTGTTTACTGTTTTGCATACTCTGATTGCTTAGCAATTTGCTAACCTGAGGACATACTAGTCCAACCAGTTTTATGATCTCAGTACATATAGCCCGCTAATGATTTTAAGTCTCATTGCCTTATTGGGACTCTGCCTAATATATTTATCCTTACGGCTTATGCCGTTCTGTTTTCACAACTCTAAATATTTTGATATTACTGCCCAGTACAATTGTGTACGCTAGGCTTACTATTTCTATGTTTGTCTATAACTCTATCTGTCTATAACCAGCTCTGTCTATAAATATGTCCATCTGCTCGGGGTTCAGGGTCAAAGGACTATTTAACTGTTACTTCCCGTACGGTGTGCACTATTCAGGATCAAGGCAATGATTTTGTTCCGGACCAAAATGATTGCTTTATCCCTATTTGTCACATCGTGGTATCTTTACTTGTCATATAAATGTTCTAGAGGTATCAACCTGTCCGTAATTGTCTCATACTCTCAAATAAAATTAATTGTTGCTAGCTTTACCACATGAGTGGGGTAGTCGATTCTAGAATTATTAACATCAAACTGTTTGAGAGGTATTTACCACCATTATGCCCTACTACTCTAGGGCTCATCCCTATCTTTATTTACATAGGTCACCACAACTCATACAGATTATGTGACTATAAGCTACATAAGTGGTGTCACTGTATACCATACTGGTCATGTTCTTGCAAACCACATAGGTTTACATGGGTAATATCACTGCACATCACGCAGGATGTAACATTGTTGGCCACACTGCCTCAGCCGCATGTTTTATGCACCGCCTCTCGACCATAGGGTTACTTGTGCTTTTCACCAGTTCAACCAGAACTCTCATCTGGCCATGTCAGGGGTACATCCTGATCATGGGGTTGAATAACATGCTCTGATAAGGCTGCCTCATTGCTGTATCATTAGGACCACATAAGTCATACAGTATACCACATGTGTTGTGTCACTGCCGACCTCACAGGTTATATTGTAATGTGGGATGATAATCACTGGTGCAACTGACAACCTCTCTTGCAACTTTCAAGAATTGTGAATAGGTTCACTATGCTTTTACTGTGCCACTCTGATATTCTATTTTGTCATAACATAAGGGTATATCGGTCATTTCACAACATATTGGGTAGACAGGTACTCCTGTAATAACATATAACAGAGGTTTACAATAGATAGGGAAAACTTGTAACAATGTATAGTCTCTGAGCTACTGTACAACATGTTCTTGCTCCTTTACGTTACATAACATGTTCATGTAACTTCCCAGGGGTCACCCATCTCAAGATTTTCCTGGGTTGAGCACGCTTAACTTTTGTGTACTCGTGCAAAAATACAAATACCAGCTCAAAATGCTTCCGACCACCGGTACCCTGTGCCTGCCCTTATCTTAAAAGTCATGTTTACTGCCTCTGGGCATTAAAGTACTGTATAGGGATTGCATATCAGTGTCGATACATGCACTCGGACTCAGACACTGTGATTTGCTCTCTGAGATCCACCAAGTTGTCTGTAGCTTATCTGTCTGACACTAGTCAGCCTATTGGTGATTCTAGTCTAGGTTATGGCCCACACTCTAGCCTTACCCAATTAATTCGGGTCATCCTTATACTGCCCTCCAAGTATTTACTTTTTCTCTAAGGCTTGACTGTGAACCAGCCGAAGTAATTCACTTCGCTGTTCTTGTCATTGTATAATCAAGCATATCAGTATACTATCATGTTGCCAGAACTACGCACATTGTGGCTAGAACCACTGCTTTGATACCAAAATTGTCAAACCCCTTAATATTCTGATATTCGCTATATAATAAATGCGTAGTTCAGATGGCATACAGAAATAGTGAAACTATACTGATAATAAGTACTTACTGATATTACAGAAAATCCTCATATAGGTTGAAAATATATACAGAGTACAAAAGAAATAAATTTCACAACTAAAGATAATCAGATGTAACTCCTGGCTAGGACCGGACCTTTAATCGCCAGTAATTACGGTTTTGCCCTTAGAGCTGCTGTCCTTTGCTGGAATATTTTTAGATGTTGAAAAAGGGTGAGATTCAAATGAATCTCAGTAGTAATATACAATCAGTTATATAAAATGCGATAAATAAATATGTAATACACCATGATATGTAAAATGCTAACTGGTGTTGTATGCATACTGTCCAAGGCCAAACGATATGTTTGCAACCCCGGTTAAACTCGTGTCCATGGTCAAACGATATGTTTAGACCCTGGCTTATTTGCGTGTTGTTCCAAAGGCACTGTCATGTTACAGAAAATGGAATACACAACATATAAATAATCACATAGTGTATGAAAGAAAGAATTACTACCTGGGTCATTTTTCAGTCCAACTGTTTATCCAAAACTTTTTCTTCGGCTCGGGCTTTTCCCAGTTCCTATAAATTAAAATTAACAAGTAATTGGTTATTACTTGTATTACTACTATCTTTAATCATATTCTGCTGATTATCTCAGTTTCAGTGGTTTATACACTATATAATTTTGTATAGTGCAATTTTACTATTCCTCACCAAATTAGTAGATTTTTCAGTTAACTTTGAAAAATCATAACTAATTCTAGAAAAATCAAAATTGCCTGGGTCCAATGCCTACATGAAGCTCTTGAAATATTTTTTCATGGAAAAATATCAAAATCTACCCAGGTTTACCATATTACTCCCAGAATTTTCCGAAATACCCTTATTCCAGATTAGTCTCCAGAAATATAGCATGACTTTGAAAATCTATATCTCCTAATATACTTGTCCAAAAATTATGTTCTACCCTTCAAATTAAATCTATGAATGTGTAATTTAAATCTGGAAAGTTTCATAATTTTTTGTCAAGGTTTGATTTTCCAAAAGTTTGACACAAACAAACTGTTTTCCAGAAACACAGTTTGAGAGCAACTGACTTCAAAAATTCATATCTCTTAGTATACTAATCCAATTAACACAAACTATATATCAAATTAAATATAAGACTATGTACTTCAATTATGAAAATTTTCATGGCCATTGGGAAAGATTACATAATTCAAAAACACCACGAAATCAACTTCTAGAATCTGGACGTTCAGGATTGCACCTGTTTCTAAACCCATCTTTCAAAAATTATAACTCTCTCTATAGATATCCAAATGATGCATTCGACAACTCATTTTAAATATTGTTATGTCTACTATCTCCCTGTAAAGTTTTATTATTGGGAAAATTAATCTTTTGGTCTTTAGAGTATTAACTCACTTATAAATCAGTCCCTGAAATTTGACTCTATATGACTTAGTCTTTGAACTTTTGATTCGCCTAAGACTTAGTCCCTTTTTGGAAGGGTGGTTAGTTGTTCAAACTCAGTTTTAAGTGAGTCAAAAGTTCAGGGACTGAGTCATACCGAGTCAAATTTCAGGGGCTGGGTTATAAGTGAGTTAATACTTCAATGATCAAAAGATTAATTTTCCCTTTATTTTCTTATTTAAACATTATTTTATTTTAGAGATTTGTGTCTGCCTTTTGTCTCTCTCATTCCTCTTGTCATCCCTCACCTCCGACCTACCTCTTAGATATTTACAGTGAAGTAAAAAGGAGAAAACGAACTTTAATCAGACTGCATTAAATATTTTTATATTTGGCACCTACTAGCTCCCCTCCAACAGCTGCCCTTGAGTCTTGTTTTGTACGAAGCATGGGGTAGGGATTAGGGTTGAGTCAGAAATTGAGCCAAATTGTATTGTTTGATATGGGGAACTAAGGATGACATGAGATTTGGAGTACCACAAAAATGGGATTACTGTAAACCCACCTCCCCCAGATATTGGTGAAGCAGTACCGGGGATAGGAAATTTTGGAACAAAATTGTCCCTGTTCATAATAATATTTAGACCGCAGTAACCCTATAACCTTTTGCCTATCTCATCAATGTTCTCTCGTTGCAGTTTTGAAGCCCATGATGGTTCCGTGATTTGTCTTATTCTTCTTGTTTAGGCATCTCGATCCTCTAAAATTTCTCAAATGAGAGTCCGAAATATGTAGATTCGGTTTTAAGTTTCAATGATTGATTTCTTTATCAATTGACGAGGATTGCTATGATATTCATTTGGTCTGTGACGTGAGGGCTATAAATATTTTTTTAAGAAAAAATAGGGTTTTTTTTAATGGTGTTGGTGTTTTTATAATCATATCTTACAAGACAAATAGTTTCCCGCTGATTGAACTTTATAAGTCGATGCCCCACTCTTCCTGGAAGTAGCGAAATTAGAGTAATAAGTGTAACATCCCAAAAATTTAATGTAAGGATTAATTTAAAGAAACTAGATAGTAAAATCAATTTTGGAACCTACAAAATTTAAGGAAACTTAAATCTGACAAAGGAAAAAATTAGGACCTAGTGTGTGTAATTAATAGGATAAAAATATACCTATATGTATATATATAACTTACCAACACACACTAACAATTAATCAATCACTCTCATCTTCGTTTGGCACCGCACACGTACTCCTCTTCTTTCTCTCCTCATTCGCACAACACAGCACACACATGGTTCATACACAAGCACACACATACGTACTCCTCCTCTTTCCATTCTCATTCATGCAATACACACGTCTCACACACACATTCATCACTTTTCCTTTCTTCATTTTCATACGTACAGCATACAAACACACCTCACCGTAAATAAATCATTCCCTCACCTCTTCATTCATGCAACAAGTCTAGTGAACAAACAAAAAAGAAAACACAACAGAAAAGAGAGAGAGTTATACGTGAGTGAGAGAGAGTTGAACCATTGAAGAAGTGAAACAAGGAAGCTCCAAGATCCATTTACAGCACCATAAACAAATATAGGTGAGTTCCATTCATCGTTATCTTGCATTTCCATAAGATTAGAGATTGTTTTCAATGGTTTTGAACTGCTGAAACTGATGAAATTCGCTGGACAGCTTCTGTCATAAAAATCAGCAATTTTATGTCCGTTTTGCATGAGATTTTCGATTCCTTTTCTACTGTAAACACATCCCCAAATCCAAGGAACATGTTTAGGAGTATGTAGAGTCAAAATCTTTGAGATTGGAGTCCAAAATCATGGTTGCATGTGAGTTTTATCAACTCTGTTTTGGTCGCCGGAAAACAGTTTCTACCAGAAACGTACAGAAGCTCAAACGGAGGCTACAGATAAAGTTTTCATCTGATTCTTTTTACTATGGAAATTTTAGAATGTTTAGTATAAAATAGAATCAATAATAGCTCAATTTGGGGTCAAAACGAATAATTTATTAATTTTTGAAGTTAGACTGTCAAAACTGACGTTTTTCAGAGTCAGTCAGCTTTGTGTGGCTTTATGACCAACCAAATCACATCCATTATTTACGAAAATTTACAGGGAGGTAGTAGACATAACAATATTTAAAATGAGTGGTAGAATGTATCATTTGGATATCTGTAGAGGAAGTTATGATTTTTGAAATATGGGTTTAGAAACAGGTGCAATCCTGAACTTCCAGATTCTAGTAGTTGATTTCGTGATATTTTTTAATTACATAATCTTTCCCAATGGCCATGAAAATTTCCAGAATTTAATTAAATAGGCTTAGCTTTAATTTTATATATATTTTGTGTTAATTGGATTATTATACTAAGAGATATGAATTTTTGAAGTCAGTTGCTCTCAAACTGGGTTTCTAGAAAACAGATTGGTTTTGTCGAAAGCTTGGAAAATCAAACATTGAACAAAAAATTATGAAACTTTCCAGATTTAAATTATACATTCATAGCTTTAATTTGATGGGTAGAACATAATTTTTTGACAAGTATATTAGGAGATATAGATTTTCAAAGTTGTGCTCAATTTTTGGAGAGTAATCTGGAATAGGGGTATTTCGGGAAATTCTGGGAAAATTTTCGTAAATTTGAGCAGATTTTGATATTTTTCCATGAAAATAGACTTCAAGATCTTCATTTAGACTTTAGACCCAGTCAATTTGGAATTTTCTAGAATTAGTTATGAGTTTTCAAAGTTGACTGATAAATCTACCAATTTTCTGAAAAAAAATAGAAAAATTGCACTATGCAAAATTATATAGTGTATAAGGCATTAAAACTGAGATAATCAACAGAATATGATTAAAGATAGTAGTAATACAATTAATAACCAATTACTTGTTAATTTTAATTTATAGGAACTGGTAAAAGCTCGAGCCGAATAAAAAGTTTTGGATAAACAGTTGGACTGAAAAAGGACTCAGGTAGTAATTCTTTCTTTCATGTACTATGTGATTATTTATATGTTGTGTATTCCATTTTCTGTAACATGACAGTGCCTGTGGCACAACACGCGAATAAACCAGGGTCTAAACATATCGTTTGACCATGGACACGAGTTAAGCCAGGGATCCAAACATGTCGTTTGGCCTTGGACAGTATACATACAACACGAGTTAGCATTTTACATATCATGGTGCATTGCATATTTATTTATCTCATTTTATATGACTGATTGTACATTACTATTAAAATTCATTTGAATCTCACCCTTTTTCAACATCTAAAAATATTCCAGCAGAGGACAGCGGCTCTAAGGACAAAACCGTAATTACTGACGATTGAAGGTTCGGTCCTAGCCAGGAGTTACATCTGATTATCTTTAGTTGTGGAATTTATTTCTTTTTGTACTTTGTATATATTTTTCAAGCTATATGAGGATTTTCTGTAATATAAGTAAGTACTTATTATCAGTATAGTTTCACTATTTCTGTATGACATCTAAACTACGCATTTATTATTCAGCGAATATCAGAATATTAAGGGGTTTGACAATAAATCTTTGCTTAAGATAATTTTCAGCATTTTAACATATTATAAATACTTGTCACGTGGATGGATAAAAAGATATGAGTAGCTTACTGGAATGCATTTAGTGACTTTTCGACTGATAAAAGGTTGGTGATAGTGTTGATTGTTTTGGTTAGCAAGAGCGGGGAGGAAGCCGGGACGGATGGGAATATGGGGAAGAAAGGAGGTGTCAAAAATTGTTATAATATATATATTTTTAATTTATTATTAGGATATTATAGTCTTTTTAATTATGATTTATGACTAATTATGAAATAAAACTAATTTAAGAAGCCCCTCCAAATATTACTCTATATAAAATATAATATTAAAAACCAATCTCACTCCTAGTCTCATCACTCTCAAACCCAATTCTGATCATAATCTCAATTCATCAAAATTCAGTACTACCTATCAAACATTGTCTAAGGGTGTTTCACTTGCCAACAGTGGCCTTGCTTATGAGCCATATGCCACATCTCTTGTACGCCCCCAAACTCATCTAAAAAATTAAACGAGTAGGGAGAGTTTGATGAGAAAATGTGAAGAGAGAGGTCAGATGGAATGAGAGGGAAGGGAGAGAAAAAGGTGGGCGTGAATCTCTAAAATAAAATAAGTGTACACCACATGCCAGCTAGAAGAACATTGAGATCCGTAATGTAAAAAAGGGACGAATGTTAGCTCTAGTTAAAGAGAGTGCCACATTTGCTGGGATAGGCTTCTATCCGCTGCTCATTTTATCCGCTGCTCGTCCTTTTCTTTAATACGTGGTCGTTTGGGTAAGAAAATGGCAAGAAAAACACTGCACTGTTGAAGCGTGAATGGGCATTGTTGATGAATTTAGTGTGGGAGAATATAACTGCCTGTGCTAGAAGATCATACATAAAGGAATTAGCTTCTGACCAAAAATAAATAAATAAATAATAATGGAGCCAAGCGGTTAAAATTTTTTAATGATTTTTTTTTATTTTTGTTTTAAATTTATATTTTAATTATGGAATTGTGATTTCACACTATGGAACTCAAAAATTTAATTTTTTTTATAATACTCCCTCTTATCTTTAATACAAGATATATTCAGGAAGTTGATTTTAGTCTTAAATATAAGACTTATTTCTTATATTCTTAATTTAGTCCTATTGATGCTCCCTCAATAATAATTAAGGAAGAGGAGAATAAGAGGATTGGCAAATATAACTAGAGCATTTAATTAACTTTCTCAATCTAATCAAATTAGATGAGTATATCTTATAGTAAGGATAAGATTGAGTACTTAAAAATTCAGTAAGAAATGGTTAAAATAGTAAATATATAAAAAAATGTAACTTATTTTTTCTAAAATATTCTTATTCATGGAGAGGGTAAGTGGGAGAGAAAATGAGTGGAAGAAAAGATGAGTGAAACATATAATTAATTATAAAAACACAATTACATAATTTAGTCATTACTCATTACAAATATTAAAAAAATAAACATTTAAAATAAAAATAAAAAAGAAAACTGGTTAAAAAATTTTAAAAGCTTAGCTCCATTTTTTTGTTAGCTAAAACTAATTCCTTTATTTATTCTTCTCTCATATGCCGTCATATTCTCCCATTAACAAAAAAAAAATGGAGCTAAGCTTTTAAAAATTTTTAACCAGTTATTTTTATTTTTATTTTAAATTTGTATTTTTCTAATATTTGTAATGAGTAATGACTAAATTATGGAATTGTGCTTTTATAATTAATTATATGTTTCACTCATCTCATTTCCACTCATTTTCTCCCCCGCTTACCCTCTCCATAAATAAGGATATTTTAGAAAAAATAAGTTAAAATTTTTATATAATTACTATTTTAACTAATTCTAATTGAATTTTTAAGTATTCACTCCAATCTTTAATATATGATATGCTCACCTAATTTGATTAGATTGAGGAAGTTAATTAAAAGCCCTAGTCATATTCTCCAATCCTCTTATTCTCCTCCTCCTTAATTATTATTGAGGGAGTATCAATATGACTAAATTAAGAATATAAGAAATAGATCTTATATCTAAGACTAAAATCAACTTTCTAAATATATTTTGTATTAAAAACAAGAGGGAGTATTATAAAAAAAAATCAAATTTTTAAGTTTCATATTATGAAATCACAATTCCATAATTAAAATACAAATTTAAAATAAAAATAAAAATAAAACTCATTAAAATTTTTTAACTCCATTATGTTTTTTTTTTGTCAGAGGCTAATTCCTTTATATATGATCTTCTCGCACAATCTCACAGGCAATCATATTCTCCCACAGTAAATTCATCAACAATGCCCATTCACGCTTCAACAGTGCAGTGTTTTTCTTGCCATTTTCTTACCCAAACGGCCACGTTTTAAAGAAAAGGACGAGCAGCGGATAAAACAAGCAACGGATAGAAGCCTATCCCACATTTGCTACCTCTTAAAATAATCATGTTTACTTTTTCACCCAACAAAATATGATTGTGCTAGGTACTCATAAAGAAAATTTTCATTCTTAAATGTGCACCTAATAAAAGAATTGGGTAAGTTAGTCATTTGTATTAAAATGTTCCCGAAAACCCATTATAATTATTTATATGGAATACTATTGTCTTGATGAATACCCTAATATATATAATCAACAAAGAGTTTAGAAAAAAAAAATTATAACTTTTGAAAACAAAACAGACTGAGATCTTACATTTCCAACCATAACAAACTCCTCTATTTAATTCTTATACCGAATTGGAGGGAATAATATCTTTAGACCATTTGACTTGGTATCTCTAGGCTCCATGATAGTCCCCAATTCCCCATATCAAGCTCTGGAAATGATGTACAAAACAGTGTTGTATTTAAGGTGAAAATGTTTACCTTTGATATTGTTAACTACTGGACCTTAAACCTAACTAAAAGCACAAGATAAAGCATATAAAAAATACATTGCTGAATAAAATTAAAGCAAACATCCTAACATCTTGAAGTAGGAACAGCACAAAGGCTAAGTTATGATCCAACATCTTCTGCAATGGCAGATTTCGAAGTTAGAGAAATCTTATCAGCCTTCCCTCATTAAATCTCGACAAGATATAGGTTGAGTCAACCCAATAAAAAGCCTTTATTTTGTCAGAACAAGAGACACGTATGGGTGGAGGAACTGGAAGAAAATCAAGAATGTGTAAAAAATGATGGTCAGTTGCTGATAAGAAGAACAAAATGATATACGATGGAAAGATTAGGGACCATATTTTAAGCAAATATTTCAACATACAAACACAACCCCCAAGTTTGAACCTCTAACATCCCTTTCCAAAAAGGGGCTGGTGCCACTAAACCTAAGGATCTTTGATTACTAATCTCCTCAATTAAAAATTTAAGAGAGGAAACAGATTGGGTCTTATATTTAAAACTAAAACAAACCCTTCATTTACCTCCTACATTTTTTAACAAAAGCATGGTCTTCCCTACATAGCCTTGTTTAGTCATTAATAAAGCCAAAAACAAACAACAACAAAATGAAAAATCATATACTAAAATCACATGAGAAGGTTGAGGTTTGCATACATGTACATCCACCTCCTTACAAACAAATGATTAATAGTATCCTACGATCAACAATATCAAAAAATCACTAAACAAATATCACAAAAAACAAAGAATATAAAGTAACTCAATTTCTGTTAGCTATAATACAAGGTGATCAAGACCGAAGGCACCGAGCTCAACGTGCCCATGAGACAGAATCAATTTCATCCCTCGCTGCTTTATACAGTTCAAGCCTTTTGGCACATTGCATTCTCCTCTCCATTAATGAAGGGTCTTCGTCTAACAATTGTAATAGCTGCTTACCCTGAAAAAATAAAACAGAATATAAACAGGAACTCACCAAAAGCATAAAAACATGGTGAGCTGACACAAATATGTTTATAATTACATTTCACTATCTAAACTAGAAAATGGCTGAAGTATACCCTCAAATCTTTTTAATTTCACTTAGCCTAAAAAGGATCTATAATGAATTTATTCATTTTTTTTTTCCTTTTTAGATGTGATCATATTCTACTTCAGGTGTAGATTTTATAACTTTGCAGAAACTGATTAGCCTCACAATTTACTAACTTTCCAAGCATTAATTTGGTTTCGTTTGCCATTCAGGAAAAATAAAAATCAAAAAAATATGTCTCAGCTTGGTTAGACTTAGCCAGATGCCTCAGATCCAACTCAATCATATCTATGAAATGACCGAAATAATTGACACACACAGTCAACCAATATAATGCACAGAAGGCAATAAAGAAAATGTCAGTCTCATACTTTGACACTTCATTGGGTTATAAAATTTCATTAATTAAAAAAAATGATAAATTAAAATTTGCGAGGGCAACTGGAAACAAGATAGTCAAGGGTTTCCCAAGAATCAATATATATTTTCTTTTTTGTTACCAAGAATCAATATATCTAAATACTGATTTCTGCTCTTGCTCACCCTAGTCAACCCTTATTAGAAATTCCCCACAAATTCAGCTTTGTATCTTAGCTTCCAATAACATTAAACCGCACAAAAAATTGACAGATAGGCAAAAAAGCAAATGAGAGAGAGAAAGTACCTCTTTCTTCCCTATTTGTATGTAGAAATGGTTTAGCAGGGAATGTTTTGCTTCTCTGACCTGACAATAAACAACAGCTTTTGGAATGGTGTTCCTTAGGGTATCTGCCACCAAAACTATGTAGGATGACACGTTTGATGCAATCCTCCTGAAGTGGCCCTCTGAATAACGATCCACAATTGATGCAGCAGCATCAGCAGCAGCAGCAGTATTGACATTTCCAGTTTTCTCAATTTCTTGTGGAAGTTTCCGGAAGAAATCTACAGTCAGGTAAGAAGCTTCCATGTCAACAAGCCGAATAGTACACTTCTTACTCTCTTCACGGAATCTTTCTAAAGCCTCATTTGCAGCTGCAGCTATTTCAGCTTGAAGAGATGGAAAGCGCTTAAGTTCCTGTTTAGATTATCACAAGTATTAGTATTATTCTGGCCTGTTCTAGCTTGGTAAGAAAAGTAATAACTGCGCCTGTGGTCCAAAATGTAGGACCTACCGGAGGTAATAAAAAACATCCCAAATATTTACCTGAGTTTCAGCTATTGATTTTCTCACAAGTTCTTTCAAGACAAAGTGAACCTGCATCAAAAATATATTAGAGAAAGCGTCAGTCTTTTATTAATGGGAAAGAAACAAAAGTTACAACCAGGAGTCCAGGACTACTTACAGCATCAACTGAAGCTTCAGCAGGGCCTCTAAAGTAATTGAGAGACCCCTCAATCAAGCGCCGATAACCTTGCTCTGGGGCAATTAAGTGAGGCTGATAACCATCAGCCTCTGATACCACTCTCCTCACATTCTGAATAGAAAGATGCCGGTCAAATGGAAGCTTCCGTAAAGCAGCAGGCAGCTGATTGTCGAAGACATTATATATCCTATCTCCTCCTGCTCGCCTAAGATGGTTAAAAGGAGAATATACATTCAATAACCAATGTCCAATGAGAATGATAGGCTGATTTGTCAGTAATAACTAATTGGCTTCTAAACAATCATTTCAGAATGATTAAGTCGATTAACCACCAAGAAGTACATGACGGTATAGCATTATACAGTAGTTTTCTAGAAAAGAACTAGTTCAATGCTAGCCTGCTTATCGGTCTACTAACATGCTCAAATGATTTTACTTATTAGGGGGACAAAAAGTAAGGCTAGAAATGGTTAAATTACAATCTTAAGATATTATCCCGAAAATTCAAACAATATTAAGGAATCAATACATTACACAAGTAGAATTGTAGAGGAAAACAGAAGTTCATATGTTACCCGCCATCTAAATGCTCCTTGAATATCCGATCAAATGCTCGGCAAAGTTCCAGTATGGTGTATAATTGAGCCTAAACCAGAAGTCATACTTCAGTAAAAATTCAAAAGAAAAGACATTTTTAAAAAGGAATCATACACTTTTCAATCATATCAAAAAGAAAACTACTCACCCCAGCATCAAGTGCAATAGGTCTCCCAAGGTGATCCATCTCTGATTCAAGTTCATCAATGCTTTTGTTAATCAAAGATGTTATACTAGGTATCCGTGCCCTGATTACTGACTCCAAGTGCTACAGAAGAAATCATAATTAAAATCATACCCCTTATAAAGAAAAGAAAAGAATATTTTTCACAAAGACCGACCTGTGATAGAAGTTTTGCAAGGTACTCTGAACCCATTTTACTGGCTAAGTGGCCATAGTCAGGACTGGCGGCAAAGTACTCACGTTCCTTGCGTCTAGCAGCAATCATATCAACATTTTTATTAATATCTGCTTGGGATCGATTCACAATACCAACCCAAGGTTGTTGCAAGCGATAAGATCTTCCTTCTAGGACCTTGAAGAAATAAATGCAGCATAGGACTAAGCAACTATATGATGACATAGGCATGCTTCAAACTGAAACATGTACAGGATATCAATCATAAAGAGAGGAAAATATAGAGAGAGATTACATCCAATGCATTTGTTCCTTTATCCATCAGATCCAATTTTGTCAACACCCCAAACGTCCGTTCACCTACCAAAGTACAATAAAGTTTTCAGTGACAGACAATGACTCCAGTAAAGACCAGGCCATATATGAACAAGAAAAGGAAAAATACCTGCAGGATCCACTTCCCTGGAAAGTTTAATAGCATCAGAAGTTGCTATGTCTTGATTGGCTGGAGATATTGCTAGTATAATGCAATTAGGCTGCCAAAAGCATAAAATTATAATGCAAATGTGAGATGTTGCAAACCAAGAGAAATACTAGCAAGCCAATTTATTATTTAAAGATGATCAAACAAGGTAAACTAGTACCCACCAACGAGAGAAACATAAAGGCATATTGTATTATAATTGATAGTATACAATGTTAACCAAAACAGCCAATGCGACCCACAATATAAGAAGTAAAAGCTATCAGAACATCACATCAAAATAAGCTTCTCCCAAAGTCTTCTGAACAAAAGCAAACTCCAAAATAATAACAAAATATTATTATTCAATTACTTAACTGAGTTGCATACATTAATTAGTCATGTTAACTCTAAAACACATTGTTCTTTATCTAATTGCTTGGGAAAATATAATAACAATTGGAATGGGCTGACTGTAGAAGATCATAACATTCAAAGTTCTACAATTTAACTTATACAAATGAGTCAAAGCTAATGCAATTACAGCATAGTTATCAGATAGCTCATTAATGTACACAGCATAGGGATATTGTCCTTTTACCTTCTCAACAAAAGATCTAACCATCATTTCAATCTCTTGAACAACAGTCTCAGGCTGTCCTTCTGAAAATGACAAATGTAATTGCTAAATACAAATACAAGATAACGAATTATTTTCATCCATACAATTAATGTATCATCGGAAAATAAATTCTTAACATACCTACAGCAACTTTGGTCAAACCCGGTAAATCAATCAATGTTAGGTTGACAACTGTTCAAGTAAACAGGAGAAGGACAAGACATTAGAAGTTTGCACCAACAACGTGTGGATATATAAATAACTTAGAACGGCTACTCTTATTTTGAGCCATAAAATATACTTAAAATAACTGTTCATCTAGTAATGTCTTTCATTATGCCCGGAATTAATTTTAATTAATTAATATAAGTGATTTGTCATCAGTTATGAATGAAAGGAACCCATAATACATTAGCTTCTTATGAGCATCAAATGTGATATGATATTATAATGATCAAGAGAAGTTAATTCGGATTTGGGTTATTAGATAATTAGTTGATAGTTGATTAGTTGATTAGTGTCTATAAAAAGAGAATAAGGGGTCATTGTAATATGGGATACGAATTAAAGGACTAAGATTTGAGTTCTCTTCTCTCGTCTCTCCCTCCCTCACTGCCTCTCTTCTCTGTTCTTCTCTCTGCTCTCTCCCTAAGTTCTTCTATTCTCTGTTTCTCTCTCCTGTCCCAATTACAAAGATACAGCAAAATGTCTCATAAGCTTTGAAACTAGAAGGCATTTCTATGTCAGGCAGCTATAATCACGAAAAGTAGGCTGTTGGGAAATTTCTGAAAAACCTAGGGATTGTGTGAGCAGATTAGGAGGATTTCTTTCAGAGCACAGCACAAGGACTTGGCAGAGGAAAGCAGGATAAATAACGTCTCAAGATGGAATGCAATGCAACAATTTTTTACCAATTTTCAAGCGCAGAAAAATTCTAGCAAAATGAAAATGCAGGCTTCGATATGAAGTTCAGCCAACAGTTGCTTTAAGGGCCTTCCATCTTAGACTGGCAAGAGGATATGTCACAAACTGTACAGCGAATTTGTTTAATAATTCTAGCTCAGTTTTATTTTTATTCTGGTATCATCTCTGTAATCAGTTCTCACTCCAATATATATTCATTTTCCTTAGGCCAAAAATTATTTACAAAAAGAACACGCATACATAAAATGGTGATAAGGCTGTCCTTTATAAACTACTACAACATGGAGGCATCACATAACAACTAGCTATCTACAAGAAAATGATAAATGCGTGTTTATACCTAACCATCTAGTAATCTAGCATTAAAGATCTCAGAGAATTGGAGACAGTGAGAATTGAAGCTCACCATTTGGAGAATAGATGCTAAGATGAATTGGAATAGGAGATATTTGTTTGTTCTTTCCAGTGACTCTGTCAGTTTCATCCTGAATTTCCTGGCGAACCAGGGCTGCACCAGATCATAAAATATGCATCAGTATTAGCACCATTTGTATCTTCAGCTACAAGAAAATATGAAAATCAATTGCACAAAATCTGAAAATCATCAACTAATCAATCAACATAAAATATATCGAGAACCACAATATTCAAAAGCTATGAACAACACAACTTTGCTCAAGCTCCATGCAACCTAATCTTTCAATCTTTCTCTACATAGTTCATGAGTACAATAATCTTTGATAAGCTTTGAAGTCAATACTTCTCATGCGCATCGCACAAAAAAATATCTAGTTAAGAGGGAACAAAATGATGCTCCAATAAATAAAGTCGGCAGAGCCAATACATGCACATATATGTCCGACATACAAGCATAAAAATTAGCAACCAACTTAAATGGACATGCAACTTCATCGGAACCAGACTCATTTAAAAACTCAAGAAAATTAAGTGGCATTACGTATGGCAGTACAGTTAGTAGAGTATACAAATATGCGTAGCAAGTACTAACTATAACATTTTCTCACAAAAGAGACGAAATATAATCAAACATACACGCAGGAGTGCGAACAGAATTACAACTCTGTTAAAGAAAACCTAAAAACAGAGAAAGGGGGAAGTGAGGAGAACGCAGGATCAAGAATGCGTACAGAAGTCAGAGAACTTTCTCCTTGGCAAGTGAAGGAATTCGGCATATTCTTGCGATCCTTCCTCCGTCTTATGAAGCTGCAGCACCAGAGGGCGTCTTGTCACAATCCCTGCAATTCACACCAAAACATCGAAAAGAAAGAAACGAATTTCCGTCAAATTGAGATCAGGAAATGAGAACTTAGTAAACCATAGTAAAATTAAGAAATGAAAAGAAAAGAGGGGGGAAACCAAACCTGACCCTCTGGGAAGGAAGTCACGACCAACAATACTCTCCAAAACGGAAGACTTCCCGGAACTCTGTTCGGTGATTCGAAGAAAACATAAACAAATAAAAGAAAAATTAAGAGCCCAGCCAACTAAAAGCAAAATTGGAGGCAAGGGGACAACAACGGAAATGAAAACAACACGACTTCGAAGATTTTGATCATCCCTTTCTCCGACCCAAATTTTTCAGATCATAAGCTCCAACAGCTAAAAAATTGAGCGATGATAGGATAACAGACCTGACCACCGACGACAGCAACGGAAGGAAGAGTTTCCCAGAGAGAAGAAAACGTGTTGTCACCACCACCATAGTCACCCAGGACAGTACAAGCCCTCTGGATACGGTTCACCAACCCAATCAAGCTCTCCATGGTCGTCATCTCGAAGGTTCTAGCTAGCTCAAGCTCTCTCAACGGCTTCAGAAAACCCTATTTCAAAGACCAGTTCAAAGGGGGAAGCAGAAGAAGTACCAGGAGAAGAATTCTGACCTCAAACAAACGCTAATTCTCGAGAAAAAGAGAATATACGACGTCAATCAAAATTACCGAAGAGGAAAAAATTCTGCCGTTATGATGGAATAGTGGAAGGGTGCACCGTTGTTGGGATGGGTATGTGATTTGGCTTTTTGGCTTTGCGTTCTGATTTGTTGTTATGAAGAAAGTTGCCCGGAAATTTCAAATTTTGAACTTCAAAGTGGTGGTCTCAGCTCGCGTCATTTGGGACCACAAGTCCTGATAATATATATCTGGCGGCTCTGATTCTAACTGTAGAATACTGGTCGGCAAGAAGATATGAATTAAACCGCCCGTTAAAGAAGACGCTGTTCCACGCACCATGAGCCAAAGTCCACGTCTAGAGGATTCAACGGCTTCTATTTCCGTTCAGTATCTTTTCTTTGTGAAAAATTCATCAATCGGTCGCTGTATCTTTATCGCTTTCACTTTTAATTTGATCCCTATACTTCATTTCCGCATGCTAGACACAATCTTTGTAATTAAAGCTTTTTTAGAAGGCAATACAGAAAGTTAAACGAGTCAAAGGAGATTTTTGTTTCTCAACTATTTCGTGATGAGCCTAATTAAGTTAAAATACTCACAGGAGTAATTTCATCTGGCGTTTCAAAATTATGTAATACAACATTACTTAGGAAGATTGTAATTAGATCCTAATTAATAGACTTAATAATATCTAAGTTTCTTAAAATTATCAAATTATAGTAAAGTGTTTAGAACCTGGATGCAATTAATTCCAAATGTAAAATATAATTTTGTTTCTCATTGAATTTGGATAAAAGGTTGGGATTTTTAGGGTCCACTTGTATTAGAAAAAGTCGAGCCATTTTCCCTCACTCTGATGTTTCATACTTTTTTTCAAATTTAATAAGGGTTTAAATTATATTTTCATGTTTAAAATTAATTGTACTTAGATCTCTTTAGACTAAATTACAATTTGATGATTGTAAGGAGTTTGGTTGCCATTAAGTATGCTAAATGGGATTTAGATGCAATTTTTTTAAATTAAGTTTCTAATAAATATTTTCTCCATATAAGTATTTATGAAAGAGTATTTGACACCGTAGTTGGGTAAAAAAATGTCCCCCTAAAATTTAATAATGTGAAACAACTAGCACCTCCATTTGTTTTTCTCGATATATTATTTAAGATATCCCAATTTGCAAATCAAGTATTCCATCCACTTTATACTTTTAAAAAAATATCTTAGTCCATAATATAAATTATTTAAAAAATAATTAATAATTTATTAATTAATTTTATCCATATAATTAATACTTAAATATGACTTTCTATATATTATCTCTTATTTAAAACTTAATTTAATATAGGTAAAGTTTGAAAAAAAATTCAATTTTAATAATATTTAATTAGTTAATTACCATTTTTTTTATTTTAATGAATTAATTGAAATTCGTTATATTATGAACGGGAGGTGTAATAACAAGTTATAGGAGTATGCTTACCTGACTTGCTATCTGTGCACTCATTGATCGAAACGAAAATTTCTCACAATTGAGAGGAAGAAATGAATCATCATTAGCATGCCAACAAAAAATTTGTCGCTAAAAAAAAAGTGAAAATTCTGTTATTCCACATTTATTGTCAACGAACGAATTGTCGCAAGTTATGGAGAAATTACATTTAGATCTTGATAAGAGAAAAAAATATCCCTTAAAATCTTAAAATTGTCAAAAAATCATGTGAAACTTTTTTATAATAAATTCTAATTCTACTGACAAGTTTACGGGCATATCATTAATAAGTTCTGAGGCACGTCATTGATAAGTCTAGGGGCATCAATTGACAAGTTCAGTAGTGTCCATTGGCAAGACCACAAGCGTTCATTAACATGTCCATGATTGGAATTTACTGCTAAAAAAATCCCACAAGACTTTTTAATAATTTTGAAAATTAAAGAACCATTTTTTCCTCTTATCCGGAATCTGAATATAATTTTCCCTAAGTTATACTCCCTCCATGCTTTTTAAAGCAATTTTATCTTTTTTGATGTTAATCTTTTTTATAAATAATTTTCTCTTTGCATCTCAAAATTTAAACTACTTTTTTTTTCTTTTCTATCTTTATTAAATACATATATTTATATTAATTATCCATCAATCATCACTAATTATCTTTCATTTACTAATTTATTACATATTATCTCTCATATTTTATATTCACACCCTCTTATGTTTGGTACACATTCTCTCTCCTATGCTCTTTTTATAAATAATGGCATATTTGGAAGAAACATGACATTTTTTATATATTTATTATTTTTAACTAATCTTAACCGTCAGCTCGTTTTACGTAATAAAGATAAAAGTTGCTTATAAAAAGGATCAGAGTGAATCTATATCTATTGTGATTAGTTATAGGACTAACTAACCTAACAAATATTTCTATACCACCGTGGGCCTTATTATAAATCCACTTTTAGAAGAAATTTTTAGTCCTCAATATAAGTCTACTTATATGTTATAAATGAATGTGTTTTTTCATTTTACCCTTATTTAACTTTTATTGGAAAAAGAAAAAAAGGAGAGAGATGTGAGAATGATTTGTAAATATAGAGAGGAAAAAAATTAATAAAGATAAACATGGAAAACTGTAAGAATATTTAATGACTTAATAATTATTGGTATATGAAAATCAGTTAAAAATAGACTTAAAATAAGGATGAGAGTGGTAACTAGTGTTTATAGCCATTTATAACATGTAATAGCATTGTTTGTTGATCATTAGTACAAACTAAAACTTTTTTATGATGATTACATAGTTGACAAACCATGTGATATACCCTAGGCCTTGTGTTGATATGAGGTATTGGGATTGTGACTGATATTAGAATTGGGACTTGGACTGAAGGTTTAAAATTACGTTTGGTATACAGTAATATTTAGATGGAATACTTGAATTAATTTTATTTTATAATCCTCCATAAATTATGAAAATGATAAAATATCCTTATTATTAAAAAAATAACAAAAAAAAATCTTGGGATTTAGGTTAAAATTGATGGAGGGAATTTATGTTCAAAAAACATTATAAAAAGGGATATTTTTATCTCTGATATTTGCAATCCCGTGATTGAAAACGCAATACCAGGGGATGTGACTTTACAACAATCTCACTTTCGTGGTACTCTCAATCCCTGGTTATCCATAGCCCCTCATACCAAACGATATATTCTAACTTAATCACTAGTCAAATCTCAATCCCTACCCCCAATGCTTCGTACCAAACGAGGCCTAATGATCTGTTTGGTTTGGGAGAGGAAAGGAATTTTGCTCCCCTCCCTATGTTTAGGTTGGTAAAATATTTAGGAGGGGAGAGAATTTTTTTTTTGAAATTCTCTCTCCCTTCCCCTCATAATTCTCTCCTCTAAAATTGGGAAGATTTGGATGAAATGAGTAATATTTTTCACATATTCTGACCATTTATCTATATACATTTTGAAGAAAATTTTAAAAAAGTACCATTTAAACTTCAAAATTTTAAATAAGTGATTTAACAATAAAATGATTTGTTAATTGTATTACTATTCTTATTAATCTCATTAACAACTTTATCAACAGGATTTTGAAGTTTAAAAGATATTTTTTTAAAACTTTTCCCATATTTTATTATTCCTAAATTATCATTTGGCTTTCTCCTCCTCTCCCGCCTTTGACCATTTCCCATCTCCCCCACCTACCCCCGCGGCACCATCGTCCCTTCTTCCCTTTCACTTCGACAACCTCCATCTTATTCCTCCTTTCGCTCTCTTCCTCTCCCACATGGCTACTCGTTTGAAGGTTGGCACTTGTAGACTCATGTTGCTGATGCTTGTCTTCTCCCTATGCTCTGCAACAGCGTCTTGAAGGTTGGAGCCTATGAAAGTTCTTTTTTTATTTTTTTAGTATACTATGAGAGATGAGATTGGTATTTAAATCAATATATATATATATATATAGAAAGAGGAGATTCAGGTGGCAAAAAAATATAGGACCCCGATTCATATGATTCTTCATATATATTTTATTAAATTTATAATTACATTTATTAAACATTTTTTAGTTTAAAATAGATATTAAATAAAATAAGGATAAAACTGTCCATATAAAATATTTTTCTTTACTTCCCTTCTTAAATCAAACAAGGCAATATTAAAATCATTTATCTTCCCTTCCTTTTAATCAATCCAAATAAAAAAATATTAAAATCTATCATCTCTCCTCCCATCCTCTCCCCTTCATCAAACCAAATAGACCCTAAGTACCATATGTTTCCAATAGAAAAAAAAAATGAGGGTGCAAATTGTTCCATATTATTCAACTTTAAAGTGTCAAATTACTTCTTCACAAATAATTTTTCTCTTTATTCAAAGGAACAAATATTGATGGCTTAAGGTTACTGGGAAATCAAACTTTCAGTCCCTTACAGGAAAGCTTTATATATCACTAGTCTATAAAATTATTATATTATTTAGAAACACTTTAGGAGTAAAATGCTCTTTAACCTATAATACATTTGAAATTAATTGTCAACGTCATTATCCATTTGTGAAAGGATAATATTGCAACAATTTTAACATTCAAGAACCCATATTGTTCCAATGAATAGTTTAGGATAACCTGTGCTAGTCTCTCATTAAATAGTTTAAGTATAAAAATACCGTTTAACATAAACTAATTTTTTTTATAAATTACCTTCATAATGCTGCACAAGTGGCATCAATGATGTTAAATAATAAATGCTAATTAATCTGGCAAAATTTTTCTTACGTAGTTGGCAAATGAGTCACTCTTACAACAATCATTTAATTTTGTTCAACTTATGAAGAATCTTATGTTATGGTACAATATATGGGGTCAGGTAAAGAAGGGTGAAAAATAATGTCACATATTGTTTTAAAATTAAAGGAAAGAGCATGTTATTTTATTAAGGATATCCTGATGACTTCACATATAAATATCTCAAAATGCTTTTCCCATTGTATTGCTTCAAAACATGGAAATTAATTTAATTAATTTTCGATTTCTTGCATACGTTGGGTTCCTTATTAGCCAAGTCAAAGGAAGGGAGACTTATACCAATTATTAATAGTCTCCTCCTTCCGGCTTCCGGGCCACAATATAGTAGTATTATATTGAAATTCTTTTTCTCCATAATATAAATTATTTAAAAAATAATTAATACTTATTTAGCATTTTTACCAATGTAACTAATGTTTAAACATTACTCATTATATTTTTTTTCTCTCCTTTAAAACATCAATAATAATGGTAAAAGTGAAATCTTATTTTTAATTTAAGACATTTAATATGTCAACCATTTTTTCTTAATTTTGATGAGGTGATTAAAACTTAAAAGTGACTTATATTTTAAAATAGAATAATTATATTATGAACGTATCATCCTCTAAAGTTCCCCTCTCTATAAATTGGTGTAAATTTGAGTTAATTTAAGCCATTGATTAAATCAAGGGTGACCATGCTGCCACGTCATGTGATTAAGCACTTTTTGTCTTCCTCTTATGAGCCACAATTTCTAGCTCCACCCTCTTTTCTTAAGGTCATACATATATATATATATATATATATATATATATGTTGAAATTGATTTTGATAGAGATGGATATGAGTTTTAAAAGTATATTTCATACATAATGAAAATAAGACATGATTTTTTAATTTAAATATGTATTGTTTTCCCTTCAAAAATTTTCCAAATTGTAGAGCCAAAATGACCCATCATTGCTACCCTTGAAGCACCAGAATCTTCTGCCATGGAAGCTCTTTAAGCTCCAGCCTCTAGCCGACAAAGTCCTTCGCCCTCTACAATGCAATGAAGGTTCATAAGCCATCGACAAGAGCAAAAATTGAAGTTCAGCAGAGCACTATTCAAACACTTTTGATTATAACATGAAGAAATCAGAACTAACCCATATATATGGCTTTGTTCCTATTCATAATAACAAGCACCGAGAAATCAAAACCATGAAATAATAAAAGTGTTGAACAATAAAACTATTGTTCTCTTGCTATTTCAGACTAACAATGACACCCATATGGATTCACCATTTTCGTTGGGTCTCGATTTTTTTTAGATCTAAAGTTTGCTATTTCAAAGCAAAAATATGGGGAAGAATATGAGTTTGAGGCTGTCGAATCCGGATTTGTGGCCATCATGATAGGGAGATGATAGAGAATTCAAAGATCTCTACCGTCGAAAATCATTGCCTTCATGCAATCGGACAGGAGGAGGTTTTCCCATGTGATGAGGCTTGAAGTCAAAGTCATTGGTTCTTCAAGACCGTCAGATCTCTACGTACTTTTCGTTGGAGCTATGGAGAAGGCGAAGTAGGGGGAAGCTTACCAGCAGTGGGTGAGTGGCTTGTCTGCCGGCGCTGCTATCATTATCAGTGGTGGGATGAGATGAGACCTGTGAACTTGAAGGAAAAAAAGAATTTTGCTACATGGGAGACATTTTTATTTTTTTGGGTGAAAGCCAATGGAATTGAGAAAATTGGCTTCCACGTGGAAATAAATTCTAAAACTCTTTCAGTTATACCAAACACACTTGTGGCATAGAATTGAATTTTATTTCCATTTTCAACAGCCGAATTCCAATATACCAAACACGATCTAAGCTATTACGAGAGCTCAATGAGAATTATCTTATCTTTTAATGATGTTTTTATTTTTATTTTTGTCCTTTATTAAATTTTAAATTGGGTCATCAAATTTAAAAAAAATCATAAATTAGATTAAATGTCCTAAAATTAGATTTCAAAATTTGATAATTTTACTTTACTATCGCTCACTTAATTCTCACTCATTATCACTACCTATCTCACCTCCCTCTACTGTTAATGAAGTTCCTCTACTGCTTTGTGATGAATGACAAAAATGAATTGTAGTAACCATCCGCATTCAATAATCCCACTTCCCAAAGAACAGAGAAAAATCTCAACTAATCAGATTCTTCATAATTCTAATGGATCTTTAACTAAAATAAAAACAGAAGGGAAAAAAAAATCTTATAGGATTATCATGGATGTCTAGTTTGTCTAGCTGAGCCCAGGTTGCGACTTGAAGAAGCTCCTCAAGTGTCCCATAGCCACCTTCAACAGGTACACAAATTCAGATTCTTTCTCATATAAACTACACTCTAATCTTGTTGATAAAAAAGACTATGAGTCGACAAAATCTGAATTAATTATTTGTGTTATTAGCATTTATGTGTATCTTTCGTTCCTTTTGTAATTGTTTGTCGAACTAAGCAAGCCATGAAACAAAAGTAATCACAGACCAATCAACGGAAATAGGGCGCTACGATCCAAGTAAAAGAACAAGACTGATGATTAGGCATTTTGGTGCAATAAATTAAAAGATTTCTTTATTTCCATCATTAATTTAATGGTTGTAATTTGTTATCAGGGGAGAGAGAGGTAGGGTAGGGATAAGGGGTGAGAATCAAAGAAGGGCAGTAAAATAAATTAAAATATCAAATTCTTACATTTTATTTTAGGACATTTGACCTGATTTTAGGATTTGTTAAAAGGTTAAAGGTCAAAAATACCCATAAATTTTTTTCAAAAGTACATCCATCACCATAAACTTTTTTTGGGTGCAAAAGTAATTATGAACTTTTAAAAAGAGGGAAAAAGTGACATTTCTGTTAAAACTAACAGCCATTAACTCCAGTACAAAGTACCAAAATACCCCTATCTAAAACAAAGGTTAAGGGATAAAAATACCCATAATTTTTTTTCAAAAATATATCCACCACCATAAACATTTTTTGGGTGCAAAAGTAACCATGGACTTTCAAAAATGGGCAAAAGTGACACTTCCATTAAAATTAACTAACAACTATTTACTCCAATGCAAAAGTACCAAAATAACCCTCTCTCAAAAAAAGTTTCCCTCTCCGTTCTTGCCACCATCATCGTAGGTTGTAAGTTCACTCCCTCAGTCAAGCATCACTGTCATAGTAGTCGACGTTTCTTGGCAGAGAGAAGAGATCAAGATTTTGGAACAAGGAGGAAGAGGAAGAAATCGAAGCTTTACCATCAACTACCATAGTCAGTGTTCACTGACTTTACCATCGTCGCCATCGACCTTTCTCTCACTTCCTTTGTCGAGCACCATCGTCATCGTTTTCCTCACCACCATTATTGTTTTCATCCTTTAGTCACACAAAGATTCTCGTCTTGGGGTTTTTGTTTGGCAGCCAACACAGCAAATGCTAGAGCTCCAGTGACGTCTATCTTAAGAAACGTCAAACCCAATGGGTTGTTGCACACCGTCTGCCTCCCTATGATGTGCCTCTCAATGGGTATTTTGACACTTTTGCACTGGAGTAAACGGCTGTTAGCTAGTTTTAACGAAAGTTGTACTTTTGTCCCCTTTTTGACAATGTATAGTTACTTTTGCACCTAAAAAAAGTTTATAGTGGTGAACGCACTTTTGAAAAAAGTTTATGGGTATTTTTGCCTCTTAACCTTTTTTTCAAATAGGGATATTTTTTGTATTTTGCACTAGAGTTAACATTTGTTAGTTAGTTTTAATGGAAGTGTCATTTTTACCCTCTTTTTGAAAGTTTATGGTTACTTTTACACTCAAAAAAGGTTTATGGTGGTGGATGTACTTTTGAGAAAAGTTTATGAGTATTTTTGCCCTTTAATTCTTTGTTAAATTTAATGATCCAATTTAAAATTAAAATAATTCAACTGTCTTTTAAATGGACTTTCTCTTGCATTAATTAAAAAGTTGGTAATACTTATATTTACTCTATTTCTCTTTCTTACTTGCCCCTAATAAGTAAGGATATGCTTGGAAAAAAAAGTTTAGTTCAAATATACTTATATTATTTTTAACTAATTTTAATCATTTTCTTAAACTGTGTAATTTAATTATCAAGCTTTTATAAATAGGACCGATAGAAGTACGCTCATGGAAAATTTATTATGTGGCAAGATCATGGAAATTTATTTTATCAATGGTTCATATTAGTTTAAATTCACAAAAATTCAGAGAAAAAAGTTCAAATGATTTAGTTCCTTTATTTATATATTATAAAAATTTTAGGTGGAACTAATGATCTAGCGTTATAAGATCCTAGATCCTTTTAATCTTGAATTCCAATCCATGAAGAGATACTCATGGGAGGAGTTTTATAAGTTGCTTTGGAAAAAAAAATGTTGGGGAAAATCATGGGGATTATTTATTAAATTGCATGTTTCTTAATCTTGAGATTCCGATTTCGAATCTCTTAACTAAGAAAGTATTATTACTTAAAAATATAAATGTTTGTTAAAGTCAAAACTCTGATAAAACCATCCCGCGTTTTCTGTGTCAGTTTGAATCATCTTCTCTTTCCTGCCCAAATATTTCCTTGAAAATCTCCAAACATGGAAAATAGCTTGGGAGAGAGAGGTCCATATTCATCGATCTCTCCCATCACCATATCTTTTTTCTTTTTCTTTTTCAATGGGAGATAATAGAAAAGACGATGTTAGAATCTACATAATCTTCGTCTTCTTCTTCATTTGCAGCATCACCGGAGGAATCCTCCTCTGCCTCTACATTTTCCTCCCATCTGCCAACTCCGGCAGTGAATCATGGTTCGCCATTCTTGGCCTCGTCCTTGTTGCAATCCCATGGATCGTTTGGTTTGTCATTTACTTCTATCGATGCTTCGAACCCACCACCCTGTTTGATGCCGGCGGTCAATTCCGTGAAAGGATTATTCATGACAACAACAATAATCAGCCATCCTCCGATACGCCGAAATCTACAGCGGCACCATGTGAGGCTGTTACTCGACCTTCCGTTAGTAGCTACGAGTATGTCACTCCTCATTCCCAAAATATTAGCGGTGGCGGCGGGGAGCGCCATGTTCATTTTGGAGCTGTCATGGTGATGGAGAATGGATCGTCTCATGGTAGTAACAGCAGCCATGGCCAGATACATCATCACACGGCTGCCGGTGAAGAGTTTTCCGACGAGTTAGAATGTAAGGAGCTTGAAGATGTAATGTCAGAGAGCGAAAGACCTTTAACCTCAGTAACTCGATCATGACGTGACACCTTTGTGTTTTCTAATACGGAGGTAAAAGGGTATATGCACACGCACGCATGAGACTATTAGATTATAGAGAACGAGAAATTAAGGTACAAGGGTGAAGTTCATATGTGTTATGATCTGGGTTGGGTTAGGCACTTTCTGCATATTTTAGCAGTAAACAAGGATGATAGTTTTGAAAAAATAATGAAACTTAAACAGTATTGACTGGTATAGGCTTGTTATTTCTCATGTCCATTATCTTAATTTCTTGGTATGAAGAGGAAAAAAAGGTGTGATCGATAACTGATTTACATTAATACCAAATGTAAGAAAACAAGCCAGAGATGATAAAAGTTCATATCCTTATTCTGTGTGTTTTTATCAATTTATTTCTGATTTGGCAAGAAAATATGCCTATGCATTGCAAGAAAACTATACTTTTAAGGTAAATAAGTTATCCCTCCCATGGTGTCTCTTGCTATTATGTATTTTTTTTTTTGTGATTTGAGTTGTTGTAATTTATAAAAAAAAAAAATTAGAGAGAACAATATTCAAATGTAATCATTTGGTGGGAACAAGTGTCCTTTCCTGCAGCATTTTCTTGGTCCACGAAGGTGAAGATGAGTGTTGCATTAGTTATTCATGACTTGTTATTAAATAATGACCTATAAAGAAAATGAGATATATCTTTGGGGCCCACTCGCCTGAACCAAAGAGTAATGAAATTGAAGGCTCCTTGAAAGATCAATACATATGTTAATAGAACTATAGAAGCTTGCTCATTTCCCTTGAAGATGGCTTGATATCCTGCAGTGGAGTTGTAGCTAGGTGCATAATTATCATTCGGATTGATGTTAATCACCTTATAGTCAAGTAACATGAAAATATGAAATCTTCTCAGCATGTGAGAAATCACGATTTTGAGCCCAGTCATATAACATCAAGTTATTAGTTCATAGTGCATCACATGTAAAGTTAGTTTTCAAAATGCCATTTGCATTTTCTCCCTTTGGCGCAAAGGATGAGTCATCTTCTAGAAGGATTATTTGGTCTATATGTAAAAGTTATTTAAAGATTAATTAGTTCTTATTTTCTAATTTTTTCTATGTATTTTTTTTACCAATTTTATCATATAATTAATGTTTAAATGTGATTTTTCTAAGATAAAGCATAATGCTAGTTAATCTTTTAAATTTACATGAGTTTTATTTTAATTCTAATTTTATAATGCGCATTTATAGTTCTTAAAACATAACACGTTAATATTACTAATAAAAAATATTGACTAAATAAAATAAAATGATAACTGTGAAATACTGATGAAGTAAATTTTTAAATGAAATCACTTGCCTCCTAATCCCCATCTCTTTTGCCCGGCTCAACGACTATTGTGTACTTTATAGGGGTGGATATAGGCCACGGAGCCTTCGACCTGACATGTTAAAAGTTAGAAACAGACCCATACTTTTTAGGAAGCCTAACAGGCCAGACTTAAGTGCTTCTGTTAGGCCTATCAGGCAGTCTGATGGCTCGTTTGGTTTGGTTGAGGTTATCTGTATCAGGTTTATTATATAAGTTTGATTTACGTAAATTAAGATAAATTTATTTCACATATTTACTTCATAGACTATAAAAGCACCTCGTAGACCGTAAAAGTTACCTCATAAACCATAAAAGCTATTTCATATTTCGTGAATCATGATTTATAAGTATTTATAAAACTTTCATAAGCTAATCTAAACGAGTAATGAGTTTATTAAGCATTTATGATATTAAAAAAAATTAAAATGACCAAAACCTCCCCCTTATTTAGATCAAAAAACCCTGCCCATTTCACTTAGGCATCTACTCTCTCTCGCCGTTTCTAAGCTTTGGTCTCTCGATGGCTTCAATCTCTCGTCTCCCCTCTCCCTCTCTCCGGCCGGTGGCTGGCCACCCTCTTAGTCTCTCCCTCTCTACTCTATCAGTTCCCTCTAGTCTCTCGCTCTCATGTCTCAGGGGACTCCGATGAAGAAGTGGAGGCAACCAAACAAGGTGACCCCCGGTGCCGTCGGTGTGTTAGATCGTAACCGACTTCTGATTCAGTAGGTGAACAAGAACCACCAGTCTAGGATTCTCCACAATACGGTGAAGCACATGCTCTTGAAATAAATTATACTTCTACTTATTTCTTGAAGAATTTTGATGCTAATATTAGGTTTTATTTTTTTTATTAATTAGAACAATAAAAGCAAAAGTGTCTGATCTCAATAACATGCCTATATCTCAATAACATGCCTACTGATCTAATGTTGCCTAGTTAAATCATCTTCTACGGCGTCCTTGGATTGTCGAGGCGGCGAAATATTTTTTTAATATTTTATATTATATTTTGCCCCCTTTATCTCTTATCCTAGCCACTGATGCCAAAAGCTCAAGTTTGCCTCATAATAATATGGATTCTGCAAGCGACTCAGAAGGGGATGCTGGCTGATTTTATGTGGCTTTAATTTCCTGATTTTCTGTTGATTCGATTTTTAGATTTTTGGTGTTTGCTATTTTGGCTTTGTTTCCTTGTCATTGATTATGATTTAATGACGCTCTCCTTCATAATGGTAAGGAAATGCTTCGGCTTGAAAAAAAATAAAACCGATCTAATTCCTCAATGAGCCTTCTCACTTCTCAATTGGGCACTGTTGTAACTGAGTTACTTTTCTACATTTTTTTTTAAAAAAAAGAGTAAAAGCAAATGATACAGGTTTGTTAAGCTTTCAGCCTAGGTCAAGCCGACATGCCTGACTCCGGCTAGAAAAGAAACTTTAAACAAGTCACGCATGTTTATAAAATAGGCCTCCCTTATCCTATTTTCTATTCCCACTTAAAACTCATCCCCTTTGCTCTCTATTAATAAATATGTTATTAAATCTGAATCAGACTGGTTAATTTGATCTAAAAACCGGTCCAATTTAGGATAGTGACTGGGTAATTTTTTTAAATCATTTTTTTTAATTTTTTTATAATTTAATATTAATAAACCTGAAATCTTCATATTTTCATCGGATTCATTCTGGGTTAGTCTCAATTTAATTTCGGTCTATCTCACTGACCTTTGATTCAATCGCCCCGCTGATTTAATGACCGATTCCAATTTACCAAGTTGATAAGTTGATAAATAATGATGAATTGTGGTACTCGATGCCATTCTAAAGCTTCTATGTACAGGGAGGGCACAATATCCTATACATAGACCGAGGTAAGATGATGATGATCACATCGTCTCATTAGAATCCAGAATGAAAATGGAGAGATTTTCCTTACCCCGTGTCGGACATACCTCTCATGCCGCAGATATATTTTTAACACCACACACTAAAAATAAATCCCTTTCATTTTCCATGAGAATAGTAAATGCGGGGTTCTCAAACCTCCATTTCTCCCCACCCTATTTAGTTCCACTAGTGTACATATAATACTTATTTAAAATAATGATTGTAATCTTTAAAAAAATAGTTTTTTAATCGTAATTTACGATATATGAAGTAAATATGTGAGAGAAATTTTGTCTCAACTTACATAAATAACTACTTTTAAGAATTTCCAAAACTATCCCAAACAAGTATATAATTTTTGAAAAAAATATTATGAGGTAAAAAATAATGTAATCATGAAAAAGTCTCAAAGTGAGGATGTGCATTGATAAGTTGGTAAGGTTATTGTTATATGACCATATGTTAAAATCTAGAGAACAGCCTCTGTGATTATAAAGGCAAGCTTATTTATATCTATCTCTGTCAAAACCTACTTAATGAAAAGCCTTGTATATTAGGGCTCCTTTTTTAAAAGTTCTCAAAAAATAAACAATCTGTCATGACAAATTTTAGTGCAGGTATTGATAATCAATCCATATTGTTTATTTCTTATTGAGACTTTTTGGTTAGTACTATGTGATTTCCCCTATAATTTTCTCTTTCAATGAATATCCTTCCTTCAAAATACATACTAACTCCAACGACAAACCTTTCCCCGTTAAATGGATCAGCTATACAATCAAATTTTCAGATAGCATATTAGTCGAAAGGTCTTTCACTATTTAATAATTTCTTGAGTGAGCTCATCTATTTTTCTTTACTCCTTTTTAAATAACTCTATCCTTCTTGATTCACCATCTTTATTTTCACATCTAATAACTTTTTTTTTTGAATGTGTAGGAGTCGCCATAAACGATTTTATATAATCTTTTTTCAATAAATGTCACTGAAATACTTTTGCATATGTATTCATTACTAACTCCATCACTCCAAAATTTGTTTTCAATATTTAAACTTTGTTTTGGAATAATGGCACGAGCTAAAAAAAATGAAAAAAAAGGACTTGGAGCTCAGATGCCCAATTAATAATTTGTAAAAACAGTTAGTTTTATAGTACAGCTCTAAGTAATTTTCCCCTCCCTCCTTTTATGCTCTTTATGAATTTAGTAATACAAATATACAATGATGAAATTGGCCCCAAAAAAATAAAAAAAAATGATCATCAGTTAATGATGAGGGGCAATAATAGCTAGGGGGATCATTACGTGGATAATTGCCACATGACGTCCCGTGATTGGTTCCAAATAGTGGTCTATTCTCTAGTGCGTGCGTTGACCGGCAGTGAGCTGGGTTTTTGTTATTTCAATGAAAATTATATTTAGATCCTGAATAAAAGAAAATAAGATAAAATAGTCTCTTAAAACTCAAAATTATATTTAAGTCTCATATAATTTTTTTGTAATAAATTCTAATTCCACTGACAAGTTCATAGGTGTTCACTAACAAGTACAGGGGTATCTACTAACAAGTCTATGGGCGCTTACACTAACAAGTTCATGAGTATTTAAAAATTGAAATTTATTATAAAAAAGTTTTACTAGACTTCACTGTAATTTTGAGATTTAAAGCATCATTTTATTATATTTTCTCTTACTCGATATCTAAATGCAATTTTTCCTTTTAGATTTTCTTTAATAAATTAATTAGCTTACCTATAATATACATAAGAAAAATTCAGGAAAAGTCTAGCCTTAAAAATTTTATTGAAAAGAATGACCTAAAAATATTTATATGCACAAAAAATAACATTACTCTGAGAAATTTGTACACATAGGACAATGTTGCTGTGGCTTAGTTTGTTCTAAAACTATTGCAAAAAAACAATTTTTAGACTGGTTAAAAAAATATTTTAGACCGGTTCTAGAAACGGTCTTGATACAGCCGGTATAAAAAATCTGTGAATTTTTAACCGGTCTAAAAGTCATAACTTTTAAGACCATAAACTACAAAAGACGACCTTTAAGACCGGTTTTGTTGATAACCGGTCTTAAAAATACATTATTTTTAAGACCAGTTGTCAACAAAACCGGTCTTAAAATAACCTTTAAGACTGGTTTTGTTGACAACCGATCTTAAAGGTTATTTCAAGACTAGTTTTGTTGACAACCAGTCTTAAAAGTATGATTTTTTTAATTATTTTTTGTTTCAACCTTGCCCAGGCCAGTAAGCCATTTTAACGACAATCCCCTTTCCACACAATCAACAACACATATATATTAAAAATCAGAAGCAATGACAGTAGCATTACTACACCCAATTTCATAGAAGCAACATTATCAATAAAAATCATTCAAAATCAATATATTCAATTCCAATGACAACTGATAACGCATTATCAACTCATTCAATTTTCAGCAACAATATCAATAATTTATCATCATCAGGCATTTTGAAACACAATGAAGCACAATTTAACAATGATAGAAGGAAAAGCTCAACATTGTGCACTTTCAATCCCAAAACTTCTAAGGAAAAGAGGGAGAAGAAAAATTTCTCATTATGTGCAAAAAATTCCTAAGCTTTTATAGAAAAGTGGAAGAAAATATATAATAGTGATCCTATGACTGTATCAGCAACCGCAACTAGTATCACCAGTATCCCAGAAATTGTCCTAAGCAGAGATATAAGCCAAGTTAGATATGAAAACCATAAGTATTATTAGAACAATATTGGATTAAAAAACTTATTAATCTTGTAAAAACTCCTAGATGAATTCAGCACAACAGTTACGGATGAAATCAATATCTTCTTCAGGAAAGGGATCAGCAAGATCAAACATCTGTATGTATAACACAAGCCAAACAAAACATTAAATTACTAACTTAAAAACAATAAAGTAATAAATTTTTTTTGAAATATACATTTATTACCTCTTCGGTAAAATCAGTCGTGCTTAGGCTAATAATATTATAAATTTGCCTCAAAATATAAAGACCACATAAGTTGGACCTCGGTGGTTGCCTACGGCTCTGAAAAAGAACATGACATCATCAAAGCATAGCTAATGGAACACATCTTAAAGAAAATAAATATGTATTAACTTTTGGCGTGATCCATGTAGGGTCTTGTAAGTCACGAACATGCTTACTACACTTAGTGTGTAGGAATATCCGCATAACCCTATCATCAAAATCATAAAGATTACTTATCTTGCACACAAATTTTGCACATAAAAGGTAATAAAGCAAGAAAACTTATGAGTTCACGGTCTTCTTCAAGTCACTTCCTGGTTTCAAGTGGAGGGAGCATAGAAGGATGATTGTGTAACTAGTCTTACACAGAAGAACCAATTGCTAATGATCCCTTTAAAAAAAAGAGATGAATGTTAAGCAAATATAAAGCATTATATGTGTTTTTCAATATAAATTTGTTTTTTACCCATGCACATAAGGAACTAAGAAACAATCAATTTATGTTTCACTAAGCCTCTCTGATAAGTATCTATATCTGATGGCAGAAGTGGTCCCTTTCTCTTGGGCTTGATAAGGGCACATGAATCCAAATTTATTGCTCTGCCCAGAGGAGACCAATCTACGATTCATGTACCTACAATAATGCAAGCACACAAATCAAAGTTAAATAGCATAATTTTTAAAATATTTACTCCCAATTGAAGAAGATACTTACATTAAAAATAGTTGGACAATCCCAACCGTAAGATATTGTCTAGGAGCGACCAGGAACATTAAATCTTCCCTATCAATATAACATGTCGCCCCTGACTTCCCAACAGCTGAATCCGTAGGCCAACTTCTTGGTAGGAAGGATGTATCGTATGCCATCAGAATCACTTGCTACATGACATTCAATAGAGGCTATGAAACTTCATGAGGCAAGGGAGATGGACTTGGGGCTCTGATCGGGGATCCCGCAACTCGAATAGAAATAAGGTTCTTCGGCCATGATATAAAAGTACCCAGGACATCGCTCATAATCTTGAACTCCTCAGAAGGGATAGGGACATGTGCGTCTGTGATGATAACTTCTTCAACTGAAACCCTGACTTGATCATCTGTCATTTGCTGGTGGTGAACAGTTGATCTCAGGTTGTGCACACTCCCCCGTGAAACTAACCATCTCAGAGGATCCTCAACAAAAATGCCATAAGGCTCAATAATTTCTTTTCCAGGACCCTCTGATAACTGCCCAATATTGCAACAACTCCCTTTAGTGCTATGCTTTTTAGGATCGAGCGAATGTTCCTGGGGAGTACTGGTATCTTGTCTAGTGTTGACCATGGCATACACTTTCTCCTTTATTTTACTTAACCGGGCATCCAATAGTGCATCAAATGATGCTTCTGTCTCGTCCCTTGCTTCTACCCTCGCAGTGGCCAACATACGTTCCAATTCGTCTCTTGTCACCACATTTGAGGAATAGCGTGAGTGGGATTAAAGTAATCCTTTATGCCCACCCCTCCTCCAACTGCCCTGACATGGCCTAGATGCTCACGTTTTTCAGTAGCAACTGTAAGGATATCATCCCTCCCCTCCTCTTTAAAGGATCCCTCGACTTGCATTTTTTGAAGTTCCTCCTGTGAGATATTTAAAGAAGACATATGAGTAATGAAACATGTTTACTAAATAGTTAATAACAACAACGATACTTACAATTTTTTCACCGACCATACGAGACTGTTCACTCGTATATGACCCACTACTCTTTTGGTGAGTATGCAACCATAATTCTTCGCGTCGTAGTGGAGATGGTGGAGAAAGAAGAACAGAAGGATCGGATTGAGATGCTTCCTCCAATCTCTTCCGTTTGGCCGCCAACAAGTCCTTTTCAACCTTTGCTTATCCCCTACGAGACATTGTATAGAGGCAATCATTCTTTTTACCACTCTCTTGTACTTTTTACCTTCTTGCCTGCAAATAAGAAATTGGGACAAAAAAAAGGTTACAATCAGTATAGACGATTGATAAGAAAATAAAATACCAAATAAGTCAACTCATTAAAGCCTCTGAAGTAGTCTGAAGCCTCAAAAACTCTTGCCAAGTGGCTTCATTGATATATGAATACTTGCTAGACGGAGTAGGATGAGGCTTACTAGCTTCCACCTCGATATGCATGTAATTGTTGGCAAGATTCGTCTTGAACTTCCTTCAGCACTCACAACAATACGTCATAGTCTTGTTGTACAAGACTTCACTCTGAGGGACGTCGTAGGTGAGTTGTTATGCATGCGTTAAAACAGTTAGTGACAAATTTGTAATAAATTTGATAATTATAACATGCAGAAGAGAACTTTATACCTGAATAGTATCCCAACCTGCTTTACTTTTTTGTCGACATTTCTCCACTCCTCAAATCAAGATAATAGGAGGCTGACGAAACTCCTATATATTCTTGCATTAGGCCCGATTGGTTTCCAATATTGATCAAACTCAATAGGTATCTTTTCGCCAGTACTTCGACTGAGGGTAATGTGTAAACACCCTTCCATATACTTACCTTATCGGCTCTTAGTTCCATTATATCAGAGTGAGCGAGCGAATATATCAATAAACTAAAAGCCGTTCTCATTAATTACACAAGAGTGGTTCTCTACTTATACAATATTCATACATACACATACATCCATATATATACACATATATACACGAAATACAAAAAGTAATGTCCCGTACTACGGTCTCCTCTTCACTTCACATCTCCATATGTCCTCCGTGCATACTTTTATGCATCCGTCACCTATCTGAAATAGTTGTTTGGGAGGAGTGAGATTTGAGAGAATCTTAGTAGTGAACAATACTGCTATGCATGAAAGATATATATGAATGCATGACATGCTTGCCTACACTATTTCATGCCAACATAAAGACATACTGCGTGCTCAATGTTATGAGATACATATGGCCATTGCATAAATATAACAGAGCTTCAATCAATCAACATGTTCAACACAAACAGGCATAACAGTCACATAATCAATGCAAGACATATATATCATGCACATGTAGGAAAGGTAAGTTCACTACCTGTCAGACTTCACGTCCGTCCTCAATCCTTCGTCTTTGCTCCGGTTCGGGCACGACCATCCATCGAGTCCTAAAATTCCATCCAAATACATTTAATGAGTCATTATTCATCCATATAACATTCTAGACTCGTATTAGTTGATAACTTAGCCCAATTATGCTAAATTACCAAAATGCCCTCGGAAGCCCGGCCCGACTATACTTTTGCAAAAATTACAACATGAGCCAATCCTACACAATTTCATGTGTAGAATCCATTTATGACTTCAGATTAGTCAAATTCAGGCCTGAATGATGAAAATACCCCTTGATAGCCCTTACTTAGAGCTAAAAGGGTAAATTTGGTCATTTCACTCTCTAGGCCTTTTCTCACTTCCCCTTTAACATGAACATTACACAATTTTCCCTTATGAACTCAATGGAATCATCCAATCGATGAAATTCCAACTCATGGCTCACGCCCCACGCATGAAAACTCATATAGAGTTCTCAGAAGAGTTGTGTCGATTCCTCCCTTTCTTTAACTTAATATCCTCATTTCTACTCCTTATTACATGATTAGCCGTTTAGACATCCATTGGACATCATTTCGGCCCCCAAGACATGGATAGAATGAGGGATGAATATGACACTACTTCCAAAATACTTATCCAATGATAAACCGAAATGGTAGAAAGGTAGCACACGCTTACCTTTACATGCTTCTGAATTCGGTTTGGATTTTCGGTGACGTTCCGACTAGCGAGACGGAACTAATGACCTTCAAACGAGAATACGAAACCATAGAATCGAAGCTCAGAATGAGTAGAGCAACATTTATACTGGATATTTTGAGAGAAAATGCCGTTCCGGACGAGTTTTGGCGAAAACAAGCTTTCTCTCTCTTCTCACTCTCTCGTTCGTTCTCCGTTCTCGTTCTTTCTCTTTCTTTCTGATTCTCTTTCTCATCCGTTCTGTTTCTCTTTCCTTCTTTTCTCTTTTAATCTGACCACAGGAAACAATGAGAATTGATGATGAAGGGTGATGATTAATTAAAATCATTCAGGTGGCATTTACTCAATTAGTCCACCTATCACATTTCTTGCATAGCAAGTTTCCTTTCTCCTTTCCTTCATCATTCCATTAATATTAATGAGAAATAAGAGAGTATAATTCACTCTCAAATTATCTCATTATACCACCTTAAGTGGTCCACCAAAGCCTTAAGCTTTTCCTCTTATTGACTTTACTTGATAATAATTACCAACATGGCTTTATTAATTACCAAGTAATCATTTCCCTTCTTTTAATTCCCATTCAACTCAAATCATTGGGAATATTAGGGAAAAACCATCATTTCTTATCTTATGGCAAAATTACCATTTTCCTCTCACCTTTTATTTCCTTTTTATATCCAAAGATATTAAGGAATTTTAGGATATAAACCTTGTCCCGTTAGGACATCTGCTACACCGAGGTCTAGCAGTCTACTTAATCCAAGCTAAATCTCAAGCCTTTGATCCCAAAATTCAGAGTATTACATAACGTCTCTCAACCGTGTGGCCCTCCTACCCCTCCGTACGGACTGGTTACTTGGCTCACTTCGATTCTGGCTCTGATTAATACTTATTGGCTCGCTTTGATGAGCACTAGGTGACTCTTGAGCCTCCTCACTAGGACGCCTCGGATCCGTCATTGTCCTGTTAAGACAAATCATTAAGTTAGTAAGTTATAAAATAACTGTATATATAATTTGGATATAACTTATAATGATAATTACTTTAGATAGATAGCTAACTTTTAGATTTATAAAGAGATATCCTCCCATTTTCCATCACGATGATCATTTCTTGTGCCGTGTTCATTATCTGTTTCATCTTCTTCGTTCAATTCAGGAAGACCCTTGGAAAAACAAGGAGTCTTGAGAAGATCGTAATTTGAGTGACTTTCCTCATCAATATCAAAGACCATTTTTACTTGGAGAGCTACAGACCACATTTTATTTGCCTGATTGGTAATATAGAATACTTGTTTCACTTGATCTGCCATAATGAAAGGTTCATCTCCAAAACTTCTACTGTGCAGATCTACTAATGTAAATCCTAATTGATCAATCTTCACACCATTATTGACATCAACCTACTTGCATTTGAAAATAAGAAATTTAATTTTAACATAGTCAACCACCAAAATCTCCTCAATAACCCTATAATAAGGTATGACTACCAATTTAGGGTTTTTATCTTTTGAAATAGAGAAGTGCATAGATTCAGCCACTAACATAACACTATTGTTCTGGACAGTGGTCCAATCATCCAGGGATTTCGTGTAAAAAGTATAACCATTGATCACAAATGAAGTCTAACTTATGACATCAACCTCAGGACCACATGCTAGCCATTTAATTGTATCAGAAACAAATTCTTCTCCATCAACCTTATGTTTGAACCAATGTGCAAAAGTTCTTATATGCTCCCTAATTAACATTTGTTCAGTCATTCGACTATTTGCTTTCTGTACAATTTCTTTATGAGCATTCATGTAATCTTGAACTGCATCAACATTATTCAAGATGTACAAGTGGACTTGTTGTAATTAATCAGGATCCACACTCTTTACTGTAGCCCCCATTTACCTCCTTCTTCATTATGGCGTTTAGGAAGGCCAATATGTCCTACATATGACAAATAATGTTGACAAAATTCCATGGCTTCTTCAGAAACATATTTCTGAACAATAGATGCTTCATGCCGGTTAGGGTTCTTCACATACCCTATTAGGATTTTCATAGTTCTTTCAATTGGGTACATCCACTGGAAATAGATAGGGCCATACAACTTTATCTCCCTCACTAAATGAACAATTAGATGTACCATGATGTCAAAAAAAGAAAGAAAAAAAAGCTTTTCAAGCTGGCATAAGATCAATTATCCTTTATTTTCCAATTCATCCAATCTTTCCGTCTCAATGACTTTACTACAAATTGCATTGAAGAAGAAACAAAGTCTAATCAATATATGTTGAAGATCATATTCGACAATGCCTCGAATAGCTACTGGGAGTAGTTGTTGCATTAATACATGACAAGCATGAGATTTTAGCTCTCCTAACTTCAAGTCTTTCATCGACACAAGCTTCTTAAAATTTGAGGAATACCTTGACGGAACTTTGATTCCATGTAAACATTCACAAAAACTTCTTTTCTCATCCTTGGACAAAGTATGACAAGCTGGAGGACAAAATGTTGCAAATCTAATCTTGCCTTCATGCCATCCTTAGAACTACCTTGTATGTTGAGCAGTGTCTCAACAATACTATCATATTCGTTTTTCTCTACATGCATGAAGTCAATACAGTGTCTCACATCAAGATTGCGCCACTATGGAAGATTGAAGAAGACTGACCTCTTTTTCCATATATTTTTCTCATTTCTACTCTTTGTAGCCTTACCAAAGATAACATTAATATTTTATACCTTTTCATAAACTTTCTCCCCAGTCAATGCCTCCAGAGCATCTTCAAACTCTTGGCCACCAAAAAAGGCTTTCTTTAATCTACGATATGGGTGGCCCCGTCTAAGGAATCTTCTTTGGCCAAGATAAACAGTCTTTCTTCCATGTTGAAGTTGATGGTAGCATGTGCCTTCTTCACAAATCGGACATGCTTTGTGGCCTTTAACACTATATCCTGAAAAGTTTCTATATGCAGGGAAGTCATTTATAGTACAAAAGATCATGGCTCGCATTTTAAAAATCTCTTTCTTGTTCGCGTCAAAAACATCAACACCTTCATCACACAACTCTTTCAAGTTTTCAATCAAGAGTTCTAGGTAAACATCTATGTCATTTCCTGATTGTTTTGGTCCTAAAATCAACATAGATAACATGATGTATTTTCGTTTCATGCATAACAAAGGAGATAAGTTGTAAATTACTAACAAAACAGGCCATGAACTATGTATACTGCTTAGGCTACCATAAAGATTCATGCCATCCGTACTAAGCCCAAGTCTAAGGTTCCTAGGTTCTTCGCCGAAGGTAGGAAATAATTGATCAATTTTCTTCCATTGCGAAGAATTAGCCGAATGTCGAAGCTTTCCATCGGAAATCCTCTCATCCGCATGCCATTTCAAATTTTTGGCATCAATTTCATTAGCAAACATGTGTTTGAACCTCGGTATGATTGGACGATACCACAACATTTTTGCAGGGGGCTTATTTGATTTGTACCTGGGGGTTTCACATATCGGACACTGCTGCTTCTCTTCATGCTCTTTTCTGTACAATATGCAACTTCAAGGGACCACTTCAATAGATTCAACAGAAAAAAATTGATAAATAGCCCAATTATATCTTCAACAAATTCAACAAAAAGAAATTGATATACAAAATGCGAAAGGTCAAGCACTTATGATTGAACAGATTCATAACATCCAAATTCATAAATCACAGACCAGATTATTAAAGAATTAACTGAGATAGAGGATACATTACTCTTACTTGGAGGTAGTGACCTTCGATTGTGGCTTGAGGAGCAGGAGGAGCGGCGGTTGCAGCAGCTGGAGAACATGGAGGAGATAACGGTGAAAAGATAGCGTACATTCAGAGATTCCGCGGCAACGGGTGCAATGACCGGAAGGCGGGAGGATTTTAGGTTGGAAAATAGAGAAGAAGGAGGTGGCGGTGGCGGCGGTTGGAGCAGAGGGCGGAGAAAATGGTAGAATATGACCAGAGAAGAAGGTGCAGAGTTGAGATGAAGTTTTCGCGGCAATGGAAATAACGGGGAGGGAAACGAAATGGAGGGGGATTAGGTTTGAATTTTTTGACTTTTAAGATCGGTTATCCTAATAATCGGTCTTAAAAGTCCACTACTTAAGACCGGTTATAAGATAACCGGTCTTAAGTAGTGGACTTTTAAGACCGGTTATATATATAACCGGTCTTAAAAACAGACTGGATTTTTTTTATTTTCTCAGTTAATTTTTAGACCAGTTATAAATGATGGCCGGTCTAAAAAATGGTATATTTTAGACCAGTTTTTATTTTAACCGGTCTAAAAAATAAAAAAAAATATTTTCTCTGTAAATAATTTTTATTTTTTTTATTTTTAAGACCGATTTTTTTTAAAAACTCAAGTTTCTCTTAATTATAAAATTGCCACCGCATTTTTCTTTTAGACATTTCCCGCGAAAACCGGTCTAAATGTGACGATCTAAATATACTTTTTTATACCAGTGTAAACAATAAAAATTTTAAAGGATAACCTTTCCCCAATTTCCCTTATATTTTTTTCCTTCCACAATTCCCCTTATATATTAGAACTCGAGACACTTTTTTTTATCTTATGTTAATTAATTTATAAAATGAAAATTACAAACATATTTAAAAATATTTAAAACATAAATAAAATTCATGAAAACATGTATTCTTCAAATTTGTTTGTATTATTGATTGATTATGAAAATATAAATATGTATTTTTTTTCAAAAAGATTGGAATTGGTTGATGATTAGTCACAAGCCCCAATTTAAGTAATTAAAATTGTTGTGTTAAAATGATATTATTTTATAAAAAAGTAATCAATTAATCCTTATAATCTCAATTTTTTGTCCAAAAAAATCTCAATTTTCATTTTAACCTTAAAATTTTAATTCATCCAACTCAACTTTTAAAACTGCAACCATTTAATCAATGGACCCCTACACCTATTTTTTCATTGAGATTTAATTGAGTCATAAAATATATAGACCAAACGATCGACGGATCAAACCACTAAACCTTGAGAAATTAAGTTGTACTTTGTACCCTCAAGGATGAAGATGTAATTAAATCAAAATAAAAAAGGTTTACATAATTTTTTGTAGAAATAATATTTTTTTATTTTTGTATTCAATTTATAATATTATAAGAGATCATATAATGGAATTTTTGGTCCCTCAAATTTTCTTCAATTATTATTAATTTGATCTTTTAAGTTTAATCTTTATAAATCAAGTTTCTAAATTTTTTTGATTATACATGATTAGTTCTTATTGCGTTATTTCTCTTTCAGATTATTAAATTGTGTGTGCTTATCTTGTAAAAAAAGTGTTTTATTGTAAAATTTTAAAAATGTTATGAAAAATAAAGGAAATATAAGATATTCAATAAGGGAAAAAAAAAATTAACAGGGAATAGTAGCGAATTGGAGAGAGGAGAGACCAGAGATAATATATATATCCCTTTACTTTTATGTATAAAGGACATGGCAGTTGATACATGCCCTCTGCTTATGATCATATGAGATATTGTGAGATAATCCGGGTTTAAATAGTGTTTGAAGAGATAATTACAGACATTCATTAATATAGTTCTTACATTGACGTGATTTGAATCCATAACTTTATAATTATAAAAAAAACCCTTTTACCAACTAAATCAACCTTTGTTAGCTATACATGAGTATTTTCAAAGATATCATGTAATACATTATATAATTAAGTAATTTATTTAACGGATAAGGTGCATTCAGCATTCTGAAGTATTTTTTAAGTGCATCTAGTGATCTAAAGTATTTTGTGATATTTTGAGCATCCTGAAGTATTTTTTGGGTGCACCGAGTACCCTAAAGTATTTTTTTAGATGCATCAAATACCCTAAAGTATCTAAATTATTAAGTGTAAAATTTCACAAAAAAGTACCTTGGGTTACAGACACTTCTAAGAAAATACTTCAGAGTATTGGGGTGCACCACAAAATATTTTAGGCACTAAATATGCTTGGAAAACACTTCATGATATTAGATACACCTTAATCCTTTATTTAATACAATCCACAATATCACGTAATAATATACTACTTCCTATTCTTAACATATAACCCAGTTGACTAATTTAGAGAAAATAATGAACTTAAATAAATTACTTAATTATATTATATTTTACATGATATTTTTGAAAATACTTAAGTAAGTAATTAGATTATATACTTTTTGAGGTAATTTTTATAAACAATTTTTTTTATTAATCTTTTTTACAAACAACTTTCTTCTTGTGTTTCAAAATTTAAACCATTTTTTTCTTTTCTACCCTTATTAAATACAAATCTTTATATTAATAATCCCCTCACCACTAATTCTCTTTTATTCACTCATTATTACACATTCTCTCTTATATTTATACTCATACTCTCTCATATTTATTACTTATTCTCTCTCTTATACTCTTTAAATATATATAAGTATATTTAAAAAAAATATTACTTTTTTGACATATTTAATATTTTTAATTAATCTTAACCGCTAGTTCAATTTATATAATAAATATAAAAGTTGTTTATAAAAAAAAAGTATCAATTTATAAGGTAAATTATTTTTTTAAAAAATAATAAATATAAATATATAATCTACTACCAAATATAAATACATATTTATTTATGATTAATAATTTATTTAAATTTTTTAAACTCTAACAATTTATTAAAATTTTTTAATATCTCTAAGTTATTCAAACAGAGTATGGGAGAATAAACTAATAATCTCGCGTGGATCTGAGTTAATTTGGAAATTTCCGTCCGAGTGAGTATACTCACGCGGAAACCCAAATCTCGAGGTCTTTCCTACGCAGATCCCCAACGTCGTTGTCTTCCTCTCCTTCTCGTTCAACTCCGGCGCATCAAATTTTCAAGCGAGACACATCTTCTGTGTAGTTTTCTGAATTCGATTGGCTCAATTCCATTCAATCATCGATTACGGCACCAAAACCCTATTATCATGGTGCAACCGGCGGCGAATTCCCAATTCACCCAGCAGTTCTTGAGCTCCGTCTTATCCCAGCGTGGCCCATCGGCGCTACCGTACACCGAAGATACCAAATGGCTCATCCGTCAGCACCTTGTTAATCTCATCACGAACTTCCCTTCTCTTGAAGCTAAAACCGCTTCCTTCACTCATAATGATGGACGTTCCGTTAACCTCCTCCAAGCCGATGGAACTATACCGATGACCTTTCAAGGCGTCACGTACAATATCCCGGTTATCATATGGCTCATGGAGTCCTATCCTCGACACCCACCTTGCGTGTATGTGAACCCGACCCGAGACATGATCATCAAGCGCCCTCATCCCCATGTAAACCCTTCTGGTCTTGTTTCTGTGCCTTACTTGCAGAATTGGATATACCCGAGTTCCAATTTGGTTGATCTTGTAAAAAATTTGAGTGGTGTATTTGGTCGCGATCCCCCACTTTATTCCCAGCGCAGAGCACCGCCGCCACCGGCATCACCGAACCCTAATCCGAACTTCGGGGTTAATCCAAGTGTCGGTTCGCCTGCTGTTTCATCGAGTTTGGGGTCTACGGCTGGGTATGCTCACCCGCCGATTCCTCCGAGGACCTATCCGCCTTCTCCTTATGGCAGTGGAGCCGCGCCTGCACGGGTTCAATCGCATACTCATACGGAGGATCCAACGGAGGTTTATAAGCGGAATGCCATCAATAAGCTTGTGGAGATGGTACATAGTGATATTTCTGGGTTGAGGAAGACGAGGGAGGCTGAAATGGAAGGGATGTTCAATTTGCAGGTGGTATTGAGGCAGAGAGAGGAGCAAATTAGTAGGGGTTTTAAGGAAATGCAGGAGGAGAAGGAAGCTTTGGAGCAGCAATTACAGATGATTTTGATGAATACAGATATTCTAGAGGGATGGTTGAGAGATAACCAAGGGAAAAAGTTGGGAAATGTAGAGAACATTGATGATGCTTTTGAGTGTGTGGATGTGCTTTCAAAGCAAATGCTTGAGTGCTCTGCAGCTGATTTGGCTATTGAAGATACTGTCGATTCCCTTGACAAGGCTGTTCAAACCGGTGCCATACCATTTGATCAGTACTTAAAGAATGTGAGGGCGCTTTCAAGAGAACAGTTCTTCCAACGTGCTACGGCCTCAAAAGTCAGAGCTGCTCAGTTGCAGGCTCAGGTTGCTAGTATGGCTGCCCGGAATCCACATTATGGGAGATAGCTGAGGGCACATGGTTGTTTCCATGTCTGATGAAGGTATATCAGTAGACCAGAATCCTTTATTGTTGGGTTCAGTGTCGGATTTATTGGTCACGTATAGTCAGTTCTTCTTGCCGATATTGCATAAGTTGGTAAGTTCTTCAAGAACTTGGGATTTGAGGTCAAAACTTGTTAATCAGGACATGACGCAGGCCTCTTGTATTTATACAAACTTGAACACGTTTAACAATTTTGGTTTCAGGGGTTGTCTGCGATTGTTCTGGAGTAAACCCACATTTGTAGATTTGGCTTTCTTTGTATCTATTAATTTGAAAAGGGATTGGTGTATGATGATATATCAATTTTTTTGTGCTTCAGAAAATAATTCTCGCTTCCGCTGGTTCTTTGACTATAACTTATTCAATAACTAAATGTCGTTTGCTTTGCTGGTGTAATTTTTCTCAGATTACCTTTGAGTTTTGTGTGTGTGTTTTTTTTAACCATGCTTTTTTAGGTTGTATGTGGATTCATGAATTCATTAAGCATTCAGATTTACATTTTTCTTATCATAAAGTCGGATTAGCTAGGGAGTATTGACTTTAGAACATATTGGAATCAATTGTTATAGTCTTGGGAAAATCTATGCATAAGTTTTTTCTTCCCCATTTTAAGTAGGAGTGAAAGTTTATTTAGAGAGGCGTGTTATTCAATATACGCTACTCATTGAATATGGTTGTAAGCAACAAAGTGATATGCCTTTATTTGCTGAAGTTGATGAAGGCACCTTCTCAGGAAGGAAAGTTTTCTAAATCCAACTTTGTGCATGCTGCATTTTTAAAATTCCTGGGTCTTGGGTCCTGCATTATTTATGATCATTGGAAAGCAAAGTAGTATGTAATAGCCATATAAGGGCAGGTGAGGATGGATACTTCCTAACAGGAATGTAATTAAAAGAGATTGAGGTTTTGTGGCGGTTTAGGCATGGTCCAAGAAGAGTAAATTTCGCTTCTGTTAATTTGAGAACCGAATGTTCTATCATCTAAATGTTGAGTTTTAACTTTTTGTTTTGTGGCCTTTATTTGGTTATACAGTAAAGTGATGCTTGGTTACAATGTTTCCCTGGTAGAAATTTAGAGGTGTTGATGGCATTTAAATGTTGATTAAGTGAAAAAGTACAAATAAAGCAGAGGACCTAATTGCACCCTATTAATATGGGATAGTTGTGCTTTGGTTTGATTGCATATTTGTTAGGGACTGGGTAGTATGGGATGCTTAAGTTTCACATCGAGTAATATAAGGTGCTTGGTGCCCTTGAGGAGATATTCTTTCTCATTGGCAACACAATTTAAAGGGTGGGTTACTCTATGCCTCCTTGGGTCCTATTACTTGGTAGAAGAGCTGGTTGGCCTTGGGACATTGAGGTGGCTACTTAGAGAGGGAGGGTTTTGACCAGTGAGAAGGTCAAATGAAGTGACATAGACTTTAGCCAAAGAGCAAAATCACAAGTGCCAGAGTGTTTCTGGTTTGATTAATGGATTCATAGATGTACTAATGTCTACAACATTTAACTGGTGGGAGTATTAGATAGTAGAGCTTATGATTCATTGATATCAATACCAATTACATGATATGTGTATATATAGGAAGGAATGGTGGTAGGTGCAGGAAGAAGAAATGAAAAATAATCATAGTGGATACAATAGTGGGAAACATAGTGGAGTGATTTAGGGAATGTTTTGTGGCACTAAGGTTCTCTTTATTCTAACACTCCCCCTCAAGCTGGAGAGTATATGTCAATCATTCCCAGCTTGCACTGAAATCCTTCGAACTTAGTTCTACCAAGAGGTTTTGTCATTATATCTGCAATCTGATCTTCAGATCTGATATAGAATAGACTCATGATGCCTGCTTCCATTTTTTCTTTGATAAAGTGTCTATCTATCTCAACATGTTTTGTCCTATCATGGTAAACTGGGTTCTTAACCATTTCGATGCTGGACTTGTTGTCACACCAAACTTGAATTGGTCCCTCAAAGGTAATTCCCAACTCCTTAAGTAATCTGATGACCCAAATTCCTTCACATACTCCATTGTTAACTGCTCTCAGCTCTGCTTCTGCACTGCTTTTTGACACCACAGTTTGTTTCTTACTCCTCCATGTGACTAGATTTCCCCATACATATGTACAATAACCTGAGATGGATCTTCTAGTTTCTCTGTCCCTTGCATGGTCTGCATCAGTGTAGATTTCGATATTTCTGGTAGTTCCTTTTCTGAAGAAGATTCCTCTTCCAGGATTAAATTTCAAATAGCTCAGGATTCTGTATACTGCAGCCATATGTTCTTCCTGTGGTTGGTGCATGAATTGACTTACTATTCCGACTGCATAGCTAATGTCTGGGCGTGTGTGGGTTAAGTATATGAGCTTCCCAACAAGTCTTCTGTATCTTTCTGAGTTGACTGAAACACCATCTGGTTTGATCTCCAGATGGCAACCTTCTTCCATCGGTGTTCCTTCAGGTTGTGTACCCAACATTCCTGTCTCATGTAACAGGTCAAGTGTGTACTTCCGCTGAGATACATTGATCCCCTTTTTAGTTCTTGCCACTTCCATTCCTAGGAAATACCTCATTTGTCCTAGGTCTTTTACTTGGAACTCAATTGATAAGTTCTGTTTTAGCTGAGTAATGGATCTTTCATCATTTCCGGTTATGACTATGTCATCAACATAAACTATCAAGATGGTGACTTTATCATTAACACGTTTGATGAACAATGTGTCATCTGCTTGACCCTGGGTATATCCAAGTCCTTTCATCGTTCTAGAGAATCTACCAAACCATGCCCTAGGTGACTGTTTAAGTCCATATAATGACTTGTTGAGTTTGCATACCGAGTTGTTAGGAGCAGAAATTCCATCTGGAATCTCCATGTATACTTCTTCCTCCAAATTTCCATTCAGAAACGCATTTTTAACGTCCAGTTGATGCAGTGACCAATCCAAATTAGCTACAATTGATAGTAGCACTTGGATGGTATTGAGCTTGGCTACTGGAGCGAATGTCTCCTGATAATCAATGCCATATGTCTGGGTATAGCCTTTTGCAACAAGTCTCGCCTTGTATTTGTTAATACTACCATCAGGATTGAATTTTGGGGTGAAGATCCACCTACATCCGACTGGTTTCTTGCCTTTGGGAAGTGTTGTAATCTCCCACGTTTCATTGTCCTTGAGTGCTCTCAGTTCTTCTTCTGCAGCTTGCTTCCAATTTGGATCAGCCATAGCTTGTTGAAATGTGTTAGGAACTTTGATCTGTGCACTATTTACAACAAAGTTTTGCATTTTTGCAGACAAATTACCATATGAGACAAATCGTTGAATTGGATGTTGAGTACAAGTTCTTACCCCTTTTCTTAATGCAATAGGCCACCCTAATTCTTCTGGATTTAATCCCGAATTGGAGTCTTGGTCGTTCTGTTGAATGAGAGGGATAGTACTATCAGTATTTGGTTCATCTCTTCCTTGTAGCCTTATTTCTTCCTCTTGTCGTGATCCGCTTTCCAACTCTGAATTGATCTCATCATTTATTTGCAATTCACTAGGTGTGGGTTCAGATTCATGTTGAGCAAATGAGTCAATTGTGGTTATGGGGTTGGGTTTAGGTTGTTGTGGAGGCAATAATGGTGTATGTGTCAAGTCTTTTAGCCATTCAATGTCAGTATACTCCCCCTGAATGGGAATTTTAGGATAAAATGCTGCTTCTTCCAAGAATACAGTATCCCTGGAAATAATAAGTTTCTTGGAAGTAGGACAGTAGCATTTATACCCTTTTTGAGTAGAGGAGTATCCAAGGAAGATACATTTATCGGCTCGAGCAGCAAATTTATTGCCATCATTTTTATGAACAAAGACAACACAACCAAACACTTTGGGAGGTAGAGAATTGATCAGTGGGCAAGTTGGAAATTGATCAAGTAATTTTTGGATAGGAGTGGTGTAATTGAGTACTTTGGATGGCATACGGTTAATTAGATAAGCTGCAGTGAGTAGGGCGTCACCCCAGAAGATTGTAGGCACATGTCGTTCCATCAATAAGGCTCGGGTTACCTCCAATAAGTGACGATTTTTCCTTTCGGCTACTCCATTTTGTTGAGGAGTGTAAGGGCAGGAAGTTTGGTGATGAATTCCATGTGTACCAAGGAAGTTTTTCAAGGTATTGCTCATATATTCTTTCGCATTATCACTTCGTAAAACCTTAATGGAAGTATTGAATTGAGTTCGCACAAAGGTATAGAAGTTTTGAAATACTTGAGCTATTTCAGATTTTTCTTTTAGTAAATAAACCCACGTGGTTCTAGTATGATCATCTATGAAAGTAACAAACCACCTAGTATTAGTGAGAGTTTTGATCCGAGCAGGACCCCAAATGTCACTATGGATTAGTGTGAATGGTGAGGAAGGTATGTAGGGCTGTTTGGGATATGAGGATCGGGTTTGCTTAGCAAGTTGACAAGTTTCACAATGAAAAGGAATGGAATTTTTATTAAATAACATGGGAAAAACATGCTTCATATACTCAAAACTAGGATGTCCTGAGCGACAATGCCACAAATGTACATCATGATTTTGAGAATTGGAGCTAACCAGTGTCCTTCTTGTCTTCCTTGCATCAGAAATCTTCAGGTTTGTTCCTTCAAGATAGTACAATCCATCCCATTCTCTAGAAGTCCCAATCGTCCGCCTCGATTTTAAATCCTGAAAAAGGCAAAGATCATCATTGAATATTACTTGGCATGATTGACTTCTAGTTATCTTGCTCACAGATATAAGATTACATGTGAGTGCAGGTACAAACAGAACATTTTCAAGTTCCAAGTGATTAGATAAGATAACCGTGCCAATTCCCTCAACTCTTGTGAATACACCATTTGCAACTTTTACTTGGAGAAGTTCAGGACAGAGTTTAAGGTTTTGGAATAATGTTTTGTTACCCGACATGTGATCAGTAGCGCCTGAGTCTATAATCCAAGTATCTTTACTAGTCACCGTAGTGTTGAGTGCGATAATGGAATTACCTGATTGTACTAGATTCACACTTGGAGTAGAGTTAGACTTATTCTGTTTGTCGAGCATTTGTCGGAACATCTGTACCTCTTCACGACTCAGGTATGCATTATTGTCTGTTCTTTGCTCAGCTGCAAGAAGGTTGAAATGTTGTTTGTTGGTTGATGGTTTGCCATGCAGCTTCCAGCATTCTTCTTTGATGTGGCCCTTTTTCTTGCAGTAATTGCACCATTTATTGGTTCTCCGTTCATCTTTTGGTCCTTTTGCTATAAGAGCTGAGCTTTCAATTTGAATAGAAGAACAGCTTTGAGTCAAGAGTTTCCGGCTTTCCTCAAATTGAACATGGTTGACAACTTCACGTATGGAAGGCAGGGGTTTTAGACCCATAATTCGACCTCTTATCTCCTCAAACGAGTCATTGAGTCCAAGAAGGAAGTCATATATTCTTCCCTCGTCTGCTAATCTTTTATGTAACTGGGCATCTTTGACAGTATCCCATGGATGTACATCATAGAGATCCTGCTGTAACCATAGTTTCATCAAGGCATTATAATATTCTGTAACAGTTAAGTTACCTTGTCTCAAGTCTCGAAGTTGTCTCTTCAGGTGCAGCAATGCAGCAGTGTTGTCAAGTGACGAATAAGTTTGTCTTGTTGCATCCCAGATTTCCTTTGCTGTATCAGCTAAAAGATAGCTTTCACTAATGTCATCAGTCATAGAATTGCACAACCAAGTCATAACTTGATTGTTTTCAGCAAACCATGTATCAAAATTTGGATCATTTGAAGCAGGTTGAGGTGCTGCCCCATTAATATATTTTTCCTTCCGCTTCCCACGAATATATCTTAGTACAGTTTGGGACCACTGAAGATAGTTTCGCCCATTGAACCTGTGGTTGATGGATATGATTTGACTATCTAAAATTTCTGGAGTAGTCCCTAGTCTGCTGGTAGTAGAGGTATTAGTGGTGGTGGAGGAATTATCTTGGGTTTCAAGATTTGAACCAGACATAAGTGCTAATGGGGTACTCATGAGTGTTGATGGGTTGCTAGGAAGAGTACCAAAAAGTGGAGGAAATATAGGAGGATCCATGTTTCTGGGAGAAGGGGACGGAAAGCACTGTTCACGGCGGCGCGTGTAGTTCACGCGCTGGCAGTGTGGTGGCGCGTGAATCTCACGCGCAGAGACAAAGAGAGGCGCGTGAACTCCACGCGCCGGCCAGTTTGACGGAGAACTTCAGGGTTTTGCCGATCGGCGCCTGACGACCTCTTCTGGGTGGGTGGTGCATGCTCACTCGCCGGAAAACCTCTTCGGTGGCTGCGCCCTCCCTCTTCCGTGCGCACTGTTTCCCTTCTGTTTCTGATTGGTTCTGAATTTCAGAGACCAAGGTTTGGCCATGAATCAATAGTCTCCAGCTCTGATACCATATTAGATAGTAGAGCTTATGATTCATTGATATCAATACCAATTACATGATATGTGTATATATAGGAAGGAATGGTGGTAGGTGCAGGAAGAAGAAATGAAAAATAATCATAGTGGATACAATAGTGGGAAACATAGTGGAGTGATTTAGGGAATGTTTTGTGGCACTAAGGTTCTCTTTATTCTAACAGGGAGAATTCTTTATGGCTAAATTCAAGTTTAAGAACATCTAAAGTGGGAGAAATTGAAAAGGAAGAAATGAACTAAACTAACATTTTAGTTACATTGTTTGCCAATTCCCATATGAAATTATGCTGTTTCTAGCTTTGTTTTTCGTATGTAACTGAGTGGTTCAAACTTCAAAGTTTTGATTCATCATATTTTATAGTGTGGGAAACCTATATCTTGGGTAGTAATAGAGGTTTTTGGGGGGGGGGGGAAGCCCATGATATTATTCTACAGCTAAGAATTGATGAGCATCAGTACTGCAGAAAGTATATACTGTAAGGAGATTAAGGCTTAGAACTTAAAGAATGTACTGGATGCTGATACTACCTCGGGTCTCTAACATAAGGTCTTGTTTGTTGTACAAAAATGAGATCTTATATTAAAGATTGGAGGTAGTAGTAGTTTTCGCCGTAGCTGTCAACTAGCCTTATGTGGCTGATGTTTGAATTATGAATCTCATCGAAACCTAGGATTCATGAACAAGGTGAACAATTTTGACTCTTATATTGTTAGCAATATAATCTTATATTTTTCACTCTTTTTCCTCTTGGCTGTAGTCTTTCATCAAATACAGTTGGGTGGTTTTAATGCCTTGGTAATTCTGTTTCACTGCGGTTCCTTGTATCTCCCTATAAAGTGGCTCAAACGATGCAATCAATCATTTGAATGGATGCATGTATTGAGCTGGACGATGTGAATTGACTGAATTCTCATTTGGATATGTTTATTTCAAGCACTTTTACGTTTTATAAGTCAAAATTACTCTCACATGTTTTTTTTGTACTCCTTCTATTCTGAATGTAAGATCTAGTTTAAGGGTGGAATTAGGTCCTAATTGTAGGGACCTTTATCCGTTTTATCTTTCATTTTTATCATGTTTTTTCCTTAAATTAATTTTTTTAACTTATAAATTGACATATTTCAAAAAAAGTCTTATTCCACTCAATGGGATCAGCTACATAGATTATGTTCAGCTCAATGAAAAATCAAATCTCTTGATAAATTGACATATAACATAAGAACTTTAGATAGATTATGTTTCATATATTATAATTAAGTAATTCATTTAGTTTTTTTTAATCTATTTAAATTAGATAAATAAATTTTAAACCAAGAATTAGAGGTGTACATCACAAAATTAATTAAAATAAACTGATCCAAATTCGCCTTGAATCAGATTATGCACATGGGTCGAGTTTATTAATAAGCATTAAACAAATGAATGTCAATTCATTTAAGGGCGGGAAGTGGTTATGCTCAATTGTTAATTCCACAAACCATGAAAGAACTAAGTTTTTTCTTTCAATTTCTTAAATTTTATAAATACTAAGCTTTTAAAACTTATCATAAAAAATTAATCTCTTAGTCCCTCAATTTTTAAAAAGATATTTGTGGAACTGACGGGGGAGGAATGGGAGGTGGGTCTTGTTCTTAATAGGCCACAAAGATGCCGACAAGCATCGGGTGTTGGTCGTGTCCCTACAACTCTCCCCTTTTCGTCTTGCCCCGTTTTTCCTTCTTTTATTTAAATTTCATAAAATATCCAGGTGTAGCTAAATTGGAGGCAGTATTTTGCCACATAGGACCAAGCTATAACTAATAACGATAATAATATAAAAAGTGAAGGGCTGAGTTATAAATAATAAGGATAATAATGTAAAAAGTGAAAAAGTTTAAGGATTATATCATAAGTACGACGAAAGTTCAGGGACTGAATTACACCAAATCATAATTGAGAGATTGAATTATAAATGAGTTAAAAGTTGATGGACTAAAAAATTAATTATCCCTACAACAATAAAGTTATTTCATTCATCAATTTGCATAGATTAGATATTTATGTTCCAAAATTTGCAACTAACTATGACATGATTTGGAAATGATCTTTCAAAACTGAATATAGAATATTAGAGAATAAAAACCTTAAACAAAAGTATTTAAGTAGATTAATACCGAAATTCTAATTTTTAGGCTATTTTGAAATACTTTTGGACTTGGGTTGCTTAATGAGTGAGTGGAATGAGATGGGGCATGGGTAGATGTCACTGATTCAATTTTCTAAAGTTTAACGTAGAAGATTAAAAATAAGTTCATTCATTCACCAGTTTGCATAGATCAGATATTTATATTCCAAAATTTTCAGTTCATTCAAAATTCAATATAGAGTATTGGAGAAGAAAAACCTTAAACAAAGGTATATAAGTAAATTAATATCGAAATTCTAATTTTTAGGGTATTAAATACATTGACTCAGGGTAGTTTAAGTGATAAGAGTGTGATGGTGTGCGGATAAAAATTAAGTTCAAACCCTTATTCGTGATCCATCAGGGAAAAAAAAAAAGAAATTGTTATAAAAAAAATGGAAATGCTTTCGTAAAGTTAATTTGCACTTTTGTTTCCATGAGTCTATCCCGTCTTCTAAAAAAGAGGAAATATTTTTTTATAAAGATTATTCCAAAATGCAAAACCCCTTGTGAAATTAATCTATTTTCTCTCTAAACGGCAATATTTATGTTTTGAACAAGTAAATGGCTAAAATAATAATATTTTCTCAGAATTTCATACTTGTGTGGAAACTCGCACTGTGGCTCAATTTTTTTATAAAGATTCCCAATACAAAAATTGTGCAGCAAAATTAATCTGTTTGTGCCCCGAACAGAAGTATAGATGTTTTGGGCTGGTTAATGGTCAAAATAGTCATGAGGATACCAGAATAAAAAATTGTTGTTGAAATCGTCTATTTGTGCCCGAAGAGCAACATTTGCATTTTGGGTTAGTTAATAGTTAAAAAGGGAGAGGCAATGTTTTTAAATATAAAATTTGACAAGAGAAATGGTAGTTCTAGGACATGATTAGAGGTTCATGAACTACACATAAATGATAAACAAATAAAAATCAATACCAAAAGCATCAATTGCAATTTTGGTAAAACATTAACATATTATATGGGCTGCCCCTCATGGATGGATGATTTGATTCAGAGAGTATTCAAATGTATTTCCTCCTTCATCCTTCTCCCTTCACTATAAGGAATTGTCTAGTGTTGATAATGAGATCAAGAGACTCTTTTGGGACACTTTTTATGGACAAATTTGCCTTTTGAATTTTTTTTTTACCTATGATTGAAAATCTGTTTCCAACAAAAAGGGTAGGAAGCACATTTCTCAGGTATAAAAGAAACTTGGTCGGAGCCAAAAATCGAGTTCGAGTAAAATTTGCCAACCAAACTTGCACTACTGATGAAAAATCATGATTTTGCTTTACATTCCCTAGATTTTCAATGTACCAAATGGGGGCTTAAGAAATAAAAATTGTAACTTCATCTCTAAGAAACTTTGGTTTAGATATTTGTAATTTTCTTTATCAAGTCATTATATTTTTAATTAGGTTTATGTAGTTGAATCATATTATTATAGAAGAAATCTTAGGTTAAGTTTCTTATTTTCATTAGGTCAAATTTTCCAATCACACTTATTACATTGCTATTAATAGTGGTTAAAATGCACATATCCACTTGTAAATTCACATATGAGACACTTGTAAATTTTTGTATAAGCTATTATAATGTACATTATAAATTGTAAATTTTCATATAGTACTTATCATTTTTGCTATTTTTTTAGTTATTAAAATACGAATATAAATTGACTTACGTAGTTAACCTAATAGATATAAATAACCCGTCCTAAGTTTTATCTCTATTATAAGGACTTGAATTAGAGAAAACAAAATATATAGACTTCATTAAAAATCAAGTGAAATTATATATTAACTCATAAATTTTTGAAAAAAAGACAGAAAAATACCACATAAATTAACAAATTCCCAAAAAGTCTCTTTAACATGTAAAATGACATATAGGTGAAAGAGTAGAAATCTGGGTTTTTAAGTTTAAGTATTTTTACAAAATTTCCCTTCACATAACATAAACCACACCTTCTCTCCTTCAAAAACAACCTCCCTCCTCTCTAGTCAACTATGGATGGACCCTCCTCTTACTCCCTCTGGATGAGACACTCCATTGAAGATGGTGAGAAAATGAATAGGCATGGGTGCTTAATGAGGAAGACAATGATGATAGTCTCGATATGCTTCATCCACAATTTTGATTCCTTAATCTTTTCTCTCCCCCCTTTGCTCTCTCTCTCTCTCTAAATACAAGATTTAATTCGCCTTTGCTTTGAATCGAAGGGCATGGCTTGAGATTACGTTTTTGTGGTGGATTATATGACCCAACTAGAAAAGGAAGATGAAATTGGAATAGAGAATGAGAAGAGTGAGGTAATTGGTCATCGTGAGGTTGAGATTGTTGGTGGAAGGAATATGAATGAAGTTGAATTGATGAACCAAGACAATTGCTTGGTTTCTAAATAATTGCCTCTTCATGATTTCAAAAGTTCCAAATATTCCCTTTATGTGCATTGTAGTTGCTATCATTCAGAATCTAGCTTTTTGTAAATGCCAATATTGTTCTTGTCATTATTATTACTACTTTTGTTAATGGTGACAATTTATTGTAAGCAATGTATATGGGAAGGACCTTCTCTAGGGTAGATGACTTGTATGCATTAGGTGTATGTATAATCAATAATGTTCACAAGCCATTTGGCCATTTACATGATAGTTGTTGTCATGAATATTTCTAGTTTTTTGGCAATGTTATTAATACACTTGTCATTAACATTACTAAACTTGCCAATACCATTAACAAAATTAGTCAACACATTTACTCATTTTGTTAGTACCTAACGATTTTGTTAAAACCATTATAATTTTTTTATCAAAATCATTACTCCATCCGGTCCTATTTATAAGTAACTTTCTCTCTCATGGGGCTGGTCCATTTTATAAGCAACTTTTCACTTTGTGTATGAAAATGTAAGCTCATTTTTCCTATTTTACCCTTATTAAATACATATTATTTATAATTAATTATCACACACACCAAGAGTTTTGTTTAAGAGAGAAAAAGAACTCACTAGGTTAATGAAGTCAACAAAGCATTGAGAAAATGTATTTTACTATCTCTCATATTTTCCATACATTCTCTCTCTGTTTTCATAAATAGGGGCATATATGGAAAAAATATGGCATTTTGACACACTTATTGCTTTTAATTACTAGTCCGTTTTGCGCAATCAAAAAGAAAGTTGCTTATAAATAGAACCGGAGGGAGTACTATTTTAGTCAATCTCATTACTCAATTGGTCATAGCTCGAAACTCTTGGCCAATCATTTTACACATTTTGTCAAAACCATTGTGAATTTTGTCAAAATCATTAATGTTTTAATTAATCTCATTACTCAATTGGTCATAACTCAAAACTCTTTGCCAATCATTTCACACATTTTATCAGTGCTTATTGATTTTGTTAAAAGCAATACGAATTCTGTTAAAATCAGTATTGTTTTAGTCAATCACATTACTTAATTGGTCACAGCCCACAACTCTTAGTCAATCATTTCACACATTTTTTCAGTACTTATTCATTTTGTTAAAACTATTATGATTTTTGTAAAAAAATATTACTGTTTTAGTCAATCTCATTACTTAATTGGTTTTTAAATGAGTCTTAAGGGCATTTTGGTTTTTAAGCCAAAATATGAAAAATCCAGATTCTCACCATATCATTTCTCTGTCATTTATAAGTTTTAATAGGCTTTTTTGAGTTTTGGAAATTGAAATAGTATTTAAATGGGGTTTTCCCCAAATTTTTTCCTATAACAAATAATCTACAACTATGCTAAGCCAATAATGCCTGATTGAGAACTCAAAATTGAGTCCGCTCACTTTTTTGGATAAATATTAAATTTTAAATTGAAGAAGCGAGGTTATTCTTTTTTTTTTTTGTCCCTTCATTCGATTACCTTTTTTCCCTTTAAATTTTTTATTTGAAATCATATTTCCAAGCAAAGCAAGCTTGAAGGAAGCAACACCAAACTTGTTCGTTCAAGGTTATTATTATAAATTGCAATGATGTTGTGAAACCATCAGGTTATATAGATCAATTTAAGCAAATATATGTATCTTCCCAACAATAACAACCATTTTTCGGTAATAATAATTACTAATTTTTATTGTACAATATTTTGGTTATTCAACAAATGTTCCTCTCAAGCTCTCTATTTATGTTCCAAGCTTCTAAAAAAAAAAATAAGTCACTAAAAAATTAGTAAAAATTGAGAAAATTTTTGAAAAAAAATAAACAAGTATATTATATCAAAATATAAAAAAATACTCCCTTAGTATTTAATATAAGATCCAGTTGAATTTTTTGAAAAGATTAAGAAATTTAAATAAATCACTTCATTATAACATATGTTATATATAATTAGATTATATATAAGTTTATAAGTCATATAAATTAATTTGAAAAAAAATAAATATAAATTTTTTAAAATAATTTATTTAACTTTCATAATTTCTTTAAAAAAATTAATTTGATTTTATATTAAGGACGGATGGACAATATATGCAAGTCCGTATAACTTTATTTTATTTTCAATTAAATTATTATATATATTTTTTCTTATCGGGTTCATAATTATAGTTTTTTTTTTACAAGTATTGGTCTCTATACTCAAAATTTATTAATTTTCAGTAGCTAATGACTAACTCTCTCTTAATATACACTAATTTGCTCCACTGATCTAAATAAAATCAGAATCAACCAGAATCAAATATAGATGTAAGGAGACGATTATGACTTATTACGAGTGTGCTAATTTCTTAGGTTAATAATAAATAAATTTTATTCTATCATTTATTTTTTTAAATTTTTTAAAACTTAATTTTATAAAACTTTTATTATTATTTTGCATTGTATGACAGTTTACAAATCACTTAGTGTTCGTTTGATTCACGGAATTAGAAGTAATGTAATCAAATGTAATATAATGTAATGATCATTAATTTGTTTGGTTCGTCATTAGGGAAAGATGATGTATATATATAAAAACGTTTGGTTGGATTACATCGAACATAAGAATATATGAGAATAATATAGAACATGATAAAATTACCCCTTTCTACACATATAATAATGCACACGTTGTGTTCATGATAATTTTTGTATTCCGTGAAGTGTATTTGCTGGGTTTATAGTAATTTTTTAATATTTAATGGTGAAAATATTATACATTGTATATATTATATCCATGTTAATTTTTTAATATTTAATAATGAAAATATTATTTAATGAGATGTTTTAATATTTTTTAATGGTGGAATATAATTTTTTTAAATTTTTGAATGGGGGAATATTTCTTAAATTTCTATATTATTAATTATGTTTTAATATTTAATAGTGGTGATTAAAATTATTTAATATTTAACCGCATTTATAGGTGGACACTTTGGTCAATTTAAAAAATTATAATTGCAATAGTGTCATTTTTATTGGATTACAGGATACATGCATTCTCATTCATTAGTCATAGTAGTGTCATCCTAATTACATCAAATGATGTTGATGTAATAAAGATTATAAAATGTAATACTCTTTACATTATATAAGTCTAACTAAATACTGTAATTGCGTTATTACATCAGGATTACATGTAATTCTTTCTCATGTAATAGAACAAAACGGGCTATTAGTTAACATCCTCAATTAACATGTTATTGAAGGTTAAAATATACTCTTAGAGCCCGTTTGGTTCAACCCCATTGCATGCATGCAATGGTAATCATGATTGCATTACCATGAGAAGAGTGTTTGGTTGCTCTTTAGCATGGTAATAGGGTTTACCATGGTAATGATGATTACCAAAAAATTGGTAATCCTCATTCATACCTCCCCCCCTATGAATCCTCATTACCATCCCATTGCATAGTTAGAAAAGTCTAATTTACCCTTTAGTTTTACTTCTCTTTATTTTACTTATATATTTTTACTTAGGCACATCGCCACAACCGCCGCCACCGTCGCCGCCACCACCACCTCCTCCACCACTGCAGCCACCTGCCGCCACCTCTTCCTCTACTACCGCCAACACCTCCTCCTCTACCGTTACCGCCACCTGCCGCCACCTACTCCTGCACCACCGCCGCCACCACCACCTCCTCTACCGTTTCCGCCACCTACTCCTCCACTACCGCCGCCACCACCACCTCCTCTACCGTTGCCGCCACCTACTCCTCCACCACCGCCGCCACCTCCTCCTCCTCCACCACCGCCACTACCTCCTCCTCCTCTATCGCTGCTGCCACCTGGCACCTCCGCTACTACCTCCTCCTTCTCTGTTCCCGCCACCACTACCTCCTTCTCCTCTGCCGCCGCTACTACCTCCTCCTCCTCTGCCGCTGCAACCACCGCCACCACCTCCTCCTCCTCCTTTGCCGCTGCAACCACCGCCACCACCTCCTCCTCCTCCACCACCACCTCCTCCTCTGCCGCTGCCACCACCCGGCATCCCAGCTACTACCTCCTCTTCATCCGTCGCCGCCCGGCCTCGTCGCTACTACCTCCTCCTCCTCCCTCACCGACACCTGCCGCTGCCACTACCTCCTCCTTCTCCGCCGCCACCTGTCACCGTCGCCACTACCTCCTCCTTTTCCGTTCCCACCACCACTAACTCTTCCTCCTCCTCTTCCGCCGCCCCCCCGCCACCGCCACCGCCTCCGCCTCCACTACCTCCTCTTCCTCCGCCGCTGCCACTACCTCTTCTGCCATCGCCGCCACCACTACCTCCTCCTCCTCCATTGCTGTAGCCACCCACCACCCGGCACCACCGCCACTACCTCCTCCTCCTCCTGACTCTTAACTTTCTTTTTACAAAGATTATAGTAAGGGTAAAATAGACTTTGTGTAATATATTAATTTTAAATAATTGTTAAAATAATAATTCATTGCACCTTACTTAAAAATCAAACCAAACACTAGCCCTGTAATTAATATTGCATTGCATTACCATTGCATCGCATCACATTGCATTGCAGGGTGTAATGTGATCGAACCAAACGGGCCCTTAGTTCTTTAAGTTTGCATGTGGTTAATTTATTTTGATCTTTTAATTTTATATAATATACTTTTAGTTCTATAATTTTAATATCATTGTGTCATTAACGGAAAATGTTGACTGAAACAATTTAAAAGATAATAACTATATAACTGTCAAAGTATGGTTAAATTTTAAATGTTAATAATAATAATTTTTAAAACCAATGTCACATAAAAAAATCATTTATGATATTTTTTACCAAATATAATGAAACTATGAGATTTATATTTTTTAATTTTAAAAGTAAAATATAATAATTTTTTTTTCAATTTCTCTCAATCTAATTATCTACTCCTTTTCCCATTTAATGAATTTTAAATAATTAAGTATGATTATATTTAAATATTTTTTATAAAAATATAAAATTAATAAACATAAATTATATTAAAATTGATCAACAAATTAAGCTGCACCATCTATTGAGTCAATATTTTTGTTAGTGATGTTAATGCTGTTAAAATTATAAGATTAAATGTACACATTATAAAGTTAAGTACCAAAATGAAAATTCATGTAAACTTAAATGACTAAAATTACTCCTTTATAAGTCACTTCTAGAAATATAACTTAACCTACAATATAAGTCACTTGAAGAGGAATTAATACTTATTTATTGATTTTGTCTTTATAATTAATGTTTAAATATGACTCCTTATATTTTTCTCTCTTTTTCAAAACCTCATTTAAGGGGTAAAGTTGAAAAATTTATTTCAATTTAAGATAAATTTAATGAATTAATATTTTTTATGTTTTAATCATAGTTATTAAAATAGGACCAAATCAGCCTATTTGACCAGGAAAATGGCAAACCCGGCCACCTAATCGGTCCGATCCGACTAGTTTGACATGAATTCAAAAATTCATATTTAATTCTACATATTTTTAAAAATTATAAATTAAGACTATGTGGAAAGCTTGAGATGTTTACTTTCTAATGCAAAAAGAATCACTCAAAAATATTATCATTTGATCTTAAAAAATTTTCAAATTCTAAAACTATATGAAAAGCTTAGAGATATCATTTTCAATCATTGTCCTTAGTGTTTCTAAGTCTCAAACACTCAAATTTTACATCTTAATACCTCAATCTCATCAATAATTAATTCTTACATAATTATAAACCTCAATATTAAAATTTGAGATGTTATAATTGAGAGATTGAATATTGCAATAATTAGCAACTATCTCATTTTGGTGTCGTTTAAGTTCACTTCCTCACCGATTTAGCCCTGAATTTGCTTTGGTTTGACTACAATCTGATCCACTAACCCTTAACCTACTACTCTGACCGGTTCATTATTAGCCGGTCTGAGTTTAATAACATTAATTCTTATAAATTAGTTGAAATGATTTACCATTGGTAGTATACTTTAGTCTATTATAAATACAAAACTAATGCTTATAATCAAGGAAACAATAAAGGTCTAACAAAACAGAAACTATACAAAATCTAACCTGATTATAAATAGGATAAAATTTAAAACTATAAGAATCAGCAAATTATTATTTTTCCCAAATATATATCATAAGTTCCATTAATTGTGATTCTTAGATTAATAATGAATTGTGAATGAGTATTAATTAATTCAATCTCAAAGAAATTGTTATTAGTTTTCTAATTAACAGCAAATTAGTTAAACATTATGAGCACAATACAAGGAAAGTATATAAACGCAAGTACGTAACACAACGTGAATGGAGGTTTAATTGCAATATTGGACAACATATTTTCCTTAAACGGGTAATAAATCACCAACTTTTTTTCTTTACCAACAAAAAAAGTTATAACTCATCTAAAAGGCAAGGCATTAGTTATACCGTTCTCAATCATTTTGTGTATATAATATAAATTATATTAGAAATCATAATCGTCATAAATAATATAATTAATTTAATTTAATTTAAATCACTGTAACTGAAATAATCAAACTATATTTGAGCCCAATTAAAATGGATAGCTTGATTATTGGACAATCAATTTAATTTTTTTAATACTAAAGATACTTAACTGTCCCCATATATTTGAATATTTCTCCTTCAACAATATAACCCTACTTATCAAAATGTGAATGTGATCTAGCTATAGATCATGCTTAAACCACAATTTTTCCCAATAAACTTTATTCTGTTAAGAAAGAACAATCCATATATTTTCCATTAAATTTATGAGTTATTTCTTTAATATATAAATATATAGATATGAACGTCATTTGAAAATATAAACAAAACAAACAAATGGGCTTCATTTCATTGTATTCCTTCTCTCCCATATTAATCCTCTTTCTATATTCTTCTCACTTCATATCTGCAAATAATAATAGCAACCATGTCGATCTCATAGCTGAAACCTGCAAAAATCTTTCAGAAACAGATCCGAACATAAGCTTCAGATTCTGCAAAACTTCTCTCCAAGCTGATCCTCATACCCGCTGTGTTCGAAATCTTCGTGATCTCGGCTTCATCTCTCTCAAAATTCTCCTGCACAACGTTACAGAAACTAGGGTTCATATCAAGAACCTCTTGAAGAAGAGGAAGAAGAAGGAGAAGAAGGAGAAGAAGATAAACCCTTTTATTAAAGAATGCTTAGATGATTGCCTTGAGGTTTATTCAGATGCCATCCCTACCGTCAAAGACACCATTAAAGATTACAAGGCCAAGCTCTATGCGGATTGTAATGTTAAAGTAAGTTCTGTGCTTGACGCCTCCACCACTTGTGAAGATGGATTCAAGGAAAAGGACGGTGTCGTTTCGCCATTGACCAAGAGAAATAGCGATGCGTTTCAGTTGTCTGCTATAGCATTATTTATTATCAATCAGCTTAATGAATAAATATTTAGTTTCCAAGTGTTTCTGTGTTTTCTATGTCCTGGTTTGGTTTTCTGGTTGTTGGGTTCATAGTTATATTTCTTATTTATACCATGATTATTTATGATTTCATATTCTTTTGGTTTATATATATATATATATATATATATGCATGCTTGAGTTGAGATAGTATCAGTTTTAATTCTTTTTCTTTTTGTTTTGTTTGCTTAAATATTGAATTCCAGTATGAAGAAGTGCCTATATTTAATGTTCAATAGTGGCTCACTACCTCAAATATGATTGTTTCCAATAGAAAGATACGTATATTTTGCCAAAAAAAACAAAAAAAAAATCATAATTTAACTAATTAACATGATCATAAAAAATAATACATTTTTTTTAAATACATGTATGTTCGTGCTGGCCAGGGCAAGGTTTAACCCGGACCTTTTGCCCAACCTGAAGTTTGGCCCGAATACCCTGATGAATGACTTGAGCCGAGCCGAGCTGAGCTTACCGGATCATCAGACCACTTACACACCTTGCAAGGCATCAATATCACTTTCGTTTATTCCAATTATTTATTTTTATAGGACTATATAAATATATTTTCTTTCTTTATGGAGTGATTTTTTTATTGTTTAAACTTCAAAGTATTCAAACACTCGTGGCTGCAAATTAGAATCGGTTTCCACTTTTATTCAACCAACTTTTTCAAGAATTTTCTCATATTTTCAATGGAATTTATTACCCATTTTAGACTTTGAGGACAATCGAAGGTACCCACTCAGAAACCTAACTCGTTAATATTAAGCGATGTGGCCTAACCTCATGTAAGCTTAACTGTCGTTAGGTAATGAAAAATACCTAACAGCAGTTAATTCTAACAATTGTTAGGCCGAATGCATGTCATAATATAAGGCCTCTAATAGTAAGCCTAACTTTTAAAGCAAAAAAAAAAAAAAAAAAACCTAAATTAACTTTAACCTTTCTTCTAAACTACTACTTCCTTCCGTCTAAAATATGAGATATTATTGACTAACGTACATGAATTAAAGGTGCTAGTTAAGTTATTTAATGTATCTTAAATCAATAAAATTTTCCTTTGTTATCGTTATTAAGCTATGTGGTTTTCAAATATACATATAATATCTGACTATTTGTCATCTCTTTCTCTCCCTTACAGTGGGGATAACATCAGAAAACAATCACTAATTACTTTATCAATCTCTTATATTTTAGACCAAAATTTTTTTTTCTAAATTTTTTTTTACATTATGGACAAGAGAGATGATGAGTATATATTTTATAATTAAATAGGTATAGATTTTGAAATATTTTTTTGCTAGATTTATAAATATTCTATATCTATTTAATTATCTTTTATAATTTTTTCTTCTCTTTGATTAATTATAGAATAAAAAGGGATTTCAATATAAAATTTACTCATATCCCGCCTTATTGTGGAGGAGATATTATAAGATACGATAGAGAAGAAAATATCAAACTAAGGAAATATAGAAGGAGGAAAGGCTGACCGTGCATAAAAGAATGTGTGTGTGTGTGTTGAATTAACGAAGAAGGAAGATGCTCCCAGACTACTTCTGATTAATTAGTTGAATTGAAAGGGATATAATATAATATCATATTATATCAAAAAGAAGATGCACACGAGTCAGCAAGCAATGCAATACTTATATATATGCGAGTTCTAAGAGAAGGAGGTTAGTTGGTAATAGTAACACAAGAGCTTAGAATGGAGGAAGGAAGATTAAAATTTGAAGATGTAGAAGATCTATAGTCCGGATGAAAATTCGGCATTGAGTTTTTTTTTTTTCATTTCCTTTCTCTTTTTTCTTTTGTTTTTTTATTTTGGATTTTGTTAGCTAGTATTTTGGTCATGAGAATATTCAATTTATATAGTAAAACCCTCATTTTAAATTATTTAGTTTGGTTATAGACTAGTCGATGATAAGTTTTGTTGTTAATTGTTTTAATTATATTTGTTGATTTAATTGTGTGCTTGATTATTTTGAAATAAAATAAATTTGATTGGGATTTATTTTAGTGTTCTAAATGAGCACAAACATAAGGAATTTAGACAAAATTTTAATTAAATCGTGTAGGATTGAGTATTCAAGCACTGAATAACTTGATTTGCTTTTGCTTTTAAGATAGAAATTTGAAAAATCCCTACAAGACCTACATTAGGCTTGTGCTTAATTTGGTCTAATTAAGTAATCACTTAAGACATTAGGGATTAACATAATTTGAAAGCCTTTTAGTAAATTAAAAGCCACTCTAGGTAATTAAGGGTCCTAGAATAATAAGTATAACTTTAAATGCAATTAAAGGGAGAAATTAGACACTAAGAAGTAATCTAAACTATAACAATTCAAGTCACCGCTTAAGATATTAAATCATTATTGGTTTTAGCTGTAGTTAGATTTGATTTTTCTTCTTTTCTAGTTAGCTTATATTTCAATCATTGATTCAAATTTTGTTGACTCAAATTAAGCAAAAGTTTAAAATTATTGCTCAACCGAATTGTTAATTAGTACCAAGTTCTCATGGAAACAATCTCTTTTCATCATTTTATTATTTGATACGGCTCGTGCACTGGTAGAGTCTAAGGTTATATACTTTGCCCCTATCAAGTTCTTGGCAGGGACGCCAAAAACTTGATAGGCATAAAATATGTAGCCTGAGACTCCACAAGCGTACGGCCATATCAAGTAACAAAGTGATGAGAAAAGTATCCTTTCTACAATGACTTGGTATTAACAATTTGGTTTAGTAATGATTTTACACTTTCACTTAATTTGAATCAACACAAGTTGAATTAAAGATAGGAAGCTAACAAGAGAAAAAAAAAGGAAAACCAAATATAATTATAGTTTAGGCTAAAGATGATTATCTTAATTGGTGACTTTGATTATGATAGTTTTAATTACTTCTTAGTGTTTAATTTTTCCCTTTAATTATAATTAAAGTTATATTTGCTAGTCAAGGACTTCTATTTATATTTACCTAAGAGTGTCTTTCAATTCATTAAAAGGCATTCCAATTATTTTGAGCCCTAATGTATTAGGTGATTATTTAATCAAACTAATTTCACTACAAGCCTAATATGACTATTTAGGTCTTGTAGGTATATTTTATCATAAAAGCAAATTAAGTTATTTAGTATTTGAATACTTAATCCTACATGATTTAATTGAAGGTATAATATAAATTCACTATGTCTAGGCTCATTTAAAATACCAAAATAAATCCCAATAAGATTTTTCTTATTTCATGATAATCAAGCACACAATCAAATCAACAAATATAATATTAAAGCAACTAATTATAAATATTGTCATCCATTAATCCATAATCAAATGAAATAATCCAAAATGAGGGTTTAACAATATAAATTGAACATTCTCATTAACAAAATAATAGTTAACCAAAGACAAAAGAAAGAAGAGAAATGAAAGGAGAAATAAAAACTCAATGCCAAATTATCATCATGCTATAGATAAGATCTCCTTTATCTCCAAACTTTAATCCCCCTTCATTAAAATTCTAAGCTCTTACTATCATACCCCAAAAATCAAGATATGACAGGCGTTGAATATGAGAAAACCCACATCCCTAAAGCCCTAAATATATAAAATTTTCCATACTTTATATATATGCACACATATTTACAACAGATAATATAATGACTATAAATACATTTCAAAATTACAAAATTTACAGACTTTCTATAGAAATTTATGTAGAATCTCGCCTGAGAGCAAGACCTCAAGAAAATTTTACAATAATCTAATATAATCAAGAGGGGCTTTGCTCCATAATAACAATTACACAATAACTAGATAAGGCCAGGATCCTAACTATAGTATACGTAGAGCACCTAAATTACAAAAATAAATACAGATTTAAATTTTGCATTCATTGGGAGTTTTCAACATGACGCTTTGACTTCAAAAAGTATGATGGATCTTCAGAACCCAGCAATAGAAACATAGTCAGCTGCTATCTAAGACCAAAAATAATATTTCCAATGAATAACGTCCCATTTATAGTATTTAATAAAATGCTTATGAAAAATAATTTAGATGGATTTAACTTTGAAAGATGACAACACGACAACAAGTTTCAACTTATAGAGCATACAATTATAATCATAAATAAAACTATATGAAAGATCATTATATGAACAAAACTAAATACGTAGTAAAGCAGTTTGTTTAACAAAACAGTTTTAAAATAGTAAATATCATATCTCATCTTTCGTAGGACTTCAACAAAACGGATAATAAGTGTGCACACACAGTCCACGAGGGTAAATAACCAAACGCAACATGAAGTCACGAGAACAAGCATGGACAAACAATCCACGAGGGTAAGTAACTAAACACAACTTAAAGCCACGAAACAAGCACAGGTACAAAACCCACAAATAACAAGCGTGAGAATGAATCCCACAAATATCAAACGTAAGTACTGTGCTCACGAATGTCAAGCGAGCTCGATATTAACTATGATGCACCAAGGACTAACAATATTATTGTTAGTAACTAGCGTTCTATATTTAGTTTTCTCTAAAAACCATTTCAAGCATGAGTGGGTTCAATTTCCAATTTATGAACAAAATAGAACTTTTAATAGTAAAGGCTTATACAAAATGGTTCATAATAAGGGATCCCAGCATGAGGTTTACAAATAATATTTCATAAGCTTTCCTTTCAATTTTTATTAGCAACCCAGGAAGAAATTCAAATAATGAAAGATGACAAAATATTTCTCAACATAAAACTCTTGCATAAAAATTTACAAATGTTGTATCTCGAAGTTTTCCTCTATGTTCAATGCATACGAAGTTCATTATAAATTGAAAAAGAGAAAAGAATGAATAACTTCATATAAAATCCTCATTTCTTTCAATTGTTTAAGAATCACAGGAAAATAATATACTTTCGACACACTTGCCTTGATGAAATAAGTATTGGTAGTTTAGTTAAAAATATAGCATATAGCAAGAATATCATTTGTAAGACACTACTATAAAAAAGGGCAACTGTGGCACTTGTTTTTAAATTAACTGTGGTGCTTAAAAAGAGCCACATATCACATCGCCATTAAAAAAAGTTGTGGCATTTGGAAGCATGACAACATATATAAAACACTTCTTGTGGTGCTTTTATGAGGAAGCGACTTCTTTAAAAAAACGCCACAAAAAGTGTGCACTGCTTGAGGTGCTTCCTCATAAAAACACCACATGAAGTGTTTTTTTTTTAAAAAATATTTTAACTCTTTTATGCTACTTGGTCTTAGAATGTCTAATATATTTTTTTAAAAAAATATATATTTTTTAAATTTTTTATTTTACTTGGTCTTAGAATGTCTAATATAAATTTTTCTTAAAAAAAATATTTTTTAACTCTTTTATTTTACTTGATTTTAAAATGTCTAATATAATTTGACAGATCTAATATACAATTAGTCAGAATGATTCAAAATATTTAATATTGTTTTATGCATTGTAGGATTGCTTATAAGATTTTTATATCTTAAGATTTGGATATCCATTGATCAGGTATTTAACAACTAAAAGTTTTGTTAAACATTCAATATATAAGTGAAAACCTAATGCATTGCATACCTTTCCATTTCAGCAATTTGGCCTTTGAGATCGTTTTAGGATGTGTGAATTAGCAATCATTACAAGACCTCTTGCATGTTTCAAATAATTCACTTCCAAAAAGTAGGGTGTAACACCTTAATTTTTAAAATCTTTAGATTAGTTTAAATATATAATGGTTTCAAATTTGAGACCAAAACAATTTAAAGTCTCAATTTAAGACAGAGTTTAATCTTATATTTGTATAGGATTTTCAAAAATATTTTTTTAAAAAAATAAATATGTGTGGTCTCATTCTAGTTTGTTAATTCATTATCTTTATTAGTTTCAAAATCATTTATTTAAAATACAGAGCATTTTCTATCCATAGCTCACGTAGTGATGGTTAATTTATGGGTTTTTGGATACCAGTACGTTATCGAAAGTCTAGTATATAGATTACAACTTATACAGTCTGTGTCACGAGTACTAGTACTATTATCGCTACTACTACTACTACTTATAAGTATTTTACAGTCATCCAAATTAAAATGATAACCAAATAGTATATAATTTATTTGCCTCTTCTTCGTCTGTCTATATTACCTTCTTGCCTTTAGAGCTGGACGTCTTTGCTGTATATCATTTGTTGAAAAAGGGGTGAGATTCAAAAGAATCTCAGTAGTACACAGATCACTCATATAATATGTAAATACTAAGCATGTAAAACAAATCATCAAACAACATAACTTACAGAAATGCAGCACATAAAAGGGCCTAACCGGTCCCTTATCTCATACTCACAGCGCTTGAGATTCACAATCTGGTTGCTCAGGGCCTCTGCCCCATACAAGGTACAGTCACGGGCTTTCTGTCTCAAACCTACCTGGCTTAAGACGCCCCCGGGTAATTCCCGATGTAACTTGTACTTACGGGTCTTACCGCCTATGGACTATCTGTCCCACACATATACAGATGATATGGTACACATTCATGACATCACATATGATATAAGAGATAAGGTACTACCTGACAGTCTTTACAAATTTGGTTCCTGTTCTCAGTCTTTTAGGCGTCTCGGGCAAATGTCAAATCCTATAATTTATAATTTACGGACGGACGAATTATTACTTGATCCAAAATAAGACACTTTGGTAGGTTATCATTATAACTAATACCTTAGGTCCAATAGGTATTTAATGGACTCATACCAACTCTAGTATTTAACTTGACACTTAGAGTCCCAATTATTTCAAAAATACCCTTATTTTTTATTTTTGCATTATTACTCAATTCTGTCAGAATTTTCAATAATTTTTTAAAATTCATATCTTGGCCTAGAAATATCAAATTAAGATGGTTACAAATTCTATGTGTCACTTATGAAGTCTATTTTAATAAAAAAATACGTTTAACTACCACCTATCCATGAATAATTCCCAGTTTTAAAGTTTTCTCGCACTGCCAGAAAATCTTTCCAATTTCAATAGCTTAACTTCTAAAATGCATAACTAAATATCTAGAACTCCAAATGGGATGATTCAAAATCCAATATGATCCTCTTTAAGTCTATTTGCAGGAAAAAAAAAATTAAAATTTAGATATTATAGCCAAAAAATTTCCATAATTTCGTCAAACCCCATCTGTACCAGAAAACGTTCCAGATTCATCATCTAACTTTAAAAATTCATATCTCACTATTTATAAACCCAAATGATACATATTATATATCAAATTAAAGCTTATGATGTCTACGTTCCTTCTGAAAACTTTCATAATTTTCGGACTAGGTTTGTTTACCGAAATGTTTTTTACAACCAATATAGTTTCAGAGAAACTAATCGAACAACAACTCCTCTTATTTTTTAAAAATTCTAGACTTATATATAATCATCCAAAAATCAAAACCACATGTATTACCACATAATTTTTCGTGTAAAATTGATTGGAAACCTAAAATTTATCATATTCTTATTTCTTCCTTATGCACTATTTTGGCCAAAACAAAACCTCACAAGACAATAATTTATTATACTAGATTCTTATGCTTCCTAAACTATCCAAAAATAGCCTCAAATTAACTAGAAAGAGTTAAAAATATGGAAAAGAAACTCACCTATATTAGGATATGGAGTTGTATGTGGAATTTATTGTATCTTCTTCCTTCCTCTATTGGCACCAATTACTCTTACATATCTCTCTTTCTCTATTATGTGTCTCTTGTTCTCTCTCTTTTTCACTCACTCTCCCTTTTCTTTCTTTTTGGATGCTGGCCAATGGAAATATGTGAAGTGTGTGTTGTGTGTTTTGTATGATTAAGAGAGTGAGAGTGTTGTTTTATTAATTATATAAGTGTGCATGTGCCATGTGTGTCTTATTTTAATATTTTGGTGTGTGCGCGCATGAGACATGAGAGGAGCAAGGGAAAAGTGTGTGTGTGTTTTGTTTTAATATAATATATATAGGTATATTTTTATCCTATTAATTACACTCACTATGCATTAATTTTTCTCTTTGTCTAATTTAAGATCCCATATATTTCATAAGTTTCATAATTTGGCTTTCAATTCCCAAGATTAATCTCTAGCACCATTTAATTTTTTTTTTTGGAATTTAACCTTTTACTAAATTTTGAGATGTTACATAGGGCAAAGACAACCATCGGATTAAGCATAGTTTATCTATAAAAGAAACCGTTAACGTTCCGGCACCTAAAAAAAAAAAAATCAAAGACATGTTCAAGGAATATAATGATTAAGGACAATAAAATGAGGGTCTATCAATAGATGATCTTGTCATTCTGATACACTTTAATACTTTCTACCAAACATCTTTTATTCATTTTGAAAAATATTTTCCTCTTTGCTTCTTCTTTTTTGAGTATAAAAAGTGTAAATTAGTTCTTAGCTAAGCCATAATGATCTATAATAATTCTTCAAATTCTATAAAAGCAGTTGTATTAAATAAGAGGCCTATCATGGTTCTGTATTGCAACGCTATTATTTATGAGGGCATGATGCGCAGCAAAGTTAACAAAGTCCAAAGCCAAAGTTGTCCACTTTCAATCAACAGATTGCTAGAATATTCCAATTTGTACCATCTAAAGCTAAGCTAGAGAAGAAATTTAACATAGCATCATTTTTACCTAGAGACAGAATGTTTTCCATTTTGATTGTATGCGTTCCTCTGCACTGAATCGCTTAAAATTTGATAAGCTTCGCCCAAAACCTGACAACGTACACCAGAAGGGCATGCCCATTACTTGCTGCACAGGTTATCACTTATAAAATCAGCAAATGGGAAGTTTGAAGGAACAAACTTGCCTGAAATTTTTGGGCAGCCTGAGGATCGCTTGGGTTCTTATACGGATGAACACGCATTGCCTGAGGTAGTAACAATACAGAGTGTGATTTTCTGTGAGGAGAAAGTGCAGATCAAAATGAGAAGGGTGATAAGTGACAAAAAGAGGAGAAGGAAAAAATGTGTGAATTAAGAGGATAAAGAGTAATGGCACGTGTTGAATGAAGAGTGGAGACTAAGAGGATGAAAGTAATGGAAGCAGATTGCGGGAGAGAGAAGGTTTTTTATTTTTTTTTTAAAAACAAAACCTTAGGTGGCGCTTCCTTAATAAAGTGCCACCTAAGGTTACCAAGCAGCTGTAACAATTTCTTGAATAAGCGCCACCTAAGGTATTTTTTTTAAAAGAAATTTTAAAAACAAAAATCTATAAGAAGCTATGGCATTTCTTTAAAGAAATGCCACCTAAGGTCATCAAGCAGCTATGATGCTTTCTTGAAAAAGCACCACCTAAGGTGTTTTTTAAAAAAAATAAAAAAATAAAAATCTATAAGAAGATGTGACACTTCTTTAAAGAAGTGTCATAAAAGGTGCATCACTAATCCTTATTTTTGTAGTAGTGAGAGTTTGTATGGGATGCTATTCACTTACCTGGTACATTCCCAAAATATAGTTCACTTTGCCAAAAAAAAAAGTGACGAAATTTTGTCTCTAATTAAAGACAAAATTTCCGTCTTTGATCCGTTGCAAAATGTTTTTTTTATATATAATTTAAATTTCCACATGTCCTTACCACGAGCCTCCACATGTCCCTTGTCAGCGGTAGCCACATGTACCTACCGTCGGCCATGTATCCTCGTCAGCCACTGCCACCTTGCCTTCGACCGCCATGTGTCCCGGTCAATTGCTGCATGTCACCCTCCATCGCACGCCATATGTCACGCTTTGTCGCGCACCACATGTCCAAGTCACAAATTGGTTTCATTTTGTGACCAAGTTGGGATTTAAAGTTATGACTTCTCACGCGTGTACTAGTGCTTTTGCCAGTTGAACTAAGGAGAATTTGTGAAATTTAAATGTAAAATCATATACATATTATTAGATATTTCAATTTAGTTTTTTAATTTTATTTTATGTAAATATTCTACCTAAATTTTTATTATTATCATCTTTTTTTATTCATTTTATTATGTATTTTATTTTTTTGTTTGTATTTATAAACTTTGTATTTGTATTTGTATATAATATATTATTAAAAATTCAAATATATTATATTATAATTTTAATTTCAAAAATAAATATGAATTAATAATTTTTATTTATTTATTTTAATATTTATATTATAAATTTGTGATAATTTAAAATTTAAATTTAAATTATTTAAAAAATTTATAATTATGAAAAAAAATAAAATTATTAAAAAATAAAATTATTAGTGACATAAATTAGAGACGGATCAGCAACATAAATTAGTAACGAAATAATTCTGTCACTAATTTCTGTCGCCAACATTTAATGATGGAATTTGAGATGGATTAGTGACGGAATTTAGTGACGGAATGTAATTCCGTCACTAATTTCCAAAACTAATTTTTAATGACGGAATTAGAGATGGAATTTAGCGATAGAATGTAATTCCGTCACTAATCCGACACTAATTTAGTAACGAAAAAATTCTATCTCGAATTTAGTGACAAAATTTGTGAGGGATTAGTGATGAAATTATATTCTGTCTCTAAATTTCATCACTAATTTTATGTTTTTTTGTAGTGCCAAAACTTCCCAAAACAATCATCCTCATAGCGACCTAACCTCCTAACCCATAGAACAATATCATCACTTCAATGCAATTCTTTTACCTAAATGTATTCTCAATATTTAAACATCCATCCCCAAACTCAACTTAATTGTACTAGTTATTTTCTTTGTTAAATTGCATAGCCACACATTCATACTAGTAGGAAAGAAGGCAAATCCCTTCCAAGAACTTTAATTTTTCAATAAGAATATAACCCTAAGTCCAATTAGTAATTGGATCTAATCTCACTTGACTATTAAATCCAATCCTTAAAAGCTTGAAAGAACTTCTTCCACTCTCCCATTTTTAAACATACCAAAAATTTTCATTTTATACCTCAAACCTTACCACCACCGTGTTATGCATATACATTCAAACAATATGACTATTTGAATTTCAAACATACACCAGACAACCTTCATCCACACAAACTTTATTTCAACATCTTCATGAAATATAAAGTTTCTAAATTTCCCATTATCAAGATTTCTAACACACTCAACCCAAAATAAGATTTGAATATTCTCCACCATTATTCAAAATACCATAAAGATACATATGTAATTGAGCCTTTTTCCATTAGAACATTTCATCAAACACCTTGTGGGGACTCAAGTTTAACACGTAAAGCAACACCTCAATTCATTGTCCATCAACAATACATTTCCAAGAAGCATTAATACACATACACACACATACCTATGACACTTCCCAAGATTCCATTCTTATCGATAATCAATTTAAAATTTAAGAAAAGCATAATTAAACCCATATTCTTCCTCTTAAAACAACTAAAGCCGTTAAAGTGAACTTACTACTTATAGTGAGCTCCTTAAACCTTGATTTTCAACTTTTTTGAGTTCACTCTTCTCTATTCTCACTCACAGTTGCAGAAATAGAGGAATGGGAACAAAGAGGATGATGCTTTTCTCACGCGCGCGCGCACACCACAACAATGCTGAATGGAGAAGAAGATCGGGAGTGTTCAAGAGAAGCCCAGAATTTTTTTTTATTCCTCTTCACTTGTTCCTATGAACAATGACGGGAAAAATAAAATTGAGGGTTAGGGGTTTGTTTGGGAAAAGACTTCCCGTATGAGATATTTTAAGCTACATCATTAATTTGGGCATTCTAGTTATTTCATAATATTAAATTAGAACAAAATAAAATTGGCCCATTGGCTTAGAGGAACTACAAACTCAGTGACCAAAAAAAGATAACAAACACAAACTCAACTAGACAACCATTCACTTTTGTTACACAACTACAATAAATAATTAAAAAGAAATAATTCTTTATTTTAAATTTAAGGGCTGTTACATGCATAAGATTGATTATCTAATAGTTCTCAACTTCTCTTTTACTGCCAACTTACAACTTTGAATAAAGATATGAAAAAAAGAAAAAAAAATCTTATTATCTTTTATTCCCATTATATATTTTTCTATCATTGACTTAACAAGTCAATTAATTATTTAATTAATTTTATTATTATTATTTTAAATTCCAATTTTTTTTGAACTATTACACTTGCACTGTTCGTTGCCAACCAATAAAATAGAACATACTCTTGTCATTGCTCTCTTGATAAATAGTATATTAGCACTTGCAACTAGTCGCTTGCTGACGAGTTCGTGTGCATCTCCTTTGATCCTCTAATATCTTATTATCTATCTATATGTGTGTGTATACTATTCCCTTCTGTTAAACCAAGAGACCCATTTCCTAAATAATACTGAATATTATTGGAATAACAAAATTACAATCAGTCAACTAATGTACACAAGCCCACATATTTATAGCCCTGGTGCAATTGAATTTTTATAATACCTACAATCGACTAAGTGGGCTGGGCTAAGCCCTATATATATATATATATATATATATATATATATATATATATATAATATATAGACACACACACATAACATGGAAGACTCACATTTACACATTTACAACACTCCCCCCTCAAGTTAGGAACCCTATATTCACATGTTCCTAGCTTGCTCATAATATAATCATGTTGCGGTCCACCTAGGCCTTTAGTCAAAACATCCACCAATTGCTCAGATGACTTTACATGCTTAAACGTAATCATTTTTCGCAATAGTTTCTCTCTCACAAAGTGACAATCCATTTCAATATGTTTGGTCCATTCGTGGAAAACCGGATTCGTAGCTATATGTAATGTAACACAATTATCACAATATACTTGTTCCGGCTCTATATTTGGAATATGTAGCTCTTTATAAAAGCCTACAATCCATGTTAATTTAGAATTTGCCTTAGCCAAGGTTCTATATTTGGCCTCTATAGATGAAGTTGATATCGTACTCTATTTCTTTGACTTCTAACAAGTTAACGAGCCTCCCAATCTTACTAGAAACCCAATAATTGATCGTCTGGTATCCTTTCACCCCACATGATCCGAGTCACAATAACAATCCAAAACCATGGGGCTCGTAGCAGAGAGAAAAATGCCTCATCCTGGAGTGTCCTTGAGATACCTCACCAGCCTCAAGGCCACCTTCATATGTGATTATTTGGAAGTTTGCATAAATTGAGATAATACATGCACAGTGAATGAGATATCAGGTCTTGTCAATATAAGATACAATAACTTACCTATAAGCTTCCTGTAGCTTCCTGATTCTTGAAGGTAATGATCAGCCTTAGTTTCTTCTATAGTGAGCTTAAGATTCTGCTCAAAAGGGGTGAAGGCTAGATCTGATTCATCTAAACCTATTTGTTTAACAAGTTCAATAGCGTACTTTCTTTGGTTAAGTAGTATACCATGGTTAGACCGAACCAATTCTAGTCCTAAGAAATATTTCATGTCTCCAAGATCCTTAATTTTGAATTTACTATGCAAACATCTCTTCACATCATTAATCATTTTCATATTATCTCCGGTAATCATCAAATAATCAACATATGCAAGAATATACAACTTACTATATTTAGTTTGCTTATGGAAAAGAGCATAATCATACTTACTTTGTTGAAAGCCACCTTTTAATAGGGAGCGAGTTAATTTCTCATTCCATTGCCTAGAGTATTGCTTAAGGCCATACAATGATTTTTCTAGTTTACGCACCTCAAATTCGGTCTCCTCATTTCACTCATAATCATGGGAAATCATCATATAGACCTCCTCATAAAGGTCTCCCTACAAAAAAGCGTTATCCATATCTATTTGACATAAAAACTAGTTATGTACAGCAGCTAATATGAGTATCATGCGAATTGTGACTATTTTTACAACAGGTGAGAATGTTTCATAAAAATCGATTCCCTCATTTTGACTATATCCTTTGGCTACCAAACAAGCCTTGAATCTATCTAGACTTCCATCTGCCTTATATTTGACCTTAAACACTCACTTGCACCCTATTGACTTTTTGCCTTTAGGAAGAGTGACTATCTTCCAAGTTTCATTAGACTCAAGTGCCTTGATTTCATTTTCCATGGTCTTGACCCACCTAGGGTCCTTAGATGCCTGTTCATAAGTATCAGGCCTATTTTCCTATTAATAGCACCAAGAAAGTATTGATAATGCATGGACAAATCACTGTAAGTTACCGCATCTAACAAAGTAGAACTATTCACCAAATTTGATTTTTCTTCCATTTGCAAGTTAGAAGAAGAAGGAACATATTCACAATGATAATCAATAAACTTGGTTGGCACTCTCTTATCCCTAGTAGGTCTAACTTGACGCTAGTTATTGATCAAATCCTGATTCTGATATGTTTCAGGGGCCTAATAAAATTCACAATTAGATGATCCAACATCCCTTGAGACTAATTCATGTTGCATTAGTCCATCCCCTTGCGCTGTGGTGTATGAAAGACGATTCTGGGCTCTACTATTAGAAGAAAAATGGTTATCATGATCAATAATAAAGGGGTAAAAAAGTTTCAACTCTACTCCCCCTTGTTCATCAATTTCTGCATCCTTAAAGGGAAAATTTTCTTCCACAAAGGTGGCATGCTTGCTAACAATGAAAGATTTGGACTCAATATTATACAATATTTATCCCTTTTGATTTGAGGGACATCCCATAAAAACCCAAGCCTTGAACCTAGCATCAAATTTATCAGTGGGATTCATATTGACAGCAAAAGATAAACACCCAAAAACTCTTAAGTGAGACAAATCAGGAGCCTTACCATACAACCGCTCATATGGGGTTACATATCCCGAAAGTCTAGAGGGAATTCGGTTAATTACATACGAGGAAGCTCTTATTGCTTCACCCCAAAACTTGATAGGTAAATTGGATGGGAACATCATACCTCTTGCTTTCTCTAGCAAATGTCGATGCTTTCTTTCTATAACTCCATTTTGTTGGGGTGTATAAGTACAACTCTTCTAGTGTACAATTCCTTTATTGCTAAAGAAATCATGTACTTCTTGATTAACAAATTCAGTTTCGTTATCTGTTCTTACTTTTTTTATTTTGCAAGAAAATTGATTTTCTACACAAGCAACAAAAGTCCTTATATATTAATTGTATCATATTTGAAAACCATTAAGAATGTCTACGTTGCTCTAGAATAATCATTAACAATAGTCAAAAAATACTTGTAATCTTGAAGATGGGTGTCCTATAAGAACCCCATACATCCATGTGCAATAATTCAAAACAACAAGAAGTTTTAGAATCACTAGAGACAAATGGCAATCTTGTATGTTTAGCTCGTAAATAAACTTCACATTTATTATGATCAGCAACTGATATATCATTCTTTACATCATGCAAATGTCTCAAAACATCAAAGGAAGCATTTCCTAATCTATGATGCCATAGGAATCATTTTTGACTATTAGAATTAGACTTATTATACTTAGTGACAACATTGACTAATCTAGATGATTGTGCTTATTGAGAAAGTAAGGTCCATTAGAGAATCTACCAATCCCTTTGATCATTCCACTTAGCACATCCTGCAATACACAAAAGTCAGGAAAGAAACATACCATGCATGAACTATCTAGTGTCAATTTAGCCACAAAAATGAGATTATAACAAAATTCTTTGGCATAATAAACATTTGTGAGATGTATGTGTTTAGTTATTTAAACTTCTCCTACAAGTGTAACCTTAATTTTCTGACCATTAGGAATTTTCAACCAGCTTCCTATTCCAACATAAGGCTTGAATTTATCCAAGTTACCTATATTATTCACTATGTGGAAACTAGTACCAGAATCCAGTATCCACTCATGACTAAGTATAGAAGAACTCAAACCTAGTGTAGTTGCTTGAACACTAACAGCAACATCTTTTGGGTCTGAATCATGCTTGAGTAGCCTTAGAATTTGCTTATATTGGTCTTGGGTGAATACTAGAACATAAGAGGAGGAAGTCATTTCTTGATTCAAGGAGGATCTTGCAGGAGTGTTAGTTGAAACTTGATTAGCTTGGTCATTTAACAGTCCCATATTCCTTGGGAGGGAAGGATTAGGAGGAAAACCTATAAGTTGATAACAATTATCCCCCCTATGTCCCCTCCTATTACAATGCTACATTGATCTTCGGAACGTCCCCTTGCTCGGCCTCTACCTCTTCTTGTCGAGTTATTTACTATCATAAACACATCAAAGGCAATAAATGGAAATGAAGTAATAATCTGATGTTGTGTCTCCTCTTGGATTATCATGAAATATGCCTAATTAGGAGATATCAACGGTGTCATAAATAAAATTTGACAACTAGGGTGTTGGTAAGAGTCATTAAGACCCATTAAAAATTGAAAGAGTGTATGTTCTTGTAGTATTTTTGAGTATTCAACAAATGAGTGACATTAGCAAGTGGGCATTAGAACAAGTGCGCCATATTGGCAATTTGTTTATCTACCGAGTTGACTAACCAAGAAAGCACAACTTAATTGCAATGATCTCATACCTCTTTCAGATGATCTTCTTGCTTATCGTGTACACAGGTCCCCTCAACGAACCCATATTTTTTTTTCACATGAAGAGCAAGTCTCATAATTTTACTCCACGTTAGGTAATTATCTGATCTAGTGAGAACTTGTGAGACTAATGTGGCGGCTTGTGTATCTACTAGATGTAAAAACAGAAGGCGACTGAAATCAAGTGATTGTGTCTTGGTTTCAGTAGACATGCTGCAGAATCGAGAAGAAAAAAAATATTGAAATTGTAAGAACCAAGTGAAGAACCTGGGTACCTAGAACCCATAAACAAGCAAACAAACCTATGGAGGAGAAACTAAATTGAGAAAGCCAGAGGACTTCAACCAAAATAACCACATAAGATACTGGGAACCAATCAGAATAGCAAACCAAACAAAGAACGCCGACAGTGAGTAAGAATAACAAAAGCAGGCATTGTCAGAGAAAAGGAATTGAAAGAAAACATCACCAGAGAAAAGGAAGTCACAGTGGAGTGAAATATCACCGAAAAAAGGAAAAATCTTGAATGTTGATAACTAGAACCACAAACTGATATTTGTCAGCCAGGAAATCATGGTGAGGAGCTGATCGTGACTAGAACCACAAGCCAATATCTGTCGGCCAAGAAATCGCAGTGAAGCGGAGATCATGAGAAAAATCGCAATAAAAATGATCTAGGTACGGTGAAGCATGATGAGTGGCATCTCAGACCAATCTAGGGGCGAATCTGTCAATCATAAGACTGGGAAGACTGGCTTCATGGTGCCCAATTCGTACAAAAGGTGCTATGCATTTCTGCGTTAAAGAGGAACACCCCTAATCGGGAATTCAAGAAGGAACTGGGTTGAAAAGGAAAGAAACAAACTTGACCCGAATCTTTGGACCATAAACCTACCATGTTAAACCAAGAGACCTAATCCCCTGAATAACACTGAATATTACTGGAATAACAAAATTACAATCAGTCAACTAATATAAACAAGCTCACGTATTTATAGTCCTGGTGTAACTAAACTTTATCCAATACCTACAACTGACTAAGTGGGCTAGGCCGAGCCCATTATACATATATACACATAATATGGGAGACTCATATTTACACATCTACAAGACCTTCAATTCAATGACGCAACCAAATATAACTGATTTTCCTCCCTCTCTTTCAACTAAGTCATCTCTTCCATATTGAAGGAATACATAATACCTCCTATTGTTGTGTGTATGTCTGTGTGTGTAAGAGAACTTTTTTTTAGGAATAACATGTTCTTATTTATAAGATACATTAATGATAGCATGTTTAAAAATTTTAGCTTATTCTTACTCCATTAATTATCCACACACTCTCTTTGTGAGTTCTCTCTCTTACGCATTGACTTTCTATTTGAAGTGCAAGTTGGGTGCAATAATGAAGGAGATTATGTTCTCCTACCAAACATAAACAAACACCCGGCCAGCTTTGAAAACCCATCATCTGAAAGCCACACCATACATGATCAGAATGCCTTTAGAGACCAAGATCAAATGGACCTCAACATAAGTTTTGGAGATCAATCTTTAGATGAAGATGATATAAATGAGAACATGGAGTTTCAAGAAGAAGAAGACATAGAGACAGAGTCCATTCAATCAAAAAGAGATGAGTTGAACCAATCATCAATAAGAGGTATGATAGTTTGTTTCTACTTGTTAGAATCCCATAAGATAAGGGATATGTTCCCATAATATAAGGGATATGTTTCCATATAATAAGGGATGTGTTAGGAAGTATTATTTGTATAAATAGACTTGTATATGTGTGTTAATTCAATGAATTCAGATTATTCTTCCTTCTCAGTTTACATGGTATCAAAGCCTAGAGCTGTATGAAATTTCTAAATTCCAGCGAGTCTTTGAATTTTCCAGCAAGAAATTTTTAGATTCTGGCTAGAAATTTCTAGATTCCAGTAAGTATTTAAATTTTTCAGCCAGTAATTTCCAGACTCCGGCGAGTATTTTTAGTTTTTCGGCACTACTGTCTCATACTGTTCACCGGCATTGTTCACCCCAGATTCCAGCAAGTTTCTTGAGTTCCGGTGACTGTCAATCATAGTATTTGGCATTGTTTATCGTTATTGTTCATCTATAGATTCCGGTGAGGTTCTTCAGTTTTCTAAAGGCTGTTCATCCCATATTCCGGCAACTGTTCATCTATCTGCAGATTCCGGCGAGTTCGTCAGTTTTCTGACACTATTCATACTACTGTTGGTACTATTCATAGTACTGTTTGGGGCACTGTTCATAGTACTGTTAGAATATTGACACTATTTGAAGATTCTGGCAACTGTTTGTAACGACCCGTCTCATATATCCCTTATTACTGATCTTACTCAGAGTAGCAATGCGTAGTTCAGTGGGCACACATGAATAACATGAATATACTGATAATATTAATACAATATTGCTTGATTATAATACAAAAGTTTCCCCACCAGGGGTTTACACAATATATTCAGACCTTAATAACTAAAAGGCCTTCAAACAACCAGCAACATTTCTCTTCATGCATACCTCTTTTCTGATCTCAGCACGTTTCTAATGCTCACCTGTCTGAATGGTTGTTTGGGAGGAGTGAGATTCGAGAGAATCTCAGTAGAAAACATTACCACTATGCATGCCAAATATATATGAATGCATGACATGCTTGCCTACTCTATTTCATGCCAACATAATGACATGATGCATGCTCGATGTTATGACATACATATGGCCATTGCACAAATATAACAAAGCTTCAATCAATCATACATGTTCCACACAAATAGGCAAAGCAGTCACATAATCAATGCAAGACATACATATCACATACATGCAGAAAAAGTAAGTTCACTACCTGGTGGACTTTATGTCATTCTCTTCTTATCCCTTGATCCGCCAACCACTGCTCCTTCTTTATCACTGCATGGCCCTAGGAGAGTGATAATATCATTAGAGCCATGAAAAGTGAATACCCAATGGCCCACATTAGCCCTATAGGCTTATTTTCACCCTTGGAGTTCATTCCAATTATATTTGGCCAATTTCTTAATTAAATTCGCATGGTAATCAAACTACCAGCATTTTTGACCAAACTTTGGAAAATCATAACTAATTCTATAGAACTCCAATTGAGGTGGTTCAAAGCTCTATTTGAATCCCTTTAAGTTTAGTTTTTTATAAAAATACTCAATTTTAAACGCCACCACTACACCATTCCCAGAAGTTTTTCAAACACCAACTGTTTCAGATGTTCTTCCAGAAAACAGGGAAAACATTAAAAAATAATATCTCCCAATATACTTGTCAAAAAATTACAAAATACCCATAAAATTAAAGATATATATCTCTAATTTAATTTTGATAATTTGTAGAATTTTTGGATAAGGTTTGCCCTATGAAAAATTTCTCACAACATCACTGTTTCAGATTCTTTTCAGAAAATAGGGCATATCTTCAACAATTCATATATCCTACTATACTTATCCAAAAACTACAAAATACCTACCAAATTAAAGCTCCACATGTATAATTTAATCCTGAAAAATATCAGAATTTTTGGACAAGATTTATCATATGAAAAAGCTCGCACAATTCCACTGTACAGAAAAGGCAGAATCAACACTATGAACACATATGCTTTATAAATTCCCAAATTTATATACAAGCATTCCAAAAATCATGTACACTTGTATACCTACACAATTTTTCCTCCTAAAGCCAATGGAAGCATCAAAATCATCAAATTTTTACTCCTTCTCCACGTCAAAACAGGGCAGAAAATCAGATTCTCATGTGCAATATGTTGTTTTCTTGTTTTCTCTTGCCTAATCACTTCCTTGCTACTCCTAATCAAGTGATTAGCTATTTAAACACTCATTAGACATGATTTAGCCATTGAAAACACTAATTTAAACCATCCATAAACAGTACCCAACTTCCTTTATACTCATCCAAACGACAAATCAATCGGTTAAAAAGGAAGCTTACGCTTACCTCTACTCGTTTCCACAAACGGTTCGGAATTCTGGCAATACTCCGGTAAGGGAGATGACACCAAATAATTTCAAATAAAAATCCAAAACCATAGGAATGAAGATCTCGATGAGTAGAGGAAGTTTCCTGAAGGGTACTTTGAGAGAGGATGCCGTTTCGGTAGTGTTTTGGAGGAAAGAATTTCCTCTCTCTTCTTTCTCCATTTCCATCTCTCTCTTTCTCTCAGATTTTTCCATGAAAATGGCGAAGAAGATGATGGAGAATTGATTAAATGTGGTGTTAAATTTCCTTGCCACGTGTCACAAGTTCATTGGCCCAAATAATGAATTTTCGCATAAAATACCAAATTCTGCAGATTTTTCATTAACTTCGAAAATTCATATCTAATTGTACAAATGTCCAATTAGAGTGATTCCAAAGGCTATGTGACTCTTATTGAGTCTAGTTTTAAGAAAAAATATAAAATTTGGACAATTAGAAGTTCACTCTTCCCAGAATTTTAATCTTTGAATGCTGTCCCAGAAAATAATTAATTTCGCTAGGCTAACTTCAAAAATTCATTTCTCTTTGTGTATAACTCCAAATGACTTATATGACCTATAAAATTAAAGCTTGATAAGTTTAATTTCATTATGGAAACTTTCATAATTTTTCACCATCATTTACCCATCGAAACATGTCACACAATCATCACTGTCATACCGGAAATTTCACCGGTAGCAAAATTACTTTGTGTTCCACTTTACTATATTGTGTGTGACTTCCAATCACTTTGTTTTGTTATTCCCTGAGATTTTTAGCTCACCAATATAATTCCTTTTAATATCCAATGATATAAAGAAATTTTGGGGAATTTAAAATGTTTCATAGGGACATTTGCTAAACCGGGGTCTAGCAGTCCACTTAATCCAAGCTTAATCTTATGCCTCTTGTCCCAAAATTCGGGATATTACACTATTCATCTATCTGCAGATTCTGGCGAATTTCATCAATTTTTCGACCTGTTCATAGTACTATTTTTTAACTATTCATAGTACTACTTTTTATACTATTCATAGTACTATTTGGGGTACTGTTTATAGCACTATTTGAGCACTGTTCATCACCGTTTTCTTTGCCTCTAATTTTGGGTGGCTGCTTCTTTTCCAAGGTATTGTTCATAGACTGTTTGGTACTGTTCATAGTACTATTTTGGTGTTGTTCGTAGTACTGTTTGACATTGTTCATAGCACTGTTTGATACTGTTTATTAGCACTATTTCATCACTGTTAATCATGATACGTTATTTTTCCAAGGTTGAATCACATAACTCTGATATCATTAATTTTCTTGAAGCTCTTGACTCATCTTATAAGTTTATTCGCTCTCAAATTCTATCTAGTCAGGAACTCACATCTCTTGAAGATGTGTTCTCACAGGTTTTTCGTGCTGCTAATTTAGTTTTCCTTTCTATTGATCACAATACGAGTACTTTGGCTAGGCGTGGTTCCTTTAACAAGAAGAATTATGGGTCTAAACAAGGCACTAGTACTCCGAACATGTCTTCTGGCAGTTTTATGTGCAATTATTGCAAGGAGCCTGGTCATATTAAGAAAAATTGTTGTAAATTATAGAACAAACAACAACGTAATCAGCAGCGTAATCTTGCTCATATTGCTCAAATATCTTATCATTCCAATTCTAGTCCATTATCTATAGGGGGCTTAGCTACATGAACTTGGTCCTCTAACCTTGCTACTACTTCTACGAAGTGGATCATTGATTCTGGTGCTACCGACCACATGACAGGTAACCATCATTTATTTTCATTGTATACCCCCTATGCCAACCCATCCTCCATACTTGTCGATAATGGTTCCCCGGTTCGGGTTCTTGGATCAGGCACTGTTAAACCAACTACATCCATTTCGTTATCTTCTATTCTTAATGTTCCTGATCTTACGTTTAATCTTCTGTCTCCTAGTAAACTGACTCACCATTTGAATTGCTTTATCACACTATTCCCTGACCACTGTTTAATCTAGGATCTTTCGACGAAGCAGATTATTGGTAGGGGCTATGAATCTGGTGGGCATTACGTCCTTGATGATCAGGTATCGCGTCCTATTGCTTGTTCTGGTGGGTCATCTCTCTTTGAAGTCCATTGTCGTCTAGGTCATATGCCACTTTCATCTCTCAAAAGATTATATACTCAGTTTTCTTCTGTGTCTGCTTTAGATTGTGAGTCATGTCAGTTTTCCAAACACCATCATGTTCATTTGGCACCTCGAGTCCATAAATGAGCTGCATCCCCATTTGAGTTAGTTCATTATGATGTTTGGGGTCCTTGTTCAGTTTTGTCTCAGACTAGTTTTTGATATTTTGTTACTTTTGTTGATGATTTTTCCCGAACCACTTGCCTTTACTTAATGAAACGTTCTGAATTGTTTACACATTTTCGCAATTTATGTGCTGAAATTCAAACTCAGTTTAATACTCCTGTGAAAATTCTTTGAAGTGATAATGCGAAAGAATATTTTTCCGCCCTATTCACCGATTATATGCATAATCATGACATTCTTCATTAATCCTCTTGTGTTGATACACCTGCTCAAAATGGTGTTGCTGAAAGAAAGAACCACCATCTTTTAGAAACTGCCCGAGCTCTCATGTTTCACTCTTGTGTTCCTAAATCCTTTTGGGCTGATGCCGTGTCTACTGTCTGTTTCCTTATCAATCACATGCCTTCGGCTGTCCTTAGTAAGGATGCTCTATATTCAGTTCTGTTTCCCATAACTAAGTTGTTTCCTATTGATCCCAAAATTTTTGGTTGCGTTTGCTTTGTTCGGGATGTCCATCCAAGTGTCAATAAACTCGATCTCAAGTCCTTGAAGTGTGTCTTTCTTGGTTATTCTCGAATTCAAAAAGGTTATCGGTGTTACTCTCCTGATCATCGTCGTTATCTTGTGTCCACTGATGTAACCTTTCATGAGTCATCTCTTTTCTTTAAGTCTTCGGTATTATCTGAGTCTCCCTCTGTCATTGATAATCCTGATGATGTCCTAGTTTATCGTGTCCCTGTCTCACCAGTACATATTGCTATTCCAGAACCTGATATCATCAATGGACCTGATGTTACCCAGGCCCTGCCCTTGCCAGTGCCTGCTTCGCCAACGGATTATGTTCATGTACCTACTCCTGCTTCCCTTGATTCTGACACTCCTGCCCCTGATCCAATTGTCCCTGATTCTGCTGCTGATCAATCTGATAACCTGCCTATTGCCCTCCAGAAAGGTACCTACCCTCATTGTCCTCCCAAAAGATATGTTGAATGTACTTATCATATCTCCTACTTTATGTCCTGTCAGCACTTATCCCCTGCTTCCCATTCTCTTGTGGCCACCCTTAAGTCCATCCCCACCCTACCACCCTTCACCAAGCCTTAGCCTACCCTGGTTGGCGTGCTGTGATGGAAGAAGAAATGATGGCTCTTGACAAGGCTGGTACTTGGACTCTTGTTGATATACCTTCTGGGAAGAAGGCTATTGGGTGTAAATGGGTGTTTGTAGTTAAGACTAAGGTTGATGGTTCCTTAGAATGATTGAAAGCTCGACTTGTTGCAAAAGGTTATGCTCAAACCTATGGAATAGATTACTCTGAGACTTTCTCCCCAGTTGCTAAGCTCACTTCTGTTTGTCTTCTTGTATCTCTAGCTGCCACTTATCATTGGGATTTACATCAATTGGATATTAAGAATGCATTTTTGAATGGTGATCTCCTTGAGGAAGTTTATATGGAGCAACCTCCTGGTTTTGTTGCTCAGGGGGAGTGTGGGAAAGTGTGTTATCTCAGAAAGTTGTTATATGGTTTAAAACAAAGTACGCGTGCCTGGTTTGATAGATTTTGTAATATGGTTCAGAAGTTCAGATTGAGCCAATGTAAGAGTGATCATTATGTGTTCTTTCAACAGTCCGATGTAGGCATGCTTATTTTAGTAGTGTATGTTGATGATATTGTGATTACTGGGAGTAATACTTCCGGAATCTCATAACTTAAAAGTATTTCTTAACTCCCAGTTTCAGACAAAAGACTTAAGACCATTAAAGTACTTTCTCGATATTGAGGTTTTGAGAAGCAAGAAGGGCATCCTTTTGACTTAACGAAAATATGTTCTCGATCTCCTAAAGGAGACTGGAAAGCTTAGAGCTACACCAAGCAACGTTCCCATGATATCAAATCCATTCTTGGATCTTAATGAGAGCATGTTTAATGAGCTACCTGATGACTTGAAGAAGAAGATTGATCCAGAAAAGCTGAAGCCGTTTGCATTTTCTAAGAGATATAGAAAACTCATTAGGAAACTGAACTATCTGATAATAACTCATCCTGATATAACATTCTCAGTTAGTGTACTTAGGCAATTCATGACAACTCCAACAGTGGCACAATGGGAAGCCTTAGAACATATCTTATATTATTTGAAAAATTCCCCAGGTCGTGTCATTCTCTATACAGATTATGGGCCCACTAAAGTTGAGTGCTTCTGTGATGCAGATTTTACAGGATCTAAGGTCACAAGACGGTCCACTACTGGTTACTGTGTATTTGTTGGTGGAAACTTGATATCATGGAGAAGTAAGAAGCAATATGTTGTATCAAAATCAAGTGCAGAAGCAGAATACAGAGCCATATCACAATCAGTGTAAGAGATTGTGTGGGTATTTCAACTTATGAAGGAAGTTGGCATTGCCACAACATTGCCTGCAAAGCTATGGTGTGACAATAAATCAGCACTACATATAGCATCAAACTCTGTGTTCCATGAGCGTACGAAGCATATTGAAATCGACTATCATTTTATTCGTGACAAGATCAAAGAAAATTTTGTATCTACAGAGCACGTGAAATCAAACGAACAGTTGGCAGATCTTCTGACGAAAGCCTTAAATGTGACACAGGTTGAGTATCTTTGTAACAAGTTAGGCATGATCAATATATATGCTTCAACTTGAGGGGGAGTGTTAAAATCCCATAAGATAAGTGATATGTTCCCATAATATAAGGGATATGTTTCTATATAATAAGGGATATGTTAGGAAGTATTATTTGTATAAATAGACTTTGTATATATGTGTTAATTCAATGAATTTAGATTATTCTTCATTCTCAGTTTACACTACTAAACATAAAGCATTCAATACTTAATATTTAGGAACTTTTATGATACTCTGTTTGTAAGAAGAAATGGAACTAATGTCTTCCACGTATAAAAGAAATGATTCCAACAGAGTATATGGGAATTTATAGTTATTTTGGGCGTGTGCATAGTATACATGGCTCTTTTATTCATCACCTACCTGATCGGGGGAAAAAATAGAATGCACACACTCATTCTATAAGTTCTCACTCCATGAATTTTGTTTTCTTGGTGAATATTCACTTGATAAATATATTTTTTCATATAAATATGTATGTGGTGATTATGCAGTAGATTCTGCAAGTGGAAGTTCAAGCCAGTCATCATGCGATAGAAGAAAATTTCTAACAAATGAAGATATGAGAGAAATCGGTCATTTATTGCTGAACTCAATCATAGAAGGGACAAAGCTAAGGAAAGTCATAACAAAAAAGCTAGCTGCAATGTACTCAGTGTCCATAAGAGTTATTCAATGAAATTGGCATCAAATAAAGGAAACAAGAGAAGCATCCCATAGGAAGACTAAAAATTGTGGACGTAAGAGACCTCGGTTCAATGAGGAACTCATACATGACACTTCGCTTCGCCAATGGACCACATTGAGGTCTCCATCATTTGCATTAAAAGATGAGCAAAACATCAGTTGTAAGATTGATGAAGGCCAACGTTATACGACGGCGCACCAATACAATCATGCTCTTCTTGAAAGATGAAAACAAGATTTCTCGATTGTGGTTTTGCTTATCAATGCTTGAGGATAATAGCATACCAAATGGTCCTTCCTTTCAATCCATGCATAACATTATACACCTTGATGAAAAATGGTTTTACATTACCAAGAAAAAGGAAAATTATTATTTGGAAGCTAGTGAGGGGGAGCCACACTGGACATGTAAAAGTAAGAATTATATTGGTAAGGTCAAGTTCCTTGGCGTTGCTTTGGCTATACCTAGATTTGATGGTGAAGGCAATGAAACATTTTATGGCAAGATTGTTGTATTCCCACTTGTCACATATGAGCCAGCTAAAAAGAGGAGTGTTAATAGAGATGCGGGCACTATGGTAACAAAGCCTATGTCTTCCATCAACGAGGAAGTACGTAGAAATTTTATTTGCAACGTGGTATTACCTACAATAAAGGCCAAGGGATGCTCTTGGAGAAAAAAATTTCATACAAGACAATGCTCCATGTCACGTTAATGATAATGATGTAGAGTTTCGTCGGGTTGCTAGTGAGACCAAATTCGATATTCATTTGATGGCTCAACCCCCAAACTCTCCAGATTTAAATGTATTGGATCTTGGTTATTTTAACTCAATTCAATCTCTACAGCATTGCTATCCTCATCACATTCATCCTTTGGAAATTTGTTGAGGTCCAATAGGTAGCCGTCTTTCTTGCCAGAAATTTCTTAACCAGAAACTTCAACCACAACTGTTATCTTTGAGTCAACTTCCTCCTCTTCCGGTAACTGGTTTAAGTCAAATGGATGGGCTTGTCGCTCTTGATGCTCAAGAGAGTCTTCAACAACCAAACCCAAGAGATCACCATTGAACTCTGATTTATTACCTATACGATTTTCCAATGGTTGCCTATGGACATAATCAGTGGTTACTGTATTGTTTATCTTCTGGAAATCCTCACCACCAATGTTTGGGTTCCAAGAGTTAACTTCTTCCTTATCTCCTAAGTGAGGAGCATCCGACTGCGTCACAGACTTTGCACAATCCAGCGAATCCATCACCACCAAGCCACATATTTCATCATTGTGAACAGAGTCCTTGGCATTTCTCATTTGAAAAGTCGTTGAGAAGCACCCAGAAAAAGAGTCGAAGAGATGGACCAGGTTGGCAGATGGGAGGTTGAATAAAATAGGTGTTGTGATATTGAAAGAGTGAAATTCATTCATGAGGTTTATTAAACCCCGAAAAAGGCATGGAGATCATCACTTTTTTTAATCAAATGAGAGGGAAAGCCATTTCATAAAATTGCATGGGAAATGATGGTATCGAGGAGAGAGAAGACCCACCATTTATTATTATAATTGGACTGGAAATTTTATTCTAGAGAGAGAGGGATATAATTAATAAGTAAAGTTGAAAAGTGTGTATTAATCACATGGATAAAATAAAAAAATGCATTAATTAAACTGCAGGTGCCCTATATTGTGGACCATGCATTTCTTTTACAGGTGCCCTATATTGTGGCTCAAAGGGATGCATTCCACAAGCATACGGGTCGTGTCAAGTAATAAAATGATAAATAAGATATCGTTCTCATGAGGAATCAAACAATTAATTTTTAGGTATTAAAATCTTAATTTCTTTTAAGTTAAACAAATCTAGTTGTAAAGAAATTCAAAGAAAATAAAATAATGAAAACTAATAATGTCAAATGCAACATTGAGTCACTAATCTCTTACTAGCTCTCTAAATCTTATTTCTACTTAACTAGTTAGTTTAAATGTTAATTTTGTTAATCTCAAGTATTAATAGTTATAAGTGTGTGTTGGAATCCTTTATCAAATATAAAAACTATGTAAAGCACAATTACCCAAGAGGCACGATAATTCCAACACACTCGTCATCAATTATATGCATCCATTAAGCATATATCTATCCTAACGGCAAAATTAGATTATAATCTAATCTCATATTATTTAATTTTAGAGCTTAATGAAAATTTCATTCGCCAAGGCGAATCCTAATTCTCTAATTCACATTTAATGATAGTCAATCATCAATCAGACATATCAACAAAAGACTAAGTAACCAAAATTAATATAAACCATAACTAATAAATAGAAATAAAATCTAGTTCACTAGTGAATACATAGTTTCTATGTGTCTAAAAGCAAATTAGCCATGTGGCTATAATAAAATCCATAAATAATATTCAAATTCAAAGAGAGGAAAAAAGGAAAGGAAAGAGAAAGCAAGACCGTCGAAGAATCCCCCCGTGTTCCTCGCTGTTGTCGCTGTTGAGAAAAACCAGTCGTTGCTGAATGTTCACTGCCTAAATCTCTCCCTCCTTAATCGTTCTTCGCTGCCGTCAAGGTCCGAGCTTGTTGCTGTTTTAATCTATCTTCCCCAAGAACTTCGCCTCCTCTTCTATTTATAACTTTGGTCTTTTGAGCGACACCTGTATCTTGCTACCTGTTCTTGACTCTATTCAAACGTTTAATTGAAGGGGTTCACATCTGTGGCTGGATTAGATATGGAGAAGTAGTTTTTTTTTTTCAATCTGATTCTTAAAAAAGTCAGATAGAATAATATATATATGATTATATAAAATAGTTTTTTTTGTGGTGATAGAAGTGCTTTTTTTTCTAACTTTAAATCTGTTTGGATTAGTGTTTAAAAAACCTGTTTAGATGAAAAATGATTTTAAAGGGTATGAACTTTATTGAATATATATATATATATATATATATATATATATATATAAAGAAATAATATTTTATCAAATTTTATTTATATTTTTTTACATCAACTATCATCACACACACACACACACACACATGATGATAGTTGATGTAAAAAAATATAAATAAAATTTGATAAAATATTGTTTCTTTTTTTAAAAAATACTTAATAAAACTGTCTCTTTTTTTAATATCTTATAAGAAAAAATAGAGAATAGAACTGTAAAATATGCAACAATGTGATAGACCATCAGACCTACCCTTACCCTCTTCTAAGCTTGTAAGCTCTCAAATAAAAACATGAAATAAATTTCCAGGCCACTTCTCAGATTGCCTAGCTTTTAATAAATCTAGTCTCCAATTCCATTCTATATATCTAACAAGTACTGTAATGTGGATTAATTGTTTTCTTAACATATCATTGCTGATCTCAAACTTCCTGCTGACCTTATAACAATTGCAGGAGAGTGGACTTGGTTTGCTCAATAAAAATTACAATCATTTTACATTCCAACAATCACATGAACAGAAGTTCATTTCGTACTTTCCCACTACCCAAAAACTAAATTTCAGAAATAGTGAAGTTCAAACATGCTTGCTCACTATAACTTGTGGGGCACCATTTTTATGTAAATCGCCAAATTTAATTACAACATGTGAACATGAATTAATATAATATATAACACTAATTCATTTATATATAATCATCGGCAAATGCTAGTTTAACAATTTTGCAACAACATCCATGGCTAACTTCGTTAGATAAAAGATGCGTAAAACCTGCAACACATTGGCCTTAAGGAACCATAAGTTTCCATATCACTTGGGGCTTGACAGATTTTACATTATCATTCCATTGTAAATTAGTAGCCAGCCCATCCCAAGAAGATTTAATTCCAGACCATAAATTTGACCCTGGCTTCCGTTTATCAATCTCAGGGCATTGAGTCATCTCCACATTTGTATTTACTACGTATTACCTGCACCCATAGAGCATCTCTTCTCTTGATAAGCCCCCTGCCAAGCTTCATGTGGAAAGCTGACAACCATTTATATTTACTTTTGCATACTTTTGAACCAGGCCAAACATGACTTGAAAAAACACACACAAACAGAGTATATTGTAACAAAGAAAAAAAACATACAAAAACCGCAGGTTGCCAACAACAATGCATCACACATTTTTGCAACATCGCCAACCAAGTTTCAGATCACCATTCAGGTTAGAGTGAGAGGAGGTGAGGAAAGAACTTACATGATGGTGGCTGGGTGCTTGTATACTGAGAGATGACAGACACAGGCTGAGGAGGTCAACACCCAAGAACCATCGACCTTACACTGTTCCGGCAACCACAGATCACAACCCCCAATTATGGATCTGCCCAACAAACTCAAACGCCCACAGATCAGGATAGGACACAACTCAGAACAAGGACGCTGACGAAAGCTTGAGGTCAGATCAGGACTGAAAACGCCGACATACAAGGAGAAAAACACACAATTGCCAATCACGCGTACAGGAGCTGACAAAATGTGGCTAACAGCCAGAAGAAGAACACACAAGAAGGGGCTGAACAACCAACAAGCCACCGAAAACCACCGCCATACTTCTCACCAGTGACCACCCAACAGAAGCCACGGTCAGAGTTATAGGGTGTGAAGACCACCAACACCAACAAGATGGGAGAAAATAGCTGGAGAAGAGAGTGAGAGTGTAAGGAAAATGTTGTAATGGTCTTCTTGAGATAGCTACCGTGAGACACTCACCAAGCCGGGAAGGAAAAAGTAAGGTCGCCCAGCTTCTATTAGAAGCAACTTTTTAACCAAAAGCCCAGTGAGTAATAACTTGAACTCAAACACTCCCACAGTTTATTATTGTAACTAAAATTAGAACATAAAGTGACATAAATAATAGACTCATACAAGTATAAAAAATTTGGCTAAACCAAAGGAAAAAAGTAAGAAATGATTTATTTCGGTAAATCATAAAAGGTAGGGGCAAAACGGTAATTTTGCCATAAAATGGGGAATGATTATTTTTTCCTAATATTCCTAATAATTTTGGATATATGGGAACTAAAAAGAGGGAAATTACTACTTGATAATTAATAAGCTTATTTTGGTGAATTATTATCAAGGAATGTCAAATAGTCAACAGTCAAAGGACAAAAATCAACAACTTGCAAGATGACAATGAGATAGTTGATATCAATATTTTCCCTCTCTTTTCTTATGTTTTATGGTGGAATGAAGATCATGAAGGGAAAATGGAATTTTGAACAAAAGAATTTACACATGAACCAATCAAAAGCAAGCATGTGTTAAACATTTGACTAATTAGCTATATCATCCAATTCTTCATCTTTCCTCTTCATTTCTCGTGCAAAACAGAACCTGCAAGAACGAGAGAGAGACTTAAGGAGGTGGAAGAAGCTTGAAGCAAATCAAGGCTAGGATTCTCCAAAAATCAAGGTAGGAAGCTTATAGCTTGTGATTCTTACTTCATAATCCTTCCATGATCTCTCCTACTCACTTCTTCTTCTTTGGAACCATGGTTTTCAAGACAAATTCCAAGAGGATAGAGAGAGAAATTTCAGATGTTGAGGAGAGAGAAAGAGGAGAAATCAAAGGGTAAACCTTCCAAACTTAATCCTCTTGTCTTGTATCAAGTTGTTGGTGTTGTTGTTGGTGGTATTTGTTATGTTTTCCCTTATTTTTCAATTATGGGCTGAAGCAAAACTATGGGGAAATGCTTCCCAAATTCCCTCTAAAAATTTCCATTTAGTGGTTAAGTAACTAATCATTTGATTAGAAATAGAAAATAAGTGATTAAACAAGAGAAAACAAAGAAACAACATGTTGCTCCTAGAAACCCTAACTTTCTGTTCTGTGTGTGACGTGAGAAAGAAGTAGGAATTTAATAATTTTAATGATTCCATTGGCTTTAGAAGGAAAAATTGTATAGGTATTAAAGTGTTCATGATTTTTGGATGTTTGTATGCCAATTTGGAAATTTATGAAGTTTGTGTGTACATATATTGGTTTTACCCTGTCTGGAACAGTGACATTGTGCGTGGTGTTTCATAGACCAAATCTTGTCTAAAAATTCTGAAATTTTCTGTAATTAAAGTAGAGATATAGATATTTAATTTATAGGTATTTTGTAATTTTTGGACAAGTATATTGGGAGATATGAATTTTTGAAGTCATACCCTATTTTCTGGAATGCAATATGAAACAGTGGTGTTTAACGAATTACTGGGAATTACATGATTACAGTGAGTAAACCTAACTATTTTTCCTCAAAATTAAATTGAAATATATTCATTTTGGATTTGGAAGCATTCAAATTCTATTTTTTTAAAATTAATTATGAATTTCCAAAGTTGGCTGACCAATCTGTCAGTTTCTCGAAAACAGTGAAACTACACTGTACAGAGTTGTATTGTGCAGAAATTGTTGTAACTGCATTAAATAACTAGTAGCATACCATTTAAAGGCGGTAATGCTACAAGTAATAACTAGTTACTTGTACTTTAATTTTGATAGGAATTAGACATAGGCCGAGCCGAAATCCGAGAGTAGGACAAACACAGAATTTTGAAAAAGATTCAGGTAGTAACTTCTTCTTACATATACTATGTGATTACTAAATGTTGATTATGTCATTCTCTGTAATATGAGCTAGTGTCCTAGACACACTAATTTTCCATGTTGTGGTCAAGGACCCAATAGGGGCACTCAGCATACCAAGGGGCAAACATGTAGTTTGACCTTAGGCAAATGTACACACATAGTTTGATCATCTTACATGACATGACATGACATATCTATTTTTGCATTCTATATGTTTGTAAGCATGTTGCTACTGAGATTTCATCGAATCTCATTCTTTTTTAAAACAAAACTGTACAGTTGAAGCGGGCGGCTCAAAAGGCAAGATGGTGGCTCCTGGTAATTAGGGTTCCAGAGCTCTGTTGCTGCTTTAGTTATTTTGCTTTTACTTTTTGCTACTATTTGGAATGCCCTGTACATTTGTATATATTTTCAAACCCTGCGGGGATTCTCCTATAATGCAAACTTGCACTTAATATAAGTAATGTTTCTACTATTTCTGTATACCTTGTGGAACTTTATATTTATCATTCTATGAATATCGAAATGTTAAGAGGTTTAACATTGCCTCACACCGCAATGTGCTCTTTTTTTCTGGCCGTACATTTCGGTTGCTGGGCTGTGAACCCAAACAGACCCTATATCTATTTGATCCAAAATCTCTTTCTTTTAAATATATATCATATTGGGCTTGTATATATATATATTTGATGCCAAATCACGCATCTTGCTCCCATGACATTTGTTTCTTATATATTTTTTATCTTTATCTAGCCATATTTTTGTGCTGATTTGTGTCCGTGCACCATCTCTTTTGGTTGATATATTATTCTAGCTTACAATCTCCTAAAATAAAAAAGATATGAGTAGTTTTTATATCAAAATATTTTTTTATTCTATAATTAATTAAACGATAGAAAAATACATAAAACATAATTAAATAAGTATGAAATATTAATAAATTTAATCAAATATATCTCAAAATTTATACTTATTTATTTGCAAAATATATACTTATCAGTTATCATTATTAAGCCATGTGATTTTTAAATATGCATTTAATATCTGACTATTTGTCATCTCTTTCTCTCCCCTACAATAGGGGTAACACTAGAAAACAATCATTAATTATCTTATCAATCTCTTATATTTTAGACCAAATTTTTCTTCTAAAAAACTTTTTATATTATGGACTAGAGGGATGATGAGTATATATATTTTATAATTAAACAGGTGTGGATTTTGAGATTTTTTTGTTAGATTTATAAATATTCTTTATCTATTTAATTATCTTTTATACATTTTTTTCTTCACTTTAATTAATTATAAGATAAAAAGGGGTTTCGATATAAAATTTACTCATATCCTACCTTAATTTGTAAAAGATGTTATAAGATATGATAGAGAAGAAAATATCAAAGCTAAGGAAATATAGAAGTAGCAAAGGCTGAGCTGCATAAAAGAATAAATACATACATACATACATATATATACATACACACACACACACATATATATTGAATTAACGAAGAAAGAAGATACTCCCAAGCTACTTCTGATTAGTTGAATTGAAAGGGATATAATATGATATGATATTATATCAAAAAGAAGATGCACACGAGTCCGCAAGGAATGCAATACTTATATTTATATATGCGAGTCCTAAGACAAGGAGGTGTGTTCTATTTTTTTAGCTAGTGATGACAACAAAAGAACTCAGAATTTTAATGGAAGAAGATTAAAGTATGGAAATATAAAAGATCTCTTATATGAAAATTCAGCATTGAGTTTTTATTTCTCATTTCCTTTCTCTTCTTTCTTTTGTCTTTTTATTTTTTCTTTTGGTAGCTAGTATTTTAGTCATGAGAATGTTCAGTTTATATGGTTATACCTTCATTTTGAATTATTTAGTTTAATTATGGACTAGTCGATGATAAGCTTTGTCATTAATTGATTTAATATTATATTTGTTTATTTAATTGTATGCTCGATTATCTTGAAACAAAAAAAAAATTGAATGGGATTTATTTTAGTGTTCTAAATGAACATAGAAATAGGGAATTTAAACTATACCTTTAATTAAATCATGTAGGATTGAGTATTCAAACACTGAATAACTTGATGTGCTTTTAAGATAGAAATATGAAATATCCCTATAAGACCTATATAGTTACTTTAGGCTTGCACTTAATTTGGTCTAATTAATTAATCACCTAAAACGGGATTAATATAATTGGAAAGCCTTATAGTGAATTGAAAGCCACTCTTAGATAATTAAGCATTCTAGATTGACAAGTATAACTTTAAATGTAATTAAAGAGAGAAATTAGACACTAAGAAGTAATTTAAACTATAATAATTTAAGTCACCGCTTAAGATTTAAAATCACCATTGGTTTTAGCTGTAGTTAGATTTGATTTTTCTTCTTTTCTGGTTAGCTTTTATTCCAATCTTTGATTCAAATTTTGTTGACTCAAATTAAACAAAAGTGTAAAATCATTGTTAAACTGAATTGTTAGTACTAAGTCCTCATGAAAATAATCTCTTTCCATTACTTTATTACTTGATATGGCTCCTACACTTGCGGAGTTTAAGGTTATATATTTTGCCCCTATCAAGTCCCTGACAACGGTGCCAAAAATTTGATAGGCACAAAATATGTATAGCCTAAGACTCCACAAGTGTACGGGTCATATCAAGTAGTAAGGTGATGAGAAAAGTATCATTTCCATGATGACTTTGTACTAACAATTCGGTTGAGCAATGATTTTACATTTTCACTTAACTTGAATCAACACAATTCTAATTAAAGATAGGAAGCTAAGTGATAAAGATATATTTTATAATTAAATAGGTATAGCTTTTGAGATATATTTAATTAAATTGACGAATACTTTATACCTATTTAATTATCTTTTATATATTTTTTCTCTCTTCAATCAAATATAAAATAATAAGGGATTTTGATAGAAAATATATTCATATCACATTTTATCGTACAAGAAATATTATATGAAAAAAAATAAAATAGTAAAATGAGCTAAATGTAAAGACCCGCCTCATATATCCCTTATTACTGACCTTACTCAGAGTAGCAATGCGTAGTTCAGTGGGCACACATGAATAACATGAATATACTGATAATATTAATACAATATTGTTTGATTATAATACAAAATTTTCCCCACCAGGGGTTTACACAATATTTACAGACCTTCAAACAACCAGCAACAGTCCTCTTCGTGCATACCTCTTTTCTGATCTCAACACGTTTCCAATGCTCACCTGCCTGAATGGTTGTTTGGGAGGAGGGAGATTCGAGAGAATCTCAGTAGCAAACATTACCACTATGCATGCCAGATATATATGAATGCATAACATGCTTGCCTACACTATTTCATGCCAACATAATGACATGCTGCATGCTCGATGTTATGACATACATATGGTCTTTGCACAAATATAACAGAGCTTCAACCAATCATACATGTTCCACACAAATAGGCAAAGCAGTCACATAATCAATGCAAGACATACATATCACATACATGCAGAAAAGGTAAGTTCACTACCTGGTGGACTATAGTCCCATCTTCTTGTCCCTTGATCCGCCAACCATTGCTCCTTCTTTATCACTTCATGGCCCTAGGCAAGTAATAACATTATTAGAGCCATGAAAAGTGAATACTCAATGGCCCACCTTAGCCCTATAGGCTTACTTTCACCCTTGAAGTTCATTCCAATTATATTTGGCCAATTTCTTACTCAAATTCGCATGGTACTCAATCTACCAACATTTTTTACCAAACTTATGAAAATCATAACTAATTCTATAGAACTTCAATTGAGGTGCTTCAAAGCTCTGTTTGAATCCCTTTAAGTTTAGATTTATATAAAAATACTCAATTTTAAACGCCACCACTACACCATTCCCATAATTTTTCCAAACACCAACTGTTTCAGATGATCTTCCAGAAAACAGGGCATATCTTTAACAATTCATATCTCATAGAATACTTGTCCAATTAACCATTATGACCTATCAAATTAAATTTCTATGTCTCTAATTTTAGACTAGAAAGTTTCATGGTCATTGGATAACATTTGACCACTCAAAAACACGTCACCATAACACTGCCTCCAGAAAACGGAATACACAACATTTACCCTTTAACTTCCAAAAAATTCTCAATTCATATACAAGCGTCCAAAAATCATAAACACTTGCATACCCACACAATTTTTCCTCCTAAAGCCAATGGAAGCATCAAAATAATCAAAATCTTACTCCTTCTCCACGTCAAAACAGGGCAGAAAATCATATTCTTAGGTGCAATATGTTGTTTCTTGTTTTCTTTGGCTTAATCTCTTCCTTTCTACTTCTAGTCAAGTGATTAGCTATTTAAACACTCATTAGACATGATTTAGCCATTGAAAACACCAATTTAAACTAGTATGAACAGTACCCAACCTTCTCAAAACTCATCCAAACAACAAATCAATCGGTTAAAAAGGAAGCTTACGCTTACCTCTACCCGTTTCCACAAACGGTTCGGAATTCCGGAAATACTCCAGCAAGGGAGACGACACCAAACACCTCCAAATGAAAATCTGAAACCGTAGGAATGAAGATCTCGATGAGTAGAGGAAGTTTCCTGAAGGGTACTTTAAGAGAGGATGCCGTTTCGGCAGTGTTTCGGACTTTTATTTAAAGTTATATTTGTTAGTGTAGGACTTTTATTTACCTGAGAGTGTCTTTCAATTCACCAAAAGTCATTCTAATTATGTTAATCCCTAATGTATTTGATCATTATTTAATCAAACTAATTTCACTACAAGCCTATTATGACTATATAGGTCTTGTAGGTATATTTATAACATCCCAGCGACTCGATTTTGATATTGTTCGCTTTGGGGTCCTCGTCACGCCTCATGGTTTTAAATTGTGTCAAGAGTGGGAGGTGTCTAGACCCATAAGGCATTCTCGTTGCCCTCCCCAACCGATGTAGAATATAACACTCCACCCGCCTTTGAGCCCTGCATCCTTGCTGGCACATCAACCCACATCGATCTAAGCCTGACTTTGATACCATTTGTAACATCCCAGCTACTTATCTAGACCCATATAAGTCGTCATTTGTTCCCCTCCCCAGCTGATGTGGGACATAATATTTCCATCTGAAAAGAAAATTAAGTTATTTGGTGTTTGAATATTCAATCCTACACGATTTAATTGAAGGTATAGTCTAAATTCCCTATATCTATGCTCATTTAAAAAAACAAAATAAATCCCAATAAGATTTCTCTTATTTTGGGATAATCAAGGACACAATTAAATCAACAAATATAATATTAAAGAAATTAATGATAAATATTTCCATCCATTAATCCATAATCAAATTAAATAATCCAAAAAAAGGTTTTAGCTATATAAACTGACATTCTCATGAACAAAATAATAGCTAACTAAAGACAAAAGAAAGAAGATAAAGGAAATGAGAAACAAAAACTCAATGCCAAATTATCATCCATGTTGCAGATCTTTTGCATCTCCAAACTTTAATCCCCCTTCATTAAAATTATAAGCTCTTGCATTGTCACTACCAATCAAAAAAAATAGAAGACACTCTTGTCGTTGCTTTCTTGTATATATAGTATATTAGGACTTGCAACTGGTCGCTTGCTGACAAGTTTGTGTGCATCTCCTTTGATCCTCTAATATCTTATTATCTATCTATAAGTGTATGTGTATTATTCCCTTCAATTAAAAGACGCAACCAGATATAATTGATTTTTCTTCCACTCTTTCAACTCCGTCATCTCTTCCATATTAAGCGAATGCGTAATCCCTCCTATTATGTATATGATAAGACAATGTTTTTAGGAATAACATGTTCTAATATTTAGCTTCATTTTTCATTTTTGCTCTCATCTTCATTGCTTATTCTCACTCCGTTAATTATCTACTCACTCTCTTAATATGAGTGTTTTTTAAAGAAAATATGTGTGTGTGTGTGTAGGATTAAGGTGCAAATTTAACAACCAAGTTTTTCTTAAGGGGCATGTGATACCTTATTTTCCAAACACTACGATAGAGTACTAATTAGCTAATACTCACCGAATATCAACATCAGAGTTATAAAATTGATAGAACTTTAAACAATGCATCTGCTGGATATAAATATTCACATTCATACACAATTCATATTACAACACTTATAATCTCTCTTTACTCCACTTCATATACAAAATCCAAAATACTCATATGGTTCTTAGAATACATATCGGAAGCTTGACAACCTAGCCTAAGCGTTTCCGCTTCTCGGCCTCGTCTCATCGTCATTTACCCTTTCTTGGCCCCGCAAGCTCCCTCCCTGTACTGGAGATTTGTTTTGGGAAAGGAATAAGATTCACAGGAATCTCAGTAGTAACGTCATTAAACATATAAGATAACACACACAAGCATGCTTTACTCATATAAAATCATCAACAAAATCATCAAACATTATTCAGTGCAAACATGTAATTCATAAACTGACTTCGCGCTATACGGGTTCTTAGTCCTGAAGGGCGCCTGTGCACAATGCATACAATGCAACCTCATGACCGACATCACGCTTGACAGGTTCTCTTGGCCCCGAGGGATACTCGTGCAAAGATAGGCCCGGGTCCTGCTCGTGCAATTATGAACATTTCGCGTGAGTGTCGACCCGACCTTCTTTCGATAGGCCCCGGGCGTTCACTTCGCTCAATCTAAACATGTTAGACATTTTGATGATGATAACAAACAATACATATGCATGTCATGTTATATGAAGACAATTACTACCTGGTTGCTAGTTTATGCAACTTTTCCCCTTGATTCAAGCTCGGGCAACAGCTTCTGAGGTCAAACTGGTTGTCAAGTCCTGAAATCGACAAACATTACCAATGAGTTATTACACATCCGTATACCTTTCCAAACTCAGTTCATTGGTAAATTTAGCCCATTGGTGCCAAATTACCAAAATACCCCTTAGGTCCTTGTTATCAGCATTTTTCTCAAAATCATGATTTAGGCCATACCTACACATTTTCACCTGTAGAATTCATTTCCAACCTCAAATTGGCCAAAATGAAGCCCAAATGATGAAAATACCCTTGACAGCCCTCAAATAAGGCTTAGAAAGGGCAATTTTGTCATTTTACTCTCCGAGCCTTTTCTTATGGCGAGGTCAACATAGACCCTACACAATTCAGCCTCCTAAATCCAATGGAAGCATCAAATTAGTCAAATTCGCACTCATTTACTCAGTCCAAAACAATGAAGGGAAAATAAATTCCCATAAAATTTGTGTCGGAATCCCGTTTTCTTTGGCCTAATCACCTTCTTTCTACTTATCCTCATAATATTAATTGATTAGACAATCATTGGACTTGATTTAAAGGCATTTCCACATTTTGTTCACTTTGGTTTTTCTCAATTATCTCATACCAAATAAACCATAATCAAGTCCTAAATAACTCTACTAACCTTAATCAAGCAAGAGGAACAAGTTTAGGAAGTTACCTCTTGGTTTCTTGGACTTTCTCTCTCCTGGACATTTTCTCTCTCTCTCTCTCCTTCTTACGCTTGATTCAGCTGAACAACAAGCAAACCAATGATAGAGAGATGAGAAGAAGAAGCTATGGAGAGATTTGGAGCCTTAAATCACAAGACACAAGTCCCAAACCTTAATCTTGTATCAACCCTAGCTCCTCTTCTTCTCCTCCGTCGAGTTCTCATTCTCAAGCTCTCTCTTTTCTGTTTCAATTGTGATCGTGCGTATGGAGCAGCTGGAGAAGGATGGGATGATATATATTTATGAAAGAATTTCATTAACTATGCCAAGTGTCAAGCTCTCATTGGTCCATAAATGTAATTATTCTCCAATTAATCCCATTGTGCCAACATGTAACTTGTTGACCAAGTAATTGACTTTTTGACTATTTGACCACTTTTGACCATAATTTACCAAAATTAATTTATTAACGACCAAGTAGTCAATTTACTCTTTTTAATTCCCATTTAGCTCAAATCATTGGGAATTTGAGGAAAAATAATTATTTTCCACTTTTCGGAAAAATTACCGTTTTGCCCCTGCATTTAATGATTTACCAAGTGTCATTAAATTTTGTAAATTTTAGTTACCATATTAGGCCTTTACCAGTCTCTTATACCCTTATTTGGCCAATTTACGCGTAACCGGCAATTGGAATATTTTCCATAAATTCACATAATTACATTCTCATCATTTTTCACCATTTTTATTCCATTAAATATACATCAAACACACATAAGTGTATTGGTGAAAAATGGGGTATTACAGGGAATCTGTCACAAATAAGTTTTGAAAGGGGAAAAATAATAATGAACAATAAAAAATGGTGTAACTTTAACAAACCCATTAAATTTGATCTAACGTCATTAGGAGTTTTCTTCTCTTATAATTTAACACCGTTAGGTTAAATTTAATGGTTTTGTTGAATTTGCACCATTTTTAATTGATCATTGTTACTTTTGCCCCTTCCAAAACTTATTTGTGTCAAACACCCCTTGAGAAAAACTTGATTGTTAAATTTTCACCTTAACCCCATACATACATATCCGTGTGTGTACATGTGTGTCTACACACACACACACACAAGTGTGTGTTTGTATGTGTGTAAACACATAAATACACATACACACACACACATATGTGTGTGCGCGCCCCCCCACGCATACACATACACACACGTGTGTGTATGTGTTTGTGTTTTTATATATATACACACATAAATACACACACACACACATGTGTATATACACACACAAATGTGTGTGTAGACACACACACACACACGTGTGTGTACATATATGTATGTACACACACACATATGGCCTTTAGTTCCTGGAAAATATATATTATTTTTAATTAATTTTAATCAATATTTTTATTTATATGATTTGATTATTTGTATCTTATACATATTGAGGGCTGGAGGAAGTATTGGATTGGTGGTCAATTGTAGGCATCAAGTTTTTATTTAACAAATTGGGTAAATGTGCAAATTTAGTAATCATTTTAAGTGCAAAAGTATACATAATCATTTTAAGAAGTACTCCTTCCGGTCCTATTTATAAGCAACTTTCTCTCTCATGGGGTTGATCCCTTTTATAAGAAACTTTCACTTTGTGTCTGAAAATATAAACTCATTTTTCATATTTTACCCTTATTAAATGCATATTATTTATAATTAATTATCACACACACCAAGAGTTATATTCAGGAGAGAGAGAGAACTCACTAAGTGAATAAAGTCAATAAAGCATTGGGAAATGTATTTTATTATCTCTCATATTTTTATACATTCTCTCTTTATTTTCATAAATGGGGGCATATATGGAAAAATATGACATTTTTGACACACTTATTACTTTTAACTACCAGTTCATTTTACACAATCAAAGAGAAAGTTACTTATAAATAAGACCGGAGGGAGTAATAAATTTAGCACTCCCATTAATCGAAGCTAATGTCCGTCCATTTTTTACATTGTTAGTCCTACGATTCTTCCAGGTAACATTTGGTGTGCACTTATTTTGTCCTAGAGATTTGCACCCATCTTTTTCTCTTCATTCTGCCTCATTCCATCACCTCCGACCTCCCTTTTCATCTTTTTTTCTAAAAATTCTCCCTCCTCATTTACTTTTTCTAGATGAAACCAGTTGTGGGTCATACAATAGATTTGGCAGATAGCTCAGAAGCAGGGCCTGTAATACCTTATTCTCAATAGCCCAAGACGAGTATAAATGAGTAGTGAAATCATTCGTGGGATTATGATTCGAACCTGGATTACCCAACTTCAGAAAACGTTCACAAATTCTCAATCTCAACTCAGGAGTTGAACCTAGGGCTGAGAGGGTTTTTCAGAGGGTATAAAAACTTTTCTAAATAATTGCACGAGTTTCACTACGTCACTAAGTCTCATCGGTTCTTAATTCCATTATATCAAAGTTTGCGAGCGATTCTCTACTTAAACTTCATTCATATACATACATATCAAATGTATAATCACAAAATATCAAATGTTTACACCAAATACAAAAGGTAGTGCCTTGCACTACGATCCACCCTTCACCTTTCAATTCCTCCTCGGTATATGTCCCCCTGCACTCTTCAACCTGTCTAAAATGGTTGTTTGGGAGGAGTGAGATTCGAGAGAATCTCAGTAGCAAACATTACCACTATGCATGCCAGATATATATGAATGCATGACATGCTTGCCTACACTATTTCATGCCAACATAATGATATGTTGCATGCTCGATGTTTTGACATATATATGGCCATTGCACAAATATAACAGAGCTTCAACCAATCATACATGTTCCACACAAATAGGCAAAGCAGTCACATAATCAATGCAAGACATACATATCACATAAATGTAGAAAATGTAAGTTCACTACCTGTAGAACTCTATGTCCTCTTTTGGTATCTTAATCTTCCAATCATTGCTTCTTCTTCTCTGTTACTTCATGGCCCTATATAGCTAATCAGATTATTAGAGCCATGATTCAAAGCTCTATTTGACTCTCTTGAAGTCTACTTTCAGTAAAAATCATTATTCTTTCAATAATCATGCTCACAAGTTCATATTTCATAATTATTCTTCACTGTCCCAAAACAGCTTTCAGAATCATATCCAAATGTAAAAAAAATCATAAATAATTCTACAAAACTCCAATTAGACTGATTTTAAAGCCTAAATGAAGCTCGTTCAATTTAAATTTAAGAAACAATATTTAGGTTTTCCCAATATAAACCAATTATTCCCAAAAATTCGTCCTAAGCCACTGTTTCATATTGCTTTCCAGATTACAGGGCTTAATTCCAAAAATTCACCATTAATTCTAAGAAATTCCAAATTGAGTGGTTCTAAATTATATGGAAATATATTTCATTATAATTGCATATAAAAATACTAAATTCTAGCTATCAAAGCTACAAAATTCTCAGAATTTCACCAAACTCAACCTGTTTAAATCACATTCCAGAAACAGGGCAGAAGTTCAAAAACTCATCTAAATCCAAAAAAAATCCAATTGATCTGGTTAAAAGTCATAATTGACTCTTGTTAAATCTAGTTTTAAGAAAAAATATAGCTATTAGCTATATATACACGAATTAATACAGTATTTTAACTTTCTACATATTATTCCAGAAAATTCCAGTTTTGCATGACCTAACTTCAAAAACATAGAACTTCTAGCACACAAATCCAATTGAGCATTATGACCTATCAAATTAAATTTATTTGTGTCTACATTTCAAATAGAAAGTTTTGGAATTTTCGGACAAGGTTTGTCCCTTGAATTATCACGTACAGTAACAAGGCTCCAGGCAGACAAATTAATCTCATGAACAAGCTTTCTTCATAAATTCCCAAATTTATATACAAGCATCCAAAAATCATGAATACTTGTATACCTACAAAATTTTACCTTTTAAAGCCAGTAGAAGCATCAAAATCATCAAATTCTCACTCCTCCTACACAAAACAGTACAAGGCAGATCTAAGGATTCCCAAAAATAGTTTGTTGTTTTCTCGTTTTCTCTTGCCTAATCACTTCCTTGCTACTCCTAATCAAATGATTAACTACTTAGACACTCATTAAACATGTTAAGAGTAAATTCAAGCAGCATCTCCCCATAGTTCAACTTCATCCCATAGTTTGAAAATAACACTATATTCACCACGAACAACACCAACAACATCCAATCAAGGTAAAAGAAGCAAATCTTAAAGTTTACCTCTTGATTTCTCCATTTTGCCTCTCCTTCACGTTAGCCCTCTCTCTCTCTCTCTCTCTCTTGGGATTTTTTCCTTGAATCCATGAAATTAATAGAGGAGAAGAGATTAGAGAAGGTTAGAGAGTGATTATGAAGCTTAAACTTCAAGATTACAAGTCTCTTTACCTTTGATCTTTGGAACCCTAGCCTCTTGTATGTGTTTCTTGTTCTCACGTTTAGTTTCCTTTCCTTTTCTAATTTCTGATCAGTTCAGCACGGGATTGAGGAATGAGAAGATGAAGAATTGATGATTAAATGAATCATCAAATGGATTTACATGTGGCAATTCCTTATTGGTCAATAGCTTAACTTTTACCTAATTTAATCTTGGCCATCCATTTCATCTCTCTTCCTTCCATTATTTCTACCGAAATTAAATAAGAATTGAGATAGAAATATTGATATTAGATTATCCCATAATACCATCTCACAAGTCATTGACCAAAGTCTTAAGCTTTTGCTCTTTGACTTCTTTTTCAAGCTTTTCTTTTTCTTTTGGTAATAATATTCCAAAATGGACTTAATAATTACCAAGTGACCATTTCCTCTTTTAACTCCCATTTAATTGAAAGTATTGGGAATATTAGGGGAAAAATAATTATTTCCCACATTATAGCAAAATTACCGTTTTGCCTTTACGTTTTTATGATTTATCAAAATAAATCATTTCCCCCTTCCCATTTTATTCCAATAATCATCCCATTACTATTAGGACTCTTCCCAAATAGGGCTAGTCATCTGCCTGATATAGGCATATATTTAAGTTTCCAGGCCCAAAATTTAGGATATTACAGGGCCACCGTTGAAAAGTGGAACACCCTTAGGTTTTAAGTGCGAGTGCTAGTGGGGAGCTAATAGGTGTTGCAGCCACATGCCAACTAGAAGAAGATTTTTGGGAGAAGACTGCATCACAAGGCTAGATGAGGAAGAAGTTGAGTTTTTGTTTGGTGTTTGGATTTTTTGTGTGGCTATTGTAATGATAAGTTTGTTGTGGAGAATAACAATTTGAACGTCATTTCTCGGAAATCATTTAGGGGTATGTATGATTGTGCCAAAGGGGAGGGAGAAAAAAGGTGAAGAGGGAGGTCAAAGATAAGGGATGACAAGAGGGAAGAGAAAAAAAAGGGCACGAATGATGTGGTCAGCAAGAAGAATTGCGCGGTGCTCAATGCAAAAAAGGGACGGATGTTAGCTCTAGTTAACGGCAATGCCAAATTTGCTACCTCCTAAAATGATTGTGTCTACTTTTTCACCTCTTAAAATGATTATGTCTGTTTTTGCACCAAACAAAACATAATTGTGCTAGGCGCTCATAGCGAAAATTTTCATTGCTAAATTTATATCTTTGCCCTAACAAATTAGAGAGTGGTTCATTTTTTTGGTTAAAGTAAAATTTTAGCTAGTAACAAAGTTTTTCAAAAAGAGCATATGACACAATTAAGTTTTGAAGAGTGCAAAAGTAGAACAAAAAATGGAGCAATTTTAGCACTTATGTTAAATTGGTTCAAACGTCCATATTTTTTTATGTGAGACACACTTGTTCTCCCTCTAGTTTTATAATGGATGGTTGAGGTTATTTAACGAAATTGCTAAAATTACACCATTTTCAAAAGATTAGGTCTATTTTTACACCCTTCAATATATAATTGTGCAAGACGCTCCTGACAAAAAATTTTGTTGCTAAAATTGCACTTTAACCCCCTTTTCACTACTACAAAAAAGAAAAGTTGTAGCGCTTATAACAATAATATTTGTGGCACTTGACAAACACCATATATTCGAACACCACTAAAACAAGCTCTGGTGCTCTAGCACAACCGCCACAGTATCTAATATTTTTTTAATTAAAATAATCAAGGGTGTCGCTTATTCAAGAAAGCGCCACAGCTTATTGGGAACTTCCTGTGGCGCTTCATTTAATAAGCACCACTATTAGTGTGTGTGTGTGTGTGTGTGTGTGTGTGTGTGTGTATTTAATTGACTGTCTTTTTTCATATTTTATTTTAACTTAGGGTGGCGCTTTCTTAAATAAGCATCACCCTAGGTATATTTTTTTTTAATATAATTTTATTTTACTGTATATTGTGTGTTGAATTTTTTTAATATTTAATTAGAAAGCACCACCCTAGGTATAATTTTTTTAAAATATATTTTCTTATTGTATGTCGTGTGTTGAATTTTTTTTATATTTTAATTGGCCTAAGGTGGCGCTTACTCAAGAAAGCGCCACCCTAGGCATATTTTTTTAAAATATATATTTTTTATTTTCTGTCGTGTGTTAATTTTTTTTATATATTTATATTTGACCTAAGAAAGCGCCACCATAGGTGTTTTTTTAATGAATATTTCTATATTTTTACCAGACCTTGCCTGTATCATGACAGTGAAAATAAAAATTTCTATACCCATGCAAACCACAATGGAATAACTAAAAATTGATACAAACATATAGCTAATTAAAAAAATCACCTCTAAATATACATTTACTCAATTGTGAATATAAGACAGTAATTAATTCAGCTACTTAAATCCACAATAACAACAATAGGCAAATAAACAACCTAGCACCTTTATATAGTATTGCTAACCAGAATAGTGCCTTAACACATATTCACACCATTCCTCGATCAATTCATTGATTTGATGTCAGTCAAACTGTCAGAACGCTAATCTTTATAATACTACACCAATACAATAATGCAGACAATGAATTAATATAACTAAACATTAATTATCAGACAATTAATTAAATTTAAAACACAATATGAATTGTACTAAAATGACTTACTTTTAGTGGAACCTGAAGCTGATCATGAGTAATTATATCCTTCATGAATTTCATTATATAATACCCACAATCATCGTTATTAGGCTGGAAAGGACACTATAATAATATAATAAAATAGTTAACTAAATTTGAAAATACAATTTTATTAAAATCAAAATGCAATTAAATTACTAAATCAGTACCTGTATCTTCGTCTAGGTATAGCTATGGGCAAGATCTGCAGATCTGAAAAAGCTCAAGCTGGCAGAGGCTCTATATGCAGTCAATGTACTAAGAAAACAAATAAATGTTGATTATGTTAGGATATTCAATGGCTTGCACAAATATATATTTACACACAAATATACATGCATATATATGCTTACCTATTAATCAGCCGCAACAAATGAGGACGGTATGAATGAACACCTCCACTTAGAGGATCTATATAGTAAATGCGAGGGCCACAAGGTGTCGCTACATTGATCACAATCAAGATCCAATGTGCCCTAAAATATTTTGAGTTTTTCTTCAACCATGCATGATATAGTAAAAGTGATATAATAAAGAAATGCAAAGTGAAATACTACCACTAATAATACATTTATTACCTCGCATTGTATGGCACCAGAAATAACATATTTGGGTTTGCTCTTTGTCTAAAGTATTCTTTTATATCATTAGATTGAGCATCGGGATCTACTTTACCCCCATGATGTCCAATGAGATAAGGGTTGACAAAGGAGAACTGGACCTTCTGTGCGTCTACTAAGATGTCATGGTACAAGTTCCTTTACAAAGAATAAGAAATATGATGACATAAAAAAATTGAAAGATGAATAATAATAACAGTGATAAATGATGACAATAAAGTACCTAATCTAGATGTTGATGATCGAAGCACCAATCCATCCACGATTGATAATTTCACCCAACACATCAGCAATAATATGTTCCTCTATGCCCTGAACACCATAGATGTGTCTATCAAATGGAAATGACAGACTTCCTTCGTGTATCAACCTAGGTGTAATGGATGCCAATTGATCACAATATGAGATCATTTGTCTTCTGCTCTGTTAGATAGCTGAGGCTTTAGAATTCGGCTATGTGGTTGAACACTTTGAGACCTTGCCATGCAGCTGAACTTTTTTTCCTTTAGAACTTTCAACCTGTAAAAACAAAGCGTAAAATTAAATGATGTAGTTGTTAACATCATGAAATTCCTGTAAAAAGGGGCACATTTACCTTTATTTTTGCATACATTTTGGGTAAATTCATAGATAATAGATGATAAATGTGCAAAAGTAATGTGCCCAAGGGTATTGATGATAAAAAGGTGTAATTTCTCTGTTTAAGCCCCATAATTGTATTAAAATCACATCAACACTATTTTTATAGATTTCATTGTGTTGATAGGTTAATATTGGAGCCACAAAGGAGTCATTGAAGGCACAAAAGATGACCAAGAAGTGAGACAAGAGCTAAAAATGACAAAGCACCATAGAAGAGCAAGAAAATGAGGAAAAAGGCCAAAAAAGCTTCTTATGGAAGCTTGGCCACGACCAAGGATTTTCCTTGGCCGCGGCTAAAGTTGTGCCAGAAACATTTTGGTCATGGCCAACATTCTTTGGCAGCGGCCAAACATCTTCCAACTATGGAGAGTTTTGATTGGAACAGGCTACCTGTGGGGAGATTTGATTGGAAAGGGCTACCTACGAGGATTTTTGGATCGGAGGGGCTGACCAGGTGTATAGGTGCTTGCGTGAAGCACTGAGTGTGATACTGTAGCGTGGAGCCACCGTGATGTCAAACCATAATGCGTAGCCGCCGTGATGACAAACCATAGAGTGGAGCCGCCGTGACATTGAAACTGTAGAGTAGAGCTACGGGGACATCGACTCTCAATAGTGGTATCTTATAACGAGTCTTCCATCTTATAAGTTTCCTTGAGAAGAAGGGCCAGATGACCTAGTAAATTGTCATGGGGTGATCCAGTGCCGAATAATGCCTGACATTAAGGAAGGCTACTTTTGCTCTCGTATCTTATGTAATGGTTCTACATGTATGTGTTTACCATCAGGTATATTCGTGTTATGAATATATGATCGGCAGTAAGACCTATTTGGACATGCGTGTCCTTAGACAGTTAGACCTTATGGCCAAAGGCCCGAGGCTGGAAGTCCCGTAATGCCTATGGCATAGGGGTGATTCCCTGGGCAGTAAGACCTTATAAGCATTCATGAGTTGCAGGGTGGTTGACTGAGGCTTATCTTTGCACGGGTAGACGCCACAAAGATTTCTATTATGAACGAGTAGACACTCGGGGTCATGGAATCTTCTGTTTACACAAGTAGAATCCTAGGGCCTATCTTTACGATGGTGAACACTTGGGGCCATGTGATTTGTGGACCAAAAGTCCAGCAGATGCCATAAGGCTACATGCTAAGATGTGGATGCTCTTGTGAGGACTGTGATGATGATAGTTTGTTTAGCATGCTTTGTGAACATTACATAAGAATGTGAATGAGTTGAGTAGTAAGAGTTGAAGCTTGGAATGAGTAGATAAACTCAAAGGTGCCAAGGTTGGCGCGCGGCTTAAGTGTCCAATGTTGCATGTTCGATACCTGAGGAGACCTCCTTCGGGAGATAGCTGGTTGGGCGGCCAGTAAAGTTTGCCTTCTGGGCTCCAATTCAGTTAGGCCGAATGCTGCACCCATGCGCAGTTAGTCCAGGTAAGCCTGGAGCCGAGGCCTAACGAGTGTATGCTAGTGGATACTCATCTGAAAAGATGATGGATCAGATGGTTAGGTAGTAGGTATTCCATAAGTTTGCCACACTTAATCTTGGTAAGCCAAGGAGTGTGGGCCGAATCTCTATGAGACTGCAGGGGGCACCCAGTGAGGGTAGCTCTACAGTAGGCCTAGTGAGAAAGCTGTTATTTAGCAAAGGTGATGGACTGAATGTCCTAATGCCCTAAGACCTGAGAGGCTTGTAAGTCCTTAAGCTGGTAAGATGTGAGATATGGTTGAGAATAAAGTCGAGTAGAGGCTTGAGGCAATAAGACCCGAGATGCAAGTTTGCATTGGAAAAATGTCCGGGGGCTATAAGACATGTATGTCTAAGTGCCATGGTTGTTACCTAGCATGGTGACATTAGACCAATGTGTCCAGAGAATATATTGGGATTAGCGGAATAATCATATTGTACCAAGTTGTAGTGGAGGCAACAAGCCTAAGATGCCTATGGCATGGAAGGGTGAATCCCTAGGCTGTAAAGTCAGAATATCCAGCGTCTTGGTAGTGGAATGAGCCGTAAGGCTTAGTGTGCATACAATATGATATAGGTGAATCCCAAAGAGGCTGAAAAGCCTAGTATGCATACAGTATGATCCGGGATAGTCCCAAAGAGGCAGTGAGGCCAAAGAAACCAAGCACTGTGAGATCGGACTAGTGAGTCATGTGTGAATGCTACATACTGGGTACAGAAAGACTGAAGATGCTGCATAGTGAATGCAAAATGTCATATGAAATTTGGTCTCAAGAATATGATTCTTGAGTTGCATGCTCTATGAGCTTGCAAATAAGAGAAGTAATGGAAAGATAGACGGAATGTCGAGGGATGGTTCTTTGGGGTACAAGTGGTACTATTTAACATTCAAAATTACAAGGATGAAATTTATTGAATGAAGGGAGAAATGTAATACCCTAAATTTTGGGACAAAATGCTTGAGATTAAGCCTATAATAAGTGGACTGCTAAACCCTGGTTTAGCAAGTGTCCTAGTGAGGAATGGTATAATTTCCCAAAATTCCTTTATATCTTTGGATATTAAAGGGAATATTATGGTGAGCTGGAGAGCTTGGGGAAATATTAAAGGTAAGGGCGAAATGGTCATTTGACCAATGAATGGCTAACAACCATTATTTCCCTATTATTAATACCCAAACTAGTCAAGTGTGAAGGGAAATAACAAAAAGGGATAAGAAATGGTTTGTTACGATAAATCATAATACGTAAGGGCAAAATGGTAATTTTGCCATAAGATGAGAAATGATGGTTTTTCCCTGATATTCCCAATGATTTGAGTTGAATGGGAATTAAAAGGAGGGAAATGACTACTTGATAATTAATAAGCCTATGTGGATGAATTATTATCAAGGAAAGTCAATAAGTGGAAAAGCTTAAGGCTTGGTTGACCACTTAAGGTGGTATAATGGGATAGTTTGAGAGTGAATTATACTCTCTTAATTCTCATTAATATTGATGGAATGATGAAGGAAAAGAGAAATGGAACTTGTTATGCAAGTAATGAGACAGTTGGATCAATTAGTGGTAAGCCACTTGGATGATTTTAATTAATCATCATCCTTCATTATTTATTCTCATTCTCTCATGCACAATTAAAAGGGAAAAAGAAAGAGAAACAGAACAGAATGAGAAATCAGAACAAAACGAGAAAGAGAATGAGAACGCAGAAGAGAGAGAGAAGAGAGAGAAAGTTATGATTCACCGAAACTCTACCAAAACGGCGTCTTCTCTCAAAGTACCCAGTACAAACATTCTTATACTCATCCTGAGCTTCGATTCTATGGTTTTGGATTCTCGTTTGGAGATGGTTGGTTCCATCTTATAAGCCGGAGCATCGCCAGAATTCCGAACCGAATTCAAAAGCGTGTAGAGGTAAGCGTAAGCTTCCTTCTGATCATTTCGGTTTGTCGTTCGGATGAGTATTATGAGAGTTTGGTATTGTTCATCTCTCATTCAATCAGTGATTTGGAGGCCGAAACGATGTCCAATGGATGTCTAAACGGCTAATAATGTAATTAGAAGTAGAAAGGAGGGTATTAAGCCTAAGAAATGGAGGAACCGACACAACTCTTCTGATAACTCTATAATGGTTACCTTATGTGTGGCATGAGGATAGAGTTGGAATTCCATCGATTGGATGATTCCATTGTGTTTAAAAGAGTAAATTGTGTAGGATTCATGTTGATGATGAGGTGAGAAAATGCCTGGGGTGTGAAATGACTGAATTACCCTTTAAGCTCTAAATAAGAGATGTCAAGGGGTATTTCCGTCATTCGGGTATGAATTTCACTAATGTGAAGTCATAAATGGATTCTACACATGAAATTGTGTAGGATTGGCACATGTTATAATTTCTATAAAAGTACAGTTGGGCCAGGCTTCCGAGGGAATTTTGGTAATTTAGCATAATTGGGCTAAGTTATCAACTAATACGAGTCTAAAATGTTATAAGAATGAGTAGTGACTCATTTATGCTATTTTAAGAATTATAGGACTCGATGAATGGGCGTGCCCGAACAGGAGCAAAGACGAAGGATTGAGGACAGACGTGAAGTCCAACAGGTAGTGAACTTATCTTTCCGGCATGTGTATGATATATATGTCTTGCATTTATTATGTGACTGCTCTACCTATTTTTGTTGAACATGTTTATTGATTAAGGCTCTATTATATTTGTACAATGGCCATATGTATGTCATAACATCGAGCACGCAGCATGTCATTATGTTGGCATGAAATAGTGTAGGTAAGCATGTCATGTATTCATATATATCTACATGCATAGTGGTATTGTTCACTACTGAGATTCTCTCAAATCTCACTCCTCCCAACCAACCATTTTAGACAAGTGAAGATGCATGAGGAGATATGACATATATGGGTACAGGTAAAACATACAAGTAAACAAATCAGGAACTCATTATCTTTTCCTCTTTCTTGTTGAACTGACAGTTGTGTATCCCTTGAGTCTCCTAGTAGATGGAATTATTAGCCTGACCTAAGTCCCCTCTGTATGATCACGTCTCATATACAAGGGTTCATCTTCATCTTCATCTATACCAATATCTTCTAACCCCAAAAGCTCAAAAGAAGGATCTTCCTTAACAATATTCAAATAGTCATGACTTTCAAGATCAACTTGTTCTTGATGATTCTTGTTTGATGGGAGTACAATGGACAAATTCTTCTTAGCAGGATTGGGAATGAAGAACACTTATTCTACTTGTAATGTTAAAAATAAAAGGATTATCTTTTTACCAAACTTTAGAAAGGTCCACTTGAATAAAGCTAAACTTATATGTCTGCAATCCACTGTTGTTATTCACCCACTTACATCTGAAGACATGGACCCTCAACATAGAGTAATCTAACTCCCATATACGTTTAATGACACCAAAGTATGACATTGGTGCGTAGACATGTTGTATGTCTTTAGCACTGGATCTATGCCAAGAATTAGCAACAAGTGTTACCCTACTATTCTGCATCATGCTCCGTGTATCCTGTTCTTGTGTATAAAAGGTGTAACCGTTGATTGCATAACCATTGTAAGATAATACGTTTAAGCTTGATCTCTTTGACAACCATATCAATTTCTCAGAAACTGGATGAGGATTCTTCTCCATCTCATCATTAATGCACTTTTTAACCAACTTGAAAAATATCGATTTTGTTCTTTTGTTATTAAGTTTTCATTTCTATCACCATATAATTGTTGAAGAGCTTCCTTGTGTTCATCAACAAATGGTTCAACCTCATTAGTTTTACGTAGCACATACAGGTGGGCTTACTCCTAATCAGTCACTACTATCCTAATTACATCATGCCCGCTTGTTCCTTTTCTTGATCTTCGGCCATCATGACGTGACTTTGGGATGCCAACAAGGTTAACATTTGATAGAAAATCAGCACAAAAGTCACTTGCTTCTTCAACCACGTACCATTCAGTAATACATCCCTCTAGTTGATATCTATTTTTCACAAACCCTTTTAAAATTTTCATAAATCGCTCGTTCGGGTACATGCATCTCAAGTAAACTAAACTGCAAAATTGAACCTCTTTCACCAAGTGTACAGTTAGGTAGACCATAATATCAAAAAATGAAGGTGGAAAATACATTTCAAGTTCACACAGAGTACAAACAATTAGCCTTTGCAAATGTCGCAACTTGATTGAATCAACCACTTTACTACATATCAACTTGAAAAACATGCAGAGTTTAGTAATTGTCTTTCTGATATTTTTCGGTAAGATGGACTGTATACCAACTGGTAAGAAATTCTGCATGAGCACATGACAGTCATGAGATTTAAGGTTCTTTAACTTCAACTCTTTTACTGAAACAAGGTTTTTGATATTTGAAGAGTACCCCTCTGGAACTTTAATTCCTTGTAAAAACTCGCAAAACAACTTTTTTCTCCTTCTTCGACATAGTGTAAGCCGCTAGAGGTAGATAAGTGCAGTTCCCTTTCTCAACTGGTGTCAACTCTTATCTTATTCCTAAATTAACCAAATCCAACATCGCATTGACAACATCCTTACTTTTTCCTTGCACATTGAGCAACATGCCAATTATACTATCATAGATATTTTTTTCAATGTGCATCATATCGAGAAAATGCCTAACATATAAGGACTTCCAATATGGAAGTTCAAAGAAAATAGACGTCTTCTTCTAACCACTTGTCCCAGTTTGATTGACATAAGGCTTGCCAAAATTGTTGTCTAGCTCTTTCACCTTTTCAAAAACCTGAGCTCTGGTAAACATCTTTGGTAGGCTACCTTCTTCAGAGTCACCATTGAAATCCTTTTTACACTTCCTCCAAAGATGTTTTGATGGTAAGAATCTCTGATATCCCATATAGACATTTTTCTTACAATTATCTAGTCGCACTGAATGAGTATCATCTTCACATATAGGGCACGCACAATATCCTTTAACGCTGTATCCAGAAAAATTACCATAAGCTGGGAAATCATTAATTGTGCCATACAGTATGGCTTTCAAAGTGAAACTTTCTTCCCTATACCTATCATAAACATTAACGCTATCTTCCCAAAGTAGCTTCAAGTCATCAATTAAAGGAGCCAAATATACATCTATATCATTCCCAAGCTGTTTTGGCCCAAAAATTAACATCGACAGCATCATAAACTTACGTTTCATTATCAAGTATGGAGTAATGTTATAAATCATCAATATTATTAGCCATGTGCTGTGTGTACTACTTTGAATGCTATGCAGATTGTTTCCATCAGTTGACAATGCAAGGCGTAGGTTCCTTACCTCGTTCGAAAAGTCAGGATAATCATGATCAATTTTCTTCCATTGAGAGGCATCTGCAGGGTGCCTAAGTTGTGTGTCTTCAATTCTCTCATCTGCATACCATGTCAACTGTTTCGATATCTCTGCATTACTGTACAGACGCTTGAATCTCGGGATAACAGGAAAATACCATAAGACCTTGACGGGACTTTTTCCTTTCTTCTTCCCATATCTAGATGCATTACATTTAGGGCACTTCTCTGACGTTGCATATTGTTTCCAAAATAATATGTAATCGTTAGGGCATGCATGTATCTTCTTATATCACATTCCAGTTGTTGAGAAAAGAATTCGTTTTACCTCGTATGTCTTCGTAGAAAGTACATTTTCTTCTGGAAGCATATCTTGCAAAAGTTCAAGGAGTGTGGTGAAACCTAAATCACTCAACCCATAGCGAGCTTTAAAGTTGTACAATTTCAGCACTACTAGCAATCTTGTGTATTTTGTACAACCGGCATATAATGGTTTCTCTGCATCACCTTTCAACTTCTCAAATTCTATAGGAAAGTTATGAAGTACCTATTCAACCACATTAAGCATTTCTTCAAGACCATCATCTTCATCACACATGTTTCAGTCAAACTCATTTGAAGCACCACCGGTGGTATGCGCCCGATCATTACAGGGGTCATTTGTCTCACCATGCCTTGTCCATCGTGTATATGTTTGATCAATCCCATGACACACTAAATGATCTAACATATCAAGTAGACTAATCCGCTTTCCATAACAACAAAATAAACAAGGATACAAGATTTTGTTAGGATCTTTTGTATGCTTAATTGTAAATCTAAAAAACTCTTTCACCCCATCTATATATTCTCTTAAACACTAATCAGATGACATCCATTTTCGATACATCTATGGTTTCAATAACCTAGATTTAAATAGTGGTTAGTTGCTATATATGAGAAAATCATATATGCCTTCAACCTATATACACACTAAATGAGAAAACTATCCGTTACAAAGGGTATGTGAGTCAATTTAGACCAATTGGTCATGGTAGGTTTGTTTAAGACTTTGCTCAAGACACAACAAAAATTAAAAGAAAAAAAACACAAAAAAGGGAACTTATGTGAGGTTACTTATGTCACTATAGAATCCAAATAAATAAATAATTAAATCCCAATTTTTTTTTGTAAAAAAATAAATCCCAATTCACTTTGTCAATTACACATATATAAATAAAAAAAAGACTTTGTCTAAGATGCAACAAAAATTTAAAATAAAACAAAAAAAGGGATTGCTTATGACAGGTTGCTTATGTCACTCTAAAATCCAAAATTAAGTAAGTTAAAAGTTGTGTTTTAAAAAGTATATTTTTTTGGGATGACTCTCCTAAAATAAAAATAATAAAACTTGGGGGATTTTAGGTTTTGATACTATAGATATTATAATTGAAGCCCATAAATTCTACAAATTTCAAATAATTAAAGACAAAGGTTAATCCTTGGTGGGAATTAATTTCTTTTGTGTTGATCAAGACCAGTATCCCTCTTTGATTTCTTTTTATACTAATTACCAAATATGTTGTTTTATGGTCAATGAATGAGGAGTTAAGAAAGCGATAATGATAAAAAATTTTAAATTTATATTAGTATGTCAATTGATTATTGATTCTTGAGCAATGTTCCCTAATTCCCTATTTTTTATTTTTTTAATTAAGCTAATTAGCCGTTATTATTACTAGTATAGGCCTTGATTAAATGACATCGGGGGCACATGAAAAAAAGCTTAACTGAAAATAATGATAAATTCATAAAATTATTAAAATTTAAAAAATAACAAAAAAGGGCAGGGTATCAATCATATTAAAATAAACAATAAAGATATATTAAACAACTGTTGGACCTCATGTTTTGATGATAACAAAATAGTGATGATATGTTTTGCAAGGAAATGAGAAGTATTAATTGAAGATATTAAGTGGATTTTATCAATGGAAACAAATCAGAACTTATGGTTTATATTCTCTGTCAAATTGCTGCTACACTCAAGTTCTCTCTGCTAAACTCGAGTTGTAACGATATCACTCGAGTTTAAATATGGTCACTCGAGTTCGGTTCAAATTTTCCTATACAATTACCGTTGAGAACTAATAAAATCTGAAGTGTAATGTTTGCCAGGTTTATAGCACTCAAGTTCATGGATATGCACTCGAGTCCTGAAGCGTTATCCACTCGAGTCTTGAGAGTTGCAGGATAAGAGTTTCTGACCGAGAGACAAGACTATGGAAGAACAGGCACTGCACTCGAGTTTTTCAACATGCACTCGAGTTCTCAGTCATCTCAGCACTCGAGTTCTGCGAGTTATGACATGAAAGTGTGAACCCGAGAGACAGGGTACCAAGAAACAAGTTCTTTACTCGAGTCTGATTTCTAGCACTCGAGTTCTAATGATGATGTGCACTCTAGTGAAGGAAGTGTTATAATTGAAGTATGTATCTGAAGGACTTGCGAACCTGAAGAATTAAAGTGCACTCAAGTTCAGCTTTAAGCACTCGAGTTCTATAGCAATGGCACACTCGAGTTATGCGAGTTCTTGACATAAGATTTTTCACCCGAGAAGAGCTAATCTAAGGAAAAAAGGTCGACACTCAAGTTCTGATAAGTGCACTCGAGTTTGTATGATATTCCGTACTCGAGTCATGTGAGTGTTGGTTTGGAAGTTTACACCCGAGAACATCTATCTTGAGTAAACATGATGTGCACTCGAGTTATGTTTCATGCACTCGATTCCTTGAACAATTTACACTTGAGCTCTCTCCAGAATAACCATCAGAAGCGAGGATAGAATGAAGAAAAATGGCTTGCACTCGAGTACAGAATTCAACACTTGAGTTCATGATTATATTCATACTCGAGTTTGCAGTTATGAACTCGAGTTCATGACGCTGTCAGAGATATAATCATTCAAAGATCAATTCTAAGATGTATATATCTTATTTATTCATTGATGATTCATATATTAACATATTTGAGCATTGTTCTCAGTGGGAAACAGACATTATGCAAGTGAACATGCTCAAAGAAGTGGGACGACAGAATCTACAAAAAATGCAGAGTTCAGGCACTGCACGATAGAATGTATTAAAAATTCAAATGCCCATCATGATGTTATCAATGGGAATATTTGCAACGGTCAGAAAGAGATCAATAAAAGCTTTCCTTCACAAATACACAAGGAACACAGATTTTAGCTGAGTGAACTTCAAGCGCAATATACAACGAGCTTATTTGTTTTCAATCTTTCTCAATTTACATTGTAAGCTTCAGTGATTATTCATCTGCTCTGTAAGAGAGTTTGTTCTGTAAATTTTTTCATTGTAATATTCATCTCAAGGTAAAGGGACCTTGAGAGGGTTGAGTGTTTCCTTACGAGTGAAGCTGAGAGAGTTCATTAAAATCACTCTGCTCATAAGTCATGTCGTGAGGGGAGAGAAAGTTCTGAGTTGAAGAACATTTCTGCTCATAGTCCTAGCAAGGATATCCGTTGTATTGTGCTCTCCAAGAGCTAACTGAATCTTGGAATAATAGTGAAAATCTCAGCAGGTGGAAACCTCTGAGGACTGGACGTAGGCAGTGATTTGTGGCCGAACCAGTATAACTCTCTGTGTGCAAATTCCTTCATCTTCTCTTTCACCTTGTTTAGTTTGAAATCGAAAAATTTGGTATCACCCAATTCACCCCCCTCTTGGGCGAAACTTTCCTTTTTACAAAAACAATAAAAGATAAACTTACAGATTCACAGTGGGGACCAAATGCTTGAATAAAAAGGGAGCTTTTGGCTGTGGGGACGCTTCATGGGAGTAAAACAGTGAACTGAGAGAGCTGATCAGACGCGAGAAAATTGAAGCTAAGCAATAATAAATGAATTGAAGTCTATCAGAAACAAGACTTAATTATAAGAGAAGAGGTGACTATGAATATAAGAGACCCACCTTGGAAACTGAGAGATGATGGAGGGAGGAAGCTGAAGGCTGACCTGAGGGAGAGAGCTGAGGAAGCATTATTGAGACAAGGAAGGGGGGAGCTGAGGGATAAGAGCTGAGGGATGGGGGCTAAGGGACGAGGAAGGGAGCTAAGGGCTGGGGGACCAATGGGCGACGACGGGCGGACAAGCTTGAGGGCTGAGCTGAGGGGAGTGTGGGGCCAACGCAGGGAGCTGAGGGACGGGGGAGGGAGTTGAGGGCTTGGGACCAATGGCGGTGGTGGGGTTGAACAAAACTTGAGGGCTGAGCTGAGGGAGGGGAGTGTGGGGCCTGGGCATTGATTTAGGGGGGAATTGAAATTAGGGCGGGATTTTTCAGACATTGGGTGGCGCTTGGTTCAATAAGCGCCACCCAATTACACTTTTAATTACATATTTATATTAATTAATCTATTACAATATATACATTAATTAAATTATATTATTTATTAAATATATAATATTAATATTTATTATTTTAATCAATTAAAAAGTAGACATTGGGTGGCTTGTTTCAATAAGTGCCACCCAATCAAATTTTAATTAATATTTATTAATTAACCATTAAGAAATTAGACATTGGGTGGCGCTTGGTTCAATAAGTGCCACCCAATCACATTTTTAATTAAATATTTATATTTAATAATTAATTGTAAAAATTAATATCATTCATATATATTTATTAATTAATATAATTTTACTGAAAATAAAATATTAGATTTTTTTAAGGGAGAATGCCAAAAAAATACCATTTAAACTTCAAAATCCCGTTAACAAGTTCGGTAATGGGATTAACAAGAATGGTAATGTAATTAACAAATCATTTTATTGTTAAATCACCTATTTGGGATTTTGAAATTTAAATGGTATTTTTTTAGAATTCTCCCTTTTTTAAATAAAATATTTGTTTAAGTAATTTATTAAAATGAATTAAAATGAGATGCCTTTAATTATATTAATATATAATATTAATATTAATAACTTATAATTTAATTAAAAAATTTTAAAATTAGATGCAGAGATGACTTTAATTTATAAAATTAAAATTAGAAGTAAATGCAAGATAAATACAATAATTTATTGCAATATATAAATTAATATAATTATATTACATATTAAATATATAATATTAATTATTTGGTAAATTTATTACTAATAATTTAAAGTAGACATTGGGTGGCGCTTGGTTCAATAAGCTCCACCCAATAATATTTTTTTATTAAGTATTTATATTAATTAATTAATTATAAATGAATAAATAGTAATATTACTTATTTAATATATAATATAATTATATTAATTTATATATTATAATAGATTAATGCATTTATCTTACATTAATTTCTCATTTTAATTTTATAAAATTAAAGTCATCTCCGCATCTAATATTTTATATTAATATATAATATTATATATTTAATAAATAATATAATTATATTAATTTGTATCATTAAAGAATATATACTTCTTCTAAGTTATGTATTGTAAAAAATTATTCATTAAATTATATATTAAATTTATTTATTTTCTCATTCAATTTATTATAAAATTTGTATATAATATTAGAATTTATAATTTTTTATTTTACTATAGATTTTAATATTTATAATCAACAACCATTTGTATAATTTTAATTTCAATAAGAGAAACTATATAAAAATGATAATGTCTTTAGTATAAACTTAAAAAAAATTATAAAATAGAAAGAATATTGGGTGGCGCTTATATGAATAAGTGCCACAGCTTCTTTTAATTATATTTTTTAAAATTTTTTTAGAAAAAAAATACATTATGTAACATTTTTTTAAGAAAGCGTCACCTAATGTTAGTTGATAGCTGTGTCACTTATTTAAATAAGTGTCATCTAATGTATTTTTACAAAAAAATTAAAAATAACAAAATTAGTTAAAATTGTGACACTTTTTTAAATAAGCGCTATAAAATATACATTACTAAATCTATAATTTATAGTAGTGTTTTTTCAGGAATTTGAGAATGGTTCATATCATCTTGAAAACATACAATTTATGTAAGCGGAGAGTTCATATAAGAATGGAAGGTCCTCTTTTAGCAGTAGGAGACAACCCAACGCTACTTCATCCATTTCTCTCCCACTTCAAAATTTGCATAACTGAAGACACTCACTACATTATATTCCGAATCCAAAGTTTGTGAACGGATCCTCAAAACTAGACCCCACAATATTTTTTGGTTCAATATAAGTCTAATTTAATTATTAAAAATAATAATTAATTGGAAGTCATGTCATCAATTATATAAAGAAAACATTTGTAAAACTTTTTAAATGTACCCTTGTTAAAATCAATACAACATTAATTACAATAAATTAATTACTTATAAAAGTTTAAGAAAAATAGAGATAAAATACTAAATATTCTAAAAATTAGTAATCTGAACCTATATTTTAAATCAAGTCAAATTAAAAGAAAAGGGATTGATTTATATTATAGAGTTATAGACCGAATGAGTAAACTCACAAGGAAATAACATAACACAAAGAAATGAAAGTGACGCTCATGTGACTTTGTTTATATGCTTGTTTTTAAAGGAAAAATTATATATAAAAAACGGTTGAATTAGTTAAATTTCAATTTAAGTCACTGAATTTAATAAATTATAAATTAGGTTATGTGACACAATTAGTGATTTTGAAATTGAGTCAAATTGCATCTATACCCCTTAAGTTGATATCTTAAGTGACTCAAAAAATTGACCTAATAAGAGCAAAAAAAAAAATTACAGAAAAATCTTTCTCACACTTCCTAAAATCATAGAAGAAAAAAATATATATATCTAGGCGACTCATCGCCCTCCGAATCTAAGGTCCCGACACATCTGCGTTTTGTGGTAGCAGCCCCGCCAAGAAAGGCAGGTACCAGTTCGCTGCTATTCCTAAACAACTCGTAATTTACACTTCCTTTTTCTCTTCTTTCCTATATCTTTAAACTCTTCATTTAATCTTGCGTACTTTGAGTTGTCAAAATCACGAATTCACAACCTCTTTTTCCAGAAACAGAGTGTCTTGTTTAGCCACTGTAATATCTCAACCCTATGAATAACGAAATGCAGGTGGAGAGCGAGTCACCGATAGTTCCTTGGCTTAGTTTAGCTATGAACTGTAAGAATCTGGTGGAGTTGGATTTATCGAATGCGACGGCTCAGTTTTCGAACTTGGACAAGTTGTGGTTGGGTAGGTGCAAACTGATTGCAGACATGGGAATTGGGTGCATTGCAATTGGGTGTAAAAAGTTGACGTTGATTTGCTTGTAAAAAGTTTAGGTCTCTCTTATTTACCTTAATATATAAACGCAAGCCAGGTTTACCTGAATTTGGGTGCGATGTCAAAAATAGATTCGAGATTGGGGAGCGATGAGTCAACTTGATATAATGAGTATTTAGAATAGCGATTGAAACATTTAAAAGTGATTTTCAATCTTAATTTATGATATACGAGGTAAGTATGTGAGAAGAGTTTTATCTCTACTTATATAAAAAACACTTATAAAATAATTTTAAGCTCATCTAAATACATCAAGTAAGGGGCCATGGATGTAATTTAGGCTAATTTCTAAATCCCTAAAAAAGTCATATAACCTAATTTATAATTTATTAAGTTTAGTAACTCAAATTATAATTTCATTAATTCAACGGTCTTCTTATAAGATTTTTCCTATTTTAAATTATTTGAATTAAGGATGCTAGAGAAATTAATTAATTATTAAAAAAATATGATATCAGTTTATATAGTACTCCTATATATTATTAGGTTATATATCACTTTATAAATTAAGTAATAGAGATGGACTTACTGGTATTTTCTATTTTTTATTATTTATTGATTGAATTGTCTTCTATTTAAGATTTGTTATTCAAATTGGATGCCTTTGGGTAGGTTGAGCTGGTAATTCAACTTTGAATAATACTTGAGCCGGCAAATGAGGTAAAACTATAAAGATCTAGAGAATAATTTTCCCATATAATTTTTTGTCATGCTAGCAACTGTATTTTAACCGCAAAACTGCGGTTAAAAATAGTGAAGGCCCAGAATCTAAGTTGGTTGCCTTTCATAAAATAGTGAAGGCCCAAAGAGCCCAATAAATGAATATTTATATTATACGGGCTCTGTGGTCCAAGAATATTCACATGAGCCTTCATGAGAACCAGAACCAAATGATAAAATGGGAAAATCAGTAAAAAGTAAGAAAATTTTCTGAAAAAGAACTTTAAAAATAATAAAGGATAAAAATGTGTTTCGAATATTCATAATACTAGAAAAGTGTGAGGCCTGGTTTGTCCCTTTTAAAATTAAATGAAAATGACATAAATGTCTTTTTGAGTTTAAAAAATGTACTCCCATCTTTTTAAAAATGTTTAACAAGTTCAAATAAGGTTTTAACAAATTTTAGTAAATTTTTTTACAAATTTCAGTTCAAAACAGCCCATCTTTTTAAAAATATTTAAAAATTTTAAATAAGGTTTTAACAAGTTTTGGTAAGTTTTTTACAAATTTCAATTCAAAAATCACCAATTGCTACAACAACAAAATATTGATCTCTACTTCTAATAAGGGTTTAACAAATTCAAATAAAATTTTAATAAGTTCTGAAAAGATTTTCACAAATTTTATTTCAAAAATCACCATTTGCTATACTGGCAAGATACTGATTTTCACTATTAATAAGAGTTTAACATGTTCATATAAAGTTTTAACAAGTTATGATCTAATTTTCACAAATTTGACTTCAAAATTCACCACTTGTTACTAAGGGTTTTATAAGTTCAGATAAGGTTTTAACGTCCTTATTTTGAGCCTTTTAACATCCATTTACGGTGTGACGTCTATTCGAGGGACGTAATAAACAAAGACTTTAGGCGTCATTAACGTAGGAACGCCTAAAGTTGACACTTTAGGCGTCCCTTTTTTTAAAAAAGAGATGTCTGATCTATAATGCGCGTTAAAATTATTTTTTAAAAAAAATATTCATTTATATTTTTCTACCAATGGTTTCAGATCTACACTTCCCTCTACTCTTCACTTCTTCACTCTAATCCACATCACCAAACAGAGATCAGGTGGCATAAGGAAAGGGTGAGATTCGCACAGGAAGAGATAGAGATGGAGGAGTGAAGAAGTACAGAAAGATATAGGACCAACCTTAGATTTGAGTGCTTGTTGAGAAACAATGGACGGACGGCTAGATTCTTCGTAACCATCGGTGGTGACAAAGAGAGAGGCGGCGACACTCCAAGAGAGGGGTGTGGTGAGGCTACATGCAAATAGAGAATAAGATGAAGAAGAAAGGAGGAACTAAAAGCATAAGAAAGTCATATAGAAAAGGAACTAAAAGTACAGGAGCGTATGAAAAAAATGAGAGGAGTGAAGAAAAAAATGTATACGTGTGTCTCTGCAACAATGAAGAAATATGAAGAAAAGAAAGTAAAAGCATAGGAGAGAGGAAAAATATTATTAACTTTTTGAACTAAAAGCATGCATAGGGGAGAGAAAAAAACATTGTCTACTTTTATGAACTAAAACCACGCACAAGGATAGAGAGAAATATTGTTCACTTTATCAATTAAAAGCACGTGAGTCTGTGAATTCAAATTGTTTTATTCGTCTTTAGTATGATTGGGGATGTCTAAGATACAATTAGGTTTTTTTAGTTTTAGGGACGTTTAAAGGGTCCTTAAAACGAAAAGGGACGCCTAAGGTACTTTTAGGTATCCCAATTCATTTTTGGGATGCGTAAAATTAAGAGTTTCCCCCTTTATTACGAAAATGACAATGCATTGTCTTTTTACTTCTTTTTCTTAAAAGGGGACGTCTTTTACAGTTATAAAATGTATTTTCTGTAATAATGTCATTGTAATAAGTGGTAATTTTTGAATTAGAATTTTTGAAATTCTTATTAGAACTTGTTAAAACCCTATTTGAACTTGGTAAACTCTTACCAAAAACGGTAATCAATATCTTGTTATTGTAGCAAGTAGTGATTTTTGAATTAGAATTTGTAAAAATCTTATCAAAACTTGTTAAATCCATATAAAAAATGTGAGCACATTTCTATCATTTCTATTTAATTTTGAAAAAAATAAATCAGACCCTCACACCTATATAATATTATGAATATTCGAAATACGTTTTTGACTTTTATCATTTTTAAGTTTTTTTAGGAATTTTCCCTAAAAAGATATGTTTAAAATTTTATTAGTCTGACAAGCATGATATGTTTTATTTTTAAGATTGGTTGAATTTAGAAAGATGATTAGTGTATTTTAAAAAATATATGTTATATTAATTAAATTAACTAATTTCCTCAATTAAATCAAATCAAGTAAATATGTCGTATATTATATTAAGTAACATAAGAGGAGTATTATCTGGACAGTTTATGAGATAACTCCTTTAGAAAAGAGTAAATACATAACTTGATCACAATCTAACATACAACCAGTTACAAGCTCTAAGTCGACTAATCTGATTTTAGAACTAAAATATAAACCTATTTTTATGATGGTATAACATATATAGCTGTATCTTTACTAACAAAGTATCTGTATACTACCAACTAAACCGGATTATTCGAGTCGAATAAAGCTTTCATGTACAAGATTCAAACTCAACACATACGACGACATCTTGATAAATCTCTAATTACCTCGTTCATCCAACTCTATACTATCAAAGTTTTTTCTTTATACAATAAATATTCAGGTGAGTTTGGTCTTGCAAGCTCCCAGGGACAAGGCCTGCTATAAGCACAAAGAGCGTTACAGATCGATCATCAATTAAGTCCTCACGTTAACAACAGTATTTGAACTCATAATCATTTAAATTATGAATCAACTCCTTATCAATTGGACTAACCTTTATTGTCAGTACTGTCAAAGTGAATTATACTGTGTAGCTTAAAAAAAAGGAACTCAGTGATTTCTATAATCCATGAACCAACGTTTATGGAAGGAAGACTGATAAGGGATCAAGAAGAGAACCAGAAGGACCAAGACTGCCACTCCCCAAGGCGATCCTCCGGCACGGTGCAGCGAGTTTCTATCCGATGGAAGCAGATTGAGAAGTGAAGATGGTGAGCCAGAGAGGCAGTGAACAAGCAGCAACAAGAACAAAGGAACAAGAGAGAGACAGATCTTGACCTTTATAATCATGTCCTCGAAAGCCGACTCGTAGTTTATGTACCATGAAAGCCCTAACACGAACAGGAAGATGAAGAAGAAGAAGTAGAAATGGATTGGGAAAGAGAAGTAGTCCAGCACTGACTGATTATCATTTCTTGCCATTATTTATATATGAGTGGTGAGAAAATCCAAGAACTGGACAAGAAGAAGTGGGTTTTGGGCTTTAAGCAAGATCTTGATGATGAAGAAAGCAAAGAAGAAGAAGGTGCTTAAGATGTTTCAGAGGAAATTTCTGGGATTCGTTTTGCAGAGAGCTGACTGTATGTGCTTTGTGAAATATGCTTTTATATATATATAAAAGGAATTTGGAGTCGGTTTTAAATTCCACTCACTGTCACATCAGGCTTTAAGTTATAAGTTTTAATCATACTTTGTTTTGATCAAAAGTTGTAATTATACTTTAAGAAGAAACGTATTATCGACTCCCCCTCTTGACAACATCAGTTGATATCTCTAAATTTCCGAAGGCCAATGTCATAGACAAGATTTTCAAAAATTGTACCTGGAAGTGACTTTGTGAATAAATCTGCTAGATTTTCACTTGAACTAATTTGCTGGACATCTATTTCACCATCCTTTTGAAGGTCACGAGTAAAGAAGAATTTTGGTGAAATATGCTTCGTTCTGTCTCCCTTGATATAGCCTTCTTTAAGTTGGGTAATGCATGCAGTATTATCCTCATATAGAACTGTTGGTATCATTTTGCCCAAAGATAAATGACAAGTTGTTCGTATATGATGTATTACTGACCTCAACCATACACATTCTCGACTTGCTTCATGTATTGCTAGAATTTCTGCATGGTTTGATGATGTGGCTGATATAGTCTGTTTCATTGATCGCCATGAAATAGCTGTACCTCCACATGTGAACAAATAGCCGGTTTGTGATTTACCTTCGTGTGGATCAGATAAGAATCCAGCATCTGCATATCCTACCAGTTCATGCTTAGATACATTTGAGTAGTATAACCCCATGTCCATAGTGCCTCTGAGGTAACGAAAAATATGTTTTATTCCATTCCAATGCCTTCGTGTTGGTGAAGAACTATATCTTGCTAATAAATTAACAGCAAAGGATATATCAGGACGTGTATGATTAGCAAGATACATTAGTGCTCCAATAGCACTAAGATATGGTACTTCTGGACCAAGTAGTTCTTCATCACCTTCTTCGCTGATTACTCGTGGTCGGAATGGATCTTTATCCGGCTTTAGAGACCTTACAATCATTGGTGTGCACAACGGATGAGATTTATCCATATAAAATCTCTTTAGGACCTTTTTTGTATAAGTTTCTTGATATATAAAGATCCCATTTTTGAGATACTCAATCTGTAATCCAAGACAGAATTTTGTTCTTCCCAAATCCTTCATCTCAAATTCTTTCTTCAAACAATGAATTGCCTTTTGAAGCTCTTCAGGAGTTCCAATAATGTTGATATCATCAACATAAACAGCAATTATAGCAAATTCACTATTAGATCCTTTTATAAAAATGCATGGGCATATTGGATCATTTTTGAATCCTTCTTTCAACAGATATTCATTAAGACGATTATACCACATGCGCCCTGATTGCTTCAGGCCATACAGGGACTTATTTAACTTAATTGAATATTGTTCTCGAAAACTTGAATTAGATGCTTCTGGCACCTTAAGTCCTTCAGGGACTTTCATATAAATTTCATTGTCAAGTGACCCATATAAATAGGCAGTCACGACATCCATTAGATGCAGATCAAGCCCTTCTTTTACGGCTAGGCTAATTAAATAACGAAAAGTAGTCGCATCCACTACAGGTGAATACGTTTCTTCAAAATCAATGCCAGGTCTTTGTGTAAAGCCTTGGGCTACAAGACGTGCCTTATATCTTATTATTTCACCCTTTTCATTTCTCTTTCGTACAAAAACCCATTTGCATCCAACTGGTTTTACATCTTCAGGTGTAAGAACTACAGGTCCTAACACTTTTCGTTTTTCCAATGATTTCAATTCTGCATTAATGGCATCTTTCCATAGGAACCAATCTTTTCTTTGTTGGCACTCGCTAATGGATTTTGGCTCATGATCCTCAATATTATTCATTACATCTTTTGCTATATGATAAGCAAAAATGTCGTCAACGTTGACTTCATTTCGATCCCATCGGATTCCATTCATAACATAATTTATTGAGATCTCATTATTTTCACATATATCAGGTACCTGGGTCTCTCCTGGGACTACAACATTCTCTTCTAGAGATATCTCTACTGGAGATAATAACTCTTCAGGAGATGGCTCTTCTGGAGCTATTAAATTTTCTTGATTATCCTCAATTTGACCATTTATATTCTTTGCTCCTTTTCTTTTTCGAGGATTTCTATCTTTGGAACCGATGGGTCTGCCACGCTTCAGGCGTGCTTTAGATTCATTCATAGTAGATTGTCCTTCAGGGACATCAATTTTAACAGGAGCATTAGCAGCTGGGATATGTGACTTTGTCACTTTCTTAGGGTCAGTAAATGCTTCTGGCATTTGATTAGCTAAATTCTGTAAATGAATTATCTTTTGAACTTCCAGTTCACATTGATTTGTACGAGGATCAAAATGAGCCAATGATAATTCATTCCAGCTAATTTCTTTATCCAACTGCTTGTTTTCTCCCCCTAATGTTGGAAAAAGTGATTCATCAAAATGACAATCGGCAAATCGTGCCGTAAATAAATCTCCCGTAGATGGTTCTAAATATTTTATGATTGAAGGAGATTCATACCCAACATATATTCCCATCCTTCTTTGAGGACCCATTTTAGTGCGTTGTGGTGGTGATACTGGCACATATACCGCACACCCAAAAGTTCTTATATGGGAAATATTAGGTTCCTGACCAAAAACCATTTGTAAGGGGGAAACCTTTAAGTAACTTGTTGGTCTGATGCGAATTAATACTGATGCATGCAAAATGGCATGGCCCCAAGCAGAAATTGGGAGATTAGATTTCATAAGTAAAGGTCTTGCAATTAGTTGCAACCTTTTAATCAATGATTCTGCAAGTCCATTTTGTGTATGAACATGAGCTACAGGATGTTCAACATCAATTCCAAGGGACATACAATATTCATTAAAAGCTTTTGAAGTAAATTCACCAGCATTATCAAGACGTATTTTCTTGATAGGATAATCAGGGTAATGTGCTCTTAATCTAATTAATTGAGCAAGTAATCTCGCAAACGCCAGGTTGCGAGAAGATAATAAACACACATGTGACCATTTAGTTGATGCATCAATTAAAACCATATAATATCTAAATGGTCCACATGATGGGTGTATTGGCCCACAAATATCTCCCTGTATCCGTTCTAGAAATGTGAGAGACTCACTTTCTACTTTGCTTGGTGAGGGGCGAATAATTAATTTTCCCTTGGAACATGCAGTACATGAGAAATCATGGGATTGTGGTATTTGTTTACACTTCAGGGTATGTCCACATGAATTCTCAATTATTTGTCGCATCATAATTGAACCAGGATGGCCTAACCGGTCATGCCAAACATTAAATTCATTTGTAAACTTCTGGTTTACATTAGTAGATTTCTGGTCTATATTAGTGAACTTCTGGTTCTCAATAACATGTGTTTCAATTGTGTTTATAAATGTATAATATAAGCCAGAAGAAAAAGCAGAACACTTTTCTAATATGCATTTTCTACCAGCAACTATTTTTGTAACAACAAGATACTCTTTATTATTTTTATTTGTTGTTTCTATATGATATCCATTTCTGCGGATATCTTTGAAACTTAATAAGTTTCTTCCAGACTTGGTAGAATAAATTGCATTATCAATGCATAATTTTGTTCCTTCGGGTAATAGAATATTAGCTCTTCCGGAGCCCTCAATCAAATTTATACTACCAGATATAGTCTGAACGTTGGCTTTTTGCATTACCAAGGAAGAAAAATATTTATCATTTCTGAGTATGGTGTTGGTTGTTGCGCTATCAATGAGACATAAATCTTCAGGATTGATGCCGGTAAGATTCATTCTTCATTAAAAGAAATATAAAAACATAATTAAGATAAATACATTCGATAAAAGTAACATAAAAATTCAAATAGATAAATAATTATGCTAAGAAATCAGCAACATCCAAATGGGTAAAATCCATGTTTTCATACTCAAAATTCTCAGCCTGATCCACATGATTTACTTCAGTTATTGATCCTTTACCATTATTTTTTTATTGATTCTTAGTAAAGTTCAACTAGGTGTCTTAGTGTACGACAGGTACGAGACCAATGACCTTTGCCACCACAGTGATAACATAGACTTTCAGCATTTTTATTTTGCCCACTATTTTCTCTTTTATGGTTCTTATCAATCTTTTCCCTACTTCTGGTAGGAATTTGAATCACCACGTTTTCGACCATGGCCATGCTTACGGCTATAGCCACGTCCACGACCACAATTAGATTCATTTATTACTACATTCGCTTCTGGGAATGGAGTTAAGCCTATTGGACGAGATTCATGTTTTTCAATAAAAGCTCATTATTTTGTTCAGCCACAAGGAGACAAGAAATTAATTTAACATATTTAAACCTTTTTTCACAATATTGCTACTGCAGGAGCAAATTGGATGTATCCATTTATACAAGCTTTTGAAAGGATGACCATCTTCTGGTGATCATACATTTATTTTAAATTGTTCCAAATAACAAGTGGGTCTTTCATGGCCAAATATTGAATTTTAAGGCCTTTATGCAAATGGTGGTCTAGAAAAATTATGGATCATACATTTAAGATAAATAGTTCTTTTTGATAATAACAAGAGTCATAAATTTATATATTACAAAATTTAACTTAGTTCAGAATAATGTAATAAAAAGGACATTCACAATATAATAACAGGAAATTCATAAAGGCAGTAAATAATTCATAAAGTAAAATATTACGACAAAAATTAAAAATTTATGGCTTCAGGCCATTTAGTTCTCATGGCTTCATGCCAATTTGTATCATGACTTCAGGCTAATTAATCTCATGATGAGAAATTAAATATATATATGGCATCTGTCTATTTATCGTCAGGATAAATAAAAGTTGTACATAGCTTCTGGCTATGATATATATGGCTTCTAGTCATATAATAAGGAATCATATAGATATGGCTTCTGGCCATATAATAGGAAATCATAGAGATATAGCTTCTGGCCATATCATAAAAATTCAAATAATATGACTTCTGGTCATATAATTTCAGAAATTGGATGTAGATGGCTTCTGGCCATAATCATAATAATAATATAAATAAATTTGTAAATGATATATATCAGATATAACAACAATAGTGATATCTAATCATAGCCATGGAACCCGATGTTCACAACAATCGGTAAAGATATATTTCTTAATTCCATATAATGGCTCAGATTATCCCAGATCTATGAAATAAAGATATTATAAAATAAAGTATAAACTATCAAAGAAATTATAAGAATATCATACCTTTGGCAGAGCTTCGTGCTGATAACGTGTTATAAAAATGTTGATAATAAGAGAGTAGAAGAGAGAAATTCTAGAGAGATAAATTAGAGAGATATTCTCATTCACTTGTACATCAAAATACATAACCCAGGACCCCTATTTATAGAAATTTTTCAGTGCTACAGTAACTTGCTACAGTACTTTTCCGTGTTGCTACAGTGATTCCGTGATGCTACAGTAATCTCCCCCGTGTGCTACAGTGATGCTACAGTGATGAACAGTATTTGCTACAGTGATGAACAGTATTTGCTACAGTGATGAACAGTATTTGCTACAGTGATGAACAGTGATATTTAATCTTACATATCATATTGACTGGAAGAGCAGGTTGGCCTGGATATGAGATAATGGACATTCACATAATTAATATTCATAACATTTTGTACTTTTTTATATTTTTTATTTACTTTTAGGGTAAAATCAAGGTTAGGTGAGTTGATTTCTAAAAGTTTATTTGAATAACAAGATGAAGTTCATGTTACGTGACATGTATCATTATCACAGTGGTGTTCTTATCATCTAAAAATGTACAATCAATCTTAGGATCTTCTACATGGCATTAGAAAGCTCAACAATTACAAGCCTAGTAAAGAGAGGAAGAATTAATTACTTAAGATGTTAGAGACAATATTTAGACTCCAATCCTTAATGTTAGTATATACATGTTGATGGTGCAGATGTAGTATTAATTAACTTTACATACTCGTGTGCATATGCGTGTTTTTACAACTGGGAACTTAAGCATGTGGTAAAATGTAAAGATACAAACTAATCGTGTTTAATAGAAGATATATTTACTTAATTTAATTAGATTAAGAAAGTTAGTTAAGATGACATGTTTTTTTTAAAAAAAACAACATAATCATCTTTCTTGATTCCGTCTATCTCTCTCTTACTTATTATTGTCGAATGAGCACCAATAAGAGATAAATTAAAAAAATATTGACAAAAATGATAAATAGATTTTATATTTAGAATCAAGATCAATCCTCTAATTAGGTCATATATTAAAGATAAAAGAGGATAGATTTTATATTAAAGACAAAAATAGTACAAGTGTTTAAACTAAACAGCTTCATGACATGATGGGTTAGGCAACAAGACTAGGAACAAGTTTTGTATGTCCTTGTAAAATTAATGTGAGTTGCATAGTTACTAATTAGACTAATTTTGTCGGTAGCTTTTTGTATTTTTCCCGCAAAGTTTTGTAGTTGAAAGAAACTTGGCTGATGAAAAAGATATGCGTATCGAATAATATTCTTGTTCAATGCATCACCTTTATTCTATATTCTCAGCTATAAATGAATGGCCACTTTATCTTTTGGATTGATGCCCATAATGAATTATTTGGAAATTGATAGTTGTAACTCGATGATTCTCGAATTATATAATAAATTATTAAGACAATATGTACCGTTAGGTCAATCTTGTCTATAGATGTGAAAACACATCTGTATAATTATTTAGGCTAAAATTGTCCAGTTTTGATATTTTTCTTTTTCTGGGTTTGTGTATGTTGTGTGAAATGTGGAGTAAATATCAGCTGTGGTAATTTTTTTAAATTTTTTTGTTTAAAATACAAATTTTTATGAAATATTTGTTGTTGAATGTTTTAACACTTAAAGAAATACTCTATGGAGGTTATTTGTGGCATATTGGACTAGAAAACCCCAGCATGATCCAACTGTATTTTAATTAAAGGTAAAGTGTAAAAAAAAAAGTAAACATCAACTAGCTATTATAATTAAGGTATTGAAAATCGGACTAATCAATAAATCAGTTAAAATAGTAGTTCATAAGTAACAGATTAATAGTTTAAATTAGAGTTAATCTTGGATAAATTGGTCCTAAGTAAAATAATTGATGAAGATGAAAATGGAAAGAAAGAGATTAAATGAAGAATATAGAAGATTTGAATATTATCAAAGAGATTTGAAGAGTAATGAGAAGATTTAAAAATATTTTGTTTCAATGTTGATTTATTGTTATCTTTATTATTAATTGTCATTCATATTTCATTTTATGATTTTGAGAATGTTCTCTTTTAATTCTTAGGATATAAGTTGGGTCTATAAATAACATACAACATGTCTTGTTTTGTAGGCCTAATGATGGAATAATATGGTTTATTTAGTCCCCATATATTTTTCTTTTTCCTCTATTTGCCTAATTTTTCTCCTTCCTTTCTTGCTCTTCTCTATCCTCTCTCATCTCCTTCTACATCTTCTCTCTTCTTCTCTCCTCTCCCTTTCTCCTTCCCTATCCTATACCAATAATATTTAAATGATAAATATTAATCCACAAGTATACATAACATTTGTATATACACACACATAATTCAATAAAATAGAGTTATTAAAGTAAAAACATGATAAATTGTTATTTTTTTCAAACTCATAGGGGGAAAAATACAATTCAATCTAGTCAACCGCTTAAAACACTTGATCGAACCAACTAAGGGGCTAATTGACCAATTTACTAACATGAGTAGCCTATGAGTTGGGTTTTAATATTATGTCTTTGATAATGGTTCTTACAATCTTTGTGCCTTATTTAACATGGATGGGAAGAGTTGCACCTTCCAAGTTTTGGTGGAGGGAGGTAACCGAAAGGTGTGTGAGCTAAGGTTAAAGCTAGTAATTTGGGCTAACCTACGAACTGCGAGCCAACCTACCATAGCCTGCAGGCTAAACATGTCGGGCTACAGTAGCTTGACACCTCGGCGAGCTGGCATTTTACCAAGGCGGGGTTGGTGAGAATTGTTTTTTTTAAGAAAAATATTACGCTTCTTTTTTTAATTCTCACTTCGTTTCTCTTTCGTTCACTCAGATTACACTTTTTTTTTTATTTTATGTTTGTGTTTAGAAACCATTTTTATTCTCACTTTCCTTTTTTTTCATCTACGCACATCACAAAAACATATAAACACATTTCTTTTAAATTTATTCATAGTAGAATAAATAAATATAATATGAAAATAAAAGTGTCAAATAAAAATATGATGAAGTAATTAAACACAGCATCAAAGGAAAGACAATAAAGGTATTTAGATTTATTTTATAAAAAAAACTAAAATAAATAAAAGAAGAATTTTAAGCAGGCCAGCTCGCAGGCTAAATAGGACGGGCTTGTGCAGCCAGCTCGAGCCATCCACTATTGACAGGTTAGTGGGTTGGGCCCGCGGACCTCAACTTGTTTTATTGGCTCTAGGTGAGGTGCATCGGTTATTTTACATATAATGGGCTTGAAAATTGTAAATATGTGGGCTGGCCTTATTTGAGCCCATAAGCGTTGTAGCAATAGAACGCACCATTTAACTCACTTGGGCAATATCTGAATCGTTGAAGCTTGAGAAATCCTAGACGTTGATTTCGTTTGTAGTTTTTCAAAAAGCTTAAAAGCCTAACCTAATTAGCTAATAACTATATGGTTGTAAGTTTAAATCTTACCAGTATGAAGATCTTGTTAGTGGGCAATATGTAAGTGTTCTTTATGTTTAGAGGCATGCTCTGATCCTGGTGAGCCCCGGGACCTAACTCATCTAAACTTTTTTACTATAAAAAAAAAAAGCCTTAACCTAATAAAGGCCCTTTTTTATCAGTCCAAAAAATAATAATAAAGACCCTTTTTACCCCAAATCCATACAATCTAAGATAAATATATTTTTAGTCATTTAAATTTTACATAAGGTATACTTTTGGTCCCTTAACTTCCTAAAGAATAGTTTTGGTCCCATAATTCTAACATCATTAATATTGCTAACAGAAAATGTTGACGCAGTAAATTCAAATGATGACTGAGCAGCTAACAAAGCATATTTAAGTTTAAATTTTTAATAAAACTTATGATATAATTTTTTATTAAAAATTAAAATTTAAATAAGGTTTGTCAACTACTAACAGAAAACGCTGATGCAACAAATTCAAGTGATGACTAAGCAGCTGACAAAACATATTTAAATTTTAATTTTTAATAAAACTTAAATATGATATAATTTTTTATTAAAAAATAAAAATTAAATAAGCTTTGTCAGCTGCTCAGTCATCATTTGAGCTTAATGCATCAGTATTTTTCGTTAGTAATATTAACGGTATTAAAATTATAAGATAAAAAGTATATTTTATAAAGTTAAAGAACAAAAAATATATCTCATATGAACTTAAATGATTGAAAGTATAGTGTAGGCCTACAATCTATATAGTCCTTAACTAATGTAAGTATAGTTGAACCCAAAAAAAAAAAAAAAACTATGTCAATGTAAAATATCAAATCCATACAATCGTACTCCATGTATTTTTAGGCATTTTTGTAAGTACAGAAGAGACCACCTGAAATAAAATATAAATATTTGGGATTCCATATTCTTATTGAAAACCCCATACATATATGTATATTTGCTGCAACTAGTTGCAAGCCAGGGTCACTTTGGATCTTTATATACATCAGGTTAATTACTAAATTATTTTTTATATTACATTATATTAATTCATGTAATTGCTATAAGTAAAAGAAAAAGAACAATAACATATAGCTAAGCTCTACCATATTTTCACTGGCAGAATTCCCTTTGTACGTAAAGCTATAATAGAGAACACAATAAATATACGCACTTAAGAGAATGATCATTCATTTTTAATGAACACCAGAAAAGTAAGCCAAAGTTCCAACAATGGCTCCATTAATGTAAGTGGCAGGTTCGGAGTGAGCATAATCGGATCGATCATCAGAATACTCATCGTTCTGGTTCGGACCTCCAACAATGGCTCCGACCAATATGTTGGGGTTAGGGTTTGGCGAGTTGAAGAACTGTTGAATCCCTTCGTTGCAGCTTATGGCTTGTGGATGAGCTGCTAGAGAAGGCAATGAGGATCCTCTGTGATGAATTTTTCTGGGAAAGTTTGTGCCATACCCTACCATGTACGACATCTTCATTGGGTTGTCTCCTAATATGTAGTCTATCTGGGATTTTCAAATCAATATAATAGTAATGTTTGTTAACAAAAGAAGATGAGAAAGAGTGAAGAAAGAATCTATCATTTTTGAAGACTGAAAAAGTGTCACCAATAATTAATATCATCTATAAAAATATAGAAAAAAATTAATATTTTTAATCCCTATAGTTTTAACTCAATTGTAACTTGATCCTTAAATTAACTTTGACTCGGTGCAACTCAAACCCTAAAATTTTTGACTCAGTTGAAATTAAGTTCTTAAATTTTAACTCATTGTGTAGTTCATCAATCCCCATAATTTTAATCATTTTAAACTTTTTCTTGTAATGAAATGTTTGAGTGAGTTGGGTCTCATGTCATAAGGTCAAGGCATGCCTCCATACTTAAAAGTCACTTGTAGAGGTACTTGCATACCATCAACCAACAAGATCATTACATTGGCAGTAAAATTTAAACTCACGATATTGTGAGTTATAAGTTAACTTCTTACTAGTTGGATCAATATTTTGTTGACAATCATTTCAAAATTTAGTCCCTAAACCTCATGAAATATTTAATTTATTTTCTAAAATATAGGGAGACTATTACTTTAAATAGTTAAACTATATAGGAACAAAGTTACAGCGAGTCAAAATTGAAAGATTGAGTCACAATCGAGTCAAAATTATATTGACTAAGTTGCGCTAAGTTAAAATTTAAGAATAAGATTAATTTTTCCGATAATATAATTATAAAAGAGTAATTTTATTCACTAGTCATGAAAAGTCTAAACAATACAACGAACACTTTGTAATCACTTACCTGTCTCTTTGCAAGGCTTTTGATGGTAGGAGAAGTTACAAGGAGGTTGCCACAATAAAATGAGTGTTTTGCGGCAGACATGTACTTTGAATATGTTGTCAGCAAGAATGTTATTGCTGTCACATACTGTATGTTGCTTCCTGGAAGCTTATACATTAACCCCCCTGCAAATCATCATCAATAATTAAAGTAACTGGTTTAAGTCTTGTAAATTGTAAGAAATTACTCACTCCGATCCTTATCATATACAAGAGCTATTTAACTAATTTAAGGAGATTAAAAAAATGAAATAAAACATTTTTGTATGACATTAGATTATATATCAGTTTATAAGTTAAGTAAATTTATTTGGAGAGAATAATAAATATAGGATATAAAATATGCCGATAAAATTATATTGCTGGTGACTAAAGATAGTATCAAAGAAAATGAAATGTGAAATCACAACTCATGTATATAGTGTGGTTTGTTACCTGGTGTATATTGTGTAGTTGTAGAAGGGGACTTGGGCAAGATCTTGCACACAAAGTTCTCAGCTGCTTGCTTATATTCATTAAAGTTCTTATCATTATTCACCAATGCTCGCTGCATTAATTAACAACATGTATTCACGCATATCAACTTCATTATTTGTATTAATTAATAAAGTTGACCTATTGATATTTGAGTTATCTTTCTATAAAGTTTTGTAAGATACACACACACACACGAGTTCATAAGCCAACCATAATTAAATAAGCAAAATTAGAAAGAAAAAAACAGAGAGGAAGGTTCTTTACCCTAGAAAGAAGGACATGGGCACCAGCATATTTGTTATCCCAGCTAAAGATATCAGGCTCATCCATTGTACCCCAAGATTTTACCAAATTATAGTAATAAACTTTGTGCGTTGCTCTGTATAACCATGCTGCTCCCCACAATAGCTCATCCTGATATGAATTAATATAAATTCCATACCAAAAAAAATCATTTAACACATAACTTTGAGTAGTATTAATATAACAATAATTCAATTAATTTTCATAATATTTGCAGATTGATGAGTTAGGGAGAAAATGATATATATACCTTGTAACCAGAATATGAGCAATAAAATGGGCAAACGGCATGTCCCAGTGAATCACTATAGGAACCTTGATATTTCAAAGCAAACTGAAACACCTTTTGAGCCGTTCTCACCAATAATTTTGAGTATGTCCGATCAACCTTACGGAACACTAGAGAGGCAGCGGCCAAGGCGGCTGCTGTTTCAGCCGCCACATCCGAACCCGGGTTTTTGGGCGAGACAGAGACAGAATACACGGTTCGAACCGTGTCCATATCCTCGGGCCTTTCCCAACACTTGTGATCCGCATTCGGGTCCCCGACTCCGACATAAAGGATCCCGGGCTTCGAATTGGCACACTTTAGCAAATAGTCTGTAGCCCAGCGGATCGCAACCCTAGCTTCTTGAAGCTGAGGTCCCATTTTGTTGGCATACTCAAGTGATGCCCATGAAAGCATGGTGGTGGTGAAGGCCATGGGGAAATTGAATTTGATATTATCTCCAGCATCGTAGTAACCTCCTTTCAAATCCACCTATCAATAATTAAAATACGAACACAATTAATAATAAAACTTGTCTTATGTTTGATGAATCGAAACCTTATAAATTGCTAAGAATATGAATTTAATTTGGTACCTTGGCCAAGAGACCATCAGAAAGAGCTGAAGAGAATCTCCAAGTGATCTTCTGGTTTGAAGGAATCTTGCCTGACCTTTGACCTTGAAAGAACACTAATGACTTTGCGAGAGCTTCTCTGTAATTTTCACCACATTCTACACTATTAATATTGTTTCCTAACATCAACAATAATAATAATGTTATTGTAAATAACAAATTTAAGAACCATGAGGAAGCTCCCATGTCTAACTTCTTGTGCCTTTTTCGAGGTTATATTGAATGTTATGAATGTCAACTTCCATATTTATAAGCAAAGGATGTGAATTCATCACAATCTCAATCACAAGCATGCATGCCGCAAAATTTGGCTTTTACTACCCAAGATACCTAAAAGTTTATAGTATTTTATATATATTCTAATCTTATCCATTGAATTGGGATTTGATTTTTCGTTCCTCGCGTCAATTATACTACACTTTCTATGTTTATGATTTCTTAGAATTTTGCACTCCTCCGATTCTTAATTTATTAGAAGCTACTTAGCTAATTTAAAAAGATTAAGAAGTGAATTAAATTACTTAATTATAAATAATGTGAACTGATCTCCCTTAAAATTAAATACCATTACATATACTAGATTATATATCAGTTTAATTTATAAGTTAGTAATTAGTTTAAGGAAATATGATAATTATAAATATTAGAGATAAAATGAATTGAAGTATTATATTTAAGATAAAGATTAATCCCTTAAATAACTCCTATATTTACAACATGAAGAATATGTTCGAATATATATCGTTAAAGGGAGAAGTTGTGTGTGTGTGTATTAAGAACATACGTTAGTTTTTACTTACAAACGTGTTTTCTAATTAAAATATTAAAAGAATAATTTTCAAGAGAAATTTTTTTCCAAAATTCAAGATTAAAAGTCCATATTATATAAATATATATTACCAAAGGTAACTCTTTTTAATTGAAAATTTATAATTGATAGAGGGATTACATCACTTGTTCACAAAATCTCTTCCTATGCTTTAGGACTAAGACTTTGAATTCCCTTTCTACGATTCAATTTTACAATGTGAAGTTAATGCATCTCCATTCTTTAAGATTATAATTGTTCATACAATGCAAGTTACAAATGCTTGGAGTGCTTTCCGAGGATTAGCAAGTTTGGGTTATCAACACCTTACTTCTTTATTATTTCAGTTAAAAAAGTGAAAAAGAAAAAAGCTCGCTTTATAGTGTGATCTTGAATAAAATATTGTATTTTTTTATAGCTTTTTTCCATGAACGACATCTATTATAGGTTTATTATTATTTAATAGTATTCATTATTTATCAAATAAAAATATAAAACTCATTTTTTTTGCTCAATCTCATTCATTTTCTAATTTTCATGCATAATTTCTTTTTATATATTAAGACGGGCAAATCATATCATTAGTCAACACAAATAATTGGGTACCACAAGGCTTTTAAAGATCATTTTCTTGGACAAGAATTCTCTTCCTCTTGGTTTTCCTCAAAATTCATGCATTAAATTCAATCTAATAATTAATGGGCTTAAGGCTGATTCAACACCCTAAAGTATTTTACTAAGTATGCTCATTATTTTAAAAGTACTTTGTGGTGTAGTTTTATCCTCTAAATATTTTTTCATGATCAATTTTGATATTTTTTTCATCAACAACAACTTTAATCTTGTTGTTAACTCTCCAAAAAATTTGTTAAAAAAATGTGTACCAAGCATACTAAATTTTTTAGTAACACTCAATATTCTGCAGTACTACTCCCTCCGGTCTTTGCTATATAACTTATTTACCTAATTTGATTAGATTAATGAAATTAGTTAATATAATATGTATCTTTTAAAACACTTTAGCCATCTTCCTTAATTCCCTCTACTCCTTGATTATTATTGAAGGAGTATTAATAGGGGTAAATTAGGATAATATTGATAAATATGAAAAATATGTTTTATATTTAAAATTAAGATTAACTCCTCAAATAGGTCATATATTAATGGCCATAGGGAGTACAAAATGGTGTATTTACCTCGCTAATCTATGTCTCCTTTTTAGAAATATATGTAAAAAATTAATTTTAACACCTATTTAAGTTGGAACTTGCATGAATTAAAGTATTTTATGAGTTAATTCTTTTTATCACCTTTTTTTTTCATATTTTCAGTCATCATCTTTCATATTTTTATTCGTCCTTAACATTTTTAATAATCATTTTTTAAAAATTTTCCAGTCGTCATGTTAAGTATTTTCTATACTTGTCTTTCATGTTTCAATCTTGTAATTATTTTTAGTACTGAGTTAAAGATGAGGTGAATAAGTTTTAATTTCACAATACTAGAAAATGGCGTTAATATTTAATTGGACGATTTTTTTTACCAAATTAATTGGACGATTGCTAGTTAGTCCTTTGGACCAAGGGATTTGCTTCATATACTCTAAACGCCCTTGATTTTTCGACTTGCCTAAATATTCCCGGCAAATCAATAATTAGACAATGTTATTAAAAAATACATATGTTATTGAGGCATTGTACAAAATTCAAAAAATATATTATTCACAACTTCTTCATGTGGCGAACAGGGATATTGTATCGTGCAACATAAACCCACAATGGTGGACTGGCCATGATAGGAAGAAAAAACGTTATGCAATCTGTACAGGGATTATTTGTTAAATTGTCAATGTTGGTTAACTAAGGTCAAAACAAAAATGTTGGTTAACTTAACGATCTTTAACATTTCTTGTACTATTTTGAAACCTTTATTGATATTTTTAAACCATTTTTTTGACTAATAACATGATTGCTAAATGACAATGTTGGTTAATTTAGTGCCTATTTAGATTAGCGGTAGAAACTATTTTTTTAACGTGATTTATGGTATATGAGGTAAGTATGTGAGAGAAATTTTATAGGAAAGTGTGTTATCTCAGAAAGTCGTTATACGGTCTGAAACAGAGTCCGCATGCCTGATTTGATAAATTTTGTAATGTGGTTCAAAAGTTTGGATGAAGTCAAAGTAAGAGTGATCATTCTGTATTCTATCAGTAGTCTCATGCAAGTATGATTCTTTTAGTAGTATATGTTGATGATATTATGATTACTGTGATGAGTAACATCTCTGGAATCTCATAACTTAAAGTATTTCTTAACTCTCACTTTCAGACAAAAAGATTTGGGACAATTAAAGTATTTCCTTAGTATTGAAGTTTTGAAAAGCAAGAAGGGCATCATTTTAACTCAGCGGAAATATGTTCTTGATCTCTTAAATGAGACTGGAAAGCTTAGAGCTGCACCAAGCAGCGTTCCCATGATATCGAATCCGTTCCTGGATCTTAATGAGAGCATGTTTAATAAGCTACCTGATGACTTGAAGAAGACTTGAAGAAGAAGATTGATCCAGAGAAACTGAAGCCGTTTGCATTTCTTGAGAGATATAGAAGACTCATTGGGAAGCTGAACTATCTGACAGTAACTCATCCTGATATAACATTCTCAATCAGTATACTTAGTCAATTTATGGCATCTCTAACAGTGGCACAATGGGAAGCCTTATAACATATCTTATATTATTTGAAAATTTCCCCAGGTCGTGACATTCTCTATACATATTTTGGGCACACTAAAGTTGAGTGCTTCAATGATGCGGATTTTGCAAGATCTAAGGCCACAAAACGGTCCACTACAGGTTACTGTGTATTTGTTGATGGAAACTTAATATCTTGAAGAAGTAAGAAGTAAGGTATTGTGTCAAAATCAAGTGCAGAATCAGAATACAGAACCATGTCACAATCAGTACAAGAGATTATGTGGGTAATTCAACTTATGAAGGAAGTTGGCGTCCTCAATATTGCCTGCAAAGCTATGGTGTGACAATAAAGCAGCATTATATATAGCATCAAACTCTGTGTTCCATAAGCGTACAAAGCATATTGAAATTGACTGGCATTTTATTTGTGATAAGATTAAAGAGAATATTATATCTACAGGGCACATGCAATCAAACGACCAGATGACAGATCTTCTAACGAAAGCCTTAAATGGGAGACGGGTTGAATATCTTTGTAACAAGTTGGGCATGATTAATATATATGCTCCAACTTGAGGTGGAGTGTTAGAATCCCATAAAATAAGGGATGTGTTCCCATAATATAAGGGATATGTTCCCATATAATAAGGGATATATTAGGAAGCATTAATGTACAAGTCTATATATACAAGAAATGCTTCCTAACATATCCCTTATATTATAGAAACATATCCCTTATTTTTTGGGATTCTAACAAATTTTATCTTAACTTACGTAAACGCATTTTTCTAACATTAAATCAAATAGACCCTTAGCGGTCATGTCATTTTTATACTATTTTGAAATCTTCATATGTAATTTTAGATGCATCTAAAAATTTTATAGAGTGATAAGCGCATGGATGATACTTCATGGTTATATTTGTACATTAACCCTATAATTTAATATAATGCATTTGAATGAACTAGCTCTGATGAATTATCTCTATTAATTAATTATTCATTTATATACCATTATTGGATATTCAATAATACTCCTTCCGATCTTTAATATTATACATATTTATTTAATTTAATTAGATTAAGGAAGATAGTTAAGTTAATTAATACGATATATATTTTCTAAAACACTCTAGTTATCTTTCTTAATTCCCCCATTTCCTCTCCACTTTAATTATTTTTAAGGAAGCATAAATAAAATAAATTAGAAAATGATTGACAAAAATGAAAACTATGCCTTATATTTAGCACAAAAACCTACTCTCCAAATAGATCTTATATTAATGACGGGAGGAGTATTAAATTAGATTTAAATATTGTCTAATCTAATTTCACTTTTTTAATCTACAATGCACATTCTTTCAACATGACTCAATAGAACTTAAATCACTTTTGCTCTAATCAATCATCGTTAGTTTATCTTAAAAGTTTTGTGTGCATACTTTTATATCATGAGATAAACGCGTATGTTCTAAATCTAGAGGAAAAACCAATATTATTTTTTACGTAAACAGAAACTCACCTTTGAGAAAATCATTGAGTACTTAGTAATCTTGCATGTCAATACTTATTAGTCTTATTTGCCAAGAAAATGTATGTTATCTGTTAGTTAAGAAAACGTCTTCGCATAAAATATGAAAGAACTATTTTTTCATAAAAGAAAAGTTTAGATTAGCGCACTACTACAGAATCACGTGTGTGTCTATATATATATATATATATATATATATATATATATATATATATATATAACGTTTAATAAATAATGGTTGTAATAAATAACTGTCATATATATTGAGGTGGAGTTCACACAAAAATATATAATGCTAAAATTTAACAGTTAAATATGCATACCGTCATATATTAAGAAACTAAATTTATGAAAATAAAAATATAACGGTTGTAAATATTAACCGTCATATATTTAGTGACATAAATGACGATTCTTATGAAACAACGTCATTTAACACTTACAAATGATTTATCTTTCAACCTTATATAAGCGAAAACAAATATATAATGGTTATAATAATTAACATTAAATTATGATTCCTAAATATTTGTATTTTTAAGAATACTTAATGGTTAAAAATGATAACTATCATATATAAGAAGATAGATTCTAAAAAAAATTTATTTGATAATATTTAATAGTTATTCACAAATAACTATTATACATTCTTCAAGAGAAAAAAATTATTTGATAATCCATTACAGCTCTTCATAAAGAACCTTTGAATATTCTTTAATATAAATAAAGGTGGAATTCTAAAAGATGTTATATATAAAAAAAATTGACAATATATTATGGTTATTTACAAAGAACAGTTAAGTATTTTTTAATACAAATAAATGTGGGATTCTAAAAGACATTATCTATAAGGAGGTAGCATCATGGGGGAAAAATTTGACAATACATTATTGTTCTTCATAAAGAACCGTTAGCTATTCTTTAACATAGATAAAGACGAGATTATGAAAGATGTTAAATATAAGAAGATGGGATTTTGAAAAAAAAATTGTTTGATAAAACATTACGATTTTTTACTAATAACCGTTAAGAAATCTTTAATATAAAAAGGCAGGATTTTGAAAATATTAAATGTAAGGAGGCAGGACTCTGAAAAAAATTTATTTGACGCAACTCTTTAAACTCATTCTCAAACGTTTTTAGAGCTTCCCTAATGGGTCTCATACTCTTCTTTTCATAGGTTATGTTTAGCCATTACCAGTTTTGTCCTCTATCACTACCATAGGTCTTTACTCTACAACTCTTTCCTCTTGTGATTCTTCCCCGTGTAAGCTTTCATTTTTTTTCAATTAAAGTTTTTAGTTTCATTTTATTTTATTTTATTTTATATAATGATAGCTTGCTAGTTGATGCTCAAGGTCACCGCTGATCAAGATTATAATATTTAATCTGATGATAGCCATTGGTTTGAAGATTAAGAAAGAGAAAAAACATGCTGGAGAAAAGTAGAGAACACAGAAAAAATGATGAGGTAAAATACTGAAATTTTTATTGTTGAGAATCTCACGTCCCTAAACTTTAACAACCCAAACTTTATATTGAAATTTGGTTTGTTAAATCAAGTTCCAAGATCTGCTGAAGATTTTATTTTTCCCAATTTTTACTATATTCTAATCTTCATAATTATACTTCGAGATTTGTTTAAGTTTTTATCTTTGCTTATTTTTACTATATATATTTTTATTTTCATATTTATATTATCCTTTTGTAGTTAAGGGATATGTGACAGGAACTCTTAGAGCACTAATATGTGATCTTTAAGGTATTGAATTTTGAATAATATAAATATAAATATAAATTTTTATTTAATATTATTATCTTGTTATTACCAATGATTATATTGTGTATTATATAATAAATATTATAGTAAAACTAAATAAAATTAAATAGTAAAAAATAACTATATATAATAAAAAAAATAAAGCCAATACATTACTGTTATTAACAAAGAACCGATATGTATACCCACAATATATTACGGTTTGAAACCATTACTTATCTACACCAAGCATTTATAGTGCATTCATACATGATGGTTTAGAACCGCCATATATAGTCAATAATAATAACAATAATGTGTGTGTGTGTGATTATATAATAGTGGGGTCTCTAGAGGCTCACCAAGGCAGTGCTTATTTCCGAACTCAAAGAACGCTTATAATCTTATAGATGTACTAACAAATTGCCCAAATATAAAAAAGAATTATCAGTTGGGTTATTTTTCTTGTAATGTTTATTATATCTCTGCCTAATAATTATCTAATTATCCAATTATTTATAGTTTTCATTATTTTTATAAATAAAGGCATGATAATGATTTTTATAGATATTAAAAATCATCGATTATTCTATTGATCCCTTTTTTTTCAATACACTTGATTGAATCTATTTTTTTCTCTCTCTGTCAAACTAAACCATTAAACAATTACATTAGAAGCTGGCCAAATTGTATTTAAGTGCTTAGTAAGAGAAAATATGAAAAAATAGTCACTTTAAATTTTAAAATTACATTAAAGTCTCGTAAGACTTTTTTGTAATAAATTTTAATTATCAAATGTCCGTGGACTTTTCAATAAAAGCCTATGAATTTGTAAGTATAAGCACACATGGACTTATTAGTGGACGCCCTTGAACTTATTAGTGGAATTAAAATTTATTGTAAAAATGTCACATGGGACTTAAATGTAATTTTAAGATTTTAAGAGACCATTTTATCGTATTTTCTCTTATCCGACTCTAAATACAATTTTCCCAAAAAAAATTACATTAGGAGAAATAAATTTTAGCATATTTGACGAACATATTGAATGGTAATTTGATTGTGAGTTTTCAATTTCTGTTTTTATCTAGATTGTGATGCCAATTTTTTGTCGTTTCATTTAGTTCATTTTATGTTTTGACTGTTCATTTCGGTTTCATATTGGTACAAAAAACCCTTAAAGGATTTTTCCTCTGATCAACAGTTTTTTTTTTTTTTTGGTACAACAGAAGGACAAAGCCCAAAAATTAAATTAACCTAAATAGGATAGGAATTTATTCCCACGCAATCTTCATTAACCCCACTCCGTAATTCAGGAGACACATCTCTACTCTGATCAACAATATTGTTTTCTGTCATTGGGCTTTTCGGCCCAGCATCTAAGTCCATGCCTTGTTTCCTAACAAAGCACTAGCCCAATTAAATGAATAGTGGTCATATCATATGGGCCCTGTTATAAAAAAAAAAACCCTCATGACACTTTATTCTGAGAACCAAAACCCAATAATAAAATATACGCACTATAAATGTATTTTAAAGTTTATTAATGTTTTTCATTAGTAATATATTTTTTATTTTGAATTTTTTTTGAAAATTCAGAACAACCCATTTTTAAGTGAACATAATGGTGAAATCAACATTATATGTTGATTCTTTTAAAATGAAATAATTAAATTATAACAATAATCAGAATTCTGAAATATGTTCCTCATATATTTATTAGTTCAAAAAGTGATATTTTCGAAATTTTAATTGAATTTATTTAATTATTCTAATGTTATCATTTTTTTGAAATAATGATATGTGCATATAAATTTTAATTGAACTCACAACATCGCATTATAGAGGGAGTTCATATAACATGCCCACTAGACCAAGAGGCCACCGACTTTGTTATTACACACACATATTGACAAATATATACGAACACATATTTTATACGTTGCAAAGTTTTGTTAGGAATGACTCACTACCTAAAACTAAAAGAACGAAATTGGATGTCTTAGAAATTTTAACGTTTCGCAATGAAAGATTTTAATAAAACAATTTTCCCTCTTTTTTTTCTTTTTAGGTGCTAGGCACAGATATCCTTCTATGAGAGACAATCTTATTTAAAGAACTGTCAAGCATTAAATATAGAAATATCTTTTAATAAAGATTCAAACATTGATTCATTATATTGTGAGATTATGGCCCTTTTTATTAGACTCAATCCTTATTGGTTTAATAAAACAATTTCATTTGTGAGAAGTAGAGTAATATGATAGCCGAATTTAATGAGGAAAAAAATATTCAAATAAGAAGCTAGACACAAAATTTTATCCAAGTTTGGTCTAATCTTCCACATATATCTACATTCAATCCCCAAGATTTCTCTTAAAATTTTTCACTATTTAATAAGGTCAAACTAAAGGGCTTTTTGTAAAACTAAACTGCAACTCTAGTTTTGCTTAGTTTTGACTCACATTCGCATACCCCTTTCAAGAAAGTGAAACGAAAATCTTGTTTAAGGATATCTCACGTTGGGTAAACACTCTCAAAGGAATAGATTGAATGCTCATAAACTCACTTGAAAGTTACTATAAGAATAAAACTTATATCAAGTTGCTAAAATCCATTAGATTAAGTTTTCAAATCCTCACAATTGTTATTTTGCTGTTATTAATTATTAAAATGTGTATGATGCCGTTGTAAATTTACATATTAATATTTATAAATTTTTATATTAGCTCTTATAATGTTTATTAAAATTTATAAATTTTCAAATGGACACATGTTATTTTATAATATATATGTGCATTTTAAAATTCACCTATGAACTTACTCTAATATATATAAACAATTTGATCCAAGTTATGTTTATTTAAGAAATTTCATAAGCAAAGGTAGGTAGGAGCTTTAATCCGAAAATAAGTGCAAATTAAAAGTGTAGATTCAGTAGCTTGGCACTTAATATCCTACCTTCTAAACTTGCAAGAAGGTTCTACTCATACATTTATGCAGTTTACGGTCGTTGATAAGATACAAGAACCAGTCATTATTCTAAGAAACTAGTTGTTGGATTATCACATTAAATGCTCATGTGAAAAAGTAGATCAAATTATATAAGTAAGCCAATTCGGTTCAAATACTTCAAGTTATGATTAGTTTAACAAGAAGCTTGAGATTGGAATTTGATTGGAGTATACGTTGAATCTAATTTTTAAATCAAAGAAACATTGTAATCAAATTTAAAAGTTATGGTTAGTCGAAATACTATCTTCAATGGTCAAACCCAAAACTCTAGGCCAGATTCAAAGCTCAAGGCAATTTGAAATTAACATCCATTATAAGTCGAATTCATTTTTAATAGAGAGAGTGATTTAAATAATTCAACATTGAAGACAATATTTTTTGTCCTAAAATCTCCTAATATAAATATTTTTAGAACTATAATTTGGTTTGATTAAAGTTAACTGAACAAATTAAACCAAACGGTATCAGCTGGTTCGATTATTTATTCTGTTATATTTAGTTGATTTGGTTTTTTAGTGTTTTCCAATCAAACCAATCCACTGAACAAACCGAAATGAATTGATTTGGTTCAAGTATTTGTTCTACTAAAAGTTTAGTTGATTCAGTTTTGCTGTTTACAATCTAATCTAATCAAACCAATCCTTGTGCAGTAGTCGTGTACCATTGCATTTTCAAGCGCCTCACCCAAACCAATAATAGATAGTTAAATCATTAAATGTATTTAAAAGTGAAAAAAATTTCAAATTTACTCATATTTAAAAATTAAAACAATGAATTACATATAGAGAAACAAAAAAAAGGAGAGTTGCTAGAAAAATCCCTATAGTTAAACAAGAGGTGAAAATAGATCAGGTCGTCTGTCAAAATCTAACATGGCATGCATTTGATCTGGCCTATATTTAAAAGTAAGAGCAGGGTTAGACCTATTTTGCTTAACAAGCTAGGCCTATACTTACTGAGAAGCCTATCAAGCTTGTCAAGTTAGCCTATTATAGATTTACAAAAAATAATATAAAATAATTATATTTAAAAAGGAAAAGATAAAAAAGAAAGAAAATAAAAGGGGTTGAAAAATAAAAAAAGAAATTACATTGAAAGAAAGATTGAAAATTGAAAAATATAATAAAATGTAATGAAAAGGTATTAAATCAAAAAATAAAAAGAAATAATATAAACTAAAAGAATTATAATTAAAAAAATGCAAGATTTTTTAATAGATTTCAGATGTGTTTAAACCTTTGTACAAACCAGACTTATGCTAAAAAAAGGCTTACAACAAGTCAGGTCAAGTTTAGGGCGACTTGTTGCTAGGCAAGTCTGGTCTAGCCATGCAAAATGAAAGACTAATGTGTATAACTAAAGATATGTTTGTTAAGATATGTTTGCTACACACGGTTGATGAGTTGTACATGCTCAATGATATAAATCATTTGGTACTTTTGATAATAAATTTTGCAATGGAGGATTTTTTTAGCAATTTTCTTAAGATTAAATAGGTTCATTAATCTTATAAAATATAATAATTAATATACCCGACTTGGGGGGGGGGGACTGATGTTTAGGGGAGCTACCCACATAAAACTATTCCAAAGATAAGGTTCAAACCCTAAACAAAATCTGAAGCATATTAAAATTAGAAAATTCAAACCTGAAGCAACACATACATATATTTAACTGCGCACAGTGTATATTTGTCTCCACCACCAAACCTAACTCATTGTGCAAAGTACTAAAATTGAGTATAGTAAATATTAATTAACTTATCTAAATAAGGTATTTAAAAATATTGGTGGGTCATGGATGCATATGGCCCACTTTAAGGGACTTGCATTAATTTAAAAACTGATGTTTGGCATAACTACTACTGTTTTACTGTCGCAATTTATTATCTTGATTAATGAATTATTATTGATGGGTTAAGTTTAAACTTTAAAGACCCAACAAATTGATGAAGGACCTCGAAAGTGAGTCCGTTAGGTAATCAAATGGATACAATTAAGTCAACCACTAATCTGAATTTAATAAAACTGTTATCCATTTGACTACTTTTTTGAGTTACTTGTATACCACACCACATGAAAGAATATTTATATAATTAGATAAAGTAATTAAAAAAATAAAAAGAGATGACAGAGGATTTTCCTTTTACGTTCCGAGTCAGCTTCATTCACTTTGCCCTTAATTGACGTTCAAATGGTACGTTCACAGAAATTGTCATTGTGAAGCTTTTGACAAAAATTTAAGAAAATTAGTATTGAATAATTTACATTATAATAAAATTTGATAGTATTATACTAGTAAAATATTATTGACTTAAAATATTGTCTTAACTAAACTATTCAAATTTTCATGTCAAAAAAATTACTAGCATTTCAGTTTCATTTTATTCTTGAATTAAGAAAATGTTCTAATTTTAAATGATAAAATTTATCCGGAATTTTCATGGTTGAAATGCTTTTTAACCAACCTTGCCTTGAAAGTACTGTTTAGAGAATCGGACCGGACCGGACGGTCGGACTGTTGGCCATCACTAAGGTGAACCGGATATATACGTTGAACCGTTTTTCTGAGGGAACCATTTTGGACCGTCATTTAACCATTTTTGAGCCGGAAACCGGACCGTTTTTTCAAAAACTGTCCGGTCCAATTTAAAATGCGAAAAAAAAAATTTTGCTGCAATTTTTTTAAAAAGAATTTGATGCTGTAAAAAAATTTAAAAAAATAGCATATAAATTTTAGACATATTACTTTATTTTATGTATATTATATGTTACTAATTTTAATAATTTGGTTTGTTACAAACTATTTTATAAAGATGCTTTTGAAGAAAAAGCCAATGAGGTTCATCTTCAAGCTAAGAATGAAATTGGAAGCACTGAAATTAAAGTTGAATGTCTTGATTTTAGATCATTTCCTCAAGAAGATTATAATATTTACCACTCTAGTCCTATTTATAAGTCCCTTTTAACTAAATCTCACATACCAAGGCGATATAGTTAACTCTGTGATTATGGAGTAAATTTACAACTATGCCCTCATTTATGAATGAGTACTTTTTAACTCTTTTTTCTCTATCTATCTTTAAATTATTTCTTCACTTGTATAATAAATAGGGGTAAAATTATCATAATCTTATTTATTACACTGAAACTAACTTTTAAAGAGAACCAAATTTTTTGGTAAAAAATGACTTATAAATAGAATCAGAGTGGTATGATCTAAATGCATTTCAAAAAACTTATATTTAAATCAATCAAAAGCCATCAATATTTGACAAGTCATAAAATTATTATTGTTAGTATGTTTTGCTAGGTTTATGATTGACTTAATGTTCTTCTTTAAATGATATTTTATGACTTTATTAACTTCCTATGAAATTAGACTAAAGATTAATATATATATATATATATATATATATATATATATATATAATTTTTAAATTTAATTATTACATCACTAGTCCGACCGTTTCAATCGGTTGAATTATGACCCGCTTACCTTTCTGGCTCGACGTCGGGTCCGGCTTTTAAAACATTATTTAAAAGTGTTTGCATTGGAGTTTTGGATGTCTGCAAATTTTTGTTGGATCAATTTTTACTTTAGAAGTATTAAAAAAGAGTGATATCACTCTTGACCATAAACATTAGTTTCTTGACGATTAGGACAACTTTGATCTTTTTTCAATACTTTTATGTTGAAATTAATTCAATAAAAATTTTCGGATATTCAAAGCTCATATGTGGAAACCTTATTTAGAGATAAAATTAGACTTTAATCTTTTTCTCAACAAAAATATACACATTTAACTCCTAGTAAATGTAGGTGTATGTTAATAACATCGAGGCAAATTATGTCGTCATTTAGCCCCGTTGCATTGATAATTTTTTTTTTGTCTTGATCATAAGTCATATCAATAAATTTTTTTCATACAAATATACAATTTTACCTTTCATTTATTATACATAAATTTTGTTCTCATTAGGCATATTGTGTATTAAATGGGGTAATGTTGAAAATTGTTACTCTTCTGATTCTGTTTATAAAGTACTTCTACCATGTTTTATACAAACTGTAAAAAACCTTAAACTTTGTTGACCCTGTAATAAAATTTAATAACTTTCTAATTTTACCCTTATTTAACCACATACTCTCGTAGAAAAATACTCCCTCCATCCCTAAATATAAGCTTCAAATTCAAAAATAGGTCTGTCCTAAGATATAAACTTTATTTCAGTTTTTCCTCAACAGTTATTGATTTTTTTCCAATGTTATCCTTGTTGACTGTATATATATTGCATATATTTTTTATGAGTAACTGTGTGAATAGTATTAATTAAGAAGGTGGATGAGATTTATATTTAGAGGGCATAGTTAGAAAAATATATATATTACTTACATATTTATTGATTTTAATTACTTTCCTGATAAATAAAAAATGGTTATTTAAAACTTATATTTAGGAACAAAGAGAATAATTATCCACACAATAATAAATAAACGGTAAAATTATACATTCACGTAAAAATTTAATGATGTGTTTTGTAAATATGACCAAAAATACATTCTCTTTATCTTATACTTCCTTTGGTCGTTTTTATAATGAACATATTTTTTCATAGAGATGGTTGTTAATATAAGAAATAAATCCACTTGTTTCAAATTTTAAACTGATTTTTTTTACCCTCATTAAATATATATAACTCATTTTTCTCTTTTGCAATAATTTTTCACTCATTATTTCTCATGAATCTCTTTCTAAACAAGGATATAGTTGGAAAGAAAAATACAAAAATTATACAATTTATTGCTTTTAATTAATATTTTGAACTACATGATTTTGATAGTTGTTCCTTATAAAAAGAACTGAAGGAAGTAAATAGGATCAAGAAATACTCTCTCTGATCATATTTATAAGCAAATTTCTCTCTCATAGGACTGACCCTTTTTATAAACAACTTTCACTTTGTGTTTGAAAATGTAAGCTCATTTTTCCTATTTTTCCTTTATTAAATACATATTATTTATAAGTAATTATCACACACATCAAGAGTTATATTCAGGAGAGAGAGAGAGAGAGAACTCACTAGATGAATGAAGTCAACAAAGCAATGGGAAAACATATTTTACTATCTCTCATATTTTTTATACATTATCTCTCTGTTTTCATAAATAGGGGCATATATAGAAAAAATATGATTTTTTAACACACTTATTGTTTTTAACCATCAGTTCGTTTTACATAATCAATGAGAAAGTTGTTTATAAATAGGATCAGAGGGAGTAAATATTAAAACAAATGGGGTTTAATATTTTTCTTGATTCAAATAAAATATGTTAGAAATGACATAAAATATATTAGAAGTTATTTATAAATTGCACATTATGACTATGTACAAAAGAAGAAGTGCTATCCTTGGCCGACACCCTTTAGATTGATGAATTTAAATTGAAAAAGAAATTAGAATAAATATAAATATAGAGGTGAGAAGTGAGCAGAACTGACAATATCTATCTTAGCTTTAATGTGGGAAATTAAAGAGAGAGAAGGAGGTAGGTGAACGGAAAAAAAAGGTGGTATTTATTCCTTAGGACTCAAATTGGATCAGCCTCCGTCTTTTTTTTGCTTAGGTTACCAAAGTTTGTCTCTTCAATTTTATTTTTCGCTCTTTCCATTGCTCTTTCCACAAGCAAACCTGATTCCCACACATTTCCTTCATATAAAGACAATACCACAGAAAGAAATCTATTCTCAAGAAACAATAACATGCCAAAATTTTAATTTAACTTAATAATTAAAAGCAATCTCTTCGATCTGCATGAAATAGTTTATTCTTATATTGTTTTTGTTTCAAGACCTAATAATATCATCTTACTTGGCTTGTTCAGGGATTGTCTCCCACAAGGTAATGCATTTTTTTGGGAAAAGTCTTACACTCCCTCATGTACATTTTATCATGTCCTTTCAACCGAATTACATAATTTAATAAATCAGTTAAAAGTAAATATGCAAGAAATAAACTTTTCCCCAATAAGTATGTGATTATTTTATAAGGGGCAAGTTAAAAAGAGAAAAATGGTGAGAAAAAGGATTGAAAAGAATGTATGAAAAAAATTAGAAGAGGAGGAATAGAATTAATTAGGGTAAAACTGGTAAAAACACATTTACTGTTTAGATAACCCAAAATGAATATTACAAAAAGGATCAAACCCCTTCAAAAATTAGGACCTTGTACAGAAAAGAGAGGAGGAAGCATGTTCTATATGTGCTTTTACAATTATCAGATAACCCAAAATGCTCTTACATTTATCTATTAATTTGTTTTCAATAAATAATTTATTTTTATTTTTCCTTTATGGGATGTGCGTGCCTTTTGAACTAGAAACAATTGACCAAATTTATGTAGAGACCACGAAATTTGATGTTTCTGAGGGAATGAATAACGTCAGAGGACCCTCAAGCTGACAAAGATACATGATTTAATAAGTACTAGCTAGCTACCTCTCTTACTATTATTCATGTTTCGCACCAATTTAATTTCTTTCCCCATATAAACTGTATTTTTATTATTTATCATTTACTATTTAATTAAGGAGATTTACATTAAAAAGAAATATACAGGCACTTTGGATTCTCTCTTATACAAACGTCCATCTCATGAGTGAGAGAGAGAAGGGAGGGGAGAGGGAGTCATTGATTGTTTTGAACCTATTTTGTGCGAATCACTATCACTCAATTACAACCGCTGTTGCAAGACCCCATCCTTCAATGGCGACAGTCCAATTAATCCAGTAAAAAAAAAAAGACAGTTATTAAAAAAATTAAATAATTTTATGAAAATTTTAATTTTTGAAATGTTAAATTATTTTATATTTCATGTTTTTTTTCTAATTTAACTTACCTTTTTCTTTTTAAAAAATTCGACCAACATGTCATTCATTATGGACCTGATGAGTTTTTCTACTTTTCTTGGATTCATCCACCAACATTAAAAGCACAACATTATGATTACACTATTATGCTTATAAAAAAAATAAATTAAATAGGAGCACCATCACTAAAATTTATAACTTGGGCACAGAAATAGGACCTCCTTTTCATTAAAATGGTTGGTAATGCATCATAAATGACCTCTCTCACATAAAATTAAATGGTTCATCAGTCACTCACCCACATGAAAACCACCCGTTTGCATTATATGCCTCTTATTTATTTCTACTTAAATTCCCAATAAAAGCATGTCCCTCTTATATATCTTTACTTCCCTTTCCTCTTTTTCCCTCAAACAAAGAATTTCACTATTAATCCCTCAAAACATTACCCCAAAAACAATAATAAAAACACAAGCAAGACAATTTCCAAAAAAAAGCATAAACCACCGATCCAAATGGAACTTTATATGGAGTAGGATCTAGTTTTTGCACTCTTTAGAGGCATTATCGAAAATGGGAAGAAATAAATGTGATGATGCAGGGTATTATCTACAGGCTATAAAGTGGAGGGCTTAATTACTGCTACTACTATATGCGTCTACTAGCACTATTTTTCAGATGAGTTTTGAGAATTGAAAAAATATATCAAAATTTAGAATTTTGGGTCTAACTAATTGGCTTATTTACCGGTCATACCCCTGACAGCCATCTAAAAGTTTCGCTAATTTCTTCGCCTAATCTCATTGCTTCCACGTCGCAGTCCTCGGCGGAGATGCCGGCGTCGCTCCGGTGGCTAGCATTGCCGCTGGTAAAGAACCTGCCAGAGCCTCTAAAGGATACTGTTCGGGAGGATATAGAAGATGACAGCCGGTCTATGTATTCCTTCAGCCACCAGCTCCTCCCGCTTCCGGCAACATCCGCGGCTAAACTCGCTTCATGAGCGGACTGAGCCGCCGCCGCCGATTGAGATTCTACAGTGACCGGTTCGTCTTTATTCTCCGATACGCTTCTCTGATGTGCGCGGCTGATAGGAACCTCGAAGTCCTCGTCAACGAAATACTCAAAGGAGCCAACGGAATAAGACCTGGACCTCGCACGCGGGTCTCCGGCAACGTCTGGTGGTGCCGATCCACGGCGGCTGATGTTCCCGATTTCTAGCCGGAAACTATCGCTGCCTCCACCGTCGGCGAGCGACGATTGGAGAACCTTCATTAGCTCCGAATCAGAGGCAAAAATCGCAGATCGGCACAGCGGACAAGTCAAATTGGACTGAAGCCATGTGTCAATGCATTCGACATGGAAGGCGTGACAACACAGCGGCAGAAGACGGAGGAGGTCTCGCTGCTCAAATTTCGAGAGGCAGACCGCACAGTCGCCGCCGGTAGTATCAGCAGCAGAAGAGCGACGAGTAATAGAAGAAAAATTAAACATCGGAAGCGAGTCAATAATGGAAGCCGACGGAATCTCCGGCGAGACGCGACGACTGGAAGAGAAAACAGGCATGGTAGTCGCAGTCGCTGTCGCAGGCGTTGCATTCATCCTGGATGACGACGAAAAAGATGACGGAGATAGCCGTCGGAGGCACCGGAGATTGAGGTGACGAAGGAGCAGGCAGAGAGAGAGCGACACAATGACGGTTACGGCGAGGACGATAACAATAATGAGAACGCTGGTGTTGAGATTCTGAAAAGCCGAAGAGAAATGTTGCGAAGAAGCTTGATCATCAGAGGTAGAAGTCGTTCCGGTGAAGGATTCAGGCTCTGATCCGATGACGTTTAGGGTGTAAGGTGGTGGATAAGCCATGGCTGAACGCGAGAGAGAGAGAGAGAAGACAGAGAAACAAAAGAGCGAGAGAGGGAAGGAGGGTATATAAATGGAGGGAGGGAAATGCATGTGAGGAGCACGTGATGAAGGTGTAGGGGAAGATGGTGTTCGTAAATGCGCGAGAGGAAGTGGCACGCCTTGCTTGCATTTGTCTCTGCCTGGTCGTGAGCTACAGTGGGAATTTCATTGCCACCTATTTTATATTTTTACTTTCCTTCTCGGATTTCTTGGGCCCACATTTTTTGTTCTTTTAATTTGTTCATTTTTACTGCTTTCATTAACTAGTTCTAGTATTTTCCCTTTTCTTAAATAAGTCAAATATATACATTGTTCGCGCGCGTATGTGTTTTGTGTGAATATACGGAATGTGTACCGGGTTATGCAGATCAAAATATGCTCACTATGTAAAATCTAGGCGAATGTTTTCCAAGGACTTTAAACTCATTTATTAAGAAACTTTAGTATTATAAAAAAAATGAAAAAAAGAAGTATTATAAAAAATATGACTTCTTATAGTATGTAGTTTCTAATATAGATAACTTATGCATAATATAAAAATTAAATGTGAATAATAGCTTATTTATCATGTCTTTGATATCAATCATAATATTCATAAATTATAATCAAAAAATTGATATAGAGGAAAAATTAGGGATCCAGAAAAGTCTGTAATTGAAAAATTAATCGAGTAATGATACATAGAATGGTTCTTTCTGGTTTTTTTTTCGTACATAGTAGTACTATGAGTTCAATATACTATTCACCAATTAATTTTTCAATCCGCATTTTGCCCCCAATTTTTCCTCAAATAAAGGCCATACTATTTATAAGTCTAGAATAATAGTTTTTTTGTCTCATGTCCTCTGCACTGGATACATTAAAAAAAAAAAGATACATGAAATGAAAACCAACTATGATCAATATTCATATATACATATAAAATAATATAAATAAAAAACAATAAGTTATGTTATTCATAAATTACAAATAAAATACTCTCTCATCTCCTAAATATAAGATAGAGTTAAATTTTTTTTAGAGATTAAAAAAACTAAATAAGTTACTTAATCAAATCATATATTGTGTATTCTTAGATTATATATCAGTTTATAAATTAGGTAAAATAGTTTGGAGAAAAAATGACAAATATAAATATTTTAAAGTAATTAATTAGCTTTCTTAATATCTTCAAAAAAAAGTCAACTATGTTTTATACCTAGGATCAGAAGGAATAATTTGTTTCTCTAATTTTTTGACAAATGCCTGAAGAGTTTTATTTAGATGAACTAAATTTTATACTTTATATTTTAAATTTAATTATTTCTATTAAAAGTATAACTTAAAAAATTGTCTTTTCATATTTTCCTTTTATAGATAAAAACTCAGGTTTAAAAATGGGATGTATCTGGTTCCAATTTAATTTAGACAATATATTTACAATTATTAGTTCATAGAACCTAAATTTGTTTCATACATTATATGGAGCAATAAATGTATATGCATCAAATGAATTTTAACCATGAAATAAACAAACTTAGACTTCATACACACTAAATCTTTTTGTTATTTGGTAAGAAGATTGAAATGTATTATCAGAAGATATAGATTCAAAACTGTGCTTTTAACATGCGTTAGAGAAAGACATTGTTTAAATGATAATACACAATAATTTTTGGTACAAAAAACTGGTGATATCTTTAAAACAATGGTTATTAATTTTTAAACATAAGAAGGTGAAAAACTTGAATACATATATTATTGGGAAAAAGAAAGAAAAATATCATCAAATTTAGTAAAAGACAAATAAGTATGTTGAATTTCAATAATTTCAAAAGGACGGATTTGAAATATTACAAAATTTGAGAAATTATCTAATTATCCCTAATTTTTTTTAATAAAAAACGATCAACCCCTTGCCGACTACCGGAGCTCCAGCGTTGGTGACTGGCGGCGGCGATGGCCATCATCGAAGCTCCGGTGACTTTATTGGCCTTAACGTCAGTAGCCGGTGACTGAAGCTCAGGCAGCCTAATACTTTTTTTTTTAATTTTTCAAACTAAAATTGTGAATATATATATTTTATTTGTTAATAACGATACTAAAGTTGTAAACGACGGGGGCCTAATATATATATTTTAATTTCACAGACAAAAGTCACCAATATTGATACTTGATTTGTTAATAGCGATATTAAAATTGTAAACGAGGTATTTATTGAATATTTTCTAATAACTTTCACTAGAACTTTGGCGGCCAAAATATTTGTTTTTAAATTTCACAGGAAAATGTTGTCAATATAGATACCTCAGTTGTTAATAGCAATATTAAAGTTGTAAACGGGGTATTTGTCAACTTTAGTATCGTTATTAATAATTCAGGTATCTATATTGACAATTTTTTCCTGAGAAATTCAAAAAATATATATTAGGCTATCGTTTACAACTTTAATATCGTTATTAACAACTCAAGTATCTATATTCACAACTTTAATCTAAGAAATTAAAAAAAATGTATTAGGCTGCTTGAACTCCGGTCACTGGTCGCTAGCGTTGGAGCTTTGGCGGCCTGTCGCAAGCAAGGTCAGCGGAGTTCCGATGACGGCCGCCGCTGCCAGCCACCAGTGTTGAAGCTCCGGCTACCGGTAAGGGGTTAATTTTTTTTATTTAAAAAAAACTAAGGGTAGTTAGGTAGTTTCTCAAATTTTGAAACATTTCAAAATTCTAAATAATTGCTTTTAAAATTATTGAAATTCAACATACTTATTTATTTTTTACTAATTTTGATGGTATTTTTCTGTCTTTTTCCCTCTATTATTCTCTTTTCTCCATATTCTAACTTTTGCTCAAAATTTATATCCCATCAAATCAACAGTTAGGGTTAAGTGTCCAATTTTATGTTCTCAGGGGAATAACATTTTTTATTTATTTATAAAATCAACAGCTAGTTTGCAATTGCATCAATTGGCAGGAGCATAGTTTATTTTTTATATAATATATGTAATTATTAGTAAGTGTATTTTAGACAAATTGAGGAATTAATTATTGTTTCTAGCTTTAAAGTCTTTTTTACTCTGAGAATTAAACAAATTGCTACAAATAATGAAAAAAAAAAAAATTTGTCTCCTTGAAATTCATGCATGATACATATATCTTTAAAATGACTCAAAAGGGAGGTTTATAAACACTAAAGATATTATAGTGCTGGATCAAGACATGATTAAAAAAACAATAATTCCCTTACACACGCATATAAATACACGTGAATTTCTTTATACGTAAATACATTCTTTTGTCTTCCCTTTTTTATAATAAAAAAAAACATAAACCAAACTCACAAAACGCTATGTTAATTTGATTTTTACTTTTTTTTGGAATAATTAAAATTGTAGTCACGAGAGTGAGATTCTCTAGATGGCTTGTGTAGATAGTGTGTGAAATGATTAAATGAGTAATACTGTTTTTAATTTATAATAATATAATTTTTTATGTGGGTAGTCTTTTATACCTATTTTAATAAACTTAATAATTTCATGGATTAACATATTAAATGGGGCCAATATCCTTATGGTGGAGCTAGAGGCGAGTTGAGAAAGCTGATGCTAATTATTTATTGAGATAGGAGTCTCTCGTTCCGTAAACTCCCCTTTGAAATAAAAAAATAGAAAAAAATAGGAAAATGTGATATAACTATTACTTTTATGGTCACTCTTAATTGATCATCAAGGGAGGAATCTACAATATTAAGGCATAAAAGTCAAAAAATAAAAATTATATAAAAAAGTCAAATCAAACTTTATCACTGGCAATGGAATAATTGCATGATCATATCATATCACGATCTGCATGTACCTAGTTTTCTTGGGAAGGTTTCCTCATTTTAATAATTCAAATAATTAATTATTATTTTTAAATGTATGAAGAATATAAATTACTAATAACTACATTCTCTAATCCATATTCTCTTTAATTCCATGAACCCACAACAACTTTGTGGCCTCTTATATTATGCTCCACGTGATACCCCCAATATTAAACTGTGCTAGGCTCAATTTTAGTCACTTCTTTTTTTATTTTGATATATATTCTGGCAAAGCTATATATTGGTAGTTTACCAGAAAATAAACTACTTCTATAATTAGTTGAAATAAATGATTTATCTTTTTTGTCATTCATACCACAATTTTGAAATCATTAACAAAGGTCATAATTACATATGATCATGAAGGGGGAAAAAACATAATTACACAAAAGTTTGAATTGAAAAATTGTTGAAGCTGCCGTAACCCTTTTATGTCTAAATTTCCATTATATATATATATATTCATAATTTTTGTATGGAGATTTAATCTGCTGGCTTTAAATTTTTTGTCCAAAAAACCCCTTGCTCTAAATTTTATTTAAAAAATTTGAGGGGTTAGGAGGAGGAAGGTTCTATTTTTTCTTGTCCTGACAAATATATCTATGGTTATTTTGAATATTCTCAAAACTACCCTTTGCATGTTTAAGAAAAAAAATGGCCAAAAAATCCCTTCTCATGTTTAAAATAATTTTTCAAATTAGTTAAATATTTAAAATAATACTACTATGTGATTGTATATATAAATTATCCAGAAAAAAAAAATCAGAATGGGAATGAGGAGCTAAGATTTTCAAAATTTTATTAAATGGTAAATAATGCATAATTTATACCTTTAAGAAAGTGATCAAATTTTAAAAGGAGAACCAAAGGTCTAAGGAAGAAATCTAATTACTAAAAATTTGAATAACAAGTGAGTAGCGGCATGGACATGATGCATTTGGAAAATTGAAATTTTAGTGTTTTTATTGTGGATAGTCATTTTTTTTAATTCTAAAGTTACTAGAAGTTATTTAATTTTTATTTTTCTCTAATGTAAAAATCATTGAAATAAAAAAATGAAATTTAAATGATCTATATCAAATATTCAAATGTAACATTATTCATACATATGTTGCTTTTGCCAGACAACAAAGGATCCAATTTGGGATGTAACTCACATGATTGGATCCGTTTTCTTGTCTCTCTCTCCATCTTTTATTAAGGATTCTATCCATTGTGTAATTTTTTTAAAAAAAATAAAACAAAATAATTTTATTTCCAATAAAACTCCAACATTTGATCAGATAATTCTCTCCCCCGATAAACAAGGATCGAATCATGCACTAAGTTGCCATCATAATTTAATAAAAAAAAATATCAATTCCAACAAATAAAATATTAAAAAATCCTATAACTTAGAAGAGAACACATTATTATTATTATTCCAAATTAGTTAAATAATAATGGGAGCATAACTTGTCACTGTAACACATCGTATTTAATAATTATAAAAAAATATGAGTGAAGCAATGATATGATATGTTTTGGGTCGTACAATATATAAATTATTATAGTAATTAATTAATTATAATCAAGTTGTCTCGAGTTGAACAGATATGATGATGAGCGCGTGCACGTTTTCACCCTTGGCTTTGCTTCGCTCACAATCTTGGCATGCATATATAAACTATACACGCACTTATATATATATAAATAAATAAAATTATCTCTTTGGTACAACTCCAATATAACTACTTTGTTTTAGTTCTATTATTATTAAAGGTCTCGATTATTGGAAAAGGTTTTTCAGTGCAACTACTCTTAATTTTTTTTTTTAAAAAAACATCTTGTCCCCTTCCATAGTTAGGAGAAATAGCACTAATAATTAAATATAAGGGTTGTGTATATGGGTTGAGTATGATATATATGTTTCAACTTGATATAGCAATCGGTCCGTTCTTCATTTAAACTTGAGGGTCAATCCACCAAAGACAACATGGTATTGATTGGGTTGATAGTCACGGATTGGGTTTCGGTGCATCAAATATGGATGATCCAAATCAAATCGATTTATAAATGTTTATTTTTATTTTTTTGGAAAAGAGCTATTTCATGGATACTATTGATGCAATAATTTGCAAAAGGGTGAGTTTTCTTTGAGAGGGTATTGACAATGCATACATAATAAATAAGGTGGAAAATCACTATATGAAAAAAGAGTTGATTAAGAAGAATAAGGAGCAACTTTATTATAGATCTAGGCTAACTACAGAGTAGCAAGTGAAGAAATAAATGGGTGATATCATAGACCCCTAAGTGTACATGACGACCCCTATTTATAATACTAGATTGGCTAAGCAAGTGGGTTAGTTCCTCCTTCTGTGGGTTTGAGTAGATTTAAGAGACAATTGCTACATTTGCAGATCGGGGCATATGCTGGATAGTAGGTTTGACCACGTGATCTAAACGATAGATGCTGTGTGGATGTGGGCCGAGTACATAGACCTGCTTCGTTTGGGTTTGCTCTCATGTGGCATCTTGCATATGTGCCCATGGTACTAATTTGGGGCCTACACTAAGTCCCCTACTCCCCAAGTCCAATGAGTTATTGACTTGGGGAGTATCTTTCATCCTTTGCCGTTGATCTTTTGTCTTGATTCAAGGGCTACTATTCAAGCTTTCTTCCTTCTCTTTTTCTTTTAATTTACTATCTCTTTCTCTGTGGCCTTTTGAATTCTTGACTACCTTCGTACAATGTACTTCTTCTCATCTCCAACAGATTTTGGGCTTTGTATTGGCTTCTTCAATAGTCTATGTTTTTTGTGGCTAGATCGTTTTCCTTTCTGAAGATGGTTTTCGTGTGGTGCTTCGACGAGGGTTAGCAAAGTCGGCTGTGGGTCTCCCCTTTCATCAACATTCTTTGAGTTTCTTTAAGTGCGGCTTATTAAGTTACACTTAAGCTACCTGGGCATCTTTTCTTCAGTTAATTTCCTTGAGAGTTAGGATTTGTTTATCTCTCGATCTTGTTCTTTGGTAAGTTCTCAGCGGTGCAACTTAAGGTTTGGCTTGACTCCTTGCATCCCTTTGTCTTGCCATTAAAAGTGTAATTCCCTCAATAAGTTGAATAATCTTCTTTATGCATTTGCTGGAGTGGGCTTGGGCTAGTCATGTCGGGTTGTCGAGGAATCCCTCAAGCTTGCCTCTTTATTCTGATTTGGGAATACTTTACCATGTGTTTTATCTTATCCTTTCATAATCGACGAATGCATCTTTGGTATTGTACTTCTAGCCTTTCTTTTCTTTGACCTTATACCTTAAACTTTTTGCCATTTTTGGGTAGATCTAAGCGTCCTGTAGTCCTACTTTTCCCATCTTTTTTATTTTCATATTCTATATTGCGGAGCATGTGATTTTTGGCTTGTTGCGCGTTGTACTTTTTGGTACTCTTTATGGGGACCATCTATCATCAAAAAGTGACTTGTAGCGTTTATTCATGTGGGGTGTATTTCGCCTGTAATGCTATTTTCCTTGCCTTATCTTTGTAGGTGACCATGTCAAAGATGGATAGTTCATTTGTAAACGTGACATACATCTCTAAGAGTAACTCTGGGATAGACGTTTCGTTAAGTAAGGGTGAGGAAGTAGATCAACCCAATGAGGAAACTATCCGAGAGGGTATGAATGTAGAGGAGGGTCAGGTTGTAGTTGTATCTCCCATAAGTGCGGGAGTCCTACAAGAAGGTGCAATTTCTAAGATTAGTAATGTGGGTTTGAGGAAAATCCATAGGACCTACCGCATACTTAAGACCATATGTATGATGGCTCCAATGATGAACGAAAGAGCATATTGGTATTCTGAAGGTTGAACTGCTATGTTTGTAGAGCCACTAATGTACAGGGTCTCATTTCCTATACCCCCATTGATAGTTGGTTTGTGCTGGTACTTTGATCTTGCTTCCTCCCAATTTATACCACATGTGTGGTGAGTCATTTTGTCGGCTAGGCAAATAGGGGTGGAATTTTCTGTAAATGACTAACTTCAATCCTACTACTTAGTTATGAAGAAACATGGGATTTACACACTATTTGGAAGGATGAGAAAGAAAATTTTAGTAAAGTGTCTGGTTAATGATCATGATTGGGATGAAAAGTATATGTTTATCGATTCCTCCTTTCTAGTTGGAGATGACTTGGGCATCTGCACCAAGTGGAATCCTGATTGTAAGTCTCTTTCTAGTCTTGATTTTTTAAAAATGCATGCTTGCTAAGTACTCATGTCATGCTTTTGCAGGCATCAGTAAGGCAAAGAAGACTTTGGTAGGCTGCGAAAAGGATCAGACCAAGAGAATCCTAGCCCTGCCCGTTACTGAAAGAAGTTGCGTATCTTTACTTTGTTTGAAATGTACTCCTCTAGGTAACACCTAAAGATCCTTTAAGACTATGTTCATTTCAAGATTTTTACAAGTATCACTTACTTGTGTCTTTTGGCAGGAAAGTCAAACATGAAGGCAAAGCCGTTTAAGGTCCATAATCTAGAAGAAATTAGGAAAAGTAGTTGGCTAACGTGGATAGTCATATTTGACCACATAATTTTAGTTTTAGTTGTGACCACAGAGCAAGGCAAGGGCAAGAGTAAGTTTGAGTCCAGTAGGAAGCGTAAGAGTAGCAGTGGCTAATTTGATTACGAAGGCTTTGATTTTCAGCTTCCCACTATTGTTTTATCAATCACTGACGCGCCAAGAGTTCTCCCTGTGGTCCAACACATTCTGTTTCCTATTGACTTAGCTAAGTTAGAGTTATAGGGTCTTTCTAACTCACTGGCGTCCAGTATTACTCAGACGCTCCAGGTATTGCATCATGTCAGTTTCTTCTTCTACTTTAATCACTATTCCATTTATCTTTTCATATAATTCATTGTTTTTTATTTACAAGGCTTTTAGGGCCTACTGTTAATGGAAAGTGAGGTCTATAAGTTGGTTTGATAAGTGTCAAAAAAGGATAAGACCATCTAGGGCTTGCAGTAGGATGTGGCGTGTATGTCAAACTTGCAAACCAAGCTTGAGGCCCAGCAGGAGCAGATCTCAAAAGAGTTGGTTGAAGTAAAGTACAAATTGTCGATCTTACGTACTACGAATGGTAGACTGAAGTAGTTGCTTGAGGATATTGTAGCAGAATCGACTTTTAGGACTTGAACCCAACTAATAAAAGAGTTTAAGGAGAGTAAGTCTGATCAATTAGACCCTGACCAAGTGATAGTGGAGTACCAAATTCTTTTTGATGGTCAGATGAAAGATGACAACTTGGTGGCTAAGGCCAATGATGAGAACTAATAGAGGGCTTGTATGCCCTTCTTGACTTGTTATGTGTTGTTTCTTGTTGTGGCTTATGTTCTATTTTTCACTTATTTTGGGTTGTACCTTTCTTGTTAGAGGCATACCATCTTGATGGCTTTGACCTTAGGTAGCCAAGTGATACTCTACTTTTGTTTTATATGGCTAGCGCTTCCGGTGCGTCGGTTTGCAAGTACGTTGACTGGTCTATAATCAAGGTATTTTGCATATTGTCATGACCTAACTTCGTTAGTTAGCAAATTACGTATGCTAGTACACACTGCCTTTGGAGCAGTACCTGACCAAGAGTTGGGGCTGTGGTTGATAAGTACGTTGCATCTTTATGGCTGGATTTGTAGTCTGTCACAGGACATCCCTAAGGTTGGGTCATCAATACTTAAAAATGTTAGCGTAGAGCATTCACGATTTGAATGTCGTAGCACATATATGTTGTTTTACTTGGTAGGTCAACATGACGTATTGAGCACATGATAGTAAGCCGGTTAGTTCTTAGTATGAATAATAGGAAGTTGTAAGTCAAAGAACAATAATTGAGACAACAAGCTAAGTGATCCATAAAAAAATTGCTTTGTCTTGCAGACTAAATAACTTATAATACAAAGACCGGATTGCGACATTACCTGCAATGTTGTGGTAAGCATGTCATGAAAAATCTTGACTAACAACAAATGAATAGTCTGACATCGAATAGTAAAGAATCACACCAATGAGTCTAACATAAAGGAAGCTTGAAATGACGTAGAGTGAATATATGGTATGGCTTTTAATATTAGAAGACCGAACATAATCGGACCATATATCTTAGAGCTTCTAGCACTTGTAGTGGTCATGTTTATAGCACATATCATCATGTTCTACTCACGAGGTTAGTAGGTGTAGAGAAATTTGAAAGTAGTTTTGAAAATCAAAGTTCTAGAAATCATAAATTTTTAGGTGTATGGCATTCCAAGTTGGTTATATTGGCTTGTCACTTCTATTGCTTAGTTGGTATGCTCCTTGATCGACTATCATGGTTACGTGGTAGGGACTTTCATATGTCGATTCCAGCTTTCTGTCGCTTGGCTCTTTAGTGTTCTAGAATACTCTACGAAGCACCAAGTCCTCGACCTTGAATTGCCTTGTTCATACATCTTTGTTATAGTACTGGGCAATCCTTTGTTAGTACATCACTACCCTATCGAGTCTTGTTCTCAGTGTTCATCAAGTAGGTCTAGTTGGTTGGTATTGGCTTGATTGTTGGATCCTTCGTCCATCTAACTATATCGCAATGATGACATTCCTATTTCGACTGGGATCATTACATTTGACCCATAAACCAAAGAGAAAGGCTTCTCGCCTGTTGATGTGCGATAAGTAGTTATGTAGGCCCACAGGACGGATGGAAGCTCTTCGACCCACCTACTTTGACTTTGTCAAGCCTCTTTTTTAGTGAGTTGATAATGGTTTTGTTGTTTAATTTTTCCTGCTCATTGGATTACAGATTTTAAGGGGTAGAAAGGTTGAGTTGTATTTTCTACTTCTAGCAGAAATTCTAGAACTTTTGCCTAATAAATTAGGATCTATTGTCGGATACTATCTCCTTAGGTAATCAAAACCTACAAATGATATTTTTCCATAACAAGTCAATGACATTAGGTTCTTGTACCTATGCATACGATCATGCCTCAACCTATTTTATGAAGTAGTCAATCAGTACTAACATGTAAATGACTCGTCCAGATGTTATGGGCTACTTTCTCCCTATCTTTATTCCCCACTTCATAAATGGCCAGGCAGGAGTAATGGTATGTAATATATATGTTGGTTGGTGCGTCAGATTCGTGAACCATTGACATTTGTCACATTTTTTGACTAAGGTTGTGGCATCTTTTTGCATTGTGGGCCAGTAATATCTAGCCAAGAGCACCTTGTGTATTAAGCTTATATATGTTGCTGGTATCATTACCACATTCCCCTTCATGTGTTTCTCTAAGTACATATTTGGCCTTTTGTGGTCTGACACACCAGAGGACTGGTTCGACGTAAGATCATTTGTACAGCTTTTGGTTCAAGACACAGAATCATGCAACGCTGATCTTCACACGTCGGCCTTCATTCTTGTCATCTAGGAGTACATTATCCTACAAGTACCATAGAATTAGGGATCTCTAATCCCATCTTAGATTACTTGATTGTAGGTATGAACCAAAGTTGGCTAGTGTGTCATTTTCTCAATTGTTGTCCCTACCAATCTGCATTATTCTAAACTCCTAGAATTCCTTTGTCAAGGATGTTGCCAGTTTATGGTACGTTTGCATTGCAGGTCCTTTGCTTGGTAAGATCTGTCTAACTGTTTGGAAACCAGCCGTGAGTTGCTGTTGACTTCTAGTTTTTTTTTATTCCTAGCTTCTTAGTAAGTTTTAAACATGTAATCAAAGCTTCATACTCTACTTCATTATTAGTAGCATTAAATCCACAACACACATACTGTTGTATGATATCACCGTCAAAGGATTTTAATACTATGCCTAGTCCTGCTCCCTTAACATTAGATGAACCATCCACAAATAATGTCCAGTTAAAGCTCTAGTTTTTCCCATTATCGCACAAAAGTTCTTTATTAGCATCTAGTTGCATATCAGGACTAAAGTCAACTAAAAAATCTGCTAGGACCTGTGATTTTATGGCAGTACGTGCTACGTAAGTTATTTCAAATTCGTTTAGTTCTACAACCCATTTAAGCAACCCACCAGACAGGTCTAGCTTGTGCAGGTCCTCTATTTTTTTTAAGGTAACTATCTTAATGGGGTGACATTGGAAGTATGGACGCAATATTTTGGAAGCAGATATAAGAGATAAAGCTAATGTTTTTCAAGTTAGGAATGCCTTGTTTCAGAATTTAAGAGTGCCTTACTGGTGTAGTAAATAGGGCATTGTTTACCTTCTCTTTCTCTAACCAAAATGACACTAACAGCCCTGCGTGAGATTGCTCGGTGCACGTAGAGTGTCTCTCTTTCCTCTGGCTTGGATAACAGTGGTGCATTAATTAGGTATTGTTTCAATTATTATAGTGCGGTTTCACAATTTTCGCTATACTCGGAGCTCTTGTTCTTTCTTAATGCATCAAAGAACAAGTGATACTTTTTGGATGACTTGGAAATGAACCTATTTATGGCCGCTACATGACTTGTTAACTTCTGCACATCTTTGATGCACCTTGGAGATGGTATGTTGAGTATGGCTTTAATCTGAGTTGGATTGACTTTGATCCCCTATATGCTACCAAGTACCCAAGGAACTTGCAAGAGGTCACCCCAAACGAGCATTTCTCATGGTTCAGCTTCATGTTGTATTTATAAAGTAGATTGAAGGCTTGCTTTAGATGTTCTACATGTTGGTCCGCTTTGAGGGATTCGACAAGCATGTCATCAACATAGACCTATATTGTCTTACCTATATGTTCCATGAACATGCGATTAACTAACCTTCAGTATGTTTCTCTTGCATTCTTTAGCCCAAACAACATGACTTTATAGCAGTATATGCCTCGTTTGGTTATGAAAGTTGTTTTCTTGGTTATCAGGGTCCATTAGAATTTGATTATAATAAAAAAAATGCATCCATAAAACTCAATAATTTATATCTAGATATGGCATCCACCAAGGAATCAATATGTGGTAAAGGAAAAGAGATTTTTGAACAAGCTTTATTTAGGTTAGTAAAGTCTATACATACCCGGTGCTTACAATTCTTTTTTGGTAAACAACAATATTAGCAACCTAGTTAGGATACTGGACCCCCCTTATCAACCCAATGTTCAAGAGTTTATGCACCACCTCATTTATGATTCGGTTCCATTCTAGTGTGAACTTACGTCACTTTTGCTTAATTGATTTATACGTCAGTTCCACATTGAATCTATGTGGTATCACTTCAGGGTCTATACCTGTCATATCTACATGGGACTAAGCAAAACAATTGACATTGTTATTTAAAAATGAAACTAACTTATCTTATATGCTTAGTGTCTGTTATTCCCCTACATAGACCTTCCTTTCTAGATGGTTCAGGTCGCCACATACCTCGTCAAGCTCTTCTACCTGTGGTTGCTCTAGTACTTTTGTGGGGGATATGTTCAGTAATTTCTATGCTAGCTACTTATCAGTTGGTTTTAAGGTCATTTGGTAACATTCCTTAGCTACCCTTTGCTCTCCTTTTATTTCTCGTACACCTTAAGTAAATTGGAACTTCACCACTTTGTGGAGGGTAGATCGTACAGCCTTCATACTATAAATCTAAGGTCTTCCAAGTAGTGCATTGTAAGCCGACAGACAATCCATTACCCGATATTTGAAAGGTGGATTCATCCCTACTGCATATGTTAGGAGGGTTATCCCTCTAATGGTTTTGTTTGGTGCCCTGTTACCAAAGACTAGTACGGATGGTGTAACACCCTACTTCCGTAATCGTTTTGATGAGTTTTACGCAGTGGATTTGAACCACTAAGCGTTATTATTTTATAACACTTTTGTAAATCCCAACCTCAAAACAAGATTCGAACATGTAATTAAATGGGTTTTTTCTGAAAAATTTAAAACTTTTGTGGAAGCGTACTCTGGTGGTTCGCAACTTTGTTACTACTCATCAATTCTTGTCTTTTTCCTTTAATTCAACTAGGGCTATTCTCTACTTAAACATAATTCGTTCATTTACAATCATAAAATGTGTAGCCACATAAGGCTACCAAAGTGTATAAATCAAATACAAATCAGTGCATTGCACTTCAATCTTCAATTCTCCTTCATATTTCCCCTTTTGCATATCTACATGCATTCTTCACCTATAATCAACATACCTATATGGTTGGTAGGGGTGAGATTCAAGGAAATCTCAGTAGCAAACATACAAATAATGCATGTAAGATGAATGCTAGTGCATGATATGCTTGCCTTATATAGGCTCATATTCATATAATGATATTCTACATGCTCAATGTTTCATGCAACATACTTATGGCCATAGTAAAAGCAGAAACAAAGCTTTATTAATTCATACATGCTTCACATAATCAAGCAAAACAATATAGCAAATCAATACACATCATAAACCTCACATACATACAAGTAAGTAATTTTACTACCTTAAGGATCAATGTCTATTTTTTGTTTCCTCTTCTTCCTACCATCAGGATTACTTGAAGCATCTTCCATTCTTCTTCTTGACTTCTCTATGGCCCTCTACGCATTTCCGCAGTCGGTTCGGAATTCTGGAAGTACTCCGGCCGGTGAGACGGCACTAAACACCTCCAAATGAAAATTTGAAACCATTGAAATGAAGCTTGGGATGAGTAGAAGAAGGTTTGTAAGGGTACTTTGAGAGAAAACGTCGAATCGGAGGTGAAATTGGCTCTAGAGTTCAAGAACTTTCACTATTCACATTTATCTCTTTCCTCTTCCAATTTCTCAACGTTTTTTTGATTTTTCTCTGAATTTTTGGGTAGCTGGCTGAATTAAATGGCTAGGGAGGAGCTTTGAAAAAGTCATGCCAAGTGTCAAGCTCTCATAATGCCATTTGTTCGGTAAACCAATGATTCGGTGACACATGCCACTTGCTTTTTGGTCTTCCCTTTTCTCTCACTTAGGTTGCGCTATAATTATCAGGGGGAGCCATAATTGTCAGGGGATGGGAGAGGCATGACAATTTTCCCAGACTCTCAGTTCGTTGTTCGGGAAGTCAAGTACATGACCGAGTCAGAGACCGGTGGATTCCCCGAATCAGGTGCTAGGTAGCACGCTCTTGAGATGCTAACACAAAAGCATAAACGTGAGTGTAATAATGAGGAGGGACACTTGTCATATCCTCACTCTTTCAACACAAAAGTGTGTAATGATTAAGGGACACTTGTCATCCTCTTGCATAGCCAACACAAAAGTTAGTTATAATTACTTACTTTATTAAAGTTATTTTATTTGTGTCTCCTCAGAATTGTACTCAGGTTTTGCTTAGGACTACGATACGCATATCGAGGCCCATTAAATGACACCAGGTTAGAGTGTATATGTGGGCCCTGCATTGTGTCCCATACCGGCGTCCACTTTTAAAACGCATGGTACACATATATGTCTTGAAAATGACATGTGTATACCTACACCGGCCTATTTCGCCCGACTAATTGGTCCTTTACCTTATGACATAGTTAGGTAACGTCTTTCTACCAACTCAATGTCACCATATATATGTCATGTGCACATCTGCATCGACACTTTAGTTATACTACTTGTGAATACCGAGCCCTCTACCTAGGAGGGCCAAATCGCTTAGTCCCTGAGAGTCTTTCTATATCTCATCATTCTTACGAATTTTTTCAAACTAGGCTTAGTCGTTTACTTGATACAGGCTTATCTTCAAGTTTTTAAGCCCAAAATTTGGGATATTATAGATGGTGCCTAAATTATCTAGGATTCCAATCCCATTTCTTTGATTGCCTTCACTATATTATATTAACTGAGCTACATGGATAAATCAGCACACATTTAATATCAAAATTACCTAAATACACAAGGATTACCAGTGTGTCATCGTGTAGTTGTTCTAGCTTGTCTATCTCATCATCAAAGAACGTAACTTGTTCTTCCTTCGGACCTGTACGAACATCCTTCATTTGTTTTTGGTAGGGTTCTTTTGGTAAGAGCCTTGCATGCTATTTTGCTACAGAGTATGTAACGCTACTTATATTTGAACCACCTTTAATACAATTGATAGTTCAGGGGATTATGTGTGGTTCTGTTTGTGTTGGACATGCAAGGGTTAGTACCATTGTTGGATAAGGTGGACTTACATTTCTTTTTTAGTAGGTCTATTAGGTTCCCGTATTTGAGGAGTTCTGACACTTCCAACCTTAGTGCAATACAATCTGTTGTTCGATGACCATAGTTGGAATGAAACTTACACCATTTGGACTTGTCTAACTGTTCTGCTAGCTTTCTACTCTTGGGGGTCACTTCACCGTGATGCCCATTTTTGCAAGGGTTTAAACTAACTCACCATAATTGACATAGACATTATAGTCTACTATCCTTAGAGGGAGTGCTTGGTTGGGGGGTTGACATGCTACAAGACTGGAGTCCTCCCTAGTGCGTCGTTGGGCATGGATTTTCCCTTCAACAGTGGTTGGACCATCTTAGGTTCCTACTCCTCCTATCTGATGGTTCCTTATCATGGTAGCAAGGCTGACTGCCATTCACCTTATCTTTTTCCCACTTGATTTAGGCCCAAGCTTGAGCCACTACATCATCCATGGTGTGACAAGTGTATTTGGTCAGTTCTTTGTATAAATTAGTGTTAAGGAGCAAACATTTTCTGAACGCAACAATGGTGGTTTATGCATCACATTTGGGTATATTGATTTTTCTTTGTTGAACCTGCCAATATAGTCCCACAGTGACTCTCACTTTCCCTAGATAACCTGGTTAAGGTTGTTGGGCTACTTTTCAAGTTACCGACTGCTGGAGAATTGTTGTATGAACAAGTCTTTCAAGTCTACAATCGATCATATCAATTTGGTTGGTAAACCGTCTTAATGTTGGTCCGACCATACTGGATCCAAAACCTTTACATATACAAGTTGCTTGCATCTCTCGAGGTATTACTGTAGTATGCATCCTTTGTCGATATTGTCTCATATGCTTGTGTGGGTCTGTTGAACCATCATAGAGTCGTATGTTTGGGAATGTGAATTTTTCTTAGCATCTCCACAAATTTGATGTCATCTGTTAAGGGTGAATTGACAAAGCTATTAAGGGTGCTTTTCTTCATTGGAGATAGCACACCTGGCAGGCAAAGTATAATTGCTTCTAATTTTTGGAACCTTCAGTTTTACCCTGTGTCGTTTGATGTACCAGACCTTGGCAGGTTGTCGTTTCCAGTGGGTCTGTCTTCCCGTCCATCTCGCCACTCGGCCTGGTTGGTGTAGTTGGTGTACCTATTACTTGAGTATCATTAGTATTGCTTCTAGCGGGGGTTTCATTACCAACCGTTCAGGGTGTGCTTGTCTCGGTGTTGGGGGTCTCCAATAATGGCATACATGAGATGAGATTGGTTACAAACTATCCTACTTGGTGACAAGTGGGAGTGGCCTATAGAGACCGTGTGGCAAGCCGTTCTTGTAAGGTGTTGTTCTCTTCTTCCAAGTGCTAGAGTCGTTCCTACTGTTGCGCAACCAACTAAGCCTGAGTGAAAATTTGCTGAGTTTATTCATGGAGTAGGATGTCCATCTTGTCCAAACGCACTTGAAAGTTGGTAAGTACGTCTCCTATGGTAGGTACGTCCGTCATAGTGAATAATCAGAGTGAAAAAAGACGAAATAAATTTCACTGAAGTTTGTTGCTAGGTCCCTATAGACGGCTCCAAATTGTTTATGCAATAATTTGCAAAAGGGTAAGTTTTCTTTGAGAGGGTACTGACAATGCAGAGATAATAAATGAGGTGGAAAATCACTACACAAAAAAAGAGCTGACTAAGAAAAATAAGGAGCAACTTTATTATGGATCTTAGTTAATTATAAAGTAGCAAGTAAAGAAATAAATGGGTGAGATCATGATCCCCTGAGCATACATGGCGACCCCTATTTATAATACTAGACTGGCTAAGTAGATAGGTTAGTTCCGCCTTCTGTGGGTTTGAGTAGATCTAGGAGGCAGTTGCTACATTTGCAAATCAAGGCACCTACTAGATAGTGGGTTTGGCCGTGTGATCTAAACAGTGGATGCTATGTGGATGTGAGCCGAGTATGTGGATCCGCTTCGATTGGGCTTGCTCTCATCACTACAAAAAAATATGTAATTCCTGAAGGAATTTGTGACAGAACGAAGGTTTTTCGACGGAAAAAATTCCGTCGCAAAAAGTGCCGTCATAAATTGATTTGCGACGGAATATGAATTTTTGTTTGAAATTGCGACAGAAATTCCCTCGCAATTTGAGACGGAAAAAATTCCGTCTCAAATTGTGAGGGAATTTGCGACGAAACATTCCATTGCAAATTACGAGGGAATTTGCCACGGAAATTCCGTGGCAAATTGCGGCAGAATTTGTTTCGTCGCAAATTCCCTCGCAATTTGAGACGAAATTTTTTCCATGGCAAATTTTCCTACGCCATTTTTCAATGGAAACCTCCGGCCAGCATCCACCACGCCGGCAACCGCCACCGCCGACCACCACCACCTTACGCTCCGATCGCCTATGTCTTGGTCAACCGCCGCATGTCACCCTCCATCGTGTGCCACGTGTCGCTCTCCGTTGCCTACCACGTGTCGATAGCACAAATTGGTTGCATTTTGTGACCAAGTTAAGATTCGAAGCCATGACCTCTCACGCGTGTGCCAGTGCCTTTGCCAATTGAGCTAGGAAGAACCTGTGTGATTTAAATGCAAAATCATATATATATATATATATATATATATATATATATATATATACAAATACAAATTTATAAATACAATAAAAATAAAATATATAATAAAATGAATAAAAAAGATATTAATAATAAAAATATATATATTCGATAATATATTATATACAAATACAAATTTATAAATACAATAAAAATAAAATATATAATAAAATGAATAAAAAAGATATTAATAATAAAAATTTAGATATAATATTTACGTAACAAAAATAAGGAAACTAAATTGTAATGTTTAATAATATATATATATATATATATATATATATATATATATATTTCAATAATAAATATGAATTAATAATTTTTTTATTTATATTATAATTTAATACTTTTTTTGGCAAAAATTATATTATAATTTAATAATAATTTAAATTTTAAATTATAAAAAAATTATTAATTCATATTTATTATTGAAATTAATATATATATATATATATATATATATATATATATATATATATATATATAATTAAACATTACAATTTATTTTCCTTATTTTCAAAAACAATAAGTATAACTGCAATGATAAGACTAGTATTCACTAATGAACATAAAATTTATAACAAGAATAAAAGAAGAATAAGTATAGAAAAACATTTTATGCCAATATTAAATGAATTACCTATAGACCCTATAACAATAACTTTACCAGAACAACTAAAAATAGATATAGACAGAACAAGAGAATATGAAGATTCAAGAAGATCAAGCTTACAAACTAATAATCAATTAGGACAAAGATCATTAAGCTTTAATTTAAATCCGAGAAGATTGAGTCAAGAACCTAGATTAAGTTTAAGTTATAATGAACAAATTATGCAAGAAAATAGATTAATAAGGACAAGAAGTAACAGATTACCAGAAATACCTTTAACAACAAAATTAGAAGAAATAAAACCAGCAGGAAGTAGAATAAAAAACACAAAATATAATAAAAGTAGAAATTAAGAAAGATACAGGATGGATGATTATAAAAGCTTTAATATTAGAAGAAGTAAAAGAGAGCAATATAGATATAAAACATTTAGATGAAAATGTAATAGTAAATGAAGAAGGAAAAACAGATTTAATAATAAGATTTAATCAAAGAAACATAATGGAATTTTCAATAAAATTAGATAAAGAAATAAAAAACTTTGGATTAATATTAGGAATGGATTTCTTAGAAAAATTAAGTAATTATAGAATTCAAGAAAAAATAATAATCATTAACATAAATAATGTAACAATAATAATCCCAAAAGTTTTAGATGAATAATCAAAATAATCAATGGAAACCACAAGAAGAATGGTATCTGGGAGATCCAGATTATGTAGAAATAGATGGAATACTAAGAAAAATAAATCATACAGATAAAATTTTTATGAAATTTCTAAAACATAAATTTGAAAAAGAAAATATAAAACAAAAAAGAAGATTAAGAGACTTATATAGACGAAATTATTTATTATGGTTAGAAGAATATATAAGTACAATGGAAATATGTGTAGAAAGAAAATATTATACAGAGAAATTCAGAAAAATAATGGATGTATTATCAAGAGGTTAATATGGTAGACTTATATAGGAATCATAAAGGAGAAGTGATAAAAATACATCATAATAATAAAACATTAATAAAAAAAGATAATTAAAAAATGCAGAAATTGGAATGATAATGACAGAAGAATAATAAAAGAAATATTAGAAAATGAAAAAGGACAAAGAACATTTGAAGGATTCAGAATAAGATACCAAGCATATTTAAGAATAGAAGGCAGAAATGATTTCATAAAATATTGGAAGAATAAACTAAATATATTAAGTTGTGGATAATAATGACTAAATTATATTATATACTTACAAGGTTTAATTATGAAAAATACAAATCTATAAAATATCATGCTTTAATAGATACATGAGCAAATTTAAGTGTAGCAAAATATAATGTTTTACCACCTGTAATGTGGAAGAAGAAAAAAAAACATTTAAGAATGGAAAGTGTAGGAAAAGAAATTTATTTAATGGAATATGAAGCTTTAAATGTTAATATTCAAATAGGAAGTTATGAATTAAAATTAAAAATATTAAATCAGTTTAATGAACCCTCGTGTGATATAATTCTAGGATTAGATTTTATAGAACAATATTACCCTATACACATGATAGAAAATGCATTTATATTAACAACACCATGTAAGCATGAAGCATGGGGAATAAGAATAATGGAACCATATAGTAGAAAAGATGAAAATTTTCAATTAAAAAATAATGAAAATGAAGTACAATTCTTACCAAACAATAAACCAGTTCATACAAAACACATGTTAGCTACATTAACAATAAGAGAAGTAGAAGAAAATAAAAAGAAAACAATAGAACAAAGATTAGAAGAAAATTATAGTGAAAATCCTTTAATACACTGGGAAAAGTCTAAACCATTAGCAAAAATAGAATTAAAAGATTATAGTAAAGAAATAAACTATAAACCTTATCCTTGGACAGAAAATGACAGAAACGAATTCATAATGCATATTGAAGAAATGATAAAATATAATTTAATAAGAGAAAGTAGATCTGAATACTCATCGCCAGCAATGATAGTTGTAAAACATAGTGAAGAAAAAAGAGGAAAATCTAGAATGGTAATAAATTATACTAAATTAAATGAAATTGCAATAAGGAATAGATATCATATACCTAAAATGGAATTGTTTTTTAATTTAATAAGAGAAAAAACTATATTCAGTAAGTTTGATTGTAAGTCAGGATTTTTTCAAATAAAATTAGAAGAAGAAAGTAAAAAATATACAGCTTTTAGTACATCAGAAGGATTATATGAGTGGAATGTGTTACCCATGGGGTTTCACAATAGTCCAAGTATATTTCAGGAATATGTGTCTAAATTATTAAGCCCAATAAGGAATTTTGCAGTAATATATATTGATGATATATTAATATTTTTGAGAAATGATAAGGAACATGAAGAACATTTGAAAAAATTTATGGAATTAATAGAACAAAAAGGAATAAATATATCTCCTAAGAAAGCTAAATTAAGAAAAGAAAAAATAGGATTTTTAGGACAAATAATTTCAAAAGATGGAATGGAATTACAAGATCATATAAGCCAAAAAGTAAAATATTTTCTAAAAATAAAAAATAAAAAGGAATTACAATCATTTTTAGGATTAGTAAATCAAGCGAGAAATTATATACCACATTTATCTAAATTAACAGCAAAAATATCTAAGTTAGCAGGAGAAAAAAAATTTGGAAATGGAATGAAGAAACCCAGAAAATTGTAGAACAAATAAAAGTGTTATGTAATAAATTACCAAAATTAACAATACCTTTGGAAGAAAATATAAAATGGATAATATACACTGATGCTTCAGAAAATTATTGGGGAGCAGCATTGTATTTTGAAGATAGTAAAGGAATAGAAAGAATAACGAGATATGCAAGTGGAAAATTTAATGAATCACAAAGTAATTATCACTCTAATTGGAAATAATTTTTAGCAATAAAAAAGGCAGTAGAAAAATTTAAATTATTTATAGTAAATTGTAAGTTTATTATAAGAACTGATAATACTCAAGTAAAAGGATGATTAAAAAATGGAATAAAGAATGAAAAATTAAGTAATAAAATGTTACTAAAATGGCATAGTGATATGTCTTATTATGATTATGAGGTTGAATATATCAAAGGAAAAAATAATCTAATTGCTGATTATTTGAGCAGATGGAACCAGGAAAAAGAATGAGTAACAGCCCTGTAAGTCAAATTCCTCTAAATGAGGTACAAGAGGAAAATCCATTTATGACACATCTTGTAATGAAAATGAATATGCTCGAAGTAAATATGAGTTTACTTGGAAGCCAAGTAAGTAATAGTGTATAGAATTTGTCTAATTCTGTATCTAATCTTACTAGCTCAGTAAATGAATTATTTACTAGAGTGCAAGACCTGGAAAGACAAGTAAAGAATGAACCAATTGAGGAACATTCGCCAAAAATGAGTAAAGACAAGGAATCACTTGTAATTGGGTCTCATACCCAGTCTGAGTCATTCACTCAGAAACTTCTAATTGGGTCATCTACCCAAGTTCAAGAGAAAGGGTCATCTACTCAAGACCAAGGAAAAACCTCTTTAGCCCAAATAATAAAAGACCAGCAAACCCAAAAACAGAAAGAAGCCCAACAAATAGAAAGAAGCCCAAGTTTAAGCCCAAAATACAAAACCTCATTACCAGATAAGACTATAATAGCCTCAATCTCTAAAGCCTCTTCTAAACAGCCCAATAATCTAGAAGTCTTTGATCTTTCTCAGAAATACCAATTTTACAAAACTATAGTAAAAAGATTGAATACCCTAACCTTAACCCATAAGACTATCAGATATGTATCCCATTATGCCATTAACAAAGCCATTATTTATCCAGGAACACCTCCAGAAATTGTTAAGACCTTGTATAGTTATGGATTAATTCAAACCATTTATCCATCCTAGGACATGAGAGAAATTCAATTGTTCCCACCAAGATTTAAAGAAGCCGTAGAAAAGTATTTTAAAATAGTTTTACAACACAAAGTCTTTATAAGGTGTTATTCTACAGTTGCGGAAGTTACACCAGACTAATTTTATCATCCAATTAACTTAATTCGTCTTGGAACCACCAAAAAGCCCATAGAATTTGATCCCTAAATCAAAGAGGATATAGATGATGATGATGAATTTCAATTCAGAATCTCTAATATCCGAGCACAGGACCATCATATAATTTTCCAAGAAATGAACAGAATTGTAACCAATATTGGAGAAAATCCTTGGGTATATCATACAAGTGATCTTACTTGTATCTATGCTCTTGGAAAAACAACTAATGGAACACATAACAAATTCTATAAGTGGTACGAATTGATCAAGAAAAATGAAATAGAACATCATGAAGAAACTGCTGAGAAAGTTTGTAAATATTTATCTGAGTATCATGTTCATAATTGTATATATTGTAAAGAAGAAGAAAGAAGAGAAAGGGAAGGTGAAATCCCAATTGATGAAAATATCCTGTAAATGGCAGACAAAAATGAATGAAGGCCTCGAAGAAATTGAAAAGAAGATAAGAGAGATCAGGAAGAATCTCAGAAAGGTGAATAAAAAGCTGATGAGGATAAAAAGAAGAGTTGAAGAATTGATAAAAGAGGACAAAGTGTCGGCAGAAGAAGACAAAGAAGAAAAGAAAAAGCACTCAGAAAAAGAATCTTACTCAAGAAAAAGACAAGTAAATTGGATAGCAGTCTCAATCTGTGTCCGACAGTAGCATGTGAAGAGTAATTATAGTACATGTAAAAATAACTAGAGTTATGTAAAGTAACTAGAGTCTGTAAACTAGAGTTAGATCTCAAGTCTATTTAAACATCTGTAAGCCTTAGGGCAAATCATTGAGTTTCTAAACCTTCTTGTAATCTCTCAAGTACTCTATATCCTTGAGAACCCTCTGTAAAAATTTTCTCATAAATAAAGCCTCCATTTCATCAACATATACGTGGAAAGAAGAATACATTTGCTTATTCGACATTTAAGGTATGGAGTTCTAAACTCCTTATAGGGATTTAGGGAAGTAGTTTTATCAGATTCTAAATGAGTACGGTCTAGAATTGGATTATGAGATGTATGTTATTATAATTTTCATATAAGGGATATATATTATGGTACGCCTCCAGTAGGAAACGAAGGAAGGTTGTGCTGTTATGATCTGAAGGAAGAAGGTAAGAGGTATGTGGATCAACACCCTGTAATATATTCTATGCATGAAAGAGGGCATAGATCCTTCTATAACTCGAATCATATTCGGTAAACCCCATAATTTATTTCTTATATCATGATTATGGTTTCCTGCATCTCATCTGTCCGATTTTGGTATCAGAGTTCACTTTTAGATAATGATAAAATGAAACCTTAAATCTCTATAATCTCATATTATTGTTTAGATCTTTTGTTTTGTTGATTAAAAGTGTTGTTTAAAAGATTTTCTAAGTATCCTCTGAAGTTGCAGCTAGTCTGATCAGCTTCACGAGAAAAGAAATCTTTATAATTAGGAATTATAACTGTAACATGAATATAATAGAAGTAATGGAACCAGAATCTCGTATATATGAAATAGAACCCAATAATTTACCAGAAAGTTCTTATATAGGACAGGATGAAGAAGAAATCTGTAATTCAACTCCTTTTATGTTAGGAGGAGAAGGTGATAATTCGTGGAATCTAATAAACTGGACTAATATGTTTTAATAAAACAATTAGGATCTTATATAAATAAGAATATAATAGATTTAACAAAAGTATATAATATAGAAGAAATAGAAAATAGAATTCCTAAGGATATAAGAAAAATAATAAAAAAGGAAATTCCTAGAGAAAGGAAAGAAAGACTAATAGAATTAGCAAAACCATTAGAACAAAAAATATATGAAATTAAAAAAGAAGTAAGAACTATGAAAAAAGAAATAACAGAAATAAAAGAAGATATAAAAGAAATTATGAAATATTTAGGAATAAAACCAAGGAATTTATTAGAACCTGTAAGGAATTTATTAGAACCTGTAAAAGATAATATTCAAATAAATATGATGAATATATTTGATACTATAAGAGAAATGGAAGAATTAGAAAAAATGCCCAGAAAACAAATAGAAGAACAAAGTTTAGATATGAATGTAAAACAAACAAGAGTAATAATTTCGTCTTTAGCATTAGGACAATAAGTGTTAAATAAAAACATATTCACAATATTTGATGAAATAGAAAAATTAGAAAATGGAATAAAAGAAAATAAAATAATCCATGAAGATAAAAAACAAAAAGGATTAATAATAAAAGAAGAAAAGATTGATAAACAAAAAGAAAAAGAAATGATGAAAGAATCACATAGAATAGCAGAAATCATGTGTAAAAATAGTACATTAGAAGAATTAATAGAAATAATAAAACCAAAAGAAAAAATAAATACGATGGAAGAAATAGAATATTTAAGAATAGAAGAAATGATGGGGAAAGAAGAAGAAGAATTAGAAAATATAAAAAGAGAATTTAAAGATGTAACAAAGATAAAAATACCAGAAAATTTAGAATTGAATATGGCTGAAGAAATGGATACATCAGAAAGTACTGTAACCCAACCAACTCAAATAATACCAACAAAACCACCCCATAATGAAGGAACAAGCAATCAACAACTAGAAAATGAAGATTTTGAAAGAATAAAATATTATCATAAAGAACCATTAAAAGAATCTAATTATATGGAATTCGAAGCCAAGTTTAAAACACCAAATAATTCAAAATATACACCACCACCTTTAGAACAATTTGAAATAAGACAAATGCCTAATTCTGGAATATGGTTAGATATGGACTGTTATACAGATAATGAAAAAATATTAGACGAATGGAATAAATCTCATTTAATAGCATTAATGGGAAAATCAATTGATACAGGACTTGTAAGCCTAGTAATAGAAGCGTCATTTTTAGGAAATGTACATAACTGATAGAAAAGTAAAAGCGAAGAATTTAGACAACAAGTAAGAACAGTAAATGAACCATATGAAGGAAGAAAAGAATTTTATGCAATATTAATAAGAAAATATGAACAAGTTTTAAGAAATGAATTTATAGGAAGAAGTGCAGGAGAAGATGAAAAAACAAAAATTGAAAAAGCAATATTATGTTTACATCAAATAGAGATATGTTCTTTAGAACCAAAAAATCTGGAACAATACATATGCGAATATAAAAAAAATATTATTATGATGCAAGATTAGAAACAGATGAAGAACAGAAATTTTATTTAGAAATGTTTTACAGAAAATTACCAAGATTAATATCAGAAGAAATAAATGAAGAATACTATAAAACTTTTGGAAATAGAGGTGAATTAATAGCATTTGTATATACAATGGGAAGAAGAGAATATTTTCTAAGAGAATTTTTTTCTAATAAATGTAAAAAAGCATGGAAAAATATGAAATATTATAAAAGAAATAAAATGGTAATTCAATGCAATAGATATGAAACACCACATGATATATAATATATAAATTTGTATCTGTACATAATATATTATCGAATATATATATATATATTAATCTCAATAATAAATATGAATTAATAATTTTTTTATTTATATTATAATTTAATAATTTTTTTTCCGAAAATTATATTAGAATTTAATAATAATTTAAATTATATTATAATTTAATAATAATTTAAATAATATTATAATTTAAGTAAATATACTAAGTATACATTTTACTATATTTTACACACCCATGCACAAAGAGGTTTTTTGGAATATTTTGTATTGATGTAAACCGTTTTATGAAATTTTAAGTGCCTTTTGCATTTTTTTTTCTAAAATATCCATAGAAGTATATGAAATTTACACACTACTTGTCAAAAAATAGTAATTCATATTACTAATTCATATTAAATAATAAAAAACTTAAAAATTGAAATATTAACTAAATTATTTTCTAAAAAATCACATTTATGTGTTAAGAAAAATCATTCTAGTTTAAGCTAATATTGGTAAAAATGAGTTTTATTTCAATAATACTATCATGGCATGGCATGCTTGAATGATTTTTTGATTATTCTCTTAGAAAACAAAAAAAAAATTCATTTGATTTAAAATATATTAATGTTGATATATAGAGGCATAAAATCATAAAGCAATAATATTTGGCCAAAAACGTTACGTTAGGCTTTGCGATGAAATTCCCATTTGGAGCTTGTTATGATTCTCCCAGACTCAATTCATACCACACAACTAATTAATATTTAGTTATTCTAACAGTAACGGTTATATGTTAGTCTTATTTTAAAAAAGAAAATCTACTTAATCTTTCTAATTTTACATAAGTTTTTATTTGGGAAAATTACAATAAGCTCACAAGAAAATGAAAATATGAAGAAATGGTCCAAAGGGGTTCTTAATGACAACATGAGGATCCTCCATTAACAACATAAGGATCGTCATTAACAACCCCTTGGAACAATTTCTTCATATTTTCATTTATTTGAGACCTTATTGTAATTTTCCCTTTTTATTTTGATCTCTTAATTATTAATGAAGTCAATACGCTTACAAATTTTAATGGGATCTATTTTAAATTGTAGAATACTAATTAATTTTTTTTCTAAGATGCTAAAAATAAAAAATTACATATTGATAGAATTTTTTAAAACTCAATCCTTTGAATATTTTGGTACAAAATGCACTGTATATGATACGAATTCAATTTTCCATATGATTCTAATAATAATTAAAATTTAAACTCTTAATAAATGTGAATTCCCTCTCTCTCTCTTTTTCAGATGCGCTGATTATATCATTTTATACTCTCAATCAAGAAGATTAAGAAAAATTAGATATAATGATTAAAACGGTGAAGCTCACTTGTAGATTTACAATCCAGCTTTAAGAATTATCAAGTCAGATTTCTGAAACTCTCTTAAAAACTCATTGATAGATTTTAAAATCTACAATGCAACTTCAAGGACTGATCATTTCTCAAAAACATTGGTTAGCATAAACCTTTTTTATTTCCGCTTTTCCTACCAACCAAACAAAGATTTCTCAAGAAAGTCATAAACTTGAAAATTAGAAAGAAGAAGAAATGTAGGGAAGATGAGAATTAATACATAATAAATAGATTAATCATTAATTAAATAAATCATAATAAAAAAATTTAAAAAATTAATTAATACCTATTTCCGACGAAATTTGAGATGGAAATTTCCGACGGAAAAATTCCGTCGCAAATTCTGATTTTTTTTTTGGAAAATTTCCGTCGGATATTCTGATTTGCGAAGGAATTTCTGACAGATTATTTCCGTCTCAAATTCCGTCACAAATTCTGATTTTTTTTTTGTGGAAAATTTTCGTCGGAAATTCTTATTTGCGATGTAATTTTTCCGTGGGAAATTTCAGTAGCACATTTCGTTTGAAATTCTGATTTACGATGGAATTTCCGACGGACTTTTTTCGTCACAAATTCAGTCGAAAAATTTGCGATGGAATTTTCGACGGTTTTTGGATGACTTTTGAGACGGAATTTTTTTCTGTCTCAAATTCCGTTGGAAATTGACCTTTTTTTTGTAGTGCATGTGGTGTCCTGCATATGAACCCATGGTACCATTTTGGGGCCTACACAAGTACAAATACAAATCTAAAATAAAGATAATATATGAATTGTCAATTTCTCAAAAAAAGATTTTAAAAAAAATAATCCTTTGAAATTTTTAAATCAGAACAATTAAAACTGTATTTGAATAGTATATATCTCATCACAGCGATAAGTACCATGGTGTACATCACCATGGTAAGCACTAAAATTGAGTCCCTTGTTTGAAAGGTAGTTTAGTTAGTTTGGAAGTAGTACCAGGATAAAAAATGTCATATAATAAAATTGAAAGAAGGAAATAGAATGTCTTGGCATTAAACTGTGATGAATATAGAACTTTCAAATGAAAATTGAACGATGCAGGTTTAATTTAATTTTTATATTTTTAATAGTTTAATAAGTGTAGAATTAAAATAAACATAATTTTTTAACTAAAATTCTATTAAGCTTATTTTATTTAAAAATTATCAATTAAAATTTTTAAAATATGAACCATTTTTCGACTAAAAATTATAAATTACTAAAAGTGTATTTAAATAATGCAAATCTTATAATATATTGTAGGAGGTTTTAAATTTAGTCAAAAAAACAATCTCATACACATATATGCAATATAACAAAGCTGGTGGTTCTAGAGGATTTTTTTTTTTTGGGGACCGATTTCTGGAGGAAATTGATGCGTTACAGAACAAATGTTTTTTCTTTCACATTCTAAAATAAAATTTTAAATTATTTCAGTAAAAATAATATTTTTTAAGGGCATTTAAGTTTATTATTTTCTATATTATAATAATTATATATATATATATATATATATATATATATATATATATATATATATATTAAAAAAAGAACTTATATACTCACAACTACACATCATTAAAGGAGAGAACGCAGAAAGTGCATGGAAACATCGTTGTCTTTATATGCTCAGAACTACACATCATTATTAGGAAAAATTTGCCAGTTTGTACAATAAAAAGGGAGATAGGAACGAAGGGCAATGTGGGGCCACCAAAACGTCAAAACAAAATAAAATAAAAAAGAAAAAAAGAAATAAGAATATCGAATCATCTCATGATGGTTGGTGGTCACTAGTCACTCACTCGGATAAACAAAATGGACTGTTACGCCTTTCTTTTCTTCTTTCTTAGTTTGTCACGGTCTCTCTATCCCTGACAATTAAGGGGCTGTTTGTGATAGCTTTTTTGAATCGGGCTTATCATATAAGCCTGATTCACGTAAATCGAGATAAATCTTCTTCATATATTTATCTCGTAGACCGTGAAAGCATTTCGTAGACCGTAAAAGCACCTCGTAGACCGTAAAAGCTACCTCGTAGACCGTAAAAGTTACCTCGTAGACCGTAAATTACAATTCATAAGCACTTATAAAATTTTCATAAGCTATTCCAAACAGTCTCTAAATGTCGGAATTAGAGTCGGTCCGGTCCTGTAAGACTAAAAAAAGGAAAATTATTATTTTTTAAAGTTCGGTCTTAAAATATTAGGGTTAGGGTCGGCCCGCAGGACCAGAAGTCATTTTTACAAGATTTAACTATATGTTTACACATCTCATGCAATAAAATAAATACAGTTACTAATTCATAATTAAAGGTAAAAAATATTGTCTACAAGTAACTCATAGTCTCATACAAAGCGTAAGAAGGCAAAAAGCTAAACACTCTAAGCAACATAATTATGACAACTATCGTTTTCATCTTCTTCGCTATTATTATCAATTTCAAAGAATTTTAATTGTACTTCACTTAAATAGTAGACTCTGTTTAAGGGGTAAAAAAATCAAGAATTAATAAATTATCATAATATGTAAATTTAGGAATTTTAAGGTTTTTAGGGAGGAGTCAACAAGTGTATAAGTACGAGGGGTAGTGAAATTAAAACAAAAAATAAAGTTAAAGGGTTTAACAGGCTGGCCTTACAGGGCTAGTCCTTTTAGGCCTGACTTTCTTTTGAGGCTCTATTTTTCAAGCCCGGGCCATGATTTAAAAGAGTTTAAAAGGGCCGGCCCGATTTCCCGGTTCTACTAACAACGAAGCCACATTCCTTGCTAATTCAAAACATCGCACCCCATAATTTTAGGGTTTTTTTTAAAATACTCTATTTATTAAAAATTAATTAATTTAAGATATTGAGTATTAAAAAAATATTTTAGATATTGAGTGCTATTAAAAAAATATTTCATGATTTTGGTGTTGTACAAAAATATTTCTAAATACAGAATTAAAAATTCACTAATTTGAGATAGCATGTGACAAAAATATTTTAGAGTACATCATAAAATTTAATTTAAATAAATAATAATACATAAAAAAAATAAAAAAAAATAAATGGCCCCCACTCTAAAATTGGGGGGATGAACATGAATGAGGACCTCCTGACAAACCTCTAGAAGCTTGTTTGGTGTGAGAGGGGAGAGGAGGGCAAAAGATTTTTTTTTTTTTAAATTGAATACTTGGATTTTTAAAATATTATAGAAATTGGGTTAAAATTTTTTAATTATTTTGTCTTACTCTTTTATTTTATATATATATATATTTTTTAAAAAAAAATTGTAACCCCTCACTTCTCTAATTTATTAAACTATGTCTATCCATTTCTTATAACTCACCTATTTATTAAACTATTTCATCCAAATTAAGAAAAATTAGTTAATTTATTAAATTTATCTTAAAATTATTTTTTCAATTTTATCTTTATTTAAGAGCATATATATATATATATATATATATATATATATATATATATATATATAGAGAGAGAGAGAGAGAGAGAGAGAGAATTACTATATTAGACTTTAAGTCTCCATCTAATAATTATAATAGGAGTAATATTTAGAGAAAATAGTTAATTAATGATACGCCAAATGAGTTATATTTAAAATTACTAATTTCTTTTATACCCGGTTTGGTTAGATTATATGAGAAGAGATTACATGTAACCCTGATGTAATAGCACGATTGTAGCATTTGGTTAGGCTTATATAATTAAAGAAAATTACATTTTATAATTCTGATTACATCATGTGTTGTAATTAAGATTACATTGCTAGGACTAATGAATGAGGATGCAGACATCCTAAAATATAGTGAAAATGACACTATTGCTATTATAATTTTTTTAAATTGACCAAAGTATCCACCTACAAATGTGGTTAAATATTAAATAATTTTAATTACCACTATTAAATAAAAAATAATTAATAAAATATAAATTTAAGAAATATTCCCCCATTCAAAAATTTTAAAAAGTATATTCCACCGTTAAAAAAATGTTAAAATATCTCATTAAATAATATTTTCATTATTAAATATTAAAAAATTAACATAAATTCAACTTATACACTGGATAATTTTTCAACATTAAATATTAAAAAATTTCTATGAACTCAGCGTGTACACTACATGAAATGAAAAAAAATTATCATGAATCCAACATGTACATTATTTTATTATAGAAAGGGGTAATTTTGTTCCTTACTATATTATTCCCATATATTCACATGTTCGATGTAATCCAACCAAATATTTTTTGCATATGCATCATCTTTTCCTAATGAAAAACCAAACAAATTATGTATTTATTATTATATTCCATTACATTACTTCCAATTTCGTGAACCAAATAGACACTTAGAATTCATCTTATATTAGGTACTATATGGAGTATAAATATATATGTTTTCTTTCTACAAGCACTCTTAGAAATAATTTTTGGCCTACTACAAAAAAATTAATATGTCAAGAAATAAATTTATAATTTTTTTTCTACAAATACTCACTCCACACTTTTTTATTTCAGAATTTTTTAGGATTATATTTATCGTACATTTATAATATACACCAACCTCTTGCTTGGAGCATTTATTAAAATTTTTCTTCTGTGCTCTCACTAACAAGAAATATGTATTTGATGATAGTATCAATTATTAAAAGACACCAACCAATTTAGATGAGGTTATTTTCAAAGGAAATTTGTATTTTTAACATATTTATTAATTCAACTAACTTCAACTACATTTTTTATCCTTTAAAACTAGTTATTGATACCTTATAAAAGGGGCAAGAGGGAGTAGTAAATTATATTATTTATAAGTCTTAAACCATTTTTTTTCTTTGAATTTGTGTAATATAATGCTATATTTTTCTAATTTAATAATTTTCCATCATTATGTCCAAAAAATTAATACAGGATTATATTTTTGGTTACCATTTTTCATCTTGGACCCCATACTTTAAAATTTTATAATTGAAGTATTATAGGTTACAAAATTTTAACTTAGTCATCAGTCATCACTATTATTATTTTAGTTTATAATAATAAAGACTAAATGAGATATACTACTTAAATTTTAAACTATAAAATTTTAAATGAAATTCGAATAACTATATTTTTTCAAAATCTTCTTATGTAATTCATATTTAAAAGTTTAGTGAGATTATTACCAATAAATATGATGTATGTATTTAAGAATATCAAATGATCTAATATCAATAAAAAAAATACACCCTCAGGGCATCTTCTTTTTGGGTAAATACTAACATTTGTTTGATTAAATTAGAGGAACCTAACATTATAATGAGAATTTACGGGTTTAGGTCCTCTATCTATTTTTAATGGAACTTAATTTTTACATTCTGTATATTACTCAATGCTCATGGGCCTCATAATTTTTTAACTTTTAGAACATTTTTTATTATTTGGTGAAGGGTAGGTTTCCTGTTAATGATTGGAAGAGGAACCGACCTTCCTATGCCTCCATGTGAATCCCACCAAATCACACCATAGTTTCTTATACTTATTGGATAACCTTCATATTGAATATATACACATACACATATACATATGCTTATTATCTACGATGCTAAATATGAAAATTAGTTAATTTTTTTTAGAGATTAATCAAACGAATTAAATTACTTAATCATATAATATGTTATGTATGATTAAATTATATATAAGTTTATAAATGGGACAAATTAGTTTGGAGAAAAAACGATAAATATAAATGTTTTAAAGTAATTGAAAAAACGATAAATATAAATATTTTAAAGTAATTTAATTACCTTTCGTAATCTCTCTTAAAAAATCAATTTAATCTTATATTTAGAGGTGCAGATGGTGTGTATATGTATATATCTATAACACTCCAATGGATGAATTTACCATATGAGGTTAGTTGTTGTTAACTCCGACAGGATAGGGTAGAAATTAGGTAGACATGCACAAGGTTCAAACTTTGTTTAAATTTAAAAAGTTTAGGCAAGTTGGGTTGGTTGAAAAACTTGCTAGATTATAGATTTTAAACCTTTTTTATATAATGAAAATAAAAATCTTATTATAATTCTCTAATCATAAATATAAGATATATTTTATAATACAAATTGTAATACAAATTAAATCTTGTATTTATGACCAGTATCATTCTCTACGCATACTTCCTGTGCTCATAAAAAATGATGACCATAAGATGGCCATCAAAATTTGGATATTGTCTATATTTAATATTATATAATTATAGGGTAAAGGTGCATCATGCACCCTGGTTTATTTTTGGATGTACAATCAGCACCCTAAAGTATTTAAGGGTGCAATCAGCACTCTAAACTATTTTTTTGAGGTGCAATCAACATCTTAAAATATTTAAGGGTGCAATCAACACTCTAAATTATTTTTGGAAGTGCAATGAGTATACTAGTGTATTAAAAATGGAGTAATTATACCCCTTTACTAATAGAATACTAACTCTATTTACTGATACACTCTTTCTTTTCCTTTTTCATCGATCTTAGACCCTAAACTTTGAGTTAATATTCTATTAATGAAGGGGTGTAATTGATCTATTTTTAATACACTAGGAGTAAGATTATTGCACCATTAAATACTAAAAGAAGAGATAAACATGTTGAAGGTAAATGAAAGAGAAAATGAAAGAGTATTTAAGCAAACAGAGTTAGTATTCTGTTAATGAAAGGGTGTAATTACTTCATTTTTAATACATTAGGGTGCTGATTGTACCCTTAAATACTTTAGGGTGCTGATTGCATCTTCAAAATTAGATCGGGATGTTGGATACCCCTTTACCCTATTATTATACAACAATATTTTTATTTTTTCAAATACGGAGTTTAATATAAAGATAACTTTTAAATGAAGGCTTCTTAAAAATAAATTTATTTTTTTAAAGAAGTTATAGTTACAAATACTTTAGATTTAGATAAATCTAAATCATATTTGGATAATCTAGATCTCATCACAATAATACATCTCTGGTTCTAAATATAAGACCCAATTGACTTTTTTAGGGAGATTAAGGAAGAAAGCTAATTAGATTATCTTAAAGTATTTATATTTGGGGAAAGATAGTTAAATACCACTTAAACTTCAAAATCATAAATTAGTTCTGTTGTCAATAAGAGCAATGAGATTGACAGAAAAAGTATAGCAATTGACTGCTCAAGTTTTTAGAAAATTACTGATTTGAGATTTTGAAGTTCAGGTAGTATTTAAGTGTCTTTTTCCTTTAGATTTATTTTTTTTTTCTATAAATTAATTTGTTTGACTTATAATCTGATATATAATTTAATCATACACAATATATTATATCATTAAATAACTTATTTAACTTTTTTCCATGTTTAAAAAAAATTTAACTAACAACTGGAGGTATCAAATGGTAATACTTTCTCTGTGATTAAATGATAGGCTAATGAGTATATGAGTACGTAAAAAAAAATGTAGACCAAACTTTCCCAACTTGAATGAGTAATTAAAGCTCACAAAAGTACTCCCTATGTGCTATTTGTAATCATTTATACTTGATAAATGAAATTCACCTTACTAAAGAAACATGTTATTAGTTGGAGTTAGGGAGATTTTTATAGGTTTGACCAGATTGGAGACTTTGTCGTTGGCCAAAAAAAAAAAAAAAACAAAAAAGGGGGTGGGTTGGGGTGACAATTTGTCAGGGTTGTTTTGTGGTCCTATTTTGATTTGTTTTGAATTCATTTCATTCGTGTTCACTGATTTTTTTGTTTTTCAATTGAAGACTTGTTTTAGATTAGTTTTGTAATCTTTTAGGACACTAGATCTGAATCTTGTCTCATCCTTCAACTAGGAAATCTCACTTCATTAAATATATAAATCTTCCCATAAGTATATTTTATATAAAAAAATTACACGTAAAGACCAAAATATTGAATCAGTATTAGAATCAAAAGTTTGAGAGTATCATAACCACTGACTTATAAGTGATTCTTCTATTTATAAGTTGCAATATTTATAAATTATGAATGATAGAGAAAGAACGCTTTGTCTCCTATTTTTAAGTCATGCCATTTAATTTTTTTTACGTGATTGTATAATTTTACCCATCATTATTATTGTATTGTATGGATTTTGATTTTGGATAAAACTTACATCTGAAGTCTTACACCCTGTTCACCCGGTTCACCAATAAGAAATCGACACTTGGATATTTTTAACACATAATCAATAAACGTGGTTACCTATTTACTCTCTCCATCTCCGTTCTCTGTTTTTTTGGACTGGCCGAACCAATTGAGGAGAAAGGCAAAGGAAACTCTATGTCTGGATTTGGTGTGAAAGTCAATGATTATATGATGAATTTTTGTCGACCCTATGAGCCTAAGAGCGAAGGAGAGGTCGTCTTTGAGATTTCAGAGGCAGTCTTTGAATTACTTTTCAAGCCAAGGGCAAAGATGGTTTTCTCTCCCTCACACATTAAGAGGGCACCATTATTCTCTCTCTCTCTCTCGCTCTTTAGCTATTCAAGTGTTTTGTGGCGAGAGGTTTATGGTGGCTTGGTTTTAAATGAAACGAACCTCTAGAAATTCCATCTCTGCAAGAGATACTTAGTGAAAATTAGGGTTCGACCAGTCCCAAAAAAAAAAAAAAACCGAGATGGAGAGATAATGGGTAACGTAGTTTATTGATGATGGGTTAAAAATGTCCAATTGTCAGTTTCTTATTGGGGAACCGGATGAACTGGGTGAAAAGCATTGGATGTATGTTTTATCCTTGTTTTTCTATGCTAGTATGTATTCGATAGGAATAAATTTGAAAAGTTATTAAATCTCAATATACAATTAATAAATAATATAAAATTCATTAAAAGAAGTGTATGTTTATTTGCTTGTTTCAAATTCTAGACGAAGCAGAAATCACGACGAACCCGTAATTTGGTTAGACCTGTACATGTTCAAGAAGATAAAGAAAGGAAAGGGGATGGAAGAAAAATTGATAATGGATAGGGGCAGTACTACTCTGGAATATATAAAGTTGGTATTGATATTAAATATATGATATATTTTTTATATTTGATAATATTTTTCTAATTTACTCATATTGATACTCCCTCAACATTAATCAAAATGATGTAGAAATGCAATAATTAAGGAAGATGACTATGATATTTTAAAAAATACATATCATACTAATTAACTTCTTTAATTTAATCAGATTAGATAAATATGTCTTATATTAAGGAACAAATAGAGTATAATATTGGTAAAAAAAACATAAAGAGAAAATAAAAAAAATGTTTAGAGATTGGAGAGAAATGTTGAACTGTTCTGCTTTCAAATGAGCCAATGCCACTCAACTCACCTAAACTTTTCTATATATATATAAAAAATAAAAAAAGAGCCAAGGCTCAAACTGTGTTAGGCCCATATTTTGTTTGGGCCTATAGAATGTTACTTTCTATAGGTCTATTAATAATTTCAAAAAAGGGCCATGGAAAAAAATTGTCCAAAAATCTTATTTTGAACTGACATTGGGCTAAAAAGCCCATAATGGTAAACCCTGGTTTGAAGCGATACAGATAGACCCAGAGTAGAGTGAGATATCTGCCATTACCTCGGTAGCACCAAACATCACATTTCCCTGTCCCAACTCAAAGCCTTCTCCTCTCTTCTTCCTCAGGCGATCACTCTCTCCGACTCTGCGAGACCCGAGCGATCCGATTCCACATCATGTTCCGCCGCGCCACTACTTTGCTGGGTCGCCCCCTTCTCACCACCAGGTCCCGCCGTTTCTCGACGGATCTCCCCGCCGCTACCGCCGCCGATTCCCAGTTCGTTGAAGCATGGAAAAAGGTGGTTCCTAATTTGGACCCACCTAGGACTCCTTTGGCGTTCATGACCCCTCGCCCTGCTACTCCCTCCTCGATTCCATCCAAGCTCACCATCAATTTCATGCTCCCTTACTCTTCGGAAAAGTCCGGAAAAGAGGTTGGTTTTGGTAGATTCTGATTTGATTGGTTTTTGGTTTTTTTGTGTCTTTATCAATTTTCCTCTTTGGCTTTTTTTATGTTTTGCGTCTTTTACACCTGGAAATGATTAATTTGGAACTAGAGCTAACTCTACATTTACTCTTGCTGTTCTCTGGTCTATGCATATTGATGAAGACAAGCTATCTGAGTTTAGGTTGTCGAAAATTCTGAGTGACAAACTCTAGATTAATGAATGTGGCTTCTTTAGGGCCAACGATTAGCGATGCCCTTGTTTAAGGGTGATTGGAGTTTGGTTTCATGCCCCTCAAAATGGTTGTATCCATAAAGTTAGCATTATGGTTGAGTATCGATCAGGAAAGCATAAGCAATTAACCTTCGTTTTCCTTCCTTTTTGGTTGTTTTTTGGTCCCACTCCTGTTTAATTTTAAAACGAAAACTATATTAACATTTAATATATTGTTGACTGCTACTTGAATACAAGATTGTAGCATTATTTCACTTTTTTCTCTCGTGTTAAATTATCTCTTCATAGTCGTACTTGCTAACCACCAGCGTCTATATTTTTCCCATTCCCCCTGCTGCTTTTCGAAAACCTAGGTTCTATTATTCACTGGGCAGTTTGATCAAAAGGCTTCCCGAATAACCTTAGTCTCTTGTAGAGAGCACACCTGTTTCCAAGCGTATTTGTATTCACGCCCCATATTCCCCAAGTCTGTTTCCAACTAGTTCTTTCATGGTTTCAACGTATCCTTCACGTTTCAAGAAACATGAGACTAATAATGAACTTTTCAATTTTCATCCACAAGCACGGTTCTTTGAAGCTTGCATTGAATTTATAATGGTGTGGTGAAGGATGGGTTTCAAAATTATTTGAGTGTCATCTATTCTTCACCTCTCTGTCTACTCCAGTGTACCAAAATTGCCTAGTGACTGGTCATTGTGATGCACATAATGGCAGTATTGTTGCCATGTAATTTAATGCGCTGCTTATTGGTCTAGGTGTATGGCTATTGAATTCAAAGCCTCTATACAACTTGAAGTACACTGACAATGCCTATATATCACATTCCCCTTATTACTTTTGGTAGCTACATTTCTGATGAAATCGAGTGTGGGTGGTGAACAATGTCCAAGTAAATATAATAGTAGCTGAAAAGAAGGAAAATAAGCCTGGGTATCATGCCTATGGTTTGTTAACACTAATCAAGCAGATAGATAGCTATTGGCTTAAAATGCTTGATGAAACTGAATAGAGTCAAAGAAAGTATTTTAATCGTTTAGATAGACCTATCATGGTGTGTTTAGTCATGACTTCAAGTACACTTGTGAGAGGATGGTCAACTAGTAATAATCCATAGACCTTGATAAATTTGGCTATCAACACACAGACAGACGGATGATTAAAAAACTTAAAATGAATCATGAAATAGGAAAAATGTGAAAAGGGGGAAGGAAATATAATTGGCAGTAATAATGTGCCTTAATATGTTAACCAATATCCAAAGTCAAGTAACTACTGAATAGTATTGCATAATAAAAAGAAAATTCTTAACACAACCATAACAAAGATCTTCAAAGAAGACTTTGGACAAAAGAATTATTGCTGTGGATCTGCATCCTCAGGGCTGATTAGTTCTGAGTTATGACTGGTTGCTGTAAAGGGAAAAAAATGCAGCATTGGACAAATTGGTGGATAAACTGTTTGCCAAAATCAGATTATCAAAAGATCAAAGAAGCCAAATTTCCTGTGTTTCTTGGACTTGCAAAATTGGTGAGTGAACTGTTTGCCAAAATCAGATTATAAATGCAAGTTGACACTTTTTTCTACCTAATATTCTCCTAGCCGATAACCTTGGTTCCTCTAGCTTGTCATTCAAGGCTAGGTACTGATGTCCTGATTCTGGGAGAAATCATACTTCCTGAATTAATGAGAAACGACTTAAAAATTAAAGACTCAAATGAAATTATAGAAATCCTAGTTCAGGAACAAGATGAGGCTTGATATGCTCGAAAAGTAAAACAAAATGAAAAAATTACCTAAATGCCTCTTAACAGATATTCAAGCACCCTTTTGCTCATGAAGGTTTTGAGAAGGTTCCCCAAGTTTCCTGATACAGATTTGATATTCTGTATGAAAGAGAAAGAGGGAAAGAGAGATAGAGGAGAGGAAATAGAGGGATTCGAGAGAAAGAATAGAGGAACAAAGATAGAGAACAAAGAGAAGAGGAAGAGAGAGAGAGAAACAATTCTAAGCTATTTCATTATCAATCACAGACTGAGATACAATAGGCATGGACATCTATTTATAGGCTTATACACAGCCCCTCTAACTAAACTAACAGCCGTCCTTCTAATTCCCTCACTAACAAACTTAATAGCTGTCATTAGCCTAACGGCTATATCCCTAGCTGTCATTAGCCTCAAGGATGATTGATAACAAAACCACAAACCTGAAACCAAAAAGTGAACCCTGAAATTCTGAAAACTTCTTGTGAAACAATGTAGGAATCTTTGTCTTGAATGCTGCTCACAGAAGTACAATTCACTTGTTGGATGCTGAACCAAATGGAAATAATGGCTAATGCTGATCCAAAAGGCATTTAGACCAAGTACACAGAACCTTGCACTAAATCAGAGCCTTGCAGCATTTCCACTAATTTTCCCTTGAACCAACTAATAATCAAGCCTCTTGCAGGAGAATATAGCCCACTTGTGATACAAAGTTGTAGGTTCATTAGGCAAACAACATTGTAGAAATAACTTTGGGCCTAATTCTTGAAAGATAAAGCCCATATGCCCAGAATTTTCACAAGTTTTCTACCCTTCCAAGAATATGCAAGCCAGTTGTGGAGTGAGATTTTACTTATCAAACTGTATCTTGCTCAGACATAGCCACGTGAATTGAAAGGAAAGAGAGTCATGCTCAAAACACTCCTTAGCTTGCCATGTACAACCTATACCCTGTTCAGCCGGTCTTGATCTTGAAAGATGCGTATAATCGGCACTCAGCGAAAAACTTGAACTCAAAGGCAAGATCCTGACTAAGGGCACTAGCATTGACAACCCAAAACCATAATCGGTAGCATCAATTAAAGACATCAACAAACACAGCACAAGTGGTGACTTCGACCCCTCTGTCAGTAGCACTGCCGGATTCCTACGAACCAGTAATGACGCCGAGCTTGCCTTCGCCTCCTCGGTGTTCACAGTCGTGCTTGAATCTTGATGCGTTGATAGCTCAAGGTCGCTCGATCTTGTTAACGCTTCTCCATCTGGCTCCATTGCAATCGACAACTCCGACCCAGCGCCCTTCGAAGGCAACTTCGCGTTTTTGGTCTCCTCTGTCGCACTTGACATCCTCAATTGGGTTTGGTAGAGTCGGCTCTTGGTGCCAGTTGAAAGGTTGCGACCCGTAGCACTCTTCTTGGGTGGCGGCCTCGCTTTCTTGGACTTTGAAGGCTTCTTGGGTTTCTTCCGGCTGAAGTTGTTCCTCCTGCAACAATTCTCGTAGCTATGCCATATTTGTTTTTACAGACTGAAGTTCTTGTAGAATGGACGCCAATTGTTCAACCACCACCATCATCATACTCTGAAGGTGGTCATCCACGCTTTTCGGAAGGGATGGAGAATTTGCAGTAGCCATTGATTAATAGGATCTTTTTTTTCTTTTTCTTTTGGAATCACAGTGGGAGGGCTGAGAATCGTTCGCTTTGATACCACTGATACATAATTGATATTCTGTATGAAAGACAAAGAGGGAAAGATAGATAGAGAAGAGGAAATAGAGCAAGAGAAAGAATAGAGGAACAAAGAGAAGAGGAAGAAAGAAAGAGAAACAATTATGAGCTATTTCATTATCAATCACAGCCTGAGATACAATAGGCATGGACATCTCTATTTATAGGCTTATACACATTCCCTCTAACTAAACTAACAGCCGTCCTTCTAATTCCCTCACTAACAGACTTAATAGCCGCTATTAGCCTAACGGCTATATTCCTTAACTAACTCTTAACAGACTTTTAAATCTTTATTACATTTACATATCATTTCCCTTATTACATATGTGCCAAACAATGCTAGAGAGCTGAAATTGGTTTTGCATGAGTCCTGAATTCTTCAAAATCTGCTGCCAGTGGCCTAAATCAGCCAACTTGGAGATATCAAAATTCCAACTCTTGTACTAAACAAAAATAACGAAGACACGTAGTGCTATATGATTGGAGACTTTGCATGTACTATTTTTCTGTTTGAATTAATGTGATAACTTTTCAATGGAAACCACAGAAATTGAGTTGCTGCGAGGAATATTTGCTCTTGCAGACTTATTCATTGTAAGATAAAGAGAAGGCATGGAATAGAGGACTGGTTTTTAGTTTTGATGTATGCTTCAATTCTTCTAGTAATTATTAAACTGATCTTTTTGTACTCAGGTAAAGGCATATAAACCTATAAATTTGTAGCTCAATTAAATTATTGTGCTACCATGAAAGAATGTTGCTTAATGTATGTAATCAATTCCTCTAAGAATTTAATTACGCTGAAGTAACGTAGACTATCAATCTGATTCTCCCTTTGAAGCATGATATAACATATGCCTAATTTTCATGTTAATAATAGGTTGACATGGTCATTATACCAGCAACAACTGGACAAATGGGTGTTCTTCCAGGACATGTAGCTACAATTGCAGAGTTGAAACCGGGGATTCTATCTGTGCATGAAGGGAATGACGTGACCAAATACTTTGTGAGTAGTGGCTTTACTTTCATCCATGCAAACTCTGTTGCCGACATAGTAGCTGTTGAGGCCGTGCCAGTCGATCAAATTGACAGCAGCCTAGTCCAAAAGGGTCTCCAAGAATTTACCCAGAAGCTGAACTCTGCCACGACCGATTTGGAGAAAGCGGAGGCTCAGATTGGAATTGATGTCCATAGCGCACTCAATGCGGCTCTTTCAGGCTGAGTTCTGCTGGGTTTTTTCCTGCAGAGAATAGGTCATTCTCACCTTCATCGTTTGTCCTTGATTTTTTGTTTGTGTATTGAAAAGTGGCTGATGAACATTTGAATCTTGTATTCTCGTGTTGAAAGTGGAATTTGGTGAAAATAATCTTTCAATAGATCCTATCTATAGCTCAAGGAAGTTGTGCGAGACCTTGAAGCTCAAAACGAAAGCTTAATTTCCGTTCTTTACAAGGAAATAAGAGACCCCTCTCATAAAAAAGGATTTTGCTCTCTGTAATTAGAGGTGGGTGAAACTGACCTTAAAATTCGCCAATTTTTCACATTTTAATTTCACAATGAAATGTGCCAGTTATTACTGTTTTTCCTGTGCATTTTTGCTTCTTGGACGTGTTTATATGTGAACCGCTGTAGATTTTTGTATTTTTTATTCTGCTAGCTTAAACATTTACCAATCTCAACATGACGCAGTAGCTATTAACCTATGCTTCCATAAGGTAGAGAACAGGAAAATGAAAAAAATGTGATATAATTTTTTCCTTTCGGCTAGAGGAAAACGTAGGATATGCTAAAATGTCGATAGAGTCCAAAATATACTCTGGGGAGCCTCTTCTGTTTATAGGATTTAAAAAAAAACAATACAAAATGTATATACTAAAGCCTATTTTTTTTTTGTTATAATACTAAAGCCTATTAAATGTAACTTAAGAAACACATTTTTCACTCTTTGAGCCGGGACTAGTCGGTTGTTTGGGTATTTGACCTATGTTGAAAAACACCAGGGTTCAGAAAAGGTGCCTGGGTGATGTAGTTTCTTCTTATATTTAGCATTTAGTTGGGTTTTTTAAGTATTGGGTTCGATCTTTGAGGCATGAATGGAAAATGTCTTGTGGCTATTAAAGTCCTTTGAGGAAGCTTATGGTGTAAGAGGATTTAGTCACTGCTACCAAGTGGATATCATGAGCCAAAAAAAAAAAAAAAAACAAGAAGAAGAAGAAAAGAAAAGACTTGTATATTAAGTGTTAAATCAAATTTTAGTTAAGAAATATATAATAAAAAATTCACCCTTTCCTTATCTTCAACGAGGATGGACTCAAATCTTCGATTTCAATTAAAAATAAATTAGTCTAGTTTGTAAGAACTTACACATGTACATCTTTAAAGAATGATTGCAAATTCCACTATGAGAATTTTATCGGAAAGTAATTCATACATTGCAAATATTTTTCGAGCTATGAGACATAATCCTAGTAGTTGCTAACTCCCTAAATCCAATTCACACAAACTTCTCAAGTTCCAAAAAAATGTAAAACATACCAAAATATAATTATGAAAGAGTGACAATCAGACTTCATAAGATTGCTTAATGACAATTGGGCTCTCCACGAAAATTTAAAAAGAAAACGAGTTACAAATATCCATTTAGATAATCATAAATTTAGAAAACTCAATTAAAAATAAAGCATTTAAGTTTTAATTATAAGTCTCAATTTGTAACTGATATTCTTCTTCACAATTGTTTCAATCATATTTACAATTTATTTTTAAAAAATATTTGGGACTTAATTTTCATTAAATCAATATCTTAAGACTTAAATATGGATTAATAATCGGGCAAAAAATGTGGTTTAATAAATTTGAAGCTTGCAAATTGCAACCAAACCAATCTCCATCATTTGGACCTACCTCCACGGCAATGTTTGCTACTCTGTTGGACCCACCAACTCCTCATTAATGAGCATCGCATATTCGCATGGGTCATTTGATTCTTGTAATTGTATCTTCTCCCTTTTTTTTTTAAATTATAAACTTATTATTTATTACTCCACTTTTATCACATTACTCAGCTCAAATTAATTCCCTTTTAATTTCCTTCTTACAGTATTGTATCTTATTTTTATATTTAAATTTTCAAATAAAAATTATTTTTGTATTGTATTTTTTTATTTTTATATTTAAATTTTCAAATAAAAATTCTTCTTATCTTTTTTTTTTCCATAAAAATTCTTTTTATCAAGACATACTTGAAGTGTCATATTCATTATGGTGGTTGCAACCAGCATATATTCCAAGTAAACCAAAAAAACGAATTTTTTTAAAAGGACAAGAAGTATTAATAAAAACAAAAACTACTTTGAGGAAAATAACAGTTGCTATTGGGCCTAACGGTCCACATGTGTGGACTCTTCTAGGAATGCCATGTGTGAGGCAACTCTCCTCCCATCATGATTTCTTTTTTGTATTGTAATATTTATGACATTCAAAAATAGTATTTAATTACCAATAAATGTTGGTCTAGTTGGTAAGAGGTTGGCTAATAACCATAAGATTGTGGGTTCAAATCTTATCGATGTTTGAGGACATTATTGGTGGGAGATCTATAAATATTTTTATAAGCACTATTTAAGCCCCGAGGCATGTCTAGCCCTAGTGAGCCCCGGAACCCAACTCATCTAAACATTTACAAACTATGAAAATAGTATTTAAGTGGTGTAAATATTTTTTTTTCCTTATAAGTTATTTGATTATATTATATTCGAGTATTGTTGAGCCCAATTGAAAAGTATCACCCTCAAAAGAGTTTTTTTATATTCACATGGATTTGAACTTGAGGTCTCATACTTAAACAACCAAAACTCTTATTGGTGTCAATGTCTATTGATTAGCTTGTTTAGATTCCAAATATTTTATAGATTCTAAGAAATAAGTAGGGTTATTAAACTCGGACCGACCCGTCTAGTTTAAACCGGAAATCAGTGAACCAAGCAATTAAATAGTTTGGGTAAGCAACTAGATTGGGCTCAACATTAACTTGGAATTGACTTGACTAACTCAGCGTGACTCAGCCGAGTTGAGTAAGTCGCTGAGTTAACTTTTTTTCCCCCTATGAAATGGATGAAATGACATCGTTTAGCCTTTTTCTTTTAAAAAAATAGATTGATGAAATCAGAACTTTGAGTTGAAAAAATCCCAAAAATAAATCTTTGAAAATCAAAACCCTCCATCGCTTACTCCTTTTGACTTCTTCCTCTTAGACTCAATCTATGGTAGCAAGTTTCAAGTGCTTTGTTGAGCCATAATCGTTGTCATTTTTCCTTAAAAGGTCAAAGCTTTTGCTTCATTCTTCACTTCCAGTTGCTTCATTGTTGGTTCCAAAGGCATCTTGGGTTCGTCAACTCGTTGTTTATCAATTCTTAGGGCCTGTTTGGTACACTGGAATTGATTTTGATGGAAATGGATGGATATGAAAATAAAAATGGACATGGATATAGAAATGGGGTTTAAAAGTGTATTTGGTATGGTTTGGAAATGAGACCTAATTTTTATATAAAATACTAGAATACCTTCAAAAGAAATCCATCTAATACCAGAAAAAACAAAAGCTACCCATCGCCTTTTTGTGTCTTCCCTTCTCCAGACCAAGGACTTGCTTTGAGCAACCTTCAGCTTTAAGCATATCTCACTTCTCCAAACCAAGGTTCAGCTTTGAGCAAGCTTCAACATCACACAAGAAAGAGGTTGATGGAGGAGGCTGTCGTCGCCACTGTCATCATCGTGCACCTAGTCATCAGAGAAGAGGAGGGTATATGGAGATGAGGATCAGACGAAGAGAGGCTAGATCTCTCCAAATCAGACGAAGAGGAGAGAGGAGAGCTGTCGTCATTGGTGAAAGAGAGTTGTCATTGTCATCTTCGTCTGATTTAGTGAGGGAGAGCTGTTGTTGCTATCGTTATTGTCACGGTGCTAAAGGATGCCACCGTTGTTGTCATTACTGGTGGAGGGGGAGAGTTGTCACCGCTGGTGAGGGAGAAGAAGTCACCATCGATGCCGGTGAGTGAGAAGAGGTCACCGGTGAGTGACAAGGCTAAAGTAAAGAGGAGTATAAAGATGGAAATGTGACGGTGAAATTACAAAAATTGGCTTTTTTTATGGAAGCCATTTTGATGGAATTGCATGATTTGGGTTCCACATAGAATTGGAATTGACCCTAAATTCCATTGTACCAAATAACCATTTTTATGGAATTGAGCCCCAATTTTATTTCCACCACTCCCAATTCCATCTTACCAAATGAGCCCTTAGTTTTGCCCCTCACCTCGTGTCTCTGACTTCACTCTGTCTTCTTCCCCGATGCGCCCTAAACCTCGTGTCTTTAAGCCAGTGACCCCTAATTGTCGATGGTTTGCTTGAAAGGTTTAAGCTTTAGGTTGGTTCATGACTGCTGGAAGTTGATTATGAATGTTGGGTCGCTGATAGTTTTATTGTTCATGGCTCGGCGTTCCTTTTTTTTTCCTTCAAATTGTTGGTTTTCCCTCTTAATTCCTTCATCCCTATTTATATTTTGTGCTTTAAATGCTTTGATTAAGTTGCTTTGATTGAACATGCTTTATCGTGGCTGATGCTATGGTTTTTTGGCTTGTTGGTGTTATTGATTCTTTCATTGTAGCTCTAACTATTTATCAAATTGGATGGTTTTGGCTTGCTTTCTATTGTAAATTAAAGGTGTGTTCATTGTTTGCTTTCGATTTGTTAATGAAGGGAAATTAAATTACTTTTGTAAATTTTTATTCCTCATTGGTCTGACCTCGGGTTGGTTAGAACTGGCTGATACCCAAGAGGGGGGATGAATTGGGTGTATGAAAAGAAAGTCTTATCTTTAAAATCTTTTCACAGATTGTTCACTTAGTATATATGGAAGTAGCAATTATGTAAATCATATATGCTGGAAATGTAAAAGCTTTGGAAGAGAAGATGAAAACTGTGTTTTATCCTGGTTCGGTCCAATCCACGATGACCTACGTCCAGTCCCCAGGCTCCTCCTGAGATTTCCAATCCACTATGTTCTTGTTTAACTGGGCACAAGATAAGCCTCTACAAACTCACAAGAGTTACTCCCCCTTACACACTGTAAGGTTTACTCCCTCTTACAGCAAGTCGAGCAAAGCAATCCCAAAGACCTTTCTCTCATGCTTAACCGTGCAAGTTTTATGAGAAGCAACGTTCTCTCCTGCTTACACCACTGTAAGTCTTACGAGCAGCAACGTTCTCTACTGCTTGCACCTTGCAAGTCTTACGAGCAGAAAGTCTTACTGACAATTCACTCTACAACTCCCCTGTAAGGTGATCAATCCTCTCAAGGTCCCTCTACCTTGAGAACACTTCTAAAATACAGTTGAAGTGTTTACAAGCTCTCTCACAGAGTGTATAAATGCTCACTGAAGTACAATACAAAATATTCTCACTCTCTCAAATATACATAATATGGAAGATGAAGTAGAGCAAAGAGTTGTCGGAGGCTGAAGACTTAGGATATCAGCATGTTCATGTTCTCATCGTATTGTCAGTAGTTCTGTGTTTGAATCCTCTCATATTTATAGTTGAGTTGTGGAAGATGACCGTTGTAAACATCTGATGCTCAGACAGATACTACTTCATTTTTGGTTGGAGTCTCATTGCTTTATATGGTCGTTGAGTGTATTTAAATATTTTCCCGTTGATCGTGCTCTGACATATGCTTCATTGTTTCTTACAGTTTTCCCGTTGGTTCGACAGATGCTTCAGCGTTAGGCAATTTGTTGATTATTCGTTGAATATTGCTAGTGCCCATGATTAGTTGTCGCTGAATATTGATCCGTGTATGCCATGTGATCGGTAGTGCATAACACCTGTAAAAGCACTCAGAGAAATAGCCATTAGAAAACATCACTCGGGTGATTACATACTTCACTGGTAGTGATTTTCACAAAACAACATTTCACTCGGGTGAATTACAACTTCACTGGCAGTGATATCTGAAAACTAAAGAATTACTGGAAGTAAACTTGATTTCACTGGAGGTGATTTTCAGAAGATAGTATTCCACTGGCAGTGATCTTGATTAAACAATATTCCACTGGTAATGATGATCCCTTGAGTGATTTTCATGATTTTGTGAAGTTTCTGAAGGTGATTCTGATAAGAGCAATGAATCACTCGATCTATCAATAAATTCTCTGGCAGTGATATCAATTTACTTGAGTGCAGCATTACTTCACTGGATGTGATTTTGATAAAACAATAAATCACTCGACTGCAAAAGCATTTTCCTGGTAGTGATCTTGATTTCCGAATGTGATACTGATTTGCTGCCAAAGGAAATGATTCTGTCACAGTGGAGAGTACACTAAGTGATCACTGGAAGGTATTTGATTCACTGAAAATGCATTGGGAGTGATATACCAAAATAAACATATCACTTTGAAGCATATTGGCTTTCACTGGAGGTGCATTTAGGTTCACTGGGAGTGATCTCATCTTCACGGGAAGTGATTCTGATTCATATGATATACTGACAGTGATTTAATGTCAACCGGAAGTGATACTGAGAAAATAGCTAATCACTCGAGTGAATTCGGCTGCACTGGGAGTGATTTTCAGAACAGTGAAATTTTCTTCCGGTGATTTCAGAGCCACTGGAAGTGATATTGAAAATTTCACATATCACTCGAGTGATTTGGAGATCACTGGAAGTGAATTTTGAAACAGTGAATTTTTCTTGCAGTGATTTGGCTTGCACTAGAAGTGATTCTGAAAAATCTCATATCACTCTAGTGATTTTGGTATCACTGGAAGTGATTTGCAAAATCAACAGAATCACTCGAGTGATTTTGATATCATTGGGAGTGATTTTGAGAACAGTGAAAAATTCTTCCGGTGATTTCTGTGCCACTCGAGTGATCTGCCATCTGACACATTTCACTCGAGTGATTATTAATGATCACTCGAGTGATCTTCCTGATCACTCAAGTGATTATAAAAATCACTTGGGTGCTCTCTGTTCATATCACTTGAACCCGTAGCTCCACTTTCAATTCGACAGCAAACAGGGATCAACTTCCAGATGACATAACTCTTTGAATATAACTCCAAAATTGCAATATTATATATCCATGGAAAGCTGTTTACGCCTAGTTTCATATGGCACTAGTTTCAGCTCAATTGGATCTGTGGTTTGAGAGTTATGTCCAAAACACAAAACATATTCTGGAAGGTGATGCTGATTTGAGTTTCAACTTGCAACATTTATATCTCCTTCATCTGAGATCCTTTAATGTTGTTTCTGGTGTCAAAATGACGCATTTGGAGTCTATTTTCATATGCAACTAGTTTTGTCTCAATCAAATTTGTAGTTTGAGAGATATGATCAAATAACCAGACCTCACTCAGTTGGACGGAAAACAGAGCATAAAAATTCAAAGATCACTTGAGTGAATAGTGACTCACTCCAAGAAATTTTCCCTTTTTCCAGAATCACTCGAGTGATTCTGGAAATCACTCGGTTGCTACAGTGCTATAGTATGCTACAGTGCCAAAATACGCTACAGTACCCCAAAGAACTTGAATCTTCAGATTCTTCATTAATTCTTACAAGTTCTTCATTTCTCAATCTCTTTCTTTCATTGCTTGACTAATCTACAAGATATGCAACATTAAATATAGTAGTTAGTCAATGTAAGAGATAAGTATATTATGCAAGCTTCTTGCTCTTAATATTTGACATCTACATTTGTCATCATCAAAACTAATCATATCTAACATTCTCCCCCTTTTTGATGATGGCAAATCCTTAGAGAAAAATATGCTTGAATGTGAATAGACAAATTGAATGCAACATATTTTTCCATTTCTCTCCCCCTATTTGACATTAGCAAAAAGTTTGAAGTATAAAAAAGATATGTTTATGGAGAAGTAAGTATGAAAATAAATTAGAAATTTATTTTTCTCCATTAATCAAAATAAACAATTTTCTTTCCCCTTTTTGAAAGTAATACTATTTGAATGTGATGCAAATGAAAAATAGTTTTTACATTTTTCAAATTTGAAACAAATATGTACATTTGAAGATGTTTTCATGATCAAAGCAGATTGGAAAAAATGCTAATGTTCTCAAAATATAAAGAGATGAGATTTAGAAATGCTCAGTTGGATTTGGTAAGTTGATGATAGATCCATGAAGTCCAATCCACCACACTTTCGTTGTACTATTATGAGGATGTCTCTAGGATGCTCTTAAGCTTCTGTTCGATATTTTTATCACATATGGCTAATGCTTCTTTATATTGGCATAGGGCTTTGAGTGTTGCAGCCAATATAATTCCCTTGATTGATTGTTAAAGCATATGTCCTCAAGGTTGATATATTTTCCTTTTAAGTGTGTAGAGGGATGACGATCTTACATAGAGCAAATTCTCTTGGCATAAGTTAAAAGTATTCTTGCAAGGAGAATGATTAGTGCAATCAAGTATCCAAAGTTTCCTTTCTAAAGGATATATTCAAATTAAGATCAAGAAAAGAAACTGTATAAGTATCTCATCATCAAAACTAATCAATTGAGGGTAAATACAAATGAGTATACTATAATGATTTTCTTTAAATAAAGGAGATAATCTTTTAAAATATAAAACACATGTGAATGTGAAGCTCCCCCTTAATAAATGCATGGTCTTTAAAAATTATTATGAGGAATGTAGTTAAAAAACGTTTATGGATTTGATAAACTATTGAAAACTTTGAGTGTGAAAATCAAGTGAGAAATCAAATTTTGAAAATGATGATGCTATTCAGGGATTTTAACAATTATATCCCAATATCACTCGATTATCACTTTAGTGCTTGCTCAAGTGATGCAACTCAGAGGATTTGGATTTAAGAAGGAATACAATACATCACTCAAATAATGTCGTAATTACTTGAGTTATAATCCTCTGTAGTCTATTGACGCACTGTTGATCAATCATCGTTTGGTGACTTGATCAGTATTGAAGGAATCTGAAGGTGTGATCTCTATGGGACACTCAGGATACTAAGATGATCACCAAATAAGGCTTTATGTGTATCCATTAGCTTGGTATGTTCCCCTTGCTTAAGAAACACCATCGGATAATTCTCATTTTGCTTCAAGTTTCAGATATTGTTTTTGATGATTCTGTACATTTTAGGCTCATTGTACTCCTTGAAGCGTCTAGTAGGGGGTTATCCATTTATTGATAATTGAGGTTGAGATTGTAACATTTTAATCTCTACTTCTGCTCACACTGAAATACTGCGAGTCAAGCCTTCTTTATTATCCTTTGATCTTTGTATCCAAAAGTAGAGCATTTTGGTAAACTTCTGCAAAAGTATAAATATATGCTCTTTGGTGCCCAATTTCTCTTGGGTCCACAATGTTAGACATAATAGCTCGTATTATCTTATACAATTAAATCATATGATATTTGAGCAAAGAGTATAATAAACCAACAAAGACCAAATTATAATTTTACCCAATTAAATAAATTCAAGTCATTGAAGGGTAACAAACAAATGATACCAAGAATAATGATTTTCAATTATCAAAAAAATATTTTATATAGAAAATATGCCATTGATAAGATTATGCAAACCCTATAAGTGAGACCAAAAGAGAGTAGAAAATCTTTACATAATGATCCACTTTTATGAAATGATAAATCGTGAATAAAATTAAGTTTTCAAGAATGCAATAACATATGCAATTTGTTTCAAGATCTCAAATGTTCTTTCAAATCATGAGTATGAATTATGACATTAAGATTTTGAATGCATGAAAACTCATTTATGAAATTTGTTAAATATCAATGCTTATGCTAAAAATAGTGGAAGTCAATAGTGTAAGTATATATCAGAAAGCTTCTCAACCAAGACAACATGTTAGACAGTGGGGTTAACATGTTTGAGAAATTTTCCCAAGAGTAAAAGTCATATGGAAAATGAATTAGCCATAAGTGGCTTAACTATATAGACATATATAAGCATAATGACTTTGCTATTAATCAAGTGATAACCTTGCCTTTTAGAATTGTGTCAAGAAATATATGAGCATTCATGGCAAGAATTTGAATACAAGGCTCTAGTTACTCAAAAATAGATGAAAACAAATGTTGATGCATTTGAGTAACAAGATGGGTAAAATGGTGTATAGATGATAAAACACATATTCATTAGTCCAAATGACTAGAGTTCCAAAATATCATCCTAATATGTTATTTCACTATAATGGTTAATGCATTAGCATTCATTCAATGCATTAATGAACATTTATAATGCTTGGAATAACTCAACCAATAAAGATTTATGCATCAAAAAACAATACTTTCACATATTTAATTAATCTCTGGGAAATATACTTGAAACTCATAGATAAAATCTAATTTGTTAGAAAATAAGGATTGAGGAGTTTAAGCTTAAGATAGCACAAAAAAAGCATGATGATGAGAAAGACTCTAGCAGATGGATTTGAAGCATTTCTGACATTCAGTATATAAAAATATTAGCTTCCAATTTTGAAATCGATCTGAATGCAGACAATATATGAGTAATTTTCAAATCATGTGTATGCAGTAGGATAAAATAAGATAAACTAAAACCAAAACACATTTTTGGATTGCATTTCAAAGCACGTAAAGATTATGCACAATTTCATTTTCGGTCTATTTAGCAATCTAGAAATAATTTGATGATCAAACAAGATTGATTGCTAAAGGAATGCAATAATAGAAAAATATTCATTACCCAAAATAAATAATTCATATAAGCACAGTATAGGGTAATGATTAGATATCACTATAATTAATTTTATCCTTGTGACGACTTGCTTGGCTTTGGTGGAATATTATTGATTTTCCTCCTTTGCATACTCAGTACCAAAATTCAACCTCCAAAATTCAGCATCATCAAGATATGAATTTGTTTCCGTGTAGCTATAGACTTGAAAGCTTTTACTATCCTACAGAACTGTATAAATTTTCTTCATGGTATCCAACTTCACTTGGATCCATTCAAAGTTAGCATGTAGGAAACATAATTCACATGTGCTAACGATATGTCAATTTGAAGAAGTTGAGCACAATGAATTAAACCTAACTTTATGCAATAAAGTAGAGATATTTTCTTTTGAAACAAGCATGTATGCATAAAGAACTAAACTATTGAATATTGCAATCCCTTTGCAAATAGGTTTACAAAATGAATTTTTCAAAGGATTTGAAAACATATTTCTAAGATAGTTTGCAATGCTCATTCCTAAGGTAACATGTATAAACCTCAATAGATATTAAAGATAACAATGTAGGAGGTTTTACCATTTTGCACGTTTACCTTAAGTGCTTGGAGGATTTGCTTTGCTTATCCACTGCATCTTGCTACTGTGTTTTGTTTTTGCATCTTTAATCTTAGGGTTATGCGAAGTTCTCTCATATAATGAAGATTCTAAGAGAATTTCCCTTTGTGTACGAGAGATCTTCATTTTCTCGTTCTCCTCAATGTAATTGCATGGTACTCTATAGTAGCTCTTTGTTGAGGAGGAACATACTGCTTTTATCCATTGCCCCTTTATGTGGTTATGCTTTATAGCTCCAGCAGTGAATGCTTCAAGAGTTCTCGATCATACCAACCTCTTTATTGGTGCATGAAAGCTTCTTGGCTTCTTCTTCATCTTCTTTATACTCTTATGTTCATTTCTTTTTGGATCATCCTCCATACATAAAGTACTAGATAGACTTTTTTGGTACCCATATATACTTGGGTCCTTGATTGTTAGCATTAGATTTTTCATGTCCTTTCAAAACCCAAACATATTTATTTCTCTCATTAGGATTTCTTCTAACATAGCATGTGTGATAACTATGTCCAGATTTACCACAATAATTGCAGATAACATGATGATATACATTGTGAGGTTCTGTGCAAGTATTGTGTTGATTGAGAGATGATAATCTCAAATATTTAGTTTGCCTAAGATCTTTCTTCACATATAAATTTCCAGCATGTTTGAAAACATTTTTGTTTTTCTTAACAGAATCCATAACTGGTTGGAAAACAATTTTATGCAAACTTTGAAAATCAGTTTTACAAGAATTGTCAGAAGAGTTGGAACTTTTTACCTTGAGTTCATCTTGAGCTTCAGAGAGTGATTTATCGCATTTATCCATGATGAACTCTTCTTGAGAATCATCTTCCTCTTTTTCTTTTGTGTTCACTGACTCAAGGAAGTGTTCTGTGACTTCTTTAATCTCAACCTCCAATTGTTCATGAACCGTAGATGCACATATTATGGTTTCACATGAACTGTCAACACTTTCAACTTCAACACACTTGTTAGAAATATATATAGAATCAAGGGTATCCTAGATAGCTTTAGTAGATGAACAAAATCAAATTTTCTCAAAATCATTTTGAGTTAAAGCACTATACATAATTTTCATAGCTTTAATATTCAACGAAAATATTTTCTTTTCTCTGTCAGACCAATTCTCTTTCAGTTTATAATCAAAAGTATTTGTAACAACATTCAACATATCAAAATCACATACTTTTATAAAACTAGTCATTCTAGCTTTCTAAAAAAATCAATATCTTTCAAAAGAGGTGGGATGGTATAATCAAAACCTTCTGAAAGTGAGCAATACCCAAAATCAGCCATTGATAACTCTTGAGACGGTTAAGTCCTTTAAATAAGAGTCCAGCTCTGATACCAAATGTTAGAACTGGTTGACACCCAAGAGGGGGGTAAATTGGGTGTATAAAAGGAAAGTTTGATCTTTAAAATCTTTTCATAGATTGTTCACTTAGTATATATGGAAGTAGCAATTATGTAAATCATATATGCTGGAAATATAAAAGTTTAGGAAGAAAAGATGCAAACTGTATTTTATCTTGGTTCGGTCCAATCCCTGATGACCTACGTCCAGTCCCCAGGCTCCTCCTGAAGACTATAGTGGTCAGAGGCTGAAGACTTAGGATATCAGCATGTTCATGTTCTCATCGCATTATCAGTAGTTCTGTGTTTGAATCCTCTCTTATGTATAGCTGAGTTGTGGAAGATGACCGTTGTAAACATCTGATGCTCAGACAGATACTACTTCATTTTTGGTTGGAATCCCATTGCTTTATATGGTCGTTGAGTGTATTTAAATATTTTCCCGTTGATAGTGCTCTGACATATGCTTTAGCGTTAGGCAGTTTGTTGATTATTCGTTGAATATTGCTAGTGCCCATGATTAGTTGTCGCTGAATATTGATCAGTGTATGCCATGTGATCGGTAGTGCATAACACCTGTAAAAACACTCAAAGAAATAGCCATTAGAAAACATCACTCGGGTGATTACATACTTCACTGGTAGTGCATAACACCAGTTAAAGCACTCAGTGAATTTTTCTTGCAGTGATTTGGCTTGCACTGGAAGTAATTCTGAAAAATCTCATATCATTTGAGTGATTTTGGTATCACTGGAAGTAAAATTGCAAACAGTGAATTTTTCTTGTAGTGATTTGGCTTGCACTAGAAGTGATTTACAAAATCAACAGAATCACTCGAATGATTTCGATATCACTCGAGTGATTTCGATATCACTGGGAGTGATTTCGAGAACAGTGAAAAATTCTTCCGGTGATTTCTGTACCACTTGAGTGATCTGCCATCTGACACATTTCACTCGGGTGATTATTAATGATCACTTGAGTGATCTTCCTGATCACTCGAGTGATTATAAAAATCACACGGGTGCTCTCTGTTAAGATCACTTGAACCCGTAGCTCCACTTCCAATTCGACAGCAAACAGGGGTCAACTTCCAGATGATATAACTCTTCGAATATAACTCCAAAATTGCAATATTTTATATCCATGGAAATCTATTTATGTCTAGTTTCATATGGCACCAATTTCAGCTCAATTGGATCTGTGGTTTGAGAGTTATGTCCAAAATACCAAACCTGTTCTGGAAGATGACGCTAATTTGAGTTTCAACTTGCAACATTTATATCTCCTTCATCTGAGCTCCTTTGATGTTGCTTCTGGTGTCAAAATGATGCATTTGGAGTCTATTTTCATATGCAACTAGTTTTGTCTCAATTGGAGTTGTAGTTTGATAGATATGATCAAATAACTAGACCTCACTCAACTGGACGGAAAACAGAGCATAAAAATTCAAAGATCACTCGAGTGAATAGTGACTCACTCCAAGAAATTTTCCATTTCCAGAATCACTCGAGTGATTCTGGAAATCACTCGAGTGATGTTCAAAATCACTCGGTTGCTACAATGCTATAGTATGCTACAGTGCCAAATATGCTACAGTAACCGTATGCTACAGTATCACTGCTACAGTACCCCCAAAGAACTTGAATCTTCATATATATTCTTCATTAATTCTTACAAGTTCTTCATTTCTCAATCTCTTTCTTTCATTGCTTGACTAATCTACAAGATATGCAACATTAAATATAGTAGTTAGTCAATGTAAGAGATAAGTATATTATGCAAACTTCTTGCTCTTAATATTTGACATCTACATTTGTCATCATCAAAACTAATCATATCTAACAGGGTTGACCTTAGGGTGACTTCGATCTGACTCATTGACCATTGACCTAGTACCTCATCCAGTTCAGTGGCCGGTAAGAGTTTAATAACTTTGGAAATAAGTTAGATTGTTCTTAACTCATGAATAGTATAATGGATTAAGGTGCAAATTTAACAACCAAGTTTTTTCTAAGAGACGTCTGTCACAAATAAGTTTTGAAAGGGCCAAAAATAATAATGAACAATTAAAAATAGTACAAATTTAACAAAACCGTTAAATTTGACCTAACGACGTTAAATTATAAGAGAAAAAAACCTCTAATGATATTAGGTCAAATTTAACGGTTTTGTAAAATTTACACCATTTTTAATTGTTCATTATTATTTTTTACCCATTCTAAAACTTATTAGTGCTAGATGTCCCTTGGGAAAAACTTGATTGTTAAAATTGCATCTTAACCCTATATTATACTATCTTCCATAATTGCCTTTTTGCTCCAAATTAATCTGTTTGACTTATAAATTGATAATATAATCTAATGATGTATAACATATGTCATCATCAAGTAACTTATTTAGCTTTCCTAATCTCTCTAAAAAAGAAAATCAACTAGGTCTTATATTAAGGATATGAGAGAATAATAATTTATAATTTTAATATACATTTTCATTCCTCATTTTCTTATTAGATATAATAGATGGAGGCCTAATTTTTTTGTGTTATACTCTCACCAGTTCACAATATAATTCACTTCAACTAATTTATCAGAATTATAAAATGACAGTTAACTCATTAAATTTGTCTTAAATTAAAAATATTTTTCAACTTTACCTACATGAAATGAGGTCTCGAAGGTGAGATAAAAATACAAGGGATATATACAATGAGTTTTACTTTAATATTAATTATATAAACAAAGTTGACAAATAAATATTAATTACTAACCAAGTAATTCATATTGTAAATCAAAAAATTCTTCTAAAAGTGATCTATAACGTGGGTTAGAGGAGGATAATTATAATTTATGATCACATTTTTACATGGGAAAAAGATAAATAAATACTGTTTGAACTAGTAAAACCCCAAAATATCCATTAAATTAACAAAATGACAAATAAGTACTCTGATAGGAATATGTGATATCAAAGTTTGACGGAAAAGACTTAAATGTCCTCATCTCTATTTCTCACATTTTATTCTCTCTCCTCTTTCTCTCTATATCCTCCCTATCGACGCCCACCTCCGTCACCCACTTCCATTGATAATTGCCTCCCCCTCCGGCTTTCGACAACTGAATTGATGAGCCCAAAGAAGGAGCTTTTCGCCTTTTGATGGTGATTAAAGGACCAATGGAGATGGTGATTGTGGTGAAAATGTGGACTTAAGAAAAAGAAGATAGAGATGGTGATGGTGGAGAGAGAAACCGATGGCGGCGGTGGTGAAGTCAAAGACCGTCTCCCTCTCCAATTTCCTTCTTTTCCTTCTCCATTCAAAATTCATAACCTCCATTCCAACCCTGATTTCTATCGATGATGATGAGAATGGAATGGACGATGGTGGTGTTGGTGATGAACGGACAATGGCGATGGTGAGATGAAGGGTGGTGGCGATGAGGACGGGAGAACAACCAATGCCTTTCAATGGTGGTGTTGTTTGACCTCTGGCGGTGGTCATAGCGGAACCTGATGGTGAATGTGAGATTTTTAGCCTCGGCGATGACAAACTAGTCTCTTCTCTCTCTCTCCATTCTCAACGTCTTTCCTTTCTCTTATTCCCTTTTTGTCTTTCTCTGCCACCATGCTTAAGCTGCATTCAGTTGCAAAAGAAAAAGGTTCCAAAGAGAGTAAAAGGTCAACAGTTAATTTTTTTGTGTTTTGTTTTCTTGTTGAAAGGTGAGGAAATGAGTGAGAAAATGGAAAAATATTAGCTCAGATCCCTTATCACATCCATAGTGATGGAACTGAATAGGATTGTGATTTTTTCCACTTGGGTGAGTTGTTTGATAATTGAACTATGTGCTTTACAGTTTGTTTCAGGGATCTCTTCGGTTTGATTTTCTCTTGGTTTTGGGAATCTGGCTTGATTTGGTTTTCTCCGGCGGCCGACCTAGGGCGTTTTTTTACATTTTTTTAAATTAAAATATTAAAAACATTATTGTAAAATGATCAATATTTAAAAAACTCGTATCCCTCCCCAATCATCTCTCAATCATTTTCATTCTTAGTTGTTTAAAACAAAAAAAATGATAATGTGAGCGAGAAGAAACGGTTTGTGGGAGTAGCATATGTAATGATTAGATTGTAACGTATGGCTTGGAAGGGGGCAGTGGACTTGCTACGGGCAGGAGAGAGAGAAGGGCTGATCGCAGCCGACGGGCAGATAGAGAAAGACGCTTGAATAGTAGCGCCAGCGAGGCCATGCATCAGGTGGGTCCCATATCACACCTACCTGATGCTATTTGTCGTTTTCTCCTTCGCATGTGGGCCCCAAGCTTAGTCAGCTCCGACTTAGCTCTTGCGGCCTTCTCATTCGCTGGGGGCCACGCTGGTCGTCGTCGTTTTCTTCTTGTTTTTTTTTTAACCAAAACTTGTCTTCTTCTTTTATTCCGTTCTTTTTCCCACTTCTTTATATAAAATATTTAATTCTTCGTGTTAATATTATATTCATTTTGTGATGTGACCTGAGTTCGCCTTAACTTTCATTCTTTACTTAATTAATAATCTTGTTATTTTAAATAAGGAATGATCTGCCATTAGTTAAGGATAAAAAAAATTATGTTTATTATAAATTTAATAACTTAAATTAATTTTAACTAATTTTATTAACATGTGTGCAGGAGAATATTAGTGCTGATATTGACAGTAGAAATTTCTAATAAGGTGATTATATCAAAGGGATAGTTTCTAATATAAATGACTAGACAAGGCGTAGTAAAAGCATATCTTTTATAAATCATTAATTTAGTTTATTTTTTTAATATTTAAAAATTAGTTATCTAACTCTTATAATTAAAATTGATGGAATATTTTTTTTCTATGGCTATCTGCCTTAGTTGAAGTTAAGCTTATCCGGCCACTTAGTAGTTATCACAAATATATTTTTTTAATTAATGAAAATATTCTTAAAAAAATATTTTTATCTCAAATATATTTTCTGCATTCAGATAAACTTAAACTTAAGAGTTGATATTGAAAGAGCCAAAATCGCTTTTACTATATCATACCCTATTGAACTAATACTGAGATAAAAAAAAATTAAATACCAAAAGACACATTAGTGGTTTAAGAAATAAAAAGACACCAAAAAAAAAGGAAAAAAGTATTAGGTTGAAAATTTTATTAATAAGAAAGATCTAATAAATTTTTAAATATAGAAAGTACGGCTACTCCATTAATAATTTTTAAATTTTATACAATCAGATTATTTTCATCAATAAAATTATTAATGAAAGGCTTTTATCCAAATTTCCCAAGGGACACAGTGCATCAAACCTTTTCTTTTAAATCATATTTTTGGGTGAAACATTGACATCAAAAATTAAGAAAGGGAAGAGATGAGTAAAAGTGATGAGTTGGAGAAAGTGCAAAAAGAGAAACTCTCTTGGAATTCATTTCTGATGCGATGTCTGTCAAAGTGTTCCTTTCCTTGTCCCCTCCGTTAAACCTCCTTCTTACTCTCACCTGACGTGTCCTTGGCCTTTTCCCAGATTCTCTGTTCTTTCTTTTCCCGCCAAGTCCCCATACTTTATCTTAATTCACTTCTTGCCCATTTATTTGATCTTCTTTCACAATAGCCCTCATCCCCTATAAAGATAGTTTATGATGCAATGAAATAAAACCCAGCATACCCCCCCCCCACCCCGCAAAGAGATTTTTTTTCCCATTAGAATAGGTTTTATATTAAGAATCAGATCGAGTATTTATAATATAAGGTTAAGGGGTAAATTTATCCTGAAAATATAAAAAAAATAGGAGTAATTTTATCCTGACTGTTATCTCAGTTAATCTTAACTGTTAGTTGACAAAAAATGATGAACTGAAAGTCTACATGTCATTTGTATCATTTTTGTTAATTTATAAATTTACACCGGAAGTCCTTATATCATCTACTTCATCTTTTTTAAAATTAGATTTGAAACTGGATTAAGGGTCAATTTTGTCCCTAAAATTTTTCAGAGACAATTTTATCTTGAAAGTTTCAAAACGGAAATAATTTTACCCTAGTCGTTATCTTAGTTAATTTTAACCGTTAGTTGACTAAATATGTTAAGCTGATAGTTTATATGTTAATCATGTTATTTTTGTTAAGTTACAAATTTACCCCGGAAGTTTTAAACCTAATATTGAAAAAAAAATGAAGTAGATGATGGCACATGGGCTTCTGGGGTAAATTTAAATCTTAACAAAAATGACTTGGATAACATGTGGATTGCTAACTCAGCATGTTTGGTCAACTAACAGTCAAAATTAACTAAAATAATGGTCAGGGAAAAATTGATCCTATTTTAAAACTTTCAGGATAAAATTGGCCATTGGTGAAAACTTTGTAGGAAAAATTGTCCCTTTAACCCTTTAAAATTTATGGGGCAAATTTGCACTTTAATAAAAATGATGTGGATGATATGTGAACTGTTATCTCAGCATATTTGGTTAACTGATGGTCAAGATTAAATGTGATAACGGCCATAACAAAATTGGTCCATTTTTTATACTTCTGGGATAAAATTGTCCCTAAAAAAACTTTCAGGACAAAATTGCCTCTAGGTGAAAAACTCTAAGACAAAAATACCCCTTAACCTAATAATATAATTATCATAAATGAAGTAGAATATAATCAAGCGTTGTATTGTTTCACCGTTCTATAAGAGAAAAGAATGTAGAACCATCACAAAGTTGGTGTTGTGGTGTAAAATTCTTTCAGTTTTTTTTGGCCTTAAGTTTGTGTCTCAGAAAAGGTATTTGTACTAGAAGAGGCAGTTACAAATCACAAACTAATAGGTTAGTTGTTTAAATAATTGATAATAGGATAAAAAAACATGTCGAATACCAATACCAGATAATAGGATAAAAAGGAGAGAAGAATATAGTTATACAATGAAAATGAAAAAGATGATGCATTACTCATGTTTTTAGAGTTATTGCGGGAGTAATGATCATGGGCTTAAAGGATAGTTTTATCCATAAACTATTTTGGCAAGATAATTGAGTATCTTAAACTATTCATTGGAGATATGTTGTCCCTAAAATATTAAAATCGTTCGCAATATTACCCCTTGATTATCGGACATTGACATTCATCATAACGAATTTATGATAATGTGAAGAATAATAGTAAGCTCCATTAAATCTATATTCTAATGAATTATGAGAAAACATGCCCTCACCATCGGCATAAACATATTTACGATCGATGATATATATATATCCAGTTAAGTGAAGGAAAATTATTTTTATTATTTAATTTGAAATGTGCAAAAGCATAAATTATTGTAAACAAGACTAAGAATCTAGTATTCAAAATAAAGAAGCAATGTATGAATATGATAGCTAAAATATAGGCCTCATCACATGGAAGCTAGCTAGCGACGTGTCCTGAGAAAAAGATAGCAAGCAAAAGAAAAGATTCTTATGTAAATGATTATTATTATGAAGTTTAAGGCACGTTGTCCCAAACAAAGACAACAAACCTTAACATCTATCATTCTCTCTTGGCCCTTTAATATATATTAACAACTAAAAATTCAATCATTTCATCATTTTCTTACTTTCGTATTGTAAGCTTGTAACTTATAATTAATGCTACTAAGAACATGAGGCACCTAAAATGTACAATTAATTAATCAAGCCTAAAAATTTTGACAGCATATATCATTAATATTAAGATAAAGAATAAAGTGATGTTTTCTGCAGACTCTCCAAGTCAAGCTTACCAAAATCCATCTTGATTTTTATTTTCATTATAGTAAAATATTATGAGATGCCGAAAGTATATGTTTAGTCTTATAAAGTTACATCAAGATGTTTAGTTTAGTCTTTTAATTTTATAAAGTGTATTCCAGGCTCTTAATGTTAATACAATTAGTTTTTTTTTAACAGAAAATGCTAATTCAAATTTAAATATACTCTACATTTAAATGCTATCATATTAATATTTAATTTAATTTAAAATTTGTAAATTGAAAATTATTTTAAATAAAAGATTCTGTCTGATATAAAGTTTCAATATCAACAACTCATCTTTATAAATATAAAAATATTATATTAAATGATTAAATTTAAGTATGCTTTGTTAGTCTTTAAATTGCAGAGTTACTGTTTAAATTTGTTGAGTCGTTATTTTCTGTTAATGAGACTAAAAACGCTAACATTTAAAAATTAAAAACTTCATAAACTTAAAGGCTAAACTAAAGTTTAATATAAACATAAAGGATGAAACTTATATTTTACCTTTTCTTTTTCATATATCTAATTAAGGAGACTATAAATTTTTATTCAAATTATTTTTTTTGCCAGATTTATTCAAATTATGAGGAAGGTGTTTAAATACTATACGTTTTGATCTATTATCTGTCGCCATGTTATGTCTTCCGTTGCAGTGAATGCAATATTGACATTATATATGAAGCATATGGAATGGATATACATAATGTGATGTAACATAGGGTGGACCAAAATGTGAAAACAGCAATATAAATTGTTCTTGACATGATTAGATTGAAAACTATATATTGGATAAGAGGCCCATTATTATTATTATTATTATTATATAAACTGGCATCCAATGTCTTTTCTAAATCTTATTATTAGGTATATATCTAAGTAATCTACTACTTCAGCTTCAGTGTTTGTGATTGTCATTCCCACTAGCACATGTATCTCATATGAGACTCAAATTTGAGATCTTAAAGGATCTAGTAGCAGTACTTTACACTACTAGATCAACTATGTATTATTATTATTATTATTATTATTATTATTATTATTGCATTTAGTGAAGCAAACGATGTGCTACAACGACAAGTACTGAATCAAATAAGTATAAGCTTGATATGATTGTATTGGAAACCCTAGAACTTCCTACAATTCTTATTATGATGATTAAATGGAAAACCCATTATGAACTCCACCTTTCATGTTATGATTGGATGAAAAACCCATGAATTGTGATTGTCAAAGTTCAAATGAAAATTGCAATTCCGGTGGGAATCCTCTGTTATAAATAAAATGTCCACGATTTTGATGATAACACAAATTAACTTGAAGATGAAATGAAAAAAAAAAACAAATTAACTTTTGAAGTTTATGATTTAAAAGGTAATTATCATTTAAGGATTTCTGTACAAGTGAAGACTAAATTTAATAGTTTTATCTTTAGGTTTTTACTTGTAATGACAGTTTTGAGAAGTATCTAAATTTTTTCTTAAGAAGAAAAAGTTTTTGAAAAAGTTTTAGAAGTTAAGTTTTTCAAAACTCTACACGAGCTGAGTAAGCAACAAGTTGATTTAGATAAAAGTATATCTTTCAAGGATGACACAATGAATTTATGAACATTAAGTCCTTAAATTCTACATTTCTTTATCTTACTCTATTAAATTTTATATAATTAAAGTATACTTTTAGTCATTTGAATTTATATGAGGTATATTTTTAGTCTTTTAACTTTATAAAACATACTTTTAATCTTTTAATTCTAACACCATTAATGTTGCTAACAGAAAAATTAATACAACAAATTCAAGTGATAACTGTGTGAACTTAAGTGTTAATTTTTGAACTAATATTTTATATAGTCACTTATTGTCATGTAACTTGTCTTATGTTTACTCTAAACTTATTATTGGTTGCTCTAAACTTATTATTAGATATTATAAACTTGTCATTATGGTAAAATTGTACTTTCATGTTTAAAATTAATAACACCAAAGTCTCTTGAGAAACTTCACTAAAATTTGATATTTTAAGGGACCTAATTGTAATGAATTCTATTAATTATGATTTGATTGTAATTTTCCCAAATTTTTATGGGCAAAATTTCTTCTAAAAAAAATTAATATTTTAAGTGCAAAATTATGTCACAAAATATTTTATACAAGGTGTGGGACCTTCTTAAAAAAATATTTCAAGATTCTAGATAAACCAGAAAATATTTTTAGGATATTAAAGCATATGTGAAAATACTTTAAAGTGTTGTTCGCATCTTAATCCTAAAGTTTTTAATTAATTTTTTATACTTTTTTATCTTAAATTTTCTCTTCTTTAACATTTTGTAATCCTACTTACCCATTTCTTTTAAATAGAACCCTCCTCTTCATTTTCCTTGTGCCACACAAGCCCCAACTCTCAACTTTTTCAATATTCAGCCTCTACACATTTTATTTCTCTGTTTTCATTGTTTCCACTGTCGTAGTATTCTCTTCTTTTTGCAGAAAATTTTAACTACTCAAGTCTTGCATTTTTTCCAACTCTATATAAGAAGATTCCTTACACCCTTCAATAAGTCATCGAGTAAGACTTGCTTAGTTGAGTAGATTAAGGAAATTATTCAGTTAGTTAATATATCATTTTTTAAAAATATTCTAATTATATTCCTCAATTTTTTCCAATCATTTTTTACTTGATTATTATTACGGGTAAATTAAAAAATAATTGATAAATATAAAAAATAAATATTACATTAATGACTAAAATCAACCTCCAATTAAATTCTATATTAAGAACAGGAACGAGTAGCATATAACAATATGATCACACTTTCTAGACAAACCGATGTAAAAATGCTGTGTGTTTTTCCCCCGTCATTATTAATACTGATACTAGCATGCATGTGCTTCGCGGGATGGATTCTTGGTCTCTAGCAATTGAGCCTACTAATGGTTTGGAAGTGTCATATCCCTAGTTGCCTTTCCCGGCCACACAAGAAAACCATCTTGAAAAGTTTCACACCTAAAATCCTACGACTTTACTTGAAAATTAGATATATTTTGTCATATAATATTTTTATTCGTTGTTAATATAAGATTTAGTTAATTTTTTTAGAGGTTAAAGAAACTAATAAATTATTTTAAAATATTATATTTATTATTCTTCTTCAAACTAATTTATTTAATTTATAAAATAACATATAATATATATTATAATTAAATAATTTATTTTTCAAAATCAATTTCTTTTTATATTACGGCCGATAGCTTGTGAAAAGTTATACTTTAAAATATTTAATATTTGATATTAATTATTAGTTGATGCTTTGCTTGCATTGGAAGGCCATGTGGTGCTCATTTTCAAGAATCGATCGATCTTGTGACATTACACGTGTCCTACAACTATATAGGGGGTGTTACGTTGAATGATTAATAAAACAGAGACATGATTTTTTTTTATAAAAAAGTAAAGAAAGCCGAAGATTGGGGGGCAGAGTAGAAATATTAAAATGAGGAAGGGCCAGATGTCAAAAAGAGAATCACCAAAAAAAAAAAAAGGTCGTAAGGACTTTTTGGTAAAATAAAAGGTAAAATGCAATGAACTGAAAGTTTGCCACGAACTATGTGTAACATTCGAGAGTACCCGCTTTAGTTGTTTTTTTAATGAGCCCACATCATTTGCACGGCAATTATCACCTGCACCACCAACCACTCGTGCTTTCAATGCTCCCAACCAATCTCCTCCATATATCATAATACATTTTTGAAAGAAAACTAATTGTCTCATATATTTATAGATTTAGTATATAAATAAATTCAATATATATATATATATATATATATATATATATATATATATATAACAATTTATAGAGAACAAACATATTACCCATAAATCATTTCAAAAATTATCCAAAACATGAGACCAACAATCATTTTAAAAAGTACGATCTAAAACTTATGAATTATGAATAATCTAATTTATATTATATTATATTACACACACACATATTTTGTAATAATGAATCGGTTTAATTTTCATTATAAATTTTGATGTAGTGATATATTTCTTTTTTTTCCCTTGTAGAAGTGTAGTTATGATAATTTAATTTTGCACAATGTTTCATTTATGTCTTTTAAATTTGATAAAGTGCCATCTTCTTCGTTCTCTAGCTCTAACATCATTAATTTCATTAGTGAAAATATTAAATGTTAACAAAAAAATTCTTAAATGCTAACATGTTAAATTTATTTTTTAAATAATAATGATAGACATAAAAAATTATCATTATTTAAATTGATATTATTACGATTAGAGCACTAAAAATGCTTTTCAAAATTAAGAAATTAAACTGAACAGCAAGAACCTATATAAAATTATAAGATGAAATACTATCCTTTAATATAAGTCTCAAATAAAAAATTTTTGTAAGTTAAAAGTAGTTAAATTTAGCTAAAAATAATAAATATGTATTTTTTTTAACTATAATCTTATTTGTAAAGAGGATAATAGAAATAAAAAAAATAAAATTAAGAGATAAAATTGAAAAAGGATAATAAATACTCGGACAATAAAATTTATAATTTGGAATACAATCTCACACTTATCCACTAATTTGAAGTTTATAATTAGAGTTGGGAATCAGGGTTGGTCCGGTCTTATAGGACCGGCCTTACATGGCTCGAGGTATGAAAAATTACTCTTTTTCAAAGTCCGACTCGAGAGCATGAGGGCCAGGGCCGGAAGCTATTTTCGCAAGATTTAACTACACATCTACATGTCTCATGCAATAAAATAAATACAGTTACTAATTCATAATCAAAGGTAAAAAATAATGTCCACAAATAACTCAGTCTTGTACAAAGTATAAGATGACAAGAAGCTAAACACTCTAAGCAATATGAGTATGATGACTATCATTTTCATCTTCTTTGTCACTATCATAAATTTCAAGGAAATTCAATTGTGCTTCAATTTGAATAGTATGATCTGCTTGAGGGGTAAAAATATCAAGAATTTCTTCTCCCACATTATGAATACATCCATAATCTTTATCTATAACAAATAATAAACCAAAATGATAAATAACTCTATAACAAATATAAAATACAAATAAATTAGTAAATTACCATCATATGTGAAACTTTGGAGTAAATAAGAAATATCTAATGTATTTTTCCAATAAAATAAGAAATATCTTTTATAAATTTTTTATTTTTAGGATTCTTAATACAAGATATTCTTATGAAATTTAATCCTAAAAAAGATAATAATAACTAAATATTTGCAACATCATCAACAAAACATAAAAAATCAATAATATTATTATCATATAAATAATTTTAAAAAAAAATATAAGAGCATAAAGGGCTGGCCCGTGGTCCTACAGGGCCGACCCTTGGCCCTATAGGGCTGGCCTTTTTAGACCCACTTTTAATTTTAAGACTAAAATCTTAAACTCGACCCTTATAAATTCAGGACCTAAAAAAACTAAGCCGACTGGCTCACTCCAATGGTGTGATTGTAGGGTCGCAAGTATACGTGGCAGTGCATGCGGTATATGATAATTTCTCAATTCCAATGGTGCGGCCTTTAAATAACTGCCAGCTGCCTCTCTTCTTCCTCCCCTCACTTTCTTCTTCTTCTGTTATTCTCTCTCTCTCTAGCGCTCCAATGGCTTCCTCTCCCTCATCTTCATCATCACCTTCCTCCTCAAGATCCACCATGTTCTACTATGGCGCCTTCCAAGATGACTTCGACCAGCCTCACTTCCTCGAAGCTTGTTTCCTCTGCCGAAAACCCCTCGGTTTTAACACTGACATCTTCATGTACAGGTTCGTTTCTCTCTCTTCTCTCTCTCTCTACTTTCAGAGATCTCTGCCATGCGCAGATCCAGATTTCTCCTTGTTTGATGTAACTGATTTGATTAATTGTGTAGATTTTGCATGAAACGTGGAATTTTCAGAAATTAATAGTTCACTGTGTTTTGGAATTTTTTTTCACTCGATTTGGATGTGTTGAGGGTTAAATCTGATGAATATTTTCTGTGATTTTTTTTAACAGAGGGAACACACCGTTCTGTAGCAAAGAGTGTAGACAAGAACAGATAGAATTCGATGAGGCGAAGGAGAAAAGCTGGAAGGTTTCGTCGAAAAGAGGTGTGAGACAATCTGAATCGAATCAGAACTCTTCGCCCGATAAGACTGTTAGAACAGGAACTGTTGCTGTGGCCTGATGATTAATTTTTCAAGGGAGGAAAAATAATAATCCAATTTTGAGGACCAAACCGTGAAAGAGATTTGGAATCTCATGGAGGAGGAGGAAGAAGAGTAATAATATATATCACTGTAGATTCTGAGGAATTGGGCGAATCTTTATTATTTGTCTGATTCCTTCTTTTTCTTCTCAAGGTGGGGATTCTGAGAGAGAAATGATGATCCCAACCAAAGAATTTTGCCTCTTTTTTTTTTTTTGTGTGTTTTTGAATTTTCTGCTTTTGGTTTCACAGTTTGAAGAAGAAAAGGCTGATGATGAAGATGATGATTGTGTAATTCCTGTGTAAGGCCTTTTAAGATGTTCTGTGAAAAACTCATGTGAATGCAATGGAAGAAGTATCAAAGATACTACTACTGTATTTGCATCTTCAAAAGCCAAAGATCTACTTATTTATTTATAATTTAGTTTTTTTTGTTTACAAGTAGTAGTTTATGTTCAAGATTTGATGCGAGAAACCAAATTCAATCCAGTAAAGTCAAACAAGTGGTTGTATAGAAATCTTAAGGTTGGGTTTTATAATTTAATGGGAAGAAAATATCAACGTTGTTTAACACGACTGTTGTTTGGATCAGTTTGAAATTAAATTAAATTAAATATTTTATATTTATTAATATAAAATTTTAAAAAAAATAATCTTTTTTTTAATATCAAACCGGACCCGTTTGATTTACCGGTTAGTTTCTATGGTGGACCGAACGGGTCCTGTTTGGTTTCAGAACCTGGGAAAATATAGAGGGGAATAGATGGAAAAGCCGAATTGAAGTTGAAGCGCTTTGGTTTTCAGGGGAGACTTCACTGACTAGTTGAATTGGTTGATGAGAAAGACTGAATTAATGAGTCAATTATTAAGTTCTCAAAGAGTAAAAGGTAAAAATCTGTTTGATCTACTTATTTCAATAATATGATAATTGTTACTCCTCCAAATATATTATTTGAATTTTTTAATTAATTCACTAAAAAAAAATTAGTTAAACTGCTGTGTTTTTTTTTTTCACGATTATTCTTAACTTTTAATGGGATATTTTAGCAAATAATGACCTTTTTTTAGAATAAAATGAGCATGAAATGAGGATATTTTTGGTAAAAGAAACATTTAATATAAGAGTACAAGATCAAAGCAAAGTATACTCAAAAGGGTTCTACGTTTAGAACTCAACAGAAGGGAGTAATTTTCTTTCTTTTGGTAGGTTTAGTTGTTAGTACTTCCCGTCCCATTTATAAATATATATTTTTTCAACCTTATATAAGTCACTTTTAAATAAGTTTCCCATTTTTCCCATGTACCCTTTAAAAATTTTATTACCTTTAATATCAACATTAAAAAAGGAAAAATTGTAATAAATAATCAATATTCTTTTATAAAATAATCACAAAATCTCTCCACCAAAGTACCTTATAAATATGACAGGAGGGAGTAACTCTTGTAAGTACAAATTTTCAACTTTGTTCTTTTATGGTTGAGTGAAACTAAATTGGCATTGATTAATACATGGATTGACATTTACTTTGAAAAGATTTGTACATATTGTGAAAAATACAGATAATAATTATAAGAAGTTCAAGAACAAGTTCTTTTTTTTTTTTAAAAAAAGGAAAAGGTAATTTACCTCACATACATATCTTAGATGAACTTGTTCAAATAAACTCTTGATATTCAATAATATTGAAAAATTATTTAAATAAATAATTTATATAATTAAAAAAAAGATAAATTATTTATTGATTAAAAATGTGTGTTAATTTTTTTAAGAAACCCATTTAATTATTTATATTATAAATTACCATATTGATAATTTTTTTAATATGGGTATTTAATATAGAGTTTTAAAAAAATTATAAATTTAAACGAGCGCGAATATTATTTTTTTATATGATTTTTTGATCAACCTAAGAAGGGCATTGTCCAGGGTCTTTGACCTAAACTATTAATTGAAAGATGTGCTAATATTTAGTATCCAAAAGTACTTTAAACATGATTACTTTCAATAAGAGTATATTTATATTAAGAAAAAAAAAAGTTTAATATGATGAGTTATGGACGAGGGCTTGGGCCAGTTGAGTATCTTTTAATAATAGCGAGCCTATTCAGAATGTGAAGGCTAACCCAGTACCAAAAGCTCCATGTGGTTTTTTTATTTCAGCTTTTAAGAAACTTTAGGATGTTTTTGTAATTGTCTAAAAATCGTATAAAAAAAATAGATCTTTTACTTCTCTGGTCTTTAATATAAGATATATTTAAGAAGTTCATCTTAATTATAAATATAAGACATTATTTTCATATTTATCAATATTTTTCCAATATACCTCTATTGATATTCTTTCGACAATAATTAAAGAGAACAAATGAGGGAATTAAAGAAGATGGGGATGATGCTTTAGAAAATAAATATCATATTAACTAGTTTCCTTAATCTAGTCAAATGAGGTAAATAAGTCTTATATTAATGACCAAAATAAGTATTATTTATACAAACTACCTTGAATATATGATTATTTTAATGTGCGCTCCAAATGACCAAATACAAAATAACATCTACTTTTTCTACCATCTCTAAATAAGTAACCATGTCAATGTCGTCACATTCAAGAAAAACTTGCTCAGTGGGCTTCCAGCTAATTCTAGTTTTGGTGGCACGTTGGAAAATGATTTCAACATGTTGCTTAATTATTTTTCTTCTCACTCTCTTTACAAAACTGATTTTTTTGAAAAAAAAAAAATTTTTTTTACACTAAAACAAACAGGTCCTATTTTTTATTTTTTTTTAAAATAAGGATCAAATGAAAACACATAGGTTAAGTAACATGCAAACACACACACAAGGCACAGGTCAAACTTGTGACCCTTCCTTCAAAGGAAGAGCTAGGTGCCGTGTGTGGTAAAAGCTCACAGGTAATGGGTCCTACAATTTTAAAAAGAAAAGAACTTGCAGATTGAAACCTTGTAATGTTAAAAATGAGATATATGAAATAATAGTGTCAGGCAATAAAATTTTATTATGATATGATAAACCAAACACATGATAAGGTTGCTTTGCAAGAGCAAAGCCTTGCTATACACATTTTTAGTACAAACCAAGCTAGAATCAAACATTATCAAGTTTAATTATGAGGAGCTCTCTCAATCTTTCTTTTTTTTAATATCTTTTTCTAAGGCAATTCAACCACCATTACTTATTATACATATTTTTATTTTATTTTTTTTACTTTGAAGCGGCAATGCTCTGAAATCGAGCTTTAGCATAAGCAAGGAGACTATCTCTAGGAGGTAAAGCCAACTTAATTGTTGGGTGATTCACAATTTCATGACCCCATTTCTCAAGCTTTGGAAATTTCTCACCATTGAACCAATAATGAAGCCCTCCAGCTTCTTCAACTATAGGAAGCCAATAAGCCACAAACAAACCAGCAATATCCACAAGCCCCACTGAATCTCCATTGAAGAATCTTCCTTTTAGCTCCTTTTCTAGAATCTTCATAGCATCCAATGATTCTTCTACACCCTTCTCTCTTTCTCTCTCATTAGGGTTCCATGCCGCTTTAAATATTACAGGCATAACCTATACTTACGATAAAATGATTATTCAGTAGTTTACAATTATGTTTTTGTAAACTAAAGTTCGGGTTAAAATCATTTTCGTGTAATGTGATTTATGCTCAAACATATTTTTATACAAAAAATTCATTTTATCATAAACTTGTTATGATGATATATTAAAAAGCCACTTTAAAAGTTGCAAAGTCTAAAGAAAAATCAGAAACCAAAACCTCAAATAATCAACTTTGCTTTAATTTGGCGCGCCAAAAAGTGATATTCAGCCCCTGGGCTCTAATGGGCTTTTTCAGTTTCTAATGTGGCTTTTGATGGCCTAAACATTGTGCCAAACAAGCACCTACAAATTCATATTCACATGGTCATAGTATTACGGGTTATTTGATAGAATTCGAATTAAATGATTACAAGGAGGATTGTATAAGCTATGACACAAAATACTTTGTTTTGTATTTGTGAAGAAATAACTAGAGCATAAAGTTATTTAGTCATAGAATTGTTCTCATATAATAAAGAACTTTAGAATATTTCATTTCTAGATAAATTTTAAAATATGCTTGAAAGATGATGGAAAAGTAATAGGATCAACCTTAGATCTCTATGATTAATAAATGAAAAGAACATAATACCTTGTCATCGATGAACTTAGCCCAGAAACGGGCCATGGCTCTATGATGAGGATCAGAAGGCAAGAAGGGATCACCATGACCTTTATTCCAAGTCTCATCGATGTATTCAACAATCACAAGAGACTCACATACAGATTTCTCATTATGAACAAGCACAGGAACCAACTTGTGAACCGGATTATACTTTATAAGAAGATCACTTTTCTTGTTCACAGATTCATGGATGTATTGGTATTCCACTCCCTTCAGTGTCAGAGCAATCTCCACTCGGCTCACAAACGGGCTTCCTACTATTCCCAAGAGCTTCACCTCTTTCTCTCTGGCCATGTCGGTGCTGATGCTTCTGTCGCCGGAGACTTGAAGATCTGCAGATATGCTTGTGATGTGGGTTTTGGTCTTTGAATTTGTGGTTCATTTTCTTTATATATATATATATACTGTGTGTGTGTGGACGAAGCAAACAAGTTGTGTGTTTTTTAAATATACAAGGATTTTAAAACCATTATCTCTTGATGGGGAAGGATAGATACAAGAGATCATGGCATCACCAAAATGCTAATTAAATGTGTTGGTCAACTCTCCATATGTAGACATTGCAGGGAAGCTGAACTTGTATAATTCTTCCTGCTCTAAATATAATAAGAATTAACTTATCAATTTGTAAAGATTAAAATAATTAGTTTCATGAAAAAAGGAGAAAATTAGTTAAGTCAATTATTTTTAAAAAATGAGTTTGTTTTTTAAACAAATATGTGTTGGTTTTATTGTTTTTAACAAGGAACAAAAAACCAGATCGGACAATGAACCGGTCACAGCACATGTCAAGGGTCAATAGGTCAACCGGGGTCTAACCGGTGGTTGGATCGGTCATATTAAAATATTATAATTTATTTGTGGTAATATATATATATATATATATATATATATATATATATATATATATATATATATATATATATATTTCTATAGATAAAAATGAATAGCTTAAAAAAAACATGCTTAAAATCTATTAGTATTAGCTATGGTGCCAATACTTATACAATTATATCTCCTTTTCTATAATTAATTAATTATTATATCCCTTTAGTTCTTTTTTACCTACTTTTCTCTTCATTTTGGTCTTCAAACTTTCATTTTTCTCTCAAAAATTGTATGAAATAGTAGTTAGAGGAATAAAAAAATGTATTTCATAAAAAAAAGAGGAAAAATTGGACCGGTCGAACCACCGGGTTTTACCATTTTTTACTAGTTCAAACTGGTTCAAACCAGCTCATGGTCAGATACTTGAACCTGACCACCGACCGGTAACTGGTTCAACCGGTTGGACCGGCCCGTCTGGTTCGATTTTTTGTTCCATGGTTTTTAACCATTTGCATTTGAAAACTACTCACTTTATGAAGTTTGCCTTCACATAAGAAAAAAACTTGTGCTTTATAAGGCAAAACTTCTCTTACACATTTACCTTGTACAATGTAAAATTACCTAATATGTGATAACAATAAGAGTTTAGGAAAATAATTTAAAAAATTTGAGAGATAAAGTGGATTGAGGTTTTAAATTTAGAACCGAGAGAGTATAACACAGAGAAATTCAAATTAAGGGCCCATTTGTTTATAGCTAAGAAGATGACTTCGATCAAAGATGGGGAATTTATTGGCTGAACGGGAGCATGTCCTACCCATATGTTGCACGAGAAGATTCAACTACAACAAATATTTCTTACAATGGCATACACATTATATGTTCATAGTTGCTTGTTTTATCATAGGATGCAGATATTATTCCACATGTGATATTAATTGTGAACATTTTCGCAATATATGTGCAAGTATTGTAAAATAAGTTAACCCCACTTATGAATGATGTGACAAACAAATCGTAATAGTTCTTTTTTCTTGATATATAAACTACACTTACATTTGTTTCATGTGTCACCTCACAACTCGCTACCTAGGGATCAACATTTTTAAATACTTCCTTGTACACAACATTCTTCGTAGTGGCTGTTGACCTAGAATCATCTACTCCTACAACAATCTTCAAACTATCTATGCTTCTCACTCTAGATAGTGCAACATATAATTGTCCAGGGGTGAAAACTAGTTTGGACAAATACAATCCAACATGATGCAAAGATTAGCCTTGAATTTTATTGATAATCATGGCAAATGAAAGTGTAATTGGGAATTTCCATCATTGTGTGCGGAGTGGCCATTGAGACTTGGAAGGATTTAGATCCATTCTTTGTATAAGGACCTTCTCATTTGGTCTTGGAGTGTTACTGCTTCAATGACCTTCTGGCCTAACATAGTAACACAAAGACATGTTCCATTGCACAATCTTAATGCTTGATTAATGTTTCTCAAAAGCATTATGGGTGCTCGAACTTTTAATACAAGTTTATGTGGTGGCAAACCAGAAGATGTGATGGTGTTGAGGAATTCGGTTGTTTATAAGTTGTCAAATGAGTTAGAATTATTAGTTGACTTGTACACTATATCACAACTTAAGAATTCATGTTCCTCACCTGGGGCAAGGAACACATGTGATCATTGATCTTTACAACTATTTCAATGGTTGGGGCTAGTATCGCTCTGTCGTTGAAGTACTCATTGGAAGTGAGATTGTCAAGAAGATTTTCATATGTTACATGAACAATTGCATTCATTGCATCATTGCAACTTTCAATCAGCACTTCCTTTAGGATTTCAATATCTACAACATTGTCTATAGAATCTCCTAGCTTTCTATCCCCAACATCTAGTAAACATCCTGAGAACCATTCAATCCTTTTTTTTTCTCATTGGTATCATTGGATTGAGTCAACTGTATATTTTTTGTTAAGCGAAAAATTGTGCAATGTTGCCATAGGTGAGAATAACTAATGCAAGAATTGACAACAGCTGCCTTAGTACCCTTAGGAATCACCGGGAGTATTTGCCTGAAATCACCACCCAGAAGAATGCATTTGCCCCCAAAAGGTAGATTAGAGTGCATTATATCCTTTAGAGTTCTGTCAAAATCTTCTATACAGTACTGCTGGACCATAGACGCCTCATCCCAGATTATTAACTTTGTGCTCTAGATAAGGTTAGCTAATGTCAAATTCTTCCAAATGGAACAGGCTGAAAATTCTGTAATTTGTATTGGTATTGCAAAATGTGAATATGTCGTAGATCTTGAGGGTAGTAATGTTGCTGCAATACTACTAGATGTAACTGTCAACATAATCTGTCCCTTCGAATGAAGAGTAAAGGCTAATGCATTCCACAAGAAGGTTTTGTCAATGCCACTATAGCCATAAATGAAGAAGAATCCTCCGTACGAAAATTCCAATGAAGACATACTTTATCATACACATTATTTGAATTCAAAGCCAACAACAATGACTCAGCTTGTGACCTTAATGGTTCTCTGTCATATGCCAACTTGTACGATCAAGTGGTTGTTGCCATTAGATGTGGGTAATTCAATTGGAATTGGTAGTGTGTTGAAGTCATACAAACTCTTCCTATTACAACGAAGCAGGCCATTAATCTCTTTAAGGGCAGCTTGTTCCTTTTGAGATGCAGGGATGTCCACACCTATAAAATGAAAAAACTCGAACTTATACCTGTGATTACATAATGAATAATGTATGCAATACATCAAAAAGATTGAAGTGAAATGTTTATTCATCATATTGAACTAAATTCATTTGACAGCGTTGTAGAATGTAGAGCATATATTTAGAAAGCAAATATGATGCTTCTTTCCACACATAATCATGCCTTTGGACAGAACCACAAAGCAACATTGCCACAAATAGCTTCCTTAGCTAATGTCCTGATGCCCAAAAAAAGGCTTCTTTAACTACAGCAATGTATTCTCTATCATCATCTAATAACCTATGTGCAAAGCATGCCTCCTTGAAGGTTTTATATGTAACCCTAACGACTGTTTTAATCTAATCAAACGAAGATGGTCCACGGACTTGTGTTAGTAGGATTCACAAGTAATATAGCTTTCCAGCTGATGGTGATACATGAGTCATTTTGCCCACAGTAAATCTTCTTTCTTGTCTCTTCCATTTTCGTTTAGCTCTCTTGTATATGTAATGCTTTAGGAATTATGAGTACATCAGAATTGTTGCAAAAGTGTCATTAGCAATAATCACCATCTATGACAGGAATTGTGATTCACAAACTGTTGGTTTGTCCATCAATTCTGAGACATCATATGAACTTATGTAAATAACAAATTGCTGATTTAGAAGATGAAAGCTTAGCCTTTTAACAGAAGGTGTACCTATGATGGATATTAAACCGAAAAATTTTCCAAGATGCTTCACATGTTGAAACACATAAGCAATTATAATATTATTGTATCTCATCTATTACTTTCCTACCATTTTTTTCATTGTTGTTAACAAATAATCCCATAACAACCCTATCATTCCCTTTACCGATATATTTGAATAAGTATTTAATAGCAATTGAGTGGTTACATTTTTCAACATTTATGCGTGCTTGAAACATTTTTAGTAGAATTAGATTGTATGGAACAATGTACTGGTTGTTTAAAGGGATACCCTTTAATTAAATTGTTCTTTTATCATCCCTTCAGCAATATGTGGCAAACCCATCTTCATCAATTGTTGTATGTTGATTGAACTTCTTTGGGAAATACTTACTGCATTTTTTATCTTTCATGCATGGAGCATTAGGCTTTCTAGCTCTACAAGGTCCATGGATCATAGATCTTTTCACTAATTTGAGAAGCATTGGTGAAGATTCCTAATATGGAATTTCAGCTGAAATCATCTTGTTGATTGACTTTGGAACTGACATCTTGTATGTTGAATCAAGGAAGAGGAGAATTCCAAATGTAATATTTGAAATTTTGGGATTAGAGGCTTGGGGATATGCCTAAATCAAATGGACTGCTAAACCCTAGTTTAGCAAGTGTCCCTGGAAGGCATAAGAAGCATAATAGATTTAAATTCCAAAAGTTGGAATAATGTTGCTAAGGTGTATCATGTGCAGGGTAGTCATTTTTCATGATGATTTTAAATAGGTAAATGATGTTAAAAAATTGTGAAATTTTTCAAAGTGAAAGTTTACTTATCAATATTTAATTTGATAGGTCATATAAGTCATTTGGAGTTGTACATAAAGAGTTATATATTTTTGAAGTTAGCCAAATGAAACTAGTAAGTTTCTGTGGCAACGTCCAAAAATGGTAATCATGGGAATTTTGAGCATCTAATTGGCTAAAGGATATATTGTTTCTTAAAATTATACTTAATAAGGGTCACATAGCCTTTAGAATCACACCAATTGGACATCTATAAATAAAGATATGAATTTTCAAAGATTGATGAAAATTCTATCAGTTTTCTAGCAAAGTGTGAAATTACAAAAGTGTTGGCAAAAGTGTATGGGCAAAATATTCATGTGGCTAAATTTAATCCAAAGCCCATATTTTTTCCTTTTCCTCATGATGTTGGACGGTCAAAAGGGGAGCAAGAAGGGAAATTAAATGCTTGGCCTCAATTAAGCAAAAGATGAAGCAATTTGAGCCAAGTAAAATAAGTTAAAAAGTAAAAAAAGCAAGCACATGTTAATTGACAATTGAATATTAATATGTAAGGAGGTAGAATTAGGATATTTTCAAAAGTATTATCCTCTCCCAAAGACCCTTAATTTCGTCCAAAAGCAAGAGAAAGAAAAGAGAGAGAGAGAGTTGAGTCAACATGCTTTCACCTTTGGTCAATAATTGTGGCTAGGCATAAAAGGGAAGAAGGAAGTGACTTGAATCAACAATATTTCCCTTCTCTTGCATGAAGAAGTTGACCAAGTTGGGAAGGAAGAGAGAAGGAGTGAATTCCAAATTAATCAAGCTTTGGTTAATTAACTCCTTTACTTTTCAAGAAGTCACAATTGAGTGACACATAGATTTTTCTCTTTTCCCTTAGATGTATTTTCGGCCAAGCATGAAAAAGTGAAGAGGATTCATTTATTTAAACATCTCACTCTCTCTTTCACACTCATTTGGATGGCCAAGTCTCAAAAAATAGAGAAAAGAAGAGGAAAAAGAAAAAGGAAAGAGAAAAGAAGTGAAGAACAAAGAAGAAAGTAAGGCGTTCTAACTTAATTTTCACCTTCCAAATCACCTTTCTAGCTCTTAAGGTCTTCATAAAAGTTGTTCCTCTCACTAAGAGCTTCATTTATATGGTTTTATTTTCTTTAAAGAAGGTGTTTTGTGCTGTTTATAAAATACCAAAGTTGAAGAAATCAAGAACAAGCCCTAGAAAGTGAAAGATGTGAGCTTGATCTTTGATTTGAGCTATATATTGTGTTGTGTGGGTGAGTTTTATGGGAACCTCCTTGTTGTCCTAATTTTGTTTATTTAAGTGTATTTAATCATGCTTTGATCATATGCATGTGGTTATATGAGGTTTGAGAAGCATATGAACCTAGTATAGTGAATAAATTGTGAATTGGTGAATTGTTGTTTTAAAACCCTAATATTTCGGTTGGAATAGGACATATAGAAGGACTAGGATTTTTCTAATTTTGAGACATTCAATGGATTCTTTAGGAAAAATTGTGTGGGAATACATATGTTCATGATTTTTGGATGAGTATATATGAATTTGAATTTTTAGAAGTTAAGAGGAGGTGTTGTTTGATTGGTTTCCCTGGAAGCAGTTGGGTTGTAACATTATTTTTGTAGACAAATCTAGTCCAAATATTATGAAATTTTATAAGATTAAATTATAAATTTAGATATTTAATTTGATGGGTAGATAATAATTTTTGGACTAGTATATTAAAATATATGATTTTTCAAAGTTAGGCTATATTTCTGGAATGGAATTTGGAACAGGTTGGGTTTGGTGCAATTATGGGAATTTTTTGGCTGTAATGGCCAACTTTGGGTATTTTTATATGAAAATATACTTAAAGGTATTCACATAGGACTTTGAACTACCCCAATTGAAGTTCTATAGAATTAATTATAATTTTTTAAAATTTAGTCAAAATGCTGGAAGCTTTTAGCTACCATGCGAATTTAAGAAAGAAAATAGCCAAATGTAATTAGTATGAACTCCAAGGGTAAAAATAAGCCTATGAGGCTAAGGAAGCCCCATTGGTCATTCATTTTTCATGTCACTAACAATGTGACATTTATTTAGGGCCATGAGAAGTCAAGAAAGAAGAAGAATGAAAGAATTTCTAAGAAGCCTTAATGGTTGGGGAAAAAAGGGGACAAGAAGAAATGCTTTGTCCAAAAGGTAGTGAACTCCCCTAACTTGCATAACTTGATATGTGTGCTTGTGTATTGATATGTTAATTACTTTGATGAATTGTATGAAGCATATGTAAATGATTGAAACTCTGTTTTATTTATATTATAGCTATTAGTATAACAAGTTAAACATTGAGCATGCATATATATCATTATGTTGGCATGAGTTTATGTAAACAAGCATGTCATGCACAAAGCCTTTCTTGTATGCACTTGTTAACATTGTTTATTACTGAAATTTTTTTGAATCTCACCCTCACCCAACCAACCATTTAGGCAGGTGGACACAGGTGGGATATTAGAAGTTGCGTGAGAAGAGAACCCGATGATGGATCGAAGATTTAAGGGTCCGGTACTGTATATTTTCTTAAAAAAACTTAGAAACTTTGGTAGCTTTTTATGGCTACATAGTTGTGTATATAAATGAATGAATTAAGTATGAGTAGAGAATTACCCTAACTGAATTAAAGGGAAAATATAAGAACTGATGAGTAATAACGAAGTTGTGAAAAGGTAGAATACGCTTCCGTAAAAGTTTTAAAATTTTTAGAAAAACTCACTCAAATGTAGGTTTAAATCATATTTTGAGATTAGGATTGGAAAGACATTATAAAGAACATCGCTTAGTGGTTCGAATTCGTTGTGTAAAACTCATCAGAATGAGTGTAAATGTAAGGTGTTACATTTATTTGGTATTAGAGACATGTTTCGATCCGATGACCTGTGGGTTATGGGCCTACTATGCTTCTACTGCGCCTTTATATATAACGGACGGCCCCTACCACCGCAGGCTGGCGGTCTGGACTAACTTCCACTCCCTATATAGCTTAAAAGGCCAGGAACTGTCCCTATTAGTACAAATGGTTACCAGGGAGCTCTTAAGGTATGACTTATCCTGAAGTCGTGGCCTCGAGTCCTTGGGGAGGCATATTAAATCTCCAAGAAGAGGGATAGTTTATTGCCTTCTGAGCTCCATAAAGAGTGGAAGTTGGTCCGGACCACCAACTTGTGGTGTAGGGGGCCATTCGTTAGATCAAACCCCTCAATAATTCAAATTTTAACAGAGTATCGATGCATAGTTCAATGGCATATAGAAGTAACATAAATATACTGATATAAAATATTTGATTACATTACAGGAAATCCCTACATGATTTGTACATAATAATTAAAAATCCTAAAATATATAAAATGTTTAAAAAATAACCAACACTAAATTCTTGCTCTGTACTAGAACCCTCAGTTACCGGTGTTAACTTTTGCCCTTAGAGCCGCTTCCTTTGGCTGAATAAATTTTAATTTATGGAAATGATGAGATTCAAACAAATCTCAGTAGTAACATGCAATCAATCATATAAAATGTGATGAATAAACATGCAATGCACCATATAATGCAACCGAAATAAATGTTGTAAACATGTCTGTCTGTCTCACGTTTAGGATCAAAATAACTATTTTGTCCCTACTAGTCATACCGTGATTACTGCAATGTTCTGGAGCAGGAAATAGCCTATCTGTACTTGTCTTACTACATCAGCTGGGTCCCACAGGCCTAATGATACTTGTGCTTTTCCCACATCACAGCGAGAAATTATATCAAATACCTAGGCTAGGTCCTACTCGGCCTATTGGTACTTATACTTTTCCCACATGATGATACTTGTGCTTTCCCCACACCACAGCTCTAGGAATTATATCACATACATTTCACATCACAGAACATGAAAATACAATGCATATAAATAATCATATAATGTATGAGAGATAGAGTTACTACCTGTAATCTTTTCCAATAGCCTAGCGACTCGGTCTTTTAACTTTTTGTCTAGCTTAGGCAAATGTCAAATCCTAAAATTCTAAATTTATAATAAATGAGTTATTACTCATTCATGCTTTATTCTAAGACTCATATGGTTGGTTATTTTTATACAAAATTCATAATTACCAAAATGCCCCTAGAAGCCTGGTCTAATTCCCTTTATATCCGGTATAATTGTACTTTTTTAAAAATTATGATATGAGCTATTCCTACACAATTTTTCCTGTGGAATCCATTTTTTACCTCTGTTTTGACAAATTCACACTGCATTTCCCAGAATGCCCTTGACAAACACAAAGTTAGGGTTTTGGGGGTAAAATTGTCATTTCACACCCTAAAGCCTCTATACTCCATTTTTAACATGTTCTCTACACAATTTTTAATTCTAAACACAATAGAATTATCAAATATATCAAATTTCAGCTCAAGCACCCAAAAATTCCCTTGGCATAGAGTTACAATTTTGGGAAAATTGGAGTTTTTGAATTTCCAATCAACCAAACATCTTATTTTCACTTCTAATCACTTGTTTAACCACTTAAAAACCTCTTGAATATGGTCAATGACAAATTGGATAGCACCTTCCCTTAGGGTTTATGCATCAGAAATCACAAATTCAAGACAAACCAAGCTAATAACCATCACAAACTACCAACAACAATCATAAATCAACAAGAGAAATCAAGTTCACAAGCTTACCTTGCTTTCTCCTTCTTTCTCTCTCCAAACCGTGTACTCCTTCCCTCCTATTCCCTTGATTTTCTTATTGTTTTGCATGATTTCAAGAAGGATATGAGGATTAGAAAGAGTTTCCAAGATATTAAAGGCAAGAATACATGAATTTTGCTACCAACTTACCTTGATTTGCTTCTTGATTTCTCTAGCTCTCTTCTTGTTCTTTGTTTTGTCCAAACTCACACTCTCTTTCTTCTCTTGCTTCTTGGATGAAATTATGGCCTTGGAAGAGCTTAAATGATCTTTAATAAAAAATCATCTTCCACCTCCTTAAATTAATATTATTTTAATGAAAATTGTTACACATGACATTTCTTTATGTCTTATTTTTCCATATGGTACAAAAACCTTCCACATGGCATGAAAGGTGTCCCAATTGATATTTTTCCTCTTGTTTTTTCATCTTGGCTGACTTTTGTGTCAAATAAAAGGGAAAAATATTGACTTCTAATTTTATTAGTCAAATGACTATTTTACCCATACATTTTCTTCAATTTTAAACCAATTATTGTCTTCCTTCTTTCCTTTTCTTTTTGGCCAAAATTTTCATAATTTATTAGCCCAAAAATTATGCTCTTCCATTCTTAATTTTAGGCTACAATATTAGGTCTTTATAAAGACAAAAATTAAGCCTTTATGTCTCAACTTAACAAAAATTCCATATAATCTCTTCTTTCAATATTTTGACCATTACAAGTGCACCAAAATTCACCATTTTATTCCATTTAATATAATAAATATACAAGATATTTTGGTGAATAAAATTTGGGATATTAAAGAGGATATATGCATGGGGTAAAACTCTTTTTTTTTAACTCAATAGTGTAAATCTCTATGTCATGTATAAGACAATGTAAGGGTTTGTTGAAGAGAGTGAGGTAAAGTCATGTAGAGCATGTAGAATATGGTAAATGAATAGTTGTACAAACAAATTTAAGTGTGACATATGATATGAAACAATATACCTACATGAATTCTTCCAAATATTTGTTTCTTTTAAAGTTTGCATCAATGACTTTAATTTAAGCTCGAAAATTCTAGATAGTTAATGTGGGCAATCTGAAGGTTACAGACTTAATTCATGCAATATCTAGTTATTTTAGGCCAAGCTGGATTACAAGTGAATATGATGAAAAGATATTGGAGAATGATGTTGGGAGCATGATCTGCTTACTAATCAAAAAAGCATCTCACTCCCCACTTATCACTACATCTAATAATCCTTGATACAAATAGGCTCTGAGGTCTTTTTGGTGAGTCCTAATCCATAATAATCTTTGTGACTCCATCATAGTGTACCCATCAACATAACGGTGATGCTTGTTGTAGTATAGACAGTTCATTTTCTCTGGCCATTAATCTGTAACTAAGGAACTCTCTAATGCTAACTCTTTTACGTGTCTTTATTACAATTAAGGTCTCCTCTCTATGTTGAACATAATCTCTTTAATCATCTTCACCATATGGGAATAGTATAGGATATTGTAAAGGCAAATAAGAGGCATGCAATTCATTGATTCTTTGAAGGTTGCCTATTTGTGTTTCCAAAATGATATCCCTAACACTAAAATCCAAATAAGTGTCACCCATAATTAAGGCAACAACTTCTAAGGCGGATGATAAATTGTATGTTTGTCTATCATGTTGTCTACTCCTATTCAAACACATTTTCAATGGACTTTGGCGTGGATAGAATATTCGATGCCAAACAAAAAAGGGATTTATCTCATCCAATTGACTCTTGATTTGATGAACAATAAGTGGGTTAATTAAATCTTCCTTTTGGTATTTGTTGTAACACCTTATTTCTGCAATCGACCTGATGAGTTTTACGTAGCGAATTCGAACCACTAAGCGATATTTCTTTAATAAAGATTTTTTAAATCCTAACCTCAAAATAAGATTCAAACTTGTAGTTGAGTGGGTTTTTTTGAAAATTTCAAAATCTTGCGGAAGCGTATTCTTGTGGTTCGCAACTTTGTTCTTACTTATCGATTTTTATCTTTTCCTTTAATTCAATTAGGTAGATTCTTTGCTCAAACTTAGTTCATTTATTTACATGCACAAACTGTGTAGCCACACAAGGCTACCAAAGTGTCTAAGTCTAATGCAAAAAAGTAGACACATTCTCGTCTTCGTTCCACCTTTGTATTTCCCTCTCATAATCCTCTTCTTAGTTCTCAATGTACTTATATGGTTGGGTGAGTAAGAGTGTGATTGGAGATAATCTTAGTAGTAAACAGTGCTAACAAATACATACAAGAAATGCTTTGTGTATGACATGCTTACTTATATAAATTCATGCCAATATAATGACATATATGCATGCTCAATGTTTAACATATTACACTAATGACCATAGTATAAACAGAAATAGAGCTTCACTTATTCACATATGCTTCATACAATTCATTAAAGTGATTAACACGTCAATACACAAGCTCATATATCAAATGCAAGTTAGGAAAGTTCACTACCTTATGGACTAATGTCATTCTTTTTTTTCCTCTTCTTCCAACCATCGGAATTGCTTGAAGTATCTTCCATTCTTCTTCTTTCTTGACTTCTCATGGCCTTAGATACCTAATCACATTATTAGAGCCATGATTGCAAGTCATTGGAAGTGAATATTAAGGCCCAAGAAGTTAGGAAGGGCTAAACAAGTCGATTTCTTTCGAAAAATATGAAATGTTAGAACTTGGAGTCTTAGCCACAGCTAAAAAGTTTCTGACCTCCTTTTGGCCGCAGACAAAAACCTGGACTTCTAGATTTCCCTATTTCTTGGTTGGACTTTCAAAAATCATAACTTAATCTAAAAATTTTCAAATGGAGTGGTTCAAAGTTCTATGTGACCCTCTTTAAGTTTAATTCAAGGAAAAAATACATCTTGTTACCAATTACACGCCCAGAATTCTAGAATTCTCAATTAATCCTCACTTCCATAGAATTGATTTCAGTTTTTAATGCCTAACTTCACAAATTCATAATTCTTAGAGTACAGATCCAAATGACACATAATGGATTTCTCCAGCTCGGGACGAGGTGGCACCCTCCAGTGATGACAACTTAAAAGTTGAAGCAACTTTATCATCATGAGGGGACAAGTGTCATGCTCTTATTTAGCCAACACATAAAGTCAAAAGTGACTTATGCCTCTCTCTCTTAAATGGCGCCATGTGGCACCTTTTGTGTGGGACACGCATTTTCTTTCTCCATGTTATACCTAACCGTCCACCTACGAGAGAAGGAAAGTCTGGGGATTTTTTTCGGGTCCACCCACGAGGTGGTCCCCTACAAAGTAAGATTAATGAATTTAATTATTCAATTGTCATTTTATGGATCAACAAATAGGATTTTTCCAAGTGTCCCTTTTTATGTAACATGGCGCCATATACATATATGCTTGGCTCCGATGAATTTCTTCCGACTAATCATATTTACAAGCAACACCAGACGCTCATATTTTAGTATGTTACACACAGTTGGGCACTAAATGTAGGCACCTCTCCCAAATAGAATTCAAACCTTAGTTCACCACAAGATGATTTGTAAAATTGATATAAAGAAAATCTCGGAATGATACAAAGAATGGCCCAATATGAAGCAAACAAGTTGCATGTTTTTAAGGATGCAATTATGAGGATTAAGTAAGTCTTGGTAATTTGGTCACAAATTATGAGGATGCAATTATGTTTTTAACGTTAGATATGGTCTAAAGGATACATGTGAGTGAAAGTATTGTTAATAACTTTGAAGCAAGGTATCCCTTGTAAGTTTGTGATTATCTCTCTCTTGCTATCAAGGAATGTAGAGAAAATGGTAGACAACTGTTTTATGTGGTTTGGACACGTTTAAACAAGGCCATTTGGTGCGCTGATGAGGAGGGTTGATCAACTAGTATGGACTCCTCTAAAAAGAGGTAGAGAAAAACTGAAGCAAACACTTAATGAGGTTATAATTTAATATCCTAAATTTTAATCACCAAAATTCCTTGAATATTTGATTATACTCAATGGAATAAAATGGTGAATTTTGATGCACTTGAAGTAGCTAAAATACTGGAAATATTGATTTTGTGAATTTTCGGCTAAGAAAGACATAAAGTCCAATTTTTGTCTTGACAAAACCCTAACATTGAAGTCTAAAATTTAATATGAAAGAGAATAATTTTTGACCCAATAAGCATTGAAAATTTTGGCCAAAAGAAAGGGGAAAAAGGAAATGGCAATTGGTTGCAAAAATTTAAGGGTAAAATGGTTAATTGGCCAACTAAAATAAAAAATCAATATTTCCCTCAAAATATCAAGGAAATTCGGTCAAGAAAAGCCATATGGAAAAAGAAATAATAATAAAATATTGACATATGCAAAAATTTCAATAAAATAATATATATTTGAGGAGGTGGAAGATGACACTAAAAGAGCTTATTAAACCCTTTTTCAAAGGCCAAATTTCAGCCAAACATGAAGAAAAGAGAGGGAGAGTGAAGTTGGAGAAGACAAGAGCAAGAAGGAAGAGCTAAGGAATTCAAGGAGGCAATAGGTAAGTTTGAGCTCAAAATTTTCTTGTTCTTACCTTTGAAGTCATGAAAACCTTCCTCTAATCCTTCTATCCTTCTTGAATCTCAAGAAGCAAGAAGAAAATAAAGAGAAAGAAAGAGGAGAAGGTGGCGGTTTTGGAAGAGGGAGAAGATGAATCAATGTGAGCTCGGAACATTTGTTCTATCTTGGTATATTATGCTTGTTCTTGGTAGTTTTGCTTGATTATTGGCTTGTTTTGGCTTGGTGTTATGATTTGGGATGCATGAACCCTAAGGGGAGGTGCTACCGAAATTTTGATTAATCATGTTCAAAAAGTGTTTAAGTAGTTAAACAAGTTATTAGAAGTGAAAAGGTGTTTTGTTGATTAAATTGTGAATTGTTGAGTTGAACCATAATTTTTGGTCTGAATAGGATAGGTAAATTTTGAGGTCTTCAATAGATTCCTTAGGAAAAATTGTCTAGGAATTGGTAGTTAACACAATTTTAGAAAGAATGTATTTGAATTCCAAAACTTGGAATGTTGCTGTCCAGTTATGGTTTCCCTGCATGGCATATGTTTGCATTGTGTTTTGGGTAACTTAATGGTGTCCAATGCCTATGATATTTTTTATAATTAAAGTAGACTTGTCAATCTTTAATTTGATAGGTTATATAGGTCATTTGGAGCTGTACACTATGAGTTATGTATTTTTCAAGTTGGTCATGTGAAAATTGGCATGTTTCTAGACAGTGTCCAATAGGTGATAATTCTGGATTGACTTGCATCAAACTGGCTAAGAGAAATATTTTTCCTTGAAAATAGACTTAATAAGGGTTACCTAGCCTTTAGAACCACTACAATTAGATATGTGTACATAAAGATATGCATTTTTAAAGTTTGATAAAAATTCTGCCAGCTTTTAGTCAAATGTGCAAAATTAAAAGAAAAGGTAATGGCATAATGTAATTACCTTGAACTCTAAGGGTAAAGATAATAAACTATATGATCTTAGAAGAATAATGTATGAATGAGTAATAACTCATTTGTTACCAATGTGGGGATTTTAAGATTTGACATTTGCCCGAGTTGGACAAAAATTAAAAGACCAAAAGTAGCTAGGCAATTGGAAAGGAGTCCAGATAGTAACTCTATCTCTCATATACTATGTGAATGTTAATATGTATTATTTTCCATGTTCTGTGTAATGACATTTGTATGGCAGTAATTCTTAGAGTTGGGTGTGGGAAAAACACAAGTACCACTATGAGGGAAAAGCATAAGTACCTTTTAGGCCAGCAGGTACTCAGTCTAGGTAGGCCAGTGGCAAGTATGAACAGAACAACATCTACACTTGAATATTATGGCAAGTAGGAGTTATAACAGCATATGATCCTGAATTGAGCATGCAGTAAGGCCAGTAGGGTACAAATAGTTATTTGTATATGAACACCAAACAGAATTGCAATGTGATCACTGATGAGAAAGTAGGGATAAAGCGATCATTTTAATCGGACAAAATCATATCTTTGATTTTGATCATTGACAGACATGTGCACATCATAATTATTTGCTGCATCATAAATGTTGTATTGCATGTTTACCTTTCGCATTTTATATGATTGATAGCATGTTAATACTGAGATTTGTTTGAATCTCACCCTTTCCATAATTCAAAATTCACTTAGCAAGAAGATGCGACTCTAAGGGAAAGGATATAGCCACCAGCAACTAAGGGTTCTGGTCTAGAGCAAGAGTTTCGAGTTGGTTATCTATGTCCTTTTTTATGTATTTTGGGTTTTGCAATTTGTTATGTATCAACCCTATGGAATTTCCTGTAATGTAATCAACAGTTTTGTATCAGTATAATTTTACTATTTATGTATGCCCATTGAACTGCGCATTAATACTCTGATAACTGTCAAAATATTAAGGGTTTGACATATAAAGCGAGATCGATTGGGTAATAATATATCTAAAGAGCTAGTTTTTGATAGAGCACAATGACGTTATATAATCCATGTAGTTGGCCCTATCTAGCGGGATAACGTTTTATTGTTGTTGTATCTTTTGGGGTTTCTCTATTATTTTTCTCGGATTCGCTCTTGTTTTTTTATTTTAGAGGCAATGCTGGATGGCCAAATCCTCAACTGTTGGACTAGATGTAAGCCTCAAAGCTGCTCTAAGAAAATTGAGTAAATTTAAGAAGGAAAAAAGAAACTAATTATTGTGAAAGCCAGAAAAAAACACAACGCAAATTCACTAATTTTCCAAATCTGATTATCGATAAATACATCATAGTCCTAATATTACCATGAACCATGAGGAACCTCATTGATTAGAAATTAATACCTGCTGCAAATTGGAGCCTCCACTACCTGACCCAGTTTAACCTACTTTTAATAAAGTTTTGAGTCCTATTGGATTGTACATTTTTTTTTATATTTCAAATGGATGTTGATGGTTCTTGTATTTTAATTTAAATGTGAATCATTTATTGATATGTGGACTTTTTATTCATATCAGTACTTATTTATTATGTTGTGCATTTGTTGGAAGTTGGAACAACTTGTGAGGTGTGGGACCATGGCTTTTGATGCTGGTTAATACTGCATCAGCATAACTATTGACTGAATATAATCTATAATCTATGATCATATTTGTGTATTCTTATAATCAATAAATGAGATGATTTTTTTTTTGCCAAACAATAGATGAGATGATAGATGCATATTTACTTGAACAGAGGATTCTGCTTAAATGGTGGACCCCACAAAGTGTATGGATTCTTCATGCTTTGTGTCTATCTCCATCCTAACTTGACAGTGTCACGCTATGCTCTCACAAGATAGGAATCAAAGTTTTTATAGAGGATAAGTGATATGTGGAAATTGTGGAAAGTGAACAAAAACTGAGAGTGAGTACAATAAATGTGCCTGCTTGCTAAAAATGGAAAAAAGAAATCAACATTGGGCTAGTCCTTATGTATGTGTTATTGATTTACCTAAAAAAAAAAACATCGTTAGAAAACAATTAAAAAGACCCATCACATAGTGTTAAGTTACAAAAATAAAGGGAAAATTAATTATTTAATCTTTATAATTTTACCGAATTTGCAACCTAGTCCCTATAGTTTAACTTATCGTGACTCAATTTTTATATACCGCTACAAAATGCGTTTGTAAATTAGACATTCTAAGGAGCATCTTATGGCGGTTAAGAAATCGTTACAACTGTCATTTAAATTTGTGGCACCAACTTTTTTTGTCAAAATGTGAGTGTGACGGGAAATGAAATTTGAAAATTTGACACTACAAGTATTTGTGGTTTGATTTGTAGTAGTTTTGAGTGTTTGAACAATAAGTTTACATGTTATTTTATTAAAATTCATGACTTAAATTAGAAATTTTAGAACATTTGTAGTTTTATTTTTTGATATTCCAAAAGAGTTGTAAAAAGTTAAAATTTAATAAAATAATGTGAAATTTTGTGGGATGGCCCTGATCTTGCATATCCGAGGGCTAAATAATTCATTAATAAGATGATTTGATGGAATATAGTCTCTAAAGGATTGGTTTTTTTAGGCCTTAGCGTCCAGTTAGCCCTTGTTGATAGCTCTAATACCAGGTTTGAAATAATTCAAAGACGTTCTTACAAATGATCTTCAATAAATTAAACACACATCCCTTGAGGTTCTTTAAAAGCTTTATGAGACATTTCATATACTTCGAAATGGCTTCTAAATGAGTATGATAATCAGCAATGGATGTCTCATGTTTACCATCCTTTATTGTGGCTTTCACACCATAGTTAATCCATAGTAAGTCAACGTTATATGATAAAAATAGTGTAGACCCACCAAAATAAAAACGTGTTGTATTTAATGGTTCTTATATTTTTGGTCTAATTTTGGATGTTCAGGGATATTTTCACATCTTCGAAACAAAATTCATATGATACTTGATTGATGTATTTTGAGTAAAAGCTCATGTATTTTTACATCTTAATCCAATATTTAATATTTATGTACTTAAACTGACTAAGAAATATTTTTTCCATTTTTTATTAGTTTGAGAGATAAAAATAAAAAATAAAATAGTATATAATCATAAAGTTTATAAAATAATCTACAATTTATAAGAAGCTACGCTATAACTTATTAATTAATTTATATATAGCTTACTTAATTATTCTATAATTATGGAGTCTAATAAGAAATCATTGTTGTTATATACAGTAATTCTTTCACTAAAAAAGTATCTAATCTTTATTCTAACCGAAATTTTCTTATATTTATCCGAAGCTTATCTATTAAAATGTAGATTTTGTATTGTTTGATTTAAATTATATAGAAATAATTGTAAAAAAAAAGTAAAAATAACTGTAAAAAAATAAGAAAAGTATATATTAAATCTAAATAAAATAAAATTTAATTTATTATAAAATATAAATTTCTTAACATATTTTGATATATTGGTATATCGTCATACTTTCCAAAAGATAAATTTTTATCAAATAAAAAATATATAAAATTCATACGTGATTCCCCTAATTCAACTAAGACTAAAACGCCTACACACACACACTTGTTAACTTCTCATTCCTCAATCTCAAGTTGTTGTGAATTAGGGGTCTTGATTATAATTCTGAAGCTTCTTTTAATCCTCTTATTTTTTTTTTTTCAATTTCCTTATAAGAGGAGCTGGAGATGTATTTGTGGGTAACAATAAAGCATATCTTGAGAAATTGACTTGGATAGTTTTTAAAGCTTATATTGTTGCATCCATGGCTAGTTTAATCTTTGGATGATATTGAAATTTCTGGTAATTCTATCTCCTTTTTTGCTTTTTTTTGTTTTTTAATTTTTAATGTACATGTGTCACTCATATTATAGGTTTTAATAACTAATATTCGGGGTTAAATTTTGAAAAAAGAGGAGTGATTTCTAAGGATTCTCCTCTATGTATTGTCAAAACAATCTGGACCCCTCCACGTATTAGTATTGTCAATATGACAACCAAATATTGACTTTATCACTGGGAAAGAAAACCTGACTGGATCGTTTCGGTTGGTTCAAATGATCCGATTGATGAAATAAACCGGTGAACCGGTAAAACTGGTGGTTCGACCGGTCCACCCGGTTTGCCTTTTAAAAAAAATGCATTTTTTTATTCCTCTAACTACTATTTTGCATTATTTTTTAGGGAAAAATGAAAGTTTGAAGACCAAGATGAAGAGAAAAGTAGGTAAAGAAAAAAAAATATTTAAAAAAAAGATTTTGAGAGGATATAATAATTAATTAATTATAGGAAAGGAGATGTCATTATATATATATAGGCACCATAACTAATACTAATAGATTTTAAGCATTTTTTGTCTAAAGATCTTTATTTTTATCTATGGAAATTTAAAAATATATTAATATATATATTGCCACTAATAAATTGTAATATTTTAATATGACCGGTTCGACCACCGGTCTGACCCCGGTTGAACCATTGACCTTTGAACCAGTGCTATGACCGGTTTATTGCCCGGTCTGATTTTTTGTTCCTTGGACTTTATTAACCTTTTTATTGTATCTCACTGCACTCTTGTCCTCCTTGGTGGCTATTATCATGACCTGTAAATTCAAATGGAGAAACTCTCATAAGTGGCATTCTCTTCTTTATCGTTGCTTTGTTCAATGCCTCTATAAGAGACATTTGGATGTTGACCATAGGTCGTATGTTAAATGACTTCGGCGTTGGATTCTACTATTAGGTATAAATAATTCTCTCTCTACTTCTATCTTCATGTATATTTTTCATATAGTTTTGTTTAAGAACTAACATATTGTTATTACAGTCCCTCCCACTATAACTCCCCATGATGTTTCCATATAAATATAGAGGAAGTCTCGATGTTATGTTTCAAATAACAATTACAACTTGTGTTGAGATATTATATCTTATATTGACATTTTGATATATTATTGTGTTGACATATTATATCTTAAGTTGATATTTGATACATTCTTTATATCTTAAAAGTATAAATTTGATATATTATTAGATTTAATTAAATTAGATTATATTATATTTTAGGTTTAGTCTATTAGGTTATGGTTTGTCTATAAAAAGGCTTATTTATACTCTCTATCATTCAAGGATTCATAATATTCAGAGGTTCATGTTTCATCTATACTATAATCCTTTAATTTTTAACATGGTATCAAAGCCAACGAAAAAGAAGAAAAGGAAGAAGAAAAACAAGAAAGAAAGAAAGATGTTTTTTTTTGTTCGTAGACCATCTGGTTCTGTCCCAGATCCATAATGTGCTATTACGCACATGTTCTTACGTCTAGTTCTACTCAGATCCACTCAACATGTGGTTTCGCCCAAATCTGCTCCACGTCCAATTCCTCCCAAATTCACTCTACCGCTAGTTCTACCTAGATCCACTCCACGTCTACTTTCGTCCATATCTGCTTGATGTTGTTTTTATTCTATCCATATTGATACTTGCTCCAAGTTGTTTCTACCGTGTGGTTCCTTCCAAATCCGCTCCACGTCATTTCTGTTTCATCCAAATCCACATTGGTTCAAGTTTCTTTTGTTGTCTAGTTTCGTCTAGATCTACACCGCTCTTTATCATGTTGTTGTCTACATCCACTGCCAATTCCACTTTAAGATCCTCCATTGTAGGCTTGAGGCTTAACTCAACATATTTATCGTTCCAGTTTTTAGTAGACAAACTCAAGTTGCTTTGGCTGTTGAGATATTATATTTTGTCTACCAAAAATTGTAACTTGTCTACTAAAAACTAGAATAATAAACATGTTGAGTAAAGCTTCAGGCCTACAGTAGAGGATCTCAGAGTGGAATTGACAACCAATGTAGAAAACAACATGATTTAGAGTACCGTGGATCAAGACGAAACTATACAGAAAAAACAACTTGGAGTGGCGTCGATTTATATGAAATAGAATGATGTCCAGTGGAACTAGATGAAACCAGATAGTATAAACAACTTAGACCAAGTGCTAATTTGAACAAAACATAAACAACGTCAATCAGATCTAAATGAAAACAAATGTAGAGCGTATCTGGGATGGAACAAGACATGGAGAGGATTTGGGCGGAATCGGATATGGAACGAATTTTGGGCAGAACCCGATGTAAGAACATGCACACTGCAGTTTATTATGGATTTGGGACAGAACCAGATAGTCTGCGAAAAAAAGAACATCTCATTTCTTTCTTTCTTATTTTCTTATTCTTCTTCTTCTTTTTCATTGACTCTAATATCATGTTAAAATTTCAAAGATTATAGTAGAGAGGAAACAAGGACCTTTGAATATTATGAATCCTTGAATGAAAGAGAGTACAAATAGGCCTTTATATAGGAAAACCATAACCTAATAGACTATCCATATAATCTAATATAATATAACTTAATTAAATCTAATTAAATATTAAATTAATAATATCTCATATTTATACTTCTAAGATACGTAGAATATATCAAATATCAATATAAAATAATAAGATATAATATCTCAATGCGAGAATCTATCAAATGTTAATATAAGATATAATATCTTGACACCAATTGTAATTTCCATTTGACACATAATGTTGAGACTTCCTTTTTAGTTATACAGAACCATCATAGGGAGATATAGTGGGAAGAACTATAATAACATGATGTTAGTTCTTGAACAAAACTATATGAAAAATATAGATGAAGATAGAAGTAGAGAGAGGATTATTTATACATGAGATCTAAGGGCTTGTTTGGTATGATGGATTTGGAGGGGAGGGAAAAAATTTATCTGTTGGATTTAAGAAAATTAGAGAAGTGGGGTTACAAAATTTTAATAAAGAGAATATGTAAGATAAAAAAGTAAGAAAAATTACCTCATTTCTCTCATTTTTTTTCAAATCCGACTCAAAAAATTTCCTCTACTCACTTTCCCTCCTCTCCCCTTATACCAAACAAGCCCTAAGCTAAGGTTTGAGAACCCAATTTGGGGGAATTTCTACATAATTGAGTTTTAAAGGTTTGAACCCTAAAATGCTGATATAGAGATGTTAGATTAGATTAGTCTAACACTTTGTTAAAGTGAGTTTTCATTCTAGATTAGATCAGTCTAACACATTTAAAATATCTTGAATACTCTTACTTAACCTCTACAAAATTTTTCATTTTACAGTTTTCTTAAAGAAATCAATATTATTAAATATTTAATGATATTTTAATTTTTTTTGGTTAAAAATCAAATGTTTGTACATCAAATTATATTTTTACTTAACTTGATTAAACTTTGATATTATAATTTATCCTTAATATTTAACTTGTTTTAAGGAAATCATTATATGATAAATTCAATTTATCATTAAATAGTTATGTCCTAAGATCACTAAAGTCTTATAAATGAAATTTGGGGATATTACAATGCATCTATGTAAGTACAACACCCATGGAAAAATCCATTGTAGAGAAAATATAGAACCTAGCTCACCATATTCATCATGATCCCTTTCTTCCAGCAATTAACCCACACCAACATCTCATGTTCTATACACCAGTTCTCTTGAACTTCATATGGTTTAAAAGCAACACTTTTCTCATGTTCACTGGCTTTGTAAATATTCTCACCACTGTTATCTTCATTTTGGGCATTGACAAGTGAGGAAGATAAGCCGTTTTACTAAAGGGAGGAATTTGAATGCACATTTCAGATATTATATAAAAGCATTGTTATAACTATACACACAATTTGTTCTTACTTTTAAATTCAAATTTAAATGTTCTAAGCTCATAATGGTGTTGTTATTTGTGGACAACACAGATTATAGTTGCAATCTTTATTGGAATGAAGTTTGGGACATATGGAAACCGATGAACGTTGTGATATGGTATGCGATAATGGTTGTGTTGTTCATATGCATATATGTGTTGGGGGCTTTGTGTGGTTGTGGAGTCTGTTGGACAGTTGGTGCTAAGTGAGATTTTTTTGCTAGAGTTTTAATTGGTGGTGGAGAGCATGACAGTGGCTATGAACATGTTCTTCACTTTTGTGGTGGCACATGTTTTCATGACCATGCTTTGGCACTTAAAGTTTAGTATTTCATTTTTATTTTTATTTTTATTTTTATTTTTTTTTCATCTTTGTGGTAGTCATGACCTCTCCATATAGCTACATTTTTTAGCGTATATTGGTTTTGGTTTAGATTTGTCAACTAATATCTTGATGATTATGGCAGTAAAATGCTCACATGGGTAGACTACTAGAATTTAATGTTTGATAATAACAATCCTTTGCAGGATTAAAGTGGTTCTCAAAAACTTAAACTAATTTGAGACCACTTGCCTTCACAAGTCACTCGAGTGATACTTTTGGATGACTCGAGTAATGGGCACATTTTACTATTAGCAAGTCACCAGCAAGTGATTGAGTCATTTTGTAAAAATTGGATAGATTACTCGAGAGATATTATGATGAAAAACTATCTACAAAGTAACTTACCAATGATAAGCTATTTCTAAAATTTATTTTTGAAAATATGAGAATACCACTCAAGTTGTGTGTGATCACTCAAGTGAAGATGTTTTTTACCTGTTCACTATAAAGTTAACTACTCTGTTTTTGAACATAAGTCAAGATCACCCAAGTGCTATTGAAGTCACTCGAGTGATGCCTGTAAGACCCTGCTTCATTATTGATAATTAGAGTAGCAATTGTGTAGTTCATTGGGCACATAGGAATAGCAAAAATACTAATATTATTGATACAACATACTTGTTTATATATAGTAATTCCCCATAGGGGTTTGTATGGAATGAATACAGACCTTAAATAAACAAAAAAGTCTTCAGATAACCAACTGCTACCTCTTGTACTAGTATGAAACCTTCTGTTCCCGGAAATTACCGTTATGCTTTTCCAGCTGCTGGAAAACTTTATACATTTATGAAAAGGGTGAGATACGGAGAATATTAGTAGTAACATACAATCAGACATATACGATGCAAAAATAAATATGTCATGCACCATGTTATGTAAGATGATAGACTGTTATGTATACACTATTCAGGACCAAATCACTGTTTAGACCCTGGCTTGTTTGCGTGCACCTTCGCTGGATCCCAGATCACAACTAGGCTATTGTGCCCCTAGCATTGTGCTCATGCTACAAAAGATGGCATACTCAAAGCATATATTAATCACATAATGCATGAAAGAAAGTGTTACCACCTGGAACGTGACATTTCCCTTGCCTGACTGTTGGTCCAGCTTTATATCCGGCTCAGGCTTTCGGTATATCCTAAAATTTTAAATTTAGGATAAATAAGTTATTATTTACTTATAACTCATTTTAAACTTAATTTGTTGGTTATCTCGACTCAAAAGTGCTAAATTACCAAAATGCTCACTGGGGACCCAGTCTAAGTCCCCTTGTACCTGGTCAAACTGTACCTTACCAAAAATTATAACCCGGACTAATCCTATACAATTTCATGTGTAAAATATATTTTTAACCTTAGATTGGTCAAATCCAGGCTCAAATTATAAAATTAGCCTTGACAGCCCACAACTTAGGGTTTTAAGGATATTTTGGTCATTTCACATTCTAGGGCTTTTCATACTTCAATATCCAATGAATCCTACACAATTTTACCTTCTAAACACATGGAACTATGAAATTGATGAAATTCCAGCTCCTTCCATGAGTTTTAGGTCTGGCCAAAACATATGAAAAATTAGGGGAAAATGTTGTTTCTTAATTTCAATCCACTAATCACCTTCTTTCCACCTCTAATCACATGATTATCCCATAAACACCTCTTCCCAAATGATTAATAGAAAATCGGGTAGCATAAAATCTTAGGGTTTGAGCTTCCCCAAAATCATAAAGTCATGAAAAGCAAGCCAGTAACAAACCAAACCACCACCAACAAACATAAATCAACATGTTAGGCAAGGTTTCATGAATTACCTTTGATTCCTCCTCTTTCTCTCTCTAGGCACCATCCTCTTCTCTCTCTTCCCTCTTGATTTTACTTGCTAAACATGGTTTCCAAGATGGAGAAGAGATTAGAAGAGAGTTGTTATGAAGAAGAAGGCAAGAATAAGTAGAAATTACTACTAACTCACCTTGATCTTGCTTCTTGATCCTTGCTCTTCCTCTTTGTTCTTATTTTCCCTTAAAGCTCCCTCTCTCTCTTGCTCTTGGGTGCTGAACGAAAATGATGCAGAAAGAAGGGATAATTGGTTGGCAAAATATCCCTCTTGCTTTTAGTTAATATTACTTTAATGCCAAAAGTCTATGTGCTTGAAATACTTGGTCCTAATTAATTCCTCTTCTTTAAATATAGGTAAAAAAAATTAATTCCTCTTGCTTTCCATTTTGTTGACCGAATTGCTTAGCAAGAAAAGGGAAAATAATGGATTTTTGCTTTATTGGTCAAATGATCATTTTGCCCATACATTTTTCCCCATTTTCGTACTTGCTGGAAAGTCTAGTAGAATTTTCATCAAACTTTGAAAATTCATATATTTATTTATAGATGTCCAATTGGTGTGGTTCTAAAGGCTATATAACCCTTATTAAGTATAATTTTAAGAAAAAATATAGCCTTTAGTCAAATGGATACTCAAAATCCCCAGAATTTCGTTTGTTGGATGCTGTCACAGAAAATTACCAGTTTCAATAGGCTAATTTCAAAAATACATAACTATTTTTGTATAGCTTTAAATGACTTATATAACATATCAAATTAAAGCTTGATAAGTATAATTTCATTCTAAAAATTTTCACAATTTTTAGACATCATTTGCCTATTTAAAAACATCACACAACATGAATGCCACACAGGAAAACCCACTGGCAGAAATCTCATTTGTGTTCCAAATATAACTATATTATGTGTGACCACTAATTGCCTTATTTTTCCATCCCATATGCTCTTTAATTCATCATTCTATTCTCCTTAATACAATAAAGGTATAAAGGAATTGTAGTTACTAAAATTTGGGATGTTACAATGCCTCTGATCACTAGGCAAAACACTTGAGTTATAATTAACTACTCGAGTGATGTCTATTAGAAAAATTTTTCACTCAAAAATACCTATCTAGTGATTATTTAGTTTATTTGATAATCATTCAAGTGATCCCTTAGACTCACATGAGTGATGGTGATTGTAAAATCAATTCCTTAAACCTCAATTATCCATCACTAAATCAAATCATTGCATAATTAAACAATACTATGGCATAAAAGAGAAAACTTAAACCTGAAGGTCTACCATAGTAGAAAATATTAAAGCTCATCTTTTAAAAGTTAACCATGGTATAAAAAGAGTTCAACTAACTATTTGAAAACCCTATCTTGGTTATAAACGATTTAAATCACTGCAAAGATCTATTCATGATAAAAAAAAATAAACTAGTCATTTAAAATTTATCATGGATAATAAGACCTTTTCTAAGTAGTTATACTCTATACCATTTCAAATTAAGACATTTCCAAAGCAATTCCAATTGACAGTTGGGGTAAGCTTTCCAAAGCTCAGAATATAGTATTCAACTATAAGCCTAGGGATAAACTCTTTTCTAAATAATATTCTTTCACGAACATTTATAAAATATCATAAGTCAACTATCAAACAGTTAAACATTTTAAATCTATCATAAATAATAAAACTATTCGCATCGTTTTACAAACTAAACCATAATTAATCAACACATTTAAGCCTTGGACTTCTCGAAGTCCAGAATATATGCATCCGACCATAAGCCTAATATCAAACTCAATTATCAAAATACTTAAATAACACTTTTCTCTCAAATATCTACTTAAATTAATTATCCATTATAGAGAACAGTATAATCTAAAACACAGTATCACCTTAGAGTATGCAACATGAGCTCTACAGTGGCAATACACAACAAATCACCACATAAATAAATAAAAAGAGGAGGCTTTATAAAGATTATCATAATAATCAAGCCTCCAAAACCTTCCCCAATTGACTAGTAGAAGAACTAATGCCTAAAAAATGTTAAATCAATGAGGCAAGACAAAAGCCTCAGTAACTAGATATCCAACTCATTACACATGCTAATATATGCTCGTGAGGTACTAAGTGAAACAATTTATAAAACAAAGTATTAGTGATATAAATCACAAAATTTTGCATCACAAGTTCTACGTCACAAATTCCATATCCCAAATTTTGTATCACAATTTCTATATCACAAATTTCGCTATCCCAAATTCCATATTACAAATTTCCAAATCAGAATTTCAATATCACAAATTATTGCAGTTTCAATATCATAGATTTTGTATCACAATTCTCAAGTTGCCTCCCATCAATGCAAGAAAACCGCCTTATTTCCATCGACTATACCAATGGGCTCATGTTACTTACCACTCAAAAGCTTACTAGTCATGTGATAAGGACTGGCCAAAATCCATAAAGCACATGCCTATACCATAAGTCTTTTCCCCTCATTGAACTAGTGAGGTGTTACAACCCTTCATTGAACTAGTGTGATAGTCCTTCATTGAACTAATGAGATAATAGAAAGCCAACTATCGTGCATAATGGAAACTATACTGTTGGGATTGGAAGGCAAAACAGAAGAAATTAAACCTTAAAATTTTTTTCCACAATCTCGAACATGGATCTATCAACCACGTTTAAATCGAGTTAAAAAGAGTCGTACCTTTTTTAGTATTGCCTTTTTCGATCTTGACGAGCCAACTATTCTGATAAGCTCTTTCTACTAGTATCCACACGAATAGGACCCAACATCGGCTGCGTGCTAGTGCCTCCAATGTCTCTCTAGGGTTTTATTACGGCTCTCTATTTCTCTTATGCCCTAAGATTCTCTAGCCCTTCGTTTTTATAACTAATGAGGGCTATGTTAGATCTTCAAAATTAATCTTAATTAATTTTGAAATATATATTATATCAATTAAAATTTAATTATTTTTATGAGCTAATTAAATAAATTCGGTTTAACTAAATTTTTCTAACAGTTGTAATTTAAACTATTTATTTAATCTGAATAAAAATCCAATGGAAATAGATTTAATTTATCTTTATAAATTAAATCTAAGATACTATATCTCTATGTTAATTATTAAATTTAATTTTATCAAATAAAATTAAATCCGAAACTAACAATACATAATGTGTGTGTGTGTGTAATAATAATAATAATGTTATTATTTTCCTTTTTCAAATTTTTATATCATATATATATATATATATATATATATATATATATATAAAATCTATTCACCCTAGATTAAACATTGTATTCATTGAATGTTAGACACATCTTAGATTCATGCAATCTGGACATTATAGCTCGTGTTGATCTATTATTGTGTGCAACCCTGTAAGCCCACATGAAGTTGGTAGTGGGCCAATAAATGTACTAACCTACAAGTCGCAAGCGGCCTCTAGCCAGACATTACAACTACCCAATTGATATAAGGGTCGCTAACACGATGTAACCTATCATACAACCATATCACGTCCCTTTAGTCACACAATATTTTGGCCAAGGATGAGGTATGAATAGTGTCATTCTCTTGTTCCTGATCATTACTATCCCGATTCTTGAATAGTCTGACTATAGAAATGGAAACCCTTTTCCATTGTAGTATAGCTATACATTTCTCAGACTTACTCATCGAGGGGCCCAGTAATATCTCTCTACTAATGTGAGGGACAAATTTCATCTTGACCATTCATATTCCTCTACATGAAAACCACTAAACTCGATTGTAGCCTTTATCATCACCTAGTCAAAGGTGACTTTTAACTAGGTCAAAGCTTAGCGACTCTCATGTAGGAATCCATGATTATCTCAAGTCAAAAGGCATAGTGACGTGGTTATACATGAGATAAGCTTATGACTTAATCCATGCAGCTTTCTTATAGCGGGTCGGTCCAGCACCTTATACTCTTACAAGTGCTTAAGACTTTGATTCGTATCTTCATACCTTATCAAAGTCATACTGGTCTTATTTCATCTTTACTCCCGCATAGATGATCTACCAGGGACATTTAGGACAATCTTTATGATTTATCCAAGGATAAAGTTATCACAATAAACATGCGAATAATATGACAACAAAATTGAGAATAATAATGTTCAAAGTACAATGATTAGTCCATATGGCACAATTTCCAACAATCTCATCTCAATCCAGTTATCACAATAATTATCAATATATTGCTCAACGGGAATTTCTCAAAATTTTCATATTGATACAATGCTATTCAAATTATCTTCATGCATATGTCATAATATGACACATACTCGTGTGTGTACACACACACACACACACACATACATACATACATACATACATGTGTGTGTGTGTGTGTGTCTTTCACAATTCAAATCATAAGCTTCCACAAGATAATTTTTATCAAAATACTTATTAATATCATGATAACTTTCTCAATCTCAATGAACATTTCAAAATACTCATTGACATAATGAATCAACATTAATATATTATTTTCATTCTCATAATCATTTCACAAAATACTCACAAACAACATACTAACACACATAACCATTGGAAAGTGGTCTCTCACCAAAGCTAAGTTTATCACAAGAATCCAAGCTCCAAGCTCAACCACAAGTCACAAAATTAATCTATACCAATCAATCATAACCACAATTTAGTATTCAAATTAATTGAATGGTTATACAAAGCACTTAGAGGCTCTAATCCCAACTCTCATCTTTGACCGTTCTCAATCAACCCAACATCAAAATTGGTACCACAAAAGCTTAAGACACTCAACTAACTCAATTACAAAGCCTCATTTCCCATAATCATATTATCAATATCAATTCAAAATCTACTAACTCAATTACTAAGTCTCATTTACCATAATCATATTATCAATATCAATTCAAAATCTAACTCAAAAAAAAAAATCAATCTCTATTTCAAATCTTCATATAACCTTCAAGTTGTTCACTTTAATGCAAAATCCTAAAATTCTCAATTTACTATCATGATTCAGTTTCTCTTTTTTAATATTATTTTTATCATCCAATAACTCTATTTCACTTATTAAAATTATTGATTCTAATAATTTCCTCCATTTATTCTAAAATTCCAAAAATTTGGTCACTTTATCTATTAGAAAAAATATTCATAATTAACTATTTCTCAAAATCATCATTCCAATCTCATTTCTTCCTTCCATTAATTCTTTCTTACCTATTAGAATCATTAAAGCATAATTTTCTCATTAATTTATTCAAAAACACCCAATTTCTAATATTTAAAGTTTCCCCCAAGAGTTTCAATATTCACAATCCATCGTAAACCTCAAATCTAAGACATTCAATCATCAATATAACCTCCAATAAATTATAATAAACCATTAAATTAATATTTTTGACCCCATGATGATAAATCACCATTTTTCTAACTGAACCCTAACTTTAGCGTTCCTCAAATCAACCACTCAAGTGAGAATTTAAACTATATAACTATTATTCTAACCTCATGATCTCCATTGAAAACTAAATAATCAATTAGGAACCTCAAAATTTCAAAATCCTTCAAACCCTACATGTTCCATCATTAAAACTCAAAAATCACAAAGAAAAATAAAAAATATAATAAGATAGGTAACTTACTGAGTATCCGGCATCAAGTAGAATTCCCAACCAATTTCTTTCTCCTACTCACTCACTCCCTGATGCTCTCTCCTCGACGTGGCACAATGAAGGACAAGAAGATGAAATAAAAAAAAGTGGGGCAAGGGGGAAAATGAAATCATGAGGAGGAGCTGATGGTACATCAATACCCCTCCCTCCTATTAAATGGTGGATTGTTCAGGCTCACGTGCAACCACCCACCATTTAATTTTGGAAAAATTAGAATGAGAGACCTAGAAGAAAATATATTTATGGAGAAGGATTATAAAAATTATAATTATTTATAAGAACCAAATACAAAAATTAAAAATTAAAAATACTAAAATGCCCGTAACAAAATCTTCTGCATTCTCTCCTGCCTTCTCCTACATTTTATTTTTAGAACTAATAAAAATTTCTAAGTTTCACTAAATTAAATAACATTTTTCTTAATTTTCATTTTTCACAACTTGCACATATATCTATAGTAAAACAAATTACAAATTCTTCAATTATGTAAAAATCATAATTTTTCTTAAAATAAAAAAAAATTTTAATTAAGAATATAATTATATAATTTTAATAAAACTCAAGGTATTTTATAATTTATCATATATATTAAACTAAGAAAGCTTATATGATTTATTTTTGTTTTAGAAGAAATTTATGTGGGTTAAATCATTCATTTAATGTTAATAAAATTAAGAAAATATAATTAATCTATTATATTCTAAAAAAAATGAAATGAAATGAATTTTTATTTTTATGAAAAAGCTTTTTTTTTTTACTTGAGAAAAGAGCTTAGTTGATATCAACATTGATAATATAAATCCAACCACTTGATGATATTAATTGGTGAAAAATAAAAATTTAAAAAATATGAGTTCATCAGTTGTTAATTAAATAATATATTAAAAATTAAAAAAATAAGATACAATCATGTATTTTTTTAATCGAAATGTTACCATCATGTCATGATGGGTGGTTTTAGTTTTAATTATAATCATTTTGTAATTATGAATACAATACATAATATAGGAGGATTGATTAGGGGCAAGTTAGTGATTTTAAATTTATATTATGATGTTTGGTCTAGTAATCACAATTTATATGGTTCTTTATGATAAATATTATTCTTTCTAGGTCCTTTATTTTAATTTCCCCACTATGTAATTCAGTTTTTTTTAATTTCCTTTCCCTCTCATTTTTCTTTTGTTATTATATTTTTTATAACTTTCTCAACACTTTCTTAGCGTACAAAGGGATGACTTAATTTATGCATTTTACTCAAACAATTATTTGGTAAATTTCAATTACCAAAAATAATTTCAATAAACTTAAATCAATATCAATAAATATTCACTTCCTTAAATATTCATATTACATATATATTAATTTTATAAGGATAATTTAACACCTTATAAAAGTATAATTAGACCTCATTTATCCAGATTAGAATTTTCACTTCAATTTTTAATTATACTTCATTCTTTTCTCAATTCTATATTTCAAGGTTTCAAACAATATATTTTGATCTTCCTTAAATATCAAATTAGTTGATAATTAATATCCTAATATTATTTAAATTTTAACAATAAAAATTGGGATGTTATAGTGATCACTTGATAGTCAATGGAAAGTGACTTAGGCTATTTCAAAAAAAAATTCAAATTATAAGTTATTTTTAAGTGTAACTAGATAGTGCCTTTTAAATGAAACAAAGTATGAGGGGAACTTAATCATTCGAGTTAATATGATTCACTCGAGTGATTTCTTATCATTTTGAAAAATCACCCGAGTAATGTTATTCACATTTTAAATCAATGTCACAGAGTTTTAATACTCTCTTTAACCAATGCAAATGTTTATTATATTATTTCTAACAATTCCTAATCATTATCAATTAAGTTTATATTCAAGTTACAGGTGTTTAAAGTCTGATTAGAGTTTAATGGTCAAAAAGTACTTTTGTGTCGGACATTAAATGCAAAGTTTCCAACTGGAGTATCAAAACTCAAATAGTCAAATGTATGCCTTCTCTCATCAACGGTAGTATCAAAACTTCAATGTTCATCTAATTCATCCTACCTATAAATAAAAGTGCATTCAAAACGGAATTAACCACCGAATGACTTGCATTTACTATTACATTCAATTATAAGTCTTTGAGCTCTGACACTCTATTTCTCTGTAGTTCAATGCTTAATTTATTTACTCAACATAAATCATAAAAATAGTTGAACGCGCTTAGTCAAAGGAGATGAAAACCTAAGCAAGTTGAGGAAGAGAGTAAAAACAATGCACATCTACAATTCTTAAGGAGGATGAAAAAAATACACGAAAAAAAGTGATCTATTTCTAACAGAATTTGAGACAAAAAAAACTCTATCTCAAAAATCATCTAAAGACTATCAAAATTTAGTCGGAAAATTTCCGACGGAATTTCCCACGGAAAAAGTCCGTAGGAAATTCTGTCGCAAATCGAAATTTTTGATGGAAATTTTCTACGGAAAAAATCCATCTAAAATTCCGTCGCAAATAATAATTCTGACAAAATTTCTGACGGACCTTTTTTGTGGAAAATTTTCATCACAAATTCCATCAGAAATTCAGTTGCAAATCCTAAGGTAACGTTTTTGACCGAATTAATGACGGAAACTTTGTTAGAAAAGTTGACAAAATTGGTTCGTGGCAAATTCTGTCGGAAATAGGTATTAATTAATTTTTTAAATTTTCTTATTATGATTTATTTAATTAATGATTAATTTATTTACTATGTATTAATTATTTTATTATTAAAATACATTATGTTAATAATTTAGAAAAATCCTATACAAAGCTTCCTAAAATAGATAAATTCTAAATAAAGATGGTAAATTCAATAATCATTAAGCGAGTCATTTACTCAATTTAGAATTTTGAAATCTGAGTAAAATGACTTTAATACCTCTCATCTCTTTTCTTCCATCTTTTTTACTAGTCTCTCTTTTCTCCCCTCTTAAAAGAATATTATTGCTTTATGATTTTATGCCTCTATATATCAACATTAATATATGCTAAATCAAATGCATTTTTTTGTTTTATAACAGAATAATCCAAAAATAATTCAAGCATGACATGCCATGATAGTATCATTGATATCAATTAAATAATTTTTAGTTGAAAATCAATTAATTGATATTAATGATTAAAAAATAAATGTGACTTTTTTTATATAATATATTTATTTTTACTAGGTGAAATAAATACAAAACTTCTATGGATTAGTAATATTAATTACTATTTTCTGACAAGCAGCGTGTAAATTTCATATACTTCTATGGATATTTTAGAAAAAAGATGCAAAAGGCACTTAAAATTTCATAAAACGGTGTACATCAATACAAAATTTTTCAAAAAATCTATGTGTGTGTGGGTATGTGAAATATAGTAAAATGTATATTTAATATATTTACTAAAATGTATCCTTTTATAGTAGCATATATTATAAGTTTTCTGAAGAAAAAAATTGTTCTTGTTAATAAAATTATCTCTTTGTTCAAAATATTATATGTCTTTATACAGATGATTATAGTTAATATATTTAAACTAAAGATGAATCATATTTTGTTGTATTAAAATTAATTTTGATATATACAGTTATACACATGTTGGGAAACATAAATTAGGGAAAACTCTTTAACAAGCAGAGAAGAGAAAGCATTAAAATTATTTTAGTTATATTTTAAAATCCTAAATTGAGTTAATGACTTAATTAGAGATTTATTAAACTATTAAAGAGTTTCAAAAGTTTCCGACTCAAAAGTCGTCTAAAAATCGTTCGAAATTTCATCCGAAATTCTGTCGCAAATCCTAACGTAACATTTTTTACGGAATTACAGACAAAAATTCTGTCGAAAAATTTGACAAAATTGATTCGTGGCCAATTCCATCGGGAATATGTATTAATTATTTTTTTTATTATGATTTATTTAATTAATTATTAATAAAATTATTATATATTAATTATATTATAATTTAAAATTTAAATTATTATTAAATTATAATATAATTTTTGGCAAAAAAAAGTATTAAATTATAATATAAATAAAAAATATTATTAATTCATATTTATTATTGAAATTGAAATATATATATATATATATATATATATATATATATATATATATATATATATATATATATATATATATATATATATTCGATAATATATTATATACAAATAAAAATACAAATTTTATAAATACAATAAAAATAAAATATATAATAAAATAAATAAAAAAGATATTAATAATAAAAATTTAGATATAATATTTACGTAAAAAAATAAGGAAACTAAATTGTAATGTTTATATGTATGTATGTATGTATGTATGTATGTATGTATGTATGTATGATTTTGCATTTAAATCACACAGGTTCTTCCTAGCTCAACTGGAAAAGGCACTGGAGAGGTCATGGCTTTGAATCCTAACTTGGTCACAAAATACAATCAATTTGTGCTATAGACATGTGGCGGACGATGGAGGGCGACACATGGAACACATGGGCGGTTGGAGGCGAGGTGGCGATGGCGGGTAATGGGTACACGTGGCGGCTGCTGGGTGGAGGTTTCGGTCAAAAAATGCCAGAAGTGAATTTGCCACAGAATTTTCCGTGGAAAATTTCCTCGCAAGTTGCCATGGAAAGTGCCGTCGCAAATTCCCTCTCAAGTTGAGACGAAAAAATCCGTCAAAACTCGCCATGGACGTAATTCGTCACAAATTATATCTCAAATTGTGAGGGAATTTCTATCGGAAAATCGAATGCAATTTGAAACAGAAAGTCATATTCCATCACAGATCAATGTGCGACGGCACTATTTCTGACGGAATTTTTTCTATCGGAAATTTCATTTGCGATGGAATTCCGTCACAAAAAATCTCCGTTCCATCATAAATTCCGTCAGAAAATCCATAGAAAATTACTTGTTTTTTTGTAGTGATACAAGGCCAATACCCAAACACACTTTCACAGAGATTTAAAGATTCCAACTTTCAAGCCATACCCAAAAGGATATTGTGTAGGCGCTGGGCCATTATATATAGTGTTAAACTTATAAGTTGACTCTCTAAATTACCATTTTTTTATTTCTAACTTACAAAATCGTATTAACTCATTTTTAAACATATATTCAAGTGAACTTATGAGTTGACTCTTTGAGTTTACTTTTTTAAAAGAGTTGAGCAAGTCAAACATGTACTGATAGAACTTGATGTACCAAATGTGTGGGAGGACCCAATCCAAATTAAAAAAAAAAAAGAAGAAGTAGAAACTAATATTTATACTTCGTCATGATATTTCTTTATTTATTGAGTATGATAAATTATTAATATTAATAGATTTAATTCCAATGACTTGATACTTCCTCGTGGTATTTCTTTATTTTTAAAGGGGTATCTCAAAGGGAAACTCTTGTATTGAATTTGGAATATATTTAAACCAAATTATTGTATTTTTTGTACTTTAATCATTTAATCATATACTTTTAATGTAACTATTTATTGATAAAGGTAAACTCTCATAAGTTTACAATCTGAGTTCAATCTTGCTTATACTCATGAGTTTGAAAATTTTTCTTAATACAATTTTATCTATCCAATTATTATTAATAATAAGCCAAATGATTTTATAAAAATGAAAAATTAAGGAAAAGTATCCTTTAAATTAATCCCTTTCGAGGTTAATAGTGTTAAAATTGTGAATTCATAAGATTAGGGTCATCCAAATTATGACAACATAAAATAAGCGAAATCCTACAAGCAACTAACATGGCATCTAACGCGCGCGCGCACACTAAAGAATCCCCACACTACTGCTGCCCCTCGCCTGCTGGTTGCTTAGATTCTGCCATTCCTTGATCTCATCTCAAGCATCATCCTGAAGCCACAAATAAGCTGCCTCATGAACGATTCAAAATAAAAGCTTCCAAGAAAAATGGGATTTAAAAAAAAACAGAATAATTATCATGAGATCAAGTTTAGTTCGTGAATGAATTAAACCTTTCTAATAACTAATATTTAGTTTAAAAAAGAAAATAGAACTATTTATGGCAAGCTTTGGCGCAACTGGTGGGTGCACTGGCTTTTCGCCCCAGGTTTAAGGTTCGAGCCCTGAAAACAACCTCTTAGCAATATATCAGGATAAAGCTGCCTACATATAGGGTCTCTTTCCCATAAGCTCGCATTGTGCGGGAGCCGCTTGATACAGGAATCCGTCTTTTATGGCATATTCCACAAGAATTTAATTTTGCTAGCAAACATTGGTTGCAAAGATAATATACATACACTACAAAAAAAACAGTGGATTAATATGAAATTTAGGGACGGAATTGAATGATTTCGTCATCAAATAGACTGACATTGTACATATAATTATCGATATTTTAGTTATTCACAACACCAGAGAGAGGGAAAAAAAAGAAAAAGGCAAAGACCATGACCTCAGATGTCCACAAAATCAAATTGTCTCGGAGAAGTTGGATGATCGAATTAGTGTCTTTGTATGAATCTTCACCCATTGTGTCAAGTCCAGGAATTGCCTCATCAAAGGCCTGCCAGATAATGGGAAAAAGATCATAAACACAGTAAAACTCAGGAGGAAGGAATAATGTATTTTTCAAACCCTAAACCCTGACACTTGTCATTGAATACAAAATAAGTTATGCCACCAATCATTAGGACCCATCAACATTAATATTTGATGTAATAAAAAAAAGTATGGTAATTGTATATATAGAGAGTGATATACACCTGCTTAGCAATATCACAAGCACGATCCGGGTTGTTGAGGATTTCATAATAGAATACAGAAAAGTTGAGAGCAACTCCAAGTCTTATTGGGTGTGTGGGAGCCAATTCGGCTAAAGCGATATCCTACGACAAACCCAAAAAAAATGGGTTCAGTAACTAATGTTATATCAAGACTATATATATAAAATGGAAATAATTCTATAGAAATGTGGAAACTTTCAATTATCAGTTGCAAAGTATGCTTATACTCCTCTGAGCCTGGTCTACAAGTCATTTTTAGGATGTTTCATCAAAACTATGAAAAATTTTAAACCTCGTTAATTCTATTTTAAAATTCAACAGCTTTATAATTTTACTCTATTTAATATAAGCTATACCACTATGGTCCTTATTATAAGTTCAGTTTAACTCTACCTTAAACCCTATTACCTTTGATCCTTACTATGACAAAATTAAGAAAAACCTTAAACTTCATTAACTCTATTTAAAACTCAATAACTTTCTAATTTTATCTCTAATTAATATATATTATATTCTTATAATCCTTATTATAAGTCCAGTTTGACCAAATCTCACATACTAAGAAATGAAAGTTAAGATATTTAATATGCATTAAATTGAATTATTTCTTCAAATTTATCCTAATTTAATGAGTATTGACAGATTATGTATAATATTTCTTACCTATTTAGATAAAATAGGAGAACAATCATTAAACACTCTCGTGATGGACTTATATTTATGATCAAAAATTTTTTACCAACCCTTCTCATAATAAATGACCAGAGTGATACCTTATGAGAACAACTTATTCACAATAATAAAAGAATAGTACATTCATATAAAAAAAATCAATAACATGACCTATAACTTATAAATAGGACCAAACAAATTGCTTGGTGAATGCCTACCTGAGCAGACTGGTAGACCAACATAGCATTATCGGCAGCCTCTTTACAGTCGTCTCCACCAGCCTTGAACTCAGCCAAATATCTAAGATAATCAGCCTTCATCTTAAGAAAAAACACTTTAGACTCAGCAGATGAGGCAGATGGAATAAGATGAGACTCAAGAACCCTCAAAACTCCATCACACATCTTCCTCAGTTCACTCTCAATCTTCCCTCTGAACTCCTTTGCCATGGCAACATGTTCTTCATTTCCCCTGCTCTCTTCCTTCTCTTCAATTGACGAAATTATCCTCCACGAAGCCCTCCTGGGCCCAATCACCTTCTTGTACGACACAGAGAGGAGATTCCTCTCCTCCGCCGTCAACTCCGCCGTCTTGGCAACTTTCTCCATATACTCAACCATCTCGTCGTACCTCTCCGCTTGCTCCGCCACCTTCGCCATGTAAATGTTTTCTTCACGCGACGGCGATGACGACTCGGTGGCTGACATTTTCGCCGATTAAATCTACCGCCTCGCCTAATACTGCAAATTCATTTCAAAATAAAAAATTAAAAAAAAAACTAATCAGATTTGTACATTAGCAAATACAGAGCAAAATTAAAGTTGCAAGAAAACAATGAAAGAAATCAATCAAATGGCGTCTAAGGAATTCATTACCTAAATGAGAGATGTTCAACGGTCCAAAAAACTAAGGGGGAGACGAAAAAAAATTTTCGAAAATGAAAAAAAACTGAAGAGGAGTAACAGCCTAGGGGAAAAAGAAAGAAAGAAAGAAACTGAGACTTCGATCAAAGACGGTTACCTTCGTGCGTTTTAACTGGGAGGGTAGGGAGGTTCAACGGCGACGTGAGACGTGGAAGTGGGAAAAATTGTTAACGGTCAATAAGATCGGAAGAGTAGGAAATGTCGTTGGAAAAAAAAAAAAAAGATAAGTGTTGAGCAAATTGAAATATTTCTTCAAAAGGTAGAATAACACTGTACCATTAGTAAATTATAAATCCGTTATTTATTATGTTTGAATTTTTGGGTTTGACTGTTTGAATTAATTTTTCCTGTTTTTATTTATTTCGAATTTTACTTTTAAAATATTTTTATATGTTTTTAAATTTTGTATTTTACTCCCCTGTAATGCTGGAAGTTTAATTCACCAAATAATTCTCAGAAGAGTTCGAATTTCTGCCTTACAATGACATTACTGTTTCCTTTGGCAAATAAAATATAAAACCATTCAACAGAAAAATGTTTCGCAATCACAGAAGATACTAGTGAGAGCCAGAGAGGAAGGAAGGACCACCAAAATATTCCACACCCCACTAACGGTTTTTCTGACAGTTGTTATTACGCGTCCCTCTCCAATTCGCGTAGTTTCCATGACTGCTTCCTGATCCTTGGGCTCCTTCCCTGTTGTGCCTGTTGGGCTTTCGATAATACCCTGATCCGTGATCTCTCTTGGGCCTTGGGCTTGAGTGACCATAACATCCCCCTTGTCGATTATCTTAATTTTTTATGTATTATTATAATGTAAAATTTGATAGGTTTAAAATCGTAAATTAAACTTTTTTTAGGCTTAGGGTATCCACTATTAGCAGCAATGACTAATCATCTTACTCCATAGACTTCCTAAGGGGCTTTAGTGCTGACCATCAATTGTTTGAATTTGTTGTTTATTTTCCATTTAAATCTTAAAATATACATTTTTAAAATTTTAATCCCATCATTCTTTAATTATGGATTATTTTTTTATTTCAAATTTAATTTAACTTAAAATAGTTGTATTGTTCCTTAATTATTTAATAATATTAAATATTTAAATTCTTACCAATCCTGTGTCTGCAACCATATCGGCATATGCACTATGAATTAAGGGCTTGTTTGGTTTGATCCTATTACACCTTGCAGTGCAGTACAATGTGATGCAATGATAATGCAATACAATATTAATTACAGGTTTAGTTCTTATTTTGATTTTTAAGTAAGGTGCAATGAGTTATTATTTTAACAATTATTTACAATTAATATATCACACAAAATCTGTTAGAACTGGCTGACACCCAAGAGGGGGTGAATTGGACGTACGATGAGATTTTAAAAACTTTCAAATACTTTTTCGCATATGATTAAATCAATACATATGGAAGCATAAAATCATAAGTAGTTATGTAAATCATATATGCTGGAAATGTAAAAGATTAGGGAAGAGAAGATGCAAACTGTAATTTATCCTGCTTCGGTCTAATTCACGATGACCTACGTCTAGTCCCCAGGCTCCTCCTGAGATTTCCAATCTACTATCTTCTTGTTTATCCAGGCACAAGAAAAGCCGCTACAGCCCATAAGTTTAACCAGGCACTTGTGTAACCTACTATGGAGTTACTCTCCCTTACACACTGTAAGGTTCACTCCCCCTTACAGCAAGTCTTATGAGCAGAGTAATTCTAAAGACATTTATCTCCTACTTACCCATGCAAGTCTTACGAACAACAGCGTTCTCTCCTACTTACAACCTTGTAAGTCTTACAAGCAGCAACGTTCTCTACTGCGCGCACCTTGTAAGTCTTATGAGCAGAAAGTCTTACCGGCAATTCTCTCTAAAGCTTCTCCCGTAAGGAATTCAACCCTCTCAAGGTCCCTCTACCTTGAGATTAATACAGAAGTATAGATGAAGTATTTACAGACTCTCTCACAGAGTGGGTAAGATTCTCACTGAAGTACAATACAAATAATCTCACTCTCTCAAATATACATGATATAGAAAACGGAGAAGAGTAGAGAGTAGTCAGAGGCGGAAGACTTAGGAAATCAGCATGTTTCTATTTTTTGTTCTTCTATTTGTTGTATCTATGTGTCATTCTTCTCGTTGAATGCTTGAGCTTATATAGAGAATGATTTGAGAGCCGTTGAGTATTCAAATATTCTGCCTGTTGGAAATTTGATCAATTTCATCAAATGATCCAACAGTTACTTACTATTGCTCATGATTCGTTTTCGGATAAGATTTTAAACATTGATATGTTGATAGCATTTCAACATATCCGTTAAAGTCACACTACTTGTTCTGACCGTTTTCCACGTTTGAAAAAGTAGTCGTTATCAGTAGACGCTCCACTTCCGTGAAACAGCTTTTTGTCTCTTCCCATGAATTCTTCATTGTTAATCTGGAGAAACACTTCAACCACTAATATAATGAAGTATTAGTCATGAATATAATGTATCAATAATCAGAAACTAAATTTCTGCGTTTTGGGACTCTTCACTCCATGTGACGATATTTGCCATGAGTCACCTCCAAACTTAAAGATGCAACCCGAATGTTTGATCTCTTGTTTCACACTCGAAATAAATATTAAATAATGTTTAAGTATAGAAACAAGTGTAATCAAAATACTTAGATAACATTTAAGCATATTCGGATTCATCGCTGGGATTTACTTAGTTTTTGTCAATGCACAAACTCAAGCTTATCAGGTACAACTCGAGTGCAAAAGATCACAGAACCCGAGTGCTTATAATTAAACTCCAGTATGTAGCAATTTTCACCATTCTGTCATTGTTTCTGATGAGAACTCTCAAGAGTGCAATGACTAAACTCGAGTGTGCAGGGCTGGACTCGAGTACTTCATGTTAATCTGACTTTTCAAGCTTCTCTAGAACAAAATCGCATGCCAACACTCTCTGAACTCGAGTGCATTACGGAAAACTTGAGTGCTCTTCCTTTTCTTCACGATTCCAAATCTCTTGAGTACAAACTCTCATGGAAAAACTCTCAGGACTCAAGTGCATCACTCCTTAGAACTCGAGTGCTTCAATCTAAACTCGAGTACACTTCATATCAACTAATCTTGGCACGTCTCTGGAACAAACTCTCATTCCAGAACTCTCATGACTCGAGTGCATATCATATGCTTGCGGGAGTGTGAACAGTGGACTCAAAACATGATCCATTCATTTTTGACTCCAAATATGGTGAATGATTGATCATTAGAAAGCTCTTGTTGTTTACATTCCAATGCAAGTAGAATCAGCTACAAACTCAATGTATTCTTTAAGTTGATTGATCATTAGAAAGCTCTTGTTGTTTACATTCCAATGCAAGAAGAATCAGCTCCAAACTCAATGTATTCTTCAAGTTATGTTCCAACGAATGTAGATAGCGTACGTATTCTCAAGCATCAACTTCCAGAAGCCATACCATATTGAATATAACTTCAAATTTTACATATTATATATGCATGAAAATCTCTTTGAATCTACTTTCATATGGCAATGGTTTTAGCTTAATTGGATGTGTAGTTTGGGAGGTATGTCCAAAATACGAAATCTATTTTGGAATATGACGGTGATTCCAATTTCAACTTCACACATTAATATATGCTTCATATGATCTCCTTTGATGCTGTTTCTAGTTTCAAAATGATGCATTGGGACTCTAGTTTCATATACTACTAGTTTCATCTCAATTAGAGTTGTGGTTTAGAAGATATAGTTAAATTACTGAAGCTTGCTCAAACTGAATGCAAAACAGGGATGCACAGAGAATGTTGTTCTTCACTGTGAACTCAAGTTCTGATCCTTAAACTTGAGTTCTGGCCTTTTTTTACAGTTATGAACAGTGCCAACTCAAGTTTTACATAGTCAACTCGAGCACAAAACTTGGGAAACATCTTAAGGCTGTTTCTGCCAAAAACTCGCATGAAAAACTCGAGTGCTACAGTGCATGAAAACTTGAGTACTATAGTGACAACTCGAGTGCTACAGTCTTTTGGATGCTACAGTGCTTGCATGATACAATGTCGCCACTACAGTACCACTGCTACAGTGCCAATCTTGAATTCCCTTCTAACCGTAGAAAACTTCAGTATTACTTCTAGAAGCTTGAATCTTGATATTCCTATTAGTTCTTTCAAGTGCTTGTTTCTCCAATCTCTTTCTTGATTTACTTGACTAATCTATAAGATATACAATATTAGATATAATAGTTAGTCAATATATGAGATGAATATATTATGCAAACTTTTTGCTCTTAATATTTGATATCTATATTTGACATCATCAAAACTAATCATATCTAATAAAGTCTATTTTACCCTTACTATAATCTTTGTAAAAATATAGTTAAGATTCATCGCAATATCTCATCATAATCGTCACGCTATCTCGCCAAGGATCGTCAAATGGCGATTGTTGTTGTGATGGAGGATGGTAATGATGTTGTAGCAACGGCGAAGGAAGGTGGTGATAGCAATAGAAATGGAGGAGGAGGTAGTGGTTACGATGACATGGGTGATAAAGGTGCAGGTGGAAAAGGAGGAGGTAGTAGCGGCAGCGACGATGATGGTGGAGGAGGAGGTCGTAGTAGCTGCAGCGGCAATGGTAGACATAGTGGTGATAGGTTTGGCTGAGGAGGAGGCGGTCAAGGTGGAGGTGGCAACGGTGGTAGAGGAAAAGGTAGTAGTAGCAGAGGGGGATGGAGTAAAAGGAGGTAGTAGCGACAACAACGGTGGGGGCTAGCGGCAGCAATGGTTGTGGGGTGGCGAGGGCGGTGATGGAGGAGGAAGAAGTAGTATTGGCGATAGCAGGTGGCGGTGGAGAAGGAGTTAGTGGTGGTGGTGGTGGTTGGGTGTTAGTGGCGGTGGTAAAGGATGAGGTAGTGGTAGTAGCGGCAGGTGGAGGTGACAACGGTGGAGGAGGAGGAGGAGGAGGTAGTGGTGATAGCGGTTGTGACGTGATATGACTAAGTGAAAAAATATAAGTAAAATAAAGAGCAGTGAAACTAAAGGGTAAATTGGATTTTTTTAACTATGTAATGGGATGATAATGATAATTCATAAAGGGGAGGTATGAATAAGGATTACCAATTTTTTGGTAATCATCATTACTATGGTAAACCCTATTACCATGCTAAAGAGCAACAAAACATTCATCTCTTGGTAATGCAATCATGATTACCATTACAAACATGCAATGTGGTTGAACCAAACAGACTCTAAGTTGCTGGGTTTTAGGTTGATACTTTTCCTAATTTCTCCTTTTATCTTCTCATAATATCATAAATAATAATACTTATTTTATAATATTTTTGGTTTTTGTGATATTTTTTTAATATTATACTTATCGTAAACCTAACCATCTCAGCGTAACTCTCTACTTGCTCTGCCACCTTGGCCACTAATAAGGGTAGAAACAGGTCAGGCCAAGCCAGACTTTGCCTTAACAAGCCAGACTTGTTTTACAATAGGATAGCCTGAGCCTGGCCTGTGGCTTGTAAGAGGCCTTTATTTTGGCCTAAACCTGGCCTGGCCTGTAGCCTGTTAAGGAGCCTGAAAGCAATTGAATAGAGACCATAAAATAAATCAATTATTTTTCCCCCATCAAAGACACAAGGAGGACAAAAGATTATACAACAAGTCCAACAGTACTCACCCATATACAATTTCTCACGTAGAGTCTAAGAATTAAGTTTCAGCTAGATACATAATATTTTTCCAGTACTCAATCCAGCATATTGAAATATACACTGAACTATATACATATTTGAAGAATGGGCTTTCACTTAGCTGGGTATTTATTCTATATCGATAACTATTGATATATTGATAGTCTATTTTACAAACCAAAAAGAGAGAGTAAATAGGCTCCTTTTTTTTTTAACACAACTCGGTCCAAAATCATGAAAATAAAACAGCATAGAAGGGCATGTGCAAGTAAAAGAAGGTGAGACCTGAGGTGAAGAAGTCAGGAGTAGAGAAGAAGAGAGTGCGTCGGTCTTCGACAGCCACCCAGAATAGAGGCAGAGATCCCACCTCTGACACTCCTCCTACGGTTATTCCTCTCTCCCCCTCTGATCTGTGAATTGGTTCAGAAAATGAGATCCCACCCAGTGACCCAGTATGAATATCAAGAACAAGAATAAGTGGAAGAGTTTCAAACCTTCATTAAATTCTCAATTATAACTCTATTATTCCCATAAACAAGCACTACAGATTCAAGGCTTCACCCATATATTCTGCAATCGCTTAGACCACAACAAAGAACATCCAAAGTGTGAGGTGACGGAGATCGGACTCACTGGGTGTAGTAAGTGAAGTAGCTGGGACAAAGACGTCGCTAGGGGAGACGGAGATCTAAGGCGAGAGGTCACATACTCACACACATAGTAGAGACATCACTGGTAGGGGTGGAGTGAAGCAGCTGGGGGAGACAGAGAACAAACTTGATGGGCACTAGGTGAGGTGAGTGAAGCAGCTGGGAGTCGACCAAAGCACGGGAGTCGACTGCTTGGGTTGGGATTTAGGTTTAGTGAGTAGTAAGTACTAAGTAGTAGTGACTGAAGCAGCTGAGTCACACACGCTTATTTTTTTTAAAAAAAATACATCACAGGCTCAGGCCGGCCTGACAGGCCTAACGGGCCTGTCGGTAAGCTTAGGCCTGGCCTTTTAACAAGAAAAGACTTTGAAATAGGTTTGGGCCTGGCCTTTTAGCCTTATAGGCCAGGCCTGACCAAGCCGGAAATAGGCCAAGCCGCAGGCCCGTGATAGGCTGCCTGATCTGTTTCCACCCTTAGCCACTAATCTCCCGCTTAATATTGTAAGTTGACTTCATTAAAAAAAAGGCCTAAAAAAACTATCAGATTTTCTTAAGAGGTTGAATAACACTATCAGAAGAAGAATAATGATATATTCATAGTTAAAAGTCCTAAAAATGTTGAATTATCAACGCATTTCAAGAAATTTTAATAATTTGGAAGTGGTTTTTAGTCATTAGAGTATATTCGAATTTTTGTTTTGGTCATGTAGTTTTAGATCGTGAGTTTTGGTCTCTATGGTTTTTCTGTAAAAAACGTTAGTCCCTTCTCATAGTTTCATAAAAACTTAGTCTAAATTTTGCAATGCTAAGTACATGAACCGAAACCAAAACTCATTAAAAGTACAAGGACTAAAACAAAAAGTCATTAAAAATGTGGATTAAAAAAAGAAACTTAAATACATGATAGAAAGTAAAGAAATTGATTTTGAGTGGAAAATAAAATTTGATTTCCAACATTGAATTCATGTTTTGTAATATCAACTTCTTCAAATCTAACACTTCTTCCGGTCATTAACGTAAGATTTAATTAGGGATTTAATGTTGGTTTTAAATATAATGTAAAATCTATATCACATTTTTATTCATTTTTTTTTCAAATTAACCATATTAATATTTTTTAACAATGATCAAAAAATAAAAAAGAGACACTCAAATTAGTTAATTAGGTCTTATATGGAGGAAAAAATATTAGTGAATTAGAGTGTTTTAAAAAAATATATTATATTAACTAATTTAACTAAATAATTAATTTACTAAATTTATTAATTAGATCTTACATTAAGAAATAGAAGAATATATCTATGTGTATGTATTAGAGGTGGTAATATGGGTTCCGCCCGTAGGCTGAACCCACCCAACCCGACAAAATGGGTGGGTTGAGTTTTGGAAACTCAGGACCATTTGGGAGAGGGTCTTTTTGGCCTGAACTCATATGGTCCCAACCTGCGACAGGTTAGACTATCGGGTTGGTAGGTTGGTCCATATTTTATTTTTATTTTTTTATCCAAATTCCAAACTGAACTCACTCTGTCCCTTACTTACTCTATACATGCTCACGGTCCAATTGGTCAATTTCATGTCTAAAGTCTTCTCAAGCCTACAGCCCCACACTCACAACTCTCAAGTCTCAAGTCTCATCTCACTCTCACAAGTCATGGCCTAAGTCTCAAGCCCAGTTTAATGTGTATCCTATTGCTAGTTGAAGATATGAATGTTTGATTTATATTGAATTTTTATTTTTTTATGCTTTATATTTGGAGAAAAATAATTTTAGTATATTATATAAAAAAATATGGGTTGGCCCGCCCAACCCGCCAACCCACCGGTTATGGGTTGGGTTGGCTAAATGCCAACCATATTGATACGGTTCTTTTAGGACCAAATCCATATGCTCCAACCCGTGACGGGTTAGCTCGAACCCGCTGTGTCGGACCATATTACCACCTCTAGTATGTATATCTATCTATCTATTAGTAGTACCTAAAGGCAGGCCCTCCAAAGCGCAACAAGTAGCACTCATGGAGGGAGACAAATCAACATTTTCCCTATCAACTAAATGGACTAAATAATAAATCTCCTTATTAATACTCCTCCGGTTATTAATATAAGATATATTTGAGAAATTAATCTTAATCCTAACTATAAGATATAGTTTTCATATTTGTCAATATTTTCCTAATTTAACCTGTTAATGATCCCTTAACAATAATCAAAGAGAATGAGAGAATTAAGAAAGATGGCTAGGGTATTTTAGAAAATACACGTCATATTAACTAACTCAACTAACTTCCTTAATCTAATCAAATTAGGTAAATATGTCTTATATTAAAATTTAAAAGAATATTAGTATTTTTAAATTTTGATAACGGCATCTGAATTTATAGCTTTCTCACATGTTTATTTTTAAAAACATATGCAGTGTTTTAAATTTCCACTTAAAACTTGCCAGGAACTTAATAGCCAGCCCTCAAACTTTTGGTGGAAAGGAAATAATGGAACATGTAAGGGCCCGTTGGGTATAAGGAAAAGGTGGGAAAGGAAGGGAACATGACTAAATTCCCTTGTTTGATACACAATTTTGGCTCAATCTTCTAAGGAACTTAAGTTCCCGGGCCTACCAATGTTCCTTTAAATGTGGGAAGATGATATCCCACCATAATTAGTGGGAACTAAGTTCATTCTCAGGAAGGAAGATCTGAAAAATAAATGTACTCCTAAAAAATTTAAATTAAAAAAAGCGGGAATCCTTAAATTTTCTTATCACATTCAAAGTGATAAACAAATTTCAGGATTCACGCCTTTTAATTTAAATTTGTTCAGGATTCTCGGCTTTACAAATTCAAATTTTATCAATAAATTTGAATTTTTTTAATAAATTTGAATTTCATTCTATAGAATTTTTTTTTCAATTTCATTAATCAATAAAATAAATTTTTTTATTTATTTAAATTATAATTTATTTTTAATTCATTTTATTTAATTTTAAATTATTATACTACTAATTATTTAATGTATGAATTGAAATATAAATTTGATTAATATATAATTATTAATTTATTTTTGAGGGTAAAATGGGTATTTCTCTTTTTTTTCCCCAAGTTCCACCCTAAATTTTCTTCCTACCAAATAACACATCTTCCATCACCTCTTACAATCTTCCTTTCCCTTCCTTTCCCTTTTTTAAGTTCCTTTCCCCCTCAAATTTTTCTTATACCAAACGGACCCTAAGACTCATTGGAAGGTCTGGGACACCCTCACAGATGCAAAGAAAAATGAAGGCATGGGATTTAGAGGTTTTGTGATCATGAAGGACGCCCTCCTAGCCGAAACTGCCTGGCGCCTCTATAAAGTCTCTTGCTGTTGGGCGCCAAACGCTACTTTTTCAGAGAAACCAACTCATAGCGGGGATGACATTGTCAATTATGACAGTGAGTGATCTCATAGTGGGTGGCCATTGGAATCTAAGCCCAATTCGGGACTTCATCCCTACCAATGGCCAACCTGATAAAATTATATGACCCAAGCTGCAAATGGAGTATATAAAAAAAAAAAAAAAAAAAGTGGTTTACCAACTGCTCAAATGGTGTAAAATTCTACTTAGATTATTTTAAGTCTCAAATTTAAATCTCAGAAAAAACATCCGTATTAGGAGAGGTAGCCAGAAATTTTAAAACTAAAGTAATCGGTTCCTTAGATACCCATAATAAAATTAAGAAAAGGTGTCTGATATTGGCTAATAGTATAAAAAAAAAGGTCAAACTGTCACATTTTAAAGCTTGGTGGCTGATCAGTATTACGGATGCAAGAGTAAGACCCATGTCCCAGTACTAGGATTGAACTCGCGGCAAATTTTAACAAGCAATTCTGGAATTCTTGTGCAGAAACCTCTCATTCTGACTTCTGATGTGAACTCCAGGAACCCCTGATAACTCCTCCTATCAATATTCAATTGTTGCAAATAGGGGTGTGAGATTTAATTGATAGATATATAATATAATTAATCTTGATAACCAACATCAAAATTTAATACTGCGGGTAATATATATTACTAAAAATCTGAATATGCCTCCCCTATCTATGCGGCCACTATTGTGCAATTTGTGATATGGACTTTCAATTTTTTTTAACATGTGGATTAGTTTGAAATCCAATTCAAATTTTAATTTAAATTTTGATTCAAATTTCAATTCTGGTTCATGCATACATAGACACTTTGTATTTTTGTAAGTTGCTATTTCACTTATGTTTATTGTTAATCTTCTCATTCTTGTTGTAAATTATCTTATGCTAATTGTTCAAATATACCTGAACACTTGAACTTATAAAAGATGACAATTCCTTTATACTCCATCCCTCCCTATATATAATTTTTAAATAACTGATTTACATTTATTAAGAAAATAGTTAAAATTAGTTCAGAATAATAAATAAGTATTTTTTTTTAACTATGCCCTTATTTGTAAGGAGGCTAAGTGAGAAAAACAATAAATACATTAGTCAAGGGGTAAAGTTGAAAAAAAAAACGTAATAAATACTTTGACAAAATTAAAATGAAGCTTATATTTTGAAATAAGTCCATTCACAATTTTAAAGTTTATAATTAGAGAGGGAGGGAGTATTTCGTGTTAATGGCCTAATTTTTGTTGTATATCCCCTTATTCCACTTGTTTATGTAGAATTGGATACTTACATTAATGGGAGTTGTTAATTCCCCTCTTTTTTCTTTTTAATCGCTTAATTTTCCTCATAAATCATCTTATTCCACTTGTTTGATATAGACACTTAGCATTTGTTTTGTTACCCTGTTTTTGCACTATATAATCAAAAGGCTTTGACGCTTGGTGGCAATCTCCATTTTGCTGTGACAAGGTGTCATGGGTTAAAACTCCCCTTGGCCACCTTCAACAATATCAAGAAGTATCAGAGGCCTTAATACAACTTCTAAACAACCACATAGGTAAAAAACTTCGGATAAATATGTACACTATCCACAAAAATTAAGGCAGGAGATAAAAGGAATCCAAAATAAAAACGTGGAAGTTGGTAAATTCAGTAAGAATTTGTTTTATCTTCTCTAGGCTGCTTTTTTCTATGGGCTACGCTGGTTAGCGTTAACGGTTAATTGATGTTAGAACCAAATCAAGCCAGGAAGGAAAAGTGACGTGGAAATAAAAAAATTAATAAACAGGAGCAAAATCTAACAAGCTTCAGGTGTGTGCGAGGTGGATTATCATTCATTGATATGCTCCCAATAATATATAACTACCACTGGGTGCAACTACCATTTGAATGAGTCAACAACATAGTCCGGACCAAAAATCGGTGGACTGGCTGAAAAACCAGTCCAGTTTGTTAATTAACCTAGGGTTATGAGTTGACCCGGGTCAACCCAGTAAATTCAGCCTAGTTGACCCGGGTTAACCGATTTCTTTTTTACATTCAAACTTCAGTTCGTGTCGAGCTCTATGTTTTTGATCAGTGAATCAAATCACTTAATTATTTATTTCTTCATTCACATTTCACAGTTTTATTTTCACACTCAATCAATTTTTTTAATTTTTCTTTTGGAATTTCATATTAATAAATCCAAAATATTCAATTTTTTACCAGTTTGGCCCCAGTATGACTCTGATTTAACCTACTAACCCTTAACCCAATACCCCGACCGGTTCAGTGTCCAATCCGAAATTTAAAACGTTGGTCAACAAATAATCACTTCTAGATAGCTCTCTAGTTAATGCATGAGAGTAATTTTCATGTGGCAAATACTCAGTATTATAAAATAATTTTTATGCAATTTTGCTCTTAAAATATTTTTTTTAATGGTGAGTCCCTAAAACTTAGGATATTGAGGGTTTTTACAAAAATAATTTAAGGTGCTAGACCTATAGCAAATAATATTTATTGAAAATGACCATAAAAATTGTAATTATTTAAAAAGGACAATTTGAAAAAATAAAAATTTAAAAATAATAAACTGTCTTAATCAGACCTCCTACATTTTCTCTCACATTCTATGTTTAAAACTAATATGAATTTATAAATTTAATTAAATTAAACACAATTTCTCTCATCATAGATATTTATAGAAAAAATAACACAAACATCTTTCAATTTTGTCAAAAATCATAATTTTCTTTTTAAAATTGACACAAACTTTAATTTAAAAAATATAATTTTAGGAGACTCAAAATCTTTTATAATTTATTATAAAAATTAAATAAATTATATATATATATATATATATATATATATATATATATATATATATATATATATATATATATAAATTAACAGGGTCATGTTCAGCACGAGCGTGCCTTCCTTAGTCGACGGACGTTAACACATTTTGATGTTTCAATTTTTGATACAATCTAGTGATGTTTTATTTTTGTTATTTGAGCCCACACAACTAGTTCTGATAAGATATGAAATACATCTAATTTTTTTTAGTTGATAATGTTTCTTTGAGAGAGCTTTTTTTCCTGATTTATATAAAATTATACAAATTAAGAAAAAAAAAACTTAATGATATAAAATGGTTAAAGAGCCAATATCTATGTTAATAATTAAATCATATAATGATATGATTATGTAGATATTAGTTAAAGTTAAAAAATGATGATTTTTTGCGATAGTAATTTTGGTGGAAAATAAAATTTAAATACTTTCAAGGGAAATTTAATATTTCTAAATTTATATTTTGGTAATTGATCCTTCTAAATAATAACAATTTTTGCGGTCCTTCTCAATAAATATTATTCTCTCTAGATCCTCCTATATAATTCTAACTTAAGATATCGAGTGCGACTAAAAAAATACTTTAAGAATTAGATGTTTGATGTATAAAAAAATTATTTTAGGATTCTGGTGCTAGTAAAAGGTAACACAGGCATTGGATACACAAAAAATTAGTTTAATCTATTGAGTCATTCTCAAAAATATTTGAGGTACTGCATGTATCTTAATTCTTAATTAAATATCTTACTGTAGTTTTTTACAAGCATATCTCACAATATTAATAATGAGCACATAAAAAGAGAAAATAAGTCTGATACAAAAGATATTTAAAGTGATTATTTTATCTCATCCAAAAAAAGTGATTATTTTAAATTAAAAGAATCTATTATTTTTAACCATATTGTTAATAAGTTTTGATTTTGATCCTTATATTTAAAGACTTTATAGTCATATCAAGGTTTTATAAAACTATAAGTACTAACGTTTTAGATAAAAAAAAAATTATATAATCAAAAACCATAATTTGAAACTATAAGCACAATCAATGACCAATAATGTGATTACCCCATAAAATTAAAATTCCGAGCATATTTACTAAAATGTGTTTTGTTAATAAAAATGCCCCTCCATTGAACTTAGAGGTGGCATCTAATTTGGAATTTTCTCAACCTGTAATTCTGTCACCATTCACCAATTTGGTTCAATTAAAGCTGGCCAGACCATTTAATAGCAAGGCTGCACCTGTACTTGCATGATGCCAACTGGTAGAGGTATTCATACTGTGTTAATATAATCTTTAGTCCTCCGGCCAAAAAAATAATAATAATAATCTTTGGTCTTTAAATTTCTTTTTATTTTAATTTTGATCTCTCAAGTTTTAAATTATAGATTTTACTCCCTCAAGTTTTATTCTGTTTAAAGTATTGGTCCCTATAATTTAATAATACCCAGATCATTAATGATCTATGTACTTTAGATGATTGGTCATTACATTGTCCTTCTCTTCGTCACGGCGAAGGTCTAATATTTCAACTTTTTTTCAAGTTTTGACTTGTTGGTATATATGTTGTCACTTTGTCGTGGTGAAAAGACCCCCGTGTTAGGGATAACTAAACACTTGTTTGTGGACGTAATCAAAAGTCTTATGGACTTCAATATCTCTCCTTGTTACTTCATATGATAAAAGTAGCTTTAAAAGAAGGGAAAATTGCCATAAAAGACTTTACTAGCATCATACTTGTTCAAAGGGATCTAAGGGACAGAGGGACTGAAACTGACATTATCTTGTTAAGACAGAAAGACTAAAATGCCCTTATTGCATTAATGAAGATAGGAAGTCCGAAATTTGGATTCCCCTCTATCCCGTGCATGCGTGAACTTGTCTCTGTCTGAAATTTGGATTAACCTCCTGTGCGCAAACTTAAAGAGTGAAGGGAGGAGGAGGTTCAGACGCAAACGAAGGTGTCAGACTTTGTAACGGGAGTGTGGAGCTTTGCAGGGGTGGGGGAGAGTGGCTCTTCGTAGCGGCAGTGCAGGCTTGGTCTCTACGGTGGCGGTAAAGTCTTGTGACGGTGGTGGCCTCTCGATCTAGTAGCATGGTGGTCTTCCTTCGGCTCTCTCTTTCCCCTCTTCTTTTTCTAGTAAGTATGTTGAAACTGGTTTCTTTTCAGGTGATTGTAATTGTTTCCGAGAACTGGTCTTGCGATGGGTGCAAATAAGGGTATTCATGTGGAGTTCAATCAAACTCTTTACCTACTCTCTGTGGCTAAGATCTTAAGGGCGCTTGTGGAGGTTGAAAAACTTGGACTTCTACTTCTTGGTAAACATGTACTACATCTGTGTTTTGATATGATGAAATTCTTGAAATATTTTGGGTAGTTTAGAAACCGTAGTTATATATGCATGACAAATAGTGGATTTGATACTATTTAGGATTATGAATTGAAGGGAAAAGCACACTTCTATGCTACTATGTTTTTATTTGATTATATATCATGTTGCAGTTTTCTAAAAATTTTTAATATTGTCCTAATGACCAACTTTATAAATTATCAATCCCAAGTTATGATGTGACAAAACACAAACCTATATGGCCAAACATTGGGATAAAGTGCTCTCTATGTATCTTGTATACTGGTGCTTTTCCTTCCTAGCAATCCTATATTTTTTTTCTTCTGGGGAGTGGGGTTTAAATAACGCAATAGTGCTTTCATTGTAAAAGAAGAATATAAGGCCTTAAATATCCAAATACAACAAAGCAACATTAGAAAATCAAACAACATCAACAAACACACTACATAAGACTAATAGAACACAGACAAAGTAAAGATGAAGACTAAAAACAAAACGCTACCAAACCAAAACAGCAGTTAATCAATTCCTTCAGGATCCTACTCATAGGAAACTGATGAAGTATGGTCAAAAGGGGAGAATGTTAGGATGTCAAGTATGAGTGGAATTGATTTGTTATGGGAAGATGAAGTTGGGTTGGAGATAAGATATATAATTGAAAAAACCTTAAAGCTGTAGGTTAATATGTGGTGTTGAGTTCACTTATACTCATCATCTTCTTGTTTAAAGATTTGATGCCACCAACTTTTGAAAGATGATACCTTCTATTCTATGTTGTCAAGTATAATTCTAACTGTCAAGTATACTTGAAAAATTATACCTTAGTTCCCATTAAATGTATACCTTCTATGAAAGATGATACTTTAGTTTCCATTAAATGTGTACTTGAAAATTTTATATAGAATTAGGAAACCAAACTGACATTCACTGAATCAAGAATTAGGAAACCAAAATAAGCCATATGAAATTGGGAAATTGGACCACTGATTGCAATTTAGTTTAGTTTTAACTCATGCTTGACTGCTTTTCAAGTTCGCAGGTATTTTGTTATCAATCATAATGAATTAATCAAAATACATACCGACATACCATATAGCAAAACAACTATTAAATGACTGATAAACAATAGTTCAATAATGCAATAACATTTCTCACAAAAACATAACTAAGTGTCATATATGCGAACAAGTTTGAAAAAGATCAGTAAAATCATTTATCATAACACAAAGAATAACATATAATATAATGGATCCCAGAACAAATAAAGCCTTTCAGAGCATCTGAATTAAGGAAGCTAACCTTCTGTATGTGCTAAAATATTTCCTCTCCTATCTTTAATGTCTTCCCAAGTGCAAGCATGCTTTTCTCATAGAATGACTGTGCCTAATATGAGTACATTTGTGTACATTAATTGTTACATTAGCACTAGATTTGACTGTAAACTTGTTTTCACAGGAAGACATGGATCAAAAGAGGGTTGATGTGGTTTGGTGGTTAGTTACCCATGAGAAGAATAAACATCGGGACGTGGTCATGCATAGCATTGAAGGTTGGAAAGCTACGAAGATGAAAAGAAACTACTTTACATTACATATATTCTGTACATATTGAACTTTGATGTCGTCTTTTGTTTCAATGTAAATGGAACTAGGCTATTTATATACACATATAAAGAACACTCTTCCCTCCGTTGTATTAATCTACCCTAGTGCAGTAATTTGTCTCAGTGTTGAAAACAACTTTCCTCCGCGCTTAAAATGTTTCTGTATGTGAGAAATTTCCACCATTTAGGTTGAACAAGTCTTCACTTGTGTAGCATAATGATGTACGAATGATCTTCCCCCACGTTCAAACCATTTTCCCTATGTGCATGAACTCTTCCCTGTGTGCAACCATCTTCCCTGTGTGCAAGGTGTCTTCCATATGTGCGAAGATCTTCCCATATGTTCAAAACATCTCCCCTACGTGCAAAGTGTCTTCCATTTGGGTTTAACAAGTCACCACTTATGCAGCACAACAATGTGTGAAGGATCTTCCCCTACGTTCAAACTATCTTCCCTACGTACATAAACTCTTCCCTATATACAAGTATCTTCCCTGTGCAAGGTGTCTTCCATGTGTGCGAATATCTTACCATACATTCAAAATATCTTCCCTAGGTGCATAAACTCTTCCTTTTGTGCAAGAAATATTCCCCTATGTGCAAGATGTCTTCCCTATGTGCAACATCCCTTACGTTTAAAATATGTTCCGTAGGTGCAAAATTTCTAACATTGGGTTGAACAAGTCTTTCATAGTGCAACATAAGGATGTGTGAAAGATCTTCCTATACGTTCAAAATATCTTCCCTGGGTGCATAAACTCTTTCTTGTGTGCAAGAAGTCTTCCCCTATGTGCAAGATGTCTTCCCTATGTGCAACATCTATTCCATGTGTGCGAATATCTTTCCATACGTTCAAAACATGTTCCGTAGGTGCAAAATTTCTAACATTGGGTTGAACAAGTCTTTCATAGTGCAACATAAGGATGCGTGAAAGATCTTCCCATACGTTTAAAACATCTTCTCTAGGTGCATAAACTCTTCCTTATGTGCAAAAAGTCTTCCCCTATGTGCAAGATGTCTTCCCTGTATGCAACATCTGTTCTATGTGTGCAAATATCTTCCCCTACATTTAAAACATATTCCGTAGGTACAAAATTTCTAACATTGGGTTGAAAAAGTCTTCCCTAATACAACATAATGATGGGCGAAAGATCTTCCCCTTGTGATTCAAAACATCTTCCCTAAGTGCATAGACTCTTCCCTTCGTATGTGTTCAAAATAAATGCAAACTATGTAGCAATTATAAGTTGAGATTTCATATTCTTCAGTCATTGATAAACTGTCTAATTAAAGTGAGGAAGATGTCAATCTTTTTTTTTAATATCTAGCCTATATGGAAAAGATTTTTCCTAATGTAGAATAACTATGTGCAGAAGATCTTCCCCTCCGTTCACAATTTCTTTCTTACGTGCAGAATATCTTCCCTATGTGCAAGAAGTCTTCCCAAATGCACAACATCTTCCCTAGGTGCAAAAAATCTTCCATGTGTGCAAATAATCTACCCTACGTGCATAATATCATCCATGGTGTTGCAAGATTTACTTACACCATACGCAAATGGACCATTGTAAAAGCTGAAAGCATAAATAATCAAAACACATTGAGCATTAAAAGATTGATGATATCAAACTTTAACATTTACAATTACAACAATATTTAACCATCATTTGCCTAACATATGTTGCTAACATATGAAACTTTTACATTTACAGTGCCAAGAGAAAATAAAGCAGTTGTAACCCAATTACAACACAAAATAAATTGAGTGAGCATTCACACAATGCATTAACAATTGCATTTCGCCCCTAATTCCAAAAAGCATGAGGGGCCACAAAAGGCTATATACAAAACCAAAAGTCAGTCACTCACTAACTAACTGGTCAATGATGCATTGGATTGGTATACTTGAAGAACGCGAGGTCAATAAGGATTTAGGTTCCTACACCTTTGTTGCTACAGAAAACAACGAAAACAAATCCTATACACAAGTTGGAGTGTAGCAAAAGAAAATCACAAAAATTGAAAAATTACAAAAAAAGAGAGGAAAGAACAGATACCGCAGAGCAGCACAAACTGTGAAGGGCTGAAATGAGTGACGGTTGGCAGCAAAACAGTGTGACCAAAGTGATAGAGTGAACGCCAAAATTTCTGAACGAAGACGCAATGTTCATTTCTACTGCTTTTCTTCTTCTCTCTCTCTCTCTTTGCCTTGACCATCCACACTCCGCCACCGACCCAAAGACCACTACCGCTTCCATCGACCTCCTCCTCCCTTCACTCTTCAAGTTCACACACGCACGAGATAGAGGGGAATCCAAATTTCAGACTACCTTTCTTCATTAATTCAATAAGAGCATTTTAGTCTTTCTATCTTAACAAAATAATGTCAGTTCAGTCCCTCTGTCCTTTAGGTCCCTTTGAGAAAATATGACGCTAGTGAGATCTTTTATGGTAATTTTCCCAAAAGCATATCTCTCCTTGTTACTTCATATGAGAACCGTAGCTTTGAAAGATAGATAAAAAAGGGACTATGATCATATATATCACCACTAATTATAACGAGTGTTCAAAATATTACATTAGTTTAACCGCTCTTCAAACTCAAACCCCTTTGCTGCTTCTTTCATTCCATTTTTTGAATTGGTTTGTTAGGGTGGAAGGAGTTTTGGTTATTGCATTACAACGATGATATTCCAATTTAATATTGAGCATAACAATGTAGATTAAGATGTAAATTTATTCCGAAAGTTTTTACTAAGGAGAAATGTTGTCATGAAATTTTCTTTGAGGTGTAATGTTGCCCTTTACTATTAAAAAATTAACAGTCAATTTTTTAACGGTCAAAGTTAGCATTTTAACAGTATAGGGTAATATTACTCCTCAGTAAAAACTTTCAGGACAAATTTACATATTAATCCTAATAGTGCTCATACATAATTTCTTGGTTTGTCTCAAAATTGAGATATTATTATCTAATATTCCTCTGGTCCTTAATAGAAGATATATTTAAAAAAGTTGGTCTTGACCTCAAATATAAGGTGTATTTTTCAAATTTGTCAATCTTTTCTTAATTTACCCCTATTGATGTTTCCTCAATAATAATCAATGAGGAAAAGAAAAGAGGGAATAAAGGAAGATGATTAAGGTGTTTTAGAAAATATATGTGATATTAACTAACTTAACTAACTTCCTTAATCTAATCAAATTAGATAATATGTTTTATATTAAGGACAGAGTGAGTAATATATCATATTGACAAAGTTTGTGTGCTTGTTTTATGACACTGAGGAAACTAAGAACCAGATTTGGTCTTTTGTAGGATCATAAATCTTCTTCCTATAGCAGTCTCCACATGCTCACCAAGTTTTGCAAGATGGGCCATCCTCCTTTGCCACAACTTTGAAGGGTTTGGTTGATTTGACTTTTCTTCTTGATCAAGAAAATCATCATTTTCAAACAAGTTAATATTTTTTCTCATCAGGATTAGATTCATCTGCATTTATGATTATCTGCTTCAGTCTCTCCACCACTTGACTCATCCTCAGTCGCTCTTTTGCACTTTTACTCAGACAATCATCTGTGAGCTTGGCGACATTTCGCGCTACGTTTATGGAATACTGGCCTTCAAGTCTTGGATCAATTATTAAGCTGAAATTTCTTCTATTAGTAGGGTGCAGTTTCACCCACTCCAAGAGTTTCTGCTCTGTCTTTGGCCGGTTTCAATCCAACGATCGCCTCCCGGTAAGAATTTCATAGAGAACCACACCAAAACTCCATACATCACTCTTTGTAGTGAAATGGCCTATCTCAATGTAATCTGGAGCAGCATAACCATATGTCCCCATAACCTTTGATACTCAAAAGTAAGTAACTGATTTTCTCATGTTGGTTATGAGTAGTAACACGTCAAACAATAAAATGGCTTCATCTAAAGATATATAACTTACAAGACTTGTGTTACAAAGCATAATTTTACATCTCAAAGCAAATATAAAGCACATAACACTTACTGCAGTTGACACATGAGTATGCCCAGCTATTGGCCCCTTCCTATCAAGTCCAAAATCAGAAAGTTTTGGCCAAAAATTTTCGTCCACTAATACATTTGAGGTTTTAAAATCTCTATATATCACCTGCAGAATATATGTACACAAAAATGTCATAAGGCAGAGCTAAAATGCAGAGGATGGAATAAGAAGTAAGAACCAATAAATATGAAGAGCGGTGTCATTCATATTATGTGTCATCTGAATTATTGTAATGGCAATATCAAAACTTTGATATTCTAAAAGAAATAAGCATTAGTTAGATAAGGGTCACTAATAGTTTTGGAAGGTCTAGCACTCATCTTCACTATGTATTCTGCACTTCTGATTCTTTATTCTCTCGTAAGTGTGCTTGTATTTTCTGAAACCTTTGACTTTATATCTATATATCATATTTTATCTTGAGTTTACTGTTTGGATTCGATCAGATCCTCCCTAAGTTTCAAGCGAATCGCTCAAAGTTCTCTATTCTGTCTCTATCATAAGAGAAAATGAATGTCATCCCAAAAAACACAAGCCAGTGACTGATAGCATGAGACAAAGAATGGGGGGATAGAATATATCTATTTACTTCAGTTTTTTTTTTGGTTTTTTTTTTGTTACTTCATCTGTGAAGATATAGCTCTAATATGAACCTGAACTTCTAATTCTTCATGGAGATAGGCTAACCCTTGAGCTGCTCCAAGGGCTATTTCAAGTCTTGTTTTCCAAGGAAGAGGATTGTACGCCTTGTCAAAAAGATGATATTCCAAACTTTTATTCGGCATGTATTCATATACAAGAAGTCTCTGGATCCCTCTTTCAGTATCCACAGCGCAATAACCAATGAGTTTCACAAGATTTGGGTGCTCCACAACACCAAGAAACTGAACTTCAGCTAACCATTGCTTATGACCCTACATAACAGAACAAAATCCTGACATGCATATGGGAATTCAGATAAATAAGCAACTTTAAAACACATGAAGAAGTTCATAATGGACACTTTATCTCTCCTTATGCTTTTATCTATACCCAAAAAAATATAAGAGGCATGCAAATTTAGTGATGACAGAAATTTTGGATTTAACAGCAAAACAGATTGCCGAAAGAACAATTCCATTGCAATTCATGTGAAGGCTTATATCAAGGGCATTTTGAAGAATGATACTGATGATTGTAGATGAATGATCACTGCTATAATTCTCACATTTCTGAAAACAAAAGTGAATAGTTTCTCTATCATGGAAAACTAAGTGAAAAATCTATCCGGACATTTGAAAAGCCCGTCTAAAGGCCTGTATGTCATCTCCTTGCATGAGAACATTCAGTTAAAGCTAAATAATCCAATAAAAAATAGGCTATAAATGCAACAGGGTGAAAGGTGAAAATATAGTGCCTATACGTCTATTTGTCATTTTAATCTTATGACGCCTAAAATCAGACTAAGAGATCTTTGAGAGATCTGAGCAATCAATGGGCATCTGAATACTTCACTACATTTTTTTGTATGATCCTCAAATCCATGCAGTTAAAAAATATAACAAAAAGGGCAGACACAACTGAGCAGTAATAATAAGGACATAAAAGACATTACATGACAAATTAGTGCCCCGTTTTCCACGATACCTTTTGATCTTCTTTTGCTCAGCATTAAAACTTAATGCAGAACTTTCAGTAGAATGTTTTCTGTGACACTACAGAAAACAATGTCACTGATTCTGATCTTAAAAGGCTATTTGAGTACCCAAAAACTACTTTATGCTCCACAAATCATCAGATAACTAACACTACGGATAAGATGTTCCAAATTAGGCAGAAAAGGTAACTTCTGCCTATCGCTATTCGTGGGTTCAGAGGCAGAGGATGCCACTTTCAAATGGTGAAGGAGAAAACTAGAATATCTGCAAGAGTTGTAAAGTAAAATTTTGCAAGAATGAAATTTTCTTCTACAAGAGAATGACCAGAAAATAATCCTTTCAGTTTCCTAATGCTAAATGAAATTCTCTTGTTTTTTTCATTTCTCCTTCAGAAAAGCACTACTTATTTTTTTACAACCAGTCCCAATTCGACATGACCTTATGGAAATATGAATAACAACTTAAATCAATAATTACCTGTACCTGTAAGTCGAGTGATCCCTACAATGATGGCATGTAGTTTATGTAAAACACTTAAATCATGTCTCGCCCTATCTGATACTACCTCTAGTTCTTAATATAAGATCTCACTCATAGTGCAATTTGCACTACGAAAGATATTTTATATTAAGAATAGGAGGTAGTATATTCATACTAAATATACTTTCAGATTCATATCTATCAGCTTATCTGAGTTGCAACAAATCAAAATTTCAATCAAAAGAAAGAGACAAACTAGATTCTTCTATAAAAAAATAAATAAAAAAGAACTAGATTCTCTTCTATCACAGAAGATTCTCCTGTGAGAGGAAGAAAGAAATATGATGTGTATGGCCCACACGATGAGCAAGAAATTGACATGGGCGTGTGGCTCACATAGATAAGTCTCCCTAGATCCACCCCCATGCTCTTTATATTTCCAACAAGCCCTTTTTTTCCTCTTTTTTAGTGAACTCCAATAAGCCCTTTGGCCCTGTTTGGTATGCAGCATTAGATTTTGATGGATTAGGATTGGGACTGGTATTAGAATTGAGACTGGTATTGGGACTGTGACTGAGGGTTTAAAATTACGTTTGGTATGTAGTAATATTTAGATGGAATACTTGAATTGATTTTATTTTATAATCCTCATAAATTATGAAAAGGCTAAAATATCCTTATTATTAAAAAAACAAAGTCCCAGGATTTTGGTTAAAATTGATAGAGAGCATTTATGTCCAAAAAATATTATAAACAAGAATATTTTTATCTCTGATATTTACAGTCCTGGGATTGAAAACGTAATACCAGGAGTAGGTGACTTTACAACAATCTCACTTTTGTAGTATTCCAATCCCTGGTTATCTGTAGTCCCTCGATATATTCTAGCCTAATCCTTAATCCAATCCCAGTCCCTACCCTCGGTGCTTCTTACCAAACAGGGCCTTTGAAGTTTGATGCATGATAAAATCCCATAATACATGCGGGTCCCACATGATCAATTCCAAGTGAGAAGAGTGATCCAGGAAGGGTCTGACTCACTAGGACCACTAGGACAAGTGAAGTAGGGAACCCAAATTTAGATCCCTCAATTGTTCAAGTGAAAAGAGAGGAACAAATAGGGTAGGGAAGACCCACATTGGGCTCAAATTGACAAGTGGACTCCACCTCTATTTCTACCTACTTTTTTCTCTTCAACAATTGAAAGAATCCAAATCTGTTGAACCCTACATCTATCTCTTTCCTCACTATAACATTTGAGAGGATACAAAATTCAAGCAAGTTGTGTTCATTGAGGCATTCTCTAACAAGCTACTTCATAGAGGTTTTATAGATCTGGAGTGTCGTACCTGGAATCCATCAGGATCAAGCCTCTTGATGGCAACCGAAATATACTCCTTTTTATTGGCCTGGATTGAACCTTTATATACACTCCCAAACCCACCTTCACCAATCTTTAAAAGCCTACTAAAATTATTCGTTGCTCGCTGGAGTTCAGCCAAGGAGAAAACACACAAATTGTGAGCCTTCTCTTCATACAATTCTGGAATCCCACGCGATGAGATTGATGCGGACAAAGATTTGGAAATTCTATTGACTTCAGAGTTTTGGGACTTCAATTCTTCTTTAAGCTCAGGTTCTAATGACCTTCGCCTCTTAGGTCTAGTGAAGTAGTGAAAGCAATACATTGTAATAGTCCACTACAAATCCTCGATCAACCTATAAATAATGTAAAGAAAAATCGCCAGAACAATGAGAACTCGAAGATAGCCTCGGCAATTTCTCCCTGAATTTAAAAAAAAACACATTCCATCGCTTTCCTGTTCTAAAATTTGATTTCGTTTTAGCCCATACAATACGAGCTTTTGCAAGTTTCAAACACTGACATGATACCAAAAAAATATGCGCAGAGATCAGAGTTTTACTTTTACCTCAAGAAAATAGAGACCAACATGATGACAAGTGTGGATAGAAAACAACGAAGAAGCGAAGAGAGCCAGATGCATAGAAGACGCAAGAGAGTTGAAGAAGGCAAGGCAGAGAGAAGATTGAGTGTGAAATGTAAAGTGAACAAAAGATTTGGCTCAGCAGAAAATACACAGAAGGAGAAGCTCAACAACCCGCAAATGAAGAAAGGTGATAAAGAAAGAAGGTCACGGATTTTGTACTATGCTTTCTTGTTTTCTCTGTTTGACTTTGATTCTCCTACTCTTTTTTTTCCAATAACTTTGGTCCTCCTACTCTACTCCATAATAAATGAAAAAAAAAACAAAACAAAAAAAACAAAAAAATATTATAGAGAACAGAAGACTTTATTTGAAATAATTATGAGACAATTTCATCATTCCGTCATGTTATGAGGGGAGAATTCAAGTCCCGTGGGACTAAATTTATTTTGGTTAATCTGTAACATTTTAAAATTTTACAGTATACTAAAAAATAAAATAAAAATAAGTTTTATGGGTAAACAAATAATAATATTTCTTTATTTAAAAAAAAAGGTTTGATCGACAGTGAAGCTCCGACTACTGGTCACCGGCAGCACCATGCCAGAGCAGCTACCACCGGCTGCTCATCGAAGCTCTAGTGCCGACCAGCTAGAACTCTGACCACTAGAAATTAATTTTTTGTTTATATGCTTATTCAATTTATTCATAAGGAATAGAACAAATGAAACTTGTTCAATTTGTGTTGTTCATATGTATAATCTAGTAGAGTTCAAAACATGCAAATGAGACTTATCCGTGATCCTATGTTTTCTTGTTAACTGATAATTTTTAATGTTCATTTACCTATTTCACTTGTTCATGAAGAGCTTAACACTTACAAATGAACAACACAAATTCAACAAATCTCAATTGCAAGTGCGCAACTCTTTTATGAACAAGTGGAATCGTCATATTAGCAACACAAATTAATTTCCAATGGTCGAAGCTCCGATGGTCGACTGCCGATGACCGATCGCCAGAGCTCTAACGACAATCAATCTTTTTTAAAAAAAGGGTTAAGAGGTAATTTTGCTCTGAAAGTTTTCGATGATGGGCAATTTTGCCCCGTAGGTTTTTCAAGGGTTCAATTTTTCCCTAATCATTATCCCATTTAATTTTCACCATTAGTTGACAAAATATGTTGAGCTGGTAGTTCACATGTCATCTACATCATTTTTGTTAAGATTGAAATTTGCACCGAAAATCCATATATCATTTACTCCATCTTTTTTCAAAGTTACATTTAAAACTTTCTAAGAAAATTTGCCCATTAACGAAAATGACGTAAATGACATGTGGACTGTCAGTTTAGCATATTTGGTCAACTAACAGTCAAAATTAATGAGGATAATGACCAGGGTAAAATTGCTCTATTTTTTACATTTCCGGGGTAAAATTTCCCTCCAGTGAAAATTTTTATGGCAAAAATGCCCCTTAATCCTTAACAAAATAATAAAGGAAGGCACATTATTATCTTTTTCACCCACAAATTTTTTTTCATTTTAATCCTTGTTAGTAAAATTTCATAATGCTATGGGGTTGACTGAAACAAATTTGGTCATATAGGACTTGATGGAAATTTTCCCAAGAATCTATCAAAATCAATAATAAATAAATTCTAAAATAAATACTAAATATAAATATTTTTTGATAAATATGAAGACTTTGTTTCTTTTTTTCGTTTCTTTTTGTTGGTGGTCGAAGAGTTTGTTTTTCTAACTTGAAATAATTATAATTAAAGACTTTTTTTTAAAATTTATCCAAGCACTTAACTTAAGTTTTTTATATCCATTATATCAAGTTCTTTTATCACGGATAATCATGAGTCCTATTTTAAATATTACTATTTAACTATAAAACCATATAATATATGATAATGCCTTGTTGAAAAACTTGATATGATAAATATCGGGTTTTAGGACAAGGTGTTTATCTCATAACAATTAGCATAATTTTCATGTATGGCATGTTTTTTTAACATGTAATTGAAGAGTAATTATCGCACCTGGATACCCAAGGTTAGAACATAAGACCGCCGGTTAAGTTGAAATAACCCATAATCGGTTACCAATACAGAGTTAGTCTAGCGATATAAGTCCCCGCTAGATCCCTTTGAGTCTCGAGTTTGAGTCTCAGAGGATACAGAGGGGCAGACACGAACCCCTAACCAGATACCAAATAATAATATCAAAAAAAAAAGAAACACAATCAGTTGATCCAAATGCTTGGTGGTTGTATGGCACCTTAATGCTATTACATCCAGTCCTTAATATAAGACTCAATTGATTTTTTTGGAGATATTAAAAAAGCTAAATAAATTACTTTAGAGTATTTATATTTATCTTTTCCATACCAAAGTAATTTATATAACTGATAAACTGATATATAATCAAATGATACACAAAATATATTATGATTAACCAACTTATTTAACTTTCTAAACCTCTAAAAAAACATCGGCCTTTATTTTTTTCCCAGAGAGGGAGTATTATACTATTGTTTTTATATGTACGATGATTCTATTTAATTGTCTCATTTTGATTTGTGCCTTTGTTTTCCATACAAAAGAAGGCTGAACTTAGTCAAGAGAAAATCTTAAAAAAAATCACTTGAACTTAAAAATCCTAAATTGATTTTGTTAGCGATAAGAGTAATGAGATTGACAAAAAGTGTATAGCAATTGACAATTCAAGTTTTTATCAAATTAAAGATTTAGAATTTTAAAATTCAAGTGGTATTTTCTTGTAATTTTTCCTTAGTCAATTTGGTTATATTAAATTGAATATCATGTCAACAAGTTATTAGAATTTTGGGCCTTAAATGCATGTTTGGTATCACTTATGAAAGGTTTATAAGTGTTTGTGTACATAAGTCGAGATAACATTAATCTCACATACTTACCTCGTATACTGTAAATTACGATTGAAAAGCCGCTTTTGAAGACTCCAATTACTATTCTAACAAGCTCTACATCACTTTGTCCTAATTGGAATATAAGAAAATGAAGGATTCAATTGGATAATATCTAACTTTAATCTTATAAAGTTATATGATCACATGAAGTCAACCAAGTTATATTTATATTTTAATTGTCACGGATTGGGTTTGACTATATATTTGTAATGTTTTTCCATATTTTATATACGTGGCAACATATATATAAACCTATGTCATTATTTCTTTAAGACTTCACATTTTGAAAATAATTATTTATTGCTATATAAAAACCTATATAGCAACAAAAAAAATATAGAAAAGGGAAAAAAGCTCTCTAACAACACACACTCACATTTTGGGATCATTTAGTATAAATATAACTTGGGTTGTAGCCTTTGTATTTCTATATAGCTCAAATTCATGTAATTGTTTTATCTGTGTTTTAATGCATTTTGATTTTTTATCAAAAAGAAAAGTGTAAATATAAGTCCTCTAATTCGTAATATAAAACATATTTAAGGAGTTGATTTTTATTATAAATATAAAATATAATTTTCTTATTTATCAGTTTTTTCTTGATTTACCCCTATTGATGCTCCCTCAACAATGATCAAAAAGGAAAAGAAATACAGGAATTAAGGAAAATGATTATATAGTTTTAGAAAATACATTTTATATTAACTAACTCAACTAACTTTTTTAATCTAATCAAATAAAGTAAAAATATATTATATTAAGAAGTGGAAATAGTATAAATTATAAAAATAGAAATGAGGACCTATTTTATCCACCAAGCTGGCAACACAAAACACAACAAGAATGACAAGTTTTGTGACCTAATGATATAAAAATTTTCTCAAAATGGAAAGCTGTGGCTTGTAGATTTAATATAACTTATAATTTCATACGGATATCCTTTTAATTAAACAAGCATGTACTTTCCATACGTTGCACATACAGAATTTACTTCTATCACCTGTTGTTAACTATGCTAACACATAACATTTGCATTATCATTCATTTCATTTAAGTGCACTGGACATAATTACAATGAACATAACAACTTGTAACATCAGTTTTACATTTTTGGAAAACGGCAGTGTGAGTTGTTTACTTTCTCATATCATAAATGCATACCTAGCCATTTACATTTCTAAAAACTTTCTCGTACAAAACATTCTTTATGGTGTTACTTGTCCCTGAATCATCAAGTCCTACAACAATATTGAGACCATCCATGCTTCTAAATCTAGACAGTATAACATATAATTGCCCATAAGTGAAAACAGGTTTTGACAAATACAATCTAACATGACTCAATGATTGTCCTTGACTTGTATTGATTGTCATTGAAAATGAAAGCATAATGGGGAACTGTCTCATTTGCATGCGAAATGGCTATCTAGACTCAGAAGGATTCATATTCATTCTATGTATCAGAACCTTCTTATTTGGTTTAGAACCATTGAAAGTAGCTTCCTTAATGACCTTCTGCTCCAACATCATAACACAAAGATGTAATATCCCAAATTTCAGTTACTAAAATTTCTCTATACCTAAGTGGTATTAAAGGAATAAAATAATGAATTAAAAAGTATATTAAAAGACATAATAAGGCAATTAAAGGACACACACAACATTGTTATTTGGTACAAAAGATAAGGATGTTGCCGGTAAATTTTCTTGTGAGGCAGTCATATGGTGTAATATTTTTAAAATAGTAAATGGTGTCCAAAAATTGTGACAAATTTCATAATGAAATTCTACATAACAAGATTCAATTTTATAGGTAATATGGAATTTTTAGAGTTGTATACAAGGAGATATGTATTTTTGAAGTTAGACCAGCAAAACCAGCAAATTTCAGTGGCAGCATTCAAAAATAATAATTCTGGGAATAATGAGCTTCTAATTAGATAAAATTATATTTTCTCTAAAACTAGACTCAATTAGGGTAACATAACCTTTGGAACCACCTCAATTGGATATATATATATATATATATATATATATATATACACACACACACACACAATTATATATGAATTTTCAAAGTTTGGTGACAATTCTGCCAATTTTCTCAAGTATTGCAAAAATGAGAAAAATTGTAAGGGCAAAATGGTCAATTTGACCCAAACAAATATAATCTGGGAATTTTTATGAATAATTATAGAGGGTATGGACAGATGGAGCTCATGAAAATTATTACATAATTAAATATATATTTATACTACAATATGTGCAAAAATGGAATAAGAGCTAATAAGCATGAGACATCTATGCAATTCTATAGGACTCCAAACCTCTCTTCCATTGTCTATTTAAGTGGCCAATTCAGCCAAATAGAAGAGAAAAGGGAAGAGGAAGAGTTCAAGGAAGAAGAGGAGAAGAAGAAGAGAAGCTAAGTTCCAAGAAGCAAGATCAAGGTAAGTAGGTAGACATTTCTATTTATTCTTGTTCTATAATTCTTGAAATCTCTTCTTAATCCTTATGTCATCTTGAAATAACTATTGAACAAGCATAAGTTCAAGGCAAAGAGGAGGAAGTTTCGGCCAAAGATGGGAAAAGAAGAAGAAGCAAGGTAAAGTAGTATAAACTCTGGGATTTGTGTTTAAAACTAAGTTGTAACTACTGTCTGGTTGGTTATCTGTCTGTTTATGGTGGATTCTGTAAATTTGAGATGTCCAATTTTTAAAGGGAGGTGCTGCACAAATTTCTATTGATTGTGTTGAATTAGTGATTGGATGGCTAAACAAGTGAAAACAAGTGAGAGGAAGGCGTTTAAGGGTTAAAAACATGAAACTTCTCTTCTTCCAATTTGTGCCAGATTGTTGTGGTGCGTTTTTGAATGACCAAACTGATCCAAATCTTATGAAACTTTACAAGATGAAAGTGAACATCCTGGGCTTTAATTTGATAGGTATTATAAGCCATTTGGATAAGTGGATTGAAATATATGATTTTTCAAAGTTTAACCATGAATCTGGAACAAATTCTGTAGCAAACCAGTTTGAACTAATTTTCTGGAAATGTGTGGATATTTCTGGTGCCTGGTGATATTTTTCTTTAAAATAGGACTGAAAGAGCTTTGGATAGGATCTGGAACCACTCAATTTTAAATTTCCTAGATTGAGTTATGAATTTTCAAAGTTGACTGAAAATTTCTAGAAAAACCTATGAAAATGACAATTTAGCCTCTAAAACCCTACTTAGTGGCTATTAAGGGTAATATGGTCATTTGAGTGTAAATTTGTCCAAACTAAATTCAAAAATGGACTCTACACACAAAATTGTGTAGGCATAGCTTGGGTCATAATTTTGAAAAAAGTACATATGTACCAAGAATGAGGGAAAGTAGACCGGATTCCTTATGGGCAATTTGGTAATTTTGCACTTTAAGTAAAGATAACCAACTTATGAGTTTAAAATAAGGTATAAATGAGTAATAACTCATTTTTTTACTACTTTAGAATTTTAGGGTTTGATAAATTGCCCGAGCCGGATGAAGCATTAAAGGATCGATAGTAGCTAGGTTTCAAAAAGGAGTCTAGTTAGTAATTCTATCTTTCGTATTCTATATGATTATAAATATGCAATGATTGTCATGATCTGTTCAATATATTGCTTGTAGTGTTGATACTCTCTGGGTGTAGGTAATGAGTTAAACCACCCCATGGAACCTTTGGGGTACCATATGGCCAGGTGGACCCAATTGAGAGGCTTGATATGTACTGACAGGTATAGGCCTTCTCCAAGATGTGATATGTACATACAGGTATAGGCCTTCTCTAAGTTGTTATGTGATCACATTACATAGGTGAATTCCGTATTGAATTCGTATGTACAAGTTATGATTGTGCATATCAGGAACGGATCATCATTTTGATCCGAAATCATCATTTGGTTCCTGAGCATTCTCAGTTAGGCGTTGGTATTTTGATTACTGCATCATGATAAATGATATACTGCATGTTTACTTTTCACATTTTATATGATTTATTATATTGTTACTACTGAGATTCGTATGAATCTCACCCTTTCCATAAATTCAAAAATTTATTCAGCTAGAGGAAATGGCTCAGAGGGAAAAATAACGGATACCAGCGACAGAAGGTACGTTGCAAACTCAAAAAGTTTCCTATTGATTATCTGTTAGTCTCCTATGTATTTAGGATTTGAGTTGTATTATACCCTGTAGGGATTTTCTATACTATAATCAAGAATTTTATATTAGTATATTGTACTATCTCTATATGCCTATTGAATTGCGCGTTAATACTTTAATAAATATCAAAATATTGAGGGGTTTGACAGAAGACATTTTCATTGCACAATCCTGATACTTGATCTATATTTCTCAACAGCATTATAGGTGCTCCAACTTTCAATACAAGTTTATATGTGGCAAACCAGAAGAAGTGATGGTGTTGAGGAATTCGGTTATGTATAAGTTGTCAAAAGAGTCAAAATCTTCAGTTGACTTGCACATTGAGTCATAACTTAAGAACTCATTCCTCACCTAGAAGCAATAAACACATGTAATCATTTATCTTTCCAACCATTTCAATGGTTGGTGCAAGGATCGCTCTGTTATTGAAGTAGGTATTGCAAGTAAGATTTTCCTGAAGGTGTTCATATGTTGCCTACATAATCGCATTCATTATATCCTTGCAACCTAGAATCAATACTTCTTTTAGGATTTGTATATCAGCAACACCATCAATGGGATCTCCTAAATTACCATCGCCAATGTCTAGTAACCATAATAAGAACCATTCAATTCTTTTGTTCTCATTGGTATCATTAAATTGATTCAACTGCATATTTTTTGTCAACCAAAAAATAGTGTAATGTTGACATAACCAAGAAAAGGTAATGCAAGCATTAACTACAACCACTCGTAAACCTTTAGGAATGACCGGAAGTATTTGTCTGAAATCACCACCCATAAGAATGTAATTGCCACCAAATGGTAGGTTGCAATGCATTATATCCTTTAGAGTCTTGTCGAACACCTGTACACAATACCGTTAGACCATAGGTGCTTCATCCCAAATTATTAACTTTGTGCGCTTAATCAGATTTGCTAACGATGAATTCTGCCATATGGAACATACTGAAAATTCTATTATCTGTATTGGTATTGTGAATCGTGAATGTGTTGTTCATCCTAATGGTAGTAATGTTGTTGTTATACCACTTGATGCAACTATCAGCACAATTTATCCGATCGGGCGAAGACTGGAGGCCAATGCGTTCCATAAGAATGTTTTCCCAATGCCACCAAACCCATAAACAAAAAAGAATCCTCCGTTAAGGTTTTGCAACGATGCCATGACTTTATCTTACACATACCTTTAATCTAAATTCAGAGCTGTCACCAATGAGTGTGCTTATAATAACAGTGACTATATGTCATAAGACAACTCTTATAGGATCAACTAGTTGCTGACATCAATAGTAGGTAATTCAGATGGAATTGAAAGAGTGTTAAAGTCATGCAATGTATTTTTATTAGAATGCAGTAGGGTATCAATCTCATTTAGGGCAGCATCTTCCTTTTCACATGTAGGTATGTGTACACCTACGAAACACTTAACTTATTGGTTATAACAACATGATAAAATAATACATTATGTATGGAATAAGTAAATAACATTAATGTTGAATGTTTAATAATTATATTGACCTGAATTATTATAGTCCCTGTATGGAATGTATAGCATATCTTCATAAAGCAATTGTAATGTTTCTTTCCACACATAATATGGCCGTTACAAAGAGCCACAAAGCAACATTGTGACAAACAGCTTCCTTAATAAATGTCATAATCCCATCAAGAAGCTTCTTTAAGTGAAGTAACATATTCTCTATCATCATCTAATAACGCACAAGCAAAGCATGCCTCCTTGAAGGTTTGATATGTAACACCAGCAACTATTTTAATATGATCAAAGGAACATAGTCTACGCACTTATGTTAGAAGCATTCACAAGTAATATAGCTCTCCTGCTGATGGTGATGTATAAGCCATTCTTCCCACGGAAAATCCTCTTTTTCTTCTCTTCTATTGGCGTTTATCCCTCTTATATACACAATGGTTTAGGAATTCTGAGTATGCCAGAGTTGATGCAAAAGTGTCATCAGCATTAATCATCATCCATAACAAGAATTGTGATTCACAAACTCATGGTTTGTCCATCAACTCCAAGACATCATATGTACTTGCATAAATAACAAATTGTTGATTCAGAAGATGGAAGCTTAGTCTTTCAACTGTAGGGTACCTATAATGGATGTTGAACCCAAAAATTTCCAAGAAGCTTCGCAAGCATAAACATAGCAACAATTATAATATTGTTGTATCTCATTTATCACTTTTCTACCGGTCTTGTCATTGTTGTTATCAAATAATCCCACAACAACCATATCATTCCCTTGCTAATGTACTTGAATAAGTATTTAATAGCAGTTGAGTGGTTACACTTTTCAACATTTATATGTGCTTGAAACAGTTGGAGTAGAATAGCATTGTATGGAACAACGTATCAATTGTCTAGTGGGATACCCTTTAATTGAATTATTCTTCCATCATCCCTCAGGGATACCCTTTAATTGAATTATTCTTCCATCATCCCTCAGCCTATATGTAGAAAAACCATCTTCATATATTGTTGTATGTTGATTGAAGCGCTTAGGGAAATACTTGCTATATTTTCTCTCCTTCATACAAGGAGCATTAGGCTTACTTGTTCCGCGAGGTCCATGGATCATGAATTTTTTAACTAACTTATGAAGTAATGGTAAAGAATTTTCATCTGGAATTTTTTTTTGAAATTATCTTGTCGATTAACTTAGGATCTAACATCTTTTTTTCGCATCTAGAAATAAGAGGATATGTGTGTGAGGCAAACCTCTTTTTTGGAACTCAATGGTGTATATCGGTTAGTGTATGATGGTGATACAAAATCATATGAAGCATCTTTCATATGTGGAAAACATTACTAAAGACTATACCTGCATGAACTCTTTCAAATATCTTTCCACTCTTTAAAGTTTGCATCAATGACTTCAACTTCATCTCAAAAATTCTGGATAGTTGATGTGGGTAGTCTGAAGGATGTAAATTAAGTTGTTCACAATATCTAGTGATTTCAAGACATGCTAGATTACAAGTGAATGTAATGAAAAGATCTGGATAACCAATAGTTTTGCATATTGCCATTACATCTTGGTAACTTCGGACCATATATCTTGCACCTCCAGTGAAAGATGTAGGTGGAATGATCCGCTTTCCAATCAAAGAAGCATCTCTCTCTCCACTTATCACTGCATCTGATAAGCCTTGATACAAATATGCTCTAAGGTCTTTTTAGTGAGTCCTAATCCATAACAATATTTATGACTCCATCATAGTATACCCATCAACAATAAATTGTTGGAGCAACTTTAGCGCATATTGTAGTGTTAACAATTCATTTTCCCTAACCATTAATCTATAACTAAGGAACTCTTGAATGCTTACTCTTTTATGTGTTTTTGTTACAATTAATGTATTATCTCTATGTGGAATATCATCTCTATAGTTGTCTTTATACCATAAGGGAAAAGTAGCGGATATTGCAGAGGTAGATAAGAAGGATGCAATTCATTAATTCGTTGGAGGCTACTTGTGTGTGTTTCCAACACGATATCCCAAACACTAAAATTCAAATCAATGTCACCCATAATTAATGCAGTAACTTCTTATGAAGATGGTAAGTTATATGTTCGGCCATCATGTTGTGTGCTTCCAATCAAGCACATTTTCAATGGAGTTGGGGACTGATTGGCTACAACCCTCAAGGCTAAATAAAATTGTTCAACATATGGATTAATCTCATCCAATTGAATCTTGATGTGCTGAACAATGATTGGGTCAATTAAATCTACCTTTTGGTATTTGTTGCATGGGAGGAAGAAGAATTATGAATGGCATGTAATAGAGAAACTGAATTTATTATAAGAAGTATGGAATTATGAAAGGCATTTAATACAAGTTATACAGGAATATGACTTTTTTAACTTTTGTATATAATATCAACTACCTGACAGCTACAATTCGGTTAGAAACTTCATTATAAGTATCATGAATCTAAAGCTGAGAATAAACTAGTTTTACAACTTCTGATGGCATTAAAGTGCCAATAGTGTGATAATTCATGCCTGATAATACAAATGTGTAAGTTCCACCACTAGAGTTCATTACATGATCAATTTTCCCTCCATGGATGTGAAAGAAAACATATTGTTGTATTGTCTGATGTTTGCATGAAAGTTCCAGGAAAAGGTGGACTTCTTATTGAAAAATAAGGTCTGGGGGCATTTTCAGAGTAGGAAGGACAAACTTCCCTTTCAAGCAACATAATGAGAATGTGTCTATATTATTTCCCTTCGTATCCTTTTTCACTCTTTCATTAAACCAAAGCTTTGCATTGCAATACTTGCATTTGTATATTTGGTCCCCTTCATCTAAATAGAAATAATGGACAAATATGAAATATTCCTCATTATGATATTAGGAATGCAAATGGACAATTGTGATAATGATAATGGTCATTTCCTGTAGGTACCTTGGTAAGGAATTTCAGCAGCTATGTTTTTAATGTTATTGCCAATAGATAGGTGGTGCTCCTCGATTATGTAGTATGCATACTCATTTGGTATATGAAATGTACATTATTATTAATACAATAAAGTGAACCACACATTGCCTTCTCAAGTGCAATGCTTTTAAATTTTTTTGCAAGTATATTGAATTTGATAATCAAATTACAATAAGATGTACAAACCTCCACTTGTGATATCGTCATTACTTTCAACTTCAATTTCTTCAAATTGTTTGTAATCAAAGTTAAAATCGATGTTCCTATAATGTGCTTCTTGTGAGACACCTCCATTTGCATTCAATTTAAAGCATCAATAAAGGAGTATAATAATGAAGAAGGGGAAAAAAAGCTAATTGTATCAATGAAAAGGGCTATGGTAAAAGTCATTTATCTTATTAAAAACTCAGACATAAGTTTTGGCAGGTATGTCTTTCTATTTTTTAGTTTGAATGGCACATAATAAATGAATTTGCTACAACTATTAACTCTTATTTATATTGGTAGTACACTTTAAAATGGATATGGTTAATGGGAAAACTTGATAGGTTGGAGTTTCATATTGTTATTGGTACATGAATAAACAAGCCAGAACAATGCAAAGTTAATTTCAAGCGGAGCTCAAACATAACACCTGCACTTCCAGGATGTAGTATCATATGTTAAACATTTAATGGTGAGGTTAACAGCAAACATACATGTGATTGTAGACTGGGGAAACTCATTTTCTCTATGATTAAACATCTTCTTCTTAGTAATCTTAGTTGTAACATCGTGTATGTGTGTTAGGTAGTTGGTCAAACTTTGTTAAGTAGCAACACATTCTATGTCATCATGATCTTGTTGTATGTACCATATTTTTTTAATGCAATGCAAGCAAATAGAAGTACCAACATATGAATACAGACATATTGTGATATGTATGCAAAATGTATGGAAGAATCACAAAAGAAATTTCTGGAGTATACTTAAAATTAGAATATTGTCATATGAATTGTACGAACGTAATGATTAAAATACAAAGAAGAAGAAAACAGCTTTAATATGACATATGAAGAGAGATAAGTTGTTAACAATCTAAAAAAGAGTTAAGGAAGAGAAGTAGCTTGGAAAGAAGTTGGTTATTTATTAACATATTTACCTTGTTCGCATAATGAAGTCTTCTTATTCTGTAGGTCTGCTGAAATTTCCTCACACCTATCTAACCCTCTGAGCCTAGCACTCTTACATTTTGACAAATGCTTCACAGTACAGTCATTATCATCATTTTGGTCTGACCAATATGCAATTTGGCATCAGCTCTTTAACAACAACATCAAGTATTCATATTTCATACTTTGGACCAAAGAAGAAATAGATTTACCTTGGAAAAGTGTGGATAAGTTTGACTGAACATTGGTAATATCTCTTAAAGCTCGGGACCATCTTATTCTTCGTCTACTAGTTTGACCACTGGGTGAAGGTTGGAACTGAGATACAGGGGCTTGTGTATACGTATAGGAAGAAAATGTTGGTGTTGTAGATTCATTATTCAAAAGTGATTGGACTTGAGAATGAACTTGTGAAGTCTGTTCAGCTCCTTCATTATCTCTACTGATGACCATGACTTAAAATGATACAAGGTCAATAAGGTACTTCTAAGGTGGTCAAAACAAAACAATAGATAATGATAATTACAGTCAGTATTATGTGAGAAGCATGATTACATCAGTGCATTGTCTTCTTGAAAGACTACATGAAATGAATTTTTCCTAACAATGGCATGTGAAAGTAATGGCATTATTACAACAGTGATGATTAGTATAGTCAAGTATAAATGTAAGGTTGTCTTCACTCACCAATGATGATATAAGGCAATGGTTGTCATGAATTTCATAAATTATGAGGAAGTATATGGTAGGAGGATTGAACAACTAAGATGGTGAGGGCCATGACCATAGCTGCAAATGTAGAAGAATGTTATGATTAAATAGAGGAAGTGTATATTGAGGCGGAAACATGAAATATAAAAAAATATCGCATTCCTATCATTTGTTTAGACCAAGTACTAAGATGTAATTCCTGATTGATTGGCATATAACTGCTATTTTTTATTATGGCAAATAAGCATTGATAAGTTATGCTACACCAGTAACAAAATAGTTGAACTTTTTTATTTTTTACTTCACTTCTTCATGTGATTGTATGTTCTCAATTGATTGATAGGTTGTGTTGGATTTCCTTTCATTAAACTAGTATGATTTTTAAAGGTAAAAATCTATGACAAGAATGCCTAAGATTCGAGTATCTATGTTACTGACTAATATGTGTTTGTCTTTTCCCTTTTTACTTCAATGCCTAGTATATTATTTTTGACCTTTTCTTTTTTCTTAGTTTATATATTATGTTCATGATGAATTTGCTAGATAAAACATATAAAGTGAAAAGCAACATTCTTGTTTGAAGCTGAAGCTTAAGAATTTAATGCATCCAGTAAGTATTTGAAAGTAATGATGTATAAACTGATTATGAGGTTGTGTTTGTTTCTTTTATGACTAGATGAGAGAGGTTGTAAATGACATATGAATGAATAATTCCCATGCAGCTCTTAGTTTTATTAATATTGGTCATAGTTTAACTACTAAGTTTTGATGGGTTGTAATAGATTATTTCATGTTAAAGAATGTGGGCATCAACCTTGTGAAAAGAGCAAGGCATATCAAATTCGTTGTTTCCACTTGATAACCTATGTCAGAGATTTAAATTAACTGCCTTATAATTTAATAAACGCATGAAGGTCAATGAAAGTTTAATGTGTGGAAGCCAATAATTTCTACAATTTCAGACCTGTAATAGATTTCTTGTTTAATATAGTAGATCTTTAACATGAATTGAAGTAGGCAAACTGTCATAAACCACACAATATAAAGAGTGGCAAGGAAGCTTTCAAATTGAAATTGCATAATTGTCCAGGAAAATGGAAATGAGAGCCTAAAAATAGAAATGGAAAGTACATGAACCAAAGTAAAGCACAATGACACATAACGGTGTAGCTAAAAAGAGTACTACTTTTCTTGCTTGATAGTTTTAATAAGTTTGGCATCCTTTATTGGATTAGCTTATGGTTGGGCCTCTTTAGAAGATTCACCATTAGTGATAGTCCTTTTGATATAGTTTTTTTGTTTCCCTTTATTTGTGACATTGTTGCTAGGGTGTCCTCTTCAGGATTGATTGCATGTTGACAATTGGAATTGACGAGTGTACTTGTACATCACACAGCTCTTCATGGTGAAATTGAAGTGCTTCATTTGTAGATTCATTTTCCTATTGCAAGGTTATGTTATGAAGTCAGTATAAAAAGTACTAAAATCATTTACAAAGAAGATAATTATAGTTATACACATCTTAGGCTATTGTATGGAATTGACATAACCTATTCTGGCTGTTCCAGAGATAAGCCAAGGTCCTGTAAAATGAGGGTATTGAAATATGTTAGCAAGCATATACACACATGCTTGTTTGTAATAAGAAAATTTTGAAAGATGCTGAGATTACAACCTTAGCATATGGGCATTGAACTGGTTCAGTAAGTCTTCACACATAGTAAAGTCGATGGCACTTATACTAGATCTCGGGTACTTCCTATTATACTCATGTAGCTTAAGCTTACATAATATCTTCTTTCCAACAGGACCTTCAAGGCCTTTTGGGAAGCCATCCTTTCATTTATCATACAAATAATGAAATGGATTATGTTAGGAACTGCAAATAGAACACAAATGACTTATACGGGGAGAAACTCATATTAAGTGATTATGGGCCTATGGAAGCATCATTTTCAACTGTAATGCAGTCTTGTCTAACAATTGAACAGCAAGCTTGTCCTAAAAAATCACAAAAGTTATACCGGAGTCATCTTTAATAATGTAATGGAGTTTCATTCTGTTAAAATAAGTGTAATCATTGGAAGATAAGTCCATAAATAAAAGATGATGATCAATAAAGAGTAAGATAAATGACACAACGGTGTAAGTTAGTTGAAGCTATTGAAGTTTGAAACTTGAAATCATGGTTAGGTAAAATTACTAGGCTTCAAAAGTATGAGGAACATTTAAATGAGGTAGGGGCTTACAGCTAGGGCAGATCAGTAGATTGTTAGGGTCATTTTCATCCTTCAGTTTTGCCTTGCAAGAACACTTGGAGCACCCTTGATACGTCCAGCCATGTTTGGATTCAAACTTTACAATTTCACAATCTATGATGAATAAAGACCCCTACATGAGACATGAAAAAATTTTAATAAATTATATGAAATAATAAGTGTCTTTTGGTTGTGAAGTAACACACTGCTGCAAGTTCTTTAATGGAGGCTATCTTGAGCTTTGTTTGATTAGTAAGTGAACTGCCAGCAAAAGAACGACTAAGTTGTATAGGCATTGACTGAGTTATGGCTTCAAACAAAGGGGAGCCTCGATCTTTAGCCCTATGAGATGAATGAAATATATCATAAATAATATGTAGGTAAATATGAATGAAATGAAAAAGAAAGAATATGTACATGCAGTGTATAAGGTAAAGACGTCATAATTATAGCCATATAAGCTATTTGTAGATTATAGACATTTGATAGAAAGTCCTATCACAATTAGAAATTGAGAAGAAAAAGACGTCAGAAGTGAGTATAGCCATGAAACCAAAGGGAAATGAGGATTTAGACAGACGTTTGGTATAAACAATAAATATTATTTAGTTTCATGAAAGCAACCTTGGCAAAGAAGTACTGAATAATGAGAACAATGTTTATAATAAGAATAATCTTTATTGCAACCTTTGAATTAGATCCGCAACTTCCTTGACCTTAGGATTGAAGTAAACTCTGGTGGCATTGGAAGAGCTTGACAACTAAAGTTTTTCTTATATGTATAAAAGTTGTATTGGATGAGTTAGGAATTATAGGTCCAACAAAAATATAAGCATAAAAAATATGGACCATAATATGATCCCAGTATTGTAAGAGTTAGGAAAATACTATCTTTGAGTCCAATTAAGCTTAGCCAGATTTAAGAGGACCACAACTGGCGTTTCAGTATTTTGAAGCTGATCCATATATGCATCTGTAGCACATTCGTCAAATAAAACACATCCAATCTCATTTTCACTGTAAATGACCAACTTTGTTGTTAGTATGTAAACATAATTAAAGATGAAGGAAAATGAGTTGGACAAACAAAATTGTTCTTTACTCAATGTCAGATAATATCATTTGGAGCCAGTACTTAGTTTGATCATCTTTACGTTCCTCCTTAAGAGAGCCAATTGACTTAACAAAACCAACCACATCTGCAGAGAAACGTTTATATTTACTCTTACAATTAATAATGTAAAAAATTGTAAAAGAATTTAAAAAAAAACATGATGGTTTCATGATTAGAAATACCAAAGAGATAATGAATATCGTCTTCATCAGGTAGGCAGAGGATATAAGATATTGATTTGAATGAGAAAGATGAAGTTAGGATAATAGCTTTCAACAGGGGAGATAGAGGTATGAGTAGTAAAAGTTATATTGAATTGATGAGTAGTTAGTCGATATTTGAAACGGTTTGGTGTCACAAGGAAGTTAGCAAATTCATAAGTTTCTCCTTCCTTGATGGATGTACAAAAAGTGTTATGCATAGACTTGACAATTACACTTGATTAAATAGTTGTCCCCTGTAAGAGTATGGAGACAGTTAGTATTGATTTCAAAGCTTATAATGGTGATGAACATGTATGAGAAGTACAAAAACATAACTTAATTGACAACCTCTATATACATCAGCATCTCATAACAAAAGAGAAATATAGAATAGATCATGTGGAGCCAATTTTTGGTACATATTCCATTTCTTTAACACCCTTACAACAATTGTCTACAGGTCAAATCCATCATGGATGTGAGATAGTAATGTCTAGTCAGACATGTTGAGGATTGATGAGTTGTGGGCGAAAGTAATATAGAAGTGTTTAAAAAAGAAGGAGTAGTGAATGAAGATGACGTTATTGTTTGGGACACAAATGCACCATCAATTTAAGTAGACATCATAGAATGCATTAGCGGGAAACTGATATATATGCACATGGTAAGGTAATAACAATGCATATGTAGTCCTAACTTGACATGTCGTATGAGCTGGAATAAAACCAGTTCCTTGGAAACTATAAATTTAATGCTGATACATCTTGACTGTATAATGATATTGTAGGTAAATCATATCAATCGTATATTTTTAAGAGGCTTCTAGGCTATATATGGTAAGGGTATAACTTTTATGCCCAAGGATATGACATGAAAGCATTAGTTTAACAAATTGAGAAGCTTAAACCACTAGTACTCTTTAACGTTTATGGGATATTGAGGGAAGTATCAAGGAACAACATAATGAAATATTTTCAAATATTTCCAAGTTCTTGATCGATGAGGAACTATAGCTGAGATACTTGTGGAAGATTGGAAACCAGTCAGTGTAGATACAGTACTCTCTCTCACACATTCATGGTAAATAACTGGACTTGAAGGTGAGGCTTAACGTTGATGTATCAGGTTGGGTATGGCATTCAATAATTTGATGCCATGCTTGGAAATTCAATAAGTAAAAGAAAATAATCAAAAAATGTAAACCTTTTGGATCATCGATGTCACAATGGCATCTCAGTCATGTTTAATGCATCATCAAAGAGTTGGTAAGCCTCTCATCAATTAGGCATTGTGCCTTCCTGAAACCTCTAATTTAATACCTCCTAGCAATGTGAGGCACATAGGTTGCATGCTTGGAAGGAGCCACATCAATGTAATCAGCTAAGGATATGTAGTTGACCTATAATCACAACACATAATTACCTTTTTACTTTTCAAAACATTAATCCATCCTTATTAATTTTACTTCAGTTACATTTCAAGGCAATGGATGCTAAATGAAGGATATATGGTCCAAGAAGGAATAGCAACCAACAAAAGGATCGCATGCTAAGTATGTACATGAAGTATGTACTGTGTAGACGATCTTTATTTGTTGTGAGCTACTTTGTATTGTTATCCACTCAATGGTGGCATCACTATTCATTGATTTCTTTTAGAAGTTTAGTTAAACTTATGGCTTACCGAAATTTTGTAGCTAAATGTTTATTTCACAAAACCTAATGCTAGACAGTAAATAAAGCAACGCTATATGATCATTCTCCATATTGATATACACAATTTTGTAGCTATAAGACTTAATGGTTGTTGATTCTAAAAGCAAATAGTAAATGAGATAGGCAAGGGAAGGTGAGGTAAGAGGAAGTGTAAGAGTTCTGAATCTATGTATTTATATATAGATGTAGAGGCACAACATGACTTATAAATAGTGTTTACCTTATATTGCCTTTGATTCTCTGATCATCTAATTGGTGTAGCACGTTTTTTGATACGCACCCGACCCTTATAATGTTTAGCTTCTATTCCCTTATATCACATATCTCAACTTATTTTTATAATATTCTTTCACTACCTTTCATTTGCCACCTTCCACCCCATTGTCTTATTCTTCTTCACCTTTGTTGTCATATCCTTCTCATTTTTCCTGCTTATCACAACATTTTCATGTCACTTCCTTCTCATTTATTATGTCCACACTTTTCGGTCCACCATTTCTATGTCTTCTCTACTTACACTTTTTTCAAAACTTACCTGCTCTTGCCTATTCCACATATTGTTCCTTTTGACTTTCTTCTTATATAATCTTACCTATAGGCCATTTTTCCAAAAAAAAAATTTGATGACCGAAGGATATATCATATTAAAGATATTACATAACTGGGAAGGTGAATCAAATATCACACATTCTAATAAGTCAAAAGAATGATCTCATAAACATCATGGCTCATGTAGTTATGAAATATCCAAACCTTAACATTATTGTTAACACAAAATTGTTTTTTCTGGCTAATTGTTTTTAAAATAAAGAAAGTTTACCTCTCTGGTGTGTTTGGTTGGGAAAGGGGGTTTTTAACTTTTAGTAGGCTTTTTATATCAATATGTGTTTACTATATATATTGGTAGTGTTATGCAAGTTTTTCAAAATTAAACAGTAACTATTTTTCCTCTTAAACAATAACATACTTGACACTATGTTATTGAAAGAATTAATTAATCTCCTGATTTACATTTAATGTATTATTGATAACAATTATCAAACATGCTACTTCTTTACTCAAAATATTTCTCTTGTTGTCTTCCACAGACTACTTTGACTTACACAAATTTTAGGAAACTCAATGAGAGCCATTATAAAGTCAAAAAGAAACAAACTATTGCAGTCATATCACTACTTTATTCCCTTCTTTATATAACTCCCTAGTTTACATTGATGCTTCCCTACCCTTCATTTGCCACCTTCCCCTATTAAATTATCGCTGCTCACCTTTGCTGTCATATCCTTATTTTTTTCCTATTCATCACAACCTATTTATATCACTTCCTTCTCATTTAAGTATGCTAGAATATTATGCTAGAATTTTCCCTTCACCATATGTATCTCTGGAACTCATACACTTCCTCTCACCTCACCTTCCTTTGCCTATTCCACATAACACTATTGATCTTCAATGTTATAATATAGTCTTTTGGTCCTTAATGTAAGTTATCTAATGAAAGGAGAACAAATTATTTAAGGATCACATAAATGACATGATCTCCCTAAAATACTTGTATGTAATAGCAGATTACATATCAATTTATAAGTTAGGGTCATTGATTTGAAAAATTGTTAAATATGAGAAATAGGATGAAAAGATGTCTTATTGGCCCAGAACTTGTATGTCAACGATAAGTTATAGCCATGTGCACAACTTGATAAGTACTAGCCCCGAACTTGTGGAAATGGTAGATTTTTTTGTACTTATATGGTTCAATGTAGTTATGAATAGGGATGACGATTTGTATATGATAGAAATGGAGGCATATATGACATATTTTTTTTCTGGGCAAGTTCCAAGAAGTGCATTGTAACTGCTATAGGTAGACAAAGCTAAGGACGCCACTGAAGTAAAGCTGAAGATGTGAGAACTGGGTGTGTTTCTTAGTGATAGATGAAGTAGTGAATTATGAGATAGCAGCAAAGAAAAATTAAATTATGACAGATGGATTGATAGACAGCAAAAAATAAGTATATTATAGTTAGATATGACTAAAGACGATGTTGCAGTTAAGGTGAAGTTGTGACAAGTCGGTGTGTTTCTTGGAAACAAAAGAAGAAGTGAACTATGAAGTCACAGATAAGGTAAAATAGATGACATATCTTTGGGTGGATAGGCAAAAATTATGGACAGGCATAACTTCTAGATATGACTCCTATTCTTAGCATGATTGAAATGAAAATGTAAGAGTTAAAATTGATTCTTGGGGGAAGGTAGGAGATTATAGGTATACAAAGGATAGCTATATAATAGGAGTTATAGAAAGAAGAGTATGAAAAAGTATAGAAGGGCTTGTAATAAACCTATATTTATTTAAAGCTTGATTTACTTATCAAGAGTCAACATGAGATAGTGTTGCCTTATTAAAAGATGAACCACCATTGCTATCATACAAGTTATTAAAAACTTAACTATGCAAGATGTCATTATGTTGAGATTGTTTTTGAGGAGGAGAAATATGATAAATAGGTTAAAGTTTTTGTTATGTCTCTGATCTCATTCTTATCATATCAAGGAACCATGTGCAATATAAAAAAATGGTTCATTGTTCCTCATTCCTGAAACATGTGAATCTTAACATATGGTACTAGAAGGCTATACTTTGTTGACATGTGCAATATCATGGAAGCCATAGTCTTACATCAGACTGCCAATAAGAAATTTTTATTTTCATTGAGGGGTGATGAAAATAACCTACTGGTTACATACGCTCATCCATTTCAAGCCATCCATGTTTGCATGAGAATCATAACCCCCTTTCCATTTTTTTATTTAGCTTGGGAATCGTGCTTGAATAAAAGTTTATCAATCAAAGCTGGAAGATTTGGAGATTCTTTTTCTTTTTATTTTCTGGATAATTAAGTTTTAAGATAGGGTGTGATAATTTATACCTTATTAATACAATAACGTATGGAAATATCACTTTCAAGGGTTGTGATAAAGAAAATAGAAAACACAATACTTTTCAAATTAATCACAATACTTAATCCCTCTCACCCCTCAATTATAGGCTTATAGAACGCAAATCACTTTACAAAAATAACAACTTCTACTAGCTAATTGTTACTAATCCTACATAATAGAGGGTTTAAGTATAAATAAGAAGGATTCTTTTTCTGGTGGTGTTGATTACAAGTAGTTATTTTGGCGCATTCACTGGAAAGCAGTTATTAGAATTTCATGCTATTCTTGTTTTCTGTTTGATTTTTGCAATTATATAATGTGTTTGTATGATCATGTAGGACATGAAAATTCTACAATGCACAGTAAATAATAGCACTCATTTTGTATTGGCTGCATTCCACTATTGTGTATATTCCTTGTCTCTGATCTCATTCTTATCATATCAAGGAACCATGTGTTGAAGTTAACTTTAATTTTCATATTTTTCCTTAACCATATTTTTTGATATTGAAAAAGGAGGAGAAATATGATATTACACATGTCAACAAAGAATGTATGTTGCAGAGTGATAATTGAAACACAAGACTGCACTGGTGTTTTTTGACTCATTTTGGAAAAAGCACCCTCACATGATATTATTAGAAAATGGTTTTGCCTTTATTAAGTGTAATGGCATATAAGTAGAACTAATTGTGGTAGTGAATTGAATAAAATATCTTTATATTGGTAATGCTAGAATTAGGAAACGTATTAAAAAAAATGGGATTGGGGCTGAAAATATATTAAAAATAACATATCTTCATATCTTTAAGTGGATGATTACAGTGACGTGAGAGACCAAATCAGTAAGGTTGGGAGAGATGAAAATGTATTAAAAAAATAGAATTGGGGCTGATGATCACATTTGTCAAACATAGTGGTTCCTATTATAGTATGAGTCCACTTTGTGGAAAGATGACCTTGTTAAACCAATCTGACAGTAGGTTGCAAGTCATAAAACTTGAGTGACTTAATTGAAAAAATTGTATATATTGGATAGTAGGTTGGAAGTCAAGAAACTTGAGTGATTGAAAAAACTCACTGTAGAGTCATAATTGCTTGGCCATAACACATCAGAGAAATTGCAAGTAAGAAGACTATTTTGGAGACTTGTTTCACTTGGGTCTTGTGTATATTAGAGTTAAAGTTGTAATAGGACTCTACAAAGGGGTTATTTTCAATGCTTGATATGTTGTGACAATTTGTAACATCAATTTCTATTCCTACTTTCTTGCTGGAAGTACTTCATAAACCATTTAGATTTGACAACAACACGTCAATTGAAATGCATTGCTGCCCATATTTTTCATAACTACTATTGATACAAAGATATAAAGCATAAAATACATTAAAATGAATCATGGGTAGTCAGTATATGTTGCAACATTTTAGTTGTGATTAATTAAATTGACAATGACAATGTGAAGACCATAAATAGAGGAATGTGTAACTATAGCATGTACAATGACAATAGGTAGTCAGTAAATTTTGCATTGGTTCTTTCACAGCCAACTATAGCATGTACTTTTGGAGTTAATTGAAATGTTAATTATGTAAACCTCATGCTATGAAGTTAGTTTAAGTAAATTCAACAATTGCATCTTGTAGAATATAAGAGAGCTTTGGTAGTCATGTAAACTAAAGAGAATTTGCATCACCTTTTGTTTCGTGATATTACTCCATATTCTCAGTCAGATCTTCAATTTCTTTTTTATGGATTCTATATTAAATGAGAAATAGCATGTACAGATGAAGAAGTGGCATGTTGATTTTACTGAGTGAAAAACCAAACAGCATGTACATTACTCCTACTGATACAAGGATAAGAAGGAAGATATTGGTTATTAAAAATAAGGGATAGTCAATAACGGTTGCAATGTCTTAGTTCTATTTAATTTCCTTCACAATGGCAAGAAGGTAAATACATAAGGCTTTAGTATAGGTGTAAAGCTAACATCATCCAAAACTTGTGTTTACTCAAACCTACAGCAGGATTGCATCCCATATAGAAGATGGGTGTCGCATACTCCTTTTCAGACAGGCAATTTCACAATTTTCTCCTACAATGGAGAAAGCTGGGATTCTATATAGTAAGTATACAGTGTGGACTCCTATACTATGCAGCTGGAATGAGTGTAAAAGCTGCAGTAGAGAACGTTACCGTATACACCGTTGAAGATAATAGGGCTGACGTTGTACCGATAACCACATACAGGCTGTTGCCGATAATGCATTCAACAGAAGGGAGGCCAATTAGCATGTTGTCACCGAAGTGGAGTGAGAGCCGATACTACTTATTTAGGTGCTTTTATTGGATACTTAAAAAAGAAGGATTCTACAACAACTTATGGGAAGCAACGCATGATTCTAGGTTTGGATCACACTACTCTTTTATGATAGAGGCGTCACAGCCCCTTATAGCTATTACCTACCCATAAGAAGTTCTTGAGCCCGTTGTTATCCACAGCCTGAGTAAACATGCTTACATGAAGATAAATCCAGTAAACTTCCGACTATTCCATCTAAGGCAACAGGCCACCATCACGCCACAACACTCATCAAGCCCAATGGATTTAAGGATAGACGCAAATGATGAAAACAGAATTGAAGACCTACTACCAGCGACAATTACATTAGGCGAAGATTTAGGATTTGTAGCAGACTGAAAACATTATCATTAACTTCTCACATACTGGAGTTGGGAGTTAAATTTCGTTATGGGACTAAGGTGAATAATATACAGGAGTTTTGGGATCCATTGTCATTAACTTCTCACATACTTTTTGGTTGAGTTATCTTTGAGCCACACTCTGACTTTAAATTGCCTCTATACTCCCATGCAATGTAATGTATCGTAGTGTTTTAAATTTTTAATTATAATATATTATCCAACTTGACTTATTGTTTTGGTTGTAGTTTGTTGGTCTACAAAAGGTACAGAGGTTGATGAATTCCCCCTCTCTGAGTAGCCCTTTATAGCTTTTGCCGTCATGTTTTGTTATACTTCCCCTCTCCTCATAAGGAAATAGACTTTCTTATTCGCATGTCAATGCTAGTACAGTCATGTGCCACTGGTAATGGAAGGACAAATCTTCAGGTGTGGTAGCAGTTAAGAAAACATATGTAATAAGATTCAACACCAATTTCTATTTAGCCTCTCATAACTTTGGTTTAACTCTCTTCAACCTATGACTGTCCAAGATACAAAAACACAGAGTCTTTTACCCAAAATCTACTCATCAGCAACTTAGTTCAACCTGAGTGATAATAGAGGAAGTTGTTAATCACATAGTGCTTTAACTCGAGTGACAAAAGCAAATCGCATAGCCATGTTCTTTAGAACAAAAGAACTTGTATAGGAAAAAACATAAAACGGTGTCAGTTGGCAGTGACACATAAAGCTTACCATGTCCTCTTGTACAACATAATAAATTGCAACAACTTCCTTCATTGGAGGCACCCCTTTTGAAATTGGTTCGCAAATGAGCTACCTGATGAGAAAATGAAAAACACCAACTGGTATGCGAATAGAAAAAACTTATAGTGAGTGGAGATAGATTGGCTCTGTAGATGAATGTCATTATGGTTAAGCAAACACAGTATGTGATGGTCTAACTATATCCTACCTCATGATTGTGAATACTAGGACACACGTTATATAGAAGAGGCAAAATGATGGTGTGAATTCAAACTGAACTTTCGCGCCAACAATTTTCTCTGAATTTCTCGTGCCATTGGATGCGGCTTTATTTTTAAACAAACAGTTTAATAAGTTGGGCCAGCATGGAGCCTGAGGAAGGCGACTTAGGCAGACGAGATGAGGAGGATATGGCTTATGAACAGTTGTTTGCCCTCTTTGTGTAAAGGAAAAGAATTTTATTATATATTGATAAAAAGAAGGAGTCCAATGGCTTTTATTTTAAAAGAAAAAGAGTTTAATGGCACAGTAGTAATATGCTCAAATATTTGGGGGCATTTAGTAAACAATATATGTGGATCTAAGCTAAAACCGAGAAAACGGGTCAAGCCCGTTGTGCCGGCCCTTTTAGGCCATGAATTTGTAAGAGTCGGGCTTAAGATTTTTACCTTAAAAGTGAAAGCGGGCCTAAAAAGGCTAGCCCTATAGGGCTGAAAGCCTAAAAGGACAAGCCTTGTAGGACCAAAGGCCGACCCTTTTAAGCCCATATATATATTTTTTATTTTTTAAAATTATATATTGATATCGTGCTTTTGTTGCTAAAGCAATCAATTAAACTAGGTCCCAATTAATTATGTAGTTTAGGGTCAACCTAGGTCATTCTCCCAAGGAGCAAGATATGGGTTTTCTTTATGATTGATTTTTAAATGATAAAGAATGCAATGGAATTGACCTAAATTAGGATGCAAGACACTAATTCCTAAATGTAATTAAACTAATTAAATGCACTAATGCAATTGACTCTAAAACCTATATGAAAATGAGACTAATCTATATGAGGTTGAATGAAATTTTTGGGGGTTTTTTATGAAAGAGAAACTAAAATCCTAGGTAAAAGATTGATTAAAGTAAGACAAATAACGAAGGTTTAGTTCAGTTATGATGAAGAAGGGGACAACTTAGGATTCACATGGAGTTAACTTTCTTAGCCTAAATTAATTAATTAGACCACAAGGAGGTGGATGAAAGATTGAAATTAATAAATTCAATTATCTAATTGAAACATGGGAAACCCTCAAGTTCAATAACACATAATCCACTAGAAAACTCATAATGGAAAAAGCGCTAGTGAATTAAATCTATTAAAACCAGTCAAAATAATTTAAGATAATTTGGAAATCATGTTCACAATTTCCTAATTAAACAATTCGACAATTATCCAACCTAATTAAACAATTAAGAGGTTAAACCCAAATTGACAATTAAAATAATAACGAGAACTCAATTAATAAATTAATTGACAATTAACGGGTTTGCAAACAAAAATTCTAATAAACATTTAAGCACAAATCAAATCCAAATTATCAATTTAATCCAAATCAAATAATAAGTCTACAATCTAAAACTAGATTGTTCTCAACAAAACAACTCTAAATTATCTAAAATTAAATAATCTCAAGTTTTGAATCAAATTAATAAAAAGAATAATACTCCCTTATAGTCTTCAAGTGTAAACTCTTAGGCCTTAGCTTCCTCCACGCTCATCCTAAGTTGCCTCCTCGAAGAGTTCACGCGGCCATGATAATTTCTCTTCTTCCAACAAATTTCCAACACGTCACAGCCATGAACATTAGAGAATGAGGTTGATAAGGTGGCGTGATACTTTAATGGTGAAGGTGAAGTCTCTTGTACGAATGGAAAAAGGGAAGTGGAATGGATTAATTGCAATTGAGGTGGGGCCCGTGAATGAAGAGGAATGGGAATTGTTGATGATTTCCTGTAGGTGACGTCCTTGAATATGGAAGAACTTCCAGCATCAATTCAGCGGCTGCGTCTGTAAGTGTGCGTGTCTGTGACTCTGTGAGTGCGCCGAATCCTCTCCTCCGTCTCGTCCTTATGTGTTTAAATAGTGGAGACATCTAAGTTAATTGATGGGAGGAAGGGAGAATTTTAGGTCTAAATTTGGGCCTATTGAAATTTAAATAGCTCAGTAAAATCTATTCATTAGATTCTTTTTCTAACTTCCTGAAAAAATTCTGCATCGTAGGATCTTTTAATCTGTTCTTTTTAGTCCTGCAAGTATCAAATAAAATCGTGATCTATCATATATTTAGAAATATTTTTTTTCTAATCATGAGATATTAATAATTTAAACTAATATTCTCAGATTTTATTTAGATTTTATATTATTTTCTAAGATTGGCTAATAATCTAAACATTATCTAATAAATCCAAATTAGCCTAAAATAATCTCTAAAATAAATGAATAAGGTGGGATAAAATATATTAAATTTGGGATTTATCATATATATAATAATATTATTATTATTATTATTATTTATTTTTATACTTTGTTAATGATGTTGTAAATATTTAGTTGTTATTATCTTTTTTAGAATTAAGTTTCATAAGAATATCTTATGTTAAGAATCATAAGAATTAAAAACTTATAAAAGATATTTTTTTTATTTTATAAGTATTCTTACCATTTTTTATTTTTTGACTTATTTTCTAGTTATTGTTTTGTTTATATCATGTGCTGTTTATTTTGTTGACTACTTACACTTTTCAAGAAATATTTATAAGAAATATTTTTAATTTTTTTAAGTCTTCTCATTAATTATTTATAATTGTGTTATGTGGATAATAGTTTATCTTTGATTATGACTTAATTACTGTGTTTGTTTGTTGTATAATGCATACTGTTTACAGCCTAATTTTGACAACATTTATGTTTTTAGTTTTTAAAAAAAATAGTAAAAAATTATTAAAATAGCTACAGCCCTATAGGACCGACCCTGACCCTTCTGCTCACAGGCCAGACTTAAAAAAAATGATTGTTTTTCTTTAGCTGGACCTAAAATGGCCAATCCTTCTAAGCTTTGACCCATAAAGAGCTGGCCCTTTTTCCTAATTCAAATCCACCCCACTTTAAAATCTTTTGGTACACCAAAAGCTTATAAATTTAAGTCAAGTCTGGTCAGTTTGGGTCTTGTAGTGAATTTTCACAATTTTTTTGGATCTTGTGTAATTGTTCCTATGGTTCTTTAGTGAATTTTCCCAATCTTTTGGGACTCGTGTAATTATCCTTATTATAACTATTCCCGTGTGGTTTTTATTAACAACTTTTTTTGAATTACAGTTAGGTCCTAAATAAGAGGTAAAATAAAAAAAAATGGTCCATTGAAATCTCAAAATGAAAAAATGGTCCCATTAATAACTCTAGAAGCGGGTCATTGACAAGTCTAAGGGCTTTATTGACAAGTTCTTGAGACCATTTTTTTATTTTAAGATTTTAAGGACCATCTTTTCATTTTGCCTCTTACTTGGGACATGCCTGTAATTTTTTCTTTTTTTTGGGTGGTTTTTAATGTAAATAATTTTTTTTCTTGTATCTCAAAATTTAAACTATTTTTTTCATGTCTATCCTATTAAATATATATATCTTTATATTAATTATCACTCACTCACCACTAACTCTCTTTCATTTAATCATTTATTATATATTCTCTCTTATATTTTATACCCATTCTTTCTCATATTTTTTAATCATTCTCTCTCCTATATTCATTTCATAAATAGGGGCATATTTAAAAGAAATATGACATTTTGACCTATGTATTATTTTTAACTAATCTTAACTGTTAGTTCTCTTTGAGTAGTCAGGAAAAAAAAATTGTTTATAAAAAAGATCGGAAAGAGTATATTAAATGACATCCTCTGAATAAAATTTAAATATAAAAGGTTTGCAAAATCTTAAAAAACAAATATGAGACAAAATAAGGAAAATGTACCGACAAATCATAAAAACTATGAGTTTTTTGTTTTATTTCCTATACCTTTAGTGAGTTTTTATTTTGATCTATATACTTAACGATGTTAATTAAAATGAACGTCAATAATCTCAAACTAAATCCTTATAAAATTATATAGACTAAAAGTCACAATGTAAAATTATAGAAACAAAACAAAATTTCAATCAAACTATAAAGACCAACGTAACAATAGTATTAACCCATTCATATAACTAAAATTGGTATTTTTAAAAGCAAAGCAGTTATTATCTACTACTTCCTCAATCTAAAATATATGCCACTTTCAATCATCTTGCCAAAACAAATAGAAAAGAGAGGTTAATTCATAAAATATGTTTTGACTTGGAAAAAAAAAACTTGTCATTAATTAAATCTATCTTATGCCTCTCTTCTTTCTCGATATTCAATATGTAGCAGTATCGATCTTAGTTCTCTCCATAAAAGATACGTTCCCAACCCATGATAACATAAAATTAAAAATAACAAAAACTTCTAAATTCAAAACAAAAATACAGGGAGAATGAGAATTATGGCTCTTGTAAGAACACTTGTGTAAAATGAAAATTGGTAAATATAGAAGTTTAAGTTACAAATTTCAAATTTCCAATTATAAACAAGTCCCGTTTTGTATTAATTTCTATACAGAGTCTTTAATTGTCGTTCACTCAAAAAATAGACAGAAATTAATATAATAATTTTTTCCAAAAGAAATTAATATAATAATATATAGATAATTACATAATAATTATTGGGAAAATGAGTCCTTAATAGTAATGTGTACAAACCCCTTTTTTTTTTTTTTTGGTAATGCAAACCCGCAAATTTTTCGGAACGCTTGGTAAGGCCCAAACGTTTTGGATGGACGGCACAAATAATTAAAAAAAGCTCCAAACTCATCCATTGTTAGAAAAATGGTACAATGGATCTGACAATGACTAATTTCTTATAATGTGATGAACAAAAACTTAAATCTCTATAAAAAAAATATGTTCATATTTAATATTTGACAGTGTCTCAAAAAGATTACGTCTAATCGGATGATACATTTGCCTAGAAAAGAAAATTTTGTCCCAAAAATAAAAATAATTGCTAATAAATGCAAACACAAAGTAGATACATCTTTGCTTGTAAATTGCATAAAGTTTGAGGAACGATATTTATTACTCATAGTTTGTAAACTGTGTTGATTATAGACTCTTTTATATATATATATATATAAAGAGAAAATGATATTAATAACCATGAAGTTTACAACAAAACAAAAGAAACTAAACTAAAATGCAACAAATTAAACCTATCTAAATCATTAAAGGTATTGCACCCAGAAAAAAAAATCATTAATTTGTTGAACTTGTTGAAAAGAAAGAAATTCTTTGAGCATAGATTGAATATGTTGAATCACGACATTAATGTTATCTAATGAACTTGTTGTTCTAGAGATAAAAGTTTTCCCTAAGCACCAAATCATCTTATGCCTTTTAATCCATATAACAGAGGTTCGAAGACATTTGTAGTAAAACCATAGATCATTTTGACATTGCTTCCTCCAAATGAATTGATGCAGAATTGACCCTGCTGAGTATATGTGTGCATAACATCCTTTGATCTTCTTTTTATCCCTAAGTTTGTGTAGAATGATTATCCAGTCGTCACACCATAGGTTCAATTGGCAAGGGAATAAGACACTTTTACAAATGGAGTGGGTTTGATTTCTGAGCTGGTGGCAGCGTTGGGGGAGGCATTTCCATAGCTAAATGAAATTGAAGTGATTCCTACCTTTGGGTCAGAAAAAAAGGGCAAGCTTGTTGTGCTCTCGTACCCATAAGGACAGGCCCCAGTGTATTATGAGTTAGGTGTTCTGCCCTTAGATCGTGGGTGAACCCGACCCTTTTCCTAAAAATTCTTTCACCTAAAAAAAATTTGAATTCATCTATATTCATTGGCAGAATTTTGATCGAAGGTTTACTTATATTTTCTAAATGAATATGATAATAAAGCATTGTAAATTAAATCTTTCCATGAATTTCCTTCATAGCTTGTGAAGGATGACTTGTATGTCCATGATGCATAGCATAATTTCTTTTGTGCCATATAATATTTATAAGATTAATAACACCCTTTAAAAGAACGATCTCTCCATTTTTAAATAGCAGACTTATGAAGTCTTGTAGCCATAATTTTAACTCCGAAAAGGATGATGATTGAAATCGGATTGAAAAGCAGCAAAACCATATTACTTTAGCATAGTTACATGTGATGAAGAGGTGATCAAGGTTTTTTTCATAGTTGCATCCAAAATGGCATTCTAAAGAAACATTAAGTGCTTGTTTGGTAAAGCGATCTTGAATCAGGTTTATTATATAAGCCTGATTCACGTAAATCGAGATAAATCTACTCCACATATTTATCTCGTAGACCGTGAAAGCACCTCGTAGACCGTAAAAGCTATCTCGTAGACCGTAAAAGTTACTTCGTATTCCGTGAATTACAATTCATAAGCACTTATGAAATTTTCAACCGCTATTCCAAACAAGCTCTAAGGTGATGTTGTTTTAATTAAGACTTCAAAGGATGATTATATGCTCATTATACATTATGTTTTTCATAAATATATTAATTTTGGGAATTTTTCATCCGTATTATTTCCCCTTAATTTTCTTGTAATCCAAATATAAACTTAATGATAACGTTTTGTGAGGCCCCACGTACTAATAAAATAAACCCTATCATTGGGACTAAATGATTGCATCATATAACTTCACTTTTTAATTTATCAAATGTGCAATGGCAGTTATATAGATAAAATCTTTCATTTTTCATCCGAGTTTATTATGTAAAAGATTTTCATATTAAAAATATTTTTGTACCTTTCATGTTCCTCCTGCACAGTGTAAGACAATTTTTGGGGGCTTGTCAAGTTAATGTTTTTTTGAGAATGTTAATTTCAATTAAGAACTATAAATTTTTATATTTCAAAGATGTATGGGTGTTGATGGGAATTAAAATTCTTTTTAGTCAAAAGTTTTAGTACTCATTTAATATTTTCAATACTTATCTTTCATATATATTATAACGATTATTACATAAAAAAATTAAAGTTCAGTATTGAAAATATTAAAATGACAAGCACTGAAAAAATAAAATATTAGTACTGAAAACATAAAATATAGGTATTAAAAATTTAAACATGAGTATTGAAAAAAATAACTAAAAAATTTAATTCCCATTAAGAACTTTGTTCTTTTTTAAAATTTTCAAAATTTAAAGTCCAGAGGATACCTAAATCCACGCCTCCATTCTTAACATTCCGCGTATCACCAATAGTCATAATCAACTGTCTTTTCTGATTTGCTAGGAGCAATTAATATATTGTTTTTTAAGCCAACGTTATAAGCAATTAATATGCTGCATAGATACAGTGGGGGTGTTTGGTTGAGCTTATATTTATATATAAGTCAAATTTATATAAATTGAGATAAAATTTCTTTACATATTTATTTTATAGACCGTAAAAATTATTTTGTAGACCGTAAAAGCTACCTTATAGACCATAAATCACGATTAAAAAGTATTATTAGAAATTTCAACCGCTATTTCAAATATACTCTTAGACGGTAGAAGATGCTTGACAGCTTATTTATGATGATTGTGGATTGTGGAAATCGCGCATACAGACGGATAAAAATTGTTTTGTTACAAGATATTCCTATATATTGTATAGTATAAGTATTAAGTGCTTGTTTGTGATTATGTTTGAGATTTTAAAAATATTTATTTATGTAAATTAAAATAAAAATCGTCTCATATATTTATCTAAAGATTATAAATCACGATTGAAAAATTGCTTTTAAGAATTTCAATCATTATTTTAAACAAACACTGAATGATGCACGTCATGGTTAAGAGGAAGCTTACCTTTCCTAGCTCAAGCCTTATGCTTGCCATCTATATTCAAAAAAAAAAAAAATCATAATCAACAACAATATATCAATATAAAATAACGAGTAAAATATAATGACTTCCACTTAGTTTTGTTAAAATTAGAAAGACATTTCTGGCTAAAAATAAATTATAGAGACATTTCCCCTATTTAATTTACACTTTAATTAGATTTTTGGTATCACTAAAAGTCATTGCAAAAGTAGATAAGTAACCATGGTCACTTACCAATTTTTTAAAGTCACAGAAACTTGTTAATTTAACTGTAATTAAAATTGATATAATGATTTATAAATACTATAGTGTTTTATAAATGTATTATTGAAATTAATTATTTTTTTTACAAAAAATATGAAAATTTTATAATCCCTCAGTTGTTTTTATAATGCATTTTTTAGGATGTTTTTTATTTCTATTTAAAAATTATTTTTGTGAAATCTAGATAGTAGTTAATATGTTTAATTTATGGAGCACATTTTATACTCGTCACTTTGATGAGTAAAAATGTGCTCATCACCTATATTCGTCATTAGATTAATTTTAGATAGTCCATGTTTAATTTAATTTTTATATTTTAAATAAATTTTTATTTTATTATATACAGAATTAAAAATAGAGATAATCTTTTAACTATCATTTCTTATAAAAATGAATTTATCATTCACAAAATCAAAAATTTTAAATTTTAAATTTAACCATTCTGATTAAAATGTAAACGACTGAGATCTCATCATAGTAATAAGAAATTAGGTGCTAATTACTATGATGAATATAAAATGCGGACCCATTTAATTTATGATAAATATTCTAAAAAATGTGCTTTTAACTACTTCCTCTTAGTATAAGTTCCTTTGAACTATTTTACAAAAACTAATAAAAAGAGTTACATTATTAAAACTGTTTAAAAATATTTTTATTTTCATTTTTTGCAAGCACGGGAATTTTTTTACAAGAATAAATTCTATTCCAAGCATTCCAAAAAGAGATGAGAATATTGGATTGTCATGTTATAAGTGACTAATTCCTTAAAAAAATTAATTTTTGTTGTTAAATTTCATCTTTAACTCTAATAAATATAATGAATTTGAAAAATATACAATATTTTATATCTCCTCAATGATAATTGACATGAGGGGTACTTTTTGAAATCAAGAAATAAATCATCTATAGACTCTTGATAAAACTCTTTAGATATATGACTTGTATAAAGCACGAGTGAATAATCATTACTTTCCCTGCTAGTTATAAGTTGTTTTCAATTGTTTCATGCATGTTAAGGAAATCAGGTCACATTGTTAAATTTGGAAGAAAAAAAGCCCAACAGTCTATTTTTATCTTTATTAATTAAAGAAGTGCAAACAATATAAAATATCAATTTCTTCCCTGAAACAATTTACGGGAATTGTAACTCATTTGGGGTAAAAATGAACAACCATTATATAACATATTACATTATGGGCTGAGAAATTTTTCTAAATATTATCCCTTCAGTCCTTATAATTAATATAAGACATATATTAGAGAGTTAATCTTAATTTTAAATATAATACATGGTTTTTATATTTGTCAATATTTTTCTAATTTGCTTCTATAGATACTCCCTCAACAATAATTAAGGTGGAGAGAAAATAAAAAAATTAAGAAAAATGACTACGTGTTTTAAAAAATATATTGCATATTAACTAACTTAACTAATTTCTTAACTTATTTAAATTATATAAATATATCTTATATTAATTAAAGTTGAGAGGGAGTAATAACTTATAACAAGGATTCAATCGAGTATAAGGTGTCCCAATGGAAATGAGTGAAGGTTTTATGATGTTTACATTTCTTGAATTAATAAGGATATAAATGAATTTTCTTGGGGGGAAATTCAACAGTGTAACATGCTTTTCTTAAATTATGCGAGGTAGTCGGAATTTTTTTTTACTTACTTAGACTATTTACAAGGCACTTCTAATATTATTACTATAATTAATAAGAGACATAAAAGTAATTAATCTTGTGCGAAAATTAAAAAAAGTTTCTTATTATGCTCTCATTTATACTCATATGGTGTACTCCCTTATGTTTTTATTACAGGACACCTCATATTTTGTCACTTAAACTAAGTAGAAATAATTAAGCTATTAATTTTGTCAGAAAATAGAATAAATGTTCAATTTACCTATTCTTGAAATAGAAAATTTTCATATTTGTGTATCATTTTTCTATCATAGTTAATGATTTTAAATAGGGTGTGACACTGAAAAAAAAAAATACTTGATTAATATCCTATCAGATAACTTATAATAAGGATTGCAAGAAAGACATTGCCTCCTACAAATTTCCGAGAGGTATTAAAAGGAGCTTAATTAAAAAATCTTGAATTACCTCTTGCTTGGGGTTATTGATGAGACTTATGTGAAGAGTAACATTTCGCTTGGTTCATGATGATATTTAGGAGGATGATAACCCCTTTTAACAGTGCCAAATTGTTGTGTCATAAAAAGCGGATGCAATGTTGTAGAGAGCCATGCAATAAAGCCTTGAGAAGAAAATTCATTAGAATGGAGAGATAATGTGCCAAACCAATGCTCCTCCGTTTAGTATATTGGAACCAAGTCTATAGAATTAGAACCGAAAGCCAAAATGAAAAATGAACTGTTTAGTGCTTCAGAACTTGCTTCCATGTGAAGCTCATCTCCATAAAAAAAAAAAATGAGTGGAAGTGAGTTCTTGATGTAAATCCATGGAATTTGGATAAGTTTTCTGGAAATGAGATTTTAAATATATTATAGTTGTGTTTGATATGATTTTTAGAGTCTTTAAAAGTATTTATTTATATTAATCGAGACAACACTCTTTTTATATATTTATCTTATATATCGTAAATCATGATTGAAAAGCTATTTTTGAAGACTTCAATAGCTATTTAAAACAAACATTATACCCTCATACATTTTATTACTTGAGACTTTGCCTTGTTTGACTCTACAGCCCTGTTTGGTACGAAGTACTAAGGGGTAGGGACTGAGATTAGACTAGGGATTATGTTAGAATATATCGTTTGATATAAGAGACTATGGATAACCAGGGATTGAAAGTATCACAAAAGTGGGATTACTGCAAAGCCACCTCCCCTGATATTGCATTTTCAATCCCGGGATTGAAAATATCAGAGACAAAAATATCCTTGTTTATAATATTTTTTAGACATAAATGCTATCTATCAATTTTAACATGAATCTCAAGACTTTGTTTTTTTGTGATTTTTTTAATAATAAAGATATTTTAGTCTTTTTATAATTTATAGAGGATTATAAAATAAAATTAATTCAAGTATTCCATATAAATATCACCGCATACCAAACGTAATTTTAATTCTTCAGTCTCAGTCACAATCTCAATACCAATTTCAATCTCAATCCATCAAAATCCAGTATCTCATACCAAATAGGGCCTACGTCCCTCCCTCTATACTCCGGACTCTCATCTCCTCCCTCTCCCTCTCTGGCGAGCGTCAACGATGGCAAAAGACGGCAAGGAGTGGATTATAAAAAGGGACAAAATCTTCTTGATGTCTTAATTAAAAAAAAAAGGATTTTCTTAGAAAGAAAGAAAAGGTTCCGGGCAAAAACATTACTATAAAAAAAGATTGGGTGGGAGCATATTTAAGAAGGGATTATTAAATGTCGTTTTTTATGTGAGTTGCGGCGCTTACAAGAGCACGTGGCAGGTGAACGACAGGGAGTTTGAGTTTTGAGTGGCGATTAAGCAAGACGGTGATGTCTCTGTCTCCCACAAAAGGGCCTCACAACAACTTTATCTGGCAACTCCTTCAGTGTGACACATCAGCAAGGCATGCTATTAATTTATTAATTATTCTAATTTTTTTTTGCCATCTTATTAATTATTCTTACGCACATTAACAATTAGATTAATTAATAGTGTACTCCTACTCCATTAAATTTATATGAATCAATATCATAACATCATCATCCTATATTTATCAATTTGATTTTGATATTAACATATTATTACATTAATTTCCCTAAGATTTAATTAAAATCTATCGAAAAGTTTACATGATTTATCATTTATTTTATTTCAAAACGAACTTAAGTATTTTTTAAAATTTGATAACCTTCCAAAACTTCCAAAATAAAAACTTGAACTAAAATAAATGATGATAAATGACATAAACTTTCCCATACATTTTAATGGAGTCATAATATTACATGAGCTTATGTATGTTCCAAAATAAGTGGTATGTACCAGGTTAGAATATTTTACTTATATATATATGAGTAAAAAATATTGATTAATCCTTTATTTTATTTAAATTACATAAACTTTCTATATATTTTGAAAACGTATGTAGACTTTTTTTGAAATTAAAATGCATATCATATAAACCTTTTTTATATAGTTGAGATTCTATTTTAATCATCCAATTATTAGTTGACTGTTAAATTTGATTATTAAATATTTTCTTTGACCCAAATACTCTTCTTTCAACAAATAAATAAATATTTATATTTACTTAAAAATAATTTCTTATACAAGAAAAGCAATTCTATATCTTCACAATTTCCAATGTATTATAAAATTTATTAGTTTTTATTATATTATAAAATTTTAAATTTTTATCATATTATTGAATCTTATTTACATAGTATTCTCTTGAATCTCTAAAAACATATTTTTTTCCTTATTTTTTCCATGACACCATGATTAGAAACATATTTAAAATGCATATTTTTATTCATCATATGCTATAAATAAAGTAAATTTGAGATTCCATTGAAAAAAAGTATATTATATAACTTATATTAATTTAAAATTTTAGTTTTTTAAATATTTTTTTTGAAAAAACATTTATATATATGTTTATTTAAGTATGCATTTATTAAGAAAATTAATCATATTTTTAATTAAGTTTTCTATGTCTATATTAATTAAATTAATTAAGTCTTTATCTCAACATGAAAAAAGTTTAACATAGAACTATTTGTAAAATTAAAAAAAATTAAGAAAAAGAAAAAACTCTTAAATTACTTAAAAAATTTCACTTTAAGTTGGAGAATTAATAATGATGAAGGGTAAATTAGTAAATAAAATTTATTTTAATATAGATTTTAATTAAAAAGTAAAAATCCTTAACCGAGTTAATGATTTGTACTTTAGTGTATATTTAAAATAGTGTATATTTAAAATAAAAAAGAGATTCATATAATTAAAGTAAAACGTAAGAGAGGTTAGAATATTATAGTCATATTTGTTTTTAATAAGATGAATATTAATATATATTATACATATCTATATTAATTTTTAATATCTATTTTATTTTAATTAAAAGTAAATAAAGAATTTAGCTATAAACCGAGCGAAGAGGTCTCACTGCAGCGCTCACTATTCGATTACTGATCTCCTGAAAAACCTACCTCCTTCTTTTGACCACTCTTTTAAGCCCTTACACTGTTCTGTTTTGTTATTCGGATGCTTTCTCTCTCTCTCTAACTTCTCTCTCCTACGAAGTCATCTGATTTGGCTTTGCTTTCTCTTTCCCTTCCCCCTCCTCTCCTCTCCTCTTTCTTTTCCTTTTTTTTTTCTCCTTTGCCCTTTTATCTATCAACCCCATCGTATCGCACTGTCACGACGAGCCAATAAAACCCTAAATCCACCACACTTCACTGTACAGGTGTTTCCTTATACAACCCTTTTTTATCTTTTTCTGTGTGTATTTATGGGCTGATGATAATTGATCGGTTTGAGTTGTTGTGGGGTTGTTTTTCGTAATATTGTGGATCTGTTTGTTTGGTTGCAGGGAAAATTTGAAAGAGGAGTTTCATTCTTTCTTTCTTTTCTCATCTTTAAATTTTTGGGTTTTTTCTGATTTTATCTCTTGAGCAATTAAGAATTGGGATATATGTCCTTCAATCAATCAAGGTCCGATAAGAGCGACAGTCAGTACCGTAAATCCGGGCGACCAGGGAGCTTCAATCAGCAGAGAGGTTCCTCAGGCGCGTACGTTAAGGGCGGTGGCGGCGGGCCCGCGCCTTCTCCCGGGATCACTTCGGGTGCCTTACAGTCCTCTCATCGGAGGTAGGTCAGGTTCTTCGAGTTTTATTTTCTTGCCTATATCGATGGATTGTGTGAATTGTGGGAATGTGAGGGATGTAGTATTAACATTTCTATGTAGAATTGTCTTTTGTGACTATGAGGAATGTGTAAGATTGGGATACTGGGGTTCTGTGATTTGAGAACAAATTGATTTGTTTTTCTGTCGTCCCAATCAGTGTACTTTTTTCTGTTACTAACTTTCCTTCTTGCTTTTCCTAGTTTTAAGAGGTCAAATAATCCACATGGTGGGCAATCTAGGGTAAACCCTCCCCCTGTGAATTCAGCCGAGTCTAATGGTGCTTCTACAGTCTGGTCCATACCAAATGGTGCCCATACACAACAATCGCCTGGTATGCGTGACATTTTGCCGTAATTTTTTTTGGGTGGGGAAGCGTTGGTTTTGTTCTGCCTTGCATTTATTGTTTGGATATGTTATCTGGTGGAATCATGTGTGTGATTGCATGCGTTGGCCTTACTGTAAAAGATCCTTCTGAGGCTCAAAAGCCACTGAATAATTTTATATCAGCGAGTGTTTTGTATAGTATGGTTTTGTTCTCCCTTGCATTTATTGTTTGGATATGTTATCTGGTGGAATTATGTGCGTGATTGCATGCGTTGGCCTTACTGTAAAAGATCCTTCTGAGGCTCAAAAGCCACTGAATGATTTTATATCAGCGAGTGTTTTGTATACTTTGATTGTAAATATTCTTTATGGACTTCAATCATGTGGTGTAACAGGAGCATCTGATGCGCCATTTACAAATGCAACTGCCAAATCATCTGAACCCTCATCTGTACAGAAGAGCACCAGAGTTGTTCCAAAAGCTCCAACTCCTCGACCTACCGCCGTGAATTCTGATGCAGCAGCTCCTACAACCCCTGCCAAGGGTATGCTACTCCTTCATGCTTTGTACTCAGTACATAAGACGAGAAAGAAATCCTAATATGCAGTAATTGCAGCTTGAAAAATTAAAATTTATCTACTTTTCTCGCTTATGCCTTGTTAGGCTGAACTGATTGAATTTTGATGTTTATTTTTTAAATAAATTAATGCAGTCTCTGAAGATTCATCCAAGCCATTTGCTTTCCAGTTTGGGTCCATTAGTCCCGGTTTCATGAATGGGATTTCAGTAGGTTTCTTATCTCTAAATTCTTAAAGTGTCTTAAGTATTTGTATTTTACACTAAATGTCTCTTAGATTGTTTAGTCCCAAATATTTAATTGTGTTCATTTTACTAGATTCCTGCTCGCACAAGCTCAGCTCCTCCAAATTTGGACGAGCAGAAAAGAGATCAGGTATGCAGGTTTATTCTTTTTCCATCCAATCCCTTGTTCTTTTTTGCTACAATATGTATTTACTGCCAATGCATACACCTTGAGAATGAAAAAGAATATAGTATGAGAAGCTGAATCATGAATGGTGGCTACGTTTTGTCTGCTTTATCTTAATTGGTTCTTCAGGAGTTGGCTTTTGGGAATCAAATCTGGTAAAAAAAAAAAAAGAACCCGCAACTTTACATACATTCATGCTTTTCTTATTCTATACCAAGGAAATAATAATGTGTTGTCTAACTTTTGAATTTTCAGGCTCGTCATGGTTCTTTAAGACCTGTGCCTTCAGTGCCAACACCTCCAAAGCCGCTGCCACCAAGGAATGATGGTGGTGTTACGGACCAATCTAATGCTGGGGAGGCTCATTTAGTGAACAAAGTGAAAAAGGAGGAGCAGGCATCATCTTTGCCCCCATCAAGCCAGATGCAAAAGCCATCCATTGCCATGACTGGGATTTCGATGGCAATGCCATATCATCACCAATCACAGGCACCTGTACAGTTTGGTGGTCCTAACCCACAGATTCAATCTCAGGGAATGCCAGCAGCATCTCTTCAGATGCCTATGCCTATACCTTTGCCAATGGGAAATGTCGCACAAGTACAACAGCAGGTTTTTGTTCATGGTCTTCATCTTCCAATTCATCATCAGGGAATTATGCATCAAGGCCAAAACTTGAGTTTCACTCCTCAAATGGGTCATCAGATGCCCCATCAGTTAGGTAGTATGGGTATTAACATGAACCCACAATATTCCCAACAGCAAGGTGGAAAATTTGCTGGTCCTCGCAAAACCACTACTGTCAAGATTACTCATCCTGAGACACGTGAAGAGCTGAGGCTGGACTTTGACAAAAAGGCAGATTCACATTCAGAAGGCATGATCTCAGGTGCTAGGTCTTATGCTAATGTTCCTTCTCAGTCTCAACCTGTTCAATCATTTGCTGCTTCACATCCCCTCAACTATTTTCCCTCTAGCACTTACAGTAGTAGCTCTCTTTTTTACCCCACTAGTTCTGTTCCTCTATCAAGCAGCCATATAACTCCTAATTCTCAGCAACCAAGATTTAGTTATCCAGTGAGTCAAGCCCCCCCAAATGCAGGTCTTAACAATCAATTATCTATTGGTTCCTTTTCTGTTAATAAAAATGGTGCTTCTGTACCTGGCCTTGGTGAAACACCAAATCTAGAACATTCTCGTGATGTGCAGAAGGTGATGTCATCAGGTACATCTGGAGTAACTCATGCTAGTATCAAACCAGGTGGCGGCTCTGGTATTGTGGACTCGACAATCACCAATTCTAGCATCTCTGTTGTTAAAACAAGTGAAACTCCCAGCTATTTAGGGTCATCTAATTACATTGGTTTCACTGTGTCTCATAAAGGCTCTGATAATTTTTTTGAGACCTCTTCACAGCAGTCTAAGTCATCCAGTGATTATTTTGTTTCAAGGCCAGTGCCAAAACAACCTGCTGCGGGATCTGCTGAGAAGCTTGCATCTACTCCCTTGATGCCTTCTTCAGCTGTTGTGAGTGAGAACTCTGTCTCGGTTGTGCCCAACAATGAAGGCAGAATGAAGGAATCTCTTAGCAGGTCAAACTCTTTAAAAGATAATCACAAGAAAACAGGGAAGAGAGGCCAACCGCAGCATCAGGTACTTGAATACTTTCATACTCAACTTACCTTTTTATATCTTCATTTACTTGAAATGGTGTATTTTATTTTTGGTTATTCCCACAGGTTACTGTACAATGTCCTACAGTGGTTAATGTCCCTTCTAAAGCTGGAGATAGTGTTATGCTTGATCGAGAAGTTTCTGATACTGTAGAAAACAAAACAAAGGCTTGTGTAGTAATAACCAGTGAAGATAACTCTAGCACACCAGAGGCATTATCAGCTACAGTTAGCAGTGATATTGGTCCTAATGCTAATGAAATGAACATTGGCCCTCCTGCAGAAGGTTCTGTCTGCATTTCAGCTGAAGGAGTTGGTGCCTTTGCTGTTGGTAGTTTGGATAACCATGAGCATGATAAACTAGAGGAATCATCACAACAGGATAAGCTTTCAAAGATGAATATGCTTGAGGTGGGTGATAAAAATGAAAGATTTTCTGAAGTACTTAAACAAAAAAGTGATGACATTGGAACTAAGTTTAAACAAACAGAACAAGATGCAGCCAAGGAATTGCAAGATGTACAACAAAGATTGGAATCACTGGCTGAATCTACAAATTGTAGATCAGAATATGACAAGAAGGGTGATAATTTAGATGTGCCTACCTCAAATGATTTGGATTCTAGAGATATCTCTTTAAATAGAAATGATAGTACAGTTAGCAATGAATCTATTTCTGCAAATTCTGCCACATCTGATAAGAATTCTAGTGATCTCCCAGAAGCCACTTCAAAACATAGCAAGGATTTGCCAGAGAATGCAGACAGTGGCTCAGTGTCCCTTTCAACGTCAGTTAACAAGGATAGACCTATTTTGGAGCCAAATAAGGTGAAAACTACAACAAAAGTAAAGAAGAAAAGAAGGGAGACTCTTCAGAGAGCAGATGCTGCTGGATCAACTTCAGATCTTTATAATGCATACAAGAGACCTGAGGAAAAGAAAGAAGTAGTTATAAGTTCAGAGAGCAAAGAAAGTACTTCATCTGGAAGTTTAAAGCAGTTGCCTAATGAGGCTGCTCAATCAGATGCTATGGCAACTGAGAAAGGTGGTGATGATAAAGCTGAGCCTGAAGACTGGGAGGATGCCGCTGACATGTCTTCCCCAAAATTGGAAGTTGTGGATAAAAAACAACAGGTCAGCGATGGAAGTGAAATTACTGCTAAAAAATACTCTAGAGATTTCCTTTTGAAATTTGAAGAGCAGTGCCTTGATCTTCCTAAGGGTTTTAAAATTAAAGAAGACATTGCTGAGGCTTTGATGAATTCTAATATTACTGGTTTTCATGTTGAACGTGATTCACATCCTAGTCCAGGAAGAATTATGGATAGGTCAGGTGGGATGCCTAGAATGGACCGCCGCGGGTCTGGGCATTTTGAAGAAGACCGGTGGAGTAAAGTCCCTGGAACTTTAAATTCTGGACGTGACATGCGTATGGATGGTTTTGGAGGTAATACAGGATTTCGACATAGCCAAGGAGGCAATTTTGGTGTTTTGAGGAATCCACGTGCTCAGACGCCTCTGCATTATGCTGGAGGCATCCTTTCTGGACCAATGCAATCAATGGGAAATCAGGGAGTTATGCAGAAGAATAGCCCTGATGGTGAGAGGTGGCAACGAGCAACTAACTTCCAGCAGCGGAGTTTAATTCCTTCTCCTCAGACCCCACTACAAATGATGCATAAAGCTGAGAAAAAGTATGAGGTTGGTAAGGTGACAGATGAGGAACAGGCAAAGCAGAGACAGTTGAAAGCCATTTTGAACAAGTTAACTCCTCAGAATTTTGAGAAACTTTTTGAGCAGGTAAAAGCTGTTAATATTGACAATGCTGCCACCCTTACTGGTGTAATCTCTCAAATATTTGAGAAGGCTCTAATGGAGCCTACCTTCTGTGAAATGTATGCCAATTTCTGCTTACACCTAGCTGCTGAGTTGCCTGATTTCAGTGAAGACAATGAAAAGGTAACCTTTAAGAGATTATTGTTAAACAAGTGTCAAGAGGAATTTGAGAGGGGTGAAAGAGAGCAAGAAGAAGCTAATAAGGATGATGAGGGTGAGGTCAAGCAGTCTGATGAAGAGAGGGAAGAGAAACGAGTTAAGGCAAGGAGACGCATGTTAGGTAATATACGGTTGATTGGTGAGTTATATAAGAAAAGAATGTTGACAGAGAGGATAATGCATGAGTGCATCAAGAAGTTACTGGGATCGTATCAGGATCCTGATGAGGAAGACATTGAAGCTTTGTGCAAGCTAATGAGTACCATTGGGGAGATGATTGATCATCCCAAAGCCAAGGAACACATGGATGCATATTTTGAAAGGATGAAATTGTTATCGAACAACATGAATTTGTCTTCTCGAGTTAGATTCATGTTGAGGGATGCCATTGATCTTAGAAAGAACAAATGGCAACAGAAGCGGAAAGTTGAAGGTCCAAAGAAGATCGAGGAGGTGCACAGAGATGCTGCCCAAGAGAGGCAGGCCCAAACTGGGAGGCTGGGACGTGGTCCAGGCAATGCATCATCAAGAAGGATACCTATGGAATTTAGTCCAAGAGGGTCATCTGTGTTATCTCCTAACAGCCCTATGGGGATGCGTGGGCTTTCTGCTCAAGGTCACAGTGGTGGCTCTCAGGATGTTCGTCAAGATGATAGACCATCATATGAGGCTAGAAATTTGTCCGTCCCTTTGCCTCAAAGACAAAGTGATGATTCTATAACCTTGGGTCCCCAAGGTGGTCTTGCACGAGGAATGTCCTTTAGGGGGCCTGCTGTAATTTCAAGTTCTCCTGCTCCTGATGTGCTCCCAGGTGCAGATTCTCGAAGAATGACATCTGGCCTTAATGGTTATAGCACTTCATCAGAGCGTGCTATGTACAGCAGTACAGAAGATCAAATGCCAAGATATGCTACAGATAGATTTGCTGGTCCATCCTCTCATGACCAATCAGCTGTTCAGGAGCGTAATATTAATTATGGCAATAGGGAGTTGAGAAATGCGGACCGGAGTCTTGAGAGACCTTTTGCAACTTCACCTCCTGGAGTGCAAGGATCTGTGGTCTCCAATAATGCTCCGTCAGGGAAGGTTTGGCCAGAAGAACGACTGCGGGACATGTCCATGGAAGCAATTAAAGAATACTACAGGTATCTTTTTCTTTTATCTGTCTTGTTTTATCTTTTGTTGCCATTGTAATTATAGTGTACTAATTCCGTTCTATGTTGCAAAACACTATTTTATAGTCTTCTGCCTTCCATTTGTAATTATAGTTACAAAACACTGTTTAAATACCTGTTCAAGCAATTTGTCTATTCCACATTTATGATTTATATCTGGATGATAACTGCCCAGTGGTGTGCTATAATGTGTTCTTGGTTGATCAGTTTCTGTGCTGGTTTTAGTCGGTTGGTTGGGACTGATTACTTTCATTGTTCTGAAGAAGGTTGCAGAAGTTACTGCTGCTATGAAATGCAGATTTCTTTTCAACCTTTGTAACTTCATTTAGAAGATGCTTAGCTAAAATGTCTGGACTCGTGCAAAAAAAGGAAGGCTAAAAACTTTTTTATAATTTCACGTGTTATGCCATGCACACTGCTGCTTTTTTGTTGTGTATGGATTTGGGTTGTTATATGATCAAAATTAAATGTCATGCTTTAAGCTTTGCTCACTGAAGTAGCCAACATATATTGTTTTTGTTCTGGTAATGTTACCTTGATCAAGTTGTTTTCCGTTCATCAAGTTTGTCGTATGTTTATCTGACTGAATGCTTCGACTTCCAGTGCTAGAGATGTAAAAGAAGTTGCGCTATGTGTCAAAGATCTAAACTCTCCAAGCTACCATCCCTCGATGATTTCTCTATGGGTCACAGACTCGTTTGAGAGAAAGGACACGGAAAGAGATCTTTTGGCCAAATTACTAGTGAGCCTTGCAAAGTCTCAGGATGGCCAAATTACCTTGAGTCAGGCTCAGCTTATCCAAGGGTGAGAATTAATTGAAAGTCTTCTGATTACCAGGGGAAAATTGTTATTGCACAGAACCTCATCATGTTAATTGTTAGTTTTTTCTCCTGCTAGGTTTGAATCTGTTCTAAGTGGTCTGGAAGATGCCGTTAATGATGCCCCCAGAGCCCCGGAATTTCTGGGCCGAATTTTTGCCAGAGTTGTGACGGAAAATGTTGTCTCTTTGAAAGATATCGGCCAACTATTACGTGAAGGTGGGGAGGAACCCGGTCAACTCTTAGAAATTGGACTCGCAGGCGATGTTCTGGGAAGCACCTTCGAGGCCATAAAAATGGAGAAGGGGGATGCTGTTTTGAGTGAGATACGCTTAAACTCCAACTTGAGGCTGGATACTTTCCGGCCGCCCAATGCTGCTGTATCAAGAAAGTTAGAAACATTTATTTAGAGTACAGTGATGCTCATTGTATCTTTTGTTTTATAGGTTAGAGGGGTAGGGGATTTTTTTTTTTGGTTAGTATTACTATTACTATTACTAGTGTTTAAATATGCAGAAATTATTTTCTCTGTGGGGTGGTTGGGTAGCCATATTTTATATAACACTGATCTTTCCTTTGTAACACTCCAACATTTTAATTACTATTACGAAAGGTTCAATTGGGCATCTCAAATCTTATGCTGCCGAGTCCTTTTGTCTCTTACCTCATGGAGAGGTTTCAATTCTCATTATTGCCTTGTATGATTTTTAATGTCCATGAAAATATACGTAAGCAGCAAATTGGTATTCACCAATCACCATTTCCATCTGTATTATAACTTACTTCAACTGCAGCCTATTGTAGTAGCGCCTCTTGTGCGCGTGAAGGTCTAGGGTTCTCCTAGGATTTATAGAAGCGGTGACTTTGTGTGTGTTTGAAAACTCTCCAAACTATGGTTTGCGCAAATCGAGATAAAACTCCTCTCACAAATTTACTTCGTAAGTCGTAAAAGCTATTCTCAAAAGCTAATCCAAACACACACTTTGTCTGGGGGGTCTCTCCAGAGTGAGAGAGTTGGTGATGGCTTTTGCTGGTTCTGGTTTGCGGTTTTGTTAGGAAATGGGAGGAAGGTGATTGATGAGGGCGGAATAGGAGATTGGAGCTGGTCTTTCGAAGTGTTGGAACAGGGGCTTATGAAAGGGGAAAAGGAATTTCTGGGTTTGGTGGTTGCGATTTTGAGGCTTGACGGCACTGAAAAGGAAGAGACTTAGAACATGTTTGTGACGTGGAAAGGTGTGGAGGGAAAGGGAAGATGGCAAACTTCCGTAGCTGAAAATGCATTTGGCGTTGAAAAGTGACATGAACTTAGATTCCTGCCACTTGTGATGTTCTTTTAAACATGGGAAAGTGACTTCCCACCAAAAGTGACGTGAACTTGAACACGTTCGCAGGATAGATGAAATGTGGGACAAAAATGCCCCTGAAAATGTGGATAAGGGTGTGTTAGGTTGGGTGGAGGGGAGGAAAAATTTTGAATTAAATTCCCTTCCCTCCTTTTATTTTATACTAAGGATCCCCTCCCCTCCCCCTTTTCTGACAAACCAAACAAGGTAACATACCCTCCCCTCCCCTCAAACCAAACACACCCTAAAAGGCATTAAAAAAGCCCGATCTGCAATGAGCTGAAGGCGTTGGTGAAAAGTGTGGGGAATTTGACGAAAGCTTTTCTGTAAAAGGAAACTGTCTAATAGCATGTGAAATAGAACTTCCAATTGAGGTAATTGATGAATGATATTTTGCTCTGTTGTCTTGGAGTGCAGTGGGCATTTTTTTCTCCTGTCTGCGTTGAGTGTTGAACCTCTAGATAGACTGACAGAACACAAAGGGAGGTTTGGTTTATGTGTTATTTAATTTCAAGTATATGGTGTTAAATTGTTTTCATTGTTCTGTGGGTATTGTGGAGTCAACAGATGTGAAAAAAGAAAACATTTCTTGCTTGTTAATTGATAGTGTGCTTTGTTTGTTGTTTTGCAAGTGAGTTTTCATTTTAAGTAGTTATCATTATCATAAATGCTTAACTGTGAATGTAGTTGCATGTTTTTTTGGCCGTGGGTTAGTGTGGAATGAACACTCGTGATACAAGAAGTCAAAGACAGACAAAAACAGTTGAAACATAGAATAATTTTGCACTTGTTGAGTAACATAATCATGTGTTGTGTTTATTGTGTGAGGAGTGGTGGTGTAATTATGTTGGTTGGCATTTAAATGAGATTTGTTTAAATGTATTTCACATTTCTTGGAAAGAGGAGTTGGTAGCTTATAATGTAAAGGAAACCGGTGTGAGAAAAAATGTGTAGGTATGGGGCCACAATCGGATCAAATGTTTGCCATGTTGACTGGGTGCTTAACTTTGTTTCTGGCAATGATGAGGTTTATTTTAACCTTGATAGTTGTTGTGGGAGGAGGTAGACCGAGACACATACTGGATAGGTCATTTAGATTATATTTTCATGCGAAGCGAGCAAATTTTGAGGGAAATGATATACAGTTGTGATACAACTTGCTTCAACGAAATTAGGATGTATCGGACAACTTTTGATAAATTGTGTCACATGCTAGATACAATTGGTGGATTGAGACCAACAAAACATATGTTAGTTGACAAGCAAGTGGCAATGTTTCTTCACATATTGGGCCATCATGTAAAGAATAGAGTCATTTAGTTTGAGTTTGGTTGGTCATGTGAAACAATTAGTAGATACTTTAAACTTATTTTGAATGCAACTATTAGACTGCGATCATTGCTTTTGAAAAGAGTATAGCCCATTCCAGAGAACTCAAATGATCATTGTTGGAAGTGGTTCAAGGTATATAACTTATGTTCTTTTGTCATCAATTGTAATTATTAAGGATAAAAATATGAAATGGTTAGCTAAAGGGTTGTTAAATTTACTTGTATTTTCAGGGTTGCCTTAGTGCACTAGATGGTACGCACATACGTGTACAAGTCCCTGCAGAACACAAGGGCTAATATCTAAACAGAAAAAGAGAGGTGGCAACCAATATTCTAGGTGTATGCTCACCAGATGCGCAATTCATTTATGTATTGCCTAGTTGGGAGGGGTCAGCTGTGGATGGGAGGGTGTTAAGAGATGCTATAAGGAGGCGATATGGGCTAAGAGTACCACAAGGTATGAGTGTTATAGTTGTATTAATTAGTAATTTTGTATGTGTGTTCAAGTCAGGAGCAAGTCATGAGCATTTTTCGTTTAATTGGCATTATTGGTTTGGGTATGAAAGTACTATTTGGTTGATGCGGGGTACACGAATTGCCAAGGATTTTTGGCGCCTTATAGCAGGAAAATATACCACCTTAATAAGTGAAGGCAAGGATATCAACCCTAAACTCCTCATGAGTGCTTCAACATGCGGCATTCGTCATCCTATAACGTCATAGAAAGGTGCTTCGGGATACTGAAGTTACGTTGGGCAATACTGAGGAGTGCATTATTTTATTCGGTGAATATTCAGAATAGATATATCATGGCATGTTGTTTGCTACATAATCTAATTTGTCAGGAGAATATTTAAGATCCTCTTGATGCACAGCTTGAGTTCTTTGAACTAGCACTTACAACAATTGAGAACACCCCCATGATGACTATGGAAACCAATGATTTGTGGACTAACTTTATGGAGCATCTGAAAAATGACATGTTTGTATGTGGCTCATAGGGATCATTGATTATGATGTAGACTAATGTTTAAATTTAAGAACAATGCCTTTGCTATGTTTGTGTGTATGGAACAAGTTTGTCTTATGTGCATTTGAATTAAATTAAAGTGCAACTTGATGCCTCGTATCCTTATGTATACTTTCTTGTTGGAGTTAAGTTACGTTAACAACTTTTCTTTATGCCTGAGTTTTTTTATAGATGAAGCACAGTAAAGAGGGAAATAAGTCAAAGATTAAAATGTGGTCTTCCAAGGAGGATAAGGTGCTGGTAGATTGCCTTGTTACTCTGATGATAGAGCAGAAGTTTATGGTAGACAATTGTTTCAAGTCTGGATTTTCTAATGCTTTACAGGTAATTTTGGAAGAGAAGCTTCCTGGATATGTGATTAAAGCATGTCCTCACATAACCTTAAGAATCAAGACCTTGAAACATATGTGGCAAGCAACTTATGATATGATTTATGGCATCAACACCTCTGGCTTAGGTTAGGATCCGAAGACAAAATTTGTCACTGTAGAGAGAGAGGTATGAGATGAGTATGTCAAGGTATGTGAACTTGTTGAGAAGTTTTAGTGTATTAAATTTCATATGGCATACGTATAGGGAAACCTCATTTCCTTCACTTTTAGGTTCATCCCAAGGTAGGACAGTTTCAGAACAAATACTTTCCTAACTTTGAGAGTTTGTGCTTTATGTGGGCTAGGGACAGGGCTATTGGGAAAGAAGAAAAATCACCTGGTGGAATGGAACATGAAGTCAATCTTGAAGAGGATGACTTTCCTGAATTGCCCCAAACTATTACTGTTGATATGGACTTCTTATAGACAACGGGTGAAACTGCATCTACTACAAACCATATCAATGATGCCTCATTCTGTCCCAAAAGAAGTGGCGAATGAACAATTCTAAGGTGATTGCTGAGGTATTGAGAGAGACTATTACCTCATTGGACAAAACTATTGTGAATGTGTTTGAAAAACCAGGGAATCAAATGTCAGGTTAGGAAAGGCAAGCTGACCTAGATGCAAAAGGTTTTGACTTGTTCATGGGACTTCTTCAGGTTGAAGGTTTGACACTAACTGAGAGAAATGCAGCTCATATCAAGATACTAGCATCTGAGCAACTTCTGAATGCCTTTGCCAAGATTCCTGTAGTATTCAAACCCTCATGGATCTGTAGCTTACTAGGACAGTAGTACTTTTTTGCCAGTTAATGTTGGGTCCATGGTATTTTGGTTTAATCTAGGGATTAGACAAATGTGTCACCATGTTTTGAACATGTGGCATTAAACATAGAAATGGTCTGCAAATTTTCAACTATGTTCAGTGAGGGTCAATGCAACTGTGAACATTGGGTAAAGTTTGTGATCAAGCTATGGTCTTGTATATTTTGCTTGTATATTCTGGATCAAAAATATGTCAAATCCCTATATGTACATATGCTACTGAAACATGTAATGTAGGCTAAGTTGTAAACGTTGAACAACATATGTCATATGAAAGTGCAACAACTTTGTTTCTATCACATTAATCTTCATCTACTTCTTTACATTAATGTAATATCAGTTTGTCATCAGGGTCTTGTCATTCTCACAAGTTTATAAGCAACTGTACTTTTTGAGCACTGGTTGCAACTATATCATATTATAGGGCATGAAGCTTAAATTCCACATGTTAGTTTGAATTTCCATATTGTCCTGCCTTTGCTAGTGTCCCTCACACTTTATACAAAAAGTTCGAACTTGGTTTTATGGTTTGAATCTCTATAGCAGGCCTTGGTTGACAGTTAAAACATTTTAAATTTGAAATTTAAAAATTGGTTCGCCTAATGTCGTTAGATGAGTGGTGGTTGGAATTTAAGGGCATTTGATTAATATGCCCCTTCACATTCTATGATTTCAGAACTTACCTAAAACCCTATTTCATCATTCTCATCCATCTGTGTCATTGTTCTCCATGATACGAAAATAGTGAGAGTGAAAATGATAAAGGAGTGTCTATAGGACATAGGGATCACCATGGAAGATGTTTACAACTTCATAAAGCACAGGGCATAGCTTCGCCGTTGTAAACGGTCAGGACGATCAAAGTACAAAACTAAAGAAGGGAATTGGTATGACGATATGAGGTGGCGGCTAAGTGGAAGCGCAATAATCTAGCAAAGGCAGTGAGGAAGAAACAAAGGGAAGAGACGATGAAAGCCAAGGATAAAGTGAGCAGTGAGAGAAAGAGACACTTGGAGGAGGAGGAGGACTTATAGGCGGAGTCATTTGGACAGTCAAAGAGGCAAAAGTCAGAGCAAATTAAGAAGGGCAAAACACCCATGGCTAAGAACCAGAGTTCAACTAACAGTGATGAAGCCTCTGAGTATGAAGGCAAAAGAGGAGGGTTTGAAGAACAGGCATTGACGGGAACCCAGAATGAGGAGGACGAAATGTGGTTCTTGATGAGATTAGAGCAAAGTTGTACAAGAAGTTGTGCTTGAAACATAGGCCAAAAATTGCACCACATGCAAAGGATGATTTCAACAGCTCTTCCCTAAGAGAATAGACATAAGGTTAGTTGGTAAAAAATTTTGTAAAATGAGTAGGATCAAAGTGGAAACATTTGACACCGACTATAACTTTGATTTGGGACCAATACTGAAGCCTTTCTAAGGAATGTTGTCCTTGCCTTACTCTGAATCTGTTGTTAATGTTTTTTATTCTCATATGAAAATGTCTTTAAAGGGAGTTGTGACAACATGTGTTAGAGGGAAGACCATAGAAATAAATAAGGACAAAATTATGAGTCGGTTAGGCATAAAGAGCCCACAGTCCACTGACACCAAATTCTCAACATAAGAAATTGACAGGATACTATTTGAAGGGAAAAACTTGATTGACAATAGTTCTCTATATAGACCAAAGCAGCTTCTTCATAGGTTTCAAGTCTTATATTACTTGTACAGTAGGAATTTTGTGAATAAAGGAAAGCACTGCACTTCACTTACCCCTGAGGACAAACATATCCTTAGTTGTATGATCAAGGGGAAGCCTTTACATATGGCTAAGAGAATTGTGGACACAATGTTAAGGGTTGCAATGCTAGGAAAGAAGAACTCAGAATTGCCATATCCTTCACTTGTCTCACTCATCTTAGAATAGCACAAAGTTTGGTATTTGGAGTATGGGAAAGCACCTATATGGACTGAGGAATTTGATGAAAATGTATTGCACCGAATGCAAATACCTATAGGGGGAAAAAAGTTATAAAACAGCAGCTGAGCCTAAAAAACTGAACACAGTCAGCCTCCTTAAGATGCATTTGGTACTTCTTCCCCTGCTGGTGGATCAACTCTTGCTGAAGCAGTTGCAGTAATGGCATAAACTATTGGCAAACTTGTGGACCAAAGTCTGATCAAGTTTCAAGCACATATGGAGGCAAGGTTTTGCCATCTTAAAGAACTTGTACTAAAAGTGGACAGTTATGTGAAAGAGAAGTTTGAGGCTTTCGGTGCACATATTGGACACATGGACTCATGCTTATTAGAGCTTGCACTATTTCAAAGACCTCAGAGACTTCATTCACCTCTATTCTACTGAGTTCATGGAATTTGCTTCCTTTAAGGCATTAGGACATGATCAGCTAGGGCCTTCTATACATACTAGAAATGAACTGCTTCCCTTGCGCATGACAATCTATCAAGCCATAAATGTGAAGCTAATAAAGAAGGTGGCAATGCAGATGACACTGCTCACTTTTCTCCACCGTCGTCCCCATAATCCCCCTTTACTGAGGTTCCTCCTCAAGACCATATGCCAGAATCAAACACCCCTATTAATACACAACATTTTTATCCAGCAACCCCACTATCAATCATGCCTCCCCTTGAAGCTATGAACCCTCCTCATAAGCCTTCTAGACTAACAGTTGAGCCTCAGCCATTGCGATTCGTTCCACCAGATCGTTTCAGGTTTGGCCCTGCTGCGAGAATATATCTCATTTGTTCTTAGATTCCATACCCTTTTCTCCTCCACCTCAAACATCTTCTTCTCCCATGTTTAGCCTTGTCAACCTCCCTAGTTCATGCTCACCATCTTGAACGAGGTCTACTCCCAAGATGTCCCCAGCTAAGAGGAAGAAGAAGAATTAGGGATATATTACTTTTGATTTTGTGCTTTATTTTGTAATGCTTCAGCAAGGACATCTATTTGCCTGCCTGTTGTTGCTTTTCATGTATGTGCACTTATTATGTGAATACAAACTTGCCTATTTAGTTCGAATTTTAACTTCTTATCCTTTAAAACTTACTCCTCATATTATGTTGTGTTGACATTAGTCATTATATGTCATGTTGCTTATTTTCAGATCTTTAGCAATCTATATATGTATATGTGCCTTTCAAATTGTATTATCAATGACAATGTTTGCAAGTTACACTAGTTTTCTGCACATTCCTCATAATGCCTCCATAATTCCCTGGTTCATGTTTCATTATTTCTGTCCACAAATACAACAATTATTGTCACTGTTGTTTATATTTCCTATTGTCCCCTGATCTTTGGAGCTTATGTTGACTTCTTATTCATAACTTATTCCAATAAGAGAGTTTAATTTGCTGTCCCAAATGATACATCAAATACAGTTCACTTTAATTTGCTGTCAATATCACCATAAAACAGAGTTTGCTTGTGAAAATATGAACATTGGGAAAATTGCCCGTTTTATTTAATTCCAGCTGACACTTTCACAACCTTTTTCATTCCTTAAAATCAATTATAATTATATACAAGACATTGACATTTTTAGCAAGCTTACAAGACAATGCCAATTTCACATTGTTCTACTTCTTACAGAATAGAGTAACATGGTTTGTTCAGGGTCCCCAATTCATCTCCCATCTTTCTCTAAGCTTCCAACATCTTCATAATCATCCTCTCTTATTTCACTCTCTCCAAACATAGCATAACTTTTCAAAGTGTGGAAAATCTTTGACCTTGAATTTAGCAGCCCTCCTATCAACCTGCAAAGAAAAACCATAAACATCAAACTAACCATTAAAAATTTTTATTCATCAATGTTCTTCACAATAATAAACTATCTTACTTGCATATATGCATGCCACACATTTTCATTTGCCATCACACAATAATTCACACTGTCCCAACTAAAACTATTCACATTTCCCCCATTTAACATGTGACATACTATCATCCAATTTGAGCTGGGAATCAGGGCCGGCCCTTGACGGGCCAGGGCCTAAAAGGGCCGGCCCTTTTAGACTTGGGGTAAGAAAAATTGTTATTTTTCAAGGCCCTTCCCGAGAGCATGTGATCCAGAGTCGGCCCGCAGGGCTGTAGGTCATTTTCACAAGATTTAACTACACGCCTCATGCAATAAAACAAATAAAGTTACTAATTTATAATCAAAGGTAAAAAATAGTGTCCACAAATAACTCACAGTCTTACACAAAACATAAGAAGGCAAGAAGCTAAACACTCTAAGCAACATGAGTATAACGAATATCATTTTCATCTTCTTCGCCATTATCATCAATTTCAAGGAAAAATTATTGTGCTTCACTTTGAGTAGTAAGCTCTGCTTAAGGGCTTTTATTTAACAATGGACGAACTTCGAGCTTCCACCTTTGACTTCGACACAGTGTAAGACGAGCGGGGAGGAATAGTCGAACAGAGTTGGTGCCGTTGCGCTGAGTTGCCGCTTGCCACCGATCGCTAAGTTTGTGAGATTGAATATGTGAGTGTGAAACCAATTGAGTCTAATTGAGTCAGAGAGGGAGAGACTGAAAGTGAAATGCCATGGGAAATTTGGAAACTTTAGGGTTAGGTCTTAGGATAGAGGGGAATTAAAAAAAATAACGGGCCTAATGGGCCGGCCCTTTTGAGCCCTCGACTCTACAGGGTTGGCCTTTTTAGGCTTGACTTTCTTTGGAGGCTCCAATTTTTAAGCCCCGCCCTTGACTTAAAAGGGCTTAAAAGGGCCGGCTCGACAGGCTTGGCTCGATTTTTCGGCTCTACATCTAATCTTCCTTTAGCCTCCTAATTCACCTCCAGATATCAGTCTTCCCCTTCAACCCATACCCTGTCATTTGGCCAAAAAAAAAAAACCCATACCTTGGCAACCTCTCCTCTAGCTTCCTCTCCAGCATTAGATCAGCTATAAACCACGCAGATTTAGTCATGTTATGTCCTGCTTTTCTTATCTCCACTGACAATTCCACAAGCATGCTCTCTTCTTCACTTGTCCACATATGTTCACTCTTTCTTGTCTAAAAAAAAATAAAAAATACCCACATTAGCAACACTCACAAAAATATAATATTTTCCCATTTTGTCCTCCTTTCCAAACTACCTATGCAATTAAACAATGTGTTGATACTGCCGTCATTTGTGCCATCTTCGTCTTCCTTCTCACCCCCATCTGCCGTTCTGATAGTCGTTGTCGAAGATTCCATCCACACCTCCTTCGATTTACCTTCTTTCCTAACACAGAGGCATACTTCAGGCAAGCCTACTTTCCCTTTTTGTCTGCGATGCCACACAAAAGGTGACTCCCTTTTTAATTTGATGTTAGGGGTATTATGATCATTTTCCCTCTCCTTCCCACTTAACCCAAATCCTTTTCTTCCAACAAAACAATTTATTTTCCCTCAACTTATGTTTCATCCCCATGTCTACCAAACAACTCACTTTTTTAAGTTCCCTCTCAATCTTCCCTTCCTTTTCACTCACTTTCCCCCATTTCCTTTCCTTCCTTATATGTTCTATATACCAAACGGGCCCTTAAGATTTTGGAGGGCGTCGAGATGTTGCAATTGATGGTTGAATCTCTGAATTTTTAATTATAATTTTTTTTGGTACTAGTTGAATATGTTTTCAAGAATGATTTGTAAATTTTGAAAGTTGACTTGTGAATCGAGTGCGAAGATTTACTAATATTTGAATTTTTCACCTAAAATCCATAGACAATTTTTACATTCAATTCAAATTTTAAATAGGGAGAATTCTAATTAAATCTAGTTGAAATATTAAAATTTAAATTTAGACCTATACTTTTAACAAATTTTTAATCAGAGCTGATTATGAGTTTTTGAATATTATTAAGAGACCAAATGCCCTTTTGTAGTTAAGAGGAAAAGTGTAGGTAATCAAATCTCAATCATTTCAGTTTTGATTATTTTAATTGAATTTTATTGAGACTTTTCCAATTTGTTTATTTTATGTTTTTACTTTGTTTCTTTCCATCTTTACTGGTTTGCATATTAACTTATCATAACTTAATTCTTGCCCTCTTGATGTTACTCTTGATGACTTGGGGAGGTTTTTCCGTCGGCTGGGCGGATGATTACTCTTTCATAAGTATAAGCAGCAGAGAGACGGAAAGTAGACGGTGGCAACGTCTAAACATGAACATTGATATATGATATTGTACTCGTTTTCGTATCTGTTAAATGTTAATACACATCATAATAATTTATGACTATTTCTTCTTCGTCTAATGAAGAAAAAAGTTTATATCCTTTAAATTATACAATGATAAAGATTATATATATTTTTAATAAAGTAGGAGTCCATTAATCAGAACCAAAATAATTTGGATTTGATTACCTTCAGTTTTCCTTTTTAACTATAAAAGGGTATTTTAGTCTTTTAATAACATTCAGAAATTTTTATTAAGACCTCTTGACCTAATTAACAATTAGTTAAAAATATAGGTTTCAATTTGAATTTTTGTATTTTAGGCGGACTTAACTAGGATTCTCCTAATGCGCGAAGACAATTAATACAAGTTATGAATAACACATTTCACCTTATACTATAAGTAGATTACATGCTCAAAATTTACTGTAATAATTTAAAAATAAAAATATGTAATCTGTTATCAATTAAAATGTCAAAGAATTTGGGAAAAAAAGGAAAAAGTAAATAAACCGAGCGAACAGGTCTTACTGTAAACGCTCACTGATGATCTCCTAAAAAACCTACCTTTCTTTTGACCACTCTTTTTAAGTTTTAAGCTCTTACAGTGTTTTGTTACCCTGACGCTCTCTTTCTCTACCTAATTTCTCTCTCCTACGACTGTTTGCCTGTTTGGCTTCGTTTCCTCCTTCCCCTTCTCCCTTCTCCTCTCCTCTCCTCTCCTCTTCTCTTTTCCTTTTTTTTTTTTGCCCCTTTTTTTGCCCCTTGCCCTTTTTATCCATCAGCCCCTTCGTCTCGCACTGCCATGACGACCCATTAAAACCCTAATCCACCACACTTCACTGTAAGGTGCTTCCTTCTTCAACCCCTCCTTTGTCTTACTCTGGGTATACTTAGCGGTTGATGATAATTGACGGGTTTGAGTCGTTGAAGGGTTGTTTTTTTACCAAAATTGTGGATCTGTTTGGTTGCAGGGAAAATTTGAAAGGGAGGGTTTCTTTCTTTCTTCTCCTTTTGTTTTTTGTATTTTTTGGGGTTTCTGATTGTGTCTGTTGAGCAATTAAGAATTCGGATATATGTCCTTCAATCAATCAAGGTCCGATAAGAGCGACAATCATTACCGTAAATCCGGGCGATCAGGGAGCTTCAATCAGCAGCGAGGTTCCTCAGCCACGTACGTTAAGGGCAGCGGCGGCGGTCCCGCGCCTTCTCACGGGATCACTTCCGGTTCCCCACAGCCCTCTAATCGGAGGTAGGTTAGGGCCTGCGAGTTAAATTTTCTTTCTTTTGTTGTTGTATTGTGGGAATTTCGGGAATGCGAGGTGTGTAATTTCTAGGTTTCTATGTAGTATTGTATTGTCTTGACTGTGAGGAATGCTGTCAGATTGGGAACGGGAGTTCTGTGACTATTGTTTTCTATCGTTCGCCTCAGTGTGCTCTTTCTGTTTTATTAACTATGCTTCTTGCTTTTCCTAGTTTTAAGAGGTCTAATAATCCACATGGTGGGCAATCTAGGGTAAACCCTCCACCTGTGAATTCAGCCGAGTCTAATAGTGCTTCTACAGGCCGGACGATACCAAATGGCGCCCATTTACAGCAATCACCTGGTATGTTTGATATTTTCTTTTCTCTGTTGATTTTTTGGGTGATTTTTTTGGGGATGGTGGGGGAATTTTGTTTGTTCTGCCTTGCATTCATTGTTTGGTTATGATATCTTGTGGAATTGTGCGCATTAATGCATGCATTGGACTCTCGGTAATTTTATATCAGCTAGTGAGTGTGATTGCGGATATTCTTTATGAACTTCATTCATATGGTGTGGCAGGTGCATCTGATGCGCCAGTTGGAAATGCAGCAGCCAAGTCATCTGAACTCTCATCTGTACAGAAGAGCACCAGAGTTGTTCCGAAAGCTCCAACTCCTCGACCTACCACCATGAATTCTGATACAGCAGCACCTGCAACCCCTACCAAGGGTGTGTTACTGCTGCATGCTTTTTACTCTGTACACAAGACAAGGAAGAAATCCTAATATGCTCACATTGCAGTTTGAAAAAAAATTAAAATTTATGTACTTTTATCACCTATGCCTTGTAAGATTGAACTGTTTGAATTTTGATGTTTTTTTTAATTATGATTATAATTAATGCAGCCCCTGAAGATTCATCCAAGCCATTTGCTTTCCAATTTGGGTCCATCAATCCTGGCTGCGTGAATGGGATTTCGGTATGTTTCTTATCTGTATTTCTTGTGTCTGAAGTATTTTGTACACTGCATGTTGCTTAGATGTTTTATTCAGTGTAGTCAATTGTGTTCATTTTATGATAACTAGATTCCTGCTCGCACAAGCTCAGCTCCTCCAAATTTGGACGAGCAGAAAAGAGATCAGGTATGCAGGTTCATTCTTTATTCATGCAATACCTTGCATTTTGTGCTACAATATGGATTTATTTCCACTGCAAACTCCTTGAGAAGGAAAATGAAAGTGTCGGAAGCTGAATCATGAATATTGGCTAGATTTTGTCTTCTATACTGTGAAAATAATAATTTGTTGTCACATCTTTTAATTTTCAGGCTCGTCATGATTCTTTTCGACCTGTGCCTCCAGTGCCAACACCTCCAAAGCTTCTACCACCAAGGAATGATGGTGGTGTTACTGACCAATCTAGCGCTAGGGAGGCTCATTCAGTGAACAAAATGAAAAAGGAAGAGCAGGCATCAGCTTTGCCTCCATCTAGCCAGATGCAAAAGCCATCCATTGCCATGACTGGGATTTCGATGGCAATGCCATATCATTACCAATCACAGGCACCTGTACAGTTTGGTGGTCCTAACCCACAGATTCAATCTCAGGGAATGCCAGCAGCATCTCTTCCGATGCCTATACCAATGGGGAATGTTGCACAAGTACAACAACAGGTTTTTTTTCCAGGCCTTCAACCACTTCCAATTCATCATCAAGGAATTATGTATCAAGGCCAAAACTTAAGTTTCAGTTCTCAAATGAGTCCCCAGATGCCCCATCAGTTAGGCAACATGGGTATTAACTTGAACCCACAATATTCCCAGCAGCAAGGAGGAAAATCTGCTGCTCCTCGCAAAACTACCACTGTCAAGATTACTCATCCTGAGACACGTGAAGAGCTGAGGCTGGACTTTGACAAAAAGGAAGATTCACATTCAGAAGGCATGATCTCAGGTGCTAGGTCTTATGCTAATGTTCCTTCTCAGTCTCAACCTGTTCAATCACTTGCCACGTCTCATTCCCTCAACTATTATCCATCTAGCACATACAGTGGCAGCACTCTTTTTTTCTCCCCTCCAAGTTCTGTTTCTTTATCAAGCAGCTATATAACCCCTAATTCTCAGCAACCTAGATTTAGCTATCCAGTGAACCAGGGCCCCCAAAATGCAGGTTTTAACAATCAAATATCTCTTGGTTCCTTGCCTGTTAGTAAGATTGGTGCTACTGTTCCTGGCCATGGTGATTCACCAAATCTGGAACAGTCACGTGATGTGCAGAAAGTGATCTCATCAACTACATCTGGACCAACTCACGCTAGCATCAAACCAAGTGGCAGCTCTGGTGTTAAAACAAGTGAATCTCCTAGCTCTTTTGGGGTGTCTATTGATGCTGGCTCGACTGCCTCTCAGAAAGGGTCTGATAATTTTTCTGAGACATCTTCACATCAGTCGAAGTCATCCAGCGATTCTTTTGTTCCAAGGTCACTGCTAAAACAACCTGCTGCAGGATCTGCTGAGAAGCTTGCATCTACTTCTTTGATGCCTTCTTCAGCTTCCATGAGTGATAATTCTGTCTTGGAGTTGTCCAACAATGAAGGTAGAAGGAAGGAATCTCTTAGCAGGTCAAACTCTATGGAAGATAATCACAAGCAAACAGGGAAGAGAGGAGAATCATTGCATCAGGTACTTGAATGCTTTAATGTCAACTTGCCCTTTTCTATTTTTATCGTATCTTAATTTACCTGAAGCATATTTTCTTTTTGGTTATTCCCACAGGTTCCTGTGCAATCGCCTACACTAGTTAATGTACCTTCTCAAGTTGTTGATAGTGTTATGCCTGATCATGAAGTTTCTGATACTGTAGAAAACAAAACAAAGCCGTGTGCAGCAATGACCAGTGAAGATATCTCTAGCAAACAGGATGCATCATCAGTTACAGTTAACAGTGGTATTGTCCCTGATGCAAAAGAAATTAACAAAACAAAGCCTGCTGAAGGTTTTGTTTGCATTTCAGCTGAAGGAGTTGATGCTTCAGCTTTTGATAGTTTGAACAATCAAAAGCATGATAAGCAAGAGGAATTATCAGAGCAGGATAAACTTGTAAAGATGAATATTCTTGAAGTGGGTAATATGAATGAAAGATCTTCTGAAGTATTTAAAGAAAAAGGTGATGACAATGGGACTAAGTTTAAACAAACAAAACAAGATGCTGCTAAGGAATCACAAGACATACAACAGAGACTAGAATTGCAGGATGAATCTACAGACTGTAGATCATTATGTGATAGGACAGGTGATAATTTAGGCGTGTCTACCTCAAATGATTTGTATTCTAGAGACATCACTTTAAATAGAAATGATAGTTCAGTTAGCAATGAATCTATTTCTGCAAATTCTGCCGCATCTGATAAGAATTCTAGTGATCTCCCAGAAGCCTCTTCAAAACATAGCAAGGATTGTCCAGAGAATGCAGAGAGTGGGTCGGTATCCCTTTCAATATCAGTTAACACGGATAGACCCATTTTGGAGCCTAATAAGGTGAAAACTACAATAAAAGGAAGGAAGAAAAGAAGGGAGATTCTTCAGAAAGCAGATGCTGCTGGGTCAACATCAGATCTTTATAATGCATACAAGAGACCTGAGGAAAGGAAAGAAGCTGTTGTAAGTACAGAGAGCGAAGAAAGTACTTCTCCAGGAAGTTTAAAACAGTTGCCTAATGAGTCTGCTCAATCAGATGCTATGGCAACTGAGAAAGGTGGTCATGATAAAGCTGAGCCTGATGACTGGGAGGATGCTGCTGACATGTCTTCCCCAGAGTTGGAAGTTGTGGATAAAAAACAACAGGTCAGCGATGGAAGTGAAATTACTGCTAAAAAATACTCTAGAGATTTCCTTTTGAAATTTGAAGAGCAGTGCCTTGATCTTCCTAAGGGTTTTGAAATTACAGAAGACATTGCTGAGGCTTTGATGAACTCTAATATTACTGGTTCTCATGTCGAACGTGATTCACATCTTAGCACAGGAAGAATTATGGATAGGTCTGGTGGGATGTCTCGAATGGACCGCCGGGGGTCTGGGCATTTTGAAGAAAACCGGTGGAGTAAAGTCCCTGGAACTTTCAATTCAGGACGTGACATTCGTATGGATGGCTTTGGAGGTAATGCAGGATTTCGACCTGGCCAAGGGACCAATTTTGGTGTTTTGAGGAACCCGCGTGCTCAGGCTCCTATGCAATATGTTGGAGGGATCCTTTCTGGGCCAATGCAATCAATGGGAAATCAGGGAGTTATGCAAAAAAATAGCCCTGATGGTGAGAGGTGGCAACGAGCAACTAACTTCCAGCAGAGGGGTTTAATTCCTTCTCCTCAGACCCCACTACAAATGATGCATAAAGCTGAGAAAAAGTACGAGGTTGGTAAGGTGACAGATGAGGAACAGGCAAAGCAGAGACAGTTGAAAGCCATTTTGAACAAGTTAACTCCTCAGAATTTTGAGAAACTTTTTGAGCAGGTAAAAGCTGTTAATATTGACAATCCTGTCACCCTTACTGGTGTAATCTCTCAAATATTTGAGAAGGCTCTAATGGAGCCTACTTTCTGTGAAATGTATGCCAATTTCTGCTCACACCTAGCTGCTGAGTTGCCTGATTTCAGTGAAGACAATGAAAAGATAACTTTTAAGAGATTATTGTTAAACAAGTGCCAAGAGGAATTTGAGAGGGGTGAAAGAGAGCAAGAAGAAGCTAATAAGGATGATGAGGGTGAGGTCAAGCAGTCTGATGAAGAGAGGGAAGAGAAACGAGTTAAGGCAAGAAGACGCATGTTAGGTAATATACGGTTGATTGGGGAGTTATATAAGAAAAAAATGTTGACTGAGAGGATAATGCATGAGTGCATCAAGAAGTTACTGGGATCGTATCAGGATCCTGATGAGGAAGACATTGAAGCTTTGTGCAAGCTGATGAGTACCATTGGGGAGATGATTGATCATCCCAAAGCCAAGGAACACATGGATGCATATTTTGAAAGGATGAAGTTGTTATCGAACAACATGAATTTATCTTCTCGAGTTAGATTCATGTTGAGGGATGCCATTGATCTTAGAAAGAACAAATGGCAACAGAAGCGGAAAGTTGAAGGTCCAAAGAAGATTGAGGAGGTGCATAGAGATGCTGCCCAAGAGAGGCAGGCCCAAACTGGGAGGCTAGGACGTGGCCCAGGCAATGCATCATCAAGAAGGATGCCTATGGAATTTAATCCAAGAGGGTCATCTGTGTTATCTCCTCCTAACACCCCTATGGGGATGCGTGGGCTTTCTGCACAAGTTCGCAGTGGTGGCTCTCAGGATGTTCTTCAAGATGATAGACTTTCATATGAGGCTAGAAATTTGTCAGTTCCTTTGCCTCAAAGGCCTTTAGGTAGTGATTCTATAACTTTGGGACCACAAGGAGGTCTTGCAAGAGGAATGTCCTTTAGGGGGCCTGCCGTAATACCAAGTTCTGGCCTTAATGGTTATAGCAATTCATCTGAGCGTGCCCTTTACAGCTCTAGAGAAGATCAAATGCCAAGGTATGCTACAGACAGATTTGCTGGTCCAACTGCTCATGAACAATCAGCTGTTCAGCATCGTAATATAAATTATGGTAATAGAGAGTCGAGAAATGCAGACCGGAGTCTTGAGAGACCTGTTGCAACTTCACCTCCTGGAGTGCTAGGATCGGCAGTCTCTGAGAATGCTCCTTCAGAGAAAGTCTGGCCAGAAGAACGACTGCGGGACATGTCCACGGCAGCAATTAAAGAATACTACAGGTATCTTTTTCTTTTTTCTAGCTTGTGTCATCTTTTATTGCCATTGTGTGTCTGTCTCTCTCTCCCTCTCTCTGCTGGATGCTGGATATGGTGCAACATTTCTTTTCCCACTTTCCTTTACTTCTTGGATTTTAATGAGGGCATATTATTCGCCATGAGAGAAGGTCTTGACAACTTTTTCTCTAGGCATTTTCTTGGTGACGAGGAATTGCCCTCTTTCTGTGTCAATGTTTACATTGGATTCATAAAGCTTATCTTGAATTATAAGTTACTAATCTTCATCTTATTTCAAGTAGAGAATATTGTGTTGGAAGAATAATCATGGTTGATGTGTAAAAATTAGTTCTTAGTTAAGTTGAATTGTAACCTGTTGTGAACCAAATATGTTTAATATGGAGCCGCGGCTATTTCAATTGCTACATCTGCCGCTACAAGTGGATGACTTGCACATTTTACATAGTACTTTGCATGAACTGTGTTTTAAAATGTCCACATAGGCTTAAAACTGTCAGTAGTGTGTTCTGGTTAAGAGAATGGGGACCGGATGCAGATGCCACAATTTATGAAGGCATCTTCTATTTCAGAGAATGCTTGCCCTATGAAATCCAGCATTATATACTTCATATTGCTATTTTGAACTATGTAATTATTTCTGCTACACATTAATGTTTCAATCTGCAATGGTGCATGCCATGGAACCAAGAACCTGCCAAGTGTTCTCCGTTCCATTATAGTTATGCTCGCAAAACACAGTCTAAATAGCTGTAGATAATTTTAATGTTGAACAGTAAGAAATTTGTCTATGCGACATGGATGATGGATATGTGGATGCTAACTACTCAGTGGTGTGCGAACATGCTTTCTTAACTGATTACTGTCTGTACTGGTTTTAGCTGGTTTCAGTGTAACACCATTTATATATTAGTTAAAAGTGTTTGGATGCGAACAAAAAAAGGACAAGATTCAGGCACAATCTGCTGACATGCATATAACTGCTTTTTGGTAGCTTTAGGATTTATTGTTGTTATGCAGTTTATGTTCAATGTTATGCTTTTAGCTTTTATTAATGAAAGCAGCCAAGTTTCTTGAGTGTGTTGAGCAACATGTATGGTTCTCCTAGTCTGTTATTGTTGCAGTGATCAATTTTTCAACCATTAAGTTTCGTTTATGTCTTTGTGACTAAAATTTATGATTTCCAGTGCTAGAGATGTAAAAGAAGTTGCGCTATGCGTCAGTGATCTAAAGGCTCCAAGCTATCATCCTTCGATGATTTCTTTATGGGTCATAGACTCCTTTGAGAGAAAGGACATGGAAAGAGATCTTTTAGCTAAATTACTAGTGAGCCTTGCAAAGTCTCATGATGGTACATTGAGTCAGGCTCAGCTTATCCAAGGGTGAGAATTAATTGAATGTCTTCTGATTACCTGAGGAAAATTGTTATTGCATAAAACCTCACCATTTTGTTACTTTTTTTCCTTGCTAGGTTTGACTCTGTTCTAAGTGGTTTGGAAGATGCCGTAAATGATGCCCCCAGAGCCCCAGAATTTCTAGGCCGGATTTTTGCCAGAGTTGTGACAGAAAATGTTCTCTCTTTGGAAGAGATTGGCCAACTATTACTTGAGGGTGGCGAGGAGCCAGGTCAACTCTTAGAAATTGGACTTGCAGCCGATGTTCTTGGAAGCACATTGGAAGCAATAAAAATGGAAAAGGGGGATGCTCTATTGGGTGAGATACGCTCAAACTCTAACTTGAGGCTGGAGACTTTCCGGCCACCCAAACCCATTATATCAAGGAAGTTAGAAAATTTTATTTAGGTTATAGTGATGCTCATTGTATCTTTTATTGTAGGCTAGTTGGTTTTTTGACCCCCCCCTTCTTGGGGGAAATTAATTTTTTGCTAGTACTACAAGGGTTTCGATTTGCAGTAATTATTTTCTGTTTGGGGTGGTTGGGTAGCCATAATTTATATACACTGATCTTTTCTTTGTCTTCACTGTATCACTCCCCAACATCTTAATTAAATTGGGCATCTCATATCCTAGGCCTGGAGAGGTTTTAATTCTCATTATTGCCTTGTATTATTTAATCTGTCGATGTATGTACCAGCAAATTGATATCCCCCAATCACCAGTCTCTGTGCATGTGCAATAAAGTTCATTCAAGTTCAGTCCTAGTGCATGTTGTAATTGATGAGGTGTGTAGTCTGGCTTTGGAGTATTTATTTTATACCAACAAAGCTGATGAATATATTGAGCATGCCCTGGTAAATTGGGCTTGTGTTTCAGCTTTGCTTGTGTAGGGGAAAAATATGTGGGATTGATTGAAAATTTTATTGGTGAGAAGAAACTGATAAATTTTTATACATAGTAGTACTAGTATTCTACAGAGTTTGTAATCATATAGTACCAGTACTCTTATTTAGGTCATTTTCACTAATAAAATTTTTAATTCAGGACTTTCTCTCCATGTTCTTGAAATTATAGCTCCATTTCTAATCATTGATCCTCCTTAATATAAAAGGAGTTATTATTTCCATAGCTAGCTGTCTTGCTTGAAAAAGCGCATGGTATTGATTTTGCCTATGTGATCATTCCCCACCTTTATATTATTGTAACATTTGTTCCTTTTCCTTTGGGAATGATAGACATCCATTTTCAAATTAAAAAAATTAAAAGTTGTCTCCAATAGAAAAACAGACGAGACTTTTTCCTTCCCTTGGTTCAATTACTTTTTATCTACTCATTTATATATTATTTTGGTCTAACTTTTTTTTTTTGGGGTTAATTTTACATATAGGAAAAGTTGTGATGAAATTTTAAAGAATCGTTGACCCTTGAAAGTGGCCGTCTTGACCCCAAGTTGTAAATAATAGTAGTATATATGCTTTTTATTCATGCGTCTCTGGCATCAAACGAGAATAAATAATAAATAGAATAATTAGTTGTTAAGCTGTCTCATCAGCTTCTGTATTAATATCCTAAATTAAAAGTTGTCCCTTCGCGGACATCCATTTGGAAAAAAAAAAAAAAAAAATCCTCAATTAAGTTCGCGAGATATATATTCTTAAATGATTGTTAAATAAATAAATAAAACACAAGTTGTCTTACCCGCTATTTGTATCGTTTTATGTAGAGACATTAAGGAAGGAACAAAAGAAAAAAAGAAAAGAGGAAAACAGGGGGAGAAATCATTTTTCTTAAAAGTTTATATATTTTTTTAAAAATATTTTAATAGGTATAAATCTAAAATAAAGATAATATCTTAATTATTATTTTTTATAAAATTATTTTTATTTAAAAAATTATTTTAAAAAAACTCAAATTTAAACCATATAGAAAGAGTCTAAACCTAATTAACTTTTGGCTCCTCCCTTCCTTACACTTAGCTTTCTCTTTCATCCAAACAGGAAAAACTCATCTATTCTCCTATTTTTCTCTCTCATTGCCTCTCGATCCAAGGTAAAGTTAAATTGATCAATTTGTAATTTAACTTACAAATTAATTAATTAAAAAAAAAAGAAAGTAAAAGTAACCCAAGATAATATAAAAAGTTAAAAACCTTTCGGATCTCCCCCTCCCCCTTTTCAATATAAACCCATTTCGGATCTATCCACTTTCTGATACTCACAACCCAAAGATCTACCAAGCTGAGAGGATCAGACAACAATTAAGGTGGCGATGAAAAGTAAGACGAATATAATTCTGTACTGATCCTTCTTCCTATTCCTCTTCCTCTTGTTCTCATGAATTTGCCTTCTCTCTCAGCGTCTGGTAATCATTATGGGAAGAAGAAGCACTTTGTATTAATCCATGGAGGCGGTCACGGCGCGTGGTGCTGGTACAAGGTGGCGACTCTTTTGAGATCAGAGGGCCATAACGTGACAACGCTTGACTTGGCTGCTTCTGGTTTAAACCCTAAGCAAGTGAACCAGATAGGTTCAATTTCAGATTACTACGAGCCGGTGATGACGTTCATGGCGTCGGTTCCGGCGACGGAGAAGGTGATATTGGTCGGACATAGCTTAGGAGGGGTCTCTACTTCTGTTGCCATGGAAAAGTTTCCTCACAAAATATCAGTTGCAGTTTTTGCTACTGCCTATGTTCTGAGCCACAGCCTCTCCTATCCTGCAATTCTCTCTGAGGTAATTCTTATTCCTATACCCAAGCAATTTATTTATATTAAAAAATTAATTAAATTAGTTATTTATTAAAAAATATATTAGTTTCGAAAGAACTTTGGATACAGTGGGGCACAAGATGGCCACTTATGGCACTAGGTTTGAAAGTCGATACCCATGGTTTCTCAAGCTCTACGCTGCTATCCAAATTAAAAAAAAAAAATTTGTATAGTAGTATTTCTAAAACACCTCCTTTAATTATTATTATTTTTATGGAGGTAGTTTTAAAAAAAAAATCATAAATTTATGAGGTAAAGGGAATTGAGATTTAATACTTAGAAGTAAGACAAACCTGTAAATTAATTCCTACATCGTCTGAAGGGATCATATGTTATAGGGATGTGCAAAAAATTCAGTAGTTCAATGAGTCCGATCCGATTCAGTTTCAAAAACCAACCCGGTCCAACTAGACCACGTTGGTTTTTTAGGTTAGACCAGACTGGGACTAACTCTCTAAACCAATCAGTTCGGTTTGACTTGGCTGTTAATAGTACTGGGAAAACGGGCCAGCCCGGGCCTATCGGGCTGGCCCGTTGGGATAACGGGCTAAACGGGCTCAAGACCGTTTAGCCCGTTTATAAACGGGCTGGCATTTCGCCAGCCCGAGCCCGTTCCGTTAGCCCGTCTTTTTTTATTTTTTTTTTAAGTTTATTTTTTAAAAAATTTTTTACTCCCTTTCTCTTTTATCCATTCATGTCATACTTATTTTCTTTTATATATTGGTGTTACAAAACTAATTTTGTTCTTAGCTTCTTTTTTTTTTATCTACTTACATCACAAAAACATATGAATACATTTTTTTAAAATTTAATAATAGTAAAATAAATAGATATAATATGAAAAAAGTGTCAAATAAAAAAAATTAGGAAATCTTTAAATACAACATCACTAAGAACTAAAAACATTGAGATCTAACTTATTTGAAAAATATATAAAAAATGTTTTTTATTTTTTTTAAATAGTTAAACGGGCCGGCCCGTTTAACCAACGGGCTAGCCCGTTTAACTCTCGGGCTAAACGGGCTGGGCCCGTTTAGCCCGAATAATAAACGGGCTCGGACTTTCAAGCCCGAGCCCGTTTATTTGGCCGGGCTAACGGGCTCGGCCCGTTAGCCCGGCCCAAATTACCACCTATAGCTGTTAATCATATTTATAACTATTTTTGGGTAAAACCTATGTAGGTACCTATATTTTTTTAAAATTTTTAATTTAATACTTGTGTTTTTTTTTCTTTTAATTAAATATTTTAATTTAATTCTGTTAGTACTGTTAACTCTTATACGGGGCTAACCTTGCTAATGGAATAAACTTTATAATAAAATTAATGATTTAATTTAAAAAATATTTTTTGTTTTAAAATTATTTTTTTAGTAGTCTCTTCAAACTTTATCCTCATGAATCGCTATTTCTTGACATCCGTGAGACTCTCTCTCATCCTTTTCATTCTTTTTCTGACACCCCATATATGCCCTTCCCTTTCCTCTCATTTCTATGCTCTGGCCTCATCAGTCGTCACCGTCTTGTCCTCCTCAGTCCCCAACTTCTCTTTACTCTCACTTCTCTTGCCTTTTCTTTTCTTTCACTTCTCTTTCTCAAACCCAAAACCTGGCACCACTAATTTTTAAGGGGTTGTTTGGTACGATGGATTTTGGAAGGGAGGAGAGAAAAGGTAAAATTTTTGTAACTTAGATTTAAAAAAAATTGAAGAATTGGAATTGGAAGCTTTTAGTTAATTTTTTTTACTTTTTTTTTATTTAACATCTTATCTTTATTAAAATTTTATAACTCTAGTTCTCCAATTTTTTAAAATCTAACTCATAAAAATTTTTCCTCCCCTATCTTACCTTCCATTCCCTTCCATTCCCTTCCTGCCAAATAAACCCTTGGGGCTGTTTGGTACGAGGGATTTGGAAGGAAAATGAGGATGAGAGAAATTTTTTTTATGATTTAGATTTAAAAAAATTAAAAAAAATGAGGTTGAAAGTTTTTAATTAATTATTATTATTTTTTTATTTTATATCTTATTTTTATTAAAATTTTATAACTATATTTCTCCAATTTTTTAAAATCTAACTTATGAAAATTTTCCTCCTCGTTCCTTCCCCTCCATTTTCCTCCAGCCAAACAGAAACCACCAATGGCTTCTCTAACTGAAGGTTTATTGGAAAATGAAGCCATGGCTATGTCTACAAGGTTGTTTTTTGAGGTCGTTCTTTCCATGACCCAGGTCATTGTCTTTTTTCCCCCATTAAATACATGTGGTCTGGTAGACCAGTCCTCAACTCTATCATCAGGTTTGTTCCAAACCGGACTAGACCTCGGTTTACAAGTTTAGCCTCAGACCAGACTTTAGATTGATGTTAAACTCTGATAGTTTGATCTTTGTGCAACCCTAATATATTAGAGAGTTAACGTGTAAATTTGTTTTGAAAGTTTTTGCATAGGAGCAATGTTATCTTAGAAATATTAAAATAGAGCAATATTATCCTTTATCATTAAAAAGTTAACGGTTAACGTTAATTTCTTAACAGTCCACATTAGTTTTTTAGTGGTATAAAGTAAAATTGTTATGTTTTGAAACTTTCGGGGATATTGAATTTGAAAAAACTTTTTGGACAACATTGCTTTTTAGAGAATAGTTCGAGACAAATTTACACCTTAACCCTATATCATATCAAAATTTCATTGTTTGGGTCGATATACCTATAGTATGACTTATTTTTCATATACAAAAAATTGGATTTTGGATTTTGAACAGACATGCATAAGGATCTGAAGTATTACAATTGTATAATATTTATTGAAAATATTTGGTTTATGGATTTTCAGTCAATTAATAAAAGAATAATTAATTGTATTACAGTTTAGCAGAAGAAACACTTCATGGATGGACACACAATTTTTCTTAGGAGATGGGCCCACTAAGCCTCCCACCGCTAGACTTGTTGGGCCCAAATTCATGGCAACTCATATGTATCCATTATCCCCACCAGAGGTAATAACACTTCTCACTTGTAAAATTAAGGATTGATATGATATTTGGTTCTTGTAGCTTGCAATCATTTTGATTTGGTCTCTGAAATTTTAAGTAAGTGATTTTGATCCTCAAATTTACTTCTTTCAAACATTTAGTCCCTAAACTTTCATAAGAACTTGGATCCAAAGTTAACACCATTAATTAAGTTTATATGACACTTAAATATGCTTACGTGAATGCCGTCAAGGCAAGCTGATGTGAAAAAATAAATTTTAAACTTATATTTTTAAAAGTTATTATATTATTTAAAAAAACATAAAACCATGTTCTTCTTCATCATGGTTTTATATTTTTTTAATTATATAACGGCTTTTAAAAATATGAGTTTAGAATTTATTTTTCCACCTTAGCTTGCATCTACATAAGCATATTTAATGGTGTTAGTGTCACATAAGCTTAATTAACAGTATTAACTATGACTCTAAGTCCTTCTGAAACTTTAAGGACTAATGGTTCTAAATATAACTAGATAACTAATTTATAGAAATAAAAAAAAATTTAGTTCTATGTAAAAAATGTGTGTTGTTTGTCCTAAATACTCTTTTTAATTATTTGCATTAAAAAATATTCCTATAAATAAAGTCTCATGTAATATATGCAGTCAATAGGTCATAATTTAGAAAAAAATATATTATAAATTAGATAGATAAAGTGCATTATTAAAGTATTACATTTAAAACCAAAGAAAACTCCTCATCTAACTTCTATAACACCCGAGCTAAAAATGACACCATAATTTTGAAGAAGTTGCTCATATTTGTTGTTGTTTTAAAACTGCTACTAATGTTGGCAACAAAAATTTAACTTTTACTTCCCGCGAAACTTGAATTTTTGGCATCCTATAATTAATCACAGTTTTATAAGTGAGAAACTTTTTCCAAAATTCAAATTTGTGTCCTTGAAAATTTTGACTTTGAACGTCAATAGTGGTAGCAATTATTCAAGCACTTCGGTTTTGGTAGCGGTGGTCTCATGCCACTACTAATTTGGTAACGGTTTTGACCAAGTGTATGTGCAACAGTTTCTTTAAAGCGAAGCAAAATCATTTGCCATGGCTGATAAGAGGATGTTTGGTTTAGCTTATATTTATGTATAAGCTTGATTTATATAAATCGAGATAAAACTGTTCCACATATTTATTTCATAGACCGTAAAAACTACCCCGTATATCATAAATTACGATTGAAAATCACTTTTGGAGGTTTCAATCACTATTCTAAATACACCATTAGTAGGTGTTTCAAAAACTGCTACCAAATAGATTGTTAATGGTCAAAACCGTTATAACTCTAACAAAAAAACTGCTACAAAATACTTTTTTTTTTTTGCAGTGTATATTATTTGAAACATGTGTGTGTATAAATGAAATAACCAAAGCTTAATTGATAGGATTTGACACTTGCACTGACGCTGGTGAGGCCTGTGCCGATTTACAATGATGTTACCTTATTGGAAAAAGAAACAACAGTGACTAGTAGTAGAAATGGGAGAGTTCCAAAAATATTCATAATCTCTAAGGAAGACGTCTTGATAACGGAGGACTTCCAAAATTGGATGATTCAGGGATCTCTTCCATTTGATGATATCAAAGTGATCGAAGGTTCAGATCATATGGTCATGTTTTCTCAACCAACCAAGTTAGCTTCTCACCTTCTCCAAATCGCCGACATGTATTAGTATGATGTAATTAATGTAATACAGGAGTTGTCAGTCTAAATCTTATCAAAAAATCATTATCCATTTTGATATGTAAACTATATGTCAGTTCTATATATATATATATATCAGATGTTATGTAACTGATGGGGATCGCAAAAGAAAGAATCCATAAATATACTTAAATACTATATGAACTTTAAAATTTTAAATTAGTTTTATTGACTATAAGAGTAATGAGATTGATAAAAAGAATATAAAAATTGACAACTTATTTTTTTAAAAAAATTACTGATTTGATATTTTAAAGTTCAAGTGGTATTTAAGTGTCTTTTTCTCAAAAAAGAAGAAGATACCAAAATGATTTCAAGATTAGTGTGAAGAGTCATGAATTATATGAAAAGTAATCATCTGCTGCCTACTGGTGATTAATGCTTGTGTGGCTACATTTTACTCCTTTTTTTTTAGTGGATGTCAAATAGGATATTGAATAAATAAAAATGGCGTTACAAATTTTGTGTGGGCGTTTAAAATAGCAATTGAAACTTTTAAAAGTAATGTTTAATCGTGATTTACAGTATATGAAGTAAATATGTGCGATAAGTTTTATCTCGATTTACGTGAAAAACACTTATAAAATAATTTTAAGCCCATCCAAATATTAACCTCTCTAACTTGTGTTTTAAAGCGTATGCGCCTTGTTTCCAACTTTGCATAATGATTTCTATAAAGTAACTGCAAGAAGCTATTGAAAAATATTTGACTAAAATATTCTGTTTTAATTCTCCAAATATCTCTTACATGTAAACTTGTAAAGTAATAGTTATTTTAAGCCAGAGGAAGTATAACGAAACGAAAATGGAAGTTTTAGAAGAGAAAATTTGAGATAATAATGAAGGTATAATTGGATATAAAAAAGAAAAGATGTTTATAAAGAGAGTATAGCAATTGATAACTCAGTTATTTAGGAAATAACTGATTTAACATTTTAACATTTAAGTGATATTTAAGTGTCTTTTTTCAAGTAAGAAGAAAATATCAAAATGATTTCAAGATTAGTGCGAAGAATCATGAATTATATGAAAAGTAATCATCTGTTGCCCGCTGGTGATTAATGCTTGTGTGGCTACATTTTACGCCTTTTTTTTAAGTGGATGTCAAATAGGATATTGAATAAAAGATAAAGGTGTAGTTATGGCCATGAACTATTTTCAGAGGTGTAATTTTGACCCTAAACTATTTTTAGGTGTAATTTTAACCCTGAAGTAATAAAATTGGAGCAATTGTGGATTTCAAATAACGGAAGTGAAACTTCTGTTTGTCATGTCATCATTTTGTTTGGGGAAAATAATCATTTTGCCCTTGCAATTTTGTGAAATTTTGTAATTTCTCCCTTAGCAATTGTGTGACACTTTTAAATTAGTAAATGATCTCCAAAAATTTTAAAATTTTCCAAAATAAAAGTAGACATGATAAGCTTTAATTTGATAGGTCATGTGAAGTTTTATTTGGTCAAAATGATCATTTTTCCCTTGCAATTTTCGCAATACTTGAAAAATTGGCAGATTTGTCACCGAACTTTAAAAATTCATATTTAATTGTATAGATATCCAATTAGGGTGGTTCCAAATCCTATGTGACCCTTATTAAGTCTATTTTTATGAAAAAATATAAAATTTAGCCAATAAGAACCTCAAAATTCCTAGAATTTTTATTTTTAAAGTCTGCTCCAGAAAAACATTAAATTCGTTGGGAAAAATTCAAAAATTCATTTCTCCTTGTATACAACTCTAAAAATTCCATATGACATATCAAACTAAAGATTATTATGTTTAATTTTATTCTGAAAAATTTCATATTTTATGGAGGTCATTTACTAATTTAAAAGTGTTATACAATCTGACTGCCTCAACAGAAAATCACATTGGCATCAACTTCAACTTGTGCACCAAATAATTGATCAATGCTTTTATGGAAGTTTTTTTTGTTTTTTTTTACATAGGTGAGAAACAAACGTTTGTATTCTATTTGCACGGGTGCTCTTTGATCCAATTAAAATACATTAGGGGCAAAATTGCACCCTTAGAAAATAGTTCAGGGTTTTATTTTCAACTAACGGAAGTGAAACATGTTAGAACTGGCTGACACCCAAGAGGGGGTGAATTGGGTGTACGATAGTTAAGTCTGAACGTTTAAAATCTTTTTGCAACTTATCAAATCAATACATGTGGAAGTATAAAATCATAAGCATCTATGTAAATCTTATATGCTGGAAATGTGAAAGCTTAGGGAAGAGAATATGAAAACTGTGATTTATCCTGGTTCGGTCCAATCCATGATGACCTACGTCCAGTCCCTAGGCTCCTCCTGAGATTTCCAATCTACTATCTTCTTGTTTAACCGGGCACAAGAAAAGCCTTTACAAATTCACAAGAGTTACTCCCCCTTACACACTGTAAGGTTTACTCCTTCTTACAGCAAGTCGAGCAAAGCAATCCCGAAGACCTTTCTCTCCTGCTTACCCGTGCAAGTTTTACGGGCAGCAACGATCTCTCCTGCTTACACCACCGTAAGTCTTACGAGCAGCAACGTTCTCTACTGCTTGCACCTTGTAAGTCTTACGAGCAGAAAGTCTTACTAACAATTTGCTCTACAACTTCCTCCGTAAGGTGATCAATTCTCTCAAGGTCCCTCTACCTTGAGAACACTTCTGAAATACAGATGAAGTGTTTACAAGCTCTCTCACAGAATTGATATGATTCTCACTGAAGTACAATACAAATAATTTTCACTCTCAAATGTACATGATAATGAAAACATATATTAACGGAGAGTGTGAGAGATGAAGATTCATGACAACAGTATATTGGCAGTTGGGTTCTCGCTACTTCATTTCTGTTTGCTCGTGTATTTTTGGTTACTGTCATATCTTCTTTTAGATGCCTTGGTTTATATAGCAAATGTTGAGAGCCGTTGGAGTATTCAAATATATTTTCCCGTTGAAATCTGATTATATTCTCTGATAAGTAATTCAACCGTTGCCCATGATCGTGCTCTGACAAATGCTTCAGTTGTTTGCACGTTTCGTTGACTCGTCTGTTAAATATTGATATTGCCCATGATTCGTCATCGTTAAATATTGGTCGGTTGCTTCCCATGTGAACTGTAGTGGAATACCTGTAATGCGCTGACAGAAAATAGCCGTTAGAGAATATTTTAAATATCACTCGAGTGGATAACTACTTCACCGGAAGTGATCTACATCAGCTGAGTACACCATGAAATCCTTTGAGTAAATTCTTCAACTCGGTGTACGTCACTTGGAATGTTCAGACATCTTCTGGAGGTGATTTTGATAAAATAATATTCCATTGGCAGTGATCTTGACAAAGCAATATTCCACTGGCAATGATCAGCATCCCTCGAGTGTACCATGAAATCATTTGAGTTGTTTCCTTGTTTCTGTCATATTTCTGGAAGTGATTTATAGAAGCATTTCACTGGCAGTGGCTTTGTAAGAGTAAGCATATCATTGACTGGAAGTGATCTGAGACTGGAAGTGAAACTGAGAAAATGGCATATCAGTTCATTGGAAGTGATCTGCAAAATTATTATAATCACTTGCTTGGATATTATCTGACAGATAGTGAAATGATGCAATTGATATCCAGTGGGAGTGATCTTTGTTTCATCGGAGGTGATTCAGATTCTCTGGTAGTGATTTTCACAAACACTGTATTTCTCTGGCAGTGCATTGCATGATTACTGGAAGTGACTGGAAGTGAAAGATCTTCATATCACTTGAGTAAATATTGGTTTATCAGTAGTGATCTGAGGCATACTGGCTTTCACTGGAGGTGCATTTAGGTTCATTGGAAGTGATTTGAGAAGGTGTGTAATTCACCGGAAGTGTCAGCAATTTTCAGAGATCACTCGAGTGAAATAGGCTGCACTGGGAGTGGTTTTCGAAATAGTGAATTTTTCTTGCAGTGATTTTTGATTCACTGGAAGTGATTCTGAAAAATCTCATATCACTCGAGTGATTTCGGTATCACTGGAAGTGAAATTGCAAACAGTGAAAAATTCTTCCGGTGATTTCTGCGCCATTGGAAGTTATCTGCATTTTGACGCATTTCACTCGAGTGATTATTAATGATCACTCGAGTGATCTTCCTGATCACTCGAGTGATTATAAAAATCACTCGAGTGCTCTCTGTTCAGATCACTTGAACTCGAAACTTCACTTCCAATTAGACAACAAACAGGGGTCAAATTACAGAAGGCATAACTCTTTGAATATAGCTCCAAAATTACTTTATTATATATCAATTGAAATATCTTGAAGTCTAGTTTCATATGGAACTAGTTGCAGCTCAATAGGATCAGCGGTTTGAGAGTTATAGCCAAAATACCAAACCTGTTCCAGAAAGTGACGATGATATGAAGGCCAGATTCGAACAATGATATCTCCTTCATCTAAACTTATTTGATGTTACTTCTAGTGTCAAAATGACGCATTGGGAGTATATTTTCATATGCAACTGGTTTGGTCTCAATTAGAGTTGTATTTTGAGAGATATAATCAAATAACCAGGCCTCGCTCAGCTGGACGAAAAACAGAGTCTGAAAAACTGCAAATCACTCGAGTGAACAATGAATCACTGCAAGTGATTTTCAGAATCACTCGAGTGATTCTGAAATCACTCGAGTGATTGTTAAAATCACTCAATGCTACAGTACTGCTACAGTGAAATACGCTACAGTAACCGTATGCTACAGTGCCCATTGCTACAGCGTAGAACTTGAAACTTGCTATTTTTCATTAATTCTTGCAAGTTCTTCATTCCTCAATTTCTTTCTTCCATTGATTGACTAATCTACAATATATGCAATATCAAATAGTAGTTAGTCAAGGTAAGAGACAAGTATATTATGCAAACTTCTGCTCTCTTAATATTTGACATCTATATTTGTCATCATCAAAACTAATCATATCTAACAAAACGTCCGTTTGCCACATCATCATAGTTATTTGGTGCACAAATTAAAGTTGCTGCCAATGTGATTTCTTGTTGAAGCAGTCAGATTGTGTGACACTTTTTAAATTAGTAAATGACATTCACAAAATCTGAAATTTTCCAGAATAAAAGTAGACATGATAAGCTTTAATTTGATAGGTTAAATGAAATTTTTGGAGTTGTATACAAGGAGAAATAAATTTTTGAATTTTACCCAGTTTATTTAACATTTTTCTGGGGTAGACTTCAAAAATAAAAATTATGGGAATGTTGAGGTTCCTATTGGCTAAATGTTATATTTTTTCATAAAACTAGACTTAATAAGAGTCATATAAGCTTCAGAAACACCACAATTAGATATGAATTTTTAAAGTTTGATAACAAATCTGCCAATTTTTTAAGTATTGCGAAAATTGCAAGGGTAAAATGGTCATTTTGACCAAATAAAATTTCACATGACCTATCAAATTAAAGCTTATCATGTCTACTTTTATTTGAAAAATTTCAGAATTTTTAGAGATCATTTACTAATTTAAAAGTGCCACACAATTGGTAAGGGCAAAATTGCAAGGGTAAAAATGGTTATTTTCCCCAAATAAAATGATGACGTGACAAACAAACATTTCAGTTTTGTTAGTTGAAGTTCACAATTGTTCCAATTTTATTACTTCAGAGTCAAAATTGTACCCAAAAATAGTTCATGGTCAAAATTGCACCTCTGAAAATAGTTTAGAGCCATAACTGCACCTTTACCCTTAAATAAATAGGAATGTCATTAAAAATTTTCTTAATATGAACTTTTCTAACTGGTGTTTTAATGTCTGGTTGGTAACCTTTTGAAAAAGTTCTTTTACACAAAAATTATGGTTTTGATCCAAATTTGTCAAACACTTGAAAAAATATCTATAAGCTATGTTTACTTCAAAGCCATAGTTTGCCCATTCAAACCATAATTTGCTCACAATTTTCCTTAACATGATGTGTCCCACGTCAACTTTTACCATTTGTCCTTTATGTTGTTATATATGTGACTTTTTTATTTTTAATTTTTTAGATATGTGGAACCCATGATTTCCAAATTCTCTCTCTCTCTTTTTTAGAATTTTAATGATATTTCATATCCTTAATATAAGACTTATTTATCTAATTTGATTATAGTAAAAAAATTAGTTAAGTTAATTAATATCACATATAGATAAATTTATTTTATTTTTGGTATTTATTAAAAAATTTAATGTTAAAAAATTAGTTAAGTTAATTAAAATTTATTTGTACCAGACACCTCTCAGGAAAAACTTGGTTGTTAAATTTGCACATTAACCTTTAAATAATACATAAAATATAATATTATCTTTTATATATAATTATTACAAAAGTAAATGTCCTTTTTGGTAATTTGACCACTAAAAAAAGTCATTCTTAACCCAATATCCAAACACACTCATTTTATCAAAATCATTTTTTCCCATAATATATTCTTCTCATAATCTATTAAAAAAATCATTTTTTTTCACTTTTTCTCTAAAAAATATTCTCAAAAGTTATATTCAAACATGCATATGCGGCTTATTTCCAACTTTGCATAATGATTTCTATAAATTAACTGCAAGAAACTATTGAAAATATTTGACTAAAATATTCTGTTTTAATTCTCCAAATATCTCTTACATATAAAATTGTAAAGTAATAGTTATTTTAGGCCAAGGAAGTATAACGAAATGAAAATGGAAGTATATCTGTTTTAATTCACCACGTCTTGCCCATTATGGTGTGTAGATAACTAAAACATGGGAAGTATAATACTTCCTCCTTTTGTTAATATAAAATATATTTATTTAATTTAATTTTGATTCTCAAGTTTTGAACTATACATTTTTATCCCTCAAATTTTATTTTATTTAAAAGTTTAATCTCTATAATTTAGTAAAAAGTTAGTTAATTTTACTCTTTGAGAAACCCAAACCTATAATTTAAGATTTAAGATATCAAAATTAAAATGAAAACAAATTTAAAAAATAAAAAATTATATTACTCTTTGAATTTGGATGTCTGATGACATAAATGAGGAGAGAAAGAGTGATGGTACGTAAGATGAAAAATAAATATGATGTGGAATCTTTTGATTGGAAAGAGCACAAATGATGTGGTCCACTGAGTGAACACAAGAAACATGCCATAGTGAAGTTGGACTTCGCTTACGTCCTCTGCGGGGAAATCCGCTGCACATCCGCTGCGCAGAAAACGATGCTGTTTTGTGCGCAAATCTGGGCCGTCCGTCTCTTATAATTAAATGGACGGTGATTAGATTAGTACTAAATAAAACGACGTCGTTTTGATTGAATGATCTCGTCCGTTCATTTTAAGACTTAATCTCAGCCGTCCAAAGTTTTATTCATTAAATCAGCACAGCATTTTGTGAAGTTTGGCGCGCTGTGCTATTCTTCCGCGGGAAAACGCCGAAGCTGCTTGCTGTTGTGTTTGGTAATGCATTTCACATTATTTATGATGTGTGGATATATTTATTTTGAAGAATGTTGCATCAATTAATGTTTGTTTTGTAACTTATAGCATTTTTATTGTGGTTAAGTAATTTTGCTTGAGAGGGATTACAAGAGATTAGGAATTTGCATTTAATTGTGTGTTTTTGTGGAAAGATTGAGTATTTTTAAGGCAATCAACTAATTTTATATTTTTAATAAATTAGTTTAAGATGACTTATAGATTGAGATGAGAATATTATATTAAATTGATGATGATATTTTATTTTGTGCTTAGGTTATGATCAAGATTGACTATACAAATCCATACTTATTAATCCCCTCAAACACTAGGAATAGATTTATACCATGGATTTTTGATCAAGTTTAAGAGTTTTATACACTGGGAATAAATTCATTAATCCCCACATACTTATTAATTTATACTTATTTTATATTGATGATGATATTTTATTGTGTGCTTGGGTTTTGATCAAATTTAATTTTGCAGGAGTTTTATACCATGGATATAGATTTAACTCCCAGACTTAATCTTGAATTTGACAATTTAGAAGAAGCATGGGAATTTTGGAAGGCATATGGTAGGAAAACGGGTTTTGGTGTTCGAAAACAAAGCTTTAACAAGAGTAGAAAAGATAAGACCGTATACACCTCTTATCTATATGTTTGCTGTAAAGAAGGGGTGAGAAAGTCAGAGAAAGAAGAGATGACAAATAAGAGACTCAGAGATGAGACAAGAACATGTTGCAATGCCAGAATGAAAGTTAAGCAAATAGATGGAAAATACAAAATAAATGAAGTTTCCTTGGAGCATAATCATCCTCTTCAGGCACCTGAAGCTGTTCACTTATTTGCATCGTTTCGAAAACTATTACCAGCTCAATGCTATGAATTAGAAAATGCTGAACAAGCTGGAATTAGTCAAAAATCAGCATTCAATTTGCAAAGCCAATATGCAGGAGGTCGAACCAATTTGGGATTTATAAGAAGTGATGTAAAAAATTATCTTAACTCAAGAAGGCAGCGAGCCATGAAATACGGTGATGCTGGATGTATATTTCAGTATTTTGAGAAACAATTAGCAGAAAACCCATCATTTTTTCATGCTCACCAAATGGACTTAGATGAGCAAGTGACAAACGTATTCTGGGCTGATGCGCGTATGCTGGTCGACTACGCTTGCTTTGGAGAAGTTATTTCTCTTGATACAACTTATTGTACGAATTGTAATCATAGACCTCTTACAATTTTTTCTGGCTTCAACCATTACAGAGGAGGAGTAATATTTGGAGTGGCATTGTTATATGATGAGACTGTTGAGAGTTTCAAATGGCTCTTTGAGACTTTTTTGTGTGCACACAAAAATACAAAGCCACTCACCGTTTTCACTGACCAAGACGCTGCTATGTCACGAGCATTACAAGAGGTGATGCCAGATACAAAGCATGCTCTGTGCACCTGGCATATTTCGAGAAATGCAATGAAGCACCTCCCAAACTCAATGGTTAGTGATTTCAACCATTGTATGTATAACTGTTGGGATGAAATTGAGTTTGAAGAACGTTGGGAAGAATTATTATCAAGACAAGATATGACAAAAAACTCATGGTTGATATCTATGTACCAAATCAAAGAGAAGTGGGCAGCATGCTATATGAAGAACTCAAGGACACTTGGCATGAGAAGCACACAAATAAGTGAAAGTGTCAATGCATCCGTCAAGAGTTGCACCCATGTTAAATTGGATATCAATCGATTTTTCCAACAATTTGAACAAGTCCTGGAGGATAAGCGCTACAATGAACTGAAAAATGATTTTGAGTCACTTGACAAGTTGCCAAGGTTGATATTACAGAGTTCAAATATGCTTCGTCAACTTTCTGATGTGTATACTCGCCCCATTTTTTACTTGTTCCAACGGGAATGTGATCTTCGTGATGCTACATGTATTAAAGAGAGAAAAGAAAGAAAGGTCACCATAGATGAGAATGATGATGTTGTCGTGTTTGATTATGTAATTACCATGGATGGTAGCAAACAGGAACATACCTTGACATATGATCCTTCCACAGAGACAATTACCTGCAGTTGTAAAAAATTTGAACGAGTGGGCATATTATGTTGTCATGCGTTGAGGGTATTGTATGAACGTGATGTCAAATTACTCCCCAAGAAATATATAGTAAAGAGGTGGACAAGGGAAGCACGATGTGGTGTCGTGTATGATATCAACGAAAAACAAATTGAAGTTGATCCTAAATTACAAAGATCAAATAGGTATAGGCAATTATGTCCCCTACTTGTTAAATTAGCTAATGATGCATCAGAAAGTCCAGAAGCATTCTCTCTTGTTCATGAAGGTGCGTTGGAACTAAGCAAGAAAGTGGCTGAACTTCACATCAAATACATATCAAACGATAGTAATTGTGATAGAGGTAATAGTGGAGGCAAATTTATTGGCTTGAAAAAGAGATATGGTAGAAATATAAGTAAACGGATTAAGAGTTCTATTGAAATCAGTCAAAGAAGACGGGAAAGAAAAGCCTCTAAAAAGCCTCCTCAACCTTCACAGGTATAGTTTTTCTCTATTTAAGTTTTTTGAGATGTTTATTATGTATTTATTAATTTTTTTTGGGTGGCAAATGTGTTTTAGGGACACAGTAATGAACTTCAAGCACAGCATGATAATGTCATTTTCGATAACTCTCAGCCAAGTCAAATGACTTTTACAAATTTATTAATGGTACGTCATATAACGGGTGTGCAACATTATCAACTACTTTGTTTATGTAGGAAATGTATATTGAGACATTTTTTTATATTTCTTGATTATAGGCACCACTTGACTCTGACATCACATCGCTTGAAGCATTGGATTTCAGTCAAACATACAATGCAGGTACTCATAAAGAAAGATGATAATATCATTGAAAACATGTAGTCACTTTTATTAAAATCCAAATTTTTTTACATATTATTGTCTCACTAAATATTCATTGACATTACAATGTTACATTATCTTGTAAATACAGGTTCCATGACTGCCTTAGATCCTTCTGCATGAAGTCTCTACTACTTTGTACAGCTTTTGACTTCCTTTGGGCTCCTCTCTTTTTTTTTTGTCAAAGAAGCTCATCATGGTGTTCTTTTGGCTTGTTCTCTATTCTAGTCAAGCAAACTCATTATCTTGTGCTCTTGTATTGCCCTCTATTTTGGTGAAGGAAGCTCATTGTAATCTGTTATGAAACAAAGTGAAAAAGCAGTCAAAAGTTTGTATATGAATAGAAAGCTAATCATGTTTTGCCATGCTTTTCTAAATAGTTTCTGACCTTTAAAAGTGCAAATGTCAATACCCCTCTAGAAAGTTGGGAACAAGAATTAATGAAGACAAATTAAAGGCAACCAGAAAGAAAGAAGACAAGCAAAACAAACAGAAAGAAGATAAAGATTGAATTTATGTGCGTTGCAGCTCTATATTATTGATGATAATTGGATACATCTTTATAGGAGAGGAGTACAATAGTGAATCTGATCATATCACATAAATCTCTCCGATACCCAAGGAACATTTAAACAGAAAAAGTAACAGCTGATTTAGAACTAGCCTAATAAGGGAAATTAGGGTTATTAATTTTAGGCGTTTGAATTAGTGATTCCTAAACATCTCTTCAATTAGCTTCTGCAGAATGTTTGTATCAGGAAAAATAGGCACATCAGTATAATTCTTGTGGGAATAGTATAACCACTCCTATAGACAACAAAATAAGCCCTAATCGAATGTAAAAAAACAAACACTTCAGAGCAAAAGCAACTAGCACACCGCCAATTTTCTCCTTTGACAAGTGCTCTAAACATTCTCAAAACCTTTAAGGAAATCAAAACACAGGTCTCATGCACATGTACGTTCAAGCTATATTATATTAGTACTTCTTATTTTAAATAATTAGTATAACATTAAAAGATATTAACTTAATCACAACTGGTGACTACAATTTGATCAATAAACTTAGAACAAGTATATGAACTTGTTTTGATAGGGAGCTGATTTTTAGTACTTCGCTCCATCATATTCTAGCATATTATAAATAATTGATTGATATGAGAGTTTAGATTGCTAATTGTACAAACTTTAAAAAGCTTGTTCATAAAATATAGCGGGTCTATTTTTTCCCCAAGAAAAATACAACAGTTCATCACATCAACTTTGTTGATATAACTCAAAAAAGAAGTAATAAGACAATAAAAGTTGGGATTGTAAAAAATTTCAACAGTTCACATTTTCAATACTTTTGTTTTATTCCAAATTAATATTTCTTCTTTAATGGATTTCAATATGAAAATAATCCTAAACTCATCCATAGCATGAACGTTACAGCATACCAAAGTAAACTAAAAATAAAAGTTGGGATTGTAAGAAATTTTGAACCCGGGGGGGGGGGGGGGATAACTTAGAGCAATAAACAGCAATCATTTTTGCATGATAATGCAAGAAAATGGAATAATTTCACATTAAGAGAACAACGTCAGCATGTTACATGTATCCTTGACAATGCTTTTAATTTTGGCACAAGGGGAGTGTTTTCCCATAATAACTAAACAATTGGTATTGTGACAAATTGTGAGTAGTTGTAGAGAGAGAGAGAGAGATAAGCAACTATAGAACTATAGAAGTAACCAATATCTAGTTTTGATACTTGGGGGAAGCATAAGGATTAGTGATGTCATGGATGTTTTTTCCTCTTATCTTATTTAGCATGGCTAGCAAACTGAATTGTTGTCCTTGTCTTCACACCATTTTTGAAAAAGTTCTTCCAATCTCCCTTCTTATATAATTGCAATCCAATAAAAAATAGCCTAGAATTAGAAAGAGAAAACACACAAGTCACAGGTCTTGCAAGGATGTCTTACAACACAGGTCTTGCAAGGACAAGTTCACCAGGAGAAATAGTAGTTTCAAAAAGATTATATATAGGAAAGAGCCTGAAAAATTTTAATAGAGAACAACAAGTTACCAACAGGTTCTCTCTATCCATGATGCCCAAGTGCCAAGTGCTGTTCTGAAGGCAACAGATTGACATCCCAATTTTCAATGACCTTCCAACTTGGAAATAACAACCCCTGTTGGATACAGATAAACACAGGCATAAACAAGATTAAAAACCATCCTAATCTTGGTGGATGAAAATACATATGAAGCATCACAAACATAATTCATTATCTAATTGTATAGAGGTATATACTAAAAATTATGTTTACCAAAAAAAAATCTGCTTTAAATTGAAACAGAGGATGCATATAAAATATAATTTCAATAAGGCTAACCAGTGAATAATATCAGGATGAAAGCTAGACAGGCCTCTTAATGCTCATTTTCTTTTTGGTGTTAAAGACATGCCTCTTATTCAATAGCTATGACAAACATAACCAAAGATCTAAGTGAGGCGGAATAAAATCAATACTCAAGTGAATAAAGTCTCATTCATCTCAATTGTCAAGCATCTTCAATGTGAACACTACTGCAGAAAGGACTCGTGACAATCATTGGAATGGCAGCAATCACCCCCACATCTAAAAATACATTAACTGCAATAAGCAGCATTTTGCCAGATTTCTTTGCAAATCTGGTTAACACCATGAAGAAGTTCAACAAACATTAATTTCAATCTTCTTGAACGATAGCATTTAAAAACTACAAAATCATATTGATGAGGTTAAGGAAAATAATGAAGGCTATCACGAGCCATTGAAACAAATTGCTTTGAAAGTTTTCCCATTGGCTAAAGATAACTAAGAAAAGTAAGAGCGAAGCAATAAACAGCAGAAGAAACAATTAGAATCAGCCCACCGGTCACTTATATCATCTAACCTGTCCAATCGAAGTGTTGATTTAACCCTCTTTGGTGCATGCTTAGAATCTAATTCAATGGTAAAATTGAAGGAAGAAAACCGATCGAAAGTATTCAATGGTAAAATTGAAGGAACTAAACCGAACACCTAAGAATCTAATTCTCTTTGATATCTTATTTTGATATCCCTTACCCTAGCCATCAGCATACATATCAGTGATTCCCATTGAGTCCTACTCATAGAATCGCCAACAAAAACAATTCTCTTGCCTCGAAGCATTTCCAAAACATTACTTACATCAAACCTCGGAATATCACAATCATTGGGTTTCCACCTCCAATTAAGATCAGTTTCTCCATGGTAAGATCAAGAGAACATGACTTCTCATGTCAAAAAAGAAAAAAAAACAATATATAATTTCTCACACCAAACAAGGAGCACTATGCACCTGAATGAGTTGCTCGACGCCGGAACTGATGCGAGTTGGTGATGGAAGGGATCGGCGTCAGAGAAGAACGACGGAATTGATCCGAGTCGGAGGAAAATAGGGGCTGGTGGGGGAAAATTCAACGGACGGTTGAGATTGTCTCAGGAATTCAACGGACGAGATCATCTAAATAAAACGACGTCGTTTTATTTAGAACGCTTTCATCACCGTCCATTTCATAGGCCCGCAGTGGACGGCCCAGATTGAAATTAGAAACGGCGTCGTTTCGCTGCAGCGGATGTGCAGCGGACGCTCGGTGCAAAGGATGTAAGCCGCGTCCAGTGAAGTTGTGTAGGGAAGTGAGCCAGTCGGGTTTGCATTTGGTGTTCATCACTGTGAGGATAAATCTATTATTCATCATTGTTATAAGATTTAAACTATTTAAAATTAAATTTGAATGGTTTAAATTTAAAATTTTTAACTTATAATTTTTTAAATGATATATTTATTTTTATGAAAAGTAATAGTTATAAAATTATTTTTATATTAAATTTTACACATATTAAAATTAATAGTTATTTCAAATATAAAAATTAAATTAAATTAAGGGTGAATAAGCAAAAATACCCATATAAATATCTCATAGGTACGTCTGGCACCATATAAAAATTTTGAGTGCACAAATACTCATATTCTCTTTTAAAGAGAGCAAAAATGCCTTCCCCATTAAATGCTACAGACGTTCGTCTCTTTTTGTTTTTGTGAACCCCACTTATTGTCCAAATATCATGATTGCTAGGCCATCTGTGCTTTGACTAGTCATATCATTATCATCTCACTAGCCCCTTCATCTTCTTCGTTCGATCTGGCCGAGTTCCCCCCCTTTTCCATGCTTGATTTTCTTCAAGGAAAAGTGACAGCATAAGGCAATGAAAATAAATATACCAGATTAAGATAAAGTAATACCTAGAATTTGCTCTTGTAAAGACACAAAGCGACAAAGTTCATGTTGTTCTTCATCGCCAAGCCACTTTCACCTTCCATGGCGCTCCTCCTGCTTCGCCTCCAACTTCGCCATACTACCTCTCCGGCTTGTTTTCCGTCACAATCTCAACCTCGCCACTTTTGTATCTGATAATCCGATATCGGCAACATGAGCTTGGCCTTTGTCTCTAACGTCACTTTTGCCCATATTGCCATCGGCACAACCTGTGACCTCGTCGATCTTCGACTTGCTTGCGCCTCGCTCATCCTCCTCATAGCCCTCGCTGTCTTTTTCACGACACTTTAGTTTGAAGCTTCACACGGCCAGTATGGTAGCTGGCAGCTTCGGTTTGACGAATGCATTTTCGTGGCCGACTAGAGGATTTATATCAGATTTTATGGCGAGGAGGTTTGGGATGAGATGAAGATTATGGACATTGTGGCTATGTCAAATGTTGGGAGGAATTTTCTGCATAATACTTGGCTTGCAAGGTTTTTTTGAGGCTTCTATCATTGTTATGACATCTCTGTGTTCGTTCAAGCTACTTGAGGACTCACTTTTGCAGTCGTACCATTTGTCTTCAGAATAGAGGGAGTTTTGAAAAGATCGAGCTTGAAAGAACAGAGGGAGAGAGGAGGTCTTTACTGCATTTGAACACATGGCACATTTGGTGTGACTTGGACAATTAGGTAGGGCCCACAAAAGCAAAAAGAGATGGACATCTATAGCATTAAGGAGGAAGGTATTTTTGCTTTCTTTAGAAGAGTATAATGGTATTTTTGCATCCAAAATTTTTATATGGTGTTAGACGCACCTATGACATATTTACATGGGTATTTTTTCTCCTTCACTCTTAAATTAAAACTAGACCATTCAAAACCAATCTAACTGTATATATTGGTAATAAGCATTTTTTTGCTCATCAAAATGATGAGACTCCTGAGCTGAGACATATGTTCAATCATTTCCTTTAATTTTAATAAAAAGAAAGAAATCATAACCGTTCATTTAAGTGAGTGGCTATGATAAAATCACTTCATGGCTTTTTCCTAATGTGCTTGAAACAGTAAATATATATATATTTTATACTTTCAACATGTATTTGGCCTCTTTTATGGATTTTATTATTAGGTATCCAAACAACTGAATACTCGAGTTTTGAAGTGCGTAACTTCCCCTCCCAATATAAGTGTCTCTTATGAGATTTGAATTTGAGACCTAAAAAAATCTAGTAAGGTCTTACATCTCTAGATAAACTCAATAATAATAAATCGTAAAAACATACACCTCAATGCTACAGGGTGGAAAATATTTCTCCAAATGCTGCGTCAAAAATGGATCACGGCTGGAACGATTTCAGAATTGTACACAACTTGCTCCCTACTAGAACAAGTTTAACAATGTGATAGATATTTTAACTGAAATCGTTGGATGTAAGAATGATCTTAAATTTGCTCTCTTATGGCTGCAATTGTGTTTTAATTTTTTTAAAATAAAATTATTATTTTTAGGTAAGAAATGTGAGACTATTTTTATTATATACTGTGTTTTAAAACTAAAAAATTGACATCTTTAAATTTTAACTTAAAAAAAAATGAGAATATTTAATAGGGTTAAAGTGCATTCGACATTTTAAAATATTTTATCATAAACATCTAGCATTCTAAAATATTTTGTGGCGATCTAACACAATAAAATAATTTTTAAGATGTGTCCAACAGCTTAAAAATATTTTTCATATGCGTCAAACGCCCTAAAAATGTTTTTTTTCCTTCCTCCCCGGAACATCCAACTTGGAGAATTGCTGATAAGGCCCATTTGATATAGCTTCTATTTAATAGGACCCGGTTTCCTACTAAACATTTTGCTTAATAGGGAGAACTAATCAGGTCTTATCATATAGATCTTATCTTGAACTGTTCAAATTTATGTTTTTTTAAAAAAAATGATGATTTGTTAAATAAAAATAATTTTTTGAAAAAATGATAATTAAAATATTATTTTTATTTTAGATTCTATATCTATTAAAATGATTTTTTTTAAATTTAAATTTTTTAAAAAAAATCTGAACCATCAAATTATATCTAATAATATATATCTGATTAGCTCTCCCTACTAAGCATTTTGTTTAGTTGAGAAACCAGTGCCCTATTTTGTGTAGATGGTATACATCTTTTGGTATGGCGCACCAGAAATTTGTTTTTCCTGTTTTTTTTTATAAAACTTGTATACTTAAAGTGAAAGAACGGAGAAGGGTGTTTTGTTTAGCTTTCATTTTTTTATAAGTATGATTCATGTAAATCGAGATAAAACTCATTCATATATTTACCTTGTATATTGTAAAACCTACCTTATATACCGTAAATCACAATTGAAAAGTAGTTTTGGAGGTTCCAATCACTATTTCAAACATCCGACGACTCAAACCTCAAGCCCCACCTCAACGAAGCCTTTTGTACCAGGAGCAAACTTCAACCTACTTAAACCCTTTTCCCTCTTCCTCTTCATTCTCGCGTTCTTCTTGTCTAATCTCACTCCTCCGTTACCAGTTGGGGTGGTATGATATCAAAGCAGAAGCAAGAGGAGCAAGAAAGCGATGCCCCAGTACAAGTCCCCGCCACGAGTAGCAACACGAGCATTTTAACTTTTTTTTTTTGTCTATGCTTCACGTATGACTGATATCTGGATGCTAACTACTCAGGTGTGCGATCATGTTTTCTTGGCTAATTACGGTCTGTACTGGTTTTAGTTGGTTTCCATGTAACATCATTTATATATTAGTTACAATGTTTGGATGCGAACAAAAAAGGTACAAAATACAGGCACAAACTACTGACATGCACACGACTGCTTTTTTGTTGTTTTTGGAATTAGTGTTGTTATATGATTTAAGTTCAATCTTATGCCTTTATCTTTTACTACTGAAAGTAGCCAAATTTTGAGTGTGTGGAGCAACATTTATTCATGGTTCTCCTAGTCTGTTAATGTTGTAGTGGTCATGTTTTCCAACCATTAAGTTTCTTGCAAGTCTTTGTGACTGAAATTTATGATTTCCAGTACAAGAGATGTAAAAGAAGTTGCGCTATGTGTCAGTGATCTAGAGTCTCCCTCATTTTCTTATCAACTTGCCTTAATGAGTGCCTTACTCGTTAAGACGAGTTGCCCATTCTACAAGATCATTTTTTTTTTTTTGGGATGTTACATGTGGGGTTTGGCGGGGGGGGGGGGGGGGGGGGGGGGGGCTAGGAGATGTGATTACCACCATCTCTCAAATATGCAAAGTGGGAAGAAGCATCTTCCTTCATCCCCACCCACAACTGCCGTCATCGGTGAGAAGGAGAAAGTGAACGGTGTTGCTGGAAGAAGGTGAATGCGGCAACAACGATGAGATTGCCGACACACCACTTGCCGTGCAATAGGCCGCCAACGTGCCTTCAAGGGCGGCCATCAGATGGAAAAGGTTGAAGATTGGGAGGCAAGATGATGGGTGTAGGATTTCAAAATTGGAGTGGGTAGTTGCATAATGAGTTTGTGGGAGAAGATCTAGAAAAAAACGCAATGGGACTAGCGAATTTCTTTTCATGAAGAAGATAACGAAGTGTGATGATGATGTGGAGAGAAGGGAATATTATTTGGCTGTCACACAAGCAAATTTTGTCAAACAAACATAGTATTAACAGTCAATGTCAATGTCAGTGACGATGATATTACAATGTTTAAAATTTATATAGTCATATTGAGATTTTTTAGTACATCTAAGATGAATTTGCTCTTTAACCTTATTTTATATGATAAACTTTTAGAGTTAAGGTTTAATTTTATCCCCTAAATTTTTGTTAAAGAGCTATAGGTGTCTGAAAGTCTTTTTTATTCAATTTATCCCGAAAGTATTTAAAACATAACAATTTTATCCCCTCCTTTTAAAATGTTAATTTTATCTTTAATCTTCCTACAACACCACATTGTCCTTATTTTAACCAATGAAAATAGTCCAACTCAACCAACTTTAATCTTACTTGGCATTCTTCTCCTCTCCTTCTCCTTACTCTCTCTTTCTATGCAGCATCTGTCACCCCCAAAAAGCCTTGGAAACCAGCAGCTAAGATGAACCATACCTATAGTGTAAGAGGTGGCCACTAAGATAGAGGGAGACCAGGAACTCTAGACCATCAACATATGCACTTCCAAGGAAAACAGAGGAGTAGGAGGGACTCATTTTTGAGGTCATAGGAGGCCGAGAGAGTGGCGATCTCTTGGTCGTTGAGTTAAATGATAGTGGAATAGATGTCAATAGTGGTCGATCTCTGCCACCGATGACGATGGTGGTTTAGCGTCGCCGTTATTGCTCTTGGTGATGGTGGTTCAGCGTTGTCGTCATTGCTCTCTCTCCCCAGTAGGCTCCTCCTCCTCAAGATCCGCCATGTTCTACTATGGAACTTCAAATATCACCATGATGAGCCCCACTCATTAGTGCAAAATATATATTTAACCATTAGATTTCATGTTTGTTCAGAGAGGAACAGTAGCAAAAAATAGTTTCATAACCTTGGGTCTCTGTTTATGTTATAACAGCCACGACAAATGAACTTATGGCACTTGGTAACTCATCAACAAGCGCAGTAAATGTAGAGTGGTCTTTTGGTTTTCTCTCAACAGTGAGAGTCTCCTGGTTTTTTCCTACTAAACCCTAAAAGTTTAATCGTCGATTTTGATATTTTAGTCTTAGTATACTATGACTTTTCTGCCTTGTCTGATATTTTCTTGATGTATTGAGAGAAGATCGGTAATGGAGATGAAAGAGCGTGGCAGCGAGTTGGGGAGAAGGAGGATGAGTTTGAAATCCATTGGAAGGATGATGAAGATGTAGGTAAATCATTGGTGGGGAGAATCATGTTGCAGGGTCGCATAGGTATTAGAGCATTAAAAGATTGTGTAAAAGCTGCTTGGAAGGTAAAATGCGATCTAGATATTAAGGATATTGGGACTAACATGTATGCTTTTACTTTTGGAGATGTTTTTGAGATGTAGAGGATACCGGATGATAGTCCTTGGACGATAAAATTCATATCCTTAGTCTCTCTGAAGGTTTCCTTTTGTTACTAATGGTGAGATTCAAATCTCTGCTCGTCCATGTCAGGTACAATTACATGATATTCCTCCAGTAGGTTTATGCACTAAGAATGTAAGATTTATCGCAAGGAAGGTTGGAAAAATTCTGAAAGTAGAAGATTCAAAGGGTGCTGCTGATAAGAAACAAAGCTTTTGTCGAGCAAGCGTTGAAGTGGATATTGAGAAACCTTTAGTCATGGGTTTCAATGTAGCAAGGCCGAGGGGGATGTATGATGTCTAAGGTTATGTAAAGTATGCAAAACTTCTTAAGTATTGTTTTAAATGTTGGCGCTTAGGTCATGACATAAAGATTGTGATTTTAATGATGGAAATGGTGGTGAAAGCTTTAAAGGAAGAAAGTATGGCATCTATTTATGTGCTCCAGCAATCAGCACGGTGGCGATCTTGACATTGAAAGAAAGGGCTGATGGAGTTTGTCTTGATCTTGAACCATAAGATGCCAAGTGTCCTTGAAACTTTTCTTTTCTCTTTCTCTTTCATCCTAGGCGTCATTTTTTATGTCAGGGGAAGGGAGGCCTGATGAATTCCCCTTACTCCCAGGTTTGGTGTTCGAGAAAGTCAAGGACATGTCCGGGCCAGGGACCTATGGATTCCTCGAACTCAGGTGCTAGGTGGCGTGTCCCAAAGGTGCTAACTCAAAAGGCAAAAAGTAAGTGTCATCATGAGAGGCACTTGTCACATTCTCTTTCATCCAACACAAAAGTGACATTGTACTTTGTCATGATGAGAGGACACTTGTCAATTTTTTGCAGTGCTAACCATAAAGTTTTGTCATCATTAGCTATCATAACTTACTTTATTAAATATATTTTAATAAAGTTACTTTATCAGTGCTTATTCAGAATTTTATTCGGGTTTTACTCGGGATTGCGGCATGAATACTGAGGCTTGCCAAATGGCACCTTGAGCCCCCTGTGTCTGTTGAATGGCGCTAGGTGTCTTACAGGCACTGATAGATTTCCTCTGACTTCTTATGCTTGTATTTTATAGCCCTCACTTTGTGATTTCAGTAAATGATGCTATACGTGTCAAACCCCTCAATATTTTGACATTTATTAGAATATTAACACACAATTCGATAGGCATACAGAGATATTACAATATACTAATATAAAGTTCTTGATTATATTACAGAAAATCCCTGCAGCGTATAATACAACTCAAATCTCAAATGCATAGGAGACTAACAGATAACTAATAGGAAATTTCTTGAGTCTACAACAAACCTTCTGTTGCTGGCATCTGTTATTTTGCCCTCTAAGCCATTTCCTCTAGCTAAATAAATTTTTTTAAATTTATGGAAAGGGTAAGATTCATACGAATCTTAATAGTAACAATATAATCAATCATATAAAATATGAAAAATAAGCATGCAACGCAACATATATCATGATACAACAATCAAAATGTCAACACCTATTTGACAATGCTTAGAAATCAAATGATAATTTTGTCCGGATCAAAATGATCATCCGTTTCTGGTATGCACAATCATAACTTGTACACATAGGAATTCAACACGGAATTCACCTATGTAATGTGATCACACAATATAATACCTTATTTTCATAGCCCTAGATGAGTGTAAATGTGTAGTGAAATCATTTGTGAGACCAGGATTCGAACTCGGATTACTTAACTTCAGAAAAAGTTCACAAATCCCCAATCTCAACTCATGATTGAACCTAGGGTTGAGAGGGTTTTTCAGAGGGTAAAAAAACATTTTAATTATTTCCATGAGTTTCACTACATCATTAACTCTCAACGGCTCTTTGTTTCATTATATCAGAGTATGCGAGCAATTCTCTGCTTAAACTTAATACATTCATTTACATACATGGAATGTATAGCCACATATACATCAAATGTATAATTACACATAACCACCACACTCTTACATCAAATACAAATAGTAGTGTCTTGCACTACGATCTTCACTTTACTTTCAGATATCCTCTGGTGTATATCTCCCTACACTCTTCACCTGTCTAAATGGTTGGTTGGGAGGAGTGAGATTCAAGAGAATCTCAGTAACAAACAATATCACTATACATGCAAGATATATTTGAATGCATGACATGCTTGCCATTTCTAAAATCATGTCAATAGGATGAATCTACATGCTCAATGATACTATATACTCATGGCTATCATATAAACATAACAACATTTCAATCAATCAAGCATGTTCAACACAACTAGCCAAGTAGTAACATAAAACAATGCAAAACATATATATCAAATACATGCAGGTAAGATAAGTTCACTACCTTTTACTTGATATCCTCCTCATGCACTTTGATCTTTCAACAATTACTTCTTTTTTAACACTTCATGACCCTAGATAAGACTGACATCATTAGCGCCATGAAGAGTGAATGTCCAATGGCTACATTAGCCTTAAAGGCTTACTTTCACCCTTGGAGTTCATACCAATTACATTTGTACTATTAAGTCTTAAATTTTGCATAAGACATAAACCTAACAGATTTTTCACCAAATTTTGAAAAATCATAATTAATTCTATAGAACTCCAATTAAGGTGGTTCAAAGACCTATGTAACCTATATTAAGTATAATTTACATTACAAATCATTACTCTTACAGTAAACATGAGTACAAGTTCAGATTTCATGATAACTCTCCACTATCCCAAGATAGCTTTCAGAATCATGTCCAAATGTCAAAAATCATAAATAATTCTACAAATATTCAATTGGAATGATTCTAAAACATAAATGAATATATTTCAATGAAAATTTAAGAAAAAATAGTTAGGCTTCCCCAATATAGACAAATTATTCCCAGAATTTTGTTGAAGACTACTGTTCTAGATTTAGTTCCAGAAACAAGGCCAAATTTAAAAATTCTCCATTAATTCTAGAAAATTTCAAAGTGAGTGGTTATAATTTATATTTATCCCAATTTAAGTATAAATTAAGGGAAAAAATATATTCATAAGCTAAATAATCTCACAAAATTACAGAGGTCCACTCTTTTAAACACTGCTCCAGAGATTTCCAGATTCACATGATTAGAGTTTGAAAAATCATAACTCCTAGCACACTTGTCCAAAAATTACAAAATATCTATCCAATTAAATATCTATATGTATTATTTAAGCTTGAATAGTTTCAAAATTTTTAGACAAGTTATAGGCCTTCAAACATCACGCACAACCCTGATTGCCACACATGGCATATTTAAGCAACATGCACCCCTATACTTCATAATTTCCCAAATTCATATACAAGTATCCAAAATTCATGAATACTTGCATACCTACAAAATTTTACCTTATAAAGCCAATGAAAGTATCAAAATCATCAAATTCTCAGCCCATCACCATAACACACAGAACAAAAAACTGAAAATCAGAGTTCCCGAAAAGAGTTTGTCGGTTTCTTGTTTTCTTTGGCTTAATTACTTCTTTTCTACTTCTAATCAAATGATTAACTATTTAAACACTCATTACACATGATTAGAAGAAATTTGGGTATTAAGACCCCTTAGGTTTTCATCATCCATATTTCAAAAATCATCCCAATCTAAGCCGCTAACGACAACAACAACAACTACAACAAAGGCACAAGAATCAAGTTTTGGAAGTTTGCCTTTGATTCTTGTTGTTTCTCACTCCAAAATATCTCAGCTCTCTCTCTCTATACCTCGGATTAGCCTTGAAAATCATGGTTCTAAAGAAGTAGAAGTGATTAGAAGAGGCTATAGAGGGGTTAGGGAGTAAGAATCATAAGGTAGCAACTTCCTTACCTTATTTTATGATGAACCCTAGCACTTCCACCATCCTTGACGTTTCAGCTCTTTCTCCCACTCTTGCGTTCTGATTCTATCATGAAAATGGGCTGAAGATGATGATAATAGAATGGTTAAATGAATTAACCAACCATTTGCCACATGTCATACTCCTATTGGCCCAAATATCAAATTTTCGCACATAATACTAAATCTGACAGAATTTTCATTAAACTTTGAAAATTTATATCTAATTGTACAAATATCCAATTGGAGTGATTCCAAAGGTTATACGACCCTCATTGAGTCTAGTTTTAAGAAAATAGTTAATTTCACTGGGCTAACATCAAAAATTCATTTCTCTTTTTTTACAAATCCAAATGACTTATATGACCTATCAAATTAAAGCTTGATAAGTCTAATTTCACTCTGGAAAGTTTCATAATTTTTCAAAATTATTTACCCATTAAAAAATATCACATAATCACCACTGCCACACCAGGAATTTCACCGGTGGCAAAATCACTGTGTTCCATTTTACTATATTATGTGTGACTTCCAATTGCTTTGTTTTATTATTCCCCAAGCTCTTTAGCTCACAAATATAATTTCTTTTAATGTCCAAGGATATAAAAGAATTTCGGGAAATAATACTATTCCTCACTATGACGTTTACCAAACATGGGTCTAGTAGCCCCTTTTAATCCAGGATAAATCTTAAGCATATAGTTCCAAAATTCGGGATATTACAGCTCTCCCCCCATTCAATAAATTTCATTCCCAAAATTTCAAACATTAAATGGTACCATTTGTACCTCGGAGAACCATCTCTAGACATTTAGTCTATCTTTCCTCATTCTAATTCTTTCATTATGCACTCACTATGTAGCACTTTCATTCATTTTGTTCCTAGTATGTAGCATTCAATATCAAGACCCTTTGGTCTATTCTCACAATGCTTTGTTTCTCAGGCTTTACTGCCTCTTCGGGACTCTCCCAGATTGTATCGCATACATCTTAAGCCTTACGACTCATTCTACTACCACAGCACTGGATACTCTGGCCCTACTGCCTAAGGGATCACCCCCTCTTAGGGCTTATGACCTCAGCTACAATCTGGTTCAGTCTGAATGTTCTACTAATCTCAACATATTCTTTGGACACATCAGTCTAATGTCATCACGCTGGGTAGCAACCACAGTGCTAGACAGATAGGTCTTACCGCCCAGGGATATTGTCCTATGAAAACTTACACCTTGGGTCTTATTGCCTCGAGCCTTTACTCAGATCTATTCTTAACACATCTCATATTTTTTCAGTCTAAGGATTTACTAACCCATTATGTCTTATGGATTTAGGACATATCGTCTATCATCCTTGCTGAATACAACTCTCCCATTAGGCCTACTGCAGAGCTATACTCACTAGGAGCCTTCTGCAGTCACACGAGAGTCTGGCCCACACCCCCTGGCTCACCAAGCCTGAGTGCGGCAAGCTTATGGGATAGTCACTCCCTTTTATCCCCCAAAGGGGACCTCTTAAGGTATCGAGCATGCGACATTCGCCACTAAAACCGTGCTTGACAAACCTTGGTATCATTTTTATGTAACAGACTACCCCACTAGGCCTACTGCAACGGCGCTCGGCTCATGTTACAATCGTACGGAACATCCGGCCAACTTACACCCGTCCAAGGGGCTCACCTTTTTGTGTAATGGACTGCCCTACTAGGTCCACTACAACGGCGCTCGGTTCACACTGTAGTCTTACGGAACATCCGGCCAACTTCCACCTCTCCACAGGGCTCACCTTTTTGTGTAACGGACTGCCTCACTAGGCCCACTACAACGGCGCTTGGCTCACACTGCAGTCATACGGGACATACGACCAACTTCCACCCCTTCACAGGGCTCACCTTTTTATGTAACGGACTGCCCCACTAGGCCCACTACAACGGTGCTCAGCTCACGTTGCAGTCGCACGGGACATCCGACTAACACCCCTCAACGAGGCTCACCTTTTTGTGTAACGGACTGCCCCACTACAATGGTGCTCGGCTCACGCTGTAGTCATACGGGACATCCGACCAACTTCCACCCCTCCACGGGGCCCATTAGGTCTTATTGCCCAGGGAATCACCCCAATGCCAAAAGCATTATGGGACTTATAGTCTTGGGCCTCCGCCCGTCAGGTCTAACTGCTTAAGGACATGATGGCTCAATAGGTCTTACTGCCCACTGTATATTCATAACACGAATACACTTGATGGTAAATACATACATGTAGAACCATTACATAAGATATGAGAGCAATAGTTGCTTTCCTTATCTCTTTCATCATTCGACACTGGGGCACCCCATGGCGATTCACTGGGTCACCCGACCCTTCTCTCAAGGAAACTTATGTGATAGAATGCTCATTATAATATACCACTATTGAGAGTTAACGTTCTCGTAGCTCTACTTTACGGTTTCAACGTCACAATAGCTTCACTCTACGGTTTGTGTCATAGCTGCTGCACACTCTGGTTCGACATCACGGTGGCTCCACATTACGGTATTACACTCGGTGCTTCACACAAGTGCCCATACACCTGGTCAGCCCCTCCGATCAGAACCCTCCTTAGGTAGCCCTTTCCGATCATATCTCCCTGTAGGTAGCCTTTTCTGATCAAACTCCCAGTAAGTAGCCCTCTCCGATCAGAATCCTCTGTAGGTAGCTCTGTCCGGTTGGTCACCTCTAAATGGAAGGAACATGTAATGGGAATCCAAATCTCATAAGATCCTTCTTCTCTAACAGTTCTATAATATGCTCTCTCTTATTTCTGCTATCTCATCTGGGGTCATTTAATATAGAATTTTGGTATTGGTCCCACTCCAAGCACAAACACAATCTCTAAGGGAATATTCTATAATTAAGATCTTTCCCTATACTAGATTAGCAACTAGCAACCTCTAGCAACCTCATATGCATTTCAGTACTATATTCTAGTACCTTAAGCCACTCAGGCTATCTCAGAGTCCTGAAGAACCAATTCAACTATTGCAATTGATTCTCAGATTATGATTCTATTCCTAGAACCTCAACATCACCTGAGTCAGAAAATCAAGTTTCCTCAAAGTATATCCAATAGGCATGCTAAGAATCAAAATAAATAGCATATATTCTAACCTTCAAGGTTCAACATTATCCACAAGGTTCAAACTTCTATCACAAAATCAAATCCTCTAAGATAGATATACAGCATAATCATCACTCATCATGCCTTACCGCATATCATACCTACATACCTTTAGCCCCAAGGGTTAGTAAGGATCATCATTTAGCACAGAGAAACCTTAAAGCAATTACTATGCCTCAAGTTTCCATAACCCCATCAAATGAACTTTTTTGAGCAGTATCCACTGTAACAGAAATGGTTCGAATTAAAAATCAATCTGACTTTATCCTCTCCATGCCTCTTATCATTTCTTAGATCATCTAAGAACCTCTATTCAGAGTTTCAACCCTTTAGAACTAACCTTTACTAGGCCCAACTGTAGCGTTACCCTTACTAGGCTCCCGCTACAGCGGCATCAGACTCCAACCCTATAACTAGGTAAGCTACGTAGAGCTTTCCCATGATTTTCCTCCTCTAAGTATGCTTAACCATGAAGTTCTGATGAAATCTAGGGCATTCATGCTAGCATCATCTCATATCATTTATCAATGGGTATCAGTATCCTATAATACCTCAACCACCACGTGACATGTCAAGAAAGTCTCTTAGGAAACATTGCGCCAAGGCACACTTCCTTATTCTTCGCATCCGCTTTGTACTAGAGTTTGAGTCCATGAACTCGAGTTCAGCAAGCTAATTTCAAGTTCATCAGCTATCCCAAGCTGGATACCCTTCATAATTCAAGTTGATTTCACTCATAGGCTATCCAATCCTTGTTCTTCCACTTGGCATAATTTTTATCCTTAGTTCTACCATCATGCATCCTAACTCAAAGCATCTAACAAGGATCATAACCTATCATCTTTAGCAGAAAACTCTAGCAATTACTAAATATTGCCAGAAGCAATACTCTAATAGGGTCTTTATCCCTATGCAGTTAATTCTATTGCCAGAATCACTGCTCTGATATGAAAACTGTAATACCTTATTCTTATAGCCCTAGATGAGTACAAATGAGTAGTGAAATCATTTTTGAGACAAGGATTCAAACCTGGATTACTCAACTCTTGACAATGTTCATGGTTTCAAAGAAGTAAAAGTGATTAGAAGAGGCTATAGCGGGGTTAGGGAGCAAGAATCATAAGGTAACAACTTCCATACCTTGTTTTATGATGAACCCTAGCACTTCTACCATCCTTCATGTTTTAGCTCTCTCTCCCATTCCTGCGTTCTGATTCTGTCATGAAAATAGACTAAAGATTATGATAATAGAATAGTTAAATGAATTACCCAACCATTTGCCACATGTCATGCTCCTATTGGCCCAAATATCAAATTTTCGCACATAATACTAAATCTGGCAGAATTTTCATTAAATTTTGAAAATTCATATCTAATTGTATAAATATTTAATTAGAGTGATTCTAAAGGCTATACGACCCTCATTAAGTCTAGTTTTAAGAAAAAATATAACCTTTTACCAATTGGAATCTCACTCTTCTCAGAATTTTAATCTTTGGATGCTGCCCCAGAAAATAGTTAATTTCACTGGACTAATTTCAAAAATTCATTTCTCTTTGTGTACAACTCAAAATGACTTATATGACCTCCAAAATTAAATCTTGATAAGTCTACTTTCACTATGGAAAGTTTCATAATTTTTAAAAATCATTTACCCATTGAAAAATATCACACAATTACCACTGCCACACCGAGAATTTCACCGGTGGCAAAATCACTGTGTTCCATTTTACTATATTATGTGTGACTTCTAATTGCTTTGTTTTGTTATTCCCCGAGATCTTTAGGTCACCAATATAATTCCTTTTAATGTTCAAGGATATAAAGAAATTTCGGGAAATAATATTATGCCTCACTATGACGTTTACCAAACATGGGTCTAGTAACCCCTTTTAATCAAGGCTAAATCTTAAGCCTCTAGTCCTAAAATTCAGGATATTACACCCAACAACTTGGAGGCCCCTGTCTATACATATAACATCTTGGAGCAGGCCTATACCCGTTCGTACATATCAAACCTTTCAATTAGGTTCACCTGGCTACATGGTACCCCAAAGGTTCCATGGGGTGGTTTAACTTGTAATACCCCATTTTTCACCGATATATTTATTTGTATAATCATAATATATTAAATGGAATAAAATGGTGAAAAATGATGTGGATGAATTTATGTGAATTTATGGGAAATATTCCAATTGCCGGTTATGTGTAAATTGGCCGAATAAGGGTATAAGAGACCGGTAAAGGCCCAATATGGTAACCAAAATTCACAAAATTTAATGATATGATTAATGGCCTCATTTAAGTGTCAAAATGGGGTTTATCCAAAGAAATGGGAGGAAAATGATTTATTTCGGTAAATCATTAAATGCAGGGGCAAAACGGTAATTTTTCCGAAAATGGAAAATAATTATTTTCCTCAAATTCCCAATGATTTGAGCTAAATGGGAATTAAAAAGAGAAAAATGACTAATTGATCATCAATGGACTAATTTTTGGGGAATTATGGTCAAAAATGGTTAAATAGTAAAAAAAGTCAATGACTTGGTCAACAAGCTACGTATTGGCACAATGAGATAATTGGAGAATCAATACTTCCCTCTTATTCTCATGTGATTTTTGGCAGATATGAAGCATGAAAGGGAAATGAGAATTTAATTAGAAAATAATTGCATTATGGTCCAATCATAAGGTGCCACTTGTCAAATTAATTTAAACCATTGCCTTATATTATTAATCATTATTCATCAGCTCTCATTCCCATACGAGAACTGGAACAGAAAAGTAAGAGGGAGCTGAGATCGAGAGTTGAGGCTGAGGTGAAGGGAGCTAGGGTTCACCCACAAGATAAAGGTAAGGAGTGCTACCATTAATCTCCATGATGAGCAGTTGAATCAACCGTGGAAGGAGAGAGAGAGAAAACGTCCAGGAGAGAGAAAGTGAAGAAAATCAAGAGGTAACTTCCCAAACTTGGTCCTCTTGCTTGATTAAGGTTAGTAGAGTTGTTTTAGGCTTGATTATGATTCATTTGGTACAAGATAATTCAAGAAAACCAAAGAGACCTTAATATGTAAGTGTCTCCAAATCAAGTCCAATGAATGTCTAACTAGTTAATATATTGGTTATAAGTAGAAAGGAGGTGATTGGGCCAAAGAAAATGAGAATCCGACACAACTTTTCAGGGAATTTATTTTCCCTTCCCTGTGTTGGACGTGATGAATGAATGAGAATTTGACCAATTTGATGCTTCCATTGGATTCAAGAGGCTGAATTGTGTAGGGTCTATGTTGACCCTGAAGTGAGAAGAGGATCAGAGAGTGAAATGACAGAATTGCCCTTTCTAAGCCTTAATTAAGGGTTGTCAAGGGTATTTTTGTCATTTGGAAGTGATTTTGGCCAATTCGAGGTCGAAAATGAATTCTACATGCGAAAATGTGTAGAAATAGCCTAAATCTTGATTTTGAGAAAATACTGATAATAAGGACCTAAGGGGTATTTTGGTAATTTGGCACCAATAGGCTAAATTTACCAATGAAATGAGTTTGGAAAGGTATATGGATGAGTAATAACTCATTTGTAATTTTTGGTGATTTCAGGACTTGACAACCGGGTTGGCCTCAGTAGTTGCTGAGCTTGTACCAAACGGGAAAGTTGCGTAGAGAAGCAACCAGGTAGTAACTGTCTTCATATAACATGACATACATATGTATTGTTTGTTATCATCATCAAAATGTCTAACATGTTTTGATTGAGCGGAGTGATCACCCGGGGCCTATCGCAGGTCGGGTTGACACTCATGCGAAATGTTCATAATTGCACGCGCGGGACCCGGGGCCTATCTTTGTACGGGTACCCCTCGGGGCTAAGAGAACCTATCAAGCGTGATGTCGGCTATGAAGTTGCATTATATGCATTGTGCATAGGTGCCCTTCGGGGCTAAGAACCCGTCTAGCGCAAAGTCAGTTTATGAATTGCATGTTTGCACTGAATAATGTTTGATGATTTTGTTGATGATTTTATATGAGTAAAGCATGCTTGTATGTGTTATCTTATATGTTTAATGATGTTACTACTGAGATTCCTGTGAATCTCATTCTTTTCCCAAAACAAATATCTAGTACAGGGAGGAAGCTTACGGGGCAAAGAGCGGTGGGAGAGCATAGCTTAGGTTGTCAAGTTTTTGTTATGTATTTTGAGAATATTGTAAAGTTGTGGTTTGTATATGAAATGAAGTGAAGAATGAATATGAGGTTTGTAAGATGAATTATGTATGAATGTGTTTATATGTGAATATTTATATCCAGCAGAGACATTGTATAAAGTTTCTAGCATTTTGTGCCACTCTGATATTCATAGTCGGTGAGTATTACCTAATTAGTACTCTACCGTAGTGTTGGGAAATAAGGTATCACATAACTCATTACCCACACCCAAAGAGTATCAACACCAAAAGCAATACATTAAACAGATCATGACAATCATTGCATATTTATAACCACATAGAATATGAAAGATAGAATTACTACCTGAACTCCTTTCCGAAACCTAGCTATTATCGATCCTTTAATACTTCATGTGGCTCGGGTAATTTATCAAACCCTAAAATTCCAAGATAGTCAAAAATGAGTTATTACTTTTTATATCTTATTTTAAACTCATAAGTTGGTTATCTTTACTCAAAGTGCAAAATTACCAAATTACCCCTAGGGAATCCGGTCTACTTTTGTGAAACCTCATTTCTTATAGCTTCGGTTGAGTACAAATGAGTAGTGAAATCATTCAGGAGACCAAGGTTTGAACCCGGAAAACCCAACTTCTAGAAATACTTATAAATTTTCCCGATCTCAACCCAGGATTTAAACCTAGCGCTGAGAATGTGGTAAAATTTTCACAATCGTTTTCATAAATCTTCACTAACTCGTTAAGACTCACTAGTTTTCTCTTTCGTTCATATTTATCAGAGTTTGTGAGTGTATCTCTTCCAAATTTATACATTCCATTTCACATATACATTTCGTCAGCGATAGGAAGCAAAACTACTTATTTTCTACCATTCATCCGCTTGTTTATCTTTACATGCTTACACGATGTATACATCATATACAACCCAAAATCCTTAAAACAACCACAAAACATAAGGAACTAGACAACCATAAGGCTAAAATCTTCAGCAGCTCAGCTTCTAGTCATCGCCGCTTACCTTCTTCTTGCCCCTCGAGCTTTCTCTCTATACTGAAGGTGTTTTGAGGAAAAATGATGAGATTTAAGGGAATCTCAGTAGTAACACAAGGTCATTCATATAGAAATAATAACATAAAGCATACTTCACAATGTAAAATCACATAATCATCACAACAACACTTAGTGTAACAAGTGTATTTCATTAACTACCGTAGTGCTAGGAATGTTATAGGCCTCAAGGATTACTCGTGCACAATAGGCTCCGGGCACCACTCGTGCATCACTGAACACTATATTGGCCTGAGCGTCCACCCATGCAAAATAGGCCCCGGGAAACCACTCCGCATAATCTAAATGTGTCAGACAACTTGTGATAAGTACAAACAACACACAATTGCATATTATGACATATGAAAGACAAGTTACTACCTGGTCGCTCTTCTTTAGAAATTTCTTTTTGCTTGTTCAAGCTCGGGTAAGTTCTTTGTTCCGGACGGTTGTCAAGTCCTGAAATCCTCAAAATATGTCATAAATGAGTCATTACTCATTTATGTACAATTCCAAATTTACAACATTGGTAAACTTAGCCTAAAAGTGCTAAACTACCAAAATACCCTTAGAGACCTAGTTTACACCCCTTTGGTACCCAGTCTCACTTCACTTTACCAAAATTTATGACTTAGGATAATCCTACACAATTTTATGTATATAATCTATTTTTAATATTGGATTGATCAAAATCAAGCCTAAATGATGAAAATGCCCTTGACAGCCCTTAGTTAGAGCTTTTAAAGGGTAATTCGATCATTTCACCTTCTGGGGCTTTTCTCACTTTATGATCAACATAGACCCCATAAAATTTTCCTCCTAAACTCAATGGAAGCATCAAAATTATCAAATTCCTACTCATTTACCATGTCCAACATAAGACAGTCCAATAGAATTCCCAGAAAAGTTGTGTCGGTTTCTCGTTTTCTTTTGCCTAATCACCTCCTTTCTACTTATAATCACACTATTAGCTATTTAGACATTCATTAGACTTGATTTGGAGAAACTTGACTATTAAGGTCCTTTAGGTTTCATGAGCTATCTTGTACTAAAACAACCAAAACCAAGTCAAGAACAACTCTAATAGCATTAATCAAGCAAGAGGAACAAGTTTGGGAAGTTACCTCTTGATTTCTACCACTTTCTCTCTCTACACGTTCTGCCTCTCTCTCTCTACAACTCTTGAATAAACTAGAAATCCATGGTTCCAAAGATAAAGAAGTGAGTAAGAGAGTGGATAGAGGGATTAGGAAGCTTAAGACACAAGGCAACAACTTCCTTACCTTGATTTTTGATGAACCCTAGCTTCTTCTTCCTTCATCGTGCACACCACTGCCTCACCCTCTCTCTCACTCTATTTTTTTGATTCAGTTTGCACGAGGAATGAAGGAAAAGATGAAGGAAAGATGATATAATGAAAAGGGTTAATTGGTTTAATACACATGGCTTTCCCTTATTGGTCCACAATACCATTTCTTATTTAATATTTCATTTCCTCTTCTTCCTTCATGTTCAGCCGAGAATATATGAGAATTGAGAGAAGTTATATTAATCTTGTACTATTCCATTGCCAACTTGCTATAGGTTGACTTTTGTACTTTTGACTTTTGACTATTTAACCTTTCTTGATAATAATTCACCAAAATGGGTTTATTAATGATCAAGCAGCCATTTCTCTCTTTTTAACTCCCATTTAACTAAAATTATTGAGAATATTAGAGAAAAATAATTATTTCCCACTTTATGGAAAATTACCGTTTTGGCCCTATATTTCATGATTTATTGAAATAAATCATTTTTTGTTTATTTCTTTGGCTTAGCCCAATTTTAACACTTGAATGATGCCATCATGTGTATCATTTTATGCCCATATTTTGGTTACAATTTTAGGCCCTTAATTGTGCATTAATTGCCTCTTTGTGTCCTTAGTTGACCGAATTACATGTAACCGGTGATTTGGAATATTCCTGTAAATCCTTGCACTTCACATTTCACTATTTATTCTACTAATTACCTCAAATATACATAAAAGGAATATTAGTAAAAAGTGGGGTATTACAACTTTCCCTTATTCCTGGTACATCTGTACTTTTTTTTAGAATTATGACCCGAGCTATTCCTATATAATTTTTTGTGTAGAGTCAATTTTTGACTTTAGTTTAGAAAAATGCACACCCAAATGACCAGATTACCCTTGACAACCACTAATTAGGGTTTTAAGGGAAAATTTGTCATTTTCATAGGTTTTTCTAGACATTTCCAACATTTTTAGTCAACTTTAAAAATTCATAATTAAATCTAGGAAATTTTAAATTGAGTCGTTCCAGCTCCTATGAAAAGCTCTTTCAGTCCTCTTTTAAAGAAAAACATCACCAAGCACCATACATATACACACATTTCTAGGAAATTAGTTCAAACTGGTTTGCCACAGAATTTATTCCAGATTCATGGTTAAATTTTGAAAAATCATATCTTTCAATTCACTTTTCCAAATGGCTTATAATACCTATCAAATTAAATCATAGAATGTCTACTTTCAACTTGTAAAGTTTCATAAGATTTATATCAGGTTTGACTATTCAAAAATGCACCACAACAATCTGGCACAAATTGGAAGAAGAGAAGTTTCATGTTTTTAACCCTTAAACACCTTCTTCTCACTTGTTTTCACTTTTTTAGCCATCCAATTACTAATTTAACACAATCAATAGAAATTTGGGCAAAAACTCCCTTTAGAAATTGGACATTCCAAATTTACAAAATCCACCATAAATAGATAGATAACCAACCAGATAGTAGTTACAACTGAGTTTTAAACACAAATCCCAGAGTTTATACTACTTTACCTTGTTTCTTCTTCTTTTCCCATCCTTGGCCAAAACTTTCTCCTCTTTGTATTCAATTTGTGCTTGTTCAATTCAAGATGACATAAGGACTAAGAAGAGATTTCAAGAACTATAGAACAAGAATAAGTAGAAATTTCTACCTACTTACCTTGATCTTGCTTCTTGAAACTTAGCTTCTCTTCTTCTTCTCCACTTCTTCCTTGAACTCTTCCTCTTCCCTTTTCTATTTTATTTGGCCGAATTGGCCACTTAAATAGAAAATGGAAGAGAGATTTGGAATCCTCTAGAATTGCATAGATGTTTCATGCTTATTGGCTTTTATTCCATTTTTGCACATGTTGTAATATAAATATATATTTAATTATGTAATAATTTTTATGAGCTCCATCTATCCATCCCCTCTGTAATTATTCATAAAAATTTCCAGATTATATTTATTTGGGTCAAATTGACCATTTTGCCCTTGCAATGTTTCTCATTTTTGCAATACTTAAGAAAATTGGCAGAATTGTTACCAAACTTTGAATCTAATTGTATAGATATCTAATTGAGGTGATTCTAAAGGATATGTTACCCTTATTGAGTCTAGTTTTAGAAAAAAAAATATAAAATTTAGTCAATTATAAGCTCACCATTCCAGAATTATTATTTTTGATTGCTGCCACTGAAATTCGTTGGTTTTGCTGGGCTAACTTCAAAAATACATATCTCCTTGTATACAACTCCAAAAATTCCATATGACCTATTAAATTGAATCTTGTTATGTCTAGTTTCATTTTGGAAAGATTCACAATTTTTGGACACCATTTACTGTTTTAAAAATATTTCACCACATTAAACAAGACAAATATTCCTTGCCATGATTCGTTTGAGTCTAAATTGTAAGGGGTGCAACATCAACTTCTAAGAGTATATCTTTTTTAGTTATCAAATGAAACAAAAGGAGAAAGAAGAGAGAGAAAAGATGAGAATATCAAATTATTTTTAGTCATGATATTGTGCTTCTGCAAATTTAAACACAATCTTGTGTGTTAAATATAAATGCAAGTAAGAACCAACAAGAAATGGTCATAAGCCAGAAATCAAGCAGCGTTGAGAGTGAGCAAAGCCTTGCTTCAGGGCACGTCAAGACACCAAGTGTTGTATCATCACAGAACTCAAAAATCTTGAACGAGGTGAGAAATTTCTACTTCCCCTTTTAATGTTATCTATTTATAGTTTCCCTAAAAACAACATAAAAAAAATGTTTCAGGATTTTTCCCCTTCTCATGCTTCTCTTCTTATTTTTTACGATTAGTGTGTTGAAACACAATCAGCTAGTAAGAGAAGAATAAATAGGAAGAAGAAACTCCAGGTTGAGTGTAACACCCCATTTTCTATTTACCAATATTCCTTGTATGTATTTGTGACATCTAATGAAATAAAATGGTGAATTATGGTGCACATAATATGATAAAAATACTGGAATCGGTGGTTACATACAATTGGTTAGGCTAAAACACAAGGGTGAAACTTTTGTCTACTTAAAGGTCTAATATTGTAACCCAAATTGAAGCATGAAATAGCACAATATTGTCCCAATAAATATGTTAGAAATTCAGCCAAAAGAGGAGGAAATGAGCAAGATATGATTTAATACAAAAGAAATCACAAAATATATGTGCAAAATTGTAAGTTGTCAATAAAGCAAGAAGCTATTAATTCCCTTTTTCCTTGTAATTTTGGTCAAGAAGGGAATAAAGGAAAAAAATATTTACTTGGATGTTTTGATGCCAAGTGTAAGCTTCTTATGCCAAGGAAAAAAAAAGTTAAGAAATCAAAAAGCATGTGATTATTAATATTAAAATACTATTATTTAAGGAGGTGAAGTGAGATATTTTTAAGACCTCTTATTCCTTTTTCAAGAGCCATTTTCGGCCAACACAAGGAAAATAGAGAGAGAGAGAGCTTCAAGAACATATAGAACAAAAGATAAGGAGAAAGGTGTAAGAAGCAAGAATCAAGGTGAGTTGATGAAATTTCATGTGTTCTTGCTTGCAAATCCATGGAAAACCTCTTCTAATCTTTATTTCTTCATGAATCACTCATGTAGCAAGAAAAATCAAGAGGAAGAATATATAGAGAGAGGACACAGTTTAGAGAGAGAGAGAAGAAGAAATCAAGGTAAATTTAAAAGTTATATTATCTTGATGATTTATGGTTGTTATTGGTTGTTTGGTTGATTCGTTGGATTGTTTTGCTTGATTTTGTAAATTGGGATGTTGAAACCCTAAGGTGTTATGCTACCCAAATCAACCCTAATCATGATTAATAAGTGTATAAGTAGTTAATCATAGGATTACAAGTGAAAAGGAAGTGGTTAACTAAGTGGAATCATGGAAACACAATTTTCCCTTTTTTTTGCCATTTTTTGGCCAGACCTGGAACCAAGGGAGAAGTTGAAATTTTGTGTTTTTGATTATTCCAATGGATTCTAAATGAAAAATTGTATGGGGGAACATATGGTTGTGATTTTTGAATGATTGTGTATAAATCTGGAATTTTTGGAAGTTAAGACAAAGGTGCTGTTTGATTTGTTTTCTGGAAGCAGGTCGGTTGTGAGGTCTTTTTTAATGGTCAAACCTGGTCCAAATCTTATGAAATTTTACATATTAAATTATACATTCATAGATTTAATTTTATGGGTAGAACATAATTTTTGGACTAGTGGACTAAAAGATATGATTTTTCGAAGTTAGGCCTTATTTATGGAATGAAATCTAGAACATAGGAGGTTTGACACGTTTATGGGAATTTCGTGGCTGTAATGGCCAAATTTTGATATTTTTTTATGAAATTAAACTTAAATATCTTTACATAGAATTTGGAAGCAATCAATTTGGAGTTTATTATCATTAATTACAAATTTTTAAATTTGACTGAAAATTTGGTAGTTTCTGGAAAGCCTACAAAAATGCACTGTGCAGAAACTATTGTAACTGTGTTAGATAACTAACAGAATGTGATTAAAAGGCAGTAGTGAAGCAAGTAATAACTAGTTACTTGTGAACTCTGATTTATATGGATTGACAATTGCTCGAGTCGGATCAAAGATAGTGGACGGATAGTATAAGTAGAAAAAAGGATTTCAGGTAGTAACTCTTTCTTTCATACACTATATAAATGTTTATATGCTTTGTGTATGCCATCTTCTGTGATATGAACACAGTTCTTGGGGCACATTACCTAGCTGTGGTCTAGGACCCAGCGGAGGTACATAGACAAGTAAGTGATCTAAATAGTCGTTTGACCCTGAACAATGTGCACACACACGAAACAATATGAATTTTCATGTTGCATTACATGGTGTATTGCATATTTATTTATTTATCGTATTTTATATGACTGATTGCATGTTACTACTAAGATTCGTTTGAATCTCACACTTTTTTAACAATTAAAAATATTTCAGTAGAAAGTAGCGGTTCTAAGGGCAAAACCGTCAATATTGGTGACTGAAGGTCCGATTCAAGCAAGATTTTAAGGGACCATATTTTCATTTTGCTTCTTACTTGAAACTTGATTGTAATTTTCCCTAATTAGTATGGTTGGAATCAGAATAATGCTTGTAGGGAGAGTGTTCTTGATATTTTTTGCAATGACTTTATGAAAAGTATTACATGTAATAATTAAGACTGCTTGTTACACACACATATATATGAAAAGTCATGAATTTCTTGATGATTAATGCTTGTGTGTGGTTGTGTTTTAATATATAAGGGCCACCCATTCACAAAAAGAAAATCCTCGCTTTGTTTTCTTTCTCATTTTTCTTTTAGAATCTCATACCCACTCTAGATAAAAACATAAATGGTTCATATTTAATATTTTATAAAATTATTATAATATTTATAAATTTTATTTTTATTTTTATTGCAATTATAAACTATACAGATTAAAACTTAGCAAATTAAATATAATAATAATTTTATAAGCATTGAATCCGAATTATCCTTTTTTTCAATCACGAGAGATTATGAAAAAAAAGATGAATAGGAAAATGAAAGAATCTCGATGTCCCCATTTTAAGGGCCTGTTTGGTACGCTGGAATTGAAGAGGATGGAAATGAAATTGGGTTTCAATTCCATCAGAGGGTTTGTTTGGTACAATGAAATTGGCTCTCAATTCCAATTCCATGTGGAAGCCAAATAAGTCAATTCCACCAAAATGAATTCCATCCCAAAAGCTAAGATTTGTAATTTCACCTCCACAATTCCATCAATTACCCTCCTCCCTTCGGTAACAACGGTAACCTCTCTTCACTCTAGCGACAACTGTAACATCATTATTTTTATTTCTAGGACATAATTATAATTTGGAATTAATTATTTATAAAAAATGAAAAAAATGAAATTAGTAGGTAATTTTTGAAATAAAAAGAAAAGGGGGATTGGTTAAAATATATTAAAAAAATTAGAAAAAATTATTATTAAAAAAATTAATTATAATAATAATAATAAAAAATAGTTTGGATGTTTGAGGTACTTGTTAGGTTTTTTTTAGATGAGGGCATATGAATAATTTCACATTTAAAATATAAATATTAAATAAAAATAATGTCTGAATTCCATGTACATACCAAACATATTTTTAAACCCCATTTCTAATTCCATATCCATCAAAATCAATTCCAACGTACCAAACGAACCCTAAAGCTTCTTTCCTACTCTCTTTGTTACCACCAAAGTATTCTTTAAGTCTTTTTGGTGACATCGATATAATAAAATTAGAATGATAAAAAGAAGATTAGTGTGGCCCCACATTAAGAAAATATTCTTAATAGGAAACCTCTACATGTGTTTCCAACTTGGCATACTTATTATATTGAGATTAAACTTGTGTTTTATATTTCTTTTAATTATTCTTGTAAAAGGCGTGAAAGTGAACGCACACATTAACATTAACATGAACATCGGAACATCCTATCATCATCGTGACAAGAATGAATATCTAAGTTCCATTATTGTGTCAATATTTTAAATGTAAAATATCTACACAAGGGTTGAGCAAGAATTTCACATAAATGATAGATACATTGTGGTGAAATCAATCTGGAAATTTTTAAAGAATCGTTTACCCTTAAAAGTGGCTGACTTGACCCAAAATTTTTTTAAATAATGGTAGTATTCTGTTTGGAGGCTAAGCAGTTAAGGTGCATTGAACACCCTTCAGTATTATCTCATTACATCTAATACCCTAAAATATTTTATAGTGTATCTAATAGTTTGAAGTAATTTTTTATATGCTTCCAACACCTTAAAGTAGTTTTGTACCTTGGCAATTTGGAGTGCTGGATGCACAAAAAAAAAAAAGGATGATGAACATATATAGTTAAAAAATATTTCAAAGTACTAGATGCATAAAAAAGGTACTTTAAGGTGTTGAACAAACATTAAAAAAGTACTCTAAAGTACTGGACACGTTACAAAATATTTTTAAGATACTAGATGCACCATTAACTAAGTTAAATTTTCTTACAAAACAAAATTAATATTTTAATATAATTGTAAAGTGCTATTTATTTTAAGCTAGAGGAAGCATGCATAAAGAAATGAAAGAGGAATAAGTTGTTGAAGGAAATTTTTTAGATAATAATAAAGGTATAATATAATTGAATATAAAAAGAAAAGATGGCCACTATTTGTCCTATTTTCCCACAAGGTACACCCTGCACCCACGTTTTTCCTATTATGGTATGGGTATGCGGAGACCTAAGGCATGGGAGATGTAATAGGTATTGATTTTTTGATAAAAATATAATAGGTATTGTGTAAAGACCCGCCTCATATATCCCTTATTACTGACCTTACTCAAAGTAGCAATGCGTAGTTCAGTGGGCACACAGGAATAACATGAATATACTGATAATATTAATACAATATTGCTTGATTATAATACAAAAGTTTCTCCACTAGGGGTTTACACAATATTTACAGACCTTAATAACTAAAAGGCCTTCAAACAACCAGCAACATTCCTCTTCGTGCATACCTCTTTTCTGATCTCAGCACGTTTCCAATGCTCACCTGTCTGAATGGTTGGTTGGGAGGAGTGAGATTCGAGAGAATCTCAGTATCAAACATTACCACTATGCATGCCAGATATATGTGAATGCATGACATGCTTGCCTACACTATTTCATGCCAACATAATGACATACTGCATGTTCGATGTTATGACATACATATGGCCATTGCACAAATATAACAGAGCTTCAACCAATCATACATGTTCCACACAAATAGGCAAAACAGTCACATAATCAATGCAAAACATACATATCACATACATGCAGAAAAGGTAAGTTCACTACCTGGTGGACTTTATGTCCTTCTCTTCTTGTCCCTTGATCCGCCAACCATTGCTCCTTCTTTATCACTTCATGGCCCTAGGCAAGTGATAACATCATTAGAGCCATGAAAATTGAATACCCAATGGCCCACATTAGCCCTATAGGCTTACTTTCACCCTTGGAGTTCATTCCAATTATATTTGGCCAATTTCTTACTTAAATTCGCATGGTAATCAAACTACCAGCATTTTTGACCAAACTTTGGAAAATCATAACTAATTCTATAAAACTCTAATTGAGGTGGTTCAAAGCTTTATTTGAAGCCCTTTAAGTTTAGTTTTATATAAAAATACTTTGGTATGACAATTATTGTCATAAGTTTCCCAGAAATTCGGCAAACAGACACTGTTCCAGATTTCATTCTAGAAACAAGGCACAACTTCAACAATTTATATCTAAATACAAAAAACTCCAATTGAGATGGTTATAAATCCTAATTGACCTTTGTTAAGTCTAGTTTAAAGAAAAAATATAACCATTAGCTATATATACACAAATTAATACAGTATATTAACTTTCTACACATTATCCCAGAAACTTCCAGTTTTGCATGCTCAAACTTTGAGAATGTAGAACTTCTAGCACATAAATCTCATTGATCATTATGACCTATCAAATTAAAGGTCTATGTGTCTACTTTAAACTAGAGAGTTTCATGGTCATTGGATAAGATTTGACTACTAAAAAATACGTCACCATAACACTGCCTCCAGAAAACGGAATACACAACATTTACCCTTTAACTTCTAAAACTTCTAAATTCATGTACAAGTATCCAAAATTCATGAACACTTGCGTACCCACACAATTTTGCCTCCTAAAGCCAATGGAAGCATCAAAATCATCAAATTCCAACTCCTCCTATACGAAACAATACAGGGCAGAAACAGAACAGGAAATTAGATTCTCAGAAAGAGTTTGTTGTTTCTTCGATTTCTCTTGCCTAATCACTTCCTTGCTACTCCTAATCAAATGATTAGCTATTTACACACTCATTACACATGATTAGAAGCAATTTGGGCATTAGGACCCCTTAGGGTTTCATCATCCATATTCCACAAATCATCTCAATCCAAGCCAACAACAACAACAACAACCACAACAAAGGTACAAGAAGCATATTTGGAAGTTTACCTCTTGATTTCTTGTTGTTTCTCTCTCTAAAATGTCTGGCCTCTCTCTCTCTTCTCTTGAGATTTTGCCTTCAATCCATGAATTTGATGAAGTAAAAGAGATTAGGAGAGGCTAGAGAGTGATTGGGAAGTTTAAACCTTAAGATTACAACTTCCTTACCTTAGATTTTGAAGAACCCTAGCTCTTCTTTGCTTCCATATTCTCGTTCAGCTCTCTCCCCCTCTGTTCTGTTCTGTTTGCACGAAATAATGGAGATGGAAAGATGATAATTGATGATGAAAGGAAGTGTTAAAATGGCTTGCCACGTGTCAGCACCTCATTGGCCCAAATAATAAATTTTCGCACAAAATACCAAATTCTGGAGATTTTTCATTAACTTTGAAAATTCATATCTAATTGTACAAATGTCCAATTGGAGTGATTCTAAAGGCTATGCGACCCTTATTGAGTCTAGTTTTAAGAAAAAATATAAAACTTGGCCAATTGAAATCCTAATCTTCCCAGAATTTTAATCTTTGAATGCTGTCCAGAAAATAATTAATTTCGCTGGGCTAACTTCAAAAAATTCATTTATCTTTGCCTACAACTCCAAATGACTCATATGACCTATCAAATTGAAGCTTGATAAGTATAATTTCATTTTGGAAAGTTTCATAATTTTTCACCATCATTTACCCATCAAAACATGTCACACAATCATCACTGTCATACCGGGAATTTCACCACCGATAGCAAAATTACTTTGTGTTCCACTTTACTCTATTGTGTGTGACTTCCAATCACTTCGTTTTGTTATTTCCCGAGCTCTTTAGCTCACCAATATAATTCTTTAGCTCTTTAGAGTTAAAATGCATTAATTATGATTAATTATGATTAAAGTTGTTAGCATGAAATTAATTTTAAAAAGGGTCAAAATATCATATATTTCATGATTTACCTTAATTGATTATTTTTAGAATATAAGGTATTACATTTTGGGTTTATTGTCTTTATAGATCAGTTTAGGAAAAATTACAAAAAAGAGCTCCAAGTGTTTCAAAATTACATTTAGCCCTATAAAAGTTATATGTTTTCATTTCTGTCCCTAGTCAAAAGTCAGTTTTCGACTTTCTTCTTCAAAGAGCCCCGACATTACAAAGTAGGGCATCGTGACAGCGAAACACACAGGCAAATCAGATCGACCTTGGCTTTTCCTTCCTCCACCTTTATTCTCCCTTCACATCAACCATTGGACCACCTCCGCCTTCCGACTTCAGCGCCACCGTCAGAGAGAGGAAAGGAGAGCCACGGTGGCGAACTGAAAGTGGAGTAGAGCTCAAAACCGAAGAGAAGTCCGCGAACCAGGGAAAGAACATCAGAGCTTAAATCGAACAAGGAGAGAAGGAGAGGATAGACCACCATGATGTTGCTTTTGTTACTAAAGCAATCAATTAATAACTAGGACAACCTACTAATGCAATATAGTGGCAACCTATAAGTCATTATCCTAAGGATCAATTTATGGGTTTTCTCTAGAATTGAATTTAGGTGATGAAAAATGTAATGTAATGGACCTAAACTAAAATGCAACACTCTACTATCTAAATGCAATTAAACTAACTAAATGCAAGATGTAAATGACTCTAAAACCTATATGAGATTGAAACCAACCTAAATGAATGCAAATGCAATTTTTTGAGGGGTTTTTCTTATAAAGAGGGGAATTAAAATCCTAAGGAAAATAAATAAATTAATATCGAAGAAAAGATAACAAAGGTTTTCTTCAAATACGTTGAGTGGAACAACTTAGGATTTACATGGAGTTAGCTTTCTTAACCCAAATTAATTAATTAGGCTAAAAGGAGATTGATAAAAGAGAGGAATTAATAAATTTAATCACATAATTGAAGTATGGGAAACCCTTAAGCTCAATAACACTTACTCTATTAGAAAACTTATAATGAAATAAGAGCTAGTTAATTAAACCTATTAAAACCAATCCAATTAATTTCAAATAAATTCTGGAAATCATGTCACAATTGTCTAATTAAACAACTAGACAATTAACCAACCTAATTAAACAATCAAGAGGAAGAATTAAATTGACAATTAAATTAATAATAAAAACTCAATTAATAATTCAATTGACAATCTAAATGTTTGTAAACAAAAATTCTAGCAAATGTCTCAAGTACAAAACATTCTAAAATATCAATTTAATCCAAATTCAATAATATGTCTACAATCTCAAACTAGATTGTTCTCAAGTGGTTAATCATAGCCTTATGCTTTACGACTCTTTGTCTTTTCTGGGTATTAATTCACCAAGTAATCATTTCCCTCCTTTTTAGTTCCCATCTAACTAAAATCATTGAGAATATTACACTACAAAAAAAAAGGTAATTTCCGATAGAACGAAGGTTTTTTGCGACGAAATTCTATCGCAAACCATTTTGCGACAGAATTTCTGACGGAAAAAATTCCATCGCAAATTGATTTTCAACGGAATATGACTTTCCATTTCAAATTGAGACGAAACTTTCCGTTGCAATTTGCGAGGGACAAACTTTGTTCCGTCGTAAATTCCCTTTCAATTTGCAAGGGAATTTTTTCCGTCACAAATTCCGTGGCAAATTACAACGAAAACCTCTGACCAGTAGCCACCATCGCCAACCACTGCCACCTCACCTCCGACCGCCTATGTCTTGGTCAACTGCCACGTGTCGCCCTCCGTCGCCCGCCACATGTCGATAGCACAAATTGGTTGCATTTTGTGACTAAGTTGAGATTCAAAGCCATTACTTCTCATGCGTGTACCAGTACCTTTACCAGTTGAGTTAGGAAGAACCTGTGTGATTTAAATGTAAAATCATATATATATATATATATATATATATATATATATATATATATATTAAACATTACAATTTAGTTTCTTTATTTTTGTTACGTAAATATTATATCTAAATTTTTATTATTAATATCTTTTTTTATTCATTTTATTATATATTTTATTTTTATTGTATTTATAAAATTTGTATTTGTATATAATATATTATCAATTATATATAATAATAATAATAATAATAATAATTTCAATAATAATATATGAATGCATAATTTTTTTATATATTATAATTTAATAATAATTTAAATTTTTAATTATAATATAATTAATATATAATAACTAGATTAATCATTAATTAAATAAATGATAAAAAAATTAATTAACACATATTTCCGACGAAATTTTCTACGAATAAATTTTGTCAAATTTTCCGATAGAATTTCCATATGTAATTCCATAAAAAATGTTATGTTAGGGTTTACGATAGAATTTCCTATGGATGTTTTCCATCGGAAACTTTCTGACGGAATTTTCGATGATCTTTAGACGATTTTAAGTGAATATATTAAGTATACATTTTATTATATTTCACACACCCACACACACAAAATTTTTTTGAAATGTTTTGAATTGATGTAAACCGTTTTATGAAAGTTGAAGTGCCTTTTGTATCTTTTTTCTAAAATATCCATAGAAGTATATAAAATTTACACACTGCTTATCAAAAAATAGTAATTAACATTACTAATTCATATTAAATAATAAAAAACTTAAAAATTGAAATATTAACTAAATTATTTTCTAAAAAAATCAAATTTATGGATTAAGAAAAATCATTCTAGTTTAAGCTAATATTGGTAAAAATGAGTTTTATTTCAATGATACTATCATGGCATGACATGCTTGAATTATTTTTTGATTGTTCTCTTAGAAAAAAAAATTCATCTGATTTAACATATATTAAGGTTGATATATAGAGGCATAAAATCATAAAGCAATAATATTTGGCAAAAAAGTTACGTTAGACTTTGCGACGGAATTCCCATTTGGAGCTTGTTATGATTCTCCCAGACTCAATTCATACCATACAACTAATTAATATTTAATCATTCTATCAGTAATGGTTATATGTTAGTCTTATTTTAAAAAAAGAAAATCTATTTAATCTTTCTAATTTTACGTAATTTTTTATTTTGATCTCTTAATTATTAATGAAGTTAATATGCTTACAAATTTCAATGGGATCTATTTTAAATTGTAGAATAATAATTAATTTTTTTTCTAAGATGCTAAAAATAAAAAAATTACGTATTGATAGAATTTTTTTAAAACTTAATCCTTTGAATATTTTGGTACAAAATGCACTGTATATGATACGAATTCAATTTTCCATATGATTCTCATAATAATTAAAATTTAAACTCTTAATAAATGTGAATTCCCTCTCTCTCTTTTTTTTTCAAATGCGCTGATTATATCATTTTATGCTCTCAATTAAGAAGATTAAGAAAAAGTAGGTATAAGGATTAAAACGGTGAAGCTCACTTGTAGATCTACAATCCAGCTTCAAGAATTATCAATTCAAATTTTTGAAACTCTCTTAAAAGCTCATTGATAGATTTTAAAATCTACAATGCAACTTCAAGGACTGATTATTTCTCAAAAACGTTGGTTAGCATAAAAATTTTTTATTTCCACTTTTCCTATCAACCAAACAAAGATTTCTCAAGAAAGGTATAAATTTGAAAATTGGTAAGAAGAAGAAATGCAAGAAAGATGAGAATTAATACATAATAAATAGATTAATCATTAATTAAATAAATCATAATAAAAAATTTTAAATAATTAATTAATTCCTATTTCTGACGAAGTTTGCTACGGAATTTGAGACGGTAATTTCCAATGCAAATTCCGATTTGCGACGGACTTTTTTCTGTGGGAAATTTGCGTCGCAAATTCTGTCACAAATTTTGATTTTTGTTTTGGAAAATTTCTGTCGGAAATTCTGATTTGTGACGAAATTTCCGACGAAATTTTTTCGTGGGAAATTTCAGTCTCAAATTCTAATTTTTTTTTGTGAAAAATTTTTGTCTCAAATTTCGATTTGCGACGGAATTTATGATGGAATTTTTTCGTGGGAAATTTCCGTTAGAAAATTTGCGATGAAATTTCCGATGGTTTTTGGATGACTTTTGCGACGGAATTTTTTTCCGTCTCAAATTCCGTCGGAAATGGACGATTTTTTTTGTAGTGTTAGGGGAAAATACTCATTTCTTGCTTTATGGAAAAATTACTATTTTTCCCTTACGTTATTTTCCCCATTGAAAAACGTCACACAATCACAACTGCCACATAGAGAAATTCATTGGTAGCAACACTACTTTGTGTTATAACATAATTATATCGTGTGTGACCTCTAATTGCTTTGTTTTGTCACTCCCCATACTCTTTAATACCCCCAAGGTGTAAAGAAATTTTAGGGAATAAAATCGTGCCTTATTGGGACATTTGTTAAACCAAGGTTTTGCAGTCCACTTAAATAAGGCTTATTCTCAATCATTTTATCTTAAAATTTGGGGTGTTACAATAAGTAGGTAAAAAAAATGTAACTCATTCTCCTAAAACACTTTATTTGTGAAGAATGTAAGTGAAAGAGAGAACGAGTGAAAAAAGAGATGAGAGAAGATATATAAATGAAAAAAAAAGATATGAGAGAAATATATAATAAAGTAGCAGAAAAAATAAAAAATACATTAAATGATAAAAACAAATCTCAATTGAAGCTTATAAAAAAATCATACCCCTTCAAAACTTTGAAGCTTATATTTTAAAATAGGTGGAGTAGAAATCATATACCTACATTTGTTTTATTTAAAATTTATTTTATATACATATATATTCACATATTTTGTTTAAATAACTAGTGTAAACCTAAAAATATATTAATTTAATCTCGTCCATATCAATCACAATCGAGCCATTGAATCTTGAAACAGTGTCTGACTTGGTTCAATATCTAACTAGTCCACTACTTCTGAAGGTATAGAAATATATGTCATATTCCCATCATGTGCATTATACATTTTTCATTTTGCTGGTCTTTTATACCAGCAACTTGATCGAATAAATCCAGTAATTGTGAGCAGACAGAGATAGTAATACATATAGAAGATAACATATTTTATTTATATTCATATATTTTGTTTAAATAACTAGTGTAAACCTATAAATATATTAATTTAATCTCAACCATATCAATCACAATCGATCCATTGAATCATGAAACTTGATACAATATCTAACTAGTCCACTACTTCTGAAGATATAGAAATATGTGTCATATTCCGATCTATTATACATTTTTCATTTTTTTGGTCTTTTGCCTGCGACTTGATCGAATAAATCCAATAATTGTGAGCAGACAGAGATAGTAATACATATAGAAGATAATATATTTTATTTATATTCATATATTTTGTTTAAATAACTAGTGTAAACCTATGAATATATTAATTTAATCTCAACCATATCAATCACAATCGATCCATTGAATCTTGAACAGTGTCTGACTTGATTCAATATCTAACCAATCCACTACTTCTGAAGATATAGAAATATGTGTCGTATTCCCATCTATTATACATTTTTCATTTTTTTGGTCTTTTGCCTGCGACTTGATCGAATAAATCCAATAATTGGGAACAGACAGAGATAGTAATAAATATAGAAGATAATATATTTTATTTTTTTAAATCATAAACAAAAAAGTAGTCCACAAAAAAATATTTCGCTCATTCTCATTCGTATAAAAGGGCGGCAACGTACATGTATAAATAGACTCCACGAAACACACAAAACATGGACACAAGTGAGATATTTATAAGAAATCAAAGAGAGTAGAGATCAGAGAAAGAAGAGATAGTTGGAATATAATGGAGGTAAGTCAAGTGCTTCACATGAATGGCGGTGTGGGAGAAGCAAGCTATGCAATGTAATATCCCAAAAATTTAATGTAAGGATTAAATTATGGAAAATAGATAGTAAGCTAATTTATGGAACCTACAAAATTTTAGGAAACTTAAATTTGACAAAGGGAAAAATTAGGACCCAATGTGTGTAATAAATAGGATAAAAATATACCTATATGTATATTAAAAAAACTGCCGACCTTATAAGCACACACACCCACACTTATTCATTTATGAGAAGCACACGTACAACCCCATAATTCATGCTATCAACACAACACCTACTCTCTTCTTTTCTCTTATTGGTACAACACACACACACATTCTCTTCTCATTTGACCAGCGTATACAGCACACATACGTACAGCACACAAGCACACACGTTCAGCCCCCAAGATAAATAAAACATCTCTCACCTCTTCATTCATGCAACAAGTCCAGCAAACATAGAGAAAAGAAAACACAGCAGAAAATAGAGAGAGAGAGGAAGGAAGAAGAAGCTTCAAATCCTACATGCAAGCCTATAATCTGATATAGGTAAGTTCTCTTCACATATTTCTAACAATTTCCATTAGATTAGAGGCTGTTTTCAGCTGGTTTGGGTGGCTGGAAGTAAGAAAATTCGCCGAAAAAATTGCTGCTACCGATCAGTTTCAAAACCAGCAATTTTGTGTCCGTTTTGCATGATATTTTTGATTCTTTTTCTTCTGTAAACACGTCCCCAAACTCAAGGAACATGTTTAGGAGTATGTAGAGTCAAAATCTTTGAGATAGGAGTCCAACATCATGGTTGCATGTGAGTTTTATCAACTCTGTTTTGGTCACCGGAAAACAGAGTTTTTATCAGAAATTTTTAGAAGCTCAAACGGAGGCTAAAGATGGATTTTTCATCTGGTTCTTTTTGATATAGAAATTTTAGGATGTGTAGTATGAAATAGAATCAAGAAGAGCTCAATTTGGTGTCAAAACGAATAAGTTATTAATTTTTGAAGTTAGACTGTCAAAACAGACGTTTTTCAGAGTCAGTCAGTTTCGTGTGACTTTATGACCAACCAAATCACATCCATTATTTACGAACATTTATATGGAGATAGTAGACATAACAAGATTTAAAATTAGTGGTAGAATGCATCATTTGAATATCTGTAGAGGACGTTATGAATTTTGAAAGATGGGTTTAGAAACAGGTGCAATCCTGAACGTCTAGATTCTAGTAGTTGATTTCGTGGTGTTTTTGAATTATGTAATCTTTCTCAATGGCCATGAAAATTTCCATAATTGAAGTACATAGTCTTAGATTTAATTTGATATATATTTTGTATTAATTGGATTAGTATACTAAGAGATATGAATTTTTGAAGTCAGTTGCTCTCAAACTATGTTTCTGGAAAACAGATTGTTTGTGTCGAATGTTTGGAAAATCAAACCTTAACAAAAAATTATGAAACTTTCCAGATTTAAAGTAGACATTCATAGCTTTAATTTGACTGGTAGAACATAATTTTTAGACAAGTATATTAGGAGATATATATTTTCAAAGTCATGCTATATTTCTGAAGACTAATCTGTAATAGAGGTATTTCAGAAAATTCTAGGAGTAATATGGTAAATCTGGGTAGATTTTGATATTTTTTATGAAAATATATTTCAATAGCTTCATGTAGGCTTTGGACCCAGTCAATTTATATTTTTCTAGAATTAGTTATGATTTTTCAAAGTTAACTGAAAAATCTGTCAAATTGCTGAAGAATAGTAAAATTGCACTATGCAAAATTATATAGTGTATAAGCCACTGAAACTGAGATAATCAGAAGAATATAATTAAAGATAGTAGTAATAAAAGTAATAACCAATTACTTGTTAATTTTAATTCATAGGAACTGGTAAAAGCTCGAGCCGAAGAAAAAGTTTTGGATAAACAATTGGACTGGAAAATGACCTAGGTAGTAATTCTTTCTTTCATGCACTATGTGATTATTTATATATTGTGTATTCCATTTTCTGTAACATGACAGTGCCTGTGGCACAACACGCGAATAAGCCAGGGTCTAAACATATCGTTTGACCATGGATACGAGTTTAGCCAGGGTTGCAAACAGTCGTTTGGCCTTGGACAGTATGCATACAACATGAGTTAACATTTTACATATCATGGTGCATTGCATATTTATTTATCGCATTTTATATGACTGATTGTACATTACTACTGAGATTCATTCGAATCTCACCCTTTTTCAACATCTAAAAATATTCCAGCAAAGGACAGCGGCTCTAAGGGCAAAACCGTAATTACTGGCGATTGAAGGTCCGGTCCTAGCCAGGAGTTACATCTGATTATCTTTAGTTGTGGAATTTATTTTTTTGTACTCTGTATGTATTTTTCAACATATATGAGGATTTTATGTAATATCAGTAAGTACTTATTATCAGTATAGTTTCACTATTTCTGTATGTCATCTGAACTACGCATTTATTATATAGCGAATATCAGAATATTAAGGGGTTTGACAATTTTGGTATCAAAGCTATGCAGTTCTGGCAATATCAGAATAGTATACTGATATAAGTATGTGAAATTTACCTTTTCCTCATTTTCGATATAGTGAATCATAAAGATGGCAATAATAAGAGGCGGTAGAGTCGGCGGCAGAGGCCGGGGCAGAGGAAGACACGAGAATATTAATGAAGAACCAAACACTAGACCCGACCCAATACAACAACTGATGGGGATGATGCTAGAGCAACAGAATGCTTTGAACGAACTTCGAAATGAAGTGAGGGAAAGACAACAAAAGCAAAATGCCGATGAAGAAGCCCATAATAATAATCCTGATGGACAGGACGGAGGTCATCTACAGCCTCCTGATCCTGAGCCAGTAGTGCCTGAAGCTCCGATTGTTGAAGCTGAGAGTATGCAGACCTGGGTAACCCGAATGAACCAACATCAATTGACTGTTTTCACAGGAAAGTTTGATCCTGAAGATGCAGAGAACTGGCTATTCCGTTTGGAGAAAATCTTCAGAATCTTAGAGTGCCCTGACAACATTAAAGCCCGTTTAGCCATCTATAAGCTGGAGGGAGAGGCTGATCGCTGGTGGGAAAGCATTAAAGCAATCCTGCGAGAAAGGAACATTCCTCTAACATGGGAAGTGTTTCAGGAGAAATTTAATGAGAAATATTTTCCTCAATCAGTGAGACTGGCCAAAGAAACTGAGTTCCTGGCTATTCAGCAGGGTGATAAGGAAAGTTTTGATGACTACCTGACCAGATTTACTCGTCTATCCCGATACTCTTCCTACTCAAAAGTCTATAATAACGAAGGATTGAGTTCGGATATGATGATACGTGGATTGAAGCCGGAGTTAAAAGAAAAATTTTTTTCCAAACATTTCAAACAATTTAACAAGGCAGTTGAGGAGTGTCGAATTACTGAACACAACCTGCTAGAGTTACACAGCCACAGGGGTACTAGTAATAAAAATACTTTTGGTGGCGGAAATTCTTTTCAGAAGCGCCAATATCAGGGTGGTTCTTCAAGCGGAAGTAATAAGAAACGTAATCAGTTTGACAGTCGAGGCAGCCAAAGAACCCCTGGGAACAGAATGTGCAGACACTGTGGCAAGCCCTATCATTATGGTCAGACTTGTAGCCAGGCAAAGCAAGTGTCAACACCAACAGGACAGGTTATTTGCTATAAATGCCACAAGACAGGGCATTATGCCAAGGATTGTCGACAGAGACCCGAGGCAGCAAATGCAAGGTAGGGTTTTTGCATTGACACAAGAAGAGGCCCGAAAATCACCAGAGCTGATTAAAGGTATAATTTCTCTGAATGGCAATCTAGTATAAGCATTGTTTGATTCAGGAGCTAGTCATTCATTTATTGCATATGATTGTGTAATACAACTAGGCTTGAGCATGTATAGGTTACCATATGACTTGACGGTATCCACGCCTACGGGTAACGGGTTCGTCACAACATAAGTTTGTTTAAATTGTATAGTAAATGTTGAGGGGCTTGAGTCTACTACAGTAGACTTGATTTGTTCGCCACTGAAACAACTCGAAGTGATTCTCGGAATCAACTGGCTAACTGCAAATAATGTATTGTTAGACTGTGGAAGGAAAAGGGTCATTTACCCTAATCCACTAGTTAAGCCCAACACGGAAATCAACCTGAACTTTCTCTCCACAACTGAGGCTGAGAAATGTTTACATAAAGGCTGTCAGGGATATATAGTATTTTTATCCATGCAATCAGAGGCTGGAACAACATTAGAGAGTATCCCTATTGTAAATGAATTTTCAGATGTATTTCCAGAGGATATCAGTGGATTACCCCCAGACAGGGAAGTGGAGTTTACAATTAACACTAAGCCTGGAGTAGAACCGATATCAAAAGCCCCATACAGAATGGCACCAAGTGAGATGACAGAATTGAAAAAGCAGATTGAAGAACTGCTAGAGAAAGGGTTCATCAGACCTAGTGTTTCGCCATGGGGAGCTCCAGTGCTTTTCGTGAAAAAGAAAGATGGAAGCCTACGACTCTATATTGATTACAGGGAGTTAAACAAGGTGACTGTTAAAAACAAATACCCGCTTCCTAGAATTGATGACTTGCTTGATCAACTATCGAGAGCTTGTGTGTTCTCAAAGATTGACCTGAGATCAGGCTATCACCAACTTAGAGTGAAGGCAGATGATGTGTTGAAGACTGCTTTCAGAACACGATATGGCCATTACGAGTTTCTAGTAATGCCATTTGGGCTGACCAATGCACCGGCAGTATTCATGGACTACATGAATCAAATTTTTGGTCCACACTTGGACCAATTTGTGGTAGTCTTTATTGATGACATTCTGATATACTCCCAAAGCAAAGTAGAACATGAACACCACTTGAGAGTTGTATTAAACACGTTGAGAAGTAAGCAACTCTATGCCAAGCTAAGCAAATGTGAATTTTGGCATTCAGAAGTGAGATTTCTGGGTCATGTAGTCTCACAGCAAGGGGTCTCAGTGGATCCAAACAAGGTGGAAGCAGTATTGAACTGGAAGAGGCCAGAAACTGTATTTGAGATAAGTAGTTTTCTGGGTCTTGCAGGTTATTACAGGCGATTTGTACAAAATTTCTCCAGAATAGCTTTTTCATTGACAAAGTTAACACGAAAAACTCAACCTTTTGTGTGGGACAACAGTTGTGAGAAGAGCTTCACAGAGCTGAAACAGAAATTAACAACAGCACCAGTGCTAACAATCCCAGACCACAGTTGACCTTTGTTGTCTACACAGGTGCCTGTGGGCATGGATTGAGATGTGTTTTGATGCAACAAGGCCGAGCAGTGGCATATGCATCTTGTCAGCTGAAGCCTCACGAACAAAAATATCCTACATATGATCTTGAGTTAGCGGCAATTGTATTTGCACTAAAAATCCGGAGACATTATCTCTATGGGGTGACTGTAGAGTTGTACTGTGACCACAAGAGCTTAAAGTATTTATACGATCAGAAAGAGCTCAATATGCGGCAGCGTAGGTGGATGGAGTTACTTAAGGACTATAATCAGGAGATCAAATATCATCCAGGCAAGGTTAATGTAGTAGCAGATGCATTGAGCCGCAAAACAATACAGGTAGCAGCCCTTATGATTCATGAGCAAAGGCTGATTGAAGATTTTAGGGATCTTAATCTGTCTAACCAGATCATGATTAACAACAGTAATGTCAGTCAAACAGAAAATGATCTAAGAGCAGTTATAGAAGAAGCTCAGATGCAAGATAAACACGCACAGTCTATTAGAGACATGATTACAAAGGGAGAAACTCAGGAATATGACTTGTCACCAAGTGGGTTAGTCAGATACAAGAAGCGAATATATGTTCCACCACAACCTGAGTTGAAAAGACAAATCATGGAAGAAGCACACAAGAGTAAATATACTCTGCATCCAGGAGCAACTAAGATGTACCACAATTTGAAATCCACATATTGGTGGCCAGGCATGAAAAAGGATGTGACAAGGTTTGTTGCTTGTTGCCTTACATGTCAGAAAGTCAAAGCTGAGCACCAACGACCTTTAGGACTACTGCAAAACTCTGCAATTCCTAAGTGGAAATGGGAGAGCATTACTATGGATTTTGTGACAGGACTACCAAAAGTTTGAAACCATGATGCCATCTGGGTGATTGTAGATCGATTCACGAAGACAGCTCATTTTCTCCCAATCAGCATTCACTACTCTCCCGATAAACTTGCAGACATTTATATCAAGGAGATAGTACGTTTACATGGTACGCCAAAGAACATCATATCTGACAGAGATCCTCGGTTCACTTCCAAATTTTGGAAGGCGGTACACGAGGCTTTGGGTACTAAGCTCCGATTCAGTACGGCCTATCATCCTCAGACAGACAGACAAACTGAGAGAACAATTCAGACATTAGAAGATATGCTCAGAGCATGCGTGGTTGATTTCAAAGGTAGTTGGGACCAATTCCTTCCTTTGGCGGAATTCGCATATAATAACAGCTATCATTCGAGCATTCAAATGGCTCCCTACGAAGCGTTGTATGGAAGGAAGTGCCAATCACCCTTATGCTGGGCAGAGTTATCCGAGAGGCAGATGTACGGGATAGATATTGTTGATCAAACAACGGAGCAAATAAAGTTGATTAAGCAGAGGTTACTAGCTGCACAAAGTCGACAGAAGAGCTATGCTGACAAAAGGCGAAAACCTTTTGAGTTTCAAGTTGGAGACCACGTATTCATGAAGGTTTCACCTACTACTGGTATTGGTAGGGCGTTAAAGGTGAAAAAGCTTAGCCCAAGGTATATTGGTCCTTTCGAGATCTTGTCTAAGATTGGGCCAGTAGCGTATCAAATAGCTTTGCCCCCAAGTTTGAGTAGACTACATGATGTCTTCCACGTCTCACAGCTGAAGAAATATCAACCTGATCTAGAACATGTGATTGAATATGAAGAGGTTGACATGCGAGATGATTTGACGTATGAGGTCACACCAGACCGAATCATTGATCGACAGGAGAAACAACTAAGACATAGGAGTATTCCATTCATCAAAGTGGTATGGAAGGGGTTATCTCCTAGAGAAGCAACTTGGGAAGCTGAAGAAGACATGAAGAGACGATACCCAGAATTTATGTCTTCATATATGTAACAAATTTCGAGGATGAAATTAATTTTACGGGGGGAGAATTGTAACATCCCAACAATTTAATGCAAGGATTAAATTATGGAAAATAGATAGTAAGCCAATTTATGGAACCTACAAAATTTAAGGAAACTTAAATTTGACAAAGGGAAAAATTAGGACCCAGTGTGTGTAATAAATAGGATAAAAATATATCTATATGTATATTAAAAAAACTGCCGACCTTATAAGCACACACACCCACACTTGTTCATTTATAAGAAGCACACGTACAGCCCCATAATTCATGCTATCAACAGAACACCTACTCTTTTCTTTTCTCTCATTGGTACAACACACACACACACATTCTCTTCTCATTTGACCAGCGTATACAGCACACATACGTACAGCACACAAGCACACACGTTCAGCCCCCAAGATAAATAAAACATCTCTCACCTCTTCATTCATGCAACAAGTCCAGCAAACATAGAGAAAAGAAAACACAGCAGAAAATAGAGAGAGGAAGGAAGAAGAAGCTTCAAATCCTACATGCAAGCCTATAATCTGATATAGGTAAGTTCTCTTCACATATTTCTAACAATTTCCATTAGATTAGAGGCTGTTTTCAGCTGGTTTGGGTGGCTGGAAGTAAGAAAATTCGCCGAAAAAATTGCTGCTACCGATCAGTTTCAAAACCAGCAATTTTGTGTCCGTTTTGCATGAGATTTTCGATTCCTTTTCTTCTGTAAACACGTCCCCAAACTCAAGGAACATGTTTAGGAGTATGTAGAGTCAAAATCTTTGAGATAGGAGTCCAAAATCATGGTTGCATGTGAGTTTTATCAACTCTGTTTTGGTCACCGGAAAACAGAGTTTTTATCGGAAACTTTCAGAAGCTCAAACGGAGGCTAAAGATGGAGTTTTCATCTGGTTCTTTTTTATATGGAAATTTTAGGATGTTTAATATGATATAGAATCAAGAAGAGCTCAATTTGGTGTCAAAACGAATAAGTTATTGATTTTTGATGTTAGACTGTCAAAACAGACATTTTTTAGAGTCAGTCAGTTTCTTGTGGCTTTATGACCAACAATATCACATCAATTATTTACGAACATTTACAAAGAGATAGTAGACATAACAAGATTTAAAATTAGTGGTAGAATGCATCATTTGGATATCTGTAGAGGAAGTTATGAATTTTGAAAGATGGGTTTAGAAACAGGTACAATCCTGAATGTCTAGATTCTAGTAGTTGATTTCGTGGTGTTTTTGAATTATGTAATCTTTCTCAATGGCCATGAACATTTCCATAATTGAATTACATAGTCTTAGATTTAATTTGATATATAGTTTTTGTTAATTGGATTAGTATACTAAGAGATATGAATTTTTGAAGTCAGTTGCTCTCAAACTGTGTTTCTGGAAAACAGATTGTTTGTGTCGAATGTTTTGAAAATCAAACCTTGACAAACAATTATCAAACTTTCCAGATTTAAATTATACATTCATATCTTTAATTTGACGGGTAGAACATAATTTTTGGACAAGTATATTAGGAGATATAGATTTTCAAAGTCATGCTATGTTTCTGAAGACTAATCTGTAATAGAGGTATTTCGGAAAATTCTGGGAGTAATATGGTAAATCTGGGTTGATTTTGATATTTTTCCATGAAAATATATTTCAATAGCTTCATGTAGGCTTTGGACCCAGTCAATTTATATTTTTCTAGAATTAGTTATGATTTTTCAAAGTTAACTGAAAAATCTGTCAAATTGCTGAAGAATAGTAAAATTGCACTATGCAAAATTATATAGTGTATAAGCCACTGAAACTGAGATAATCAGAAGAATATGATTAAAGATAGTAGTAATACAAGTAATAACCAATTACTTGTTAATTTTAATTCATAGGAACTGGTAAAAGCCCGAGCCGAAGAAAAAGTTTTGGATAAACAGTTGGACTGAAAAAGGACCCAAGTAGTAATTCTTTCTTTCATGCACTATGTGATTATTTATATGTTGTGTATTCCATTTTCTGTAACATGACAGTGCCTGTGGCACAACACGCGAATAAGCTAGGGTCTAAACATATCGTTTAACCATGGATACGAGTTTAGCCAGGGTTGCAAACAGTCGTTTGGCCTTGGACAGTATGCATACAACATGAGTTAACATTTTACATATCATGGTGCATTGCATATTTATTTATCGCATTTTATATGACTGATTGTATATTACTACTGAGATTCATTCGAATCTCACCCTTTTTCAACATCTAAAAATATTCCAGCAAAGGACAGCGGCTCTAAGGGCAAAACCGTAATTACTGGCGATTGAAGGTCCGGTCCTAGCCAGGAGTTACATCTGATTATCTTTAGTTGTGGAATTTATTTCTTTTGTACTCTGTATGTATTTTTCAACCTATATGAGGATTTTCTGTAATATCAGTAAGTACTTATTATCAGTATAGTTTCACTATTTCTGTATGCCATCTGAACTACGCATTTATTATATAGCGAATATCAGAATATTAAAAGGTTTGACATGCAAACAATTCGTTACTTCAGGTATCAATTCATTATATACATAAGTATCACTTTCAATTAATTACATCTTTTTTTTTGTATTTTAACAATTAAGTTAGTATATTCCCTTGGATCTTAAATATAATTTCCTATATTAACTAATTCATAGATTTTTTTAAGAAAAAAAAGAAGGTAAGTTGGTTATTTGTAATTAATATGTAGAAAATTTATGATACTTAGTTCTATCATTTAATGATTAAAAGTTAATGGATAGAGATAAAGATGCTTAATAAGTAGAGGTATCATTGGAAAGAAAAATTTAATATGAGAGATAAGAGATAATGATATCTTATATACCAAGTCAAAATACTCAAATATATATAGTATCAACTAATTATATTTAGGTATTGTCTGGTCCAACAAAGAATAGGTTTTTCAATCCACTATGTTCAAATTCACAAACTTCATTTTTTTGAGTGGCCTAGTGTATAAGACTTGCTCCCAGCCTCCCACCCACCGTGTAGGATCTGTGAAGAGTCAAATATATATAGTCTTACTCTTATAAGTGGAGAGGTTGTTTCTAGGATTGAACATGCCGCCTCTTGGTCACATAACAACAACATTATTTAGTGTTACTCTAAGACTCACCCCCTAAATTCTCAAACTTTATTATGTAAAAAAAATATATATCAAGCTTTAAATATGCGTTATTTAACCTCTTGGTCATATAATAACAACATTATTTACTGTTACTCTAAGACTCACCCTTTAAATTCTCAAAATTTGTTATGTAAAAAAAAATACATCGGACTTCAAATATGCGTTATTTAAATGAAAAAAAATGAAATGAGAGAAAATAGAGGAAAAAATGTGAAAAGAAAATCTTATTTCACCGCCTTAGCCCTTATGAAAAGAAACATGTTGATAATTTCTCTCTCTCCTCCTCCACTTTTCTTTCCATTTTGTTTTTCTTATTATCTAAAAATGGAATAATATTAACTATATTTGTTGTTGGGAAATAGCAAAAAGCGCTTACATTGGCTAAGCCAATTAGAGAGGAAGCCATAACCAACATGTACCACAACATGCTGCTCCCAACCACAACAAGAAGCCTAGTAATTGCAGATCTGGGTTGCTCTTGTGGTCCAAACACATTCATTGTGGTTTCTGAAATTATCAAAACAGTGGATAAGCTTTGCCAAGAGCTAAACTATCAATCTTTAGAATACCAAGTCTTCTTGAATGATCTTCCAAGCAATGACTTCAACAGCATCTTTAGGTCACTTGACAACTTCAAAGAAGAACTCAGTCTAGAAATGGTTTCTAGGTTTGGTCCTTGCTTCTTAGCAGGTGTCCCTGATTCCTTCTATGGCAGATTGTTTCCTCCAAAAAGTCTCCATTTTGTGCATTCCTCTTATAGTCTTCAATGGCTTTCTCAGGTATTACTAAATATCTACAATATTAATTCAGATTTCTTTAGATTTTCCCTCTTTCTTGCTATAAAGGGTCCTCCTTCTTATCCTAAATGTAAGAGTTAGATAACTAATTTACATATATTAAGTAAATTAGTTAACTTAGTTTTTTGTAAAAAAAATGTGCGCTAGTTTTTTTAATTAAAATACCCATTTTAATCATTTTACATTGAAAAATGCTCTCTTGATGGAAAACCACGTTGGAAAATAGTTACATTAATCTAAGATCAAAACAAAGTCCTCTATTATTAACTCTTACATTTAGGATTGAAATTGAGAGGACTAAAAAATATTGCACCTATAGTTAATTTTGTCTGTTGATTAATTATTTAGGTTCCGGAGGGAATGGAGAACAACAAGGGCAACATTTATGTGACAAGCACAAGCCCCTCAAACGTGTTGAAGGCTTATTACCAACAATTTCAAAGAGATTTCTCAATGTTTCTTAAGTGTCGTGCCAAAGAAGTGGTGGAAGGGGGTACTATGGTGCTCACAATTTTGGGAAGAAAAAGTGACGACCCCTCTAGCAAAGAATGTTGCCTTATTTGGGAACTTATGGCCAGAGCCCTCAATGAACTTGCCTCCAAGGTATTATTAATTAGTATTTGGCAGGGTTACGTTGAATTATATATTTAAGAATTTTCAGAGTCAATTGATAGTAGTTTTGAAATGTGATTAAATTTGTACATTCACAACCTTCAAACTCTAAATCTTATTTAAAAGAAATCAAGTCCCTTAAACTTAACCGATTAAATTTCTATCCTTTGAGATATTTATTTTTCTTTTTATTTATTTTTTTATGAAAAGGCCAAATGACATTGATTAATAATAAAAGTTAAAGTGCATCATGAACGGAATATCAAAGAAGCGGACAAAGAATATATATATATATATATATATATATATATATATATATATATATTGCTAATTGCCTCATTAGTCACTGGAGCAAATTGCCTCATTGATACAGATATGCCTAAATATGATTGAGGATATATTTATAGTCTCGCCATCTCTATCACTCTAATAAATTATTTTATTTTAGGGAATCATTAAAGAAGAGGAAGTGGATTCATTCAACGTTCCTCAATACTCACCATCCCCATCTGAAGTTGAAGAGGAGGTGTTGAAAGAAGGGTCATTTAATATCAATCGCATTGAGGCATCTGAAATGAGTTGGAACTACGCTAACCATTATGATTATTGCAAAGCAATGGACAATAATGAGTTTAGTGCATCTGAAGTAGCAAGTAATTCTGGACAGAACTTAGCAAAGTGTACGAGAGCTGTGGCTGAGCCCCTATTGATCAATCACTTTGGAGAGGCCATAATTGAAGATGTTTTCAAGCAGTACCAACAAATCTTAACTCATCACATGTCTAAAGAGAAAACTGAATTCATCAATGTTACCTTATCCATGACTAGAAAAGTAGTATGATCACATTATAGTATTAATATAGCGTAGCATCCTATTGATGATTTATATACTTTTGGTTGTCTTAGACAACATCTTTAATTTGATAGTTTGAGTTGTGTTTGCTAGATTTATCTTAATTTATGGATGGCTTTAGACTTCAAATTTGTGGATTTAATAAAATGATGTTTTCAGATAAAGCATTATCAATTATTGGTTTTTCTTCTTCTTTATTCGATCAGGGTATTCTGAACCACTTTGCATTTGACATTAACCCCTAGCACAAGGGAGGTTTTGTCTCTTCTAATAAGTGTATTTTCCATATTTAAACTTGTGTTTTTATTCTTAGAGAGTAACCAAATCACTTATCACCCCAACCAACAGTTTATTGGTTTTTCTTATTCTTTCCCCCTTTTGGTAAAAACAAATCTTGGATTTTTCTTAGAGATCGATGGGAAAATTTAGATAACGTTTATATTTTGACCATTTCAATCATTTTGAAATCACGCGATTAATTACATGACCATGCATCGCAAATTACAAGGTATTAGAATATAAGTCCCATATCGATATATACAAAGATAAATAAAAAGTATATAACCATGAGGTGAGCCTTATCAAAATGACTTAAATCCTTTTGATCGAAAGACACCCTGAACATATGCCTCAATATTAAGAATTAAGAATTTCGAAGAAGAATTCAACAAAAGGATCGAATGTATAATAAAATGCCTCATAATGAAATCACATTTAAAACATTATCCACATTTTTCTTTCGGTGACAACATATCCACATTTAGTTGTTGATATTAAAATAGCAATTAATGTTCTGTTGATGGTGGGGAAAGTATATTCTTCTGCATGGAATTCCATATAAAAGATTAAAAATATATCTTTTAAAAAAGATATGTTATAAAATTAATTTGAAAAACATACAGCCTTACGCAAGTTATAGTAGATTTGATTTCTAACATTTATAAACATAACAATTTCATTATCTTGGAGGAGATAGTTTAGTTTTCCTCACAACAAAGTATGCTTAGCTTCTTGTATTTCACCCAAAAAAACACTAAGTTTCTGACGGAATTTACTATGGGTTTGCGATGGAAATGGATTTATGATGGAATCTATTCTGTTGCTAATAAGACCATGACAAACCAATTTTCCAAAGTGTGCTTAGCTTCTTGTATTTCACACAAAAAAACACTGAGCTTCTGATGGAATTTACCACAAAATTCATAGTTACGGAATCCATTCTGTTGCTAACAAGACTGTGACAAACAAATTTTTCGATGGAATTCTGATTCTGTCGCAAATTTGAGACGGAATTCAATGCCATTGGAAACTTATTTTTTATTCTTAGGAGAAGCCACGTGGCAGCTTTGGTGGCCACCACCTCATCGCTGGCACCTAGCTCCGTCACGTGTCTCCCTCTCACCTGCCACATGTCATTGCTCCATATTTCCTAAAAATGCATCTCTATTTGGCCCTCGTAGGTTCGAACCCTCGCCTATAAGCGTGTGATGCCTTACCAGTTGGGTTGGAATGTTTTGACATTTTATTATTGCACAATTATATACATAAGCTTATTATATATAATCAATTATTTGTGTGTGTGTATATATATTACATAATATATATTATTATTAAAAACTAAATATAAATCTAAGAATAATATAAAATAATTTTATATGTTATTATAATTTTTAATAAAAATTAATTTCCAATTAAAAAAGTTTACATCTTAAATAAATTTTCATATGACTATGTTTTTGTCCAATTTCTGAATTTCAATTTTATTTTTAATTAAAATTAATTAACAATTAATAATATATATTTGAAAGATAATAATTTTAATAATTAAATATATCCCAAATAATAATAATTTTTCAATGTTTTTGACTGAATTAGCCATGAAATTATTCCGTGGCAATATTAACCACGGGAAGTTCCGTGGAAAATTACGGAATTTGCTCTAGAATATTTTTCTGTGGCAAAATTCTATCATAAACTTTTCCGATAGATTTTCTGACGGAATTATTTGTCATGGAAAAAAATTTTATGGCAAATTCCATCAGAAATTTAGTATTTCTTTTTGGTAATGAAAACACCCTATTAATTAAGGCTTTAAATTTTAGTCATATATATTTTTAACATAAAAAGTGCTTTCCTGCATGTATTGATTAGGTATAGCTTACACTTATTTTATAAATGTAATTCACGTAAATCGAGATAAAACTTCTCTCACATACTTACCTCGTATACTGTAAAACCTATCTTATATACCGTAAATCACGATTAAAAAGCACTTTTGGAAGTTCGAATCACTATTTCAAATACCCACCTAATCTGGATCCATTAGGATGTGCAACATATCCAAGAGTTCATTTTTCAAACTTTTCCGCTTAGCCGCTTATTTTCAAAAAGAAACTGATTCCTTTGACAGGTTACGGTTAAAGGTTTTAATATATTTTTTAAATTTATATAATATGAGTAGTTAATAACAAGGTTATCAAACCGGACCGATCATTGAATCAGTCGGGATACTAGATTAAGGGTCAGTAGATCAAACTAGAGTTAAACCGGGGTCAAATCGGTAAGAAATTAAATATTTTAAGCTTAATAGTATGAAATTCTAAAAAAAGAAAATAAAAAAACTTCTTTTTTATTAAAAAAACCAAAATCGGATCAGTTTGCCGTTCCAGGTCTGGACCGGCCGATCCGGTCTGGGTTTAATAACAATTGTTAATAGTACTAAATAACAAAACAAAAGTAATTATTAATAATTACTTCGTAAAAGGGATCCTATTTAGTATTTACTACTCTAATTTTGATATTAACTACTTTGACTTTGTTATTAACTAATCTTATTTTAGAAATTCAAAAAATATATATTAAGAACTTTGGCGATAGCCAGTCAAAGTAGTCAATATGGAAACTTAAGTAATTAATAGCAAAACAAAACTAGTTATTAAGAAATGTTCAATAAGTACCATATTTACTACTTTAGTTTTCCTATTAACTACTTTAATTTTTAAATTGACTATTTTTACTTAAGAAATTTATATATATATATATATATATATATATATATATATATATATATATATTAAACCACCAAAACTCCAACAGCTGGCAAGGGATGTTAAAAAATTTTTAAAAAATAAAAACATATGGGCAATTATGTAATTTCTCATATTTTTTAGCATTTCAAAATTTCAAAATAGTATATTTAGAATTATTGAAATTCAAAATTTTCATGAAGGGAAAATGCCCTTTTTATAAGGTCCTTTTTTTGGATTGTTTGAAGGGTAAAGGTGCAATCAGCACCCTAAACTATTTTTAGTGGTACAATTAGCACTCTAAACTATTTGGTAGTGTAATTTTGCTCCTAAAGTAATAAATTTAGTTCAATTTCACCCTTTCACCTACAAAAGGCAAACGTCTGTTATACAACTGGCATTTTTTTTACAAGTCATCTTCCCCTCTTCCACAAGCCCACTGGAAGCATGGTGATGGCATTGATCATCACTGTCAAATAGCTTCTTTTTGACACACCAACCCTACTGCAATTTTGCATGAGCTTCCACCACCGCCATAGGCGACGAAGACTTTGGCGAAAAAGGTTAACGATGCTAACCACCTCAGCATCCTCTACCACCACGTCGTCCTTTACCCCCAGTACCTCCGATCCCATCCTCTACCGCCTTGCCTCCACTGATTTGTATAATCAAACTCAAAGCAGTCAAAGAGGAAACTAACAAGATCATCGGCAACCAAACCAAGAAGCTCTCCTATATCAAGCTCGGTGTAGTGCCCGTTGTCACTTCTGTTCTCATCGAAGCTGACGTCAATTCTGATTCTGGTGCCAACCTCATTGTCCAGTCCGCGGTGGTGCTGGGTAGTTTTGCCTGTGGCGTTGAGGCTGGCGTACGTGCTGTCCTTGATGCTAGTATACGTGCCAACCTCATTGTCCACTGAATATAGCAGAAGAGCTCTTAGCTCCATTATTGAGCTAACTAAGGATAGATATTCTCAGACAAGGTTACTTTCCTACTTGTGCTTGATTTGTGTTAAGAATTCTTCTTGCCATATACAAGATTTAGGAATTAAGACCAAATTGGTGCATATTTTTCTTGAGCTCCTTGATGATCCTGGTCAAGTTGGAGATGAAGCTTCCTTGGCTTTCTCTAGTTTAACTGCAAAGACGGAAGATGAGGAAAATAGGCACTGGTGAAATGAGCTGCGGAGTATGAAGCGGGAGCCAGAGTGGAGTTTCGGACCAAGTAAGCAGATCTACTTCTGTCTCAAGTTCTTACTGACCAGCTTTGATTTATTCCAACTGTGAAGATAGTAACAGGACTAGAAGCATCGACGGTGAAGATGATAAATACTAAAAATGCAGATCCGCGATGGTGAAGATGACAGACTTAGATCAGCAGGACGGTGGTGTCACATATGAGAACAAGACACACAAGATAAACACGGTGGCTTCGAAGATGAACACGGCCCGCGATGATGATAGTGTTAGACCTGGCTGACACCCAAGAGGGGGTGAATTGGGTGTACGAGAAGAAAGTCTGATCTTTTAAAATCTTTTTGCAACTTATCAAATCAATATATATAGAACTATAAAATCATATGCAGATATATAGATCATATATGCTAGAAATATAAAAGCTTAGGGAAGAGAAGATGCTGTAAACTGTGATTTATCCTAGTTCTATCCAATCCAAGATGACCTACGTCTAGTCCCCAGGCTCCTCCTAAGATTTTCAATCCACTATCTTCTTGTTTATTCAGGCACAAGAAAAGCCGCTATAACCCACAAGTTTAACCGGAAACTTGTGTAGCCTACTATGGAGTTACTCTCCCTCACACACTGTAAGGTTTACTCCCCCTTACGACAAGTCTTACGAGCAGAGCAATCCTGAAGACCTTTCTCTCTTGCTTACCCGTGTAAGTCTTACGAGCAGAAAGTCTAACCGGCAATTCTCTCTACAGCTTCCCTCGTAAGGAATCGACCTTCTCAATGTCCCTCTACCTTGAGATCAATAAACATGTATAGATTAAGTGTTTATAGACTCTCTCACAGAGTAGATAAATTCTCACTTAAGTACACTACAAATAATTTCACTCTCACAAATATACATGATATAAAAAATGAAGAAGTTCAGAGAGTGCGAGAGGCGAAAGATTCAGGATATCAACATGCTTGTTTTTCATGTCTCTGTTTGCTCGTTTGTCTATCTTTGAATCTCTGCATATATATAGCTGAGTTGGGGAAGATGAAAGTTGTAAACATCCGTCCGTTAGAGTCCATTGCTTTATTTGACCGTTGAGCATGTTTGAATATTTTCTCGTTAATCGTGCTCTGACATATGCTTCAGTGTTCCTTTTTGTTTGCACCTCCATTGAACCATTTGTTGAATATCGTTGCTCCCCATGATTTGTTGTCGTTGAATATTGGTCTGACGTTTTCCATGTTCACTGATATTGCATAACAACTGTAAAGTACTGAGAGAGAGCCGTTACGTCTTCATGCTCTGTCAACGAACTTTTGTCTCTTCGCGTAAGTTCTTCATTGTCAGCCTGGAAAATACTTTAGATACTTATACAATAAAGTGCTAGACATGAGTATATTGAAACATTAGTCAAAGACTAGTTTTCTGCTTTCTGGGTCTCATCATTTTCAGCTGACAATGAATGTTCTTCGTGAATGACCTTCGTATATGAAGATGCAACCCGAATGTTTAATCTTCTGTTTCACACTTGAAATAAACGTTAGTTGATGTTTAAGATTGATAACAAGTGTAAACATAATGATTAGATAACCTTAAAGCATATTCAGATTGGACTTTGAAATTTTCTTTTGCTTCTGCATCTGCCAAACTTATCAACTCGAGTGAAAAATTCCAGACTCGAGTGCATAATGTATTTTCACGATCTCTAGATGGTTTCTATGATAAACTTGGAGAGTGTACTTGCAGAACTCAAGTGTAAAAGTGATCCAAACTCGAGTGCACATATAAGAACTCAAGTGTACTACTTGTTTTGTCAACGCAAGTCTTCTCGGGTACAAACTCTTTCCACAGAACTCGCAGGACTCGAGTGCAACAACTTTACAGAACTTGAGTGCTTATTTCCAGACTCGAGTGCAATGCTTCTTTCACATCATTAAGACTCTCTTGTATAAACTCTCATGGCCACACTCTCACAACTCGAGTGCAACACCGTACGGAACTCAAGTGCGTTGATGAGAACTTGAGTGCTCCTCATATTCTTGTAGCTTCAAAACTCTTGGGTATAAAATCTCATCCCAAAACTCTCAAGAGTTGAGTGCATATCATCACAGGTCTCGAGTGTGTTAGTTCAAACTCGAGTGCAATGGTTAACTTCAACTTCTGTGTAAAGGCTTGCGTGAGAATGAACAATGGACTCAAAACATGATCCATTCATTTTTTACTCCAAATATGGTAAATTATTTATCATTAGAAAGCTCTTGTTGTTTACATTCCAATGCAAGAAGAATCAGCTCCAAACTCAATGTATTCTTCAAGTTATGTTCCAACAAATGTAGATAGTGTACGCATTCTCGAGCATCAACTTATAGAAGCCAAAATGCATTACATATAACTCCATATTTGACATATTATATATTCATGGAAAGATATATGAGTTTACTTTCATTTGGAACCAGTTTTAGCTCAATTGGATGTGTAGTGTGAGAGATATGTCTAAAATATGAAAGCTGTTTTGTAATATGATGGTGATTTCAATTTCCACTTTAAATAATCATATCTGCTACATATGAGCTTCTTTGATGTTGGTTCTAGTCTCAAAATGACGCATTGGGAGTCTAGTTTCATATGCCACTAGTTTCACTTCAATCGGAGTCATGGTTTGAGAGATATGATTGAATTACTGAAACTCACTCAAGCTGAACGTAAACTAGGGATGAACAGAGTATGTTGTTCTTCACTCTGAACTCGAGTTCTAATCCTCAAACTCGAGTTTTGGCCCATTTTTGTAGTTATGAATAGTACCAACTCGAGTTTTACATAGGCAACTCGAGTGCAAAACTTGGGAAACATTCGAAGGTCGTTTCTGCCAAAAACTCGGATAGAGAACTACTTGAACTCGAGTGCTACAGTGCCCAAAAAACTCGAATTCTACTATTCAAACTCGAGTGCTACAGTTCCTTGTCGCTACAGTACCTGTTTGCTACAGTGATAATGCTACAGTGCCAAACAATACAAAATTGCTACAGTGCCCTTTATTTCCCTTCTGAGCATAGAAACGTACAATATTTCATCTAGAAGCTTGAATCTTGATATTCCCATTAGTTCTTGCAAGTTCTTCTTTGTCGAATCTCTTTCTTCCTTTGTTTGACTAATCTACAAGAAATGCAACATTAAATATAGTAGTTAGTCAATGTAAGGAGATGAATATATTATGCAAAATTTTTGCTCTTAATATCTTGTATCTATATTTGACATCATAAAAACTAATCATATCTAACAGATGGATGCAGATCAATCACAAATGGTGGCGTTGAAGAACCAGACCGTTACAGAGCAAACACAGATTTACACTCTCTACGTTTTCTCTCTTCTTTGCATAGTTTCTCACCGCAGATCAGCCATAACGGAGTTTCTCGCCGAAGATGCCGAAGAAAATCAAACCGTTACAGAGTTTTCTAACTCTCAGTGATTTGTATATCATCTGGTTTTGTTTCTATATTTTTTTATCAAATAACATAGGTTTCATTTTTTCAAAAAGAAAAACAAAGGTGTCAAACAAAATAATGATGTGGCATGGAATAAACGGATGTTTGCTCTCTATTATTAAAAATCCACAATTGCTCCAATTGAATTACTTTAGGGTTAAAATTGCACTCCAAAATACTTTAGAGTGCTAATTGCACCCTAAAAAATAATTTGGGGTGCTGGATGCACATTTACCCTTGTTTGAACGTTAAATGCATTTTTATCAATGTAACTCCTAAATAATTTTCCTCACACACTTTCTTTCATCATTTTTCATACTATTACTTTCTCTCATTAATCCACTTATAAATAAGAGCATTATTAAAAAAACGAGTATATTTTTTTTATATTTTTTATTTTTAACTAATTTCAAATTTTTTATTAAATAACACAATTAAGTTAATAGAACATTATAAATAGAGACATAGGGGTGTATATGAAAGTTGCATTGTATATAACAGTGTGACTTATTTCTCATGTATTGCACAAGATCATTTTTCATCTATCCAAAAGAAAATTGAATATTGGATTTTGAACAGGTATACATAAGGCTGGAACTTATTACAATTCTATCATATTTTATAGAAAATATTTTGGTTTATGAATTTTTCATCAATTAAAAGAATATTGTATTACAGCACAGTGGAACCCGTTCAGTGATGGACTCACAATAATTCTTTGGAAATGGACCCAACAACCCTCCCGCTGAGCCCAACTTCATGGCAACTCAGATGGATCAATTATCCCCTCCAGAGGTAATGACACCTTTTCCTTGTAATATAATATTTCTCATAAAGTTAGAGACTCGTGTCTACACTTGATCATATTTTATATAATAATAATTTTTAGGCATCATATAATAATATTTAATAGTATATGGTTTGATGCAGTTTTAGTATTATTGGATGATATTGTAAGCAATGTTGTTAAAATTGTGAGTTTAAGTAAACTCGCAGGGGAGAGGTAAACTTGAAAACCTAATTAACTCGTATTGTAAAATAGTATGAATTTCCTTTATATAACAAATAATTATTTAAATATACTATTAAATATAATAGGCCTAGCATTTTTATTAAGTTTAATAGTTTCTATCAACTAACTTATTTAAATTATTATAACTAAGGTTGATGTATCAATAATTATTTATAATAATTAGTTATTCAATATATGCATTTTACTTTTCTTAAGTAAATCGGAATGGTTTTATTGAAAAATATATTTAATATAACCAACATAGAGTTGGTCTAACGGTGTAATACACCGTTAGATCCCTGGGTCACGAGTTTAGGCCTCAGAAGAGATACTTGTGTTGGGAGGGGGCAACTACAAACCCTAAACTGATACTAGATGATAATATCAAAAAAGAATATATTTAATAGTGTTATTATATTCCATTTTAAAAATAGGTCCACTTGTGTTAGGAGGGGTAGCCATAAACCCTGAACCGATTACCAGATGATAATATTGAAAAAGATACATTTAATATAGTATTATTCCATTTTAAAATATATGTGGGCACTCATGTGATACAACATTTAAGTGGGCGTGATGAAATCTTTTTTGGTTGATCCTTGTTCCCTTGAGTTTAAAAAACATGCTTTTATTTTTTATAAGGGTTTAACAAATTCAAATAAAGTTTTAACAAGTTGTGGTAAAGTTTTAACAATTTTCAATTTTAAAAATCACCACTTGCTACAATGTTATCTCCTTCTCTCCTTACGTTTATCAACTTTAGCAATATGAACTCTTACATTCCAAATCTGACTGGATTGATTTCTTCCTCTAATAACTCACCACTACCAGTAAGCTTCTCCCAATATTTCGCCTTCTTCATAGCTACAACAGTGAGTATATGGAGAGCCTAGATCTAAACTATGACTTCGGCTTTAAACTCATCGCCAACTAAGACCCACCTCCTGTCCAATAACTTAAATGTGGTGGCAACCTCTTATGATACCTCATTTCCTATAGCCTCATATGAGTTCAAAATAGTAGTAAAACCATTTGTGAAACCAGGATCATGTCTCGTATTAAGTAACTTCGGAAAACATTTGCAAATTCTAAACCTATCTCAGGATTTGAACTTGAGACTGGAAAGGAGTTTTTGAGAGTAATGAAAATTTTCTAAAAAAATTTCACAAATATTCACTATCTCAGTAAGTCTCACCAGTTCTTCTTTTCATTTTATCAGAGTTTGCAAGAGATTCTCTGCTTAGTTTTCAAGTTTCATATCTTAGTTAAGTTTCGTTAGCGATTGGAAGCATAATATAGCTAAACTATTCTTTTGCTAATCTACCGGCATTACCCGTTTCACTATTGTAGCACTGTCAAAATTACAGGCTATTCATACTATATACAGATCCAAAATATAAAAAGTACAAGAAACAGACAACCAACAAAAGAAAGACTGAAGTCTCTCACGTTCCCGTCTCTAGTCGTCTGTATTTACCTTCTTCTTGCCCCTTGAGCTATCTCCCTGTACTGTAGATGGTTTATGAAAAAGACTGAAATTTAAAAGAATATCAGTAGTAACAGTGTGCCAATCATACAAATATAACATCACAAAGCATGCTACACAGTCATCATACAATATAATTATCACAACAACATTCAGTGCATTACATGCAGTTCATAAATAACCATAGCGCTAGGTATATTAAAGGCCTTGAAGGATACCCGTGCAATAGGTCTCAGGCACCCACTCATGCATTACAGAACGTTATTGGCCTGAGTGTCCACCCACGCAGAAAGCCCTAGGCAACCACTCCGCATAACCAGAACGTGTTAGACAATTCACGATTATTTCACACAACATACAATGTATATTATAAATGTATGAAAGACAAGTTACTACCTAGTTGCTTCCTTTGAGTAATATCCAACTGTTTCTTTGAGCTCGGGTAAGTTCTAGTTCCTATCAAAATTAGAGTTATAAGTAACTGATTATTACTTGAACTATTACTGCCTTTAAATCAAATTTTGTTGGTTATCTAAAGCAGCTATAACAGTTTTTGCATAATACAATTCTGTACAGTGCAATTTCACCGTCTTTCAGAAACTGGCATATTTTTCAGTCAACTTTGGAAATTCATGATTAATTCTAAGAAAATCAAATTTAACTGATTCAAAAGCCTAAATGAATTTGTATCAATGTACATTTAAGGAAAACTAGTTAGGTGTTCCCAATGCAGACAAATCATTCCCAAAAATTCGTTAAGAACCAATTTTCCAAATTACTTTCTAGAAATCAGGCATAACTTCAAAAATTCACTATTAATTCTAGGGAACTCTACATTGAGTGGTTCCAAATTATATGTAAAGCTATTTCAGTCTAATTTCACATAAAAATACTCAATTATAGCCATAAAAGCCACAACTGTAATACCCCATTTTTCACCAATACATCAATGTGTATATTTGATGTATATTTAATAGAATAAAATGGTGAAAAATAATTTGAATGAATTTATGTGAATTTATGGAGAATATTCCAATTTCCGGTTACGCGTAAATTGGCCGAATAAGGGTATAAGAGACCGGTAAAGGCCCAATATGGTAAGCCAAATTCACAAAATTTAATGATATGATTAATGGCCTCATTTAAGCGTCAAAATGGGGTTTAGCCAAAGAAATGGGGGAAAATGATTTATTTCGGTAAATCATTAAATGCAGGGGCAAAATGGTAATTTTTCTGAAAAGTGAAAAATAATTATTTTTCCTCAAATTCCCAATGATTTGAGCTAAATAAGAATTAAAAAGAGTAAAATGACTAATTGATCATCAATGAACTAATTTTGGTGAATTATGGTAAAAAAATGGTCAAATAGTCAAAAAGTCAATTACTTGGTCAATAAGTTACATGTTGGCATAATGGGATAAATGGAGATTCAGCTTTTCCCATATTTCCCTGCATGATTTCGGCTGGAATGAGGGAGTAAGAAGGAAATTAATTGATTGAATTATGCATTATGGACCAATGCAAAGGTAACATTTGGCATAATTAAATAAAACCTTCATTAATATATATATATCAATTCTTCATTCTCATCAGCTCATTCTCGATCAGAACTGATCCAAAAGAGTGAGAGAGAGCTTGAGAACGAGAACTTGTCAGAAGAACGGAGGAGGAGCTAGGTATTGACATAAGATCAAGGTAAGAGCTCATACCTTGTGATTTAAGCTCCATATCTCCTCTAAGGTCCCTTCTCAACATCTCCTTGCCATTAAACCTCCATGTTGTTAAGCTGAATCAAACGCTTGAAGGAGGAGTGAGAAATCGACCTAGAGAGAGAAAGTGAAGAAAGTCAAGAGGTAACTTCCAAAACTTGTTCCTCTTGCTTGATTAAGGTTAATGGAGTTGTTTTGGGCTTGATTATAGTTCATTTGATGTGAGATAATTGAGAAAAACAAAAGTGAAGAAAATGTGGAAATGCCTCTAAATCAAGTCCAATGAATGTCTAACTAGTTAATATATTGGTTATAAGTAGAAAGGAGGTGATTAGGCCAAAGGAAATGAGAATCCGACACAACTTTTCTGGGAATTTATTTTCCCTTCCCTGTGTTGGACGTGATGAATGAATGGGAATTTGACAATTCGATGCTTCCATTGGATTCAGGAGGACGAATTGTGTAGGGTCTATGTTGACCTCAAAGTGAGAAAAGGCCCGGAGAGCGAAATAACAAAATTGCCCTTTCTAAGCCTTATTTGAGGTCTATCAAGGGTATTTTCATCATTTGGGTTTGATTTTGGCCAATTCGAGGTTGGAAAGGGATTCTACATGAGAAAATGTGTAGGAATGACCTAAATCATGATTTTGGAGAAAATATTGATAATGAGGACCTAAAGGGTATTTTGGTAATTTGGCACCAATAGGCTAAATTTACCAATGATATGAGTTTGGAAATATATATGGATGAGTAATAACCCGTTTGGTGATGTTTGCCAATTTCAGGACTTGATAACTGGTTTGGCCTCAGAAGTTGTTGCCCGAGCTTGAATCAAGTAGGAGAGTTGCGTAGAGTAGCAACCAAGTAGTAACCGTCTTCATATGACATGGCATGCATATGTGTTGCTTGATATCATCAAAATGTCATACATGTTTAGATTATGTGGAGTAATCATCCGGGACCTATCTTTGCGCGGGTTGATACTCAGGCAATAATATTCATATTGCACGAGCGGTGCTCGGGGCCTATCTTTGCACAGGTACCCCTCGGGGCCAAGTCCTTGTCTAGCGCTAGCATGGTTTGTGAATTGCATGAAAATGGCACTAAATAATGTTATGATGATTTGATTGATGATTGTATGATAAGCATGCTATATATGTGTTATCTTTTATGTTGTATGTGTTACTATTGAGATTCCCATGAATCTCATTCTTTTCCCAAAAATAAATCTCCAGTACAAGGAGGAAGCTCGCGGGGTAAAGAAAATGTAAATGACGATGAATCAAGGCTGAGCAACGGAAGGAATTAGTTTAGGTTGTATGGTCTTTTGTTATATATGTTAGGACTCATATGAGCATTTTGGGCTTGTATATGAAGTAGTTGGAGTTTATGATATAAGAGTTGTAAAATGAATTGTGTATGTATGTGCAAGTATGTGAATATGTATATCCAGCAGAGGCATTGTATAACTTTCTAGCATTTTAGCATTCTGATATTTATATTCGGTGAGTATTAGCTATTGAGTACTCTACCGTAGTGTTTGGAAATAAGGTATCACAACAACATTCTTAAAATTTCGCCAAACTCACCCTATTCCAGTTTTCTTTCCAGAAAACAGGGCCAAACTTCAACAATTCATATCTCCTAGCATACTTGTCCAAAAATTACAAACTACCTATAAAATTAAAGCTCTATGTCTATAATTTAATCCTGGAAAGTTTCAAAATTTGTGGATAAGGTTAGACATATGAAACATCACGTACAATATTTACTGCCACACAGGGAAGATTAAGCAACATGCACATATATACTTCATAATTTCCTAAATTCATATACAAGCACCCAAAGTTCATGAACACTCGTATACATAAACAAATATACCTTATAAAGCCAATGGAAGTATCAAAATTATCAAATTCTCAGCCCTTCTCCACGTCACACACAGAACCACAATTTAGGATTCTCAAAAAAGTTATGTCAGTTTCTTGTTTTCTCTTGCTTAATCACTTCTTTTCTACTTCTAATCAAATGATTAGCTACTTAGACACTCATTAGTTATGTTTTAGAGTAAATTTTAGCAGCACTTCTCATAGGTTAAATTTAGCCCATAAGCAGAAAAACAAGAGAAAACAATACCACATCCATCAACAATCACAAGAACAACCATCAACTAAGGCAAAGGAAGCAAGTCTTGAAGTTTACCTCTTGATTCCTCCACTTTCTCTCTCTAGAATGTTAGCCCTCTCTCTCTCTTCTCTTGAGATTTTTGCCTTGAATCCATGAAATTGATAGAGTAGAAGAGATTAGAAAAGACTATGGAATGATTAGGAAGCTTAAACTTCAAGATTACAACTTCCTTACCTTTGATTTGACAATCCCTAGCCCATGTTCTCCATGCTTTATGTTTAGCTCCCTCTTCCTCTCTCTTTTGGTCAGTTTCACGATGAAATGAGAATGAAGAGATGGAGAAATGGTGGTTTAATGACATAGTCAAAAGAGCTTACCATGTGTCTAAATTCTATTGGTCCAAGTTTATGGTTTTTGTTCAAATATTTCTATTTCTCTTTTGCTTCTTCATTCCACCAAAAATGAATGAGAGATGAGAGTATATATATTACTCTCAAATTATCTCATTATGCCACCTTGCAAATTATTGAGCAAAGCCTTAAGCTTTTACTTTTTGACTCTTTGACCTTCCTTGGTAATAATTCACCAAAATAGGTTTATTATTTACCAAGTAGCAATTTCCTCTTTTTAATTCAAATTTAATTAAAATTATTGGAAATATTAGGGAAAAATAATCATTTCTTGTTTTATGGAAAAATGGTATTTCTTGTTTTATGGCAAAATTACTATTTTTCCCTTACATTTTCTTCTATTTTCACACTTAATCCAAAACTGGGCAGAATTTTCATCAAACTTTGAAAATTCATATCTAATTGTATAGAAATCCAATTGAGATGATTCTAAAGGCTATACAACCATCATTGAGTATAATTTTAATGAAAAATATAAAATTTGGTCAATTGGAATCTCACTCTTTCAAGAATTATTGTTTTTAGACGTTGCCACAGAAAATAGTCAATTTCGCTGGACTAATTTAAAAAATACATAATTCCTTGTATACAACTCCAAATAACTTATATGAACTATTAAATTGAAGCTTGATAAGTCTATTTTCATTTTGGAAAATTTCATAATTTTTGGACATCATTTGCCTATTGAAAAATGTCACACAAACATGACTGCCATACCGAGAATTTCACCGGTAGTAACACTACTTTGTGTTTCACTTTACTATATTGTGTGTGACTTTTAATTACATTATTTTGTCATTCCCAATACTCTTTAATACCCCTAAGGGTATAAATAAATTTTAGGGAATTCAATCGTGCCTCGTAGGGACATTTACTAAATTGGGGTTTAGTAGTCCACTTAATCCTAGCTTAATCTCAAGCCTCTTATCCTAAAATTTAGGATATTACACCTCTTCAGATCCTCATCGACGAAGTGCTCTCAAGCTCATTAACTGAGTGTGTCGAAGATCCTAGAGAACAATGATTTTGTCATCTTCTTCACCAATTTCTAGAAGGAAATCTAAATTGATGATTGTTCAATGTGATATGTAAATTAATTTCAGTCATTATGGTGGTTTTGATAATGTTTGCTATTGATTGTGGTGGTCTTCAATGGCCAAATCTCTACTTTAGATGGCTAGATCTCTGTATGTTTATTGAATAGATTCTTTGAATTTGATTTGATATTGAGTTAGACTATTTTTTCGTTGAAGGATTATAATTTTATAGTGGTTGATGGAGGTAAACATTTGAGAAAATGATAAACAATCATGTATTTTGCAAATGCTTGATATTATGCAAAACTGCACCATTTTGGGGTGTAAAATAATGGGGTTAAACAATTTTTTTAAAAAAATATATAATATCTAGTACCTTGAAATTTTTTTAGGGAAAAAGACAGAAAAATAACTTTGAACTTTCAAAATCTCAAATCTGGTTTGTTACCAAGAGTTAATAAGAGATTGATAAAACTTGATAAGTAATTCACAACTCATTTCTTAGGAAATACTTTATTTAAAATTTTACAATTTCAAAGTTATTTTTCTGTCTTTTTCTCTTTTTTTAGTAGTACCCAATATTTTAAAATATTTTTTTATACAATTAGTTCCTTAAAATATTTTTCCAATAGTACAAAGTATTATAAAGTTATTTTTGGAGCTATCAAAATTTAGAAATATTTTTTTTAATAGCATTTAGTATCCTAAAGTAATGTTTCATGCTCTGAGCACATTAAAGTATTTTTGAAGTTGTAACCAGTAAATCAAAATCAGTATCCTAAATTTAGATGATGTTGCTATTGAAAACAATTCATCGAGTGTTAAATTGTACTCTTAAGACACTGGATACAACTAAAACAATATTTTAAATATTTAAAAGTACTAAAAATTATTTTGAGATACGAGATGCTACTTGAAAAATGTTTTAAGACACTAGATAGTACTACTAAAAAATATTTCAAAATACTGGGCCAGAAAAATAGCTCAAGCCATCATTCTACACCTAATACTACAGTGAAGGCAATGTAGTTTTGCGAAAAAAGACCGCAGCAAACATAAAGGTTTTACAGTTTAAGGTTTAAGAAAGTCAATGTATATAGAGTTTTAAGAAGCCAGCTCCGTGTGTGTGTGAAATTAACAAAAGTCTAAATGATACTTCCTTCAGTCTTATTTATAAGAGTTCAATAACCGAATTACACGGTTTAAAAAAGTAGATAAAATTACTCCCTCTGGTCCTAGTTATAAGAACTTGATAACCGAACTATGTGCTTTAAAAAAGTGATTGAAATTAATTAAAGATAATAAATATGTCTAAAATAAACTTCTTTTCTCAAGTATACCCTTATTTATGAGGGATAAATAAGAGAGAGAAATAAGTTAAATATAAGTATCACCAACCTTTTAATTGATGCAATATATATAAATAATGAGAGGCAAAAAAAACTCATTAAATATTAAGATAACTATTATAAAACTCTTACAAAAAAAATCAAAATAATTCAAATTTTTAACTCTTATGAAAAAGATAAAAGAAAGTAGGATGTGGCACTTGCATTAGAGGTGGTAATTTGGGCCGGGCTAACGGGCTCGGCCCGTTAGCCCGGCCAAATAAACGGGCTCGGGCTTGAAAGTCCGAGCCCGTTTAGCCCCAGAGTTAAACGGGCCAGCCCGTTGGTTAAACGGGCCAGCCCGTTGGTTAAACGGGCCGGCCAGTTTAACTATTTAAAAAAAATAAAAAAATATTTTTTATATATTTTTCAAATAAGTTAGATCTCAATGTTTTCAGTTCTTAGTGATGTTGTGTTTAAAGACTTTCTATTTTTTTTTATTTGACACTTTTTTCATATTATATCTATTTATTTTACTATTATTAAATTTTAAAAAAATGTATTCATATGTTTTTGTGATGTAAGTAGACAAAAAAGAAGAAGGTAAGAACAAAATTGGTTTTGTAGCACGAATATATAAAAGAAAATAAGTGTGACATAAATGGATAAAAGATAAAGGGAGTAAAAAAAATTTTAAAAAATAAACTTTAAAAAAAAATAAAAAAAGACGCGCTAACGGGCCGGCCCGTTAGCCCGTCTAAACGGGCTCGGGCTGGCATTTATAAACGGGCTAAACGGTCTTGAGCCCGTTAGCCCAACGGGCCAGCCCGATGGGCCCAGGCTGGCACGTTTTCCCAGCACTAACTTGCATGGATGCCGGCAAGGCTTGTACCACTCTATTATGGTATTGCATTATTAGAAAAACAAACAACAATGACAAATGGCATAAATGAAAAGTACCAAAAATATAGGCTAACCTGTGGACTATAGGATCAATGGAACATGTTTGTGTAGCCCACCTCTTGGCAGACTAACATTCCACCTAAGCAGGGCGAGTAGCCCACTAATTAATTTTTTTTTAAAAAAAATTATCACACTCTTTTTCTTTTACTCTCTCACTTCTTTCCTCTTAACCACTCTCATATTACATTCCCTTTCTTTTGTACTTTGTGTTAGCCAACCATTCTACTCTCACACCCCCTTCTCTTTTACTCACTCACATATCAAAAACATATAAACACCTCTCTTTTTAATTTAATAATAGTAAAATAAATAAATATTATATAAAAATGAAAGTAAAAAAGTGTCACATAAAAGCATGAGAAAGGAGTTAAAACATGCCATAAAAAAAGAGAATAATAATATTTGGGTTTATTTTTTTTAAGAAAAACTAAAAAAAATAAAAAAGGGTTTTTTAAACGGGCCAGCCCACCAACCCACAGGTTGAATGAAATAGAATGACACTTGGCCAGCTTGAGCGTACCACTTTTAGCAGGATGGTAGGCCAGACCCTCGTTTTATATATAGGCTCTAATGGAGAGATCTCTACCATACGATGATAACCAAATAATCCACGGTTCAGATCATATGGTCATGTTTTCTCAGCCAACCACACTAGCCTCTCGCCTTCTCCTCATAGCCGGCAATTATTTATCTGAATTCAATTAATTAATGTGTGATCCCTTTTTTTTTGGGACAAGGATACTACATAAGGATAAAATAAAATGATGAAACATAAAGTAATAACAAGAAAGAAAGATCAAACAAACTTAAATGAATACTTTTGCAATAAGCATAGACAGTCTGTAAAAACTCTCTGGAAAGCCACAGGAAGGACCACTTCAGCTTTGAATATTCTTCCAAAGACTGGATTAGCAGACCGGATCAATAACACATACTGCATAGGATTGACAATGACAACTTGATTCCTTAGGAAAAGTAAGATCCAACGTAAATGAGTTGACATAAAACCCATTTATCATGATGAGGTATCTTGTAAATGTTAGGGAACAAAACAACGATCCTAGGAAGAAAATGGAACTATAGATTCTTGGTTTAGATAATCTGGAGAGGTGAATAAACCAATCACTAAGTATTTCAAGAGATGTACTATGTTGAAAATCAGAAAATCTAAAGTGGTGATCAGAGCGCAAGGCATTAATAAAGGCAAGATTCTGATAAAAATGCATCTATGTAGTCACCATTTGAACAATAGACTGAGGTGACACCTCCTCATTACTCGTTAACTTCTAATTTCTAAAAAACCACATCGAATAGATAACCCAGCAAAGAGTTTGAGTTACTACCACCTTGTTGCATTCCAAGGCATTTAATAACCAAGTAGACAAATCAGATTGATTCTGGGACAATTACCTGAAAGGAAGCCAAATGGAAAGGCAAACTAGATCACTCGTGCCCAATGACATTAACAAAAATAAATGGAACCTAGTTTCATTAGCTGTTGCACAAAATAAACAAGAAATATCCACTTGTAGATTATGCTTATTCAAAGTCATTTTGGTAGACAAAGAATCCCACAGAAAACACCATAAAAATAAACTCAATTATGGGATAAGCCAAAGCCTTTTAACTTGGCGCCAATAGAAGAAAAAGTCAACCATTCCATTTGTATTTCCAATTAATTGCTTATGTGCATCTGCAACTTTATAATTACCTTCACCATTACCATACCAACAAATAGTGTCGTTACCATTGAAGAGTGAAAAAGGGGTTGATAAAATTTTATTTTCTATGAAAGGAGAGTAAAATAACTGAACTAAACTCTCATTCTAACAACCTGTATGATGCAGTAACAAATCGCTAACCACAAAAAGAGATAGTGGATGATTACACTGCAATGGCCACCATATGTGACTAAACAAGTTGATGTGAGAGTCATTACCCACTAACCAATTAAGATGATTAACAATCAAATGTTCCACCCCTAAACAATCTCTCCAAAGACGAAACTGTAAAGCTCTATGTACCAGCACATCATCCTCCAATGGAGATACAAACTTGGCTTTGAGTACACAAGCAAGCAGGAAATTTCCCTTTGCTGAGAGTACCCTCCAAATATTATTGGCCAATAACGCATCATTGAATAATATTGTCTTCCGAATACCAAGTCTTCCTTCATTTTAATGTAGGATAAAACTCATGAATTCTCAGTTAAATCACAAATTAGAGTACATGAGTTTTCCTATACCAATCAGCGGAAGACTTATAAGAATTACCTCTCGCCATAGCTAATCTCTGATCAGATTGAGAACTCGTGAATCCTGTTGAAAGAGACCTGTAGAACAGATGAAGACAGAATGTAGATTGTCAGGTCTCTTTCTGACTGACTGTAGGGCACAGCGATGGCAACTGGGTTAAGAGCCGTCGCCAGTCAGGGAACCTCAGATGAACAGACTATCTGATCAGATTGAGAACTCGTGAATCCTGTTGAAAGAGGCCTGTAGAACATAAGATGAAGACAGAATGTAGATTGTCAGGTCTCTTTCGACTGACTGTAGGGCACAGCGATGCAACTGGGTTAAGAGCCGTCGCCAGTCAGGGAACCTCAGATGAGCAGACTAGGTTTTCCTTACGCTCGTCTCATTTGGCTGTAATCTCAAGTGTGTCTTTTCCACCATCAGAAAAATCACATTAATAGCCAATAACCCTAATCCTGAATTGGGCCTAAATCTGACTTACGGGCCACACTCAGAATATTTTAATTAATTACCTAATTAATAATAACTAATAATAATCATAATATATTAAAATATCTAACATTTAAGGCTTACAAATTTTATCCCAAGCAAGAAAATGCATTCGCTTTCTGTCACCTTGAAATCCCCAAAAGAAATAAGCTATTCTCATATCAATTGCATGAGCTACACAAGCTGGAAGTTTGGCAAAAGACATTAGAAAAACTAATACTGAAGATATCACAGCTTTAATAAGAGTGACTGTACCAGCTTAAAATAACAGTTTGGATTTCCACAATTGCAATCTATTATCAATCTTATCCAAGATATCATTATATAAAGGAGAACGTTTCCTACCCAAATCCACAAAAGAACCAAGGAATTTACCAAGTTTAGCCGCAAACTTTATACCCATTAGGGAAGACAATGATTGCTTCTGAGAATGAGAAGCATTCGAGCTAACACCATCAAAGACTTGGTCTTGTTAATTTCCTCGCCTATTATATTGACAAAAAATATCATTAGCTAACTGTATGGAAGATGGATTTTATTAATTTTCTGGCCCACTATATTGACAAAGAATATCATTAGCTAACTGTATGGAAGATGGATTTGTTGGAACAATCAACAATGTATCATTAGCATAGAGTAAATATGACAACGACAGAGATCTCCTAGATGACTTAAAACCTTTCCAATGGCCATGACTTTGTGCTTGTAAAATCCTAAAAGACAGCACATTATCATACAAAATATACAGATATGGGGAAAGTGGATCCCTTGACGAATGCCACATTATGGAAACAAACAGGTGAAGGCACTCCATTCAACAATACTTGATAGGAAGTTGAAGACACACAGGTCATAATCATGCGAATCCAAGACTGAGGAAAGGCCGTGTTCTCTAAAACTGCTTAAAGAAAATTCCAGGACAAACGATCGTATGCCTTCTCAATATAAATCTTCATCACACACCAACCCTATTTTTGCTTATGCAAAGAATGCAATTTTGCTGACACCTCACTAACAACCATAATATTTTAGATAATAAGATGACCCTTGATAAATGCATTTTGAAAAGGAGAAATGACTTGTTGAATTATAGGCTAGAGTCTATTACATGTAACATTAGAAATGATTTTATACGAAACATTATACAGGCTTATTGGACGGAAATCATTAAAAAAATGAGCCTCTTTACCCTTCATCACTAGGGTAGTAAATGTATAGTTCAAAGAAGAAGGCAACTATTGAGAGTCAAAAAAATTAAGAACCACCCTAAAAATTTCATTTCTCAAAGGGACCAATAAGATTGAAAAAATCTAGGGTTAAAGCCATAAGGCCTAAGAGCTTCATCTGATTTCAAAGACTTAATACCCAAATCAACCTCCTCTTGTGGTAAAGGTTTAGTAAGATGAATCACCTTATCATCATCCAATAAAGGTAAATGCATAGTAGAGATGAGGTTTAGTATATATTGTGCAGTGGGTTCCTCCAAAGAAAATCGTTGAGAAAAATGATCAACAGGAAGAAAAGCCAAATTTTGCTACCCACACACCCAATTATTATTGTGATCTCACAGTTTAGTGATGAAAGAAGCAATCCAATGTTTCTTGACCAAGTTATGGAAAAAAGAAGTATTACGATCACCAAAAAGAGCTTTATTGAACTGGGCTTTTTGAGACACGAGCTTCCTCACATTCCAACCAAAATTCCAATTGGTTTCTGATTTGATTAATAGTCAAATTGATCCCAGGTAAGTGCAGATAGTTTCATAAATCATTTAGAACAACTTCTAAAAACAAAATGTGTGAATCAATTTTACCCACCTTCCATTTATTCCAGAGTTTAAATTCTTCTTTTAAATTTTCAAGTTTATAAATAACCTCCCAAATGACATTGTAATACCCCATTTATCCACTAATACTCCTTGTATATATTTGTGATAATTAGTGGAATAAAAATGGTGAATTATAGTGTGCATAAATTTATATAAATATTTCAATCGCCGGTTACACATAATTTAGCCAATTTGGAACACAAAGAAGCAATTAATGTCCACTTAAAGGTCTAATATTGTAACTAAAATTTGAGCATAAAATGGTACAAATAATGGTATCATACAAGTGTTAAGAATTAGGCCAAACCAAAGGAAAAGAAGCAAGAAATGATTTATTTCGATAAATCATAAAAATGTAAGGGCCAAACGGTAATTTTCCCATAAAATAAGAAAATAAATATTTTTCTCCAATATTTCCAATAATTTCAGTTAAATGGGAATTAAAAAGAGGAAATGACCACTTGGTAATTATTAAGTCCATTTTCGAATATTATTACCAAAGGAAAAATCTAAGCTTAAAAAAGAAGTCAAAAAACAAGGATATAGGACTTTGATCAACAAAGTGCAAGATGATCTTAGAAGTTTAAAGCCACATTTTCCCTCTTCCATTCACATGTAATTTGGTTGATTCAAAGGAAAAGAAGAGAGAAATAGAAATATTGAATAAAAGAGATTTGGACCAATTAGAATTTGCCATATGTAAAACCACTTTATTAATTCATCAAGTCATCATCTTTTTCTCATTCTCCATTCTTATTCCCGTGCTAAATGTAATATCCCGAATTTTGGGACTAAAGGCATAAGATTAAGCCTAGATCAAGTGGACTACTAGACCCTGGTTTAGCAAACGTCCCTATGAGGCATGTTTAAATTCCCCAAAATTTCTTTATATCATTGAATATTAAAATTAATTATATTGGTGAGCTAAAGAGCTCGGAGAATAACAAAACGAAGTGATTGGAAGTCACACATAATAGAGTAAAGTGGAACACAAAGTAATTTTGTCATCGGTGAAATTCCCGGTATGGCAGTGATGATTGTGTGATATTTTTCGATGGGTAAATGATTGTGAAAAATTATGAAACTTTCCATAATGAAAGTAGACTTATCAAGCTTCAATTTGATAGGTCATATAAGTAATTTGGAGTTGTACACAAAGAGAAATGAATTTTTGAAGTTAGCCCAGCGAAATTAATTATTTTCTGAGACAGTATTCAAAGATTAAAATTATGAGAAGTGTGAGCTTCTAATTGGCCAAAGGTTATATTTTTATTTAAAACTAGACTTAATAAAAGTCGCATAGCCTTTGGAATCACTCTAATTGGACATTTGTACAATTAGATATGAATTTTCAAAGTTTAATGAAAATTCTGCAAAATTTGGTAATTTGTGCGAAAATTGGATTTTTGGACCAATGAGGTGGTGACACGTGGCAGATGAGAAACTGACCCATTCAATCAATTATCCATCATCTTCTTCGTCACTTTTTCACGGAGAAAACACTGGAAGAGGGAGAAACCGATCAGAGAAATGGAGAAGAGGAAAGAGAAAAATATTTTCCTCCAAAACACTGCCGAAACGGCATCCTCTCTCGAAGTACCCTTTAGGAAAGTTCTTCTACTCATCGCAAGCTTCATTTCTACGATTTTGGATTTTTATTTGGAGGTTTTTGGTGCCGTCTCCCTTACCGGAGTATTGCCAGAATTCCGAACCGTTTGTGGAAACGGGTAGAGGTAAGCGTAAGCTTCCTTTTTAACCGATTGATTTGTTGTTTGGATGAGTATATAGGAAGTTGGGTACTGTTCATGGATGATTTAAATTGGTATTTTCAATGGCTAAATCATGTCTAATGAGTGCTTAAATAGCTAATTATTTGATTAGGAGTAGCAAGGAAGTGATTAAGCCAAAGAAAACGAGAAACCGACAAACTCTTTCTGATAATCCAATTTCCTTATGTTTCTGCCCTGTATTGTTTCGTGTAGGAGGAGTTGGAATTTGATGATTTTGATTCTTCCATTGGATTTAGGAGGCAAAATTGTGTGGGTATACAAGTGTTCATGAATTTTGGATACTTGTACATGAATTTAGAAGTTTTAGAAGTAAAAGGGTAAATGATGTGTATTCCGTTTTCTGGAGGCAGCGTTATGGTGACATATTTTTGAGTGGTCAAATGTTATCCAATGATCATGAAACTCTCCATTTTGAAAGTAGACACATAGACCTTTAATTGGATAGGTCATAATGATCAATTGGATTTTTTTGTATTTAGATATGAATTTTTGAATGTCTGCCCTGTTTTCTGGAAGAACATCTGAAACAGTCGGTGTTTGGAAAATTTCTGGGAATGGTGTAGTGCTGGCATTTAAATTCGAGTATTTTTATGTAAAAATAAACTTAAAGGGCTTCAAATAGAGCTTTGAACTACCTCAATTATAGTTTTATAGAATTAATTATGATTTTTCAAAGTTTGGTCAAAAATGCTGGTAGATTGAGTACCATGCGAATTTAAGTAAGAAATTGGCCAAATATCATTGGAATGAACTCTAAGGGTGAAAGTAAGCCTTTAGGGCTAATGTGAGCCATTGAACATTCACTTTTCATGGCTCTAATGATGTTATCACTTGCCTAGGGCCATGAAGTGACAAATAAGAAGCAACGGTTGGCGGATCAAGGGACAAGAAGAGAATGACATAAAGTCTGAGAGGTAGTGAACTTACCTTTTCTGCATGTATGTGATATGTATGTCTTGCATTGATTATGTGACTGCTTTGCCTATTTGTGTGGAACATGTATGATTAGTTGAAGCTCTGTTATATTTGTGCAATGGCCATATGTATGTCATAACATCGAGCATGCAGTATGTCATTATGTTGGCATGAAATAGTGTAGGCAAGCATGTCATGCATTCATATATATCTGGCATGCATAGTGGTAATGTTTGCTACTGAGATTCTCTCGAATCTCACTCCTCCCAAACAACCATTCAGACAAGCGAGCATTGGAAACGTGCTGAGAACAGAAAAGAGGTGTGCATGAAGAGGAATGTTGCTGGTTGTTTGAAGGCCTTTTGTTGTTAAGGTCTGTAAATATTGTATAAACCCCTGGTGGGGAAACTTTTGTATTATAATCAAGCAATATTGTATTAATATTATCAGTATATTCATGTTATTCCTGTGTGCCCATTGAACTACGCATTGCTACTCTGAGTAAGGTCAGTAATAAGGGATATTTGAGGCGGGCCGTTACACTAAATGATCAGAAAAGATAAAGAGAAAAGGTTGAACGTTCAAAGCTCAAGAAGCAAGAAGAACTTAGGGTTCTTCCAAAAATTTAAGGTAAGACTTGCAAAATCTTGTGATTCTTACTCCCTAACCCCTCTATAGTCTCTTCTAACCTCTTCTCCTCCTTAAAAACCATAATTAGAAAGGTTAATTAGAGGTGTAGAGAGAGGAAGCTGAGACATTTTAGAGAGAAAATCACAAGAATCAAAGGTAAACTTCTAAAACTTGCTTCTTATGCCTTTGTTGTGGTGGTTGTTGTTGTTGTTGGCTTGGATTGGGATGTTTTGTGAAAATGGATGATGAAACCCTAAAGGAGTCTTACTGCTAAAATTCACTCTAAAAATTTTCCAATGAGTGTTTAAGTAGCTAATCATTTAATTAGAAGTAGCAAGGAAGTGATTAAACAAGAGAAAACGAGAAAACAACAAACTTTTTCTGAAAATCTTTAAATTTTCCCTGTATTGTTTTGTGTAGAAGGAGTAGGAATTTGACCATTTTGATGCTTCCATTAGCTTTAGAGGGCAAAATTGTGTAGGTATACAAGTGTTCATGATTTTTGAATGCTTGTATATGAATTTGAGAATTTATGAATTAAGATTGTTCATAGTGTGAATCTGCCCTGTCTGAAGCATTGTTCCTGTGTGTGATAATTCAAAGGGTAAACCTTATCTGAAAATTCTGAAAATTTTCCTTTTAAAATTAGACACAAAGAAATTTAATTTTATAGGTCATAATTCTCAATTGGACTTGTGTGCTGGAACTTCTACATTTTTTATGTTTGGTCATGTAAAACTGGAAATTTCTTGAACAATGTGTAGAAGGTTGAAATAATGTATTAATTTGTGTATATATAGCTAATGGATATATTTTCAATTGTAAATATACTTAATAAAGGTCATGTAGGACTTAGAAACACCTCAATTTAAATTTTTTGGATTTAAATATGAATTTTTAAACTTTTTCCCTGTTTCTGGAATGTAATCCGGAACAGGGTGAGTTTGGCTAAATTTTGGGAATGTTGTGGCTCTGATAGTTATAATTAAGTATTTTTATGTGAAACTAAATTGAAATATATTTACATAAATTTAGAACCACTCAATTTGGAGTTTCCTAGAATTAATGGTGAATTTTTGATATTATGCCTGAATTCTTGGAAGGAATCTAGAATAGTGGTTTTTAACTAATTTCTGGGAATAACTTGTCCATATTTGGAACACCTAACTATTTTTCCTCAAATTTAAATTGAAATAGCTTCATTTAGGATTTGGAATCAGTTCTATTGGAGTTTTATATAATTATTTATGAATTTCTAAAGTTAAGTGAAAAATCTGTCAATTTCTGGAAAGTAATGAAATTGCACTGTGCATAATTGTATTATGCAGAAACTATTATAACTGCCTTAGATAACCAACAGAATTTGATTTAAAGGAAGTAATAGTGAAAGTAATAACTAGTTACTTGTAACTCTAATTTTGATAGGAACTAGAACTTGCCTGAGCTCAAATAAACAGTTGGATATTACTTAAAGGAAGCGACCAAGTAGTAACTTGTCTTTCGTACATTTATAATATACATTGTATATTGTGTGAAACCATTATGAATTATCTGACACATTCTGGTTATGCAGAGTGGTCACCCGAGGCCTTTCTACACAAGTGGACGCTCGGGCCAATAACGTTCTATAATGCACGAGTAGGTGCCCAGTGCCTATTGCATGGGTATCCCTCGAGGCCTTTAATATACCTAGCGCTATGGTTGTTTATGAACCACATGTAATGCACTAAATGCTGTTGTGATAATTATGTTGTATGATGACTGTGTAGCATGCTTTGTGATGTTATATCTGTATGATTGGCACACTGTTACTACTGAGATTTTTTTGAATCTCACTCTTTTTCATAAACTATCTACGGTACAGGGAGATAGTTCAAGGGGTAAGAAGAAGGTAAATATGGACGACTAGAGACAGGACCTGAGAGACTTCAGTCTTTCTTTTGTTGGTTATCTGTTTCTTGTAATTTTGATATTTTGGATATGTATATAGTATAAATAGCCTGTAACTCTAACATGCTACAATAGTGAAACAGGCAATGTCGGTAGACTAGTAAAGGGACAATTTTGCGATATTACGCTTCTGATCGCTCACGACACTTAACTAAGGTATGAAACGTGCAAACTAAACAGAGAATCACTCGCAAACTCGGATAAAATGGAAAGACGAATCGGTGAGACTTAGTGAGATAGTTAATGTTTGTGAAATTGTTTGAGAAAATTTTATTACTCTCAAAAACTCCTTTTCAATCCCAGGTTTAAATCCTGAGATAGATTTGGAATTTGTGAACATTTTTCTAAGAGTACTTAGTTCGGGACCTGATTCTGGTTTCATAAATGATTTTGCTACTCTTTTGCACTCATATGTGGTTATAGGAAATGAGGTATCACAGACATTGCAGTGCATCACAATCTCCCAAACTCTAGAGATTATGGCTCACCATTCAAGAAACTTAATCCAGAAATTTTCAAAGAGAAATGGCTTCCTAAAACCTATTTGAGCATGAGTTTGGGAGAAAAAAATAAGGGAGCATGATCTTAACCCACAATTAAATGGAAAAGAAAAAATCCATTGAGAATTAAGAGAACCCTATCCAACCATTTCCACATAGAATCATCATTAATCCTTTATTATGCCAAGTTAACCGGCCTCCTTTTTTGGAAGAAAATCAATTAAGCTTGTATGATAAAGAAAAGTTTGAAATAAATGAGCCCCCTGAATCTGAGTGACCTTACTAATCTTTTCACTATAGTATAAGACCTGGTTTAAATCCCTAATAACTACCTAAGGTGTATCCATAAACGCATGAATATTAGATAACCAATCCCAGAGCTTATGCTGATATGAAACAACAAGAAAACCATAAACACAAGACAAATAATAGCAACTATCATCAATAGCATTAACATTGAGATGGGTCCAGTTAGGAGTAGATTCGATTACAAACACCTTATCAAGTAATTTACATCAAAAAACTAGCCTACTACTCCCACCGACGCGATCACAGCCCTCTAAAAAGAAAACCCAAGACTTGACAAAAGAGCATAGATCTTATTTAGAGGCTGCTTGGTCTTCATAATTTAAACCATAGTATGTTTACATTTATATATTAGTTTCCTATTATGCTAAACTTATTCCAGTTTACCTAACTTACGATAGTTCTAACTTAACACACTCATGGCCCCATAGGAGGCTTTTGAAGGCAAGCCTCTATAGCCTAAGAAGTCTCAACTTCAAACTTACCTACTCATCCATTGATAGTATCGGTCCAACAGAAGAAGAAGCCTTCGCAGCTAAAGCTTTTGCATGACCTTATTTAATCTCATCATCATCGCGACATTTACATTTTCCAAGCCTACCACTTTGCACAACAAAATTTAGATTAGAGCCAATTAAATTAGGTAGGTCAAATGGTGGTAGGAGAACCCAATTAACATCTTGGAGACAAAAGGGTTAAGAAACTAGAGAATCACTTAACCACACAAGAATCAAGTAAGGCCCTTAAAATCCCATGAAAAGGTTAGGATCCAAAATACTAGGTTCAAGAGCTGTAAGGACAAATTGGCCCTAAGATATCAACTGAACAAAAATGGGCCTATACAATGAATCATTAACCAGGCTAGATGCAGAAAAAGATATAATCTATCTAATTCATGGACGAACTAGACGAGAAGCCTCCAAATAACCCAAATCGGAAAACATAGTAAGAGAGGATAATCCAAGTGAGGCAAATATTGAGCCCAGAACTCTTTTCCTAGTATGAGGGTGAATAATAAAAGGCCAACTATGTCATGTTAGTCCTCAATGTTTCGATGATAACAAATCTTGATTAAAGCAATGAAGTATCTGGTGGTTCAAGAAATGATTTGAGTAATTAAAGATTGATTTGAATGAAAATGAAACTTGAGTCACAAGACACTCGTATCTTTGTGATCATAAGAGATCACTCGAGTAATGGAGATATCACTCGAGTGGAGGCCTTTCAACTCTCAAGAGATTCTTGCAAGTTACTTGCCAAGATGCTGAAAATGGAGGAGAGTCCACTCAAGTGGATAAGTGGCTACTCGAGTGACAAGGCTCCACTTGCAGAAGAAAGCAAGTCACTCACCAGATTACTGAGATTTGAGAAGAACCTACTCAAGTAAGTAAGTGGTCACTCAAGTGACTTGAGGTCACCTGCAGTCTTTGGAAGTCACTCGCAACGTTTATAAGAGTTGAGTTAAGGAGCTACTAGAGTGAGTAAGTGATCACTCGAGTGACTATGTTCATTTCCCATTTTCAAAAGTCACTCGCTGGTTTTTAAAAGGTTATAGGGAAGGCTCACTCGAGTGATAAAATTATCACTCGAGTGAAGTGATCTCAACTCGCTAGTTTAGAAAGTTACTCGCTGAGGGTTTTGCAAGTGATGAAAAGTAATCACACGAGTGAATAAGTTATCACTCTAGTAAAGTTAATCACTCTGACTTAACTCTCAAGTCACCTGTATCAGTTGTAGGAGTTGTATCAACAGAACACCTAAGTAATGAGCAGTCACCCAAGTGACAAATCATTAACTCGCAATCTTCAGCAAGTCACTTCCAGAGAGCTCAAGAGTGAATTGTAGTTCCCACTAAAGTGAGACCCATCCACTCAAGTGATTAAAATTCTACTCGAGTTAATCATCTTCTACTCGAGTGAAGTCTCATCATCTTCCTCTGTTTCTTAACATCCTTCCATTCTTTCTTTGACTCATTATATTATATGTATCATCATTTATCTCTTACATATTGTTTTAATATTGCTTATCATCATTTGTGAATAAGTTTAAGAAGAATAGACAGATTAATTGATGTGGGGTATTCAAATTTCTGTTTCATGTTAAAAGCATTAAATGCTCAACTATAAAACTATAACGACAGACAGAAGGAAGGTTATATCTGAAAAGAGCCTAAGGAATTTAATGCTTCAGAAAGCAGAAGTGATCTAAACGCCGAAATCCTCCAACGACTAGAAGATCAATCTAACGACTAGCTCAAATACTCTCAACGGTCATTTAAACCTCCACCTATAAATACTTCTGCATTCAATACAGAAGAATAACGAAGCTATTTTGCACAACAACATCATTTATTACTCAACTCTCTGTGTTTGATAATCTGTTGTACTTCAGTGATAATTAATAAGCTTTGTGAGAGAGTCCATTATGTTAGATTTCATGTTTTGATGATAACAAATCAGGATTTGGATATTCTTGGATTTGATTAAAACAAATACATCAGCAAAGGAAGTGAGAAAAGTGATATGAGTAAGATCACTCGAGTGATTTGTGTAATCACTCGAGTGATTATGAAGATCACTCGAGTGATCATTAAAAATCACCTGAGTGATATGAAAATTTAGCAGATCACTCGAGTGATTTTGATAATTTCGCAGATCACTCCCAGTGCAAGCCAAATCACTGTAAGAAAAATTCACTGTTTCAAAATTCACTTTCAATGATCTCCAAATCACTCGAGTGATATGTGAAATTCTCAATATTACTTCTAGTGGCCTATCAGATCGCTCCCGAAATTTTTCACTGTTCTAAAAATCACTTCTAGTGCATCCAAGTCACTCGAGTGATTCTGTTGATTTTGCAAATCACTTCCAGTGCGTCTGAAATCATTGAAAGAAAAATTCATTGTTTTGGAAATCACTTCTAGTGTTAGTCAAATCACTCAAGTGATGTCTGAAATTTCCAAATTCACTTCCAATAAAAATTCACTGTTTGCAAAATCACTTCCAGTGATGCCAAATTCACTCGATTGATATATGAACTCTCAAAATCACTTCCAGTGGATTTGTAATCACTTGCAGAAAATTTCACTGTTTTCCAAATCACTTCCAATGATATCAAATTCACTCTAGTGCTATGTAATTCTATCAGTTTCACTTCCAGACAGTTCGTGTGATCCACTTGCAATCACTTCAACGGAAATCAGCAAGATTTGTCAGTAAGATATTGGTAGTGATAATCATTGCTAGTTAATCCAAATTACTTTCAAAATCATGTGGCATATTATTTCTTTAAAATACTGCCAGTAGAATAAGATTCTCTGAAAATCATCCCCAGTGAAAACAAGTTCACTTCCAATGATTCTTTGATTTTAAGAAATCACACCCAGTGAATCACAATCATTCCAGTGATATTTAAAGTATTTTCTAACGGTCATTTTCCTAAGTGTATTACAGGTGTACTCCACTACCACCCATATGACAAGCAACTGAACAACACTCAACGACAATTAATCGTGGGCAGCAGCAATATTCAAAAATAACTATCAACGTGCAAAGTGAAAAATAATATTGTTGCATCTGTCAGAAGCACAATCGATCAACGGACAAATTCACAATGGTCCTCAAAGCTTCTGATATATAAGCCTAGCCATTTGAAAATCAAGAGACACGGACAACGGTTTGAACACACTGCAAACAATATACTTATAAGTGCTTTGTCTCTTATTATTTCTTCACTTGTACTTTAGTTTTCATCCATATACTGTGTGAGAGAGATTTGTCAGTCAAAAACTCTTTATTTCCGTTAGTGATAAATTAAGGTTGAGGAGCCTTAAGTTGGGGTTTGATATTACCTTGTGTAAATGGGAGCGAGTGTACAAAGAGGAACTTGTTGTTGTACTGAGGTGCCAAGAACCCACTGAATCTTGGAAGATCTAGTAAAAGGCTAAGAAGGATTTTTGAGGACTGGACGTAGGTTAAGTGATTGTGACCAGTATAAACTCATGTGTTCACTTCGGTGATATCTCTTCTTACTTATGACTGTGCTTTTAAAGTTTCATAATTTTTATTAAGTATCTAATTATTCTGTAATCACCCAATTCACCCCCATCTTGGGTGAAAAGCTTGCTCTAACATTTGGTATCAGAGCGCATATCTTCTTATTCATGTATAACAACCTTAGAAGGATTCAATGGTAAGCATGGGTGAAGGAATTCTTCCTGAAAGAGCCTCTATCACTAGACCACCAGGTTTCAATGGTGACCATTTCTCCTTTTGGAAAGCTAAGTTCCGTGTATTCGTGATGGCTACAGAATATGAGCTATGGGACGTAATTGAAACTGGAAACTATGTGCCTACAAAGACTAAAGAATCTTGAAAAGTTCCTAAGTCACCAGCAGAATTTGAATACAATGACAAAAAGCTCGTGACCCTCAATAGTAAAGAAATTCTAATGATTTAGAGTGCGCTGAGTCAAAAAGAATACTTTAGAATCTGTACACTTCAAACTGCTAAAGAGATATGGCAAGCTTTGGAAGTAGTTTATGAAGGAACATCAAGAATAAAAGAAAATCAAATCAATACTCTAGTTACAGAGTTTGATCTACTTTGTATGAAGGAAGGTGAGTCAATAGCTGAATTTGAACTTAGGTATACTCATCTTGTGAATCAACTTGTAATACTTGGAAAAATCTATGGTAAGAATATCCAAGTACGAAAAATATTAAACATACTCTCCAAAGAATGGGAGGCCAAAGTCACAACAATAGAGGAGGCCAAAGGAGAATCGATACAATCTATAGCTTCTTTGTTTGGAAGTCTTTCTGAATTTGAAAGCAAACTAAAATTCAAACGAGAGCTAGAGGAAGTTGGTGATAGGAGAAAGAAGAGTCTCACACTAAATGTGACAAAAACAAAGACAGAAAGCCAAGAAGAAGACGATGAGTTTGACGATGATGAGATAGGCCTGATGATAAGATGATTCAAGAAATTCTATAAAGGCCAAGGTTTCAGAAATTCACAAAAAGGAGGAACTAGTGGCAGAAGAGAAACCAAGGAGATCATCTGCTATGAATGTGGTAATCCTGGACACATCAAATCAGAATGTCCGCCGGAGCTATTACAGAAAAATAAAGAAAAGAGAAATGTCAAATCTTTCAACAAAAAGAAGGCATTTATTTTTGCAATATGGGGAGATAGCTCCTCAGATGAAGAAAGCGATAATGAAGAGATATCCAATATATGCTTGGTTACTCAAGAGGAAACAGACAAAGAGGTTTGCTTTAGGGCATCCAGGTCCAACAAATGGCACATAGATAGTGGATACTTTAGACATATGACCGGTGATCCTGAGAATTTTACCACATTAGTACCAAAGGAAGGTGACAAGTTAAAATTTGGAGAAAATCAAACCAGAAGGATAGTAGGACTTGGGAAAGTCAAGAGTAATAAAGGAATACAAGTCAAAGACATATATTATGTTGAAGGCTTGTGTCACAATCTGTTAAGTGTGAGCCAAAGCACGGATAAAGACAATTGGGTAATATTTGACTCAGAAGAATGTCTGATAGTTAGTAAGAAGGATCTGCAAATTGAAAAGAAGAATTTGAAATCAAAACTCAAGGCAAAAAGGGAAGGTAACTGCTATACTCTTGATATGAATGAAAATTTTTCTGAAAACTGCCTTTTGAGTAACTCTAATAAGAGTTGGTTATGGCATAAGCGACTTGCTCATGTCAATATGCATCAATTAGGTAAATTACTCAGAAAGGATTTAGTAATTGGTTTACCTAATGTAAATTTCAAAAATGATTTAATTTGTGATGCTTGCCAAAGAGGTAAACAAACAAAATCATCTTTTAAATCGAAAAATGAAATTACCACCAATAGACCATTTCAATTATTGCATATGGATTTGATTGGTCCAGCAAGAGTTAAGAGTCTCAGCGGAAATTTATATACATTGGTTATTGTTGATGATTTCTCCAGATTTACCTGGAATATATTCTTATCTTTCAAAGATGAAACTTTTAGTAAATTTATTATCTTTTCCAAGAAAGTGCAAAATGAGAAAGGTATGTTGATTGCAGGTATCCGGACAGATCATGGTGGAGAATTTGATAATAAAGCCTTTACAGAATATTGTGATACAAATGGCATTGATCACAATTTCTCAACACCTAGAACTCCACAACAGAATGGAGTCGTGGAAAGGAAGAATATAGTTCTTACAAAAATAGCTAGAGCAATGCTCAACGAAAAGAATGTGTTTCAAGTCTTTTGGGCAGACACTATGAGCACTGCATGCTACATCTCAAATAGAGCGCATGTCGTAACTAAACTTGGGAAGACACCATACGAACTCTACAAGGGACAGAAGCCAAACCTTGGTCATCTACACATATTTGGTTGTAAGTGTTTTATTCATAACAACGGTAAAGACAATCTTGGAAAGTTTGATTCTAAGGCTAATGATGGACTTTTCTTAGACTATTCAAATCAAAGTAAAGCATATAGATTTTTTAATAAATAAACATGTGTAGTAGAAGAATCAATTCATGTTGCATTCGATGAATATGAGTCCTCTAGTAAAAGCCTTGACTATGAGATAATTAATAACCAATCTTCTTTTAACTCTCCCAATCTAGAGGTTGATAATATTGAAAAAGAAGTTGAATCAAGTCAACCAGAATAACCTAGAGCCTGAAAATATATCAAGAGTCATCCTCTAGATCAAGTCATAGGAGAAGTGAATGAAGGTGTCAAAACTAGAAACAAAGTTTTGAACGAAGTTAGTTTTTCTGCATTCATTTCTCAATCGGAACCTTCTAACATTAACGAAGCCCTAACAGATAAGGAATAAGTGTTAGCAATGCAAGAAGAACTAAATCAGTTGAAAGAAATCAAGTTTGGGATTTGGTAGCCCGGCCTAAAGATCATTTAGTTATATGCACTAAATGGGTATTCAAAAACAAACTTGATGAATCCGCAGCTATTGTCTGAAACAAGGAAAGATTGATCGCCAAAGGCTATAATCAAGAAGGTATTGATTATAAGGAAAAGTATGCCCCAGTAGCAAGATTGGAAGCTATACGAGTACTCTTAGCCTTTGTGTACATCAAAGGATTCAAGTTGTATCAAATGGATGTGAAAAGTGTCTTTTTAAACGGGTACATCATGGAAGAAGTCTATGTAGAACAACCTCCAGGATTTGAAGACGTATCCAAACCAAATCATGTTTTCAAATTAAAAAATGCCTTATATGGTTTGAAGCAAGCTCCTAGAGCTTGGTACGAAATGTTGAGCAAATTTCTCATCAAACTTGGCTTTACACGAGGAAAAGTCAATACAACATTGTTTATGAAACGAAAACTAAATGATATTTGGGTAGTTCAAATTTATGTTAATGATATTATATTCGGTGCTACTAATGATTCCATGTGCAAAGAATTCTCTGAGATAATGCAGGGAGAATTTGAAATGTCTATGATGAGGTAATTGACATTATTTCTAGGCTTACAAATTAAATAAAGAAAGAATGAAATATCCATATCCCATACTAAATACTTAAAAGAATTGCTCAAAAAGTTTGGATTGGATGAAGCTAATGGTGCAGATACACCTATGAGTTCAACGGTCCTTATAGATGCTGATGAAAATGGAGTTAATTTTAATATAACTCAGTATCGAGGAATGATTGGATCATTACTCTACCTCACAGCCAGTAGACCTGATATTCAATTCAGTGTCAGTTTATGTGTGAGATTTCAATCGTGCCCAAAAGTATCACATGCTGAAGTAGTGAAAAAAATTTTCAGATATCTTGCAGACACAAAAGAATTAGGTATATGGTATCCCAAAAGAGGTAACGAATATCTAGTTTCCTATTCTGATTCTGATCATGGTGGTTATAAAACATATAGGAAGAGCACAAGTGGGCAATGCCAATTCCTTGGAGGTGTAGTTGTTTCTTGGTTCAGTAAGAAACAAACTACAATATCCTTATCTTCAACGAAAGTAGAATATATAGTAGCCTTAAGCTATTGTGCACAAGTATTGTGGCTAAAACAACAATTGCAAGACCTTTTTCATTTATCTTAAGGAAATTCTCATCTACTGTGATAACACCAGTACAATAAGTTTGGCGAAAAATCCTGTACAGCACTCAAGAACTAAGCATATTGATGTGAAACATCATTTCATTAGAGATCATATTTAAAAGAAAGATGTCAAGGTGTTGTTCATACCAACACATCTGCAATTAGTAGATATTTTCACCAAACCTCTCACCCAAGAACAATTCATGTACATACGAAGGGAATTGGGAATGGTAAATCCCAATGAATTGTAAGTTGTTTAGCTTTTATGAATATTGATTTCATAATGTTTTGATGACTCTATAACTAACTTAAGCATCGGAGTATCTATAAAAATGCTTTACAGGATGCTCTGTACTCTCTTTAAATAACATAGATAAATAGAGAGGAAAACACTTTGGTGATGATGAAGGTTAACTCAAGTGAATAGTAAAAATACTGCAACCAAGTGATCAGGCTGATAATGTCACTACAGGTAGCTTACTTGAGTGATTTTGATCAAAATACTCGAGTGAGGTAAGCAGTTACAACGTTTTTGAGTTTCTGTGAAGTAATTTTGGACTTCACTCCAGTGATTTTTCTAATTCACTCAGGTGAAAACCGAAATCACTCGAGTGAATGTTAAAATTTCTGATTATATCAGCTTTTTCTTCCACGATTGTTCATTTCACTCTCATGTCCTCTGATTCATTCACTTAAACACTCCTAGGTCTCACGGCCACTTTTGTGTGATCAGAACTTAAACTTCACTCGATTTCATTGATTAATCATCTCTATCATATTTTCTTCAATCTCTGATCCGATTTCCATTCCCATTTTGATTCTAAAACCTCCAACAGAACCCTAACAACCTTTCTCGTCCAAAATGGCCAGAACTAAAAGACCCGTTCAATCTCCTCCGTCCTCTCCTCTGTCTAAGAAGCCGAGAACATCACCTCCTCAAGAACCCGAAGGTCAGACTGGTCTTAAAGCCAACGGTATTCGTATTGAAGAACCAACGGGGATTGTGACAAGGTCTCAAGCAAGCTCTAAGGGAAAAGGGAAAGAGAAACAACGAGAAGCAGACATTCAAGATTTTACTTTGCAAACTAAAATAACTCGCGTTGTGAATATCCTTGCTGCTTCTATTCCCTATAAGTCTTGGTATAAATCTCAAGCCTCTAGTAGTCAGATTCCTTCTGGGTCCTTGGTTGAAGAAACTCCTGAACTTCTTAATCCTACTCCTGGGTTTAATACATGTAATCTTAGGATTTTAAACTCCATTGTGTTTATTTCCCAATTTTCCAAGAGGGATTTATGTCCTGTTGTTTGGGTAGATTTAGCTGAGCTCAAAAAGGAATTTCATATTGATCTGTCTCCATATTTAAACCAATATGAACCCTGGCTAAAATTAAGAATGTCTTACAATCCTTTGGTTGTTAAGCACTTCTACTGTAATATGAAAATTGTTGATGTGAAGGATATCCATGGGAACATCATTGTAGAAAGAATTGAGATAAATGTGAGAGACCAAAAAATTCTGTTGTCTGGAGATCTAATAAACACTTACCTAGGCATAGAGGAAGTTCCTTTGAATCCTCCCTGAGTCTTTCATATTCATGAGCTAGTTGATATCTTTAGACCAGGACAGCTTGGTATGCCTTTACCTCATACTCCAGTAGCCCTAACCAATTATCAGAGAGCCTTGTTTTACATTTACTCCCGTAGCATGGTTAACAAGGCAAAGAACTTTACTTACATTATGGGGAAGGATCTTCATATGATGGCATCTCTCATGACTAAAGAAAGGAGAAATGTGGGTGAACTTATTTTTCAAGAAATGAAGAGGTTCAGATTTCACTCTTCCAAGTCTACTATGATTCCCTACCCTCAGTTTGTGTCCTACATTCTTTCTGTGCATAATATTTGGCATTTGACACCTGGATGGGACATAGTGAGGATTCCTAAGTTTGGGAAGATTCACCTGATACAGATGGAAATCACTATACCAGTTAGAGATACTTCACAGACTCAAGTACTCATTCACCACCTCCTGAGGCAAGCCAGAGAGATCCTCAGACTAAGAAGATGGACCATTCACCCTCCAAGATTGATGAAGCTCAGTCTTCCAGAGTTGTGTCTCCTGGTCCTTCCTTCACTCAAGCTACCATTCAGACATATATTCAGGATGTCATCCAGTCTGCTATATCTCAGTTGAAGAAACCTAACACTGATTTGATTGACCAAGTCAACTACCAAGTTAAAGTGTTAGTAGAGGCAATGGACCATAACTTCAATATCCTTTTTGATCGCCAGGAAGATCAAACACAGAGGATCCAGAGGGTTGAGGATGCACTCAGGACTCACCTTCACATTCCCTTTACTGACCCTCCACCAGCCACCACATTTGTACCTTTTACCTCAAACCCTCCTCTTCCAGATCCTTCACTTTCTGACCCTCTTATCATTCCTTTAGACACTCATCCTCTTGCACCTTCCACATCTTTCATCTCTTACCATATTTCTGCTAGTGATCTTCCACAAGGTGATCCCATCCTCCAGACTCCATCATCGTCATCACACCACACCTCTTCTAGTTCTCATATAGAGGAGATTGTCATTGAGGATGTTGCTACAGAGATCATAAGGCCTACTCATTCTACTAACACCGCTCTTGTTGAGCCCTCTTTTATGAACTTTTCCTTCCAGTCTCCTTCCCAGCTCTCACTTATTCCATATGTTCCACCTATCTCCTTCTTTGTCTCTCCATCTACCTAGCCATCTGTGCCTTTTGCCTCTCCTTTTATTTTTGATGATGCCAAAAGGGGGAGAAGAACTGATATGGTTATATGTGTTCTCATGTAGGTTCTGTTTATGTTCATGTTGTCCTGTAGTATAGTTTCTGTATGTTTTCTAAACTAACTATGTAATTGTCAGAATATGATATAATGAGAATATGCTTTTAATGAGATTGTGCTTGTTTTTGCAGTTGTCTATATGTTCTCATGGAAAACAAGAATTTATGCTTCAAAAGTGCATGTTCAAGTTGATCTTAGTAAACAATTTTATCTCGTGCTTTTGCAATTCAGTTCTGATTCTGTGATAATTCTTTACAAATAATGGTTTTTGAACTTTGAACTGATATTTTCAATTTCTCTATCTGAAGTCAAAAACTTTCAATATATGAATCAAACATTTTAGTCCTTTGCTGTGGTTAAGTTGTTGCAAATTGAAAAAGATCAAGTAATTTTTTTTAGAAAACCGAATTTTGGAAATGATCATATAGTATGTTTTGTCATCATCAAAAAGGGGGAGAATGTAGGATTTCATGTTTTGATGATAACAAATCATGATTTGGATATTCTTGGATATGATTAAAACAAATATATCAGCAAAAGAAGTGAGAAAAGTTATATTTAAAAATCGCTTGAGTGATATGCAAATTTAGCTTATCACTGGAGTGATCAATGAAATCACTCGAGTGATTTTGGTAATTCCGCATATCACTCCCAATTTAAACCAAATCACTGTAAGAAAAATTCACTATTTCAAAATTCACATCAAGTGATCTCCAAATCACTCGAGTGATATGTGAAATTCTCAATATCACTTCCAGTGGCATATCAGATCACACCCGGAATTTTTCACTGTGTTGAAAATCACTTCCATTGTATCCAATTCACTCGAGTGATTCTGTTGATTTTACAAATCACTTCCAATGCATCTGAAATCATCGGAAGAAAAATTCATTGTTTTGGAAATCACTTCTAGTGTTAGTCAAATCACTCGAGTGATGTTTGAAATTTCCAGATTCACTTCCAGCGGATTGAAAATCACTGCAAGAAAAATTTACTGTTTGCAAAATCACTTCCAGTGATGCCAAATTCACTCGATTGATATATGAACTCTCAAAATCACTTCCAGTGGATTTGTAATCACTTGCAGAAAATTTCACTGTTTTCCAAATCACTTCCAATGATATCAAATTCACTCTAGTGCTACGTAATTCTATCAGTTTCACTTCCAGACAGTTCGTGTGATCCACTTGCAATCACTTCAACGGAAATCAGCAAGATTTGTCAGTAAGATATTGGTAGTGATAATCATTGCTAGTTAATCCAAATTACTTTCAAAATCATGTGGCATATTATTTCTTTAAAATACTGCCAGTAGAATAAGATTCTCTGAAAATCATCCCCAGTGAAAACAAGTTCACTTCCAATGATTCTTTGATTTTAAGAAATCACTCCCAGTGAATCACAATCATTCCAGTGATATTCAAAGTATTTTCTAACGGTCATTTTCCTGAGTGTATTACAGGTGTACTCCACTACCACCCATATGACAAGCAACTAAACAACACTCAACGAAAATTAATCGTGGGCAGCAACAATATTCAAAAATAACTATCAACGTACAAAGTGAAAAATAATATTGTTGTATCTTTCAGAAGCACAATCGATCAACAGACAAATTCACAACGGTCCTTAAAGCTTCTGATATATAAGCCTAGCCTTTGAAAATCAAGAGACACGGACAACGGCTAGAACACACTGCAAACAATATACTCATAAGTGCTTTGTCTCTTATTATTTCTTTACTTGTACTTCAGTTTTCATCCATATACTGTGTGAGAGAGATTTGTCAGTCAAAAACTCTTTATTTCCATTAGTGATAAATTAAGGTTGAGGAGCCTTAAGTTGGGGTTTGATATTACCTTGTGTAAAGGGGAGCGAGTGTACAGAGAGGAACTTGCTGTTGTACTGAGGTGCCAAGAACCCACTGAATCTTGGAAGATCTAGTAAAAGGCTAAGAAGGATTTCTGAGGACTGGACGTAAGTTAAGTGATTGTGACCAGTATAAACTCATGTGTCCACTTCAATTATATCTCTTCTTACTTATAATTGTGCTTTAAAGTTTCATAATTTTTATTAAGTATCTGATTATTCTGTAATCATCCAATTCACCCCCTCTTAGGTGAAAAGCTTGCTCTAACACATTATTCATTCTCAATTCAAAAATATCTCAAGGTAGTGAGACCTTGAGTGTGGGTGTCGGAATATATCATGTAAGGGGGAGTGAGTCCAGGTTAGAATCACCTGCTGCTTGATTCGTTGTAATTGGTTTTCCAAGAACCTCATAACTCTTGGAAGTATAGTGGAAACTCAGAGACACTCTGAGAGAATTGGACGTAGGTTATAGTTGGACCGAACCAGTATACATCGGTGTTACTTTCTTCAACCTTATCTGTTATTATTTTAGTCAGTTTCTTAAATGTTTAAAGCTTTACCCAATTCACCCCCTCTTGGGTGAAACTCAATCTAACATTTGGTATCTAAGCTTGGTCTTCTCTTTTCAGGATTAACACCCCGAGAAGGATCCATGGAAGGAATATTACCTGATGGCGTATCTATCTCAAGGCCTCCTGTCTTCAATGGAGAACACTTTTCTTTTTGGAAAGTGAAATTCAGAGTGTTCGTAATGGCAGTAGAATACTGTATGTTGCAAGTCATCAAAGAAGGGAACTACGTTCTTAAGAAGAAGGTGGAAAGAAAAGAAGTTTAAAAATCTTGCACTGAGTTTGATAAAGATGACAAAAAGCTGGTGACTTTGAATAGCAAAGCTATTCTAATGATTCAAAGTGCTCTTAACCAGAAGAAATATTTCTAAATTTGTAATCTATCAACAGCTAAAGAAATGTGGGAAGCATTGGAAATTTCTCATGAAGGAACTTCTAGGATCAAGAAGAATCGAGTCAACACCTTGATCACAGAATACGACTTACTTCAAATGAAGCCCAGTGAAAGTATAGGTGAGTTTGAACTTAGATATACTCACGTGATAAATCAACTGGCTGCATTGGGTAAAACTGATGAGCAAAATACCCAATTGAGAAAGATATTAAAAATTCTCACAAAGGAATGGGAGGCTAAAGTCACTGCAATAGAAGAAGCTAGAGGAGAATCAATGAGGTCTGTAGTTGCTCTATTTGGAAGTCTCTCTGAATATGAAGGGAAGATGAAATTCAAACGGGAGCTAAATGATATTGAGGACAATAAACAAAAGAACATTGCACTCAATGTTATAAAGGAAAAGGAAACAAAAGAGATGAAGGAAGCTGAAGATGAAGATGATGAGCTAAGAATGATCATTCAAAGATCCTGAAGGTTTTACAAGAAGGATCAAGAATTCTGTAAATTCCAGAAAGGAGGTTTAAGTAATCAAAAGGAGATAAAGGATCAAATCATATGTTACGAATATGAGAAACTTGGACATATCAAGTCTGAGTGTCCACAGTTAAAACAAAAGGATAAGAAAAGAAATAACTTCTTCAAGAAAAAGGCCTATGTCTTAGCTATGTGGGGAGATAGCTCATCAGACGAAGAAAGTGACAAAGAAGAAGTAGCCAACATTTGCCTCGTATCTCATGATGAAAATAAAGAGGTAAATGATTCTGAGCCCTCTTATGATGAATTATTATCTGAATATAATGCTTTACATTCTGAATTTGAAAAAGTTGTTAAAGAACTTGTTATTACAAAACGAAAGGTTAAAAATCTTGAATCTCAACTTAAAGATATTCCTGAGAAAATGTGTGAAGAATGTAATGTTTTGGAAAAGGAAAATTATGATCTTAATAGAATTCTTGAAAAATTCACTAGAGGTAGTGAAAATGCTCAAGGTCATTCTAAAAGCTCAGAAATTTACAAATGATAAATCTGGGATTGGTTACAACCCAGAACAGGACAAAGCAAAAGGGGTAAAGAAAACCGGGGGTAAATCTTACTTAAGTTTTTTCCAAAACTCTGTTTATTTATCAAATCCTTTTACTCATTGCAACTATTGCAATAGAAAAGGTCACAACATTTCCTTATGTCTTCACAAAAAGGGAAAGTCTATTGGAACTTATAAATGGATTCTAAAAGGATCAAATAATCCTTCTGTGTTTTGTACTAACCTCAAAGGACCCAAGAAAAGATAGGTACCTAAAGCTTGATTACTCTTATCTATAGGTATGCATGAGGGCGTCAAAGACCAAAAAATGGTTCATATACAATGGCTGCTTTCGACATATGACTGAGGGCATAGAAAGATTCACAACTATAACTCCAAGAGAAGGAGGCAAAGTTAAGTTTGGCGGAGATCAAACTGGAAAAATTACTGGGATTGGAGAAGTTGGAGTTGGGAATAAGATACACATTAAAGATGTGTACCATGTAGAAGGACTGATGCATAACCTTCTCAGTGTTAGTCAAAGTGCTGACAAAGATAATTGGATCATATTCGATTCAGAGGAATGTCTCATAGTAAACAAAAGCGACCTTCCAATCAACAAGGATGATCTAAAGGTAAAAATCAGGGCCAAAAGGAAAGGTAATTGCTATACTATCAATATTGACAACAACTTATCTGAAAACTGTTTTATAAGCAATTCTGATGAAAGTTGGCTTTGGCATAAAAGATTAGCTCATGTAAATATGCATAAGTTAGATAAGCTTATCAAAAAGGAATTAGTGATAGGCTTACCTAAACTTCATTTCAAAAATGACTTAGTGTGTGATTCTTGTCAAAAAGGGAAACAGACTAAATCTTCGTTCAAAACTAAAAAGGAAATATCAACAAAGAAACCATTAGAGTTGCTTCATATGGATTTAATTGAACCAGCAAGGGTGAAAAGCCTTGGTGGAAATTTATATACTTTCGTTATTGTTGATGATTTCTCACAGTTTACATGGACTATCTTTTTGACATCAAAAGATGAAACGTTTAATGAATTTGTTATCTTTGCTAAGAAAGTGCAAAATGAGAAGGGTATGTCAATTGCAGCAATAGGGATAGGTCAGGGAGGATAGTTTGACAATCAGGCATTTGAAAGCTTTTGTGACATGCATGGTATTGATCATAACTTCTCAGCACCAAGGACCCCTCAATAGAATGGGGTGGTTGAAAGAAAGAATCAAGTTCTCACTGATATGGTAAGGGCAATACTGAATGAAAAGGAAGTATCGCAAGTGTTCTAGGCAGATGCTATGAGTACAGCAAGCTACATTTCTAACCGAGCATACATCTGAACAAAATTGGGAAATACTCCATACGAGCTGTATAAGGGTAGAAAACCTAATGTCAGTCATCTTCACATCTTTGGGTGTAAGTTTTTTATTCACAATAATGCTAAGGACAATCTTGGTAAGTTTGATCCTAAAGCTGATGAAGGTATCCTTTTAGGATATTCTAATAGAAGCAAAGCTTATAGAGTTTTTAATAAATGTACTTGCACTGTTGAAGAGTCTGTTCATGTTGTATTTTCTGAAACTGATTCTTCTATTAAAGACAATGATGATGAGCCTGAATTGATTAGTTCTGACCCTAACCAAGCTGTTTCAAAATCTTCTCTTGAACTTTATGACAAAATTACCTCTGAACCATCATCTTCTGACTAACCTAAATCCTGGAAGTTTGTTAGAAATCACCCGATTGATCAGGTTATAGGAAATGTAGAAGAAGGTATGAAAACTAGGAAAAGTATTTTGAACGAAGTTAGTTTCTCTGCTTTTATTTCTCAATTAAAACCTTGTATCAGACAATGATTGGGTTAAAGCAATGGAGGAAGAACTCAATCAATTTAAGAGAAATTAAGTTTGGGACTTAGTACCTAAACCTAGCGACCGTACGGTTATTGGGACCAAGTTGGTATTTAAGAATAAACTTGATGAATCCGCAATCATTGTCAGAAACAAGGCAAGATTGGTTGCCAAAGGCTATAATTAGAAAGAAGGAATTGATTATTAGGAAACGTATGTTCCAGTGGCTAGATTGGAAACCATACGTGTACTCTTAGCCTTTGCATGTATAAAAGGACTCAAACTCTGCCAAATGGAAGTGAAAAGTGCTTTTCTAAATGGTTATATCTCTAAGGAGGTATATGTTAAACAACCTCTTGGATTTAAATATTTTTCTAAACCTGATCATGTTTACAGACTTAGAAAGGCCCTTTATAGTTTAAAATAAGCCCCGAGAGCTTGGTATGAAAGACTAAGCAATTTTCTCAGTAGTCATGGTTTTGACAGAGGAAAGGTGGACACCACATTATTTTTAAAATGAAAAGGAAATAAATTATTAGTAGTACAGATATATGCTGATGATATTATTTTTGGTTCTACTAATGATAATTTGTGAAAGGAATTTGCTGACATTATGAAAGGAGAATTCAAAATGTCTATGATGGGTGAGTTAAACTTCTTCCTTGGTTTGCAAATCAAACAAAGGAAGAACGGAATATTCATCGCTCAAACCAAATATCTCAAAGAACTACTGAAGAAATACGGAATGGATGAAGCCAATGGAGCAGAAACCCCAATGAGTTCAAACACATCATTACATGCTGACGAAAAGGGAAAACCATTTAATATAACAAAGTATAGAGAAATGATCGGATCATTACTTTATCTCACTACTAGTAGACAATATATTCAATTTAGTGTTAGCATGTGTGCACGATTCCAATCTTGTCCTAAGGAATCTCAGGCCAAGAAAGTTAAAAGAATTTTTCGATATCTAGTTGATATGGCAGAATTGGGAATATGGTATCCTAGAGGTGGAAATGATGAGTATCTAATTGCTTGCTCAGACTCAGATCATGGTGGTTATAAAATAGACAGAAAGAGTATTAGTGGGCAATGCCAAATACTTGGAGGGGCAATGGTTTCATGGTTTAGTTAGAAACAAACGACTGTATCTTTGTCTTCAACAGAAGCAGAATACATAGCAGTTTCTGGATGTTGTGCTCAAGTATTATGGTTGAAGCAGCAGCTGTGTGACCTTGGTATCTTTCTCAAAGAGATACCTATATACTGTGACAACACCAGTACTATCAGCTTAGCAAAGAATTCTATGCAACATTCAAGGACCAAGCATATAGATGTTCGACATCACTTCATCAGAGATCATATTCAAAGGAAGGATGTCAAAGTCTTATTTATACCAACTCATCTCCAACTTGCTGATATATTCACAAAACCATTAGCCAAGGATGAGTTTTTGTATATTCGAAGAGAGTTGGGAATGGTAAATTCCAATGAAATGTAAGTTAAATTTTCTTCCTCTATAAAAGAAAAAAAAATATATTAATTATTTTCATTATGCTTTGATGATTCAACTACTAACTTAAGCATCGGAGCATCAAGAAATTTGTTTTGTAGGATTACTCTGTCTTCACGCTAAGAAACAAAGATAAACAGAGAAGGAACAACTTGTAGGTTCACTCAAGTGACTATAGAAGTGAAAATTTGTCACTTGGGTGATCTCTAGTAACTTGAGTGAGAAACGCAAGAAGTGAAGGTTATGGCTGAGAATCTAAGACAGCACTTAAGTGCAATAAGATTCACTCGAGTGAAGCACTCGAGTGAGACACTAATGCACTCAAGTGATAAGAAGATATGAAATGTCCCTGATTAAGCACTTGGGTGAAATAACAGACACTCAAGTGGAGCACTCAAGTTAGACAGTTGAGTACTTGAGTGAGGAAGCTGCTGCCCAAAGGAAAAATCACAATCACTCGAGTGGATACTTATCCACTCAAGTAGGGGTCTCGAGTGTTCTCATCACACAATCGATTGAGGTACTCTTTGTTTATTTTTCCTATTTCATGCCATACTCGAGTGACATAGAATTCACCCGAGGGAGACCTCATCACTCGAGTGAGTTCTTAGCCACTCGAGTGAAAACCTATATCAGCAAATATATCAGTTGCGACTCTTCACTCTCACGCGACCTCTCACTCTCCTTCAACTCTTCCTCGCATTTCAAAAATCTCTCAACCGTTTTAGAACTCTCAAATCCTCTCATCTTGCCTCCACATCTTTTCATAATCGTTACACAGTTTCAAGGATTCATTGTTTCTCACAATGGTTTCTCAACCACATCACGACTCTTCACCTCACTCCCCAACCTTGATAAATTCTCTCAAGCCCTAGTAGCATTCGTGCACTCTTAAACTCAGACAAATGTATGAAAGTGGCTCAGACAAAAGGACCAGGGAAGGATTCTAAGGACTTGCCTCTATAGAAGAAAGTAAAGGTGTTAAAGGCTACTTCAGAACCTCGATTCTGGCCGAATGTGAAGGAATCGAAACCCAAACCCAAGGAGAGGGAGTTGTCATTAAGGAACCTACAATGTCCAAACCAACTTTCACTCCCGTATACTCAGGCAAAGGTCAAGAGAAAGAGGTACCTAGAGATGCTGACATTCAAGGCAAGCAGTTCATGGCAAGTCTCGACACGGCATTTCAGCGATTTGCCTCTCAATGTCAAGGACAAAGTGGGTCAGAAGTTCCTCGCAAGTCTCGATATAGTTCTCCTTCTCCAGATGCCTCTGCTAGTCAAACTAATCAAGGTGTTTTTGGAGGTTTTACAAGTACCACTCCCTCTCAAACAGTTAAGGATGACCAAGCTTCTATGCCTCCTCCAAATTTTATCACCGAGGAACTCAAGGTATCGGATACTACTGCTTTTCAAACTAATTATAACCAGAGATCCTTCTGTCCTACTGTGTATGTGGATTTTTACAAACTAAAAAATGAGTGCAATATTGATCTGATGCCTATCTGAGCCAATTTGCTCCTCTGTTGAAAATAAGAACTGTCTATTACCCCACTATTATTAAGGTTTTCTATTTTAACATGAAAATCGAGGATCTAAGGGATCAGGATGATAACATCATTGAGGAAGTTCTTAAAACAACAGTAAGAGGGAAAACTATTTGCTCACAGCTGATCTCATTAATACTTTCTTGGGAATTGAAAATGCTCCTACTGGTCCCTTTAAGGAATTTAATAAAGCAGAAATTTTTACTACCCTGAAACCTGGTGAAGAGATAGGTCCTCTAAATATTTCTCCTGGATCCATGAAAGATGAGTATCTGTTAGTTTGGTATATTTACTCCTGGAGTTTGGTTAATAAGGGAAAGAATTTTGCTCACTTCACTGGCAAAGACTTTCTGTTGATGACATCCATTATATCTAAAGAGCCCAGGAATGTTGGAGCTTGGATACTCAATGAAATGCAGCAGTTCAGATTTCACTCTAATATCACCTCTACCATACATTTTCCTTCACTGATCTCATATATCCTGTTATTACATAATGTCTGGTATCTGGTTGCTGGAGAAAAACTAGTGGCTATTGAGAGATTTAGGAAGGTATACTTGGCTCATATGAAGATTTCATTCAAGGACAGTACAGGCCAATCCAAACCAACCAAGACAAAGAGGATGTCACCTTTCTCTTCTAGAGCAGATGAGGCACAATCATCTCAGGCTGGGTCACCTGTTGGTACTGCTCCCTCCTTCTTCAGGGCTAGCTTGTATACATAACTTTAAGAGATCATACAGTATACCTGTTACGAATTTAGGATGGTGTATTTAGAAGTGCAAGTGTACACTGTCGTAATCAAGTAATAAAGAAGTGAGTAGAGTATCGTTCCCACGAGGATTGATCACTAAGTACCAAAATTGGTAATTTTAATTCTATTTAGTCGGTTGATTAGTTGTGATTGAGATTTCAAGATAGAAATGATGAAATATGAATACAAGTTATATAAAGACAAATATGAGTAAAAGCCCTAGGGATTAGATTTCACTTAATAAATTCCGGATTGAATCACTTATCTATTCTAGTCCAATTTATTCCACATGATTGATAGTCGAGTTTCCCTATTTTAATTACTAGCCTCTTCCAAGGTCAAGCAATTCTATAATTAATTGCTAACCCAATATATTCCTATATGAATTTAAGCAATCAATCATGCATTAAGATTTATGGAACTCAATTAAGACTACATAACCCATATGAATATATTCCTATTTCATATGCAAATTATGGTTTTAATTATAGGATCCACACACATGTATCTCCTTCCGGTCTCAACATGCATATTAAAATCATCCAAAAGGTGGCCAATCAATTGTAAGCATTAAGAGCAATAATTAAAACTCAATCATGAAGGAAAAATTAAAACTAGATTTAATAAGTTAAGATTCAATCCGTCATTAGTAAGCTACGTCATCACCCTAGGAAAAGGAAAATTTAGCTCATGATAAAATTAAAAACAAAACCAAAATATATTGCAAACATCATAAATATTGCATAAAAATTAATTACAAAAACATAAAAATACAACTACAAGATGCATGAAAATGGAAAATCTAGCCTACCATATAGGAGGTAAAACCATCCATGTAGGTGGCAACCTATACCATCCATAAAGGAGGACTACCTAGGCCTTCCATATAGGAGGTAAAACCATCCATGTAGGAGGCATGCAAGAAGTAAAAAAAATGCAAGAAATAAATTCTAAAAATAACAACTCTCTCTCTCTAACATAGAGACTCTCTCTCTCCTCCTTCCTCCTTCTTCTCCTCTTTATTTTAGGGTGCCAAGAAGCTCTATTTATAGGCTTCATTTTCGGACTGCTACAGTGATTTTTGCTACAGTGAATTGCTACAGTGCACCGACCACACCTACCGCACTGCTACAGTAACCGACCACACCTACCGCACTGCTACAGTAACCGACCACACCGTCCGCTACAGTAAACCGCAACCGTCCGCTACAGTGCACAGTGAACAGTAACCGCATGAACAGTGCACAGTGAATAGTACCGCGTGAATAGTACCTTTCCCTTAAATGCCTTCTTTAATTCTTTTTAATCCGGTACTATCCATGGCTGCAAGAAAATCATTATTTATTTATTAATTACACCCAAATTGATTATATTCAACTCAAATTTAGTCCACAAAATCATCATATAAGGGAAAATAAATATGCAAATATTTTACTTATCAAATTCCCCCACACTTAGCTCTTGGACGTCCTCGGACAAGAAAGAGTAACTAATAAGTGCTTCCAACAAAATCAGAAGTGTCAAGTCATAAACAAGGACACAATTAAAGAATAAAGAGATCATAGTATTCTTGAATCAACAAAAGTATAAACTGGTAAGTTCATTTGAAAATAAATGAACTGAATTCATAATTGTGGCTCATTCTCTTAATCTCTCAAGTGTTTTAGGGTAAGTGTTTCGCTCAAATTCACCTGAAAAAATTGCACTACCATAAGCTTGCCAAAAATCTCAATCTCTACTACCTAATTCACATGCATAATTCAAATCAAAAGGACTTATTAAAGGTTGTAATGAGGTTAAGGTAAAAGGAATGTAAAAACTGATATGAAGGGCTATTTTTACTAAGTAAATAGAGCAGTTGAAAAATGGGCCTTCTTAAACCTGGCCTATCTCATCCCAACAACCCATAATTTACATTTTTTTTTTCTTTTCTTTTTTTTCTTCTTTTTTTTTTTTTTTTTTTTTATATTACAACTTCTGCACTTTTGTGGTTGATGATATATAGACCCCCACACTTGTCAAAAGCCCATTTCACAAAAATTTCAAATGCTCTGTTAATCTTTCGAATTCAGTAAAAGCACTTGATAAATCATTAAAACACATATCAATGGGTTGAGAATAAAGACATAATCAATTAGGCTCAAAGGGGCTTATCAATGGTATAATTGTAAGGTTGGCTATTTGGCTCTGGCTAAACAAAATGAATGCCTTTATCATTTTTGAATGTGCATGTGACATGTAATTTCAACTAGATTTAAGGCAAGTTCTAGAGTGACAACTTAATAGGTGAATATCACACACAAGAAAGATAATCACTATTGATCATATAGGCTCAAAAGCTCACGGTTAGGGACTTTCAAATTCAGCTCATTCAATCTCAAAATTCATCACCAAATTCAACAATCAGTTATTCAATCATGCTATAAAATCTCTAAACTCAATTGATCCATGCTTCAAACTTATATACTTCTTAAAATCATTGAAAAACACTTCAATAGAATTTTTTTTTTTTTTTTAAAGATGAAATAACAAAAAAAAAAAAATTACAACTAATAAGATGCGTCTCAAGAGTTAAGAATAACTCTTTACTCTGCCATCTATGCATACCCCATGCATCTAATGGTTTTACTAACTAACTATCTAATGGAGAAACTATGCTTTTTTTTTTTTATAATCCTCCCCCAACCTAAATCAGACATTGTCCTCAATGTCTTCTAAAGATTAAAGAAAGTTTTTTTTTTTTTTTTTTTTTTTTTCAAACAACCTAAACACCCAATAAATTAAACCAAAATGCTGAGAGTAAAACCATAAGATAAAAGAAAGTTACAACCGGAGAGTGGTATCTGGATTCTGCTTCTGACTGCTACCTGAAGATTGCCCACCTTTTTCTTTTACTAATAGATCTGGTTGAGGTTCATAGGTTTGCAGTTTATCTAGTAGTTGATCAGCAGTTGGTGCAGAAATGATGGAATGACGAGTCGCTTGGGGTATGAATCCTGTTTCCACAGCATGATCAAGAAAAGACAACAGGTTATCGTAAAAACCATTAACATTTAACAATCCTAATGGTTTTTTATGAAAGTTCAGTTTAGCCCAATAAGCAATGCTAGAGATCCCATCCAACGTTTCAAAACCACCGGGTAGAGCGATAAAAGCATCAGCACGGTAAAACATATGTCCCATTCGTTCAGGCAGACTTGAAACCCCTAACTCTTGCCCTAAGGAGAAGATGTGATTTTCTAACTCCTTCACCCTTACGTTCAAACCTTTACTACCATTCATGGTTGCAACCATAGCCACACTTCCCCTCAGGCCTTGAATACCTCCCCCGTAGACAAAATTGATCTTTCTTGCAGCTAATGCACGTCCCAATTCGTTGGCTGCAGGTATAAACTCTCTATCCTTTCCCAAGTCAGTTTCACCAAAAATGCATATAGATTTAAAACTGCATTTTAGAGTGATACCACTCCTCTCTTTTTCTCTCTCAGACATTTTGTGTTTTTTTTTACAAATGGAAGATTGCATATTTATATTACAAAAACAGCGACAACAAAATCATGCAAATCACACAGTTTTCAAAAAAATTTGAAAAAAATTTCTGACACTAATGACCAGTGGGCCACTGTGCCAAGAAAGTAAATAAAGTGAGTAAAGAAAGTCAAAAGTTACTGAAAAAGATAAGACAGATTGACAAAAGTAAGATTATGTACAGTAGTTGTGATTGTGGCTCACATCTTCCTCTGGTTTTACGTCCAGTAACGGCTTAAACGCTTTCTATGAATCGAGGATTTGCTTCCCATCCAGTTTTCTTATAAACTGGCAAACAGGGTCTTTTAACGTCAGATTCCCAAGACGGTAGCGCTCTTTTTCTTTGTTGAATATGTCTAATAAATCAAGAAGAACATGATGAACATCGCCACTAGGATGCGTCTCAAGAGTCTGAATGATATCATCCAATGACTCCTTACTCAGTCCATCCTTTATAAATTGGATTTTATCTTCTCGATTTATAGAAACCATACCTTTGCTCCTACAGCGCTGATCACAATTCCACCTTGCACATTTAGGACAAACCTTCATTCTTTTAGCTCTTCTCTTTTTGGAATAAGAGCTTTTTCCCATACCTGGCATAGGTTTAATAAATGAATCATGAATCTCACCTATTAAACGTACCTTAGCTTCAATGATCCAGCGGACATCCTCAGGAAGGCCCAAGCGTTTGAATGTCTTCATTCTTTCAAGTCGACAGCTATAGATCTTCCTAAGCATATCTTTGGGAAGAGTAGGGAACCTGTTCTTAAGCTTTACAATAATTTCCTCCATGATGAGACTAAAATTTAAAGATGCAGTTTTGTGTGCTTCAGTAAGTAAGAAAGAAAAATGAAAGATTAAGGAAAAGAAGTTTTGGGTTGCCTCCCAAATAGCCGCCCTTCTTTAACGTCTTTAGCTAGACAAAGACCCAAGCAATAAATTTTTTTTTTTTTATTATTTTTTTTTTTATATTTTTTTTTTTTTAAAAAAAAAAATTTAGGACTTACCTGTTGTTTCCTCCAAAGTGATGACAGTTTTCAAAGTGTTGAGTGCACCGTCATTATACTCTTTCAGCCTTTGCTCGTTTACTTTGAATTTTCGATCACCATCTTGAATCTCCACTGCTCCATATGGCCATGTTTGAACCACAGTAAAAGGTCCTGACCACCTTGATCTCAACTTTCTCGGAAAGAGCTTTAACCTTGAATTGCATATCAGAACTTTTTGTCCCGGCATGAACTCTCTCCTCAAAATTCTTTTATCCTGCCACATTTTTGTCTTCTCCTTGTATAACTTTGCATTCTTATGAACTTGTTGTCTAAATTTTTCAAGCTCATTGAGTTGGAGAAGTCTCTTCTTACCAGCTGCCTTTAAGTCAGAATTTAAGGCTTTTATTCCCCAATATTCTTTGTGCACTTTAGGATTAGTAGATTTTGATACATCTACTGTTCCTATTGCAAGTGGTTGATCCATGCAGCTTTTGTTCACCACGTCTTTTGTGCAGCTGGTCAATGTATCTACTCTGTAACAGGTGTCACCTTCATTTGGACATGACCAAGCCTTAAAAATGTTAAAAGATACTTGGTCATCTTGAGCTCGTAAAGTCAACTTTCCCTGTTGCACATCTATTAAAGTTCTCCCAGTTGCTAGGAATGGCCTCCCAAGAATGATAGGAACTTCTTGGTCTTCTTCCATGTCAAGAATAATGAAATCAGCTGGAAATATGAGTTTGTCCACCTTCACCAAAACATCTTCTAAGACACCCCTTGGATGTTTAATTGATCGATCAGCAAGAAGTAGTGAAACTGTGGTAGGCTTCACCTCTCCAAGACCAAGTTTTCTGTAGACAGATAACGGCATGAGATTTACACTTGCTCCCAGGTCACAAAGTGCTCTTTCAAAGTTACATTGACCTATGGTGCAAGGTATGCAAAAGCTTCCTGGATCTTTCAGCTTTGGTGGTAGTTTCTTTTGCAGAATGGCACTGCACTCCTCAGTAAGTGCAACTGTCTCAAATTCCTCCAGCTTACGCTTATTTGAGAGAATGTCCTTCATGAATTTTGCATAACTGGGCATTTGGGCAAGAGCGTCTGCAAAAGGGATGTTGATATGTAACTTTTTGAAAACCTCCAGAAACTTTTTAAACTGCTTGTCTAGCTTTGCCTTCACAAGTCTCTGAGGGTATGGAACTGGTGGTACATATGGAGGAGGGTTATCTGGAAAGCTGATTCTTCCTGGTACCACATCATCTTCTTGAGGTTTCTGTGCTTCCTCCTTCTTTTCTGGTTCACTTTCTTTTTTTTTCTCCGTCATTCTTATGTAGAATTACAGGATCTTTCAATTCTTTCCCACTCCTTAATGCAATAGCCTTCACATGCTCTATTGGGTTTTTTTCAGTGTCACTTGGAAGAGTACCTGGTTGTCTGGAATTCAGCATATTTGCAATTTGGCCCATTTGGATCTCCAAGTTCTTTATTGAGGCTTCGTGGCTTCTGAGTGTTGCATCAGTCCTAGCCATGAATTGAGATGTATTCATGGTTAGTTGTGCCAGTGCATCTTCCACATTCACTTTTTGCTGTGGTGGATTTGGTGGTTGAAGAGCTTGTTGCTGGTAGTTCCCTTGTGGTTTGAACACATTTTGATTATTCCTCCAGCCAAAGTTTGGATGATTCTGCCAACCTGGATTATAAGTGTTTGAGAATGGGTCATTTCTTTGATTTCCGATATAATGAGCTTGCTCCGACTGAGAAGGTATGGATGACTGTCCATCTTGACTTTGTGTACTCATATGAGGTCCTCCATATCGGTCACAGGTTTCATGAGGAGTACTGATTGCATTTGCTTGACTAGTCAATGAGCTCACTTGCTTGGATATAGATGCAACTTGAGAAGATAAAGTTGTAAGGATATCCAGCTCGTGCACTCCAAGTACCTTCTTTGAATTATGACGTTCAGAAGGCCATTGATATGCATTTGCTGCCATCTCCTCAAGTAAATTGTAGGCATCATCTAGATTTTTTCCCATTAAAGATCCTCCAGCTGCAGCATCTACAAGAATTCTGGTGGTATGTGTCATCCCATTGTAGAATGTTTGCAGTGTCCACCAATCTGGTAACCCATGATGAGGACATCTCCTTAGCAACTCCTTGTATCTTTCCCAGGCTTCATAAAGGCTTTCTAGTTCATGCTGGGAAAATGAGGTAATTTCATTCCTCAGTTTTGCAGTTTTTCCTGATGGAAAGTATTTCGCCAAAAATTTCTGTGCCAAGGCATCCCATGTAGTTATGCTTCCCACTGGTAGAGAATGTAACCAGCTCTTAGCCTTATCCCTGAGTGAGAAAGGGAAAAGTCTAAGTCTAATGGCATCATCAGTAACACCATTATGCTTGAATGTGTCACATATTTCTAGGAAGCTGGCTATATGTGTGTTGGGATCTTCTGTTGATAAACCACCAAACTGATTGGCTTGCACCATCTGGATAATTGCAGGCTTGATTTCAAAATTGTTGGCTGCTACTGGTGGTTTTCTGATTCCAGAAGTTGTCTCCATGACTGTTGGTGTTGCATAATCACGAAGAGTTTTGGTATCTGCTGCTTCTCCTTCCGGATTTGCCATTGAATTGATAGAAGTAGACTGCTTTCGAACTCTCCGATTTCTTCGACAAGTTCTCTCGATCTCAGAATCACAAGGTTGTAATTCAGTCTTCTTCGATCTGGTCATATACTAAGCAAAAACCTGAAAAGAAAGAAAAGAAACACACAAAAAAAATGTAATATGAAGACCAAATTAGTATTAAAATTACTTGGTATTGATATTAATGACAATCCCCGGCAACGGCGCCAAAAACTTGTTACGAATTTAGGATGGTGTATTTAGAAGTGCAAGTGTACACTGTCGTAATCAAGTAATAAAGAAGTGAGTAGAGTATCGTTCCCACGAGGATTGATCACTAAGTACCAAAATTGGTAATTTTAATTCTATTTAGTCGGTTGATTAGTTGTGATTGAGATTTCAAGATAGAAATGATGAAATATGAATACAAGTTATATAAAGACAAATATGAGTAAAAGCCCTAGGGATTAGATTTCACTTAATAAATTCCGGATTGAATCACTTATCTATTCTAGTCCAATTTATTCCACATGATTGATAGTCGAGTTTCCCTATTTTAATTACTAGCCTCTTCCAAGGTCAAGCAATTCTATAATTAATTGCTAACCCAATATATTCCTATATGAATTTAAGCAATCAATCATGCATTAAGATTTATGGAACTCAATTAAGACTACATAACCCATATGAATATATTCCTATTTCATATGCAAATTATGGTTTTAATTATAGGATCCACACACATGTATCTCCTTCCGGTCTCAACATGCATATTAAAATCATCCAAAAGGTGGCCAATCAATTGTAAGCATTAAGAGCAATAATTAAAACTCAATCATGAAGGAAAAATTAAAACTAGATTTAATAAGTTAAGATTCAATCCGTCATTAGTAAGCTACGTCATCACCCTAGGAAAAGGAAAATTTAGCTCATGATAAAATTAAAAACAAAACCAAAATATATTGCAAACATCATAAATATTGCATAAAAATTAATTACAAAAACATAAAAATACAACTACAAGATGCATGAAAATGGAAAATCTAGCCTACCATATAGGAGGTAAAACCATCCATGTAGGTGGCAACCTATACCATCCATAAAGGAGGACTACCTAGGCCTTCCATATAGGAGGTAAAACCATCCATGTAGGAGGCATGCAAGAAGTAAAAAAAATGCAAGAAATAAATTCTAAAAATAACAACTCTCTCTCTCTAACATAGAGACTCTCTCTCTCCTCCTTCCTCCTTCTTCTCCTCTTTATTTTAGGGTGCCAAGAAGCTCTATTTATAGGCTTCATTTTCGGACTGCTACAGTGATTTTTGCTACAGTGAATTGCTACAGTGATCTTGGCATGCCTCTGGAAGTGATCTGCAAAAACAACATAATCACTCGCTTGGATATTATCTGATAGAAAGTGAACTGAGGCATACTGGCTTTCACTGGAGGTGCATTCTGGTTCACTGGAGGTGATTTGATCTTCACAGGAAGTTATTCTGATTCAAACTGATATACTGTCACTGGAACTATGAAGAGTGAATTGAGTAATCACTGACTGTAAGTGATATGAGGTAACTGATATTTGAATGGGAGTGATCAAGAATGGTGCTGGAGGTGATCAGTTGAAATGGACGATCACTTGAGTGGAGTTCATGTCACCGGAAGTGATTTTCAAAACAGTGTATTTTTCTTCCGGTGATTTCAGGCGCACTGGAAGTGATTTGGCAAAGTTGAGATATCACTCGAGTGATTTGGAGATCACTGGAAGTGATTTGACAAAGTTGAAATATCACTCGAGTGATTTGGAGATCACTGGAAGTGAAATGGAAAAACTGAGATATCACTGGAAGTGATTTGGCAAAGTTGAGATATCACTCGAGTGATTTGGAGATCACTGGAAGTGAAATCTAAAACAGTGAATTTTTTCTTGCAGTGATTTTTCGATCACTGGAAGTGAAATGCCATATCACTCGAGTGAATGCTGAAATCACTCGAGTGATCCGTTTCCAGATCTTCAGTAAACATAGGTCAACTTCCAGATGCCATAACTCTTCGAATATGACTCTAAAATTGATGTATTATATATCAATGGAAAGCCCTGGAAGTCGACTTTCATATGGCACCGGTTTAAGCTCAATAGGATCAGTGGTTTGAGAGTTATAGCCAAACTACCAAGACTGTTCCAGAAAGTGACGCTGACATGAAGGTCAAATTAGAACACTGATAGCTCCCTCATAGGAGATCCTTTGATATTGGTTCTGGTGTTAAAATGACGCATTGGGAGTCTAGTTTTATATGCAATTGGTTTCGTCTCATTTGTAGTTGTATTGAGAGACATATGATCAAATAACCAGACCTCGCTCAGCTGGACGAAACACAGACTCTGAAATGCTGAACATCACTCGAGTGATTTGCTGAATCACTCGAGTGATTTCTATTTTTGCTGAATCACTTGAGTGATTCCTCAAATCACTCGAGTGATTTGTTAAAAATCACTCTGCTACAGTTCCAAATAGTGTCAAACAGTGCCAATTGCTACAGTAACCGTATTGCTACAGTACCCACTGCTACAGTACCCATAAAAACTTGAATCTTCATATTTTTCATTAATTCTTGCAAGTTCCTTATTCCTCAATTTCTTTCTTCCATTCCTTGACTAATCTACAATATATGCAACATCAAATAGTTATTCAATGTATTAGAAAAGTATTCTATGCAAGCTTCTTATGCTTAATATTTGACATCTATATTTGTCATCATCAAAACTAATCATATCTAACATTCTCCCCCTTTTTGATGATGGCAAATCCTTCAAGAAAAATATAATTGAATGTGAATAGAAAAATTGAGTGCAACATATTTTTCCATTTCTCTCCCCCTATTTGACATTAGCAAAAAGTTTGAAGTATAAAGAAGAAGGTTGCTTGGAGAAGTATTTATGAAAATACATTTGAAATATCTTTTCTCCATTAATCAAAATAAACAGTTTACTCTCCCCTTTTTGAAAGTAATGCTATTTGAATGTGATGCAAATGAAAAATGTTTTCAATAAAGCTCTCATAATGAAAGATATGCAAGGCATGTATAGAACATAAAGAGAGAGAGGAGGGTTTAGAAATGCTCATTTTAATTTGGCCAGTTGATGATAGATTCATGAAGTCCAGCTTATGCCATATTCTCGGTGCAACTCTGAAGTATATGTTGTCTTCAAGAAACTCCTCACTGAATTGAATTCCTTGTTCCATCACAGTATGCTTAATGCTCCTTTAATTTGTATTGGCATAGTTATTTGTTACTTTGGATGTTGTAGCCAATATATTTCCCTTGTTTAATTGTTATGCATATTTCCTCAAGGTTGATATATTCTCCTTTTGGTGTGTTGAGGAATGATCTTCTCATAGAGCAAATTCTCCTGTCATAAGTTAAAAAAAATATTCTTGCAAAGAGAAAGATTAGTGCAATCGAGTATTAATTTCCTTTCTATAAAATACATGCAAATTAGGATAAAGAAAAGAAAAGGTATAAGTATCTCATCATCAAAACTAATCAATTGAAGGTGAATACAGATGAGTATGGTATAATGATTTTCTAAATCAAAGAGATAAGCTTTTAAGATATGAAACACATGTGAATGTGAAGCTCCCCCTTAATGAGTGCATAACTTTAAGAAATATGATGAATTCAATTAAGAACTCTCATGGATTTGAACAACCATTGAGGAAACTGTCTAGAGATATAAAGCATGAAATTTTGAAGATTTAGTCCCATTTTGAAAATGATGCATGAATAATTGGGAAGTGTTTGAAATTATTTATGAGGAAATGAAGTTGATAGTTTGCATAAGAAGGAACATTGAGTTTAAGAGAATTCCAGAGATTTTCATCGAAAGGAAGATGATGATAATTTTGAAATTGAAAGTTTGTAGAAAGAACAACTGATATGATTTGTGATTTTACCATTCACTCCAAGTTCCTTTACCTCACTCGAGTGCTTGACTGAAATCACTCGAGTCTCCTACCTATAGCCTCATTATCACTCGAGTGGTATCACTAATCACTCGAGTAACCTTCTATGTCACAGTACTTCTCTTTGTTCACTCGAGTGAACTTGTACCCATCACTCGAGTGTTCTCTGTTTACCTCTATTGCTCGAAGAGAGAACAAAAAATCTACAAAACAAATTTCCTCATACTTTGATGCTTCGGTTAGTATAGTAATCATCAAACATATGAACATATGCAACATATATAGAAACATTATCAGTAACAAAATATTCTTTTAACTTATTGGGATTAACCATTCCCAGTTGATCTGTTGCAAGGAGTTGTGAAAATGTCTGCTGCTATTTGAAGATGAAGATGAAGATGGATCGGAATGAATAATACTTTGACATCTTTCTTTTTGAACATGATTCTCTGATTAAGTGGTGTCTCAGATTGCTTCTTTCTTTGATGTCAATATCAAGCAATGTAATTGACTTCATAGATGTGGCTGCTTCGTTTGCTTGAACCACTCGTATTTCTTCAAGAGCACTCCTTAGATGCTTTGGTACCCAACTCCTTTTTGTTTCATAGAACAACTCTGCTCTTATACAATTAACTCATGATATTCGAGCAGGGAGTATAACAAATCATCAAAGAATATAACCAATAAATTCAAGCTATTGAATCATAAAACATATCAAACGAATGATACCACGATGATGATTTTCAAGGTTCAATGACAATTATAAAAGATATCATTGATAAGGTTTTCATGCAAAGAGAATAGAGAATCACCAACTTCTATGGAATAATAAATCATGAATGAAATTGAGTTTTTCCATAGATCATATGCAAATTGTTTCAAAATCTCAAATTTCTTTCAAATTGCGAAAATGCATTATGAAATTAAGATTTTGAATGCATGAAAACTCATTTATAAAATTTGTTAAATATCAATGCTCATGCTAAAAATGGTGGAAGTCAATAGATATAAACTTTGTGTCATAACGCTTCACTTTAGAATTCAACTAAGATAACATGTTGCTCCTCAGAATAAACATGTTGGAGAATTGTTTTAAGAGCAAAAGTCATATGGAAAATGAATTAGCAAAAAGGGGCTTAACTAGATACACATATATAAGCATAATGACTTTGTTACTGATCAAGTGATAATCTTGCCTATTAGAATTGTGTCAAGAAATATATGGCAAGAATTTGAATTCAAGGTTCTAGTTACTCGAAAAATAGATGAAGACAAATGTTGGTGTAATTGAGTAATAAGATGAGTATAATGGATTTATAGAAGACAAAGCACGTACTTATTAGTCCAAATGACTAAAGTTCCAAAACATCATCCTAATATGTTATTCCACTATAATGGTTAATGCATTAGTATTCATTCGATGCATTAATGAACATTTATAATGCTTGGAATAACTCAACCAATAAGGATTTATGCATTAGGAACAATAATTTAACATATTGAATTCATCTTTGAGGAAATATACTTGAAACTCATATAGATAAAATTTAACTCATTGAAAATAAGGATTGAGGAGTTCAAGCCTAGGATATATTGAAGATCAATGATCAATATGTCAATGATGAGGAAATACTCTAGATGTATTTGAAGCATTTCTGACACTTAGTACACAGAAACATTAACTTCCAATTTTTGAAAATGATTTGAATGTGTTATGAATAATTTTCAAATTATGTGTATGCACTTTTATAAACTAGATGAATTGAAATCAAGACACATTTTTAGATTTTACATTTCAAACTCAAATGCATACAGATATTATGCATAATTTTATTTTCAGTTCATTTAGCAATCTAAAATATTTTAAAAACCATAAATGATGATTGCTAATGATATGCAGTATTTAGCACACAAATTGAGTTGGGAAGATATATGCAACGATTAAGCTGAAATAAACTCACATACTAACTCGGCGTACCTAGCTTGAGTGTGACTTGAAGACACCCAAGTTAATTTCCATCGCATAGTATCCTTTTACTCAATTCCTCCAGGATCACTTGAGTAAATCATGATTTTCTGCAGTGTTCTCCTCAAGGCTCATGTATGCTCTATTCATCTTTGTTTTAGTGATCAACATCATAGCATTCTTTACTTCTTCCTTCAAGACTATATAATTGTTTTTCTCCCTTCGGTATCCAATTTTGCTTGGATCCACTCATGGTTAGTTTGTAGGAATCATAATTCAAATGCTCAAGCAATATAGTCAATTTGCAGAAATTGAGCAAAGATGAATTAAACATGACTTTATACATAATAATATTTTCTCTTAAAGTATGCCTATATCATAAAGTGTTAAGCTATTGAACATTGCAATCCCTGCATGAAATTATCAAGTGGATTTTCTAATGGATGTGAAAAACATAATTTTAAAATAGTTTGCAATGCTCATTACTAAGGTAGCATGATATAAACCTCAATAGATATTATAGACAATGACATAGGAGATTTTGTCAATGTGTACCTTCACTTTAAGTACTTGGAGGATTGGCTTTGCTTACCCACTGTCTCTTTCTGTTATGTTGATTCTTCATGTGTGTTCCCAAGGATGTATGCAAAGCTCTCGCAAATGATGTAGACTTCAAGTGTATTTTTGTATGAGAGACCCTCCTTTTCTTGTTCCCCTCAATATAGTTGAATGGTAAGCTATGGTTGTCCTTCGTTGAGGTGAAACATATACCTTTTCTCCATTGCTTCTTTTGGTAGTTATGTTCTGTAGCTCCAGCAATGGATGCTCCGAGAGTTCTCTTTTTCGATTGTATGGACCTCTTTGTTGGTACATGAGAAACTCTTGGCTTCTTTTTCATCTTATCTATACCTTTATGTCCATTTCCTTTCGGATCATCCTGCATACGTAAAGTACTAGATGGACATTTTGGTACCCACATATACTTGGGTCCTTGATTGTTAGTATTTGACTTTATATGTCCTTTCAGAACCCAAACATATTTATTTCTCACATTAGGATTTCTTCTAACATGGCATGTGTGAGAAATATGACCCGACTTACTACAATAATTACAAATTGTATAAATATATGCATTTTGAAGTATTATGCAAGTATTGTGTTGATTGAGGGAAGAAGTCTTTAATTGTTCAGTTTGCTTAAATTCCTTCTTCACACATAAATTTCCAGCATGTTTGAAAACACTTTTGCTTTTCTCAACAGAATCAACAATTGGTTGGAAGACTATTTTATGCAGACTTAGAAATTCAGTTTTATGAAAATCACAAGGAGAATTGGAACTTTCTACCTGAAGTTTGTCTTGAGTTCCAGAGAGTGATTTTTCATGGTCGTCTGTAATGAGCTCCATTTGGGAATCCTCTTCTTCCTTTTCTTCTGTGTTGACTGCATCATGGAAATGCTTTATAATTCCTTCTTCATTCTCAACTTCCATTTGTTCACTGATTCTGGATACACAGCTAATAGTTTCAAGTGAACAATCTATACTGTCAACTTCAACATGCTCATTAGAAGTATATATAGAATCAAGAGTATCCCAGATATCTTTAGCATTAGTGCAAAATCTAATTTTTTCAAAATCATTTTCTGTCACAGCACTATACAAAATCTTTATTGCTCTAATATTTAATGAAAATATTTTCTTTTCTTTGTCTGTCCAATCCCTTCTCGGTTTGAAATCAAAAACATTTATAAAAACATAACACATATCAAAATCAGATGCTTTTATAAAACTTGTCATTCTTGCTTTCCAAAACCAGAAATCAATATCTTTTAAAAGAGGTGGGATAGTATAATCAAAGCCTTCCGAAAGAGAGCAACACCCAAAATCAGCCATTGATAACTCTTGAGACGGTTAAGTCCTTTAAACAAGAGTCCAGCTCTGATACCAAATGTTAGAACTGGCTGACACCCAAGAGAGGGGTGAATTGGGTGTGTGATAAGAAAGTATGATCTTTTAAAATCTTTTCGCAACTTATCAAATCAATACATACAGAAGTATAGAAACATAAGTTGATATGTAAATCATATATGCTGGAAATGTAAAAGCTTAAGGAAGAGAATATGCAAACTGTGATTTATCCTGGTTCGGTCCAATCCACGATGACCTACGTCCAGTCCCCAGGCTCCTCCTGAGATTTCCAATCCACTATCTTCTTGTTTATCCGGGCACAAGAAAAGCCTTTACAAATTTACAAGAGTCACTCCCCCTTACACACTGTAAGGTTTACTCCTTCTTACAGCAAGTCGAGCAAACCAATTCCAAAGACCTTTCTCTCCTGCTTACCCGTGCAAGTCTTATGAGCAGCAACGTTCTCTCCTGCTTACACCACTGTAAGTCTTACGAGCAGCAACGTTCTCTACTGCTTGCACCTTGTAAGTCTTATGGGCAGAAAGTCTTACTGACAATTCGCTCTACAACTTCCCCGTAAGATGATTAATTCTCTCAAGGTCCCTCTACCTTGAGAACACTTCTGAAATACAGATGAAGTGTTTACAAGCTCTCTCACAGAGTGTATAAATAGTCACTGAAGCATAATACAAATATTCTCACTCTCTCAAATATACATAATATAGAAGATGAAGTAGAGTAAAGAGTGTCGGAGGCAGAAGACTTAGGATATCAACATGTTCATGTTCTCATCGTATTGCTTGCTATTCTGTGTTTGAATCTTCTCCTATTTATAGCTGAGTTGTGGAAGATATCCGTTAGAGTCTGTTGATTCATTTGACCGTTGAGCCCATTCGGATATTTTTCTGTTATAATCCCATCTGATGTTTAGACAGTCACTACTTCATTTTCGGTTGGAGTCCCATTGCTTTGCACGGTCGTTGAGTGTATTTAATTATTTTCCCGTTGATCGTGCTCTGACACATGCTTCAGCGTTTCTTACAGTTTGCCCATTGGTCTGACAGATGCAATAGTATTTGTCTTCCGTTACTTATGAATTTTGCTGCCGCCCACGAATAGTTGTTGTTTAATATTGATCTGTGTAAGCCATGTGATCGGTAGTGCATAATACCTGTAAAACCACTCAGAGAAATAGCTGTTAGAAAATATCACTCGGGTGATTACAGACTTCACTGGAAGTGATTTCAGAAAATGGAAGAATCATTGGAAGTCAACTTGATTTCACTGGAGGTGATTTTGATAAAACAATTAACTCTTGACTACATAAGCATTTCACCGGCAGTAATCTTGATTTCTGGATGTGACTGTCATTGGAAGTGATTCTGATTCAGTGAAGAGTGTACTGAGTGATCATAGATGCTGACAAGAAGTTAAACTGATAAAACTTCATATAAGTTGATCTTGGCATGCCTCTGGAAGTGATCTGCAAAAACAACATAATCACTCGCTTGGATATTATCTGATAGAAAGTGAACTGAGGCATACTGGCTTTCACTGGAGGTGCATTCTGGTTCACTGGAGGTGATTTGATCTTCACAGGAAGTTATTCTGATTCAAACTGATATACTGTCACTGGAACTATGAAGAGTGAATTGAGTAATCACTGACTGTAAGTGATATGAGGTAACTGATATTTGAATGGGAGTGATCAAGAATGGTGCTGGAGGTGATCAGTTGAAATGGACGATCACTTGAGTGGAGTTCATGTCACCGGAAGTGATTTTCAAAACAGTGTATTTTTCTTCCGGTGATTTCAGGCGCACTGGAAGTGATTTGGCAAAGTTGAGATATCACTCGAGTGATTTGGAGATCACTGGAAGTGATTTGACAAAGTTGAAATATCACTCGAGTGATTTGGAGATCACTGGAAGTGAAATGGAAAAACTGAGATATCACTGGAAGTGATTTGGAGATCACTGGAAGTGATTTGGCAAAGTTGAGATATCACTCGAGTGATTTGGAGATCACTGGAAGTGAAATCTAAAACAGTGAATTTTTTCTTGCAGTGATTTTTCGATCACTGGAAGTGAAATGCCATATCACTCGAGTGAATGCTGAAATCACTCGAGTGATCCGTTTCCAGATCTTCAGTAAACATAGGTCAACTTCCAGATGCCATAACTCTTCGAATATGACTCTAAAATTGATGTATTATATATCAATGGAAAGCCCTGGAAGTCTACTTTCATATGGCACTAGTTTCAGCTCAATAGGATCAGTGTTTTGAGAGTTATAGCCAAACTACCAAGACTGTTCCAGAAAGTGACGCTGACATGAAGGTCAAATTCGAACACTGATAGCTCCCTCATAGGAGATCCTTTGATGTTGGTTCTGATGTTAAAATGACGCATTGGGAGTCTAGTTTTATATGCAATTGGTTTCGTCTCATTTGGAGTTGTATTGAGAGAGATATGATCAAATAACCAGACCTCGCTCAGCTGGACGAAGCACAGACTCTGAAATGCTGAACATCACTCGAGTGATTTGCTGAATTACTCGAGTGATTTGCTGAATCACTCGAGTGATTTCTATTTTTGCTGAATCACTGGAGTGATTCCTCAAATCACTCGAGTGATTTGTTAAAAATCACTCTGCTACAGTTCCAAATAGTGCCAAACAGTGCCAATTGCTACAGTAACCGTATTGCTACAGTACCCACTGCTACAGTACCCATAAAACTTGAATCTTCATATTTTTCATTAACTCTTGCAAGTTCCTTATTCCTCAATTTCTTTCTTCCATTCCTTGACTAATCTACAATATATGCAACATCAAATAGTTAGTCAATGTATTAGAAAAGTATTCTATGCAAGCTTCTTATGCTTAATATTTGACATCTATATTTGTCATCATCAAAACTAATCATATCTAACAAGGGTATTAGGTAAGGGCTATCAAGGGTATTTTCGTCATTCGAGCCTGAATTTGACTAATATGAAGTTATAAATGGATTCTACATGCGAAATTGTGTAGGATTGGCCCAGGTGATAAATTATGTAAAAGTACAGTTGAGCGGGGCTTCCGGGGGCATTTTGGTAATTTAGCTTAATTAGGCTAAGTTATCAACTAATGCAAGTCTAGAATGTTATATGGATGAGTAATGACTCATTAAATGTATTTGAAATTCTAGGACTCGATGGATGGTCTTGCTCGAATTGGAGCAAATACGATGAATTAAAGACGGACGTGAAGTCCAACAGGTATTGAACTTACCTTGCCTGCATGTGTGTGATATGTATGTTTATGCATTGATTATGTGACTGCTTTACCTGTTTGTGTGGAGCACATTTGATTAGTTGAAGCTCTGTTATATTTTATGCAATGGCCATTGGTATGTCATAACATTGAGCATGCAGCATATCATTATGTTGGCATCAGATTTGGTAGGCAAGTATGTCATGCATTCATATGTATCTTCCATGCATAGTGGTACTGTTCGCTACTGAAATTCTCTCGAATCTCACTCCTCCCAACCAACAATAGTGACAGGTTGAAGAGTACCTGGAGAAGTGCACGGAGGAGATATGGAGATGTGAAGTAAAGAGAAGATCGTAGTGCGGGGCACTACGTTGCGTTAAATGTAATTGATTTACATTTGCTCATGTATATGATGTGTGTATGTATGAGAATGAATGAACGATTGTTGTTAAAGCAGAGGATCGCTCTAATGTTAATAAAGAGAACGGCTTTTAGTTTATTAAAGTAATCGCTCGCTTACTCTTATTTTATGGAACTAAGAGTCGGTGAGGTATTGCAAGGAAGGGTGTTTCACTACAAATGTATTGGCGTCAATCTTTAAAATTCGCATTTCAAATGCGTAGCAATTATATAACCACTATAAATTGGCACTTAACGTTTGTAGCAGTTTGTTAACTGCTACAATATTGTCAGATAATGTGTTGACATCATCTGATAATTGTAGCGGTGTTACAAACCGCTACTAATGCAGTAGCGGTTTGTCTCTCCTATAAAAACGCTTGCAATAGTGGTTTTGTAGCGATTGTGTTAACCGCTACTAATATTGTTCGTAGCTATTAAAACTGCTACAAATATATCTTTTTAACCACTACTAAATCATAGTTTTTTTGTATTGCCACCAACTATATGGAGAATTGGTGCTTATTTAGAATAGTAACTAGAGTGTTGAAAAATAATTTTTTGATCATAGGTATACAAGGTAAGTATGTGAGAAGAGTTTTGTTTCGATTTATTTGAATAAAAACTTTTAAGGATCCCAAATATGAACCAAAGAAGCATATGGATATGTCATGTACTAAGCTGTTTTGGCTAAGATGTAGCTTGTTTGTTATCACTTATTTGAATCGGGCTTATTCTATAAGCCCGATTCACGTAAATCGAGACAAATCTCCTCCACATATTTATCTCGTAGACCGTGAAAGCATTTCGTAGACCGTAAAAGCACCTCGTAGACCGTAAAAGCTACCTCGTAGACCGTAAAAGTTACTTCGTATTCTGTGAATTACAATTCATAAGCACTTATGAAATTTTCAACCGCTATTCCAAACAAGCTCGTAGTTTCAAGTTCTAACTTACATGTATAAGTTAAAAAAATGGGTTAAGCATGAATTTTTACCCTAACACTATATGCTTTTCAAATGTGCAAACATACTTATAAACTCATAAATCAAAGCAAAAATACCATAATCGTTAGACTCCATTAACAGATGTTAGTTATAGTAAGAAAATAACAAAATGCCCCTCACAACCAAAAAAAACTCTCCCCAAACCTCTCAAGAAATTCTTGTGTGCACTGAGTGCACCACATAATCTGTGGACTGATCAATCAGAACTCAACAAGTCATGTCTTTTCACACTGAACTGGTGCTTATGTGTCATGTCCTTTTTATCTTCTTTTGTGAGAAAAAGAATTTCCTCTCTTACTCATTTTTTTTTTAATTTTCTCATTTAACGTGCTATTAGAGCCTGACATTTGCCCAGAACCACATCTCTTTCCCTCTTCTTTTTATTTTCACTTTTAAGGAGTTACTTCACCAAAACACAAAACAGAAAATTGTCACTCTATGAGAGAAAAACACAAGTATATTACTGATAAAAAAAGAACATATACTGCCCAATCTATTCGGTTAAGGTTGAAATTTGTTCTTAAATTTTTCACTTAGGAGCGCTTGGTATCCAAAAATATTTATTGGGTTCAATATTACATATAAATGTATATTTTTACTCTTCATTTATTATTATATTGACTTTATTTTTTTGGTATAATAAAGTTAAAAAGCTATTGAAATTTAAATAGAATTAATTAAGTTTTAGATTTTATTTGATTTATATGAATTATTCTAGAAATACCATATAAATTGGATCAGCAAAGTATATAATATCAAAAGATATATATTATATAAATACATAAATTTATATTAAAAAACTTTATATTAGAAAAATAAAATTGTCCCACCCGGAGTCAGAGTATTAGGATATAATAATATTCATTAGCTTCGAATTTCAAAATGGCGTGGGACCGGGGGGGAGGTTTAAAAGCAGAAACGTGTGGCAGTGAAGTTGCGTCGGAAAATGAGTTTGTCCTATATGACTATTCGATCATCTCCATTAATTATTGTTAGGATAAATCAAGTGATGATCTTTTTTAAAATATTAGGTCTATTTTTTATATTTTTCATTTTTTTTAATTTACACTTATTATACCCTCAATAATTTAAGAAATTAATGAAGAATAAAATTAAAAAAAATATTAACATGTTTTAGATAATATATATTATATTAATTAATTTAATTATCATAACCTAATCAAATTAAATGAGTAGATTTTATATTAAATACAGAAAGTATTAATAAAAAAGGTAAGAAATCATAGAATGAACGGCTATGATAAATCACTTCTTCTCCCAACAGCCCATTCAATCTGACTATCCGGGAGGGAGATCTCGTACAATTCTTTTTCCGTGGAGACCTCGTGCTCTATTATAATATACATTTATAGATATCAGATCTGAATTTTTTTTCTTTTTTTTCTTCGTAGTTTTTCGTTATCTTTCTCTATCTTCATCTTCTTAAGGCTCTTTTCGTTTTCAATTTTTCTTCTTCATTTTTCCTCGTGTTTCTTTTCTCAGACGGGGCATTTTATTTGTTTTTTTTTCTTTTTGTCAGCATATGTTTTTTTTTCCCCCGACCCATAGATAGAGCCGGTAATACGGGTCCAACCCGCGGGCTCAACCCATGGGCCTGCGGGTTAGGACAGGGTTTTCCCAACCCGCAAAAATGCGGGCCGCACAAGCCTGCACTGCATAACCCGCGGGAAAAAAAAAGAAAGATTTATATATAATAATCTCATAAAACCTATAAATTGTCTACTCCGATCTTAGTACCTCTCAATCCAAATAGAAAAAATCTTAGCATTTTTCCTTCTTCTTTAAACAAAATTATTATATCTTGGTTATTTGAGGATAATTTGATTTTTTTTGTATAAACTTTAACAGATTTGATAACTTTATTCTTTGAATTGTGGATTATATTTTTAAAATTTTATAAGAAAAATGATTGATGGTAAGAAAGTAAATTTAATAATTCATATATATGTATCTTATATTTTCGATCTTCTAAAAAAATTTAAAAAAAAATTGAAAAAAAATTGCGGGCCCGCGGGCTGGCCCGCAACCCGCACCCTGCGGGTTAGGGTTGGCATTTTGCCAGCCCGCAAAAGTGTGGGCTGCACGGGCCCGCACCGTGCAGCCCGCGGGTTGGTGCGAGCCAACCCGCAACCTTCGGGTTGGCCCGTTTTACCAACTCTACCCATAGAGGTTGTCAACTCACCGAGGTTACCAGTTTAGCATGATTTAAGACCGAGTTATCCAAGTCATGCCGATTCATTTTTCTCCCGAGTTGAAGGATTACCTAGACCCCCCAAGTGGCAGGTTCATCAGTCTTTGGTCTGAACTGGACAATCGGTTCTGATTTTTTTCTTAATTTTGGTGAATTACCAAAGGTGTCCCCAAGTTAATTTTTAGACTTAACACTAATTCATTTTGAGATTTAGTATATGTTTGGATTAACTTTTAAAGAATAACTTTTATGATTTATGAAGTAAGTATATTAGAGGAGTTTTGTCTCGATTTACGGAAAATAGCTTTTAAAACTGTGGTTTCGAGGTTATACAAACACTGAGAGTTTTTACTTCCTTTAACGATTATGTTTTTTAGGATTCAAACTTATATTTTTTCCATTCCAACCTTTCTTTTAGAATTGTAAATAGAGCCGGTAATACTCGCGGGTTGGCATGCATCAACCCGCAGGTTGCACGGTGCGGGCTCGTGCGGCCCGCACTTTTTCGGGCTGGCAAAATGCCAACCCTAACCCACAGTGTGCGGGTTGCAGGCCAGCCCATGGACCCTCATTTTTTTTAAAAAAATAATTTTTATATGTTTTAAGACGACCGAAAATACGATATACATATACGTGAGTTATTAAATTTATCTTCCTAGCAACAATTATTCCCCTTATAAACATTTAAGAATATAATCCATAATTCAAGAGATAAAGTTATTAAATCTATCAAAGTTTATACATAAAAAACATAAAATTATCCTCAAACAACTAATATATAATAATTTTTTTAAAAAAAGAAGTGAAAATGTTAAGATTTTTTCTATTTGGATTGAGAGGTACTAAAATGGGAAGAGGCAAATTATAGGTTTTGTAAAATATATATATATATATATATATATATATATATATATATATATATATATATATATATATATATTTTGCGGGCCAATCCGCCAACCCGCGGGCCACGCGGTGCGGGCCTGTGCGGCCCGCATTTTTGCGGGTTGGGAAAACCCTGTCCTAACCCGCGGGCTCGCGGGTTGGGCCCGTATTACCGGTTCTAATTGTAAAATTAATATATATATGAAATAATAAATTTTCTTTTGCAACGTTCAACACATCAGAGGGGTTGTTTGGTGTGAGGGAACGGAAGGGAAAAATAGGAAAAATAAAAATTTTATGAATTGAATTTAAAAAAATTGAAAAGATGTGATTATAAAATTTTAATAAAAAAAAAATGTAACATAAAAAAATATAAAAAAATTAATTTAAAACTTTTAACCTCGTTTTTCTAATTTTTTTTAGATTAAAATTATAAAAATTTCCCTTATTTCCTTCCCTCTAAATCCTTCGTACCAAACAAGTCCTAAACAAAAATAATATTAATTTTTTATTCAAAACTTTTCTCATACTTAAAGATAATTTTATGGACTCGAAACTAATTTTTCTTCTTCTTCTTCTATAATTGTATACATTAGAAAATTGCCGACACAAAGCCCTGGTCCACAATTCAATATAAACACAATTAAAAGGTAGGAGACTGAGGATAAGGCAATGGAGGTGATGGCGATGAAAAGTAAAAATATATCTGTACTGAATCATCCTCTTCTTCTTCGCCTTCTTCTTCTGCTCGTAACACTTTACGTTCTCTTCTTAGCGTCTGGTAATAATTGTGGGAAGAAGAAGCACTTTGTATTAGTCCATGGAGCCAATCATGGCGCGTGGTGCTGGTACAAAGTTGAAACTCTTTTGATATCAAAGGGTCATAACGTGACAACGCTTGACTTGGGTGCTTCTGGAATAAACCCTAAGCAAGTGAACCAGATACGTTCCATTTCAGACTACTACGAGCCATTGATGGCGTTCATGGCGGCGCTACCGGAGAAGGAGAAGGTGATATTGGTCGGACATAGCTTAGGAGGAGTGCCTGTTTCTGTTGCCATGGAAAGGTTCCCTCAGAAAATATTAGTCGCAGTTTTTGCCACTGCTAGTGTTCTTAGCCAAAACCTCACTTATCCTGCTATTCACTCTGAGGTAATTATTTATATTGATTGATCCTTTTTCTTGGGTCTACTTGGTTTTTTAAGGATGGAATAACCCTTATGGACTAATACTGAGTTTCTAAAGAAGAGGTTTAGTTACCCAAAGTCTCAATCACAAATAAGCAGAATAAATCTATGGTCTATTTTCTACAATAACAACTTCCTCAATTACTATCAAACTTGTAATTAAATCCTTTGTTTAGTAACTTGAAGTAATTCCACTTTTTATATTTTATCTCACTTTATTATGCTTGAAACATCATATTGAAAAGAAAAAACAACAATCTCTTGTATTCGTGCTTTAGTAACTTTATATATATATATATATATATATATATATATATATATATATATATATTGGATTATGTATGGTTTAATTTATACCTAAGGTTCAATTTTTTTTTTTGTAATCAATGCCTTTATATTTAAATATCACTTATCTGAAAATTGAGACAGGACATTGAACCGGTCGAGGCACTAAGTTAAGGGTCAGTGATTCAGACCGGGGTCAACCCGGGGGTCAGACAGGGATCAATTAATATATATATATATAATTTTAATGTTCATGCATATCATTTACAAAACTATATGAGAGTTTTGTTTTTTCAAAAAATAGTCCAATATAACATCCTAAACCTAATACCCACAAAAATATCATTAAGTATATAAGGATTTTTCTCCAACTAATGTTAAAAGTATTCCAACCAAAAGCCAAAACGATGTTGTTACAAGTATAAAAAAGTACCCAAAAAAATTGGGCAACCCGAGTCACCTCAGTTCACGCAGGATCAGACCGGGTAGACCGGTTCGGTCAACCCGAGTTTTCTCCACTTCTACGGACCAGAACACTGGCCGGTTCACCGGTTTCAGATCTGAACTGGCCGGTTTGATCCAGTTTTTCAAACCATGCTGCTGACTCTTGAATTATTGAATTATTGAATTATTGAATTTGACTAATTTAATAATTGATAAGCTTTTTAGTGGCTCAATTTTATCATGACAACGTTTACCCTGAAAGTCTCAATTTAATTTGTGGTGAGAACTTGATATTTTGATGTCCACCAATATACGGTTTTCAATTCTAATAAAGTTTCCCCACATCCATGTTTGATGAACCTAGTTTAATTTGAAGACAAAAATTAAACCAAACGATGAACTTGAATATATCTAACTGGCATGTTAAAAATGCAAGGCATTTATATATTTACTCATATGATGAAAGCTGCATTGTTTATAACCGTGTGACTTATTTCTCATGGATTGCACATTATTTTTAATCTATCGAAAAAGAAAATTGTATATTGGACTTCGAACAGGCGTGCATAAAACTGGAACATATTATTACAATTGTATCATATTTTATTGAAATTATTTTTGGTTTATGTTGTAAAAATACTAATTGAAGTGGATGTCCATAAACTCTCAACTCTTAACCTTTCATTTTTTACACTCCATAATCTTTAAATGAATAGTCTTTAGGAGTCTTCATGTCCATAATTCAAAGGTTACAATATGCACTCATGAGGATTAAAGTTTTCCAGTTACTTTGTGTAACTCTTGGTTGTGGTTGACAGTCTATAAATAGAGCACTATGTACTACACTTTGGTTACATTCAAAATGAAGAAGTGATCACTCCATTTTTCTCTCTAATTCTCTCTTCATCTTTTTTATTTCATCTCTTGTATTCTTTCATTTTTATAACACGTTATCAGCATAACTTTCAAATTAAAGAATATTTTCTCATCATTGTCTCATCCATTTCCTCTATCTTCTTTTAGCGTATCTCTATTTAATCTATATGTGATAATCTCAACCATTGTATGGAATTAAATAAACTCTTTACCTATTGTTTTATACATCGGGTTCTATGATTGAAATTTGAATTTATTGTTACTTTTATTTTCATTTATTTTTCTTTATTTTATATTCTATTGTTATTTATATACTAGTTCATTTTATTTATATTTTATTTATTTATCACTTTATTTTTCTGATTGGCACAACTTTCTAATATTTTATTTTATTTCATTTTTTATTTACATTTACATATATTTATTTTCATTTGTTTTGTATAAGTTTCTTTCAGTTTATTTCTTATAATTCTTTTATGTTTCATTTTATTTACATTACATGTTATATTCTATTATTTATATTTATTTACTGATTAGATATGTTGAGTCATTGACCTTAGCCAAACACAATCTCGAGTTGCCTTGCGAACTGCAATTATCTCTGCATGATTTGATGAGGTAGCTGCTAAAGTATGTTTTGTTGAGTGCCAAGATACAGTTATACCCCCACAAGTAAATAAATATCCTGTTTGATCTACCATTGTGTAGATCTGATAAAAACCTTGCATCTACATAACTAATCAATTGTGATTCAAATTCGTTAGAATAGAATAATCCCATATCATTTGTTCCTCAAAGATATCAGAATATATGTTTAATTTCGTTCCAATGCCTTCTTGTTGGAGAAGAACTAAATCTTACCAATAAATTCACAACAAATGTAATATCGGGTCGTGTTGTATTGGCAAGATACATTAGTGCACCTATATCACTAAAATATGGTACTTCTGGACCAAGAAGTTCTTCTGTTTTCTTTTGAGGATGAAAATGATCCTTCTTCTTATTAGTGATCTTACAACTGTTGAAGTAGATCATGGATGTGCTTTATCCATATAGAATTGATTTAATATTTTTTCAACATAAGTTGATTGATGAAGGAGAATTCTATTTGTTGAGTGCTCAACTTGTAGGCCAAGACAAAACTTTGTTTTTCCAAGATCCTTCATCTCAAATTCTCTCTTTAAACAATCAACAACTTTTTTGAAGCTCTACATAAGTTCCAATTATATTCAAATCATCCACATATACAGCAATTATCACAAACTCTAATCAATTTCCTTTTATGAAAATATATGGGCAAATAAGATCATTTTTATAACCTTTTTTTAACAAATATTCACTGAGACGATTATACCACATTCTTCCAGATTGTTTCAATCCATATACGGATTTATGCAAACGAATTGCACAATTTTCTCGAGAATTCTTACATTCTTCTAGCAATTTGAATCCTTCTGTTTCATAAACAAAAGATTCCAACAATACTATATGAAGACAATATAGCATGTATAGCCTAATTGAAAGGAGGGTACATCAAAGGAGATAGAACAATGTATATTTCTCCAAAATTCTTTTTCACTCATAATCTTATGAAGAGTGGTGACATAGATGTTCATCAAATTTGCTCATGTGACAACCTCGCAGATTTGCTTACCAAGACACTACCAACTAGAATATTTTAAGAAGTTAGTGCATGGTATTGGAATGCGTAAACTCAAAGACATAAAGTGATGTTGTCATCAGGGGGAGTACATATTGTGTACTATTTTTCCTTCACTAGATTTTTGTCCCAATGGGTTTTTTCCTAGTAAGGTTTTAATGAGGCACAATATTTGTTCATGGACATCTAAGGGGGAGTGTTGTAAAAATACTAATTGAGGTGGATGTCCATAAACTCCCAACTCTTAACCTTTCATTTTCTACACTCCATAACCTCCAAATGAATAGGCTTTAGGAGTCTTCATGCCCATAATTCAAAGGTTACAATATGCACTCATGAGGATTAAAGTTTTCCATTTACTTTGTATAACTCTTGGTTGTGGTTAAGAGCCTAGAAATAAAGCACTATGTACTATACTTTAGTTGCATCCAAAATGAAGAAGAGATCACTCCATCTTTCTCTCTAATTCTCTCTTCATCTCTTTTATTTCATCTATTGTATTCTCTCATTTTTATAACAATTTATGAATTTTCCCTCAATTAATGGAATAATTATATTACAGCTGATCAGAAGAACCGGTTCAATGATGGACTCACAATATTTCTTTGAAAATGGGCCCAACAACCCTCCCACTGCTATGCTTATTGGGCCCAAATTCATGGCAACACATATGTATCAATTATCCCCACCAGAGGTAACCACACATTTTCCTTGTAATATAATATTTCTCATAATTGTAACAAAAAAAATAATATTTCTCATAAAGTGACTGATTAGCACATTTGATCAGATTTTATAGAATAATAATTTTTTGGCATCATAGAATAATAATTAATACTATATGGTTTGATACAGATTTAGTATTTCCGATGATATTTTAAGACAAAGGTATCACATGTTTAATATTACCATTGCATAATATAACATTTGAAAAGGTCAAAAAAAAGTAACTCTTTTTATATTATCTATATTTTTCATGTTACGTACTTTTTCAGTGAAATAAACTTTCAAATTATATCAATTATATGTTTTAAATTTAGGCTGAACGCATATTATTTGCATTGATAGGTTTTTTAATTCCAAAGAATGTTTTTGAACTTCTAAGAATATGATCTATTGATAGGGATACTAGGGGCATGTTAGGTTTTTTTTACCTCAGTTTCTCTTTATATTAGTCCTAGGCAATCACTTAATCAGTTGCTTCCTAATATGCTCCTTATCTAAAAACTATAATTTCTTTTTAATATATATATGTAAATTGTCATTTTGAAAAAAAAAGGCCTAAATTATAGTCAATACATTATTATCGTTTCGACAAAAATTACTAGAACATCATATACAATATTGCTACGTTTAGGTTTAGAAAAAATGATGCTGTATAAGCTGATAAACTATACAATATCTGATCTGCATCATAAAACGAGTGATAGCCTCAAAATAAATTGTTAGCTTATTATATAATCATGTCTTATACAGCATATCAAATGGACCACTGTAAATGAACATAGTTAATTAATCTCTCTTTAGTTAATATTCCCTTGGCTTTATTTTATAAGAGACAATTTTTGAGTATGGCATATTCCTTTTTGTATGAGACGCTTAGATGTTGTCTCAAATTCTTTTTGTTGATTTTTCATTTTTCCCCCAATTTAATTAGTCATATCATGTATTTAATTGGGAAAATCCCATTTAAAGTCACTTGATCTAATAAAATTTTAAATCAGGTTGGTAAATTCAACAAATTCCTAATTAAGTCATAGACCCAATTTAAGATTTCGGAATATAGGTAAAATGATTTTACCACCCTTATCTCTCTTATCTTAAATATTTTCCCTTCCATTTTTCCTCCCACAACAACGACCTCAACCGGGACCCTTCTCCCTTTAGATTGTGTGAATAAATTATGATAATTCCAGGTTTAAGATGAAATGTGATCATTTTTTTCTCGAGGGAACTTGTATTTTACATATTGTGAATGCAGCCCATTATCAATTTGATGGCTTAAAATTATTTTTCTGACAAATATTTGCAATTTGTCATCCCTTGCTGGTGATATCACTAGTGGATCTAGGGCTTTTGATGAATGAGGTGAAACTTGTTTACATATTTTTAAAAGTTTATTATAATTTCTTATTTGAATAAATATATTGAAGTTTTAAGTAAATTTAATCAAAGGGACTCAACAATAATATATTTATCTTTCTCTTCAAAATTTAAAAAAATATATCATTGTCAAATTAATATGAATATCATACATTTTCATGCCAATTAGGGCTATGCATTATTGTGTAATTGTTAGTGCGTGTATGTATGCTCATGTATACTAGAGAGAGGTGTGAAAAGTTGGAGCACATTGTTCGTATAGTACTTTTTAAGGAATTAATTGATAGAGTAAATAATAGAATTAAGTTTTTAATTTTGTTGTTTTAATAACTATGAGATATAAAAATAATTTGACCTAAATTTTTAAATCCCTAATTATAACACATAATCTGATATATAATTTTTTGAGTTCAGTGACTTAAATTAGAATTTGAGTAATTTAATCGTCTTTATATCAATGTTTTAAAAATCGGATCAGACGTCGAGCCGGAAAGGTAAGCGGGTCATTGTTCAACCGATTGAAACGGTCGGACTGGTGATGTAATAATTAAATTTAATATATATATATATATATATATATATATATATATATATATATATATATATATATATATATTACAATTAATCTTTAGTCTAATTTCATAGGAAATTAATAAAGTCACAAAATACCATTTAAAGAAGAACATTAAGTCAATCATCAACCTAACAAAATATACTAACAATAATGATTTTATGACTTGTTAAATATTGACGGCTCTTGATTGATTTAAGCATAAGTCTCTTGAAATGCATTTAGATTATACCACTCTGATCCTATTTATAAGTCCTTACCAAAAAACTTTGGTTCTATTTATAAGTTCAGTTTCAGTGTAATAAATGAAATTATGAAAATTTTACCCCTATTTATTATATAAAGGAATAAATAATTTAAAGATAGATAGAGAAAAAAGAGTTAAGAAGTACTCATTCATAAATGAGGGCATAGTTGTAAATTTATCCCATAATTATTGAGTTAACTATATCTCATTTGTATGTGATATTTAATTAAAAGTGACTTATAAATAGGACTAGATTGTAAATGTTATCATCTTCTTGAGGAAATGATCCAAAATTAAGACATTCAACTCTAATTTCAGTGCTTTTAATTTCATCCTTAGCTTAAGGATGAACCTCATTAGCTTTTTCTTTAAAAGCATCTTTATAAAATTGTTTGTAATAAACTAAATTATTAAAATTAGTAACATATAATATAAAAAAATAAAGTAATATGTCTAAAATTTATATGCCATTTTTTAAATTTTTTTTGTAGCATCAAAATTTTTTTTTAAAAAAGTTTGCACAAAAATTTTTTTTTCGTATTTTTTATTGGACCAGACGATTTTTGAAAAACCGGTCCCGTTTTCGGCTTAACCACTGTTTTCGGCTCAAAAACGGTTAAATTACGATCCAAAATGGCTCCCTCAGAAAAACGATCCAACGTATAAATCCGGCCCGCCTCAGTGACTGGCCAACAGTTCAACCAGTCCGATCCAGCTCTGTAAACAATGCTTTATATGAAATTTTCCTTATTTAATTCTCACATATTCTCTCTCTAACACATCTATTCCACTTCAATGTGGGGTTTTTTTTCGGCAAAAAAGTTACATTTTTATATATTTATTTTCTCTAAGTCAAAAAATATATTTATTGTCCCAAACTAACATGCCCTCATTTGGAGGGGAAAAAAGCTTATTTAGAGGGTAAAAGTTCATTTAGCATCTGCAGACACGTTTGTAAATACGTTAGCTTTCACTGGGCTTTTAAAAAAAACTGCTTTTTTAAAAGCTCATTGAAGTAGCTTCTGGTTTTTGTTCACTGGGTTTAGAAAGAAAAAACTACTTCTCCCACCGCTAATCCAAATACAATTATAATATGACTTTTTTTCAATTTGACTTCTGCAAAAGCCACATAAGAAAAAAAAGCCACTTTTCCACAGCTAATCCAAACAGGCACAAAATTTAACCAATTTTTTTGAACAATGTGATTTGGTTAATTGTTTCTTATAAGGGAAAATTTCATTGCAAGCCCACTGTAGCAAACTAATTTTCATTTGCCCTCAAAACATTACAAAATTTTACTGGCCCCTTGAACTAATAAAATTAAATTAAATTTTGTGGGTGAAAAAAAAATTAATATACCTACATCTTAATTCTCTTATGTGTTGATGTAAATTTGCTAATTGTGGTTATAAATCATGTTGGAAATATGGGAAATGAGAGTTGTTACTTCCCTTATGTGTTGTTATGAATTTTCTTATTGTAATCATAAATTAAATCAAAAATATGGAAAATGGGAGTTGTTAATTCTACATGTTCTTGTAAATTTGCTAATTGTAGTTGCAAATTAGGTTCAGAATATGAAAAATGAGAGTTGCTAATTCCCTTATGTGAATTGACAACAACACATGTGAATTTACAATAGACATAAGAAAATTTACAACTACAATTTGCAAATTAAAAAAACATAAATAAACTAATAACTCTCATTTTTCATATTCTCAACCTAACTTAGTGCATGTTTGGGAAATAACTAAACCATAGTTTTGGAAGTCCTTCTTCACAAGCCGGCATAAAACTCTTTTCACATATTTTCCTTATAAATTGTAAACATACTTCTAAAATGCTAAAACAAACAGGAACTTACAACTACATATAAGAGAATTTAAAACAATAGTCGGGAATTGAACTTTTTTAACTAAGAAAATAGAGAAAGGGTACTAATGTTGTTTTTTTAATCAACAAAATTTAATTTTATGTTGATTTAAGAGGTACTCTAAAATTTCAGAATTTATTAGTAGTAAATGGAAGTTAATTTACTCAAGTGAGATTGTAGTGAAATTTTCTCTTTTTATTAGAAGCAACCGAGGGACTAACATACTATATTATTCCAAGGAACAAATCATGTTGTTGTTGTTTTTTTTTTTTTTCCCCCAAACAAAGCATGTAGTTTTAAGTTTGAGTGTCCATATATATATATATATATGAATGAATGAATTTAACCAAAGCCTAAGTGACAGGATGTGACACTTGCACGGTTGCTGGTGAGACCTTTACCACTCTACCAAGATGCTGCACTATTGGAAAAAGAAACAGCAGTAACAAGTAGCAGAAATGGAAGAGTTCCAAAAATATTCATAATCTCTCAGGATGACGACTTGATTACAGAGGACTTCCAAAATTGGATGATTCAGAGATCTCTTCCATTTGATGATATCAAAGTGATCGAAGGTTCAGATCATATGGTCATGTTTTCTCAACCAACCAAGCTAGCTTCTTACCTTCTCCAGATCGCCGACAAGTATTAGTCTGAATTCAATTAATGTGATAACATGCTTATGGAACATTGGACTCTCAAGTCTAGTCTTATCAAAAAGATTATATTGTCTATTTATCAAGATGTTACACTCAAAATCATTCAGGTAGAGAATGAGTTTAAGATTAATAAACTCCAAGAATGATTTTGCATTTCATTATTACATCAATAATAGACATTTATTTATTTTTAAATGAAAAAAGTGAGATCATCCAACTTCCAATCCTTGGTAGCAAGACATCAAACAACTTCCAATCCCTCATTTCCTTCTTATATATTGTCACTTCGATCTTGTAGCTAGTTGGGTGGAACATGTTTGTTTCGCCTTGTAAGTAAGAAGTTCAATACTTCAATTCCATATGCATGCATTCATCAATCATCATGTAGATCTGAAAAGAATTAATCAAATTTTTATTAAAGTTTTTAATGTCGATGTTTATTAAATTATTGGGTTAAATGTAATTTTTGACCTAGAAGTTCTCGCGAATTAAGGAGTACTAGCCGCCCATAATTTTTTTTTTTTGAGCAATGTTGCCTTGGCAATTGCAAAATTATAACAATGTCTCCCTTCATTAATATAATTAAACAATCGACCAATATATTCTGACGTGGCTTTGCCATGTAGAATACAATTAAACATATTATGTGTAAGGCCCCACTTACCACTTCCATAGTCGCGGGAGAAAAGCATAAAGATTCATAAAACATATGACATAACTAAAAATATTATGTGTAAGGCCCCTGTAGCCCCTGTCTATCTGGACCTCACCAGAAATTATGACTCGGGCTATTCCTACATAATTTTGAGTGTAAAATCTATTTTTGACCTTAAATTAGTCAAATCAGGGCCAAATGACAAAAATGCCCTTGGTAGCCCTTCCTTTGAGTTTTAATAGATAATTTGGTCATTTCTCATTCTGGGCCTTTTCTCACTTCATCATCAACATTTAATCCTACACAATTTTATCTTCTAAACCCAATGGAAATATCAAAATTATCAAATGCCATCTCCTTTATAACATTCAGAATAGGGTTCAGATTTTAAGTTATCAGAAAAATTGTGACGGTTTCTCATTTTCTCTTATTTAATCACCTCCTTTCTATTTATAATCAAATTATTAGCTATTTAGACATTCATTGGATAAGGTTTGGAGAAACTTGGACAACAAGGTCCTTTAGGTTTCATCATCTTTCCTTCACAAAAACAACCAAACCAAACCAAGAATAGCACTAATAGCATCAATCAAAGCAAGAGAATCAAGTTTGGAGGTTTACCTTTGATTTCTTCAACTTTCTCTCTCCTCAACGTCTGAATTATCTCTCTCTCCTCTTGGAACTTGTCTTGAAAACCATGGTTCCAAGGAAGAAGAAGTGAGTAGGAATGATCATGGAAGGATTAGGAAGCAAGAATCATATGATCATGACTTCCTTACCTTGAGTTTTGTATGAAACCTAGCTCCCTTGCTTCTTGTTCTTCTGCACCACCTCTCATCTCTCTCTCTCATTCTTTCTGATCAGTTTGCACGAGGAAATGGAATGAATGGATGAAGGGAATAATTATATTAAGTCAGTAAATTGCTTTAATATATGTGGCACTATTCTATTGGTCCACAATTTCTTTTCTTGTTTAATTATATCATTCCCCTTCCTCCATACTTGCTCAGCTGAAATTGCTTGAGAATTGAGGGTAATATATTGATCTCAACTATCCCATTGTCATTTTGCAAGTTGTTGACTTTTGTCCTTTGACTTTGATTAGTTGGCCTTACTTGATAATAATTCACCAAAATAGGCTTATTAATCATCAAGTAGTCATTTCCCTCTTTTTAGAGCTCATATAATTGAAATTATTAGGAAGATTAGGGAAAAATATTTGTTTCCCATTTTTTGGCAAAATTACCGTTTTGCCCTTACGTTTTATAATTTATCTCGATAAATCATTTCTTACTTCTTTCCTTTGGTTTGACCGATTTTTGACATGTATAATAGGTCATTAATCATATCATTTTATATTCCAATTTTGGTTACAATAGTAGGCCTTTTTCGTGGACATTAGTTGCTCATTTGTATCCTTGCTTAGCCGAATTGTGTAACCGATAATTGAAATATTATTACATACCACAATTCACCATTTTATTCCCTTAGATGTATCAATTACATAGGGGGAATATTGGTGATTGATAATTGGGGTGTTACATTATGCCATATATTGTGACAAGTCATCATCATCTTTAGAAACTTCATTTCCCCTGTCCCTTAAAATTGCAGACAATATGACATTGAACAACCCAAAAATCCCTGCATACATACACAAAGAACCCATAAATTTAATTCATAACAAGAATGAAATAACCAAAACGAGGAAGCAATACAACAAAAATTTTCTCCCATTTACGTTTTTTCTTCTTCATGACTTGGAAGTGAAAAAGGATTATGCTAATATAATTGTTGGTCACTATAGTTTACCTTTATTTTGGTTTTGGTCCCTATAGTTTCAAACCAAATTTTTTGGTCCCACAAATTTCTCTCTATCTAAAAGTTTAGTCCCTGTAGTTTGAAGAGAACTTCAACCTGGAGTTAACAGTGTTAAAAATGGTTATACGGAACTAATGCTATTAATTATACTGACATGGATTGATAACTAGGCAAGTTGACTTGTGCTCCCTTTAGCTTATGTTGATATGTGATAATGAATAAAAAAAGTGAAAGAAACGCACAAATGTTGGAGGTCTAGAAAGCATATGAAAGGAAAAAGGTGAAGGGGCTGACCCAACTGTGTTGTGCCAAAGAAGTCAGAGTTAGCTGTCACCAAAGTAATCCAAGTTTCGAGCTATATTCCGGTAAACCAGATCGCTTATTATACTTTTTTTTTCTTTTTATAATACAAAAAGGGTTGTTTATTACCCTACCTGCCTTGTAGACAAGCTTCAACTGGCTCCCTCCTGAAACTCTTTTCTACTTCACTCTCTAGGCCAATTGATTTATCCTCTACTCAACAAATTATTTAGCCAAGTAAGAGTTTTGTTTTTGTTTTTCTGGGACCAATAAGTTCAAAACTGTTCAAAATACTAAGAATATTGGAGATGAAGTGTAAGCTGTTGGAGATATATAGATCCTCATTAGTTAGTTGAGATCTTAATGAGGTAGTTAAATTGTAAGACCCTATAAATCAAGATCTAATTGTATGGATTAATGTGTGAGATGGTAGGATCCTCACCAAGATTGAGGGAGGTTGATTTGATCCTTTCCTCACATTAATCTTATGGTTTATGGTTAATAATATAATCACCCAAAAAGGGTTAATAGTTGTCATGTCATTGTGGTTTGTAATTCTCAAGAAGAGATTCATATTTTCTCCAATTTTAAGTTTCTTAACATGGCATCAAAGCACTGAGCTTAGATCCAAGTTTCATCATCAATTTTTCAAGAAGGGCAGATCCTAAAACTGAGAAGGCCTAATAATTAAGGGCTTCATCTAACGCCATTACTTGGTCAAAGTATTACCGTCATTGCAACATGAGAGCTAGAGACTATCATTCTTGCTCCTTATCGTGAAAGAACTGTAGATTGCAACCAAGACAGAAACTACTAAGAATTATGGTCACTCATCCAGAAAAATTTGATCGATCACATGCACATTTCACATAGTAATTTTCTCTCCTTCCTTCGTGACTTAGATCATCAAATCTCACCTGATTTTATGCTCTAACAAAGGAAATCATAATATTATCAGAAATTCCCATCGAAGTGTTGGCAAAATAACCACGTCATGCTTGCTTGTCTCCACCGAAGAGCTAAGATAATCGGTAATACTATAACTTAGATCAAGAAATAGCGCCAATTTCATGTACCAACGTTTCCACGGTTCTATCAAGATTGCATCTCTGAGTGCGATTTCTTTACGACCATCATCGAGTTTCTATTTCTTCTTCTTCGATCAACAGAGCAAACCTGCATACCTTTGTTCCCCACTTTTCTCTCCACTTTGTTCTCAGAAAGTTTTGTATTCACAAACGTTTCTGGTAGTGCACCCATTTTATCAAACAATAGTTGTAATATCCCAAATTTTATTCATCAAAATTCCTTGTACAATTAATTATACTAAATGGAATAAAATGGTGAATTTTGGTGTACTTAAAACACCCAAAATTTTGGAAACAGGGGTTACATGAAATTTTGGTTAAGATGAAACATAAAGTATAATCTTTGTTTTCATAAAGGCCTAAGATTATAGCCAAAAATTAAGAATGGGAAAGCACAATTTTTGGCACATATTATGAAAATTTTGGCCAAAACAACAAGGGAAGAAGGAAGACAAAAATTGGTTCAAAAATTTAAGAAAATGTAAGGGTAAAATAGTCATTTGACTAATAAAATTAAAAGCCAACACTTTTCCTTAAAAAAAGGCCAAAGTCGGTTAAGAGATGAAGAAGCAAGGGAAAAATAAGATTGTGCCATCTTGCATGCTATATGGAACATTTATATGCCATATGGAAAAAGGAAGGCATAAAGAATTGCCATGTGTAACAAATTGGCAATAAAATATTATATAATTAAGGGGGTGGAAGATGATTTTCATTTAAAAGTATTTTAGCTCTTCCAAGGCCATATTTTGGCCAAGACCAAAGAAGAAAGAGAGAGAGAGAGAGAGAGCTTGGAGAAAACAAAGAACAAGAAGAGAGCTAGAAAGATCAAGAAGAAATCAAGGTAAGTTGGTAGAAAAATTCATGTGTTCTTGCTTTTAATCTCATGGAAACTCTTTCTAATATTTATATCCTTCTTGAAATCATGTAAAGCAAGAAGCAAATCAAGGCAAAAGGAGGGAGGGAGGTGGTGTCTTAGAGAGAGAAACAGGGAAGAGTCAAGGTAAGCTTGAAAACTTGTTTTCTCTTGTTGATTCATGATTATTATTGGTGTTTTGATTGGTTTTTTAGCTTGGTTTGTCTTGAATTTGTGATTCGGGATGCATGAACCCTAAGGGGAGGTGCTGCCCAAATTTTGCTTAATAATGTTCAAGAGGTGTTTAAGTGATAAATAAGTTATTAGAAGTGAAAAGAAGATGTTTGGTTGGTTGGAAATTGAAAAACTCCAATTTTCCTAAAATTATGTAACTTTCAGCCAGAGAAATTTTTGGGTGTTTGAGCTGGAATTTTATGGATTTAATGATTCCATTGTGTTTAGAATGAAAAATTGTTCAGAGAACATGTGAAAAATGGAGTATGGAGGCTTTAGGGTGTGAAATGACAATTTTACCCCTAAAACCCTAACTTTATGGCTGTCAAGGGTATTTTTGAAAATGCAATATGCTTTTGTCAAAATTGAGGTAAAAAATGGATTATACACGTAAAATTGTATATGAATAGCATGGGTTATAATTTTTGAGAAAGTACAATTATATCTCGTATGAAGGGAATTAGACCGGATTCCCTTTAGGTATTTTGGTAATAATTAGGTGTTTTTGGTAGAGATAACCAACTATGTGAGTTTTGGAATAAATTATGAATAGGTAATAACTTATTTATTACAAATTTAGAATTTTAGGATTTGACATTTGCCCGAGCCGAACAATGAATTAGAAGATTGGTATTAGCTAGACATTAGAAAGGATTCCATATAGTAACCCTATCTCTCATACATTATGTGACTGTTTATATGCGTTGTGTTGCCATGTTCTATGATGTGAAATGTATGTGACAAATTCCTAGAGTTGTGGTGTGGGAAAAGCACAAGTACCACCCTGTAGGAAAAACACAAGTAATAAGAGGCCATTTGAGACCCAGTCTAGCTAGTTGATACAATTCCTCACTGTTGTATGGAAAAATAACAAGTACTACCTAATGGAAAATATACAAGTATAATGAGGCCAGTGGGACCCAGTTGAAGTAGTGAGACAAGTACGAATAGGCTGTTGCCAGCTCCGAAACATTATTGTGATCACTATAAGGCTAGTATGGACAAAATGGTCATTTTAATCCAGACAAAACGGTCATTTTGATCCTGAATGATAGCACACAGGCATGTGCACAATATTCTATTTCTGTTGCATCATAAGGTGCATTGTATGTTTATTTATCATATTTTATATGATTGATTGTATATTACTACTGAGATTCGTATGAATCTTACCCTTTCCATAAATTAAAATTTATTCAGTTAGAGGAACCAGCTCCAGGGGCAAGGAAGTTGATACTAGCAACTAAGAGTTCCAGTCCAGATCAAGAATTTTAGTGTTAAGTTTATCTATGATCTTTAATGTATTTTGGGATTTGTAACTAATATGTACAAACCTTGTGGAAATTTTCCTATAATGTAATCAAGTACTCTATATCAGTATTTTTATGATTTCTATATGCCCACTAAACTATACTTTAATACTCTGATAAATGTTAAAATATTAAGGGGTTTGACAACAGTGGAAAAAAAATCATAGGTCAAATTTTACAGGGTCGTCCTCCAGATTGGGTTTATTATAAGAAGGAGATGAAGGTAAAATTTGAATTGATGTACTTGAGCTAGGACTAAATTATGGCCAATTATGTTTGGCTTACGACACTTGGTTATGGAAGGAAGTAATAGTGTGAAGGTTGTCAGTTTCATATTTGCGATATTAGTTTTAAAAAAAACTAAGGAAAGGGAAATAATTGTGACTGTGAGATGGTTATGTTGCGTCCTTCACATTTGGAAGTAGTTGTCTCTAGTGTTTTGGGAGCACACCAAGAAGATTTATTGGGATCATGTCAAGATGCCAATATTAATAGCTTTTCATCAGCACATAAATGATCGTGATTGGTACATTTTCTTTGTGAGAATTTTTCAATCACTTGGGAATATCTCTATTGTAATGAATTCTTGGTTTAACACCCCAATTGTTGTTCTGATCACTATTCAAACTAAGCATTTATGCTCACTTTGTATGTGGTCCACATTTACCATGGTTATAAGTCATATAAGTCATAATGAGGCCTGCAATGATTTGTTGTCTTGAACAACAGTCCTAACAAGATTTCTCTTGTTCTACCTTATGGTTAAAGGTTCTCATTGAGGAATAGAGTTGCTTACATAGAAAACAAGGCCAAGTAGCATTTGTCTAAGGAGCAACTGAAATTTGCAGAACAGAGAGTTAGAGATGCTAGGCTTCAGGACTATATCAAATTTCTTCTATAACTATGGCCAATTACCAAAGATATACAAACATGATAGGATTATATCTTGAGAGATGATAGAAGCTGATGGTCATGATTTTATGGAATAGTTCTTTTGGTTGTTCTAAATTGGTATTGGATTATGATGGACATTTCGTTCTGTAGTTCATATCAGTAATTAGAACTGCTCATGAATTGGGCATACCTTGTGTGAATGTGTACTCAATTATAGGTAAAGATGCTCTTCATGGTGTAAAAAGGATGATGAATCGATTGGGATAGAGACCATAGGATGTGACAATTCGTATATGTAACATCCTCCTTAAATTACCTCAAAATCCATCATTTCATCACGAAATGAAATATTATTATATAAATATCATATCAAATGCTCCGTCCAAATATCACGTAAACAATATAATAAGTGCTTCGTCCACAGTACATATTCCAATATGCAGCGAATTATTAAATATATGCCATGATTGCCCAAAAAGGCCCTTAAGTTTGGCAATATACATTATACTCATAAAACTAAACGAGACATACAATTTGATATCAAATCAAGCCTCGTTCGCTTCCCCCTTGGCACCACCGTTTGGACTTCCACCTAAAAATAATAAATTGACGAGATGAGTCATATAGACCTAGTAACCACTTCCATTTTAACAGGTATGCAGGGAATGATTACAAGATAGTTAAGCGGGCAATAAAAATTAATATAAATATAATCTTTCAAATAAAATTATTATTTCAAAAGAACAAATTAATATGTACTCCCTCAACCATCCTTATAACCTCCTTAACCGCTGACAGAACCCATGGGCTACATCACATAACAGGTTTAGTTTCTTTAACAAAACTGCACCAAGCTCACTGATAATGAGGTGTACCCCGGCCAAAGGCTACAGAGCTCATATCAGACCATGTGTTCCCTTTCCGTTGAACATGGAAAGGTGTCACCTGTCCCTTGAACTGACCCTTATCCCGGCCAAAGGAAAAGAGTGGTACCAAGGGCCCTGACAATGCCAAAGCCATCCACTGTGCGCTCAGTGGGGCTATACCACGTGGTATAAAAGAATCAAATCTCCTCCAATCACACCTCATCACATCCAACATCTCAACATCACCATCATCGATAATTTATTCTCATATATATACCATAATCAATACTATACATCATCAATCATTCCAAATCATTCAGGCCCACTTAACTAAAATTTACTAAAAACATAATTCATATTATGATTGTACATTTCATACTATAACATCTTTATAGCAATTAAAAATACTAACATATGCTTATAATCACATCAACAAGCATACAAGATAAATTGAAAAGTGGTTACCTCGTTCTTGACAACTAGAGAGAATTCAAGTTCAACAAGCCAAATTCACTCTACAATAAATATATAATTATCGGTTAATAAAATTAATAATACTTGTTAACTAAATTAATCCCCATAATTAACTCACTTAATTCTTTTTAGGAAAATAATAATAATTGATCTATTCTTCAATAAAATTTTCTAAGCACCTTAATTTCAAGTATCATAAGATCGTTAATATCAATATCCTAATTTAATTAAATCAATCTTCTAACTTATATGAGTATAACCTAATTATTAAATAATATTAACATCTCCACATATATTAAAAATCATATCAAACTTTAATTTCTAATATCAAATTATAACATATAATTTTATAACACAAAATCTACAAAACTAAACCGATTATAACTACAATAATATCTCCAATAATCTAAATAAATTATTTAATCTAGATTTAATTGGTTAAAAAGTCTAATATATAATTATTTATATATAAAAATTCATTATAAAATCTTGTAACCACTAAATAACAAAAGTAAACCGATCAAAATTCACTATAAATTCTCCACAATATTTCTATAGTCTTATATTGACAAAACTCAATTTTGTCTAAAATCCAAATCTTAAAATTTTCTCTAATCAACACAAAATTACTATCATAAAAAGAGAAAATTATTTAGAACACTTTTCATAAAAGAAGTATCATTATTAGAAGAGAATTTAAGTACCTTATTGATCTCTCTAAAACTGCAAACACTAACTTGTAACCTCCTACTCTCCAAAACAAACTCCACCTCGTCGCCTGACGAAATGGAGAAATGGAAGGGGTATATATATACCCCTCCTCCATTCACGTACGTGGTAGGTGGCAGTTTGTCACCTACCACATTCAAATATATATATTTTTTATTATAACAATTGGGGGTGGCGCCACCCCCAATTGTCTATAATGGCTGCGCCATTAGGCGCAGCCTTTATAAATAATTATATATATATAATATTTTATATTATAATATTATATTATATATTATAATAATAATATAATATAATATTAGTTAAATTATTATTTTATTATTATTATTATTATTTTCTTTTTTTAAAAAATTATATATATATATATATATTTAAAAGGAGTTACAGTATATACTAGGTGAGCATGCAACAATAAACAAGCAAAATGTCATGGAAGATATTGATGCAATCTTTTGGGTGATTGTGCAACAATAAATCAGCTCCAAGTCAAGAGTTTTATTAACGGTAAAAAACATGAAAAAAGCAAAGAATGTTAATGGTATTGCTTACAAGAGAGAGACCTAAAGAGTCTTCTACAAAATTTAGAAAAGTTAACTAAAGAAGAAGGAGCTAGTCAAATGAGGCAGAAAGGTGCAGCTATTGGGTTGTCTTGTTCAAAGCTTGAAAAAAAGGAGAAAATGATTAAGTCAATGACATTGTTATTTCAATAGGTGAATGAAGAAACTATGGGTTCATCAAAGTTAGACATGTTCTTGCAATAATTGAAGAATGGAGTGTTAAAGAATAATATTCCAAAGATTAAGGGAAGACTCCATGAAGACAAGGAGGAAGATATCTCCTAAAAGTGTTGTCCATAAGAACAAAATAATTAGCTTAATCTTCCTCTAATAAACCCTATTTATTGTATTGGCAAGTTGACACCTTCATGAATATAAGAAGTGTCAACTTCAGGAGGAATGTTGGAGATATATAAATCTTTATTAGTTAGTTGAGATCTTAATGAGGTAGTTAAATTGTAAGACCCTATAAATAGAGGTCTAATTGTATGGATCAATGTGTGAGATGGTAGGGTTCTCACCAATATTGAGGGAGATTAACTTAGTCACTCCTTTCATTAATCCTAGGGTTTAGGGTTAATAGTATAATCACCTAAGAAGGGTTGATAGTTATAATGTCATTGTGATTTGTAATTCTCAAGAAGAGATTTATATTTTCTCAAATTTTGAGTTTCTTAACATAAGTGTTTGATATATATATATATATATATATATATATATATATATATATGTGTCATTTTCATAAAAATGAGTACATTCACTTGTATGGAGATAATATGTTTCTAAAGTTTTGAAGCATCATGATTCTTAACCTCTCATTAAATCTAATAGCTTTTATGTTCTCTTGATCTAAAATCATTAAATATCTGGCACTAAATCTCGTTATACTCTGTTTTCTTCTACATAATATAGAGTATGATAAGAGATTTAGTTCGTTAGAATATTGCCGAAAACTTGGACTACTCAGGTGATGACCAACTCTGACTCTTCCGACGTAACATAGTTTAGTCAACACCTTGAACCTTTTTTCCTTTTAAATGTTTTTCAACCCTCTGGAATTTGTGCATTTCTTTCTACTTTTTTAAATTTATTATCACATATGCACATAAGATAAAAGGAGCACAAGTCAACTTGCTTAGTTATCAATTGACGTAGTATAGTTAACAGTGTTAGTGCCACATCATCATTTTTAACACCGTTAGCTCCAGGTCTAAATCCTTTTCAAATGGCAAGAAGCCTCTTCATTGAGTCTTCTCTCTATTTCCCTTCAATTAGATAAAACTACGTCGTCGAGAATAAAAGATAGGTCTTGATGTTATTTTTTTAAAAAAAACAAGAACTCACCCAAAAGAAACAGTGGTATATGTATTTTGTCTTCACTTCCCTTAAACATATACTCGTTTGAACATAGAGCAACCTATTCATTATTGAGATTGCAATATTGATGTGGAAACCCATTAATTGACCGACTTAATTGTTTATGGCCTTAGCTGATAATTATTTTCTTATTTTGATATAGCTAAATTCCATAGAGTATAAAACGGACTCTTCTGATATGAAATTCATAATCAAGATGCAGTTAGTAGTAAACCATTGCTGTAATTATTGCATATAGTAGACAAACAATTGTTACCCCATAATTGAACCAAAGTTGCTTGCCTAAGTAAAATGCCACGAAAGAAATACATCATTAATTGGGTTATTTTTAATAGAACAAGTTGAACACACCTCTTGAATATATGGATGAGGTCCGTGCGGTGGAGACTAAGGTTGACAATGATTTTTGAAGAGACGGAAGATAGAGTATACTGTTTCTATAGGGTGAATTATTTTTTTCCCAAAAAAAATCATGACCACATTTTAAGCAAAAGGATGTAGTTTTATCTAAATGGAAGGAAATGGAGAAAAACCTCAATGGAGAGGTTCCTTGCCACTTTTCAAACTACAGGGACTAAACTTTTAGATGAAAAGAAACTTGAGAGACTAAAAACTATAGTTTAAAACTATGAGGAGTAAAACTAAAATGAAATTAAACTGTAAAGATCACCAATTATATCATCCGAAAAGGATTCCTACAGTGTGTTTAAAGGTTAAAGTGTCCTTTTCTTTGTTCTTTCTCAGGAGTTTGGAGTTTGGACCATTATTTTTTAGCACTTTGAAGTTTGAAATATATATTCGTTTATGGAACATGTTCTTCATCCCACATCCTAATTAGAAGTCTACCTCTCAATATGAATCACACCTCTGCTCTAACTTTTCCACACAAAGTCTATGCCTCCATTTTCTCTCTTTTCAATTCATAACTTTGAGGAGGACCAAAGAAATCGGGGTGATTTGAATCTTGAACAAGAAAATATGACATTACCTAACTTGTTTACCAAGAACCATGAGGGAGACACCAATGACAATGAATCAAAAAATTGTTGAGAAGAAATCCTTAGATGTGATTTGATAAGTAAAATATTTGCATATTTATTTTTCCTTATATGATAATTTTGTAGATTATATTTCAGCTAAATGTAATTAATTTGGATGTAATTAATAAATAAATAATGATTTTCTTGCAGCCATGGACAGTACCGCATTAAGAAGAATTAAATAAGGCATTTAAGGGGAAGCTATTCATGTGACTATTCACTGTTCATACAGTATTGTAGCGGAATACACTGTAGCGGATCTGTAGCAAAAACTGTAGTAGTACTGTTTGGATTCCTGTAGCGTCGGTGCAGAAGTGCGTTTTCACTGTTCCAGTGTATGTTTACTGTAGCAAAATAATAAAGCACTGTAGCAAAGTTACTGTTACCCCGAAAATTGAAGCCTATAAATAGAGGTTCTTGGCTACCTAAAATGAGAGGAAGGAAGAGAGAGAAAGAGAGAGAGAGCTTCTATTTTAGAGAGAGAGAGTTGTTATTTTTAGAATTTATTTCTTGCATTTTTTTTACTTCTTGCATGCCTCCTACATGGATGGTTTTGCCTCCTACATGGATGATTTTACCTCCTATATGGTAGGCTAGATTTTCCATTTTCATGCATGTTGTAGTTGTATTTTTATGTTTTTGTAATTAATTTTTATGCAATATTTATGATATTTGTAATTTAGTTTGGTTTTATTTTTAATTTTATCATGAGCTAAATTTTCCTTTTCCTAGGGTGACGACGTAGCTTACTAATGACGGATTGAATCTTAACTTATTAAATCTAGTTTTAATTTTTCTTTCATGATTGAGTTTTAATTATTGTTTTTAATGCTTTCAATTGACTGGTCACCTCTTGAATGATTTCAATATGTATGTTGAGACCGGAAGGAGATACATGTGTGTGGATCCTATAATTAAAACCATAATTTGGATATGAAATATGAATATATTCATATGAGTTGTGTAGTTTAAAATGAGTTCCATAAATCTTAATACATGATTAATTGTTTAAATTCATATAGGAATATATTGGGTTAACAATTAATTATAGAATTACTTGACCTTGGAAGAGGCTAGTAATTAAATTAGGGAAACTCGACTATCAATCATGTGGAATAAATTGGACTAGAATAGATAAGTGATTCAATCCGGAATTTGTTAAGTGAAATCTAATCCCTAGGGCTTTTTCTCATATTTGTCTTCATATTACTTGTATTCATATTTCATCATTTTTATCTTTCAATCTCAATCACAACTAATCGACCGACTAAATAGAATTAAAATTACCAATTTTGGTACTTAGTGATCAATCCTCATGGGAACAATACTCTACTCACTTCTATATTACTTGATTACGACAGTGTATACTTGCATTTTCTAAATACATCATCCTACACTCATAACATGCTTCGAATTTACTGGATCTGGATTTAAATAGACTTCAGAAAATTCAGAACCTTCCTATCTTCTTCTTGATCGATGAACAAGGAGGAGGAGGATTAAAGTTAGATTCCATAGGTGATCTTCAAAGGTGCTTGAGGAAGCACGTGGTGGCCAACCAAGTCTATCGCCATCGCATCCTTTATCGTCGTTGCTTTTATGAAGTCATATCCAAATCAAACAACGATGGAGAAAATGGTGAGAGTTAGGTTTCTTCAATCCTTCTAGCTCACTATTGGATTTTTGGGTAGATATATTTTTTATTTTCATTAATCTAGCTTTTGGAATTGTTGATGGTTCATCTTCCTCTAGCTTCTCAATGCTTTCTTAGAATTCTTTAGGATGTATTGGTGACTAGTGTGGCCCTTGCAAGTTAAGGGCATATTTGGTATTTCACAATTTTATTTCATTTTTTTATGATGTGGCATGATATATGGATAGCAAGTGGCACAATATCCTATGTGGAAAAGCCACTTCAGAGTAAAATCGTCAACTAACGATTGACCATTTTATTTTGTTAATCAAGGGCCAAATTGCTACGTTTATGCAACTTCTAGGGTGACATTACTCCCAAAAAAATTTTGGGTGCCCAGTACTCCTTCACGAAAACTTTCAAAGTAAATTCTCTTTGACCCTATATTATTGAAACTTTTGTCCTAATATTATAGAAATATTAAGCAAAAAACTATTTTTAAAAAACAAAATTAAGGAAAAGAAAGATATAACTCTTAAATTATTCAAAATAATTTTAGCCAAAAATAGAAATTTCATATTATTAAGAGAAAATTAGTAAATAAAAATGGTCAATTACTAATATTGTCACAAGTTAAAAATGCTTTATTTTGAATGATTATTTGGGCACTTGTGAATAAAAAAAGAATTATCTCAGTTTGCACTAAGACTCAACACCCAAACATGATGCGCCCATTTTGGTTGAAAATGAGAGAAATAAAAGTATGTTATTGTTATGAAAATAAAAGAAAGTTAGAATAAGAGAGTAAGAGATAGGATAATAGAAAATTTGAGAGAGAAAGTGAGGAGCAATTCTCATTCAGTTTCTTGTTATTACAATACTTGTACAAGGCCTCTATTTATAGGCCTCTAAAGCTTACCACTAAGATACAATAAATGCATATGGATGTACATTGAATTTCCTTTAAGTTTCCCAATTGATATTTATGAATGGTGACTAGAATGTGAAAGGTCAAGAGTTAATGAATATTTACATAATTAACATATTCAGAATCCTCCACATTAGATATCCATTATGAACGTGCTTCGTTAAAAACTTTAATTAGGATAAGCCCAGTGGGACAAAAACCCTAGCAAAAGAAAAGAGTACAGAATTCATTATACACTTTTCAGTGATGCCTCATTAAGAATCTTTTTAGAAAAACCCAGTGGGAAAAACCTAGATAGGGGAACAAGAGTACAGTGTGTATCGACACCTCCTATTGACAACATCAGTTGAGATTTTTGAGTCTTTGAAGACCGATTTCATAGATAAGTTTTTTGAAAATTGTACCTGAAAGTGACTTAGTGAATAAATCTAATAGATTCTTACTTGAATTGTGCGCTTTCCGACATCTTGAGTCCTTGAAGGACTCGTGCTTCTGGCACTTTGAGTCCTTTTGGAACCTTCATATAAATATTATTGTCAAGTGAGCCATATAAATAGGTAGTCATGACATCCATTAGACGTAAATCAAGCCTTTTATTTATTGCTAGGCTAATCAAATAACCAAAAAGTAGTAACATCCACTACTAGTGAATACAACTCTTCAAAATCGGTACTAGGTCTTTGTGTAAAACCTTAGGCTATAAGACGTGCTTTATATCTTGTAACTTTACCATTTTCATTACGTTTCGTACAAAAAACCCTTTTGTATCTAGTTGGTTTTACATTTGTAGGTGTAAGGACTACATGTTCAAATACTTTTCATTTTGCCAATGATAGTTTTGTATTAATGGCATATTTTCAAAGAGGTTAATCCTTTCTTTGTTAGCACTTACTCATTGTCTTTGGCTCATGATCCTTATTATTATCCATGATATCAAATGCTACATTATAAGTAAAGATATCGTCAACGTTGACTTCATTTCAGTCCCATCAGATTCTATCTATAACATAATTTATTGAGATCTCATTATTTTCACACATTTCAGGTACCTGTGTCTCTTTTGGGACTACTACATTCTCTTATGGAGATATCTCTTTTGGAAATAATAACTCTTCAGGAGATGACTCTTCTAGAGTTACTAAATTTTCTTGATTATCCTCGACTTTACCATTTATGTTCTTTGTTCCTTTTCTTTTTTGAGGATTTTTATTTTGGAAACTGATGGGTCTTTTTTGCTTTAAACGTGCTTTAGATTCATTAACAATAGGTTGTCTTTTAGGGACATTAATTTTGATAGGAGTATTAGCAACTGAGGCATGTGACCTTATCACTTTCTTTGGCTCAATAAATGCTACTAACATTTTATTAGCGAAATTCTGTGAATCAATTACCTTTCGAACTTCCAGCTCATATTGTTTTGTATGAGGATCAAAATGATCCAATGATAATTCATTATAGCTAATCTTTTTGCTCAATTGCTTATTTTGTCCCTTAATGTTGGAAAAAATGATTCATCAAAATGGCAATCGCCAAATCAGGCCGTAAATAAATTTCCTATAGATGGTTCTAGATATTTTATTATCGAAGGAGATTCATACCTAATATATATTTTCATCTTCTTTTGAGGACCCATTTTGGTGCATTGTGGTAGTGCTACTGGCCTATATACTGCACACCCAAAAATCCTCAGATAGGAAATATTAGGTTTTTGACCAAAAACCATTTATAAGGGGAAAACCTTTAGATAACTTGTTGGCCTAATGAGAATTAGTATGGCTCCAAGCAGAAAATTAGGAGATTAGATCTCACAAGTAAATGTCTTACAATTATTTTCAACTATTTAACCAATGATTTTGCAAATTTATTTTACGTATGAACATAAGTTACAGGATGTTCAACATCAATTCCAAGGGACATACAATATTCATTAAAAGCTTGAGAAGTAAATTCACCAGTATTATCAAGATATATTTTCTTGATATAATAATCAGGATAATGTACTCTTAATCTAATTAATTGAGCAAGCAATCTAAGCACACTCTAGATTGCAAGAACATAATAAGCAAACATGTGACCATTTAGCTTATGCATCAATTAAAATAATATGGTAACTAAATGGTTTGCATGATAGATGTATCAGTCTATAAATATCTCCCTATATCCATTCTAGAAAAGTTTGAGACTCACATGCTATTTTTCTTGATAACAACCACGTGCATCACATTATTTGTAATTTTTTTGTCAAGCAAAATACTTTTAGCTCAAGTATGCCCTTATTTGTTAATTTTTTTTTTGTCATTCATCATACTTTTAGTTCTAGTTTTTGATTTTGTTATTTTGTATCTGCTTATACTCTATTCATATTTCTTAAGCATTTTTCCTGGGCTAGCGACTGGGCCCATGCTTTCTTGTGGCCTAAATGTGAGCTTCATCGACCTAAAAAGGCTTAATTAATAATCATGGGCTCATGCCTAGGTTGGTTTTGCCCTGATCCACAACGGCACCGTTGCAAGGCTATCCAGTCCAGATTTGGACTCTAGGGTTCCAGCCTCATAAATACTTCCCCCACTTCCAGCTTCAAACGGCGTCAACAGGCTTTACTCAAACGGCTCGGTTCTAGGGTCTTCCAATACCTCTCAGCCGACGAAAATGGTACTCCATCTCTCCATTATTATTTGTTTGTCGTTGTAGTTGCTGAAACATTCGAATTATATCGAGCAATTTCGTATATTTGAATTAGTTTTCTTGGGGATTGATGTATTGGAGATTGTTGATCATAAAAAGTAGGCGATACCTAAGAACTGACGTGATTTCTGTTTATATGTTGTTTGCTACATTAGCCCGCAGCTTCCGTTTCTTTAGGAAGATGGTTTTGAGCAGGAACACAAACGTTTTTACAATTTTGCCTGCGGATTCGAAGCTATAATACCATAATTTATTAACTGGGGATTCATTTGATTTTAGTCAAGTGAATTCATTGGGGGTTAACATATATGTTTCTGCATTTGTTCTAGTTCGTTTTGGATTGTCTTTATTTTAATATGGGATTGATGCATGTATTTATATTACTCTACGCATTACGTATAAAGGAGTGGAAGGGGTATGGGAAAAATCTGCATAGCTGGCTGAATAAACTTGCGAAATTCTAGATAGTGTGCCAGTTCAACACGTTTTGTTTCAATTATGAGTTAATATCCCACCCCACATCTAAAACAAAATATTTTATCAGTTACTTCTATTATCTTGCTATCTTCGCATTTTCAAGAGACTTTGTTGTTTTCTATTATCTCTAAGACTTTGCTTTACACTTTTTGCTTATTGGTTTCCTTATCTTATGTAGACCAAGAGAACCAAGAAGGCCGGTATTGTTGGGAAATATGGTATGCTAACGTCCCTCTTCTTTCATTATTAACGAATTTTGTGGAGAGGCTTGCCTTTGAAGTAGAAAGTTTTAGAAATTCAGATATGTAAATGTCATGGTCAATGCAGCATCCTACAATATTCTAGCTATTGCTGATTTCAAGTGGACAAGCTTTTGTCACTTTAATGGAAAACAACTAATCGTCCTCATTCTCCCATCTCGTTCTGCTTACTCTTGTAGCCATTATCGTTACAGTTTCTGATGTATCCAGAGTTAATGTAAATATTGTTTTGGGATAATGATGTTAATGACCCAGAATTTATTTAATAACAGCTAAGGATTTTGGCATATTTTATCATGCAACTACATTGTGGCTGAGTTTTTATTCCTTTACGCCCAAATTTCAGGCACCCGATATGGTGCTAGTCTCAGGAAGCAAATTAAGAAGATGGAAGTGAGTCAGCACAGCAAATACTTCTGTGAGTTCTGTGGGAAGGTATTTCCTTTTTATTTTTTTTAATAACTATTATTTATAGGCTATGATAGCCTAATAGTAATTATATGTAGCCGTCCAACTTCTAATGACTTTCCCCATACAGTATGCTGTTAAGAGGAAGGCTGTGGGTATATGGGGCTGCAAAGATTGTGGAAAGGTGAAAGCTGGAGGTGCTTACACATTGAAGTAAGGATCTTTGATATTTTCTTGTTGGGATAGTAAAACTTATGATCCCTCAAATTTGTCTTAGTATCAATTTGGTCCTTGAAATTGAGTTTCATACGCAATTTTACATTGGACCACATGTGTGTTTAGGAATATGTCTTCAAACCACATATGTAGGGACTTGTTTGACAAAAATTAAACTTGAGGGATCAAAAGTTTCATTATTCCTTTTATTATTTTTCAGTCAATTATTATCTTGAAATGAGAGGGCTATGGCTCTGACCTGCTTTCTATTTGTTGTTTTTACAGCACTGCTAGTGCGGTGACAGTGCGGAGCACCATTAGGAGGTTGAGAGAGCAGACTGAGAGTTAAAATTTTGACGCATGCTTGCTATTATTTCTTCTGTAACCGTACTTGGTTTAGATATCAAAGAAAGACACCTCTGTTGGCTCTGGTTCATTGAAGTATATCGCTAGTTCTACTTTAGGTTCCAGCAATTGTGGTAATGTTTTCACTTGGATACTGAGTGGTGCTATCTCTGATTGCAATCATGTTAATGTTATTAATTTTGCGGTATTATCCCCAATCCTGTTGATACATTTTCTCAAAATAGAAGTTAGCTGTTATTTTTGTTGTAAAAAAAAAAAAAAAAAATCCTCTGACCGTTAAGCTTTCTCCTAGAACTGCATGTGTTTGCCTTTTGGTGAGACGATTAGGGTTTGTTTGGTACAGAGAGGGGACAGGGGAGGGAATATGATTTTTTTACTTGGATTTTCTTAAATAATACTAATAAGAAAAATGTGATTTGAAGTTTTTAATTGATTTTTTTTATTTTACATGTTTTTATTAAAATTTTGTAATCTCATTTCTATATTTTTCTTAAATCTAACTTAAAAATTTTTCCTTCTTTCTTTTTTAAATCCCCAATAGAGGCATTGGATTTTGATGGATTGGGGTTGTGATTGGGATTGAGATTGGTATTGGGACTGGAGTTAAGGGTTTAAAATTATGTTTGGTATGCGATAATATTTAGATGAAATATTTGAATTAATTTTATTTTATAATCCTTTATAAATTATGAAAAGATTAAAATATCTTTATTATTAAAAATAATAAAAAATAAAGTCTCAGGAATTAATAGAGATTATTTATGTTCAAAAAAATATTATAAACAAGAATATTTTTGTCTCTGATATTTTCAGTCTTCCGATTGAAAACACAATATCATAAGAGGTGGTTTTGCAGTAATTTCATTTTTGTGGTATTCTTAATTCCTAGTTATCCGTAGTCTATGATTGAATCTTAATCCCTACCCCCAGTGTTTCATACCAACCAAAGCCTTAGGGTGTGAAATCAGATTTAGGTTGTCCTCCATTCTTGGAGGAGGATTGAAGGAACATGATGTTGGTGGTTTTAGTTGTTTTCACAGCCGTTTGCCCCTTCACTAATCCTGCAAGCTCGTTGATTCTCCCGATCCCTTGCAAATACAGAAAGATTAATTTTCCCTATCGTTCTCCACCATCGATAGAGTAGATCAGTTGATGTCTTCTTATGTGTAGCATTCCGTGATGATGGTTTGCTTCTCTCGCCATTCAACGTGGCTGTAGGCGGAAGGATCGTGCCATTCTAATGTTGATTTTCCAATACCAGCGGTGGTGGTACACAGTGAACAATCCATGAAATGTGGTATCATAGATAGTTGAAGAACAATCCTAGTAGCAATGCCAATATCAATTCCCATCGTTCTGTATATTTTTTGGGTTAAAATATACTTTTAATTCTTTAAGTATTTTATCCTTTAGGTTTATACAGTTTATTTGTAGTTCTATAATTTTACAAATTTAAGTAATTATTGTACAGCTGACAAAATAAGCTTAAATTTTATATTTTTTTAATACAAAATTATTAATTTTTATTTATATTTTAGAAACTTAGGCTAAATTAATTTCTTATCTCGAACCAGCAGCTCAACCCAACGCATCCGCCAAAGAAACGTGCCTTGATGGAAAATTAGTGCTTAACCCTGCAACTTCTACTCACAATACAACTCCACCTAATCATCGAGCCCCTTGAACCAGTTCCTTTTAGCCACATGTGAACCTCTCTGTCGATAGCATTGGGTCTGCCCTGTAGCATGATCACTACTTCCCCACAAATCCCTTTTGATCATGGTTTCCTCATGATTATTGCACAAAGGGCATAAAAAATTCTCAAGAAAAATGCTAAAGAATGGTTTATATGCTTGGAAATTATTCGCTGATTATTTGCTTTCCTCACAAATTTTAAATATGAATGTTTAATTCAAGGGAAAATTGGGGAAAAGCCCCCTCAATGAAAATTTTTTAGTGAGAAAGGTATAATAAATTTTTATACACATGATGCTTTGCAAATTTTGTACGCATATACTGCTACTCTAATTTAAGCCATCCTCGCTAAAAAATTTTAAGGGGAGATTTTCCCCGATTTTTCCTTAATTTAATTCAAAAGTGCCTGTTTTTTTTTTTATTCTTGACTAATCGATATCAAATCGGATGTCGCATAAAGGTTTTCTCATAAAAATTACTATTCAAGTATAGTCAATCCCTATATTCTTTTTTTAAAAAACTGAATTATGATTTTAAAGTTTAATTGATTCTTGTTTTTTATTTATTTTTAATTTTTTTTATTTTATCAATCTGATCATCGTTGAGATTTTTATCAGTGGTGGGTTTAGGACTTTTGTGAGGTTGACATGACAAAGATTGATGTGCCTGTTATTACTTGTTAATTACGAAATCCATGTGTAAGAGGATCATTGGATTGAAAATAAATACGAGTATAATCAACGGCGGCTGACCTTAGGAAGCTGTCAAATTCAGTTGAAATAAATAATCTTAGACATTGAATAAATGGGTATTCTGACGTAAACGTACATCTCTATAGTTCTCAAGCGATCTTATCCTATAATCATACTCACTTAAACATTAATTTTTCAAAATGTTCATTACAATAAAATATTGCCACAAATCTCAAATTCATGGATGATTACTCGTATATGGCACATTTAGAATGTTTTACCCAGATGAAGAAAAATATTAAATTTTATTATCTTTATTATAAAATTCGACTTTCTATCTAGTATATATTATTCTCTTTAGGACAAAGTTAACACAACAATAAATGAAAGACAAAAATATACATTCATATAGAAAAATTGATGAGATAGGACATTTTTCCCCCTCTCTCTACACAATATCATATTTAGAGATGATAATGACCAATGGACTTGGGACAACCCCAATCCAGAGAGTGAAGATAAGCAGTATTGTCTCAATCATAGAATTAGCGAAAGCAGACAAATTTGGGAAAATAGAGACTTTGTTGAGACGCTTTATCCTATTATTAGAAGCACACCATCATTACAACAGAAGCTAAGTAAATATTTCACCTGTTTTTCCAGCACTTGCATCTAGATTAATATATACAAAAATGAAGTAAAACATAGTAAGGGAAATTTAAAAAAACAAAGAAAATAGCCTTTGATCAAATGGTGCCGATCAGCCTCCCTCTCTACTATACAAGCAAGTAGCCGGATTTCAAGGAAAGCAAAATGTCAATGAGATTATGAAAGTGTAGTAAACTAGAGTAGAGACACCATCCTCTCCCATAATCTCGAAGCTTCTTGATTAATACTGGAAGCAGGAATTAAACGTCTCACCTCACCGGAATTTGGAGGCTCTCATTGTCGACGTTATGATGCATTTGGTTTTGCACAGCCTTAACAGCAGCTACTCTGGCGGCATTGGCTGCTCGATTAGCTGCTGCCACAGCTCTGTTCACTCTTTCATCTACTTTGGCCACATCATAGGCTTTTTCTGCCGCTCGCCGTGCCTCCTGTTTATTCAACAGAACCACAAAATCAGTTCTGAAAGTCAATAATATCTGATATTAACAAGCAACAGTTCATTACTCTCCTTCTTAATGCTACTCCATATATCATCAATGTATTATATAAAATCTACGGCAAACTATACTATTATTCACAAGCTATGAATGGTGCAACTGTTTCTACAAAAGTAAAGCCACTCAGACTAATGACTCAATCCATAGCATTACTCGACCATATTCACAGAATCACAGCAGCCAGTAAAGATCACCCAGACCCCGTGTAAACGTTAAAGAAGTTATTTAAAACATGTTTCTTCTTTAATTGTAGCTACCTGAGGAACATTTAACAATAATTAAAAAGAAAAATAAATCATAAACAAAACTATGACCTGCACTGCATTGAGCACTTTGGAATGATTTACACCAACAGGCGACACAGGATAGGTGGGGTTCTGTGTGCTTGGAACATCAAGAACTCCATTTTGCCAGTAACCAGATTGGGTTTCTCCATTTCTAAACGTATACATTCCAAGCCCTTGCCTCCTACCCTCATGCCAGGCTCCCTCATACCGATGCCCATTTGCAAAACGATATACCCCAAATCCATGCATCTTGTCAGCAAAGTATTCACCAGCATATGTGTCCCCATTTCTAACAAAAAAAATTCAATAAATTCCAACCAAGTATTAGATAGATATAGATATCTGATTCAATTAAAAAACAAAGCCTTTGTGTTGTGTGTATTACTTAACTGATAAGCAATCATACATTTATGAGAAATCAGAATGAGATATTCAAGTGCAACTTGATGGACAACTAATACTTAACTATGTGCATGTACAGGATCCAACTCACTCATATAGACTAAAAGGAGTGAGTTGCACTATCGTTTTATCAGAAAAGAGAAGTTGATATGTGATATGTTCAATCAAGTATCTAAAAAATTACAATGATTAATCCTTTTGTTTTCTGCATACTAACTCTTTGATTAGAGGTAGACTACACGGGGAGAAAAAAGTCATCATCACTTAACCCAGTAAATGCATTTAACCACATAATATATTGCAAAAGACACAGAATCCATCTAATGCTCATAGGACTATATTGGAGGAGTAAAAGGCTGAAGTGTTATCCATCAGAGATATACATGACCACAAATATGACAAGCCCATAGGGTAGCTGTAGGTCATTGCAATTAGAACTTAGTACATTAATGGAAATCCTTTCAATTTAGGTCAGTTGCATTAAGTGATGATAAATTATAAGTTCATTCAACTTTTGTGTTATATTCGATGACCTTTGAAACTGAACTAGAACGATGCATGACTAATTGTGCTAGAGATAACCTTCTTCAAATTTACTAGCCCTGAAATCTGTGGTCCAAACTAAACCTTAATCAAGTGCAGTGCGAACCTTAACTATCAATAGAACAAATAATATTATTGATAGGAATAATAGAAATGCAAAACCAGTGAAGAAGTAATTTGATGTGCTACTCAGAAGCATGCTTATAGGGGTATAGAACATCCTTCCCTTTCCTCAACCTCTGCTTTTCTCCATTTCCCCTAAAAGTGGCCAACCAAACAGACATAACATTAACAATCACATTTGTAGCTGACCTGCTTTATTTTTCATCCATCATTCTTTTCATCTCTCTTTCTCTCCAGATCTCAATCTTCATCTATATCCCCTCCCACACTGGAAAACTCCTGACAAACCAACCCCCTTTATTCTTTCAACATTTTGGTTCAGTGTGCTAATATATAATTCCTCCTCGATGACCACTACCCATGCTTAGGATGAAATTGCTTGTAAAACAGCACAGTTTTACTTTTTCTTCCTGGTTTATCAAATATCCTGCTGAAGCACTATGAATTTTATATTCAAGCTCACCCATCCTTAAAGGATGTCCCTTAAACTGAATTGCTAGCAGGGTTCATTGTTACCCTAGGTGTAAGGAGTCAGTTGAAATGCTCTTCCCTAATGGCAATATATATATATATATTCACTTAAAAATATTTACTGGGCATCTATCATGGTCTTCACTTTTCTTCCTTATGCATCGATATTTCAAATACTCAAAGGAAGTATCCCGAGCTTCTTTCATAGATTATTCACATTCCTTTATCCAGTTCTACAATACACAACTGCTTATATTTGTTAGACAAGGTACTAGCGTTCACCATCTCCTTCCCTTTTAAAACATCCTTCTTTCATCTATGCTATTCTCCAGGTAAGGAATGGTTTCTGAGTCTACAAAAGGGGATAAAAGAGGAAATGGTTTCTGAGTCTACGAAAGGTATGGAATGGTTTCTGAGTCTACCATGTGATTGGTGATGATTCAATCCAACCAGATTGCCAGAGGTCATTCATTGTACTTGAGGAGGGAAAAGAGAAAGAAAACAAGAGACTGGTGGAGAGAAAGTGAGAACCAAATGCAGGGCGAGGGAAAAAAACTTGTGGACTTATGATTAAGAAAGTATTAGAAGTCAGGTGAAGACACTATTAGTGTAAAAGTTGGTTTATATACCACAAGCTCTGCTGCTAGTCAACTCTGAAACTATTTGAGTAGACAATTTAGGTTAAATGTGCAACAGTTTGAAAGTTGAGAGACCAATTTTTTGGGGTGGAGGGGGGGATGATAAGAGACCAAATTGCAACAAATAGTTATCTGAAAGGACTAGAATATCAATTAAGCCTACAATACTATATTCAACTGCCACTTCACTTGTCTAATGTCTTCTCACATAACAATATCCCATTGATTTATTTATTTATTTATCCCAGTCATGTAAAGCGAGAATCCAAATATATAGTGGAATATCAACTGTTTTCCATACATTCTACTTCAACCTTAATTAATACCAGTGTTGTTCCTTCCCATTGATTCCAGTTCTACCTAACCCAATAAGTTGAGAAGTAATAGTTTTCTTCCATTTAATTCAGCTTCTACCTATCACAACAAGTTCTGAAACAATTTTCTAAAAGTGCCTTCTGTGATCACACATGACTGTCACTAGAAGATTCAATTTGAGGGATAATCATGCACTTCACATGAGCAAGCATTTCTCAACCAATTATACGCACAAGCCCACTTATTTATCTAAATAAGCAGGAAACATGCATTTGTTGGAACTTGTAAGACAATAAGATATGATGCAATAGACACATGTTTCTGTAAATTAGTTTAGTAGTTTCACACTTCACAGATTAGGCCACAAGCCCCTCATTTCTTCATCCTTTGTCTTCTTTCAAAAGAAAGAGCAGCAATTATACTACCTCTAGGCCTAATAAGAAACAAGTTAAAGTTAAATTGTTTCTTGTAAATAGGTACGAAGGTGCCAAATAAAGCAGAAAGAAACCAAATTTTTAACAGTTTATAAGAATTCTACATATCAGAAGTAGAAGTCCATATAATCCCTTGTTTAAATTTTACCTGAAATGGTAGTGACCAAGCCCATGCTTCACGCCCCATTTGAATTCTCCAACATATCGGCTCCCATCCTCGCAAGTGTGAACTCCACAACCATGAGTCTGTCCATTGGACCATTCCCCAGCATAGACATCCCCAGTATAAAACCTGTACACTCCAAAACCTTGCCTAAGGCCTTGCCTATATTGCCCACGATAGCGACTACCCCTTGCCCATGTTTCTACTCCATATCCATCATACTGACCATCAACCCAATCTCCCTCATACCTCCCACTCATATTATAGTAATACACCCCACTTCCAGAACACTTCCCCTTGTGAAACTCCCCCTCATAGACGTCGCCGTTGCTGTAGACTTGAACCCAACATCCCGAAATCGCTCTTTTCTCCGACTTTTGACGCGACCCAATCGTCCAAAACACAGGCAATGGAGACCTAGATTTGGCTGAAGACGATTTCAACTTAATTGGGAACGAACGGGCAAGAAACAGGCGTATAGATGGTAGACGAGGAAGAGCAAGATTGAGAGAGAATAAGAGCGCACAGGAGAAGGCAAACGCCGAGAGGAAATCGAGAATGAACGAATGACTAGGGTGAGAGAGAAGGAAGTAAAAGAAGGGAAGAGACAACAACAAGACAACACGGAGATGAACTCGCAGGCGGCGAACGTGCTTAAGGCGGCGGAGGAGTCGAAACGCAGCGCTCCGCGCGGCAATTGAGATAGAAACTAAAGACGATTGGGGGGACTTGAATTGAGGGTTTGTGGCTGCGGGGAATCGGTACAGGGTGGGAGATTTTGAAAGAGACGACGAGGCTTGGGTCAAAAGGGGTCTCTTGTAGGGCGCAGTAGAAGATTGAAGTTGAGGATTCTCGTTGAGGAATTGAGCGAAAAGTTGGTGAGGTTGATGATGGTGTTTCTGGTGAACCAAAGAAGGATTGAAATCGAAAGAAATGCCGATGCTTTCTTTGCCGATCTGAACTTCAGATTTCTTCTGATGCATTACATCACAGAAAATGATCCAATTCGCTGCCTCTTGTGAAACCCAAATTGCTAGCTTTCTCTCTCAAGTTTCAACGAACTTGTTCCTTCTTGATGTGTGGTAGGAATCGCGAGTTTGTGTCGGGAAATCAATGGAGTGTGCGTGAGAGAAGTTTATGGGAAGCAAAGCAAATTACGAAAGGGAAGAGACCAAATTGAAGGAAAGAGAGAAGCGAGCGAGTGGTGAGATATCGAGAAAGTGTCAAAGGGGGAAGCGGCTCTCGCGAGGGATTAATATGAATTTTACAATTTGAAATTATTGAAACTAAATACCTCTTGACGTTAACTACAAAGTACCTTGACGATCGAGGAAAATTAATTATTAATAAATTTAATAAAATAAATCAATTTGTCATTCTTTATAATTTGGATTTTCTTACTCTGTCACTATCATTATCCCTGAAACTTGTATCACTATAAAAATAATTTCGTATAATACAGTTAAAATATACAGATTTTATTTGATTTTAATAGATATTTATCATTTTAAAAATTATTAATTTATTTTTTACAATTTTCAATTTTTTCATGTTGATTATAAAATTTTGCTAGAACTTATCAAATTTATTAATATAATTAATTATATATTATTTTTTTGGATAGGCACAGATAAATATAATAAGATGAAATGATTTCATATATACGCACTAATAAATTAACGAAAATAGACTAGATTAAAAATTATTGGGAGAATGACTATAGATCCCAAAACTTCAATTTAATGATAGTTAGGATTTCAAAAAATGTATTACGAAATAAATTGTAAATGAAGTTGTAAACATGAGAATATCAATTATAAATAGTGAGACTTAATTGTTACTATTAAATATTATTTGTTATAATTGATATGGAATTTATATTTTTAACTTATTTTTATAAATTTTTATAGAAATAACTATCATTAAGTTAAAGTCTTAAAAACTAACTATATTTTCCCAAAATTATTTCAATTATTAAAATCAACTTATAAATTTCTAAGTATATAAGAAAGAAATTAAAAATTATGGGAATCATCTTATCAAATAAAAACTATAGGGACCATTTTTTGAAAAAAAAAAGAGTATAAAGGGAAAAATATAGTAATAAAATTATGATAATTATTTTTTTTACCGCAAATTATGATAATTATTTGCCTTCCTTTTTTGTTGCTTTAATTTTGTATGTGACAGACCGCATTGTTTGCAATTTTATTTTCTTTTGTGTATGTATTCTTTTGTTAGAGTTATAATTTTATTCGAACCATGACTTACCACTGTGAGAAGGGCTAGTTTAAATTCTATTATTATTATTATTTTTTTGGGGTACACTTCGTCGCCCCATAATGTCTCTGTTTCTGGAGCGTAAGCCTTCATTAATTACTTATTCAATTTTGGATTCTTCTCTGAGGGTTGTTGACAAATGACGAGCCGTCCGTTGCTTAATTATGTGTATTTGAAATAAACAACATTGAAAACAACTGTGTGTCAGTTAAGAAATGTTAGTTAATTTATTTAATGCATCTTAAATAGACAATATTCTTATTAAAGAATATGATTTTTAAATATATATTTATTATCTGTCACATATTTTTTCTCCTATAAGTGTTAAAAATGGAAAATAATCATTAATTACATTGTTAACTACTTATACTTTAGAATGGAATAACTACTAAAAAAAAGGTTTTTAAGACTACAACATCTAGACCTCTATATATGCCGAGATGGTTTATCAACTATGATTGGTGACCTTTTTTTGTAAATATTGATACAGCATAAGACCGGTCACGCTTCCCACGGTCAAAATGATATTTTTTATATCGGTTATAATTTAATACAGTGTCAATAAGTATTAAATATATGAAAATTTTAAAATTTAAATTCTTATTAGACTGGTCACTCAAACAACTAGTTTAAACATTCTTTCAGAGACCATCGTTTCTTTACAACTAGTATTAAATGTTTTAAAATTTCTTCAACTTTCAATATAAACTTCTGAATGTATCTTTTTGAAATTTGAAGCCACTCCAATCAATTATTGTACTTTTCAACCATAATGTCTATTTAAACTCTTCAATCCTTTCATTTCTTCAAATTAAAATAGTCTTTCATGCTCCCTCTTCTCTCCTCTCTTGATCAATGTTATTATAAAACACATCAAAACTCCCGAAGTTCATCATCTATCTCCTCCTCTGTGTGCACCAACTCTGCCACCGCCTTCAATGAGGAAGGTTCTTGACCAGCTCCATGCAAGCGTGGAACGTATGGGGTGGAGCCTTGCAAAACTTGTCACTCAGCTGCAGGTTATCAACGAGAAGTTAAATTTTGTACTCGACGCCAATGATGTCGAGTATAGTCTATTTTCTGATCCCTCTTCTCCTTCCTCTTCTTCCTCCCCTGCCTCTAGTGATGATGGGGAAAGATAAGGAGTTTACACACACACCACACACATATAATGATGTATTGGCAACTAAAAATTTATATTAATGAAAAAAGTTTATTTCTAATCTTAATCTTGATCTTGAACGTCTCTTGTTTCTATGTTCAGTTGTTGTTTTTTTTTTCTCTAACTTGACAAGTTAATTTATATATATATATATATATATATATATATATATATATATATATATATATATGTATATGTATGTATCTATATATATATGTATGTATGTATGTATGTATATATATATATATATATATGTATGTATGTATGTATGTATGTATGTACAATATAAATAATATATTAGTAAATTATATTATTTGACTATTGTTATTAATTATATAATTATTTTATGCTGAGACTGGTTGTAGTGGCACTAGGTCTAAATATGATAATCTAAACCGTCATTTAACTTTTCATCAGTGTAAATGTCATTTAATCTTCAACCACTCACTTTTAATTCTATAGATTTTCGGGCTTACCTGGAGTGTAGATTCTTACTTATAAGATACTTATACGAACCAAATCCCGTCGGAGTCCGACTATAATACACATCAAAATGCACTGAAGGAAAGAGAGAAAAATACTTATGAGAGTTTTTTTCACAGTAGGTTCTATTTAGAGATTGTTATGCTTCTTATCACACACAGAGTATAAACTCACGTAAAATAAAAATGTTCCCACCAATTCTTAAGGGGGAAAATTGTTCTCACCAATTTGCTTCAAATAATTGGGGAATATTGCCAACAAATACCTTATAAAACTGGATATTTTATTTTGGCCTTAAAGCCAATGGGTTTAGGCCTAACCCAACATCTCCCACTTACACTTGGTGGATTAGATACTGTGAGTCTTGTCTCTCTCTTTTTCTTCTTTCATACTAGGTGCTTTGTCGTAACCGCATAGGCATGACGTCTCCTAGGTGCCTGTATTAGGAATCTATTTCATAGGACTAGCACAAGACAACCTTTCTCTGTGTAGTTTGAATTTAATATTATGCCTCATATGTCATATATTTACCAATATACACTTTCACATAGAATATCTAATCCCTCTCAAGTCAAGATAAAACTTAGATCGCCTTCTCATATGTTTAGTGTCCACACTTGTGAAATTACCAAAATTAATATCATAAGGGACATGTCTCAGACACAACATATGTGTGTATATTCCATGTAATCTTTCTTTTGCTCATATATCATTTTGATACGTGTCAACCGCTTTCCTAACATAATACCTTAGATCATATATGTCATGATCATAGGACGAATGTTAAGGTAGCAGTCACTGAAGCATATCTATATGACAATGTCAAAGTCAAAGGACATCATATAAGTGTTTAACCTTCTTGGGACTCAAACAGTAATGAAGCAGGGATCCATTCACTTGCTTCCCATTTGCAGTTCTTTCGCACATATGGTATGAATCACATGTCAAATGACATCATAGAAGTGTTTGACCTTCTTGGGACTCAAACATCAATGAAGCAGGGATCTATTCACTTGCTTCCCATTTGCAGTTCTTTCGCACATATGGTATGAATTACATGCAATAGTGTTTCTCTTACACTATAAGAGCGTACATCATTTTGAATCTTATTATTAACACCGTACAGACATAAGTTTAGATGCTCCCAGTATCTAAACCCAAATTCTTCTACTCCATTTATCTCTCATAACGTCAATGTTGAAGAATTTGTTGTTTGGTAATAGGCAACATGGAAAAGAGCATCCATGATTTGATCCATATTTATATTTATATTTATATTTATTATATCTTATCTCGACATGCTACACTCTTGTCGAGGAGACATAATTTGTATTTCTTCTGTACCATATCAGCATTCATGCTACTTTACTGGTGAACACAACTATCTCATCTTTGTATACTCCTCCTGAGTATCAAAGGCGGTTGCTCGTGTGAGAGAGCTAACCTCACATGCCTGTATGACATACTAGACATTGTATATCTTCATATAGACACATAAATTTATGAAGAAATACTTTCATTAATCATAAACATATTACACATTGTTTGCAATTTTACATTTTGTGCATGCCAATAGCCTTTACATGTTTGTTATATATTTCCTTGGCTATTGGTTTGGTTAGGGGATCTGCTACCATACTCTTGGTCGAAATATGTTATACAATAACAACTTTCTGTGCTACATAATCTCTCACAAAATTGTACTTTATGTCTATGTGTTTGGTCTTGCTATGATATTTGGGATCTTTCATATTGGCTATGGTTGTAGTATTGTCACAATACACTAACACCAGATTGGTGCTTTCATTTCCAAATCCAAGATGTTCAATAAATCTCTTGATTTATATAGCTTATTGCACTACTGAGGTATATGCCACAAACTCAGCTTCTATATGATGTAAGGCAATGTTCGTCTGCTTCTTGCTACTCTAACATATGGCGCCATTATTCAGCAAGAAAGTATATCTTGAAGCCGATCTTTGCTCAACTTCATCTCTACCTAAATCAGCATCGGAGTATCCAACCAAGTGTTAATCACTTCCTTGATAGCATAGTGCATAATCTAATATGCCTTTCAAGTATCTCAAAATCCTTTTCACTGCTTTCCAATATTACTCACCGGGATTTGACTAGAATCTGCTAACCAGTTCAATTGCGTAACAAATATATGGCCTTGTACATATCATTGTGTACATCAAACTTCCAACAGCACTAGCATAGGGAACCCTTTCCATTTTCTTCTTTGCTAACTCAGTTTTGTGACACATATAGCTACTGGGGTATCTAAGGGATTGTAGTCTTTCATATTGAATCGCTCAAGGATTTTCTTGATGTATTTCTCTTGTGAAAGAGAGAGGATTCTTCTAAAGTGATCCCTTTGGATCTTAACTCCAAGTATATACTCTGTTTCACCTATATCTTTTATCTCAAAATTTGATAACATCATTCTTTAATAGTTAAAATCAAATTTAGACTATCTCCAACCAATAGCATGTTATCTACATATAAGGATAATATCATAAAATTACCTTCAAACTGCTTAATATAGATGCAGTGGTCCTTTTCAATCATTTGAAAGTCATAAGAGGTTATCGCTCTATGAAACCTCAAATACTACTATATGGATGATTGTTTCAATCCATTAATGGACCTCTTGAGCTTACAAACTTTGCTCTCCATTCATTTCTTAATGAAACCTAATGGTTGTTCCATATATATTTCTTCATCCAGATCATCATTTAGAAATATAGTTTTTACATCTATCTGATGCAATTCTAAATCTAAACTATTTACTATTGCTAGAATAAGTCTTATAGAATTGAAACGTACAACAGGTGAGAAGGTATCCTCGTAATCTATACCTTCATGTTGTGTGTATCCCTTTGCAACTAATTGAGCCTTATATTTGTCAATTGATCCATCAACTTTTCTTTTTATTTTGAGAACCCATTTGTTCCCAATAGATTTTCGCCCTTTTGTTAGATCAACTAGTTCCCAAACTTGATTCTTTTTCATTGAATCAATTTCCTCTTCCACTGCCTTCTTCCATTCATCCTTAGCAGGGCTTGATAAGGATTCTTGTATAGAACATGACTCATCATCTCCATCTAAAGTAACAATAAGTGCCTCTTCCTTTATTGAGAAGCGTCTCCAGGGTACATTTCCCCTGTCACTCCTTCTTATGGAAGTTTCTTGTCTCTTTCGCTTCTCTTGTCTAGGCCTTTGTAAAGAACTTTATGAGCTCCTACTTAAGTCAATATATTGAAACGATTGAGGATCATTAATTTCTTCTGTACTATCTTGTTCTTGTGTTTCATAAAGAAATATTGTACGATTAATATCTCCCCTGCTAGGAAATTCATTTTCTAGAAATACGGTATCTCTTTATTCAATTTCAATCACAGTTCCATCTTCATTTTCACCTATGAAAACATATCCTTTTGATTGTTTAAAGTATCTTATAAATATAAACTTCATTCCTCTAGGACCCAATTTCCCATACCTATAGGAATCATTATGAATGTATACAATTGACCCCAGGGTCTAAGAATGCTTAAATATGGCTTATGTTTTGTTTATAACTCATAGGGTATAGAAGTGATTGATTTTGAAAGCACACAGTTAATAATGAAGGCAGCTGTAAATAAAGCATCACCCCAAAATAAAATTGGCAGATTTGTTTAAGCCATCATTGACCTAACCATATCTAGAAGAGTTTTATTTATTCTTTATGCAACTTCATTTTGTTGTGGAGTACCAGGGATGGTTAGTTGTCTAATTATCCCTTTTTCTTTACAGAGCTCCTTAAACTGATCAGATAATTATTCACGACCTCGATCAGTACACAATGCTTTAATTTTACAATTTGTTTGATTCTCTACTTCATTCATGTATCGTCTAAAGCACTCAAGAGCTTTAGACTTGTGTGAGATCAAATTAACGTGACCATATCGTGAATAATCATCAATGAAGGTAATGAAATACCAAGCTCCGTGTCTTGCCCTCACACTCATTGGATCACATATATCAGAATGGATTAATTGCAATGGAATCTTAGCTCTGGTTCCCTTACCAAAAGGTTTTATAGTTGCCTTATCAGTTAGACAATTCTCACATAAGGACATTTCCATATTTGAAACTTCACCTAGCAAGCCCTTTCTAGCTAGTTTAATCATTCTATGTTAGTTAATGTGTCCTAATCTAGCATGCTAGATATTCATGTCGACAGTTATATTAGAGGAAGTAACAAAACAGTCACGCATATAAAAATCACTAACAATATCCATAACAAAGAACTTTCTAGAAAAGAAAGCTAAACCATAAAAGGTCTTATTACTAAAAATGTTTGCAACTTTGCCATGAAAGTTGACATTAAACCCATAATTTAAAAGACAAAGTACTGAAACTAAATTCCGTCGGATGTTAGGTGCATGAGAGCATCATGTAAGATCAAAGTCTTTCCACCACGTAAAGCTAACTTGCAGATATCAATTCCTTTGACTCCGATCTTTGCATTGTTGCCCACCTAAAGCCATTTGCTTAGATGCGACAACTGACAATATTCCATGAAGGATCCCCGATCCTTTGTCACATGGTATGTTGAGCCTAAGTCCAAAATCCAAGAAGAATAAATAGGCTCTGTTAGAAAAGCAATACTTAAAAAAAAGAAATGTGTGAAATCACATAATTCACTAGTACCTTTTCACTATCGTTTCGCTCGGTATAGCCTCGTGTGAAGTGACCCATTTTTAGGTAGGTGTAACACTTGACCTTATTGAAGTCCAATTTCTTCTTGCCGCCATTCTTTCCTTTCTTCTTGAATTGCCTTATGCCCTTTTTAAACTTTGAGTTGTCCTCCTTGCCTCTCCTCTGAGATTTCTTTCCCTTTTTAGAATCGGGCTTTGCATTAGAAGGACCAGCATTCTCAGTATAGTAGACTTGTCCAGAAGCCTTATATGCCTCTAAGTGTTCATCCTTAAGCTCAACGTGTTTCACTATATCATCAAAAGTAACAATGTTTTCATTATGAATTAAGTTCATTTTCATGTGCTCCCAGCTTAATGGGAGTGACCTGATCATAGCCTGAACTTGTTGTTCATCAGTTAAGGTATGCCTAACTTCCTAAAGTTCTCTGATCATGTTAGACATCTCTTTGAGATGCTACTTCATAGGAGTATTTCCTATAAGCTTGTAGGTGTCAAACTTGATTGTCAACCTCCTTAGCTTAGTAGTTGATGTGCCACCAAACTTATCCTTAAGTGCAGCCCACATAGCCTGAGCAGTTTGGTATTTCTCATATTGGCACATCAGGTCATTCTCCATAGTACTCAAGAAGGTGACTTTCACAATGTTGTTCTTCTTTTTCCATGCTTGGTAAGCTTCCAAGTTTCTCCTATGTTGAGTGGTCATCCCAGCTTTAGGTTTTACCAAAATAGTGGTCAATGTCTCAACAGCCTCCTGTTCCTCTAAGATGTACTGCACCTTACGGTGCCAGATGTCCTAGTTGTCGCCATTCAATTTCTCCCCCTTATTCAGTTCAGCAATGATGCCTTTCGTGGTCAATTCTGGAGCAATGTTTTTCACATTTAAAAATGGTGTTCTCTTTAAGAGAACTTAACCAAACGATTATATACCACAGTGTGGTATACAATGTTTGTACTTATATCATTCTTGACCAGAAAATAATTTTATTACTAGATCCATGATCAGGAGAATACATTTGTATCTCTCATCACACAAATACTAGCAACTTTACTATTTCTCTGTCAAAAACTTCATATAAGTATTTTAAATAAGTCATCAACTTTTAGAAGTTTCACCTTCTAAAAGCTCCCACTTATCAGGGATTCATGGTATTATAATACACAATTTAAAACAACATTAACTAAAAACATAATTCATTACATGAAAAAATATCATGTCAATAGATAAAACATATTAACAACAACACATAGAGTCATATTCTCAATACAGCTAACATTAAAAAAAAAGGAACATTATACACCATTTAAATGTCAGAATAACAGCAGTTAATAATGGCTTTCCTTAGTTTCCTAAAAACTCATCTCTTTTTCTTCATGAATCTTGTCGTTTTTCTACAGCATCAACCCAAGAAACAGTTATAAAGAAGGTGCCTCTTGCTCTTACACTTGCGTGATATTTGATCATTACGCTCACGTAAAATTCTACACTCTTTTTATCAGTTATGCTTTCTAGATAGTTCGTAATGATTGAGTATATAATTTTTATATTCTTTATCTTAGCTGTTTTGTTTACATCAAGTTTCACTATCCTTTCAGCCATAGCAGCATAGTAAGGTTGGTCGACCTCATAATACCCCATTTTCACCAAAATTTCCTATATGTAAATTTGTGATATTTAGTGGAATAAAATGGTGAATTGTGGTGAGCTTGAATTTGTTGAAAAATGACAATCGCCAGTTACATATAATTTGGACAAATAGAGACACAAAGAGGCGATTAATGTACAATTAAGGGCCTATTATTGTAACCATAATTTTGAGAATTTAGATGCCATGAATATTGGTCTCATTTAAGTGTTAAAATGGGGTTAAGCCAAAGAAATGAGCGAAAAATAATTTATTATGGTAAATCATGAAATGAGGGGCAAAACGGTAATTTTGCCATAAAGTGGGAAATAATTATTTTTTCCTAATATTCCCAATAATTTGAGTTAAATGAGAATTAAAAAGAGTAAAATGGCTACTTGATCATTAATAGACCAATTTTAGTGAATTATTATCAAATTGGTCAAATAGTCAAAAGTCAAAGACTTGGTCAACAAGTTACAAGGTGGCAATAAGATAGTTGGAGATCAATATAATCTCTCTCATATTTCTATGTATTTTTGGCTGGCATGAAGCATGGAAAGGGAAATGAAATGATTAAATGATAAATTGCCTTTTTGGACCAATTACAAGTTGCCACCTAAGCCTTACTTTGACTAAGCATTATATCATCATATTTCCTTATTCTCTTCAGCTCATTCTCATGCAAACTGATCAGGAAAGAGTGAGAGAGAGTTGAGCACGGTGAAGAGAAGGGAAGGAGCTAGGGTTCAACAAAGATCAAGGTAAGAGACTTATACCTTGTGTCTTAAGCTACCTAATCCCTCCATAACCTCTTCTACTCACTTCTCCACCTTTGAATCCATGGTATTTCAGTTGATTCAAGATTTTTAGAGATAGAGAGAGAGAGAGAGAGAGAGAGAAATGAGCAAGAGAGAGAAAGTACTGAAAATCAAGAGGTAACTTCCCAAACTTGTTCCTCTTGCTTGATTAATGCTATTAGAGTTGTTCTTGGCTTGATTTTGGGTGTTTCGGTACAAGATAATTCAAGAAAACCTATAAGACCTTAATATGAAAGTGTCTCCAAATCAAGTCCAATGAATTTCTAAATAGCTAATAGTTTGATTATAAGTAGAAAGGAGGTGATTAGGCTAAAGAAAATGAGAAATCGACATAAATTTTCTGGGAATCCTATTGGATGGCCCTGTGTTGGACGTGGTAAATGAGTAGGAATTTGATAATTCTGATGCTTCTATTGGGTATGGGAGGAAAAATTTTGTAGGGTCTATGTTGACCATAAAGTGAGAAAAGCCACAGAAAGTGAAATGACCAAATTACCCCTTAAAAGCCTTAAGTAAGGGCTGTTAATGGCATTTTAGTCATTTGAGATTGATTTTGAAAAATTCGAGGTTAAAAATGGATTCTACATGCGAAATTATGTAGGATTATCCTAGGTCATAAATTTTGGTAAAGTGGAGTGAGACCGAGTATAAAGGAGATAGACCGAGTCTCTAAGGTATTTTGGTAATTTAGCATATTTAGGCTAAGTTTACCAATGTTATAATTTTGGAATTGTGGATGAATAAGTAATGACTCATTTATGGTATATTTGAAGATTTCAGGACTTGACAACCATCTGGAACTCAGAACTTGCCCACTTGAAAAAACGGAAAGCAGTTGCTATAGAAGAGCAACCAGGTAGTAACTTGTCTTCATATGACATAACATGCATTGTGTGTTACTTGAAATCATCACAAAATTTCTAACACATTTTGATTATGCGGGGTGATCACCCGGGCCTATCTTTGAGTGGGTTAACACTCAGATTATAATGTTCATAATTGTACGAGCAGTTCCCGGGACCTATCTTTGCCCGGGTACCCTTCAGGGCCAAGTAACTTTCCTCGAGCTATGGTAGTTTATGAATTACATTAAATGCACTAAATGATGTTATGATAATTTTGTTGATTGTTGAGTGTGAGGAATGCCTTGAATTGTTATCTCTATATGATTGACATGTGTTACTATTAAGATTCCTCCGAATCTCACCCTTTTTCTCCAAAAAACCACCTTCAGTACAAGGAGGAAGCTCGAGGAGCAAGGAAAAGGTAAGCGGCGATGACTAGAAGCCGAGGTGCTGAAGAATTTAGTTATGGTTGTCTCGTCCATATGTCTTTTATGTATGCTTGGGATGTTTGAATTGTAAATGATGTATATGATGTAAAACTAACAAGCGGATGAGTGATAGATAGCAAGTAGTTTTGCTTCCTATCGCTAACGAAATGTGTATGTGTAATAGACTATAATAAGTCGGAAGAGGTATGCTCGCAACTTTGATGAACATGATAAAAGGGAAAATCGGTGAGTCATAACGAGTTAGTGAAAATTGCGAAAAGAGTTTTGAGAAAGTTTTACCACCCTCTCAGTTATAGGTTCAAATCCTAGGTTGAGGTTGGGAAATTTATAGGTTTTTTTGAAAGTTAGGTGTTTCGGGTTCAAATCCTGGTCTTCCGAGTGATTTCACTACTCTTATGTACTCTACCGTAGCTGAAAGAAATAAGGTATCACAGACCTCTTCTTCTAAATTTTGAGGTTCATCAAGATTGGAGGGTACAAACTTTGGTCCAGAATCAGTTTAAACCATTTGAGGTTCCTCTTGTATAGGCTCCTCATGATCTTATTCGGGGATAAGAAAGAGATCATCATCGGGATCTTTCTCAAAAAATTCAATTTCATCAGGATCCTTTTCAGGATCATCTATATGAGCTTATCATCCACAAACTCAATGCTTAATGATCCATACTCATGTACTTCAATGTTGTTAGAAGTCTCTTGCTTCATTTTCACCTAAATAAATAAATGTGAGTCATTATTGTAACTTAGATATTTTTAAATGGTTATAAACATTTAAATAAGCACTGAAAAACCTAAAAAATAGATCCTGAATTGCCTCCAAAATAGGCAAATAGCATATCATCATGAAGATCTTGAATTTAGAAATTTTTAGCAATAAACCACTTCTCAAACAAAGCCTCCATGTGCTGATATGCGCCCCCAAAAAGTTAAATAATAAAAAAAAGGATACAGACCACTCTCGGCAGTGGAGTGTACACGCCACACGCTACTATGGAGGCCTCAGATTGATACACGTGCCAATCTACTGTTTTCCACTCATTGATAGCAGTCAGACCCAGTCTGCCACGTGTCAAATGAGTGTACCACATGGCGTTTTCTGTCCCCTTTTTTTATTTTTTTATTTTTTAGGTACTTGGATTGGGTTGGGCCTGTCTGAACTGGTCCAATTTTTTTTTATATAACCCAGCAAAGTTTTGCCAAATATTTTTTTAAAATCATGGATTCGGGTTAAACCCAATATCCGACCCGGGACTAACCCTTTTTTTTAATGAAGCAAAAAACGACGCCATTTCAAATTTTCTTTTTTTTTACTTCATCTTCAACCTCCAGCCGAGTCGATTCGACTCGGCCGGAGAGAAGGGTTGGGTCCTTTGGAGCCGATTCTTCTCTCCTCAATCTTTTCGTCGTCTGACGTCCGTTTTTTGCATTCTTAGTGTCATTTCTTTGTTTTTTCGAGTTCTACGCAATGAGATCAATTTCAAAGCCTATATCACTCATTTTCAGATGACCCAATTTAAGTTAGTTTCATTTTCCATTCCTTTCTCTTGGGATTGTGTTCATTCATTAGGTTCCTTCATTCTAGAGCCTTGTTATGTGTATTATAAGGCTTCTAAATACACATATACTCATAGAACAAAGGCATAAACAAAAAACCATAATAACTAACAGAAAATGAAAAACACAAAAACCATCGCAAAACACAGACGGAAAAATATCAACCGTAAACACAATGAACAAGAACTTATCTCATACAGAAAACATATACTTGAGTGAGAATCATATGCTTTCATATATTCATAAACTGAGAGAGGATATGCTTCCATATATTCATATGCTTTCATATATTCATGAACACAGTGAACTTTTTTATTCACAAACATGTTTAGCATAAGCAATTCAGCCTCAAGACAGATTGAAAAAAATGATTTTATGCCAATGTAGATTTTCAGGTGTACTTGGAGTGTAGATTCATACTCACAAGATACCCACACAAACTGAATCATGTCAGAGTTCAACTATAATATATAGCAACATACACCAAAGGAAAGAGAGAAAAATACTTTTGAGTTTTTTTCACAGTATTCTATTTGGAGATTGTTATGCTTCTTATCACACACAGAGTATAAACCCACATAAAATAAAACTATTCCCACCAATTTTTTTCCAACAATTGGGGATATATTGCCAACAAATGCCCTAGAATATTGTCAATAAATACCCTATAAAATTGGATATTTTATTTTGGCCTCAAGGCCAATAGGTTTTGGGCCTAATCCACCAAGGGTAGATCAAGCTCATTTCCTAATAAATTCAAACCTGTTAAGAAATACATCGGTCTCATTAATATTATTTAGACTGCGTGTTAAGAGACATCAGTCTCACTAACATTATTTAGATCACTTTTTAAAAGACGGCCGATATATATACATAACGTTTCAACTTCCAAAGCATAAATCATCATGTCTCGTCATTATCTGAAGTTTTCAGCCATTAGTCCGAATTATAAATACCAATGTGCCTATAGTTCTAAAGTTTAAATTCAAAAGTCCCTTTCTACATTTCTCTTTCTTCTTTGAGTGGCAATACTTTCAATGGAAAAAATAAAAAGAATGCATTCTCCCTCTCTTCCAGCAACGACAGCCACCTCGTCTTCGTAGCCTCCTCCTCCTCCTCTAACCTTGGAAGAAATTACAGAGGCCATCTTTTTCCTCTAGGGTACTGTCCTTGAGGTCATGGAGAAATAAGATCGCTTCTCCCAACAACTCACTAAGTTGGTAGTGAAGGTGGATAACATCCTGGACTGTTTGGCCTAAGAATTTTCTCCTTGAATGATAATGGGTGTCTGATGGCTTGGGTTTCAAACCTCTTTTTGTATACATATATTTTGATGTAATTTTTATTTTGTGCCTGATCATTACACACACACACACATGCATGTACTGCCGCCTTTAAGCGATCAATATTAATGAAAAAGTTTCAATATTTTTCAGTCTTTTGATCAGTTACTATTATTTCTTATCCATGATCTTCATATTTTCTTGTTATATGATCACTCAGATAGTTTAAGTTCTTGTTTATGAATTTTTTTTCTTAAATTTTTTTCTCTTCTTTTAAAAATAACATATTAGATCAGTTGCTTTTAAAGATGGTCTCGTTATGAATTAAATATATTTTTTACATATTTAGACTAGATATAAGGAGGATCGGTCTAGAAAAATTTACACTAGTATTTATACTTACTTTCACGCTTAGACTTCATCTTTTGCCTCACGGAGTCGTGGCACCAGTGGAAAAATGATTTTTTAGACCGGGTAAAAATAACTTTTTAGATAGGTTTTAGATGAGGTCTTGATACAACCGGTCTAAAAAGTGTGATACTTTTTAGACCGGTTATTTAAATAACCGGTCTAAAAAAGACTTTTAAGACCGGTTATGTGGATAATCGGTCTAAAAAGTTAAGCATACAAACATAATCAATGGATTCAAAAAAAAAATTAAGACACTTTTTAGATCGGTTACTTAAATAACCGGTCTAAAAAAGACTTTTAAGACCGGTTATTTAAATAACGGTCTAAAAAGTTAAGCATACAAACATAATTAATGGACTAAAAAAAGACATTTTTAGACCGGTTATTTAAATAACCGGTCTAAAAAGTGTCTTAATTTTTTTTTTTGCGAGTCTATTGATTATGTTAATATGCTTAGTTTGTACATATCCTAAAAGCATGCTTTCAAGGTCATACTTATAGTTACTAATCACGAATATATCTTGGTGGAGTCATACCTGAAGAACACAATAAGCACAACTCAGAAATCTTGCAACACCCAATGCAAATACATAATAAGTTAGAAAATAAAGTAATTAGAACGCAAGTTGGAAGATAATTTTTGTTTAAGAAATTTTGTCGGAGAATAAATATTTAGAAACAAGGCAAATGACAAATGAAAACACTAACTCAGCCCCTAATGAAGAATCCAATTTGTAAACTTTCTCAAATGTCGCAATCATAAACCTGAAACAAATATGAGTATAAATTTTTGTAATAGAAATCGATTTGAAATATATGACAGTATCTACTCTGAAGTATGTATAAAACTAATTAAGTAGAGCGCTTATCTTAAACCAATTGGAGGGAAGAAAATCCGAGCTTTACAATGATGGATTCCACTGTACCTCTGCGTTGACGGTGAAGATGGTCAAGGATGGAGGAGCGATGTGGGAAAGAGGAGCTGTTACGGCATGAGGGAGGAGTTTATAAGAAACTTGATGAGTATCAGATTTCAAAGTTGAAATTAGGCGCGAGATAAAGCCGCGAGAGAAGATTTTAAATTTTAGGGCGGACTTTTAAGACCGGTTATTTGACAAAACCGGTCTTAAAAGTGTTTACCTTTAAACCGGTTATAACTAATAACCGATCTTAAAAATAAAAAAATTATTTTTTTAATTTCGCATCTTTTAGACCGGTTATCATCAACAACCGGTCTAAAAAATTTTATCTTTTAGACCGGTTATTAGTGACAACTGGTCTAAAAAGTCTTAAAATTTTTTAATTTTTAATTAATTTTATATTTTTAGACCGGTTTTTTTGATAACCGGTCTAAATAATATCTTTTAGACCGGTTATTTTAAGAACCGGTCTAAAAAATTCTTTATAATTACGAAACTGCCACTGGTCATATTTTTTAGACCTTATCCGCAATAACCGATCTAAATAATACGGTCTAAAAAGACTATTTTACACTAGTGTGGTGCACTCTTCCTCTCTCCATAGCTTTTGGCTACCATGATCTCTCCCCCCCTCTCCGTCAGGATGACTTTATATTTTTTTCCGACAGGCTCTCCCCCTCTATCGTTGCCATTATGTCATTCAATAAAAATCGTTGGCTTTCACAAACCCTCTCTATCCCTTTGTTGTAAGTATTCTCTTTCGTTGTCAATGTTTTAATCAGTTGATCTTGACGTTCACTTAAGTGTGAAAAATATTTTTTTATGCCCTAATGATTGCATAATGTACAGAAAAGAGAATGAAGAGTCTTTAAAACGTCTGATATGTGTTATATGTGATGGTGTTGGTAGGACATGATTAATTAATTTACTACTTGCTCCAAATACAATATAGTTCACAAACACATGTAGTACATTACATATGCAATAATTATGTTATGTACTACACAAATTCATGAGCTACATTGCATTTGCAACTAAGAATTTTATATAACAACAATTAATTCTGGCCAATCAACATCTCCACATATATCTTAAAGTTCAATCTGTAATAGAAATGCACACAAGTTATGTATACTTAGCATAGAGGATGAATGAGCACCAAGTTGAGTGGTTTTTTTTGTAGCTATTAGTTATGTTTTTTTGCTTCTTTTACAACCCATATTGTCGTGTTCATTACATATTCCTCTTATTGCAAAAAGACATGTGAAGAGCATTAAATAATTTGTTATAATATGTAACTCCATTCAATTGATAATAGGGGATGAATATAGTTGGAGGTTGCAAATAAAGGCAAGTCATTCTTTTAGGACTTCGAAGAAGAAAAAGCCTTCCTTTCATGGGTATAAATATAATACACTATGTACAACTTTGTTTTAAATATAAGATTCATTTTGTTCTTGTTTGGAATCTCAGATATGATATACATGAAAGTTTAATTTTTTTCTACTTGCTCGATATTCTATGTAGTTGTTGTAGTTATTGTATGCGATTTTTGTCCATGGAATTCTTTATGGTTAGGATTGTGAAACTTGTGATTATGACAATGATGTACTTTCATTATAACATTCTCATAATGGCAAGTTTCACAAATCCAATCATCATGGATTCTATGGACAAAAGTTTGTATACACATATGTTAATTGAATTTTGTTTGTTATGCCTTGTTCTTTTCCAAGTTTTTTTTATATATTTGGATGCCCTACCTTAAAATGCTTAGATCATTATTGAGTGTTGGATGAGAGTGTTGATAATAATTTTAACCCCAACGTGAGGAACTGCCAATGCGTGGTTTGTATGGCTGGCCATCCTTATAGTTGAATGTAGCGACCCTTGGATTGGGTGCTAAGTTTATTAATCTTAGGCACTTTGGCTTTTTTTGAGAATTCAAGTAGAATATGGCTCTAGCCGACCTCAATTTTATGTGATAAAGGTGGAGTATTTTATTGTAATTAAACCGAGCCTAACATAATTGATATACAAACTTGAGAATTCTTTTTTACATGATTGAATATGGTTGTGTGATGAGGTCTTGGTTGAGAGGGAAGTCAAAGTGAAGGCCAATAATAAGGAGCTACTGAATAGGTGGAGTCACTAGTGACGGTTTGATGATTAAGATATCTAAATTAGATGATGAAAAATGTAGGCCGGGTGATTTATGCTTGGAAGGAAAATTTCGTTGAACTAGATTAATCATCCAGTCCAAAAAAATTTGTCCTTGTAAGTGTAGATCATCAAGCCAATGTTTTTCATTCTTGAATTTAGAGTTATTAATCCTCATCTCGTCATTAGTATTTCGACCTAATCGGTTACTTCCTTATTATTGGCCTTCAAATTGTTTTCCATCCCATCCAAAATCTGATCACAATATCAAATTCACTCATATAAAATCCAATTCTCATATTTATATATTAACTCTGTTATACTTAGATTCATCAAATAAGAATCTTTTTCTTTATTACCTAAGATTGTGGTAGGGAGGAGTCACGTTTCATATTTGAAGTTAATAAGAATCAAAATGCATTAGTATGGTAACTTAGCCCCCAATTCACATGTAGTTGCATTCAACTTTAGGGATGCTCATAATATGAATAATGTGTCAACAGTATGCATATCGGCCTAAAATTGCATCTGTTATATCTAACACAAAAAAATAATCGGATTCCTTTTGAAGGTGGGGAAAATGTAAATAAAAAAATTAAACCTTGAGAAAACAAATGTCGGAATTAATATTCAATTATCTAATAATATTGGTAAAATTCATGATTAGTTATAATTATTTTTTTATATCGATTGTATTTGTAGTTTTAGGGCTGTCTGTTGAATTAATATTGTATAATATAAATTTTAGATATAATAGTCTAATAGGGCTTCTATGAAATAAAATAAAACATACATTTTTTTAAAAAATTACCCACGTTTTAGATTAGGTTTGAAATTACCTGGTATAAAAAGTGAGCATTTTTTAATTATAAATTGAACATTTTTAAGACTGGTTGTTAAAATAACTGGTTTGAAAATATAACTTTTAAGATCAGTTGTAGGACCAGTTTTAATAAAGACATACTCTTAAAACCGGCTGATATAAGATCGGACCTAAACTTAATTTAAAAAACTAATTAAAACCAATATAAAAGACAATTTTTTTTCTAATAATGATTGCGGGAGGCATTGTCCTTTGAGGACGCTGGGGAGGATGAAAAAGGCGTGTTCTCAATTTCTGGATTTATAAACACTGATCTTGAGAAGAGAACTTCATTTTGAAAAACTTATAATAAGATATTCAACAAAATGTAGTTGTTCTGTTTGAAAATGAGCTCTGTTCTGAAAAACAAATACACTCAATTAAATATTTAAACTTTGATAAAAAAGCATAGTTCTACATGCTGCAAGGATTTTATTTGAATATTAGTAGTTTCCATTATTCGTCTAAATTTTTTAACTTTTCAAAGCTTAGCTGCAGGTTCAATATGTGAATCGAAACATTCAAGGAAGTATTTTTTGGACAAAAAAAATTCAAGGAAATTAAATTGAAATGGAAGAATGAACAAACATAATTCAATAATAAAAATCGATTTGCTTAAAAAAAAGAAAATTTCTATAAATTGGTTTTACGAAACGATATTATCAAAAAATTCAAAAAATTATTTTTTCATATGAAATAAGAAATAATTGATGACAAAAAATTTAAAATTTAAATTTCATCAGGAATTGTTTGCAAATTAAATTACTTTTGGGCTTGTAAAATCTCAATTGGGCTTATAAAGAAAAATCAGAATGGACCTGCATGATGGAACAATGGGTCGGAGGACAAATAGTGCTTATTAAATTGGGCCATATAAAAGAATATAGAATACTGTTCAGCGCATTAGCAAAATTAAATGGGCATTGGGCCTACATATTAAGTTTGAACGATGTGTAACAGAGCTGAGATTCCTATTTTCTCAATAGAATTCCTTGTGCTGATGCTAGTGACAGAGTTGGGTTTGTCTTTTTTTTTTTTTTTTAATTTCTTCTCCTAATCTTATATCTATATTTATTGTTAGATTAAAAAAATAAATAATTTAGATTCAATATTCTATAAAATTATTACCATAGACATAAATAAATAAATTTAAACTCTTAAAATATGATCTAATGATCTATACCGTTTATAATTGTAATACAGAAATAATAATTAAATTTTAATTTTTAAAATATAATAATAATAATTTTATAAAAATATGAAATCTAAACCATCCATTTTATAATTTAAGAATGGAGATGGGATCATGGGAAGGTAATGTGAAAGAAGGAAAAGGAGAGTATCCTCTTTCACAATTTGACAACCAAAAAATATGACTTCATATGATTTTTTTTTTTTTTGCTTCTTGAATAATAAAGAATGATTAAATGGGCACTGGGCCTACATATTAAGTTTGAACGATGTGGAACAGAGCTGAGATTCCTATTTTCTCAATAGAATTCCTTGTGCTGATGCTAGTGACAGAGTTGGGTTTGTCTTTTTTTTTTTTTTTTTAAATTTCTTCTCTTAATCTTATATCTATATTTATTGTTAGATTAAAAAAAATAATTTAAATTCAATATTCTATAAAATTATTACTATAGACATAAATTAATAAATTTAAACTCTTAAAATATGATATAATAATCTATACAGTTTATAATTGTAATACAGAAATAATAATTAAATTTTAATTTTTAAAATATAATAATAATAATTTTATAAAATATTGAATCTAAACCATCCATTTTATAATTGCACCATCCATTTTGCTTCTTGAATAATAAAGAATGATTACACCATTATTTGCCCATAACAAAAATGTTAAATATATTCGCATTACATTTCCAATTCTACCCTTGATTGCCACCAATTAGGGTTTTAGGGGCAAAATTCTCATTTCACACCCTAAGACCTCCAAACTCCATTTTTCATATGTACCCTACACAATTTTCTATTCTAAACACAATGGAATCATTAAATCCAGCTTAAACACCTAAAAACCAGTCTAGCCACAAATTACATAACCCTTGAAAAATTGAAGTTTTCAATTTCCATTCAACGAAACACCTACTTTCCACTTCTAATCACTTGTTTAACCACTTAAACTGTCAACATCCATATTACTATTGATATTAATCAGAGTAGCAATACGCAATTCAGCAGGCACATAAGAATATCATAAATATATTGATATCATTGATATAATGTACTTAATTATATTACAGGAATTCCCCATAAGGGTATGTACATATTAATTACAGACCTTAAAATACTAAAAGGTATTCAGATAACCAACGTCTCCTCTTATACTGGTCTAGAAGGTCTAGTTGCCAAAAATTATGATTCGGCCCTCAGAGCCGATCCTTGCTGCTGAAAACTTATACATTTATGGAAAGGGTGAGATTCAAAAGAATCTCAGTAGTAACATACAATCAAACATAGAGAATGTGAAAATAGATATGCAATGTATCATGTTATGTAAGATGTGAACTAATACAATGATGTGTGTACACTATCCAAGGCCAAACGACTATTTGCAACCCTGGCTTAACTCTACGTTTCTGTTGAGTTCCAGACCACAAATAAGCGAATGTGCCCTTAGCACTATCATGTTACAGAAGATGACATACATAAAGCATAAAATTGTTCACATAGTGTATGAAAAAAATGTTACTACCTGGAATGTGTTATTTCCTTACCTGCCTATCGGTCCAACTCTGTCTATCTGGCTCGGGCTACTGATATATCCTTAAATTCCAAATTTTAGGATAAATTAGTTATTACCCACTCATGATCCATTCTAAACTCATATTTTTGATTATTTCGACTTAAAACTGCAAAACTACCAAAATACCCCTGGTAACTTGGTATACGCCCCTTTGTACTTGATTAAATTGTACTTTACCAAAAATTATGACCTAGGTTAATCCTACACAATTTTGCATGTATAATCCATTTTTGACCTCATATTAGTCAACTTCATGCCCAAATTATAGATTTACCCTTGGCATCCCCTAACTTAGGGTTTCAAGGGTAGTTTTTGTCATTCCACATTCTAAGGCCTTTATACTTCAAACTTTATATGTCCTCTACACAATTTTCCATTCTAAATCAAATGGAATCCTTAAAACCATGAAATTCTAGCTTTAACTCTCCCAAACAGGTATGGCCGAAAATGTGAAATATTAAGGAAAAATGTTGTTTCTTGATTTCAATCCATATAACTCCTTCTTTTCACTTATAATAACATGTTTAACCACTTAAACATCTTTTAAATATGATTAGTGTGAATTTGGGAAGCACCTCCCCTTAGGGTTTATGCATCCCAATCATGAAAAAAAAGTCAAAGCAGCCACAAATCCATAACAACCACCAACAACAATCAAGAATCAACAAGAGGAACTAGATTCTCAAGATTACCTCTTGGTTCATCCACTTTCTTTCTCTAGACGCCAAATTTCTCTCTCTCTCTTCCCTCTTGATTTTACTTGCAAGACATAATTTCCAAGATGGAGAAGAGATGTACAAGAGATTGAAGATAAGAACAAGTGAATTATACAACCACAAACTCACCTTGATCTTGCTCCTTGCACCTTGCTTTTTCTCTTTGTTCTAGTTTTTCATTCAAGCCTTCTCTCTCTCTTGCTCTCAAGCTCAACCGAAATTATGAGGAAGGAAAGAGAGAAATGTGTCTTGAAATATCTCTTCTTGCTTTTTATTTTAATATTTTTTAATGCAAAATTACCTTGTGCATTATTTACTTGGCTATAATTAATTCCTCTTGAATTAATATAGACCAAGTAAATTATCTCTCCTCCTATCTCTTCATTTGACCGAAAATATCTCTCTAATTTGGAGAAATTATTTTCTTCTTGCTTTATTGGTCACATGACTATTTTGCCCATACATTTTTTCCCATTTTCGCACTTGCTGGAAAACTAGGAAGAATTTTCATCAAAATTTGAAAATTCATATATTTATTTATAGATGTCTAATTGGTGTGGTTATAAACTATATGTGACCCTTATTAAGTCTAAATTTAAGGAAAAATATAGCCTTTAGCCAACTAAATACTTATAATTCCCAAAATTTCTAGTTTTGGACACTATAATAGAAACTTGCCAGTTTTACTAGGATAATTTAAAAAAATACATAACTCTTTGTGTATAGCTACAAATGACTTATATAACCTATAAAATTAAAGCTTGATATGTCTACTTTTATTTTGAAAACTTTCATAGGCATTGGATGTCATTTTCCTATTTAAAAATGTCACACAACAAAATTACCACATAGGAAAACACATTGACAACAAATCTTTCATTTTACAATTTTTGTTCCAAACATAGTCATGTTGTGTGTGACCACTAATTACCTTATTTTATCATCTCCTATACTCTTTAATTCACTATTTTATTCCCCTTAATGCCACAAAGATATAAAGAATTTTAGGGAATAAAATTATGCCTTCCTAGGATACTTGCTAAACCAGGGCTTATCAGTCCACTTGATTCAGGCTTATTCTCAAGCCTCTAGTTTCAAAATTTGTGATGTTACATAAACATTATTTACACATAACTAATCAAAGTTTGGGCAGCATCTCCCATTAGGTTCATGTATCCCAAATCACAAAACCAAGCCAATCTAAACCACACAGTCAACCAAAACAAGCATAATTTATTAAGCTAGAACAAATTCTTGAGCTTACCTTGCTTCTCTTTGGTTCTTTCTTTCTAACCATCCCCTCCTCCTCTTCTTCCTCATGATTTGCTTCTTGATTTACAAGATTTTAAGGTGGATATGAGGATTAGGGAAGGTTTACAAGTGATTAATGGCAAGAACACTTGAATTTCACTACTACTTACCTTGATTTTGCTTCTTGAACTCTTATTCCTTCTCCTTATTATTTTGTGTTTCTCCAAATCTCTCTCTCTCTCTCTCTCTCTTGATTTGGCCGAAATTAATGGCCTTTAGAAAAGTTAAATGAAATCTTTTAGTGTCTTCTTCCACCTCCTTCAATAAATATTATTTAATTAGGATTTTTGCACATGTCACATTCTTTTAATATTTCTTTTTCCATATGGCATATTCTTCTTCCAAATGGCATGATATGTGGCAAAATTTCATTTTACCTTGTCTCTTCCCTTGACCAAAATTTTAAGCCCTTTGAAGGAGTAAAATGGCTTCTTAAAGAACCATTTTCCATCTCCTCAAAATAATACTAATTTATTCCAATTTTATCACATGTCTTGGAATATTTTATTTCCTTCTTTTGCACTTGGTTTTTATGCTTCCACATGGCATTATTTATGTCCAAAAATTTATTTTCCATCTCCTTTTTCTCTCATCCAAAATTGGCCATTAATAATGGAAAAATCAAGAGTCTTCTTGGTTATTTAGCAAATGGCCAATTTACCCTTACATTTCTTGAATTTTTGTACCAAGTATGATTTTCCTTCTTTCCTTTTCTTTTGGGCTAAATTTTCAATGTAAATTGGGCCAAAAGTTGTGCTCTTCCATACTAAATTTTAGGCTTCAATGTTAGGCCTTTGTCATGACAAAATTGGGCTTTATGTCTTTCTTAGCCAAAAATTCCACATAGCCACTAGCTATTTCCAATATTTTGGCTATTTCAAGTGCACCAAAATTCATAATTTTATTCCTTTGATTATAATCAAATGTTCAAGGATTTTTAGTGAATAAAATTTAGGGTGTTACAAGAATTCCGTTTCCTTTGCAATTTGACTGATCGAGGGAAATATTTCTCATTGAACTTTTCTTGAAATAGTTCTCATGTTATAGGAATATTTCGTCCCTAAAGAATCATTTCGGTATTTTCCACCACCTGTCTGCATCCCCTTCTAGTTTGTAAATAGCTAACTAGGCTTTGATGTCATCTGGGCATTCTAAGAATTTTTTCTAGCCAAGATAGCTAGTCCTTTGCTACTTAAGGATCAAATTTTCCTCAGAAAGTAGGGGGTTATTGTTAACAGAACCATGCTACCCATGTCTGCATACTTTCACCCTCAATAGCTGGTCTAAGCGAAGGCCCTTATTCAAGTTCCTCAGGATGTATATGTTCATCCTCCTGTCCACCAGGATTATTTTATCTTTCCCTATCTGCATTTTGTTTTTCTGCACTTCTCACAGCTCATCCCTAAGATCATGTATCATTATCCACTATTCAATTAACATGCCTAATATTCGCTGTATTGGGTCAGGCCTAGCTTCTGGACCTTACTCAGCACCTCTACCTCCTAGTCTACATCTTAGCCTCACCATCTTTATGTTTCACTATATTAAAATAAAGAGGTAAATTTCACATAATCATAAGGGTATACTTATGATTTCACAAAATTTTAGATACACAGGTGCTTCAAAATAACATACAATAGATATTTATAGCAATTTAGGGAAAGCTTTTAACAACATATATACTATAAACTACTGTATAACATGTTCTACTCTTTTATATTACATAATATGTAGAAATAACTTCCTATGGGTCATCCATCCTAACATTTCCCTAGGCTAAGCACGCTTAACCTTAATGTACTAGTGCATAAACGCTAGTAAGGACTCCAACTGCTTCTGAACATCGGCACCATATGACTGCTCTTGTCCCAAAAATTCGTGCTAATAATCTCCAGACGATCAAATACTATATAAAAGTCATATATCAGTAATGATACATGTAGTCCAACACGTACTCCATGAAGTGTACCATAAATTCCCGAAAGCTATCATTTAGACCTTGTTCTATAATCTCGTTCTTCTTATAGGCCCAAAATGCAGTATTTGGGAAAAAGTACAACATCGTGCAGATCCAAGCATCAAATAGAAACTCTATGTCAATAAATCACTGATCCCAGTATAAGGCGTCTACATCGTGAAAATATTGTGCATACTGGGCCATTTGGGTATCCCGGACACGGATAGGCCGTAGATACATACTCCTGATGTACTCCCATAGCTCCTGGTCTGATTGTAGATCATGTGTCATATGTACAAGTTTGGCTTTGGAACTGGTAACAGTATTCAGATTAGACTCCGTCTTATCAGCCAGTGATTCTAGAAGTAACAGAATAGTATACTGATATGATCTTGATTATATGTTAATAGAAAATATGCGCGGAAGGAGGCACCAGAGGAGTGGATCAGCACCATTTGTGAACCAGCCACCAGAGGACTAGTGAATACCGGAAGGGCAATGAGTACCACAATACTGGATTAGGGGTAGTCTAAGGATGTTAATCCTGAGGAAGCGGGTATGGCCAAAAAATGTTAAACCCCTTAATATTTCGACATTTATCATAATAACAACGTAGAATTCAGTGGGCATGCAAAATAGCATATATATACTGATATAAATTACTTGATTACATTAAAACAATCCTTATAGGGTTTGTATATAATATTTACAAATCCCAAAATATCATAAAAGAATTGCAGATAACCAACAATACTACTTAGATAGGACCAGAACTCTCAGTTGGCAGTGTTAACCTCCTTGCCCTTGGAGCTGCTTCCTTTAGCTGAATAAATTTTAATTTATGGAAAGGGGTGAGATTAATATGAATCTTAGTAGTAACACACAATCAATCATATGAAATGTGATAAATAAACATGCAATGCACTATATAATGTAATAGAAATAAAATGTTGTAAATTGTGTGTTTGCTCGACGTTCAGGATCAAATGACTATTTTATCCCTACTAGCCATACTTTGTTCACTGTTTAAGATCAAATGACTATTTGAACTCTACTTGCTGTAATGCTCTGAAGCAGACAATTGTCTGTTTGTACTTTTCTCACTACCTCAGCTAAGTCCTACTTGGTCTGATGGTACTTGTGCTTATCCGACTGGGCGGTACTTGTGCTTTTCCCACACCACAGCTAAGTTTTGTAACAATTCATATCACAAAACATGGCAATACAAAATATATAAACAATCACATAGTATATGAAAGATAGAGTTACTACCTAGAATCCTTTCCAATGCCTAGCTAGTTTTGGTCCACTAATTCTTTGTCCGACTTAGGCAATTGCTAAATCCTAAAATTTTAAATTTATAATAATTGAGTTATTACCCATTCATGTCTTATTCCTAAACTCATATAGTTAGTTATCTCTACCTAAAATGCATAATTACCAAAATGCCCTTAAGACTCCGGTCTAATTTCTTTTATATCGGGTATAATTGTACTTTACCAAAAATTATAACCCTGACTATTTGTAAGACCTAGTTTCATTATTGATATTACTCAGAGTATTATTTACGTTGTTCAGTAGGCACATATAAATAGCATAAATATACTGATATATTGAAACAATATTGCTTAATTACATATAGAATTCCCCATAGGAGTGTACAGAATAATTATAGACCTTAAAATAAGAAAAAGGTCTTCAGATAACCAACTGCCTCTCCTGTACTAGTCCAAACCTTCTGTTGCCAGAAATTACCGTTTTGCCCTTCAAGCCGTTTCCTGCTACTGAAAACTTTACATGTTTATGGAAAGGGTGAGATTTGGAGAATCTCAGTAGTAACATACAAAAAAACATATAGGATGTGAAATATGTCATGCACCATGTTGTGTAAGATGAAAACTCGTGTTGTGTATCATGTCTAAGGCCAAACGACTGTTTAGACCCTGACTTATTCGTGTGCACCATTGCTGGATCCCAGATCTCAGCTAGGATAATATGCCCTAGGCACTATGCTCATGCTACAAAAGATGGCATAGTCAAGAATACATCACATGGTGCATGAAAGAAAGTGTTACTACCTCGAACGTGCCCTATCCTTACTTGTCAATTAGTCCAGCTCCGTCTTCGACTCAGGCTATCTATATATCCTAAAATTAAAAATTTAGGATAAATGAGTTATTATTTATTCATAACTCATTCTAAAGCCATTGTGTTGGTTATCTTGACTCAAAACCACAAAATTACTAAAATACCCTTGGGGGCCCGGTTTAAGTCCTTTTATACCCGGTCAAATTATACCTTACCAAAAATTATGACCAGGACAAATCCTACACAATTTTGCATGTATAATCCAATTTTAACCTTAGATTGGTCAAATTCAGGCCCAAATTATAAAAATGCCCTTGATAGCCCCTAACTTAAGGTTTTAGAGGTAGTTTTGTCATTTCACATTCTAGGGTTTTTCATACTTCATAGTCTACATGAACCCTACACAATTTTCCCTTCTAAACTTAATGAAACCATAAAATTGATGAACTTCCAGCCCCAATACCATGTACAGCCCCTGGCCGAAAATCACAAGAATTAAGGGAATATGTTGTTGTTTTGATTTCAATCCATAAACCTCCTTCTTTTCACCTCTAATCATATGATTAACAACTTAAACACGAATTGAAAATGATTGGGGGAAATTTTGGCAGTATTTCCTCTCAGGGTTTCATCTTCTCAAATTTACAAAACCACTAAAAACCAAGCCAAAACCAACAACAACAATAACTACAACATATATCACAAGAAGATTAAGTTTATGAGATTACCTATTGGATTCACCACTTTCTCTTACTAAAACATCTTTTCCCTCTCTCTCTTATCTCTTGATTTGTCTTGCTATCCATGGATTTTAAGAAGAAGAAGATGTTAGAGGAAATTCTAAGGAGATTAGAAGGAAAAAGCATCAAGATTACAAGCTCTTACCTTGAGTTTTTGGCTTGGAACCCTAGCTTCTTCCTGTTAGAACTGGTTGACACCTAAGAGGGAGGGTGGATTGGGTGTGTGATAGTAAATTAAAAACTTTCAAATCCGTTTTGCATATTGTTAACTCAGTATATATGGAAGTATAAAATCACAAACAATTATGTAAATTGTATATGCTGGAAATATAAGAGCTTAAGGAAGAGAATATACAAACTATGATTTATCCTGGTTCGGTCCAATCCATGATGGTCTACGTCTAGTCCCTAGCCTTCCCCTGAAATTTTTAATCCACTATCTTCTTGTTTATCTGGGCACAAGAAAAAACTTTACAAAACTCACAAGAGTTACCCCCTTTACATACTGTAAAGTTCACTACCTCTTATGGCAAGTCAAGCAGAGAAATCTAGAAGACCTTTCTCTCCTACTTACCCATGTAAGTCATACGAGCAACAATATTCTCTCTTGCTTACACTCCTATAAGTCTTATGAGCAGAAACGTTCTCTACTGCTTGCACCTTATAAGTCTTATAAGCATACAGTCTTACCGAAAATTCTCTCTATAGTTTCCCTATAATGAAATCTACTCTCTCAAGGTCCTTCTATATAGCATAAGCTATGAGAGCCATTGTGTATATTCAAATATTTTTCCCGTTGATCATGCTCTGACAGATGCTTCATCATTTTCCCGTTGATCGTTGAATCATCTGTTGAATATTAATATTCCCCATGATTCATTGTTGTGATACCCTTTTCTAAATGACTAGTGAAATCAATTATGGAACCAGGATTTAACCCCAGACTACCCAACGTTTAATAAATTCATAAATCCTCACTCTCAACTCAGGATTTGAACCTAAGGTTGAGAGGGTTTTTAAAGGGTAGAATACTTTAAATACATTTGCACAAGATTCACTACGTCACAAATACCTCACCGACTCTTAGTTTCACAATATCAGAGTATGCGGGCGATTACTTTAATCAAACTAAGAGCTATCTTCCTTTAATTAAAATAGAGCAATTCGGTTCTCTGCTTTAACAATAATCATACATGCTTATACATACACGAAATGTATTAACATCATACAATACCATACATTTACATCAAAAACAAATCGTAGTGCCTTGCACTACGACCTTCACTTCACTTCATGTCTCATTCGTGCATATCTCCATGCATTCTTCAACCTGTCTAAATGGTTGATTGGGAGGAGTGAGATTCGAGAGAATCTTAGTAACAAACAATACCACTATACATGTAAGATATATATCAATGCATGACATGCTTGCCTTTACACTATTTCATGTCAACATAATGACATGTTGCGTGCTCAATGTTATGACATACACATGGTCATTGCACAAATATAACCGAGCTTTAATCAATCAAACATGTTCAACACAAATAGAAAAAGCAATCACATAATCAATGTAAGACATACATATCAACTACATGCAGGTAAGGCAAGTTCACTACTTATCAAACTTCATGTCTGTCCTCAATCCTTCGTCTTTGCTCCAGTTCGGTCACCATCTATCGAGTCCTGAATTCCAAGTATACAGTAAATGAGTCACTACTCATCTATGTATAATTTTAGACTCATATTAGTTGATAACTTAGCCCAATTGTGCTAAATTACCAAAGTGCCCTGGAAGCTCGGCCTTACTGTACTTTCTCAGAAATTATGACCTAGGCCAATTCTCTATAATTTGGTGTGTATAATTCATTTATGACTTCATATTAGTCAAATTCAGGCCCCAAATGACGGAAATACTTCTTAACAGCCCCTGTTTAAAGTTATAAAGGTAATTTGATCATTTCACCCTCTAGGCCTTTTCTCACCTCATCATCAACATGAACCCTACACAATTTGCTCTTCTGAACTCAATGGAATCATCCTATCGATGAATTTCCAACTCTTGCCTCATGACACAAATAAGGAAGCCAATTCAGAGTTCTTAGAAGAGTTGTGTCAGTTTCTCCCTTTCTTTGGCTTAATACCATTATTTCTACTTCTAATTACATGATTAGCCATTTAGACATCTATTAGACATCGTTTCGGCCTCCAAAACACTGATTGAATGAGAGATGAATAGAACCCAACTCCTATAATACTCATCCAAATAACAAACCAAAAGGTTCAGAAGGAAGCTTACGCTTACCTCTACACGTTTCTGGACACTTCGAGAGGAATGTTTGTACTGGACACTTCGAGAGAAGACGACGTTTCAATAGAGTTTCGACAATTTCAAGTTTTCTCTCTCTTCTCTCTCTCCTCCATTCTCTCCGTTCTCTCTCATTCTTTCTCTTTCTCTTTTCTGTTTTGATTCACATACAAGAAAGAAAGAGAATAAATGATGAAGGATGATGACTTTTAATGAGTCATCAAAGTGGCTCACCACCAATTGGTCCAACTATCTCATTACTTGTATAACAAGTTTCATTTCTCTTTTCCCTTATCATTCTACTAATATTAATGAGAAATAAGAGAGTATAATTCACTCTCAAACTATCTCATTATACCACCTTAAGTGGGCAACCTAAGCCTTAAGCTTCTTGGCTCTTAGACTTTACTTGATAATAATTCACCACATAGGCTTATTAATTATCAAGTAGTCATTTTCTATCTTTTAATTCCTATTCCACTCAAATTATTGGGAATATTATGGAAAAATCCTTATTTCTCATCTTATGGAAAAATTACCATTTACCCTCACCTTTTGATGATTTATCGCAACAAATCATTTCTTGCCCCTTTTTATTATTTCCCTTCACATTTGACTAATTTGGACATCATACTAGGGAAATAATGGCTATTAGCCTCTTATTGGTAAAATGACCATTTTGTCCCTTGCATTATTTTTCCCCGAGCTCTTTAGCTCACCATAATATTTCCTTTTAATATCCGAAGATATAAAGGAATTTTAGGAAATAATATCATGCCTTGCTAGGAAATTTGTTAAACTAGGGTATAGTAGTTTACTTAATATAGGCTTAATCTCAAGCCCCTTGTCCTAAACTTTGAAGTATTACAGTTGTCGTTGAATATTGGTCGTGGACGACACTTGTAAAACACTAACAGAAGGAGCCATTGGAATTTTGTTTAAACATCACTCGGATGATTACAAACTTCACTGGCAATGATCATCACTTGAGTGTACAATGGGATTATTCGAGTGATATCTATAATTCAGCACAGATTCTGGAAGTGATTCTGATAAGAACATTGGATCACTTGAGTGGATAGCCATTTTACTGGAAGTGATATCCTGAAACATGAGAATCACTCGAGTGCGGTGTTACTTTACTGGAGATGATTTTGATAAAACAATAAATCACTCGAGTGAATTGTAATTTTACTGGAAGTGATTTTAAGGAACCAACAAATCACTCAAGCTGATAGAGATTCACTGGCAGTGATCTTGGTTTCACCAGAGGTGGTTCTAATTCACTGGCAGTGGCTTTGATATCATTGGAAGTGATCTTGGTTTGGTTCTTGGAGGTGATTATGATTCTCTGGAAGCATTCTGATTCTATTAGAATTTACTGGCAGTGCGTTCAGGCTTCACTGGAAGTGATATTGAGAAGTTCAGATATCACTCGAGTGAATTGCATATCACTGGGAGTGATTTTGAGTGTAGTGATTCTGGAAGTGATTTGAGATCCATTGTGAGTGATCTGCCTTCTTCTAACAATCACTCGAGTGAATAGAAGGATCACTCGAGTGATCTATTATCTAGCCAATATCACTAGAGGTGAACTAATGAAGCACTATGAGTGATCTATGAGATAAGCCATATCACTTGAGTGAATTCTCGAATCACTTAGGTAATCTCTTGTTCATATCACTTCAACTCGTAGTTCCACTTCCAATTTGTCAACAAACATGGGTTAACTTTCAGATGATATAACTCTTCAAATATAGCTCCAAAATTTTCATATTATATATCCATGAAAATATCTTTAAGTCTAGTTTCATATACTACTAGTTTCAGCTCAATTGGATCTGTGGTTTAAGAGTTATATCCAAAATATCAAACCTGTTTTGGAAAGTGACGCTGATTTGAATGTCAACTTCCAACACTCATATCTCCTTAATCTAAACTCCTTTGATGTTGCTTCTAGTGTCAAAATGAGGCATTGAGAGTCTATTTTCATATACAACTAGTTTCATCTCAATCTAAGTTATGGTTTAAGAGGTATGATTGAATTACTAGACCTCGCTCAAGATGGACAGAAAATAGAGGCTGAAAATATGAATATCACTCGAGTAAATTATAAGATCACTTTAAGTGATTTTTCAATTCTGAAAAATCACTCGAGTGATTTTAAAAATCGCTCAGGTGAACAGTGCAGTTGCTAGAGTGTCGAATGAACAGTACCGTATGCTACAGTACACGTAGAACTTGAATCTTGATATTTTCATTAATTCTTGCAAGTTTTTCATTCTTCAATCTATTTCTTTCTTTTCTTAACTAATCTACAAGATATGTAATATTAAATAGTAGTTAGTCAATATAGAAGATGGGTATATTATGCAAAATTTTTGCTCTCTTAATATTTGCCACCTATATTTGACTTCATTAAAACTAATAATATCTAACACTTCCTTCTTGTGTTCTTAAGCTTCTTGAACCCACTCTCTCTCTATCTTAGCTTTAGCTGAACGAAAATAAGGAAGGAAGAGGAGATAATGAAGTTTATGTAATGATCTCTCCTCTTACTTTTACTTTAACAAGCGCTTACTTGCGATTGGTTGTTGTTGTTATTATTTTTTCTTCCTTCTTACATTAATATTCAGCTAAGCAAATATACATACATACATACATACATACATATATATATATATATATATATATATTCCCCTTTGATTTCCTTGCTTTGACCAAAAATATGTGATGAAGAGGGAGGAAATTATGTGCTCTTGAAATATCACACTTTGTTTTAACATGTGCTTGTTTCTCATTGGTCAACAAATTCCTTTCTTGAATAAATATGAGCGAAGTATTATTATTGCTTCTTATTTCCTCTATTTGACGGAATTGGGTAGCAAGAAGAGGGAAAAATAATGGGTACTTGCTTTTATTGGTCAAATGACCATTTTGCCCTTACAAATTTTCCCATTTTCGCACTTGCTGGAAAATCTGGCAGAATTTTCATTAAACTTTGAAAATTCATATCTAATTGTATAGACATCCAATTGGGGTTGTTCTAAAGTCTATGTCACCCTTATTAAGTATAATTTTAAGGAACAATATAGCTTTTAGCAAATTGGAAGCTCAACATTCCTAGAATTATTGTTTTTAGACGTTACCACTAAAAATCACCAGTTTTACTGGGCTAACTTCAAAAATACATAACTCTTTGTGTACAGCTCTAAATAATCCATATCACCTATCAAATTAAATTTTGATAAGTCTACTTTCATTCTGGAGAGTTTCATAATTTTTGGACATCATTTGTTCATTTAAAAATGTCACACAACATGATTGCTTTACTGGAAATCTCATTGGTAGCAACACTAATTTATGTTCCAACATACTTATGTTGTGTGTGACCCCTAATTGCCTTACTTTGCTATCCCCTATGCTCTTTAATACCCCAAGGGTATAAAGAAATTTTAGGGAATAAAAGCATGCCTCACTGGGACACTTGCTAAATCGGGGCTTAGTAGTCTACTTGTTTCAGGTTTATTCTCAATCCTCTTATCCCAAAATTTGGGGTGTTACACTATTCCTACACAATTTTATGTGTAGAATTCATTTTTGACCTCAGTTTGCCAAAATCAAACTCTATTTTCTAGAATAACCTTGGCAGCCACATGTTAGGGTTTTAGGGGTAAAATTATCATTTCACACCCTAAAAACTCCATACTCCATTTTTCACATATTACCTATAAAATTTTTCATTATAAACACAATTGAATCATCAAATCTATCAAATTATAGTCCAAGCACATAAAAACTGGCCTGGCCAAAAATCAAAGAAAATTTAGGAAAATAAAGTTTCATGTTTTCATTTCATAAAACACTTTATTTTCACCCTAATTCACTTCTTGAACTCTTTAATTACACATCCCACATGATTAATCACTATTTGGGCATCACTTCCCCTTAAGGTCTATACCTTCTAAATCATAATATAGTCATTCAAGCCAACCAATCAACCAAATAACCAATAACAACCACTACAAATAAAAACACGGGTAGAAAAATGATTTTTTAGACCGGGTAAAAATGATTTTTTAGACCGGTTTTAGATGAGGTCTTGATACAGCCGGTCTAAAAAATATGATACTTTTTAGACCGGTTGTTGGAACAACCGGTCTAAAAAATATGAGTTTTTAGACCGGTTATTTAAATAATCATCTTAAAAATACTTTTAAGACAGGTTATTTAAATAACCGGTCTAAAAAGTGTCTTTTTTAAATTTTTTAGTCCATTAATTACGTTATTATACTTAATTTGTACATATTCTAAAAACATGTTTTTAAGGCCATACTTATAATTACTTATCACGAATATATCCTGGTAAAGTCATACATGAAGAACCCAATGAACATATCTTAGGAATCCTGCAGCACCCAAAGCAAATACATAATGAGTTGCGAATGGCTCAATAATATGAAATAATATTAGAAAATGAGTTAGAAAAGAAAGTAATTAGATCATAAGTTGGAAGATAACTTTGTATTTAAGAAATTTTTTCGGAGAATAAATATTTAGAAACAGGGAAAATGACAGAAGAAAATACTAACCTCGGCCCCTGCTAATGAAGAATCCAATTTGTAAACTCCTCAAATGTCGCAATCGAAAGGCTGCAGCAAATATGAGTACAAAATTTTGCAATAGAAATTGATCTAAAGTATATGACGGTAGCTAATATGAAGTATGTATAAAACTAATTAAGTAAAACACTTACCTTAAACCAATTGGAGGGAAGAAAAGCTGAGCCTTACGGTAATGGATTCCACCGTACCTCTGCGTTTGACGGCGGAGATGGTTAAGGATGGAGGAGCGATGTGGGAAGGAGGAGTTGCCGCGACATAGGGGAGGGGTTTACAAAAATCTTGATAAATATCAGATTTCAAATTTGAAATTAGGTGCCAGCTAAAGCCGCGAGAAAGGATTTTAAATATTATGGCGGACTTTTAAGACCGGTTATTTAACAAAACCGGTCTTAAAAAGTTCACCTTTTAGACCGGTTATAACTAATAACCGGTCTTAAAAATAAAAAGTATTTAATTTTTTTAATTCCGCGTCTTTTAGACCGGTTGTTATTAACAACCGGTCTAAAAAGTTTTATCTTTTAGACCGGTTATAACTAATAACCGGTCTTAAAAGTAAAAAAAATTTAATTTTTTTAATTCCGCATCTTTTAGACCGTTGTTAATAACAACCGGTCTAAAAATTTTTATCTTTTAGACCGGTTATTAGTGACAACCGGTCTAAAAGATGAGGAATTAAAAAAAATTACATATTTTTTACTTTTAAGACCGGTTATTAGTTATAACCAGTCTAAATAATATCTTTTAGACCGGTTATTTTAAGAACCGGTCTAAAAAATTCTTTATAATTATGAAACTGCCACCGGTCATTTTTTTAGACCTTATCTGCAATAATCGCTCTAAATGATGCGGTCTAAAAAGGTTAATTTGTACTAGTGAAAAGACTTTTGTCGCCGTTAAAAGTAGAAAAGTCTCCACTGAAAGTTTTCATTGGCGACCTTTTATCACCACCACATCATTGGCGTTGCGACCTTGGCTGAAAGTATAGACAGTGACTTTTTGCAGTCACACTGAAAGTGAGCTTTCAGCGGTGACATTTTGTCGCCACAGAAAGTATAAGGAAATTCATGTAAATGAAAGTCATCGCTGAAAATAGGTAATCGGCGGTGACTTTTTTTGCCACTGAATGTAAGATTCAGCGATGACAAATGTAAGATTTAGCGGCAATAGGGCATACAAGCATGCCTTTGTTTAACCACCCTGAAAGGTTTTCATAAGTAGGAAAGTCATTTATTGTCCATAACAATACAACATGCATGTTAAAATTTGATTGAGAGTGTGCATCATATGTCTATACTCCTACTTCCTACAATTGTTTAAGCTCCTCAATCATTGGTTGCAAGTAAACATCTATTTCATCACCTGTATACTTTAGACCAGGAATAAGAAGTGTCATCATAAAGTATGGGTTCTTTATGCAAAACCATGGTGGTAAATTATATGGCACCAAGACAACATGCCAAATGCTATGATTAGCATTCATATTCCCAAAAGGTTGAAATCCATCACTTACCAAGCCTAATCAAACACTTCTTGGATCAGTAGAGAAGGTAGTGTATTGTTGGTCAAAGTTTTTCCAAGCAAGAGAATCAGCCGGATGTCTTATTAAATCATCATCAATATGTTTCTTCCTGTGCTACCTCATATCTTTAGTTGTCTCTGTAATATAACAAATTTTGGGCCTAGAGACTTGAGGAAACGCCTATATCAAGCAAATGACCAAGCTCAGTTTGGGAAGAGTCATAAGAATGATAAGATATAGAAAGACTCTCAGGGACTATGCGATTTGGTCTTACCGAGAAGAAGGCTCGGTATTTGCAGGCAGTATGATTAAAATGTCAGGAAGATAAGCACAGGACATATATACGATGCTATTGGGTTGGTAGAAAAATTCCACTTAACTATGTCATGAGGTAAGGAACCAATTAGTCGGGCGAAATAGGCCGGTGTAAGTGTGCACATGTCATTTTTAGGGTGTACATGTATACCCTACGTTTTTTAGAGTAGACGCTAGTATATGGCGCCATGCAGGGCCACGTACACACTCTTACCTAGTGTCATTTGATGGGCCTCGATATGTGTCACAACTGAGCAAAACCCGAGTGGAATCCTGGGTAAACACCGAAAATGTAGCTTTATTAAAGTAACTTTATTAAAGTAGCTTTAATAAAGTAAGTAATTATGACTAACTTTTGTGTTGGCTATGCAAGAGGATGACAAGTATCCCTCATCATTACACTCACCTTTATGCTTTTGTGTTGGCATTCAAAGATGGTGACATGTGGCACATAAGTCAGGGGAAATCCACCGGTCTCTAGTTCGGTTACCATACTGAGTTTCTCAAACATTGAGCTGGGAGCCAGGGAAAATCATTAGACCCCTACTTCCCCTGACATCATGGATGGCTAAAGGCCTGAGAAAAGAGACAGGGCTCACTTTATTAAAGGAAGTGACACATGTCATAAAATTAGTGGAACACTGAACAAATGACACTATAGGAAGCTAACATGTGGCATGATTTCTTCAATACTCTTCCTAGCCATATAATTTTGTCCAGCACTCCAAAAAGGTAGAAGAAACGCTGGAAAATCAAGAAAAATTGTGAGAAGAGAGAGAAGAGATGAATAGTAACTTTTCAAAATTTCAATCCTCTGAAACACTACCGAATCGGTGTTTTCACTCAAAATACCCTTCACAAACCTTCTTCTACTCATCCCAAGCTTTATTTCTATGGTTTCATATTTTCATTTGGAGGTGGTTGGTGCCATCTCACTGGCTGGAGTACTGCTAGATTTCCAAACCGACTGCGGAAACATGTAAAAGTAAGCGTAAACTTCCTTTTGAACTGATTGGTTTGTTGTTTGGATGAGTTTTTGTGGGGTGTGGTACTATTCATTTTTCATTCAAGGGGTATTTTTTGAGGTTTAATCATGGTTTAATCATGTATTTAGCATTATGTTATGATTTATGATGATATTGGACCAAGTTGTTGGACAAAACTCTGTTTTGGTAATTTTGGTTGATTGATGGTTCTGTTTGGTTAGAGGGTAAGGAGCTGAAAATTTAAGATTTTGATGATTTTGATCATGCCATTGTGCTCTACATGAAAAATTGTGTGGAAATAGCCTTAGTTATGAATTTTGGATTATTGAGACATAAGTTCTAACTTTGTAAATCCCTACCTTGTTAAGGTTCCTGTGTGGCAGTCATTTTGTGTGATTTTTTTGGGTGGCTGAATGATGCCAAAATCTTTTAAAACTTTCCATTATAAAATTATACTTATCAAGATTTAATTTGATAGGTCATAATAGTCAATTGGATTTGTGTGCTGGGAGTTCTATATTTTTAAAGTTTGGTCATGTAAAATTGGAAAATTCTAGAGCAATGTCCAATAAAAGGGAACTATGTACCTATATGCATACAATTAGCTTATTTATATATTTTCCCCTTAAATTAGACTTAAAGTGGGTCACGTAGCACTTAGAACCACCTTATTTGAATTTTTGTAGATTTAGTTATGATTTTTATAAATTCGGCCAAGAATTAGGAAAGGGAAATCTGGACTTCCACGTTCTTGGCCGTGGCCAAAGGATTTCTTAGCCGCGGATTAAAAGTTTTTGACCTGTCTTGGCTGCAGCCGGGCATTTTTGGCCACAACCAAGCATTTTTTGCTATGGCCAAGACCCCAAATTCCAGCATTTCATATTGTTTAAAGAAATTGACTTATTTAGCCCTTCCTAACTTCTTAGGCCTTAATATATGCTTCCAATGACTTACGATTATGGCTCTAATGATGTGTTAGGGTATTTAAGGCCATGGACTAGTCAAGAAGAAAAATGGAAGATGCTTCAAGTAACCCCGATGGTGGGAAAAAGAGGAAACAAAGGATGGACATTAGTTCACAAGGTAGTAAACTTTCCTAACTTGCATAACTTGATATGTGTGCTTGTGTATTGATGTGTTGGTTGCTTTGATGAATTGTATAAAGCATATGTGAATGAGTGAAGCTCTATTTTTCTTATACTATGGCCATTAGTGTAACATATTAAACATTGAGCATGCATACATATCATTATGTTGGCATGAATTTATGTAGGCAAGCATGTTATGCACAAAGTATTTCTTGTATGCAATTGTTAGTACTGTTTACTACTAAGATTCTCTCAAATATGAATCTTCCTCACTCAACCATATAGATATGTTGAGTACAGGTGAAGAATGCATGGAGAAATGCAAAGGAGAAATACGAAGGATTATTGAAGTGCAATGTATTGATTTGTATTTGATTTAGATACTTTGGTAGCCTTATGTGGCTACATATTTTGTGTACCTAAATGAATGAACTAAATTTGAGCAGAGCATAGCCTAATTGAATTAAAGAAAAAGATAAGAATTGATGAGTAATAACCAAGTTGCGAATCACTAGAATACACTTCCGCAAGATTTTAAAATTTTTAGAAAAACTCCACTTAACTACAGGTTCGAATCATGTTTTAGGGTTAGGATTTGAAAGTGTTATAAAAGAATAACGATTAGTGGTTCGAGTTCGCTGTGTAAAACTCATCAAAACGAGTGTAAAATATAAGGTGTTATAGTCTCCTTTGCCATATAAAGCCTTTGTAGTCTAGGTTTTATTGGAAAATGTCTCAAGACTTTGTGAGGAACCTTTTTTCCTTTCTTGTTTAACTTCCATCTAGGCATCTTGCATTTAGGACATAATTTTGCATTTGCATGCTCTTCCAAATACAATATACAATCATTCCCATAAGCATCAATATTTTTATAATCTAAACCCAAATCATGAATTATCTTAATAGCTTCATAGAATGAGTTTGGGATTAAAGTCCCTGTCTGGGAGAATATCTTTCAATAGGGCTAACAATGAATCCATGGATTTATTGCTCTAATGGTTAAGGCATTTCAATTGAAGTAACTTTACAATGAAAGATAATTTTGTTGTGCCACAACTTGGATAAAGTTTTGTCTCTGCATCTTTTAACAAGTCAATAAACTTTTTGGCATAGACATTAGGCTATTCACTCTCATTTAATCCAATGTTTGCTTCGTCCATAGAAGGAACTCCATATGCATCACATACCATCCTTATAAGGTTTTCATCCTCATTAGTATCATTTTCTACCACTTGACTTGAAGTCTCACAGTCACTTTGAAATCTAGTAATTTCTCCATGAAAGTTCCATACATTGTAGCTATCCCAAAAACCTTTACTCAATAAGTCAACTTTGACATATGTTCTCTTTTTGAATATAACATTCATACATTTCTTACATGGACAATGTATTCTATTTGTCACTCTATGCTGAGTAAATGCCGATTCTAGAAAACCATCCACTCCTCTAATATATGTTAGGTTGGCTCTATCTTTGATGTCTAACCAACTTTTATCCATTTTTATTCCATAAAGATTTGAAGATAAATAGTTATTTTAATAAGAATATAGGAAAAAAAAAGACAACAAATAGGAAAGTAACTAAACAAAAAAGAATTACAATAGAGAACAACAATATGTCATTCTAACAATATGCACTACTACAAAAAATTAAACTTGTAGTGCTTATTTTTTTCCTTTTATAGAAATATGTCATTCTAACAATATCCACCACAAAAGGTAATTTTTTTATAAAAAAATCCAAAATTAAATTTATAGCAATTTTATATACAGATTTCATTTATTTGGTTGTTAGAATATAAAAGAAGAAAAGAACAGGTGACTAGATTTATAGTATATTTAGGCTTATTAATTAGTAGAAAAAAATCAAGAGACATGTCAACGGGTGAGGTGAGGAAGTGAAATTAGTTGAAAAATTGTAAGCATTTGAATATATCAAGTTATCTTTGTTTTACAGATGATTCCCCTATAAAAGTTATTGTATTCAAATTTCTAATAGCAAATTGGTCCCATTAAACACGACTAAAAGGAAAGAAAAGCAAATAAGGAGTCCTAAAGATAAGAGTTCAAGTGAGACAGCCAACAAATATGTCTGTGTGTGCTTAACAAGATAGATGTAAAACTAAATTTTGATATAAGACATACTTCTCTTTCTTCTACGATACTTGGTTTGTGAATTCCTCTCTACTCAATTCTGTCGTTTTATCCCTTCAGATGCAAGCATTCGTTTGACAACCAACTGGAAGGAGAAGAATAAAATTCAGTATAGAGACAATTATAGATTCAACTAAAGACAAAATAATAAGGACAGAATGCAATGATTACATGAGGCCAAAAACTAATGTTATGCCTAAGGCAGATGAACCAAATAATTGAATGACATTATTTCTAAGGTAATTTCTGCAAGAAAGATAGGTGAAATAACAATGAAGCATAGCAAGGCACTCCTTTCTGTTGCACATTTAAGTTATAGGTATAATAGCTCCTCGAGTTTTAATACATAATACCTATGTTCATTAAATATTTCAAAAAGTCAAGGCTATAAACCAAGCAACTGAGGGATATAAAAACAAACACCGTCACATTCAAATTAAAAACATATATTGAGAGAAAGACCAGCAGCAGTCTGCACAACTGTAACAAGCCATCCCAAGTTACACTTAACAGTTTCCCTTGTTTCAATAAAATATATATATATATATATCCTTCTCCATCTTGGCACGTCCCTAATGCAAATTAATAAAAATGCCTCTCCAAGAGTCCAAGGTCAATAGGGAAAAAATGTTCACTGGAGATTTTTCAGAGCAGGCATCACATATTCCAAGAAACTAGGTGACTAATGCAAACAAGGATGACCATTAGAGTTAAGACTATGAAATTGAAATTACATAAAAACACCCACCATGAGGGGATGCTTTATTTTCCCTTCACATCTACAAGACATTATTGTTAAATTCAGTACTGAGAACTATTACAGATTAAGAAACCTATGCAAAAGTAGTTGCGAGATAGTAGAAGAAAGAAAATGTTGAGTTTAATAAGAATATAAAGATTATCAAATATGAGTAGAGTGAAAAGCGTGTTCTAAACATCTTATTTATCTTCTGAGTGTACACATGTCGTTATGTAGCAAGCAATAACCCCTAGCAGTAGGGAATAAATAACCCCTGGAAGTAGGAAAAAAATAAAAGGGGAAGATCATGAAAGAGAATAATTGCTTTGAATTGTATATCTATTATAATTATAAAACTATTGTTGGAGGCACGAAGTAAAAGAGAGCATAGTATGAGCAAAAGCTAACATTACATTACAGGACCAGGCTGAGGGAAAATATTCCATTCCAGGCATGAAGATTATGCGCAACTTTCATCCCCTTAATGAATACTCGATGGATTTCAAGTGGATAATTGAATATATGCACAACAGAAACTAAACCTAGAATTTGAAAATTCATAATTCACCTAAAAGAGAGTATATTAGTAGTTTACAACTAATCCCTAATCAGCATATACGAAGCGACTAGAAGAGGGGGCAATTCTTCAGGAGGACAACTAAAAAAAATATTTACCGTATCATGTATTAAATCAAGCAAGAAAAACAGAGAACAAAGTGAGACATATTCTAAAAGAAGAACATAGAAATCTATGGGGAGAAAAGAACGACATTATATAGAAAGCAAACCAAAAAGGCACAGCGTTGTCAAGTACCAACCCTAAAATTATCTTTTCCTGCGTATTTAGCAGAAGTGAACGATGGCGAGGCAGTGAACAGCGACGCTACGTTGTAACAATGGAGATTCACGTGAGGAAAGGGAGGAAAAGAAAATTGGAGTGTGAAGAGTTTGGAGAGGGCCGAGCACAATAGGAAGAAGAGAATGGAGAAAAAATCATATGGCTTATTGGAGCGAATTTTATCTCTGCAAAAATTTCATTTTCGCTGGGAGGAGGGAATTGAAATTTAGGAGTGCACACTCTGAAATTTAGGGATTCAAGATTAAGTAAGAATTGTATAAATATAAAAATGTGTAGCCACTTATGTGAAACTTAGCTAACTTAGTTGTTGAAAGAGTTGGCAAAATGGACATCCCCACGTGTGCTTTTTTGCCCCCGAGAATTTAACCCCATGGAGCTAGCATTTTGGTGAAGGAAAAATTTCAGAAAAATACAGTCAAAATTAAGAAAGGACAAAATGGTATGGTCAATTCTTAAAATCTCAAATCAAAGCAGCCGTAGGAATCTAAGATTTGAAATGTTGAGAGAAAGCCGATAATGCCCTCAATTTACTGAGAGAAAAAAGAATAGAGGCAGGGCCAAAATTGAATAGGTTGGCTAAAGAGGAAGTGAGAAACGACAAACCTAGGAGAGGAAGGGGGCGAAGGGCTCAACTCGGCGATTGGAAGGGAATGACTCTCTTGATCGCGCTTCGACAGTGAGCGGCGGAGTTGGAAGGTGGTGACTAAGAAACGAGAAACCTCGGAGGGGAAGAGGGTGAAGGACTCGACGCGGCGATTGGAAGGGAACGATGGTCTTTTGACCGAGCTTTTACGGCATGCGGTAGAGTTGAACACCATTTTGCAGACTGTCATTAGATAGCATCTGATAAATATAGCAAGTTGTGAAAGCAGAAAGCCATGTCGTTAATGTTGAATATTGTGTTGTTAAGATAGAGACATGTTTTTTTTAGCATTAAACTTGTTTACTAATTTCTCAATTGTTCCTACGAAAATGCTAAACAACCCATTCTACATTGACAACTTGACTTCCTTGGTTAACATCTTCATAGGGAAAAATTGACAAGTATAAAGTTGGATAGCCAATAGCAACTCCTGTTGCTTTATTAATAATACCAGATTCTACATTAACGACTTGACTTCCTTAGTTAACATCTTCATATGAAAAAATAGGAAAGTATAAAGTTGAATGGCCAATAACAACTCCTGTCGCTTTATTAACAACACCGGATTCTATATTAACGACTTTACTTCCTTGGTTAACATCTTCATAGGGAAAAATGGGAAAGTATCAAGTTGGATGACCAATAACAACTTCAATCGCTTTATTAACAATACCAGATTCTACATTAACGACTTGACTTCCTTGTTTAATATCTTTGTCTAAAAAAAGGGAAAGTATCAAGTTGGATGGCCAATAACAACTCATGTCGCTTTATCAACAACATCATATTCTATATTAACGACTTAAATTCCTTGGTTAACATCTTCATAGGAAAAAATGGGAAAGTATCAAGTTGAATGCGCAATAACAACACATCCCGCTTTATTAACAACAAGTTTTATATTAACTACTGCACTTTCTTGTTTAAAATCTTTGTAGGAACAAATTGGGAAAGTAACAAGTTCGATGCCCAATAACAACACCTCTCACTTTATTAACAACACAAGGTTCTATATTAACGACTGAACTTTCTTGTTTAACATTTTCATAGGAACAAATTGGGAAGTAACAATTTTGATGCCCAATAACAACACATGTCTCTATATTAACAATACAATATTCAACATTAACGACATGGCTTTCTACTTTCACAACTTGCTATTTATTAGATGCTGTCTCATGACAGTTTGCAAAATGGTGTCCAGCTCCACCGCATGCCGCCAAAGCTCAGTCAAAAGATCACCGTTCCCTTTCAATTGCCGTGCCTAACCCTTCACCCTCTTCCCTTTTGAGGTTTCTCGTTTCTCAGTTACCACCTTTCAACTCCACCACTCGTTACCGAAGCTCAGTTAAGAGACCAGAGTTCCCTTCCAATCACCGCTCCGAGCCCTTCACCTCCTTCCCTTCCTAGATTTGTTGTTTCTCACTTCATCTTCAACCAACTAATTCAATTTGAGACTTGCCTCTGTTCTTTTTTCTCTCAATAAATTGAGGGCATTATTGACTTTCTCTCATCATTTCAAATCCCAAATTCTTATAGCTGCTCTGATTTGGGATTTTAGGAATTGACTACACCATTTTGTCCTTTCTTAATTTTGACTATATTTTTCTAGAATTTTCCCTTTTTTTCATGTTCAATTAATAATATAACTTCAATATTTTTTTAAAAAAATAATATGAAGCACGTAACCATGAAGTGCCCATATATTATCAACTCAAAATCAAATTGGTTAGACATAGGTTTCTAATTCTCACTTTTTAACTCATTAAATACGTTATACTTTACTTTTCTAAATTAGAGCGAAACCTTTAAATTTTATAACTAAAGTATTGGATAAAAGATTATGACATGGCTTGATTTCTTTGAATAGATATTGGAAAGATGATGATTTGGTACTTAATATTTGGAGAGGCAATGGTACTTTTGCTTTTATCTGGATATATTTGAGGAAAATAATTGAATTTCATTATTAAGGGATAAAAATATAAAATAATTTGAATTTAATCCCTTTTGAATTATAATTAATTTTGTCCTTTAAAATTATGAGGGCATGTGGCATCATAAGAATTGAAATTTGATAATGTCTTTTGAATTTTCATAAATGATCCCTAATTGATTCTCATGATGTTACGTGGCAACTTGGGGTGTGAGGCTCAACTTGGAACCCCTCATCTTCCATTCTCATCCTCTTCTTTATTCTAACCATTAGATTAACATTTATAAATGGTTTAGATTTGATCTTTTATTAAAATGTTAAATTAAAAAAATAAAAATAATTTATTAAATATAAATTGCTAAATTTTGATATGAATAATTTAATACTAAAATAAAGAAATTAAAAATAATATTTCGAATAGAATTAAATATGAACCATTCAAATAATGATTTAATGGTTAGAAAAGAAAAAGGAGGAAAGAGAATAGGAAATGAAAAGGAGGGGTTCCAAACCGTAGCTCAAGAGCAAGGCTTGGTCTTCATCCTCTTAGATAGCATCATATGATAGCTTGTAGGAGAGGAAACCATGGAAAAAGGCCCTCATGCCCTTCATTAATAAGGTGACACTTTTTTATGACATCGAGAGGAGGTAACCCTGAGATTTCACCTTCCTACCCTTCATTAATTATATATATATATATTTTTGTTCTTTATGGGTTATGAAAGACTTGAATTTGGGCCTATGTGATGGTCTTAGGGCCCATTTAAAGAGCATACGTAATAAGTTAACACATATGGGTCCTAACTATGCTGTAATTTAGCCCAAAAGTATTTTTAATGTCTTGTTTTTCATGAATCTTACTGTCTATGGGAATTTCCACATTTTCTATGGTTTATCATCCTCTTTCTAGGCTTCATTGTCTTTTTGACTTTAATTCCTTAATTTTCCTACTATAAACACAACCAAAAATGCTTTCATGCATATTAGTTTAATATAGGGAAATAAAAATATGACAATTTTATCATTTTTAACATTTATTTTATCCAACACTTTTTAACACAATAATAGAGATAAAATCACATAAATAGATGTAAAAATATATAATAAAATAAAGACATGTCACCTATTTACCTAATTTGATTAGATTAATGAAATTAGTTAAATTAGTGAATGTATTTTTTAAAATACCACAGTCATTTTTCTTAATTCACACAGTCTCTCTTAATTATTTATGGTTCAAGGAACATTAAATCAATAGTTAAATTAGGAAAATATTGGTGTAGTATCATGTTTTATTATTTTTATGTTATTTTAATTTATTGTTATTTTTATTATTTTAAGACTCTTATTAGGAATTGTTGTTGTTGTTGTTGTTTCCTATATAAATAGACTATGGATTTCAGTATACCATACTTAATGTAATACCGTATTCTCAATAGCCCAAGATGAGTATAAATGAGTAGTGAAATCATTTGTGGGACCAGGATTCGAACCCAGATTACCCAACTTCAGAAAACGTTCAAAAATTCTCAATCTCAACTCAAGAGTTAAACCTAGGGCTGAGAGGGTTTTTCAGAGGGTACAAAACTTTTCTAAATAATTTCACGTGTTTCATTACGTCACTAAGTCTCATTGGCTCTTAATTGCACTATATCAGAGTTGCGAGCGATTCTTTGCTTGAGCTTATACCACATTCATTTGTCCATTTACATACATGAAACGTGTAGCTACATAGGGCTATCAAATGTGTAAATCAAATACATACAATGCCTTGCGCTTCAATCTCCAATTTTCCTTCGTAATCCTCTTTCATTTTTCCATGCATTCTTTACCTCTGCCACCTGACTGAATGGTTGGTTTGGGGAGGGTGAGATTCAAAGGAATCTCAGTAGCAAATAATACCACTATGCATGCAAGATATATAGTTTATGCATGACATGCTTACCTACCATACCTCATACCAACATAATGACATATCTACATGCTCAATGTTATGACATACATATGACCATTTCATAAAAATAACAGAGCTTCAATCAATCAAATATGTTCAAAACAATTAGGTAAACAGTCACATAATCAATGCAAAACATACATATCAAATACATATAGGCTAGGTAAGTTCACTACCTCTTAGACTTTGTCTCCTCCTCTTGTATCTTGATCTTCCAACCATAGCTTCTTCTTTGTCACTTTATGGCCCTATATAAGTAATGACATTATTAGGGCCATGAAAAGTAAATGTCCAATGGCTCACATTAGCACTAAAGACTTACTTTTACCCTTGGAGTTCATACCAATTATATTTGTGCCATTAAGTCTTAAATTTTGCATAAGACATAAAGCTGACAGATTTTTCACTAAACTTTGAAAAATCATAATTAATTCTATATAACTCTAATGGAGTTGGTTCAAAGGCCTATGAAACCCATATTAAGTCTAATTTATATTACAAATCATTACTCTTGCAGTAACCATGCCCACAAGTTCAGAGTTCATGATCACTCTCTACTATCCCAAGACAACTTTCAGAATCATGTCCAAATGTCAAAAATCATAAATAATTCTAAACAAATCCAATTGGACTGATTCCAAAGCCTAAATGAATATATTTCAATTTAAATTTAAGAAAAAATAGTTATTTTTCCTTAATGTAGAAAAATTATTCCCAGAATTTCGTTGAAGACCACTGTTCCAGATTTGGTTCTAGAAACAAGGCCAAATTTTAACAATTCACCATTAATTCCAGGGAATTCCAAATTGAGTGGTTTTAATTTTTAGTTAACCATATTTAAGTCTAATTTAAGAAAAACATATTCCCATAAGCTAAACCCAGTCACAAAATTACAGAATTTAATTCGTTTGAACACTGATCCAGAAATTTCCAGATTTACATGACCAGAGTTTGAAAAATCATAACTCCTAGCATATAAATCCAATTAATAATTATGACCTATCAAATTAAAAGTCTACGTCTCTAATTTTATAATAAAAAGTTTCATGGTCATTAGTTAACATTTGACCACTCAAAAACATGTCACAATGACACTGCCTCCAGAAAAAGAATTACACAACACTTATTCATCGATTTCCAAAAATTCTCAATTCATATACAAGCATCCAAAAATATTGAACACTTGCATACCTACATAATTTTTCCTCCTAAAGCCAATGGAAGCATAAAAATCATCAAATTTCCACTCCTTTCCTATAAAAAAAATCAGAACAGAAACAGCAATTTAGAGTTCCTGAAAAGAGTTTGTCGGTTTGTCGTTTTTTTTTGGCTTAATAACTTTCTTTTTATTTCTAATCAAATGATTATCTATTTATACACTCATTAGACATTATTTAGCCATTGAAAAAACCATTTTTTATGAGAATAAATTGTACCCAACTTCCAATATACTCATCCAAACAACAAATCAATCGGTTCAAAATGAAGCTTACGCTTATCTCTACTCGTTTCCGCAAACGGTTTGTAATTCTAGCAATACTCTGGCCGGTGAGACACTGCCAACCACCTCCAAATGGAAATCCAAAACCATAGAAATGAAGCTTACAATGAGTTGAAGAAGTTTCCTGAAGGGCACTTTGAGAGAAGACGCCGATTCGGTAGTGTTTTGGCGTCTTGAAATTTCTCTCTCCTCATTTCTCCATTTTTGTTCAGCTGATTTCTCTCTCTTTCTGATTTCTGCTTGAAAATGAAGGAAGAAGATGATGGTTTAATGGTTAAATGAGGTGTTAAAATAGCTTGCCACGTGTCAGCTTCTGATTCGCCGAAAAATTCCAATTTTCGCATATAATGCTTGATTTGACAGAATTTCCATTAAACTTTGAAAATTCATATCTAGTTGTATAAATGTCCAATTGGGGTGGTTCTAAAGGCTTTACGACCCTTATTGAGTCTAGTATTAAGAAAAAATATAATATTTATCCAATTAAAAAGGTTACTCTTCCCATAATTTTAATCTTTGAATGTTGTCCCATAAAATAATTAATTTCACTGGGCTAACTTCAAAAATTCATTTCTCTTTGTGGACAACTTCAAATGACTTATATGACCTATCAAATTAAATCTTGATAAGTCTACTTTCATTCTGAAAATGCTTATAATTTTTGGACATCATTTGCCCCTTGAAATCTGCCACACAAACACGACTGCCACATCGAAATTTCACCAATAGCAACAATACTTTGTATTCCACTTCAGTATGTTATGTGTGATTTTTAATCACTTCGTTTTGTTATTCCCCAAGCTCTTTAGCTCACCAATATAATTCCTTTTAATATCCAATGATATAAAGAAATTTTAAGAAATAATATCATGCCTCACTATGACATTTACTAAACAGGGGTCTAATAGTTCATTTGTTACAGGCTTAATGTTAAGCCTTTAGTCCCAAAATTCGGGATATCACACTTAATTGATTATTAAATTGCAGATAGTTGTCTTTTCTAGACTTTCTCTCATTTTCTCTATTCTCTATCTTTTTTTCTATTCTTATTCTTTACACCGTTCCATTTCACATCATAAAGGGTTGAGTTCAAATTAAATCCTAGGAATACGACCATGTAAGATATTGGTTAGGAGAATTTTATTCTTTATTGTCCTACCCAACCCAATCCAAATTAGTTAGCTACATTGATTTACCATATTAAATTGTTCTCTGTCTCACACTCATTCACTGATCTTATTTCTATTCTATTGAGATTATAGTAATATTAAATTCTACCTTACACTCATCTATTCATCCTAGATCTCTTTCATGCTGACAATTGATTAGAGTTAATTACAATCAATAAGTAATAATATTGAAAAGAGAAATTTTTTTAATCAAAATAAATAGTTTATTTGAATTCATTTATATAATTATATTGTTTCATATATTTAAAAGAAGAAGAAGCTATTTTGATATTTATTTTTCTCTAATCTATTTGGATAGGGTTCTAATTTTTATACTTATTAATTCATTAAATATAATTTATTTTATTCTTTCCAAACTACAATAAAACATTCAAATTATATGATTTGAAATTATTATCTAATTAAACTGGTAAAAACAGTCACACACACAAGTATATTTCAAACGAGTAAAAGAATAATAACGTCTTATAAGAATGAAGATATTAAATTTCTAATTATATAACATTTTAGAAGAAAAAATTACAAAATATTATAATCGATAAAAAATATTAATTTAGGTAATCTTCACAAAATTATTTGATATTTGTGACATTTTATCTCCCTAACTCAACAATACGTATGAACACTTTATTTTCTTCATAACAAATTACTAACAATTATATGTATAAATATGATTATTGTTAAAATCTTTAAAAATATTTTAAAAAAATTGAAAAGACTTTCAGTGGTGACAAAAAAGTTGCTGATGAAACCAAGCTTCATCGATGACAAAAAAAGTCTCCGCTAAAAGTCCTACTTGCAGCGGCGACAAAATACGTTTGCTGCTGAAAGTTCTAACTTCCAGCGGCAACAAAAATTATCATTGCTAATAGTAATATCTTTGGTAGTGACATTTTGTATCACCATTGAAAGTCATACTTTGTCATACTTTTAGCTGTGACTTTAAATGTCATTGCTGAAAGTTGTTTTTTTTTTTTTTGTAGCGAACCACAATTCAACAAGTTAAACAAGGTTTCTTGCTTACCTCTTGATTTCTCTTCTTCTTCCTTCAAAACCGCCCCCTCTTCCTTCTTGTTCTCTTTGATTTGCTTCTCGCTTCATGTGATTTCAAGAAGGATATATGGATTAGAAGAGGTTTCTATGAATTTAGAGACAAGAACAAGTGAATTTGTACCAACATTTACCTAATTTTCTTTCTTGATCTTTTGTCTCTCCTCTTTGTGCTTGTGTTCTTCAAAATGCTATTCTTTCTCTTCTTTCTCAAATTGGCCAAAAATATGGCCCTTTGGAAGAGCTAAATGGCTCTTATAATATCTCCTTCCTCCTACTTAAAAATAATATTTATTTAATGAATTTTTGTACATGATATTTTACTTTTTGCTTCTTTTTCTACTTAGTTTCATATGCTTCCACTTGGCATGTTTTATGTCCAAAAATTCATATTCTTTCCCTTTTATTTATTTGGCCTACTTTTAAGAAAATAAGAGCTTCTTAATTTATTAGCTAAATGACCATTTTGCCCTTATATTTCTTCAATTTTTGAATTAAAAATGTCTTCCTTCTTCCTTTTTGTTCTTGCCCAAAAATCACACCATAAATTGGGCCAAAAATTGTGCTCTTCTATTCTTAATTTTGGGCTACAATATTAGGTTTTTATGAAGACAAAAATTAGGCTTTTATGTCTTAATTTCGCCAAAATTTCATGTAACCTCTACTTCTAATATTATGCATTTTCAAGTGTACTAAAATTCACCATTTTATTCCATTTAATGTAACAAAAGTATACGGAATTTCGGTGATTAAAATTTAGGATGTTACAGTTTTACTTCCTCCTTTACTTGATAGCAAAAGTCAGATCCTATTAAACATTGGATCCATGTAAGGGGTAGAGTAATACAAAAACTTTGGGATACTTACTTTGCATAATTAATCTCTCCTCATGATCCCAAACTCTAACTCTTTCAATTAACTCTTTTACTTTGCTCTAAATATTGATCATTTCAAATCCCAATTCATCTAAACTTGTGCTTACATCTATTGTGCAACTATCTTAAGACATTATATGTATTTTGTCCCTGTGATTAAAGTGCTAAGTTTAATTAAATTGACCACTCAAACTTGTCCTATAATCCTCAAATGATCCCCTAAAAACATTTCTTCATAACTGGAAAATTCCAAACTTATCACAATCTGCCACTAATCTTTAGGCTACATTGAATATATATATATATATTAGGCTAGAAAACTCCAATTGAGGTGGTTTAAGTTTCTATGTGAAACTTTTGAAGTCTCCTATATATGAAAAATATTATCTAGTAACAATTTATGGTTCTAAAAATTCCATGATCAATTTGAGAGAATTAGATTTTTTTTTCAGACTTTCTACCCAAATATTAAAAATTCACAACTTATAATTTACACATCTAATTCCTAAGTTCTATTACTTGATAGAAATCTCTAAATGTCTACTTTAAAGAAAAAAATAATAACATGGCAAAATTACCAAATTAACCTCATGTAATTTGCTTATTTTCCTACTATCAGAATCCTAGAATCCCATAATATTTCTTGTTTTCTGACGAAAATTCCAAAAATCATAATGTTTTCTCTAGATATTCAATTGGCTTGTTCTAGGACTCATTTTAAAGCTTTAGATGTGTTATGATTTCCTGAAAAATTTCATAAAAAATATACACGTTTTGCCTGATCAAAACAAAGCACGAAACTGACTGACTCACAGAAGGTCACAGATTTGACAATATGAATTTAACACTCAAGAACTCTACCATTTTCACTCCAAATTGAGATCTTATTGTTTATATTACTTACTACACATCCTAAACTCTCAAAACCTCAAAATAAACTGAAGAAAATTCCACTCAAAATGAGCTTCTATAAAATCATGCATGTGTAAACTCTATTTTTCGGTTGCAAGAACAAGGAGAAAAGTGGACATGCAACCCCAAATCATAGCTTATAACCTCAAGAATTTAGACCCTACAACCTCAAAAATGCATGCCATGTTTTGTTAACCACTTTACAGAACCAAAGGACCCCAAAAACTCACTCAAAATTGACATGCAAAAGCTTCTCTAACGCTTCTATGGTGACAGAATTGTTTTTCCAGCAACACCCAATTTCAGCATGTTTTTGACCCAAATAAAATTACCAATCAACCAAATGAAGTTGGAAAAGGGTGTAGTATACTTACCTAGTCAAGAATCCAAGATTTCATGTGATCTTTAGCCTCTATTCCTGCGGAATCTCTGGCCTCTCTCTCTCGCTCTCTCTGTAGCGCTCTCCTTCTTTCTCTCTTTTCTCTCTTTTTTTTTTCTTTGTTTTTGGGTTGTAAATGGCATAAGGAAGAGCTGATGATGCTTTGTGTGTGTGTGTGTAGTGCAAGTGAGGGGGTAAGTTGAGGGTAGTGGAAAGACGACTTTACCCCTCTACTAGTCTTTGTTTGCAACTTGGTCTTTCTGTCATTTAAATGCAAACACTAAATAAGTGTTAAAAATCGATCCTTAATACCTTATAAGGATTTTCTTCCTCAATTAGCTTCTTTAAGTCATAAAATAATTGTTTCTAAAATTTTCAAGCCAAAATCATAACCTCTAACTATTTTTTCTCAAATTTTTGGGAAATTAGGCCTTTAAATCCAAAAAATTAACTTCAAAATTATTTCTGGCTTGGACTTGAGAGATTGCTGGAGGAAGTTGCTGTCACAATAAAGGTTTGAAAGAAGTATTTGCATGTCAATTTTGGGATGAGTTTTGGGGTTTCTGTGGTTTTATAAAGAGGTGACCGAAATAAGGCACTCATGTTTGAGTGTATAGAGTCAAAGCTTCTGAAGTATAGAATCTAAATTGAGGTTGCATGTCTCATTTTCCTTCTTGTTTTCATCACAGGAAAAACATGGAGTCACATGCATGTAATTGCATAAGCCAAAATTGAAATCTTGAGTGGATTTGATTCATTTTTTCTTGAGGATTAGAGAATTTTAATGTGTACTAGGAGATAGAATCAAGAAGAGTTCAGTTTAGTAAGGAAAATGTGGTGTTTTTGAGGTTTTAGTGACATGAGTTGTTTCTATGAAGTTAGTGAGGCAGATGGATTCGGGTGAAGTTTTGATCAGGAAAATTGTGTCCAATGTCTGTGAAATTTGGTGAGAAAATAATATACATCCTGAGCTTTAAATGAGTCCTAGAACATGTTAATTGGACATCTAGAAAAAAATTTATAATTTTTGAAATTTTGGTTAGAAAACAGGGAACATTTTGTGTTCCAGATTTCTGGCAGTAGGTAAATAGGCAAATTATATGAGGTTACTTTAGTAATTTGTTAGTTTGATTATTTTCCCTCAAACTAGACGTACAGATCTTTCAATCAAGTATTCCAACACAGAAATTAGATGTGTAAATTATAAGTTATGAATTTTCAAACTTTTGGTAGAAAATCTAGAAAATTCTTACTCTTAAAATGGACAGTCAGTTTGCTCGTGATAATTTGGGAACCTAGGAAATTATTTTTATTTTATAGAGGATTGAAACATCTTTAGGTAGGAACTTGAACCATCTCAATTGAAGTTTTCTAGCTTAAGTTATTATTTTTCAAAATTCCTTAAAAGTTTAGAGGTAGATTTTCAGTTAAGTCCGAAAATGACACATTTGTGAAGAAAATGTAATTAGTGATGGTTTGAGAGTTTTGAGATAATTTTGAGGGGATAACTTAATCGAATTAAATGTTAATCAATTTGAGCCTTCTCTTGAGCCTAGAATGGAAAATGATGTAGGGAGATGTCAAGAGTACATGTTTTAGAGCATGATTTACAAAAATGGAGCTTTATCCATCTATGTGAATGCATATTCTTTGGCCAAGAAGAGTTGAGGTCATAGGGAGAGATTTATTATGCAATGGTTATGCACTAAGGTTTAAGTATTAATAAGCTCCATATGAATCATTAATAGGACTTGACAACCACTATCAAGCAAAGGGGGAATCAAAACCAAAGAAGTTCAAGCAAAAGGAGGTAACATGGGAAGAAGCAAAAGGTAATAAAACTTACTCTTATTTAGTTTGTGCTTGGTTGATTGCATGTTTATTTGTCATTTATGTCTTTGAACATGCAATATCCTTGCTTGAGTTTGTGCCATGGCCATGTGTATATGCTTGTAAGGTGTTGTTCTTATTTAGCTATTTGCATGTATAGTTAATTACCATTGCACATTATATATTGAGATAATATTTTGCTACTGAGATTCCCCCGAATCTCATCCCTTTCTTCCATGACATACAGCAAGAGCAAGTACTTCTAGGGGTAAGAGCATTGTTGTTGGTGAAGCCTGAAAAAGGTTGGAGCTGAAAGAGTTTAAGATAAATATTTTGTTAACGTGTTTGTTACGATTTGTAGATGGTTTATTAAAAAGTGCAAGTGTAATATGTCGTAAACAAGTAATATAGAAGTGAGTAAAGTATCATTTCCACAAGGATTGATCACTAAGTATCAAAATTGATAATCTTAATACTATTTAGCCGATCGATTAATTGGTGATTGAGATTACAAAATAAATATGAATACAATTGATATGAAAAAAAATGAGAAAAAGCCATAGGGGGTCAGATTTCACTTAGCAAATTTTGGATTGAATCACCTATTTATTCCAATCCAATTTATTCCATATAATTGATAGCCGAGTTTCCCTAATTTAATTATTAGTCTCTTGCAAGGTCACGCAATGCTATAATTAATTGACAATCCAATATATCCCTATATGAATTAAAAATATTAATCATGCATTAACATTTATAGAACTCATTAAGACTACATAACCCATATGAATATATTCATATTTTATATGCAAGTTATGGTTTTAATTATAGGATCTACACACATGCATCTCATTCCGGTCTCAACATGCTTATTGAAATCATTCATAAGATGACCAATCAATTGAAATTCTTAAGAACAATAATCAAAACTCAATCATGAAGGAAAAATTAAAACTATATTTAATAAGTTAAGATTCAATTCATCATTAGTAAGTTACATCATCACCCTAGGAAAATGAAAATTTAGCTCATGATGAAATTAAAACAAAACCAAAATAAATTGAAAACTTCATAAACATTGCATAAAACTTGATTATTAAATTCTAAAACATAAAGATACAATTACAAGATGCATGAAAGTGGAAAAATCTAGCCTTCCATATAGGAGGTAAAACCTTCCATGTAGGTGGCAACCTATACCATCCATAAAGGAGGACTACATAAGTCTTCCATAAAAGAGGCATGCAAGAAACAATACAATGCATGAAATTAACTCTAAGATGGTGTATCTCCTTGTGTCTTCCACTTCTCAATTTATAGATGAATGGGGTGCAAAAATTTCCACTTGTTAGGCAAGAATTTTGATTATAATAAGCTACCAATATTGACCTTGTGACCACCTTACTTCTTGATTGCAGCCAACTTTTGAAAATTAAACCGGTGAAATCTCATATTGTTTTCTTCATGAAAGTTGTAAGTCTAGAGCTTAGCTTGAAAACTCATGTGAGAGCTCCTTATTTCAATATTTGTAGCTCTAGTTATGGACAAATTAGTGGGCAAAGGTCAGACTTGGACAAATTCATGTGCTCAACTTCTAACCAAAATTCAAAGCTCTTAAAGGTAGAACTAGGTTTTAGCCTCAACATGAAAGTTGTAGGAATTTTTCTTAGCTTTCCATCCATATAAAGAACATCTTAATCTAACATCTAGAGATCTAAATATTGCCTGAAAACCGAAACAGGTTCAAAATTTAGTATTTTTCAATGAATTCTATTTTATGTCAAAATGATTATTTATTTATCAATTACACCCAAATTCATTACATTAAGCTTAAATATCATCTAAAAAATCTTCATATAAGGGAAAATAATTATATAAATATTTTACTTATCAGTGTTGGCTATTTATTTAGCCATAATTCCTCTTAATACCATTCATATGTATGTATATATAGGTTTTGGCATGTAAATACCCTCCATAAGGAGGAGATCTGAGGCTATGATTGCCTAAATGTAAGTATCTACTACGGTGATGACAAGATTTATATGCATACATAGTTGATAGTAGAGGTTAAATATGCTTGAGTAGTAGCTAATCTATTTAAAAGATTGGGCAAATACATGAGTTATGCCCTAGGATAATTACATACCAATCGTATAAGATATATGATTTTATAAAGATGAGAGTAGAGTAAAACTCTGATAAAATTATTATGGTTAAATATATTCTAATTTTTTGTATTGTTTTGTATATGAATCAAAATGTACATATATATTGTGATTCGTTCAGTAAATGTATATGCAGGAGGGATCTTGAAAGCAAAACCCCTGAATTTTGTTTCAAATTTAGCTTTTATAAATCACGGTTGTTACCTAACAACCATTATTTATATAAACTATAACCGTTATATATGTTAGTAGATATATAATAGTTGTTAAATTGGAACTGTTATGTATTATACAAGTATTACCCATATATTATGACTATTGTTTATGTGCCTATAAATTATTATCACAGTAATGGGCATATTATGGCCTCACCAAGCCTCAAAATATAACATGTGTTATAATATAACTATTATTATAGGTCTGGAATAAATAACGATTCGGAATCATAATGTATTTGTGCAGAGCTTTTATAGTGCCTATATAGATGATGGTTTAGAACCGTTATGTATAATAACCATCATGTATCATGATTTCTGTAGCAATGGGGCTCCACTTCATTCTTAGAAGTGAATTAATGTAGTAGCAGATGAATTAATGCGTGGCGATAGCCATGGTCGTAGTAGTGGTGGTTAAAATTTTCACTCAATGTGGGTAAAGAATGATAAGAATCACAAAAGGGAAGCAAGTGGAAACAATAATCAAGTTAAAAATTTGTGTTATGCTTGTGGTTTCAAGGGCCACTGATCCCTGGCTATTGTACACTGTACCAAAACATTTGATGGACCTTTACCAAGAATCGCTCAAGAATTAAAGTATAAAATAAATTTAAAAATCCAAAGATAAAAAACAAACTTTGTTGATCATTCACAATTAAATTACTTTTGCAGGAATTCAGCTTCTTGGTTTAAAGTATTATTAGTCATTTAGATCAGTTTAATGACATGTTCAGTGTATGACGAGTAATAACTTATATTATAACCAATTTATCACAAGTTCGACCGTGATAACTATTTTCTGCTTATCATGTAAAGGGTCTGTATGGTAATTGTTGGAGTTATTGTATATTTGTGGGTGTGTCAAAATGGAAAAAGTCCTATATTGCTCAAGAATGTGGAAGCATAAAAGTTTAAATAAAAGCTTGTGATCTTAAGCTAATAAATAGGCCAAGAGGAGGAATATAGGCTTACTCGCATGACAAAGGGCCACCAAAAATTTAGTTGAAATTTGGCAGTTTCCCCCTCCCTTGTGTGCAAGTTAAATGCGGTACTGGGCACTTTTACCGGAAACATTTATATGAAAAATACAAGATTAATTTGTATGCTTTATTACTACCTTAATAAATCATAAACACCTATTAATGTGTTTAATGACATAATGGCTAGTAACCTCCCTATAAATATTCATTAAGCATGTTAATGATTTTGTAACTGACGTTTCAATGTTTTTGTAACCAATGTTTTAATGTGTTTAAGTGCCTAATGTTCTCTTGTGACCTGTGGTCTATAAAATGGTATGAGACCGAAGGTTTGTGGAACTCGGCTCTTGAGCCTTTGAGCACTTCTCTCCTCCTCTGATTTTTGCCTACAGAGTTCTATTATATTTCACTATTCTATTCATCCTATTATTGTAGGAAGGATCCGTTTTATCCTGAGGAGTGTCATTTCCTCTCAGCCGGTGATTGCGAAATAGCTCTTAAGGACAACATCCTTGGATGTGACTCAGATTATTCATTTCCTTTGTCGCCGATTGGATTTGCAGAATACTAGTCGAGTTGAAAGATTCATTGGACTGCATGTGAATTTATGTGCTAACGCCAACAATCTTAAGAGCTAATCCTACTTAGCAAATCATGACGGGTGTCCTCCAATTCATTTGGTTGACTGCAAAGCGAATGAGCTAAGTTTAATTCCAATCTCTACACATAAGATATTACCTGCTGACCTTAAATTCAAAGTTGTGGAAATTGTCTATGAGTTGGACAGTGTTTCATCAATCACCGTTGGTTGAAGCTATTCAGTTACATATGGATCTTCAACGCTAAATGTGCGTGTCCATGACCTTGGGTGGTAGCTAGTAGGTATTGTATTACTTCCTAAGAATTATAGCAATGGCTGTTACAGGAAAGTGCTCTAACATACAAGAATATAGAAGAAACACTCTCTGCCATAGTATTTTGCACTAACCTTCAAATGAAATTCGAGACTAAGGTGAAGGTACTCTTGTATTATTCTACAACATTATAGTCTTCATAAATACCTCTTAATGGTGAAATTATTTCTCTCTATCAGTCTTATGAGTTCTTAAGATGCATGTGTAGGACTATTCCCATGAGAAATGAGGCAATAAAGGACTTGCTATGGTGCGTAAGTAGTGGATATGTTACTGTTCATTATGTTTTCCTTGAGGTCTTCATGACTTGGTTTCTTGCCACAGGTACGCACATAGTTAGCCTTATGCCTGAAGGTATTATGTTATGAAGGCTATGAGGATGAATGGTTATTTTGCAGGAATACTTACTTTGCAGCACGCACAAAGTAACCATTACATGGTACTGTGGAATGTTTTTAATAGGAAAAATGTTATTTAGTTCAGCATAATAATGCATTCCCTTCCGTTGGAGAATTTAATTCCCATATGTTGGCAGTTTTATCCTCTTGGTTAATGAGTATACTAATTTGGTTTAAATAATTGGTAACCTATGTATTTGTTCCAGCAATGTTATCTCTCCTATTATTCGTTGATTTTAAGGTGCTGTCAGTTTTTATGCCGTTGTGCTTATCATCAATATATTTTAAGCTTATTATGATACTGCAAAAGAGGCTACTGTTGCACGTGTTTATGTTGCGCCTTCAAGAAGGTTAGGACAATCTTTTGACTTGGTTATGGCCTGGTTTATTTTCCAAGTTTCCAAGTAGTTTTATTGGTGATCTTTGTCCAATTTCCTTATATGTCCCTATTGGATGTTTGCATTAATGCGTACACGTGGCTTGATTCACTTTTATCATATTATGTAAAGTATGTGCAATTTTATAAATATAAATATTCGGTGGGTTCTTAGCAGAATTGATAAATAGAAATATGTTTTTATAAAAAAATATTAAATATTAAAGATGGAACATGATTAAATGTTGAATTGGGTAATTAACTTGCTGGAAATTCTGAAAGTTACTTATTATTTTAAATGGTATTATTAATATTGGAGGTATATTGACAATTAAAATGCTATTGTTATCATTGTTACATAGGTTTTGTTTGGTTATTACTGTTGGTGGGAGGCTTTATTGCTTTTGGTTAATGAGTTAGTATTAAATTGGTTTTAATAACTTTTAACCTCCTTGCTATAATTGAATGAATGTTATTTCTCCTAAATTTATTATTTTAATGTGGCAAAAGTAATTTTTTGGAGGGCACCAATGGTCAATGGCCATGATTATATGTGGTTATTGTTTTTAACATGGAAATTTAATGAATAATTCATGAGCATTGAATTTGTGTAGAGAATAAATGTTGATTGTTGATGAGTATTACCATGGAAATATTTCCTCATTTTGGCAGCCCACATTAATAAGTCATTACCGTTGGTGAATTTAATCCCTTTTATGGAGGTTTTATTGTTCTGATTAAAGAATATATTTAATGGCTTTTTATAACCTCCTATGATGGTTTCATAAACATTATCTACTCTTAATTCATGTTTAAGTGTACAATTAGTTTTGTGATTTTATGGGTTTTGATAAAAACTCATGAAAAATAAAGTTAAATCTGAACTTTTGGGCTTTCAAATAAATGTAATATTTGAAAAATTAAGGCATCATATTCATTGTTGATGTCGAACAATGTTTAATGTAAGACCCCGTCTTATTATTGATATTGCTCAGAGTAGCAATTGCGTAGCTCAGTGGGCATATAGAAATAGCATAAATATACTGATATATTGAAACAATATTGCTTGATTACATACAGAATTCCCCATAAGGGTGTACAGAATAATATAGACCTTAACAAATATAAAGGTCTTTAGATAACCAACGCCTCCTTTCGTATTGGCCCGAAACCTTCCGTCACCAGTAGTTACGATTATGCTCTTTGAGCCGCTGTCTGCTGCTGGAGACTTTAAATGTTTATGGAAAGGGTGAGATTTCAGGGATCTTAGTAGTAACATACTTTCAAACATATAGAATACGAAAATAGATATGATATGCCATGTCATGTAAGATGATCGAAACTATGTGTACACTTGCCCAAGGCCAAACTATATGTCTGCACTTTGGTCTACTTGGCGCCCTTGTTGGGTCCCTGACCACAACATGACGAATTGGTGTGTCAAAGACACTAGCTCATGTTACAGTGAATGACATATACAATATTTAGTAGTCACATAGTATACGTAAGAAGAAGTTACTACCTGGAACGCTCCCTTTCCTTGCTGTCAATCGATCCAGCTCCGTGTCCGGCTCGGGCTATCAGTATATCCTAAAATTAAAAATTTAGGATAAATGAGTTATCATTTATCCATAACTCATTATAAACTCATGGTGTTGGTTATCTTGACTCAAAACTGTAAAATTACAAAAATACCCCTGGGAACCGGTCCACGCCCCTTCGTACCCGGTCAAATTGTACTATTCCAAAAATCATGACCCAGGCTAATCCTACACAATTTTGTATGTAGAATCCATTTTTGACCTCGGGTTAGTCAAAATCATGCCCAAATTATGAAATTACCCTTGGCAGCCCCTAACTTAGGGTTTTAAGGGTAGTTTGGTCATTTCGCATTCTAGGGCTATTCTCACTTCGCAGTCTACATGAACCCTACACAATTTTCCCTTTTAAACTCAATAGAACCATAAAATTGATGAAATTTCATACCAAACAGGATGAAAATGCCCCTGGACCAGATCTGAAAAATTAAGGGAAAATGTTGTTTCTTGATTCTAAATCCATAAACCTCCTTCTTTACACCTCTAATCACTTGTTTAATCACTTAAAAAACTTTCCCCCATGATTATTAGAAAATTGGGCAGCATAATCCCTTAGGGTTTGAGCTTCCCAAATTTACAAAATCAAGGAAAACAACCACAACAACAACAACAACAACAACCAAGAACCATCAATAATCAACAAAAGAAGCTAGGTTCTTGAGTTTACCTTGGATTTCTTGGCTTTCTCTCTCTAAAACGTCACTGTTCACTATCTCCTCTCCCTTGATTCTTCTTGAAAAACATGGATTTCATGGAGGAGAAGAGATTAGAAGAGCTTCCCAAGTGATTTAGAAGGCATAAGCACTTAAAATCACACCTCTTACCTTTGATTCTTGCTTCTTGAACCCTAGCTCTTCTCTTTGTGCCTTTAAGCTTCTTGAACTCTTCTCTCTTTCTATTTGTTTGCTGCTGATCGTAAATGAAGAGGAAGGAAGAGGTAATGACATGTTATCATAATACCTCCCTCTTGCTTTTTACTTTAGTACATGTGCTTATCTTTGATTGGCTCTTGTTTTTTTTCCCTTCTTCTTGAATAAATATAACCAATTGAATATTTTTCTCTTGCCTTTCTTGCTAGCCGAAATAATGAGAAGAGAAGGGATAATGGTTTGCCAAAATATATCTCTTACTTTTGATAATATTATTGTTTAATGTAAATTTACACGTGCTTGAATCACTTGGCTATTCTTTTTCCTCTTGGATTAATTATGGCCAAGTATATTTATTTCCCTTCATCTCCTCTCACTTGGACGAAATTGAGGGCTCTTGGAAGAGCAAGATTGGCTTCTTGAATAAGCCATTTCCACTTTAACTCTTGGCCTACAATTTTTGACTTTTCAAACTTCCCCTTTTTACTTGGTTTTAATACTTCAACTTGGCATTTGGAATTCATTATTAACCCCCCTTTTGCTTCTTAATCAAAAGTGACGTCCCACACACTAGAAAAAGGAAAAAATATGGGCTATGGATTTATGTTAGCCAAATAACTATTTTGCTCATACATTTTTTCCCATTTTCGCACCTTGCTGAAAATCTGACAGAATTTTCATCAAACTTTGAAAATTTATATCTAATTGCATAGATATCCAATTGAGGTGGTTCTGAAGGATATGTGACCCTTATTAAGTCTAGCTTTAAGGACAAATATATCCTTTAGCCAATTAGAATCTCACACCTCCCAGAATATTTGTTTTTGGAAGCTGCCCCAGAAAATCGCCTGTTTTATTAGGCTAATTTCAAAAATACACAACTCCTTGTGTACAGCTCAAAATTGCTTATATGACATATCAAATTAAAGCTTGATAAGTCTACTTTCATTCTGGAAATTTTTATAATTTTTGGACATCATTTGCTCATTGAAAAAGGCCACACAATCATGACTGCCACGTAGAGAAGCACACTGGCGGCAAATTTCATTTGGGTTCCCAACATAGTCTTGTTGTGTGACCACTCATTGTCTTATTTTGTCACTTATTGTGCTCTTTAATGCACCTTTTTATTTCTTTTTTTATGCCACCAAAGGTGTTAAGAATTGTAGGGATTAAAATCGTACTTTACTGAGACACTTGCTAAACTGGAGCTTAGCAGTCCACTTATTGTAGGCTTATTCTCAGTTCTCTTGTCCCAAAATTTGGGGTGTTACATTTAACATGACATTTATGAATTTTTTTTTGTGTCAAAGATTTTTTTGAGAAATTCTAATGTAATTAGAATTATTATTGGTAAGATGTGTAAAACATTGTTAATTGGTTTAATAATATGTCTTTAAATATATTAGTTTGTGATTACCGAGTGGCATTATATGTTTGAGTCACATTCAACTTTGGTTCTGGCCAGGCTTTGAATTCAGTTTGCAACAACAATATAATGGATATTGTATTACAAATCTGGTCATGTTGCATTAGATCATATATTTGTGCTTCCTGCACAAGCTATATGGTTTTCCATTTAAGTTGTTTGTGAAAGGATATATGTGGTGCCGTACCTTCAATACTCCTTCATATGCCATATTAGACCTCAAATGTGAAGAGTGGCAGATTTCAAACAGAAACTGCATTTGAAGTATTGGACTTATAAGGGTCATTCAAATTATTTTTATCTTGTGATCTGAACGTGTTGAACACATGAAAGAGGTCCAGTGGTATTTCTCTTTTTACCTTGTTATGACATATAAGAAATTTGATGCTAGCAATATAATTTTGTATAAAAACCCATTATAGTTTGTTAGCCTTAAGATGCAGGAGCCGTGTGATTATCTCATAAGGGTGAAGGTACATTTTATAAGGTGGTTTTATCTAATTTTGTTGTGGAAATTAGATATCTTTATGAGCCTAAATGATGAGGCTGAATAAATATTATCATGCAAAACCCTAATTGAGATTGGTATCACAATATTTGAGAAATTCTAATCCTAGTTAGAATGGAAGGGGACTATATAGTGAGATTCTAATTTAATTAGAATTATGTAAAAATATTTTCATATATAATTTGAGATATTTGAAAGTGTGGGGGTGCCTAACATGTGGGGTACCTTATAAATTTTAAAGTTGCAAATTGTTTCTTGGCCTCATATGATAAAACCATAGTGATTAATTACGTGGAAGCTTTGTTATTTGCTTAGAGTAAATTTTACAAATTATCAAAATAAGTACTACGTTGTATGAAAATTTCATCATTTATCTTTGGTAGATAAATGTGATTTTCAAAATTTGAGGCTATGTAATTATTTTGGTGTAAGGATAGAAATGTGAATATTCCTTATAATACTAACACTTTGTTTGAGGTGCTTTTGCAGCTATGCACAAATTATTGAGAATTTGTTGCAGTAAAGGATGTTAATCCTTGTGGTATAGCTTGTGTTATATGGAGATTAAGCATATATAAATTTACAACCCTATGAGGGAGATTTAAATATTTGAGAGATACTATAAATGTTGGTTTCATGTATAGTAGATTCTTGTTGTATGAGATACACGGATGTTAACTGAATTTCAATTTTATTTGGAAAAATCCACTAATAGCCAAAAATAAAATATTGTGTAAGCCAACATTTATTATTCTAAAGATAGCTGCAATTGAGGTTAAGTTGTTAAAAAAATTTTGAGTGTAAAATTGACATTTTATGTCAACGAGTTGTGATTGCTAAATAATAATAACCATTGTAGAAAGAGCAATGGTGTAAGTGAAAATTATTTGAGATATGATGTGAATAAGCTAGCTTAATAATTGTGGAGTTATCTCAATTGATTTTGTGAGGACAAAGAGTTGACCTACAGATTCGTTAACAAACCCCGGGAAGAATTAAATTAGCGAGGGGAATGGTACTAAAGCCAATTTTAAATTAACAGCGATTAACAGCAATGGCAACCCAACCTCTGTAATTGATGATCCCATGAAGAAGGTTCAATGGGTAAGAACAAGTCGTTTGTTAGTTCTGCTAGCACTAAAATAAATTACCAGTCCCTTCGTATGGCATGAGAAAGTGCTATAATGCATTTTGGTGAGGCTGAGCAAGAACTCTTAATGATTTCATAATCCTACGAGATGGTGTGCTCATTGCAAGCACATTTTATGAAATCACCTCTTTGAATGTGAAGTGGGGCCACTCTTATGAGATTGTGGCGAAATCTCTAAAGCATTCATTACGCACCAGGCACGCGCATGGCTGTTTAACATGCAAAACCACGTTAACAGCGAAATGTGGGGTACAATCTGACTACTAATGCCTCTAGTATATGCCTAAAAGGTGTGAGTTCATAGTCCTTACGACCACTGACATCTCTACATACTAAGTGTTATTAGTCTAGGTGTAGTTCATAGTTCAAAGGACTACAAGATACAATGGTTATACCCATGTTCAATACTCAGCTAATGGTGTTCCCTTTTGACACATGCGGGGGATTGTTGGAGTTATTGTATATTTGTGGGTGTGTCAAAATGGAAAAAGTCTTATATTGCTCAAGAATATGGAAGCACAAAAGTTTAAATAAAAGCTTGTGATCTTAAGCTAATAAATAGGCCAAGAGGAGGAATATAGGCTTACTTACATGACGAAGGGCCAACAGAAATGTAGTTGAAATCCGGCAATTTTCCGCTCTCTTGTATACAAGTTAAATGCAGTAATGGGCACTTTTACCGAAAACATTTCTACGAAAATACAAGATTAATTTGTATGCTTTATTTCTACCTTAATGAATCATAAACACCTATTAATGTGTTTAATGACCTAATAGCTAGTAACCTCCCTATAAATATTCCTTAAGCATGTTAATGATTTTATAACTGACGTTTTAATGTATTTGTAATCGATGTTTTAATGTGTTTAAGTGCCCAATCTTCTCTTGTGACCTGCGGCCTATAAAATTGTATGAGACCGAAGGTTTGTGGAACCCAGCTCTTGAGCCTTTGAGTATTTCTCTCCTCCTCTGATTTTTTCCTATTGAGTTCTATTATATTTCATTGTTCTGTTCACCCTGTTCTTGCAAGAACGATCCGTTTTATTTTGAGAAGTGCTGCTTCCTCTCAGCCGGTGGTTACGTAATAGCTCTTAAGGACAGTGTCCTTAGACGTGACTCAAATTATTCATTTCCTTTGTCGCCGATTGGATCTGTAGAATACTAGGTGGAGTTGTAAGATTCGCTAGACCGCATGTGAACTTAGGTGGGGGGGGGGGGAAGGTACTGATTGTATAGTTTAACGTCACGTGAATTATGAAGAAATAATAATACAAGATTTGAATTATTAGCCAATGTGTCTAAACTTTGTCGTTTGCAGATGACATACATAATGAAAGAGGTTGATTACTTTATTCTACCCACAACGTTAGAAACGACATTGGTTTCCTGACATAACAAATATTAAAGGAGAAATGTGTCATCGCTGCCGTATTCACAATAAAAAATAGAGAAAATTGGGAAAAACCTCCTTCTAAAAATTTTATCATTAAAAAGGACTTGATAAATTTTTATATATAGAAAGTATTGATACTTTGCAAATTTTAAACATACAGAGTATGGGTATTCTAATTTAGGTTCTTTTTACCAGTTAAATTTTCAATGTGAGTTTCCCAATTTCCCCAAAATAAAACTTGGTGATAAATGTACTTCTATTTTTTATTCTTAACTTAGTTTTTAAGAATTTAGACATTTTGACTTTTTTTCACCATACTTTGTGGAGATTTATCAAATTTCAAAATGTACTATCAATAATAGTTTTAAAGAATGGTGTTAGATTTAAATGGACAACGACCAAAAATAATAAGTAAATAAACACCCAAATACACTATGGCTACTTAAACATGATGACTTGAGGTCTAGACCATGTGAATATATAAAACATATTTAAAAGAGTTATCTCCACTTAAATTTGACAATAATTGCATCTGACTATATGATACTTGATATCAAATAATTATATAAAATGTTGGTCCTTTTTTAAGGAAGTGCGCAACCAACAAGAGCTGATTAAGTATTTTCGCAAGGAATGGAAAAGGCAGCGGTAGAAAGGCATAAATGTAGTGTTGAAATGAATGAGCTGAAACATAAGCAACACGCGGGGTTGGTGTTTGTTGAAACAACATAAATTTTACAAATTGACACACATACAGATACATAGAGGTGAAATCAGCTAGAGCCACTTAAGGTATAATTTTATTTAGTTGTGTCAGAGTGCTAGGAATTATCTAAGCTTCCAGAAAATCATTAATAACTTGCTCATATTTAGTCTATTACATCTCACACACTTCAGATGATTCAACTTTGACGAACCCAACAACCAAAGGGTGATCATCAGTGATAACCAAAAGCCTATTTCCATGATCGTCCATAGAAATGCCAAGATTTCCACAAGAATCACCATTAATGAGACAGAACACAATCTTATATGCTTTGGTAGTATATTTCCTAATCTTGAACTTGTCGTAAATATTATATGTGAGTGTATCAAAGGAAGCAAGTCTCATATAATTCAAGATTGGGAACGCCCTAGTTTATGATTAAATATAAGCTTGAGTTAATAAAAAAATTAATAAGAGAAGTTTTCGAAGTAACCGTTGGAGATGACCATTGGATTTTTAATTGACTGGTTTTAATGACATTTAAAAGGTTTTATTACATTAAATCGTTATTAACACTTGTTTTGTAACTGTCATTTTAATTGTCATAAAACCTTCTTTAATGATCATTATAACTCCCCAATGGTCACACGTTTCTACCTATAAAAGGCAATGTTTGGTGCACGGTCAGGATACACCGAGGTCCCCGATTTCCTCTCCTCTCTCTCTCTCTCTTCTTTTGAGTTACATTGATATCTTTTTGTAGTTCTGTCACCATACTTTCTACAGGAATGATTCACTTTATCCTAGGAGTACTGCTTCCTAATTTACTACAGGGTTGTGAAATATCTGCTAAGGATAGTGTCCACTGGCGCGACTTGAACCATTTGTTTATTGTATTTCTACAGGTGCTGCTGCTAACAATTAGTATGGTGCTTACGCCAACAATCTTAGGAGACATTCCCTGCTGATTTTGTGAACATGATGATGTGTGTAACGCCTTATTTCCCAAAGTCATCAGATGAGTGTAAAAGCATAATGAATTCAAATTGGAGAGACTAATATTCTCTTATAAACCATTGAAGCCCCAACTTCAATATAGGATTTGAACATGCACTTGAGTGGGTTTTTCAAAAACTTTTGAAATTCTTTTAATGTAGTCTTAAAATGGTTTGCACCTTCATTACAACTCATCGGTTCTTAATTTCATTTATTAGTATCAGAGTGCTCTCTTTTGAAAACTCATGGATGTTCGTTAACTAATAGGCACGTACCATGTGATTATCCATCCCTAGTTCGATTATTGCACTTAGGAGATTAATCTATCCGTCATGCAGGTTATACTAATAATCACTTCAAACATTAATTTACACATAACAGATTAGCACGTATTAATCTTTAATTCTTCAAGTATATTTAGACAAGCATACACATCAAGTAAATGCAAGTCCTATAAGTTTTACTACCTCTAATCTTTGAGTCCTCCTCTTGTACCTTTTCTTCCAACCATTATAGCTTCTTGCAAAGCCTTCCATTCCTTCTTTCTTAACATCTCATGGTCCTAGATAAATAGCCACATTATTAAAACCATGATAATTGAATATCCAATGTGGCTACACTAGCCTCAAGTGCTTATCTTTAGCCTTGGAAGTCAAGCTTATTACACTTGGCCCTTAATTTCTTAAATTCGCATGTTAGTTAAAAGCTGCGAGAATTTTCAATCAATTTTAAAAATTCATATCTTTTTCTAGTAAAATCTAATTTAGGTGTTTCAAAGTTATATGTATCACTCATTAAGTCTATTTTGAAGGAAAAATATCTCCTTTAAACAATTCCACACACATAATTCCAGAACCACAAATCAATTCACATTGCCACAAAATCATTCTAGCTTTAAAATTCTAACTTCAAAAATTCATAACTCCTAATGTACTAATCTAAATGATACAAATGATATATCAAATTAAAACTTGATATGTCTGCTTTTATTATGAAAGTTTCATAAACATTGGATAACACTTGGTCATTCAAAAACACATCACAAGCAAACTGCCTCAAATTTGGCAGCATTTAACCTAAGTTCCAACTGTAAGAATTTCATTCCAATTTATTCAAAATCATAATCACACCTTAATCCCACATAATGGAATCCATTGGTGACATTAAATTCACCAAAATCACACTCCTCCTAAATGCCCTATTCTGACCGAAAATAGCCCTATCCAACAATTACCAAGTTTGCAAATTTAATCATCAAACTAGTCTAATATGCTCTTTAAACACCATATAACATTATTTATATGATCATAGCACCATTAAACCCTAAGAACCCCATTTGGTCAAATTCTAGGGAAGCAAGAAAATTCACCAAAACTCAACCAATCAACACAATATATAGCTCCAAATGAAGATCTATGTCAAACCCCTTAATATTCTGATATTCGCTATATAATAAATGTGTCGTTCAGATGGCAAACAGAAATTGTGAAACTATACTGATAATAAGTACTTACTGATATTCCAGAAAATCCTCATATAGGTTGAAAATACATACAGAGTACAAAAGAAATAAATTTCACAACTAAAGATAATCAGATGTAACTCCCGACTATGACTGGACCTTCCTCTGCCAGTAATTACGGTTTTGCCCTTAGAGCCGCTGTCCTTTGCTGGAATATTTTTAGATGTTGAAAAAGGGTGAGATTCGAATGAATCTCAGTAGTAATGTACAATCAATCATATAAAATACGATAAATAAATATGCAATGCACCATGATATGTAAAATGCTAACTCATGTTGTATGCATACTGTCCAAGGCCAAACGACTGTTTGCAACCCCGGCTAAACTCGTGTCCATGGTCAAACGATATGTTTAGACCCTGGCTTATTCGCGTGTTGTGCCACAGGCACTGTCATGTTACAGAAAATGGCATACACATCATATAAATAATCACATAGTGCATGAGAGAAAGAATTACTACCTGGGTCCTTTTCCAGTCCAACTGTTTATCCAAAACTTTTTCTTCGGCTCGGGCTTTTACCAGTTCCTATGAATTAAAATTAACAAGTAATTGGTTATTACTTGTATTACTACTATCTTTAATCATAATCTGCTGATTATCTCAGTTTCAGTGGCTTATACACTATATAATTTTGCATAGTGTAATTTTACTATTCTTCAGCAAATTGGCAGATTTTTCAATTAACTTTGAAAAATCATAACTAATTCTAGAAAACTCGAAATTGACTGGGTCTAAAGCCTACATGAAGCTATTGAAATATAGTTTCATGGAAAAATATCAAAATCTACCCAGATTTACCATATTACTCCCAGAATTTTCCGAAATACCCCTATTCCAGATTAGTCTCCAGAAACATAGCATGACTTTGAAAATCTATATCTCCTAATATACTTGTCCAAAAATTATGTTCTACTCGTCAAATTAAAGCTATGGATGTCTACTTTAAATCTGGAAAGTTTCATAATTGTTTGGCAAGGTTTGATGTTCCAAACGTTCGATACAAACAAACTGTTTTCCAGAAACACAGTTTGAGAGCAACTGACTTCAAAAATTCATATCTCTTAGTATACTAATTCAATTAACACAAACTATATACCAAATTAAAGCTAAGACTATGTACTTAACTTCTGGAAATTTTCATGGCCATTGGAAAATATTACATAAGTCAAAAACACCACGAAATCAACTACTAGAATCTGGACGTTCAGGATTGCACCTGTTTCTAAACCCATCTTTCAAAAATCATAACTCTCTCTACATATATCCAAATGATGCATTCTACCACTCATTTTAAATCTTGTTATGTCTACTATCTCCCTCTAAAGTTTCGTAAATAATGGATGTGATTTGGTTGGTCAAAAATCTACACGAAACGGACTGACGCTGATGAACATCAGTTTTGGACAGTCTAACTTAAAAAATTGATAACTTGTTCGTTTTGACACCAAATTGAGCTCTTCTTGATTCTATTTCATACTACACATCCTAAAATTTCCATATAAAAAAGAACCAGATGAAAAATCCATCTGTAGCCTCCGGTTGAGCTTCTGAAAGTTTCCAATAAAACCTCTGTTTTCCGGCGACCAAAACAGAGTTGATAAAACTCACATGCAACCCAGAAAACAACCACAAATCCAATGGAAATCCAAGGTTAAAGTAGAAGAAACTTACCTAAACACGTTTATGATGTTGTGTGTGAGATTTGGAGCTTGTTCTTTCTTCGTTTCTCTCTTTGTTTTCTGTGTTTCTGTGCTGCTGTTTCTGTTCGTTTCTGTTTTTCTTCTCTTATGTTTCAGTTGCTGCATGAATGTTGAATAGAGAGGGAAGAGAGAGTGATTTATGTGCTGTACGTGTGTGCTGTAAGCTTGGTCAAATGGGAAGAGAAGGAGTAGGCAGTTTGATAATGTATATGTGGAACACGTTGCATGCATCCAAAGATCCAAAGAAGAAATGCCACCTGCTTATGTATATTTGTCTCATATGTAGGTGAATGTTGTTTAGTGAAATATACGTGTGCATCCATGAAATCTCCATGTGTGCCAAACGAAAAGAAGGATGAGTGTTTAGTATTTAGTGTGTGTCAACAAGTTTATATATATATGTATAGATATATTTTTATCCTATTAATTACACACACTGGGTCATAATTTTTCCCTTTGTCAAATTTAAGTTTCCTTAAATTTTGTAGGTTCCATAAATTGGCTTACTATCTAATTTCCATAATTTAATCCTTGCATTAAATTTTTGGGATGTTACAATTCTCCCCCCGTAAAATTAATTTCGTCCTCGAAATTTGTTACATATATGAAGACATAAATTCCGGGTAATGTCTCTTTATGTCTTCTTTAACTTCCCAAGTTGCTTCTCTGGGAGATAACCCCTTTCATACTACTTTGATGAATGGAATACTCCTATGTCTTAGTTGTTTCTCCTGTCGATCAATAATTCGGTCTGGTGTGACCTCATACGTCAAATCATCTCGCATGTCAACCTCTTCATATTCAATCACATGTTCTGGATCAAGTTGATATTTCTTCAGCTGTGAGACGTGGAAGACATCATGTAGTCTACACAAACTTGGGGGTAAAGCTATTTGATACGCTACTGGCCCAATCTTCGACAAGATCTCGAAAGGACTGATGCATCTGGGGCTAAGCTTTTTCACCTTTAACGCCCTACGAATGCCAATAGTAGGCGAAACCTTCATAAATACGTGGTCTCCAACTTGAAACTCAAGAGGTTTTCGCCTTTTGTCAGCATAGCTCTTCTGTCGACTTTGTGCAGCTAGTAACCTCTGCTTAATCAACTTTATTTGCTCTGTTGTTTGATCAAAAATATATGGCCCATACATCTGCCTCTCGGATAACTTTGCCCAGCATAAGGGTGATTGGCACTTCCTTCCATACAATGCTTCGTAGGGAGCCATTTGAATGCTCGAATGATAGCTGTTATTGTATGCGAATTCCGCCAAAGGAAGAAATTGATCCCAACTACCTTTGAAATCAATCACGCATGCTCTGAGCATATCTTCTAATGTCTGAATTGTTCTCTCAGTTTGTTCGTATGTCTGAGGATGATAGGCCGTACTGAATCGGAGCTTAGTACCCAAAGCCTCGTGTACCGCCTTCCAAAATTTGAAAGTGAACCGAGGATCTCTGTCAGATATGATGTTCTTTGGCGTACCATGTAAACGTACTATCTCCTTGATATAAATGTCTGCAAGTTTATCGGGAGAGTAGTGAATGCTAATTGGGAGAAATGAGCTGTCTTCGTAAATCGATCTATTATCACCCATATTGCATCATGATTTTAGACCTTTGGCAGTCCTGTCACAAAATCCATTGTGATGCTCTCCCATTTCCACTCAGGAATTGCAGGGTTTTGTAGTAGTCCTGAAGGTCGTTGGTGCTCAGCTTTGACTTTCTGACATGTAAGGCAACGAGCAACAAACCTTGTCACATTCTTTTTCATGCCTGGCCACCAATATGTGGATTTCAAATTGTGGTACATCTTAGTTGCTCCTGGATGCAGAGTATATTTACTCTTGTGTGCTTCTTCCATGATTTGTCTTTTCAACTCAGGTTGTGGTTTAACATATATTCGCTTCTTATATCTGACTAGCCTACTTGATGGCAAGTCATGTTCCTGAGTTTCTCTGTTTGTAATAATGTCTCTAAGAGACTGTGTGTGTTTATCCTGTATCTGAGCTTCTTCTATAACTGCTCTTAGATAATTCTTTGTCTGACTGACATTACTGCTGTTAATCATGATCTGGTTAGACAGATTAAGATCCCTAAAATCTTCAATCAGCCTTTGCTCATGAATCATAAGGGCTGCTACCTCTATTGTTTTGCAGCTCAATGCATCTGCTACTACATTAGCCTTGCCTGGATGATACTTGATCTCCAGATTATAGTCTTTAAGTAACTCCATCCACCTGCGTTGCTGCATATTGAGCTCTTTCTGATCGTATAAATACTTTAAGCTCTTGTGGTCACAGTACAACTCTACAGTCACCCCATAGAGATAATGTCTCCAGATTTTTAGTGCAAATACAATTGCCGCTAACTCAAGATTATGTGTAGGATATTTTTGTTCGTGAGGCTTCAGCTGACGAGATGCATATGCCACTACTGGGCCTTGTTGCATCAAAACACATCCCAATCCATGCCCACAGGCATCTGTGTAGACAACAAAGGTCAACTGTGGATCTGGGATTGTTAGCACTGGTGCTGTTGTTAATTTATGTTTCAGTTCTGTGAAGCTCCTCTCACAACTGTTGTCCCACACAAAAGGTTGAGTTTTTTTTTTCGTGTTAACTTTGTCAATGACAAAGCTATTCTGGAGAAATTTTGTATGAATCGCGTATAATAACCTGTAAGATCCAGAAAAATTGTGTATCTCAAATACTGTTTCTGGCCTCTTCCAATTCAGTACTATTTCCACCTTATTTGAATCTACTGAGACTCCTTGCTGTGAGATCATATAGCTCAAAAATTTAACTTCCTGTAACCACAACCTACACTTGCTTAACTTGACATGGAGTTGCTTACTATTCAACATGTTCGTCACTGTTCTATACAGCAAAAAGTGCTTGTTGGATCTTACTGCCCAGGGACACTGCCCTATGCAAACATGTACCTTGGGTCTTATTGCCTTTGTTTTCTGTTTTGCATACTCTGATTTCTTAACAATTTGCTAAACTAAGGAATACAAGTTCAACAAGTTTTATGATCTCAAGACATATAGTCCGCTAATGATTCTAAGTCTCATTACCTTATTGGGACTCTGCGTGATATACTTAGCCTTACGGCTTATGCCATTCTGTTTTCACAACTCTAAATATTTTGATATTACTGCCCAATACAATTGTGTACGCTGAGCTTACTATGTCGATGTCTGTCTACACCTCTATCTGTCTATAACCAGCTCTGTCTAGAAATATGTCCATCTGCTCGGGGTTCAGGGTCAAAGGACTATTTGACCGTTACTTCCCATATGGTGTGCACTATTCAAGATCAAGGCAATGATTTTGTTCCGGACCAAAATGATTGCTTTATCCCTATTTGTCACATCGTGATATCTTTACTTGTCATATAAATGTTCTAGAGCAGGTATCAACCTATCTGTAATTATCTCATACTCTCAAATAAAATTAACTGTTGCTAGCTTTACAACATGAGTGGGGCAGTTGTTTCTAGAATTGTTAACATCGTACTGTTTGACAGGTATTTATTACCATTATGCCCTACTGCTCTAGGGCTCATCCCTATCTCTATTTAGATGGGTCATCAAAACTCATACAGATTGTGTGACTATAAGCTACATAAGTGGTGTCACTGTATACCATACTGGTCATGTTCCTGCAAACCACATAGGTTTATATGGGTAATATCACTGTACATCACGTAGGATGTAACATTGTTGGCCACACCGCCTCAGCCGCATGTTTTACGCACCGCCTCTCGACCATAGGGTTACTTGTGCTTTTCACCAGTGCAACCAGAACTCTCATCTGGCCATGTCAGGGGTGCATTCTGATCATGGGGTTGAATAACATGCTCTGATAAGGCTGCCTCATTGTTGCATTATTGGGACCACATAGTCATACAGTATACCACATGTGTTGTGTCACTACCGACCTCACAGGTCATATTGTAATGTGGGATGATAATCACTGGTGCAACTGACAACCTCTCTTGCAATTTTCAAGAATTGTGAATAGGTTTACTATGCTTCTATTGTGCCACTCTAATATTCTATTTCGTCATAACATAAGGGTATATCGGTCATTTCACAACATATTGGGTAGACAGGTACTCCTGTAATAACATATAACATAGGTTTACAATAGATAGGGAAAACGTGTAACAATATACAGCCTCTGAGCTACTGTATAACATGTTCTTTTAACTTCCCAGGGGGTCACCCATCTCGATATTTTCCTGGGTTGAGCACGCTTAACTTTTGTGTACTCGTGTAAAAATACATATACCAGTTCGAAATGCTTCCGACCACCGGTACCCCGTGCCTGCCCTAATCTTAAAAGCCATGTTTACTGCCTCTGGGCATTAAAGTATTGTGTAGGGACTGCATATCAGTGCCGATACATGCACTCGGACTCAGACATTGTGATTTACTCTCTGAGATCCACCAAGTTTTCTGTAGCTTATCTGTCTGACACTAGTCAGCCTATTGGTGATTCTAGTCTAGGTTAAGGCCCACACTCTGGCCTTACCCAACGGATCCAGGTCATCCTTATACTACCCTCTAGGTATTTACTGTTTCTCTAAGGCTTGACTGTGAACCAGCCAAAGTAATTCACTTCACTGTATAATCAAGCATATCAGTATACTATTCTGTTGCCAGAACTGCGCACACTGTGGCCAGAACCACTGCTTTGATACCAAAATTGTCAAACCCCTTAATATTCTGATATTCACTATATAATAAATGTGTCGTTCAGATGGCAAACAGAAATTGTGAAACTATACTGATAATAAGTACTTACTGATATTCCAGAAAATCCTCATATAGGTTGAAAATACATACAGAGTACAAAAGAAATAAATTTCACAACTAAAGATAATCAGATGTAACTCCCGACTATGACTGGACCTTCCTCTGCCAGTAATTACGGTTTTGCCCTTAGAGCCGCTGTCCTTTGCTGGAATATTTTTAGATGTTGAAAAAGGGTGAGATTCGAATGAATCTCAGTAGTAATGTACAATCAATCATATAAAATACGATAAATAAATATGCAATGCACCATGATATGTAAAATGCTAACTCATGTTGTATGCATACTGTCCAAGGCCAAACGACTGTTTGCAACCCCGGCTAAACTCGTGTCCATGGTCAAACGATATGTTTAGACCCTGGCTTATTCACGTGTTGTGCCACAGGCACTGTCATGTTACAGAAAATGGCATACACATCATATAAATAATCACATAGTGCATGAGAGAAAGAATTACTACCTGGGTCCTTTTCCAGTCCAACTGTTTATCCAAAACTTTTTCTTCGGCTCGGGCTTTTACCAGTTCCTATGAATTAAAATTAACAAGTAATTGGTTATTACTTGTATTACTACTATCTTTAATCATAATCTGCTGATTATCTCAGTTTCAGTGGCTTATACACTATATAATTTTGCATAGTGTAATTTTACTATTCTTCAGCAAATTGGCAGATTTTTCAATTAACTTTGAAAAATCATAACTAATTCTAGAAAACTCGAAATTGACTGGGTCTAAAGCCTACATGAAGCTATTGAAATATAGTTTCATGGAAAAATATCAAAATCTACCCAGATTTACCATATTACTCCCAGAATTTTCCGAAATACCCCTATTCCAGATTAGTCTCCAGAAACATAGCATGACTTTGAAAATCTATATCTCCTAATATACTTGTCCAAAAATTATGTTCTACTCGTCAAATTAAAGCTATGGATGTCTACTTTAAATCTGGAAAGTTTCATAATTGTTTGGCAAGGTTTGATGTTCCAAACGTTCGATACAAACAAACTGTTTTCCAGAAACACAGTTTGAGAGCAACTGACTTCAAAAATTCATATCTCTTAGTATACTAATTCAATTAACACAAACTATATACCAAATTAAAGCTAAGACTATGTACTTAACTTCTGGAAATTTTCATGGCCATTGGAAAATATTACATAAGTCAAAAACACCACGAAATCAACTACTAGAATCTGGACGTTCAGGATTGCACCTGTTTCTAAACCCATCTTTCAAAAATCATAACTCTCTCTACATATATCCAAATGATGCATTCTACCACTCATTTTAAATCTTGTTATGTCTACTATCTCCCTCTAAAGTTTCGTAAATAATGGATGTGATTTGGTTGGTCAAAAATCTACACGAAACGGACTGACGCTGATGAACATCAGTTTTGGACAGTCTAACTTAAAAAATTGATAACTTGTTCGTTTTGACACCAAATTGAGCTCTTCTTGATTCTATTTCATACTACACATCCTAAAATTTCCATATAAAAAAGAACCAGATGAAAAATCCATCTGTAGCCTCCGGTTGAGCTTCTGAAAGTTTCCAATAAAACCTCTGTTTTCCGGCGACCAAAACAGAGTTGATAAAACTCACATGCAACCCAGAAAACAACCACAAATCCAATGGAAATCCAAGGTTAAAGTAGAAGAAACTTACCTAAACACGTTTATGATGTTGTGTGTGAGATTTGGAGCTTGTTCTTTCTTCGTTTCTCTCTTTGTTTTCTGTGTTTCTGTGCTGCTGTTTCTGTTCGTTTCTGTTTTTCTTCTCTTATGTTTCAGTTGCTGCATGAATGTTGAATAGAGAGGGAAGAGAGAGTGATTTATGTGCTGTACGTGTGTGCTGTAAGCTTGGTCAAATGGGAAGAGAAGGAGTAGGCAGTTTGATAATGTATATGTGGAACACGTTGCATGCATCCAAAGATCCAAAGAAGAAATGCCACCTGCTTATGTATATTTGTCTCATATGTAGGTGAATGTTGTTTAGTGAAATATACGTGTGCATCCATGAAATCTCCATGTGTGCCAAACGAAAAGAAGGATGAGTGTTTAGTATTTAGTGTGTGTCAACAAGTTTATATATATATGTATAGATATATTTTTATCCTATTAATTACACACACTGGGTCATAATTTTTCCCTTTGTCAAATTTAAGTTTCCTTAAATTTTGTAGGTTCCATAAATTGGCTTACTATCTAATTTCCATAATTTAATCCTTGCATTAAATTTTTGGGATGTTACAATCTAACTCACCTCTATCACTTTTCCAAGCAAGTTCTTTGATTCTACAACTTTGGCTCTTCTTTGATAACTCAAAACACCTCCTCTTGAAAAACAAAAACCATAAAATTGAAGCTCTTAGAGAGAAGAACAATGTTAAAGAAGAGACTTTAATTTGAGCTAGAAAGGTGATCATCAAGGTAAAAATCAAGATTGAAATCTCACATTGCTTCTTGTTCTTCAAGGTGACTCTTTCTCTTTCCTTTTTCTTTTTCTAGCCTTTTTCTCCCCTATTTTTGTGCTTGGCCGTCTTTTAATGAATGGAAGGGAGTGAATGATGGTTTAATATCCATTCCTTGCTTCTTGATTCACTTGGCCGAAAATTGCCCAAGGAAAAGGAGAAAAATCCAAGTGTCACTAGCTTATGGCTTCTTGGAAAAGTGGAAGAGTTAATTAACTAAGGTGGTTTGGTTAATTTAACTCCACTCTTTCTTCCCTCTTGTTGACCGAAATTATCACTCATAAAGGGAAGAATTTTTGTTGACTAATTGGCCTCTTGTTTTCTTACTTTTGGTCAAACTTTCAACTTGATCAAAATGAAGACCATTTGACTTTTCTTCTCTCTCTCTTTTTTTGACTTGTCAATGCCTATTGTTCAATCTAAATTATCTTTCTCTTTTCCTTGGTCTAAACCAAGATTTAAGAGCCCAATGGAAGAGAAAATTTGTTGTTCAATTGATCTCATGTGTATAGATTCAAGTTTGACCAAAGTCTCCTTCACAAATGGGTTGACACTTTGACCAAACCTTTCTTTGTTCCTTCTTTGCCTCTTTGGACGTTTTTATCATCATAAGGAAAGGGAATTAATTTTCTTTTTCACCTTCATCATTACTCTTGCTTTTCAAGGAAAAATCTTAGCCCTTCATTTTGGTTTCCAATTTGAACCTCAAAATCAAATGGCAAATGTCACTTTTGCCCTTGATTATAACAACAATAATTATATTGCCATTAGTCTTTTCTTTTATTTTGTTTTTCCTCTTCCAAGACGTCATTCCCTCTTCTCTTGGATCCAAGTTAGGCTTTAGATCCGATTTGACTTTAGATAAAGGAATTGGGTACTTTCCTTTAACTAATTGGAACTAATCCAATATTTAATTCCAAATTAGTTTCTAAAAGTTATTATGGCTCTTGGATATTTTTGGGACTTTTGCTAAATTGGGACTTAGCAGTTTGCCTAATTTAGGCTTAATCTCAAGTTTTTAGTCCCAAAATTCAGGATATTACAATTTGGTCTTCTCCAATCTATTTGGTTGATCACAAAGAAAATAAGATGAGTTTATTATTTAATTTTTCACCATATTTTCTTTGCTAAGAATTTTTTTATTTAAATTTGGGGCTTATGATTTTTTTTAATGCATGATCTAGTGTTCATGTGCTAAGAATATGCAGGAAGGCCAAAGGTGTGAAGATACACATGAGAGTAAAGGTTTTGAACTGAAATGAATTTAGACAAAGAGATAATCAACAAATGTTGCAATAAAGTCTTTTCTATTATGATGTTTCGGATCATTAGCTATACGAAAAGTGGTAAAAATTCATGGAGAAAACTGTGTGAGAATTGTGGATTAATTTAAAGAAAGTCGTGTGAGATTGAACTCTAGAAGCAGGGGTTTCCGCACCAATCAAGCCACAATAGAGATGGGGATATACGGCTTCAATCTGCAATTGAGTTCCTTGTTATTTCATCCAGTGGATTTGAGCAGATGGTACGTGATTTTTCATTCTGCAACGAACTTAGTAATGTGTTTTGACCTATGCTATTCCTAGCTGTGTGTGCTACTCATTGGTTGCTATGTTTATGACATAAGCCTTCATTTTTGCCGCAGCATAAATGCGATGTGTTCGGATTCTTATGGGTTTTAAATATAAATTTATCTCATTTATTATTAATCATTAATTAAGAAACCGTGGGAAAACAAATGGTGTGACTTGTGATGTGGTTCTGCAGAAGTAATTATGTTTGTTATGAGTAACTGATTCGTTTAAAAATAAGTGTATTATACAGCCACGATTGATGATATGTGGGGGTTATATATGTTTGTGTAATGCAGTAAACTGTGCAGTTTTACTGATATAAATATATCTATGGTGGAGATAACTATATCTTAGTTACGTTACTGTTATTAAAAGACAGAAATTTATTTTATTTGGGGAGGTTTGTAACATTGATTCTTTATGATATTTGAAATTTCTAGGATGAAATTTATTTTATGGGGAGTGATTTGTAGTATCCCAAATTATGGACTTGGAATATAAAGAATTAGTTTAAATTTAGTAAACTACTAAGCCCAGTTGAGTCAAACGTCTTAAGCATGTCATGAGAAAAATGCTTAAGATTATTATAAAAATTATTTAAGGACCCAGGTATATTGAGAAAAATAGTATGAAATGTTATTATGTGGATTTAGAGAAATTATAAAGAGGCTTAGTTCTCTAGAAATGGTCCAAATAATTTTAAAGATAATTTTGGGATTTAAAAGCTTAATTTTCCAAAAATTTGAGGAAAAATAGTTAGAGGTCATAATTTGGCTTAAAAATTTCAGAGAAATTAGTTTAAATCTTAGAAGGTAATTAAGGGAAGAAAATGCTTAAAAGTTATTAAAGATTAATTTATGGAATTAGATAATGAGTCAATACCAATTTAGAAAATAGAAAAAAGTTAGTATAACTTTATTATTTGGACCTGACAATCGGAATTGGTCTAAAGTTAAGCCAAATTATGAAACCAAGACATTTAATAAATTTTAAATTAGACAAAGTAGGAAATTTAGATCCTAGTGTGTGAGCTTAATAGGATAAATACACACACACATACATACATATACATATACATACATATACATATACATATACATATATATATATATATATAAACACATATACACACCTCCGATTTTTCTCTCAATTCGGTCAGCCCAATGACCCAATCCACACCCACACACACCACTTAAAATACACTCAGACTTACCTCTCCATTCATTTAAACATTCGGCCAGAATAGAGAAAAAGAAAGCGAGAAAATGAGTGAAGACGGAAGTGAGAGTTGAGACAAAAAGGAGAGAGGCTGAGAGTTGAGGTGACTGGAGGAGAGGAAGAAGTAGTCGATCATCACATGCAATCCTAGAATCTGTCTAAGGTGAGTCTCTTCTACCATTTCCCCATTTCTTTTGGTCGATTTTGGTGGTGATTTGAGGATTGTTGGTGGTTGGAAGTGAGAGGATTCTAGAAATAAGTTTCTGCTAGCTGTTACCGAAAAGCTTAAAATACAGTACATGCATGTCAATTTTGGGTAGGATTATGGTGTTTTTTTGATTCGGTTCTAATGTCACCACAATAGAGCATGAGAGTAGGAGTTTATAGAATGAAAATCTCTGAGGTTTAAAGCCCAAATACATGGTTGCATGTTTCATTTTCTTTCTTGATCTTGTTGCTGGAAAACAGAGTGGTATTTCCATGAAGTTGCAGGAGCTAGGAAATGAGTTTTAAGTAGAATTGCTCCGGTTTCTTTTGAGGTTTTGGGAGTTTAAGATGTGTAGTAGATGGTAGAATCAAGGAGAGCTCAGTTTAGATGAAAATGGTGGAGTTCTTGAGAGATTAATTCAAAGGTTCAAAACTATAGTTTGAGGGAGTCGGTCATTATTGGGCACTTTTTGATCTGGCAAATCATGTCCACTTTTTATGAAATTTTTCAAGTAAATATTACACATCTAAATCTTTAAAATAAGTCTTAGAATGTGTCAATTGGATATTTAGAGTGAAAGTTATGATTTTTGAAATTTTGATCAAAAAATAGGGAACACTCTATGTTCCAGAATTCTAACAGTGGGAAAATAGAAACATTTCATAAGGCTAATTGAGTAATATGGCTATGCAATTATTTTTCCCTTAAATTATACATTTAGAGCTTTCAATCAAGTATTAGAACTCATGAATTGGATGTGTAAATTATAAGTTATGAATGTTGTTAACATCATGAAATTCCTGTCAAAGTTGCACATTTACCTTTAGTTTTGCATACATTTTGGGTAAATTCATAGATAATAGATGATAAATGTGCAAAAGTAATGTGCCCAGGGGTATTGATGATAAAATGTGTAATTTCTCTGTTTAAGCCCCATAATAGTATTAAAATCACATCAACACTGTTTTTTTATAGATTTCATTGTGTTGATAGGTTAATATTGGAGCCACAAAGGAGCCATTGGAGGCATCAAATGATGATCAAGAAGTGAGAATGGAGCTAAGGAAGTCAAAGCACAATGGAAGAACAAGAAAAGGATGAAGAAGGCCAAAAAGCTTCATGTGGAATCTTGGCCGCGGCCAAAATTGTGCCAGAAAATTTTTGGCCGCGGCCAAACATCTTCCAGAAAGATTTTGGCCGCGGCCAACGCCCGAATTTTGCAGCTACGCGTTTTGATTCAGAACGGAATTTTATGGCATATAAATACCAAAACCCTGAAGCAGAAATGGATTCTAGACCTAGGAGGCGCCGTGGAGACAATGCTCTGCTAGGGTTTGGAGCTTGGAGGTGGAGATTGCGCTAGATGTTGAAGATTTGAAGAGATTTGAGCTTCTCCTCTTGGTTTTTCCTCTCCTTCTGCTGTCTTTCCCTTTTGTTCTGCTGTGTAACTAATTTATGCCCTGTTTCTTCTGGGTTTTATGAACATTTATAGCTAGAGTTTTATTGTTTGGATTGTTTAGAACCCTTGTACGGATTAAGTACTCATTTCCCCTTTATATTTATGTTGAATGGTTGATTTATGTTGATTTCACTCTATTCTTAATGCTCCTTGTTGATTGATCACCAATGAGGTTGTTGGGTTCACTTGGTTGACGCTTGAAAGGGCTAGATTGAGTGTAGAACTTGGGTTTAATCGTGTGGGAACTTGAAATCCATGAGAGGGATGTATGGTTTTGTTGATGAGGTAGAGATACACTTATTGACCTCACATAGCCACACAGGTCTTGCAATATAGGTTGGGCTTAATCCTTCAGTTAAGAGATTAATGAACCAATTAAGCTAAACACCTATTTGGAGACTTGAGAGAGCACTTATGGGTAAATTAGTGACATTGGTTAGCATAATCCATCGTTGAGAGCTGTTATTGTGGGGATTTGAATGAGTACCTATGAAATGCAAGGGGGATAAATAATCCTAACTTCCACTGCATCTTTCATAGTCCATGAATCATTTGTTTATATTTTCTTTTTAGTTTATAATTATGTTTTACCTCCACTGTTATAATTGCCCAACTCAAATTAGGAGAAAGTGCGATAGTCACTACTTAACTGGGTTTTGGAATCAAATCCTTGTGGGAACGATATCTTAGTCATCACTTTATTACTTGGCTCGACCCATGCACTTGCGGATTTATGGACAAATGTTTAAAAATTGGATTGAGAATTTGGAAAATTCTGACTCTCATATTGGACGGTCAGTTTGATCATGCAGTTTGGAAACTTAGGACCATGAGTTGATACTGGATGATATTTTCCTTAACATAGGACTTCAAGAGCTTCACATAGAAACTTGAACTACATCAATTGGAGTCTCCTAGCTTAAGATATGATTTTTTAAAGTTTTCTAAAATTTGAGGCAAACTTGAGTTAAGTTGGAAAAATTTATCACATTTTAAGGAATTGAGATTTGTGATGGTTTGAGAGTTAAGGATAGATTTAAGGGCTAAATTATTCGAATTAAGTGTCTTAATTATAGGGGTTAAAGACATACAAAAATGTCTTAAATTAGATATACAATAGACATAAGCACAAGAGATTAATTATGCAAAGTAAGTATATCAAAGTTTGTGTATTAATCTGCCTCTTACATGAGTATATAGGGTTTGGCTTTTACTATCAAGAAAAGGAAGAGAAAAGGAAACACAAGCAAAGGAAGTAAGTTTGGAAGAACACTTCAAAAAATAGTAAAACTTACTCTTATATAGTTTATGCTTGGTTGATTGCATGTTTACTTGTCATGTATGCCTTTGAATATATAATATCCTTTCTTGAGTTGTGCCATGGCCCTGTGTATGTTGTTATAAGGTGTTATTCTTACTTGGCTATTTATATGCATAGTTAATTACCATTGCACATTATATATTGAGATCATGTTTTGCTATCGAAATTCCCCCGAATCTCATCCCTTTCTTCTATGACATATAGCAAGAGCAAGTACTTCTAGGTGAAGCCTGAAAAAGGTTGGAGCTAAAGGAATTAAGATAACATTTGGTTTAAGTGTTAGGATATATATAATAAATTTGTTAACACTAGGATTTTTGGTAGCCTTGTGTGGCTACAAATTTTGTACGTGTGTGTACATAAACATAGAGGTGTACATAGTGAAGATAGTACCTGTAGTAGTAGCATAGTAGAAGCACAAGCATGCGTAGTATATATAATGACAATAATACCATGCACGATGATTAAATCAAGGATGTATGTTACACTACTACAAAAAACACGATAAGTGATACTTATTTTTAAAAATACTATTGCGCTTGGAAAGCGGCAGAGCTTCCAGCACAATAAAAAAAGCTATGGCACTTCTTAAATCTATGAAAGCGACATAGCTTATTTCTTTTTTTAAAAAAAAATAGCTTCCTATGGCGCTTTCTTGGAGAAGCGCCATAAGAAGTGATACTTCCTATGACACTCACTTCCTATGGCGCTTCTCCAAAGAAGGCCATAGAAAGTATTTTTTTAAAAAACAATTTACATAATTTTTTCCTTTTCTAATGAATTATGTATTTTACAACACACATTCACAGCAAAATAAACAAAATCAGACTAGAATCAAACTAAACCAGAATGACACAACTCCAAAAAAATAACTACATGGAGCAAATTAAACTAGTAACAACTAATAAAATTATATTTGTAAGCTCAAAAATTAAAAAAACTTACAATGTATAGGAAGTTTAATAAGAGAGAGTTGTAACTTCAAACAAATACCTGGAAAAAAATTATAAGTACATATAAAACTACAAGCTAAGATTCATGACAGATTTTAAACTTACAATAAAAAAAGGAAACTATAGTGCCAATAGATGAAAGTTTTTGTATTAAAAAAAGAAAAGAAAATAAAATAAAAAAGACTTAGAAGGAAGTTTTTGTAGGAGGAGACAATAAGAAGAAAAAAACTTATGAAATTTGGGAATTCGGTATGTATTTAGAGAAAGGGGGTATTACAGTCGCATTTATTTTCTCTAGTTTTACAAGCTTTGGTATAAGCTTTTCAATCAAATTGGACTACATATTTCTTTGAACATGAGAGACTTGGGCGACAGAGCAATGACTTCCGCATCTAAATTTGTACGTGTAAGTCACAACATGAAGAATAAAATATATGGTGGGCCAGACAAGTTTTTTAAAATAGAGCTTTGTATAGTGCAAGGTAGTAGGGAAACTATGGTGCTTGCCTATCAAACACTATAGCTTTCAATAATTAAAAAAAATAAAAAAGCCTTCGAAGGGCAAGTTCCTTTGAAGGCCACCATATGGCTTTAACTTACCATATGGCATTGACTAAGTCAAAGCCATATGGTGGCCTTCAAAAGCGCTTGCAGAGCAAGCACCTTTAAAGGCCATTTAAATGGTCTTGTATGGTGCTTGCCATACATTGGTCTATTTTTTAAAAAAAATAACTCCTTGTATGGCGTTTGTTGGGCAAGCACCATACAAGGGGTCTATTTTTTTTTAAAGAACCCTTTGCATGACGCTTCCCCAGGCAAGTGCCATACAAGGCATTAGGCAGCTATGACGCTTTCTTGGTCAAGTGTCATAGCTGCTACATGTATTTTTTTTAAAAAAAATAGAAGTCTCCTTCGGCCTTTATTTGAAAAAGTGTCATAAGGTTAGCACCATTAAATTTATATTTTTGTAGTAGTGTTATGAGCCCATTGTTAACTAAAGATAGACTAGGAAAAGAGTAGAGTAATACTATGATATTTATGAATAAGGTTAAAGGATAGATGAGCCATAACAAAGAGTTTGAACTATTGAATAACTATTTTAAAGAGTTTTAAATTCTTTTAGAAAAGCTCATTCATTCACATGTTTTAACTTGTGTTTACGCTAGGTTTTCAATTGTTTGCAAAAGTCTTTTATTCCCAGGATTGAAACCTGGCTTAGTTGTTCAAATATTATACTTATAGCTCATCTGACTAGTAGGAAAATAGGGTGTGTCACAATAATCAAGGCATCATTGAAGGCCTTATAGGTTGTCTAGTTGTGTCTTTCTTCTCCTTCCTGGTATGTTTACTAATATAAGTCCTATATATTAAACTAAACATGTCTTATGTTTAATTACTTGTATAGCAAAGATGTATTGAAGATTTCAGGTGTTAAGCAAAAGGACTAGTAGCGGAAGATAATTTTTTTGTAGAGCATCTATTTGGGAAAGGAAGTGTGAAAAGTTGGTATACGAATTATCTTTGTACATGTTTAAAATAAGAGCTCTATAAATAAGTTGTTTTACTTCTTATCTCGGATCGGTGATGTGGATGATTAAGATGATCCATAAGGGATCATATTTCTCAAAGAAGCATCAAAGAGAAAAAGTTAGTTGATAAGGTGTATGAATTTTATTGGTGATGTTATAAACCAAAATTTAGCTTGACTTCACATAGCTAGTATTTAGAGTAACGGTTTTGTTCTTTGCAATTGTTCTTGCACATATATTGCACTGTAGTCGATAAAATGTTGTATGGCTATAGGTGTGTGCTATTAGTACCAAAAATATAATAAATAGAATAAAATAAAACAAGATATAGCCTTGATCTAACCCATCCTTAGCTTGAATAAGTTGTTTCTGCAGTGATTAAACTCTATTGAGTTCATTGGAATTAAAACTATTGGATGCTGCAGCTTAATTGAGCCTTATTATACTTACAATTTTGGTTGAAATTGCATGTCTCTGTATCTGTTTAATGCAAGGAAAGACTTTAGTTGAATTATGAAGTGGGATCATATGCAATTTGTTCGACTTTGTTGTGACTTAGTTTGAGCCACCGAACTCTATTTTGCTGAAGTCTTTGTCTTTTGAATTCAAGCGGCATGTTCTTTGAATTTATCTTGCAATTGTCTTGCTAAGGATTTATTTGGTTTTGCATTTCTTTAGTTTACGTTGTTGCACGTTTTACTGCTGGGTTGTACACTCTTACGTTTGTAACTATTGCTTTTGTGAATATTCCCCACAACATTTGAGTTCAGATCTTTCACTAATTGAAACTGGCTTGCTGTAACTAATCGATTGTGTGTCTGAGTTAAAAACAATTGCTAGCTTGCTTGAAATTGAGTTGTTAGGAATTTGCATCACTGTGAGCCTAATACCACTGCTTATTTCCTTGGAAAGGATTATGACATTTTGAGGATGTAATTTGCTTTGGATTTATTGTATTTGATTGTGAAATTGTCGCGATGTGATTTCTTTTCCTTTTATTTTCTTGGTTGTAATTATATAATGTGCATGAATGGCGATACGTTGGGATTCTTTTGAATCCTTGAAGGAGCTAAATATTGGTAGGCTTTTTAGTGTTACTTATTTAATAAGGCAATTCACAAGAGTTGATTCATTTTAGCAGCCAGTGATTAAGCTTCTTGTAAGTAAAATTTGCCTCATTCATCTGGTACATAGTTTCTGAAGGTTGCATGCATATTCATTGTTGTGTTATTTGTTTGATCTTTTGGTGAAATTTTTCAGCTCTAAAACCAAATCGATGGCACTGCTATCATTCCTCCCTTTTCTTAGTTCTGCTACAGTGTTCTTCGAATTAACAAAATTATTAATTTTGGACTTGGTCTGTTGGATTACCAGTGTGTTTTTTGTTCCTGAGTTAATAGTTTTTCTTTATTTAGTCTTAGTTTACCGAGAGTGAGATGTGCTTCCTATTGAGCTTCCCTTGGTTTTTGAAATTTGTACTACTATTTGTTTTTCAAAAAAAAAAAATAAAGAAAAGATAAGCTAAGACAAAATAGAATGGTAGCAGGGTGCCTAATGCGTGTTAGCTCATGCGCCTCATGATGCCCACAATCTCGACCGTTCATTTCATCCACGGTAAGAAATATTTCACTAATCAAAATGACGTCGTTTTGATTAGTGAATCCTCACCGCCTCAGGGAAGTACTTGAGTACCTCCACAAAAGTACTCAAGTACGGGTCTGCCTGTTCATGCCGAACTTGAAACCGATAGAGTTAGAATTGTTCTGTTCACACCAAGCCTTGAGTCGCCCCCAAGGCTTCCAAGTGCTGTCGCTGCCAGCTTGGAGGATAAGCCATGCGCCGGGATTGGATCGACTGACCCGGTGGGAGCCAGGGGAGGGGACGAACAACGTTACCTGGTAAAGCATTGAACTCTCCATCTTTGGAGCAACTTTAATCTCACTACGTGTCAATCGATCCAATCCCAGCACGTGGCTTATCCTCCAACCCGGCGGCGGCGGCACTTGGAAGCCTTGGGGGAGACTCAAGGCTTGTAATGAACATAACAATTCCAACTTGGTGGGTTTCAAGTTCGGCACGAACAGGAAGACCCGGTAGGCGAGTACCGGAGAACTTTCATGGAGGTACTCGGGTACTTCCCTGAGGCTTTGAGGGAGCAATGAAGATTCAATGATACGTCATTTTGATTAGTGAAATATTTCTCACCGTGGATGACACTACAAAAAAATCGTCCATTTCCGACAGAATTTGAGATGAAAAAAATTTTCATCACAAAAGTCGTCCAAAAACTGTCACAAATTCCGTCTCAAATTTTTTCGATGAAATTTTCCACACAAAAAAATCAGAATTTGCGATGGAAATTTCCCACGGAAAAAATTCAATTAGAAATTCCGTCGTAAATCGGAATTTGCGGCGGAAATTTTTCACTAAAAAAATCAGAATTTGCGACAGAAATTTCCCACGGAAAAATTCTGTCAGAAATTCAGTCACAAATCGGAATTTGCGACGGAAATTTTCCATCTCAAATTACGTCGGAAATAGGTATTAATTAATTTTTTTTATTATGATTTATTTAATTAATGATTAATTTATTTATTTTTTATTAATTCTCATCTTCCCTGTATTTATTCTTCTCACTAATTTTCAAGTTTATGACTTTCTTGAGAAATCTTTGTTTGGTTGGTAGGAAAAGCGGAAAAAAAAAGGTTTATGCTAACCAACGTTTTTGAGAAATGATCAGTTTTTGAAGTTACATTGCAGATTTTAAAATCTATCAATGAGCTTTTAAGAGAGTTTCAGAAATTTGAATTGATAATTCTTGAAGCTGGATTGTAAATCTACAAGTAAGCTTCACCACTATAATCCTTAGATTGAGAGCATAAAATGATATAATCAACGCATCTGAAAAAAGAGAGAGAGAGGGAATTCACATTTATTAAGAGTTTAAATTTTAATTATTATGAGAATCATATGAAAAATTGAATTCATATCATATACAATTCATATCAAAATATTCAAAGGATTGAGTTTTAAAAAAAATCTATCAATACGTAATTTTTTATTTTTAAAATCTTCGAAAAAAAATTAATTAGTATTCTACAATTTAAAATATATCCCATTGAAATTTGTAAGCGTATTGACTTGATTAATAATTAAGAGATCAAAATAAAAAAATTATGTAAAATTAGAAAGATTAAGTAGATTTTCTTTTTTTAAAATAAGACTAACATATAATCATTACTGATAGAATGACCAAATATTAATTAGTTGTGTGGTATGAATTGAGTCTAGGAGAATCATAACAAGCTCCAAATGGGAATTCCGTCACAAAGCCTAACGTAACATTTTTGGCCAAATATTATTGCTTTATGATTTTATGTATCTATATATCAACATTAATATATGTTAAATCAAATGATTTTTTTTGTTTTCTAAGAGAATAATCAAAAAATAATTCAAGCATGCCATGCCATGATAGTATCATTGAAATAAAACTCATTTTTACCAATATTAGCTTAAACTAAAATGATTTTTCTTAACACATAAATGTGATTTTTTAGAAAATAATTTAGTTAATATTTCAATTCTTAATTTTTTTATTATTTAATATGAATTAGTAATATTAATTACTATTTTCTGACAAGCAGCGTGTAAATTTCATATACTTCTATGGATATTTAGAAAAAATATGCAAAAGGCACTTAAAATTTCATAAAATGGTTTACATCAATAAAAAACTTTCCAAAAAACCTCTGTGTGTGTGGGTGTGTGAAATATAATAAAATGTATACTTAATATATTTACTTAAAATCGTCGAAAGATTGTTGGAAATTCTGTCAGAAAGTTTCTGATGGAAAATGTCTATAGGAAATTCTATCGCAAATCCTAAAGTAATATTTTTTATGGAATTACAGATGGAAATTTCATGGGAAAATTTATTTGTAGAAAATTTATTTGTAGAAAATTCCGTCGAAAATGTGTTAATTAATTTTTTTAAAATTTTTTATTTTGATTTATTTAATTAATGATTAATCTAATTATTATATATTATAATTTAAATTTTAAATTATAATATAAATAAAAAAAATTATTAATTCATATTTATTGTTGATATATATATATATATATATATATATATATATATATATATATATATATATATATATATATATATATATATTCGATAATATATTATATACAAATAAAAATTTTATAAATACAATAAAAATAAAATAAATAATAAAATGAATAAAAAAAGATATTAATAATAAAACTTTAGATATAATATTTATGTAAGAAAAATAAGGAAGCTAAATTGTAATGTTTAATACACACACACACACACACACACACACACACACACACACATATATATATATATATATATATATATATATATATATATATATATATATATGATTTTGCATTTAAATCACACAGGTTCCTCCTAGCTCAATTGACAAAGGCACTGGCACACGTGTGAGAGGTCATGGCTTCAAATCTCAACTTGGTCATAAAATGCAACTAATTTGTGCTATCGACACATGGCACACAATGGAGGGTGACATGTGGCAGTTGATTGGGACACGCGACGGTTGAAGTCGAGGTGGCGGTTGCCTGCCTGTGGTGGCTACCGGCCGGAGGTAAAATAGTGTAGGCAAATTTGCCACAGAATTTGTGACGGAACAAATTCCTTCGCAATTTGCCATGGAATTTCGGTGGCAAATTCCCTCGCAAGTGCCATGGAAAGTTTCGTCGTAAATTCCCACGCAATTTGAGATGGAATTTTTTCCATCGCAAATTCCCTCTCAAGTTGCTATGGAAAGTTCCGTCGCAAATTCCTTCTCAAGTTGTGAGGGAATTTCCGTTAGAAAATCCATCGTAATTTGAGACAGAAAGTCATATTCCGTCACAAATCAATTTGTGACGGCACTATTTCCAACGGAATTTCCAATTTCCGTAGCAAAATAGTTTGTGATGGAATTCCGTCACAAAACATCCATTCCGTCGCAAATTTCATCGGAAAATCCGTCGGAAATTACCTGTTTTTTTGTAGTGTGAAATGAACTGCCGAGATAGTGGGCATCATGAGGTGTATCAGCTAACGAGCATTAGGCACCCCGCTCCCAGATAGAACAAAGATTTTTCTCTTCTTCCCTGTTCTGTTGCGGTTGTTTCAGAAAGTGATCAAGTGCTTGCTACTAAACATGTTTTATTAAAATCTGAGTTTGAAGTAGTATTTGTGCTTTGAACATGTTGCCGACTTCCTGGATCTGTATGAATTATTGCTGCTGGTGTTATCCAAATTTTTGTACACATCTGTGACCACTTTTCTGTTCTGAAGATTCCCCACCAAATCTAACAAATAGGCGGCATTTCTGTCCAATAACCAGTTAAATACACTTTCTGGAAATCTAACCCGAGTGTTTTCATTTCCTTTCCAAATTGAGCTGGTGTGAAACCATGCTTTTGAAGTGATTTTTTTTCTTTCTTTAAATTTGTTAAAGTCTAAGTATTATTCAGCGTGCATTATTGTGATACTTCACGGAATGCTGCTGTGGATGTAACTGTTTGTTTTTTTTTTCCAAACAGATGTGACAATTCTAAATTATGACACTTGCATAAAGTTTTGGTGGGAACTAGTCGCATGCTGGGAAAAGCACTTATTTTTAATAGGTGGTTGGAAATCTAAGCGTTTTGTAAGCACCCATACTTATGGGGAAAAAAATCTTACAAATATTTTACTGGTGCATTTTGTTAGGCTAATTAATGGAATTGAATGGACTCTGACCTTTGCTTGCTGAATCATCACTGTCATGCTTTTGGTTTTATCAAGGTTGTTCTTGTTGTTGTAAGTGCTTAAATTCTTCGAATAAAGAAGTCAACATTTGGCTTTGCCTTGTTAGGGGGGCGGGGGGAAGAAAAAAAGCTTATTGTTTAAAATATACCAGTTCTACTTTGACTAAAGAAAGTAGTCATTTGATCTTGATTTTTGTTTAATGGAGTTTTTCTTTCTGCATTGTTGTTGTGTTAACATGGAAATAGTACGTAACTCTTGAATTTTGAATGATTAAAACAAATGCTCTTGTTGAAGGATACATGGCTGTTGTTGAAGCTAAAGATGATGAATAGTATGTTTAGTTTGCATTATAATGTAACTTTTACTGTTGTGAAACCTTGAGTTTTTTTTTTTTAAAATAAGCATAACTTTATGTCTAATTGAGCTTGTTTGACCATGAAACTAGTTGTGGTTGTATTAATTGACTTGGCTATGTTATTTTGAAAGCTTTCATTCTTCATTTTTTGCCTCTATAGCTTAGGACGAAGCACACATATAGATTGGGTTTTAAGTTTCTAAATGAACCATATAGCGGTAAACTTTGATACTGCTCAACAACACCTAATTGCAATGAGTTGACTTAAAATGGTAATTTATAGATGAAATGCTTATGGTTGGGTTTGACCTTTAAGGATTATTGTTTGGTGATTATCTAAGGTTTATGGTAGTATGGTGTAGTTAGTATTTCAACAAGGAAAAAAAAAATTATTAAAACAATTACTACTTAGCCGTAATTTTTCATGCCAAACTTATTTTTGTAACTGTAGGGATGTGATTTGTTTTTTTGACTTAGGAATCTGGAATATTGGTCTTAATTTGGTAGAGATTATGCTTTGATGCTTAAGTTTTGTGAGTTGTATTTGGTTTGATTTTTGAAGTTAAAGGAAAAGAGTATTCTTGCTACGATAAATTCATGCATCATAAGTGAGAATGGGTGACTGTAATTATGTGTGATGTTTTGAACTTGGAAAAGATATGACAGAAGGAAAAGCATTTGAGTACCTGACTTCCGTTTGGAACCTGAAGAAATTTTCATGGCACTAGTTTCCTATGTTAGGTTTGCATTAAAAATTCTACACTCTAGTGTTAAAAAATTGAAGAAATTGCTTTTAAGATTTTGATGCAAAGAGCCTTGCATTTAAAATCTACATTAAAAGACTCATTCTTTTTTTGGGTTTGATTTCTACTTGAAGGTTTATTCTAAATTTTAAGCTCAAGATTTATTTAAAATGGGTATGTGATTTTGTTAAGTGTGATGTGTATTGTTAAAATCTAAAAGTAGGTAAATAAATAAAAATAGAAAGAAGAATAGGAGAAATATGCTTGACTCAAGGTATTTTCTCGTTACTCGTTACGTTATATTTAACACCCTTCAGTGGCCATTGGGTGGGGAAAATGATATTGGAACGTGAATTTTGGTGCACCGGTTTTTACCCATTGAACTCTTGAATGGTAGAAGAAATTGTCAAATTAATTTGATTGTGTAAACTAAATATTAAGCCAACTGGTATTGTTTGAAAGCGGTAGTGTATGCCTATATTAGATGATAAGCGATTGTGATAATTAAGCTTCATTTTACCATGCACCTCTATATCATTAGGTTATTTGTGAATTCGGTGGGTCTTCTTGGTAGTGATTTTTCGCATACTCCCTCCGGTCCTATTTATAAACAATTTTCTCCTTGATTGTGCAAAACAAATTGGTAGTTAAAAGTAATAAATGTGTCAAAAATGTCATGTTTTTTTTCATATATGCCCCTATTTATGAAAACATAGAGAGAATGTATAGAAAGTATAAGAAATAGTAAAATACATTTTCCCAATACTTTGTTGATTTCATTCACATAATGAGTTCTTTTTCTCTCATTCTGTCTCCTGAATATAACTCTTGGTGTGTATGATAATTAATTATAAATAATGTGTATTTAATAAGAAAAAAGGAGCTCATATTTTCAGACACAAAGTGAAAGTTTCTTATAAAAGGGATCAACCCTATGAGAGAGAAATTTGTTTATAAATAAGACCGGAGGGAGTATCACCTATGCATTTAAATTCGGAGGACTGAATTTTTTTAAGGGGGAAGGAATGTAATAGTCCAAAAAAATTTGGAATTTAAAATAATAATAATAATAATAAAATTAATTAAATGATTAACTGAGTTGCTAAGTCAATAATAGAAAAATATGTAATGGGGATAAAAGATAATAATATTTTTTCCTTTTTTTTTCATATCTTTTATGCAAAGTTGTAAGTTGACAGTAAAAGAGAAGTTGAGAACTATTAAAGAATCAATCTTATGCATGTAACAGCCCTTAATTTTAAAATAAAGAATTATTTCTTTTTAACTATTTAGTGTAGTTGTGCAACAAAATTAAATGGTTGTCTAATTGAGGATGTGTTTGTTATCTATTTTTGGTCACTGATAGAGCTAGGAATTAGGGGCTGACCTTACAGGGTCCGGGGAAGAAAAATTGCTGTTTTTCAAAGCTCAACCCGGCCAGCAGGGCCAAAAGTTATTTTAACAAGATTTAACTATATGTCTACACGACTCATGCAATAAAATAAATACAGTTACTAATTCATAATCAAAGGTAAAAAAATATTGTCCACAAGTAACTCAGTCTCACACAAAGCATAAGAAGTCAAAAAGCTAAACACTATAAGCAACATGATTATGATGACTATCGCTTTCATCTTCTTCACTACTATCATCAATTTCAAGAAAATTTGATTGTACTTCACTTTAAGTAGTAGATTTTGTTTAAATGGTAAAAATATCAAGAATTAGTAAATAACCATCATATGTAAATTCAGCAATTTTAAGGTTCTTAGGGAGGAGTCAGTAAGGGCACGGGCAGGAGGAGTAGGGGAATGAAAAAAAAAAAGCTAAATGTCCTAATATGCCGACCCTACAAGACTGACCCTTTTAGGTCCGACTTCTTTGTAAGGCTCCATTTTTCAAGCCCGGCCCTTGATTTAAAAGGGTTTAAATGAGACGGCTAGACGGGTTCGGCCCAATTTCTCGGTTCTAATCACTGGGTTTGAAATTCCTCTAACCCAATGGGCCAATTATATTTTGTTCTAATTTGACATTATGAAATTACTAGAATGTCCAAATTAATGATTAGCTTAAATATCTCGTATAGGATAGCTTTTAAAAAATAGCTTTTATGATTTATGAAGTAAGTATGTGAGATGAATTTTATCTCAACTTATAAAAAATAGTTTCTAAAACCGCGGTTTGAGGTGTTCCCAAACACTCACATTCTTTAGCCCTCAATTTTAATTCCCCCGTCATTGTTCATAGGAACAGGTGGAGAGGAATAAAAAATTCTGGGTGTCTCTTGAACGAACACCCCCGATCTTCTTCTCCATTTAGCATTGTTGTGGTGTGTGCGCCCGATTGAGAAAAGCATCATCCTCCTTGTTGGTTCATTCATCACTTTCCTCAACCAAACTTCTTCCTCCTCCTCTCTTTTTTAGGAGTCGCCGTGTGTTGTTCTAGGTGCAGAACTTCGGCTCTTCTCTTTCCTTTTCTGGGGCATCGATTGTGTGTGTGGTAAGCGTGAAATTTGTTTTCCTTGCTGCTGGTTCAATTTTCTGGTTTTTGAGCAAATTCCTCCCTCTCCGTTTTTACCCCTCCTTGCATTGGTGTGTAGTTTGTGTTAAACTTTATTCCCATTCCTCTATTTTAGAAACAGTGTGTGAGAATAGAGAAGATTGAACTCAAACAAGTTGAAAATCAAGGTTTAAGGAGCTCACTATGGGTAGGTAAGTTCAATTTAATGGCTTTAGTTGTTGTAAGAGGGAGGAGATGGATTTAAGTTATGCTTTTCTTAAATTCTAAATTGATTCTCGATAATAATGGAATCTTGGGAAGTGTAATAGCTGTGTGTGTGTGTGTGTTAATGCTTGGAAGTGTATTGTTGATAGATTATGAATTGAGGTGTTGCTTTATGTGTTAAACTTGAGTGCCCATAAGGTGTTTGATGAAATGTTCTAATGGAGAAAGGCTCAATTACATACATATCTTTATAGTATTTTGAATGGTGGAGAATATTTAAATCTTATTTTGGGTCAAGTGTGTTAGAAATCTTGATAAGTGACAAATTTAGAAACTTTACATTTCATGAAGATGTTGAAATAAAGTTTGTGTGGATGAAGGTTGTCTAGTCTACGTTTGAAATTCAAATAGTCATATTATTTGAATATATATGCACCATATTATTTGAATATATATGCATGACACGGTGGTGTTAAGGTTTGAGGTATAAAATGAAAATTTGTGGTATGTTAAAGAAAGGAAGAGTGGAAGAAGTTCTTTCAAGCTTTTAAGTATTGGATTTAATAATTAAGTGTGATTAGATCCAATTATTAATTGGACTTAGGATTATATTGTTATTGAAAAATTAAAATTCTTGGAAGAGATTTTCCTTCTTTCCTATTAGTATGAATGTGTGGCTATGCAATGTAATAAAGAAAATAACTGGTACAATTATGTTGAGTTTAGGGATGGATGTTTAAATCTTGAGAATACATTTAAGTAAAAGAAGTATATTGAAATGATGATATTGTTCTATTGGTTAAGAGATTAGGTGGTTTCAAGGGTGATTGTTTTGGGAAGTTTTGGAAAGAGTGAAGTATATTTTGGGAATGCATCAGGTGAGTGGATAACATCCCATTATAATCTTTATAAATGATGTTTTACTACTTGTTATATTTTTATATTATTTACCACATTCTAAGCATGGTTTTATCATGAAAAGTTTATTAGGCTTGTTTAGTTTCTTATTGATATTGAAATGAGTAAAGGATGTTGATTTTATATATTGTTATTATTTATTCTTATATTATGCATGGAAACAATAAGGAAAATTTTGAGATATCTTTCATAACTTTTTTAATGTTAAAACAGTCTTGCATTTTGAAATGTTCATGTGTGAGTTTTTATTATTTGGGAAGGGTTTTGTTGAGAAATTTAATTTGAAGAAAAGTTTTGATATATTGGTTGTAAACTTTCATGCTAGGATCCTTTGTTATGAATTATTCCTTAGTAGTTTCATTATGAGAAGTTATTCCTCATTTTTAAATAGCAAATTGATATCACGCATGCTGGAAAATGTTTTTGAGATGACTGTATAAAGAACGTTAGTTATTGACAACAGTACTTTTAGTCCTTAGCCCGCCATGGTTAATTTGAGCTCGCTTGACATTCGTGAACACAATACTCATGCATGATATATGTGGGATTTGTTCTCAAGCTTGTTATTCGTAGGTTTTGTACTTGCGCTTGTTTTGTGGCTTCGAGCTGCACTTGGTTACTTACCCTTGTGGACTGTATGTCCACGCTTGTTCTCGTGGATTCATGATGCGCTTGGTTATTTACCCTTGTGGACTGTGTGTTTATGCTTGTTATCTGTTATGTTGAAGTACTATGAAATATGAGATATGATATTTACTGCTTTTTAAACTAATTTTGTTAAACAAATTGCGTTACTACATATTTGGTTTTGTTCGTATAATGATCTTTCATATAGTTTTATGTATGATTATAAGAGTATGCTCTATAAGTTGAAACTTGTTATCATGTTGTCTTATTTTGAAGTTAAATATTTTTAAATTATTTTTCATAAGCATTTTATTAAATTCTATAAATGGGAAGTTATTCTCTAGAAAGATTATTTTTGGTATCAGATAGTGCAGCTGACTATGTTCCTCTTGGTGGGTTCTGAAGATCCATACTGCTTTTTTTGAGCATATAAAGTATGGAAAATTTTATATATTTAGGGCTTCAGGGATATGGGTTTTCTCATATTTCGCGTTTGTCGCATCTCAATTTTTGGGGCGTGATAGGGTGGCAGAAGGGAAGAATTTTTAAGCAAGATGATGTCAAGTTAAGAAATTTAGTTAAAAGAATCAAAGTTAAAGAGAGACATGCTTTAAGAGTTAAGAGTTGACAAAAGGGAGAGGCTACTTATGCATAGAGAATGCATAAAGATAACATGTACTGATCTATCTATGTGTATAAATTTGTTAGGATTGGAATTGTGCTAAAATCCTACCAGTAAGAGCAAGAGGAGCTAATTAAGGAAGTAAGTTCGGAGGAAAGCTTCAAGAGGTAGTGAAGCTTACTCTTATATAGTTTATGCTTTGTAGTTTGCATGTTTTTTAGCCATGTATGTTGTAATTAGGCATTTGAACATGTAATATCCTTATTTGAATTTGTGTCATGACCATATGTTTTTACTTGTAAGGTGTTGTTCTTACTTGACTATTTACATGCTTAGTTAATTACCATTACACATTATATATTGAATTAATGTTTTGCTACTAAGATTCCCTTGAATCTAACCCTTCTTCCATGTACCAAACATAGGGACATGCAATTCTAAGGGCAAGAACAAGCTAGTGCATGAGGTTTGAAGGTGGAGAACTAAAGAAACCATTGTTGTTGTTATTTTAATTTGCTGAAGTTATTATATTATGTGGCTGTTGTATATATTTGTTTAAGTTATTGTAAGTCAACTTATGTAATGACATATGTTTGACCTTTATAAAGAGGAAAAAGAGGGCTGTTGTAACACCTTAATTTCTAAAGCTTTTAGATTAGTTTAAATATATAATGATTTCAAACCTAAGACTAAAATAATTTAAAGTCCCAATTTAAGACAAAGTTTAATCTTATATTTGTATAGGATTTTCAAAAAATTTTTAAAATAAATATGTATGGTCTAAATTTTAGTTTGTAAATTCATTATCTTCATCAGTTTCAAAATCATTTATTTAAAATACAGAGCATTTTCTATCCATAGTTCGCGCGTAGTGATGGTTAACTTATGGGTTTCTGGATACCAGTACGTTACCGAAAGTCTAGCGTACAGATTACAACTTATACAGTTTGCTTCACGGTTACGAGTACTACTAGCACTACTTCTACTATAATAAATATTTTACAGTCATCCAAAATAAAATGATAACCAAACAGTCCATAATTTATTTGCCTCTTCTTCTTCCGTCTATATTACCTTCTTGCCTTTAGAGCTGGACGCCTTTGATGTATATCATTTGTTGAAAAATGGGTGAGATTCAAAAGAATCTCAATAGTACATAGATCACTCATATAATATGCAAATACTAAGCATGTAAAACAAATCATCAAACAATATAACTTACAGGAATGCAGCACATAAAAGGGCCTAACCGGTCCCTTATCACAAACTCATAGCGCTTGAGATTCACAATCCGGCTGCCCAGGGCCTCTACCCCATACAAGGTATAGTCACGGGCTTTCCGTCTCAAACCTACCTGGCTTAAGACGCCCCCGGGTAACTCTCGGTATAACTTGTACTTACGGGTCTTACCGCCTATGGACTATCTGTCTCGCACATATATACAGATGATATGGTACACATACATGGCATCACATATAATATAAGAGATAAGGTACTACCTGACAATCTTTCCAAATTTGGTTCCTGTTCTCAGTCTCTTAGGCGTCCCGAGCAAATGTCAAATCCTATAATTTATAATTTACGGACGGACGAATTATTACTTATTCTAAAATAATTTAAGATACTTTGGTAGGTTATCATTATAGCTAATACCTTAAATCCAATAGGTATTTAATGGACTCATACCAACTCTAAGTACTTAACTTGACCCTTAGAGTCCCAATTATTTCAAAAATACCCTTACTTTTTATTTTTGCACTATTACTCAATTCTGTCAGAATTTTCAATAATCTTTGAAAATTCATATCTTGGCCTAGATGTGATACCTTATTTTCCAATACTATGGTAGAGTACCCATTGACCAATACTCACCAAATATAAACATCATAGTGTGGAAAATGCTAGAAATTCCATACAATACCTCTGCTGGATATACATATTCACATACATGCACAATTCACTTACAACTCATAGTCTTCATATACAATCTCAAAATACATAATGGAAACTTGACAACCTAAACTAAGCTCTCCCGATGTCCGGCCTCGATTCGACATCATTTACCTTCTCCTTGCCCCGAGAGCTTCCTCCCGGTACTGGAGATTTGTTTATGGGAAAAAGGATGAGATTCATGGGAATCTAAGTAGTAACACATACAACATACAAGATAACACATACATAGCATGCTCATCATATACTCATCAATCAAATCATCATAACATCATTTAGTACAATTAATTCAAATCATATATCATGCTAGCCTAGACAAAGACTTGGCCCTGAGGGGTACCCGCGTAAAGATAGGCCCCGGGCACCACTCGTGCAATATGAATATTATCGTATGAGTATCAACCCGCGCAAAGATAGGCCCCGGGTGATTTCTCTACTTAATCTAAATATGTATGACATTTGATGATAACAAAGCACACATATACATGCTATGTCATATGAAGACGGTTACTACCTGTTTACTTCTCTATGCAACTTTTCCCCTTAATTCAAGCTCAGGCAACAACTTTTGAGGCCAAACTGGTTGTCAAGTCCTGAAATTGTCAAACATCACCAAAGGGGTTATTACTCATCTCTACACCCTTTCAAACTCATATCATTGGTAAATTTAGCCTATTGGTGCCAAATTACCGAAATACCCCTTAGGTCCTTATTATCAGTATTTTCTCCAAAATCATGATTTACGTGTAGAATCCATTCCCAACTTCGAATTGGCCAAAATCAATCCCAAATGATGAAAATACCCTTAACAACCCTCAAATAAGGCTTAAAAAGGGCAATTTTGTCAGTTCGCTCTCCGGGCCTTTTCTCACTTCGGGGTCAACATAGACCCTACACAATTTGGCCTCCTGAATCCAATGGAAGCATCAAATTAGTCAAATTCCAAGCCATTCCCCACATCCAACACATAGAATGGAAAATAAATTCCCAGAAAAGTTGTGTCGGATTCTCATTTTCTTTGTCCTAATTACCTCCTTTCTACTTATAACCAATATATTAACTAGTTAGACATTCATTGGACTTGATTTTAAGAAACTTACATATTAAGATCCCTTTGACTTTCTTGAATTATCTTGTACCAAATGAACCATAATCAAGCCCAAAACAACTCTACTAACCTTAATCAAGCAAGAGGAACAAGTTTGTGAATTTACCTCTTGATTTTCTTCACTTTCTCTCTCTAGGTTGATTTCTCACTCCTCCTTCCTGTGGTTGATTTAGCATATCATCATGAGTTTTAATGGTAGGAAGATGAGGAGAAGAGATCATACAAGGAGTTGATGCCTTAAATCATAAGGTAGCAAGTTCCTTACCTTGATCTTTGGAACTCCCTAGCTCCTCCTTCTCTTCCGTCATCCTTCTCGTTCTCCAGCCCTCTCTCACTCTTCTTCGATCAGATTAATCAAGAATGAGCTGATGAGAATGAGAATTGTATAATATAAGGCATGATTAATTAAGTTGGACACTTGGCATGCATTCATTGGTCCATAAATGCAATTATCCTCTAATTAATTCTATTTCCCTTTCCTTCATCCAATTCAGTTGAATTATGCATGGGAATAAGAAGGAAGTATTGATTCTTCAATTATCCCATAGTGCCAACACGTAACTTGTTGATCAAGCAATTGACCTTTTGACTATTTGACCATTTTTCACAATAATTCACCAAAATTGGTCTATTAATGATCAATTAGTCATTTTTTCCTTTTTAATTCCCATTTAGCTCAAATCTTTGGGAATTTGAGGAAAAATAATTATTTTCTACTCTTCAGAAAAATTACCATTTTGCCCCTGCATTTATGATTTACCGAAATAAATCACTTTTTGCCCATTTCTTCGGCTAAACCCCATTTTAACACTTAAATGAGGCCATTAATCATATCATTAAATTTTGTAAATTTTGGTTACCATATTGGGCCTTTACCGGTCTCTTATACCCTTATTTGGCCAATTTATGGGTAACCAACGATTAGAATATTTTTCATAAATTCACATAAATTCCATCATATCATTTTTTACTAGTTTATTCCATTAAATATACATCAAATATACACATAAGTGTATTGGTGAAAAATGGGGTATTACAGTTCTCCCCCCGTTCAATAAATTTCGTCCCCGAAATTTGCTACACCACTTGTGGCATAAATCTTGGGTAACGTCTTTGTATATCCTCTTCTGCTTCCCAAGTCACCTCCCTTGGCAATAATCCTTTCAAGACCACTTTTACAAATGGTATGCTTCGATGCCTGAGCCGCCTTTCTTGTCTGTCAATGATTCGTTCTGGCTCAGCCTCATAGGTGAGGTCATCTCGCATATCTACATCTTCATATTCAATAATATGTTGAGGGTCCAGTTGACATTTCTTCAACTGGGAAACATGAAACACATCATGCAATCTGCTCAAATTTGGGGGTAGAGCAATCCTGTACGCTACAGGCCCAACTTTTACCAATATTTCAAATGGCCCAATGTAGCGAGGACTTAGCTTCTTTCTCTTCAATACTCTTCCGACACCAGTCACAGGTGATATCTTTAGAAATACATGATCACCTACCTGGAATTCCAACAATCTTCTCCGTTTGTCAGGATAACTTTTCTGTCTACTTTAGGCTGCAAGCAATCTTTGCTTAATCATTCTGATCTGCTTAGTAGTCTGATCGACTATATCAGGCCCATAGAACCTTCTTTCTGACAATTCTGTCCAGCAGAGAGGGGATTGACACTTCCTCCCATACAATGCTTTATACGGAGCCATTTGAATGCTCGCATGATAGCTGTTGTTATAGACAAACTCTGCAAGAGGAAGGTATTGATCCCAACTTCCTTTAAAATTCATTACACATGCTCTCAACATATCTTCCAGCGTCTGTATGGTTCTCTTAAACTGTCCATCAGTTTGAGGATTATAGGCCATGCTGAAACTCAACCGAGTGCCCAAAGAATCATGCAGAGATCTCCAGAACTTGGATGTAAACTGAGGATCTCTGTCAGAGATTATACTCTTCGGCGTCCCATAGAGTCTCACTATCTCTTTCACATATATTTCTGATAGCTTATCAGGTGAATAGCTAGTACTGATTGGTATGAAGTGCGCTGACTTAGTAAAATGATCAACGATCACCCAAATTGCATCACGATTCTGAAGTTTGGGTAATCCCACCACCAAGTCCATGGTTACGCTCTCCCATTTCCATTCTGGAATCTCGAAACTTTGAAGTAATCCTGGCGGTGTATGGTGTTCAATCTTTACCTTATGACAGGTAAGGCATTACGCCACATATTTTGTCACATTCTTTTTCATTCCAGGCCACCAGCACATCGCTTTCAAATCATGGTACATTTTTACCATTCCTAGATGGAGAGTATAGCAACTTTTATGTGCATCATCAAGAATTTTCTTCCTTAGGTCATCTCTCGGTGGAACATATGTTCTTTGCTTGTACCGAATTAGTCCACCAGGCGACAGATTAAAATCTTGAGTCTCCCCTCGTTCAATCATATCTCTGATTGACTTTGCTCGCTCATCTTGCATCTAAGCTTCTGTAATTTTAGCTTTCAAGTCATTCTCGACTAGGCTAATGCTATAGCCAGCACAAAGGATCTGATTTGACAGATTCAAATCTCTGAAATCTTCTATCAATTTCTTCTCTTGTATCATCATAGCTGCCACTAGTACCGCTTTACGACTAAGAGCATCATCGACGATATTAGCTTTACCTGGGTGATACTTAATCTCCAGGTTATAATCTTTCAGCAACTCCATCCACCGACGTTGTCTCATATTGAGCTCTTTCTGATCATACAGATATCTCAGACTCTTGTGGTTGCAGTATAGGTCAACAGTCACTCCATATAGGTAGTGCTGCCAAATATTTAACGCAAACATAATTGCTGCCAGCTCTAGATCATGTGTGGGATAATTCAATTTATGAGGCTTCAGCTGTCGAGAGGCATAGGCCACCACTCTGCCCTGTTGCATCAGGACACATCCAAGTCCCTACTTACTAGCATCACTGTAGACTACATAAGTCTCCTCGGGATCAAGGATAATCAACACTGGTGTAGATGTCAACCTCTCCTTCAGCTCCATGAAGCTCCTCTCACAACATTTATCCCACTCAAACAATTGATCTTTCCGCGTGAGCTTGGTCAATGGCAAGGCAATCCGAGAGAAATCTTGGATAAATCTCCGGTAATAGCCTGCAAGACCCAGAAAACTGCGTATCTCAGCAACAGTCTCTGGTCTCTTCCAATCTAATACTGCTTTCACTTTACTGGGATCTACTGAAACCCCTTCTTGTGAGATCACGTGGCCCAGAAATTTCACTTCTGATAGCCAAAATTCACATTTGCTCAACTTCACATAAAGTTGCTTCTCACGCAAGATACCAAGCACAATTCTCAAATGCTCCTCATACTCTTCTCTACTTTTAGAGTATATCAAAATTTCATCGGTAAAGACTACCACAAAATGATCTAAGTATTGACGAAAGATACGGTTCATGTAGTCCATAAATACTGCTAGTGCATTGGTCACCCCAAAAGGCATAACTAAAAACTCATAGTGTCTATACCGAGTTCAAAATACAGTCTTCGGTATGTCCTCTGCCTTTACTCATAGCTGATGATCACTTGGCTTGCAGGAGTATTGCACCATCGTCCTGGATGAAATTTACCACACCGAGCACACATCTGTGATGTTGGCGGTTTTCAATCTCCACAGTTTCCAGACCAAAAGGGCCTTTTATTGCCTCTCATTTGTAGAAAACCTTGCCCTCTTCGCTTCTGTGAGGTTTCGCCATGACTAAATCCACCTCTTTGGCTCATACCCCGGTTGACTTGTACTCTTTTCAAGTTTCCCTCAGTAAGTCAGCATGCTTCCACAGCCTTATTGAACTTTCTGAAGTACTGGGAAACCAACTTCTCTTCCATCTCAGGCTTCAATCCTCCAATGAGCATATCTGAGCTCCACTTTTCATCATACTTAAGATTCAAATATGTAGAGTAATGAGACATTCGGATAAACTGAGACAAGTACGAATCAAAGGTCTCGTTATCGCCTTGAAGGATAGCCAAAAATTCTTTTTCTTTCTCAACCCTCATTGACCTTGGAAAATACTTATAAAAATTTTCTTGGAATGATTCCCAAGTTAGAGGAATATTTCAAGCACGCAACAACAATGTTGTATTCTTCCACCAATCATCAGCATCGCCCACTAGCTTGTAGATAGCCATCTTGGCTTTCATTTTAGTCAGGCATCCGAGCACCTCAAAGATCTTCTCAAGATGGTTGATCCAATTCTCCGCAACTTGCGGGTTAAACCTCCCCTGGAATGCCTCAGGTTGGTACTTGATGAATTTAGGCATCCAGTATTGGACCATATTCTCATCCGGTTCTTGAACAATAGGAATATTCATGTTCACCTCCTGTGATTGTAGTGGCTCATCACTAGACGACTGTTCCTCATCTGTATCCCCTTTTGAGTGGTTCCCTTCAGGTTGATTTCCATCAGGGGGATTCCCTTCCAGATTATTTCCCTCAGGGTTGTTTCCCTCAGGTTGATTCCCTTCAGGAGGTGCCTCATCAGTATTCCGCCTTTCTCTCAACTCCCGGACTTCTTCTCACAAGTCCTGGATCATAGTTTGTTGTTGAGCCAACATCGTGAAAACTTGTTGCATCAGATTTGGCTCTAGATTATTTTTTGGTTCAGGACCTTATGGTACATTTTTCCTTGGTCTACCCCGTACCATTGTTCCTTTTCACTATAAAAGAAACATGGCGTTAATATCGCATCAACACTTGTATGTACATACAACTTTCCAAAGCTTAAATACCAACATACATCAATCACATACACTCAAGCAACTATGTATTTATATCAAAAGGAAACATGTGTTTCAACAAACTTAGTCATATGTACATAAGTGGCTTAATATTTACATCATAATAAGCCTATTCTACCTTACTAAGCATACTCTCATCTTTTACTCTTTATGCATATTAATCACCACATACATAATCATATGCTCAATGAAAGGTAAAAACTCAAAGGGACCCTTTATTTCAATCTCGTTCTTTTTCTTGACCCAAGAAGTGAAATCAAGAAGATAGACTAATGTGGTTCGGATCTAAATAGCGTCATCCATCATTAGCTCTAACTCCTCTCTTTGTTCATAAAACTTCTTCACTGACTCTAGAAATGTTGTATACTGGTCTGTGGGAGTAAAGAACTTGGGTCCTGCAGCTTACACTCGAGTTCAGTTGGTTTATCGCTGAAACCCAACTGATTCTCTACCATCGCACTCGAGTTCACCTGAGAAAACTCGAGTCCTCCTCCAAATCAGACACTCAAATTTATTTTTGAAAACTCAAGTTCTTGGTTTCGCACTCGAGTTTTCCCAACACACTTGAGTTTTATGGGTATCTCCACCAGGACTTAGTTTTTTTTACATGACATGAAAACTTGCACTCGAGTTCACCACGGCGCACTCGAGTTCACGTGCACTTGAGTCCATGGGTCAGCACTCGAGTTCTGGTGAAATGTCACACTCGAGTCCAGTGAGTTTTGAGGATCAAGTTTCTTCCAGAGAAACTTCAACACTCGAAACCATAGGCATGAACTCGAGTTCTGTTATATGCACTCGAGTTCGCTAGCTCCACCACACTCGAGTCCCGCAAGTCATGGCCTGAAAGTTTCTACCCGAGAAACTCTAACACTTGGAACAACAGACGCATACTCGAGTTCATCATGCAGCACTCGAGTTCTCCCTGAGAGTGCACTTGAGTTCCGTAAGTTCACCCTACGCGAATTTCTTCCAGAAAGTCTTAAGGGTTCGAGTGGAAGACATGTACTCGAGTTAACAATTCTGCACTCAAGTTCTTAGCCTTCACAACACTCGAGTCACGTGAGTTCATCTTTGAGAGTTTCCACCTGAGAGTTCCAAGTTCAACAAAATCCATCATGCATTCGAGTTCTATCCTTAGCACTCGAGTTCTCAGGCCTGCTCACTCGAGTTCACTTTTGAACTCTCGCGAGTTTCTGTCCGAAAACACCTGATTTATGGGAAAATTCCTCTTGCACTCTAGTTCACATGGGCAAACTCGAGTTCTAGGCTGCAATGCACTCGAGTTTAGCCTAACAAACTCGAGTTCTTCAGCCATTTTCCCTTATAAACTCTCTTCCAAATCTTCTCAAACTTCCTCATCACTACCCAATCAACTTCAACACTTCTTCCTCTCCTTCATCACACTTCATCCCCACATTCTAAACCATCTTAACCATCTCAACTTTAATGAATTGTGCAATTTCCTCAATCCAAGCAGAGGATTTCTAGCAAGTACTAGCCTATTGCTAGAACCATTGCTCTGATACAAAAAATGTGGAGGTCCGGCGCTTTACACATCTTAACTGCTGGTCAGCCCCTCCAAGGGACTACATAAGGTACCTCAGCCGCTAGTTTTAAGCCTTGCCTCTCGACCAAGGACTGGTGCTTCACACAAGCGCCCATACACCTGGTCAGCCCCCCCAGCCAGGGCAATAATAGGGTGGCTAGCCCCTACGCCGTGTCAGGGTAAGAGCCAACTCTTCATCCCACTCTTTCGTAGTGAGAACCCCCAATCACGATGGTGAATTACAGCCATCTTATTAACGCTTTGTGGTCACATCGGAAGCGTGGTGGGCCCAAAACCCACAGGTCCCAGGATCGAAACCTGGCTCTGATACCAAAAATGTGATACCTTATTTCCCAGCACACCACGGTAGAGTACTAATTAGATAATACTCACCGACTATAAACATCAGAGTGCGGAAAATGCTAGAAATTCCATACAATACCTCTACTGGATATACATATTCACATACATGCACAATTCATACACAATTCACTTACAACTCATAGTCCTCATATACAATCTCAAAATACATACAAAGTTCTCAAAATACATAATGGAAACTTGGCAACCTAAACTAAGCTCTCCCGCTGTCCGGCCTTGACTCGATATTATTTACCTTCTCCTTGCCTCGCGAGCTTCCTCCCTGTACTGGAGATTTATTTTTGGGAAAAAGGGTGAGATTCATAGGAATCTCAGTAGTAACGTCATTAAACATATAAGATAACACACACAAGCATGCTCCTCTCATGCATAATCATCAATAAAAATATCAAACATTATTCAGTGTAAACATGCAATTCATAAACCTACTTCGCGCTAGACGGGTTCTTAGCCCAAAGGGCGCTTGTGCACAATGTATACAATACAACTTCATAACCGACATCACGCTTGACAGGTTCTCTTAGACTCGAGGGGTACCCGTGCAAAGATAGGCCCCGGGTCCCACTCGTGCATTTATGAACATTTTACGTGAGTGTCAACCCGACCTGCGATAGGCACCGGGTGTTCACTCCGCTGAATCTAAACATGTTAGACATTTTGATGATGATAACAAACAATACACATGCATGTCATGTTATATGAAGGCGGTTACTACCTGGTTGCTACTCTACGCAACTTTCCTGTTTGGTTCAAGCTCGGGCAACAATTTTTGAGGCTAAACCGGTTGTCAAGTCCTGAAATTATCAAACATCACCAAAGGGGTTATACTTATCCATACACCCTTTTAAACTCATATCATTGGTAAATTTAGCCTATTGGTGCTAAATTACCAAAATACCCCTTAGGTCCTTATTATCAGTATTTTCTCCAAAATTATGATTTAGGCCATTCCTACACATTTTCGCGTGTAGAATCCATTCCCAACATCGAATTGGCCAAAATCAATCCCAAATGACGAAAATACCCTTGACAACCTCAAAATAAGGCTTAGAAAGGGTAATTTTGTCATTTCGCTCTCCGGGCCTTTTCTCACTTCGGGGTCAACATAGACCCTATACAATTCGGCCTCCTGAATCCAATGGAAACATTGAATTGGTCAAATTTCAAGTCATTCCCCACATCTAACACATAGAAGGGAAAATAAATTCCTAGAAAAGTTGTGTCGGATTCTCGTTTTCTTTAGCCTAATCACCTCCTTTCTACTTATAACCAATATATTAACTAGTTAGACATTCATTGGACTTGATTTGAAGACACTTACATATTAGGTCTCTTTGGCTTTCTTGAATTATCTTGTACCAAATGAACCATAATCAAGCCCAAAACAATTCTACTAACTTTAATCAAGCAAGATGAACAAGTTTGGGAAGTTACTTCTTGATTTCTTGGACTTTCTCTCTCTAGGTCAATTTCTCTCTCTCCTTCAAGCACTTTATTCAGCCGATCATCATGAAAATTAATGGTAGGGAGATGAGGAGAAGAGATCATAGAGGGAGATGTATAGCTTTAAACACAAGGTAGCACTCCTTACCTTGATCTTGTGGATGAACCCTAGCTCCCTTCACCTCACGCTTTAGCTCTCGATCTCAGCTCCCTCTCACTTTTCTGTTCCAGTTCTCGTGCGAGAATGAGAGCTGATGAATGATGATTAATAATATAAGGCAATGGTTTAAATTAATTTGACAAGTGATACCTTATGATTGGACCATAATGCCATTATTTTCTAATTAAATTCTCATTTCCATTTCATGCTTCATATCTTCTGAAAATCACATGATAATAAGAGGGAAGTATTGATTCTCCAATTATCTCATTGTGCCAACACATAGCTTGTTGACCAAGTCATTGACTTTTTTGACTATTTGACCATTTTTCACAATAATTCACCAAAATTGGTTTATTAATGATCAATTAGTCATTTTTCTCATTTTAATTCCCATTTAGCTCAAATCATTAGGAATTTGAGGAAAAATAATTATTTTCCACTTTTCGACAAAATTACCGTTTTGCCCCTACATTTAATGATTTACCGAAATAAATCATTTTTCACCCACTTCTTTGGATAAACCCCATTTTGACACTTAAATGAAGCCATTAACCATATCATTAAATTCTGTGAATTTTGGTTACCATATTGGGCCTTTACCGGTCTCTTATACCCTTATTCGGCCAATTTACGCGTAACCGGCGATTGGAATATTTTCCATAAATTCACATAAATTCATTCACATCATTTTTCACCATTTTATTCCATTAAATATACATCAAATATACACATTAATATATTGGTGAAAAATGGGGTATTACAGTTCTCCCCCCGTTTAATAAATTTCGTCCCCGAAATTTGCTACACTACTTGTGGCATAAATCCCGGGTAACGTCTTTGCATATCCTCTTCTACTTCCCAAGTCACCTCCCTTGGTGATAATCCTTTCCAGACAACTTTTACAAATGGTATGCTTCGATGCCTGAGCCACCTTTCTTGTCTGTCAATGATCCGTTCCGGCTTAGCCTCATAGGTGAGGTAATCTCGCATATCTAGATCTTCATATTCAATAATATGTTGAGGGTCCGGTTGATACTTCTTCAACTGGGAAACATGAAACACATCATGCAATCTGCTCAAATTTAAGGGTAGAGCAATCCTGTACGCTACAGGCCCAACTCTTGCCAATATGTCAAATCGCCCAATGTAGCAAGGTCTTAGCTTCTTTCTCTTCAACACTCTTCTTACACCAGTCACATGTGATATCTTTAGAAATACATGATCACCTACCTGGAATTCCAACGGTCTTCTTTGTTTGTCGGCATAACTGTTTTGCCTACTTTAGGCTGCAAGCAATCTCTGCTTAATCATTCTGATCTGCTTAGTAGTCTGATCGACTATATCTGGCCCACATAACCTTCTTTCTGACAATTCTGTCAAACAGAGAGGGGACTGACACTTTCTCCCTACAATTCTTCATACGGAGCCATTTGAATGCTCGTATGATAACTTTTGTTATAGGCAAACTCTGCAAGAGGAAGGTATTGATCCCAACTTCCTTTAAAATCCATTACACACGCTCTCAACATATCTTCCAGCGTCTGTATGGTTCTCTCTGACTGTCCATCCCTTTGAGGATGATAGGCTGTGCTGAAACTCAACAGAGTGCCTAAAGCATCATGTAGAGATCTCCAGAACTTGGATGTAAACCGAGGATCTCTGTCAGAGATTATACTCTTCTGCGTCCCATGGAGTCTCACTATCTCCTTCACATATATTTCTGCCAGCTTATCAGGTGAATAGCTAGCACTGATCGGTAAGAAGTGCGCTAACTTCGTAAAACGATCAACGATCACCCAAATTGTATCACGATTCCAAAGTTTGGGTAATCCCACCACCAAGTCTATGGTCACGCTCTGCCATTTCCATTCTGGAATCTCAGGACTTTAAAGTAATCCCAGCGGTCTCTGGTGTTCAATCTTTACCTTCTGATAGGTAAGGCACCGCGCCACATATTTTGTCACATCCTTTTTCATTCCAGGTCACCAGCACACCGCTTTCAAATCATGGTACATTTTTACCATTCCTGGATGGAGAGTATAGCGACTCTTATATTCTTTGCTTGTACCGAATTAGTCCACTAGGCGACAGATCGAAATATCGAGTCTCCCCTCATTCAATCATATCTCTGATTGACTTTGCTCGCTCATCTTGCATCTGAGCTTCCACAATTTCAGCTTACAAGTCATTCTCGACTCGGCTAATGCTATAACCAGCGTAAAGGATCTGATTTGACAGATTCAGATATATGAAATCTTCTATCAATCTCTTCTCTTGTATCATCATAGCTGCCACCAGTACCGCTTTACGACTAAGAGCATCAGCGACGACATTAGCTTTACCTGGGTGATACTTTATCTCCAGGTTATAATCTTTCAGCAACTCCATCCACCGACGTTGTCTCATGTTGAGCTCTTTCTGATCATATAGATATCTCAGACTCTTGTGGTTATAGTATAGGTCAACAATCACTCCATATAGGTAGTGCCGCCAAATTTTTAACGCAAACACAATTGCTTCTAGCTCTAGATCATGTGTGGGATAATTCAATTTATGAGGCTTCAGCTGTCGAGAGGCATAGGCCACCACTCTGCCCTGTTGCATTAGGACACATCCAAGTCCCTACTTACTTGCATCACTGTAGACTACATAAGTCTCCTCAAGATCAGGGATAATCAACACTGGTGCAGATGTTAACCTCTCCTTCAGCTCCATGAAGTTCCTCTCACAACATTCATCCCATTCAAACAACTGATCTTTCTGCGTGAGCTTGGTCAACGGCAAGGCAATCCGGGAGAAATCTTGAATAAATCTCCGATAATAGCCTACAATACTCAGAAAACTACGTATCTCAGCAACAGTCTCTGGTATCTTCCAATCTAATACTGCTTCCACTTTACTGGGATCTACCGAAACCCCTTCTTGTGAGATCACGTGGCGTAAAAATTTAACTTCTGAAAGCTAAAACTCACATTTACTCAACTTTTCATAGAGTTGCTTCTCCCGTAAAATACCGAGCACAATCCTCAGATGCTCCTTATGCTCTTCTCTACTCTTAGAGTATATTAGAATGTGGTCGATGAAGACTACCATGAACTGATCTAAGTATTGACAAAAGATACGATTCATGTAGTCCATAAATACTGCTGGTGCATTGGTCACACCAAAAGGCATCACTAAAAACTCATAGTGTCCATACCGAGTTCGAAATGCAGTCTTCGGTATGTCCTCTGCCTTTACTTGTAGCTGATGATACCCTGACATCAGATCAATTTTTGAGAATACACTCACTCCAGAGAGTTGATCTAAAAGGTCATTAATCCAGGGAAGTGGGTACTTATTCTTGACGGTTACTTTGTTTAATTCCCTGTAGTCAATACACAACCGCAGAGTTCCGTCTTTCTTCTTAAAAAATAATACCGGTGCTCCCCACAGTGACACACTGGGTTGTATAAACCCTTTCTCAAGCAATTCTTCAATTTGCTTCTTCAATTCAACCATCTCATTTGGAGCCATTCAATATGGAGCTTTAGATATAGACCTGGCTCCAGGCATGATGTCAATCACAAATTCTACTTCTCTTTCCGAAGGTATACCGCTAAGATCATCTGGAAACACCTCAAGAAATTCTTGTACAATGGGAATATCTTTCAACACCATTTTTGTATTCACTTGTACGGAAAAGAACACAACATATCTTTGACATCCTTTTCTCAAACACTTCTCAGCTTATGCCAATGAGAGGAAATTCAAACTGACACCTCTGTGGTTACACTCTCGCAGAGTAGGATATATAATCCTCTTGTTTCCACAATATACTAACACATTATTTTCTGTCAGCCAGTCGAAACCCAATATGACTTTAAGTCTTTGGAGTGGCAAATAAATCAAATCCACTGTAGACTCATGTCCCTCGGCATTAATAACACTGTTTAAACAAACATCAGTAATCAAGGTTTTAATACCCATCGGTGTAGATACAATCAAATCGAATGGTAGTTGATGCACATGCAATCCTAGGCGCTTAATACAGTCATACGTAATAAAAGAATGACTAGCACCTGAATCATATAATACTTGCAATATTCTACCTTTAAGAATAACTTTACCTTGAACTAGCTCTAGGGACTTTCTTGCTTCTTCTCTAGTCAAGGAAAATACTCGACCCTGACTTTGCTGTCTAGGCTCGACAGGTCGTGGTGCTGCTCGCTGAGGACAGTTCACAACCAAGTAGCCTGGCTTCTGGCAGGCATAACAGATCACTTGGCTTGTAGGAATACTGCACCATTTCCTTGGATGAGATTTCCCACATCGGGCACACATCTATGATGTTGGGGGTTTCCAGCCGCCATGGTTTCCAGACCAAAAGGGCCTTTTATTTCCTCCCCTTTATGGAAAACCTTACCCTCTTTGAATCCACCTCTCTGGCTTATATTCTTATTAGCCTGTACCCTTCTCAAGTTTCCTTCAGTAAGTCGGCATGCTTCCACAGCCTTATTGAACTTTCTGAATTGCTGGGAAACCAACTTCTCTTCCATCTCAGGATTCAATCCTCCAATGAGCATATCTGAGCTCCACTTCTCATCATGCTTGAGATTCAAATATGCAGAATAACGAGACAGTCGGATAAACCGAGACAAGTACGAATCAAAGGTCTCGTTATCGCCTTGATGGATAGCCATAAATTCTTTTTCTTTCTTAACTTTTACTGACCACGGGAAATACTTCTCTTAAAACTTTTCTTGGAATAGCTCCCATGTCAGAGGGATATTCCGAGCATGCAACAGTAATGCAGTACTCTTCCACCAGTCATCCGCATCGCCCACTAGTTTATAAATAGCCATCCTGGCTTTCATCTCTGTCGGGCATCCAAGTACTTTACAGAGTCTGAGATATCTATATGATCAGAAAGAGCTCAACATGAGACAACGTCGGTGGATGAAGTTACGGAAAGATTATAACCTGGAGATTAAGTATCACCCAGGTAAAGCTAATATTGACGCTGATGCTCTTAGTCGTAAAGCGGTGCTGGTGTCAGCTATGATGATACAAGAGAAGAAATTAATAGAAGATTTCAGAGATCTGAATCTGTCAAATCAGATCCTTTGTGCTAGCTATAACATTAGCCGAGTCAAGAATGACTTGAAAGCTGAAATTATGGAAGCTCAGATGTAAGATGAGCGAGCAAAATCAATCAAAGTAATGATTGAACGAGGAGAGACTCGAGATTTTGACCTGTCGCCTGGTGGATTAATTCGGTACAAGCAAAGAACTTATATTCCACCAAGGGATGACCTGAGGAAGAAAATTCTTGATGATTCGAAGAGACGCTATACTCTCCATCCAGGAATGGTAAAAATGTATCATGATTTGAAAGCAGTGTGCTGGTGGCCTGGAATGAAAAAGGATGTGACGGAATATAAAGCGCGATGCCTTACCTTTCAAAAGGTAAAGATTGAACACCAGAAACTACCGGGATTACTTCAAAGTCGTGAGATTCCAGAATAGAAATGGGAAAGCGTAACCATGGTTTTGGTGGTTGGATTACCCAAAATTCGGAATCAAGATGCGATTTGGGTGATAGTTGATCGTCTTACAAAGTTAACGCACTTCTTACCTATCAGTACTAGCTATTCACCTGATAAGCTGGTAGAAATATATGTGAAGGAGATAGTGAGACTCCATGGGACACCGAAGAGCATAATTTTTGATAGAGATCATCGGTTTACATCCAAGTTCTGAAGATCTCTGCATGATGCTTTGGGTACTCGATTGAATTTTAGTACAGCCTATCATCCACAAACGGATGGGCAGTTAGAGAGAACCATACAGAAACTGGAAGATATGTTGAGAGCGTGTGTAATAGATTTTAAAGGAACTTGGGATTAATACCTTCCTCTTACGGAGTTTACATATAACAACAACTATCATGCGAGCATTCAAATGGCTCCGTGTGAAGCATTGTATGGGAGGAAGTGTCAATCCCCTCTCTACTGGACAGAGTTGGCAGAAAGAAGATTATATGGGCCGGACATAGTCGATAAGACTACTGAGCAGATTAGAATTATCAAGCAGAGATTGCTTGTAGCCCAAAGTAGACAGAAAAGTTATGCCGACAAATGGAGAAGACCGTTGGAATTCCAGGTAGGTGATCATGTCTTTCTGAAGATATCACCTGTGATTGGTGTTGGAAGAGTATTGAAGAGAAAGAAGCTAAGTCCTGACTACATTGGGCCATTTGAGATATTGGCAAGAGTTGGGCCTGTAGCATACAAGATTGCTCTACCCCCAAATTTGAGTAGATTTCATGATGTGTTTCATGTTTCCCAGTTGAAAAAATATCAATCGGACCCTCAACATATTATTGAATATGAAAATCTGGATATGCAAGATGACCTCACCTATGAGGCTGAGCTAGAACGAATTATTGACAGACAAGAAAGACGGCTCAGGCATCGAAGCATACCATTTGTGAAAGTGGTCTAGAAATGATTATTGCCAAGGGAGGAAACTTGGGAAGCAGAAGAGGATATGCAAAGACGTTACCCGAGATTTATGCCACAAGTAGTGTAGCAAATTTCAGGGACGAAATTTTTTAAACGGGGGGAGAACTGTAATACCCCGTTTTTCACCAATACACTTATGTGTATATTTGATGTATATTTAATGAAATAAAAATGGTGAAAAATGATGAGAATGTACTTATGTGAATTTATGGAAAATATTCCAATCGCCAGTTATACGTAAATTGGCCGAATAAGGGTCTAAGAGACCGGTAAAGGCCCAATATGGTAACCAAAATTCATAAAATTTAATGATATGATTAATGGCCTCATTTAAGTGTTAAAATGGGGTTTATCTAAAGAAATGAGTGGAAAATGATTTATTTCGGTATATCATAAAATACAGGGGCAAAATGGTAATTTTGCCAAAAAGTGAAAAATAATTATTTTTCCTCAAATTCCCAATGATTTGAGCTAAATGGGAATTAAAAAGATCAAAATGACTAATTGATCATCAATGGACTAATTTTGGTGAATTGTGGTAAAAAATGGTCAAATAGTCAAAAAGTCAATTGCTTGGTCAACAAGTTAAGTGTTAACAATATGAGATAATTGGAGAATCAATACTTCCCTCTTATTTTCATGTGATTTTCGGTTGGAATGAGGGAGTATATAGGAAATGGAGTTAATTAAAGAATAATGACATTTTGGACCACTTATAAGGTGCCGCATATCCAAATTAATTAAACCATTGTAATATATGGTTAATCTAATTCTCCATCAGCTTCATTCTCCTGCACGAACAGACCTAAAGAATGAGAGTAAGAGCTGGAGAATGAGAACTGAACGGGAAGAACGACGGGAGCTAGGGATTTACCAAGATCAAGGTATGGTGCTTAAACCTTATGATTTGAGGCTTCTAATCCTTCTATGGTCTCTTCTCCTCATCTTCCTACCACTTATTTTCATGATGTTCAGCTGAATCAAATATGGTGGTAGAGAGAGAGAAAACGTCCAGGAGAGAGAAAGTCCAAGAAATCAAGAGGTAACTTCCCAAACTTGTTCATCTTGCTTGATTAAGGTTAGTAGAGTTGTTTTGGGCTTGATTATGGTTCATTTGGTACAAGATAATTCAAGAAAGCCAAAGAGACCTTAATATGTAAGTGTCTCCAAATCAAGTCCGATAAATGTATAACTAGTTAATATATTGGTTATAAGTAGAAAGGAAGTGATTAGGCCAAAGAAAACGAGAATCCGACACAACTTTTCTGGGAATTTATTTTCCCTTCTATGTGTTGGACGTGGGAAATGGCTTGGAATTTTTCCTATTCGATGCTTCGATTAGATTCAGGAGGCCGAATTGTGTAGGGTCTATGTTAACCTCGAAGTGAGAAAAGGCCCGGAGAGCGAAATGACAAAATTGCCCCTTCTAAGCCTTATTTGAGGGTTGTCAAGGGTATTTTCATCATTTAAGTTTGATTTTGGCCAATTCGAGGTTGGGAATGAATTCTACACGTGAAAATATGTAGGAATGGCCTAAATCATGATTTTGGAGAAAATACTGATAATGAGAACCAAAGGGGTATTTTGGTAATTTGGCACCAATAGGCTAAATTTACCAATGATATGAGCTTGGAAAGGTGTATGGATGAGTAATAATACCTTTGGTGATGTTTGGCAATTTCAGGACTTGACAACCGGTTTGGCCTCAGAAGTTGTTGCCCAAGCTTGTATCAAGTGGTAAAGTTGCGTAAAGTAGCAACCAGGTAGTAACCGTCTTCATATGACATAGCATGTATATGTATGGTTTGTTATCATCAAATGTCATACAGATTTAGATTAAGTAGAGAAATCACCCAGGGCCTATCTTTGTGCTGGTTGATACTCATATAATATTATTCATATTGCACGAGCGGTGCCTGGGGCCTATCTTTGCGCGGGTACCCCTCGGGGCCAAGTCTTTGTCTAGCGCTAGCATGATGTATGATTTGCATTAATTGTACTAAATGATGTTATGATAATTTGATTGATGAGTATATGATGAGCATGCTATGTATGTGTTATCTTGTATGTTGTATGTGTTACTACTGAGATTCCCAGGAATCTCATCCTTTTCCCAAAAACAAATCTCCAATACAGGAAGGAAGCTCGCGGGGTAAGGAAAAGGTAAAGGATGAAGAGTCGAGGCCGAGCTATAGGAGAGCTTAGTTTCTATTGTCAAGCTTCTGTTATGTATTTTGAGAATATTGTAAAGTTATGGTTTTATATGAAAGGAAGTGAAGAATGAATATATGTGTTGTAATATGAATTGTGTATGAATGTGCAAGTATGTGAATATGTATATCCAGCAGAGGCATTATATGGAATTTCTAGCATTTTCCGCACTCTGATGTTTATATTCGGTGAGTATTGGCTATTGAGTACTCTACCATAGTGTTTGGAAATAAGGTATCATATTTTTGGTATTAGAGCCAGGTTTCGATCCTGGGACCTGTGCGTTATGGGCCTACCACGCTTCCGTTGCGCCACTCTGATGTTTATATTTGGTGAGTATTGGCTATTGAGTACTCTACCATAGTGTTTGGAAATAACCTGGATGGAAAATGCTAGAAATTCCATACAATGCCTTTGTTGGATATACATATTCACATACATGCACAATTCATATACAATTCACTTACAACTCATAGTCTTCATATACAATCTCAAAATACATAATGGAAACTTGACAACCTAAACTAAGTACTCCCGCTGTCCGGCCTCGACTAGACATCATTTACCTTCTCCTTGCCCTGCGAGCTTCCTCCCAGTACTGGAGATTTGTTTTTGGGAAAAAGGATGAGATTCATGGGAATCTCAGTAATAACACATACAACATACAAGATAACACATACATAGCATGCTCATCATATACTTATCAATCAAATCATCATAACATCATTTAGTGCAATTAATGCAAATCATACATCATGCTAGCGCTAGACAAAGACTTAGCCCCGAGAGGTACCCGCGCAAAGATAGGCCCCAGGCACCACTCATGCAATATGAATATTATCGTATGAGTATCAACCCACGCAAAGATAGGCCCCGAGTGATTTCTCTACTTAATCTAAATATGTATGACATTTGATGATAACAAACCACACATATACATACTATGTCATATGAAGACGGTTACTACCTGTTTACTTCTCTATGCAACTTTTCCCCTTAATTCAAGCTCAGGCAACAACTTTTGAGGCCAAACTGGTTGTCAAGTCCTGAAATTGTCAAACATCACCAAAGGGGTTATTACTCATCTCTACACCCTTTCAAACTCATATCATTGGTAAATTTAGCCTATTGGTGCCAAATTACCAAAATACCCCTTTGGTTCTCATTATTAGTATTTTCTCTAAAATCATGATTTAGGTCATTCCTACACATTTTTGTGTGTAGAATCCATTCCCAACCTCGAATTGGCCAAAATCAATCACAAATGACAAAAATAGCCTTGACAGCCCTCAAATAAGGCTTAGAAAGGGCAATTTTGTCATTTCACTCTCCGAGCCTTTTCTCACTTCGGGGTCAACATAGACCCTACACAATTCAGCCTCCTGAATGCAATGGAAGCATAAAATTGGTTAATTTCCAAGCCATTTCCTATGTCTAACAGATAGAAGGGAAAATAAATTCCCAGAAAAGTTGTGTCGAATTCTCATTTTCTTTGGCCCAATCACCTTCTTTCTACTTATAACCAATATATTAACTAGTTACACATTTATTAGACTTGATTTGGAGACACTTACATATTAAGATCCCTTTGGCTTTCTTGAATTATCTTGTACCAAATGAACCATAATCAAGCCCAAAACAACTCTACTAACCTTAATCAAATAAGAGGAACAAGTTTGGGAAGTTACCTCTTGATTTTCTTCACTTTCTCTCTCTAGGTCAATTTCTCACTCCTCCTTCCTATGTAATATCCCAAATTTTGGGACTAAAGGAATAAGATTAAGCCTGGATTAAGTGGACTGCTAGACCCTGGTTTAGCAAATGTTCCTATGAGGTATGTTTAAATTCCCCAAAATTTCTTTATATCATTGGATATTAAAAAAAATTATATTAGTGAGCTAAAGAGCTCAGGGAATAACAAAAATAAGTGATTGGAAGTCACACATAATATAGTAAAGTGGAACACAAAGTAATTTTGCTACCGGTGAAATTCCTGGTATGGTAGTGATGATTGTGTGACATGTTTCGATGGGTAAATGATGGTGAAAAATTATGAAACTTTCCAGAATGAAAGTAGACTTATCAAGATTTAATTTGATAGGTTGTATAAGTCATTTGGAGTTGTACACAAACAGAAATGAATTTGTGAAGTTAGCCCAGTGAAATTAATTATTTTCTGGGACAGCATTCAAAGATTAAAATTCTGGAAAGCTTGATCTTCCAATTGGCCAAATTTTATATTTTTCTTAAAAAATAGACTCAATAAGGGTTGCATAGCCTTTGGAATCACTCCAATTGGAAATTTTTATAATTAGATATGAATTTTCAAAATTAATGAAAATTCTGTAGAATTTGGTATTATATGCGAAAATTCAATTTTTGGGCGAATCAGAGGGTGACACGTGGCACAGTTAATTAACACCCCCATTTAATCAATTCTCCATCATCTTCTTTGCCATTTCCATGAAGAATATGAAAGAAGAGATAGAAATCAAAAAAGAAGAGAGAGGAAATTCTTTTCTCCGATACACTGCCGAAACGGTATCCTCTCTCAAAGTACCCTTCAGGAAACTTCCTCTACTCATCAAGATCTTCATTTCTACAGTTTTGGATTTTCATTTGGAGATGTTTGGTGCCATCTCCCTTGCCGGGGTGTTGCCAGAATTCCAAACCGTTTGTGGAAACGGGTAGAGGTAAGCGTAAGCTTCCTTTTTAACCGATTGATTTGTTGTTTGGATGAGTATATAGGAAGTTGGATACTGTTCATGGCTGATTTAAATTGATGTTTTCAATGGGTAAATCATGTCTAATAAGTTTTTAAATAGCTAATCACTTGACTAGAAGTAGAAAGGAAGAGATTAAGCCAAAGAAAACAAGAAAACAACATATTGCACCTAAGAATCTGATTTTCTACCCTGTTTTGACGTGGAGAATGAGTAAGAATTTGATGATTTTGATGCTTCCATTGGCTTTAGGAGGAAAAATTGTGTGGGTATGCAAGTGTTCTTGAATTTTGGATACTTGTACATGAATTTAGAAGTTTTAGAAGTTAAAGGGTAAAAGTTGAGTATTCCGTTTTCTGGAGGCAGTGTTATGGTGACATATTTTTGAGTGGCCAAATGTTATCCAATAACCATGAAACTCTCCAGTTTGAAAGTAGACATATAGTCCTTTAATTTGATAGGTTATAATGGTTAATTGGAAAAGTATGCTATGAGATATGAATTATTAAAGATACGCCCTGTTTTATGGAAAAACATCTAAAACAGTTGGTGTTTGGAAAAATTCTGGGAATGGTGTAATAGTGGCGTTTAAAATCGAGTATTTTTATATAAATCTAAACTTAAAGGGATTCAAATATAACTTTGAACAACCTCAATTGAAGTTCTATAGAATTAATTATGATTTTCCAAAGTTTGGTCAAAAATGCTGGTAGATTGAGTACCATGCGAATTTAAGTAAGAAATTGGCCAAATATAATTGGAATGAACTCCAAGGGTGAAAGTAAGCCTATAGGGCTAATGTGGCCCATTGGGTATTCACTTTTCATGGCTCTAATGATGTTATCACTTGCCTAGAGCCATGAAGTGATAAAGAAGAAGCAATGGTTGGCGGATCAAGGGACAAGAAGAGAATGACATAAAGTCTGAGAGGTAGTGAACTTACCTTTTCTACATGTATGTGATATGTATGTCTTGCATTAATTATGTGACTGTTTTTCCTATTTGTGTGGAACATGTATGATTGGTTGAAGCTCTATTATATTTGTGCAATGGCCATATGTATGTCATAACATCGAGCATGCAACATGTCATTATGTTGGCATGAAATAGTGTAGGCAAGCATGTCATGCATTCATATATATCTGGCATGCATAGTGGTAATGTTTGCTACTGAGATTCTCTCGAATCTCACTCCTCCCAAACAACTATTTAGACAAGTGCGCATTGGAAACGTGGTGAGATCAGAAAAGAGGTAAGCACGAAGAGGACTATTGTTGGTTGTTTGAAGGTCTGTAAATATTGTGTAAACCCCTAATGGGGAAACTTTTGTATCATAATCAAGCAATGTTATATTAATATTATCAGTATATTCATGCTATTCATGTGTGCCCACTGAACTACGCATTACTACTCTGAGTAAGGTCAGTAATAAGGGATATATGAGGCGGGTCTTTACATCATGCGCTTGATTCAGCTGATCATCATGAGTTTTAATGGTAGGAAGATGAGGAGAAGAGATCATACAAGGAGTTGATGCCTTAAATCACAAGGTAGCAAGTCCCTTACCTTGATCTTTGGAAATCCCTAGCTCCTTCTTCTCTTCCGTCGTCCTTCTCGTTCTCCAGCCCTCTCTCACTCTTCTTTGATCAGTTTAATCAAGAATGAGCTGATGAGAATGAGAATTGTATAATATAAGGCATGATTAATTAAGTTGGACACTTGGCATGCATTCATTGGTCCATAAATGTAATTATCCTCCAATTAATTCTATTCCCCTTTCCTTAATCCAATTCAGTCGAATTATGAATGGGAATTAGAGGGAAGTATTGATTCTTCAATTATCCCATAGTGCCAACATGTAACTTGTTGACCAAGTAATTGACCTTTTGACTATTTGACCATTTTTCACAATAATTCACCAAAATTGGTCCATTAATGATCAATTAGTCATTTTGCCCTTTTTAATTCCCATTTAGCTCAAATCATTGGGAATTTGAGGAAAAATAATTATTTTCCACTCTTCGGCAAAATTACCGTTTTGCCCCTGCATTTATGATTTACCGAAATAAATCACTTTCCGCCCATTTCTTCAGCTAAACCCCATTTTAACACTTAAATGAGGCCATTAATCATATCATTAAATTTTGTAAATTTTGGTTACCATATTGGGCCTTTACCGGTCTCTTATACCCTTATTTAGTCAATTTATGTGTAACCGGTGATTGAAATATTTTCCATAAATTCACATAAATTCCAGCACATAATTTTTTACCATTTTATTCTATTAAATATACATCAAATATATACATAAGTGTATTGGTGAAAAATGGGATATTACACTAGAAATATCCAATTAAGGTGGTTTCAAATTCTATGTGTTACTTATAAAGCCTATTTTAATAGAAAAATACGTTTAACTACCAACTATTCATGAATAATTCCCAGTTTTAAAGTTTTCTCACACTGCCAGAAAATTTTCCAATTATATCCACAATTATATAGAACTTCAATTGGGATGGTTCAAAATACTATATGATCATATTTAAGTCTATTTTTAGGGAAAAATATTAATATTTATACATTATATCCACAAAATTTCCATAATTTCGTCAAACTTCATCTGTACCAGAAAACGTTCTAGATTCATCATCTAACTTTAAAAATTTATATCTCACTATTTAAAAACCCAAATGATACATACTATATATCAAATTAAATCTTATGATGTCTACTTTCATTATGAAAAAAATTTCATAATTTTTGGAATAGGTTTGGCCACCGAAATGTATTTTAAAACCAATATGATTCTAGAGAAACTAACCAAACAACAACTCCTCTTATTTTCTAAAAATTCCAGACTTATATATAATCATCCAAAAATGATAGTTACATGTATTCCCATATAATTTTTCGTATAGAATTCATTGGAAACCTCAAATTTTTCAAATTCTCATTCCTTCCTCATGCATTATTTTGGTCAAAATAAAACCTCACAAGACAACAATTCATTATACTAGGTTCTTATGCTTCCCAAATTACCCAAAAATAGCCTCAAATCAACTAGAAAGAGTTAAGAATATGGGAAGGAAACTCACCTATATCAAGTTATGGAATTGTGTGTGAGATTTGTAGCATCTTCTTTCTTCCTCTTGTAGCACCAATCACTCTTATGTTTCTCTTGCTCTCTCTCTATCACTCGCTCTCTCTTTTCCTATATTTTTCTGTTTCTTTTGAATGTACTAAATAAGTGAAAATGGAAAATGAGGAGTGTGTAGGTGTGTTGCTGTGTATGTGAATGAGAGAGTTAGAGAGTAGGAGGTGATGATTATTTTATTTAATATGTGTTTGTGTGTGACACATGGGGTAGGTGTGTGTGTGTATTTAATTAAATGATTGTGTGTGCGTGCATGGCGTGTGAAGTGTGGGAAAAGGGTGTGTGTGTTTTAATATTATATATATATATAGGTATATTTTTATCCCATTAATTACACACACAATGCCATAATTTTTCACTTTGTCTAATTTAAGATCCCATATATTTCATAGGTTTCATAATTTGGCTTTCAATTCCCAAGATTAATCTCTAGCACCATTTAATTTTTTTTTGGAATTTAACCTTTTAATAAAATTTGGGATGTTACAGCTGTTCTCAAGTCCAAGGTAAGTGCCACGTGAAGAGGCAAGTATGCATGAAAATAGCTAGGAGATAGGTAAACATATATTTAGTTTAGTTGAGCTATGAATTTATGGATACATTGACAAGGCATTTGAGCCATGTAGGCTCTGATATGGTGTAGGAATAAAGTAGATATACTAAGCTTTCTAACAAGTCCTAGAACATGATTTTTAGATGTGTAGATTAAGAGTTATGATTTTCTGAAATTTAGACTGAATTTTGTAACAATGTTGTCAAAATTATCTGTCCATGTTTGAAAATAGGCATTTTTGAGCCAAATGGGTTACCAATGAGCCCGGGTCTTTTTTTTTATTATTAGATCAAGTGTTTTCCCCTCGGGAATGCAAAGGGTTCTCAACTCTCCTAATAAGTATGCTTCCCTGAATTTAAACTTATGTTCTCCTCCTTACAAGGATGAGGCTCCTGACCACCTTAAACAACAACTTGTTGGTAACCTGGGTCTTATTTTTATTGCAAGGATGAATCCAATAGCGAAAAATAGAGCTTTGAACAACTAATATTGGAACTATATTAAATTCCTTATGAATTTTTAAAGTTTCAAGAAAATTCATTATCCAGGTACCCAAATTTTTTTAGAAAGAGATTATTAAAGTTTTATTTAGCCTTTCTAAGAGTATTGTTTGGGTCATGTATATATAGTTTTTAAATAGAAAAAATACTCTGATAATTGATCCTAGAGGAAGGTGTTACACCCCCTAAATTATGCAGAACCATGGTTAAGCCGCTTGCAAGTTTTTAGACAGTTTCACTAAATTTCAATATCTTTCACCTATTTTGAAACAATTAAATATAAGAAAAAGATCTTGTAAAATTCCTTATTCAATTTATAAATATTAGCAAGTTAAAGAGAAAAATTATTGTCCAAACTTCTGAAGCCAAAACAAATTGTTTACCAAATTAAACAATTGTCAACATTAATAAACTATTGTTGAAAAGAATCAAAACCAAATAAACAAGACAAATCACAATACAATCCCAACATAATAGAATAAAACCCTGTGTAAGACCCCCGTCTTATTATTGATATTGCTCAGAGTAGCAATTGCGTAGCTCAATGGGCACATAGAATAGTATAAATATACTGATATATTGAAACAATATTGCTTGGTTACATACAGAATTCCCCATAAGGGTGTACAGAATAATTACAGACCTTAAAAAAATAGAAAGCTCTTCAGATAACCAATGCCTTTTATCGTACTGGCCCGAAACCTCCAGTTTCCAAAATTTACCTTTTTGCCCTTCGAGCCACTGCATGCTGCTGGAAACTTTATATATTTATGGAAATGGTGAAATTCGGAGAATCTCAGTAGTAACATACTTTCAAACATATAGAATGCAAAAATATACATGCTATGGCATATCATATAAGATGATTGAAACTATATGTACATTTACTTAAGGCCAAACGACAAGTTTGCTCCTTGGTCTACTTGGCGCCCCTGTTAGGTCCCTGACCGCAACATGGTAGATTGGTGTGTCTAAGACACTAGCTCATGTTACAGTGAATGACATATACAAACATAATAGGAATCACATAATATATGTATGAAGAAGTTACTACCTAGAACATGCCCTTTCCTTATCTATCAATCGTCCAGCTCCATCTTCGGCTCGGGCTATCGGTTTATCCTGAAATTACAAATTTAGGATACATAGGTTATTATTTATTCATAGCTTATTCTAAACTCATTGTGTTGGTTATCTTGACTCAAAACTGCAAAATTACTTAAATGCCCCTGGGCCCGGTCTAAATCCCTTTGTACCCTATCAAATTGTACCCCACCAAAAATTATGACCCAGACTAATCCTACACAATTTCATGTGTAAAATCCATTTTTGACCTTAGATTGGTCAAATTTAGGCCTAAATTACAAGAATACCCTTGACAACCCCTAACTTAGGGTTTTAAGGGTTGTTTGGTCATTTCACATTCTAGGGCTTTTCTCACTTCACAGTCTACATGAACCCTACACAATTTTCCCTTCTAAAATTAATGGAACCATAAAATTGATGAAATTCCAGCCCAAACAGGACTAAAATGTCCCTGAACAAAATCTGGAATAAATTGAGAAAAATGGATTTTCTTGATTCCATTCAACTAAACACCTCCTTTTCATTTCTAATCACATTATTAAACCATTAAACACCTTTTAAACATGATTAATGAAAAATTGGGTAGCACCTCCCCTTAGGGTTTGCACATCCCAAAATTATAACCCAAGCCAACCAACCACAAATGAAGCTAACAACAACATAATCAACAAGATAATCAAGGTTCTTGAGTTTACCTCTTGATTCTCCAACTTTCTCTCTCTAGGTTCCATTTTATCTCTCTCTTCCCTCTTGGATTTACTTGCTATACATGGTATTTAAGATGGAGAAGAGATTAGAAGAGTGTTGGCATGAAGAAGAAGGCAAGAATCAAGTGAAAATCACTTGTGACTTACCTTGGTTTGGCTCTTGATCTTTGCTCTTCTCTTTGCCTTTCTATTTTCACATGAGCTCTCTTTCTCTCTCCTAAGCTTCCATTTTGAAAGAAACATGAATGAAGAGGGGAGGGATATTGGTTCATCAAATATCTCATTTTACTTTAACATGTGCTTGCTTCTTATTGGTCAAGGGTTTTTTTTCCTTCTTGAATTAATTATGCACACATAGATTATTTCCCTTTCTTGCTCCCTACTTCAGCCATAATTTATCCCAATTAAAGTGAAAAATGAATGGTTTCTGCCTTTATTGGTCAAATAACCATTTTGCTTTTACATTTTTCCCATTTTCGCACTTGCTGGAAAACTAAGTAGAATTTTCACCAAACTTAAAAAATTTATAACTAATTGTATAGATATCTAATTGGGATGGTTCTAAAGGCTATATGACCATTATTAAGTATAGTTTTAAGAAAAAATAGATCCTTTAGCCAATTGAAAGTTAAAAATTCCCAAAATTATTATTTTTGGACGCTGCCACTGAAAATTTCCAGTTTCACTGGGCTAATTTCAAAAATACATATCATTTTGTGTATAGCTCCAAATTACTTGTATGGCTGATCAAATTAAAGCTTGATAAGTCTAATTTTATTCTGTAAAGTTTTAGAATATTTGGATAATATTTTCCTATTGAAAAAGGTCACACAAACACGACTGCCACGTGGAAAACTCACTGGCAACAAATCTTGTTTGTGTTCCAAATGTAATTATGTTGTGTGTGACCACTAATTGCCTTGTTTTTCCATCCCCTATGCTCTTTAATACCCTAAGGGTATAAATAAATTTTAGGGTATAAAATCGTGCCTTACTGGGACACTTGCTAAACCAGGGCTTAGCAGTCCACTTGAGTTAGGCTTATTCTTAATCCTCTTGTTGCAAAATTTGGAGTGTTACACCCTGTATGATAACAAATAAACTATAAATTAAAATAATTAAAAATGAATTCATAAAAATATGAATTAAATCCCTAAAATATAGTTGATAACTTTATCTTATGAGATTTCCAAGAAAATGAAATTACCGTTACAATATAATTAGGAAACCACTTATGTTGCTTTCTTAATTTGATTGCTAATTTAAATGGAGAAGACACAAATTAAATGATTTTAGTAGATGAAATATCAAAGCTACCCATTTAATAATTCATCATATTTAATAAAATGGATTCGTTGAAGATGTCTTTGCACCTGTTCTTCCACCAAATGAGACTGTTCTGTATTGCTTTATAATCTTTCATAGGTGCATGTCTCTATGAACAAAAATAAATTTTAGTGTTACAACTCCCTACAAAATTCTTCATTTAAATTTGTCTAAAGTATACATTTGGTCCTTTAATTTTACACTAGGTTTGAATTTAGTCCTTTATGTTTTAAAAGGGTACTTGTAGTCCCTCAATCTTAATATACATTTAGTCTTTATTAACAAATGGAAAACATTGACAAATCAATTAAATGCTGATAAGACATGCTTCAATTTTTAAAATATAAAAATAATTATATGCACAAATCAATCAAGGGTTAAAGTGTATATCCAGCACCCTAAACTAATTTCTCAGGGGCACTAAGTGTGACACCCTATTTTCATCACCAATTGGATGGGTTATAAACATAATGAATTCGAACCACTAAGCTAGATATGGTCGTGGGAAGAGAATATTCCACAAAAACAACAAAGTCTTTATTTCACTAAGTGGGGTTGGCTACATGAATTGTACGACACCATTGTGCCATAGATTTTGATATACTATTAATTAAAAGGTCTCTCTCAATGACCTCATTGAGTATTCATTTCGGCCTTCCTCGACCTCATTTAATTGGACTTCTTACTGCTTGATTAACCCTTCTCACTGGAGCACCCTTCCTGAACATGTCCAATCCCCCTCAAACAATTTTCTACTATTTTTTCTTTAATAGAGGCCACTCCAACTCGTTTGCGTATATGAGTATTACGAATCTTCTCTTTTCTTGTATGACCACACATCAATTTCAATATCCTCATCTCAGCTATCCCCATTTTATGTTCATGTTATCCCTTTAAAGCACAACATTCACTACCATAGCATTGCTAGTCATGTAGCAATGCGATAAAAATTTCCTTTTACCTTATTAAGTACTTTACGATCAAAAATAATTCCAGTAGCTTTTCTCTATTTATACCATCCGGTTTAAATCTGTGATTGACATCTCCATCAATTTCACCATCTTGTTGTATAATTCATCTTAAATATCTAAAATTTGTCATTTATGGGATGACTTGCCCCAATTTAACTTCCACTTCCCTTTGACCTTGTCTCTTATCAAAATTGCAATACATATTTTCTTTTTTACTCCTACTAAGACAAAAGCCCTTCAATTCCAAAGTCTGTCTTCATATCTCAAGTTTAGAGTTAATTTCTTCCTTAGATTCAGCCAACAAAATTATATCATATGCAAAAAGCATGCATTTAGGGATCTCCTCTTTTATAGGCTCAGTTAGAACATCTATCACTAGGTTAAACAAATAAGGATTCAAAGCTGATCCCTGATGTAGTCCAATCTTTATAGGAAAGTCATTTGTAACACCTCTAAGCGTTCTAACATTGGTTGTAACCCCCTCATATATGTCCTGAATGGCTTTGATATATGCAACCTGAAATAGTCCCTTTAAGTCGTCTCAAGGTTATCAAGAATAAAACCAAATTAATGCAATATAGTGCACAACTTAGGTCATTTCACTTTAAGGAGACGATTATGAAACTAATTTCTAATAAAATAAGTAATTACAATGCAAACTTGACAAGGGTAAAATAAGATTGATTAGTTTTCAAAACTATTAATTACATGTAATTAAAATAAATATTTTTTGGAATTTTCAAATAAGAAGGAATTGAAATGGATTAAAAATACAAGTGACGAAGATGCTCTTGAAAATGATTTTCAATAACTATCCTTGCTCAATTAAAATATTCAGGGAGTTAATACATTAAGTTTCTAATATTTCAAACCTTATTAACCAATGAGTCTATCATCATAAGAGAGGAACCCTTACTCTTGAAATGCCATTAAACCCTTTTAGTATAATGAGTTTCTCTAAGTTTCCTAATATATCAAACCTCAGTTACCATTGAGTCTAATGCTTAAAATCATGAACCTATAAATTTAAGTATTATTAAAACCTCTTAGAATGTGATTATGAAGTAAGTAATGCATTTAGGTTCAACTATAATTCCAATTCAATCAAGCTATCTAATAATACCATGTTAAATAAATAGAAATCAATTGAATCATAGAAAAACATATATATAACCATATATATTGATGAGTACAAATTCTTATTACAAACATAAAATTAGAAGAACTCAATTTATAAAATAAAATATAATTAAAATCATAGTCTCAGTATATAAATGAATTCATAAATTTAAGAAATCATAACTATAATGAGCTAGAGATAAAATAAACTTCCATTTAAAGCACATGTGAGCACAAGCCATCTCCAAAGCAGTGGTCACTAATAAGAAAAGCTTCAAGAAATATAGTTATACACCCAGCCATCAAATCCCTAATTAAAGTGACAAAATAAAATTGAATTAAAGGAAGAATTTGGCTGGATTTGAAACAGAATCAGAACAAAGGAACATGGTCTGGAACAATGGGCATTGGCGGCGGTGAATATGAATCAGAGCAGAGGAAGTCATGATGATGGTGCGATGGATTTATTTTCAGCTCTACCCCTGCTCTCGGTGAAACTTGCAGCAGCTCCTCTCTTTTCCCTCTCTGGTTTCTCAACTCTGAAGCTCGCCAGTGACAGAAGTGTATGGTGACGATGTAACTACCGTCGTCGGCGAGAGAGAAACAAGAAGGGGAAGTGAGATGTGTGAAGGATTGGCTCAAGGTTCAGAGTGTTCTGGTTCACGGCGCTGCTAGTTTTTGTATCTCCATCTTTGCCTCTCTCGTGTCTGCCATTTCAATTCTGCACTGACCTAAAGCAAAATGCTGCAGTTTTTGCTTAAACCAAACTGGAATTTTTAAAATTCACAGGACTAAAATGTAAGTTATAAAATTTAAACCACAAACTGTCATTTTCAATTTTAATCCACTTTTTCAAATTCCTACCATTAAGACAATTAAACCAATTTCAAATATTCTTAGAAAAATCAATAATTAAGAGTAATTACAATTTTTATGACAATTATGCCCTTTTTAATCCTAATTTAATTTATTTACTCTTAATATCAATTAAGCACAAGGAAGGAATTTTAAGTTAAATTATTATGAAAAAATCCCTAAATAAAATATAAAAATATATAATATAATTAGGGATTTGTCATAACCCTCACCCTCTTCTTTTCCAAGGCTTTCTAAAGTACATCTCTTACCACTCGATCATACGCTTTTTCCAAATCAATGAAGACTATATGTAAATCTCTTCCTTTGCTCCTAGATTTTTCCATTAGCCCCCTTACTAAATAAATCGCTTATTCTGTAGACATTTCTGGCATGAATCCAAATTGGTTTTCAACAATATTAATCTTCAACCTCAACTTGTGTTTAATCATTTTTCTCATAATTTCATTATATGACTCATTAGCTTAATTTCTCTGTAGTTTACACAATTCTGGATATCCCCTTTATTCTTATAGATAGGGACCAAAGTACTTTTTCTCCACTTATCTGGCATTTTCTTGGTTCGTAAGATCTCATTAAATAATTTTGTGAGCCACGACACACCCTCTTCACCCAAACATTTCTAAACTTCAATAGGAATACCATCAAGTCCAATAGCTTTACCATTTTCTATTTTCTTAAGGGCTTACTTAACCTCGCTAATTCAAATCCTGCGATAAAATGACAAATTGAGATCACCTTCTTGAGTTGTCAAATCTTCCCTGTCACAATGCAACCCTCTCCCACCATCATTGAACAACTTATAAAAGTAGGCTTCCCACGTATTCTTAATATCTTCATCAATAACCAAAACTTTGCCTTCTTTATCCTTTATAGTTGAAAGTCCAGCATAAACATAAGGTTTGAATCTGTAAATGAATGGACTTTTGATATGATATTGTAATAAGGATATTTTGAAAGTTAGTTGGTTTAGTTAATTAGATGAACAAAATTAACCATTAATGGCAATAACCATTTAAGAGTGGCATTAGCCAAATATGGCCTTAACTATGTCTAGTTACTAATATACCCCTTATTAGTGTAATATTATGACTTGTACTGATTAGTTTACCTACTACCTATATATGTGGCTGGTTACCCATTGCATTAGATAGATTTGCATTGCTAATAAGACTTCATACTATTCAAATCACACTTCTCTCTCTCTATATCTATACTCTCTTCTACTCCTTCTTCTTCAATCCTTTGAATCCTCTTCTATTCTGCCCTAATTCCCAATTCTATAAACATTCATGTTACAAACCTTTATTAGTGGTATCAGAGATCAACCCAATTCATAAAAATGGAATTTATGTGGTATTCGGGTAAGGATATTTATACCTGGATTTTAAAGGCTGAACACTATTTTACTTTGGATCATACGCTAGAAGAAGAGAAGGTCGATATGGCATCTCTAAATTTGGACGATGATAGTTTCTAATGGCACGTCACTTTAGAGAACTGATGGCAGGGCGCTGACCGACCTGGGATGAACATAAGGACTTGTTGAAGATGACTTTCGGTCAACCATGCGAAACGCCGATGACCAACCTAACACGCTTTAGGCAAACAGCTTCTTTGGCCAAATTCAATGTGTGGTTCAACTAGATCACGATGAAATTAAACTTGCTTAAAGAATATCTGGTCGAAGCATATATTGGTACCTTAAAGGATGAGATTGTCGACTTAGTCCGTCTATTCAATCCCAGAATGTTCTTAGAGGCGTAAGGCTGGCACGAGTTCAAGAAATTGATGTCAATCACCGAAATACAAGAACTAATTCAGACCGAACCCAGCAATAATATTCAATTAGTTCACTGGCTCTTCCCTCATCGTCCATATCGAATACCAAGAATGGGTCTTTTTTAATGGGTATCAACGAAAGGACCAAAATACAACTCAAAAACCACAAAGTTCCTGTTTCATCCCCAAGACAATTACACACCCAGTAAAGGCTTTGACTACAGAAGAAGAAGCTAAACACTGAGCCAATAATCTTTACTTCTTTTGCCACAGAAATTTCTCAAGAGATCACAAATGTCCTCATCGGCAAAAAATGCAACTACATCTAATTCTATTAGATGAAGAAGGTGATGGTGCCAAGGATGTCTCTAAAATTCCAGAGGAAGAAAATGAAGAAGAAACAGAATAGGCCCACATTTTACTATATGCGATAGAAGGAACAAACCATGCTAAGTCCATGAGAGTCTTAGGGGCTGTTGGAAAATTTTCTCTTCAGATCCTAATTGATAGTGGTAGCACGCATGACTTCTTAAATTTAAAAACAGTCACTAGATTAGGTTGGCAAGCTTAAGAAACACCTCCTTCATATGTTGAGATAGCTGGTAGAGGACAATTGAAAATTCATAGCGTGTGGCATGGGTTCCAATGGAAAATACAAGGTTTGGAATTCGCTTTTAATTTTTGAATCATTAAGTTACATACATATGATGTGATACTGGGTTTGCAATGGCTTAAAAGTATAAAGAATGCTTTTTGGGATTATAAGTCCTTATCCATGTATTTTTGGAAGGATGGAAAGCAAGTGAAACAACAAGATAGTGTTCCCCATTCCTTTAGAATTGTTACATCAAAATGAGTAGAAAAAAGTTGCCTCAAGGGGGAGCAAATATATCTTATGCAACTGGTTGAAGTGAAGGGAGATAGAATGAGTTGTTTTACAATTAAGGGTGTTGAGTCTAAGCTGCCAGCAGAGATACAGGGGGGTTCTAAAGGCTTTTCAAGGTGTATTCGATAAGCCTAAGAGTCTTCTACCATTTAGTGCAGGACGCAATCATCCTATTATGTTAGAAGAGGGCACAAACCTAATTTCCTTGAAGCCATACAGATATCCAGCGGCATAAAAGGATGCTATTGAAAAATTAGTTGCTGAGCTATTAGAAACTGGTGTTGTACAAGAGAGTTGCTCTCTATTTTTAGTTCTAATAGTCCTTGTAAAGAAAAAGGATGGTTTTTAGCGTATGTGTATAGATTACCAGGAATTGAACAAGAAAACAGTAAAAAACCATGACCTTATTCCTTTAGTCAAATATTAGTTTGATAAGTTGAGCAAGGCAAGATGGTTCATAAAAATCGATTTGAGGGCTGGTTATCATCAAATCAGGATGATACCAAAAGATGCTTACAAAATTGTCTTTAAGACTCATTCTGGATACTATGAGTGGCTAGTAATGCCATTTGGGCTTACTAATACACTGGCAACTTTTCAGGGAGCTATGAATGATATCTTTCGCCCTTTCCTTAGAAAATTTATCCTAGTTTTTTTTATGATATATTGATTTATAGTCCTTCACTTGCAGATCATTGGGATCACTTGAAGATTGATTTGCATTCATTGCAGTAGCAACATTATTTCGTTAAGGAAAACAAATATACCTTTGCTTCTACAAGTATGGAGTACTTAGGGATATCTTAGGAAATGGAGTGGTAGCAACCAAGCCCAAGAAGATACAAGCAGTTGCAAATTGGCCTCAACCTACTACTGTGAAGAAATTAAGAGCATTTTTTGGGTTAACTGATTACTACCGGTGTTTTATCAAGAGTTACAATATTATTATGTGGCCCTTGACTCTCTTATTAAGAAGGAATTCCTTTATGTGGTCTGAACCTGCAAGTGAAGCCTTCAACCACCTCAACCAAGCCTTGGTTTCAGCTTCGGTCCTTGCCCTTCTCGACTTCACTAAGCATTTTGTGGTTGGATCTGATGCATGTAGAGTGGGAATATGAGTTGTTTTGATACAGCAAAGGCAGCCTCTTGCATTATTTAGAGGGTCTATCTCCATGACACCATAGTCTATCAATTTATCAAAAGAAATTTAAGGCGGTGGTACTAGCAGTGCTCCATTGGCACTAATATCTTGAAAGGGAAAGTTTATCATTCTCACGGATAAGAAAAGTCTTAAATATTTGTTGGGACAATAACTTAAGACACCATTTCAGATGTTCTGGGTGGCAAAACTTGCTGGGTTTGACTATGATATTGTCCACAAGAAGAGGGTGAATAATTCTGTGGCTGATGCTCTCTCGCACCTTCCTAGGCAGCAACTAATGTAAATGACTTATAGTACTACATCACCTAAATTGTTGCAACAAGTGAAGGATAGGTGGCAAGTAGATGACTTTACTCAGTCTCTACATGAAAAGGTGCAGCAACATAAAGGAGTATGGAGTCACTTTACTTGGGATGATACTCTTTTAAGGAGAAAGGGTAAATTGGTTGTAGGTAAGGTAAAGGCTCTTCACTTGCATATTCTTGAATGGCTCAATGCAAGCATTCAAGGATCCAAGCTACTTATCAATGTATTAAGGGTCTCTTTTGGTGGAAAAAGTTGATGAATGATGTGGTAGAGTATGTGAAAAGGTGTGACACATGCTCTAGTTGCAAGTATATGACTATAGCTTCTTCGGGGTGGCTGTAACCTTTACCTATACCTAGTAGGTTATAGGAGTCAATTGCTATGGACTTTATTGAAAGTCTTCCAAAGCCACAAGGGAAGGATACTATATGAGTAATTATCGATAGAATAAGCAAGTATGCCCATTTTATATCTCTTGCTCATCCCTTTTCAGCATCTACCTTGGCACAACATTTTATGGATCAGGTTTACAAACTTCATAGTGTACCGGTTAAGATTGTAAGTGATCATGATTACCTTTTCGTTAGTAGTTTTGGGAAGGAATTTCTTCATATGTTAGGGGTAGGCCAAAAGCTTTCTACAGAATACCATCCTCAAATGGATGGGCAATTAGAAGTGTTTAATAGGTGTTTGGAGACGTATTTATAATGTATGTGTTGGGAGAAGCCTAGAGATTGGGCTAAGTGGATTTCACATGCAGAATGGAGGTATAATACAACATACCACACAACAACTAGAGATACACCATATGATTTTCTTTATAGGAAATAACCTCCCTTACATACTCCTTATTTACCATATAATTTAATGCTAGAGTTGGTAGATTGTAGCTTCACAGCTAGAGAGGAAGTTATAGTACTTATGAAGCATCATTTGTAGCTTGCAGAAATTTGATGAAATAAAAGGAAGACTTGCATAGGTTAGATCGTAGGTTTTAGGTAGGGCAATAGGTGTTCTTGAAGCTTAAGCCCTATAGACAAATTTCTACTGCAACAAGAGTGTCTCAGAAGCTCGCTTCTAGGTTCTCTAGACCTTATAAGGTGATAGAGAAGATTAGGGGTTGCTGCTTACAAGCTGGAATTGCCACTGGAGTCCAGAATTCATTCTACTTTTCATGTTTCATTTCTGAACTATGTCCAAATCCTACTGCTAGGCCTATGCATCCTCTTGTTGAGTTTCCAGAGTTGCCTCCAGCCTTGGAACTAGAAAGAATTCTGAACTAGAGGATTAATAAGTGTCAAAAAAGAATGATTACAGAAGTGTTGGTCTAATGGAAGGGGTTATCAGATGAAGAAACCTCTTGGATGGCTTTTTACTCTTTTTAATAGAAATATCCTACTTTTGTGGTCCCTAATCCTTGAGGTCAAGGATGTTTAAGAGGGGAGGGGTAATTATATGATATTGTAATAATGATATTTTGAAAGTTAGTTAATTAGATGAGAGGTATTAACCATTAGTGTCACTAGCCATTTAAGAGCGGCATTAGCCAAACATAACCTTAACCGTACCTAGTTACTAATATACCCCTAATTAGTGTAATATTCTAACATGTACTGATTAGTTTACCTACTGCCTATATATATATATATATATGGCAGGTTACCCATTGTATTAGACAGATTTGCATTGCTAATTAATAAGACATCGTACTATTCATATCATTCTTCTCTCTCTATATCTCTCTACTTTCTACTCTTTTCTACTTCTTCTTCAATCCTCTGAATCCTCTTCTATTCTGCCCTAATTCCAAATTCTATAAACATTCATATTACAAATCTTTATCAGCTTTCTGAATAATTTAAAACTACTTTATAAAATATTTAATCAGTAGTGTAGTTCAAACTCTTCTTTATAGCTTATCAACCCTTTAACCATAATTAGTTTTATCAGAGTTTTACTCTCTTCTCATATTTAGTCTATCATTATTATAAGTGTGAACGTTTATCGTTCCAAATTTGTGTAGTTTATTTATGGAAAATTACTACTACTTCATCTAAAGCTTAAAATGTGTACTTTAAGTTTGCTAAGTATCAAGAGCTAACTCATTCATTTAGCCTTTCGAATTTCAATCAGATCTAACAACTCCAGAATTACTTTTCCATTCTCAACTAGTCAAACATCTAGGTCACTGAGTTAAATAAATAACAATATACAAATTTTTTCAATTCTATCCCCTCCGAACTTCACCAACCGCTATGCTCTTGCCATTAGCAGTACTTGCCTTTACTGTATATCATGGAAGAAAAGGGTAAGATTCGGAGGAATCTCAGTAGTCACTACTACAAAAAGGGGTTTTAATGTCCCTTTTCGATGGGACGTGGTAAACAAAGACTTTAGGCATCTCTAAATTAGGGACACCTAAAGTTGTCACTTTAGGCGTCCACAAGGAAATTAGGGACGCCTAAAGCCATTGCTTTAATCATTTAATATAAGGAAGAGATCACAAATAACAGTGATAATAACTATCTGTAATCAGTTAATATACTCCATAAAATGATACATAATTTATTCAGTACTTCTTGTATAGGTATATATATAATTCTTCCCTCAACACTAAAACTTCATGCTAATCGAGAAATTAATTCCATGGATAAATGATATATATATCACAGAAAATCTCTGGGTAGCACTTTCTTAATAATGAAAAAGCAACCTCTGCTCCACCTAGCAATATTGTGAAGATCCACATCATATAGATCTTTTTCCTCACTCTTTTGTAAGTATATCATCGGAGAAGATGGTGCTAAAAAATAAGCCAATGATAAGTATGATGATGACAACGAGGAGGAGGAGGAGGAAGAAGAAGAAGACGATGATGATGAAGAAGGTGAAGGGAGAGGAGGTTGTTTTCTAGTGGCACACTTAACGAGAAGATTTTGCACAATATTAGTAGGTTTTAAATTATTGGTGTTTTTCTTAGGCTTGCTTTTCTTGTTGGACATTAAAGTTTTGTTGCAGTAGTAAGAAGGAGGAGGAGTGAGAGGAGGAAGAGAAGGATCTCTAGATTTGAACTTAGGAGTACTTGGTTTTGATTCCCACTCAAAAGTCACAGAAGTAGCTTTGTCTCCATGATAAGCTTCAATAATAGACATATTAGACAAATCCCTAGTCACCAACTTCTCAGGGGAAATCATAGTAGAAGATAAAGATCTTGAGGTACTTGTCATATTCTCTTGGTAAGCTAGATCATCACAATGTAATGCTGACATATATTTATATATTACAAGAAGAAAAGTTTAAAGGGTTTTGGTAGATTGAACGACTCGGTTTCAAGACCCAATGGAAAATAATAGGTTGTCAGTGATGAATATGAAATAATATATTGGGGGTGTTTAGGCGTCCCCAGCCAATTTCAGGATGCTTAAACAAACTTTATGCATCCCCAAACATTGTAGGGGATATATAAAGTGGCACAGGCATGCTTTTTGCAGGCTTGCACCTGCCATAACAGCCTGTCCTTTCAAGGACATTCAGTTTTAAGCATCCTTAAATGTTTTTGGGGACGTCTAAAGTAAACCAAATCAAAAATTAACGCTATTTTGAAGACTTTTAGGCGTCCCATTTGTGGTTTGGGACGACTAAAATGACTTTAGGCGTCTTTATTCTGACTTGGGATGCATAAAGTCTTAAAATTTCCTTTCAAAATTACATAAATGCCATCGTCTTAACTTTTTACTTCCCTTTTAGAAAAATGGACGTCTTTTAGGGTAGTAAAATGTATTTTCTGTAGTAGTGAGTAAAAGATAAACTCAATATATAATGTGTAATGGTAACAAACATAGCATGTAATTTTCCAATATAAGAACAACACCTTACAAGCATATACACATGGTCATGGCACAAAGTCAAGCAAGGCTATTACATGTTCAAAAGCATATATGACAAATAAACATGCAACCAACCAAGTACAAACTATATAAGAGCAAGTTTTACTACATTTTGCTTCTTCTTCTTCATAGTTACCTCTTCTTGGTTAAACTCCTTTGGTTTTGCTTCCTCCTTTGCTTGATAGAAAAAGCCAAACCGCATTAACCATTATACTCATGTAAGGGCCGATTAACACACATACTTTGGTATACTTACTTTCCATAATCAATCTCTTTCTCATTCCCAAACTCTAAACCTTCTAAATTAGCACTTTAACTTGCTATAAATATTCATTTCAAATCCTAATTGGTCTGAATTTGTGCAATGAGCTTAATCCAACACTAACTCCTATTTAAACTCATAGGATATTCATTTTCCATTCTAGGCTAAAGGGAATGCTCAAATTGATCAACATTTAATTCAATTAAATTAGCCCCTCAAATTTGTCCCCAATATTCACTAACCATCGCCAATTACATTTCCTGATACTTGATTGAAAGCTCTATAAGTATACTTTAAGGGGAAAATAATCTCACGGACAAATTTCTAAATTAACCTTACGTAATTTTCCTATTTAGAGCCAATTTGGGTTGGCGTTCAAAAAGCATATTTACACAAGTCGAGATAAAACTTCTCTATCGTTAATCTAAGAGTGTTCCCAGTTTTTTGACCAAAATTTCAAAAATTATAGCTTTTGTTTTAGATGTCTGATTTATATGTTTTAGGATTCATTTTAAAGGTTAGAATATGTACTATTTTCATACCAAATTTCATAGATAATGGACATGATTTGCTTGATCAAAGCCATGCCTAAAAACATATGCCTTACTAACTCCACCTTTCTCTTTTTAAACTGAGCTCTTCTTGGTTTTATCTTCTAAGACACATGTTAAACTCTAATCCTTAAGTAAAACCAACTCCAACCACATACCATCAGCACCCTGTTTTTCTAGCAATGAAGATAAGGAGAAAAAATTGACATTCAACCTCAAATTCATGTCTTAAGCCTCAGAAATTTTGAGACCTATAACCCATAATACATGCTCTATTTTCGGTGCTAAAATCACAGAATCAAAGACCTCAAACATGCACCTCAAAATCGACATGCATGTGCTTACTCTTACCTTCTAAGATGACAACAACTTCCTCCCCAAAGACACTCAACTTCCAACAATAATTAATCCTAAAAAACACAACCAAACTACTGAAATAAAGTTGAAAATGAGTGTAGAAGGCTTACCTAAGTCGGAATCCAAAGTTGCATGCGATCTCCAATGAAAATTTCCTATGACTCTTTTGTCTCTCTCTTCTTTCCCTCTTTCTCTTTTCTGTTTTGCATAACTGAATAAGGACATAAGGGAGCTGGTGAGGTGTTTTAGTGTGTGTGTGTGTGAGTGTGAGTGTGAGTGAGGGTGTGCCATGTGTTCGTAAGTGTGTGAGAGCGCTAAATGGTGAGTGTATGTGTGTATAGCTGAGGTTGTGCCATGTGGGTCGAGTGTGAGAAAGATCTAATGTGTATGGGTTAATCTTTATCCTATTGGGCCTACTCACAAGGCTTTAAATTTTCTATTTTGTCTAATTTAAAGTCCCTTAAATCTTTTAGGTTCTATAATTTGATTTAACTTTATCCCAACTCTAATTTTCGGCTCGAATAATAGAATTATTAATTTTCCCCATTTTTCTAAATCGGCATTGGCTCATCATATAGTTTCCATAAATTAATCATTAATGCTTTATAAGGATTTTCTTCCTTAATTAACGTCTTCAAGCCTTAAAATAATTTTCTAAAATTGTCAAGCCAAATCATAAACTCTAACTATTTTTCCTTGAATTTTTGGGAAAATAAGCTCTTAAATTCCCAGAAACTAGCTTTAAAATTATTTGGGAAATTTTTAGGGAACTAAACCTCTTTATAATTTATATAACTCGCCATAATAACTTTTTTTACTATTTCCTCAATATATATGGGCCCTTAAATAATTTTTTATATAATTATCTTAAGCATTTTCCTCATAATATGCTTAATATATTTGGCTCAACTGGGTTTAATAGTTTATTTAATTTAGACTAATTCTTTATACTCTAATATCACAATTTGGGATGATCCAGCGCCCTGAAGTAATTATTGGTGCAATTCTACCACTGAAATAATTAAAATGGTATAATTTCATCCAATCTAGCATAACTGTTACTTTGATCGTTAACAATGATGACTCACTTACAGTTTGACCCAAAAAAATCTGTCTTGACATATGAGATAAGTAGGTGACAAGGCATATATGTAATACCCCATTTTTCACCAATACATTTATGTGTATATTTGATGTATATTTAATGGAATAAAAATGGTGAAAATGATGAGAATGTAATTATGTGAATTTATGGAAAATATTCCAATTGCCGGTTACGCGTAAATTGGTCGAATAAGGGTATAAGAGACTGGTAAAGGCCTAATATGGTAACCAAAAATCACAATATTTAATGACATGATTAATGGCCTTATTTAAGTGTCAAAATGGATTTAGCTAAAGAAATGGGCGAAAAATGATTTATTTCGGTAAATCATTAAATGCAGGGGCAAAACAGTAATTTTTCTGAAAAGTGAAAAATAATTAGTTTTCCCCATATTCCCAATAAATTGAGTTAAATGGGAATTAAAAAGAGAAAAATGACTAATTGATCATTAATAAACCAATTTTGGTGAATTATGGTAAAAAATGGTTAAATAGTCAAAAAGTCAATGACTTAGTCAATAAGTTACGTGTTGGCATAATGGGATAAATGGAGATTCAGCTTTTCCCACATTTCCCTGCATGATTTCGGCTGGAATGAGGGAGTAAGAAGGAAATAGAATTAATTGGAGGATAATTACATTTATGGACCAATGAATGCATGCCAAGTGTCCAACTTAATTAATCATGCATTATATTATACAATTCTCATCCTTCAGCTTCTCATTCTCGCACGAATAGACCTAAAGAATGAGAGTGAGAGTGAGAGCTGGAGAATGTGAAGAAGGGAAGAGAAGGAGAGCTAGGTTTGATCCAAGGTTGAGGTAAGAATGCTTATATCTTGTGATTTAAGCTTCATATCTCCTCTAAGGTTCCTTCTCCTTACCTCTCCACCGTTATTTTTCCTGCTGGGCAGCTGAATCAAGAGCAGGTAGAAGGAGAGAGAGAGAAAATTTCTAGGAGAGAGAAAGTCCAAGAAATCAAGAGGTAACTTTCTAAACTTGTTCCTCTTGCTTGATTAAGGTTAGTAGAGTTGTTTTGGGCTTGATTGTGGTTCATTTAGTGTGAGATAATTGAGAAAAACCAAAGTGAACAAAATGTGGAAATTCCTTTAAATCAATTCCAATGATTTTCTAATCAATTAATTTTGCGAGGATAAGTAGAAAGAAGGTGATTACGGAAAAAAAGGGATTCTGACACAACTTTTCTGGGAATTTATTTTCCCTTTATTGTGTTGGACTAAGCAAATGAGTGGTAATTTGACCAATTTGATGCTTCCATTAGATTCAAGAGGTCGAATTGTGTAGGGTCTATGTTGACCCCGCCGTAAGAAAAGGCTCGGAGAGTAAAATGAAAAAATTGCCCTTTCTAAGCCTTATTTGAGGGATGTCAAGGGTATTTTCATCATTTGGGCTTGATTTTAGCCAATTCGAGGTCGGAAATGAATTCTACACGCGAAAATGTGTAGGAATGACCTAAATCATGATTTTGAGAAAAATACTGATAATAAGGACCTAAGGGGTATTTTGGTAATTTGACACCAATAGGCTAAATTTACCAATAAAATGAGTTTGGAAAGGTATACGATGAGTAATAACTCATTTGTAATGTTTTGGCGATTTTAGGACTTGACAACCAATTTGGCCTCAGAAGTTGATGCCCGAGCTTGAATCAAGGGGAAAAGTTGCATAAAGTAGCAACCATGTAGTAATTATCTTCATATAACATGACATGCATATGTATTGTTTGTTATCATCACCAAAATGTCTAACATGTTTAGATTGAGCGGAGTGAACACCCGGGGCCTATTGAAGGTCGGGTTGACACTCAAGCGAAATGTTCATAATTGCACGAGTGGGACCCGGGGCCTATCTTTACACGGACACCCCTCAGGGCCAAGAGAACCTATTAAGCGTGATGTCGGTCATGAGGTTGCATTGTATGCATTGTGCACAGGCGCCCTTCGGGGCTAAGAACTCATCTAGTGCGAAGTCAGTTTATGAATTGCATGTTTGCACTGAATAATGTTTGATGATTTTGTTAATGATTTTATATGAGTGAAGCATGCTTGATTGTGTTATCTTATATGTTTAATGACGTTACTACTGAGATTCCTGTGAATCTCATTCTTTTCCCAAAATAAATCTCCAGTACGAGGAGGGAGCTTGCGGGGCAAAGAGAAGGTAAATGACGATGAGATGAGGCCAAGCGGCGGAAGAGCTTAGTTTAGATTGTCAAGTTTCTGTTATGTATCTTGAGAATATTGTAAAGTTGTGGTTTGTATATGGAATGAAGTGAGGGATGAATATATGTGTTGTAATATGAATTATGTATGAATGTGTTCATATGTGAATATTTATATCCAGTAAAGGTATTGTATGGAATTTCTAGCATTTTCCGCACTCTGATGTTTATAGTCGGTGAGTATTAGCTAATTAGTACTCTACCGTAGTGTTGGGAAATAAGACATCACAATATTTCGTTGTAATTAGATGTCTGAGAGTTGAATCGACCTCAAGATCGATGGCTAGAAGCAGATAAAGGGTTGCTATGGTTAGGCAAGTCGGAGTCGAGACGGAGTTTGAAGAGGAGATTGGAGGACCTATGAGAAGAACTATGGCAAGCTCTAGTACAGAGATTACATATGATGTTTTACAGAGATTAAATATGTTTTATTGGAAGTAGCAACCAGACATAAGAAAGATCATAATAGGGACTATGTTCATAACTCACTAAAATTAAAAACCATGAATAACTCAAATAACGAAAGCTTATTGCTGGATGCATGTGTTTCGTGCCTTGATAACGTTTAATCAAGAATTATAATATAGAGTGCAATCCCAAATCGTCTTTCGAAGAGCCTTTTATTAATTACCTAAAACCTAAGTGTAATGATTGACATGAATGACTTAAAAAGGATTTTTGCACTACTACAAAATAAACATAGTTATGAGGCTTATTTTATGGCACTTGACAAGCATCACATATCCCAACGCCACTAAAAGAAGCTGTAGTGCTATCCACAAGCACCACAACATGTATATATTTTTTTAATTTAAATACTACCTAGGATAGCGCTTCCTTAAGGAAGAACCACAAGAAGTTTGAACTTCCTATAACGCTTCCTCTTCCTGTGACACTTCCTTAAGGAAGCGTCATCCTAGACATTTTTTAAAAAAAACTATTTTTAAAAAAATAGTCTAAAGTGACACTTCTTTAAGGAAAGGCCATGTGAAGTCACTTCCTCAAGGAAGCTCCACCCTAGACCCATTTTTTTTAAAAATAATTTTTTTCGTATTTTTCTTTTAGAACTCTATAATTATAGTTAATAACACACTTTAAACACATTTCTATATCTCTACAACAAAATGAAGAAAAGCAAATCACAATCACATAAATCCAAAATGATATAAATTAATAAATAACTAATTAACAAAATCACTACTAATTAAAATACAAGTGTTAAAAATAAATAATTATTTTATTCATTCAACTCATCAATGTTAACAATTACAACAACAACAAAAAATTATAACTACTACCATATCTTCACATACAACCTATATAACATTTAATTTTATCTCATTTATTTTTTGGCATATAAAAATGAGAATAATTTTTTTAGACTTCATAATAAATTAAATATAAAAGATATTGAGCATATTAAAAAATTAACTAATAAAATTATATTTGTAAGCTTAAAAATTTTAAAAACTTACAGTATAGAGGAAACTTGAATAGAGTAAGCTGAAACCTCAAACACAACAACTGAAAAAAAAATTAATAAAGAAAAAAGAGAAAGACAAAGTTGTATAGATGCATGTTTAAAAAAATGTGGTTAACAAGACAATATGTTGTTTGTAACTTCAAAATATAAAAAGAAAAAAAATGAGTGGGTACGACTTACAGAACAAAATGAAATTATAAAGAGGATGAAATAAGACCAAGAGGAAGAAATGAGACAAAATAAATTAGAAAGGAGTGCCGCGAAAATAAAAAGAGGAGGAGGAGAAAATGTGAAAAGTGATGGAACAAAGAAATTAAATGACAGAAGTGTAGATCAAACTGGGACCGTGATGAGTGATAAAAAGAGGAGAAGGAGGAAATGTGAAATCTAAAAGGATAAGAGTGATGACAGGTATTGGATGAAGAGTAGAGACTACATATTGTAGGAAATGGAAGGGTTTAAACCTTTTTTTTTTTAAAAAAAAATACTTTAGGTAGCCTTGCTAGGTTAAGTGTCACACAAAGTACGTAACAGTTGTGGCACTTCCTTGAACAAGCGCCATAGCTGCTGCTTCAATTTTTATTTTTAAAAAAAACCACTTTAGGTGGCACTTCCTCAAAGAAGCGCCACCTAAAATCACGAAGAAGATGTGGCACTTTTTTTGAGGAAGTGTCACCTAAAGTTTTTTTTTTATTTTTTTTAAATGTGGAAGAAGCTGTGGCACTTCTTTAAAGAAGTACCACAAAAAGTGCGACACTAATTCCTATTTTTGTTATAGTATCGTACGTTTTATCTAACAACTAAATTGCAATTAAACCAAAATGCTATAAAAACAAATATTTTTGGATTTTTAAAATAAAAGTGGAATGGAATGGAAATTGGTTTTGAAAAGTATGATTAAATCCCATAGAACAATAAATTTCATCTATCATATGCTTCAAAATATTTTTAAGAGTGTGCTAGTTTGACAAAAAATGTTCAAAAGACTCTTTGAGCTAACTTGAGTTAAGTGAATTAAATCTTTCACACTGGGCAAGACTTAATCCCTCTAACCGAAACTCAATACAAAATACTAATAATTGCAATCAAAGTCCCTTAAAATACCAAACCTCAAACACCGTTGAGTTTAGTGTATTAATCAATTATTATTCCTAAACCTAGAAAACAATCATTTCTTAAAACACTATTAAAAACCACTTTGTATGCAATTTAAGAAATTACTAAATTTTCTAAAATACCAAACCACATCAACCGATGAGTCTAGCACTAAAGGAGAAGAACCCCTACTCTAGAGATGCTATTAAGCACTCTTTAGTGTGTGATTTAAACTAATTAATACAATTGGTTTAATGCAACTCCAAAATCAACTCAATATCTAAATAATACCATGCAAGACAATAAAGAATTAATGGAATCACACTTAAACATATGTGTAACCACATATATTAATGAGCATAAAATTCAACATTAACTAATTTAAATAACAAATTTAATTCAAACAAAGATTAAACCACAAATATTAATTTTAATTACAAAATATAACTCCTAAAACCAAGAAAATGAAGCATTATGAATTAAAACTAAAACTCCTATTTGTAACTTTAAACATCAAGACTCAATCCTTTGGTCTAGGAGAAGGAAGATTAGCCACGTGCAATCATCAAAACCATCCCACAGCACACAATAAAAGCTTCAGCCATGATTTACCAAAACAAAAAGCTTCAGCCATGAAAAATATAAAGATAGACAGAGACATCTACGGTAATTGTAGAAACAGAGTTCAATGGATATCACAGATGAAGAACGACTTGGAACAATGGAAGAAATAAAGGAACTAGAGTCTGGATTAATGCAAACTTGGAAGGATGATAAAGATGGAGAGGATGTGACGGTGATGTAGTGGCGGTGATGACGGTTCCGTCCAGTCAAGACGCAACTCTCAGCTCCACCTCCTCCTTGTTCTGTTTCTACGTTATCAGCATTCTTTGGTGATGATCCAATGATGGTAGAGATGGAATGAAGAGGTGAAATAGACGGTGGAAGCATGCTGGTGAGGATAGAGTATGGTAGTAGACGGTGAGAAACAGCTGGTGATAGTGTTGTGATGATAATGACGGTGGTGGTATGGTGTTGCGATAGCTCTTCTCTCTGACTTGGACGGTAAAGGCTAACGGTGGTTAAGCTGAGATACTGATCAGAGAAGGAAGGAATGGTGTGGTAATATGGTGATGATGGTATAGTAACGATGATCGCCGCCTTCAACTCCTTCTTCGTGTTTTCAGCGTTGTCGCGGTTGTGTCTGTGGCGAGGTAGAGAGATAAAGGCGGATGATGAAAATGGAGGTCACCGGTATTCATAGAGGATGATATGGCGCCAGAGACCTTGATGGAATGTACTAGACTGAAGGAAGGTGATGGATGATTTAACTCAAGGTTTTTCTCACGACGCTACACTCTATTTCTTCGTTTTGTTCTGGTTCTGTCATATATCTCCAGCTGCTTGTCACACACTGCAAGGAACGCTAGATATTCGGTATGCAAGACACTCTGCATGAGTAATGAGTTGTGTAGATATTGGTAGAATTATATAGATAATTCTAGAACACGATGATGTAAGCGATGACATAAGCGTAGTTGTAAATATCTAGATATTATGAGAGAAGGTTCTGGAGAACCATTCTCAACCGTTGGATGTATTCAATCTTGATCGTCCATTGAGGAGGTGCTAGGCTATAAATAGGGGTACCCTCCCTTGTAAACCATCGAAAGCAATTCAGGAATTTGTCATTCAAGAGCTTCTCTCTCTAAAATCCTCTTTCTCTCTCTATAAGTTCTCTTGTAGTCTTTGAGTTCTCTACCTACTCTTGAGGGTTTGGCTGACTTAGCCAAGATTAGGAGGTGTGATCAAGCTAAGGCCGGCACGGTACAAGGAAATGAGTTCCAAGTCCGTGACAACGTGGTATCAGAGCTTTGGTTCAAAGCTTTGGACGTGGTTCGTGGGAGCCATTTTGTTGGTAAGAATGTCAGGCACAACTGAGGACATTGTTGTTTCTAGGGAAGAGAGGGGTACGGAAACCCAACCTCCTCACCAATTAAAGAAGACCAGGGGTACGAGTAAGTCCCGCCAGGCTGAGGACATTACGTCCTTGACTGCAAATGTTGTAGCTCTTGAGGAAGCCTTACAAGGGGTGGTCACTAAGGTGGATAAGGTGGAGAGTGACTTTGAAATACTTGAAACCCATACCTTAGACCAACTGGATAATTTGAGGTCGGACATTGATTCGCACCTTAATGTTGAGGAGGAACAAACTGAGTCTATGAGACTACTCGAGGCAACGGTGATGGATGCCATTACCACCATGTAGGGACAACTTAACTCTCTTAAGACTTCTTTGGAGAGGCAAGCTAAGACTTCATCGGCAGACGGTGTCGGTGGGGTAAGGGAAGTAAGGTTGGACCTCCCTAAACCGAAGGACTTTAAAGGTGTTTGTGATGCCAAGGAGGTTGAGAACTTCTTATGGTAGATGGAGCGATATGCCGAGAGCTTGAACTTGGGTGATGACTCTGTCAAGGTACACACTGCTTCTTTATTCCTTACTGATAATGTTATGTTATGGTGGCGTAGGAAGCATGCCGACATGGAAAAGGTCCTTTACACTATCACAACCTGGGAAGATTTCAAATGGAAATTGGAGAAACAATTCTATCTCGAGAACGTGGTTACGAGGCTTGAAAGAAATTGAGAGAACTCAAGCACAAGACCATGATTACTGATTATGTGAGGGACTTTACTTCTCTCATATTGCAGATTCCTAATCTCTTCAGCGAGGAAACCTTGTTCTACTTCGTAGACGGTCTTCAGAACTGGGCCAAACAAGAGCTCCAAAGGCGTGGTGTGACAAATGTGGATGAAGCCATTGCCATCGCCGAGAGCCTGACAGAGTATCAAAAAGGAGAGAAAGGTGAGTCTTCCAAACCTAAGTCTTTCAAACCTAATCAAGGAAAATATGGGAAGACAAAGGCAAGGGGACCACCCAGGGAGGAACTAGGAAATCCTTCCATAGGAATCAATATGAGGAGAGGAAGAATAAAAATCATGTGATAAGTTGTTATGTGTGTAAAAGGCCGCATCGCATGGTAGATTGTCCCAAGCTTGGTACATTGTCAGTCATCATGGAAGGACAAGATGGGTCCAGCGAGGAAGGGCCTAGCTCATAAATAGGATCTCTCAGAGTCCTGAATGCTTTAAAGGTGAAACCTGTAGAACCTGCGCCAAGAAGCAAAGGACTCATGTATGTTGAGGTGACATTAAATGGGAAGCCGTAAAGGTGATGGTGGACACCGGGGTAACTCATAACTTCATCACTTCAAAAGAGGCTCAGCGGATAGGCCTCTCGATTACTCAACCATTGGGAGGAATGACAAAGACTGTTAATGCTCCTGCGGAACCCCTCAAAGGCATAGCCAATGGAGTAAAGCTATGCCTTAGCACGTGGAATGGAACCGTAGATCTATCAGTGGGCCCTATGGATGATTTTGATGTGGTATTTGGTATGGACTTTTTGCGCAAGGAAAAAGCATTCCTCATGCCATATTATGACTCTATGTGTATCCTGAAAAAGGGGATTGCTTGTACGGTTCCTACTACAAATAATGATCAGGTTATTCACTTGTCAGCAATGCAAGTAGAGAAGGGGTTTAGAAGAGGGAAAGTCACCTACCTTGCAGCTTTGAAGGAGTTGGACCTTGATGAAGAGGATATTCAGGATCTTCCTCCTACCATCCAAAATATTCTGAAGGAGAATGAGGATATCATGCCACCCGAGCTCCCTAAGAGGTTGCCACCTAGGTGAGAGGTGGATCATAAAATTGAGTTGGAGCCAGGAGCACGTCCACCTTCCACAGCACCCTATCGTATGGCGCCACCTGAGTTGGAGGAACTCAGGAAACAATTGAAAGAGTTGCTGGATGCTGGGCACATACGACCCTCAAAGGCACCTTATAGGGCACCAGTTCTGTTCTAACGCAAACAAGATGGGTCATTGCGACTGTGTATCGACTACCAGGCCCTTAATAAGGTAACTATTAAGAATAAGTATCATATTCCTTTGATAACAGATTTATTCGATCGGCTTGGCAAGGCAAAGTACTTTTCCAAGCTAGACTTGAGATCAGGATACCATCATATTCGAATCACCACAGGAGATGAGCCAAAGACTGCCTGTGTAACGAGGTATGGGTCTTTTGAATGGTTGGTCATGCCCTTTGGTCTAACCAATGCACCGGCGACATTTTACACCTTGATGAATCAGATCTTTCACCCTTTTCTGGATTGGTTTGTAGTGGTCTACTTGGATGATATAGTCATTTACAGTGACACTTTGGAAGCCCATATAGAACACTTACAGACCGTGTTCAACGTCTTGCACAAGAATGAACTATATGTCAAAAAGGAGAAGTGTTCTTTTTCCAAGGAGGAGGTGCACTTCCTTAGGCATATAATTTGCCATGGAACCCTGATGATGAATGAAAAGAAGATTCGTGCTATCAAGGATTGGGAGCCACCCACCCGAGTGTCTGAGTTACGATCTTTCCTTAGGTTGGTGAATTACTATCGGCAGTTTATCAAGGGCTACTCAGCTAGGGCAACCCCTTTGACAGAATTGCTGAAGAAAAACAAGCCATAGGAGTGGACGAAGGAGTGCCATGATGTCTTTGAAGGCCTGAAGGCTGCGGTAATGGAGGAACCTGTACTGGCTCTCCCGGATTTCTCCAAGACCTTTGAAGTTCACACAGATGCTTCTGACTTTACAATTGGAGGAGTAATAATGCAAGAGAGGCATCCGATCGCGTTTGAGAGCCGTAAGGTCAATGATGCTGAGCGGTGATACACGGTCCAAGAAAAGGAAATGACTGTTGTGGTGCATTGCTTGCGCACGTGGAGACATTATTTGTTTGGATCAAGGTTCATGATCAAGACAGATAATGTGGCTACCAGCTACTTCCAATCCCAGAAGAAGCTGACGCCTAAACAAGCTCGTTGGCAAGACTTTCTAGCCGAGTTTGACTATGTGATGGAGTACAAACCCGGCACGGCTAATGTAGTGGATAATGCATTAAGCCGAAAAGAAAAATTGGCTGCGATGAGCCAAGCCAAGGACTACTTGACGGTAAAGATCATTGAGGGAATAGACTATGATCCCATAGCACGGCAGCTTATGGAGATGGCCAAGGAAGGGAAAACCAAGAGGTTTTGGTTAGAAGATGGCCTTCTCTATACTATTGGGAGATGAGTCTTTGTCCGAAAATGGGAGAACCTATGAAAAGAGCTCATTAAGGAGTGTCATGACTCTAAGTGGGCTGGTCATCCAGGGCAAAGGCGCACACTTGCTTTATTGGAAGCAGCTTACTACTGGCTGCAAATGAGGGATGAAGTGGAGCTTTATGTGAAGACTTGTCTTGTATGCCAATAAGATAAAGTGGTGAATCAACAACCTGGAGGATTGTTGGAGCCTCTACCTTTACCAGGACAACCATGTGAGAGTGTTTCCATGGATTTCATCTCAGCTCTACCAAAATCTGAAGGGCATGAATCTATCATGGTGGTGGTAGATCGGTTCTCAAAATATGCAACCTTAATAGCTGCACCTACAGACTGTACTGCAGGGGAAGCAGCCAGGCTCATTTTCAAGAATGTGGTGAAATACTGGGGGTTACCAAAGATAATTATTAGTGACAGGGACCCCCGTTTTACTGGGAAGCTGTGGACCGAGTTATTCAAGTTCATGGGCACGGAGCTACACTTCTCTACAAGCTTTCACTCACAAACTGATGGGTAAATAGAAAGGGTGAATGCTTTATTAGAATGCTATCTATGGCACTTTGTTAGTGCCAATCAGAAGGATTGGGCTAAGCTCCTTGATGTGGCTCAATTCTCTTACAACTTACAAAAGAGTGAGGCCACAGGGAAAAGTCCCTTTGAAGTGGTGATGGGACAACAACCACTAACACCTTATACCCTTGCAACAACATATAAGGGAAAAAGTTCAAGAGCTTACGACATGGCAAAGTCTTGGCAAGAACAAGCTGAGGTAACAAGATCTTTCCTTGTCAAGGCGGCCAAAAGAATGAAGAAGTTCGCTGATAGGAAGAGGCGACCCTCGGAATACCAAGTAGGAGACATGGTTATGGTAAAACTTCTTCCTCAACAATTTAAAGTGTTCTGCAAGGTACACAAGGGCCTCATTCACAAGTACGAAGGCCTATACAAGATCGTGGGAAGGGTAGGAAGAGTTTCTTATAAGCTGGACCTACCCCCAAACCTGAAGATTCATCCCGCCTTCCATGTTATCATGTTAAAGCCATTTCATGAAGATGCGGATGATCCGGTTCGAACCATCTCGACAAGAGCACCTCCCACCATGACGAAGTCCTTTGATCGAGAGGTAGAAGAGGTGCTAGCTGATCGAGTAGTGAGAAGACGAGGGGTACCACCAAGTACCCAATACTTGATCAAAAGGAAGGGATTTCTAGAGAGCGACGCCACATGGGAAAGTGTCACGCACTGCAAGGAATGCTAGATATTCGGTATGCAAGACACTCTGCATGAGTAATGAGTTGTGTAGATATTGGTAGAATTATGTAGATAATTCTAGAACACAATGATGTAAGCGATGTCATAAGCGTAGTTGTAAATATCTAGATATTATGGGAGAAGGTTCTGGAGAACCATTCTCGACCGTTGGATGTATTCGATCTTGACCGTCCATTGAGGAGGTGCTAGGCTATAAATAGGGGTACTCTCCTCCCTTGTAAACCATCGAAAGCAATTCAGGCATTTGTCATTCAAGAGCTTCTCTCTCTAAAATCCTCTTTCTCCCTCTAGAAGTTCTCTTGTAGTCTTTGAGTTCTCTGCCTACTCTTGAGGGTTTGGCTGACTTAACCAAGATTAGGAGGTATGATCAAGCTAAGGCCGGCACAGTACAAGGAAGGGAGTTCCAAGTCCGTGACATACTGCTCCCGTTCAGACCTAAAAATGCTGCCAAAACGCAGTGTTTTGAATGGATTAAACTGTCATTTTCTAAATTTATGGGACTAAACTGTCATATCTAAAATTCAAGCCCCAAAATACCATTTTCAGTTTTAAATCCAATTTTTTTTCAAACACTTACAATTAAAATTAATTAAATAAATATTAAATATTCTTAAAATCAATGATTAAGAGTAATTGAAATTATTTTAATAATTTTATCTTTTTTAGTCCTAATTTAATATATTTACTCTTAAATTCAGTTAAACACAAAGAAAATATTTGAAGTTAAATTATTATGACAAAAACTCTAATTAAAATATAAAAATATATAATAAGATTAGATATTTATCACTTATGCATCCATCAACATATTGGGAAAAAAACTCGAATCAGGTTCGAGGTCCTAGGTTCAAAATCAAGTTCATACGAGGAAAGCGACTCACATCATCGTACACAAAATTGAAGGACATATGAGACTTGCCTATTTGTCAAAAGGGCTTCTTCGTTCCCACCTCTCCTTCATCTGAATCACCCTCCAAGTCATCTGAGTCAACCTCCAAGTCGTCCGGGTCCACCGCCACATCATCTTCTCCCCAGTGCATATCATCTCCTAAATTCGCATCTTCTCCCATTTTCTGCTTAAAAATACTCCAAAACTTTAGTCAGTCGATCCCCAAGAAAAAACCCCAAAGGAAAAAAAAATAAAAAATAAAAAAACAAACCTATGCAATGATTCTTACCTCGGCCAATCTCTTTGATAGAAGAAGACAGAGATTCTTCAATCGACAATCTTCACAGGAACAACAAGGATTTTGATAGTCGGCAAAGCTTTCTGAATGAACCCTAACTCTCTTCTACCCTTTGTTCTATTTTTCATCGGCAAAAAGTTCTTCAAATATCCAGCAACATAATCCCCTTTATTTTTTTATTTGATATAATCCCGTTGTATCTTCCTCTCTTTATTTTTTGATTTGATATAATCCTGTTACAAATTCCTCGAATAAATAAAGATCTTAGCATCAGTATCTTTTTTTGAATGCCAGTGATTAACGTCGGTATCTTTTATATATATATAAGTTAGAAATAGAATATATATATATGTGTGTGTAGCTGATGTGGGCTTAATTTGTTTTCCCACATCATCATTGTTTGATATGCTTATCTCCTGTGCCAAGTCAGATTTTTGGGGTCAAACTGTTGATGAGTCATCATTGTTAACGGTCAAAGTTACGGTTTTATTAAATTGGATGAAATTGCATCATTTTAATTATTTCAGGAGTAGAATTGCACCAATAATTACTTTAGAGAGCTAGGTGCCCTTGAGAAAATAGTTTAGGTTGTTTGGTACATCTTAACCCATCAATCAAAATGTAACATCTAATTTAATTTTAATATATCTTCTTATATAATTAGGGGTTGCATTTTGATTGGCTCACTCATATAATTATTATTATATTTTAAAATTTAAGTATGCATAGTCAGCATTTAATAATTGAGTCAGCTTTTTTGTTAAATAAGGCTAACGGTGTTAAGGTTGAATGGACTAAAAATATCCTTTTTAAACTTAAAGGACTAAATTCAAACCTAGTGTAAACTTAAAGGATTAAATGTATACTTTATCCTTTAAATTTTTTAACTTATTATAAGGACACATGATTTTTTTTAAAAAAAAATACATCTTTTCATTTTAAAAATATTTGAATAGAAACCTCCTTGGGCATCTTATGCAATATTAACCCACAATTTTTTTGTAAATAAAAATGCTGAAACGTTTCCTTCATCGCTCAAAGCAATGAATAATACATCATTATTTTTAAACAGAAGCTCACACACAGAGAGGTCAGATCAGCTGGAGCTACATACGGAAGAGTTCTATTTAGTTGTGATAAAGTGCTAGGAATTGCCTAAGCTTCTAGCACTTTATTCATAATATGTTCAGCATGATTTTATTTAGCAGTGATAAAGTGCTAGGAATTATCTAAGCTTCCAACACTTTATTCATCACTTGTTCAGCATAATTTTATTTAGTAGTAATAAAGTGTTAGGAAATATCCAAGTTTCCAGCACTTTATTCTTCACTTGTTCAGACACTTCAGGTGATTCAACTTTGACGAACACAACAACCAAAGGGTGATCATCAGTGATAACCAAAATCCTATTTCCATGGTCTTCCCTGGAAATGCCAAGATCTCCACAAGAACCACCATTAATGGGACAGAACATGATCTTATAGGCTATGCTATTATATCGTTGAATCTTGAAGCAACCCTCGAGAGTTTTCTTGAACCCTCTGATTTTCACATACTTGATCCCATCCTCTCCTTCAACAATGGTCCACTTGGAGAGCAAAGGAACACAGCTTGGTACTTTTCCCTTAGCAGAGAAGAAGTCCAATCTAGTGTTCGTTGTGATGTATAAAATTCTTAATGGGAACATAATTAATTGCCTATGGCAAGCCATTGTTGACTTCAGAGGGTGATTGGAAACCTGTAAGAGAGCAAGTTTCGTTGCCTGTCTTAGCAAGCCTCAAGCCACCACCGTTTTACGACAGAATTTCTGACAGAAAAAATTCTATTGTAAAAAGTGACGTCGCAAATTGATTTGCGACGGAATATAAATTTCCGTTTCAAATTGTGACGGAATTTGTAACGGAAATTTCGTCGCAATTTGAGACGGAACTTTCTGTCACATATTCCTTTACAAATTGTGAGGGAATTTGCGACGGAACAAAAGGAAAAGAAAAATAGAAAAGGATGCTTGGGAATTTCAATGGTGGAGGTTGGCATCCCGATCGGGTTCTGTGGCAATGAATGAGAACGAGACTCGACGGAGAAAGCTTTGACGGAAAAATGAAGGTGCGACGATGAACGTGACCTCGAGCAGAGAGAGTCTGTGGGTTTTTTGGCTGAAAATACTAATAGTAGAGGTCACGCGCGTAAGCCAGATCATCACCAGATTATGATGGATGGTTTTTTTATTTTTTGGTGAGATATATATTTTTATATATTTGATCAGAAAAGCATAAACGATGGCAGCGGACCATAGCCTATGACATAGCATAAAGTGTGTTGTTTTACAACACTATCGTCCTTTGGCTTCATTTTCACAGCTGGCAGGAGATTTCTCTTCCTTATCCCATTACAAGCCCTCACGTCTCTATCTATCTATTTATCCACACACACATTTAAGAAAAGGAGGGGAGTTTGCTTTGGAGGGAAAAGAAAAGGGCGGAAGTGAAAATCCTATCATAGTGTTTAATATTTTAATAAGGTATTTTTAAATTTTGCTAAAAAAAAGGTATTTTTGAATATTTATTTTTATTTAAACTTTGTTTTTAATTAGTACCGGTTTGACACCGAATTGAATCCAGTCTGAGCTACTGACCCTTAAATCCCATTTTTTGAACCTTGCATATACACATACGGATTTGACTAGTGTCCACTGCAATAAGCGTTTGCTACTTGTCATTTTCTCTAAAGTACACCGTTTTGGTGTAGTTTTGAGAAAAGGAGGGGCTGAATTTTTTTTCTTTGTCTAAAACGATGGTATCTAATATTTTAAAATATTTTTCTGGACGTATATAGTATTTTAAACTATTCTTTAAGTAGCATGAAGTATCCTAAAATAATTTTTAGTACTTTTAACCCTTTAAAACATTTTTTCAATTGTACCCAATGTGTTAGCAGACTGATTGCAATTTTACCCTTAAAATATTTTGAAGTAATTTTTGGAGCTGAAAAAATAAATTAAGGGTAAAATTGTAATCAGTTTGCTAACATACTGGTTATAACTGAAAAAATATTTTAAAGAGTTAAAAGTACTACAAATTATTTTAGGATACTGCATGCTATTTAAAAAATAGTTTAAGATATTAGATACATATAAAAAAAGGTGTAATTTAAAGAAAATGACAGACAACAAGACACTAGACAGATCTATACACACATGTACTGTAGCCTTCAAACTTCGAACAGCATCGCCCACTGATGTGAATTTCCAGATTTGAAAAACACGCTCCCATAGTTCGGAACACATCAAACAAAGACATCTAACCACATACGACTCTACATATCATCAATATAAGCTTTAACTCATGTTCGTCTATCCTTATTATACTTGATCCATCACATTCTCTCACTAAACCTGTTTGACTTTAGGTCCAAGTCTGTTTTTGATAGGTTAAACTATTTGATTATGATATAAATAACTTTATTAAATAAGAAATAAATCAGCATTAATTATGGATTGAGAAATAAGTTAATATTAATTATGGGATTGTTAATTGAGAAACAAGTCATCATAATTTAGGAAATTAATTGAGAATCAATTTTCCTAATTACTAACTTAGAAAGTAAGAAGGAGTACACATAACTTTCTAATTAATGGCCACCCTAAACTACTATAAATAGGATATGTCTACCTCGGTTATAATCCATCCCTATCATATATTGAACCATCTGTTAATCTTTCTTTTCTCCTACTATCTTGTTTGTTCTAGTGCACTGCTTGCCAACTCCAGTTAGGCTCTAGTAATCTAATATCTACATGAGCTTTTACTATCCGGATTCAACCCGACCTGGTACGTGTCTCTTCTCTCCATTTATTCATATTTTTCCTTCAAAACCAGATTTGTAAACCACCATCTTCTTTCTTGCATATCTTGCACTGGATGGAGAAAATGAGGATGGAATAGGGTTTAAACAAGTTGTTATTTGTTATATATATTCTAAACTTGTCATTAAACTTTAAGGAACTATTAAAACTTCAAACTCATAACCCCAGATTTTGAAAATAGTAGTCCTAAATGCTGAACTAACTATTTTCCTAACCAAAGGAAGCTGAAACACACACTAATTATTTCCCTACCAAGATTCAAGATACCATATGTCCTCTTAAAAACAATTAGAACACAAAAGAAAGAAATTGACAATGTCGTTTCTGGCATTTGGCATACAGTATATGCGATTTTGGATGCTGAGTGAGGGAAAATGTCAATGTCGTTTCCTTAATGGAACATTGTGTATTATTGGGATGCTTTCTACAGTTGTACTTTTAATATAAGTAGAGGAGCCATGTCTAAAAATTGTTTATTATTAGAGATTGTGACCTGCGAATTTGCAATTGGTTTAATTATATTATTTTATCCACGTGATACTAAACTGAGGTTATTAAAAAAAAAATCTCAATCTAGAAGCTATTTGGGCGGCACACAGAATAGAATAAAATAAAAATATAAAATATATAAAAGTAATTTTGTATAGGAAAATTTAATATGTATCTCATCAACTACTAACATCATTTCTCTCACAAATTAACAAATTATAGGTACAGGGACCATCCTATAATTGAGAAATTGTAAAGATCCAGTTAAAAGAAAAAAAATACAAGAAACTGTTTAAAAACCAAGTGAAACTATAAGAATATCCAATATTAATTTTTCCTTTTTTATATGAAAAATTCCTATTTTTTTAAATTTTTTTATTATGATTTATTTAATTAATGATTAATCTATTTATTATGTATTAATTCTTATCTTCCCTGCATTTTTTCTTCTTACAAATTTTCAAGTTTATGACTTTCTTGAGAAATCTTTGTTTGGTTGGTAGGAAAAGTGGAAATAAAAAAGGTTTATACTAACCAACGTTTTTGAGAAATGTTCAGTCCTTGAAGTTGCATTGCAAATTTTAAAATCTATTAATGAGCTTTTAAGAGAGTTTTAGAAATCTGACTTGATAATTCTTGAAGCTTGATTGTAGATTTACAAGTGACCTTCACCATTTTAATCATTATACCTAATTTTTCTTAATTTTCTTGATTGAGAGCATAAAATGATATAATCAGCGCATCTGAAAAAAAGAGAGAGAATGAATTCACATTTATTAAGATTTTAAATTTTAATTATTATGAGAATTATATGGAAAATTGAATTCGAATCATATATAGTGTATTTTGTATCAAAATATTCAAAGGATTGAGTTTTTAAAAAATTCTATCAATACGTAATTTTTAATATTTAGCATCTTAGAAAAAAAATTAATTAGTATTCTACAATTTAAAATAGATCCCATTGAAATTTGTAAGCGTATTGACTTTATTAATATTTAAGAGATCAAAATAAAAACTTACATTAAATTAGAAAGATTAAGTAGATTTTCTTTTTTTAAAATAAGACTAACATATAACCATTATTGTTAGAATAACCAAATATTAATTAGTTGTGTGATATGAATTGAGTCTGGGAGAATCATAACAAGCTCCAAATGGGAATTCCGTCGCAAAGCCTAACATAATGTTTTTGGCCAAATATTATTACTTTATGATTTTATGCCTCTATATATCAACATTAATATATGTTAAATCAAATGAATATTTTTTGTTTTATAAGAGAATAATCAAAAAATAATTCAAGCATGTCATGCCATGATAGTATTATTGAAATAAAACTCATTTTTACAAATATTAGCTTAAAGTAGAATGATTTTTCTTAACACATAAATGTGATTTTTTAGAAAATAATTTAGTTAATATTTCAATTTTTAAGTTTTTTATTATTTAATATGAATTAGTAATATTAATTACTATTTTTTGACAAGCAGTATGTAAATTTCATATACTTCTATGGATATTTTAGAAAAAAGATGCAAAAGGCACTTAAAATTTCATAAAACAGTTTACATCAATATAAGACATTTCAAAAAATCTCTTTGTGCGTGGGAGTGTGAAATATAGTAAAATGTAATACTTAATATATTTACTTAAAATCGTCTAAAGATCGTCGGAAATTCCGTCAAAAAGTTTCCGATGGAAAACGTCCGTAAGAAATTATGTCGCAAATCCTAAAGTAAATTTTGTTATGGATTTAGATATGAAAATTCCGTTGGAAAATTTGACAAAATTTATTCGTAGAAAATTCCGTTGGATATATGTGTTAATTAATTTTTTTAAAATTTTTTATTATGATTTATTTAATTAATGATTAATCTAGTTATTATATATTAATTATATTATAATTTAAAATTTAAATTATAATATAATTTTCGACAAAAAAGTATTAAATTATAATATAAATAAAAAATTATTAATTCATATTTATTATTGAAATATATATATATATATAAAAATTTTTGATAATATATTATATGCAAATAAAAATTTTATAAATACAATAAAAACAAAATATATAATAAAATGAATAAAAAAGATATTAATAATAAAAATTTAGATATAATATTTACGTTACAAAAATAAGGAAACTAAATTGCTAAGTGAAATTTAATCCCTATGGCCTTTTTATTATATTTGTCTTTACAACAATTGCATTTTCATTTAATCATTTTTATCTTACAATCTTAACCACCAACTAATCGATTGACTAAATAGTATTAAAATTATCAATTTTGGTACTTAGTAATCAATCCTCGTGGGAACGATACTCTACTTACCTCTATATTACTTGTTTACGACAGTGTACACTTGCACTTCTAAATACACAATCCTACACTTTGTAACAAGTTTTTGGCGCCGTTGTTAGAGATTGTTGTCATTAATATCAATATCAAGTAATGTTAATACTATTTGGTCTTTACGTTACATTTATCTTTTTTTTGGTGTCTTGTTTTTCTTTTTAGGCTTTTGCTTAGTGCATGACAAGATCGAAGAAGAATGAATTACAACCTTGTGATTCGGAGATCAAAAGAACTTGTCGAAGAAATCGAAGAATTCGAAAGCAGTCTACTTTAATTAATCCGATGGAAAATTTAGAGGGAGAAACAATAGATACCAAAACACTCTGTGACTATGCAACACCAATAGTCATAGAGACAACTTCTGGAATCAGAAAACCGCCAGTAGCAGCTAATAATTTTGAACTTAAGCCTGCAATTATCTAGATGATGCAAGCAATTCAGTTCGGTGGTTTACCAATAGAGGATCCCAACACACATATAGCCAGTTTCCAGAAATTTGTGACACATTCAAGCATAATGATGTTACTGTTGACGCCATTAGACTTAGATTTCTCCCTTTCTCACTCAAGAATAAGGCTAAGAGCTGGCTATACTCTCTACCTGTGGGAAGCATAACTATATGGGATGCCTTGGTGTAGAAATTTTTAGCGCAATACTTTCCTTTAGGAGAAACAACTAAATTGAGGAATGAAATTATCTCATTTACTCAACATGAATTTGAGAGCCTCTATGAAGCATGGGAAAGATACAAGGAGTTGCTAAGAAAATGTCCTCATCAAGGGTTACCAGATTGGTGGCAATTACACTCATTCTATAATGGGATGACGCATACAACCAGAATTCTTGTAGATGCTGCAGTTGGAGGATCTTTTATGGGAAAGAGTCTAGAAGATGCTTAGAATCTTCTTGAGGAGATGGCAGCCAATGCATACCAATGGCATTCTGAACGTCATGTTTCAAAGAAAGTGGTTGGAGTGCATGGGCTGGATATCCTTACAACTTTGTCTTCTCAAGTTGCATCTATATCCAAGCAAGTGAACTCATTGACAAGTCAAGAAAATGCAATCAGCACTCCTCATGAAACCTGTGATCAATATGGAGAACCTCATGTGAGCACGCAATGTCAAGAAGGACACCCATCCATACCTTCTCAGTTCGAGCAAGTTCATTACATTGAAAATCAAAGAAATGATCCATTCTCAAACACTTACAATCCAGGTTGGCGGAATCATCCAAACTTTAGTTGGAAGAATAATTAAAATGTGTTCATGGCGTAAGGGAACTATCAGCAACAAACTCTTCAACCACCAAATACACCACAACAGAAAATAAATATAGAAGATGCACTGGCTCAACTAACCATGAATACATCTCAATTCATGGCTAGGTCTGATGTAACATTCAAAATCCAAGAGGCCTCAATAAAGAACTTGGAGATCCAGATGGGCCAAATTGCAAATATGCTGAATTCCAGATAACCAGGTACTCTACCAAGTGACATTGAGAAAAATCCAAGAGAGCATGTGAAGGCAATTTCCTTAAGGAGTGGAAAAGAATTAAAAGATCATGTAATTCAACAGAAGAAAGATGGAGAAAAGAAAGAAAGCGGAGAAGAACAGAAGGAGGAAGCACAAAAACCTTAAGAGGATGATGTGATACTAGGAAGAATCAGCTTTCTAGATAATCCTCCTCCATATGTACCACCAGTTCCATATCCTTAGAGACTTGTGAAGGAAAAGTTAGACAAACAGTTTAAAAAGTTTCTCGAGGTTTTCAAAAAGCTACATATCAACATTCCTTTTGCAGATGCTCTTGCCCAAATGGCCAGTTATGAAAAATTCATGAAGGAAATTCTCTCAAAGAAGTGTAAACTGGAGGAATTTAAGACATTTGTACTTACAGAAGAGTGTAGTGCTATTCTGTAAAAGAAATTACCACCAAAGTTGAAAGATCTAGGAAGCTTTTGCATACCTTGTACCATAGGTCAATGTAACTTTGAAAGAGCACTTTGTGACCTAGGAGCAAGTATAAATCTTATGCCTCTATCTGTCTACAGAAAACTCAGTCTTGGAGAGGTGAAGCTTACCACAGTTTCATTACTTCTAGCTGACTGATCAATAAAACATCCGAGAGGTGTCTTGAAAGATGTTCTGGTCAAGGTGGACAAACTCATATTTCTAGCTGATTTCATCATACTTGACATGGAAGAAGACCAAGAAATTCCTATCATTCTTGGGAGGCCATTTCTAGCAACTGGGAGAACTTTAATAGATGTGCAACAAGGAAAGTTGACTTTACGAGCTTAAGATGACCAAGTATCTTTCAACATTTTTAAGGATTGGTTATTTCCAAATGAAGATGACACCTATTACAGAGTAGATACAATGACTAGCTGCATAAAAAATGTGGTGAACAAAAGCTGTATAGATCAACTAACCATGAATATATCTCAATTCATGGCTAGGACTGATGCAACACTTAAAAGCCAAAAAGCCTCAGTAAAGAACTTAGAGATACAAATGGCCAAATTGCAAATATGCAAAATTCTAGACAACTAGGTACTCTTCCAAGTGACATTGAAAGAAACCCAAGAGGGCATGTAAAGGACATTGCATTAAGGAGTGAGAAAGAATTGAAAGATCCTGTAATGAAAAAGAAGAATAGAGGATAAAAAGAAAACAAAAAAGAACAGAAGAAGGAAGCACAAAAACCTAAAGAGAATGATGTGCTACCAGGAAGAATAAGCTTTCCAGATAACCCTCCTCCATATGTACCACCAGTTCCATACCCTCAGAGACTTGTGAAGGCAAAGCTAGACAAGCAGTTTGGAAAGTTTTTGGAGGTTTTAAAAAAGCTACATATCAACATCCCTTTCGCAAATGCTCTTACCCAAATGCCCGGTTATGCAAAATTCATGAAGGTTTTTCTCTAAAATAAGTGTAAATTAGAGGAATTTGAGACAGTTGTACTTACTGAGGAGTGTAGTGCTATTCTACAAAAAAAAATACCAACAAAGTTGAAAGATCCAGGAAGCTTTTGCATACCTTACACCATAGGTCAATCTAACTTTGAAAGAGTACTTTGTGACCTAGGAACAAGTGTAAATCTCATGCCTCTATCTGTCTAAAAAAAACTCAATTTTGGAGAGGTCAAGCCTACCACAATTTTATTACTTCTAGCTGACCGATCAATAAAACATCCAAGGAATGTCTTAGAAGATGTTCTAGTGAAGGTAGACAAGCTCATATTTTTAGTTGATTTCATCATACTCGACATGATGGAAGAAGACCAACAAATTCCTATAATTCTTGGGAGGCCATTCCTAGAAACTAGTAGAACTTTAATAGATGTATAACAGGGAAAGTTAACCTTACGAGTTCAAGATGATCAAGTATCTTTCAACATTTTTAAGGCTTTGTCCTTTCCAATTGAAGGTGACCCCTATTACAGAGTAGATATATTGACTAGCTACACAAAAGACGTGGTGAACAAAATCTGCATGAATCAACCATTAGCAATGGGAATGGTAGATGTATCAAAATGTACTAATCCTGAAGACTTAGAGCATATTAGCTACCTTAATGCAAATTCCCCAATTTTAATCAAGAAACTATTTGAAGATTTGGGAGAAAGGTCGAGTAAGCTGGTACCATCAGTAGAAAAGCCACCAGTACTGGAGTTGAAAACACTACCATCCCACTTACAATATGCTTATTTAGGAGAAAATTCAACCTTACTAGTGATCGTCTCTGCAGCTCTTACTCCCGAAAAAGAAGAAAAGTTATTAAGAGTTCTAAGGGGGTATAAAATAGTATTTGGATGGTCGATAACTGATATAAAAGGAATTAGTCCTTCCATTTATATGAATAAGATCCTAATGGAAGATAACTATAAGCTATCAGTAGGGCACCAGAGAAGACTCAATCCGAATATGAATGAGGTGGTGAGAAAGGAAGTAATAAAGTGGTTGGATGCTGGTATAATCTACCCAATCTCTGACAGTCAATGGGTAAGTCTAGTTCAAGTTGTGCCAAAGAAGGGTGGAATGATAGTGGTGCCTAATGAGAAAAATGAACTGATTCTACAATGAATGGTGACTAGCTGGAGAGTTTGTATTGACTACAGAAAGCTTAATAAAGCTACTCGAAAAGATCACTTCCCTTTGCCATTTATAAACCAGATGTTGGACAGACTAGCTAGGAAAGCCTATTATTATTTTCTGGACGGGTACACAGGATATAATTAAATTACAATTGCACCAGAGGATCAAGAGAAAACAACTTTTACATGTCCATATAGAACATTTGCTTTCAGAAAGATGCCATTTGGTCTATGTAATGCACTAGCAACATTTCAAAGGAGTATGATGATGATCTTCTCATATATGGTGTAGAAATTCATTGAGGTGTTCATGGATGATTTCTCAATTTTTAGAGAATCATATGATCACTGTCTTGCAAATCTGGAAAAAGTCTTACAACGCTGTGTGGAGACAAATCTGGTTCAAAATTGGGAGAAATGCCATTTCATGGTGAAAGAAGGAATTGTATTGGGTCGCAAGGTATATGATCGAGGCATTGAAGTGGATCGAGCCAAGCTTGAAAAAATTGAAAAGCTACCACCTCCCTCATCAATCAAGGGCATTCGAAGTTTCTTAGGACATGCAGACTTCTATAGAAGATTCATTAAAGACTTCTCAAAAATCACAAAGCCACTTTACATGCTATTGGAGAAAAACACTCCCTTTGTGTTTAATGAAGAATGATTATCAGCCTTCCTAACTCTAAAAAGAGCTTTGACGTTGCACTAGTCATCATGGCTCTAAATCGGAACCTTCCATTTGAAATTATGTGTGATACAAGTGATTATGCAGTCAAAGTTGTTTTAGGCAAAAGAAGAGGCAATGTTTTTCATGCTATCTATTATGCTAGCAGGACACTCTTAGACACACAGCTGAATTATGCAACAATAGAAAAGGAGCTTTTAGCAGTGGTGTTTGCATTTGACAAATTTAAAGCCCACTTGATCAGTTCAAAAGTCATTGTCTGGACGAACCACTCAACAATCAAATACTTGATTGAGAAGAAAGATGCTAAGCATAAATTGATCAGATGAGTGCTTTTACTACAATAAATTGACTTGGAAATCAAAGACAAAAAAGGGACCGAAAATCTTATTGCAGATCATCTTTCTCGGTTAGAGCCATTTGAACAAAAGAAAGAATCACCAATCCAGGAGAATTTCCCAGATGAGCAACTCTTTGTCATGCAATCATAACCCACCCCTTGGTATGCTGATTTTGTAAATTATTTAGCAAGCGGAGCAATGCCTTATGAACTTTCTAAAGTGCAAAAGAAGAAGTTTCTACCTGATGTAAGGCATTATCTTTAGGATGATCCTTTCTTATATAAACAATGCCCAAATCGAATCATCAGGTAATGTGTTCATAAGGAAAAAATGGCCAACATCTGAAATCGCTGCCATTCATCCCTATATGGTGGTCATTTTGGAGAAAATAGAACAGCTATGAAAGTTCTTTAATCTGAGTTTTACTGGCCCACACTTTTCAAGGACACCTACAAGATTGTGACAACCTGTGATAGATGCAAAAGAATGAGAAATATCTCAAAGAGACATGAAGCCCCTCTAACTAATATCTTAAAGTTGAGATTTTTGATGCATGGGGGATTGATTTTATGAGGCATTTTCTACAATATCCCAAATTTTGGGACAAAAAGCTTGAGATTAAGCCTGGATCAAGTGGACTGCTAAGCCCCGGTTTAGCAAATGTCCTTATGAGGCATGTTTAAATTCTCTAAAATTCCTTTATATCCTTGGATATTAAAATAAATTATATTGGTGAGCTAAAGAGCTTGGGGAATAACAAAATGAAGTGATTGAAAGTCACACACAATATAGTAAAGTGGAACACAAAGTAATTTTGCCACCGGTGAAATTCTTGGTGAGGCAGTGGTGATTGTATGACCTTTTTCGATGGGTAAATGATGGTAAAAAGTTATGAAACTTTTCAGAATTAAAGTAGACTTATCAAGCTTTAATTTTATAAGTCATATAAATCATTTGGAGTTGTACACAAAGAGAAATGAATTTTAGAAGTTAGCCCAGCGAAATTAATTATTTTTTGGGACAACATTCAAAGATTAAAATTCTGGGAAGAGTGAGCTTCCAATTGGCCAAAGTTTATATTTTTACTTAAAACTAGACTCAATAAGGGTTGCATAGCCTTTGAATCACTCTAATTGGATATTTGTACAATTAGATATGAATTTTCAAATTTTAATGAAAATTCTGTCAGTTTTGCAATTAAGTGCGAAAATGGGATATTTGGACCAATGGAGGGGTGACACGTGGCAAGTGAAATGTTTAATTACATTTAACCATTATCTCCATCTTCCTCATGCCATTTTCATGCAGAATCAGAAAAAAAGAGAGAGAAAAGAGAGCTGATCAGAAAAAATGGAGAATGAAGAGAGAGAGAAATTCTGTGCGCCGAAACTCTACCGTAACGGTGTCCTCTCTCAAAGTACCCTTCAGGAAACTTCTTCTACTCATCGTAAGCTTCATTTATATAGTTTCATATTTTCAATTGGAGGTGTTTGGTGCCATATCCCTTGCCGGAGTATTGCCAGACTTCCGAACCGTTTGCGGAAACGGGTAAAGGTAAGCGTAAGCTTCCTTTTTAACCGATTGATTTGTTATTTAGATGAGTAAATTGGAAGTGGGGTACTATTCATGGCTGGTTTTGAAGGATGTTTTAATGGCTAAATGATGTCCAACGAGTGTTTAAATAGCTAATCACTTGATTAGGAGTAGCAAGGAAGTGATTAGGTAAGAGAAAACGAGAAAACAACAAACTATTTTTGAGAATCCTACATTCTGCCCTGTATTGTTTCATAGGGAAGGAGTGGAAATTTGATGATTTGGATGCTTCCATTGGCTTTAGGAGGCAAAATTGTGTAGGTATACAAGTGTTCATGATTTTTGGATGCTTGTGTATGAATTTGGGAATTTATGAAATAGGGTTGTTCATGTTGTTGATTATGCCCTGTTTGAACAGTGACGTTGCTCGAGCTGTTTCATATGGTAAATCTTTTCCAAAACTTCTGAAATTTTTCAGACTTAAATTAAACATGTAGAGCTTTAATTTGGTGTATATTTTGTAATTTTTGAACAAGTATGCTAGGAGATATGAATTTTTGAAGTTGTGCCCTGTTTCTGGAATAAAATCTGGAACAGTGCCTGTTTTCCAAATTTCTGGGAAATTATGACAATAATAGTCATACCAAAGTATTTTTATATAAAAATAAACTTAAAGGGCTTCAAATAGAGTTTTAAACCACCTCAATTGGAGTTCTATAGAATTAGTTATGATTTTCCAAAGTTTGGTAAAAAATGTTGGTAGTTTGATTAGCATGCAAATTTGAGTAAGAAATTGGCCAAATGTAATTGATTAGAACTCCAAGGGTAAAAGTGAGCCTTTGAGGCTAATGTAGCCATTGGACATTCACCCTTCATGGCTTTAATGATGTCATTCTTATCTAGGGTCATAAAGTGTTAAAGAAGAAGCAATGGTTGGCGGATCAAGGGACAAGAAGAGAAGGACATAAAGTCCAAGAGGTAGTAAACTTACCTCTTCTGCATGTATGTGATATGTATGTCTTGCATTGATTATGTAACTGATTTGCCTATTTGTGTGGAACATGTATGATTGGTTGAAGCTCTGTTATATTTGTGCAATGGCCATATGTATGTCATAACATCGAGCATGCAATATGTCATTATGTTGGCATGAAATAATGTAGGCAAGCATGTCATGTATTCATATATATCTGGTATGCATAGTGGTAATGTTTTCTACTGAGATTCTCTCGAATCTCACTCCTCCCAACCAACCATTTAGATAGGTAAAGAGTGCAGGAAGATATGCATCGGAAGAGATATGAAGGTGAAGTGAAGATCGTAGTGTGAGACACTACTATTTGTATTTGATGTAAAAGTGTGGTAGTTATGTGTAATTATACATTTGATGTATACGTGGCTATTGAAAATAAGGTATTACATTTTCCATCCTCATTCAGCAAGCAGTTTATTTTAGTAGCTGTTGATTATGTCTTTAAGTAAGTTGAAGCAGCTGCTTGCCATACAAATGATTCTCGAGTGGTTGTGAATTTTTTAGGAAAAATATTTTTACAAGATTTGGAGTGCCCAAAGCTATTATCAGTGATGGAGGAAGGCCTTTTTGCAATCAACAGCTTTAATCAATGTTAGCTAAATATGGAGGAACTCATAAGGTTTTGACTCCATATCATCCACAAACTAGCGGGCAAGTGGAAATCTCAAATAGAGAATTGAATTGGATCTTAGAGAAGATGGTGAATTCCAATCAGAAGGACTGGGCAAGAAAATTGGATGATGCACTTTGGGCTTATAGAATTGCCTTCAAGACACCAATTAGTACATCCCCATCTCAATTGGTCTACTGAAAAACATGTCATCTTGCAGTAGAGATGGAGCACAGAGCATATTGGGCAATAAAAACCTTAAATTTTGACTTTAAGGTAGCTAGTGAGAAGAGACTTCTCCAACTTAATGAGCTTGAAGAATTTAAACAGCAAGCTTATAAGAATGCAAAGTTATACAAGGAGAAGACAAAAATGTGGCATGACAAAAGAATTCTAAGGAAAGAGTTCACGCGCAGGACAAAAAGTGATGTTATATAACTCAAGGTTAAAGCTCTTTCCAGGAAAGCTGAGATCAAGGTGGTCAGGACCTTTTACTGTGGTTCAAGTATAACCATATGGGACTATGGAAATTCAAGATAGTGATCAAAAATTCAAAGTGAACGGGCAAAGGCTAAAAGAGTATAATGAAAGTGCACTCAACACTTTGAAAACTATCATCACATTTGAGGAAACAATAGGTAAGTTCTAAACTCAATTTAAAAAAAATAAAAAAAGTCAAATGGTTTGGTCTTTGCTTAGCTAAAGGCATTAAAGAAAGGCGGCTATTTGGGAGGCAACCCAAAACTTCTTTTCCTTTCTCATTAAACTTTCTTTCCTACGCACTAAAGTACACTGCATTAAAAATTTTAGTTTTCATCATCTTCATGGAGGAATTCTTACACAACTTAAAAATAGGTTTCACACTCTTCCCAAAGATGTGCTCAGGAAGATCTATTGCTGTCGACTTGAAATAATGAAGACATTCAAGAGTTTAGGCCTTCCTAAAGATGTAATCTAGATAATTGAAGCTAAGGTACGTTTAGCAGGTGAGATTCATAAGTCATTTATTAAGCCTATGCCTGTAATAGGAAGAAGTTCTTAATCCAAAAAGAGAAGAGTTAAAAGAATGCAGGTCTACCCTAAATGTGTAAAGTGGAATTGTAATAAGATCTATCGGAGCAAAGGTATAGTTTCTATAATTTGAGAAGATAAAATTCAATTCATAAAGGATGGACTGAGTAAGGAGTCACTGGATGATATTATTCAGACTTTTGAGACGTATCTGAGTGGTAATATTCATCGTATTCTTCTCGATTTATTGAACATATTCAACAAAGAAAAAGAGTGTTACTATCTTGGGAATCTAACATTAAAAGGCCTTATTTGCCAGCTTATAAGAAAACTAGATGGGAAGCAAATCCTCGATTTATGGAAAGCGTTTAAGCCGTTACTGGACGTAAAATTAAAGGAAGATATGAGACACAAATCATAACTACTATACATAATCATGTTTTTGTTTAATTTATCTTATCTTTTCAGTAACTTTTGACTTTCTTTACTACTTTTGTTTAATTTCTTCACGCAACGTTAAGTCGGTCATTCATGTTGGAAATTTTTTTTTAAACTTCTTTGAAAAATGCATGATTTGCATGATCTTGTTGGCACTATTTTAGTATTATAAATATGCACTCTTCACTTGTAAACATAAAAATGTTTAAGATAAATAAAGAGAATAAGGGTATCACACTAAAATGTTGATTTAAATCTATCTGCATTTTTAAACTGACTTGGGAAAGGATGGAGAGTTTCTACTTGCAGCAAGAGAACTTGGAAGTGCATTAGTTGCTAGAAAGATCAATTTTATATACGTGGGAGGCATCCAAGGCCTAAGGGGAAGTGTAGCTATTTCTGCAATCATTAATGGTAGCAAGGGTTTAAGTGTAAGGGTAAAGGAGTTGGAAGATCACATCTTTTGCTTAGGACAAGAGTTACAGGTTTCAAGCTTGCCTGAATGAATGAGATATATGTTCTACAATGCTAAAGCTTTTATTGCTCTACCCGGTGGTTTGGAAACGTTAGATGGGATCTCTAGCGTTGCATATTGGGCTAAACTAAACTTTCACAAAAAATCATTAGGATTGTTAAATGTTAATGGTCTTTATGATAACCTATTGTCTTTTCTTGATCATGCTATAAAAACAGGATTTATACCCCAAGCGACTCACTATTCTATCATTTCTGCGCCAACTGCTGATCAACTACTTAATCAACTGCAAACCTATGAACCTAAACTAGATCTATTAGTCAAAGAAAAAGGTGGGCTATCTTTAGACAGCAGTTAGAAGCAGAATTTAGATACTACTCTTCGGTTGTAACTTTCCTTAATCTTATGGTTTTACTCTTAGCATTTTGGTTTACTTTACTGTGTGTTTAGATAAAAACTTTCTCTAATCTTGAGAAGAAATTGAGGACAATGTTTGATTTAGGTTGGGGGAGGAGAAAAAGAAAAAAACACAGTTTTTCCATTAGATAGTTAGTTAGTAAAACCACTAGATGCATGGGGTGTGTAAAGATGACAAAGTAAAGATTTATTCTTAACTCTTGAGACACATCTCATTTGTTGCATGTTTTTGTTTCATCTTAAAAAAAAGGTCCAAACTAAAAAAAATTGTTTAGGTGCTTTTCAATGATTGTAAGAAGTATATAAGTTCTAAGCATGGGTCAATTGGATTTAGAGATTTTATAGCATTATTGAATAGCTGATTATTGAGATTGGTGATAAATTTTGAGATTGAATGAGCTGAATTTGAAAGCCCTTAACTGTGAGCTTTTGAGCCTATTTGATTAATAATGATTGTCTTTCTTGTGAGTGACATTCACCTATTAAGTTGTCACTCTAAAACTTGCTTTAAATCTGGTTGAGATTGTATGTCATATGCACATTCAAAAATGATAAAGGCATTCATATTCTTTCTTTAGCCAGAGCCAAATAGCCAACCTTGCAATTATATTGTTGATAAACCCCTTTGAGCCTAACTGATTGTTTATTTGTTCTTAACCCATTAACATGTATCTTAATGATATATCAAGTGCTTTTATCTAATCCGGAAGATTAGCAGAGCATTTGAAATTCTTGTGAAATGGGCTTTTGACAAGTGTGGGGGTGTGTATATCATCAACTATAGAATTGCAGAAGTTATACAAAAAGAAAAGAAAATAAAATAAAATATATTAAGTACTTGAATAAAAATTGTGGGTTGTCGTGATGAGATAAGTTTAGTTATAAGATGACTTATTTTTTAATTGCTCTATTTACTTCTTAAATGTAGCCCTTCATATCACTTTTTACATTCATTTTACCCTAACCCTATTACAACCCTCAATAAGTCATTTTGATTTGAATTATGTATGTAAATTAGGTAGTGGAGATTGAGATTTTTAGCAAGCTTATAGTAGTGCAATTTTTTCAGGTGACTTTTAGCTAAACACTTACCCTTAAACACTTGAGAGATTGAGAGAATGAGTCATAATTATAAATTTGGTTCATTCAATTTCAAATAAAGTTACCAGTTTATACTTTTGTTGATTCATGAATACTATGATCTCTTTATTCTTCAATTGTGTTCTTGCTTGTGACTTTACACTTCTGATTTTGTTGAAAGCATAGTAAGAACTTATTAGTCACTCCTTATTGCACGAGGACGTTCAAAAGCCAAGTGTGGGGGAATTTGATAAGTAAAATATTTTCATATTTAGTTTCCCTTATGAGAAGATTTTTTGGATGATATTGGAGTTTAATGTAATGAATTTGGGTGTAATTGATAAATAAATATGATTTTAACATAAAATAGAATTCATTGAAAAATACTAAATTTTGACCCTATTTTAGTTTTTAGGCAATATTTGAAGCTCTAAATGACAGATTGATACTTTCGTTATATGGATAGAAAACTAAGAAAAATTCCTACAACTTTCATGTTGAGGCTAAAACCCATTTCTGCCCTCAAGAGTTCCGAATTTTGCATAGAAATTGAGCATTTGAATTCGTCTACATCTGACCTTTGTCCACTAATTTGTCCATAACTGGAGGTACAAATGTTGAAATAAGAAGATCTTACATGTGTTTTTAAGCTAAGATCTAGATCTAACACTTTCATGAAGACAAAAAAAATGAGATTCTACCGTTTTAATTGTCAAAAGTTAGCTGCAATCAAGGAGTAAGGTGGTTACAAGGTCAATATCGGTGGTTTACAGTCAAGATTCGTTCCTAACAAGTGGAAATTTTTACACCCCATTCATCTATAAATAGAGGGGTGGAAGACACAAGAAGACACACCATCTTAGACTTCCCAAACAAAGTGCAAAACTGAATTTCCCTAAAGTTTGTTTGATCTCAAACAAACTGGTTTGATATGCAAGATTGATTAAAATTAAAATCACCGTGCTTGAATGAGAATACACACACACTTTTTAAGGGAGTTCATCATAGATATTTAAAGGTTTGCATATACTGAGAGGTGGTGATTTAGTTGATTAAATTTCTAATGGTCAACAACAAGATTTTCTTTTGTTCATTGATAAGAGTGTTTATTAGTTTCATATTTGCCATATTCCAATACCTTTTAACATTTGATTTTACCTGTAGCACATCAACATAAAGTAATCATTTCTGCAAAAAAGATATATGGAATTTCATTTTTCTTGTTTTTTAGCTGCATCCTTTAATTTCCATTGAAAGAATTTAATGACACACCTGAACACATAGTCACATTTTGTACATGGTCATGCATTATTTTCCTCTATATTGAAGCATGCATATATATTTTGAAGCAGGATCTCCAAAAGCAAATAAATTACCACAAGTGCTTGTGCATCCAAACAAAATAATCTATGCATAACCATTAACAAAAGGAAATAGCTATCAAAATTAACATAAAAAGGAAAAAACAATTCACATTACAACATTAAAAAAAATGGCACTATGAAAGACACTACTCTGACAAAGAAAACAGCACGCCTAACAAAACAAATAAATTAATTTTCTCATTTGTCTATTTCTATATAGTTATATACATGGTTTGTTGAATATATATTAGCCCAAGTGATGAGGGCAGAAACAGCCTGAACATGATTGGGAAAAAATGTCAGGTTAATATAAGGACAAATTGGAAATGTAGACACATAAACCAAAAAATTTAGGTCAACAAATAGGACAAAACAAACTACAGGAAAAATTCAAAAATCAAAGTTTGCATCCATAAGAAATGGCTGCGATTAGTGTCAGACAGAGGATAAGTGAGAAAAAAAGACAGGCATTAATATATAAGCTAAAACATACTCATACAAAGAAGCAGAATAGCTTTATGGTACGTAAAAGGCAAATTGCCTTCTCAATTAACAAAACCAAAAGTATGAGGAACTAATAACAATATATCGGTCTCCCATGTAACTGACTAATGATGGTGCTTGAAAGATAGCAGGTAAATATTAGAAAAAAAAGATGGTATGTGCATGTTTTAATTGGCATGACACGTTAACAAATGGAAAACAATTAACCTACATGCAGAAAAAGAAATATTATGACAAGAAAGGTCAAAGATACTTTATGAATAGGAAGAATAAAAAAAACCTACTGTGAAACAAACTTGTATAAAGCCAAAAGAGAAAGACGTCAGACAAACGGCAGCAGAAGGATATTATCAAGGATGAAGAAATACATCTAACCAGGTTGGAAAGCAAAAACAGAAATAGCAAAACACATACACAATATTTTTCCAGGAAGATTATAGTTTAGATTTCTATGTTGCAAAAGCTTAAAATAGCATCCAATGGGATGCATAGACATTTACATCATCTTCGGAGTGATTATATTAATAGACAAAAAAATTATTTCAGAAGTGGTAAAAACAAGTTACACAGCCATACCACACCCTTGAAAAGAGCAACCACATTCACAAAACCAAAACTTCCATTCAGATGATAAGTCTTAACAATAAGTCAGACTTATTAGAGAATACAGATAAAAAATTCATAGCAAGAGCGAAACCTGATTTTTGTACTTGAACAAAATAAACTAACCTGTCATTAGCTTACATGAAATATTAAAAAATCTCATCACTTTTGGTGAGTAAAAATATGCAACTACCACATATATAATCATATACGTATTGATTTTTAAGGTCGTGTGTGTGTGTGTGTGTCAGGAGGGCGTCGATGATTTGGAAAACATGTATAATTGAGTATGTTTTTAAGTATTCGTTGAAACTTGGAAAAATAATATACTCATTGATACAACAGTAAAACTCTCCCGGTTGCTTTTTAAAACTCTCCACCTTTTTGGCCAATTTATTTAAGTCAAGCCATATTGAATCTCTTCACAACATTGAATCTCTACAATTTTCAAAGTTGCATCCAAAAGGTTTATGAATATGCCTTTACTTTTGCACCATTTGAAGGATTTAAAGGATATAAGTTTAGTATATGCCCGTCAACTTATTATAACCATTTATAGTGGCCCAAAAATATGTGGACCATACTTCTTGGAGAAACATGAATAACCAAAAAATTAACGTTTCTTGTACAAAAAAAAATTTAAAATTTCATCTTTGGATATATACCAATAGTTTCACATAAAGAGAGAGAGAGAGAGAGAGAGCCAATAACAGAATATCATATGATTGAAAAATAGAACACTGGTCTATGAATCGAAAATCAGTAAACAACAAAACGTTTTACAAATAACCATAGCTAGAATTGACAACATAGTGGAAGTGGAAGATGGAAGGGGCAGGCTGAGCTCTCCTAGCATGACACCAGTATGATGTAGGTTCCTTTGGAAATGATGCATAAAAAGAGCCCTAATGGCATTTCAATATGATTAGGCAAGGTTCATAATAGAAGAAGAAAAAGAAAAAGGAATATATTAGTGTATAGACATATAAAAGAAAAAAAAAGAGATTGTTCAATGAGAAATTCTTGACAACACCTCCTTCAATGATAAGGATGGTTAATACACGTTGGACAACAACAAAAGTTTTCTCCTCCATTGCACAGACTCATGAGCTATAAGTATCGTCTCAGCACACTCCCCATGGAAAGAAGACAAAGCTAAGGTTACAAAAAGAGCTTATTTTCATATAGCATATTTGTAGCCAAAAGTTAGCTTTTTCCATAAGTGATACCAAAAACATAGCACCACTAAAAATAGAGCACTTATCCGACAAAGAACTACATCAAACAACAAGAAGTTCTATAAACAATGCTCAACAGAAGAGGTAGAAGGAGGGGTCATGATGAAGGATTTAATATACTACAATAGCCATCCCTCCATTAAAACATGGTCAAATATTATGTTGGACTTTGGGTCTAAGTTCACTCTTGATGGGTTGGACTATTTGATTAGGATACAAGTAGCCTTGTTAAATAAAAAATAAATCAGCATTAATTATGGATTGGGAAACAAGTTAGTATTATTATGGGATTATTAATTGATAAACAAGTCATCATATATTAGGAATTAATTGAGAATTAATTATGAGATTAGTATTAATTATTAACTTGGAAGGCAAGAAGGAGTGCACATAACTTTCTAATTAGTGACCACCCTAAACCATTATAAGTAGGATGTGCCTCCCTTAGTTACAATCTATCCCTACCATTGAACCATCTGGAAATCTCTATTCTCTCCTTCTATCTTACTTGTTTTGGTATATTGTTGTACCAACTCCAATTAGGTTCTAATAGTCTAATAATTGCATGAGCTCTTACTACCTAGATTTAACCTGACCTAGTACACCTCTCTTTTCTCTATCTATCCATATTTTTCCTTCATTGGTATCAGAGCATACTTGATCTTATGGTTGTATCTTATGTGTGTTTTGCTATGATAATGTGTGTGTGTGTGAGTGTGTGTGATATAATACTCACATGCGTATTCTATTTTCTTTTCCTTCCTACTTATGCATGTTCAAATATATTTTTTTCCCTGCTACCATTTTGAGTATATGTATGTTCCCTGATTTACTATTCTGTCCAGAAGTATGCATATGTAATATCTCAAATTTTAGGACAAAAAGCTTGAGATTAAGCTTGGATCAAGTGAACTGCTAAGCCCCGGTTTAGCAAATGTCCCTATAAGGCATATTTAAAATCCCTAAAAAATTTTATATCCTTGGGGGGTATTAAAGAGCTCGGAGAATAACAAAATGAGGTGATTGTAAGTCACACACAACATATTGAAGTGGAAAATAAAGTATTGTTGCTATTGGTGAAATTCTTGATGTGGCATTTGTGTCTGTGTGGCAAATTTCAAGGGGCAAATGATGTCCAAAAATTATGAAATTTTTTAAAATGAAAGTAGACTCATCAAGATTTAATTTTATAGGTCATATGAGTAATTTGGAGTTGTACACAAAGAGAAATGAATTTTTGAAATTAGCCCAGCGAAATTAATTATTTTCTGGGACAACATTCAAAGATTAAAATTCTGGGAAGATTAAGCTTCTAATTGGCCAAAGGTTATATTTGTTCTTACAAATAGACTCAATGAGGGTCACATATCCTTTAGAATAATTCTAATTGGATATTTTTACAATTAGATATGAATTTCTAAAAATTAATGAAAATTCTGCCAGATTATGTATTATGTGCTAAAATTTGATTTTTGGGCCAATCATAGCTTGACACATGGCAAGCAACTTTAACCCCTCATTTAACCAATAATTCATCATCTCTTCAGCCATTTTCATGATAAGAATCAGATACCAGAGTGAGAGTGAGCATTTCAGTCGGTGAAGAGCATGGGAAGCTAGAGATCTCAAGATCAAAGGTATGAGAGTTTATAAACTTGTGATTCTTGTTTTCTAATCCTTCCATGATATCTCCTACTCACTTATTCCTCCTTGAATCCATGGTTCTCAAGACAATTTCCAAGAGGAGGGAGAAAGAATTCAGATGTTGAGGAGAGAGGAAGTTGAGAAATCCAAAGGTAACTCCAAAACATGCTTCTTGTGCCTTGTTGTTGTTGTTCTCTGGCTTGGTTTTGGTTGTTTGTGAAGTTTGGATGTTGAAAACCTTAAGGGGTCCTAATACCCAAATTACCTCTAATAATGTGTAATGAGTGTGTAGGTAGCTAATCATTTGATTATGAGTAGCAAGGAAGTGATTAAGCCAAAGAAAACGAGAAACTGACCAACTCTTTCTGAGAATCTAATTTCTTATGCCCATATGCACCTACACTTTAATCATAGTGCCTGAAAATTTCAAGCCCTCTACCTGATAGGGCCTAATTGCCTAGTCCCTGAGAGTCTTTCTATATCTTATCATTCTTGTGACTGACTCTTCCTAAACTGGGCTTAGTCATTTTCCTGATACAGGCTTATCCTTAAGTCTCTAGGCCTAAAAATTAAGGATATTACCGTATTCATCAAAACTTTCTTTCTTATCTTGCTGGATGGTCAAGAACTTAGTTTCCTTTGTGATCCATACTAATTGGGGAAAATATTTTTCATTAAACTGTTCTTGGAAAAATTCCTATGTGAGAGGGATATTGCGAGTCTGAATGATCATCTCGGTATTCTTCCACCACTTGTAAGCGTCTCTCTCTAGTTATGTCAGCTCGACATTCCAGGATTCTAAAGATTTTCTCTAATCGAGACAACTAGTCCTCTCTGCTTCTTGTGGATAAAATTTCCCTAAAAAAGCATTTGGTTGCTGCTGATAAAACCTTGTTACCCATGTTTGTAAACTCTTAGCCTCAACAGCAGGTCTGATTGGAGACTATTCCTGAACAAGATTCCCTGGCTAGTTAGGTTCATTTTCTGGTCCCCTAGGATTATTTTCTCTTTCCCTATCTGCCTCTTGTTTTTGCTGCACCTCTTGTAGCTTATCCCTCAGGTCATGAATCATGGAATGTTGTTCTATGAGTATGCCTAAAATGTATTCCATTAGGTCAAGTCTTACTTCTTGACCCCAACCCATGCCTTTTCCTCTACGTCTCACCATTTTTATAATTCACTATATTAAATAAGGAAAAGGTAAATTTAATATATTTATAAGGGAATTTTCATCATTTCATAAAATTTTGATGCACAAATAGTTTAAACATGACATATAACACACGTTCATAGCAGTTTAGGGAAAGATTTGAATAGTATATACCATACAAGTCACTATACAACATATTTTATTATAGAACTTAAACTTTTCTAAACTTCCCAGAGGTCACCCACCCTTCCATTTCCTTGGACTGAGCACGATTAACCCTACCATACTAGTACAAAAACACTAGACTGGCTCTAACCATTTTTTAGCACAGGCACCCTGCGATTGCCCTCATCCAAAATAGTCATGTCAACTATCTATAGTAAAAAAAAAACTGTACATAAGTCATATATCAATCTAGGTACATATATCACAGTACCAAGTTTGTTATATGGTTCTTGAATTCTAGAAAACTATCCCTTGGGCCCCGCTCTAGAATATCATTTACCTTCCAGACCCAAAACACTGTATCTAGGAAGAAATATAGTCTTGTTTGGATCCAATAATCATCTGGAAACTCTATCCAGATCAATCCCTAGTTTCAATACAGTGTATCTACGTCATAAAACAAATGTACGAACTAAGTCAACGGACAGTCACATTTACGGAGGGCCTGTATATATATGTTCTTGATGTAGCCCCACAGCTGCTCATCTGGCTGCAGGTCTTATCTTATGTATATAGGGTTCGCCTTAGAGCTAGTAATACTGCTTGGGTCAAACTCTGATCTGTCTGATAGTGGCTGCTCCATATCACTAATAGAAGAACTAATTGTTGGCTCCAATTTAGGCTGGGTTTCATAGACTGGCCTCGGTTGCACACACTTCCTTAGGGTATGAACTACACTAGGGCCTCTCCTACCCTGATGTAATTGTGCTTGTCATCTCTCCGAGGGTTGGTTTACAGATGGAGGGGATCTGTTCTTATGATGTCGTCCTCTACTCATGGTTCCTATTACAATATAATCAAGATCATATCACACTACTACATAAAGCACCATAAATGTCGCTTATTTTTAAAAATATCATGGCATTTAGGAAGCATCACAACTTTTATTACCATAAAAAAGCAACCTACGGTGCTTCTTGAATTTTTTAAAGCGTCAGTGCTTTTTATTTTATTTTTTGTTTTAAATATACCTCCTACTACGTTTTTGTGGGGAAGCTTCATAGAAGGTTATAGACCTCCTATGGCACTTCTAATTGAAGCGTCGTAGGAGGTCTATAGACCTCTTATAGGGAAGCGGTATAAGAGGTGGTAATTTTTTTAATTTTGTTTTCCATAATTATATCATTTTCTGAACCCATGCCAATTCAAATCCAAAGGAATTTACAATACAATCGACAGAAAAAAAAAAAAAACAAACAAAATCAGAATTAAATAATACACAACTAGTTCATAAAATGAGTACTAAATGTATCTAATTACAACACAATTGTATGTACAACTAAAATCAATTGTATCTATCATATCCTTAACATTTATTTCTCTGTAAACTTCAATCTCAACATTCTCTCTTCACTCTCTCTCCATGGTTGTTGCAGCGAGGTTAGCATGCTTTCTCTCTCTCTCTAAATCACATACTCTTCTAATCTACTCACATCTTAAGGCTTTTCTCACTTTCCATGGCTCTATATCATTCTATCGTAACTAAAAGGATTTCATTTTCCTTTCCTTTGCCTTTTTCTTTCTCATACGCTTATATCTTACCCTTTTTTATTGTTTCTTCAAATCATTTGACCATTTAATCAAGAACTCGATCATGTTATTAAATACCATTCATAAGAACTCCATCATTTAAGTTGCTCAAACATGAGCCATACACGTTTTACACATATAAGATTTTGATTCAGGATAAATTTAAGGTAAAAAAACTTGGACCAAATGTTAGGGAAAAAAACCACTTACAGGCAAAGATGCTTCTGTAGGAGGAGACACAAGTAGAAAACAACACGTAGGACAGGAAGCTTTATATTGCAACTAAAATGGTGACAAAATGTTGAAAAAATTTGCAGAGAAGGAGACAAGAATAAACAAAAAGTGGGGGACTAAGGAAGCTTCTGCTTGCCACCATCAAATAGAATGGAAATAATTGATAAGCAAAGGTGGTGGACCAACCGAAAGGACCAAAGGAGAGCTCTATGAAATAAGGAGATGGAGGGGGCAGGAAAAGATGAAAAAAATAAAAAAAAATTGCTTTCCCTCGTCTCCAAATGAATTTATAATACCTTGTATGGCGCTTGCGAAGGCCATGCTTTTTTAAAAAAAAAAACAGGAAGTGTATGACTGTAAGTAGGGGGAAAGACCAATTTTTAAAAAATAAACAAAATGAAAAGGCACCTTAGATTTTAGAGAGATGAACCATTAAAAAGAGCATGTTCGGTTGCTTTTAAAAAAATGCATTAAAAAAATAGAAAATATTTGACCTTGGGTTACGCTTTGATAAAAGCCAACGCCTATGGTTTCTCTATTAAACCTTAGATGGCGCTTTACCATAAAGCATTGCCTAAGGTTTCTCCAATAAACCTTAGGTGGCGCTTTAACATAAAGCATCGCCCAAAGTCAAATATTTTCTATTTTTTTAATGCGTTTTTTCAAAAGCAACCGAACATGCTTTTTTTTTAATGCTTCATCTCTCTAGATTTCCTAATAAGGTCGATTAATTTTGTTTTAAGGATAAAAAATTTTGTTGTGTTTTTTAGATAAACTGTTTGTTTACATCTATTCAAACATTATAAAACAATATGTAAAAATGTTGGGATTTAGATTTATATATACTTAATATACTTTTTTGGTTTTTACTTTGTTTAATTTTACTTAATAATTAAAAGTCAATTTCAAATTATATCTTTGAAGATAATTATTAGATATAACTAATCCAAAATCAATATAGTTTTTTTGTTGTTGTATCATATCATAATTTGAAACATTAAACTTTGACTCTCAAACGACTTATTGGTAATGTATTATGAAATAATGTAAAACTTGAGAATAAATAGTTTAGGCTAAATCAGATAAAGTGATATGACTAAAAAGAAGACGAAAATTTAAATGTGACCAATAAATTAAATATACACAATGTAACTAAATTTTTTTAAAAAATAATGTTAAAACCTTGGAAAGCGCTTCCCTAGGGAAGCGTCATCCAAGGTTTAATACTAGCTATGACGCTTTGCTACAAAGCGTCATAGCTGGCTCTTAATTTTTTTTTCAAAAAAAGAAACTCCGGTATGACGTTTTCTTAAAAAAGTGCCATACAAGTCTTGTAGCTTCTAATTTTTTTTAAAAGAAACAATTATCTATGGCGTTTCTTTGAAGAAGTGTCATTAGAGGTGCGCCACTAAAAGCATCTTTTATAGTAGTGTCAGTACACTATTTTGCTATTACCAGAACCACAGCTCTGATACCAACAATGTCAAACCCCTTAGAAATTTGACATTTAATAAAGTACCAACGCATAGTTCAATAGACATACAGAAATAGTATAAACATACTGATATAAAATTCTTGATTATATTATACGAAGTTCCCACGGGTTTGTACTTAGTATATTACAAAACCTAGAAAAAATACATAAAAAGTACAAAGGTAACTAACAAAAATTTTCTTTAAAACTAGAACCCTCAGTTGGTGGTGTTCACCTCCTTGCCTTTTGAGCCATTACTTCTTGCTGAATAAATTTTATTCATGGAAAGGGGTGAGAATCAAATGAATCTCAGTAGTAATATGCAATCAATCATATAAAATGAGAAAGATAAACATGCAATGCAGCATATGATGCAGTAGATAATAATGCCATGCACATGTCTATCAATTAATATTCAGGATTAAAGCGATGATTTTTTCTGGATCAAAATGATTGCCTTGTCCCTACTTGTCACACGTAATCACAACAATGTTCCGGAGCAGGCACCAGCCTGTCCGTACTTGTCACATTAATGTTCTAGAGCAAGCAACAATTTATCCATACTCGCCTCAACTGGGTCCCGCTGGCCTCATGGTACTTATGTTGTTTCAATAGGATGGTACTTGTGCTTTTCCCATACCTCAGTGAGGAAATCTCATCAATCACATTAGCCTACCTAGATTGGGTACCTTTGAGCCAAGAGGTACTTGTGCTTTTCCCTCAGGGTGGTACTTGTGCTTTTTTCCACACCTAGCTCTAGGATTTATCGCCATGCACATGTCATTGCACAGAACATGTCAAACAATGCATATTAACAATCACGTAGGATTTGAGAGATAGAGTTACTACCTTACTCCTTTCCTAGCCTAGCTAATATCGGTCCTTAATTTCCAGTTTAGCTCGGCAAATATCAAAACCTAAAATTTTCAAAATTGATAGCAAATGAGTTATTACTCTTTCATACCTTATTCTAAGACTCATAAGTTGGTTATCTTTATTCTAAAATGCGTAATTACCAAAATGCCCCTAGGGAATCCGATATAATTCCCTTTATACCCGGCATAATTGTACTTTTCCAAAAATTATGACTCAATCAATTCCTACACAATTTCTTCTGTAGATTCCATTTTTGACAAAATAACACTGCATTTCCAGTTTTACCCTTAAGAGCCACCGATTACGATTTTAGGGGCAAAATTGTCATTTCACACCCTAAAGCCTTCATACTCCATAATTCACATGTTTCCTACACAATTTTTGATTCTAAACCCAATGGGATCATCAAATCCATCAAATTCCAGCCCTAAACTCTTGTTATGACCTTCGCCAAAAGTTAGAGAATTTTAGGGAAATTGATGTTTTTCAATTCCAACCAACCACACATCTTTTTTTTTACTTCTAATAACTTATTTAACCACTTAAACACCATTTGCACATAATTAATCAAATTTTGGACAACATCTCTCCTTAGGGTTCATACATTTAAAATCACAAAACCAAGCCAAACAACCAACAAAAACACTAAGAACAAGCATAAATCATCAAGAGATTACAAGTTCTCAAGCTTACCTTGCTTTCTCCTTCTTGCTCTTCTTCTTTACGTGATTTCAAGAAGGATACATGAATTAGGGAGAGTTTACAAGTGATTAATGGCAAGAACACTTGAATTTCACTACTTAGCTTGATTTTGATCTTGATTCCTCTTGCTCTCTTCTTTCTCTTGTTCTTGCTCTAACTCTTTCTCTCTCTTTCCCTCTTGTTGCTTGCCAAAAAATGAAGACCAAATGGGAAAAAATATCACTTATAAAATATCACTTCCACCTCCTTAATTTTATTATATTTTAATGCCAATTATTTACACATGGCAATTTCTTATTCCTTCCTTTTTTCCATATGTATTTTTAAGCTTCCATATGTCCATATATGTGGCAAAATCTCATGCTCTCTTATATTTCTCTTCCTTGGCCGAATTTCGTTATTAATTAAGGGAAATTATTGCTTTTTTATTTTATTTAGCCAAATAACCATTTTGCCCTTACATTTTATTAAATTTTTGAACCAATTGCTATTTTCCTTCTTTCCCTTTCTTTTTGCTGAAAGTTTTAAAGCATTTTGGGCCAAAAATTGTGCTCTTCATACTTAATTTTAGGCCATAATGTTAGGCTTTTTTCCAGACAAAAATTGTGCTCTCCACCTAGTGTTCTGCAGATCCAATAGGAGGCAGAACCTATAAAGGAAATGAATAATCTAAGTCACGTCCAAGGATGCTGTCCTTAAGAGCTATTCCACAACCACCGCTAAGAGAAAGTGGCACTCTCCAGGATAAAATGGTCCTTCCTGCAAGAATAGGGTAAGCAGAACAACGAAATATGATAAAACTAAGTAGGTAAAAATCAGAGAAGGAGAGAAGTGCTTGAAGGCTTAAGAGTTGGGTTACCCAGACCTTCAGTTTCATACCATTTTATAGGCCGCAGTTCACAAGACAACATTGGGCACTTAAACACATTAAAATCTTGGTTACAAAAACATTAAAACATCGGTTACAAAATCATTAACATGCTTAATGAATATTTATAGGGTAGCAATAAAGCATACAAATTAATCTTGTATTTTCGTAGAAATATTTTCAGAAAAAGTGCCCAATACCACATTTAACTAGCACACAAGGAAGGGTGAAATTGCAAGATTTCAATTACATTTCTAATAGCCCTTTGTCATGCGAGCAAGCCTATATTCCTCCTCTTGGCCTATTTATTAGCTCAAGATCACAAGCTTTTATTTAAACTTTTATGCTTCCACTTTCTTGAGCAATATTAGACATTTTCCATTTTGACACACCCACAAATATACATTAACTGCAACAGAGTGTTCTCGTACCTACTGATTTTCAAAGACTTGATCCCATCCTCTTCTTCAACAACAGTCTACTTTGAGCGTAAAGAAACATAGCTTGGTACTTTTCCCTCACCAGAGAAGAAGTCCACAATAGTGTTTGCTGGGATGAATCTAATTCTTAATGGGGACGTCATTATTCATGGTAAGCCATAGTCGATATTGATCAGTAGAGTGGATGCGGCCACAACACTAAGAGGGCAAGTTTTGTTTCCTGACTTGGAAAGAGTTAAGCCACCACCTAATAAATTTATATGTGGAAGGATGTAGTAATTGCTACCATTGGTAATGACGTCGCCATTAGCATCGATGAGGAACTGAGCTTTGGCGGAAGAGGCAATAAAGATGAAGAGAAAGAAGAGAACAAACATGGAAGGCTTCATTATTAGTAGAGATAGAAAGAGATGTATTTATTTTAATATGATTTGGCTTATGGAAATAGGAGAGATAAATCCATTTCCTCTCTATTGAATGTGTAATACTTCATTTCTTATAGCTTTAGATGAGTACAAAAGAGTAGTGAAATCATTCGTGGAACCAGGATTATGCCCCGGATTAAAAAATACCGAAAAACTTTCACAAATTCCAAACCTATCTTAGGACTTGAACCTGGGATTGGAAAGGATTTTTTAGGGTAGTAAAATTTCTCAAACTATTTTCACAAACATTCACTATCTCACTAAGTCTCACCGCGCTCTTCTTTACATTTTATTAGAGTTTGCAAGTGATTCTCTACTTAGTTCTTAAGTTCCACACCTTAATTATGATTCGTTAGCGATTGGAAGTGTAACATAATTAAATCGTTCTTTTACTAGTTTATTGGCATTACCAGTTTAACTATTGTAATATATCAAAGTTACAAGCTATTTATAGTATATACATATCCAAAATAATCAAAGTACACATAACAAACAACCAGAAAACTAGAATCTTCAACGTTCAAGCCCCTAGCCATTCACATTTACCTTCTTCTTGCCATTTGAGCTCTCTCCTTGTACTGTAGATAGATTTTTGAAAAAGAGTGAGATTCAAAAGAATCTCAGTAGTAATATAGTGCCAATCATATAGATATAACATCACAAAGTATATCATACAACAAAATTATCACAACAATACTTAGTGCATCACAAGAAGTTCATAAACTACTATAGAGCTTGGTAAATTCAATGGCCCCGAGGGCTACCCGAGCAAAAAGGCCCCGGGAATCCACTCATGCATCACATAACTTTATTGGCCCGAGCGTCTACCTGCGCAGAAAGGCCCTGGGCGACCACGTTGCATAACTAAAATGTGCCAGACAATTTATGATGATTTCACACAACATATAATGTATATTATAAATATAAAAGACAAGTTACTACCTGTCTGCTTTACTTCAGTTATTTCCTCTCGTTTGTCTGAGCTCATGAAAGTCTTAAACTTTGAACCATTGTTAGGTCTTATAATTGGAATTTACAGACGACATGTTATTATTCCATCAATACTTTCATAATGGAATCAGTCAAGTTGTTGTTATTAAAGTTAGTATACTAAGCTAAAGCAAAGTCAAGGTGGCCCTACCATCCCAAGTTGGTTATTTCCACCCTTGATCTTGAATCTACTAGCTTTTCGCTTAACTTCAAAAATTCACCATTAATTCTAGGAAACTCTAAATTGAGTGGTTCTAAATTTTATGTATAGATACACTACAAAAAAATGTGTATTAGTAGCGGTTAAAAATGTGTATTTATAGCGGTTATAACTGCTGCAACAAACATTCATAGCGGTTACACAAATCGCTACTATATCCACTGTTGCAAACAATTTCATAGCGATTAACTATAATCGTTACTCAGGAGAGAGAACCAGCTAGTAAATCCGTAGCGGTTACAGGTCACCGTGACAATATTTGGACGATGAGTATCACATTTTCTGAATATTTAGTAGCGGTTGAGTAACCGCTACCAATTTAACACTAAACTAAGTAGCGGTTACAGTACAAAAGTAAATAATTTAGAATACCGCCAAAATTTTGTAGCGCTCATGTAAACCGCTAAAGATATTTGGTTAAGGCGGGGAATGAAAATTTTTGAATGTAGTCTGTAGCGGTTACTTGACCGCTACTAAGTTAACTGCTACTAAATAATATTCTAAAAATTGGTGGCAAAAGTTTAACTAGATTTAAAATTTCATTGTTAACTTTGTAGCGGTTACAATAACCGCTATGAATAATTAAAAAAATTAGCCACAAACATAATTTAATTGTTATAATATTTTTTTACATGTTAATTAGTTATATAACTAAATTAAAAATAGTTATTATTTAAGAAAATTAAATTAGGTATAGAAAAAGATTAAATTGAGATGCATAAATATCAAAATTATATGCATAATAATGAGTAAGTGTAAGTAATGTTATGAAGTTGTAGGTAATATGTACTTATTTTGTTGCCCCTTAGATGTGGATCGTCTTGGAAGTAGAGTTTTTGAGAAATAGTTCGTTAATATCTTGAAAAAAATTAGTATGAATATTATAAGAAGAATAAAAAAAGAAGAGATGAAAGAATTGATAAGAAAAAATTATCATGTATAATGATCAACTTATCTAGGTCTAGAGCTGTTGGAAAAAAATTCTGAATGTGAAAAAACCAAAGAGAAGAAAAGAGGAAAGAAATGGAGAAGTGTATGAAAATAGTTGATGGGAAGGTATTTATAGGGATTTGCGTGAAGTTGGTAGCGGTTAATATCACTGTATTTGTAGTGGTTATGTTTGGTAGTGGTTAATATGTCATGTGTTGTAGCGGTTTAGTTTTTGTAGCGGTTTAGTGTTATCTGTAGTGGTTAATTTGTTAATTTGTAACAGTTTTGGTAACTTTGTCGTGGTTATACAACCACTACAAATTTGATTCAAATTTTTTTATTAAAACTATAATACATATCAAATTTCATCTTAATCATTCTTCTTGGCCATCCCTACAAAAATTTTGTCAAAGAAATATTAGTATGATATTGTTGTGTAGAAAATATTAAATTTAAATGATGTAAACTTATAAAATCTCACCTAACTATAGGTAAATCATCATCGCCTTCAGGGAAGAAATTTTCAAAATTGGCGGGATGAAATGGCTCACTCTCGTAGGTGATGTTATCACCATCACCCATGTCGTAAAGGTCTCGAGGCTTTAAGTGAACCACCATGTTCTCATCCCTGTACCTCTCGTCTTGGACATAATAAACTTGGTGTGCCTCTGAGGCAAGAATATAGGGCTCATCATCTTCAGATTGATCGGTGTGAATTAGACGAGAGAAATTTACTGATATGATCCCTAAATCACTTGTTGTGAGTCCCCGAGATGTGGTCGTATTTTCCCACAAACACTTGAAAAGAGTAACAATGAAATAGCCTTGGTAATTTAGTTCGACGACATCCACAAGCTTTCCATAGTAAGAGACATCTTCAAACTGTGTAAGGACTGTCACATATGAGCATAAATCCGTCTTATGCTCTAATACCACCAAATGTGACACCCTTCCTTACATTACCTTACCGGCTCTTAATTCCATTAAATCAGAGTGAGCGAGCGAATACATAAACAAACTAAAAGCCATTCTCATTAATTACACGAGGGCGGTTCTCTGCTTATACAACATTCATACACACACATAAATCCATATATACACACATATATGAAATACAAGAAGTAGTGCCCCGTACTACGACCTCCTATTCACTTCACATCTCTATATTTCCTCTGTACACTTCTCCAGGCACTCTTCAACCTGTCTGAAATGGTTGTTTGGGAGGAGTGAGATTCAAGAGAATCTCAGTAGCGAACAATACCACTATGCATAACAGACATATATGAATGCATGACATGCTTGCCTATACTATTTCATGCCAACATAATGACATACTGCGTGCTCAATATTATGACATATATATAGCCAATGTACAAATATAATAGAGCTTCACTACATCAAACATGTTCAACACAAACAGGCAAAGCAGTCACATAATCAATGCAAGACATACATATCATACACATGTAGGAAAGGTAAGTCCACTACCTGTCGAACTTCACATCCGTCCTCAATCCTTCATCTTTTCTCCGATTTTAGGCACGTCCATTCGTCGAGTCCTAGAATTCCATCCAAATACATTTAATAAGTCATTACTCATCCATATAACATTCTAGACTCGTTTCATTAGATAACTTAGCCCAATTATGCTAAATTATCAAAATACCCCCGGAAGTCCAGCCCAACTGTACTTTTACAAGAATTACAACATGGGCCAATCCTACACAATTTTAAGTGTAGAATCCATTTATGACTTCATAGTAGTCAAATTCAGGCCCAAATGACGAAAATACCCTTGATAGCCCTTACTTAGAGCCTTTAAGAGGTAATTTGGTCATTTCACACTCCAGGCATTTTCTCACTTTCTCTTCAACATGAATCCTACACAATTTACCCTTATGAACTCAATGGAATCATCCAATCGATGAAATTCCAACTTTACCCTCATAAACCATATAGGGCCGCCATTATAGAGTTTTCAGGAAAGTTGTGTCGGTTCTTATTTTTCTTTATCTTAATACCTTTCTACTCCATATTACATGATTATTTGTTTAGACATCCATTGGAAATCATTTCGGCCCCTAAAACATGAATAGAATGAGAGATAAATAGTACCCTACTTCCATAATACTCATTCAAATGACAAACCAAAATGGTAGAAAGGAAGCTTACGCTTACCTCTACACGCTTCTGAATTCGGTTTGGAATTCTGGCGACACTCTGGCCGGTGAGACGGCACCAACCATATCCAAAAGAGAATCCAAAACCATAGAATTGAAGCTCAGGATGAGTAGAAGAATGTTTGTATTGGACATTTCGAGAGAAAACGTCATTTCGGATGAGTTCCGGTGAATCACAACTTTCTCTCTCTTCTCTCTCTCCTCTGCGTTCTCTCATTCTTTCCGTCTCATTCTCGTTCTCATCCGTTCTCTTTCTCATTTATGATTTCTTTCCCTTTCCCTTTTAATTGCACGAGAAAGAGTGAGAATTGATTATGAAGGATGATGACTTAATAAATCATTCGGTGGCCTTTACTCAATTAGTCCACCTATCTCATTTCTTGCACAACAAGTTTCATTTCTCTTTTCCTTCATCATCCCATTAATATTAATGAGAAATAAGATAGTATAATTCACTCTCAAATTATCCCATTATACCACCTCAAGTGGTCCACTAAAGCCTTAACTTTTCCTCTTATTGACTTTACTTGATAATAATTACCAACATGGCTTCATTAATTACCAAGAAATCATTTCCCTCTTTTTAATTCCCATTCAAATCAACATATTGGGAATATTAGGGAAAAATAATCATTTCTCAACTTTTTGGCAAATTTACCATTTTGCCTTACCTTTTATTTCCATTTTAATACCCAACAATATAGAGGAATTTTGGGATAAATATCATTCTTCACTTGGACATTCGCTAAACCGAGGTCTAGCAATCCACTTAATCCAGGATAAACCTCAATCCTTTAATCCCAAAATTCGGGGTATTACAAACTGCATGTTGTTGTCACTGCTGCTAGCGTAACTCCTTGTCTTAAAGGTGCCAAAAACACCTAAATCTTGAGTTTGCAATCCTTGATCTTGTGACACCGTGCAAAACTTGAAACCATTGACATTATAAGCTGTAAACCTTTTTGCATGGTTAAGCGAGCTAATTGGGAGGGCTCTGAAGTTTGGCAAGTGCAGGTTATGGTTATTTAATATTCTGCACGCAAACCAGGCAGGGAATTCTCTGTGAACCTTTTTGTCAACTTCGGAGGATGTTTGTGTTTAAATTCTTAGTTGATGCTTCACATGAATTCTGAATTTCCTACAATTAATCATGGAAGACGGTCATGAAATGTAAATTAAAAATGTAAGTATAGTTGTATAATAAGATATGAGTGTACGATTTTTATTGAAGAAAAGGTTCAACTTGAGTGCAATTAATCAATACATGTCTATGTGCCTGCAACTTCTTCGTTGATGTTAGTTTGAAGTTCTTACTTCCTCCAACTGGTTTACCAACACGAGGGATTAACAACTCTGTCGATGTTGTTGGTCAGGTTCATGACAATCGTTGACACGAGATGGTCGGTTGAAAGCTATCTCAATGTCATCAAAGTACCTTGAGTAGAAATACAAGACTTCATCCCCTATATAACATTCAGCTATAGAACCTTCTGGCCACACCTTATTCAAATAAGCTGGAGAATTGCATGGCAATTTGATCCATGATTTATCCATAGCTAGAGGAAAGAATTTAGCGCACAAAATGAGTGAAATTATGAATGAGATGTCACGAGATGCCTAAATTAAAGTTTAACAACATTAAAAAATTTGTAGCAATTACCCAAACCGCTACTATTTCATGTCATGTGACCGTTGGCGGGATTTCTCCAGATCCAAAATTCAAATATTTTCACAGCTACTAGCGGTTAATGGTTTGTAACCGCTACAAATTACCTTTACAAATATATGTAACCATTAGCGGGATTTCTCCATATTCAAAATTCAAATATTTTCACAGATATTAACGGTTAATTGTCTGTAACCGCTACAAATTACAGTCACAAATATATGTGACAGTTGGTGGGATTTCTTCTCTAGATTTAAAATTCAAATATTTTCACAACTACTAGCGGTTAATTGTCTGTAACCGCTATAAATTACCATCACAAATATATGTGACCGTTGGAGGGTATGTCAGATTCACAATGTTCAAATTTTATATCTGTAAATCATGGTAGTGGTTAATAATAGTAAACCGATACAAATTTTTCTCCTTTGTAGAGGTTATTAAGCTTAATAACCGCTACAAATTTATATAATAGTTGTAGCGGTTTTAATTAGTAACCGCAACTAATGTTTGGTTATTTATTTATTTTTTTTAAAAATTGATTTTGCAAATGACATTTTAATCGTAACTAATGTTTGATTATTTGTTTATTTTTTTAAGAACTTGATTTTGCAAATGACATTTTAGCCACAAGTAATATTTGGTTATTTGCTTATTTCTTTCTAGAAATTGATTTTGCAAACGAAATTTTATCCGCAACTAATGTTTAGTTTAGTTATGTTTTTATTTTTTAAAAATTGATTTTGCAAACAAAATTTTAACTGCAACTAATATTTCATTGTTTGTTTATTTTTTTAGAAATTGATTTTGCAAATGAAATTAAATAACCTAACTAACCAAAAAATAAAAAGCTTTGTGATAACATAATTTAATTAATTCAAACATTTTGGTACAATTTTTAAAAAGGAAAAATCCTAAATAATTCGAGCTAACTAGTTGGAGCGGCATGGTCAGTCCCTATCTTAGTAGGGGTACGGTTAATAGGTTGGTCAGCATGTCCTGTCTCAGGGGTAGGGAAGGAAGAGGCTGGGTAGAGTCAACAGCACTATCATCGGATAGGGGACGAGCAGGCTGTATAATGAACCTCAGGATGGGGAGACCTCTAGGAACTCCTTATCGAGGAATAGGTGACTCCAAGCCTTATCAAGCATGGAGTTAGTGATATCCCACCACTATGTCTACTTGGAGTAGAAGTGATCGGCTTGCTCCTGCATTTGTTGGGCCATCATGACATATGCCCTCACAACCTCCGTCCGAATCTCCTCAACGGTCTCCTCCCTCAGATGTCTACTATCGGATGTCCGTGCTCAAGAAGCTCCCTCCTCAAAGCAGCCGTTCCTCCCATACATTATGCTGGGTCTGGCGCCTAACCCCATCCCCCTCACTCGGCTTAGGTGCTTGATCAGTCCTAAACCAGCCTTCAGTGGCGCAGTGGGGTCCATAGACCCCTGAGACTCCTGGGTCTGGATCTCTCTCAGTTCAGCTTGAGACTTCTGAGTCGTTGCCTAAAGTTTTATGCAACAGGTTATTATAATCATTATTATTATCAATAATAAATTAGTTGTTTTGAACAATCAATTAACAATAATTCTAATTATGGTACTTACAATGGTCTCCTCTGCCTGCTGAGACGTCAGAGTCCCGTCCTAGTGCCTGTATGTCACGGTGAATAACTCTCCATAATTGGTCTGACGGTTGTCCTTCTGAGCCTTCCGCTTCTTAAACAATCGAAACATAAAATTATTATTATAAATATTTAGTCAAAATTAAATTAATATTATTAATGTAAAATTAACTAAAAATGGTAAAAATATATTAATTCGCTGTAGGTCATAGCAAATGTCTTCAACCTAGCTGTGTGATGGATCGCCTGCTAGGCACGGCTCGCCATATTTCTTTGAGATAGAGCCTACATACATTTCTAAAAAAAATTATTAAAGAACAAAAAATTGTCAAACAATATTTATATTAAAAAAATTACCTGCCCCTCCGGACTCCTCCAGTAATGAACAAAACCTGTCCCATTATTTGGTGGGACGCCATCTAGCACGTGCTCGATCAGCTACTCTAGAGGAATCATCCCATCCCTATTCTTGAGGTGGTAAAGATGATTCCTGCTGTTCTTCTAGCATTCTCCCAGCTTCAACAGCGTTTACCTCTTTTAAGTCTCCTCCATGGAAAACCTACTCTGAAATACAATTAAATAAAAATATTTAACTACGATTATTTCAAATATATAAAATTCAAAAATAATAATTAAAAACAGTTAATTAAAAATCATTTAATATAATTAAATGCAATTATTAAATTACCTTAACCTCCTCATGCTACGCTTTATCTTTCAGCCCCTTCAGAACTTGCTTTCAAGTCCTGAAGTGAATGGGGAACCGTATCCAATCCGAGCCCAGGTTGCTCAGGAAGCGGTTGAACAGGTGACCCCCATTCTCGATGGGCTGGTCCATGGGCTCTTTCCATGGAACTAAAACTTATAATCGTCGGTCCATGCTTTTCAGACCGATCACATCCAGCTTCCTTAAGGAAATATTCCCTTGCTCATCTACACAATTATCATATACGTTAGTTAAATTTAAATTCACATATGACTAAACTGTATTTAAAGAAAAGTTAAAAAATAAAATTACATTTACCTCTTACTTGCACCTCAAACCCAGTAGACCGGGAAGATGATCGTCGTGTGTGGTCTGGGCCGGCCCGGCCTCCTCATTTAGAAACCGCTCCAAATTGCTGAGAGGAAATTTTTTGAAGTTGAACATATCCTGATCCTCGTCCTCATAATCCCTGTCGCTAATCTCACCTCCCTCCCTCTCATGATGGCCCAGTGGTGTGGTCCCCTCCTGTGAGGCTGTCTGCTGGGGCTGTAGTGGGGGTGCCTCCTGTAGGGCCGTATGTTGTGCCTACACTAGGGCCCCTTCTTGCATTACTCTAGGCCAAACTATAGTCATGCGACCCCACTCCCCCTGTGCTGGCTCGTACCCCGACCCCCACCTCCTTTACTCGTGCTTCTACGTAGAGATCTGTGGGGTGGAATAACCTCCTCCCATTTCCTCTATCTTCTGAAGCCATATGAAGAAAGGTAAAATTTTGAGGAAAAGTCATCAAAAATCCAAATAGTAAGTAAAATGAGAATAACGATGTTGTTATATAGATTTGGAATTTGTAGCGGTTATACCATAAAACTGCTACAAAGATCACCTTGTGCATTGTCGCTTATAAATGCGCCAAATATTTATAGCAGTTTATGTCGCTCATAAAATTGCTACAAATATGCTGACTGTTCATATGGCCAGACAATAATTGTAGCGGTTATAAAGAGTTTAACCGCTACAAAATACCAATAAAGCAAACTGTCATTAATTAGTCCATTTTATAGCAGTTTCTAATAATAACCGCTACTAAGTGCTAGTTAGAGTAAAAAAATTTGCAGCCAAAGCTAACAATAGCCATCAAAGTCGCTACCGCCCACCTGAAATAAGGGAAATGACCTATGTTTGGTATCATGTAAAGTAACATGGTACGAATCATACGCCTTTTTCTTTTTTTTTTTCAGGGTATCAGCACCTTTGAAGGCTATTGTGATTTTTGGGCTGCAAATTCTTTTTTAGGAGTTTCGGTTTGTACAAATTTTTATAGTGATATATTTGTAGCGGTTATTTAGATAACAGCAACAACTAATTGTCTATTTGTATTTTGTAGCGGTTAGTGTATGTTAAACCATAACTAAATGAAAAAACAATAGGCGCCTCAGCTTTATGCCATTTGGCAGTTAATATTTCTAGCGGTTTAGTCCAAATAACCACTACAAATTAACCACTGCAAATGACACGCCACCTTGGCACATTTGGAGCTAAATTGGTAGCGGTTTTGTGTCTAATAACCGCTACAAATAAATCACCCCCATGTGGTGCAAAGTTGGCATGAAATTGGTAGCCGTTTTGTTTAATGTAACAGCTAAAAAGGGTACATATAACATGAGTCACTGTTTTTTGTGCAAATCAGTAGCGGTTTTGGCTTTAACCGCTACAAATTTCAGTACTATTCGCGGTTTCTTCCAACCGCTTCAAATTAACCGCTACTAATATTCACTTTTTTGTAGTGATATTTCAATATACTTTCACAAAAAAATACTAAATTTTGGCCACCACAGCCACAGAATTCCCAGAATTTTTCTAAACATCACTGTTTCATATTTCTTTCCAAAAATCAAGGCGTAACTTCCAAATTTTATATCTCCTAATGTACATGTCTAAAAATTACAAAATCCTATCAAATTAAATCTATGTCTCTAATTTAATTCTAGAAAGTTTCAGAATTTTTGGATGAGATTTGTCCTATAAGAAACCACGCACAACAACATTGTTCCAAACAGGGCAGATTAGCTACATGTACACATACACTTCATAAATTCTCAAATGCATATACAAGCATCCAAAAATCATGAACACCTGTGTACCTATACAATTTTACTCTCTAAAACAAATGGAAGCATAAAAATTGTCAAATTCTCACTTCTTTCTCACATCACACATAAGGCTGCAAATTGAGTTCTTAGGTGACTTATGTTGCTTTCTTGTTTTCTCTTGCTTAATCACTTCCTTTCTACTTCTAATCACATGATTAGCTATTTAAACACTCATTAAACATGTTTTGAAGAAGTTTGAACAGTAAGACCCCTTAGGGTTTCATCATCCAATCTTCACAAGATAACTAATTCCAAACTAACAACAACAAAGGCAAGAGAAGCAAGTTTATAAGTTTTCCTCTTGATTCTTACTCCTCTCTCTAAAAATGTTAGCCCCTCTCTCTCTCTTCTCTTGAGATTTTTTCTTGAAACTATGAATTTAATGGTGAAGAAGAGATTAAAGAGGTTTTAGTGGGATTAGGAAGCTTAATATTCAAAATTACAAGCTTTCTTACCTTTGATCTCTTGAGACCTAGCTCTTCCTTGTGCTTCCTGCTCTTCAACCATTCTCAAGCTCCCTCTCTCTCTCTGGTTCAGACTTTGCACAAGAATGAAGGGAAAAGATGAAGAATAATGTTATAATGAAATGGGTTAAATTTTCTTTACAAATGGAGATTTCCTATTGGTCTAATTCTCTGACTTTCTTGCATAATATTTCATTTCCTTTTTCCCTTCTAATCCACATAAAATGCATGAGAATTGAGGGAGAAATTATTGCTCTTGAATTATCCTAATGCCATCTTGCAAATTGTTGACTTTTGGACCTTTGACTTTTGAGTCTTTAACCTTCCTTGATAATAATTCACTAAAATAGGCTTATTAATTACCAAGTAGTCATTTCCCTCTTTTAATTCTCATTTAATTGAAATTGTTGGGAATATTAGGGAAAAATAATTATTTCTTGTTTTATAGCAAAATTACCGTTTTGCCCTTACATTTTTTGATTTATTGAAATAAATCATTTCTTACTCATTTTCTTTGGTTTGGCCTAATTTTGAAACTTGTATGAAGCCATTATTTGTGTCATTTTATGCTCAAATTTTGGTTACAATATTAGGCCTTTAAGTGGACACTAATTGCCTCTTTGTGTCCTTACTTGGCTGAATTATGTGTAACCGGAAATTTAAATATTTCTATAAATTTATGTGCACCAAAATTCACCATTTTATTCTACTAAATATCATAAATATACATATAAGGAATATTGGTTAAAAAGTTAGGTATTACAGTTCTCCCCCCTTTCAATAAGTTTCATCCCAGAAATTTGTTACACCTTATGTGGCATGAATCCTGGGTAACGTCTTTTCATAACTTCTTCTGCTTCCCAGGTCGCTCCCTTGGTGATAGCCCCTTCCAAACAAATTTCACAAATGGTATACTACGATGTCTGAGTCACCTTTCTTGTTTATCAATGATTATCTCTAGCTCAGCTTCATAGGTGAGATCGTCTCGCATATTCACATCTTCATACTCGATGATATGCTGGGGATCTGGTTAGTACTTCTTCAATTGCGAAACATGGAAGACGTCATGCAATCTTCTCAAGTTTGGAGGTAGAACAATCAGGTACGTTACGGGCCCAATTCTTGACAAAATCTCAAACGGCCTGATGTAGTAAGGGCTTAGCTTCTTTCTTTTTATTACCCTTCCAACACTGGTAATAGGTGAAATTTTCTGAAATGCATGATCACCGACCTAAAATTTCAACGATCTTCTCCGCTCATCAGCATAACTCTTTTGCCTATCTTGGGCTGCAAGCAGTCTTTGTTTGATAATTTTGATTTGTTCAGTAGTTTGATCTACTATATCCAGGCCGTATGATCTTCTTTCTGATAACTCTATCTAGCAAAGATAGGATTGGCATTTCCTTCTGTACAACACTTCATACGGAGCCATCTGAATGCTCGCATGATAGCTATTGTTGTAAACGAATTCTACAAGTGGAAGGTAGTGATCTCAACTTTGTTTGAAGTTTAACACACACGCTCTTAAAATATCTTCCAGCGTCTATATGGTTCTTTATGACTATCCATTCGTCTAGGGAAGATAGGCCGTATTGAAGTTCAGCTTAGTACCCAAAGCATCATGCAGAGATCTCTAAAACTTTGAAGTGAAGCGAGGATCTCTGTCAGAAATTATATTCTTTGGCATCCCATGGAGCCTTACTATCTCTTTGATGTAAATTTCTTCCAATTTATCAGGAGAATAGCTGGAATTTATGAAACGATCAACATTTACACAGATCGCATCATGATTCTAGATTATGGGTAATCCTATCACAAGGTCCATAGTTACGCTCTCCCATTTCTATTCTGGAATCTTGAAACTCTAAACAATACTGGCGATTTTTGGTACTCAATCTTTACCTTCTGGCAGGTAAGACATCGTGCCACATATTCTGTCACATCCTTCTTTAATATAGGCCACCTACATTGCTTTCAAGTCAAGGTACATCTTTACCATCCCTAGGTGGAGGGTGTAACGACTCTTGTATGCATCATTAATAATTTTCTGTCTCAAGTCAGCTTTCAGTGCAACATAGGTTCTCTTCTTGTATCGAACTAGTCCACTTAGTGATAAATCATACTCCCGAGTCTCTCCTCATTCAATCATAGTCTGGATGGACTATGCTTGCTCATCTTGCATTTGAGCTTCTGCAATCTCAGTCTTCAAATCACTTTCCGCTTGGCCAACACCATAACCAGCACAGAGGATTTAGGTTTAGGTCTCAAAAATATTCTATTAATTTAATTTCCTGTATCATCATAGCTGCCACCTGCACCGTCTTCTGACTAAGAGCATCAGCGATGACATTGGCTTTCCCGGGTGATATTTGATCTCCTGGTTGTAGTCTTTTACCAACTCCATCCACCTGCGTTATCTTATGTTGAGCTCTTTCTGATCATACAGGTACTTAAGACTCTTATGGTTACAGTACAGTTCAACAACCACCCCATATAGGTAGTGTCGCCAGACTTTAAGTGCAAACATAATTGCCGCCAGCTCCAGATCATATGTGGGATAATTCATCTCATAAGGTTTCAGCTGTCGAGAGGCATAGACCACTACTCTACCTTGCTACATCAAGAAACATCCCAGTCCATACTTACTAGTATCACTATAGATAACATAGGTCAACTTGAGATCAGGGATAATCAACACGGGTGTAGTTGTCAACCTCTCCTTCAGCTCCATGAAGCTCTTCTCACATTGATCTTCCCACGTGAACGGTTGATATTTCCGTGTGAGCTTAGTCAATGGCAAGGCAATCCGAGAGAAATTCTGAATAAATCTCCAGTAATAGCCTGCAAGACCCAAAAAACTGCATATCTTAGCAACATTTTTTGGCCTTTTCTAATCTAGCACTACTTTCACTTTACTGGGATCCACTGAAACCCCTTCTTGTAAGATAACATGGCCTAGAAATCTGACTTTTGAGAGCCAAACTCACATTTGCTCAACTTCGCATAGAGTTGCATTTCCTGCAGAATACCTAGCACGATTCTCAAGTGCTCCTCGTATTCTTCTCTACTCTTGGAGTACATCAAAATGTCATCGATGAAGACTACCAGGAACTTATCTAAATACTGATGAAAGATGTGGTTCATGTAGTCTATAAACACAGCTGGTACATTGGTTACCCCAAAGGGAATTACCAGAAACTCATAGTGCCCATACCAGGTTCAGAAAACAGCCTTCGGTATGTCTTTTGCCTTCACACACAGCTGATGATACCCCAACCTTAGATAAATCTATGAGAACATACTTGCTCCATATAGTTGATCTAAAAGGTATTCAATATGGGGAAGTGGGCACTGTTCTTAATGGTTACCTTATTTAGCTCTCTGTAATCAATACATAGCCTCAAGCTTCCGTCCTTTTTCTTGACGAATAGCACCGGAGCTCCCTACGGTGACACACTGGGTCGAATGAACCTTTTTCAAGCAATTCTTTAATTTTCTTGTTTAGCTCAGCCATCTTATTTGGAGCCATTCGATACAGGGCTTTTGATATAGACCCAACTCCCGGGATGATTTCGATCATGAATTCCACTTCTCTTTCCGGAGGCAAACTACTAAGGTCATCCTGAAACACATTAGAAATTCTCTTACAAACGAAATGTCTTCCAGGGCTATTTTTGTCTTTGCCTGCACAGAAAAGAATACTATATATCCCTGGCATCCCTTCTTAAGCCACTTCTTAGTTTTTGTCAATGAGATAAAGTTTAGACTAGCATTTATGTCATTGAACTCCCGTTGAGTAGGATATATTATCCTCTTATTTTCATAATCTTCTAGCACGTTATTTACTATCAACCAGTCAAAACCCAGTATAACTTTAAGTTTTTGAAGTGGCAAGCAGATTAAATCAAATGTAGACTCACGTGCCTCAATATTTATCACATAGTTCAGACAAGCGTCAGTAGTCATAGTTTTGACACCCATTGGCATCAACATAATCAAGTCAAATGATAGTTTATGTACATGTAATCCTAGGCGCTTAGCACAGTCATAAGTAATGAAGTAATGACTAGCACCCGAATCATATAAAGCTTGTAACGAACTTCAATTGAGAAAGATTTTACCTCGAACCAGGTCAGGAGACCTCTTTGCTTCTCCTGAGTTAAGGAAAATACTCGACCCTGATTCTTCTATCTTTGCTCGGTAGGTTTTGGTGCTGCTTGCTGGGGATAATTTACTACCAAATGGCCTAGCTTCTAGCAGGCATAACCAATCACTTGGATCGTAAGAAGATTGCACCATCGTCCTAGATAAGATTTGCCACGCTGAGGGCATATTTGAGATGTTGGGGGTTTCTTACCGCTGTAGTTCTCAGACTAAAAGGGTTTTTTGTTGTCTCCCTTTTGTGGGAATCCATGTCCCTTGTGCTTCTGTAAGGTATTTCCTTGAGTAGGTCCACCTCGATGACTAGTACTCTAACTGGTATGCACTCTCTTTAAGTTTCCTTCTGTCGTTTGGCATACTTCCATAGCCTTATTGAACTTTTTAAACTGTCAAGCAACTAGTTTCTCTTCCAATTTAGGCTTTAGTCCCCGAATTGGCATATCGGAGCTCTACTCCTCATCATCTTAAAGTTTCAAGTAGGAAGAGTATCGGGACAATTGAATAAACAGAGATAGGTATGTATCGAAGGTCTCGTTGTCACCTTGTTAAATTGATAGGAATTCTTTCTCCTTCTCAATCCTTATTGACCTCGGGAAATATTTTTCATAAAATTTCTCCAGGAATAACTCCCAAGTCAGCAGGATATTCTGGGCTTGGAGTATGATTGTCGTATTCTTCCACCAGTCATCAGCATCACCTTCTAATTTATATATAGCCATTCTGGCCTTCATCTTTGTAGGGCATCCCAGTACCTCAAAGATTTTCTCTAACTGGTTCAGCTAGTTTTCAGCAGCCTGCAGATCAAATCTCCTTTTGAATGCCAAAGGCTGGTACTTGATAAATTTAGGCATCTAATACTGGACAGTATCCTCTTCATATTCTTGAATGATGGGAATTTCTTAATTTCCCTCATATGATTGTGATTGCTCGTTACGTGGTAGTTGTTCTCCATCTGGATTTCCCTCAAGATGGTTCCCTTATGGGTTGCTTCCGTAATAACCTACTTTTTCACTAATATTCCTTATATGTATATTTGTGATATTTAGTGGAATAAAATAGTGAATTATGGTGTGTAAATTTATAGAAATATTTCAATCGCCGGTTACATAAAATTCGGCCAAATGAGAGGAAATGTGCAAGGAAATGATTTATTTTGGTAAATTATAAAATGTAGGGGCAAAGCAGTAATTTTTCCATAAAGTAGGAAATAATTATTTTTCCATAATATTCCTAATAATTTTAGTTATATGGGAAATAAAAAGATGGAAATGGCTACTTGATAATTAATAAGCCTATAATGGTGAATTATTATCAAATAAGGTCAAATAGTTAAAAAATTAAAGTTCCAAAAGTTAATAACTTGCAAGATGGTAATGAGCTAATTGAAGATCAACATTTCTCTCTTATTCCTTATATATTTTCGGCTGAGCAAGAGAGGAGAAAGGAAAAGAAATATTATATAAGAAATGACATTTTTGGACCAATAGAAAATTGCCACTTATTAAACCCTTTGACTAATTTAATTATATCATCATTCTCTTCATCTTCATTCTCATGCCAACTAAACCAAATAGAGTGAGAGAGAGTTGAGAACGGTGAAGAGCAAGGGAAAGGCTAGGGTTCTTCAAAATCAAAGGTAAGGAAGTCATAATCTTGTGCTTTAAGCTTCCTGATCCCTCTATAACCTCTCCTACTTACCTCTACTCCTTTGAATCTATGGTTTTCAAGAGAAATCAAGGGTGTAGAGAGAAAGAGAGAGCATAAAACATTAAGGAAAGAGAAAGTTGAGAAATCAAAAGGTAAACCTCCAAACTTGTTCCTCTTGCTTGATTGATGCTATTATTATTGTTCTTGGTTTGGTTTTGAATGATTTGTGGTAGTTGGATGATGAAACCTAAAAGAGACCTTATTGCCTAAGGTTCTTTAAACCATGTCCAATGAATGTCTAATAGCTAATCATGTGAGTATAAGTAGAAGGGGGTGATTAGATAAAAGAAAATGAGAAACCAACATAACTTTTCTGAGAACCCCAAATGGTTGCCCTACGTTAGACGTGTGGAAGGAGCATGAATTTGATAATTATGATGTTTTAATTGGGTTTAGAGGATAAAATTGTGCAGTGTATATGTTGACAGTGAAGTGAGAAAAAGCCTAAAATGTGAAATGACCAAATTACCCCTTAAAACCTTAAGTAAGGGCTGTCAATGGCATTTTTGTCATTTGGCCCTAAATTTGACCAATTGGAGGTCAAAAATAGATTCTACACGTGAAATTGTGTAGGATTAGCCCGAGTCATAACTTTGAGTAAAGTACAGTTAACTAGGTCTTCAGGGACATTTTGGTAATTTATCATTTTTAGGCTAAGTTAACCAATAAAATGTGTTTAGAGTGATACATGGATGAGTAATAACTCATTTATGGTATATTTGGGAATTTTAGGATTTGATGACTATCCGGAGTTTAAGACTTGCCTGAGCTCATATAAACGGGAGGAAGTTGCTAGAGGAAAGCAACCAGGTAGAAAATTGTCTATTATATGCTATGATATGCAATGTATGATTTATTTGTTCATCAAGAATTTTATGAAGTGTTGTAAATTTACGGGGTGGTCGCCTGGGGCCTATTTGTACGGGTGGACGCTCAGGCCAATATAACGCTCATTGTTGCACGAATAGGTGTTCGAGACCTATTTGCAAGGCTATCTTTTGGGGCCTTGTAATATCCCGAATTTTGGGACTAGAGGCATAAGATTATGCCTGTATTCAGTGGACTGCTAGACCCTGGTTTAGCAAATATCCCTATGAGGCATGTTTAAATTCCCCAAAATTCCTTTATATCATTGGATATTAAAAGGAATTATATTGGTGAACTAAAGAGCTCGGGGAATAACAAAACGAAGTGATTAGAAGTCACACATAATATAGTAAAGTGGAACACAAAGTAATTTTGCTACCAGTGAAATTTCTGGTATGGCAGTGATGATTGTGTGACATGTTTCGATGGGTAAATAATGTCTAAAAATTTCTAAAACTTTCCAGAATTAAAGTAGACTTATCAAGATTTAATTTGATAGGTCATATAAAGCAATTGGAGTTGTACATAAAGAGTTATGTATTTTTGAAGTTAGCCCAGAAAAACTAATGAATTTTAGTGGCAGCGTCTAGATACAAAAATTCTGGGAATGTTGAGCATCCAATTGGCCAAAGGATATAGTTTTCCTTAAAACTACACTTAATGAGAGTCACATGGCCTTTATAACCACGCCAATTTGATATCTATACAATTAGATATGAATTTTCAATGTTTGATGAAAATTTTGCCCAATTTTCAGCTAGTGCGAAAATAGCAATAAATGTAAGGGCAAAGTGGTCATTTAACCAATAAATCAAGAAGCTGAGATTATCCCTTTTCTTGGGGAGCAATTCAGTCAAAAAGTGAAAAGAAAAAGAAAAATAATCACTTGGCTCATATTAATTCATGAAGAAGGAAAAGTTGTTGACCAATTAAATGGCACATGTTGATTTTTCATTAAACAATTATTATTCTAATAAAGCAAGAGGGATATTTTGAGGAGTTATATCTCTTCCTTCTTCATTTATGAATATGATGGAATAAAGAAAAGAAAGAGGAATACATTTATTTGGACATATTAATGTAGAAAGAGAAAAAAAATCCAATAGCCAATTGGAAACATGCACATGTAAAAGTAATCTTAGTTAAAGTGCAAGATGAGAGATATTGTAAAAGCATTCTTAGACTTCTTTCAACAGCTACCTCACATCAATTATGGAAAGAGAAAAGGGAATTGGAAGGGATATATATATATTTTCTTGGTGAATATATTCATTAAAGAAGGGGAAAAAACGATAGCCTATCACAAGCAAGCACATGTATAAAGCAAAAGGAGATTTAATTAAGCCTTCATCATCTCTTTCTCTTCATCTTCATTTCGTCCAAACTGAACCAAGATAGAGAGAGAGAGAGAGTTCAAAAGCCCAAGAACACAAGAAAGAAGAAGCTAGGGTTCAAGCTAAAACCCAAAGGTAAGAGCATGAAAACTTAGTATTTATGCTTCATAATCACCTTGGAACCTCTCCTAACCTCTTCTCCTCTTTGAAATCCATGTTTTTCAAGATAAATCAAGAGAGAGAAGGGAGTGAACAGTGATTTTTAGAGGGAGAAAGCTAAAGAATCAAAGGTAAATCATGGAACCTTGCCTAACTTGTTGATTTATGTTTATTGTTGGTGGTGTGATTGATTATTGGCTTGGTTTTCATGACTTTGTGGTTTTGGGAAGCTCAAACCCTAAGGGGTTATGCTGTCCAATTTTCTAATAATCACGGGGGAAAAGTGTTTACGTGATTAAACAAGTGATTAAAGGTGAAAAGAAGGAGGTTTATGTATTTAAAATCAAGAAACAACATTTTCCCTTAATTTTTTAGATTTGGTACAGGGGAATTTTCGTCCTATTTGATCTGTAATTTCATCAATTTGATAGTTCCGTTGAGTTTAGGAGGGAAAATTGTGTAGGGTTCATGTAGACTGCGAAGTGAGAAAAGCCCTAGAATGTGAAATGACCAAACTACCCTTAAAACCCTAAGCTAGGGGCTGCCAAGGGTAATTTCATAATTTGGGCATGATTTTGACTAATCTGAGGTCAAAAATGGATTACACACACAAAATTGTGTAGGATTAGCCTGTGTCATGATTTTTGGAATAGTACAATTTGACCAGGTACGAAGGGGTGTGGACCAAGTTCCTAGGGGTATTTTCGTAATTTTACAGTTTTGAGTCAAGATAACCAACACAATGAGTTTAGCATGAGTTATGAATAAATAATAACTCATTTATCCTAAATTTAATATTTTAGGATATACCGATAGCCCGAGCCGGATACGGAGCTGGACCGATTAACAGGCAAGGAAAGGACATTCCAGGTAGTAACTTCTTCTTACATATACTATGTGATTCTTATTATGTTTGTATATGTCATTCATTGTAACATGAGCTAGTGTCTTAGACACACCAATCTGCCATGTTGTGGTCAGGGATCCAACAGGGGCGCCAAGTAGACCAAGGTGTAAACTTGTAGTTTAGCCTTGGGCAAGTGTACACATAGTTTCGATCATCTTACATGACATGGCATAGCATATCTATTTTCACATTCTATATGTTTTGAAAGTATGTTACTATTGAGATTTTCCGAATCTCACCATTTCCATAAACATTTAAAGTTTCCAGCAGCAGGCAGCGGCTCAAAGAGCAAAATCGTAATTACTGGCGACGGAAGGTTCCGGGCTAATACGAGAGGAGGCGTTGGTTATCTGAAGACCTTTATATTTGTTAAGCTCTGTATTATTCTGTACACCCCTATGGGGAATTCTGTATGTAATCAAGCAATATTGTTTCAATATATCAGTATTTTTATGTTATTTCTATATGCCCACTGAGCTACGCAATTGCTACTCTAACCAATATCAATAATAAGTCGAGGTCTTACAGGCCTTGTAATATATCTAGCGCTATGATAGTTTATAAACTATATGTGATGCATTGAATGTTGTTGTGATGATTCTGATGAATGATGACTGTGTAACATGCTTGTGATGTTATAACTGTATGACTGGCATCATGTTACTATTGAGATTCTTTTGAATCTCACTCTTTTTTCAAAAACTCATTTACAGTACAGGGAGAGAGCTCTAGGGGCAAGAGGAAGGTAAATGCAGATGGCTTGAGGATTAAATACTGAAGATTTTGTTTTGTTGGTCGTCTATCTTTGTATTTTTGGATATTTTAGGATATGTATGATATATATGAATATGTAAACATGACAAGATTGTAGGAGAAACTTAGTTGATGAATGATATTTTGGTTGAGTAATTATGTTTCTGATGTAAAGAAGAATCTAAATCTAAAGAACTTATCATGACACGTAAGTAGAGGCACGCCCGCATACTCTGATAAATAGACTTAAGTACGGATGAGATTCAGCGAGATAATGATCACGTATAGAAAAGATTTGAGAAAATTTTGCTACCCTGAATTTCCTTTCCAGTCCTAGGTTCGAATCCTGAGATATGATTGAAATTTGCGAACCTTTTCTTAATCTGGGACTTGATCCTAGTTTCATAAGTGATTTTACTACGCTTTTGTACTTATCTGGGGCTATAGGAAGTGTGGTATCACAGCTTCTCTCCGGGTTATTCCCTTTAGGGTTTACCGGTTGAGCCCCATCAGCATTCCACTTTTCTCTTAGTTCCAGGACTTCTTCTCGTAAGTCTTGAATCATAGTTTGTTATTGAGTAAGCATTCCAAGAATTTGCTGCATAACATCAGGCCTTGTATTATTCTCAGGTTCCAAATTTGGTAGTACATTTCCCTCTCCTTTAGGTCGTATCATGGTTCCCCTTCACTACTAAGAAGGAACACTACGTTAATATCACATCAACACATATATGTACATATGTACATATGAAAGTAAAGGTAACCTACTTCTTTGTATTCTTAACTTGATAGAGATAGGAACTGGAACACTCTTCCGAGCGGTACATCGTACTCTTGGCATTCCTACTATTCTATATACCACTATATTAAAATCAATGTTTTGATAATAACAAAATAGTGATGAAATATTTTGCAAGTAAATGATCAAGTTAAATGAAGTACAATGTGTTAAAGTTTCTAAAGAAAACATTGCACAAAGTCATGTTTACATATTCCAAATTTTTGCCACTACACTCGAGTTTGAATGCATGAACTTGAGTTTTGGCCAATAAACTCGAGTCTTGCAAGTCATACTCGAGTTCAGTTGGTATGCCGCTGAGACTTAACTGCTTCTTGAACTATGCACCTATCAGGAAGAATTGCACTCTTGTTCACCAGAATGTACTCGAGTCCTCAAAGACTTTGCACTCGAGTCCTGAAAGTTTTGAAATGAGAGTTTGTTCTAGAAAGATCTCAGATGCTATGGATAAATGTTGTACTCGACTTTGAGGATTAGCACTCGAGTTCTGTAAGACACTTCACTCGAGTTCTGTGAGTTCTGGTGAAAGATTTTATACCAAAGAAATTCACAAATGTGAGAAAAAGAGGTGCACTTGAGTTCTCAACTGACTGCACTGGTGTTTGGGTTTTGCACTCTCTCGAGTTCATGCCCGATACTACCTGGTGAATAAGAAAATGCACCATGCACTTGAGTTCGATAGAATGAACTCGAGTTCACCATAGACCAAAGATAAATAAACTTCAGCAATTAGTCCAAATCTACTTATATGTCATCTAATCCTTATTTTCCCACTTGTTATCATCTTAAACATTAGTCTATTAGCCATGCTTCCTAACACAAAGCAGCTAACGAAGGATTAGAACCTATCAACATAAGCAGAAGACTCTAGCAAATACCAATTATTGCTAAAATCAATGATCTGATACCAAAAATGTAACACCTTATTTCCTATAGCTTTAGATAAGTACAAAAGAGTAGTGAAATCATTCGTGAAACCAGGATTATGCCCCAGATTAAGAAATACAGAAAAAATTTCATAAATTCCAAACATATCTCAAGACTTAAACCTGAGATTGGAAAGGATTTTTGTAATATCCCAAGTTTTGGGACAAAAAGCTTGAGATTAAGTTTGGATCAAGTGGACTACTAAGCCCTGGTTTAGCAAATGTCCCTATAAGGCATGTTTAAATTCCCTAAAATTCTTTTATATCTTTGGATATTAAAATGAATTATATTGGTGAGCTAAAGAGCTTGAGGAATAATAAAATGAAGTGATTAGAAGTCAAACACAATATAATAAAGTAGAACACAAAGTAGTGTTGCTACCGGTGAAATTCCTGGTGTGGAAGTGGTGATTTTGTGACATTTTTTAATGGCTAAATGATGGTGAAAAATTATGAAAATTTCCAAAATAAAATTATACTTATCAAGATTTAATTTAATAGGTCATATGAGTCATTTGGAGCTATACACAAAGAGAAATGAATTTTTGAAGTTAGCCCAGTGAAATTAACTATTTTCTAGGGCAGCGTCCAAAGATTAAAATTATGGGAAGAGTGAGATTCTAATTGGTAAACTTTTATATTTTTTCTTAAAACTAGACTTAATAAGGGTCACATAGCCTTTAGAACCACCCCAATTGGACATTTTTACAATTAAATATAAATTTTTAAAGTTTAATAAAAATTATGCCATATAAGATATTATGTGCGAAAATTTGATTTTTAGGCTAATCAGAAGCTGACTGTGGAAAATTAGATGGCTGATTCATTTATCCATTAATTCATCATATTCCTCCTCATTTTTCATGCAGAAAGAACCAGAAAGAGAGAGAGAGCGATCGGATGAGAAAATGGAGAGAGAAGAGGGAGAAAATTATATTTGCCAAAACTCTACCGTAATGACGTTCTCTCTCAAAGTGCCCTTCAGGAAACTTCTTCTACTCATTGCGAGCTTCATTTCTATGATTTTGGATTTTTTTGTAGAGGTGGTTGGCACCGTCTCACCGGCCGGAGTGTTGCCAGAATTCTGAACCATTTGTGAAAACGAGTAGAGGTAAGCATAAGCTTTCTTTTTAACCGATTAGTTTGTCGATTGGATGAGTTATGAGAAATTTTGGGTACTGTTTATGGCTATTTTAAAATGGTTTTTTCAATGGCTAAATCATGTCTAATGAGTGTTTGAATAGCTAATCATTTGATTAGAAGTAGAAAGGAAGTGATTAAGCCAAAGAAAACAAGAAACCAACAAACTCTTCCCAAGAACTTTGATTTTTCTATGTTGTGATGTCATGGAAGAGGAGTTAGAATTTTATAATTTTGATGTTTCCATTGGCTTTAGGAGGCAAAATTGTGTAGGTATGCAAGTGTTCATGATTTTTAGATGCTTGTATGTGAATCTGGGAATTTCTGGAATAGTATGTTTATACGTGATATTTCAGGGACCCAACCTTATCCAAAAATTCTAACACTTTCCAAAATTAAATTAGAGACATAGAGATTTAATTGGATGGGTAGTTTGTAATTTTTGGACAAGTATGTTGGGAGGTATGAATTGTTGAAGTTTGGCCCTATTTTCTGGAAACAAATCTAGAACATTGATGTTTTACAAAATTCTGAGAATTTTGTGATTGTGTTGGCCATAATTGACTATTTTTATGTGAAATTATACTGAAATTCCTTTCCATATAATTGGGAACCACTCAATTTTAAATTTTGGTCATATAAAACTGGAAATTTTTGGAATAGTTGATGTTTGAAAACTTTTTGGGGATATTTTGTTGGTATTTTACAGAAAATGATATTTTTACTTAAAATTATACTTAAAGAGGATCAAATGGAGCTTTGAACCACCTTAATTGAAGTTCTATAGAATTAATTGTGATTTTTCAAAGTTTGATAAAAAATCTATCAGCTTTATGTCTTATGCGAATTTGAGTAAGAAAATGGCCAAATGTAATTAGTTAGAACTCCAAGAGTGAAATTGAGCCTTTGAGGCTAATGTAGCCATTGGGAATTCACTCTTCATGGTTCTAATGATGGCATTCTTATCTAGGGTCATGAAGTGTCAAAGAAGAGGTAAAGGTTGGAAGATCAAAGTGCATGAGGAGGACAATGGTCTATAGGTAGTGAACTTACCTTTTTTACATGTATGTGATATGTATGTCTTGCATTAATTATGTAACTGCTTTGCCTATTTGTGTGGAACATGTATGATTAGTTGAAGTTCTATTATATTTGTGCAATGGTCATATGTATGTCATAACATCGAGCATGCAGCATGTCATTATGTTGGCATGAAATAGTGTAGGCAAGCATGTCATACATTCATATATATTTTGCATGCATAGTGGTATTGTTTGCTACTGAGATTCCTTGAATCTCATTCCTCCCAACCAACCATTTAGACAGGTGAAGAGTACAGGGAGATGTGCACCGAAGGAGATAAGAAGGTGAAGCAAAGATCATAGTGCAACGTGTGACACCCTTCTCTAAATGACTAGTGAAATCAATTGTGGAACCAGGATTTAACTCTAGACTACCCAATGTTACAAAATGTTCATAAATCCCCACTCTCAACTCAGGATTTGAACCTAAGGCTGAGGGTTTTCCAAAGGGTAAAATACTTTAAACACATTTCCACAATATTCACTACGTCACTAATACATCACCGGCTCTTAGTTTCATAATATCAGAGTGTGCAAGCGTTACCTTAAATAAAACTAAAAGCCGTTCTCCTTTAGTTAAACTAGAGAGATTCTCTGCTTTACCACATTTATACATCCATATACATGCAACAAATGTATAATCTCACAGTTAATACAACCTTTACATTAAATACAATGGTAGTACCGCGCACTACGATCTTCACTTCACCTTTTAGTTCCTCCTTGATATATGTCCCCATGCACTCTTCAACCTGTCTAAAATGGTTGTTTGGGAGGAGTGAGATTTGAAAGAATCTCAGTAGCGAACATTACCACTATGCATGCCAGAAATATATGAATGCATGACATGCTTGCCTACAATATTTCATGCCAACATAATGACATGGTGCAAGCTCGATGTTATGACATACATATGACCATTGCACAAATATAACAGAGCTTCAACCAATCATACATATTCCACACAAATAGGAAAAGAAGTCACATAATCAATGCAAGACATACATATCACATACATGCTGAAAAGGTAAGTTCATTACCCCTCGGAATTTATGTCCTTCTCTTCTTGTCTCTTGATCGGCTAACCATTGCTTCTTCTTTATCACTTCATAGCTCTAGGTAAGTGATAACATCACTAGAGCTATGAAAAGTAAATACCCAATGGCCCACATTAGCCCTATAGGCTTACTTTCACCCTTAGAGTTCATTCCAATTATATTTGTGCCATTAAGTCTTAAATTCACATAAGACATAAAGCTGATAGATTTTTCACCACACTTTGAAAAATCACAATTAATTATATAGAACTCCAATTGAGGTGGTTAAAAATTATATACAAATCTAATTTAGTCTAGTTTCAAATAAAAATAATCAATTTTGAACACCATAAACACAACATTCTCAGAAGTTTTCCAAACACCAACTATTTTAGATGTTCTTCCAGCAGCAGGGCATAACTTTGAAAAATCACATCTTTTAGCACACTTGTTCAAAAATTACAAAATACCTATCAATTTAAATATCTATGTCTCTAATTTAACTCTAGAAAGTTTCATAACTTTTGGATAAGGTTTTCAATATGAACAACTCGCATAACATCACTATTTCAGATTATTTCCAGAAAACAGAGCATATCTTCAAAAATTCATATATCCTACTATACTTATCCAAAAATTACAAAATACATATAAATTTAAAAATCCACATGTATAATTTAATCTTGGAAAATTTCATAATTTTTGGACAAGTTTTATATTTTTAAACATCATACCAAATACTTACTGCCACACAGGCCAGATTATCACTACGAACAAACTTACTTCATAAATTCCCAAATTCATATACAAGCATCCAAAAATCATGAACACTTGCATACCTACACAATTTTGCCTCCTAAATCCAATGGAAATATAAAAATTACCAAATTCTTACATTTTCATCACGTCACAATACAGGGCAGAATTGAAGATCTTAAGTTAAAGTTGTTGTTTTCTTGTTTTCTCTTGCTTAATCACTTCCTTTCTACTTCTAATCAAATGATTAGCTATTTAAACACTCATTAGACATGATTTAGCAATTGAAAACACCATTTTAAATTAGCTATAAACAGTACCCAACTTCCTCTATACTCATCCAAACAACAAACCAATCGGTTAAAAAGGAAGCTTACGATTACCTCTTCCCGTTTCTGCAGACAGTTCAGAATTCTGGCAACATTCCGGCCGGTGAGATGGTACCAACCACCTCTAAATGAAAATCCAAAACCATAGGAATAAAGCTCTCGATGAGTAGAAGAAGTTTCCTGAATGGTACTTTGAGAGAGGACGCCAATTCGGTAGTGTTTCGGCGGCTTAAAGTTTTCTCTCTCCCCCCCTTCATTTTTGTCTGATCACTCTCTCTCTCTCTCTTCTGGTTCTTTCTACGTGAAATGGAGAAGATGATGGATTTAATGGATAAATGAGGATTAAATGTCTTTGCCATGTGTCACAAGATCATTGGCCCAAATAATGAATTTTCACACAAAATACCAAATTCTGCAGATTTTTCGTTAAATTTGCAAATTCATATCTAATTGTAAAAATGTCCAATTGGGGTGGTTCCAAAGGCTATATGACCCTAATTGAGTATAGTTTTAAGGAAAAATATAAAATTTATCCAATTAGAAGCTCACTCTTCCAGAAGTTTAATCATTGGATGATACCCCAGAAAATAGTTATTTTCGCTGGGCTAACTTCGAAAATTCATTTCTCTTTGTGTACAGCTCCAAATGACTTATATGACCTATCAAATTAAATCTTGATAAGTCTAATTTCATTTTTGAAAGTTTCATAATTTTTTACCATCATTTACCCATCAAAAAAGGTTACACAATCACTACTGCCAACCGGGAATTTCACCGGTGGCAAAATTACTTTGTGTTCCACTTTACTATATTGTGTGTGACTTCCAATCACTTCATTTTGTTATTCCCCAAGCTCTTTAGCTCACCAATATAATTCATTTTAATATCCAAGGATATAAAGGAATTTTGGGGAATTTAAACATGCCTCATAGGGACATTTGCTAAACCAGGGTCTAGAAGTTCACTTAATCCAAGCTTAATCTCAAGCCTTTTGTCCCAAAATTCAAGACATTACATAAGGCACTACTATTTGTATTTGATGTAAGAGTGTGGTAGTTATGTGTAATTATATATTTGATGTATATGTAGCTATACATTTCATGTATGTAAATGAACGTATTAATTTTAAGCAGAGAATCGCTCGCATACTCTGATATAATGAAATAAAGAGCCGTTGAGAGTTAATGATATAGTGAAACTCATAGAAATAATTGAAATGTTTTTTTTACCTGCTGAAAAACCCTCTCAACCCTAGGTTTAAGTCTTGAGTTGAGATTAGGGATTTGTGAACATTTTCAAGATTTGAGTAATCCAGGTTCGAATCCTGATCTAACGAATGATTTCACAACTCAATTGAACTCATCTAGGGCTGTGAGGATAAGGTATTACAATTTTCGAGGGTAATAAAATTTCTCAAACCATTTTTACAAATATTCACTATCTCACTAAGTCTCACCACGCTCTTCTTTTTGTTTTATCAAAGTTTGTAAGCAATTCTCTACTTAGTTCTCATGTTCCATACCTTAATTATGATTTGTTAGCGATCGAAAGCGTAATATAATTAAATCGTTCTTTTACTAGTTTACTGGAATTACCAGTTTAACTTTTGTAACATATCAGAGTTACAAGCTATTTATAGTACATAAATATCCAAAATAATCAAAGTACACATAACAGACAACCAGAAAACTAGAGTCTTCCACGTTCAAGCTCCTAGCCGTCTGCATTTACTTTCTTCTTGCCCCTTGAGCTCTCTCCCTGTACTGTAGATGGGGTTTTGAAAAAGAGTGAGATTCAAAAGAATCTTAATAGTAATGTAATGCCAATCATACAGATATAACGTCATAGAGCATGCTACCTAGTCATCATACAACAGAATTATCACAATAGCACTCAGTACATCACATGTAGTTCATAAACTACCATATCGCTAGGTAAATTTAATGGCCTTGAGGGATACCCATGCAAAAAGGCCCTGGGAATCCACTCATGCATCATAGAACATTATTGGCTCGAGTGTCTACCCGCGCAAAATGGCCCTGGGCGACTACTCCGTATAACCAGAATGTGCCGGATAATTCATGATGATTTCACACAACATACAATGTATATTATAAACATATGAAAGACAAGTTACTATCTGGCTGCTTTCCTTTAGCTATTTCCTCTCATTTGTCTAAGCTCAAGTAAGTCTCAAGCTTTGAACCGTTATTAGGTCCTATAATTGGAATTTACGGACGATAGGCTATTATTCCCTCCAATACTTGCATAATGCAATTAGTCAAGTTAGTTGTCATTAAAGTTAGTATACTAAGCTGAAGAAAAGTCAAGGTGGCCCAACCATCCCAAGTTGATTATTTCCACCCTTGATCTCAAATCTACTAGCTTTTCGCTTAAATTCAAAAATTCACCATTAATTCTAGAAAACTCCAAATTGAGTGGTTCTAAATTATATGTAAAGATATTTCAATATAATATCACAAAAAATACTCAATTTGGGCCACCAAAAACCAAAAAATTCCCAGAATTTCACCAAACATCACTATTTTAGATTTCTTTCCTGAAAATAAGTCATAACTTCAACAATTCATATCTCCTACTATACTGGACCAAAAATTACAAAATATCTATTTAATTAAAGCTCTATGTATCTACTGTAATTCTAAAAATTTTCAAAATTTTTGGACAAGGTTTGTCCCATAACAAACCACGTACAACAACACTGTTCCAGACAGGGAAGATTGCAACATGCACATATACACTTCATAAATTCCCAAATTCATATACAAGCATCCAAAAATCATGACCACTTGTATCCCTATATAATTTATCCCTCTAAAGCCAATGGAAGCATAAAAATTATCAAATTCTCACTTCTTTCTCACATCACATATAGGGCAGCAAATTGAGTTCTTAAGTGACTTATGTTGCTTTCTTGTTTTCGCTTGCTTAATCACTTCCTTTCTATTTCTAATCACATGATTAGTTATTTAAACACTCATAGAATATGTTTTAAATAACTTTGGACAGTAAGAGCCCTTAGGGTTTCATCATCCAATCTTCACAAACCCACCAATTCCAAACCAACAACAACAATAACAAAAGCAAGAAAAAAAAGTTTGGAAGTTTGCCTCTTAATTCTTACTCCTTCTCTCTCTAAAAAATCAGCCCCCTCTCTCTATTCCCTTGATATTTTATCTTGAAACTATGAATTTAATGGTGAAGAAGAGATTAGGAGAGGTTTTAGAGGGATTAGGAAGCTTAAACTTCAAGATTACAAGCTTTTTTACCTTTGATCTTGTGAGACCTAGCTCTTCCTTGCGCTCCTTGCTCTTCAACTGTAATATCCTGAATTTTGGGACTAGAGGCATAAGATTAAGCTTGGATCAAGTGGACAGCTAAGCCCTAATTTAGCAAATGTCCCTATGAGGTATGTTTAAATTCCCCAAAATTCCTTTATATCATTGGATATTAAAAGGAATTATATTGGTGAGCTAAAGAGCTTGGGGAATTATATTTTCTGCCCTGTACTGTGACATGGAAAAGAGTGGAAATTTGATAATTTTGATGCTTCTAATGGCTTTAGGAGGCAAAATTGTGTGGGTATACTAGTGTTCATGATTTTTGGATGCTTGTATATAAATTTGAAAATTTAGGAAGTTTGTATATGCATCATGTTGATTCTGCCTTGTCTGTATAGTAGAATTGTGCGAGCTTTTCAATATGATAAACCTTGTCTAAAAATTATAACCTTTTTTAGGCTTATAGTAGACATGTGGAGGTTTAATTTGGTAGGTATTTTGTAATTTTTGGATAAGTATAGTAGGAGATATGAATTTTTGAATATATGGCCTGTTTTCTGGAATGAATCTGAAATATTTATGTTATGCGAAGTTTTTCATACGGCAAACCTTATCAAAAAGTTCTAACAATTTCCATAATTAAAGTAGAGACATATAGGTTTAAGTTTATGGGTAGTTTGTAATTTTTGGACAAGTATGTTGGGAGATATGAATTTTTGAACTTCTGCCCTGTTTCTGGAATGTGATTTGGACAGGTTGAATTTGGAAAAATTCTGGAAACTTTATGGCTATGATACTGGAATTTAGTATTTCTATGTAAAACTAGAATGAAATATCTTTCCATATAATTTGGAACCACTCAATTTGGAGTTTCCTAGAATTAATGGTGAATTCTTAAAGTTTGACCTTATTTCTGAAACTAAATCTGGAACAATTTGAAACCACTCAATTTGGAGTTTCCTTGAAAAATTTCTGGGGATTTTGTGTTGGTAGTTTCTAGAAAGTGATATTTTTTCTTGAAATTATACTTAAATAAGATCAAATAAAGCTTTGAACCACTTCAATTGTAGTTCTATAGAATTAATTGTGATTTTTCAAAATTTGGTGACAAATCTATCAGCTGTATGTCATATGCAAAATTAAGACTTAAGGGCACAAATGTAATTGGTATGAACTCCAAGGGTGAAAGTAAGCCTATAGGGCTAATGTGGGGCATTGGGTATTCACTTTTCATGGCTCTAATGATGTTATCACTTACCTAGGGCTATGAAGTGATAAAGAAGAAGCAATGGTTGGCAAATTAAGGGACAAGAAGAGAAGGACATAATGTCCGAGAGGTAGTGAACTTACCTTTTCTGCATGTATGTGATGTGTATGTCTTGCATTGATTATATGACTGCTTTGCCTATTTGTGTGGAACATGTATGATTGGTTGAAGCTCTGTTATATTTATTCAATGACCATATGTATGTCATAACATCAAGCATGCAGTATGTCATTATATTGGCATTAAATAGTGTAGGCAAGCATGTCATGCATTCATATATATCTGGCATGCATAGTGGTAATGTTTGCTTCTGAGATTCTCTCGAATCTCACTCCTTCCAATCAACCATTTAGATAGGTGAAGAGTGCAGGAAGATATGCATCGGAGGAGATATGAAGGTGAAGTGAAGATCGTAGTGTAAGACACTACTATTTATATTTGATGTAAGAGTGTAGTGGTTATGTGTAATTATACATTTGATGTATACGTGGCTATTGAAAATAAGGTATTACAGTTTTGGTATCACAGCAGTGATTCTGGCAACGAAATTGTCTGCTTAGAGATAAAAGCCTAGTCAGAACAAGGGATTCTGACTCTAGCTTGCATTCTCTGCTTATGTGAATAGTATGGTGATCTCCTATTAATGCTACTGTAACAAGGAGTTACAAATAGCAAAGGAACCTCTAAGGAGTTAGACCACCCTTATTTGTGAAATTAGTCTATTGAAGGAAGGGGTAACGGTCTATGTAGAGGAAGTGGTTTCGTATGACAGGGATGTTAGTTGTTCCTAGTCCCAGTAAGGATTCCTCTACTGGTGACAGTGACAATGAGATCCTAAGGATAGAAAAGGAAGCATAGGATTTAGATTCTATTACTAACTCTAAGGATCTTGATTTGAATTAGAGTATGGCCTAGATTTTCCCTTGTGTTATGAAAACACATAGGGGACTATACCAAGAAGCTGGTACTACTTATGTTTCCTTACAGGGAAAGTATCTAGCATTTCTAGGCAGGATAACATGACATACTAGGATTGAGGTATATATGGGATACCGATGCCCAGAAATATGCGGTTCGATATAAGTACTAATGTCCCTGATATACTCAAAACTCCGTGGTTAAGCGTGTTCGGCGAGGAAAATCCCCGGATGGGTGACCCCCTGGGAAGTACCTTGAAAATTTCAAATCTTTTGATTAAAGGTTTGGAATCGTGATTGAAGGTTCTTAGATGACCTAATGAATGACTAGAGACATGGAGATGATAAAGTAAGTGTTAATCTTTAATTTGAACCATTTCTGTTGCAATGAGTACTGCTCAGAAAAGTTCATTTGATGGGTTATGTAAACTTGAGGTATAGTAATTGCTTTGAGGTTTCTTCGTACTAAGTGATAATCCTTAGTAACCCATGGGGTTAAAGATATGTAGGTAGGATATATGGTGAGGCATGATAAGTGGTGATTATGCCGTATGTCTATCCTAGAGGATCTGAATTGATGATACTGAAGGTTGAGGATATGGTTGAATTAGATCTAAGCTAAAATGATGCTTAGGTCAGAATCTGAATAAGGATAAACTATGGTTTTGTTCCATAAAGGAAGTTTAAACCTTGTGGACCTTATGGATGATGTTAAACCTTCAGTAATTGTTTAAGGATATTACCCAAAACCGTGGAGGTTAGAATAGGTGCTAATGATTTTGATTCTTAGCGTACCTATTGGGTATAGTTGAGGAAAGTGATTTTCGACTCAGGTGATGTTGAGATTCTAAAAGTAGAATCTTAATCTATGAATCAATTGCAATAGTTAAATTGGTTCTCCAGGAATGTGAGATAGCCTGAATGGCTTGAGGTACTATAGTATAGTACAGAAAAGAGTATGAGGTTTTTGGAGGTTGCTAGTTACTAATCTACCATAGGGAAAGATCTTAATCATAGAATATTCCCTTAGAGTTGTAATATGCCTGGAGCTGGACCAAGATCAAAAGTCCAATGAATTAACCCCAAATGAGATAGCAGATTACAGAACTGCTAAAGAAGAAGGACCTTATGAGATTTAGATCGTGTTAAAATGATACTTCCATTTAGAGGCGACCAACCGGACAGAGCTACTTACGGAGGATTCTGATCAGAAAGGGCTACCTACAGGGAGTTCTAATTGGAAAAGGCTACCTATGGGGAGATCTGATTAGAAAGGGCTACCTACAAAGGGTTCTGACCGGAGGGGTTAACCAGGTGTATGGGCACCTGTGTGAAGCATCGAGTGCAGTACTGTAGTGTGAAGCTACCATGACATCGAACTATAGGGTATAGCCGCCGTGATGACAAATTGTAGAGTGTAGCTGCTGTGACATTGAAACTGTAAAGTAGAGCTACGGGGATGTCAACTCTCAATAGTGATATCTTATAATGAGTCTTTTATCGCATAAGTTTCCTTGAGAAGAAGGGTCGGGTGACCCAATAAATTGTCATAGGGTGATCTAGTGTCGAATGATGACAGAGATTAAGGAAAGCTACTCTTGCTCTCATATCCTATTTAATGGTTCTGCATGTATGCGTTTACCATCACGTGTATTCATGTTATGAATATACGTTAGCCAGTAAGACCTTTTGGGCTAGCGTGTCCTTAGGCACTCAGACCTGACGGGCGGAGGCCTGAGGCTGTAAGTCCCGTAATGCCTCTGGCATAGGGATGATTCCCTGGGCAGTAAGACCTGATGAGCATTCAGAATTTGTGGGGTGGTCGCCTAGGGCCTATTGCGCAGGTGGACTCTCAGGCCATGGAGATTTCTATTATGCGCGAGCAGTCGCCCGGGGCCTATTATGAGGGTGGACACTCGGGGCAATAGAAACTCCTGTGATGCACAAGTGGAATGATTGTTATGATGATAGTTTGTTTAGCATGCTTCGTGAACATTGCATAAGAGTATGAATGGCTTGAGTAGTAAGAGATGGAGCCCGAAATGAGAAGTTGGTCGGATGTCCCGTGCGACTGCAGCGTGAGCCAAGCACCGTTGTAGTGGGCTTATTGGGGCAGTTCGTCACACAAGAAGGTGAACCCCGTGGAGGGGTAGAAGTTAGTCAGATGTCCCGTGCGACTGTAATGTGAGCCAAGTGCTATTGTAGTGGGCCTAGTGGGGCTGTCCGCTACACAAGAACGTGAGCCCCGTGGAGGGGTAGAAGTCAGTCGGATGTCCCGTGCGACTGCAGCGTGAGCCGAGTGCCGTTGTAGTGGACCTAGTGGGATAGCCCGCTATACAAGAAAGTGAACCTCGTGGAGGGGTAGAAGTCAGTCGGATGTCCCATGCGACTGCAGCGTGAGCCGAGCGCCGTTGTAGTGAGCCTAGTGGGGTAGTCTGTTGCACAAAATTGTGAGCCCGTGGAGGGGTGGAAGTTAGTCAGATGTCTCGTGCGACTGCAGCGTGAGCCGAGCACCGTTGTAGTGGGCCTAGTGGGGGCAGTTCATTACATAAAAATGATACCAGGGTTTGTCGAATACAGTTTTAGTGGCGAATGTCGCGTGCTCGATATCTTGAGAGGTCTCCTTTAGGGGATAATAGGAGTGATTATCCCATAAGCTTGTAGCACTCAGGCCTGGTGAGCCAGGGGGTGTAGGTCAGATTCCCATGCTACTGCAGAAGGCACCTAGTGAGTGTAGCTCTGCAGTGGGACTAATGGGAGGGCTGTATTCAGCAAGGATGATGGACGGTATGTCCTAAGGCCATAAGACCTAGTGGGATAGTGAATCCTTAGGCTGGCAAAATGTGAGATATGATTAAGAATGAAGCCGAGTAGAGGCTTAAGGCAATAAGACCCAAGATGCAAGTTTGCATAAGGCAGTGCCTTGGGCTATAAGACCTATATGTCTAAGTACTGTGGTTGTTACCTAGTACTATGACATAGACCAGTGCGTCCAAAATATGCCTTAAAGTTGGCAGAATGTGTAGGTTGTACCAGATTATAGTAGAGACAGTAAGCTTAAGATGTCCATGGCATGAGGGATGAATCCCTAGGCTGTAAAGTCGGAATATCTAGCGTCTTGGAAGTTGAAAGAGCCGTAAGGCTTGATATTCATACAGTGTGGTTCAGGAGAGTCCCAAAGAGGCTGGAAGGCCTAGTATGCATATAGTGATTTGGGAAAGAATCATGAAGAGGCAGTAAAGCCTAAGAAACCAAGCGTTGTGAGAGTGGACCAGTAGGTCCTGCGTTTGAACGCTATTTGAGATTTTGAGTTAATAATATGAATGGTGAGTTGTGTGCTCTATGAGCTTGCAAATGAAAGAACTAGAATAGAGAAAGATAGACTAAAGGTCTAACGATGGTTCTCTGAGGTACGGATAGTACCATTTGATGTCAAAATTTTGAGGACGAAATTTATTAAACGGGGGGAGAACTATAATATCCTGAATTTTGGGACTAGAGGCATAAGATTAAGCCTGGATCAAGTAGACAGCTAAGCCCTGGTTTAGCAAATGTCCCTATGAGGCATGTTTAAATTCCCCAAAATTCCTTTATATCATTGGATATTAAAAGGAATTATATTGGTGAGCTAAAGAGCTCGGGGAATAACAAAAAAAAGTGATTGGAAGTCACACACAATATAGTAAAGTGGAACACAAAGTAATTTTGCTACCGGTGAAATTCCTGGTATGTTAGTGATGATTGTGTGACATTTTTTGTTGGGTAAATGATGGTGAAAAATTATGAAACTTTTCAGAATGAAAGTAGACTTATCAAGATTTAATTTGATAGGTCATATAAGTCATTTGGAGCTATACACAAAGAGAAATGAATTTTTGAAGTTAGCCCAGTGAAATTAATTATTTTCTGGGACAACATTCAAATATTAAAATTCTGGGAAGAGTGAGCTTTAAATTGGCCAAAGATTATATTTTTTCTTAAAACTATACTCAATGACGGTAGCATAGCCTTTGGAATCACTCCAATTATACCTTATTACAATTAGATATGAATTTTCAAAGTTTAATGAAAATTCTGTCAGATTATCTATTTTGTGCGAAAATTCAATTTTTGGGCCAATAAGATTGTGACATGTGGCAAGTGAAATGTGTGATTACATTTAATCAATTCTCCATCATCTTCTTCACCATTTCACACAGGAAAAGCACTGGAAGAGAGAGAGAGAGATCGGATGGAAATGGAGAAAGAAGAGAGAGAAAATTCTGTCCTCCGAAACACTGCCAAAACGGCATCATCTCTCATAGTACCCTTCAGGAAACTTCTTCTACTCATCGCGAGCTTCATTTCGACGGTTTTGGATTTTTTTTTGAAGGTGGTTGGCATCATCTCACCTGCCGGAGTATTGCCGAAATTCCAAACCGTTTGTAGAAACGGGTAGAGGTAAGCGTAAGCTTCCTTTTTAATCGATTGATTTGTTGTTTGGATGAGTAAATTGGAAGTGGGATACTGTTCATGGATGGTTTTAAAGGATGTTTTAATGGCTAAATGATGTCCAACGAGTGTTTAAATAGCTAATCACTTGATTAGGAGTAGCAATGAAGTGATTAGGTAAGAGAAAACGAAGAAACAACAAACTTTTTTTGGAGAATTTGATTTTCTGCCCTGTACTGTGACGTGGAGAAATAGTGGAAATTTGATAATTTTGATGCTTCCAATGGCTTTAGAAGGAAAAATTGTGTAGGTATACTAGTGTTCAATATTTTTGGATGCTTGTATATAAATTTGGAAATTTAGGAAGTTTGTATATGCATTATGTTGATTCTGCATTGTCTGTACAGTAGAATTGTACGAGCTTTTTCATATGATAAAACTTGTCCAAAAATTATAACATTTTTCATACTTACAGTAGACATGTGGAGCTTTAATTTGGTAGGTAGTTTTTAATTTTTGGATAAGTATAGTAGGAGATATGAATTTTTGAATATATGGCCTGTTTTCTAGAAAGAATCTGAAACATTGATGTTATACGAAGTTTTTCATAGGGAAAACCTTATCCAAAAGTTCTAGAAATTTTCCGAATTAAAGTAGAGACATTGAGGTTTAATTGGATAGGTAGTTTGTAATTTTTGGACAAGTATGTTGGGAGATATGAATTTTTGAACTTCTACCCTGTTTCTGGAATGTGATTTGGACAGGTTGAATTTGGAGACATTCTGGGAAATTTATGGCTGTGATAGCTAGAATTTAATATTTCTATGTGAAACTAGAATGAAATATCTTTCCATATAATTTGGAACCACTCAATTTTTAGTTTCCTAGAATTAATGGTGAATTCTTAAATTTGACCTTATTTCTAAAACTAAATCTGGAACAGTTGATGTTGAAAAATGTCTGGGGATTTTGTGTTGGTAGTTTCTAGAAAATGATATTTTTTCTTGAAATTATACTTAAACAAGATCAAATAGAGCTTTGAACCACTTCAATTGGAGTGCTATAGAATTAATTGTGATTTTTCAAAATTTGGTGAAAAATCTGTCAGCTGTATGTCTTATCCAAAATTAAGACTTAAGGGCACCAATGTAATTGGTATGAACTCCAAGGGTGAAAGTAAGCCTATAGGGCTAATGTGGGGCATTGGGTATTCACTTTTCATGGCTCTAATGATGTTATCACTTACCTAGGGCTATGAAGTGATAAAGAAGAAGCAATGGTTGGCGAATTAAGGGACAAGAAGAGAAGGACATAATGTCCGAGAGGTAGTAAACTTACATTTTCTGCATGTATGTGATGTATATGCCTTGCATTGATTATATGACTGTTTTGCCTATTTGTGTGGAACATGTATGATTGGTTGAAGCTCTGTTATATTTGTGCAATGGTCATAAGTATGTCATAACATCGAGCATGTAATATGTTATTATTTGGGCATTAAATAGTGTAGGCAAGCATATCATGCATTCATATATATCTGGCATGCATAGTGGTAATGTTTGCTACTGAGATTCTTTCGAATATCACTCCTCCCAATCAACCATTTAGATAGGTGAAGAGTACAGGAAGATATGCATCGGAGGAGATATGAAGGTGAAGTGAAGATCGTAGTGTAAAACACTACTATTTATATTTGATGTAAGGGTGTAGTGGTTATGTGTAATTATACATTTGATGTATACGTGGCTATTGAAAATAAGGTATTACAGTTTTTGTATCAGAGCAGTGATTCTGGCAACGAAATAATATAAGGTATTACATCAACCATTCTCAAGCTCCCTTTCTCTCTCTGGTTCAGACTTTGCACGAGAATGAAGGGAAAAGATGAAGAATAATGTTATAATGAAATGGGTTAAATTTGCTTTACAAATGGAGATTTCCTATTGGTCCAATTCTTTGAATTTCTTGCATAATATTTTATTTCCTTTTTCCCTTCTAATCCACAGAAAATGCATGAGAATTGAGGGAGAAATTGTTGCTCTTGAATTATCCTAATGCCATCTTGCAAATTGTTGACTTTTGGACCTTTGACTTTTGACTCTTTAACTTTCCTTGATAATAATTCACTAAAATAGGCTTATTAATTACCAAGTAGCCATTTCCCTCTTTTAATTCTCATTTAATTTAAATTTTTGGGAATATTAGGAAAAAATAATTATTTCTTGTTTTATGGAAAAATTACCGTTTTGCCCTTACATTTTATGATTTATCGAAATAAATCATTTCTTACTCCTTTTCTTTGGTTTGGCCTAATTTTGAAACTTGTATGAAGCCATTATTTGTGTCATTTTATGCTCAAATTTTGGTTACAATATTAGGCCTTTAAGTGGACATTAGTTGCCTCTTTGTATCATAACTTGGCTGAATTATGTGTAACCGGCGATTGAAATATTTCTGTAAATTTATGTGCACCACAATTCACCGTTTTATTCCACTAAATATCATAAATATACATATAAGGAATATTGATGAAAAAGTGGATTATTACAAAATGCCTCCAACATTGGATCAAGTTTCAATAGTTGAGATTTAATGTTATATTTAATATTATATTAATATTTTTATAAAGCATTAAATCTCAACCATTGAAACTTGATCTAATAGTTAAGACATTCAATGGAGAGAGGTATCAATGTAGACATTCTTCTCCGAATGAAAGTTGAAAGGCTTATCCCTAAGAAAAACACCACAAGGAACACACGAGGCCACTGTTCATCGTTCCTTTCAATCATCTTCGTCGTCTTCTTCTCTTGAGTAGGAGAATGTGATAGGGAGTACATAGGCTAGAGGGACAATGACATATACTGTTCTTGTTCTCCAATAGTCTTCATCGTCGAGCAAAGGAGGACCAGTTGTAGACACCCGTCGACGAGAGATAAGAGGACACCACCGTTGCTGTGATTATTATTCTCCTTTGCCGACGAGTCTCACCAGAGAGGAGAGATTCATCATTGTTTTCAAGAGTGGGAGTTGAGATCTGGTTCACCACCTAGGTGAAGTATTGATGCTCTGCAAATTTTGTACACACGAGAGTATGGATACTCTGATTTAGTTCTTTTCACCGATTAAATTTTTAATGGGATTAACTAATTTCCCCAAAAAAAAAAATCATGTTCATAAACGGACTTCTATTTTTTTTATTCTTAAGGACCCTAGTAGTTAAGAATTTAGAAATGTCGAAGTTTTTAAAATTTTATAGAAGAAATTTCACACAATATTAAAAATTTCAAAATTCATTTAAGTTCACCATTTTTGGTCGAGATTTATTAAATTTCATATGAATAATAATTTCAAAGAATGGTGTTAGATTTAAATGGACCACAACAAACATGTAAGTAAAGAAACGAAGACATGCACTATGGCTACTTAAACACGATGACTGAGGTCGAGTTCTTGTTAATATAAAAACCAAAAAAACACTTGTAAAAGAGTTATCACCAATTAAATATGACAATAATTATATCAGACTATAAAAGTAAATAAATAATGGCAGGACAAAAAGGAAAAGGTAAACAACATAATTGTAACAAAAAGAAGCTATCCCAAACTGTAGTACAATTTTTTGCTGAAACCTTTAAAAATTTGTCACCAAAAAAAGGTGACATCCTAACTTATGATGGAATGATCTCACAAATTAAACAGTTTATTAGGACATTCTTTTCCTTGATTAGCACCTCATTTTTTAATTGACATCATTTGTTGTTAGACAACTAATAATTTGATGTAATTTTGGCAAATTTCTCACCTTAACATAAACAATAAAAACAATTACTCAATTATCTTAATAATAAAGAATCACATGTCAAGATACATTTATATATATGATATTGGAATTTGTGATCATTATACGGTTTAAGAGACGGACAACAAGCGCATTCAAATAGTTTGCAAAGAATTGTAATCTGGCTTTATTTTGAGCAGACAAAACAGAGAAGTCGAACCATGTAGCACCGATGGAGGGAGCCTGCTAATTAGAGAAACAACAGCTTGAAAGGCGTCAGCCCAATAGGTAAGGGGCATTTGGACATGAGCCAACAATGTTAAACCCATTTTGACAATATGACGATGTTTTCTCTGTGCTCTCCCATTTTGTGGACAAGTTTATTGGTAGTTGTAGTGTGTAACATCCCAAATTATGGCTTATAATATAAAAAATTGGTCTAAATTGAGTAAACTACTAAGCTTACTTGAGTCAAATGTCTTGAGCATATTATGAGGAGAATACTTAAAATAATTATAAAAGGGCTCAGACATATTGAAAAAATAGTATGAAATGTATTATGGGGAGTTAGAGAAATTATAAAAAATCTTAATTCCCTAGAAATTGCCCAAATAATTTAAAAGTTAATTTTGGGATTTAAAGGCTTAATTTCCGGAAAATTCAAGGAAAAATAGTTAGAGGTCATAATTTGGTTTGGAAATTTCAGAAAAATTATTTGAAGGCTTTATGAAGATAATTAAAAAATAAAATATTTAAAAATTATTAAGGATTACTTTAGGAAAATTAGATAATGAGCCAATACCAATTTAAAAAATTGAGAAAAGTTAATAACTTTATTATTTGGATCCGAAAATCGGAATTGGAATAAAGTTAAGCTAAATTATGCAACCTAAGGGATTTGAGAGATTTTAAATTAGATAAAGGGAAAAATTTAGAGCCTAGTGTGTGAAATTAATAGGATAAAAAAAACACACATATATATAGAAAGAAAGAGAGGGTGAGAGACCAAGGGAGATGGAGAGAAAACGGAGAGACCGAGAGCATGTGATCGCCAGAAGATGAAGGAGGTGGCTGGAAAAGCCACATGCAAGGCCAGATTCTTGGGTAGGTAAGTCTCCTGCACTTCTTTCTATCTTTTTTCCATTTGATTTGAGGTTGTTCACGGTGGCATTGGTGGCTGGAAATTTAGAGAAGTCACCGGAAAGTTTGCTGTCACTGAATAGGATCATATACAGTGCATGCATGTTGGTTTTTGGGAGATTTTTGGGGTTTTTTTGGTTCTGTTTAGGGGACGCCGAACACATTGCAAGAGACTAGGAGAGAATAAAGTTAAAATTTGTGAGGTTTAGAGCCCAAATACAAGGTTGCATGTCATTTCTACACCTTGTTCTAGTCACGGAAAATAGAGTTGAAGTTGCAGAGGTCATAATCTGAGTTTTGAGTGGACATTTTTTAAGTTTCTTTTGAAGATCAATGAAAGCTCAATTTGGAGTGAAAATGGTTGAGTTTTTGAGAGATTAAGTTATACTGTCAAATCTATGATCTTCTGGGAGTTGGTTAGTTTTGGACTCTGTTTTGATCAGTCAACACATGTCCAGTGTTTATGAAATTTAGGAGAGAAATAGTAAACATCCAAAATTTTAAAATGAGTCCTAGAACGTGTCAATTGAATATCTAGAAAAAAAATTATGATTTTTAGAAGTTTGGTCTAAACACAGGGAACCTTAGGGGTTCTAGATTATTGCCAGTAAGTAAATAGGTGAATTCAAGGAGGTTAAATTGGTAATTTGGTCGTGTGATTATTTTTCATTTAAAGTAAATATTTAGATATTTCAATCAAGAATTATAATTCAGGAATTGGATATGTAAATTTTAAGTTATGAATTTTTAAATTTTGATATAAAATCTGGAAAAAAACAAATTTTCATATTGGGCAATCAGAATAGATGTGGAATTTGAGATACTAAGTTTATGAGTTGATATTGAATAGTATTTTTCCTATATATAGGACTTCAAGAGCTTCACATAGAAATTTGAATCACCTCATTTAGAGTTTTTAACCTAAGATAATGATTGTTTTTTTAAAATAGCCTAAAGATTAGTGGCCGACTGTGATGAGTCTGAAATTTTTCAGTTTTAAAGAAACATGTTTAGGAGATAATTTGAGGATTATAGGATAAGTTTGAGTGGTCAATTTAATTAAACTTAGCACTTTAATCATAGGGACCAAAGACATATAATATGTCCTAAGATGGTTGCACCATAGATGTAAGCACAAGTCTTTCACTTGTGATTAGTGGATTGTGATTTATCTAATCAAATCAGTTTTATGGCTTGCTCCTTAGTTGAGTTATTGCCATTGAGGAAATACGAAGAGGATGAAGGAGGCGAATATATTGCTGGATGAGGATTTTTTAGTCTTTACATTTCTTTACGTATATAATTTAATATAAAAAAATATTTTTTCTTTTACTTCTCCCAAATGTCATACCAAACATTCTAACAGCAGTGAATATTGCATTGCAGCCCATTACAAGAGAGAGGGCATCTACAATTGAATCAAACGGGTCCTTAGTTCTTTTTTCTACATTTGCTTAAGCAATAAGACAAATTAAAAATCAATTTGACTATGCACATCTACTATAACTAACCATTTAGGACCTGTTTGTGAACGTGTTGAGGACCAAGATGCTGCGCGTTTGGGCCCAAAAGCCACGGTGCTGCAATGCGTGCCTATTTGGGAATGAGTTAAAGATCATTGCGCTTCTTCCCTTAATGCCACGTCTTGAAGAAACTAATATTTTCAGCTTCTGAGCCACGGCAGATGACAGGTCATCTTTGCCCTCTTCACTCTTTTCTCCAACAAAAATCTCCTCATCTTGTTGCCATTGCTGGTCTGCCAAAGGGTTCTCTGACGGCGGCTTCTATCTGTTGATCACCGGTGAGAAGCGTGGCGGTGGTTGTCCTTGGCTAGAAGGTGTCTCAGGCATTCGTGCATCTTCTTCTTGTGGCCGTTGGTGACATTTTGCCAGCTTCTGTACTTTGCTTTTGTGTGTTTTTTACTCAATGACAATATACTGATTAGAAACTTTTTTGGGGATCTTGAGAATATATGATGCATTGTCGTTACCCTTTTACTTAATATAGTAGAAGTCTTTATGAACAAGCATGCTTGATCTTCACTATTTATGGAATGAAGTTGTGCTCTGTTTTGCTTGTTCAATTTTCTGTTCGAAAATAGAAGAAAAAGCTTTGATCAAATTAGGATTTGATCAAGGACTTAATTGCAAAATTCAAAAGTTCTATGTTAGGGATTAAAGTGCAAATGTCTGAAATGTTTTTAGACATAACTGTGGTTTCCAAAACATATAGGTCATTTTCTATGATTTCCCCTATCCCTTTTCTCTATTCACTTGTAATTTCTATAAATTATAAGGACCTTTTCTGTAATTTTCTCTACCCCACAAAATATTAATTCGACCCTCCGAGATCTCAAATTTTTTATTAAGCACCTACAATGCATGATTAAGCACTAGCATTAAAAGTTCAAGAGATCATTTATATGAATAATTAACAAATTTTAATAATAATTGACCTTTTTGTATTTTATCAAATTTTAATTTTAATTTTTCACTTCAATTATCACAATATATACAAACAATATATATATATATATATATATATATATATATATATATGTAGTATTCAATAAGGTTCATATCATTTTCAGTTATTTTTCATCTAAACGGGCTTTTTAAACGCTAATCCAAACAGATTCAAGGTTATAAGAAAAACCACTTCTGCTACTGTCAATCCAAATACAAATCACATTTACAATTTAAATTTTTTTTTTCAATCTGACTTTTGCAAAAGTCAGATTGAAAAAAAAACTATTTTTCCACTGCTAATCCAAAAACACACTTAATCATGCATGTAAAAAGAGCCATAACGAATTGATTCTCCAAAAATTTAAAGACAACGTTAATGATAGTTCAAGTTTTTATCTTTAAGATGAAACATGTTAAAAGTGAATTACAAATAAGAGACTGGATGGGTATTTTTGAACTTTGTGACTCACATAAATTGAAACAACATAAATTTTAAAAGCTGGCACACACATACTCGTACTCAGGGGTGAGATCAGCTAGAGCCCCTTAGGGCATAATTTTATTTAGTAGTGACAAAGTGCTAGAAATTATCTAAGCTTCCAGCACTTTATTCATCACTTGTTCAGCATAATTTTATTCAGTAGTGATAAAGTGCTACGAATTATCTAAGCTTCCAGCACATTATTCATTACTTGTTTAGCATAATTTTATTTAGTAGTGACAATGTACTAGGAATTATCTAAGCTTCCAGCACATTATTAATGAATCGTTTATACACTTCAGATGATTCAACTTTGACAAAAACAAAACCTAAAGAATGCCTAGAAAAAGCCAAACCCCCATTCAAAAGCGAAATACCTCCACAAGAATTACCATCAGTAGGACAGAACTCGATAAATGAGGCAACTTTATTAAATGTCCAAATCTTGAACGTGTTAGACCCTATGTTTTGATGGTAGCAAAGTGTAAAAAAGGATTAGAAATGTTTTTCAAAAGAAAACTAAGTTTAAAGAAAACATTTTAAAACACACAGAGGTCATATACTGCAAATATTAATCAATCACTCGAGTGACCAATTGAGAGATGTATTTTTTAAAATAACTCATCACTGGAGTCAAGGTTTTGAAATCCGGATCAGTCATTGAACCGGTCGGGGTACTGGATCATGGGTCAATGGGTCAAATGGAAGTTAAACCAGAGCCAAACCAGTGAGAACTTGAATATTTTTAACTTATTAATATGAAATTCTAAAAAAAATTTAAAAAAATTGATTTTGTTTAAAACGTACCAAACCGGTGACCAACCTGGTTTAGTGGCCAGGTGGTTGGTTCACGGGCCGGACCAGCCGGTTCGGTCCGGGTCCAAAACATGGATTGCAGTGTCCACTGGAAGATAAAACAAAGATCACTTGAGTGGCCACTCTAACTTATGATGGAATGATCTCACAAATTATACAGTTTATTAAGACATGCTTTTCTTTGATAAACAGCACTTTTTTTAGAGTTTTAATTCACATAGTTTGTGTTTAGGAAACTAAAAATTTGATATAACAGTGAGAAATTTATCACCTTAGTTAAAATAAACAATAAAAACATTTATTTATTAAATATTTAAACTTTTTACCGTATTAACTCAATTAATAGTAGACATTGTTTGAATCATATATTATAAATTTCTTATATTTTAATAACTTTTCAAGCACAAGTAATTGATGAACTTCTTTTTTTTAAAAAAAAAACTTGAAACTTTCAATCAAGTTCTTTTTACAATTTCTAGAAAATTTTCTCAATTTATAGGACATTCAGAAAAGAATACTTCTTAAGTTGGTAAACAATTTTATTTCAATTTTCATGCAATGAGCCATGACAAATCCCTAATTATATTATATATTTTTATACTTTATTTGGGGATTTCTTCCTACTAATTGAGTTTAAAATGCCTTACTTGTGATAAATTGAGATTAAGAGTAAATATATTAAATTGGGATTAAAAAGGGCAAAATTGTCAAAATAATTTCAATTACTCTTAATCACTTATTTTAAGAATATTTAATATTTATTTTAATTGGTTTTTAATTGCAAACGTTTGAAAAATGGGATTTAAATTTGAAAATGGCAGTTAGGGGCTTGAATTTCACAACTGACAAATTAGTCTCATGAATTTTGAAAATGTCATTTCAGTCCTCCTCAAAACACGACATTTTGCTTTAACTCTTTTAGGTCAGAAGCAGAGACGTAAGAAGGGAGCTGGGAGCTGGATACGGTGAGGCAACGGCGCCACGAGTTTGGGAGGCAGAGGGGAGTGAGCTGAGAGTCGAGAAGAGAGTTTGGACAGCTCACCTCCTCCACCACTGGAATCACTGCCACCTCTCCACTACCGGACACCATTACTTCCATTTTGTGATATCCCGAATTTTGGGACTAGAGGCTTAAGATTTAGTCTGGATCAAATGAGACTACTAGACCCCTGTTTGGTAAATGTTATAGTGAGGCATAGTATTATTTCTTAAAATTCCTTTATACCCTTGACATTAAAAAGAATTATATTGGTGAGTTAAAGAGCTTGAGGAATAACAAAACAAAGCAATTAGAAGTCACAGACGATATAATAAAGTAGAACACAAAGTGATTTTGCCACCGGTGAAATTCCTGGTGTGGCAGTGGTGATTGTGTGACATTTTCAATTGGTAAATGATTTTGAAAAATTATGAAACTTTCCAAAGTGAAAATAGACTTATCAAGCTTTAATTTGATAGTTCATATAATTCATTTGGAGTTGTACAAAAAGAGAAATGAATTTTTGAATTTAGCTCAGCAAAATTAATTATTTTTTAGGACAGCATTCAAAGATTAAAATTCTGGGAAGAGTGAGCTTCCAATTGGGAAGAGTGAAAATAGACCCAATGAGGGTCGTATAGCCTTTAGAATCACTCCAATTGAATATTTGTACAATTAGATATGAATTTTTAAAGTTTAATGAAAAATCTGTCAAATCAAGCATTATATGTGAAATTTTGAATTTTGGGCCTATAGGGAGCTGACACGTGGAAGGTCACTTAATACTCCATTTAATCATCAATTCCTCATCTTCTTCAGCCCATTTTCTGCTTGAAACAAGAACGAAAGAGTGAGGAGGGAGCTGAGAACATGAAGAATGAAGGAAGGCTAGGTTTCATCAGAAAATCAAGTTAAGAAGTTGTAACCTTGTAATTCTTTGCTTTCTAATCCCTCCATAACCTCTCCTACTCATCTCTAATCCTTTGAATCCATTGAATTTCAGCTGATTTAAGAGTTGTGGAGTGAGAGTAAAAAACGTGTAGGGAAGAAGTGAAAATCAAGAGGTAAACCTCTCATACTTGTTTCTTTTGCTTGATTGATGCTATTAGAGTTGTTATTGGCTTGATTTTGGGTGACTTGTGAAGATTGGATGGTGGAATCTCTAAGGTGTCATGCTATTTAAACATGCTTCTAATAATACTTAATGAGTGTTTAAATAGCTAATCATTTGATTAGGAGTAGCAATGAAGTGATTAGGTAAGAGAAAACAAGAAAACAACAAACTATTTTCGAGAATCCCTAGATCTGCCCTGTACTATTTCATGTAGGAGGAGTGGGAATTTGGAAATTTTCATACTTCCATTGGCTTTAGAAGGTAAAATTGTATAAGTATACAAGTGTTCATGAATTTTGGATGCTTGTATATAAATTTGGGAATTTATAGATTAAGATTGGTCATAGTGTTGATTTACCTTATCTGAAGCATTGACATTGTACATGATAATTCAAGGGGTAGATATTTCCTAAGAATTAAAATCTCCATTTTGAAAGTAGACACATAGACCTTTAATTTTATATGTCATAATGATCAATTGGATTTGTGTACTAGAAGTTCTACATTTTCAAAGTTTGAGCATGCAAAACTGGAATTTTCTAGAATGATGTGTAGAAAGTAGAAATACTGTATTAATATGTTGACATATAGCTAATGGATATATTTTTATTTGAAACTATACTTAATAATGGTCATGTGGGACTTGGAATCACCTTAATTGGATTTTTTTTGGATTTGGGAATGAATTTTTGAAGTATTTGCCCTGTTTCTGTTTCTGGGAAGGAATATGGAATAGGGTGATTTTTCAAAATATGGGGATGTTTTGGCTCTGATAGCTAACATTGAGTATTTTTATATGAAACTAGATTTAAATATATTTACATATAATTTGAAACCACTCAATTCGGAGTTTTCTAGAATTAATGGTGAATTTTTGAAGTTATGTCTGATTTTTGGGAAAGAATTTCAAACAATGTTGTTGGGAAAAGTTTGGGAATAATTTGTCTATATTGGGAAACCTAACCATTTTTAATTAAATTTTCATTTAAATATCTTCATTTATGCTTTAGAATCAGTCCAATTGGATATTTTTAGAATTATTTATGATTTTTGACATTTGTACATGATTCTGAAAGATGTTTTGGGGTAGTGGAGTGTAACTATGAAATCTGGACTTTTGGGCATGGTTACTGTAATATTAATGATTTTTAATATAAACTAGACTTAACAAGGGTCATATAGGCCTTTGAAAAACCTTAATTGAAGTTCTATATAATTAATTATGATTTTTTAAAATTTGGTGAAAAATCTGTCAGCTTTATATCTTATGCGAAATTTAAGATTTAATGGCACAAATGTAATTGGTATGAACTCCAAGGGTGAAAGTGAGTCTTTGAGGCTAATGTAGTAATTGGGCATTCACTCTTCATGGCATTAATGATGTCATTCTTATCTAGGGTCATGAAGTGTTAAAGAAGAAGTAATAGTTGGAAGATCAAGGTGCATGAGGAGAACATCAAGTAAAAGATAGTGAACGTACATTTTCTGCATGTATGTGATATGTATGTCTTGTATTGATTATGTGACTGCTTTGCCTATTTTTTTGGAACATATATGATTGGTTGAAGCTATGTTATATTTATGCAATGGTCATATGTATGTTATAACATTAAACATCGAGCATGCAGAATTTCATTATGTTGGCATGAAATAGTGTAGGTAAGCATATCATGCATTCATATATATCTGGCATGCATAGTGGTAAAGTTTTCTATTGAGATTCTATCAAATCTCACTCCTCTCAACCAACCATTTAGACAGGTGAAGATGCAGGAGGATGCATGGAGGAGATATGCAAGGCACTACCTTGTGTTTGGTGTAAATGATTTGATATGTTGGCTTTGTGTATATGTGTATGGATATGCATGTATGTGGATGTATCTATATAAATGAATGTAGTTTAAGCAAAGAACCGAATCGCTCTAATGTAATGAAGAGAATAGCTCTAATTCTAGTATAAAGGAAAGTGATGTTAGATTTCATGTTTTGATGATAACAAATCATGTTTTGGAAGCCCATGGATTAATTATCAGCAAAGCAAGCAATTCTGGTGATCTGTGCAAGATCACTCGAGTGATTTTGTTAATCACTCGAGTGATATTCAAGATCACTCGAGTGATCGCTGAAATCACTCGAGTGATCCACAAAAAATGACAGATCACTCGAGTGATATGGGAAATCACTCGAGTGATCCGCATATCACTTCCAGTGATCGAGAAATCACTGCAAGAAAATTTCACTGTTTTGAAAATCACTTCTAGTGATTCTTAATCACTTGAGTGATGCGCCAAATCACATCCAGTGATTGTAAATCACTCGAGTGATGCGGCAAATCACTCCCAGTGATTGGGATTTCACTTCAAGAAAAATTCACTGTTTTGCAAATCACTTCCAGTGAAGCTGAGATCACTCGAGTGATCCGCCAAAATTCTCAAATCACTTCCAGTGATTCTCAATCACTCGAGTGATGTTGGATTTTCGCTGAATCACTTCCAGTGAATTGGAAATCACTGCAAGAATATTTCACTGTTCACCAAATCACTTCCAGTGATCTTGAATCACTCGAGTGATATTTGAAAAGTTGCAAATCACTTCCAGTGAATTGGAAATCACTCCAAGAAGAAATCACTATTTACAAAATCACTTCCAGTGATTCCAAATTCACTCGAGTGAAATATGCAATTTCCAATATCACTTCCAGTAAACCAGCAATCACTGACAGAAGTTTTCAAAGTTTTCAAAATCACTCCCAATGACATTATATTCACTTCCAGTGATATTGCACTTGCTTATATAATGATCTATTGTTTCCATGTGCTTTTACCTTCATAAACTTCAACTGATTTTGCTATTGAAATTCTATTATTACTTATTTCTCCAAATAGCTATCAAAATCATATGGTATATCATTTTAATACTTAGTTGCGAAAATAGGATCACTCTCTATGGTCTTATTACTGTCACTTTTTATAAAACACCTCCAGTGATCCATATTAATTTGTTGAGATACAAATATTGCTTAACGGTTATATTCATAAGTGTGTTACAGTTGTACTCCACCATCACGCACTTGACTTGTAACTGAACACTCCACTTAAACGACAACTATTCATGGTAGCAGCAGAAATTCAAAAGTAACGAAAGACAAATGCTGTTACATTTGTCAGAAGCATCTTTGAATCAACGGACAAATTTACAACGGTCTTCAAGTGGTTCTATTATATATGTCCAGCCATTTGAAAAATACAACAACGAAGAAAAACACCTGAATACTCTACAAGCAATATCCTCACAAAAAGCTTCAGTTCATCATTTGTGCTTCAGCTCTTATCTACATACTCTGTGAGAGAGATTTGTCATTCATACTTAATTATTTTCAATAGAGTTAACTTAAGGTTGAGGAACCTTAAGTAGGGATTTGTGATTACCTTGTGTAAGGGGGAGCGAGTGTCTAGAGGAACTTGCTGGTTGTACTGTGGTGCCAAGAACCCACTGAATCTTGGAAGATATAGTGAAAAGCTCAGAAGGATTTCTGAGGACTGGACGTAGGTCAAGTGGTTGAGACCGAACCAGTATAAATCTCTGTGTGAATCTCGGTGATATCTCTTCCTTTCATTAACTGTGCTTTAAGTTTTATAAATTGAATTTAAGCTTTCGATTATTTTGTAATCACCCAATTCACCCCCCTCTTGGGTGAAAAGCTTGCTCTAACATTTGGTATCAGAGCACATGTCTTCTAATTCAGGCTTAACAACCTTAGAAGGATTCGATGGCAAGCATGGGTGAAGCAATCCTTCCTGACGGAGCTTCTATCACTAGACCACCTGGTTTCAGTGGTGAACATTTTTCCTTCTGGAAAGCTAAGTTCTGTGTATTCGTAATGGCTACAGAATACGGACTATGGGATGTGATTGAAACTGGAAACTATGTGCCTACAAAGACTGAAGAATCTCGAAAAGTTCCTAAATCACCAGCAGAATTTGACGACAATGACAAAAGGCTAGTGACTCTCAACAGCAAAGCAATTCTAATGATTCAGAGTGCACTAAGTCAAAAAGAATACTTCAGAATCTGTACTCTTCAGACTGCTAAAGAAATGTGGCAAGCGCTTGAAGTAGCTCATGAAGGAACATCTGGAATAAAAGAAAATCGAGTCAATACTCTAACTACAGAGTTTGATCTGCTTCGTATGAAGGAAGGTGAGTCAATAGCTGAATTTGAACTTAGATATACTCACATTGTTAATCAACTTGCAGCACTTGGAAAATTCTATGATAAGAATGTCCAAGTAAGAAAAATACTAAATATTCTCTCCAAAGAATGGGAAGCGAAAGTCACAGCAATAGAGGAAGCCAAAGGAAAATCAATGCAGTCTGTAGCTTCTCTGTTTGGAAGCCTTTCAGAATATGAAAGCAAACTAAAATTCAAACGAGAATTAGAAGAAGTTGGCAACAGGAGGAAGAAAAGTCTTGCACTGAGTGTAACAAAAACAAAGGCAGAAAACCAAGAAGAAGAAGAGGAGATCGATGATGATGAAATGGGCCTGATGATCAGAAGATTCAAAAAATTCTACAGAGGCCAAGGATTCAGAAATTTTCAAAGAGGTGGAACAAGTGGCAAAAGAGACGCCAAGGAAATCATCTGCTATGAATGTGGTAAACCGGGACATATCAAATCAGAATATCTGGAGCTATTGCAGAAAAATAAAGAAAAGAGAAACTTCAAATCCTTCAACAGAAAGAAGGCATTTATTTCTTCAATTTGGGGAGATAGCTCCTCAGAAGAAGAAGAAAGCGATAATAAGGAGACAGCCAATATATGCCTGGTTGCTCAAAAAGAAACAGACGAAGAGGTAATGAATTCTGACCCTACATATGATGAGTTACAAAATGAATATGATGCTTTACATTCTGAATTTATCAAAATTGTTAATACTTTGATTGCCTATAAAAAGAGAAACAAATTTCTTGAAGAAAGAATTAAAAACCCTTTGGATAGAGATTGCAAAAGGTGTTTGTCTTTTGAAAAGAAAAATATTGATCTTACTAAAACTCTTGAAAAGTTTACAAAAGGAAGTGAAATGTTAAATGTTATTTTAAAAGCACAACGTCATGTGAATGATAAGTCTGGTATAGGATATGATTTGAACCTAGACAAAAGAAAAGGTAAGAAGAAAACAGGAAGTAAATCCTATCTAAGTTATTTCACACGTTCTGTGCACACATCTAATCCTTTTGCCTATTGTAATTACTGCAATAGAAAAGGACATTATACTTCTTCGTGTTTTCATAAAAAGAAAGGAATTATAGGAACCTATAAATGGATACCTAAGAAGATTCATGAACAAAAAGTTATTTGTACTAACCCAAAAGGACCCAAAAAGATATGGGTACCTAAAACTTAATTATCCTTAACTGCAGGTTTGTCTCAGAACATCCAAATCAACCAAATGGTATATAGATAGTGGATATTCAAGACATATGACTGGTGATCCTGAGAACTTCACCACATTAGTACCTAAGGAAGGTGGCAAGGTGAAATTTGGAGGAAATCAAACTGGAAGGATAGCAGGACTTGGGGAAGTCAAAGATAAAATCAAAGACGTATATTACGTTGAAGGTTTATGTCACAATCTATTAAGTGTAAGTCAAAGCACGGATAAAGACAACTGGGTAATATTTGATTCAGAAGAATGTCTGATAGTCAGCAAGAAGGATCTGTAAATTGAAAAGAAAAAGTTGAAGACCAAACTCAAGGAAAAAAGGGAAGGTAACTGCTATACTCTTGATATGAATGAAAATATTTCTGAAAATTGCCTTCTGAGTAACACTGATGAGAGTTGGCTTTGGCATAAGCGACTTGCTCATGTTAATATGCATCAATTACAAAAGTTACTCAAAAAGGATTTGGTAATTGGACTACCTAATGTTAATTTCAAGAATGATTTAGTCTGTGATGCTTGTCAAAGAGGTAAACAAACTAAATCTTCCTTTAAAACAAAAACTGAAATTACCACTAATAGACCACTTTAACTATTGCATATGGATCTGATTGGTCCAGCAAGAGTTAAGAGTCTCGGTGGAAACTTGTACACATTTGTTATTGTTGATGATTTTTCTAGATTTACCTGGAATATATTTCTGTCATCCAAAGATGAAACCTTTTATAAATTTATTGCCTTTGCCAAGAAAGTGCAAAATGTGAAAGGTATGTCAATTGCAGGAATCAGGACAGATCATGGTGGAGAATTTGATAATCAAGCATTTGCATAATATTGTGATACAAATGGCATCAATCATAATTTTTCAGCACCAAGAACTCCACAACAGAATGGTGTCGTGGAAAGGAAAAATAGAGTTCTTACAGATATGACTAGAGCAATGCTCAACGAAAAGAATGTATCTCAAGTCTTCTGGGCAGACGCAATGAGCACTGCATGCTACATTTCAAATAGAGCATATGTCAGAACCAAACTTGGAAAGATACCCTATGAACTTTACAAGGGACGGAAACCAAACCTCGCTCATCTACACATTTTTTGCTGTAAGTGCTTTATTCATAACAACGGTAAAGATAATCTTGGAAAGTTTGATTCTAAGGCTGATGAGGGACTTTTCCTAGGATATTCAAATCAAAGTAAAGCATTTAGAGTTTTTAATAAACGAACATGCGTTGTAGAAGAATCAATTCATGTTGTATTCGATGAATATGTATCCTCTAGTAAAAACGTTGATGATGAGATAACTAGAAACCAACCATCTATTAATTCTCCAAATCTTGAAAATAACAATTTTGAAAAAGAAGTTGAACTAAGTAATCCAGATCAACCTCGAGCCTGGAAATACATCAAGAGTCATCCTCTAGATCAAGTGATAGGTGGAGTTAATGAAGGTGTCAAAACTAGAAACAAAGTTTTAAACGAAGTGAGTTTTTCTGCATTCATTTCTCAATTAGAACTTTCTAACATTGAAGAAGCCCTATCAGATAATGATTGGGTGTTAGCAATGCAAGAAGAGTTAAATCAATTTGACAGAAATCAAGTTTGGGACTTGGTGCCCCGGCCTAAAGACCACTCGGTTATTGGCACTAAATGGGTATTCAAGAACAAACTTGATGAATCCGCAGCTATTGTCAGAAACAAGGCAAGGTTGGTTGCCAAAGGCTATAATCAGGAAGAAGGAATTGATTATGAGGAAACATATGCTCCAGTAGCAAGATTGGAAGCTATACGAGTACTCTTAGCCTTTGCATACATCAAAGGATTCAAATTATATCAAATGGATGTGAAAAGTGCTTTCTTAAATGGGTACATCAAGGAGGAAGTTTATGTAGAACAACCTCCTGGCTTTGAAGACGTATCCAAACCAGATCATGTTTTCAAACTCAAGAAAGCCTTATATGGTTTGAAACAAGCTCCTAGAGCCTAGTACGAAAGGTTGAGCAAATTTCTCATCGAATTTGGTTTTACTCGAGGAAAAGTCGATACAACTTTATTTATAAAACGAAAACTAAGTGATATTTTGGTAGTTCAGATTTATGTTGATGATATTATATTCGGAGCTACTAATGACTCCTTGTGTAAAGAATTTTCTGAGATAATGCAGGGAGAATTTGAAATGTCATTAATGGGAGAATTGACCTTCTTTCTTGGTTTACAAATTAAACAAAGGAAGAATGGAATATTCATATCACAGACCAAATATCTTCAAGAATTGCTCAAGAAGTTTGGATTGGATGACGCTAATGGTACAGATACACCTATGAGCTCAACCGTACTGATGGACGCTGATGAAAAAGGAGTTGACTTCAACATAACTCAATATCGAGGAATGATTGGATCATTACTCTATCTCACAGCCAGCAGACCTGATATCCAGTTCAGTGTTGGTCTATGTGCAAGATTTCAGTCATGTCCTAAAGTGTCACATGCTGAATTAGTGAAACGAATTTTCAGATATCTCGCAGGCACAAAAGAGTTGGGTATATGGTATCCCAAAAAGGGTAATGAATATTTAGTTGCCTATTCTGACTCTGATCATGGTGGCTATAAAACAGATAGGAAGAGCATAAGTGGGCAATGTCAATTCCTTGGAGGCGCAGTTGTTTCTTGGTTCAGTAAGAAACAAACTACAGTATCATTATCTTCAACGGAAGCAGAATACATAGCAGCCTCAAGCTGTTGTGCACAAGTACTGTGGCTAAAACAACAACTTCAGGATCTTGGCATATATCTTAAAGAAACTCCTATTTACTGTGACAACACCAGTACAATAAGTTTGGCGAAAAATCCTGTACAGCATTCAAGGACCAAGCATATTGATGTGAGACATCACTTCATTAGAGATCATATTCAGAAAAGAGATGTCAAGGTGTTAGTCATACCCACACACTTGCAATTAGCTGATATCTTCACCAAACCTCTTGCCCGAGAACAATTCACGCACATACGAAGGGAATTGGGAATGGTAAATCCCAATGAATTGTAAGTTGTTTAATCTTTATAAATGTTGATTTCATATTTTTTTGATGATCCCAATACTAACTTAAGCATCGGAGTATCTACAAAGTTGTTTTGCAGGATGCTCTGTAATATCCTCAAATAACAGGGACAAACAGAGAGGAAAACACTCGGGTGTTGATAAAAGAACAACTCGAGTGAGTGAGAAGTGAAATACTGCAATCACAGGTAAATTAAGTAATTAAATTGATAATTTTGTCATGGGTAAGTCACATAAGTATTTTAATTAAAATTTTACAATTACAGCGTGATTTATGTTTCTGTGAAGTGTTTTTGGACTTCACTCGAGTAATTTGCAAATTTCACTCGAGTGAAACCCAATATCACTCGAGTGAATATAAAAATCACTCGAGTGAATGATAAAAACTCTCATATATCAGTTTTTCTCTCTCGCGACTGTTCACTCCCTTCAACCGTCGCCTCCACTCGCTGAAATCCTCTCAAATCCCTTGAAACCTCTTGAACCCAGTAACGGAAATCTTCTTTACTACTCTTAACCGACAAATTCCCTCAAAAGCCAGCCCATTTAAGTTTAAATTCTTCCTCCCAATTATGATAGTCTCGCCTTTCATTCCTGACAGCCTCCATTTCGCATTTCACTCGCCTTTTGTTTCTGACAGTCTACCCAGCGTCAAATCTCAGTCTACCCAGCGTCAAAACTCTCGTCTCCACCAAAGTATCGGTACCCATGGCAAGAACAAAAAGGCCCGGGCAATCTCCTCCACCTTCACCACCGTCTAAAAGGGCGAAAGCCCCCTCTGAACCAGAACCCAATCCACCCAGACAAAGACCCAAAGGGATTCGGATTGAGGAACCAACGGGAATGGTTACCCGTTCGCATACCAGCATGAAAGGGAAAGGGAAAGAAAAACAGCGAGAAGCAGATGTCCAAGAATCTACTTTGTAAAGAAAAATCACACGGGCAGTGAATATCTTGGCAGCCTCAGTTCCTCAAAAGTCACGATATGCAAGTCAAGCCACTGGTAGTCGACAATCTGAGTCCCTGGCTGAAGAAACTACTGAACTTCTTGAACCTCCTCCTGGGTATAACACTGGTAATCTCAGTATTTTGAACTCCATTGTATTTGCCTCACACTTTCCCAAAAGAACCTTCTGTCCGGTTGTGTGGGTTGATTTGAAAGAACTTAAACAGAAATTCCATATTGATTTAACCCCATATTTGAAACAATATGAACCTTGGCTGAGACTGAGAATGTCCTACAATCCTTTGGTTGTCAAATATTTTTACTGTAACATGAAGATTGCTGATGTAAAGGATAACCAAGGAAACATCATTGCCGAGAGAATTGAAACTAGTATTAGAGATCAGAAAATTCTTTTGTCTGGGGATCTTATCAACACCTATCTAGGCATAGAGGATGTTCCCATGAGGCCTCCACGTGTCTTTAATATTCATGAATTGGTTGATATCTTTAGACCAGGACAGCCTGGTGTGCCTTTTCCCAATTCCCCAGCCTCTCTTACCAACGACCAGAGAGCCTTATTCTACATTTACTCCCGTAGCATGGTTAACAAAGTAAAAAATTTCACTCATATCACGGGGAAGGATCTTCAGATGATGGCTTCTCTTATGACAAGGGAAAGAAGAAACGTGCGGGAACTCATTTTTCAAGAGATGAAGAGGTTCAGATTTCACTCCTCCAGGTCTACTACTATTCCCTATCCTCAGCTTGTGTCTTACATTCTTTCCATACACAACATTTGGCATTTGACACCTGAGGGAGATATTGTGAGGATTCCTAAGTTTGGGAAAATCCACCTCACTCGGATGGGAATTACCATTCCTGCTGGAGCATCTTCACAACAGAGATACCATTCACCTCCTCCTGAGGCCAGCCAGAGAGAACCTCAGAGGATGGACCCTTCACCCTCCAAGATGGATGAGGCACAGTCCTCTAGAGCAGTCTCCCATGGTCCCTCTTTTACTCAGGCTGCTATTCAGACGTATATCCAGGAGGCCATTCAGTCTGCAGTCACTCAGTTGAAGAACTCTAACGCTCAACTGATTGATCAAGTCAATAATCAAGTGACAGTCTTAGTGGCAGCAGTGGATCATAACTTCAATCTCCTCTTTGAGCGCCTGACTGAGCAGACACAGAGAATTCAGAGGATTGAGGATGCTCTCAGGACTCACCTTCATATCCCCTTCCCTGACTTACCACCTACCTCCTCACAACCTCCTCCATCAGATTCTTCAGTTCCAGAGATTTCACTTTCTGATCCTCCCATCATTCCTCCCATTATTCCTTCAGACACTCCTCCAGCACCTCCCACAACCTTTATCTCTGATCCTATTTCTGCTGGTGATATTCCACACACTGACCCCATTCTCCAGACTCCATCATCTTCCTCACATCATATTGCTTCTAGTTCTCATACTGAGGAAATTATAGCTGAGGAAGCCACCACAGAGGTCATAGGACCTACTCACTCCACTTCCACCACTCCTCTTGAACCATCTTCTACCACTTTCTCCTTCCAGTCCCCTGCACAGCTTTCCATCATTCCATATGTTCCACCTACCTCCTTCTTTGCTTCTGCATCCACTCCAGCCTCTACACCGTCTACCTCTCCTTTAGATGATGCCAAAAAGCGGGAGAAGAGCTGATATGATATATTTTCTTTTGATGCATATGTGTTCTATTTTGTGGTTCCAAAGTTATGTATTTTACTTTGTAATTCCAAGAACTTGTCATTGTGTAGCTTGTGTAATCTGAACTGACTCTAATCTAATGGGAATATGCGTTTATGATATGATCTCATGAAATTTTTAATGCATCTGTGTTTATGATTGCAGTAGCCAACATGATCTCATGGAAATCTTAATGTATTGCAGCCGCCAAAATGATTTCAAGAAAAAGTCACTTCATATGTGCATTTTCTGTTTACAATGGTTTTTGAACTTTGAACTAACATCTTTTACTTTCCAAAAGGTCAAAAACTCTTAATCTCTTAAACAAACTCATCTTGGCAATTGCTAATCAAAATTATTGCAAAATTTTTGAAAAAGGTCAAGTAAAGTGTATTAGAAAATCAAAATCTTAAACTTGATCATATGATATGTTTTGTCATCATCAAAAAGGGGGAGAATGTTAGATTTCATGTTTTGATGATAAAAAATCATGTTTTGGAAGCCCATGGATTAATTATCAGCAAAGCAAGCAATTCTGGTGATCTGTGCAAGATCACTCGAGTCATTTTGTTAATCACTCGAGTGATATTCAAGATCACTCGAGTGATCGCTGAAATCACTCGAGTGATCCGCAAAAAATGATAGATCACTCGAGTGATATGGGAAATCACTCGAGTGATCCGCATATCACTTCCAGTGATCGAGAAATCACTGCAAGAAAATTTCACTGTTTTGAAAATCACTTCCAGTGATTGTAAATCACTCGAGTGATGCGGCAAATCACTTCTAGTGATTGGGATTTCACTTCAAGAAAAATTCACTGTTTTGCAAATCACTTCCAGTAAAGCTGAGATCACTCGAGTGATCCGCCAAAATTCTCAAATCACTTCCAGTGATTCTCAATCACTCGAGTGATGTTGGATTTTCACTGAATCACTTCCAGTGAATTGGAAATCACTGCAAGAATATTTCACTGTTCACCAAATCACTTCCAGTGATCTTGAATCACTCCCAGTGATCTTGAATCACTCGAGTGATATTTGAAAAGTTGCAAATCACCTCCAGTGAATTGGAAATCACTCCAAGAAGAAATCACTATTTACAAAATCACTTCCAGTGATTCCAAATTCACTCGAGTGAAATATGCAATTTCCAATATCACTTCCAATGAACCAGCAATCACTGACAGAAGTTTTCAAAGTTTTCAAAATCACTCCCAATGACATTATATTCACTTCCAGTGATATTGCACTTGCTCATATAATGATCTATTGTTTCCATGTGCTTTTACCTTCATAAACTTCAACTGATTTTGCTATTGAAATTCTATTATTACTTATTTCTCCAAATAGCTATCAAAATCATATGGTATATCATTTTAATACTTAGTTGCGAAAATAGGATCACTCTCTATGGTCTTATTACTGTCACTTTTTATAAAACACCTCCAGTGATCCATATTAATTTGTTGAGATACAAATATTGCTTAACGGTTATATTCATAAGTGTGTTACAGCTGTACTCCACCATCACGCACTTGACTTGTAACTGAACACTCCACTCAAACAACAACTATTCATGGTAGCAGCAGAAATTCAAAAGTAACGGAAGACAAATGCTGTTACATTTGTCAGAAGCATCTTTGAATCAACGGAAAAATTTACAACGGTCTTCAAGTGGTTCTATTATATATGTCCAGCCATTTGAAAAATACAACAACGAAGAAAAACACCTGAATACTCTACAAGCAATATCCTCACAAAAAGCTTCAGTTCATCATTTGTGCTTCAGCTCTTATCTACATACTCTGTGAGAGAGATTTGTCATTCATACTTAATTATTTTCAATAGAGTTAACTTAAGGTTGAGGAACCTTAAGTAGGGATTTGTGATTACCTTGTGTAAGGGGGAGCGAGTGTCTAGAGGAACTTGCTGGTTGTACTGTGGTGCCAAGAACCCACTGAATCTTGGAAGATATAGTGAAAAGCTCAGAAGGATTTCTGAGGACTGGACGTAGGTCAAGTGGTTGAGACCGAACCAATATAAATCTCTGTGTGAATCTCGGTGATATCTCTTCCTTTCATTAACTGTGCTTTAAGTTTTATAAATTGAATTTAAGCTTTCGATTATTTTGTAATCACCCAATTCACCCCCCCTCTTGGGTGAAAAGCTTGCTCTAACAAGTGATTCACTTGCATATACTCTGATATAGTAGAATTAAGAGCCGATGATGTATTAGCAACGTAGTGAATCTTGTGGAAATACGTTTTAAGTAGTCTACCCTTTGAAAAACTCATCTTAGCCTAGGTTCAAGTCCTTAGTTGAGTTTAGGAGTTTTATGAACTATTGTGAGAGTTGGGTAGTCCAGGTTCAAATCCTGGTTCCACAACGGATTTCACTAGTCACTTATACTCATTTCTGAGTATTGGAGATAAGTTGTCACACATTCTTCCACCATCAAGCTTGACGGATGAGCCGCGAGGATCTCTGGAAGCTCTGAATTTAACCACTACTCCACTGCTGTCACACCTCCACCATCATCCTTCTCTATCGTCGGCTAAATTCTTCAACTAACACCAGAAGCACAGCTGCGGCGGAGAAGCAAATTAGAGCTCAAATCTTCAGCACCTCTTTCGCTAAACTTCACCTTCTTTCTCACTGGTCCTCCTCTATTGTCCATCTTTACCATCACTCCTTCACCATCCGGCTCACAAACACCACCACCGTCCTTCACTGCCGTGAATTTCATAGTTACAACCCGTAGCTCCTTTGTTTCTAGCATCATCACAGTGTGGATTCTCTGTTCTGTTTCACTACTACAGAAAAGGGATTTAACGTCACATAAAGACGTCCCTTCTTTGAAAAGGGAAGTAAAAACTGTACGCAGTGGCATTTACGTAAATAAAGAGAGATTTTTTAATATAGGGTGCATGCCAGCCACGTGGCTGGCATGCACCCCACATTAGGCGTCCCTTCTCTATGAAGGGACGCCTAAACACAATTCCCTCCACTTTTTCACCATTTCCCTCCATTCCGATCGTCACTCTTCCTCCCTCTCTAAAAAACACTTAGCCTTCTTCCACTGTGGATCCCTTCTACCGCTGTATCCCTCCTTCTTCATTTTCTCTCATCTCCTCCTTCTATCATCTCACTTCAATACTCACCCCTTGTATCTTTCTGATCTTTCGCCTTACTAAAGCTTCTTGCAGCGAGAAAGTTACTGCTAGCTAGTCTTCTCTTCTTTCTTTTTTCCCCAACTAGCTAGGAAGACGAAGGTCAGCTCCCCACCAGTGAAAGCCTCATTTTCCTTGATCTTTTCATAGTTTGCAGCATCGGAGCTCCCTCTCTCACGGTTTGTACGCGTGCCTCCTCCCTCCCAACCTCTTCATCACGCAATTTTAATTTCCAACCTGTAAGCTTTTTTGTTTTTTGTTTTTTTGCTTTTGGTTTATTTTATTTCACTTTAGTTAATGTCATAATCGACCGTTTAATTTATAGTAGTTTTGCTAGAAACTATAAGCCACTCATATATGCCATAAGTACATATGTATGCTAGAGATTCCACAAGTACATATAGTAGTTTTGCTAGTTAACTTATTTTATTAGATTAAATAAGTTATATAATTTATTTAATTATAAAATAAAACATGTTTAGGAAGCTCTGAGTGCTATATAGAAAGACACATTTTAGAGTGCTAAATGCAAATTTAAGTCTAAAATCTAAACATGCATATAACTTGTTTTATTTTATAAATCAAGTTATCAACAAGTAATTTTCAACATTAACCAATTGATTTTAATTTCATTGGTTTGAAATAATGAATACATGTATAGAAATTTTAATATTATGTAGGTGCATAGAACTTTTAACTTGTACTAATTTAAACATATTAGTTCCCTAAAGAAAAATTGATATTTTAAATTGTTGATATTGTCCTTAATTGCCTAAGTTACTTTATTTTGTTTTTTGTTTGAATTAAGGTGAAATGGTTTGTTATTAAAATTGTGGGATCTTACACTTAATGGGAAATGTTGCCGAAATGTTTTTTGAAAAAAGTGATAAAAGGCAATCTCATAGTTAACAATTGTTATAAACTTGAGTGTTATTGGGAATGGTTTAGGTGGTAAAACAATGGATCATAGTTGGATGAATGCTTTGAGAACTAGTGAAGAATATGAGAATGGGGTGGAAGAGTTTATTGAATTTGCTAGAAGGAATGCTCCAACTAAAAATGGGAAGTATTATTGTCCTTGTGTGAATTATTTAAACGAGAGTCGACAAGATGTTGATGATATAAGGGATCACCTACTTTGTGATGGAATAAATCTTCGATACACAAGGTGGATATGGCATGGTGAGGAAGTAATTACTGATTGTCTGTCGCACAAGAAGGAAGGAGTGGATGTTATAGAACAAGATAGAATGGAGAAAATGATTCACGATGCCGAGGTTGAATCCTTCGCCCAGGCACATGAATTTGACAGCCTGCGAAGTGATGCGGAGACACCATTATACCCTAGGAGTAAGTACACACGACTGACAGGAACATTGCATTTGGTGAACTTAAAGGCAACTTGTGGATGGACCGATAGTAGTTTTACATTACTATTGGAAATATTGTGTGATATGTTTCCAGAAGATAATGTACTTCCAAACCGTATGTATGAGGCAAAGAAAATCTTGTCTACGATGGGTATGGAGTACAAAAAGATACATGCTTGCCCTAATGACTGTGTATTGTATAAAAAGGAGTATGCAGGTCTTAGTGAGTGTCCTAACTGTAAAACATCATGATATAAAGTGAAGAATGATGGTGGTTGTAGAGAAGGGACAACAAGTAAAAGGCAACCTTCGAAGGTGTTATGGTATCTTCCAATAATACCACGGTTTAAGCGTTTGTTTGCGACCGTAACAAAAGCAAAGAAGTTGAGATGGCATTCTAATGAGAGAATTTGTGACAAAAAATATCTTCGGCACCCGGCCGACTCTCTACAGTGGAAGAAGATAGATGAAATGTTCCCTCAATTTGGAACTCTTACTAGTATACATAGTTCGTGGCCAGTTCTCCTTGTAATATACAACTTACCTCCCTGGTTATGTATGAAGCGCAAGTACGTTATGCTTTCTATGATGATCTCTGGACCAAAACAGCCAGGGAATGACATCGATGTGTATTTGGCTCCTTTGATTGAGGACTTGAAGAAGTTATGGGAGGAAGGTGTGGATGTGTTCGATGCTTATAAGAAAGAGTCTTTCAAGTTGGGTGCAATGATTTTTACCACGATAAACGACTTCCCCGCATACGGAAATTTGTCAGGGTATAGTGTGAAGGGTCATAAAGCATGCCCAATTTGTGAAGGAGATACACACTTTCGACAACTTAAGCATTGCAAAAAAACAGTGTACCTTGGCCACAGGAGGTTTCTTCCTCGATTCCACCCATATCGTAGGCTGAGAAAGCGTTTTGATGGCTTACCAGAACATGGAGTTGCACCAAGGGCCTTAACCAGGGAGGAAGTTTATAGTCGGGTAGAACGTGTCAATGTGACCTTTGGTAAAAATCAAAGGACTAAGGGTGAGAAGAATATATGGAAGAAGAGGTCAATTTTATTTGATCTTCCGTATTGGCATTGTCTTGATGTAAGACACAGTATTGATGTGATGCATGTGGAGAAAAATGTGTGTGACAGCCTTGTAAGTACGCTTTTGCACATCCCAGGTAAGACCAAGGATGGAATGAGCGCGAGACTTGACCTTGTTGATATGGGAATAAGAGATTGGTTGCATCCACAACTAAGAGATGATGGTAGGAGGGCATATATGGAGCCAGCTGCGCATACGCTATCAAAAGCAGAGAAAATAAGTTTGTGTGGGTGTCTGCATGAAATTAAGGTCCCACAGGGCTACTCTTCTAATGTTAGCAGGTGTGTGTCAATGGATGATTTGAAGTTAGTGGGAATGAAATCCCATGACTATCACGTGTTAATGCAACAATTGTTACCAGTAGCCATTAGAGGCATTATGAAAGAAGAAGTGCGAACTACTATAACCAGATTGTGTGTTTTCTTTAATGCTATCTGTAACAAAGTCATCGACACTGAGAAGTTGGATGAACTAGAAAATGAGGGTTATATAATTCTGTCCCAACTAGAGATGCATTTTCCTCCATCATTTTTTGATATAATGGTGCATTTGGTAGTTCATTTAGTAAGGGAGGTAAGGCTTTGCGGTCCAGTTTATTTAAGGTAGGTGTACCCTTTTGAGCGATACATGAAGATCTTAAAAGGGTATTCTAAAAATCCTTATCGACCTGAAGCCTCAATAGTTGAGCGATATGTAGTTGAAGAGGCTATGGACTTTTGTAAAGATTATCTATCTGGTAAAAAGGAACAGTCTCGGCATGAAGAGGGGAGAAGCAAGGGAACACGAGGACTAAAAGTGAAGACTGCGGAGCGTGAAGAGGTGTTGCAAGCACACTTGTATATCTTGAATAATATGGAAGAAGTTCAGCCATACATAGATGAGCACAAAAAGACTTTGAAGAAATTGAATCCAAAGAAGAGTGACATGCAAATAGCTATTGAGCAAAACAAGACATTTGTTAAGTGGTTTAAGGAGAAGGTTTCGCATGAGATCGGTGTGTCCGAGACAATCAACTGGCTAGCCTGGGGGCCTTCATTTCAGGTTGTTACTTGGACTGGTTATGACATAAATGGGTATTCATTCTACACAAAAGAGCAAGATGACAGAAGTACCATGCAAAATAGTGGGGTGATGGTTGAAGCTGAAGCTATGCACTTTTCCAGTTCGAAAGACAAAAACCCCATATGTGCATCAATGACTTATTATGGAGTTATAGAAGAAATATGGGAGATGACCTACAACAAGTTCAAAGTTTGTTTGTTCAAATGTAAGTGGGTTAGCAATGCTGCTGTGGTAATAGATCCACAATTTGGATTTGTCTCAGTCGATCTTCGAAGAGTTGGTTATAGAGATGAGCCCTTCATTCTAGCCAGCCAAGCGAAGCAAGTGTTTTATGTCACAGATCCTGCAAATAAAAATATGTCCATTGTACTTCAAAGGAAAAAACAAAAGTATGGTAATCCAACCTTCAACCTTGACGACACACCACCTTTGACAACAAATCCACCTATAGGAAGTGAGGTCGAGTTGCTAGATGATGAAGATTATTCTGTAAGAAATGATCATTGTGAAGGAATATGGGAAACAATATGAAGTAAGACCTTTAACTATATAAAACTGTATTATGTCCTATGTGCTTTTTTCCCTTAATGTAGTTTATACAGATACCTGCAATCTACTTATCTCTCTGACAATCTACTTACCTCTCTGACAATAATTTTTTTGTGTCTAGGAATATGTCAAGTTCCAGTGACTCAGGGAGCGACAGCGAGCAGCATAATGGAAGGCAAGAAGAGCCACCCGCTCCGAGAAGAACAAGAGGTGCCACGAAGATGGGTGTATTGGCGAAGCGCCACTACAATGAACAGGAGAGGGTTCACATAGAGTTTGATGCCAACATGAATCCAATGGGTCCTGAGGAAGACCACTTCATTAGTTATCTTGGTTTTTTGGGTCGAAACAAAGTCCGAATCATCTATGATAGTTGGAGGCAGGTTCCCAAAAAGACGAAAGCCATGATATGGCAACAGATTTTGGTACATAACTTTCGATACATTTTATGTATTTAGACCTTTCTTCCTATTCAAGTTTAATTGTCTCCGTTTTTGCAGCAAACGTTCGATGTTCCTGACACCACAGACATGTACAACCACTGGATGGGAGAGGTTCGTTTGCGCTGGAAAGATTTTAAAAATAAGCTCTCCAGGAAGTACCTTAGAGGTGACAAGAGTCATCTTGATCCTTGTCAGGAATATTCATATCTATCTCCAGAGGACTGGAGGTTGTTTGTAGCTAAACGACAAGCTCCTGAATTTTTGGTAAATTTTCTGTCTTCAGTATGAAAATTTATAATTTCAATATAGTTAATGCACTAATGACTTGTTTTTCCCTTTTTCCCTTAAACAGGAATTAAGTGCGGCAAACACACAGAGGCAAGAAGCAAATCAGTACCAGCATTGCATGTCTCGGGGTGGCTACAGGAAGCTGGAGCGGATGATGATGGCAGAAGAGCTGGAAAAAATGAAGGAAGCTGCGAAATCGGATCCTTCCGTTGTTGTGCAAGAGCCAGCTCCTCCTCCACGTCACAAAAAATGGAAAGCAGGGAGGATTAAGGGTGGGAAATATATAAATCTTACTATTGCTGAGGTTGCCTCGAGGATTGTAAGTAGTAATAGCATAAGTAATTAATTGTAAAATTCTTTCACATTTCTAGCATTTAAATGGGTATTCATAACGAATTGTATGCTACAGGACGAACTCGAAGAGCAGAGTAGCCAAGGTTCGTTCACTCCAAGTGGACGGATGAACATATTGGCCACGGCAATTGGGAAGGCTGAATACCCTGGCCGTGTTAGAGGGGAGCCAAGGGGAGTTGGTATTTCGAAGTATTTTGGTAAAGCCTCGTTATATTCTTCACAAGCTGAACCCAGTCAAGAGTTTGTGGATAAGCTTCGCGATCAAATCCGAGAGGAGCTCCGAGATGAGCTAATGACACAACTACGTGGTGAAATGAAATCGTGGTTTGATTTTCATCACATGGAGGCTACTAGGGTTAGAAACGAGGAATCCCCAGCCTTCCCCAGCACTAAAGGAAGTCACAACCCGCCGGACGAATCCCTTGTACAGCCTTCCCACACTCCGCAACTCGTTGCCGAGGCTTTCCACAATCCAGAACCCCTTGTCCAGCCTTCCCACACTCCAGAACTTGTTGCCGCTCCTTTCCATAGTCTTGTCCAGCCTTCCCATAGTACAGAACCCTGTGGCCAGCCTTCTCACATAACAGAACCACTGGGCCAGCCTTCTGCTACTCCAGAGTCGGGTGAATCGTGTATCCTCTATTTGGACACCACAGACATGATTCGTGTTGTAGCTGATGCTCTCGTTTACACAAAAGCTACCACCCACCATCATAATCAAATTCCACAGTATTTACGTAGGGTGACAGTGACACGTGTTCATGAGGGGGAAGAAGGTGCAGCCATCCCTATCCCTGATGTTAAGATTGCCACGCTGGGTCAGGCAATTGGAGGTTTCATCCTTTGGCCTCAATATCTTATTGGCACGTTGGGAACCCCACCAATGGTAGGAATTATATTCATATGACTTGACATTTATTGGCATCATTGTAATATAATTGGTTTTGTTTTCTATGGTTATAGGAGGAGCAACATGCGCAAAAATGGCCCTTTCTAGCACGGCTCCAACAGATGTACAAAGGTATTCCCCAAGTCAACTTCACTATGCCTCCAGGGATTGTGGGTACACAATTAACGTATCCCTACACGATCGACAATAAAGATCTTAAGGAGTTTATGCATTTGGAGGAGATAGATGCAGGATGGGTCAAACTTGCCATTTGGTTAGTTTTTCTTTTCTAAGTTCAAGATTTCATAAGTTCAATAATTCATTGGTCATTTTATTTCTATTTTAGGTCCTTCTACCACATGTGCATTGATATGCAAAGACCAAATATATACGGATTCTTGTGTCCGGCAAATACGACATCAGATAAAAATGATGTCGCACAAAGGACGCATTATGTGGGCTTCACAATGGCAGCGACCAAATTGCGATGTTATCTAGCGCCAATTGTTCAAGGGTATGTAGTAAAAAATTTTATTTTTGGATGTTTGAGAAATAATTTTCTTCTAATCTAAACTTCATTTTAATCTGTGTATTGTTTTAGTTACCATTGGAGCATGTGTGTTGTTTGCCCACGCCTCAATGAAATCTATTGGTTTGATTCCTTGACAAAAAAGCCAGACAAAGACACAAAATCAGTCTTCAACACGTTAGTTATTTCTTTTTTATTAATTAAAGAAATGCTTGATTTAAATAAATTGTTCTAACTTAAAATGTTTTACATTTTAATGGTTCTAACTTAAAATGTTTTACATTTTAATGGTAGCGCGACCCAAACATATAGAATGCTTGGCGGGTCACGTGAGGGTAGAGTTGTTCGCAAGCCAAAGTGGTTCTATCCCAAAGTATGTGGTTTCAATATAATTTAAGTTATTTTATTTACGGTTGTTTTATAAATGATGTATGTTATTGATTTTAACCAATTGCTTTTGATTTATAGTGCCCTCAACAGCCAGGTAGTACTGAATGTGGCTATTATGTTCTACTTTACATGTATAATATCATTCAAAGTGGCGTTACAAATGATTTTCAACAGGTAATCAAATGATAATATTTTGGTTGTATTTTAATTGAATTGCTAAACAATCCTTTAATTTCATTGATTTCGTATATATAATCATATTTTCTAATTTGTAGATCTTTGATAATGATGCTGCTTACTTATATGAAGACATTAATTTGATCAGAGACTTGTTGGCTGGGAGGATTCTTCAACACATTGATTTGTAGAAGTTTATCGTTTCCTGTACATTTACTTAGTAGTTGTTTATTATATTAGTGGACAACATTTCTGTCAACAATGTAGTGCATAAATGTTTCATTAGAGGTGGATGTTGTGTTTTGTTAATTATAAACTGCGTTCTGTATGTTTCCTTTTTGTGTATACGTTTCTGTTTGCTTTCAGAATGATATGGCCAGAAACAATACAAATGGTACTGTATGGAAAAAAAACACTTTAGGCGTCCCTTTTGGCCAAAGGGACGCCTAAAGTCCCTAATTTTTAAATAAAAAAATTATAAACGGGGACTTTAGGTGTCCCTTTTGGCCAAAGGGACGCCTAAAGTTCTTACTTTAGGCGTCCATTTTGGTCAAAGGGACGCCTAAACCCAGCCCTTTAGGCGTCTTTTTACAAAGGACGTCTAAAGTCCAAATTTACTACGTCGCTGGCATACGCGTCCCCTCATAAAAGGACGTTAAAAGTCCCAAATAAGGGACGTTAAAAGTGTTTTTTCTAGTAGTGTTTCTGTTTTAAATTCAACTCCAATCTTCTTTAGTTTAGTGTTAATTTGTCATTTTAATTTGTGGATTTGATGGTTGGGTGTTTGAATCAGAGTGTGAATATATTTTTTGAAGTTATTATCATGAGTGGCTAGGCAATCTTGTAGATGAATTGAAGATGGCTTAAACTTATATATACTTTAAAGGGGAGTTTAAATTACCCATAACTCATTATATTTTTTTATTTCTTAGGTTTAGGAATTCATTTATATATTAAGACTATGATTTTAGCTATGTTTTATTTTATAAATTGAGTTCTTGTAATTTTGGATTTGTAACGAGGATTTGTACTCATCAATATATATGGTTATATATATGTTTCTCTATGATTCTATTGTTTCTATCTATTTAACATGGTATTGTTGGATAGTTTGATTGAATTGGAATTGTAGTTGAACCTAAATGCATTGCTTACTTCATATAATCACTCTCTAAGAGGTTTTAATAATGCTTAAATCAATGGGTTCATAAGTTTAAACATTAGACTTAATGGTAATTGAGGTTTAATATATTAGGAAACTTAGAGAAAGTTATTATTACACTAAGAGATCTTAATAGCATTTCAAGAGTAGGGTCTCTCTCTTGTGATGTTAAACTCATTGATTAATGATGTTTGGAATATTAGAAGCTTAATGTATTAACTCTCCAAATATTTTAATTGAGCAAGGATAACCATTGAAAACCATTTCCAAGAACATCTTTATCATTTGCATCTTTAACCCATTTTCATTCCTCCTTATTTAAAAATCCTATAAATATTTATTTTAATTACATTTAATTCATAGTTTTGAAAATCAATCAATCTTGTTTTACCTTGCCAATTTTGCATTGTAATTACTTAGTTAACTAGGAATTAGTTTCATAATCGGCCCCTCAAAGTGAAACGACATGAGTTGTGCATTATATTGCATTAATTCGATTTTATTCTTGATAACCCCAAAGTGACTAAAGGGAGCTATTTCAAGCCAGTTCTTAAAAAATTACATAAATTGCTACATACATAAATTGAAACAACATAAATTTTAGAAGTTGGTGTACACACATACACTCAGAGGTGAGATCAGCTAGAGCCGCTTATAGCCTAATTTTATTTAGTAGTGACCAAGTACTAGGAATCATCTAAGCTTCTCACACATTATTCATCACCTGTTTACCATAATTTTATTTAGTTGTGACAAAGTGCTAGGAATTATGAAAGCTTCCAGCACAATATTAAATCACTTGTTTAGACACTTCAGATGATTCAACTTTGACGAAAATAAAACCAAAAGGGTATTCATCAATGACAACCAAACGCCTATATCCATTATCAATGGATTGCCCATTATCTCCACAAGAATCACCATTAGTGGGACAGAGCACGATCTTATAGGAAACGTCACTTAATTGTTGAATCTTTAACGAACCCTAGAGAGTGTTCTTGCATCCACTGATTTTCACAAACTTGTTCCCATCTTCCTCTTCAACAATAGTCCACTTTGAGGGAGAAGGATATTAGGATATATTAGTTAGCTTGTAAATAATATTAGTTAGTGTATAACAGAATTTATTGTCATAGTATACAGCTGGCATATTGATTTATGAGTTGTACTATGTAACTAAATTCTGTTATACATTAACTAATATTATTTACAAGCTGTATACTATGACACTAAATTCTGTTATACACTAACTAATACTATTTACAAGCTAACTAATATATCCTAATAAAGGAACACTGTTTGGTACTTTTCCATCAACAGAGAAGAAGTCCAAAATAGTGTTGGTTGGGATGAATCTAATTCTTAATGGGGACGAAATTGTCTTTTTCGAGTGGGTGAGAGTGATATGAATCTAATTCTTAATTGGAAGGATGTATTAAGTGCCGCCGTTGATAACGGGTTCACCCTTAGTGTCGAGGAGTAACTGAGCTTTGGCCGAAGAGGCCATGAAGGCAAAGAGAAAGAAGAGCCTAAACAAGGAAGGCTTCATTATTGGTAGGTTGATAGAGAGAAAGCAATGTGTTTCTTTTTATGTTATGTGGTCGTGTGGAAACTGGAGAAGCCTAGGGTTATCTTTATAGAACTAGTTAGTAATAGTTTCAGCATTCAATTTATGAAAAAGGTAATCAAAAGTTTTGATAGACAGTGCAACATCATCAGCATGCAACTCGCGTACACACACAAGGTAGGTAACAAACTGCATCCCCCCCGCCCCCCCCCATAAAATAAAAGCACCTGTAATACCTTATTTTCAATAGCCTAAGGTAAGCGTAAATGAGTAGTGAAATCACTAGTGGGACCATGATTTAAACCGAGATTACCCAACTCTTGAAAATGTTTACAAATCCCTAATCTCAACTCAGGAGTTGAACCTAGGGTTGAGAGGGTTTTTCAGTAGGTAAAAAAAAATTTCAATTATTTTGACAAGTTTCACTACATTATAATGTCTCATCGGCTCTTAATCTCATTACATCAGAGTATGCGAGCGATTCTCTACTTTTACTACATTCATACACTCACATACATACATGAAATTCAAAGCCATACAATGCTATCAAATGTAAATCAATTACATTAAATACAACTGCACTTCAACTTCATATCTCTTCTGTGCATCCTCCTACATCTTCACTTGTCTAAGTGGTTGGTTGGGAGGAGTGAGATTTGAGAGAATCTCAGTAGCAAACATTACCACTATGCATGCCAGATATATATGAATGTATGATATGCTTGTCTACACCATTTCATGCCAACATAATGACATTCTTGTCTACACTATTTCATGCCAACATAATGACATGCTGCATGCTCGATGTTATGACATACATATGACCATTGCACAAATATAACAGAGTTTCAACCAATCATACATGTTCCACACAAATAGGTAAAGCAGTCACATAATCAATGCAAGGCATACATATCATATACATGCAGAAAAGGTAAGTTCACTACCTTTTACTTGATGTCCTCCTCATGCACCTTAATCTTCTAACCATTACTTCTTCTTTAACACTTCATGACCCTAGATAAGAATGACATCATTAGAGCTATGAAGGGTGAATGACCAATGGCTACATTAGCCTCAAAGGCTTACTTTCACCCTTGGAGTTTTAATCAATTACATTTAGCCAATTTCTTACTCAAATTCGCATGGTAATCAAACTTCCAGTATTTTTTGACCAAACTTTGGAAAATTATAATTAATTATATAAAACTCCAATTGAGGTGGTTCAAAGCTCCATTTGATCCTCTTTAAGTACAATTTCAAGGAAAAATATCATTTTCTGGAAAATAAAAATACAAAATTCCTAGAATTTCAGAAAACATCACTGTTCTAGATTTGTTTCCAGAAAACAGGGCCAACCTTCAAAAATTTATATCTTCCAACATACTTGTCTAAAAATTACAAAATACCTATCAAATTAAAGCTCTATGTCTCTACTTTAAATATGGAAATTTTCAGAATTTTTGGACAAGGTTTGACCCCTCAAATAGTACGCACAAGAACACTATTCCAGATAGGGCAGATTAACAACATGAATACCCAAACTTCATAAATTTCTAAATTTAAATACAAGCATCCAAAAATCATGAACACTTGCATATCTACACAATTTTGCCTCCTAAAGCCAATGGAAGTATTAAAATCATCAAATTTCAACTCCTCTTCCATGATAACACAGCACAGGAAAATCAAAGTTCTCGGGAAGAGTTTGTCGGTCTCGTGTTTTCTTTGGCTTAATCACTTCTTTTCTACTTTTAATCAAATAATTAGCTATTTAGATATCTGTTGGACATCATTTAGCCATTAAAAAATTCTTTAAAACCTGACATGAACAGTACCAAACTTCATCTATACTCATCCAATCGACAAACCAATTGGTTAAAAAGGAAGCTCACGCTTATCTCTACCCGTTTCCCCAAACGATTGGAATTCCGGCAACACTCCAGCCGGTGAGACGGTGCCAACTACCTCCAAATGAGAATCCAAAATCGTAGAAATGAAGCTCGTGATGAGTAGAAGAAGTTTCCTAAGGGGCACTTTGAGAGAAGACGCCGATTCGGTAGTATTGTGGCACCTTGAAATTTCTCTCTCCTTATTTCTCCATTTTTGTTCTGCACTCTTTCTCTCTCTTCTTCCAATTTTCGCATTTAATTGCAAAACTGACAGAATTTTCATTAAACTTTAAAAATTCATATCTAATTGTACAAATGTCTAATTTGAGTTATTTCAAAGGCTATACGATCCTTTCTAGTCTTAAGAAAAAATATAAAATTTGGCCAATTGGAAGCTCACTTTTCCCAGAATTTTAACATTTAAATGCTGTCCCAGAAAATAATTAATTTCACTCGGCTAACTTCAAAAATTCATTTCTCTTTATGTACAACTCCAAATGACTTATATGACCTATCAAATTAAATATTTATAGGTCTACTTTAATTCTGGAAAGTTTCATAATTTTTCACCATCATTTACCGATAAAACAATGTCACACAATCACCACTGCCACGCTGAGAATTTCACCGGTGGCAAAATTACTTTGTGTTCCACTTTACTATATTATGTTTGACTTCTAATCGCTTTATTTTGTTTTTCCCCAAGCTCTTTAATACCCCCAAGGATATAAAGAAATTTTAGGGAATTTAATCATGCCTTACTAGGACGCTTGCTAAACCAGGGCTTAGTAGTCCATTTGATCCAGTCTTATTATCAAGCCTCTAGTTCCAAAATTTGAGATATTACAGCACCACCCAAATATATATGTGTGTGTGTAAAGAAGGAAGTTAACAAGACATTCCGAGCTACATTACAAATATACCTATACCTATATATATGTGTGTGTGTACATGTGTGTGTGTCTATATCTATGTGTGCGCACGTGTGCACATACATATATATGTATGTATATATATATATGTGTGTGTGTGTCTATATATATATATATATATATCTATATATATATATATATATATATCTATATATATATAGATATATATATATATGTGTGTATGTATGTATGTATGTATATAAAAAACATTGAGCAGATTACCAATTTATCACCCCTCCCAAGAATGAGTACGTGGTTAATTTGTTTCATTTTCGGCATGACCTTTGATGCTAAATTAAAAAGATTATTTATTTAGAATTTGGTAAGATATCAATTTTGTACATTATTTGGGGGGTTTATATCACAATTTTGAATAAAAATAAAAAGGAAAAATCCTAATTAAAACCAATTGAAATACCAATATTTAAATTTAGGCCTACACTTTTAACAAATTCATAATCAAACTTGAAGGCCCAATTAGGGATTTCTTAATTTTATTAAAAGACCGAAATGCCCTTAGTTTAGTGTTACACATGGTGGTTCACATTTTCTCTCCCCTATCTCTGAAACTCGATCTCATGGCTGTTAAGGCTCACTATCTCAATCAATTCTCCTTACAACTTATAGGAAATCAGTTCGTTTCCTACATTAGTTTCCTTTTCTCGTTTCTCTCTCTTGACTTTCTCCTCAAATTAATTATATCATCTTACAATTGTGCCGCTTTTTCGTTCCTCAGTCAAGACTTTATTTCACACCAGATCCACTGGCAACAACTCGATATAGACAATCTAATTTCCCATCATGTGAGCGTTTAACTACATAGTTTATTACTTCTTCAAGTTCTTTCCCATCTTGTTTTGTCCGATATGTTAGTTTCTCAATCCAATTGGGGTCTTATGAGTTTATGATCCTGGTTTTGTCGGGATTCAATTACAGATGGAAAATGTGAGGGGGGGGGGACTTAGAAGAGAAGTGAAAGAGGCAAGCCAGGAGGATTTTAGAGGCAATAGAAGTGGGAATGATGAAGAGAATGTCAAACCGCGGTGCGTGGAGAATCAAATATGGTGTTGACAATTCTTTGATATTAGTTTGATTTATGTTTTCGTTTTTGTTCATTTTCAAACAATTAATCAAGCCTTTCAATTCTTTGATGTTGAATTGAGCAATGTATCAAGACAAACTTCCATTGTAAAATTGCCCAAGCATGTATCAGACTTGGTTAGGCATTGGGTTAGTGAACTGAACATGTTCTTTGACAATGAACATCCTTCCTCGCAAACAAATAAAAAGATCACTGAGGGGCATTCTCATCTTCTACCAACATTCAAAAACCCCTAATTAGGCCTCTTGACTTGATCAATAATTTGTTAAAAGTGTAGGCTTAAATTTGAATTTTAGTATTTCAATTAGATTTGAATGGGATTTTCCCAAATAAAGAATTGTATAGTTTAGGATAAAATAAGTAATAATTATGACTTGCAATTCTGAAATTAAAAAGTTTGTTTTATTTTATTTGTTTTATCTGCTTTTCTCTGCCTCACATGCGGCATGGTTTAGAATAAATAATAAGTTGAAAGGCTAATTCCTAAGAAAAACTTCACGAGGAAAACGAGCAGAGCGAGATGTTTCAATCATCTTCATCGTCTTCTTCTCCAATTGTCTTCATCATGGAGCAGAGGAGGGTCATGTTCATCTTGGAGACAGGAGAGGACCAATTGCAGAGATAAGAGGACGCCGCCATTGCTGTGATTCTTTTTCTTCTTTTTTGACGAGTCTCATCAGAGAAGTTGAGCATGGCAATTGGAGCTTCAAAGATGCGAGTCGAGAGATAAGAGATTCATCACTAACATATTGACAATAAAAAAGGGAAAATTGAGAAAAATACTATATTGAAAATTTTATTAGTGAAAAGGATTTGATAAATTTTCATACGCAAAAACTAATGGCACTATACAAATTTTGTACACAGAGTACTTATACTGTAATTTAGGTTCCTTTTACCAATTAATTTTTCAAAGGGGGTTACCTTATCTCCAAACAAATTTATCATGCTGATAAACAGACTTCTATTTTTATTCTTCATGAACATAGTTTGTAAGAATTTAGAAATTTTTCATTTTCATTTTTCAAGAAGAAATTTCACATAATATTAAAAAAAATCAAAATTCATTTAAGTTCACCACATTTTGTCGAGATTTATTAAATTTCAAAATATATTATAAATAATAATTTCAAAGAATGGTGTTAGATTTAAATGGACAACTACAAAAAGAAAGTAAAAGAAAAAAAAACAACCAAGTGCCCATTGGCTACTTAAAAAACACGTTTAAAAGAGTCATCTCTAATTAAATTTGACCATAATTATATCAAACTATATAACACCTTATATAAGATAATTATAGAAAAAAAGTAAATAAATAAAAGCAGCATAAATAATTAAAGGTAAACAACAAAATTGTAACAACAAGAAGCTGTCACAAACTCTAATACAATTTTGTGCTGAAAATTTTGCAAATTCATCACAAAAAGAATTAAGGCTGTTACATAATGAAATGTCTTGATATGTAAAATAAGATGATAAGTGCCCTAAGATATTGGAAACCTTGAAAGTGAACATCTGTTGGTCATGAAATTTAAACTTGTGGTTTCCTTCTTTCGGGATGTGGCCGCTTACCACCATAACCAACAACTTGTTGGTAGAATTGGCTTAACTTATTTACAGAATGAGCAATATTAGGTCTGTTGGTGTCAAGTATTGTAGTGACCCAATAGCTCTTCTATAAATCGAGGGATTCAGCACTGGTTCGTCACCCTCTTCAAAGGAGAATTGGCATCCAGTAATCATTGTTGTTGAAATTGGACAATCAAGTATGTTAAACTTTTTTAAGAGATCTAACGTATATTTTCCCTGGTTCATGTAAAATTCTGAGGCATCTCGATTAATTTCTAATCCTTGAAAACAGTACAAAGGACCCAGATCTTTGAGGGAAAATATCATGTTTAGCTTCTGAATAAAATTAGCAATATATCTAGAATAAATACCATATAATTTCTGGTTCTGAGGAAGAAAAGTGAAATATCACTTTTGAGTGTTCTTAATCCCCATTGTATCAAAGTCCACCTTAACCAACCAAACGAAGCTCTTGGAGCTTGCTTCAAGCCGTAGATAGCCTTCACTAATTTGCACGCATGAGTCAGCCGATGAGGATCAATGAAGCCTTCTGGATGGTGCCTAAAGACTTCCTCTCGAAGGAATCCGATTAGAGAAGCATTATTAACATCTAATTGTCAAACCTCCCAATTAAAGGTAATTGCTGTAGTCAGAACAACTCTGATTGTAGGTGGTTTAATCACTGTACTAAACATGTCTACATAATCGATCCCACGCGATTGTTGAAATCCCTTTCCAACGAAATGAGCTTTGGGTTTCAAAACGTATCTATCGACCTTATACTTGGTTTTAAAGACCCACCAACAATCTATGAGCTTGTAAGCTCTATCATATGGCACCAGAATTCACGTTTGATTGTGCTGAAGAGCTTTGAATTCCTCGACCATTGCCTACTTCTAGTGAGAATTATAGCAAGAGCATCAGAGACATTTTTTCAGTTTTGCAACAAATGAAAGTGAAGCCGGATCCTCCATTTTTAACAGAGCAGTAAACGGGTATTTTTTAATAGACCATTGTCATAAGTTGGACATTTTTATCTACTGGTCTTTGTTGGGCCGAAGCAAGTTCATCAGAGTTATGGGGCTCAGTGACCATCGGGCTCACACTCATTACTGAGGATAGAAGCTCTGGACTCATATTGGAGAAACAAAAGCAACACACAGTTCGACTAGATATCGAGATATCACGGGAGATTGTGAAGGTAAATCTGAGACAGGTTGAGTTGGCGAAGCCATTGGTGGAGTGTCTCGAATAAACGGAGAAATTGAAAAATTCTCATTTGGAGTAGCTGCAATAGAGCACCTATTTAGAAATCCTGATACAAAAGGAAAATTTGAAGCACAAAAAATCACTTGACGAGAAACACGATCAGTAGAACAGTAGAACTCTCACTTGAATCCTTTATCTTTTGAGGCTGGTCCAAGATAGGATCATTTGTGACTATGATATTGGAATTTGTGATCATTATATGGTGTAAGACACGGATAACAAGCGCATCCAAATGGTTGCAAAGAGCTGTAATCTGGCTCTGTTTTGAACAGACAAAACGAAGGAGTCGAACCATATAGCACAGGTGTTGGGAGCCTATTAATTAGAGAAACAGCAGCTTGGAAAGCGTCAACCCAATAGGTATAAGGGGCATTCGGGCATGAGCCAACAATGTCAAACCCATTGGGAAGATGAATTCCTAAAGGGAAACAATTTCGATTTACCCCACTGGCAAGCTTCAAAAACCCCACAATGTAAGTATATGTATACGTATGCGGTCCGTATAATTCTACTACATATGGTATTCCCCTCTCTCCAAGACCACCATGCCGTATACTCAGCACTATATAACATCTTTACCACTTTTGTACTGTATTAACTTCATTACTAGTAAACATTATTTTAGTCATATGATAAAGTTTCTCATATTTTGGTAACTTTTCAAACACAAGTAATTGATGAACTTATCTTTTAAAAAATATTGAAATTTTCAATTAATTTTTATTTTTTTACAATTTATAGAAAAATTACTTAATTTTCTCAGTTTATAGGAAATTGAGAAAAGAATTCTTAATTGATAAACCATTTTTCAATTTTCATGCAATAAGCCAATTCATAAAAAAATACATAAATATTGGTGTATCCTATTCTTTCACTTCAATTTATGCTGTCCTCAATTCTTCTTTCTACATTTGTTTAGCCAATAAGACAAATGAAAAATATGAAGCAAGATCAAATTGCTCGGAATTATCTAAGCTTCCATTAATTATATTATTTATCACTTGTTCAGCATAATTTTATTTAGTAGTGACAAAGTGCCAGGAATTATCTAAGCTTCCAACACATTATTAAACACTTGTTTAGTAAACCCAAAGGGATATCATCAATGATAACCAAACCCCTGCTGGAAAGCCCAATATCTCCACAAGAATCACCATCAGTGGGACAGAACACGATCTTATAGGCAATCCGAGTATATTGTTGAATCTGGAACACGCCCTTGATAGTGTTTTTGTACCCACTGATTTTCACAGACTTGACCCCATCCTCTTGTTCAACAATAGTCCACTTTGAGGGCGAAGGAACACAGCTTCGTACTTTTCCCTCCACAGAGAAGAAGCTCACAATAGCGCTGGGTGGGATCTTGATGGGGACGAAATTGTCCATGTCAAGTCATCTTCAATTATTGAAGGACGACAAATTTATGAAAAAGATAATCAAAAATTCAAAAGTTGAGACACGTGTCAGGCCAAAACAAAAGAGACACGTGAAACTTTGGTTGAATAAATTAGTTTGCCGCATTTAATTACTCGGGGTATAGATGATATGCCACTCTTAGGGTATATAAATATTTGTCTTATTGTATATTTGGCATAACCACTTATGACTTCCCATTTTTCATTGAATTTGATATATATTTTTATGAGAAATACTTAATATACTCTAGAAGTGTTATGTCACTTAAACGCTATCCAATGAAAATAGAACCACTCATTATTTTAATATTGGTTAGCTAATGACTCATATGAAAAAAATTCACATTTTATTTTTGTTTTTAAGGGAAATAAAAATCTTAGTTTGAAAACAAAAACGAAGCTAGATAAAATAATCAGCTAATATTTTTCTTTAAAAAAATAAAATGTGAAAATTTTTCATGAGTCATTAGCCAATTAGAATTTAAATGATCTGCATTATTATATTTTTATTGGAAAGAGTTCAAATGACGTGATATTCTTACTCTTGGAGTATGTAAGTATTTCTCATATTTTTATATATTTGGGTAGTCATCAATTCTAAGTTAAAGGATTTTTTTTGATATTTTGGTAAAATATAAATTTTATGCCTATTTGTGGATTTTAACGTAAGTATCATAATTTTAAATAAAAAAAATTTTAACTTGCAATTCTGAAATTCAAAAAATAGTTTATTTTATTTTCTTTGTTTTAACTTCTTTTTTCTCCCTCACATATTGAAAGGCTTATCCCTAAGAAAAACGACACGAGGAACACAAGCAAAGTAAGACGGTTACGTTTCAATCATCTTTGTCGTCCTCTTCTCCTGAATTGGAGAACGTGGTACTGTGGTAGGGAGTAGGCCAGAGGGAAAAATTAATATGTAGATATTCTTATGGTTTTACTTGGTTTTTAATCAGGTTCTTGTGTGTGTGTATTCTCTTAATTGGGTCTTTACATTTCCTCAATTACAAGCATTAATTAGTCTCTATGCTCATAAATTGTTTGTGTGTGAAAAAAACAACGTTAATAGCTGATCAGATACAGATTAATTTTTCCTTTACAAAATTACTTTTTAAATTTTATGTTTTCATTTTATATCTACCTAATGCCGCGTGATCTCACTTGTTCGTTATTCTGCCGATGCCATAAACGACATTGTTGTTTTCTTTCTTTTTGTTTCTCATTGTTTTTAAGGTGATATACTTATTTTGTTAAAATTATATATATACTTGTGTTTGATGATTTCAACTTAATTAGTAGCAATTTCTTGTATTTTGACTTGATTAAACTTGTGCTTGGAGTTGCTATGGAAATATTATGTTTATAATTCAAGGGTTCTTAGTTACTTCGTGTCTCGCATATTATTAATTTCATTGGCTAGAGTTTTGAATTGGATTTCAGTTAGAGAAATTAAGTCAGGCCTAGTGTGAGAAATTTAATTTTCCTAACTTTTGAGCACTTTTGTCAAATAAATATACTTCCCAGAATTCAAACTTGTGTTCTCATTCTTATGGGATTGAGACCCCTTACCACCTCAATCAATAGCTTGTTGGTAACTGGAGTCTTATTTTTATTGCAAAGATAAATCCAATAGCTAAAAATAGAGCTTTTAACAACTAATTTTGGAGTTATATTTAATTACTTATGAATTTCCAAAATTTCAAGAAAAATCATTATTCATGATACCCAAATTTTGAGAAAGAGATTATTAAAGTGATATTTAACTAAGGGTACTGTTTAGGTCATGTGCGGATCTTAAATGAAAGATATACTCTGATATTGATCCTCGGGGTAAGGTGTTACAACCCTCAGTCATGTAGAACTATGGTCAAACCGCTTGCGAGTTTTTAGATTATTTTACTAAATTTCAGTATCTTTCTCCTATTTTGAAACAATTAAAAATAAGAAAAAGCTCTCATAAAATTCCTCATTCAATTTATAAATATTAGAAAATCAAGCAGTTGTCCTCAACATTGATAAATTATTGTTGAAAAGAATCAAAACCAAATAAAAAAGACAAATCACAATACAATCCCCAACATAATTGAATAAAACCCTGCATGTGATAACAAATAAACTATAAATTAAAATAATAAAAAATTAAATTTATAAAAGATGAATTAATTAAATCCCTAAAATATAGTTGATAACTATCTTATGAGATTTCTAAAAAAATTAAATTAATATTACAATATAAACAGGAAACACTTATGTTGCTTTTTAAATTTGATTGCTAATTTAAATGGAGAAGACACAAATAATTATTTGAGTAGAAGAAATATCAAAGCTACGCATTTAATAATTCATCAGATTTAATAAAATGGCGGGCTTAACGAGCTCTTCTCACTTTGCTGGATCTAATTTCAGTGGTCCTCTGGTCCTCATATGCCATTCTCTCTCTATAATCTTTGCTTCTTTTTCTTTTTTTTTTTTTTTTTTTTGGAATCAAGCTTGTGGCTTGAAGTGGTTACACTACACACGTGATGAATCACGAACATAGGACATCCTGTCCAATATATTAATATGTGTGGGTATTCTCGGTTGGTGGTAACCTGGATCCGTCAGAGGCGCCGTTGCACCTGTTCTTCCATAGGTTCCAAGTTCCAACAAATGAGACTGAACAACTTGGACCATGGCCAGGCCACCAATTAACCTCTGGCATCTCCATGTTTTTGGTCATTTTCTATATTGCTTTATAATTTTCATAGGTGCATGTGTCTATGAACAAAAATATATGATGTAGGTGACTTCTAGTGTTACAACACCCTATAAAATTTTTTATTTAAATTTGGCTGAAGTTTACATTTGGTCCTTTAAGTTTACGCGAAATTTAAATTTAGTTCTGTTATAAGGTGTTACAACCCTCAGTCATGTAGAACTATGGTCAAACTGCTTGCGAGTTTTTAGATTATTTTACTAAATTTCAGTATCTTTCTCCTATTTTGAAACAATTAAAAATAAGAAAAAGCTCTCATAAAATTCCTCATTCAATTTATAAATATTAGAAAATCAAAGAGAAAAAGTATTGTCCAAACTTCTGAAACTAAACCAAATTGTTTACCAAATCAAGCAGTTGTCCTCAACATTGATAAATTATTGTTGAAAAAGAATCAAAACCAAATAAAAAAGACAAATCACAATACAATCCCCAACATAATTAAATAAAACCCTGCATGTGATAACAAATAAACTATAAATTAAAATAATTAAAAATTAAATTTATAAAAGATGAATTAATTAAATCCCTAAAATATAGTTGATAACTATCTTATGAGATTTCTAAAAAAATTAAATTAATATTACAATATAAACAGGAAACACTTATATTGCTTTTTAAATTTGATTGCTAATTTAAATGGAGAAGACACAAATTAAATTATTTGAGTAGAAGAAATATCAAAGCTACGCATTTAATAATTCATCAGATTTAATAAAATGGCGGGCTTAACGAGCTCTTCTCACTTTGCTGGATCTAATTTCAGTGGTCCTCTGGTCCTCATATGCCATTCTCTCTCTATAATCTTTGCTTCTTTTTCTTTTTCTTTTTTTTTTTGGAATCAAGCTTGTGGCTTGAAGTGGTTACACACGTGATGAATCACGAACATAGAACATCCTGTCCAATATATTAATATGTGTGGGTATTCTCGGTTGGTGGTAACCTGGATCCGTCAAAGGCGCCGTTGCACCTGTTCTTCCATAGGTTCCAAGTTCCAACAAATGAGACTGAACAACTTGGACCATGGCCAGGCCACCGATTAACCTCTGGCATCTCCATGTTTTTGGTCATTTTCTATATTGCTTTATAATCTTTCATAGGTGCATGTGTCTATGAACAAAAATGATATGATGTAGGTGACTTCTAGTGTTACAACACCCTATAAAATTTTTTATTTAAATTTGACTGAAGTTTACATTTGGTCCTTTAAGTTTGGGCCAAATTTAAATTTAGTTCAAAAAAGAGTACTTTTAGTCTTTCAATCTTAATACCATTAGTCTTTAACTAACGGAACTGACTCATCAATTAAATGATGATAAGGCATACTTTAATTTTTAAGAAATAAAAATAATTATAAGCGTAGATCAATCAAAATGTAATATCTAATTTAATTTTAAATTTAAGGGGCTAGATTCAAACCTAGTGCAAATTAGAAGACTAAATGTATACTTTGGCCAATAAATTTCTTAACTTATAAGGACAGATGATTTAAAAAAAAATACATCTTTTCATTAGAAAAATGTTCAAAGAGAAACCTCCTTGGGCATCTTATGCAATATTAACCCACAATTTTTTTGAAAAGAAAAAAGATGAAACGTTTCTTTCATCGCACAGAGCAATGAATAATACACCATTATTTTAAACAGAAGCTCACACACACAGAGGCCAGATCAGCTGGAGCTACATAAAGCATAGTTTTATTTAGTTATGATAAAGTGCTAGGAATTATCTAAGCTTCAAGCACTTTATTCATCACTTGTTCAGCATAATTTTATTTAGTAGTGATAAAGTGCTAGGAATTATCTAAGCTTCCAGCACATTATTAATCACTTTCTCAGACACTTCAGATGATTTAACTTTGACGAACACAAAACCTAAATTAGCGTGATCATCAGAGATAACCAAACGCCTATCACGGGAAACCCTAATATCTCCACAAGAAGCACCGTTAATGGAACAGAACACGATCTTATAGGATATGCTATTATATTGTTGAATCTTGAACCAACCCTTGAGAGTGTTCTTGAACCCTCTGATTTTCACAGACTTGATCCCATCCTCTCCTTCAACAATAGTCCACTTGGAGGGCAAAGGAACACAGCTTGGTACTTTTCCCTTAACAGAGAAGAAGTCCAATCTAGTGTTAGTTGTGATGTCTAAAATTCTTAATGGGGACTTAATTGTCCATGGCAAGCCATTGTCGACTTCAGCGGGTGATTGGACAACACTAAGAGGGCAAGTTTCGTTGCCGCTCTTAGCAAGCCTCAAGCCACCACCAAATGCCCATATATATGGAAGGATGTAGTAAGTGCCACCGTTGATGACGTTGTTACCCTGAATGTCAACGACGAACTGGGCTTTTGCTGAAGAGGCGATGAAGGTAAAGAAAAAGAAGAGGAGAGCAAACAAGGAAGGCTTCATTATTGGTAGGTTGAGAGAGAAATTTATTTTCTTTTTATGTGATGTGGTTGTGTGAAAACGGGAGAGGCCAAGGGATCTATTTATAGAACTAGCGAGTGATAGTTTAAGTGTTCAATTATTGAAGGAAGACAAAAGTGTAATTAAGATATAATCAATTGTTTGGATACACGTGAAAATTTTGTTGAATAAGTTTGTTTTATATATGGCATAACCCCATCCCTTTTTTATTTAAGAAAATGTAATTTGGGTTAGAGTTGGATTCTTAATGCTTAACAGAGGTAGGGTTATAGTACGTAGGCTTTAGAATATAATAGCATTTTTTGGCTTGTAGCACTTTAATATTACGTTGAGAGAAACTTTAGAAAATTAAAATATATTACATATATTATCCCCTTTGTTGTCATTATTTTTTTCTTACTTATATATTTCTCAGGATCATAATAGGCATTTTAATATAAAAAAGGAAAAATTAATATGTAGATATTCTTATAGTTTCACTTGGGTTTTTAATCAGTTTCTTGTATTTTGTTTCTTTTAATTGGGTGTTTACAATTTCTCAATTGCAGGCTGATCCCTGTACTTATAATTTGTTAATTTGTGAGAGAAACGATGTTAGTAGTTGATGAGATACATATTAAATTTTCCTATACAAAATTACTTTTATATATTTTATATTTTTATTTTATTCTATTCAGTGTGCCGGCCAAATAGCTTCTAGATTGAGAGTTTTTTCAACAACCTCAGTTTAGTATCACGTGGATAAAATCAAATACTTAAACCAATCGCAAATTCGCAGGTCACAATCTCTAATAATAAACAATTTTTAAACATGGCTCCTCTACTTATATTAAAAGTACAACTATAATAAGAATCCCAATAATACACAATTTCCATGATGAACTCCCTTATCAGCAAAATTTATAGGCTAAATTATATAAACCCCCATAAACTTTAGGTCAGTTGCATACAAAACTCTCAATAATAAAATTTTTACTTTTATATTTTTTAAATATTATTGTTCTAGTTTTTTTCCATACAAGAAAACTTTTTTAATTGAAAATTAATAGTAAAAAAATTAATAGTTATAAAAATGATTAAAGTAACAACATGTGGTTTATTTATTATAAATCAAAATTTTAAGGGAGTTAAAATTTAAATTTTGAAATGTCAAGGGGGTTATTTGTGAACAATCAAAGTTTAGAGGGTTATTTGCAACTGTTCAAAGTTAAAGGGAGTTTTATGAAATTAATAATTTATACAAGATGTCATGAAGCATACCATATGTCATCTCATAATCTGGTGTGACAATTTCCGTTAAAAAGATAATGGTCACTTAATGGCAAGGGTTTATGGTTAATAAATGAAAGGTTATGATGGTTAAATTTAAACTTTGAAATATCAAAGGGGGTTATATGCAAATGACCCAAAGTTTAGGGGGTTTTATATAATTTAGCCAAATTTATAAGCCTACATTATGACCTATAAGAAAGACAAACCTATACTAATATATAGACAAAACCTATTACCATCACAAAATACAGACTTTCTAAACAAACTGCAAAACTGACTTTCCCTAATGTTTGTTTGATCTCAAACAAACTGGTTTGATATGCAAGATTGCTTAAAATTAAAATCACCGTGCTTGAATGAAAATACACACACACTCTCTAAGGGAGTTCATCATAGATATTTAAAGGTTTGCATATCCTGAGAGGTGATGACTTAGTTGATCAAGTTTCTAATGGTCAACCACAGGATTTCTATCGTGTTCATTGATTAAAGTGTTTATTAGTTTCATATCTTCCATTTACCAATACCTTTTAACATTTGATTTTACCTGTAGCACACCAACATAAAGTAATCATTTCTACAAAATAGATATATGGAATTTCATTTTTCTGGTTTTTTAGGTGCATCCTTTAATTTCCATTGAAAGAATTTAATGACACACCTGAACACACAGTCACATTTTGCAGATGGTCTTGCATTATTTTCCTTCATATTGAAGCATGCATATATATTTTGAAGCAGGATCTCCAAAAGCAAATCAATTGCCACAAGTGCTTGTGCATCCAAACAAAATAATCTATGCATAACCATTAACAAAAGGAAACAACTATTGGAATTAACATAAACAAAAACAATTCACATTACGACATTCAAAACAAATGGCATCATGAAAGACACTACTCTGACGAAAAAAAAACAGCACGCCTAACAAAACAAATAAATTAATTTTCTCATTTGTCCATTTCTATATGGTTATATTGATGGTATGTTGAATATATATTAGCCCAAGTGATGAGAGCGGAAACGGCCTGAACATGATTGGAAAAAAAAGGTCAGGTTAATATAAGGACATACTGATGATACGCGACTAGATTTATGCCTCAGGATGCTTAAGCATCTTCATCTTGGTAAGCTTGTCTTCACCTATATGTCATGGACAGTATGACTTCTCTGCTTCACAAAACGTACAAAATCACGCCTAACTTCATTATGTCCATTTTCAGGAAGCCTTTTATGATTTTGATAGCCCTTACACATTCCTAGGCAACACATGCTTCATGGAGTTGGGGTTTGATTTAATGCATACTTTGATATATATGTATAGTTCACTTCCACATGGTTGACGTCCTGTCAAATCTAATAAAATATACATACTTAGCATTCAGTTTGAGGTTGTTATTTTCCCCTTTAATGACATTAGTGGGCTGGTCAGCCCATTAATGGTCATTGTGTGTGAACTCTGGCTATTTAAGACTTAACATGGGCACTCAAATCTGTCAAACTCTTTCCCGAAATCATCTTTTGGAAAATCACCTTTGTTTTAATTTCCTGATTATAGGAATTGTGTTCCATGGATGCACGGTGAATATATGTGCCTTCAGCACTTGTCAAAAGGTCTGTGTCAAGAGAAGATTATGGTGAAGGTGGACAAGATCATTTGCAATCCGTTTGGTCCCACTTGTCCCATGAGGGAGTTGGTTGCGTTGCAGCTGGTTGTCTTCTACTAATTGTTCAGTCTATGGTTATTACATTGCTCACAACCCCTGTCCACTTATTAGGCTCGCCCCTTAATGTCTTTCCATCATGTTTTACATTTATCAGTTTAAGTGTCATATCAGATGTACCGGCTGGTTGTGTCATTAGAGGACTATCCAACCATGGATCGCTTCGATCCTTCACTCAGAGAAGACTGGTGCTATATCATTGGGGACTTTGTAGTTGTGAGGAATAGAGAGGCCCCTCTAAAGAAATACCACATCAGACTCCTACCTACCAGCTACCTCTCTGCCGCTGTCGGATGCTTGCCAAAACACTGTTTCAACCTCATTACAGTGTCCAGCATTTCCACTGGAGTTAAGACACCTGGGAGTTTAGTTGGTATGTCAACATGGCGTTGTTATCTTACTCACATGTATTTTATTGCATTCTAAGTGGTTTTTATCTTACCATCTAGGGGCATGTAATATCCCGAATTTTGGGACTAGAGGCATAAGATTAAACCTGGATTAAGTGGACTACTAGACCTTGGTTTAGCAAATGTCGCTATGAAGCATGTTTAAATTCCCCAAAATTCCTTTATATCCTTGGATATTAAAATGAATTATATTGGTGAGCTAAAGAGCTCGGGGAATAACAAAATAAAGCGATTAGAAGTCACACATAATATAGTAAAGTGGAACACAGTAATTTTGCCACCAGTGAAATTCCCGGTTTGACAGTGGTGATTGTGTGACCTTTTTCGATGGGTAAATGATGGTAAAAAGTTATGAAACTTTCCAAAATATAATTAGACTTATCAAGATTTAATTTGATAGGTTATATAAGTCATTTGGAGTTGTACACAAAGAAAAATGAATTTTTGAAGTCAGCCCAGCGAAATTAATTATTTTCTGAGACAACATTCAAAGATTAAAATTCTGGGAATATTGAGCTTCCAATTGGCTAAATTGTATATTTTTCCTTAAAACTAGACTCAATAAGGGTCGCATAGCCTTTGGAATCACTCAAATTGGACATTTGTACAATTAGATATGAATTTTCAAAATTTAATGAAAATTCTGCCAGATTAAGTATTTTGAGCGAAAATTGGATTTTTGGGCCAATAAGATTGTGACACGTGGAAAATGAGTTGGCTGATGCATTTATCCATTAATTCATCATCATCTTCAGCCATTTTCTGCGTGAAAAACCAGAGGAGAGAGAGAGTGAAGGTTTAGATGATAAATGGAGAGAGAAGAGAGAGAAACTTCCAGCCTCCGAAACGCTGCCGAATCGGTATCGTCTCTCAAAGTAATCTTCAGGAAACTTCTTCCACTCATCGAGATCTTCATTCCTACGGTTTCGGATTTTCATTTGTAGGTGTTTGGTTCCATCTCCCTTACCGGAGTATTGCCGGAATTCCGAACCGTTTGTGGAAACGGGTAGAGGTAAGCGTAAGCTTCCTTTTTAACCGATTGACTTGTCGTTTGGATGAGTATAAAGGAAGTTGGGTACTGTTCATGGCTGGTTTAAATTGGTGTTTTCAATGGCTAAATCATGTCTAATGAGTATTTAAATAGCTAATCACTTGACTAGAAGTAGAAAGGAAGAGATTAAGCCAAAGAAAACAAGAAAACAACATATTGCACCTAAGAATCTGGTTTTCTTCCCTGTTCTGACGTGGAGAAGGAGTACAAATTTGATAATTTTGATGCTTCCAATGGCTTTAGGAGGCAAAATTGTGTAGGTATACAAGTGTCCATGATTTTTGGACGCTTGTATATGAATTGGGAATTTTTGGAAATTGATGAATAAATGCTATGTAATTCGTTGTCTGGAAGCAGTGTTGTTGTGCGCGTGTTTTCAATGGGAAAACCTTGTCTAAAAGTTCTGCAACTTTCCAGTTTAAAAGTAGAGACATAGACCTTTAATTGGATAGGTCATAATGGTTAATTGGACAAGTATGCTATGTATGAGATATAAATTTTTGAAGTTGTGCCCTGTTTCTAGAATGAAATCTGGAACAGTTCCTGTTTGTCGAATTTCTGGGAAAATTATGACAATCATAGTCATACAAAAGTATTTTTTATAAAACTAAACTTAAAGGGATTTAAATAGAGCTTTGAACCACCCCAATTGAAGTTCTATAGAATTAATTATGATTTTCCAAAGTTTGGTCAAAAATACTGGTAGATTGAGTACCATGCGAATTTAAGTAAGAAATTGGCCAAATATAATTGGAATGAACTCTAAGGGTGAAAGTAAGCCTATAGGGCTAATGTGGGCCATTGGGTATTCACTTTTCATGGCTCTAATGATGTTATCACTTGCCTAGGGCCATGAAGTGATAAAGAAGGACCAATGGTTGGCGGATCAAGGGACAATAAGAGAAGGACATAAAGTCCAAGAGGTAGTGAACTTACCTTTTCTGCATGTATGTGATATATATGTCTTGCATTGATTATGTGACTGCTTTGCCTATTTGTGTGGAACATGTATGATTGGTTGAAGCTCTGTTATATTTGTGCAATGGCCATATGTATGTCATAACATCGAGCATGCAGCATGTCATTATGTTGGCATGAAATAGTGCAGGCAAGCATGTCATGCATTCATATATATCTGGCATGCATAGTGGTAATGTTTGCTACTGAGATTCTCTCGAATCTCACTCCTCCCAACCAACCATTCAGACAGGTGAGCATTGGAAACGTGCTGAGAACAGAAAAGAGGTATGCACGAAGAGGACTGTTGCTGGTTGTTTGAAGGTCTGTAAATATTGTGTAAACCCCTGGTGGGGAAACTTTTGTATTATAATCAAGCAATATTGTATTAATATTATCAATATATTCATGCTATTCCTGTGTGCCCACTGAACTACGCATTGCTACTCTGAGTAAGGTCAGTAATAAGGGATATATGAGACGGGGCGTTACAGGGCATGTGTTCGATTTCCTTAAAATGATGTATGAATGGGGCATGCGGCAATCCAGAGGAGTTTATTGTACTGAACTCATTTTAGATTTGGAGGACAAGGGGGTGTTACCTGGGAGGCAATAACACTTACCCTCTCCTCCCAGTCTGTTTTGAAGTCTGCTTTCTGTCATATGTTTACTATGATTTTCATGCACATTCTATTTCCCAGCAGGTCGGACAACGTATTGACATGTAGCCTCCATGGTGTTTGTGCTGAAACAACGCTTAGAGCATATGAGGCTGGTGCTTATGCAGATAATGTCTTTGTTATTCAAGCCTTAGGATTAGATCGTCTCTTTGTTGTTGTACTTCAGTTTGAACTTTTAATTTCAATGAATCATTTTATTTTCTCAATTAGCTATAAGGTCCTTCTATTCAAGTTGTTACATTCATCTTTATATAAGATTCTGTGTGTATGTCCAGGTTAATTGAATTGAGTATAACCAAATATGTCTTAACTCACACTTGATGATATACTCACCAAACAGTTTAATTCTTTACAAATTATTTAACTCACTAGCATGTTGTTCAACTGATCACACATATCAATCCATTCAAGTCTCAGGACTAAATATCCTGGACATGAGCAAGCATTATAAGAAATCCATAATAACCTGCATACTCAAAGTGTACTTGTAGGTACATTCTCTATTAAATAAACCAAACTGAAGAGCGAATAGGAACGACATAAACAGACTACCCACTTTAATGTCCTCCCTAGTTAAACGAAGTTTTCGATTTTTATTGTTATGCAGCATGCTTCCATCAATATCAGATATATTATTCCTTAAATTCATATTCATGTCAGCTTTAAAATTTGAATCATAAACCCAAAAATGTATTCTTTTCTTTCTACGTCGTTAACCAATATTTCAAAGCTATATATATAATTAACCAATTCCCAAATGCATTTTTGGGTTTCAAAGCTATATACTGATTTATATAATATATACGTACAGACAGGGAAAAATGCCAAAAGACAATCTATTGGTGGCATGGATCAGATATTTGGCATTCATATTCAAATTAGATACACATTAGCAGTTGTCTTATGGCCAAAGCAAACAACAACGGGAAAAGCTCACATTCTGGCCAACCTAATACACGGCATAAAAATATTACAATATTATATTATATTGATTTCGTCACAGCTCATGTACAATCTATGCTCAGCTTCCTAGGCATTTTTTAAGTTTTCCATTTGCTCTGAAACTGTCGACACCGAAGGAACCAACCCTTACCCAAAGAATCACAAAAAGAAATATCTTGTCTTAACTTCTGTCATTTATATTTATTGACAAAAGCTGCTCATCAATGGCATACAAGGCATATTATATGTTACATCCATCCATTAAACTTCTTATATATTCTAATCTATTGTAAACTTAACAGAACTTCCTTTTGCTCCAGTTACAGAAACTTCCAGCAACATAAACGATGAGCAAACACAATGTATTTCAGCATATTCATGAGACAAGGAAAATGCTGCAACTCATTCATCCATGAATGTTCATCAGGACCCTCTTCAATCTTGCACACAACCTTCTTAGGTTTTGTCTTCAGAAAAAATGATGGCTACACATAAAGAGCCAAGGAGAAAAAGGATCTTGCAGGACCTAACAAACGTTGCCTCAGCTTTCCAGCCGATTTACAAGAAATTCTTCATTTGGTGCCTACTTATACATTTCATCTACAACACGAAACATTTTTTCAATATTTTCCTCAATTCTTTGCACAGCTGAAAATGTCAACAAGCATCCCACTTTGGATACCTTTGCATTCGGATGTGTACCAGTACTTCAACACGTATGGAAGAGGAAAAGCGCCAGGTTGAAGGGGCTACTAAATAATGACACCACTGCTCCAGCACCTAGGAAGAGAGTATGCAAGAAAGATTTTATTCCACAATTCATACCAACTGAAAAAAACATGCAAAGGAGATTCCCAGGTCTTTCAATCCTATCTCATACTCTTTACAAAGAAATTAATAGATTACATTTACTTCACACTACCATTAATCACAACTCATTGATTATTTGTTCATGCAAACTAAAACTATTAGAAAATCCCAACGAACAAGGACAAAGAAACCAGTCCATTAGTTCCAAGGGTCAGTTTAGAGCTTCAGGTGTGAAGACCTCACGTGTGTTTAAAACTACAGGCAAGAAAATGACAATAGACAGGAACAATTCAGATGCCCATAAAAATAGGTACACAAAAAAATTAGATATAATTTTATTATTCACCTCTAACCTTTTATTTCCATATATGGTGCCATGGTTACATTTAAGTTTAATTGTTGCATATAAATGTCATTATTTCATACACAGCCGAAAGAGTGAACTATAAAGACATTGAATTTGATTTGGACTTTAATGAAGGCAACGAAAATGATGATGCCTCCTTTATTTCAGAGAAAGGGCTAGGTACATTAGTATTTGTTTTTTAGATGAACTTGTCCATATGTGACAACAATTTTGAAATGCCACATTAAACAACCAGCCATGCATGTCAAATCATTCTGTTATGCAGCTATCTCAAACTCTTTACAAGCGTTAGAAGTAATTGAAAATGATAGCTTCGTGGGAAATTATTCATGGCAGGCTACTGAGTCTGAAGGTATTACTTTTTTCACTACTCTGTAAATTAATCCAAATCAATATACAAAATTAAATCGACAGACTTCATACACTATTATAAATTGTCAGATTATTTTGATGAAGGGACCCTATACATCCATCCAAATATTGTAGTGCATTATTCTGGTACAATGACAGAGCTAAGAATGACACAAAGAAGAGAATTGTCAATACCTTCTCGATGTGCTGGCTCCAAGGAAAGGTCCAATTACCAGCAATGAAGTCACCACCAAATAAACTGCATGGATTGCTCTATGATAAGAGTTGGACCAAGTCAAGAAATTTCCATTCTAACATAAGGCAATACAATGACATGTTTTCTTTCACTTCAATGGATGGCAAAATTGATCACTTAAAGAACTCTGGTGGTGGGCCGTATTCCTTTGTACTTTCAGGAATGAAATACCATAGAATTGGCAGCTTATTACCACTAGAAGGTGCACGGCCAGTCTACTCTCAACTCTATATTCACCTTCTTGTGTTTTGTTATCTGGTACAATACTGACCTGTTTACTATTAACAGAAAACATGAAAAAGAGTGTAAACTTGATGCTGAAATTGTTGAAGACATCAAGAAGGTACTAGATGATGTCAATCCATTTATGAAACAATATCATTTCTTATCATCACATGTTAAGAACCAAGGCAACAATGACATGAAGCTATGCTTGATGAGTACAAGACACCATGATGGTCGGACTTACAATATGCCAACTGCTTCAGAAGTCGCTGCGTTAATTGTTGGTGGCATAGACATGTCTTTCAATATCAGAGATATAATTGTCGAAAAACAATCAGGCGATCCCAAGCATATCAATGAATTGCATGCTTCATATTTACCACAACAATATCCTATTATATTCCCTTTTGGCGAAAATAGTTACAGAGATGATATTGAACATTGAGAGAATCACTTTTAACAACAAAGACAAGAAAGATGCCAAGTATTAGGGAATTTTTGGCCTTCGGGTTGATGACAAGGGGGACTGAAATTTTGATGCTACTTCATGCCAGTAGATTACTTCAACAATTCATAGTTGATGGATACACGATGCTTGAAGCCGAGAGATTATATTGGATTGGAACCTACCAAAAGGTACTACGGGTTGATTTGTACCAAGGCCTATCTAATGTAGTTATCAGAGAGGAAACAAGTGCTTCTGCAACTGGAAAATGAACAATATTGCCTGCCACATTCATAGGAGGAGCTAGATATATGCTTCAAAACTACCAAGATGTAATGGTTATATGTTGATGGGCTAGATATCATATATCTTTCTCACTCTCACTTGTAATCCTTTATCACCAAAGATTACAAGATTTTGTAAAGAACGATCAGTAAACCCTTCAAACAGGCCTGAAATACTTTCTCGAATTTTTTGGCTTAAATTACAAAGGCTTAAATACACTATAGATCTCCATCAGTTGAAAGGTTAAGTTTTCACTTGTCCAATCAACAATTCATTATCTATTGTAATACTAATGATTGGTCTTAGTTTGTGACACCTTATTTCCAATACTCATAAATGAATATAAGTGACTAGTGAAATCCGTTGTGAAACCAGGATTTAACTCCAGACTACCTAACGTTACAAAACGTTCATAAATCCCCACTCTCAACTCAGGATTTGAATCTAAGATCGAGAGGGTTTTTCAAAAGGGTAGCATACTTCACAATCATTCCCACAAGATTCACTATGTCACCATTACCTCATCGGATCTTAGTTACCACATATCAGAGTATGCAAGCGATTCTCTGCTTAAACTTAATACATTCATTTACATACATGGAATGTATAGCCATATATACATAAAATGTATAATTACACATAACCACCACACTCTTACATCAAATACAAATAGTAGCGCCTTGCACTACAATCTTCACTTCAACTTCATATCTCCTCCATACATCTTCATGCATCTTCACCTGTCTAAATGGTTGGTTGGGAGGAGTAAGATTCGAGAGAATCTTAGTAGCAAACATTACCACTATACATGTAAGATATATATGAATGCATGACATGCTTGCCTACACTATTTCATGCCAACATAATAATGACATGCTGCATGCTCGATGTTATGACATACATATGGTCATTGCACAAATATAACAGAGCTTCAACCAATCATACATGTTCCACACAAATAGGCAAAGCAGTCACATAATCAATGCAAGACATACATATCACATACATGCAGGTAAGGTAAGTTCACTACCTGGTGGACCGTAGTTCCTCATTGGTTTCCTCTTCCTCCCACCTTTGGAGCTTCTTAAAAATTCATCCATGCCTCTTCCTCTATGTAAATTATTCCATGCCTCTTCTTTTTTGAGTTTTCCATAGTCCTAGATACCCAATCACATCATTAGAATCATGATTGTGGGTCATTGGAAGTGTATAATAAGGCCCAAAAGGCTAGGAAGGGCTAAATAAGTCATTTTCCTTCAAAAACATGAAATGCTGGAATTTGGGGGTGTTGGCCACGACCAAAAGTGGCTGGCCGCGGTCAAAAACAGGTCAGAAACATTTTGGTTGCGGCCAAAAACCGTTGGCCACAGCCAAGAACCCCGCTATTCCAGAATTTCAACTTCCTGATTATTGGCCGAACTTGTAAAAATCATAACTAAATGTAAACAAATCCAAATGAGGCGCTTCTAAGTTCTATGGAACTCTCTTTAAGTATACTTTAAGGGGAAAATATATCCATAAGCTAAAAGCACTTACATAAGTACATAATTCCATTTAATTGAACACTGCTCCAGAATTTCCCAGTTTATCATGACAAAACTTTAAAAAATCATAACTCTATGTATACTTGTCCAATTAACCATTATGACCTATCAAATTAAAGGTCTATATCTGTAATTTAATTCTAGAAAGTTTTATTGTCATTAGAGAACATTCAACCACTCAAATTATATCACAAAGACACTGCCTCCAGAAGACAGATTTCACATCGTGCACTGTAACATCCCAAAATTTATTCAAAGGCTAAGGATTAATTTATGGGAGTTAGATAGTAAGCCAAATTATGGAAGCTATGAAATTTAAGGAATCTTAAATTAGACAAAGGGAAAAATAAAGACCTAGTGTGTGTAATTAATAGGATAAAAATATACCTATATATATATAATAATAATTAAAACACACATACCCTTTTTCCACACATCACACGCCATGCACACACACACAATTATCTAATTAAATAACACACACACACTACCCACAAGGCACACACATACACATTTTTAATTACTAAAAATAACACCCTCTCTCTCACTCTCTTAATCATCCGAAACACACAACACACACTTCACATATTTCTCAATTCTCTTCATCCAACATCTAAAAAGAAAGAAAAGAGAGAGTGAGTGAAAAAGAGAGAGAGCAAGAGACACATAATAGAGAAAGAGAGATACGTAAGAGTGATCGGTGCTACCAGAGGAAGGAAGAAGTGATTACAAATTCTATGTACAACTTCATATCCTAATATAGGTGAGTTCCCTTTATATATTTTTAACTCTTTCTAGTTGATTTGAGGCTATTTTTGGGTAGTTTGGGAAGCATAAGAATCTAGTATAATGAATCATTGTCTTGTGAGGTCTTGTTTTGGCCAAAATAGTGCATAAGGAAGGAATGAGAATTTGATAAATTTGAGGTTTCCAATGAATTCTATATGAAAAATTATATGGGAATACATGACATTATGATTTTTGGATGATTATATATAAGTCTAGAATTTTTAGAAAATAAGAGGAGTTGCTGATCGGTTAGTTTCTCTGAAATCATATTGGTTGTAAAATACATTTCGGTAACCAAACCTGGTCCGAAAATTATGATAGTTTTCAGAAGGAAATTAGACATCTTAAGCTTTAATTTGATATATAATATGTATCATTTGGGTTTATAAATAGTGAGATATGAATTTTTAAAGTTAGATGATGAATCTGGAACGTTTTCTGGTACAGATGGGTTTGACGAAATTATGAAAATTTTGTGGCTATAATATCTAAATGGTAATATTTTTTTTTCATAAAACGATACTTAAAGAGGATTATATAGGATTTTTAACCATCCCATTTCTAGTTCTAGATATTTAGTTATGAATTTTAGAAGTTAAGCTATTGCAATTGGAAAGATTTTCTGGCAGTGCGAGAAAACTTTAAAACTGGGAATTATTCATGGATATGTGGTAGTTAGAAGTATTTTTATATTAAAATATACTTCATAAGTGACACATAGAATTTTGAACCACCTTAATTGGATATTTCTAGGCCAAGATATGAATTTTCAAAGATTATTGAAAATTCTGACAGAATTGAGTAATAGTGCAAAAATAAAAATAAGGGTATTTTTGAAATAATTGGGACTCTAAGGGTCAAGTTAAATACTAGAGTTGGTATGAGTCCATTAAATACCTATTGAATTTAAGGTATTAGCTATAATGATAACCTACCAAAGTGTCTTAAATTATTTTGGAATAAGTAATAATTCGCCCGTCCGTAAATTATAAATTATAGGATTTGACATTTGCCCGGGACGCCTAAGAGACTGAGAACAGGAACCAAATTTGGAAAGACTGTCAGGTAGTATCTTATATCTTATATTATATGTGATGTCATGTATGTGTACCATATCATCTGTATATATGTGCGGGACAGATAGTCCATAGGCGGTAAGACCCGTAAGTACAAGTTACACCGGGAGTTACCCGAGGGCGTCTTAAGCCAGGTAGGCTTGAGGCAGAAAGCCCGTGATTGTACCTTGCATGGGGCAGAGGCCCTGGGCAGCCAAATTATGAATCTCAAGCGCTGTGAGTCTGTGATAAGGGACCAGTTAGGCCCTTTTATGTGCTGCATTTCTGTAAGTTGTGTTGTTTGATGATTTATTTTACATGCTTAGTATTTGCATATTATATGAGTGATCTTTGTACTACTGAGATTCTTTTGAATCTCACCCCTTTTTCAACAAATGATATACAGCAAAGGCGTCCAGCTCGAAGGGCAAGAAGGTAATATAGACGGACGAAGAAGAGGCAAATAAATTATGGACTGTTTGGTTATCATTTTATTTTGGATGACTATAAAATATTTATAAGTAGTAGTAGTAGTAGTAGCGATAGTAGTACTAGTACTTGCGATGCAGACTGTATAAGTTGTAATCCGTACTCTAGACTTTCGATAACGTATTAGTATTCAGAAACCCATAAGTTAACCATCACGACGGGAGCTATAGATAGAAAATGCCCTGTATTTTAAATAAATGATTTTGAAACCGATAAAGATAATGAATTTACAAACTAAAATTTAGACCATACATATTTATTTTAAAAAGTTTTTGAAAATCCTATACAAATATAAGATTAAACTCTGTTTTAAATTAGGACTTTAAATTGTTTTGGTCTCAGGTTTGAAACCATTATATATTTAAACTAATCTAAAGGCTTTAGAAATTAAGGTGTTACATGCACCCTTTAACTTCCAAAACTTCCAAATTCATATACAAGTATCCAAAATTCATGAACACTTCCATACCTACACAATTTTGCCTCCTAAAGCCAATGGAAGAATAAAAATCATCAAATTCCAATTGCATCACCACGTCACAATACAGGGAAGAAAATCAAATTCTTAGGTGCAACATGTTGTTTTCTTGTTTTCTTTGGCTTAATCACTTCTTTTCTACTTCTAATCAAATGATTAGCTATTAAACACTCATTAGGTGTGATAATTCTGATGCATGACGACTGTGTAACATGCTTGTGATGTTATAACTATATGACTGACATCATGTTACTATTGAGATTCTTTTGAATCTCACTCTTTTTTCAAAAAGCCATTTACAGTACAGGGAGAGAGCTCTAGGGGCAAGAGGAAGGTAAATGCGGATGGCTTGAGGATTAAACACCAAAGATCTAGTTTTATTGGTCGTCTATCTTTGTAATTTTGGATATTTTGGGATATGTATATGATATATATGAATATGTAAACATGACAAGATTGTAGGAGAAACTTAGTTGATGAATGATATTTTGGTTGAGTAATTATGTTTCTGATGTAAAGAAGAATCTAAATTTTAAGAACTTATCATGATACGTAAGCAGAGGTATGCCCGCATACTCTGATAAATGGACTTAAGTATGGATGAGATTCAGCGAGATAATGATCACATATAGAAAAGATTTGAGAAAATTTTACTACCCCTGAATTTTCTTTCCAGTCCCAGGTTCGAATCCTGAGATAGGATTGAAATTTGTGAACCTTTTCTTAATCTGGGACTTGATCCTAGTTTCATAAGTGATTTCACTATACTTTTGAACTTATCTGGGGCTATAGGAAGTGAGGTATCGCAACTTCTCTCCGGGTTATTCCCTTTAGGGTTTACCGGTTGTGCCCCATAAGCGTTCCACTTTTCTCTTAGTTCCAGGACTTCTTCTCGTAAGTCTTGAATCATAGTTTGCTGTTGAGTAAGCATTCCAAGAACTTGCTGCATAACATCAGGCCTTGTATTATTCTCAGGTTCCAAATTTGGTAGTACATTTCCCTCTCTTTTAAGTCGCATCATGGTTCCCTTTCACTACTAAGAAGGAACACTACGTTAATATCACATCAACACATATATGTACATATGTACTTCTCAAGATTTTAAATACCATCACACAACATATATATATATCCTTTATAGCAAACATCCACATTTGTATTAAGGTGGCTTGGTATTTACATCAAAAGATGTGTGTCCTACAACAAAAACAAGTCACATGTACAATAAGTAGCTTAACATTTACACCAAAAGAAAGCCTATGTTATCTTACTAAACATATTATTATCGTTCTGCCCCCTTATCCCTTGTGCATATTAAATAGTACATATAAAATCATATGCCTAATAAAAAGGAAAAAACTCAAAAGAACCCATAATTATGGTCTCATTCTTTTTCTTGATCTAGGAGGTAAAGTTAGGCAAATAAGCTAACGTAGTTTGAATCCAAACATCATCAGTCATCATTAGCCCAAGCTCATCCCTTTGCTCGTACAGCTTCTGTACCGAGTCCAAAAATGATGTGTATTGTGTCTGGGAGTGAAGAAATCACTAAAGACCGTTAGATACAAATTCTTAAGTTGCTCCCACAATTCATGATCAGGGTATGGTTCAAATGCTATCTTCTTTACTGGAGCACTCGAACCTGCATCTGAGTCTGGGTGCTGCACACTATCCTCTAACTCTAAGTCATCCTTGTCTACCACAGTAACTTCATCCCTAGCTATAGGACCATAGAACACTGGATACTTAACGATCTTTCTTCTTTGGTACATTCCACTTCCAGGCCCTCCTTTGTTAATGACCACATATGCCTCACCCTCTGGTATCTGCTCCTCTGGTAGAGGCTGGTTAATCGATGAAAGTGAGGGTAACCTACTTCTTTGTATTCTTAACTTGATAGAGATAAGAACTGGATCACTCTTCCAAGCGGTACATCTTACTCTTGGCATTCCTGCTATTCTATACACCACTATATTATAATCAATGTTTTGATAATAACAAAATAGTGATGAAATATTTTGCAAGTAAATGATCAAGTTAAATGAAGTATAATGTGTTAAAGTTTCTAAAGAAAACATTGCACAAAGTTACGTTTACATATTCCAAATATTTGCCACTACACTCGAGTTTGAATGCATGAACTTGAGTTCTGGCCAACAAACTCAATTCTTGCAAGTCATACTCAAGTTCAGTTGGTATGCCGCTGAAACTTAACTGCTTCTTGAACTATGCACCTATCAGGAAGAATTGCACTCGAGTTCACCAGAATGCACTCGAGTCCTCAAAGACTTTGCACTCAAGTCCTGAAAGTTTTGAAATGAGAGTTTGTTCCAGAAAGATCTCAGATGCTATGGATAAATGTTGTACTCGAGTTTGAGGATTAGCACTCGAGTTCTGTAAGACACTACACTCGAGTTCTGTGAGTTCTGGTGAAAGAGTTTATACCCAAGAAATTCACAAATGTGAGAAAAAGAGGTGCACTCGAGTTCTCAGCTGACTGCACTTGAGTTTGGGTTTTGCACTCTCTCGAGTTCATGCCTGATACTACCTGGTGAATAAGAAAATGCACCATGCACTCGAGTTCGATAGAATGAACTCGAGTTCACCGCAGACCAAAGATAAATAAACTTCAGCAATTAGTCCAAATCCACTTATATGTCATCCAATCCTTATTTTCCCACTTGTTATCATCTTAAACATTGGTCTATTAGCCATGCTTCCTAACACAAAGCAGCTAACGAAGGATTAGAACCTATCAACATAAGTAGAAGACTCTAGTAAATACCTATTATTGCTAAAATCAATTCTCTGATACCAAAAATGTAATACCTTATTTCTTATAGCTTTAGATGAGTACAAAAGAGTAGTGAAATCATTCGTGAAACCATGATTATGCCCCAGATTAAGAAATACCGAAAAACTTTCACAAATTCCAAACATATCTTAAGGCTTAAACCTGGGATTGGAAAGGATTTTTTAGGGTAGTAAAATTTCTCAAACCATTTTCACAAACATTCACTATCTCACTAAGTCTCACCACGCTCTTCTTTTTGTTTTATCAGAATTTGCGAGCAATTCTCTGCTTACTTCTCATGTTCCATACCTTAATTATGATTCGTTAGCGATCGAAAGCGTAATATAATTAAATCATTCTTTTACTAGTTTACTGGAATTACCAGTTTAACTTTTGTAACATATCAGAGTTACAAGCTATTTATAGTATATAAATATCCAAAATAATCAAAGTACACATAACAGACAACTAGAAAACTAGAGTCTTCTGCGTTCAAGCACTTAGCCGTCTGCATTTACCTTCTTCTTACCCCTTGAGCTCTCTCCCTGTACTGTAGATGGGTTTTTGAAAAAGAATGAGATTCAAAAGAATCTCAATAGTAATGTAGTGACAATCATACATATATATAACGTTATAAAGCATGCTACCCAGTCATCATACAACAGAATTATCACAACAGTACTCAGTACATCACATGCAGTTCATAAACTACCATAGCGCTAGGTAAATTCAATGGCTTCGAGGGACACCCATGTAAAAAGGCCCTAGGAATCCACTCATGCATCATAGAACATTATTGGCTCGAGAGTCCACCCGCGCAAAAAGGCCCTGGGCGACTACTCGGCATAACCAGAATGTGTTAGACAATTCATGATGATTTTACACAACATACAATGTATATTATAAACATATGAAAGACAAGTTACTACCTGGCTACTTTCTTTTAGCTATTTCCTCCCGTTTGTCTGAGCTCGGAAAAGTCTCAAGCTTTGAACCGCTGTTAGGTCCTATAATTGGAATTTATGGACGACAGGCTATTATTCCCTCCAATACTTGCATAATGAAATTAGTCAAGTTGGTTGTCATTAAAGTTAGTATGCTAAGCTGAAGCAAAGTCAAGGTGGCCCAACCATCCCAAGTTGCTTATTTTCACCCTTGATATCAAATCTACTAGCTTTTTGCTTAAATTCAAAAATTCACCATTAATTCTAGAAAACTCCAAATTGAGTGGTTCTAAATTATATGTAAATATATTTCAATATAATATCACATAAAATACTCAATTTGGGCCACCACAAACCAAAATATTCCCAGAATTTCGTCAAACATCACTATTTTAGATTTCTTTCCAGAAAACAAGGCATAACTTCAACAATTCATATCTCCTACTATACTGGACAAAAAATTACAAAATATCTATCTAATTAAAGCTCTATGTATCTACTATAATTCTAAAAAAATTTAGAATTTTTGGACAAGGTTTGACCCATAACAAACCACGCACAATAGCACTATTCCAGATAAGGAAGATTGCAACATGCACACATACACTTCATAAATTCCCAAATTCATATACAAGCATCCAAAAATCATGAACACTTGTATTCCTATACAATTTATCCCTCTAAAGCCAATGGAAGCATAAAAATTATCAAATTCTCACTTCTCTCTCACATCACACATAGGGCAGCAAATTGAGTTCTTAGGTGACTTATGTTGCTTTCTTGTTTTCGCTTGCTTAATCACTTCCTTTCTACTTCTAATAACATGATTAGCTATTTAAAAAAATCATTGAACATGTTTTAAAGAAGTTTGGATAGCAAGACCCCTTAGGGTTCATCATCCAATCTTCACAAACCAACCAATTCCAAACCAACAACAACAACAACAAAAGCAAGAGAAGCAAGTTTTGGAAGTTTGCCTCTTGATTCTTACTCCTTCTCTCTCTAAAAACATCAGCCCCCTATCTCTATTCTCTTGAGATTTTGTCTTGAAACTATGAATTTAATGGTGAAGAAAAGATTAGGAGAGGTTTTAGAGGGATTAGGAAGCTTAAACTTCAAGATTACAAACTTTCTTACCTTTGATCTTGTGAGACCTAGCTCTTCCTTGTGCTTCTTGCTCTTCAACCATTCTCAAGCTCCCTCTCTCTCTGGTTCAGACTTTGCACGAGAATGAAGGGAAAAGATGAAGAATAATGTTATAACGAAATGGGTTAAATTTGCTTTACAAATGGAGATTTCCTATTGGTCCAATTCTTTGACTTTCTTGCATAATATTTCTTTTTCTTTTTCCCTTCTAATCCACAGAAAATACATGAGAATTGAGGGAGAAATTATTTCTCTTGAATTATCCTAATGCCATTTTGCAAATTGTTGACTTTTGGACCTTTGACTTTTGACTCTTTAACCTTCCTTGATAATAATTCACTAAAATAGGCTTATTAATTACCAAGTAGCCATTTTCCTATTTTAATTCTCATTTAATTGAAATTGTTGGGAATATTAGGGAAAAATAATTATTTCTTATTTTATGGCAAAATTACCGTTTTTCCCTTACATTTTATGATTTATCGAAATAAATCATTTCTTACTCATTTCCTTTGGTTTGGCCTAATTTTGAAACTTGTATGAAGCCATTATTTGTTTCATTTTATGCTCTAATTTTGGTTACAATATTAGGCCTTTAAGTGGACATTAGTTGCCTCTTTGTGTCCTTACTTGGCCGAATTATGTGTAACCGGCGATTGAAATATTTCTGTAAATTTATGTGTACTATAATTCACCATGTTATTCCACTAAATATCATAAATATATATATAAGGAATATTGGTGAAAAAGTGGGGTATTACAAAATGGCTCCAGCATTGGATCAAGTTTCAATGGTTGAGATTTAATGTTACATTTAATATTATATTAATATTTTTATATAGCATTAAATCCCAACCATTGAAACTTGATCTAATAGTGGAGACATTCAATGGAGAGAGGCATCAATGTAACATTGTTCTCCGAATGAAAGTTGAAAGGCTTATCCCTAAGAAAAACACCACAAGGAACACACGAGGCCACTGTTCATCGTTCGTTTCAATCATCTTCGTGGTCTTCTTCTCTTGAGACGGAGAATGTGATAGGGAGTACGTAGGCCAGAGGGACAACGACATATACTGTTCTTGTTCTCCAATAGTCTTCATCATCGAGCAAAGGAGGACCAGTTGCAGACACCCATCGACGAGAGATAAGAGGACACCACCGTTGCTGTGATTATTGTTCTCCTTTGCCGACGAGTCTCACCAGAGAGGAGAGATTCATCATTGTTTTCAAGAGTGGGAGTTGAGATCTGGTTCACCGCCTAGGTGAAGTATTGATGCTCTGCAAATTTTGTACACACGAGAGTATGGATACACTGATTTAGTTCTTTTTACCAATTAAATTTTTAATGGGATTAACTAATTTCCCCAAAAAAAAATCATGTTCATAAACGGACTTCTATTTTTTTTATTCTTAAGGAATCTAGTAGTTAAGAATTTAGAAATGTCAAAGTTTTTAAATTTTTAAAGAAGAAATTTCACACAATATTAAAAAATTCAAAATTCATTTAAGTTCACCATTTTTGGTCGAGATTTATTAAATTTCATATGAATAATAATTTCAAAGAATGGTGTTAGATTTAAATGGACCACAACAAACATGTAAGTAAAGAAACGAAGACATGCACTATGGCTACTTAAACACGATGACTGAGGTCGAGTTCTTGTTAATATAAAAACTAAAAAGACACTTGTAAAAGAGTTATCACCAATTAAATATGACAATAATTATATCAGACTATAAAAGAAAATAAATAATGGCAGGACAAAAAAGAAAAGTTAAACAACATAATTGTGACAAAAAGAAGCTATCCCAAACTGTAGTACAATTTTTTGCTGAAACCTTTGCAAATTTGTCACCAAAAAAAGGTGACATCCTAACTTATGATGGAATGATCTCACAAATTAAACAGTTTATTAGGAAATTCTTTTCCTTGATTAGCAACTCATTTTTTAATTGACATCATTTGTTGTTAGACAACTAATAATTTGATGTAATTTTGGCAAATTTCTCACCTTAACATAAACAATAAAAACAATTACTCAATTATGTTAATAATAAAGAATCACATGTCAAGATACATTTCTAAATATGATATTGGAATTTGTGATCATTATACGGTTTGAGAGACGGACAACAAGCGCATTCAAATAGTTGCAAAGAATTGTAATCTGGCTTTATTTTGAGCAGACAAAACAGAGAAGTCGAACCATGTAGCACCGATGGAGGGAGCCTACTAATTAGAGAAACAACAGCTTGAAAGGCGTCAACCCAATAGGTTAGGGGCATTTGGACATGAGCCAACAATGTTAAACCCATTTCGACAATATGACGATGTTTTCTCTGTGCTCTCCCATTTTGTGGACAAGTTTATGGGTAGTTGTAGTGTGTAACATCGCAAATTATGAGCTTATAATATAAAAAATTAGTCTAAATTGAGTAAACTACTAAGCTTACTTGAGTCAAATGTCTTAAGCATATTATGAGGAAAATGTTTAAGATAATTATAAAAGGGCTCAGATATATTGAGAAAATAGTATGAAATGTTATTATGGGGAGTTAGAGAAATTATAAAAAAGCTTAATTCCCCAGAAATTGCCCAAATAATTTAAAAGTTAATTTTGGGATTTAAAGGCTTAATTTCTGGAAAATTCAAGGAAAAATAGTTAGAGGTCATAATTTGGCTTGAAAATTTCAAGAAAATTATTTGAAGGCTTTATGAAGATAATTAAAGAATAAAATATTTAAAAATTATTAAGGATTACTTTATAAAAATTAGATAATGAGCCAATACCAATTTAAAAAATTGAGAAAAGTTAGTAACTTTATTATTTGGATCCGAAAATCGGAATTGGAATAAAGTTAAGCTAAATTATGCAACCTAAGGGATTTGAGAGATTTTAAATTAGATAAAGGGGAAAATTTAGAGCCTAGTGTGTGAAATTAATAGGATAAAAAAAAACACACATATATATAGAAAGAAAGAGAGGGTGTGAGAGACCAAGGGAGATGGAGAGAAAACGGAGAGACCGAGAGCATGTGATCGCCAGAAGAGGAAGGAGGTGGCTGGAAAAGCCACATGCAAGGCCAGATTCTTGGGTAGGTAAGTCTCCTGCACTTCTTTCTATCTTTTTTCCATTTTATTTGAGGTTGTTCACGGTGGCATTGGTGGCTGGAAATTTAGAGAAATCACCGGAAAGTTTGCTGTCACTGAATAGGATCATATACAGTGCATGCATGTTGGTTTTTGGGAGATTTTTGGGTTTTTTTTGGTTCTGTTTAGGGGACGCCGAACACATTGAAAGAGACTAGGAGTGAATAAAGTTAAAATTTGTGAAGTTTAGAGCCCAAATACAAGGTTGCATGTCATTCTACACCTTGTTCTAGTCACGGAAAATAGAGTTGAAGTTGCAGAGGTCATAATCTGAGTTTTGAGTGGACATTTTTTTAAGTTTCTTTTGAAGATCAATGAGAGCTCAATTTGGAGTGAAAATGGTCGAGTTTTTGGGAGATTAAGTTATACTGTCAAATCTATGATCTTCTGGGAGTTAGTTAGTTTTGGACTCTTTTTTGATCAGTCAACACATATCCAATGTTTATGAAATTTAGGAAAGAAATAGTATACATCCAAAATTTAAAATGAGTATGTCAATTGAATATCTAAAGAAAAAATTATGATTTTTAGAAGTTTGGTCTAAACACAGGGAACCTTATGGGTTCTAGATTATTGACAGTAAGTAAATAGGTGAATTCAAGGAGGTTAATTTGGTAATTTGGCCGTGTGATTATTTTTCCTTTAAAGTAAATATTTAGATATTTCAATCAAGAATTATAATTCAGGAATTGGATAAGTAAATTTTAAGTTATGAACTTTTAAATTTTGATATAAAATCTGGAAAAATTCAAATTTTCATATTGGGTAATCAGTATAGATGTGGAATTTGAGATACTAAGTTTATGAGTTGATATTGAATAGTATTTTTCTTATATATAGGACTTCAAGAGCTTCACATAGAAATTTGAATCACCTCATTTAAAGTTTTTAACCTAAGATAATGATTTTTTAAAAACAATAGCCTAAAGATTAGTGGCAGACTGTGACAAGTCTGAAATTTTTCAGTTTTAAAGAAACATGTTTAGGAGATAATTTGAGGATTATAGGACAAGTTTGAGTGGTCAATTTAATTAAACTTAGCACTTTAATCATAGGGACCAAAGACATATAATATGTCTTAAGATGGTTGCACAATAGATGTAAGCACAAGTCTTTCACTTGTGATTAGTGGATTGTGATTTATCTATTCAAATCAGTTTTATGGCTTGTTCCTTAGTTGAGTTATTGCCATTGAGGAAATACGAAGAGGATGAAGGAGGCGAATATATTGCTGGATGAGGATTTTAGTCTTTACATTTCTTTACGTATATAATTTAATATAAAACAATATTTTTTCTTTTACTTCTCCCAAATGTCATACCAAACATTCTAACAGCAGTGAATATTGCATTGCAGCCCATTACAAGAGAGAGGGCATCTACAATTGAACCAAACGGGTCCTTAGTTCTTTTTTCTACATTTACTTAAGCAATAAGACAAATGAAAAATCAATTTGACTGTGCACATCTACTATAACTAACCATTTAGGACCTGTTTGTGAACACGTTGAGGACCAAGATGCCGCGCGTTTGGGCCCAAAAGCCACGGTGCTGCAACGCATGCCTGTTTGGGAATGAGTTGAAGATCACTGCGCTTCTTCCCTCAACGCCACGTCTTGGAGAAGCTAATATTTTCAGCTTCTGAGCCACGGCAGACGACACGTCAACTTCGCCCTCTTCACTCTTTTCTCTAACAAAAGTCTCCTCATCTTGTTGTCGTTGCTAGTCTGCCAAAGGATTCTGTGACGGCGGCTTCTGTCTGTTGATCATCGGTGAGAAGCGTGGTGGTGGTTGTCCTTGGCTATAGGGTGTCTCAGGCGTTCTTGCATCTTCTTCTTGTGGCCGTTGGTGACATTTTGCCAGCTCCTGTACTCTGCTTTTGTGTGTTTTTTACTCAATCACAATATACTGATTAGAAACTTTTTTGGGGATCTTGAGAATATGTGATGCATTGTCGTTACCCTTTTACTTAATATAGTCGAAGTCTTCATGAGCAAGCATGCTTGATCTTCACTATTTATGGAATGAGTTGTGCTCTATTTTGCTTGTTCAGCTTTCTGTTTGAAGATAGAAGAAAAAGCTTTGATCAGGGACTTAATTGAAAAATTCAAAAGTTCTCTATTAGGGATTAAAGTGCAAATTTCTGAAATGTTTTTAGACATAACTGTAGTTTTCAAAACATATGGGTCATTTTCTATGATTTCCCCTATCCTTTTCTCCATTCACTTGTAATTTCTATAAATTCTAAGGACCTTTTCTGTAATTTTCTCGACCCCACAAAATATTAATTCGACCCTCCAAGATCTCAAATTTCTTATTAAGCACCTACAATGCAAGATTAAGCACTAGCATTAAGAGTTCAAGAGATCATTTATATGAATAATTAACAAATTTCAATAATAAATGACCTTTTTGTATTTTATCAAATTTTAATTTTAATTTTTTACCTCAATTATCACAATATATATATGTAGTATTCAATAAGGTTCATATCATTTTCAATCATTTTTCATCTAAATGGGCTTTTTAAAGGCTAATCCAAACAGATTCAAGGTTAGAAGAAAAATCATTTATGCCACCGTCAATCCAAACACAAATCACATTTACAATCTGAATTTTTTTTTTCAATCTGACTTTTGCAAAAGTCAGATTGAAAAAAAAACTAATTTTTCACTGCTAATCCAAACACGCACTTAATCATGCATGTAAAAAGAGCCATAACGAATTGATTCTTCAAAATTTTAAAGACAACGTTAATGATAGTTCAGGTTTTTATCTTTCAGATGAAACATGTTAAAAGTGAATTATAAATAAGAGACTGGATGGGTATTTTTGAACTTTGTGACTCACATAAATTGAAACAACATAAATTTTAAAAGCTGGCACACACATACTCGTACTCAGGGGTGAGATCAGCTAGAGCCACTTAGGGCCTAATTTTATTTAGTAGTGACAAAGTGCTAGAAATTATCTAAGCTTCCAGCACTTTATTCATCACTTGTTCAGCATAATTTTATTTAGTAGTGATAAAGTGCCACGAATTATCTAAGCTTCCAGCACATTATTCATCACTTGTTTAGCATAATTTTATTTAGTAGTGACAAAGTACTAGGAATTATCTAAGCTTCCAGCACATTATTAATGAATCGTTTATACACTTCAGATGATTCAACTTTGACAAAAACAAAACCCAAAGAGTGCCTAGAAAAAGCCAAACCCCCATTCAAAAGCGAAATACCTCCACAAGAATTACCATCAGTGGGACAGAACTCGATAAATGAGGCAACTTTACTAAATGTCCAAATCTTGAACGTGTTAGACCCTATGTTTTGATGGTAGCAAAGTGTAAAAAAGGATTAGAAACGTTTTTCAAAAGAAAACTAAGTTTAAAGAAAACATTTTAAAACACACAGAGGTCATATACTGCAAATATTAATCAATCACTCGAGTGACCAATTGAGTGATGTATTTTTTAAAATAACTCATCATTGCAATCAATGTTTTGAAACCCGGATCAGTCATTGAACCGGTTAGGGTACTGGATCAAGGGTCAGTGGGTCAAATGGGAGCTAAACCAGGGCCAAACCGGTGAGAAATTGAATATTTTAAGCTCATTCATATGAAATTTTAAAAAAAATTAAAAAAAATTCATTTTTTTAAAAGTACCAAACCGGTGACTAGCCTGGTTTAGTGGCCGGGTGGTTGGTTCACGGGCCAGACCAGCCGGTCCGGTCCGGGTCCAAAACATGGACTGTAGTGACCACTGGAAGATAAAAAAAAGATCACTCGAGTGGCCACTCTAACTTATGATGGAATGATCTCACAAATTATACAGTTTATTAATACATGCTTTTCTTCGATAAGCAACACTTTTTTTAGAGTTTTAATTCACATAATTTGTGTTTAGGAAACTAAAAATTTGATATAACAGTGACAAATTTATCAACTTAGTTAAAATAAACAATAAAAACATTTATTTATTAAATATTTAAACTTTTTACCGTATTAACTCAATTAATAGTAGACATTGTTTGAATCATAAATTATAAATTTCTTATATTCTAATAAATTTTCAAGCACAAGTAATTGATGAACTTCTTTTTTTAAAAAAAATTGAAACTTTCAATCAAGTTCTTTTTACAATTTCTAGAAAATTTTCTCAATTTATAGGAAATTCAGAAAAGAATAATTCTTAAGTTGGTAAACAATTGTATTTCAATTTTCATGCGATGAGCCATGAAAAATCCCTAATTATATTATATATTTTTATACTTTATTTGGGGATTTCTTCCTACTAATTGAGTTTAAAATGCCTTACTTGTGATAAATTGAGATTAAGATTAAATATATTAAATTGGGATTAAAAAGGGAAAAATTGTCAAAATAATTTCAATTACTCTTAATCACTTATTTTAAGAATATTTAATATTGTTTTAATTGGTTTTTAATTGCAAATGTTTGAAAAATGGGATTTAAATATGAAAATGGCAGTTAGGGGCTTGAATTTCACAAATGACATAGTAGTCTCATGAATTTTGAAAATGTCAGTTCAGTCCTCCTCAAAACACTGCATTTTGCTTTAACTCTTTTAGGTTAGAAGCAGAGACGTAAGAAGGGAGCTGGGAGCTAGATACGGTGAGGCAGCGGCGCCGCGAGTTTGGGAGGCATAGGGGAGTGAGCTGAGAGTCAAGAGGAGAGTTTGGAGAGCTCACCTCCTCCACCACTAGAATCACTACCACCTCTCCACTACCGGACACCATTACTTCCATTATGTGATATCTCAAATTTTGGGACTAGAGGCTTAAGATTTAGCTTGTATTAAAGGAGACTACTAGACACTTGTTTGGTAAATGTTATAGTAAGGCATAATATTATTTCTCAAAATTCCTTTATACCCTTGGATATTAAAAGAAATTATATTGGTGAGTTAAAGAGCTCAAGGAATAACAAAACAAAGCAATAAGAAATCACAGACGATATAGTAAAGTAGAACACAAAGTGATTTTGCCACCGGTGAAATTCCTGGTGTGGCAGTGGTGATTGTGTGACATTTTCAATTGGTAAATAATTTTGAAAATTTATGAAACTTTTCAGAGTGAAAGTAGACTTATCAAGCTTTAATTTGATATGTCATATAAGTCATTTGGAGTTTTATTTACACAAAGAGAAATGAATTTTTGCATTTAGCCCAGCAAAATTAATTATTTTCTGGGACAACATTTAAAGATTAAATTTTTGAGAAGAGTGAGCTTCTAATTGGCTAAATTTTATATTTTTCCTTCAAACTATACTCAATGAGGGTCGTATAGCCTTTGGAATTACTCCAATTGGATATTTGTACAATTAGATATGAATTTTCAAAGTTTAATGAGAAATATGCCAAATCAAACATTATATGCGAAAATTTGAATTTTGGGCCAATAGGGAGCTGACACGTGGTAGGTCACTTAATACTCCATTTAATCATCAATTCCTCATCTTCTCCAGCCCATTTTCTGCGTGAAACAAGAAGGAAAGAGTGAGAGAGGGAATTGAGAACATGAAGAATGAAGGAATGCTAGGGTTCATCAGAAAATCAAGGTAAGAAGTTGTAACCTTGTAATTATTTCTTTCTAATCCCTCCATAACCTCTCCTACTTTGAAAATTAAGGTTGGTCATAGTGTTGATTTACCTTGTCCGAAGCATTGACATTGTACATGATAATTCAAGGGGTAGATATTGCCTAAGAATTCTGAAACTCTCTAGTTTCAAAGTAGACACATAGACCTTTAATTTTATATGTCATAATGATTAATTGAATTTGTGTACTAGAAGTTCTACATTTTCAAAGTTTGAGCATGCAAAACTGGAATTTTATGATGTGTAGAAAGTGGAAATACTGTATTAATATGTTGACATATAGCTAATGGATATATTTTTATTTGAAAATATACTTAATAATGGTCATGTGGGACTTGAAATCACCTTAATTGGATTTTTTTGGATTTAGGAATGAATTTTTGAAGTATTTTCCCTGTTTCTGGGAAAGAATCTGGAACAAGGTGATTTTTCAAAACACGGGGATATTTTGGCTCTGATAGCTAACATTGAGTATTTTTATGTGAAACTAGATTTAAATAGATTTACATGGAACCACTCAATTCAGAGTTTTCTAGAATTAATGGTGAAGTTTTGAAGTTATGCCTGATTTTTGGGAAAGAATCTGGAACAGTGTTGTTGGGCGAATTATGGGAATAATTTGTCTATATTGGGCAACCCTAACCATTTTTCATTAAATTTTAATTTAAATATCTTCATTTATGCTTTGGAATCAGTCCAATTGGATTTGTTTAGAATTATTTATGATTTTTGACATTTGGACATGATTATAAAAACTGTTTTGGGGTATTGGAGCGTAACCATGAAATCTGGACTTTTGGGCATGGTTACTGTAATATTAATGATTTTTAATATAAACTAGACTTAACAAGGGTCATATAGGCCTTTGAAAAAACTCAATTGGAGTTCTATATAATTAATTATGATTTTTCAAAATTTGATGAAAAATCTATCAGCTTTATGTCTTATGCGAAATTTAAGATTTAATGGCACAAATGTAATTGGTATGAATTCCAAGGGTGAAAGTAAGACTTTGAGGCTAATGTAGCAATTGGGAATTCACTCTTTATGGCTCTAATGATGTTATTTTTATCTAGGGTCATGAAGTGTTAAAGAAGAAGTAATGGTTGGAAGATCAAGGTGTATGAGGAGGACATCAAGTAAAAGATAGTGAACTTACCTTTTCTACATGTATGTGATATGTATGTCTTGCATTTATTATGTGACTACTTTGCCTATTTGTGTGGAACATATATGATTGGTTGAAGCTCTGTTATATTTATGCAATGGCCATATATATGTCATAACATTGAGCATGCAACATGTCATTATGTTGGCATGAAATAGTGTAGGCAAGCATGTCATGCATTCATATATATCTTCCATGCATAGTGGTAATGTTTGCTACTGAGATTCTCTCGAATCTCACTCCTCCCAACCAACCATTTAGACAGGTGAAGATGTAGGAGGATGCATGGAGGAGATATGCAAGGCACTACCTTGTGTTTGGTGTAAATGATTTGATATGTTGTCTTTGTGTATATGTGTATGTACATGCATGTATGTGGATGTATCTATATAAATGAATGTAGTTTAAGCAGAGAACCGAACCGCTCTAATGTAATGAATAGAATAGCTCTAATTCCAGTATAAAGGAAAGTGATTCGCTTGCGTATACTCTGATATAGTGGAATTAAGAGCCGATGATGTATTAGCGACATAGTGAATCTTGTGGAAATACGTTTTAAGTATTCTACCTTTTGAAAAACCCATCTCAGCCTAGGTTCAAGTCCTTAGTTGAGTTTGAGAGTTTTATGAACTATTGTGAGAGTTGGGTAGTCCAGGTTCAAATCCTGGTTCCACAACGGATTTCACTAGTCACTTATACTTATTTCTGAGTATTGGAGATAAGCTGTCACACATTCTTCCACCATCAAGCTTGACGGAGGAGCCGTGAGGATCTCTGGAAGCTCTGAATTCGACCACTACTCCACTACCGTCACACCTCCACCATCATCCTTCTCTATCGTCGGCTAAATTCTTCAACTAACACCAAAAGCACAGCTGCGACGGAGAAGCAGATTAGAGCTCAAATCTTCAGCACCTCTTTCGCCGGACTTCACCTTCTTTCTGACTGGTCCTCCTCTGTTGTCCATCTTTACCATCACTCTTTCACCATCCGGCTCACAAACACCACCACCGTCCTTCACTACCGTGAATTTCATAGTTCCAACCCGTAGCTCCTCTGTTTCTAGCATCATCACAGCGTGGATTCTCTGTTCTGTTTCTGTTTTAAATTCAACCCCAATCTTCTTTAATTCAATGTTAATTTGTCATTTTAATTGGTGGATTTGATGGCTGGGTGTTTGAATCAGAGTGTGATTATGTTTCTTGAAGTTATTATCATGAGTGGCTAGGCAATCTTGTAGATGAATTGAAGATGGCTTGAACTCATATATACTTTGAAGGGGAGTTTAAATTACCCATAACTCATTATATTGTTTTTATTTCTTAGGTTTAGGAATTCATTTATATATTGAGACTATGATTTTAGGTATGTTTTATTTTATAAATTGAGTTCTTGTAATTTTGGATTTGTACTCATCAATATATATGGTTATATATATGTTTCCCTATGATTCTATTGTTTCTATCTATTTAACATGATATTGTTGGATAGTTTGATTGAATTGGAATTGTAGTTGAACCTAAATGCATTGCTTACTTCATATAATCACTCTCTAAGAGGTTTTAATAATGCTTAAATCAATGGGTTAATAAGTTTAAACATTAGACTTAATGGTAATTGAGGTTTAATATATTAGGAAACTTAGAGAAAGTTATTATTACACTAAGAGAGCTTAATAGCATTTCAAGAGTAGGGTCTCTCTCTTGTGATGTTAGACTCATTGATTAATGATGTTTGGAATATTAGAAGCTTAGTGTATTAACTCTCCAAATATTTTAATTGAACAAGGATAACCATTGAAAACCATTTCCAAGAGCATCTTTATCATTTGCATCTTTAACCCATTTCCATTCCTCCTTATTTAAAAATCCTATAAATATTTATGTTAATTACATTTAATTCAAAGTTTTGAAAATCAATCAATCTTGTTTTACCTTGCCAATTTTGCATTGTAATTACTTAGTTTACTAGGAATTAGTTTCATAATCGGCCCCTCAAAGTGAAACGACATGAGTTGTGCACTATATTGCATTAATTCGATTTTATTCTTGATAACCCCAAAATGACTAAAGGGAGCTATTTCAAGCCAGTTCTTAAAAAATTACATAAATTGCTACATACATAAATTGAAACAACATAAATTTTAGAAGTTGGTACACACACATACACTTAGAGGTGAGATCAGCTAGAGCCGCTTATAGCCTAATTTTATTTAGTAGTGACCAAGTACTAGGAATCATCTAAGCTTCCCGCACATTAATCATCACCTGTTTACCATAATTTTATTTAGTTGTGACAAAGTGCTAGGAATTATCAAAGCTTCCAGCACAATATTAAATCACTTGTTTAGACACTTCAGATGATTCAACTTTGACGAAAATAAAACAAAAAGGGTATTCATCAATGACAACCAAACGCCTATATCCATTATCAATGGATTGCCCATTATCTCCACAAGAATCACCATTAGTGGGACAGAGCACGATCTTATAGGAAATGTCACTTAATTGTTGAATCTTTAACGAACCCTAGAGAGTGTTCTTGCATCCACTGATTTTCACATACTTGTTCCCATCTTCCCCTTCAACAATAGTCCACTTTGAGGGCGAAGGATATTAGGATATATTAGTTAGCTTGTAAATAATATTAGTTAGTGTATAACAGAATTTAGTTACATAGTATACAGCTGGCATATTTTGTAACTAAATTCTGTTATACACTAACTAATATTATTTACAAGCTAACTAATATAACCTAATAAAGGAACACAGTTTGGTACTTTTCCATCAACAGAAAAGAAGTCCAAAATAGTGTTGGTTGGGATGAATCTAATTCTTAATGGGGACGAAATTGTCTTTCTCGAATGGGTGAGAAGGATATGAATCTAATTCTTAATTGGAAGGATGTATTGCTGCGTTGATAACGGGTTCACCCTTAGTGTCGAGGAGTAACTGAGCTTTGGCCGAAGAGGCCATGAAGGCAAAGAGAAAGAAGAGCCCAAACAAGGAAGGCTTCATTATTGGTAGGTTAATAGAGAGAAAGCAATGTGTTTCTTTTTATGTTATGTGGTGGTGTGGAAACTGGAGAAGCCAAGGGTTCTCTTTATAGAACTAGTTAGTGATAGTTTCAGTATTCAATTTATGAAAAAAAGGTAATCAAAAGTTTTGATAGACAGTGCAACATCATCAGCATGCAACTCGCGTACACACACAAGGTAGTTAACAAACTGCATCCCCCCCCCAAAAGAAAAGCACCTGTAATACCTTATTTTCAATAGCCTAAGATGAGTGCAAATTAGTAGTGAAATCATTGGTAAGACCAGGATTTGAACCAGGATTACCCAACTCTTGAAAATGTTCACAAATCCTCAATCTCAACTCAGGAGTTGAACCTTGGGTTGATAAGGTTTTTCAATAGGTAAAAAAAATATTTCAATTATTTTCACAAGTTTCACTACGTCATAATGTCTCATCGGCTCTTAATCTCATTACATCAGAGTATGTGAGCGATTCTCTGATTATACTGCATTCATACACTCATATACATACATGAAATTCAAAGCCATACAAGGCTATCAATTGTAAATCAATTACATTAAATACAACTGCACTTTAACTTCAAATCTCCTCTGTGTATCCTCCTGCATCTTCTCTTGTCTAAATGGTTGGTTGGGAGGAGTGAGATTCGAGAGAATCTTAGTAGCAAACATTACCACTATGCATGCCAGATATGTATGAATGCATGACATGCTTGCCTATACTATTTCATGCCAACATAATGACATGCTGCATGCTCGATGTTATGACATACATATAGCCATTGCACAAATATAACATAGTTTCAACCAATCATACATATTCCACACAAATAGGCAAAGCAGTCACATAATCAATGCAAGACATACATATCATGTACATGCAGAAAAGGTAAGTTCACTATCTTTTACTTGATGTCCTCCTCATGCACCTTGATCTTGCAACCATTACTTCTTCTTTAACACTTCATGATCCTAGATAAGAATGACATCATTAGAGCCATGAAGGGTGAATGACCAATGGCTACATTAGCCTCAAACGATCACTTTCACCCTTGGAGTTCTAATCAATTACATTTGACCAATTTCTTACTCAAATTCGCATGGTAATCAAACTACCAGCATTTTTGACCAAACTTTGGAAAATTATAATTAATTATATAGAACTCCAATTGAGTTGGTTCAAAGCTTCATTTTATCATATTTAAGTATAATTTCAATGAAAAATATCATTTTCTGGAAAATACAAACACAAAAATTCCCAAAATTTCGGAAAACATCACTGTTTTAGATTTGTTTCCAGAAAATAGGGCCCAAATTCAAAAATTCATATCTCCCAACATACTTGTCCAAAAATTAAAAACTACCTATCCAATTAAATTTCTATGTCTCTACTTAAAATATGGAAAGTTTCAGAATTTTTAGACAAGGGTTAGCCGTTCAAATATCACGCACAAGAACACTGTTCCAGACAGAGCAGATTATCAACATGAACACCCAAACTTCATAAATTTCTAAATTCATATACAAGTATCTAAAAATCATGAACACTTACATATCTATACAATTTTGTCTCCTAAAGCCAATGGAAGTATCAAAATCATCAAATTGCAACTCCTCTTCCACAACAACACAGCACAGAAAAATCAAAGTTCTCAGGAAGAGTTTGTCGGTCTCGTGTTTTCTTTGGTTTAATCACTTCTTTTCTACTTCTAATCAAATGATTATCTATTTAGATATCTTTTGGACATTGTTTAGCCATTAAAAACATCCTTTAAAACCTTACATGAACAGTAACCAACTTCCTCTATACTCATCGAATCGACAAACCAATTGGTTAAAAAGGAAGCTTACACTTACCTCTACCCGTTTTCGCAAACGGTTCAGAATTCTAGCAACACTCCGGCTGGTGAGATGATGCCAAATACCTCCAACTAAGAATCCAAAATCATAGAAATGAAGCTCGTGATGAGTAGAAGAAGTTTCCTAAGGGGCACTTTGAGAGAGAACGCCGATTCGGTAGTGTTTTGGCGCCTTAAAATTTCTCTCTCCTCATTTCTCCATTTTTGTTCTGCACTCTTTCTCTCTCTTCTTTCTGATTTCTGCGTGAAAATGGTGAGGAAGATGATGAATTAATGGTTAAAAGAATTAACCATCATATTTTGCCACATGTCAAGCCATGATTGGCCAAAAATTCCAATTTTCGCACTTAATTGCAAAACTGACAGAATTTTCATTAAACTTTGAAAATTCATATCTAATTGTACAAATATCCAATTTGAGTGATTCTAAAGACTATACGACCCTTATTGAGTATAGTATTAAGAAAAAAAATATAAAATTTGGTCAATTGGAAGCTCACTTTTCTCAGAATTTTAATCTTTGAATGTTGTCCCATAAAATAATTAATTTCGTTGGGCTAACTTCAAAAATTCATTTCTCTTTATGTACAACTTCAAATGACTTATATAACCTATCAAATTAAATCTTGATAAGTCTACTTTAATTTTGGAAATTTTCATAATTTTTCACAATCATTTACCCATCGAAAAATGTCACACAATCACCACTGCCACACTGGAAATTTCACCGGTGGCAAAATTACTTTGTGTTCCACTTTACTATATTATGTTTGACTTCTAATTGCTTTATTTTGTTATTCCCCAAGCTCTTTAATACCCTCAAAGATATAAAGAAATTTTAGGGAATTTAATCATGCCTTACTATGACGCTTGCTAAACCAGGGTTTAGCAGTCGACTTGATCCAGTCTTATTATCAAGCATCTAGTTCCAAAATTTGAGATATTACAGCACCACCCAAATATATATGTGTGTGTGTGTGTGAAGAAGGAAGTTAACAAGACATTCCGAGCTACATTACAAATATACCTATACCTATACCTATACCTATATATATGTATGTGTGTGTGTGTGTGTATACACATGTGTGTGTGTCTATATCTATGTGCGCGCGCACGCATATACATATACATGTATATATATATCTATATATGTATATAAAAAACATTGAGCGGTTACCAACTTATCACCCCTCCCAAGAATGAGTACGTGGTTAATTTGTTTCAATTTCGGCATGACCTTTGATGCTAAATTAAAAAGATTATTTATTTAGAATTTTGGTAAGATATCAATTTTGTACATTATTTGGGGGGGGGTTTTAATATAAACATCACAATTTTGAATAAAAATAAAAAGGGAAAATCCTAATTAAAACCAATTGAAATACCAACATTTAAATTTAGGCCTACACTTTTAACAAATTCATAATCAAACTAGAAGGCCTAATTAGGGATTTCTTAATTTTATTAAAAGACCATGCTCTTAGTTTAGTGTTACACATGGTGGTTCACATTTTCTCTCCCCTATCTCTGAAACTCGATCTCATGGCTGTTAAGGCTCACCATCTCAATCAATTCTCCTTACAACTTATAGGAAATCAGTTCGTTTCCTACATTAGTTTCCTTTTCTCGTTTCTCTCTCTTGACTTTCTCCTCAAATTAATTATATCATCTTACAATTGTGCCGCTTTTTCGTTCCTCGGTCAAGACTTTATTTCACACCAGATCCACTGGCAACAACTCGATATAGACAATCTAATTTCCCATCATGTGAGCGTTTAACTACATAGTTTATTACTTCTTCAAGTTATTTCCCATCTTGTTTTGTTCGATATGTTAGTTTCTCAATCCAATTGGGGTCTTATGAGTTTATGATCCTGGTTTTGTCGGGATTCAATTACAGATGGAAAATGTGAGGGGGGACTTAGAAGAGAAGTAAAAGAGGCAAGCCAGGAGGATTTTAGAGGCAATAGAAGTGGGAATGATGAAGAGAATGTCAAACCGCGGTGCGTGGAGAATCAAATATGGTGTTGACAATTCTTTGATATTAGTTTGATTTATGTTTACGTTTTTGTTCATTTTCAAACAATTAATCAAGCCTTTCAATTCTTTGATGTTGAATTGAGCAATGTATCAAGACAAACTTCCATTGTAAAATTGCCCAAGCATGTATCAGACTTGGTTAGGCATTGGGTTAGTGAACTGAACATGTTCTTTGACAATGAACATCCTTCCTCGCAAACAAATAAAAAGATCACTGAGGGGCATTCTCATCTTCTACCAACATTCAAAAACCCCTAATTAGGCCTCTTGACTTGATCAATAATTTGTTAAAAGTGTAGGCTTAAATTTGAATTTTAGTATTTCAACTAGATTTGAATGGGATTTTCCCAAATAAAGAATTGTACAGTTAAGAATAAAATAAGTAATAATTATGACTTGCAATTCTGAAATTAAAAAGTTTGTTTTATTTTATTTGTTTTATCTGCTTTTCTCTGCCTCACATGCGGCATGGTTTAGAATAAATAATAAGTTGAAAGGCTAATTCCTAAGAAAAACTTCACGAGGAAAACGAGCAGAGCGAGATGTTTCAATCATCTTCATCGTCTTCTTCTCCAATTGTCTTCATCATGGAGCAGAGGAGGGTCATGTTCATCTTGGAGACAGGAGAGGACCAATTGCAGAGATAAGAAGACGCCGCCATTGCTGTGATTCTTTTTCTTCTTTTCTGACGAGTCTCATCAGAGAAGTTGAGCATGGCAATTGGAGCTTCAAAGATGCGAGTCGAGAGATAAGAGATTCAACACTAACATATTGACAATAAAAAAGGGAAAATTGAGAAAAATACCATATTGAAAATTTTATTAGTGAAAAGGATTTGATAAATTTTCATACGCAAAAACTAATGGCACTCTACAAATTTTGTACACAGAGTACTTATACTGTAATTTAGGTTCCTTTTACCAATTAAATTTTCAAAGGGGGTTACCTTATCTCCAAACAAATTTATCATGGTGATAAACAGACTTCTATTTTTATTCTTCATGAACATAGTTTGTAAGAATTTAGAAATTTTTCAATTTCATTTTTCAAGAAGAAATTTCACATAATATTAAAAAAAATTCAAAATTCATTTAAGTTCACCACATTTTGTCGAGATTTGTTAAATTTCAAAATATATTATAAATAATAATTTCAAAGAATGGTGTTAGATTTAAATGGACAACTACAAAAAGAAAGTAAAAAAAAAAAAAAAAAAACCAAGTGCCCATTGGCTACTTAAAAAACACGTTTAAAAGAGTCATCTCTAATTAAATATGACCATAATTATATCAAACTATATAACACCTTATATAATATAATTATATAAAAAAGTAAATAAATAAAAGCAGCATAAATAATAAAAGGTAAACAACAAAATTGTAACAACAAGAAGCTGTCACAAACTCTAGTACAATTTTGTGCTGAAAATTTTGCAAATTCATCACAAAAAGAATTAAGGCTGTTGCATAATGAAATGTCTTGATATGTAAACTAAGATGATAAGTGCCCTAAGATATTGGAAACCTTGAAAGTGAACATCTGTTGGTCATGACAAGAATTGGCTTAACTTATTATTTTTATTTTTATTATTATATGGACAAAGATTTCCCTTTTAGAGCTTAGAGCGCAAAGGGTTTTCACATCTCACAGTAAGTGCACTTCCTGAAATTTGAACTTGTGTTTTCTTTCTTTCGGGGTGGGGCCGCTTACTACCACAACCAACAACTTGTTGGTAGAATTGGCTTAACTTATTTACAGAATGAGCAATATTAGGTCTTGTTGGTGTCAAGTATTGTAGTGACCCAATAGCTCTTCTGTAAATTGAGGGATTCAGCACTGGTTCGTCACCCTCTTCAAAGGAGAATTGGCATCCAGTAATCATTGTTGTTGAAATTGGACAGGCACAATCAAGCATGTTAAACTTTTTTAAGAGATCTAACGTATATTTGCCCTGGTTCATGTAAAATTCTGAGGCATCTCGATTAATTTCTAATCCTTGAAAACAGTACAAAGGACCCAGATCTTTGAGGGAAAATATCATGTTTAGCTTCTGAATAAAATTAGCAATATATCTAGAATAAATACCATATAATTTCTGGTTCTGAGGAAGAAAAGTGAAATATCACTTTTGAGTGTTCTTAATCCCCATTGTAGCAAAGTACACCTTGACCAACCAAACCAAGCTCTTGGAGCTTGCTTCAAGCCGTAGATAGCCTTCACTAATTTGCACGCATGAGTCTGGCCGATGAGTATCAATGAAGCCTTCTGGATGGTGCCTAAAGACTTCCTCTCGAAGTAATCCGATTAGAGAAGCATTATTAACATCTAATTGTCAAACCTCCCAATTAAAGGTAATTTCTGTAGTCAGAACAACTCTGATTGTAGTAGGTTTAATCACTGTACTAAACGTGTCTACATAATCGATCCCACGCGATTGTTGAAATCCCTTTCCAACGAAATGAACTTTGGGTTTCAAAACGTATCTATCGACCTTATACTTGGTTTTAAAGACCCACCAACAATCTATGAGCTTGTGAGCTCTATCATATGGCACCAGAATCCACGTTTGATTGTGCTGAAGAGCTTTGAATTCCTCGACCATTGCCTACTTCTAGTGAGAATTATAGCAAGAGAATCAGAGACATTTTTTCAGTTTGGCAACAAATGAAAGTGAAGCCGGATCCTCCATTTTTAACAGAGCAGTAAACGGGTATTTTTTAACAGACCATTGTCATAAGTTGGACATTTTTATCTACTGGTCTTTGTTGGGCCGAAGCAAGTTCATCAGAGTTATGGGGCTCAGTGACTATCGGGCACACACTCATTACTGAGGATAGAAGCTCTGGACTCATATTGGAGAAACAAAAGCAACACACAGTTCGACTAGATATCGAGATATCACGGGAGATTGTGAAGGTAAATCTGAGACAGGTTGAGTTGGCGAAGCCATTGGTGGAGTGTCTCGAATAAACGGAGAAATTGAAAAATTCTCATTTGGAGTAGCTGCAATAGAGCACCTATTTAGAAATCCTGATACAAAAGGAAAATTTGAAGTACAAAAAATCACTTGTCGAGAAACACGACCAGTAGAACTCTCACTTGAATCCTTTATCTTTTGAGGCTGGTCCAAGATAGGATCATTTGTGACTATGATATTGGAATTTGTGATCATTATATGGTTTAAGACACGGATAACAAGCGCATCCAAATGGTTGCAAAGAGCTGTAATCTGGCTCTGTTTTGAACAGACAAAACGAAGGAGTCGAGCCATATAGCACAGGTGTTGGGAGCCTATTAATTAGAGAAACAGCAGCTTGGAAAGCGTCAACCCAATAGGTATAAGGGGCATTCGGGCATGAGCCAACAATGTTAAACCCATTGGGAAGATGAATTCCTAAAAGGAAACAATTTCGATTTACCCCACTGGCAAGCTTCAAAAACCCCACAATGTAAGTATATGTATACGTATGCGGTCCGTATAATTCTACTACATGATGGTATTCCCCTCTCTCCAAGACCACCATGCCGTATACTCAGCACTATATAACATCTTTGCCACTTTTGTACTGTATTAACTTCATTACTAGTAAACATTATTTTAGTCATATGATAAAGTTTCTCATATTTTGGTAACTTTTCAAACACAAGTAATTGATGAACTTATCTTTTAAAAAATATTGAAAATTTTTATTTTTTTACAATTTATAGAAAAATTACTTAATTTTCTCAGTTTATAGGAAATTGAGAAATGAATTCTTAATTGATAAACAATTTTTCAATTTTCATGCAATAAGCCAATTCATACAAAAATACATAAATATTGGTGTATCCTATTCTTTCACTTCAATTTATGCTGTCCTCAATTCTTCTTTCTACATTTGTTTAGCCAATAAGACAAATGAAAAATATAAAGCAAGATCAAATTGCTCGGAATTATCTAAGCTTCCAGTTAATTATATTATTTATCACTTGTTCAGCATAATTTTATTTAGTAGTAACAAAGTGCCAGGAATTATCTAAGCTTCCAGCACATTATTAAACACTTGTTTAGACACTTCAGCTGATTCGGCTTTGACGAAAATTAAACCCAAAGGATATCATCAGTGATAACCAAACCCCTGCTGGAAAGCCCAATATCTCCACAAGAATCACCATCAGTGGGACAGAACACGATCTTATAGGCAATCCGAGTATATTGTTGAATCTGGAACACGCCCTTGATAGTGTTTTTGTACCCACTGATTTTCACAGACTTGACCCCATCCTCTTGTTCAACAATAGTCCACTTTGAGGGCGAAGGAACACAGCTTGGTACTTTTCCCTCAACAGAGAAGAAGCTCACAATAGCGTTGGGTGGGATGAATCTAATTCTTGATGGGGACGAAATTGTCCATGTCAAGTCATCTTCAACAATTGAAGGACGACAAATTTATGAAAAAGATAATCAAAAATTCAAAAGTTGAGACACGTGTCAGGCCAAAACAAAAGAGACACGTGAAACTTTGGTTGAATAAATTAGTTTGCCGCATTTAATTACTCAGGGTACAGATGATGTGCGGGTATATAAATATTTATCTTATTGTATATTTGGCATAACCACTTATGACTTCCCATTTTTCATTGAATTTGGCATATATTTTTATAAGAAATACTTAGTATACTCTAGAAGTGTTATGTCACTTAAATGCTATCCAATGAAAATAGAACCACTCATATTATTTTAATATTGGTTAGCTAATGACTCATGTGAAAAAAATTCACATTTTATTTTTGTTTTTAAGGGAAATAAAAATCTTAGTTTGAAAACAAAAACGAAGATAAAATAATTAGCTAATATTTTTCTTTAAAAAAATAAAATGGGAAAATTTTTCATATGAGTCATTAGCCAACTAGAATTTAAATGATATGCTTTGTTATATTTTTATTGGAATGAGTTCAAATGACGTGATATTCTTACTCTTGGAGTATGTAAGTATTTCTCATATTTTTATATATTTGGGTAGTCATCAATTCTAAGTTAAAGGAATTTTTTTGATATTTTGGTAAAATATAAATTTTATGCCTATTTGTGGATTTTAACGTAAGTATCATAATTTTAAATAAAAATAATTTTAACTTGCAATTCTTAAATTCAAAAAATAGTTTATTTTATTTTTTTGTTTTAACTTCTTTTTTCTCCCTCACATATTGAAAGGCTTATCCCTAAGAAAAACGCCACGAGGAACACAAGCAAAGTGAGACGGTTACGGTTCATCATTACGTTTCAATCATTTTTGTCGTCCTCTTCTCCTGAATTGTAGGGAGTAGGCCAGAGGGAAAAATTAATATGTATATATTCTTATGGCTTTACTTGATTTTTAATCAGGTTCTTTTTGTGTGTGTGTGTGTGTATTCTCTTAATTTGGTCTTTACATTTCCTCAATTACAAGCATTAATTAGTCTCTATGCTCATAAATTGTTAATGTGTGAAAAAAAACAACGTTAATAGCTGATGAGATACAGATTAATTTTTCCTTTACAAAATTACTTTTTAAATTTTATGTTTTCATTTTATATCTGGCTAATGCCGCGTGATCTCACTTGTTCTTTATTCTGCCGATGCCATAAACGACATTGTTGTTTTCTTTCTTTTTCTTTCTCATTGTTTTCAAGGTGATATACTCATTTTGTTAAAATTATATATATAGTTGTGTTTGATGATTTCAACTTAATTAGTAGCAATTTCTTGTATTTTGACTTGATTAAACTTGTGCACTATGGAAATATTATGTTGATCTCACTAGAGTTTTGAATTAGATTTCGGTTAGAGAAATTAAGTCAGGCCCGGTGTGGGAAATTTAATTTACTTAACTCAAGCTAGCTCAAATGGTCTTTTGAGCACTTTTGTCAAATAAATATGCTTCCTAGAATTCGAACTTGTGTTCTCATCCTACGGGGTTGAGGCCCCTTACTACCTCAATCAACAGCTTGTTAGTAACCGAAGTCTTATTTTAATTGCAAAGATAAATCCAATAGCTAAAAATAGAGCTTTTAACAATAATTTTGGAATTATATTTAATTACTTATGAATTTCCAAAGTTTCAAGAAAAATCATTATTCATGATACCCAAATTTTGAGAAAGAGATTATTAAAGTTATATTTAACTAGGGTACTGTTTAGGTCATGTGCGGTTCTTAAATGAAAGATATCTTAAATGAAAGATATACTCTGAAAATTGATCCTCGAGTAAGGTGTTACAACCCTCAGTCATGTAGAACTATGGTCAAACCGCTTGCGAGTTTTTAGATTATTTTACTAAATTTCAGTATCTTTCTCCTATTTTGAAACAATTAAAAATAAGAAAAAGCTCTCATAAAATTCCTCATTCAATTTATAAATATTAGAAAATCAAAGAGAAAAAGTATTGTCCAAACTTCTGAAACTAAACCAAATTGTTTACCTAATCAAGCAGTTGTCCTCAACATTGATAAATTATTGTTGAAAAGAATCAAAACCAAATAAAAAAGACAAATCACAATACAATCCCCAACATAATTGAATAAAACCCTGCATGTGATAACAAATAAACTATAAATTAAAATAATTAAAAATTAAATTTATAAAAGATGAATTAAATCCCTAAAATATAGTTGATAACTCTATCTTATGAGATTTCTAAAAAAATTAAATTAATATTACAATATAAACAGGAAACACTTATGTTGCTTTTTAAATTTGATTGCTAATTTAAATGGAGAAGACACAAATTAAATTATTTGAGTAGAAGAAATATCAAAGCTACCCATTTAATAATTCATCAGATTTAATAAAATGGCGGGCTTAACGAGCTCTTCTCACTTTGCTGGATCTAATTTCAGTGGTCCTCTGGTCCTCATATGCGACTCTCTCTCTATAATCTTTTCTTCTTTTTCTTTTTTTTTTCTTTTTTTTTTTTTGGAATCAAGCTTGTAGCTTGAAGTGGTTACACACGTGATGAATCACGAACATAGGACATACTGTCCAATATATCAATATGTGTGGGTATTCTCGGTTGGTTGTAACCTGGATCCGTCAAAGGCGCCGTTGCACCTGTTCTTCCTTAGGTTCCAAGTTCCAACAAATGAGACTGAACAACTTGGACCATGGCCAGGCCACCAATTAACCTCTGGCATCTCCATGTTTTTGGTCATTTTCTATAGTGCTTTATAATCTTTCGTAGGTGCATGTGTCTATGAACAAAAATGATATGATGTAGGTGATTTCTAGTGTTACAACACCCTATAAAATTTTTTATTTAAATTTGACTAAAGTATACATTTGGTCCTTTAAGTTTGCGCCAAATTTAAATTTAGTTCTATAAACTTAAAAAGAGTACTTTTAGTCTCTCAATCTTAATATCATTAGTCTTTAACTAACAGAAATCACTGACTCATCAATTAAATTATGATAAGGCATACTTTAATTTTTAAAAAATAAAAATTATTATATGCGTAGATCAATCAAAATGTAATATCTAATTTAATTTTAAATTTAAGGGGCTAGATTCAAACCTAGTGCAAACTAAAAGACTAAATGTATACTTTGGCAGATAAATTTCTTAACTTATAAGGACAGATGATTTAAAAAAAATAACAACTTTTCATTTAAAAAATCTTCAAATAGAAACCTCCTTAGGCATCTTATGCAATATTAACCCACAATTTTTTTTTAAGAGAAAAAAGATGAAACGTTTCTTTCATCGCACAGAGCAATGAATAATACATCATTATTTTAAACAGAAGCTCACACACACAGAGGCCAGATCAGCTGGAGCTACATAAAGCATAGTTTTATTTAGTTGTGATAAAGTGCTAGGAATTATCTAAGCTTCAAGCACTGTATTCATCACTTGTTCAGCATAATTTTATTTAGTAGTGATAAAGTGCTAGGAATTATCTAAGCTTCCAGCACATTATTAATCACTTTCTCAGACACTTCAAATGATTTAACTTTGACGAACACAAAACCTAAATTAGTGTGATCATCAGAGATAACCAAACGCCTATCACGGGAAACCCTAATATCTCCACAAGAAGCACTGTTAATGGAACAGAACACGATCTTATAGGATATGCTATTATATTGTTGAATCTTGAACCAACCCTTGAGAGTGTTGTTGAACCCTCTGATTTTCACAGACTTGATCCCATCCTCTCTTTCAACAATAGTCCACTTGGAGGGCAAAGGAACACAGCTTGGTACTTTTCCCTTAACAGAGAAGAAGTCCAATCTAGTGTTAGTTTTAATGTCTAAAATTCTTAATGGGGACTTAATTGTTCATGGCAAGCCATTGTCGACTTCAGCGGGTGATTGGACAACACTAAGAGGGCAAGTTTCGTTGCCGGTCTTAGCAAGCCTCAAGCCACCACCAAATGCCCATATATATGGAAGGATGTAGTAAGTGCCACCGTTGATGACGTTGTTACCCTGAATGTCAACGACGAACTGGGCTTTTGCTGAAGAGGCGATGAAGGTAAAGAAAAAGAAGAGGAGAGCAAACAAGGAAGGCTTCATTATTGGTAGGTTGAGAGAGAAATTTATTTTCTTTTTATGTGATGTGGTTGTGTGGAAACGGGAGAGGCCAAGGGATCTATTTATAGAACTAGCGAGTGATAGTTTAAGTGTTCAATTATTGATGGAAGACAAAAGTGTAATTAAGATATAATCAATTGTTTGGATACACGTGAAAATTTTGTTGAATAAGTTTGTTTTATATATGGCATAACCCCATACCTTTTTTATTTAAGAAAATGTAATTTGGGTTAGAGTTGGATTCTTAATGCTTAACAGAGGTAGGGTTATAGTACGTAGGCTTTAGAATATAATAGCATTTTTTGGCTTGTAGCACTTTAATATTACGTTGAGGGAAACTTTAGAAAATTAAAATATATTACATATATTATCCCCTTTGTTGTCATTATTTTTTTCTTACTTTTATATTTCTCAGGATCATAATAGGCATTTTAATATAAAAAAGGAAAAATTAATATGTAGATATTCTTATAGTTTCACTTGGGTTTTTAATCAGTTTCTTGTATTTTGTTTCTTTTAATTGGGTGTTTACAATTTCTCAATTGCAGGCTGATCCCTGTACTTATAATTTGTTAATTTGTGAGAGAAACGATGTTAGTAGTTGATGAGATATATATTAAATTTTCCTATACAAAATTACTTTTATATATTTTATATTTTTATTTTATTCTATTCAGTGTGCCGGCCAAATAGCTTCTAGATTGAGAGTTTTTTCAACAACCTCAGTTTAGTATCACGTGGATAAAATCAAATAGTTAAACCAATCGCAAATTCGCAGGTCACAATCTCTAATAATAAAAAATTTTTAAACATGGCTCCTCTACTTATATTAAAAGTACAACTATAATAAGAATCCCAATAATACACAATTTCCATGATGAACTCCCTTATCAGCAAAATTTATAGGCTAAATTATATAAACCCCCCATAAACTTTAGGTAAGTTGCATACAAAACTCTCAATAATAAAATTTTTACTTTTATATTTTTTAAATATTATTGTTCTAGTTTTTTTCCATACAAGAAAACTTTTTTAATTGAAAAATAATAGTAAAAAAATTAATAGTTATAAAAATGATTAAAGTAACAACATGTGGTTTATTTATTATAAATCAAAATTTTAAGGGAGTTAAAATTTAAATTTTGAAATGTCAAGGGGGTTATTTGTGAACAATCAAAGTTTAGAGGGTTATTTGCAACTGTTCAAAGTTAAAGGGAGTTTTATGAAATTAATAATTTATACAAGATGTCATGAAGCATACCATATGTCATCTCATAATCTGGTGTGACAATTTCCGTTAAAAAGATAATGGTCACTTAATGGCAAGGGTTTATGGTTAATAAATGAAAGGTTATGATGGTTAAATTTAAACTTTGAAATATCAAAGGGGGTTATATGCAAATGACCCAAAGTTTAGGGGGTTTTATATAATTTAGCCAAATTTATAAGCCTACATTATGACCTATAAGAAAGACAAACCTATACTAATATATAGACAAAACCTATTACCATCACAAAATACAGACTTTCTAAACAAACTGCAAAACTGACTTTCCCTAATGTTTGTTTGATCTCAAACAAACTGGTTTGATATGCAAGATTGCTTAAAATTAAAATCACCGTGCTTGAATGAAAATACACACACACTCTCTAAGGGAGTTCATCATAGATATTTAAAGGTTTGCATATCCTGAGAGGTGATGACTTAGTTGATCAAGTTTCTAATGGTCAACCACAGGATTTCTATCGTGTTCATTGATTAAAGTGTTTATTAGTTTCATATCTTCCATTTACCAATACCTTTTAACATTTGATTTTACCTGTAGCACACCAACATAAAGTAATCATTTCTACAAAATAGATATATGGAATTTCATTTTTCTGGTTTTTTAGGTGCATCCTTTAATTTCCATTGAAAGAATTTAATGACACACCTGAACACACAGTCACATTTTGCAGATGGTCTTGCATTATTTTCCTTCATATTGAAGCATGCATATATATTTTGAAGCAGGATCTCCAAAAGCAAATCAATTGCCACAAGTGCTTGTGCATCCAAACAAAATAATCTATGCATAACCATTAACAAAAGGAAACAACTATTGGAATTAACATAAACAAAAACAATTCACATTACGACATTCAAAACAAATGGCATCATGAAAGACACTACTCTGACGAAAAAAAAAACAGCACGCCTAACAAAACAAATGAATTAATTTTATCATTTGTCCATTTCTATATGGTTATATTGATGGTATGTTGAATATATATTAGCCCAAGTGATGAGGGCGGAAACGGCCTGAACATGATTGGAAAAAAAAGGTCAGGTTAATATAAGGACATACTGATGATACGCGACTAGATTTATGCCTCAGGATGCTTAAGCATCTTCATCTTGGTAAGCTTGTCTTCACCTATATGTCATGGACAGTATGACTTCTCTGCTTCACAAAACGTACAAAATCACGCCTAACTTCATTATGTCCATTTTCAGGAAGCCTTTTATGATTTTGATAGCCCTTACACATTCCTAGGAAACACATGCTTCATGGAGTTGAGGTTTGATTTAATGCATACTTTGATATAAATGTATAGTTCACTTCCACATGGTAGACGTCCTGTCAAATCTAATAAAATATACATACATAGCATTCAGTTTGAGGTTGTTATTTTCCCCTTTAATGACATTAGTGGGCTGGTCAGCCCATTAATGGTCATTGTGTGTGAACTCTGGCTATTTAAGACTTAACATGGGCACTCAAATCTGTCAAACTCTTTCCCGAAATCATCTTTTGGAAAATCACCTTTGTTTTAATTTCCTGATTGTAGGAGCTGTGTTCCATGGATGCACGGTGAATATATGTGCCTTCAGCACTTGTCAAAAGGTCTGTGTCAAGAGAAGATTATGGTGAAGGTGGACAAGATCATTTGCAAGGAGGAGGTCCGGTATCCGTTTGGTCCCACTTGTCCCATGAGGGAGTTGGTTGCGTTGCAGCTGGTTGTCTTCTACTAATTGGTCAGTCTATGGTTATTACATTGCTCACAACCCCTGTCCACTTATTAGGCTCGCCCCTTAATGTCTTTCCATCATGTTTTACATTTATCAGTTTAACTGTCATATCAGATGTACCGGCTGGTTGTGTCATTAGAGGACTATCCAACCATGGATCGCTTCGATCCTTCACTCAGAGAAGACTGGTGCTATATCATTGGGGACTTTGTAGTTGTGAGGAATAGAGAGGCCCCTCTAAAGAAATACCACATCAGACTCCTACCTACCAGCTACCTCTCTGCCGCTGTCGGATGCTTGCCAAAACACTGTTTCAACCTCATTACAGTGTCCAGCATTTCCACTGGAGTTAAGACACCTGGGAGTTTAGTTGGTATGTCAACATGGCGTTGTTATCTTACTCACATGTATTTTATTGCATTCTAAGTGGTTTTTATCTTACCATATAGGGGCATGTGTTCGATTTCCTTAAAATGATGTATGAATGGGGCATGCGGCAATCCAGAGGAGTTTATTGTACTGAGCTCATTTTAGATTTGGAGGACAAGGGGGTGTTACCTGGGAGGCAATAACACTTACCCTCTCCTCCCTGTCTGTTTTGAAGTCTGCTTTCTGTCATGTTTACTATGATTTTCATGCACATTCTATTTCCCAGCAGGTCGGACAACGTATTGACATGTAGCCTCCATGATGTTTGTGCTGAATCAACGCTTAGAGCATATGAGGCTGGTTCTTATGCAGATAATGTCTTTGTTATTCCAGCCTTAGGATTAGATCGTCTCTTTGTTGTTGTACTTCAGTTTGAACTTTTAATTTCAATGAATCATTTTATTTTCTCAATTAGCTATAAGGTCCTTCTATTCAAGTTGTTACATTCATCTTTATATAAGATTCTGTGTGTATGTCCAGGTTAATTGAATTGGGTATAACCAAATATGTCTTAACTCACACTTGATGATATACTCACCAAACAGTTTAATTCTTTACAAATTATTTAACTCACTAGCATGTTGTTCAACTGATCACACATATCAATCCATTCAAGTCTCAGGACTAAATATCCTGGACATGAGCAAGCATTATAAGAAATCCATAATAACCTGCATAGTCAAAGTGTACTTGTAGGTACATTCTTTATTAAATAAACCAAACTGAAGAGCGAATAGGAACGACATAAACAGACTACCCACGTTAATGTCCTCCCTGGTTAAACAAAGTTTTCGATTTTTATTGTTATGCAGCATGCTTCCATCAATATCAGATATATTATTCCTTAAATTCATATTCATGTCAGCTTTAAAATTTGAATCATAAACCCAAAAATGTATTCTTTTCTTTCTACGTCGTTAACCAATATTTCAAAGCTATATATATAATTAACCAATTCCCAAATGCATTTTTGGGTTTCAAAGCTATATACTGATTTATATAATATATACGTACAGACAGGGGAAAATGCCAAAAGACAATCTATTGGTGGGATGGATCAGATATTTGGCATTCATATTCAAATTAGATACACATTAGCAGCTGTCTTATGGCCAAAGCAAACAACAACGGGAAAAGCTCACATTCTTGCCAACCTAATATACGGCATAAAAATATTACAATATTATATTATATTGATTTCGTCACAGCTCATGTACAATCTATGCTCAGCTTCCTAGGCATTTTTTAAGTTTTCCATTTGCTCTGAAACTGTCGACACCAAAGGAACCAACCCTTACACAAAGAATCACAAAAAGAAATATCTTGTCTTAACTTCTGTCATTTATATTTATTGACAAAAGCTGCTCATCAATGGATACAAGGCATATTATATGTTACATCCATCCATTAACCTTCTTATATATTCTAATCCATTGTAAACTTAACAGAACTTCCTTTTGCTCCAGTAACAGAAACTTCCAGCAACATAAACGATGAGCAAACACAATGTATTTCAGCATATTCATGAGACAAGGAAAATACAGCAACTCATTCATCCATGAATGTTCATCAGGACCCTCTTCAATCTTGCACACAACCTTCTTAGGTTTTGTCTTCAGAAAAAACGATGGCTACACATAAAGAGCCAAGGAGAAAAAGGATCTTGCAGGACCTAACAAACGTTGTCTCTGAGCTTTCCAGCCGATTTACAAGAAATTCTTCATTAGGTGCCTACTTATACATTTCATCTACAACATGAAACATGTTTTCAATATTTTCCTCAATTCTTTGCACAGCTGAAAATGTCAACAAGCATCCCACTTTGGATACCTTTGCATTCGAATGTGTACCAGTACTTCAACATGTATGGAAGAGGAAAAGCGCCAGGTTGAAGGGGCTACTAAATAATGACACCACTGCTCCAGCACCTAGGAAGAGAGTATGCAAGAAAGATTTTATTCCACAATTCATACCAACTGACAAAAACGTGCAAAGGAGATTCCCAGGTCTTTCAATCCTATCTCATACTCTTTACAAAGAAATTAATAGATTACATTTACTTCACACTACCATTAATCACAACTCATTGATTATTTGTTCATGCAAACCAAAACTATTAGAAAATCCCAACGAACAAGGACAAAGAAACCAGTCCATTAGTTCCAAGGGTCAGTTTAGAGCTTCAGGTGTGAAGACCTCACGTGTTTAAAACTACAGGCAAGAAAATGACAATAGACAGGAACAATTCAGATGCCATAAAAATAGGTACGAAAAAAAATTAGATATAATTTTATTATTCACCTCTAACCTTTTATTTCCATATATGGTGCCATGGTTACATTTAATTTTAATTGTTGCATATAAATGTCATTATTTCATACACAGCCGAAGGAGTGGATTATAAAGACATTGAATTTGATTTGGACTTTAATGAAGGCAACGAAAATGATGATGCCTCCTTCATTTCAGATAAAGGGCTAGGTACATTAGTATTTGTTTTTTCGATGAACTTGTCCATATGTGACAACAATTTTGAAATGCCACATTAAACAACCAGCCATGCATGTCAAATCATTCTGTTATGCAGGTATCTCAAACTCTTTACAAGCGTTAGAAGTAATTGAAAATGATAGCTTCGCGGGAAATTCTTCATGGCAGGCTACTGAGTCTGAAGGCAATACTTTTTTCACTACTCTGTAAATTAATCCAAATCAATATACAAAATTAAATCGACAGACTTCATACACTATTATAAATTGTCAGATTATTTAGATGAAGGGACCCTATACATCCATCCAAATATTGTAGTGCATTATTCTGGTACAATGACAGAGCTAAGAATGACACAAAGAAGAGAATTGTCAATACCTTCTCGATGTGCTGGCTCCAAGGAAAGGTCCAATTACCAGCAATGAAGTCACCACCAAATACACTGCACGGATTTCTCTATGATAAAAGTTGGACCAAATCAAGAAATTTCCATTCTAACATAAGGCAATACAATGACATGTTTTCTTTCACTTCAATGGATGGAAAAATTGATCACTTAAAGAACTCTGGTGGTGGGCCGTATTCCTTTGTACTTTCAGGAATGAACTACCATAGAATTGGCAGCTTATTACCACTAGAAGGTGCACGGCCAGTCTACTCTCAACTCTATATTCACCTTCTTGTGTTTTGTTATCTGCTACAATACTGACCTGTTTACTATTAACAGAAAACATGAAAAAGAGTGTAAACTTGATGCTGAAATTGTTGAAGACATCAAGAAGGTACAAGATGATGTCAATCCATTTATGAAACAATATCATTTCTTATCATCACATGTTAAGAACCAAGGCAACAATGACATGAAGCTATGCTTGATGAGTACAATACACCGTGATTGTCAGACTTACAATATGCCAACTGCTTCAAAAGTTGCTGCGTTAATTGTTGGTGGCATAGACATGTCTTTCAATATCAGAAATATAATTGTCGAAAAACAATTAGGCGATCCCACGCACATCAATGAATTGCATGCTTCATATTTACCACAACAATATCCTATTATATTCCATTTTGGCGAAGATGGTTACAAAGATGATATTGAACATTGAGAGAATCACTTTTAACAACAAAGACAAGAAAGATGCTAAGTATTAGGGAATTTTTGGCCTTCAGGTTGATGACAAGGGGGACTGAAATTTTGATGCTACTTCATGCTGGTAGATTACTTCAACAATTCATGGTTGATGGATACATGATGCTTGAACCCCAGAGATTATATTGGATTCGAACCTACAAAAAGGTACTAAGGGTTGATTTGTACCAGGGTCTATCTGATGTAGTTATCAGAGAGGAAACAAGTGCTTCTGCAACTGGAAAATGAACAATATTGCCTACCACATTCATAGGAGGTGTAATATCCTAAATTTGGGACTAGAGGCATAAGATTAAGCCTGAATTAAGTGGACTGCTAGACCCTGGTTTAGCAAATGTCCCTATGAGGCATGTTTAAATTCCCCAAAATTCCTTTATATCATTGGATATTAAAAGGAATTATATTGGTGAGCTAAAGAGCTTGGGGAATAACAAAACGAAGTAATTGGAAGTCACACATAATATAGTAAAGTGGAACACAAAGTAATTTTACTACCGGTGAAATTTCCGGTATGGCAGTGATGATTGTGTGACATGTTTCGATGGGTAAATGATGGTGAAAAATTATGACAATTTCCAGAATTAAAGTATACTTATCAAGCTTTAATTTAATAGGTCATATAAGTCATTTGGATTTGTACACAAAGAGAAATGAATTTTTGAAGTTAGCCCAGCGAAATTAATTATTTTCTGGGACAGCATTCAAAGATTAAAATTCTGGAAATATGGAGCTTCTAATTGGCCAAATTTTATATTGTTTCTTAAAACTAGACTCAATAAGGGTCTCATATCCTTTGGAATCACTCCAATTGGACATTTGTACAATTAGATATGAATTTTCAAAGTTAATGAAAAATCTGCAGAATTTGGTATTTTGTGCGAAAATTCATTATTTGGGCCAATGAGCTTGTGACACGTGACAAAGACCTTTAATCCTCAATTAAATCATCATCTTCTTCATTCCTCAGCCATTTTTTCACGGAAAATCTGAAAGAAGAGAGAGAAAGAGTGCAGGATAAAAATGGAAGGAGATGAGAGAGAAAATTCCAACCTCCGAAACACTGCCGAATCGGCGTCCTCTCTAAAAGTACCCTTCAGGAAACTTCTTTTACTCATCGCGAGGTACCTTTCTACGGTTTCAGATTTTTATTTAGAGGTGGTTGGTGTCGTCTCACCGGCCACGGTGTTGCCGGAATTCCGAACCGTTTACGGAAACGGGTAGAGGTAAGCGTAAGCTTCCTTTTTAACCAATTGATTTGTTGTTTGGATGATTAAATTGGAAGTGGGATACTGTTCATGGCTAATTTTAAAGGATTTTTTAATGGATAAATGATGTCCAACGAGTGTTTAAATAGCTAATCACTTGATTAGGAGTAGCAAAGAAGTGATTAGGTAAGAGAAAACGAGAAAACAACAAACTTTCTCTGAGAATCCTAAATTCTGCCCTGTACTGTTTCATGGGGAAGGAGTAGAAATTTGATGATTTTGATGCTTCCATTGGCTTTAGGAAGCAAAATTGTGTAGTTATACAAGTGTTCATGATTTTTGGATGCTTGTGTATGAATTTGGGAATTTATGAAATAGGGTTGTTCATGTTGTTGATTCTGCCTTGTTTGAACAATAACATTGTTCGAGCCTTTTCATATGGTAAATCTTGTCCAAAAATTCTAAAATTTTTCAGGCTTAAATTAGACATTTAAATCTTTACTTTTGTAGGTATTTTGTAATTTTTGGACAAGTATGCTAAGAGATATGAATTTTTGAAATTGTACCCTATTTCTGGAATGGAATCTGGAACAGTGCCTGTTTACCGAATTTCTGGGAATATTATGACAATAATAATCATACCAAAGTATTTTTATATAAAGCTACTCTTAAAGGGCTTCAAATATAATTTTTAATAACCTCAATCGGAGTTCTATAGAATTAATTATGATTTTTCAAAGTTTGGTGAAAAATCTGTCAGCTTTATGTCTTATGCAAAATTAAGACTTAAGGGCACCAATGTAATTGGTATGAACTCCAAGGGTGAAAGTAAGCCTATAGAGCTAATGTGGGCCATTGGGTATTCACTTTTCATGGCTCTAATGATGTTATCACTTGCCCTGAGCTATGAAGTGACAAAGAAGAAGCAATGGTTGGCGGATCAAGGGACAAGAAGAGAAGGACATAAAGTCCAAGAGGTAGTGAACTTACTTTTTCTGCATGTATGTGATATGTATGTCTTGCATTGATTATGTGACTGCTTTGCCTATTTGTGTGGAACATGTATGATTGGTTGAAGCTCTGTTATATTTGTGCAATGACCATATGTATGTCATAACATCGAGCATGCAGTATATCATTATGTTGGCATTAAATAGTGTAGGCAAGCATGTCATGTATTCATATATATCTGGCATGCATAGTGGTAATGTTTGCTACTGAGATTCTCTCGAATCTCACTCTTCCCAATCAACCATTTAGACAGGTGAAGAGTACAGGAAGATATGCATCGGAGGAGATATGAAGGTGAAGTGAATATCGTAGTATAAGACACTACTATTTGTATTTGATGTAAGAGTGTTGTAGTTATGTGTAGTTATACATTTGATGTATACGTGGCTATTGAAAATAAGGTGTTACAGGAGGAGCTATATATATGCTTCAAAACTTCCAAGATGTAATGGTTATATGTTGATGGGCTAGATATCCATATATCTTTCTCACTTGTACTTGTAATCCTTTATCGCCAAAGATTACAAGATTTTGTAAAGAACGATCAGTAAACCCTTCAAACAGGCCTGAAATACTCTCTCGAATTTTTGGCTTAAATTACAAAGGCTTAAATATACGATAGATCTCCATCAGTTGAAAGGTTAAGTTTTCACTTGTCCAATCAACAATTCATTATCTATTGTAATACTAATGATGGATCTTAGTTGTTGGACAAGCCACTAGTATGTGAATCACAATTCTTGTTAATGATGAAAAAGAATGCAAAAGATGATTTTGCTACTGGACTTGCATATGCAGAGTTTCCACATCACTATATCTATAAGAGGGATAAACGGCTATCACTAATGCAGAAAAGACTTTTTACATGTAACGAAAATGACTTTTTACACTTGACGCACGATAGATGTGACCTCTAACAACACGTGTAGAAAGTGGTGTATGAAAGCCTGTAGAAAGTCCTACTTTCTACATGTGTTGTTTGTAGAAAGTCCTACTTTCTACACGTGGTGTCTTACAACACGTGTAGAAAGTTATCCTCAGTGATCACGTGCTACACCTCTCTTTTTCTATCAAGTATGGAAACTCAAATTTTAGGACTTTCTACACTTGATGCCTCACAACACGTGTAGAAAGTCCACTTTCTACACCTCCCTTTTTTCATCAAGTGTAGAAACTCATTTTTTTAAAAAAAAAGTGTTTGTTTATTACGCTACAAGCCCGTTTACATTATAATAAACAATCAAAAACTTGTCAAATAAATACAATTATAACAACACTAATCTAAAATATTATATTTATTATAAATTCCAATCCAAAATATTGACAAAGTTATATCAATACAAGTAAACAAACTTGGCCTCACTTTTACAATGAAATTTGTACAATCAAAGTAAAATCCAATATTAAACAGTGAAATCCTAGAATTATTGGTGAATTTTCAAAGTTAATCGTGTTAACTAAAATTTTGAAACAGAGATTATAAAGGGGAAATTCCATGTTAAAGTGTTCACATATAGCTAATGGCTATATGTTCTTTTGAAAATAGACCTAAAGAGGGTTAAATAGAGCTTTGAATCATGGCTTTAATTATTTTATCGGTTATATAGGGCTATGAAGTAACAAAGAAGAAGCAATGATTAGAGGATCAAGGGATAAGAGAGGGGGCTATAGTTCACCAGGTAGTGAACTTACCTTTTCTGCATGTATGTGATATGTATGTCTTGCATTGATTATGTGACTGCTTTGCCTATTTGTGTGGAACATGTATGATTGGTTGAAACTCTGTTATATTTGTGCATTGGCCATATGTATGTCATAACATCGAGCATGCAGTATGTCATTATGTTGGCATGAAATAGTGTAGGCAAGCATGTCATGCATTCATATATATCTAGCATGCATAGTTGTAATATTTGCTACTGAGATTCTCTTGAATCTCACTCCTCCCAACCAATCATTTAGACAGGTGAAGAGTGCAGGAAAATATGCATTGGAGGAGATATGAAGGTGAAGTGAAGATCGTAGTGTAAGGCACTACTATTTGCATTTGATGTAAGAGTGTGGTTTATGTGTAATTAAACATTTGTTGTATATGTGGGTATTGAAAATAAGGTATTACATCAAACACCAGTAGACATAGATGTTAAAGCGGCTTCACCTGGGTTTGCATATGGGATTAGGGCTGGAGTTGTGGAACCATTTTATTAGATGGAGCAATTCGCTAAATAAAAAAAAGTTAATAAGTCCGAGTTAGTAACAATTGCCCATTATAAACATGTAATATGAAAAAATTAAAACATATCAAGAAGACAAATATTTTCATACTTCAGCATGAACCGCAGCTGGAACTACCTGGATAAGTCTCTTTGGCCACCTAAGGAAAGTTTTGAGGGCTTCACCCACAATCTTCACCTCATCATTAGGAAATGGCACAGACGCATCTAGAATTCTGACCTCTCTAACCACCACTCTCACTTCATCATCTTGCATTTGCTCGTGGTAGACGGTTGGCCCCAAGTTTTGTATTGCACCAAGTGCTACTAAGCGTCTATCAGGGTCCTCCAAATATAATTCACAAGGTTCACTATTTTTTGGACTCCATAATCCTCTGATATACGCCCAAGAACATAACTCCCATTTGTGCTTTGAACTGCAGGAGAATGAGTCGGATGGATAGTTGTGTCTTGTCGTGAGCTTAGGATGCTCATCATTTCTTCCTTCAGTTGTAACATTTGGGCGGCCGTGTGCTTCCTTTCATTCTCTAATATCACTTACATATGCTTCCTTTCATTCTCTAGTATCAATTCCATCTCTTGCTTAGTCACCATTCCCATGGAGGCATAATGTGTATGTGCTACAAAGTAGTCTCTTATGCCTACTCCTCATCCAGCGCCCCTAACACGACCACCATGGTCCGATGTCCCCGTGGCAATTATCAAGATATCATCCCTTCCTTATGGAATGAAGGTTCCCTGGGAACGTTTTAGTTGAAGTTGATCCTGTAATATTTAAATAACAAACATAATTAATATGTTAATATACAACAAAGAAAATAATAAGGATTGATGTTAAATTACTTACAATCCTTTCACCAACCACGCGTGCCTTCTTGATGAGATGCTGGAATTAAATAGGAAGAGACTATAGGACTATCCTAACCTTTCAGTACCTACTATATAAGCAAGTCTTGATGTCATCAACAAGTAATATCACTCACAAGTTCTCTTAATGCTGAATAGAGGACAATCTTTAATAAGGCTACGTCATCATTAAATACAACTGTAATAGGCTTCTTCTTTGTACATGGCTATGGTGGCACAGGGAAAATATTATTGTGGAATGCATTAAAATAAACTCTTCGTCCTAGAGGAGATATGGTCTTGACTGTTGCATCAAGTAGAATTGCAATAACTTTACTCCTTTTAGGTAGAATAACACATTCACATTTTGCAATCACAATTTAAATTAATGAGTATTCTATGTGCTCAATTAAACAAAACTCTACACTTACAAACTTACTCATCAACACAAAGCTAATCATATCTGATGAAGCTCCAATGGTTCAATGATATTGTATTGAGGCATTTGACTATGTTCTAAAGGATATTATGCACTCTAAAATTGTATTTGGTAGAAAATGCATTCTTATGGGTGATGACTTCTATCAAATTCTTCCAATGGTGCCTTAAGGTTCTAGAGAGACTATCGTTAATGCATGTATAAGCTCCTCTCCTTTATGGGACCATTGCACCATCTTCCACCTAACAAGAAACATGAGGTTGACTACTGGACAGTCAAAAGAAGTGATTAAGAAATTAGCATGGTTTAGTAAATGGCTTCTAGACATCAATGATGTTAAGTTAAGTTTATCTAAAGATGGTGCTGCAGAGATTGGGATCCCTCAAGATTTATTGGTACCCAAAGCTACAAATCCAATACATTCAATTGTGTTAGCTACCTATAACAACTTGGAAGAAAACTTAGGTAGAAATGACTATTTTAATGATAGAGTAATACTTTTACCAACCATAGAGATGGTGAGTCAGATCAATGACTACACGTGCTCTTTATGTCCTGGAAAAAATCATGATTTTCTTAATTGTGATTTTGTTTGCAAATCTACAGAGAATAGTGATAGCTTTGACAATCTATACACCCCTTAATTCTTGAATGGTATTAATAGCGCTGGATTGCCACCACACAAACTTACATTGAAGGTTGGAGCTCTAATTATGTTGTTACGGAATATACACCAATCCTCAGGGTTATGTAATAGTATAAGGCTGCGCATATCAAAGCTGGAAAGGAATGTTATTGACACGATCACATTGAATGGATCTAATCTCAACATGAAGGTGTTAATTCACAGGATGAACATGAATCCTTCTGAAGTATATGGCCATTCCAAATGCGAAGGAGACAATTTCCAATAATCCTTAGCTTTGCAATGACAATCAGCAAAATTCAAGGTTAATCACTTCATCATGTTGGGTTATATTTATTAAAGCCTGTGTTCACATATGGTCAATTATATGTGACACTGTCTAGGGTTAAAAGCATGAGCAGATTAAAGATATATGTACCTCCAAATAATGAAGATAAAGGTAGGGCTACAAAAAATATTGTCTACAATGAGGTGTTTAGGAATTTGGGTTGTTGATTTCAATCTCCTAATGTTGATTAATGACCTCTATGTTGCTGATAACATACATGAGTTTAGTAGTGTGGTTATGGTTCATGTATGAGGATGTTGTACGAGGAATATGTGGTGTGTTGAAATGATTTGTATGGTTAATGTTGAACATTAAGATGTTTGTTAGTAATGAAGGTTACATTTCTAATTTATTTCCCTTGACATTGAGATTATTCTTTAAAGGATATGCACCACGTGCATCACACAAGGGAGTTGGTGCTAGGTTTTTTCACAAAGACAATGGAAGAACAATAAGATTAAGAATAAAGATGACAGAGAAACTGCTTCAAGGAAACCGCCAGAGAACTGACTTATACTAACCGATTCATCGAAAAACACCATTTTGAAGGATTTAACCTCTTTCCTAGGACGATCATCATTGAGATGGCTAGTGGTTATCTTACAGATGGAAAGAAAAGACCATAGCTTCCTTGTAGTTGCTTCTTCACCACTGATGCCACTACAATCTCTTCAACTGGTATGAAAGAGGAGAAACTGAATAAGAAGAAATTATTGGAAACTCGATCGAAGGAACTTGGAGACAACATCAAATTAGTGACGGAATTTAGTGATGAAAATTCCGTCACTAATCAATTTAGAGATGGGAATTAGCAACGGGCTGGATTAGTGACGAAATTAGCAACAAAATTCGTTCCATTGGTAAAAGTACCGTTACTAATTGATTAGTGATGGTATTTTAAATTTCATCGCTAATTTGTGAAAGAAAATTTCCGTCGCTAATTAGTGACGGAAATTTCCGTCACTATTTTTGTGAAAGATTAGGGACGGAATTTTCCGTCACTAATTAGTGACAGAAAATTCCATCCCTAATCCATCACAAAATATTTTTTATATATTTTAAAGTGCCACATCATTTCCTTACCACGATCCTCCACATGTACCCTCTGCCGGCCCCGCCACCTTACCTCCGATCACTACATGTCCTAATCAACTGTCACATGTCCCGGTCAAGTACCATATGTCACCCTCTATTGTGTCCCACTTGTCACCCTTCATCGCCCATCACGAGTCCATAGCACAAATTGGTTGCATTTTGTGACCAAGTTGAGATTTGAAGCCATAACATCTCACGCGCATGCCAGTGTCTTTACCAGTTGAGCTAGGAATAACCTGTGTGATTTTACAATTTAGTTTCCTTATTTTAATTACGTAAATATTCTACCTAAATTTTTATTATTAATATCTTTTTTATTCATTTTATTATATATTTTATTTTTTTATTGTATTTATAAAATTTGTATTTTTATTTTATATAGTATTATATATATATATATATATATATATATATATATATATTTCACTTTCAATAATAAATATGAATTAATAATTTTTTTATTTATATTATAATTTAATCATAATTTAAATTCTAAAATTTAAATAATCTAAAAAAATTTATAATTATGAAAAAAATATAATTATTGAAAATTTTAAATATTACAAAATTTAATTATTTTATTTAACAAAATCAAATAATTTGGAGAGATTATACAAAAATTTTATTATTCAATGTTGTGACTTAGCAATGGAATTTTTTTGTCGCAAAATATTTTGTGATGGAAATTAGTGACGGATTAGCGACAAAAATTAGTGACGAAAAAATTTCGTCTCTAATGTCATCATAAAACATTTAGTGACGAAAATTAGAGATAGATTAGTGACGGAAATTAGAGACGAAAAATTTCCGTTGCTAATTTTGTCACAAAATATTTTAGACAGAAATTAGTGATGAATTAGGGACGGAAATTAGTCACGGAATTTTTCCGTCACTAATTTTTTAATGACAGAATTAAAGACAGATTAGTGACGAAATGTTATTTCGTCGCTAATCCGTCACTAATTTAGTAACAGAAAAATTCGGTCACTAAATTCCGTTTCTAATTTTAGTGACAGAATTTGTGAGGGATTAGTGACAGAATGAAATTCTGTCTTTAAATTCCATCACTAATTCTCTATTTTTTAGTGAAATTAGGTGCCAAGAGAGACCGAAGGTTAAGAGTGGAAACAGGCCATGCGGCCTGTCAGGGGCCTGTGGCCTGGCCTGTTTCCAGCCTGATCAGGCCTGGCCTGTCAAGCTAAAAGGCCAGGCCCAGGCCTATTTTGAGGCCTGTTTTTTCTAAAAATGCCAGACTCAGGCTTACTGACAGGCCGGTCTGAGCCTGTAAAAAAATTCCTACACACCTCACATCCTAACTCTAAATCCCATAATTCTCATTCCTAAATCATATCTAAGTCCCAACCTAAGAAACTGCCTCTTACTCAGCTTCACTGCCTCAGTCCAATCTCCAGCAATCTTCCCCAACCCGTGCTTCATCCCCGTCTCCCCCAACCCCCAGGTGCTTCGCTTCAACTCCGTCTCCCCTAGCTGCTTCGTCTCCGTCTCCCCCAACTCCTAAGTGCCTCTCTTAGTCTCTGTCTCCCCCGGCTGCTCCATCTTCGTCTCCATCTCCCCCAACCCCCAGGTGCCTCACTTCATCTCTGTCTCCCCTGGCTGCTTTGTCTCTGTCTCCCCCACCCCCAGCTGCTTTCTCTCTAATCTCTAATTTTTGATCTCAGCTTCAGAGTTCAGGGTTAACTCATCCACTACTTTACTGTGTTGCTCCGAATCCCCTGACCCTAATCTCTAATCTCATCTTTAAAGTTAACTCAGCCACTCTCGCCTCTTCGATCCCCCATCTTCGGTTGCATATCTCGGCCTGCAGGTATGTTTCCTATGAAATATTACCCTTTGAAATATATACAGAGTTAACTTGGCCACTGCTTCACTTTCGTTGTCTCTCGTACTATTTTGCTTTTACTTTCATGTTTATTACCCTTTGAAATATATACAAAGATATTTATCAAGAGTAGAAATTTGCTGTCTCTTGTACTGTTTTGCTATTATTCATAGGCATATTGATCAAGAGTAGGGATATATATGAATGATAATAATATTCAAGCAATAGACAGTGATAAGATATATATGAATCATAATAATATTCAAGCAACGGTCAAGTGGTTTGTGCCCTCAAATACATGCTTCAGCAGGTCTTAATAATCTTAAGATTATATGAACCATACTTTGTTGCATATCTACTCTTCGCTATTTTCAATAACGAAAGGGACAAACTGTGTGTATAATATATAATAAAATTTTATTTATTTATTTTTGAAAGGAGAAACAGAAGAGAGAAAATGCTAACGAATTTTGCTGAAGTTTTTATATTATGTTTCGTTTGAATGGCTTTTTGGTTTGAATTCAACTGATAATGTTCAGTTAAGCAATGATTAGTGATGAGACAAATATTCTCTACAAAAGATGAAATGTATGTTCTGGTTTCTTGTTGATTCAAATATTTCTTTCTAATCTAGAAGTTTGGCATATAATGGGTCTTTCTAATCCAGTGCTGGAGGTAGAATTATTGATGAATATCGTTCTAAATTGAATGAAGAATCGATTGAAGCACTTATTTGTGGTGGGGATTAGTTCCGCAACAAGTACGGTTTAAAGAAGAAACAAAAGTTATAAATTTTCCATTGTTAAAATAATGTTATTTCTTATATATATTTCTTGTTAAATTGTGTTATGCTCTAATACTATATATTTTATTAATTTTTTTCAAGGTCTTCGAAGGAGAAGAAGAAATCATGTTGAAGATTTGATGTGAAAATTGGTGAACTTATACTAAAAATTATTATGTTGTATTTGGTTTCACATTTTATGATGTATTTTGGATCATTAATTTATGTAATTGGGCCTGTTTTAGGCCTGTTTGAAGTAGGAATTTTATAAAGCCTGTGGCCTGTTAGCCTGTTTAATTTTTTTTAATTATAGGCCTCCTTAACAGGCCACAGGCCAAGCTAGGCTTGTATACAAACCAGGCTTAGGCCAGAAAAAAAGCCGGTTACAGGCCATAGGCCAGGCTTATTAAGGCACACGCCTGGCCTGCCCTGTTTCCACCCCTACTGAAGGTGAGAGAATAGACAATGATAGTGGATTGGAGCTTGGGAAGTTTGGTAGGTGAAGCATTTTGAAAAGCCCTAAAGTTAGGACTAAGAGATATAAGGAAGGCACGATCACAAAGAAGAAATCAAGGAAGAATATGGGGAGGGAGAGAGGAGGAAAGGTCCTAGGCAACAAAAAAGAATGAGGGTGCATAGAAAGGAGAGAGAGAGGAAGGGTTTTTTTTTTGTTGGTTACCAGCCTTTTGCAGGCCCAATGTGATTTGGATTTAGATTTTATACTGGATCTTTTTAGTGTCAATTTTGAATTTGAATAGCTCGCTTAAGTCTCAACTCTTTCTAAAATTAACTATGTTTTGGCTTGCAACCGCCAAACTTCTAATTCCAAACTTGGCTTCAATGGAGCCTGATGCAGGGAAGTTGTGGCTTGTGAACAGTAAAATGAGTGTAGAGCCATCTATGAATGGCGACTTGGGATAAGCTAAATGGAACAGTACTTAATGATAAACCAAGGTTTGATCAATATAGCATGGCACCAACATGATGCAACTTAAGTATATGGCATATTAGTAGTTAAAATTATTTGTCCAGGTTTGAAAATAGGCATTTTTAAGCCAAATGGATTACCAATGAACCTGGGTCTTTTTTTTAGTAAGATCAAGGGTTTGCCTCTTGAGGTTTAGAGGTCAAAGGGTTCTCACCTTTTCCAACAAGTACACTCCCCTGGATTCAAACTTGTGTTCTCCTTCTTACGGGGTGAGGCCCCTTACCACATCAAACAATAGCTTCTGGTAACCTGGGTCATATTTTTATTGCAAAGATAAATCCAATAGCTAAAAATAGAGTTTTGAACAACTAATTTTGGAGTTATTTTCAATTACTTATGAATTTCCAAAGTTTTTCAGAAAAATTCATTATTCATGGTACCCAATTTTTGAGAAAGAGATTGTTAAAGTTTTATTTAGCCTATATAAGGGTACTGTTTAGGTCATGTGTGGCTTTTAAATGGTAAAAATACTCTGATAATTGATCTTGGAATAAGGTGTTACAACCCTCAGTCATCCAGGACTATGGTCAAACTGCTTGCGAGTTTTTAGAATGTTTGACTAAATTTCAGTATCTTTCACCTATTTTGAAACAATTAAAAATAAGAAAAAGATCTCATCAAATTCCTTATTCAACTTATAAATATTAGAAAATTAAAGAGAAAAATTATTGTCCAAACTTCTGAAACTAAACCAAATTGTTTACCAAATCAAACAATTTTCCTTAACATTGATAAAATATTGTTGAAAAGAATCAAAACCCAATAATAAACAAGACAAATCACAAAAATCCCCAACATAACAGAATAAAACCCTGCATGTGATATAAAATGAACTATAAATTAAAATAAATAAAAATGAAATTCATAAACATATGAATTAAATCCCTAAAATATAGTTGATAACTCTATTCTTTGACATTTCTAAAAAAAATTAAATAAATATTACAATATAATCAAGAAACCACTTATGTTTCTTTTTAAATTTGATTGCTAATTTAAATGGAGAAGAAACAAATTAAATTATTTGAGTAGATGAAATATCAAAGCTACCCATTTAATAATTCATCATATTTAATAAAATGGATCCGTCAAAGGCGCCCTTGCACCTGTTCTTCTAACAAACGAGACTGTTATGTATTGCTTTATAATCTTTCATAGGTGCATGTCTCTATGAACTAAAATAAAATGACATAGGTAACTTTTAGTGTTACTAGTATAGAAACCAAATATACAACGTTTTTATTGCAAATTCCGATCTGTCACAAGCTCACTGAAAACTCCTTATTTATACTAAAATGCAAGAAGAAAAGCAACAATTTAAATAATCAAAAGTAAGCAGAAGATAAGAGATAGGATAGGATAGGATAAACAAAATCCCTCACCAACTCCCTCACTAACTTCTGTCAGGTCCATTGTTTATTCCTTTTGTCTGCCATTGTTCATTCTTTTTCCATTTCATTCTCCCTGGGTTGGACGAAACTCGTCCTCAAGTCAAAATTAGCATCATCATCAATATAGGGATATAAGTTAGCAACGTTGAAGGTAGCAGAGACTCCATAGGCACTTGATAGTCAACTTTGTAGGCATTATCGTTGATTTTCTTCACAATCTTGAATGGACCATCAACTCATGAGACAATTTGGCAATTAGCTACCTTGGGAATCATTCTTTCCTCAAATGAATTCAAACTAAATTTCCCTTATTAAAGATTTGCTGCCTTCGATACTTGTCCCTCTGTGCCTTGAATTTCAAATTCTTCTTTTGAATCCCATTACGTATTTTCTTGATTTATCTAGCCTTTTGGTTTGCGTCTACGCTGTAATACTGCTTGTCAAGTGGCAACCCAGGTGGTATCTCATCAGCTATCACATCTAAAAATTCAGACAGTAAGGGTATAAAACCCAGTAGTGTTTGAATTTTGACCCCTTAAACTTGTAATTGGTCATTAAAGATACCAATGGCTTAACTTTTTTTAAAGCCTTGCTAAAGTCACTGTGTGGTAGAGGTGCTAACTTAATCTTGACTCCATCTTTGATGAATGAATAAGTGTTTGCACGTCCATCATACAGAGCATTGTGATCATATTGCCATGGTCTCCCTAATAGCAAGTAGCAGCCATCCATGGAAATAACATCATATAGAGCTTCATCTCGATGCATGTTCCCAATAGAGAAAGTAGCAAGGCATTGCTTAGAGATATTTACCTCGCTTTCAATATTAAGTCGGTGAAGCTTGTAAGGATGTGGATGGTCGTGCGTTGGCAGCTTCAATTTTTGCACCATGTGGTCAGATACTACATTTTCACAACTCCCATTATCAATAATGACATCACAAACTTTTCCTTGAAAAGTGCAGCGAGTGTGAAAAATGTTGCAGTAGGGCCAAGGTTCCTCTTTAACCATAGCTCTGTGCAGACTTCAACTAATCATCAAAAGCTATCCCTGATTCGGAAGGGTAACCTCCTCATCATAGACTGGGTCACCTTCATAAAAAGCAGTCTCCTCTTCATCCTCATTGGGCAATTCAGGAAATAGCCTTTCCCTGATGGTGACAACCCTCCACCTGGGACAGTCTGTAGCAATGTATCTGAATCCTCAGCATTTAAGACATTTGGGTGCTTTAGAGCTAGATTCCTTATTAGCTCTGGGTGGTGGTCTGCTCGTAGTGTTTGTCTGTGGCTTACTTAAGGAGTTAGAATGTTGCAACTATGTCTCACGGTTATAAGAATAACTCCTGGAAGAAGAAGGATGAAAAGAGGGCATTTTGGGCTTCTGTTTTTCAACACGAATGGCTAGACGGATTACATCATCCAAGGTCCAATACTGTTGAAGCTGGACTATATGGTTGATGTCAGTGTTTAAGCCTGCAAGGTATCGGGCGATCATCAGCTCCTTCTTCTCCTAGATGTCACACTTCATCATGAACTATTCGAATTCTCTAGAATATTCTTCCACCGACGATGATCTCTGTTGAATATTCTCTAGCTGGATAAAATTGTGCTGATGGTAATGTTCTGGTAGGAACTTACTGGTGAGCTGGCATCTCATTTTCTCCTAGGTCACAATCTTACGCTTTCCCTTGCGTGCTCGCTTTTGTTTGAGGTTTTCCCACCAAATGGAGGCATGTTTCTTAAGTTTTAGCGCTACAATTTTGACCTTCTACTTTTCAGGAATTTCCTTGTATTTAAAAACTCATTCGACCGTTTGAAGCCAATCAATGAATTCGTCTGGCTGGAGTCTTCCTTCAAATTCAGGAATATCTACCTTAATATCATTAGAGCGGAAAGATTGTTGTTGAGGACGATGTCAGTAGTTAGTGGGTGACAAACTGCTGCTACCAGAATCACCTTCTAAGTGTTCATTGCGAATTTCTAATAAAGCTCGCTATACTTCTACAGTAGCCTTGAGCTCCCATAATCGGTGTCTCATCTCTTCCATCTCAATCCCGAGCATGTTCCTACGTCTGGGAGGCATTTTGTAACGGTATTGGGGTGGAATTGGTGTTTCTAGAAGGTAAGGGGTAAAATAGGAATCTTGGACAATTAGGGCCAAAATGAAATTTTGGCATATTTCAGGGGTCAAATGGAAAATTTAAAAAGTACAGGGGCTGAATTGCAATTTTGACAAAAATCTGGGGAAATATGCAATTTCAGAAAGTATAGGGGCCGAAATGCAATTTTGATAAAAATTAGGGGTTAAATGAAATTTCAGAAAGTTGAGGGTGAAAGTATAATTTTGTCAAAATTATGCAGCCAAAATGTAATTTTGGAAAGCTCAGGGGCAAAAATATAATTTTGACAAAATTATGGAGCCAAAATATAATTTCAGAAAAGTTAAGGGGTAAAATGTAATTTTGATAAAATTTTAGGGAAAATATAATTTTAAAAATTTTTGGGCCCAAACTGTAGTTTTCACAAAATTTATGATGTCAAACTATAATTTTGAAAAGTACAGCTGACAAGGATGCGGTAATGTGGTGATTATGACACGTGGTGTTGATTGATTGGCTGACGTAGAGCTGACGATGCAGAGGATGCTAACGTGGTAGCTGAGTGGGTCGTCTTCAACCTCCAGACAACACGTGGCCGGTGGATGCATGTCTTCCAGCATCAGTGAGTAGGCTTCAGGCTGTGGCACGTGGCAGGGTGTGGCGGTGTTTCATAGGGGCGTCCTAGTCGTTTCCCACTTTTTTTGGCCTCCTGAACACGTATGTGACATCAATTTCACCGAATAATGACCGGAGATGAGACTTTCGAAGATCTTTGAGTTTTTTCTGGTGACTGGAAACTTCGAATTGTCATTCTTCTCCATTGATTTTTCGACGTTTCCCTTCTCTTGGACCTTTCTTTGTTACCAAAATGGTACAGAAACCAAATACAAAAAGTTTTTATTGCAAATTCCGATCTGTCACAAGCTCGCTGAAAAATCCCTATTTATACTAATGTGCAAGAAGAAAAGCAATAATTTAAATAATCAAAAGTAAGCAGAAGATAAGAGACAAGATAGGATAGCATAAACAAACTCCCTCACCAACTCCCTCACTAACTTCCGTCAGGTCCATTGTTCATTCCTTCTATCTTCCATTGTTCATTCTATTTCCGTTTCAGTTACAACTGCCTACAAAATTCTTCATTTAAATTTGGCTAAAGCATGTATTTGATCCTTTTGCACCATGTTTGAATTTAGTCCTTTATGTCTTAAAAGGGTAGTTTTTAGTCCCTCAATCCTAGCACTATTAGTCTTTAACTAACAGAAAACGCTGACTCATCAATTAAATGATGATTGGATATACTTTAATTTTTAAAATATGAAAATAATTATATGCGTAAATCAATCAAAATGTAACATTTGATTTAATTTTAAACTCAAAAGACCAAATTCAAACCTAATGTAAACTAAAGGGCTAAATGCATACTTCAGCCTTTAAAGTTTCTAACTTACCAGGGCACATGATTTTTTTAAAAAAATACATCTTTTCAAATTTAAAAATATTCAAATAGAAACCTTCTTGAGCATTTTATGCAATATTAACCCACAATTGTTTCTTTTAAAAGAAAAAAGGTGAAACGTTTCCTTCATCGCGCAGAGCAATGAATAATACGTCAGTATTTTAAACAGAAACTCACACACACACAGGCCAGATCAGCTGGAGCTACATAAGGCATAGTTTTATTTAGTTGTGATAAAGTGCTAGGAATTTCTAAGCTTCCAGCACTTTATTCATAACTTGTTCAGCATAATTTTATTTAGCAGTGATAAAGTGCTAAGAATTATCTAAACTTCCAGCACTTTATTCATCACTTATCCAGCATAATTTTATTTACTAGTGATAAAGTGCTAGGAATTATCTAAGCTTCCAGCACATTATTAATCACTTGTTCAGACACTTCAGATGATTCAACTTTGACGAACACAACAACCAAAGGGTGATCATTAGTGATAACCAAAAGCCTATTTCCATGTTTGTCCCTGGAAATGCCAAGATCTCGACAAGAACCACCATTAATGGGACAGAACACGATCTTATAGGCTATGATATTATATTGTTGAATCTTGAACCAACCCTTGAGAGTGTTCTTGAACCCTCTGATTTTCACAGACTTGATCCCATGCTCTCCTTCAACAATAGTCCACTTGGAGGGCAAAGGAACACAGCTTGGTACTTTTCCCTTAACAGAGAAGAAGTCCACTATAAGGTTCGTTGTGATGTATAAAATTTTGTATGGGGACTTAATTGTCCATGGCAAGCCTTTGTCGACTTCAAAGGGTGATTGGACAACACTAAGAGGGCAAGTTTCGTTGTCTGTCTTAGCAAGCCTCAAGCCACCACCTAATGCCCATATATGTGGACGGATGTAGTAAGTGCCACCGTTGATGACTTTGTTACCGCGAATGTCAACGACGAACTGGGCTTTTGCTGAAGAGGCGATGAAGGCAAAGAGAAAGAAAAAGAGAGCAAACAAGGAAGGCTTCATTATTGGTAGGTTGAGAGAGAGAAATATGTTTTTTCTTTTTATGTGATGTGGTTGTGTGGAAAGGGGAGAGGCCAAGGGATCTATTTATAGAACTAGCGAGTGATAGTTTAGGTGTTCAATTATTGAAGGAAGACAAATGTATGATTAAGATATAATCAATTGTTTGGATACAAGTGAAAATTTTATTAAATAAGTTTGTTGTATAGTTCGTAGGCTTTAGAATATAGCAGCATTTGTTGGCTTGTAGCACTTTAATATTATGTTGAGTGCAACCTTAGAAAATTAATATGTATTACATATATTATCCCCTTTGTTGTCATTTTTTCCCCTTACTTTTATATTTCTCACCATCAAAATAGGCATTTTTCATATAAAAAAGAAAAAATTAATATGTTGATATTCTTATAGTTTCACTTGGTTTTTAAACAATTTCTTGTATTTTGTTTCGTTTAACTGGGTCTTTTCAATTTCTCAACTATAGACTGGTCCCTGTACTTATAATTTGTTACTTTGTGAGAGAAACGATGTTAGTAGTTGATGAGATACATATTAAATTTTCCTATACAAAATTACTTTTATATATTTTATATTTTATTCTATTCTGTGTGCCGGTCAAATAGCTTCTAGATTGAGAGTATTTTTCAGCAACCTCAGTTTAGTATCACGAGGATAATATAAAATAATTAAACCAATCGCAAATTCGCAGGTCACAATCTCTAATAATAAACAATTTTTAAACATGGCTCCTCTACTTATATTAAAAGTGCAACTGGAATAAGCATCCCAATAATACTCAATGTTCCATTAAGAAAACGACATATAGTGTATGCCAAATGCCAGAAACGACATTGTCAATTTCTTTCTTTTTTTGTTCTAATTGTTTTTAAGAGGATATATGGTGTCTTGAATCTTAATTGGTAGGGAAATAATTAGTGTGTGTGTGAACTTCCTTTGGTTAGGGAAATAGTTACTTCATCATTTACGACTACTGTTTTCAAAATCTGGGGTTGAGTTTGAAGTGTTAATAGTTCCTTAAAGTCCAAATGACAAGTTTATAATACAAATAACAACTTGTTTAAACCCCATTCCATCCTCATCTTCTCCATCCAGTGCAAGATATGCAAGAAGATGGTGGTTTTAAAATCTGGTTTAGTGAGAGAATGTGATGGAGCAATTACAATAAGGATAGATGAACATGAGTCAAAGCTTATATTGATGATATGTAGAGCGGTATATGGTTAGATGTCTTTGTTTGATGTGTTCCAAACTAGGGGAGCGTGTTTTTTAAATCTGGAAATTAATATCTGCAGGTGCTGCTTTTCGAAGTTTGAAGGCTACAATATATGTATATATATGTTAACGAACATGTGGTACTCGTGAGTTGCACGGGAGCTTATACATATTGATAACTTTTTTCCTTTATTTCAAACTGTTTAGTTTTACTATTTTCTTCATGCAATATTATTTAAACCATAGATAACTACACCTACATTGTAATTATAAAATAGCAATGACAAATTCTCTTCATAAAATTTTTTTAATTAGTACAACTGATCAATAGGATTGTGCCTGAAGATTTCTAAATATCTCCTTGTATTATAAAGGATATTTTTGTGCTTCCCTACCTGGGGTTGTAAATATGGAGTAATTTTATTTTAATTCCAAAAAAAAACGCACATCATTCATAATGAACAAATATCTAAAAGTCAAAGAAATTTCAAAAATACCATCCCAACAATATATCCTTTCTTGTATGCTTAACTTCACAAGATACATCAAAATTTCATGACATACAATTTTTTTAGAGCCACCACTTTTACTTTTATGCACAACTATTTCAATCATTTCCCTATTTCTCACTCTTGATAATACACCATATAATTAAAGAAGCATCTTATTACGATCACAACTTGTAATTAAGTTTTTCTACCCAAAGCACATAAAGATTTAAAATTAATAATTTTTTATTGCTTATGGTTGGCATGATTCACTCTTTTAACAGTATGGATAATTGATGAAAAAATGAATTGACTATGGTTTGGAGAGAATATTTAAAAAAGAAGAGAAAAGAGAAGAGAACTTTTATTGGACAAAGGTGTTATCGCACACAGATAAATCTATACACACACACTTATATATATGCGCCGTTTGTGAAAGCAGGCTTTCATAGCTCTCTTTCTAGTTTCAGTTTGCGAAGTCACTAGGTTTTGCCCTGTTTCGGATGCTCCTTTTTGCGGCCAGAATGCCTTCCATATGTACACTGCTATAGTGACCTTTATGGGTATCTTCAATGGGAGAAATGTGTCTTTCACAAAAGAGGGAATTATACATAACATCTGCATTTTCTCCATGCTTGCCAGATGTAGGGGCTAGGCTCATAAACAACACGAGCATAAAGATCTTTTGGATTCTGCCAACTGAATTTTTGTGGGCCATTAAATAAGACAATACTCCTCCTGTCGTTAATATAAGACATAGTTGACTTTTTTTTAAAGATCAAGGAAGCTAAATAAGTCAGTTAATCATAGCATATGTCGTATATCCACTACTACAGAAAAGGGATTTAACGTCACATAAAGACGTCCCTTCTTTGAAAAGGGATGTAAAAACTGTACGCAGTGGCATTTACGTAAATAAAGAGAGATTTTTTAATCTTTAGGCGTCCTTTCTTCAAGAAGGGACGCCTAATATAGGGTGCATGCCAGCCACGTGGCTGGCATGCACCCCACATTAGGCGTCCCTTCTCTATGAAGGGACGCCTAATGTATATGTTTAGGCGTCCCTTCTTAGAGAAGCTGGAAAAAATGAAGGAAGCTGCGAAATCGGATCCTTCTGTTGTTGTGCAAGCGCCAGCTCCTCCTCCACGTCACAAAAAATGGAAAGCAGGGAGGATTAAGGGTGGCAAATATATAAATCATACTATTGCTGAGGTTGCCTCGAGGATTGTAAGTAGTAATAGCATAAGTAATTAATTGTAAAATTCTTTCACATTTCTAGCATTTAAATGGGTATTCATAACGAATTGTATGCTACAGGACGAACTCGAAGAGCAAAGTAGCCAAGGTTCGTTCACTCCAAGTGGACGGATGGACATATTGGCCACGGCGATTGGGAAGGCTGAATACCCCGGCCGTGTTAGAGGGGAGCCAAGGGGAGTTGGTATTTCGAAGTATATTGGTAAAACCTCATTATATTCTTCACAAGCTGAACCCAGTCAAGAGTTTGTGGATAAGCTTCGCGATCAAATCCGAGAGGAGCTCCGAGATGAGCTAATGACACAACTACGTGGTGAAATGAAATCGTGGTTTGATTTTCATCACATGGAGGCTACTAGGGTTAGAAACGAGGAATCCCCGGCCTTCCCCAGCACTAAAGGAAGTCACAACCCGCCGGACGAATCCCTTGTACAGCCTTCCCACACTCCGCAAATCGTTGCCGAGGCTTTCCACAATCCAGAACCCCTTGTCCAGCCTTCCCACACTCCAGAACTTGTTGCTGCTCCTTTCCATAGTCTTGTCCAGCCTTCCCATAGTACAGAACCCTGTGGCCAGCCTTCTCACATAACAGAACCACTGGGCCAGCCTTCTGCCACTCCGGAGTCGGGTGAATCGTGTATCCTCTATTTGGACACCACAGACATGATTCGTGTTGTAGCCGATGCTCTCGTTTACACAAAAGCTACCACCCACCATCATAATCAAATTCCACAGTATTTACGTAGGGTGACAGTGACACGTGTTCATGAGGGGGAAGAAGGTGCAGCCATCCCTATCCCTGACGTTGAGATTGCCACGCTGGGTCAGGCAATTGAAGGTTTCATCCTTTGGCCTCAATATCTTATTGGCACGTTGGGAACCCCACCAATGGTAGGAATTATATTCATATCACTTGACATTTATTGGCATCATTGTAATATAATTGGTTTTGTTTTCTATGGTTATAGGAGGAGCAACATGCACTGAGATGGCCCTTTCTAGCACGGCTCCAACAGATGTACAAAGGTATTCCCCAAGTCGACTTCAATATACCTCCAGGGATTGTGGGTACACAATTGACGTATCCCTACACGATCGACAATAAAGATCTTAAGGAGTTTATGCATTTGGAGGAGATAGATGCAGGATGGGTCAAACTTGCCATTTGGTTAGTTTTTCTTTTCTAAGTTCAAGATTTCATAACTTCAATAATTCATTGGTCATTTTATTTCTATTTTAGGTCCTTCTACCACATGTGCATTGATATGCAAAGACCAAATATATACGGATTCTTGTGTTCGGCAAATACGACATCAGATAACAATGATGTCGCACAAAGGACGCATTATGTGGGCTTCACAATGGCAGCGACCAAATTGCGATGTTATCTAGCGCCAATTGTTCAAGGGTATTTAGTAAAAAATTTTATTTTTGGATGTTTGAGAAATAATTTTCTTCTAATCTAAACTTCATTTTAATCTGTGTATTGTTTTAGTTACCATTGGAGCCTGTGTGTTGTTTGCCCACGCCTCAATGAAATCTATTGGTTTGATTCCTTGACAAAAAAGCCAGACAAAGACACAAAATCAGTCTTCAACATGTTAGTTATTTCTTTTTTATTAATTAAAGAAATGCTTGATTTAAATAAATTGGTCTAACTTAAAATGTTTTACATTTTAATGGTTCTAACTTAAAATGTTTTACATTTTAATGGTAGCGCGACCCAAACATATAGAATGCTTGGCGGGTCACGTGAGGGTAGAGTTGTTCGCAAGCCAAAGTGGTTTTATCCCAAAGTATGTGGTTTCAATATAATTTAAGTTATTTTATTTACGGTTGTTTTATAAATGATGTATGTTATTGATTTTAACCAATTGCTTTTGATTTATAGTGCCCTCAACAGCCAGGTGGTACTGAATGTGGCTATTATGTTCTACTTTACATGTATAATATCATTCAAAGTGGCGTTACAAATGATTTTCAACAGGTAATCAAATGATAATATTTTGGTTGTATTTTAATTGAATTGCTAAACAATCCTTTAATTTCATTGATTTCGTATATATAATCATATTTTCTAATTTGTAGATCTTTGATAATGATGCTGCTTACTTATATGAAGACATTAATTTGATCAGAGACTTGTTGGCTGGGAGGATTCTTCAACACATTGATTTGTAGAAGTTTATCGTTTCCTGTACATTTACTTAGTAGTTGTTTATTATATTAGTGGACAACATTTCTGTCAACAATGTAGTGCATGAATGTTTCATTAGAGGTGGATGTTGTGTTTTGTTAATTATAAACTACGTGCTGTATGTTTCCTTTTTGTGTATACGTTTCTGTTTGTTTTCAAAATGATATGGCCAGAAACAATACAAATGGCACTGTATGGGAAAAAAACACTTTAGGCGTCCATTTTGGCCAAAGGGACGCCTAAAGTAGGGACTTTAGGCGTCCCTTTGCCCAAAAGGGACACCTAAAGTCCCTAATTTTTAAATAAAAAAATTCTAAACGGGGACTTTAGGTGTCCCTTTTGGCCAAAGGGACGCCTAAAGGGCTGGGTTTAGGCGTCCCTTTTGGTCAAAGGGACGCCTAAACCCAGCCCTTTATGCGTCTTTTTACAAAGGACGTCTAAAGTCTAAATTTACTACGTCGCTGGCATACGTGTCCCCTTATAAAAGGACGTTAAAAGTCCCAAATAAGGGACGTTAAAAGTGTTTTTTCTAGTAGTGATCATTCGATTACATATTAGTTCATAAGCTAGATAAATTAATTTAGTATAACAAATATAAATATCAATACTTTAAAATAATTTATTTAGTTTCATTAATCTTTCAAAAAAATTAATTATATCTTATGTTAAGGACCAGAAGAGTATCATTTACACAAGTTAGGCATGTTGCTTTTTCTATTGAGGTTTGAGCGTGAGGAAGAAGAATTGAGGGAAAATACTCTCAAGGGAGTATTTTGACAATGCAACATTTGCCAAATTACCATACACTAAAAAAAAAGGTTAAATTAGTGACAGAATTTAGGGACAGAAATTCCATTACTAATCATTTTAGAAACAGAAATTAGCGATGGAATCGAATTAGTGACGAAATTAGTGATGAAATTTGTTCTATTAGTAAAAATACCGTTACTAATTGTTAGTAACGAAATTTTGAATTACATCGCTAATTTGCAATGAATTAGCGACAGAAAATTTCCGTCTCTAATTAGTGACAGAAATTTCTGTCACTAAATTTTATCACTAATTTGCGATGGATTGGCGACGCAAAATTTGTCACTAATTAGCGACGGAAATTTCCATCACAAAATATTTTTTTATATATAATTTAAAGTGCCACATGTCCTCACCACGAGCCTTCACATATCCCTCACCAGCAACTGCCATGTGTACCCACCACCACGTGTCCCGGCCAATTGCCACCTGTTATCGTCCATAGTGTGCCGCATGTTGCCCTCCTTTGCCCGCCATGTGTCTATATCATAAATTGGTTGCATTTTGTGACTAAATTGGGATTCGAAGCTATGACCTTTCACGCGTATGCCAGTGCCTTTCCTAGTTGAGTTAGGAAGAACCTATATGATTTAAATGCAAAATTACACACACACACACACATTATAATTTATTTTTCTTATTTTTGTACGTAAATATTCTATCTAAATTTTTATTATTAATATCTTTTTTATTCATTTTATTATATATTTTATTTTTTTATTCTATTTATAAGTTTTGTATTTTTATTTGTATATAATATATTATTAATATATATATATATATATATATATATATATATATATATATATATATTAATTTCAATTTCAATAATAAATAAGAATTAATAATTTTTTTATTTATATTATAATTTAATAATAATTTAAATCTTAAAATTTAAATAATCTAAAAATTTATAATTATGAAAAAATATATTTATTGAAAAAGTTAACTATTATAAAATTTAATTCTTTTATTTAAAAAAATCAAATAATTTGGATAAATTATACAAAAATTTATTATTCGATGTTGAGTTAATAATGGAATTTTTTTGTCGCAAAATATTTTGTGACTGAAATTAGTGATGAAAAAATTCAATCACTAATGTTGTCACAAAACATTTAGTGACAGAAATTAGAGACGAAAAATTTCAGTGGTTAATTCTATCATAAAATATTTTTGACAGAAATTAGTGGTGGATTAGAGACATAAATTAGTAACGGAATTTTTCCATCACTAATTTTCATCGCTAATTTTTTTATGATGGAATTAAAGACGAATTAGTGACTAAATTTAGTGACAGAATGTTATTACATCGCTAATCCATCACTAATTTAGTGAAGAAAAATTTCGTCACTAAATTCCGTCACTAATTTTAGTGACGGAATTTGAGGGAAATTTCGTGTTTAAATTCCATCACTAATTCTCTATTTTTTTTTGTAGTCATATTGACCCTATGCATAATAAATAAAAATTAGTTGTCACGGCTAAACTTGTAATTATAATTAGTTATAATCAAATTTGTTATTCATTCGTATTAAACTTGTCATTGAGCTCTCGGTGACTATTAACCCTTTAAACCTAGGGGTTCAATTTTTTAAAAAGTAGTTGTCAGTGTAGAACTTTTAATTATCATTAGTAATAATCACAGTTGTTAATCGTTATACTGAACTGGTCAGCTATCTATTTCCCCAAGCCTAATGAAGCTCATACACTCGCCAACTATTACTCTGTTAATCACTCTCAAATACCTCACTAAAAGTAAGAAAAAGCAGTAAACAAATTAAATATCTTGAATTTTAGAAAATTTTCAACTTTGCTCCTCTTGAAGAGAGAGAAAAAACATGCATGACATTCGAGAAGCCATAGGTGATTTATCTTAGAGATCATGAATTTATTCTACTATAGAACCGAAGGGAATTACTATTTTTTTTAACAAGATATCATATATGCTCTAAAAAAAATGAGAAACAAATCCTAATACACAGTTGTTAATGTAGAACTTTTAATTATCATTAGTAATAATCACAGTTGTCAATCGTTATACTGAACAAGTCAACTATCTATTTCCCACGCCAAAGGAAGCTCATACACACGCCAACTATTTCTTCTGTTTCTTAATTGTAAATCACTCTCAAATACCTCACTAAAGGTAAGAAAAAGAATTAAACAAATTAAATATCTTAAATTTTAGAAAATTTTCAACTTTGCTCCTCTTTGAGAGAGAAAAAAACATTCATAACATACGAGAAGCCATAGGTGATTTATATTAGAGATCATGAATTTATTCTAGTATAGAACCGAAGGGAATTACTATTTTTTTAACAAGATATCATATATGATCTAAAAAAATGAGAAACAACTCCTAATACGCAAGAACCTCTAGAAAACTCCGCCGGCCGCTGTCTGTTTGAGACCTTAATTTCTCATATCTTTATTTTATCTCTAGCCTGACGAAACCTAATTAAAAAAATTTGGCCAAGTGTAACACTGCAATTTGGCACACAAAATAGAATAAAATGAAAAATGAAAATATAAATATAAAAAGAAATTTTGCATATGAAAAATATCTGTTATCTTATGTTCCGGCTGGGTAAAAAAAAATAAGAAAAAAATAACGACAACGAATTTCACGTGTCTCTACCTACTTTTGATTATCTTGTTCATTAATATTGTCGTCCATCAATAATTGAACACCTAAACTATGACTCACTTGTTCTATAAATATATCCCTTGGCCTCTCACGTTCCCACACAAGCACTTCATATAAAGACATACTACCTAAATAATTAAATTATTCGAACAGTTTGTTAAAATTGATTAAAAGATAATAAATATGTGAATAAAAAATATAACTTACTTTCCTAAAATGTCCCTATTTATGGAGAGGGTGAGTGGGAGAGAGAATGAGTGGAAATAGAGATGAAAGACAACTAATGGAAAAAATAGATGAGAGAGACATATAATTAATTAGAGGTGCAATTGGAAAAAAATATTAAATGATGAAACAAAAATAAAGTAGCTCTTATAAAAAACCACACCCTCTCACAAGTTTAGCTCTTTTATATATATGTGTGTGTGTTTTGGAGCCCATAATTCAATCAATTAAACATGGGGGAATTAAATCCCATATCCCTAGCTGGAGTCCCTTAAAGACCGCCCACTCTTCTGCCTCAAACACACTGCAGTCTCCAATAAAATAAGTAAAACCAATAATCCAATAACCCTCATGATTTCCAACCACGCCCCTGTTAGTTGTGGTAAAAGTCCCATATCGGTGGCTTATTTAAGATTGAGGGGTCTCTTACACTATAAAAAGAGGAGGCCCTCCTCTTTTAAAATCATCCCTCAATTCATTTTTATTTTTTATAAGACACTTATAAATTATTTAGAGTGAAATTAGATTATTGTATTTTTTTTATTATTGTCTTATTTATTATTTATAACTACTATTACATATATAGTAATTATAATTTATTATATTATTAAATTACGTCTAAAAATTTTATTTTTTAGTATTTTGAGTTTTTAGTATAATTAGTTATGTTCTATATATCCCGTTTCTGCAAAAGCCCCACATTAAGCTTTCCTACTATTTGTAGTTCTGGCACCATCTACATTGATTTTTCACCCAATAATTCAGTAGGGCACACCAACGAGACTCTTGTCGCAGAGTTCTATTGAATGTATTAACTTGATCATGTTGTTGGACAAAGTTCTTCCAAGAATTTAATATAACCGCCACCGGAGCAACATGTTTGTTAAAGTCTTTTTTGAACTGGAAGTTGTTTCTCCAAGACCATAACTTCCAAATAGCTACACCCCAAACTAGATTCCATTCTGAAATATTAGCTAAACCTAATTCTCTGTTCAAGCTGAGACCAAACCAGTCCTGGAGAGCAGCTGAGAAAAACTGTGAATAATACTTGGGGTTAATAATCTGTTGCCTAAATCTTCTAGTATATTCACAATCGTGTAATATATGGAGAATATCTTCATCCGCCGCATTGCACCAATTGCATATTGATAAATGAATGCAGATGATAGGGAGAAGGCTGCTTTTCATATTCTTTTGGGGTTATATGAATGGCTTGTAATGCCTTTTGCAATGCCCTGGCTACTTTTTAAGCTTTGATGAACAGTATTTTTCGGCCCTTCATTTGACAGTTTGTACTTTTTTTTTTTTAATGACATATTAATTTACAGTGCTTCTTGGGATGTTCATTTGCAATATGTTGCACTGGTTTTGGAGCTATTACAACGACACAAGTTATTTGCTAATAAATCCAAGTGCTCTTTCGGCAAAACCCAAATTGAATATCACAAAATTCAAGCAATAAAAAATTGGCCCAAGCCTACTATGGTAACTCAACTTAAGGGTTTTTTGGGCTTGAGTGGATATTATCGGAGATTTATTCAAAACTATGCCCAAAAGGCTAGCCCAGTACCGCAGTTGCTTTGTAAAGACAGTTTTAAATGGTCCCCAGAAGACCAGTCTGCTTTTAATCTCTTTAAAGCCGCCCTAACCGAAGCTCCTGTGCTCGCTTTACCAAATTTTACAAACCCTTTCATTTTAGAAACAGATGCCTTTGGTGTTGGGGTTGGAGCGTTATTGAGCCAGGATAATCATCCTATAGCATATTTCTCTAAAAAATTGTCTGCTCGTCTTCAATCGCAATCTGCATATGTAAGGGAGCTTCATGCTGTTACTGAATCTCTTGTGAAATTTTATCATTACCTCTTTAGGCACACATTCACCATCAGAACAGATCATGCAAGCCAGTGCTACAAAAAAAAAACATCAAATTACAAATGGAATACCAACAGAATCAGTTCTATCTCTAAAAAGTACGTGGCGGTGCTACTGGCAGATTGTTGCGTTTTGTGACAAAAGTGGGATTCGAATCTTGGACTTGTACACTCATTTAGATGCCTTTGCTAGATGAGCTGTTTTGGCTTTATGTTATATATTCACCTAATAATATATATAACATAACAATTTTAAAAAAAATATGACATTAATATAAATATATATAATATTAAATATATAATTCATTATTTATAATTTAAAATTTAAATTTTTTCTAATTCTTATTTCATTTATATATTTATTATTAATATATATATATATAATTTGTTTTTATAATGCAAAATTTAAAATTTTTAAATTTCTTGCTTCATTTAAAATTTTTATTAATAATATTATATACATATTTTTAATATATTATATTCAATATTAATTTTATGATATTTAAGTATTTTTATCTATATTTTTTTATAGATAATTTGTACCTTTATTGTTTATATAAATTATTAAAATATAATAATAAAATTTTATATTTTACCAAGGGATTACCCATGTTATTCATCAGTAATTTCTCGTTAAAATTACCGATGGCATTTCATCATTGGTAATCTGTCTGTAATTACCGATGAAATTTTTTCTGTCTGTAATCCGTTGGTAATTTTTCTAACAGAAAATCTATCGATAATCCATCGGAAATTACCGATGAAAACAATTTCGTGGGTAATTCCATCCCTAATAGCATGTATTTTTTGTAGTTCATTAAGCATTCACTCGATCAGACAATTGAGAGGCTTGTTTGCCTAAGTTGTTGGGCTACTGGTTTACAATCGAATATAACCTGGGTAAGCACAATCCAGTCGCGGACGTTCTTTCAAGGATGTCTTGTATGGCTTTAACATCCTTAACTGGAATGTTTATGGATTGGGTATATCAATAATTGGCTTCTTCTCCTTCCATTCAGAACCTGTGAGTTAAGATAGAAGCTGATCCCTCTTCTTCCTCTCAGTATCAGGTAATGCAGGGGCATGTATATTGGCACAATCGATTGGTTATTCCTGCTGCAGATGCGAATCATATTCGGAAAATTTTTAGTGAGTTTCATTCATCCGTGATTGGGGGACATGAAGGGTTTTATCGAACATTTGTTCGTGTGGCTGATCTCTTCTACTAGCACAAATGCGCCACGACATCATAATGTATATCTGAGGGTGTACTACGTGTCAACAGGCTAAATCTTCTCAGTTACATCCTGTTGATTTGTTGAATCCCTTGCCAATCCCACAGTATATTTGGGAGGATATTGCTATGGAATTTATCGTTGGCTTGCCGCTAGTAAAATGGTATGGCGATATTATGGTTGTAGTTTATAGACTATCAAAATATGGTCATTTTATTGCTTTACCTCCTTATTTTTCTAGTCTGCGAGTGGCTAAAGGTTTTGCTCAGAATATTGTCAAATTGCACGGTATTCCCCAAAACTGTAATGTCTAACAGAGATAAGGTGTTCACTAGTGCTTTTGCGAGGCATCTCACGAAGCTTTAAGGGTCTCATTTGAATTTTAGTTCAGCATATCACCCACAGTCAGATGGATAGTCTGAGGCTTTGAATAAATGTGTAGAAATGTATTTACGATGCTTTGTGCATGAATATCCTCGTAAGTGGTTGATTTTTTTACCTTGGGTTGAATTCTGGTACAATACTTCCTTCCATCATTCAACTGGAATGACTCCTTTCAAGATTGTTTATGGCCGAGATCCTCCTCCGGTATCGCGCCACTCTTCTTTAGCCAACACACCTCTGGATGTCCACCAACAATTGGAGGAACACGATGCTTTATTGGACATTCTCGAAGTTAATATCAAGAGAGCTCAGGACCGAATGAAGCGTTATGCTTATCTCAAATGAACTGAATTGGAATTGCAAGTTGGTGATTAGGTGCTAGTCAAGTTGCAGTCATATCGACAACACTCAGTAGAGCTTCGTCATTACTAGAAATTAGCTTTGGTTTATTTTGGGCCATTCAAAATTACTGAACGCACCGGCAAAGTTGCTTATCGTCTGTATTTGCCTTCCATTGCTAAGATATATCTTGTCTTTCACATTTTGGTTTTGAAGAAGTTTCATGGTGATGAATCTGTGACCTCTTATTTACCACTCCCATTGCGTACCGAACCTGAGAGGGCTATTAAACAAAAGCAAAAGCAAAGTGGCTCTTATATAAAAATAAAACCACATCCTCTCACATTTGGCTCATATTTTGAACGAGACGGAGTAGTCATTTCTCTCTCTCAAGCTACCAATAATGAAGCCTTCCTTGTTGTAACAGATAATACAGACATGGCCTTAGAAATTAGCCCAATGGAAGGAGAAAAGCCCAAATCACCAAGGAAAAGCCTAAGGGTAAAGAGAAAAATGTGGAAGGCAGTGGCAGCACATAAGGACAAAACTTGTTAGGAGAGGGTGTGGATTATTTGGATGGTTTCTATCTCTCTCAGGGATCTCCCGTACCTCCCCTTTTCTTGCTCTTATCTTTATGTTATTTCTGTATACTGCTTTATTATTTGCCATTTCAATGATTTGTAGCACTGTAATTGTCTGAGGTCTTTGTCAAAATCACGGTTGTTACCTAACAACCATTATTTATGTCAGTTATATAAAGGTTGTTTGGAAAGAACTATTATATATGTTAGTAGATATATAATGGTTGTTAAGTTCAAACCGTTATGTATTATACAAGCATTACCATATGTTATAACGGCTATTTGCATGTATCCATTAATTATTATCATAGCAATGGGTATATCATGGTCTCACCGACTCTCAATACATAATTGATGTTATATTATAACCATTATAATTGGTCCAGAATAAATAACGGTTTGGAACTATAATTTATCTACAAGGACTTTTTATATCACCCATATCAATGACAGTTTGAAATTATTATGTATGGCAATTAATAACCATCATACATTACGATTTCTGTAGTAGTGGGGCTCCACGTACTCCATTCCTAGAAGTGAATTAATGTAGTAGCAAATGAATTAACACGTGGCTATAGCCATGGTCATAGTAGTGGTGGTTAAAATTTTCACTCAACGTGGGCAAAGAATAATAAGAATCACAAAAGGAAAGCAAGTGGGAACAATAATCAAGTTAAAAAAATTTTGTAGTTGTGGTGGCAAGGGCCACTGATCACGCAGCTGTTGTGCACCGTACCAAAACATTTTATGGACCTTTACCAAGAATCGCTCAAGAATTAAAGTATAAAGTAACTGTAAAGATCCAAAGATAAAAGCAAATTTTGTCGATCAAGAAGGTGATATAAGTTTAGCATTCACAATTAAATTACTTTTTCAGAAATTCAGCTTCTTGGTTTAAAGTATTTCAGATGATTTAGATCAGTTTAATGACATGTTCAGTATATGACGAGTAATAACTTATATTATAACCAATATATCACAAGTTCGATCATGATAACTACTTTCTACTTATCATGCAAAGGGTCTATATGGTGATTTGGTTAAAAATTGTTGCAACAAAAGTTCTCGGACATTGTAGTGTAATTAGCTAATTTTTTGAGACTAATATATCAGTACTTTATTTTATTGGTTATCATCTGTGCGCGCGCGCGTGTCTGTGGGAGGGTATTGATTGTATAGTTTAATGTCACGTGAATAATGAAGAAATAATAATACAAAATTTGAATTATTAGCCAATGTGTCTAAACTTTGTCTTTTGCAGATGAAATACATAACGAAAGAGGTTGATTACTTTATTCAACCCACAACGTTAGAAACAACATTGGTTTCCGAACATAACAAATATTAAAGGAGAAATGTGTCATCGCTGGCGTATTCACAATAAAAAAATAGAGAAAATTGTGAAAAACCCCCTTTTAAAAATTTTATCATTAAAAAGGACTTGATAAAATTTTATATATAGAAAGTATTGGTACTTTGCAAATTTTAAACACACAGAGTATATGTATTCTAATTTAGGTTCTTTTTACCAGTTAAATTTTCAATGGAGTTTCCCAATTTCCCCAAAATAAAACTATGGTGGTAAATGTACTTCTATTTTTTATTCTTAAGGAACTTAGTTCTTAATAATTTAGACATTTCGATTTTCTTTTCACTTTTTAAGAAGAAGTTTCGCATAATATTAAAAAAATCAAAATTCATTTCATTTTCCACCATACTATTTGGAGATTTATGAAATTTCAAAATATACTATCAATAGTAGTTTTAAAGAATGGTGTTAGATTTAAATGGACAATGACAAAAAATAAGTAAATAAACACCCAAATTCACTATGGCTACTTAAACATGATGACTGGAGGTTTAGATCAGGAGAATATAGAAAACACATTTAAAAGAGTTATCTCAAATTAAATTTTATAATAATTGCATCTGAATATATGATACTTGATATCAAATAATTATATAAAATGCTGGTCCTTTTTAAGGAAGTGCGTAACCAACAAGAGCAGGATTAAGAATTTTGGCAAGGAATGGAAAAGGCAGCGGTAGAGATGTGTAGAAAGGCGTAAATGTAGGGTTGAAATGAATGAGCTGAAACATAAGCAACACGCGGGGTTGGTGTTTGTTGAAACAACGTAAACTTTTGAAACTAGCGCACACATACAGATACATAGAGGTGAAATCAGCTAGAGCCACTTAAGGGCTGTCTAGTTCGATCCCATTATACCCTGCAGTGCAATTCAATGTGATGCAATTGTAATGTAATATAATATTAATTAAAGGGCTAGTGTTTGATTTGATTTTTATACAAAGTGTAATGAGTTGTTATTTTAATAATTATTTAAAATTAATATATCACACAAGGTCTATTTTACCCTTACTATAATCTTTTTTAAAAAAATAGTTAAGAGTCATCATGCCACCTCATCATAATTGTCACACTATTTCGCCAATGATGGTCAGATGGCGATAATTGTGGTGGTGGAGGATGGTAATGGTGTTGTGGCGGTGGTGGTAGAAAGTGGTGATGATAGCAACAACAGTGGAGGTGGAGGTAGTGGCGGCGGCGGTGGCAATGGTGGAGGAGGAGGTCGTGGTAGCTAGGGTGGCAATGGCGGTGGAGGAGGAGGTTGTGATGGCAACCGGCGGCAATGGTGGACATAGTGGTGACAAGGTTGGGCCGAAAAGGAGGAGGTGGAGGTGGCGGTGGTGGTGGCAATGGTGGAGGTGGAGGCAGTGGCGGTGGAGGATAAGGTAGTGGTGGCGGAGGGGGATGGAGTAAGAGGAGGTAGTGACGGCAGCAATGGTGGGGGTAGCGGGGGTGGCGGTGGAGGAGGAGGAGATAATGTCAGCGACGGGGGTGACAGGTGGCGATGGAGGAGGATGAGGTAGTGGTAGTGGTGGTAGGTGGCGACGGCGGGGGGTGGCAGTGCTGGAGGAGGACGTAGTGGTGGGGCAGTAGGTGGAGGTGACAACGGTGAAGGTGGAGGAGGAGGTAGCGGTTGTAGCGTTATGTTGCTAAGTGGAAAGATATAAATAAAATAAAGAGAAGTGAAACTAAAGGGTAAATTGGACTTTTTTAACAATGTAATAGGATGGTAATGAGAATTCATAGGTGGGGAAGTATGAATAAGGATTACTAATTTTTTGGTAATCATCATTACTATAGTAAACCCTATTATCATGCTAAAGAGCAACCAAACACTCTTCTTTTGGTAATGTAATCATGATTACTATTGTAGGCATGCAATGGGGTTAAACCAAACAGGCTCTAAAGCATAATTTTATTCAGTTGTAACAAAGTTTAAGGAATTATCTAAGCTTCCAGCACATCATTAATCACTTGCTCATATTTAGTCCATTACATTTCAGACACTTCAGATGATTCAACTTTGACGAACCCAACAACCAAAGGGTGATCATCAGTGATAACCAAAAGCCTATTTCTGTAACATCCCAAAATTTATTCAAAGGCTAAGGATTAATTTATGGGAGTTAGATAGTAAGCCAAATTATGAAACCTATGAAATATAAGGAATCTTAAATTAGACAAAGGGAAAAATAAAGACCTAGTGTGTGTAATTAATAGGATAAAAATATACCTATATATATATAATAATAATTAAAACACACACACCCACTTCCCACACTTCACATGCAATCCATGCACACACAACTATTTAATTAAATAACACACACACACTACACACATGGCACACACATACACATTTTTAATTATTAAAAAAAACACACACTCTCTCATTCTCTTAATTATACGTAACACACAACACACACTTCACAAATTTTTCCATTCACTTCAGCCATTATCCAAAAAGGAAAGAAAGAGAGAGTGAGTGAAAAAGAGAGTAAGAGACACATAATAGAGAAAGAGAGATAAGTAAGAGGATCAGTGCTACCAGAGGAAGGAAGAAGTGATTACAAATTCTACATACAACTCCATATCCTAATATAGGTGAGTTTCCTTCCCATATTCTTAACTCTTTCTAGTTGATTTAAGACTATTTTTGGGTAATTTGGGAAGCATAATAACCTAGTATAATGAATTGTTGACTTGTGAGGTTTTGTTTTGGGAAAAATAGTGCATGAAGAAGGAATGAGAATTTGTCAAATTTGAGGTTTCCAATCAATTCTACACGAAAAATTATGTGGGAATACATGTGATTTTGATTTTTGGATGATTATATATAAGTCTAGAATTTTTAGAAAATAAGAGGAGTTGCTGTTCGGTTAGTTTCTCTGAAATCATATTGGTTGTAAAATAAATTTCGGTAACCAAACCTAGTCCGAAAATTATGAAAGTTTCCAGAAGGAAAGTAGACATCTTAAGCTTTAATTTGATATATAATATGTATCATTTGGGTTTATAAATATTGAGATATGAATTTTTAAAGTTAGATGATGAATCTGGAACGTTTTCTGGTACAGATGGGGTTTGACGAAATTATGGAAATTTTGTGACTATAATATCTAAATGGTAATATTTTTTTTATAAAACTATACTTAAATAGAAACATATAGGATTTTGAACCATTCCATTTGGAGTTCTAGATATTTAGTTATGAATTTTAGAAGTTAAGCTATTGAAACTGGAAAGATTTTCTGGCAGTGCGAGAAAAATTTAAAACTGGGAATTATTCATGGATAGGTGGTAATTAAACGTATTTTTATATTAAAATAGACTTCATAAGTGACACATAGAATTTGAAACCACCTTAATTGGATATTTCTAGGCCAAGATATGAATTTTCAAAGATTATTGAAAATTCTGACAGAATTGAGTAATAGTGAAATAAAAAAAATAAAAAGTAAGGGTATTTTTGAAATAATTGGGACTCTAAGGGTCAAATTAAATACTTAGAGTTGGTATGAGTCCATTAAATACCTATTGGATTTAAGGTATTAGCTATAATGATAACCTACCAAAGTGTCTTAAATTATTTTGGAATAAGTAATAATTTGCCCGTCCGTAAATTATAAATTATAGGATTTGACATTTGCCCGAGACGCCTAAGAGACTGAGAACAGGAACCAAATTTGGAAAGACTGTCAGGTAGTACCTTATCTCTTATATCATATGTGATGCCATGTATGTGTACCATATCATCTGTATATGTATGGGACAGATAGTCCATAGGTGGTAAGACCCGTAAGTACAAGTTACACCAGGAGTTACCCGGGGGCATCTTAAGCCAGGTAGGTTTGAGACAGAAAGCCCGTGACTGTACCTTGTATGGGGCGGTGGCCCTGGGCAGCCAGATTATGAATCTCAAGCGCTGTGAGTCTGTGATAAGGGACCGGTTAGGCCCTTTTATGTGCTGCATTTCTGTAAGTTGTGTTGTTTGATGATTTGTTTTACATGCTTAGTATTTGCATATTATATGAGTGATCTGTGTACTACTGAGATTCTTTTGAATCTCACCCCTTTTTCAACAAATAATATACAGCAAAGGCGTCCAGCTCTAAGGGCAAGAAGGTAATATAGACGGACGAAGAAGAGACAAATAAATTATGGACTGTTTGGTTATCATTTTATTTTGGATGACTGTAAAATATTTATAAGTAGTAGTAGTAGTAGCGATAGTAGTACTGGTACTCGCGACGTAGACTGTATAAGTTGTAATCCGTACGCTAGACTTTCGATAACGTATTGGTATCCAGAAACCAATAAGTTAACCATCACGACGCGAGCTATGGATAGAAAATGATATGTATTTTAAATAAATGATTTTGAAACTGATAAAGATAATGAATTTACAAATTAAAATTTAGACCATACATATTTATTTTAAAAAGTTTTTGAAAATCCTATACAAATATAAGATTAAACTATTCTTAAATTGGGACTTTAAATTATTTTGGTCTCAAATTTAAAACCATTATATATTTAAACTAATCTAAAGGCTTTAGAAAATAAGGTATTACAATTTCCATGGTCGTCCATAGAAATAACAAGATTTCCACAAGAATCAACATTAATGGGACAAAACACAATCCTATATGCCCTGGTAGTATATTTCTTAATCTTAAACCAACCCTCAAGATTGTTCTTGAACCCTCTGATTTTCACAGACTTGATCCCATCTTCTCCTTCAACAATAGTCCACTTGGGGGGCAAAGGAACACAGCTTGGTACTTTTAGTCCAATGCCATGTTCGTTGTGACTTCACTAATTTTTAATGGGGACATAATTGTCCTTGGCAAGCCATATTCGACCTCAAAGAGTGATTATACAACACTAAGAGGGCAAGTTTCGTTGCCTGTCTTGGCAAGCTCCAAGCCACCACCTAATGCCCATATATATGGAAGGATGTAGTAAGCGCCACCATTGACGACGACGATGTCGCCCTTAACATTGAGGACGAACTGGCCTTTGGCTGAAGAGGCGATGAAGGCGAAGAGAAAGAAGTGAGCAAACAAGGAAGGCTTAATTGTTGGTAGCTTGAGAGAGAGCAATGACTATCTTTGTATGTGATGTGGTTGTGTGGAAACGGGTAAGGCGAAGCGATCTATTTATAGTAGTAGAGAGTAATAGATTACGTGTTCAATTATTAAAGGAAGACAAATGTATGAATAAGATAATCAACAGTTGGGAGAAACACGTGAAACTCTTGTTGAATAAATTTGTTTTATATTCAGCATGTCCTCATCCCTTAATTTTTTTTCATTTAAGAAAAGAAATTAATTTTTTTTGGGTTAGAGTTGGATTTTTAAAGCTCAACACAGTTAGAGTTAGAGTAGGCTTTAGAACGTAATAGCATTTGTTCAAGTGCATCATATATAGAATGACCATATTGCTTCTGATTTTTGCTTTTTTGTGAATTTTTTTTTTACCTTATTTTTCCTAGTTTGCCATGATATTTCTTTGTTTTTCATGTAGTTCTCTCCATTCGACTATCTTATGGAACTTGTATTTTAAACATTTTATCTTTTACTTTATGATATAATTGCTTTTATAAAAAAAAATATTACGTTGAAGGACTTAGGCGCTCCTAGATATCCCTCAAGAGTCAGAAAAAGGAAAAGGAATTTTATCACATAAAAATTGAATATTTATGCATCTATTATCTCTTTCTTATCATTGGTATTGGGAAAATCATTCCCAAGTCTCAAGGGACCAAAAAAATAATAATAAAGTTTCAATAGAGATTCTCAAATTAGAAAAGTCCCAACCAATTTTTCTGTGATTAATTGCCATTGTGGAAAGATGATCTTGCCCTTAGAGTTAAAACCAGAGTGTGTTCAACTTTTTGCAAGTGAATTGATCATATTTTCAATAGCATAAGTTATTCCTTCACGAGTTTAGAATTTTACAATCAAGGTCTAGCACAATTGCTTATTTAGTTTGTCGTAACTTCTGCTACCTTATTTTACAAGTTCATCAATTATATTTACCACTGTATTGTAATTTCTGGAGGAGTTTAGAAATTATACAAGTCCCTACTTTCACATCTGGTAATCAGAAGTTTAACAACATGTTGTGCCTATTTTGGCAAGTCTATGAGTCATTTTGCGAATTGTATTTTCATTCATAGAGTGTGTTTGAAATTTCACAACTCCCAACAGTCACAAATGCTTATTAGAAGTTTAACAACTTCATCAGCCATTTTCACAACTCCATTTTCCTTCATAGAGTGCATTTCAAATTTCACAAGTTGTAATAGTCACAATTGCTTATGAGAACTTTAACATCTGAATCAATTAGTCATTTTAACAACTTTATTAGTCATTTTCACAACAGCATTAGTTATTTCCCTAGGGTCTGGCACAACAGCTGATTTGTTTTTAACAATTTGTTTAGCATTTTTTAACAAGTGAATTAGTCATATTTACAACTGTATGAGTTATTCCTGAATGAGTGTAGAACTTGACAACTCCCATGTCACAACATCTAATTTTGTTTTAACAACTTGTTCTTCATTTTTTTAACAAGTTAATTTGTCATATTTACAATAGCAGGAGTTATTCCCATAGAGTCTGTCACTACATCTTATTTGGATATTAACAATATATTGTGTCTATTTTGACAAGTTACTGAGTTATATTTACAATGGAATTGTAATTCACGGAGGAGTTTATAAATTTCACAAGTCCCCACTGTCACAAAAGCTTATCAGCATTTTAACACCTTCTTGTGCCTATTTTTTTTACAAGTCATTGTGCCAATTTTGACAATAACTTACACCTATTTTCACAATTCCTAATGTATCTTTTCACAATTATATGATTTATGTTCACAAGCTAATTTTCCTTCTTGTAGGAGTTTACAAATTTCACATCCCACCTGTCAGTACAGCATATCAGGAATTAACAACTACAACAACAATATTTACAACAACTGCACTTATTAACAACACTATTTAATATCATATCAACTTTTTTTCATCAAACAAACCACCATCATATTCAACCATTCCCACTTAAAATAGAGCACTCCCTCTATAACTTTTCCCAATAACAGAGCAATCCATCTATTATATTACCCAAAAACATACCACACTTCAGTAATAACAACTGCAACATTAATATTAATAACTACAACTACACGTATTAACAATAATCTTTTAATATCATATTAGCATTTTCTTAGAAAATAAACCCCCCATCACATTCAATGATTTCCACTAAAAACAAAGCACTCCCTCTGTAACTAACCCCAAAAACATAGCACAATAAAATTCTCACAACCCAACTATGGTGAAACCCCAACTTCAATGGACAAGATCATATTTTCATCAAAAATTTTTACCAATCCCTCAATCTCAATGCATATAGTTCACTATTGACCCCAAGCTCCAACCTTTCACCAACCCCTTAATCACAATGCACCTAACATACAGATCGAACAAAAAAAATTTTGAGTTCACTGTTCAACCTCTGTAACAGTAGATGAAGACTAATGGTCTAACCTTTGGCTAGGATATGATCACCAAACTTAATCCCTTCAATATTACTGCAAACACCACTATGGCGTTCCTCCGTTTTCTCTTTCTGTGCATTTTCTTTTTCATGTGTGTTTTTATTGTTTTGTTCCTTGGGGGCATGATCGTCTTTTCACATAGGGAATTAATAACACAAAAGTCCCTAGGGACTCTTCTGAGTTGGTAATGTCTATTAGGACTTTATTATTATTTTTTTGGTCCCTTGGGACCAGGGAGTGATTTTCCCTTGATTTTTTCTTATTGCTGAGAACATTACAGAAAAATTCCATATACAAAAGTACTTTATATATTTTATATTATCATTTTATTCTATTATGTATACCAGCCAAATAGCTTCTAAATGTACAACTTAAATAAGCATCCGAATAATACACAATGTTTCCATCAAGGAAACGGCATTGTCGGTTTCCCAAATTAGCATATACCAATCGCATGTGCTGTCCTCTGCCGAATGCCAGAAACGACATTGTCATTTTTCTTTCTTTTTTCCCCTAATATACAAAGTAGAAGTGTGTTTGTAAATCTTGTTATTAAAGTAAGCAGTTTAGATTAACTTCAAATAAAATCACACGTAAAACAATCAACCACATGCAAAGCTGTTTGCAGCAAGAATTAAAACAGCCGCGAGTGATAGAACTATATATATATATATATTAATAATTAGTCTTATGCTTTTGCGGGTCTTAATCAAATATTTTGGACATTATTAAATGTTTATGTGAGATTTAAGTGAAAGGGTAATTTGGGAATTATAATGGCTAAATTGTTATATATTTAATTAATATTTGTTATTCTCATTATTCCTTAATTATGAGCACATGATATTAAGTTTATGAATCTAATTTTGTCGGTGATGATGTGCACAACTTTTGCAATTTGGTCAAGGTCAAAGATGTCATTTTGGACCATTAACGAAGGGCAAAAGAGGAAGAGCATTGTTTGGAAGCTCAGTTGGGGATCTAACTCAAGCCCTTGGATCAGATGCAAACATGCCTCTAATTACTTTTGACTGACCTCCAACCCCAAAATCTGGTTGTGATTTTCTGCCTCTGGTATCATCCCGAATTGATTCAACGAACACACAGAGACCGAGAGCTCTCACTCCCACACCTCCATCCACCTCCACACCCATCGACGCCCTCCATCTTCCATTCATCCCTTAACCTTGCGTCTTCTATAGTTGCCATAGATGGAGAGCATCAGTTGGAGTAGAAGCGATCAAGCAACATCTTCCCACAACGTCGAGCTCTATCTCCATCCATCAGTGGCCTGAGTTCTTGTTTCTAACGGTGTTTGTAGCTTTAGCCCTCTTCATAGTTTCATATGTGTAAGTTGGTTTCAGTTTTATGTTTATGAAGCTAGGATGTTCTATGCCAAGTTCTTTATCTTGGTGGATGAGCTAGGATTTTATCTGGTTATGGTTTGTATAATTTATATTTGGAGTACATTTAGTTGTTTAGGTCAGACTTGGTAGGGTGGATTTAAATGCCTAAGCCGAATGTTTTTGTGTGCTTTTATGATATTTAGAAATTAGAATTGGAAGCTAATCAATATATCCTTTCACTGAGTTATCTATCATATGTTGTACAAGTGTTATCTAATCCCTTCAATTGAAGATTTATATGAGGCTTGATGAGTTGAATCCAGTTTTGGCTGCGGTTCACTCTCTATAACTCGATATTAGACTTATATTTTATTTTGAGCAGGGATGGCCAAAAATCATCCTAATTAAGGGAATCCCATCTCATCATTGTTTTTATTAAAATCGAATTCTCTTTGTGGTTTGCTTTTGCTATCAATTTTAGTTCTGTTCCTTTCTTTATCTTAAAAACCAAAAAGTATAAAAAATTGAATCAGATTAGATTATTTTTTCCATCTTTGAAACAATAACTCAAAATGATTTCTTGCTATGTTAAGTTATTTATCTCTTGATTATTTGAAAACTTGGAATTAATCTCCTCACATGAACAACCTAGATTGTACTACTAAGCTACATTTCAAAACCTAGTTTTTGAGAACTCACTCAACATAGTTTTATCAGCGAGCCCAAAAATCTAAGGAATGGGAGATTTGTTAGACAAGGAACTCTTGAAAAGTTGGAAATTAATCTCCTCACAAGAACGACATAGGTTGTACTACTAAGTTACATTTCAAAACCTAGTTTTTTGAAAACTCACACCATATGGATTTATAAGCGAGCCCAAAAATCTAAGGAATGGGAGATCTGTTAGACAAGGAACTCGGAAGCCTATAGACACCTATGAGAGTTGTGGAGAAATTGCAATACCTTGAATTTTATTTTATTTTTTTCTTTTGATAGGCACAAGTATTCTATTTAAGGAGGCAATCCTCATGAAAGATCAAACTCGCAACCCCTTGTTTGAACTAAGACTTAAGGAAGTGTAGTTTCAGTTGAGCCAAAGGGCTCCGAAGATACAATGTATTGATACAATATCGATTATAAGGACTATGTATTATATTATTTATAAGAATGAAAAGCAATGAAGACCACAGCCTTTTTCGTCCTCTTCCTTCTCTTTGCCTTCACCTCTTCGTTGGCCACAGCCGAATTTGTCCTTGACATGGCCGCTGACTTGCTCAGAAATGGAGGCGCGTACTACATCCTCCCGGATATTTGGTCAAAAGGTGGAGGCTTAACCCTTGCCAGAACAGGCAACCAAACTTGCCCTCTTGCCATTCTGCAATTGCCCTCTGAAATATAATCCTTAGAGGCTAGCCTCAGATAATTTCTTCGCCATTCAGAATCAAGTTCATCACGACAGACTTGATTTTGGATCTCTTCTTCGTAGATGCATGTCCCAACATGTTCTTCTACACCATCGAAGTGGACCATTGTTGAGGGAGAGGATAACACAAAGTCCGTGAAAATCACTGGCTACGATCACACAGTGAAGAGTTGGTTCAAGATTCCGAAATATAGCAGCTGGGCGTATAAGATTGTGTTCTGTCCCACTGATGCTGATTCTTGTGAAGATGTTGGGATTTTAAGGGACGATCATAGAAATAGGCGTTTGGTTATCAGTGGTGGTAATTCTTTCTCTGTATTGTTCCAGAGAGTTATATATAAAAGTGTAAAATCGTCTATCAGCAAGATAATTAGAAGTATAATATATATTCCTTGCAATAATTTATGACGATTAAATAAAACTGTTCTTAGCTTCTACCTCCTGCCTCCTCTCTCTCTCTTTCTGAGCTTCCATTGCCAACTAATTATATTGTTTGGGACATTTTACTCTCTTAATTTATTGAGTGCGTAGCTTAGTTATTGGTTATTTTCACATGCATGACAAGATGGTTAGTTTTTTTGATAAAATAAAATGGTGAATTATAGTAAAATTATTTAGAATCAAATTTTAATAAAAGTATGACAATTAAGTACAAAAAATATCAATTATACCGTTGGGCATGGTTAGGCCCAAATTAGCATAATTATATTGCAGTACAAATAAGACAATTAAATACATGATAATAATGAAAAATATCGATTAATATTTGTTCCTATTTTTTAAGAGGATATATGGTTTGTATCTTAATAGGGAAATAGTGAGTTTGTATGCGTTTGAGCTTCCTTTGGTTAGGGGAAATAGTTAGTTGACTAAGACTAATTTCATTTTTCAGAGTTGATTATTACTAACGAAGGTTACAAATTACCATGGGCAACTACTTTTTGACAATTGAAGTTCCAAGTTTAAATTGATTGTAGTTCCTTTAAGCTTATTAACAAGTTTAATGACAATATATAATAAGTAACAACTTCGATTATAACTAATAATAATTACAATGCAAGTTCAGCAGCGACTACTGGTTTCTGCTTATTTTGGCAAGAAATTTTGTAGTAAAAAAAAATTATAAAGCCTTTAGTACAATCAGCTAATTTAGTGGGGTTTATATATAAATATCCTATTTTATTTTAAGTTGTCAAAACAGGCTGGAAAGGTTGGCCTAACAAGCTTGGTTATCATAAATTCATGCTATTTTTTAAGTCTGACCTTCTAATATCCTGAATTTTGACTGCTTTTTAAACAAGTAAGCTGGATAAAAAGTATAATTATAGAAAAAATCTAAAAAATTTGGTCATATTTGATGTCTAGAGATATTATTTACGTTCATAATACCTCAAAATGGACTATTTGCTGAAAAACCTATTTTCGGCTAAGAATTTAAGGAGAAATAATTACTTAATGTTAATTAAGGGCCTAGAAATTTGAGGAAACATTATGAAATGTAATGTTGGGGATCTAAAAAAATTATGAAAAGGTTTAATTCTGCAAAAGTGGCCTAAACAATCTTAAAGTTAATTTTTAGGAATTAAAGGCCTACTATCCCAAAATTCAAGGAAAAATAGTTAGAGGTGAATGTTTATGCTGAAAATTTTAAAGATAATTTATGGGTCAATGAAGCTAAAAAAAAGGTTTATAAATTGTCCTAGAATAAGTTCTAGAATTTATTTGGTAAATCAGTATGGATAAAGAAGGGGTAAAATGGTAATTTAACTACCCCAAGCCTAAAAATGAGTTTGGGCCAAAACTAAGCCCAGTTTGGAGGTCCCATGCCGTGCCTGTTCAGATCCAAAGGCATAAGGAGAGTGTAATTCATTATTTGGTCCAAGAAAAATATACAAGCTTAAGTGATAAGTTTCAATATAAGTGGCAATGAGTGGGAATAAAAATAATAATAATAATAATATAGTTTTCCACTAAAACCACTTCAGCTCCCCCTCACTCCTCAATAGCATTCTGAAAATAGAAAAGATCACAGAGAGAAAGAGAAACAGAGAAGGAGGAGGAATGAAAGAATGAAGAAGGAGGAGGAGGAGCTCAAGGAAGCCACGTGCAATCACATATTTAGGTAAGTCCAAGTGTCTAAATCACCATCCTACCTTTGTTTTAATTTCTCCTTTGGTTAAGTATTTAGCGAGTTCATCACTCTTGAAAGTTTGGGTTTAGAGAGAAAAACTCCAAGAGCAAGAGAGAGAAGTATGATAAAGCTTAGCTAGACATAAACAGAAGCTAGTAGATAGTGATTTAGTGCCTTGTATATTGATTGTTGTTGAGGCATGTGTAGTATGAAATTTGGTATGTTTGGAGATGAAAATGTTAAGTGTCATGATGTCTAAGAATATGTTAGAATCATTTCAAATTGAAAAATTAGATAAACAAGATGTCTAGAAGCTCCTATGAGATGATTGAATGGAATAGAGTTGAATTTTATTATTGTTTGCCTATGCCCCTATTTTGGCTAGCACCATTTAAGCATGTAGGAGTTATATTTTGATAAATCTAATCTTTAAAACAAGTTTAGAATGAAAGATTGTGTGGGATTATACCCCTAAAATAAGTATGAAAGTATTGGATGAGAAAATGTCATTTTTTTTATGTGTATATGTTATGGCTAGTGTTGGAAAAATAGGAAGGAGCTTGAATTTGATTTATATGAGCTCAAAGATGAAGTCCTCATGAGAAATTGTGTAGGAGCAGCAGAAGGGAAGAATTTTTAAGCAAGACGATGTCAAGTTAAGAAATGTAGTTAAGAGAAGCAAAGTTAACGAGAGACATGTTTCAAGAGTTAAGAGTTGAGAAAAAGGGAAAGGGTACTTATGCATAGAGAATGCGTAAAGATAACTTGTATTGATCTATATGCACGTATAAATTTGTTAGAATTGGAATTGTGCTAATATTCCACAAGCAAGTAAGTGCAAGAGGAGCTAATTAAGGAATTAAGTTCGGAAGAAAGCTTCAACAGGTAATGAAACTTATTCTTATATAGTTTGTGTTTGGTAGCTTGCATGTTTTTTAGACATGTATGTTGTAGTTAGACCTTTGAACATGTAATATCCTTACTTTAATTTGTGCCATGGTCATGTGTATTTACTTGTAAGGTGTTGTTCTTACTTGGCTATTTACATGCTTAATTAATTACTATTACACATTATATATTGAATTAATGCTTTACTATTGAGATTTCTTTGAATCTCACCCTTCTTCCATGTACCAACCATAGGGACATGCAATTCTAAGGGCAAGAAAAAGCTAGTGGAGGAGGTTTGGAGGAGGTTCCCCTGAATCTCACCCTTCTTCCATGTTTTATTTTAATTTTCTTAAGTTATAATATTATGTGGCTGCTGTATATATCTGTTCAAGTTATTGTAAGTCAACTTATGTAATTGATGTATCTGACCTTCATAAGGAGGAAAAGGAGGGCTGTTCTCAAGCCCAAGGTAAGTGCCATGTGAAGAGGCAAGATGCATGAAAATAGTTAGGAGATAGGTAAATATATATTTAGCTTAGTTGAGCTACAAATTTATGAATGCACGTCGATAGGGCGTCTGAACCATTTAGGCCCTGATATGGTGCAGAAATAAAGTAGACATCCTAAACTTTCTAACAAGTCCTAGAACATGATTTTTGGATGTGTAGATCAAGAGTTATGATTTTCTAAAATTTAGACAAAATTCTGTAACAATGCTATCAAAATTATCTGTCCAAGTTTGAAAATAGGCGTTTTTTAGCCGAATGGGTTACCAATGAATTCAGGTCTTATTTTTTTTTATTAGATCAAGGGTTTCCCCCTTGAAGTTTAGAGGGAAGAGGGTCCTCATATCTCCCAACAAGTACGTTTCCCAGAATTCAAACTTGTGATTTACTCCTTACAAGGATGAGGCTCCTTATCACCTCAATCAATAGCTTATTGGTAACCATGGTCTTATTTTTATTGCAAAGACAAATCCAATACCTAAAAATAGAACTTTGAACAGCTAATTTTGGAGTTATATTTAATTACTTATGAATTTCTAAAGTTTTAGGAAAATTTATTATTCATGGTACCCGTTTTTGAGAAAGAGATTATTAAAGTTATATTTATCTAAGGGTATTGTTTGGGTCATGTGTGGTTCTTAAATGGCAAAATTACTCTGACAATTGATCCTGGAGTAAGGTGTTACAACCCTCAGTCATGCAGGACCATGGTGAAACTGCTTGCGCGTTTTTAAACTGTTTACTATATTTCAGTATCTTTCTCCTATTTTGAAACAATTAAAAGAATAAGAAAAAGATCTCATAAAATTCATTATTTAGCAGATTAAAGAGAAAAATTATTGTCCAAAATTCTGAAACTAAACCAAATTGTTTACCAAATCAAACAATTGTCCTCAACATTGATAAACTATTGTTGAATAGAATCAAAACCAAATAAACAAGACAAATCACAATACAATCCCCAACATAATTGAATAAAACCCTGCATGTGATAACAAATAAATTAAAAATTAAAAATTAATTTTATAAAATATGAATTAAATCCCTAAAATATAGTTGATAACTCTATCTTATGAGATTTCTAAAAAAAATTAATTTAATATTACAATATAATCAGGAAACCATTTATATTTTTTAAATTTGATTGCTAATTTAAATGGAGAAGACACAAATTAAATAATTTGAGTAGATAAAATATCAAAGCTACCCATTTAGTAATTCGTCAGATTTAATAAAATGGCAGGCTTAAACTGGCGGGCTTAACGAGCTCTACTCATTTTGCTGGGTCTAAATTATTTCAGAAGCAAGCTTATAGTTTGAAGTGGTTACACACGTGATGAATCACGAACATAGGACATACTGTCCAATATATCAATATGTGTGGTTGGTTCTAACCTGGATCCGTCAAAGGCGCCCTTGCACCTGTTCTTCCATTGTTTCCAAGTTCCAAAAAATGAGACTGAACAACTTGGACCATGGCCATCGGTTAACATCTGGCATCCCCATGTTTTTGGTCATTTTCTATATTGCTTTATAATCTTTCATAGGTGTATGTCACTATGAACAAAAATGATATGACGTAGGTCACTTTTAGTGTTACAACTGCCTCCAAGATTCTTTATTTAAATTTGGTAAAATATACATTTGGTCTTTCAAGTTTGCACTAGGTTTAAATTTAGACCTTGAAGTTTAAAAATGGTATTTTGAGTTCTTCAATCTTAACACCATTAGTCTTTAACTAACGACTCATTAATTAAATGATTATAAGACATACTTTTATTTTTAAAATATAAAAAAAATTATATGCATAAATCAATCAAAATGTAACACCTATTTTAATTTTAAACTTAAAAGACTAAATTCAAACCTAATGCAAACTTGTAAGACTAAATATATACTTTAGTTTTTAAATTTCTTAACTTATAAGGGCACATGTTTTTTTTAAAGAAAAAATACATCTTTTTATTTTAAAAAATATTCGAATAGAAACCTCTTTGGGCATCTTATGCAATATTAATCCACATAATTTTTTTTAAAAAAAAAAGGAAAAAAGCTGAAACGTTTCCGTCATAGCACAGAGCAATGAATAATACATTATTATTTTAAATAGAAGCCCACATACACGGAGTCCAGATCAGCTGGAGCTATATAAGGCATAGTTTTATTTAGTTGTAATAAAGTGCTAGGAATTATCTAAGCTTGCAGCACTTTATTCATCACTTGTTCAGCATAATTTTATTTAGTAGTGATAAAGTGCTCGGAATTATCTAAGCTTCCACCACATTAATAATCACTTGCTCAGACACTTCAGATGATTTAACTTTAACGAACACAAAACCGAAATTAGTGTGATCATCAGTAATAACCAAACGCCTATCACTGGAAATCACAATATCTCCACAAGAACCACCGTTAATGGGACAGAACACGATCTTATAGGCCATGCTATTATATTGTTGAATCTTGAACCAACCCTTGAGAGTGTTCATGAACCCTCTGATTTTCACAGACTTGATACCATCCTCTCCTTCAACAATAGTCCACTTGGAGGGCAAAGGAACACAGCTTGGTACTTTTCCCTTAACAGAGAAGAAGTTCAATTTAGTGTTAGTTGTGATGTCTAAAATTCTTAATGGGGACTTAATTGTCCATGGCAAGCCATTGTCGACTTCAGCGGGTGATTGGACAACACTAAGAGGGCAAGTTTCGTTGCTGGTCTTAGCAAGCCTCAAGCCACCACCAAATGCCCATATATATGGAAGGATGTAGTAAGTGCCACCGTTGATGACTTTGTTACCCTGAATGTCAACGACGAACTGGGCTTTTGCTGAGGAGGCGATGAAGGCAAAGAGAAAGAAGAAGAGAGCAAACAAGGAAGGCTTCATTATTGGTAGGTTGAGAGAGAAATATGTCTTTTCTTTTTTATGTGACGTGGTGTGTGGAAACGGGAGAGGCCAAGGGATCTATTTATAGAACTAGCGAGTGATAGTTTAGGTGTTCAATTATTGAAGAAAGACAAATGTGTGATTAAGATATAATCAATTTTTTGGATACACGTGAAAATTTTGTTGAATAAGTTTGTTTTATATTTGGCATAACCCCATCCATTTTTTATTTAAGAAAATGTAATTTGGGTTAGAGTTGGATTCTTAATGCTAAACAAAGGTAGGGTAGGGTTATAGTACGTAGGCTTTAGAATGTAATAGAATTTGTTACATTGTAACACTTTAATATTACGTTGAGGGAAACTTTAGAAAATTAAAATATATTACATATAGTATCCCCTTTGTTGTTGTCAAACCCCTTAATATTCTGATATTCGCTATATAATAAATGTATCGTTCAGATGGCAAACAGAAATAGTGAAACTATACTGATAATAAGTACTTACTGATAATACAGAAAATCCTCATATAGGTTGAAAAATACATACATAGTACAAAAGAAATAAATTCCACAACTAAAGATAATCAGATGTAACTCCCGACTATGACTGGACCTTCCTCTGCCAGTAATTACGGTTTTGCCCTTAGAGCCGCTGTCCTTTGCTGGAATATTTTTAGATGTTGAAAAAGGGTGAGATTCGAATGAATCTCAGTAGTAATATACAATCAGTCATATAAAATACGATAAATAAATATGCAATGCACCATGATATGTAAAATGCTAACTCGTGTTGTATGCATACTGTCCAAGACCAAACGACTGTTTGCAACCCCGGCTAAACTCGTGTCCATGGTCAAACGATATGTTTAGACCCTGGCTTATTCACGTGTTGTGCCACAGGCACTGTCATGTTACAGAAAATGGAATACACAACATATAAATAATCACATAGTGCATGAGAGAAAGAATTACTACCTGGGTCCTTTTTCGGTCCAACTGTTTATCCAAAACTTTTTCTCCGGCTCGGGCTATTACAAATCCTATAAATTAAAATTAACAAGTAATAGTTATTACTTGTATTACTACTGCCTTTAATCACATTCTGCTGATTATCTCAGTTTCAGTGGCTTATACACTATATAATTTTGCATAGTGTAATTTTTCTATTCTTCAGCAAATTGGCAGATTTTTCAATTAACTTTGAAAAATCATAACTAATTCTAGAAATATCGAAATTGACTGGGTCCAAAGCCTACATGAAGCTATTGCAATATAGTTTCATGGAAAAATATCAAAATCTACCCAGATTTACCATATTACTCCCAGAATTTCCTGAAATACCCCTATTCCAGATTAGTCTCCAGAAACATAGCATGACTTTGAAAATCTATATCTCCTATTATACTTGTCCAAAAATTATGTTCTATCCGTCCAATTAAAGCTATGGATGTATACTTTAAATCTGGAAAGTTTCATAATTTTTTGGCAAGGTTTGATGTTCCAAACATTCGACACAAACAAACTGTTTTCCAGAAACACAGTTTGAGAGCAACTGACTTCAAAAATTCATATCTCTTAGTATACTAATCCAATTAACACAAAATATATACCAAATTAAAGCTAAGACTATGTACTTAAATTCTGGAAATTTTCATAGCCATTGGGAAAGATTACATAGTTCAAAAACACCACGAAATCAACTACTAGAATCTGAATGTTCAGGATTGCACCTGTTTCTAAACCCATCTTTCAAAAATCATAACTTCCTCTAATGATATCCAAATGATTCATTCTACCACTCATTATAAAGCTTGTTATGTCTACTATCTCTCTGTAAATTTTCGTAAATAATGGATGTGATTTGGTTGGTCATAAAACCACACGAAACTGACTGACTCTGATAAACATCAGTTTTGGACAGTCTAACTTCAAAAATTGATAACTTGTTCGTTTTGACACCAAATTGAGCTCTTCTTGATTCTATTTCATACTAAACATCCTAAAATTTCTATATAAAAAGGAACCAGATAAAAAATCTATCTGTAGCCTCCATTTGAGCTTCTGAAAATTTCCGATAAAACCTCTGTTTTCCGGCGACCAAAACAGAGTTGATAAAACTGATATGTAGCCATGCTTTTGGACTCAAATCTCAAAGATTTTGACTCTACATACTCCTAGACATGTTCCTGGGGTTTAGGGACGTTATTTCAGAATCAAAAACATCACAAATATCACCCAAAATCGTCACAAAATCACTGGTTTCGGTGACAGCAACTTTCCGACGATTTTCTGAATTCCAGCAGAAGAACAACCCCAAAAAAACAACCACAAATCCAATGGAAATCCAAGTTTAAAGTAGAAGAAACTTACCTAAACACGTTTATGATGTTGTGTGTGAGATTTGGAGCTTGTTCTTCCTTCGTTTCTCTCTCTGTTTTCTGTGTTTTTGTGCTTCTGTTTCTGTTTCGTTTCTGTTTTTCTTTTCAAAGCTCTCTCTCTTTGCAGCTGAACGTAAATGAGAGTTGGAGGAGTTTGTGAGCTGTATGTATGTGTGTTGTATGCTGGTCAAATGGGAAAATAATGTGTGTGTGTGTGTTGTTCCAATGAGAGAAGAGGAAGAGAATGAGTCACAATATGATGTACGTGTGTGTGCTTATGATGCTCCAAGTGTGGTAAATGAGGAGGCTGTACGTGTGTCTTCATGCATGGTGAGTATATGTGTGTTTGTCTCATGTGTTGGTAAGCTTTTAAATATATATATAGGTATATTTTTATCCTATTAATTACATACACTAAGTCCTAATTTTTCCCTTTGTCAAATTTAAGTTTCCTTAAATTTTGTAGGTTCCATAAATCGGCTTACTATCTATTTTCCATAATTTAATCCCTGCATTAAATTTTTGGAATGTTACAGTTGTCATTATTTTTTTCTTACTTTTATATTTCTCAGGATCATAATGGGCATTTTTCATATAAAAAAGGAACAATTAATATGTAGATATTCTTATAGTTTCACTTGGTTTTTTAATCAGTTTCTTGTATTTTGCTTCTTTTAATTGGGTCTTTACAATTTCTCAATTATAGGCTGGTCCCTGTACTTATAATTTGTTAATTGGTGAGAGAAATGATGTTAGTAATTGATGAGATACATAGTAAATTTTCCTATACAAAATTATTTTTTATATTTTATATTTTTATTTTATTCTATTCGTGTGCCGGCCAAATAGCTTCTAGATTGAGAGTTTTTTAAACAAACAGTTTAGTATCACGTGGATTAAATAAAATAATTAAACCGATGGCAAATTCGCGAGTCTCAATCTCTAATAATAAACAACTTTTAAACATGGCTCCTCTACTTATATTAAAAGTACAACTGTAATAAGCATCCCAATAATACACAATTTCCATTAAGAAAACGAAATTGTCATTTTCCCTAATCAGCATCCCGAATCGCATATACTGTATGCCTCATGCCAGAAACGACATTGTCAATTTCTTTCTTGTTTGTTCTCATTGTTTTTAAGAGTATATATGGTGTCCTGAATCTTGGTAGGGAAATAATTAGTGTGTGTTTGAACCTCCTTTGGTTATGTAACATCCCAAAATTTATTCAAATGCTAAGGATTAATTTATGGGAATTAGATAGTAAGCCAAATTATGAAACCTATGAAATATAAGGGATCTTAAATTAGACAAAGGAAAAAATAAGACCCAGTGTGTGTAATTAATAGGATAAAAATATACCTCTATATATATAATAATAATTAAAACACACACACCCACTTCCCACACTTCACATGCAATCCATGCACACACAACTATTTAATTAAATAACACACACACACTACACACATGGCACACACATACACATTTTTAATAATAAAAAAAAACAACACACTCTCTCATTCTTTTAATCATACGAACACACACACTCCTCATTTTCAATTCTCTTCAGCCATTATCCAAGAAGAAAGAAAAGAGAGAGTGAGTGAAAAATAGAGAGAGTAAGAGACACATAATAGAGAAAGAGAGATAAGTAAGAGAATCAGTGCTACCAGAGGAAGGAAGAAGTGATTACAAATTCTACATACAACTCTATATCCTAATATAGGTGAGTTTCCTTCCCATATTCTTAACTCTTTCTAGTTGATTTAAGACTATTTTTGGGTAATTTGGGAAGCATAAGAACCTAGTATAATAAATTGTTGACTTGTGAGGTTTTGTTTTGGGAAAAATAGTGCACGAAGAAGGAATGAGAATTTGTCAAATTTGAGGTTTCCAATCAATTCTACACGAAAAATTATGTGGGAATACATGTGGTTTTGATTTTTGGATGATTATATATAAGTATAGAATTTTTAGAAAATAAGAGGAGTTGCTGTTCGGTTAGTTTCTCTGAAATTATATTTGTTATAAAATACATTTCGGTAACCAAACCTGGTCCGAAAATTATTAAAGTTTACAGAAGGAGAATAGACATCTTAAGCTTTAATTTGATATATAATATGTATCATTTGGGTTTATAAATAGTGAGATATGAATTTTTAAAGTTAGATGATGAATCTGGAACGTTTTATGGTACAGACGAGGTTTGACGAAATTCTGGAAATTTTTTAGCTACAATTTATAAATGGTAATATTTTTACCTGAAAATATATTTAAAGATGATCATATAAGATTTTGAACCATCCCATTTGGAGTTCTAGATATTTAGTTATGAATTTTAGAAGTTAAGCTACTGAAACTGGAAAGATTTTCTGGCAGTGCGAAATAAGTTTAAAACTGGGAATTATTCATGGATAGGTGGTAGTTAAAAGTATTTTTATATTAAAATCGACTTCATAAGTGACACATAGAATTTGGAACCACCTTAATTGGATATTTCTAGGCCAAGATATGAATTTTCAAAGATTATTGAAAATTCTGACAGAATTGAGTTATAGTGAAAAAAATAAAAAGTAAGGGTATTTTTGAAATAATTGGGACTCTAAGGGTCAAATTAAATACTTAGATTGGTATGAGTCCATTAAATACCTATTGGAATTAAGGTATTACAGGTTATGGAAATAGTTTGTTGATTAATTTTATCTAACAACTTTGATTATTACTGAGGATGATTTGTTCAGCATTTACGACTACTATTTTCAAAATTTGAGGTTATGTGTTTAAAGTGTTGATAGTTCCTTAAAGCTTAATGACAAGTTTAAAATATATATAACAAATAACAACTATTTTAAACCCCATTCCATCCTCATTTTCTCCATGCAGTGCATGATATTCAAGAAGATGGAGGAAGTATAATAAGGATATATGAACATGAGTTAAAGCTTCTATTGATGATATGTAGAGTGGTATGTGGTTAGATGTCTTTGTTTGATGTGTTCCGAACTATGGGAGTGTGTTTTTCAAATCGGGAAATTAATATCAGTGGGTGCTGCTGTTCGAAGTTTGAAGGCTACAGTAAATGTATGTATATGTTAATTAAGTTAATGGTATAACAGTTAGTTACATATATAATGTTGAAGACTTGTGAGTGTGTGTGTTGTGCAAGCCATCGATTTTAGGGTTTACTGTTTGAGAAACGTGGGATTGCTGAAAGGGTTGCCAAGCTAATTAATGACACAAGAGTTAGTTATTTTGGACTTGTATGCTTAAGCTGAAAACCCAAAGAGGTTTACTGTTTAACATTTTTTGTATGTTAAATGATTGCACCAGCCATCTAAACTATGTTTAGAAATATTAATTGATGGCTCAATAGTTAATGTGGAAGCAGGAAATTTTTAAAATAGAAAGAAGTGCTGCTGTTAATGAATTTTGAAAAAGGTTGTAATATTCATATGTTAATGGAATATCATGATTTAAGTATCAATAAGAAGGAGTTTGAATTTTTTTTGAAGCTCAAAGTTTAAGAAAAGCTCACTGTTTTAATGATTAATCGTGTGCCTAATCATATAAAGTTCTCTAAGTAATTAAATCATATATAAGGCAATTTTTTTTTTCTCTGGGGGGTGTTATGAAATGGTTGGTAGTAAGGAAAGTAAAGTACATGAAGTTTTCCATTTCTCCCCAGCTGTCATGAACAACCTTGTTTAGCTAGAGGAAGTTCGATTGTAGTTCCTGTTTGATAGTTTGAAAAGCATAGAAAGTGAATTCATATGAGAACAAGATAAAAATGAAGGTGTCAAGAGTACAACTAGAGAGCTAATTTAAAAGGGTTAGAATTTTATAGAAAGTGAGAATTTTTAAAATAGATAGGTTAAATGATGAGCTGAGTCATATTTATAATTTTTCCTAAAGTGAGATTCTCAAAAGTAAAAAAAATAAAACTTTGAGCTACTATTTTTGGGGTTAAAATGGTTTAGTTATGAATTTCTAATGTTTCAGGATAATCAATTATTTCATGACACCCAAGATTTGAGAAAGAATTTTAAGTTTTTATTCTTTCTAAGGATACCTATTGAGTCACATGTGGTTTTTACACTATTACAAAAATCACTTTTTAGACCGGTTAAAAAAGACATTTTAGACCGGTTCTGGATCAGGTCTTAATACAACCGGTCTAAATTAGACCGGTTAAAAAACCAGTCTAAAATATGAAATTTTAAGACTTGTTCTACAACAACCGGTCTTAAAGTTTAACTAACGGAAAGGGTAGGGAAATTTTAATACTATTGAGTTCTTATAATTTTGGATTTGTAACGAGGATTTGTACTCATCAATATATATGGTTATATATATGTTTCTCTATGATTCTATTGTTTCTATCTATTTAACATGGTATTGTTGGATAGTTTGATTGAATTGGAATTGTAGTTGAACCTAAATGCATTGCTTACTTCATATAATCACTCTCTAAGAGGTTTTAATAATGCTTAAATCAATGGGTTCATAAGTTTAAACATTAGACTTAATGGTAATTGAGGTTTAATATATTAGGAAACTTAGAGAAAGTTATTATTACACTAAGAGATCTTAATAGCATTTCAAGAGTAGGGTCTCTCTCTTGTGATGTTAAACTCATTGATTAATGATGTTTGGAATATTAAAAACTTAATGTATTAACTCTCCAAATATTTTAATTGAGCAAGGATAACCATTGAAAACCATTTCCAAGAGCATCTTTATCATTTGCATCTTTAACCCATTTTCATTCCTCCTTATTTAAAAATCCTATAAATATTTATTTTAATTACATTTAATTCATAGTTTTGAAAATCAATCAATCTTGTTTTACCTTGCCAATTTTGCATTGTAATTACTTAGTTAACTAGGAATTAGTTTCATAATCGGCCCCTCAAAGTGAAACGACATGAGTTGTGCACTATATTACATTGATTCGATTTTATTCTTGATAACCCCAAAGTGACTAAATGGAGCTATTTCAAGCCAGTTCTTAAAAAATTACATAAATTGCTACATACATAAATTGAAACAACATAAATTTTAGAAGTTGGTGCACACACATACACTCAGAGGTGAGATTAGCTAGAGCCGCTTATAGCCTAATTTTATTTAGTAGTGACCAAGTACTAGGAATCATCTAAGCTTCTCGCACATTATTCATCACCTGTTTACCATAATTTTATTTAGTTGTGACAAAGTGCTAGGAATTATGAAAGCTTCCAGCACAATATTAAATCACTTGTTTAGACACTTCAGATGATTCAACTTTGACGAAAATAAAACCAAAAGGGTATTCATCAATGACAACCAAACGCCTATATCCATTATCAATGGATTGCCCATTATCTCCACAAGAATCACCATTAGTGGGACAGAGCACGATCTTATAGGAAACGTCACTTAATTGTTGAATCTTTAACGAACCCTAGAGAGTATTCTTGCATCCACTGATTTTCACAAACTTGTTCCCATCTTCCTCTTCAACAATAGTCCACTTTGAGGGCGAAGGATATTAGGATATATTAGTTAGCTTGTAAATAATATTAGTTAGTGTATAACAGAATTTAGTGTCATAGTATACAACTGGCATATTGATTTATGAGTTGTACTATGTAACTAAATTCTGTTATACACTAACTAATATTATTTACAAGCTGTATACTATGACACTAAATTCTGTTATACACTAACTAATACTATTTACAAGCTAACTAATATATCCTAATAAAGGAACACTGTTTGGTACTTTTCCATCAACAGAGAAGAAGTCCAAAATAGTGTTGGTTGGGATGAATCTAATTCTTAATGGGGACGAAATTGTCTTTTTCGAGTGGGTGAGAGTGATATGAATCTAATTCTTAATTGGAAGGATGTATTAAGTGCTGCCGTTGATAACAGGTTCACCCTTAGTGTCGAGGAGTAACTGAGCTTTGGCCGAAGAGGCCATGAAGGCAAAGAGAAAGAAGAGCCTAAACAAGGAAGGCTTCATTATCGGTAGGTTGATAGAGAGAAAGCAATGTGTTTCTTTTTATGTTATGTGGTCGTGTGGAAACTGGAGAAGCCAAGGGTTATCTTTATAGAACTAGTTAGTAATAGTTTCAGTATTCAATTTATGAAAAAGGTAATCAAAAGTTTTGATAGATAGTGCAACATCATCAGCATACAACTCGCGTACACACACAAGGTAGTTAACAAACTGTGTCCCCCCCGCCCCCCCATAAAATAAAAGCACCTGTAATACCTTATTTTCAATAGCCTAAGGTAAGTGTAAATGAGTAGTGAAATCACTAGTGGGACCATGATTTAAACCGAGATTACCCAACTCTTGAAAATGTTTACAAATCCCTAATCTCAACTCAGGAGTTGAACCTAGGGTTGAGAGGGTTTTTCAGTAGGTAAAAAAAACATTTCAATCATTTTGACAAGTTTCACTACATTATAATGTCTCATCGGCTCTTAATCTTATTACATCAGAGTATGTGAGAGATTCTCTACTTTTACTGCATTCATACACTCATATACATACATGAAATTCAAAGCCATACAATGCTATCAATTGTAAATCAATTACATTAAATACAACTGCACTTCAACTTCATATCTCCTCTGTGCATCCTCCTACATCTTCACTTGTCTAAGTGGTTGGTTGGGAGGAGTGAGATTCGAGAGAATCTCAGTAGCAAACATTACCACTATGCATGCCAGATATATATGAATGTATGACATACTTGCCTACACTATTTCATGCCAACATAATGACATTCTTGCCTACACTATTTCATGCCAACATAATGACATGCTACATGCTCGATGTTATGACATACATATGACCATTGCACAAATATAACTGAGTTTCAACCAATCATACATGTTCCACATAAATAGGTAAAGCAGTCACATAATCAATGTAAGGCATACATATCATATACATGTAGAAAAGGTAAGTTCACTACCTTTTACTTGATGTCCTCCTTATGCACCTTAATCTTCTAACCATTACTTCTTCTTTAACACTTCATGACCCTAGATAAGAATGACATCATTAGAGCCATGAAGGGTGAATGACCAATGGCTATATTAGCCTCAAAGGCTTACTTTCACCCTTGGAGTTTTAATCAATTACATTTAGCCAATTTCTTACTCAAATTCGCATGGTAATCAAACTTCCAGTATTTTTGACCAAACTTTGGAAAATCATAATTAATTATATAGAACTCCAATTGAGGTGGTTCAAAGCTCCATTTGATCCTCTTTAAGTATAATGTCAAGGAAAAATATCATTTTCTGCAAAATACAAATACAAAATTCCTAGAATTTCAGAAAACATCACTGTTCTAGATTTGTTTCCAGAAAATAGGGCCAACCTTCAACAATTCATATCTTCTAACATGTCTAAAAATTATAAAATACCTATCAAATTTCTATGTCTCTAATTTAAATATAGAAAGTTTCAGAATTTTTGGACAAGGTTTGATGCCTCAAATATCACGCACAAGAACACTATTCCAGACAGGGCAGATTAACAACATGAATACCCAAACTTCATAAATTTCTAAATTTATATACAAGCATCCAAAAATCATGAACACTTGCATCTCTACACAATTTTGCCTCCTAAAGCCAATGGAAGTATCAAAATCATCAAATTCCAACTCCTCTTCCACAATAACACAACACAGGAAAATCAAAGTTCTCGGGAAGAGTTTGTCGGTTTCGTGTTTTCTTTGACTTAGTCACTTCTTTTCTACTTTTAATCAAATAATTAGCTATTTAGATATTTGTTGGACATCGTTTAGCCATTAAAAACATTCTTTAAAACCTGACATGAACAGTACCCAACTTCCTCTATACTCATCCAATCGACAAACCAATTGGTTAAAAAGGAAGCCCACGCTTGCCTCTACCCGTTTCCGCAAACGATTGGAATTTCGGCAACACTTCAGCCGGTGAGATGGTGCCAACTACCTCCAAATGAGAATCAAAAACCGTAGAAATGAAGCTCGTGATGAGTAGAAGAAGTTTCCTAAGGGGCACTTTGAGAGAAAACGCCGATTCGGTAGTGTTGTGGCGCCTTGAAATTTCTCTCTCCTTATTTCTCCATTTTTGTTCTGCACTCTTTCTCTCTCTTCTTCCAATTTTCGCATTTAATTGCAAAACTGATAGAATTTTCATTAAACTTTAAAAATTCATATCTAATTGTACAAATGTCTAATTTGAGTGCTTTCAAAGGCTATACGATCCTTTCTAGTCTTAAGAAAAAATATAAAATTTGGCCAATTGGAAGCTCACTTTTCCCAGAATTTTAATATTTGAATGTTGTCCTAGAAAATAATTAATTTCACTGGGCTAACTTCAAAAATTCATTTCTCTTTATGTACAACTCCAAATGACTTATATGACCTATAAAATTAAATCTTTATAAGTCTACTTTAATACTGGAAAGTTTCATAATTTTTCACCATCATTTACCGATCAAAAAATGTCACACAATCACCACTGCCACACTGAGAATTTCACCGGTGGCAAAATTACTTTGTGTTCCACTTTACTATAGTATGTTTGACTTCATATCGCTTTATTTTGTTTTTCCCCAAGCTCTTTAATACCCCCAAGGATATAAAGAAATTTTAGGGAATTTAATCATACCTTACTAGGACGCTTGCTAAACCAGGGCTTAGCAGTCCATTTGATCAAGTCTTATTATCAAGTCTCTAGTTCCAAAATTTGAGATATTACAGCACCACCCAAATATGTGTGTGTGTGTGTAAAGAAGGAAGTTAACAAGACATTATATATATGTATGTGTGTGTGTGTACACATGTGTATGTGTCTATATCTATGTGCGCGCGCGCATGCACATACATATACATGTGTGTGTGTATATATAGATATGTATGTATGTATGTAAAAAACATTGAGCAGATTACCAATTTATCACCCCTCCCAAGAATGAGTACGTGGTTAATTTGTTTCATTTTTGGCATGACCTTTGATGCTAAATTAAAAAGATTATTTATTTAGAATTTGGTAAGATATCAATTTTGTACATTATTTGGGCGGTTTTTTAATATAAATATCACAATTTTGAATAAAAATAAAAAGGAAAAATCCTAATTAAAACCAGTTGAAATACCAACATTTAAATTTAGGCCTACACTTTTAACAAATTCATAATCAAACTAGAAGGCCTAATTAGGGATTTCTTAATTTAATTAAAAGACCGAAATGCCCTTAGTTTAGTGTTACACATGGTGGTTCACATTTTCTCTCCCCTATCTCTGAAACTCGATCTCATGGCTGTTAAGGCTCACTATCTCAATCAATTCTCCTTACAACTTATAGAAAATCAGTTCGTTTCCTACATTAGTTTCCTTTTCTCGTTTCTCTCTCTTGACTTTCTCCTCAAATTAATTATATCATCTTACAATTGTGCCGCTTTTTCGTTCCTCGGTCAAGACTTTATTTCACACCAGATCCACTGGCAACAACTCGATATAGACAATCTAATTTCCCATCATGTGAGCGTTTAACTACATAGTTTATTACTTCTTCAAGTTCTTTCCCATCTTGTTTTGTCCGATATGTTAGTTTCTCAATCCAATTGGGGTCTTATGAGTTTATGATCCTGGTTTTGTCGGGATTCAATTACAGATGGAAAATGTGAGGGGGGGGGGGGACTTAGAAGAGAAGCGAAAGAGGCAAGCCAGGAGGATTTTAGAGGCAATAGAAGTGGGAATGATGAAGAGAATGTCAAACCGCGGTGCGTGGAGAATCAAATATGGTGTTGACAATTCTTTGATATTAGTTTGATTTATGTTTACGTTTTTGTTCATTTTCAAACAATTAATCAAGCCTTTCAATTCTTTGATGTTGAATTGAGCAATGTATCAAGACAAACTTCCATTGTAAAATTGCCCAAGCATGTATCAGACTTGGTTAGGCATTGGGTTAGTGAACTGAACATGTTCTTTGACAATGAACATCCTTCCTCGCAAACAAATAAAAATATCACTGAGGGGCATTCTCATCTTCTACCAACATTCAAAAACCCCTAATTAGGCCTCTTGACTTGATCAATAATTTGTTAAAAGTGTAGGCTTAAATTTGAATTTTAGTATTTCATCTAGATTTGAATGAGATTTTCCCAAATAAAGAATTGTATAGTTTAGGATAAAATAAGTAATAATTATGACTTGCAATTCTGAAATTAAAAAGTTTGTTTTATTTTATTTGTTTTATCTGCTTTTCTCTGCCTCACATGCGGCATGGTTTAGAATAAATAATAAGTTGAAAGGCTAATTCCTAAGAAAAACTTCACGAGGAAAACGAGCAGAGCGAGATGTTTCAATCATCTTCATCGTCTTCTTCTCCAATTGTCTTCATCATGGAGCAGAGGAGGGTCATGTTCATCTTGGAGACAGGAGAGGACCAATTGCAGAGATAAGAGGACGCCGCCATTGCTGTGATTTTTTTTCTTCTTTTTTGACGAGTCTCATCAGAGAAGTTGAGCATGGCAATTGGAGCTTCAAAGATGCGAGTCGAGAGATAAGAGATTCATCACTAACATATTGACAATAAAAAAGGGAAAATTGAGAAAAATACTATATTGAAAATTTTATTAGTGAAAAGGATTTGATAAATTTTCATAGGCAAAAACTAATGGCACTCTACAAATTTTGTACACAGAGTACTTATACTGTAATTTAGGTTCCTTTTACCAATTAAATTTTCAAAGGGGGTTACCTTATCTCCAAACAAATTTATCATGGTGATAAACAGACTTCTATTTTTATTCTTCATGAACATAGTTTGTAAGAATTTAGAAATTTTTCATTTTCATTTTTCAAGAAGAAATTTCACATAATATTAAAAAAAATTTCAAAATTCATTTAAGTTCACCATATTTTGTCGAGATTTATTGTCAAACCCCTTAACACTTTGATATTTGCAGAGTCATGAATGCATAGTTCAGAGGGCATACAGAAGTAGTGAAAATATACTGATAATAAGTACTTGATTATATTACAGGAATTTCTCATAGGGTTTGAAAAATATAAACAGAGTCCAAAAGAAATAAATTTTTACAACTAAAGATAACCAACTGCACTCCATTAGAACCGGACCTTCAATCACTAGTAATTACTGTTTTGCCTTTAGAGCCGCTACCTTCTGCTGGAATATTTTTAAATGTTGAAAAAGGGTGAGATTCGAATGAATCTGAGTAGTAACATACAATCCGACATATAAAATGTGAAAATAGATATGCAATGTACCATGTTATGTAAGATGAAAATGTTGTGTGTACACTGTCTGAGGCCAAACAACTGTTTGCAACCCCAGCTTAACTCTGCGCCTTCGTTGGGTCCCAGACCACAACTAAGCTAATATGCGTGTCCCAGACACTGTGCTCATAATACAGAAAATGGAATACACAACATATAAATACTCACATAGTGTATGAAAGAAAGAGTTACTACCTGGGTCCTTTTTCAGTCCGATTCTTATCCAAAACTTTTAATCCGGCTCGGGCTATTACCCATTCCTATAAATTAAAGTTAACAAGTAATTGATTATTACTTGCATTACTACTACCTTTAATCATATTCTGTTGGTTATCTCAGTTTCAGTGATTTATGCATAGTATAATTCTACACAATACAATTTTTACTATTTTTCATAAAATTGGTAGATTTTTCAATCAACATTGAAAAAATCATAATTAATTCTATAAAATTCTAAATTGACTGGTTCTAAAGCCTATGTAAATATATTTAAATATATTTTCATAGAAAAATACTTATATCTGACCAATGATAACACACTTTTCCCAGAAATTCACAAAACATCCCCTATTCCATATTTCCTTCCAGATATAGACTCAACTTTGGAAATTCATATCTCCTAATGTACAAGCCCAAAAATTATAATCCACCTATCAAATTAACGCTCTTACTGTATACTATAAATTTGAAAATGTTCATAATTTTTGGTAAAGTGTTGAGTTTCTGAAATTTTACCACAACCAATCTGCCTTCTAGAAACATAATCTGGCAATACTTAAATTCAAAAATTCATAACTAAATCCAAAACAATTTCCAAATAGAGTGGTTAAAAATTCTTTGTGAACCTATTTAAGTATAGTTTAAGGGAAAAATACGTACTATTAGAAATTACATGCCCAAAATTCCATAATTCACAATTAACACAACTGTGCCAGAATTTGTTCCAGATTCAGTGCCTAAAGTTCACAAATTCATTTCTTACAATATACTAATCCAAATGGTACATATTATATATCAAATTAAATCTCCATATGTCTACATTATTTCTGTAAAGTTTCATAATTTTTGGACCAGTTTTGACTAATGAAATGAATTTTATAACCAAACTGATTCCAGAAAACTAACAGAACAACATCTCCTCTTAATTTCTAAAAATTCCTGATTTATTCATAATCATCCAAAAATTACAACCACATGTATTCTCACATAAATTTTCATGTAGAATCTATTGGTGACATCAAATTTACCAAATTCTTACTCCTTATATATCTACACCTTATTCTAACCATAAATAATAGCAACTTATTTTCAAAATCACTCAACTTTCAACAACTATAAATCCTCAAAAACAACCTAAACCAACTGAATAACAATAGAAAAAGATATAGAAGACTTACCTAAATAATATTCAAGGCTTGCCTATGGTGATTGACTTCTCCTTCTTCCACTTCTCCGGAAACTATTTTCACGTCTCTCTCTCTCTTTCTCTATATTTTCTACTTCTCTCCTCTTCTATGTGACTTGACTGATTGGAATGAAAAATGAGAAGTGTGTGTGTGTTGCCTTGTATTTATAGTGGGAGGGTGTGTGTTTGTTTATTAAATAAATGTGTGTGTGTGCCATGTGGTGTTTATTTTAATGGTTGTGTGTGTAGTGTGGGAAGTGTGTGCCATGAGTGATGTGTGAAGAGCATGTGAAGCAAGTGTGGCATGTGGAGCATGGGTGGCATGGGAAGCATGGATGGCATGGAAAGCATGGGAAGTGTGGGTGTATTTTTACCAATATATTTATATAGATATATTTTTATCCTATTAATAATACACACTTAGCCTTAATATTTCCCTTATCTAATTTATGACCATTTATTGTTGTTTGATGAATTTTTAGGAAAATAGGCATTTAATTCCTAAAATAAATTTTGGGATGTTACATTTATTAAATTTCAAAATATATTATAAATAATAATTTCAAAGAATGGTGTTAGATTTAAATGGACAACTACAAAAAGAAAGTAAAAAAAAAACAACCAAGTGCCCATTGGCTACTTAAAAAACACGTTTAAAAGAGTCATCTCTAATTAAATCTGACCATAATTATATCAAACTATATAACACCTTATATAAGATAATTATAGAAAAAAAGTAAATAAATAAAAGCAGCATAAATAATAAAAGGTAAACAACAAAATTGTAACAACAAGAAGCTGTCACAAACTCTAATACAATTTTGTGCTGAAAATTTTGCAAATTCATCACAAAAAGAATTAAGGCTGTTGCATAATGAAATGTCTTGATATGTAAACTAAGATGATAAGTGCCCTAAGATATTGGAAACCTTGAAAGTGAACATCTGTTGGTCATGACAAGAATTGACTTAACTTATTTTTATTATTTTTATTATTATATGGATAAAGATTTTCCTTTTAGAGCTTAGAGCGCAAAGGGTTTTCACCTCTCACAGCAAGTGCACTTCCTGAAATTTAAACTTGTGTTTTCCTTCTTTCGGGATGGGGCCGCTTACCACCATAACCAACAACTTGTTGGTAGAATTGGTTTAACTTCTTTACAGAATGAGCAATATTAGGTCTTGTTGGTGTCAAGTATTGTAGTGACCCAATAACTCTTCTATAAATCGAGGGATTCAGCACTGGTTCGTCACCCTCTTCAAAGGAGAATTGGCATCCAGTAATCATTGTTGTTGAAATTGGACACGCACAATCAAGCATGTTAAACTTTTTTAAGAGATCTAACGTATATTTGCCCTGGTTCATGTAAAATTCTGAGGCATCTCGATTAATTTCTAATCCTTGAAAACAGTACAAAGGACCCAGATCTTTGAGGGAAAATATCATGTTTAGCTTCTGAATAAAATTAGCAATATATCTAGAATAAATACCATATAATTTCTGGTTCTGAGGAAGAAAAGTGAAATATCACTTTTGAGTGTTCTTAATCCCCATTGTATCAAAGTCCACCTTAACCAACCAAACGAAGCTCTTGGAGCTTGCTTCAAGCCGTAGATAGCCTTCACTAATTTGCACGCATGAGTCGGCCGATGAGGATCAACGAAGCCTTCTGGATGGTGCCTAAAGACTTCCTCTCGAAGGAATCCGATTAGAGAAGCATTATTAACATCTAATTGTCAAACCTCCCAATTAAAGGTAATTGCTGTAGTCAGAACAACTCCGATTGTAGGTGGTTTAATCACTGTACTAAACATGTCTACATAATCGATCCCACGCGATTGTTGAAATCCCTTTCCAACGAAATGAGCTTTGGGTTTCAAAACGTATCTATCGACCTTATACTTGGTTTTAAAGACCCACCAACAATCTATGAGCTTGTGAGCTCTATCATATGGCACCAGAATTCACGTTTGATTGTGCTGAAGAGCTTTGAATTCCTCGACCATTGCCTACTTCTAGTGAGAATTATAGCAAGAGCATCAGAGACATTTTTTCAGTTTTGCAACAAATGAAAGTGAAGCGGGATCCTCCATTTTTAACAGAGCAGTAAACGGGTATTTTTTAACAGACCATTGTCATAAGTTGGACATTTTTATCTACTGGTCTTTGTTGGGCCGAAGCAAGTTCATCAGAGTTATGGGGCTCAGTGACCATCGGGCTCACACTCATTACTGAGGATAGAAGCTCTGGACTCATATTGGAGAAACAAAAGCAACACACAGTTCGACTAGATATCGAGATATCACGGGAGATTGTGAAGGTAAATCTGAGACAGGTTGAGTTGGCGAAGCCATTGGTGGAGTGTCTCGAATAAACGGAGAAATTGAAAAATTCTCATTTGGAGTAGCTGCAATAGAGCACCTATTTAGAAATCCTGATACAAAAGGAAAATTTGAAGCACAAAAAATCACTTGACGAGAAACACGACCAGTAGAACTCTCACTTGAATCCTTTATCTTTTGAGGCTGGTCCAAGATAGGATCATTTGTGGCTATGATATTGGAATTTGTGATCATTATATGGTTTAAGACACGGATAACAAGCGCATCCAAATGGTTGCAAAAAGCTGTAATCTGGCTCTGTTTTGAACAGACAAAACGAAGGAGTCGAGCCATATAGCACAGGTGTTGGGAGCCTATTAATTAGAGAAACAGCAGCTTGGAAAGCGTCAACCCAATAGGTATAAGGGGCATTCGGGGCATGAGCCAACAATGTCAAACCCATTGGGAAGATGAATTCCTAAAGGGAAACAATTTCGATTTACCCCACTGGCAAGCTTCAAAAACCCCACAATGAAAGTATATGTATACGTATGCGGTCCGTATAATTCTACTACATATGGTATTCCCCTCTCTCCAAGACCACCATGCCGTATACTCTGCACTATATAACATCTTTACCACTTTTGTACTGTATTAACTTCATTACTAGTAAACATTATTTTAGTCATATGATAAAGTTTCTCATATTTTGGTAACTTTTCAAACACAAGTAATTGATGAACTTATCTTTTAAAAAATATTGAAATTTTCAATTAATTTTTATTTTTTTACCATTTATAGAAAAATTACTTAATTTTCTCAGTTTATAGGAAATTGAGAAAAGAATTCTTAATTGATAAACCATTTTTCAATTTTCATGCAATAAGCCAATTTATAAAAAAAATACATAAATATTGGTGTATCCTATTCTTTCACTTCAATTTATGCTGTCCTCAATTCTTCTTTCTACATTTGTTTAGCCAATAAGACAAATGAAAAATGTGAAGCAAGATCAAATTGCTCGGAATTATCTAAGCTTCCATTAATTATATTATTTATCACTTGTTCCGCATAATTTTATTTAGTAGTGACAAAGTGCCAGGAATTATCTAAGCTTCCAACACATTATTAAACACTTGTTTAGTAAACCCCAAAGGGATATCATCAGTAATAACCAAACCCCTGCTGGAAAGCCCAATATCTCCACAAGAATCACCATCAGTGGGACAGAACACGATCTTATAGGCAATCCGAGTATATTGTTGAATCTGGAACACGCCCTTGATAGTATTTTTGTACCCACTGATTTTCACAGACTTGACTCCATCCTCTTGTTCAACAATAGTCCACTTTGAGGGCGAAGGAACACAGCTTCGTACTTTTCCCTCCACAGAGAAGAAGCTCACAATAGCGCTGGGTGGGAAGAATCTAATTCTTGATGGGGACGAAATTGTCCATGTGAAGTCATCTTCAATTAGTGAAGGACGACAAGTTTATGAAAAAGATAATCAAAGATTCAAAAGTTGAGACACGTGTCAGGCCAAAACAAAAGAGACACGTGAAACTTTGGTTGAATAAATTAGTTTGCCGCATTTAATTACTCGGGGTATAGATGATATGCCACTCTTAGGGTAAATAAATATTTGTCTTATTGTATATTTGGCATAACCACTTATGACTTCCCATTTTTCATTGAATTTGGTATATATTTTTATGAGAAATACTTAGTATACTCTAGAAGTGTTGTGTCACTTAAACGCTATCCAATGAAAATAGAACCACTCATTATTTTAATATTGGTTAGCTAATGACTCATGAAAAAAATTCACATTTTATTTTTGTTTTTAAGGGAAATAAAAATATTAGTTTGAAAACAAAAACGAAGCTAGATAAAATAATCAGCTAACATTTTTCTTTAAAAAAATAAAATGCAAAAATTTTTCATATGAGTCATTAGCCAATTAGAATTTAAATGATCTGCATTATTATATTTTTATTGGAAAGAGTTCAAATGACGCGATATTCGTACTCTTGGAGTATGTAAGTATTTATCATATTTTTATATATTTGGGTAGTCATCAATTCTAAGTTAAAGGATTTTTTCTTATATTTTGGTAAAATATAAAGTTTATGCCTATTTGTGGATTTTAACGTAAGTATCATAATTTTAAATAAAAAATCTTTTAACTTGCAATTCTGAAATTCAAAAAATAGTTTATTTTATTTTCTTTGTTTTAACTTCTTTTTTCTCCCTCACATATTGAAAGGCTTATCCCTAAGAAAAACGACACGAGGAACACAAGCAAAGTGAGACGGTTACGTTTCAATCATCTTTGTCGTCCTCTTCTCCTGAATTGGAGAACGTGGTACTGTGGTAGGGAGTAGGCCAGAGGGAAAAATTAATATGTAGGTATTCTTATGGTTTTACTTGGTTTTTAATCAGGTTCTTGTGTGTGTGTGTATTCTCTTAATTGGGTCTTTACATTTCCTCAATTACAAGCATTAATTAGTCTCTATGCTCATAAATTGTTTGTGTGAAAAAAACAACGTTAATAGCTGATGAGATACAGATTAATTTTTCCTTTACAAAATTACTTTTTAAATTTTATGTTTTCATTTTATATCTACCTAATGCCACGTGATCTCACTTGTTCGTTATTCTGCCGATGCCGTAAACGACATTGTTGTTTTCTTTCTTTTTGTTTCTCATTGTTTTTAAGGTGATATACTCATTTTGTTAAAATTATATATATACTTGTGTTTGATGATTTCAACTTAATTAGTAGCAATTTCTTGTATTTTGACTTGATTAAACTTGTGCTTGGAGTTGCTATGGAAATATTATGTTTATAATTCAAGGGTTCTTAGTTACTTGTGTCTCACATATTATTAATTTCATTAGCTAGAGTTTTGAATTGGATTTCAGTTAGAGAAATTAAGTCAGGCCTAGTGTGAGAAATTTAATTTACCTAACTTTTGAGCACTTTTGTCAAATAAATATGCTTCCCAGAATTCAAACTTGTGTTCTCATCCTTATAGCGTTGAGACCCCTTACCACCTCAATCAATAGCTTGTTGGTAACTGGAGTCTTATTTTTATTGCAAAGATAAATCCAATAGCTAAAAATAGAGCTTTTAACAACTAATTTTGGAGTTATATTTAATTACTTATGAATTTCCAAAATTTCAAGAAAAATCATTATTTATGATACCCAAATTTTGAGAAAGAGATTATTAAAGTGATATTTAACTAAGGGTACTGTTTAGGTCATGTGCGGATCTTAAATGAAAGATATACTCTGATAATTGATCCTCGAGTAAAGTGTTACAACCCTCAGTCATGTAGAACTATGGTCAAACCGCTTGCGAGTTTTTAGATTATTTTACTAAATTTCAGTATCTTTCTCCTATTTTGAAACAATTAAAAATAAGAAAAAGCTCTCATAAAATTCCTCATTCAATTTATAAATATTAGAAAATCAAGCAGTTGTCCTCAACATTGATAAATTATTGTTGAAAAGAATCAAAACCAAATAAAAAAGACAAATCACAATACAATCCCCAACATAATTGAATAAAACCCTGCATGTGATAACAAATAAACTATAAATTAAAATAATTAAAAATTAAATTTATAAAAGATGAATTAATTAAATCCCTAAAATATAGTTGATAACTATCTTATGAGATTTCTAAAAAAATTAAATTAATATTACAATATAAACAGGAAACACTTATATTGCTTTTTAAATTTGATTGCTAATTTAAATGGAGAAGACACAAATTAAATTATTTGAGTAGAAGAAATATCAAAGCTACGCATTTAATAATTCATCAGATTTAATAAAATGGCGGGCTTAACGAGCTCTTCTCACTTTGCTGGATCTAATTTCAGTGGTCCTTTGGTCCTCATATGCCATTCTCTCTCTATAATCTTTGCTTCTTTTTCTTTTTCTTTTTTTTTTTTTGGAATCAAGCTTGTGGCTTGAAGTGGTTACACACGTGATGAATCACGAACATAGAACATCCTGTCCAATATATTAATATGTGTGGGTATTCTCGGTTGGTGGTAACCTGGATCCGTCAAAGGCGCCGTTGCACCTGTTCTTCCATAGGTTCCAAGTTCCAACAAATGAGACTGAACAACTTGGACCATGGCCAGGCCACCGATTAACCTCTGGCATCTCCATGTTTTTGGTCATTTTCTATATTGCTTTATAATCTTTCATAGGTGCATGTGTCTATGAACAAAAATGATATGATGTAGGTGACTTCTAGTGTTACAACACCCTATAAAATTTTTTATTTAAATTTGACTGAAGTTTACATTTGGTCCTTTAAGTTTGGGCCAAATTTAAATTTAGTTCAAAAAAGAGTACTTTTAGTCTTTCAATCTTAATACCATTAGTCTTTAACTAACGGAACTGACTCATCAATTAAATGATGATAAGGCATACTTTAATTTTTAAGAAATAAAAATAATTATAAGCGTAGATCAATCAAAATGTAATATCTAATTTAATTTTAAATTTAAGGGGCTAGATTCAAACCTAGTGCAAATTAGAAGACTAAATGTATACTTTGGCCAGTAAATTTCTTAACTTATAAGGACAGATGATTTAAAAAAAAAATACATCTTTTCATTAGAAAAATGTTCAAAGAGAAACCTCCTTGGGCATCTTATGCAATATTAACCCACAATTTTTTTGAAAAGAAAAAAGATGAAACGTTTCTTTCATCGCACAGAGCAATGAATAATACACCATTATTTTAAACAGAAGCTCACACACACAGAGGCCAGATCAGCTGGAGCTACATAAAGCATAGTTTTATTTAGTTATGATAAAGTGCTAGGAATTATCTAAGCTTCAAGCACTTTATTCATCACTTGTTCAGCATAATTTTATTTAGTAGTGATAAAGTGCTAGGAATTATCTAAGCTTCCAGCACATTATTAATCACTTTCTCAGACACTTCAGATGATTTAACTTTGACGAACACAAAACCTAAATTAGCGTGATCATCAGAGATAACCAAACGCCTATCACGGGAAACCCTAATATCTCCACAAGAAGCACCGTTAATGGAACAGAACACGATCTTATAGGATATGCTATTATATTGTTGAATCTTGAACCAACCCTTGAGAGTGTTCTTGAACCCTCTGATTTTCACAGACTTGATCCCATCCTCTCCTTCAACAATAGTCCACTTGGAGGGCAAAGGAACACAGCTTGGTACTTTTCCCTTAACAGAGAAGAAGTCCAATCTAGTGTTAGTTGTGATGTCTAAAATTCTTAATGGGGACTTAATTGTCCATGGCAAGCCATTGTCGACTTCAGCGGGTGATTGGACAACACTGAGAGGGCAAGTTTCGTTGCCGCTCTTAGCAAGCCTCAAGCCACCACCAAATGCCCATATATATGGAAGGATGTAGTAAGTGCCACCGTTGATGACGTTGTTACCCTGAATGTCAACGACGAACTGGGCTTTTGCTGAAGAGGCGATGAAGGTAAAGAAAAAGAAGAGGAGAGCAAACAAGGAAGGCTTCATTATTGGTAGGTTGAGAGAGAAATTTATTTTCTTTTTATGTGATGTGGTTGTGTGAAAACGGGAGAGGCCAAGGGATCTATTTATAGAACTAGCGAGTGATAGTTTAAGTGTTCAATTATTGAAGGAAGACAAAAGTGTAATTAAGATATAATCAATTGTTTGGATACACGTGAAAATTTTGTTGAATAAGTTTGTTTTATATATGGCATAACCCCATCCCTTTTTTATTTAAGAAAATGTAATTTGGGTTAGAGTTGGATTCTTAATGCTTAACAGAGGTAGGGTTATAGTACGTAGGCTTTAGAATATAATAGCATTTTTTGGCTTGTAGCACTTTAATATTACGTTGAGGGAAACTTTAGAAAATTAAAATATATTACATATATTATCCCCTTTGTTGTCATTATTTTTTTCTTACTTATATATTTCTCAGGATCATAATAGGCATTTTAATATAAGAAAGGAAAAATTAATATGTAGATATTCTTATAGTTTCACTTGGGTTTTTAATCAGTTTCTTGTATTTTGTTTCTTTTAATTGGGTGTTTACAATTTCTCAATTGCAGGCTGATCCCTGTACTTATAATTTGTTAATTTGTGAGAGAAACGATGTTAGTAGTTGATGAGATACATATTAAATTTTCCTATACAAAATTACTTTTATATATTTTATATTTTTATTTTATTCTATTCAGTGTGCCGGCCAAATAGCTTCTAGATTGAGAGTTTTTTCAACAACCTCAGTTTAGTATCACGTGGATAAAATCAAATAATTAAACCAATCGCAAATTCGCAGGTCACAATCTCTAATAATAAACAATTTTTAAACATGGCTCCTCTACTTATATTAAAAGTACAACTATAATAAGAATCCCAATAATACACAATTTCCATGATGAACTCCCTTATCAGCAAAATTTATAGGCTAAATTATATAAACCCCCATAAACTTTAGGTCAGTTGCATACAAAACTCTCAATAATAAAATTTTTACTTTTATATTTTTTAAATATTATTGTTCTAGTTTTTTTCCATACAAGAAAAATTTTTTAATTGAAAAATAATAGTAAAAAAATTAATAGTTATAAAAATGATTAAAGTAACAACATGTGGTTTATTTATTATAAATCAAAATTTTAAGGGAGTTAAAATTTAAATTTTGAAATGTCAAGGGGGTTATTTGTGAACAATCAAAGTTTAGAAGGTTATTTGCAACTGTTCAAAGTTAAAGGGAGTTTTATGAAATTAATAATTTATACAAGATGTCATAAAGCATACCATATGTCATTTCATAATCTTGTGTGACAATTTCCGTTAAAAAGATAATGGTCACTTAATGGCAAGGGTTTATGGTTAATAAATGAAAGGTTATGATGGTTAAATTTAAACTTTGAAATATCAGACGAGGTTATATGCAAATGACCCAAAGTTTAGGGGATTTTATATAATTTAGCCAAATTTATAAGCCTACATTATGACCTATAAGAAAGACAAACCTATACTAATATATAGACAAAACCTATTACCATCACAAAATACAGACTTTCTAAACAAACTGCAAAACTGACTTTCCCTAATGTTTGTTTGATCTCAAACAAACTGGTTTGATATGCAAGATTGCTTAAAATTAAAATCACCGTGCTTGAATGAAAATACACACACACTCTCTAAGGGAGTTCATCATAGATATTTAAAGGTTTGCATATCCTGAGAGGTGATGACTTAGTTGATCAAGTTTCTAATGGTCAACCACAGGATTTCTTTCGTGTTCATTGATTAAAGTGTTTATTAGTTTCATATCTGCCATTTACCAATACCTTTTAACATTTGATTTCTACAAAATAGATATATGGAATTTCATTTTTCTGGTTTTTTAGGTGCATCCTTTAATTTCCATTGAAAGAATTTAATGACACATCTGAACACAGTCACATTTTGCAGATGGTCTTGCATTATTTTCCTTCATATTGAAGCATGCATATATATTTTGAAGCAGGATCTCCAAAAGCAAATCAATTGCCACAAGTGCTTGTGCATCCAAACAAAATAATCTATGCATAACCATTAACAAAAGGAAACAACTATTGGAATTAACATAAACAAAAACAATTCACATTACGACATTCAAAACAAATGGCATCATGAAAGACACTACTCTGACGAAAAAAAAACGGCACGCCTAACAAAACAAATAAATTAATTTTCTCATTTGTCCATTTCTATATGGTTATATTGATGGTATGTTGAATATATATTAGCCCAAGTGATGAGGGCGGAAACGGCCTGAACATGATTGGAAAAAAAAGGTCAGGTTAATATAAGGACATACTGATGATACGCGACTAGATTTATGCCTCAGGATGCTTAAGCATCTTCATCTTGGTAAGCTTGTCTTCACCTATATGTCATGGACAGTATGACTTCTCTGCTTCACAAAACGTACAAAATCACGCCTAACTTCATTATGTCCATTTTCAGGAAGCCTTTTATGATTTTGATAGCCCTTACACATTCCTAGGCAACACATGCTTCATGGAGTTGGGGTTTGATTTAATGCATACTTTGATATATATGTATAGTTCACTTCCACATGGTAGACGTCCTGTCAAATCTAATAAAATATACATACATAGCATTCAGTTTGAGGTTGTTATTTTCCCCTTTAATGACATTAGTGGGCTGGTCAGCCCATTAATGGTCATTGTGTGTGAACTCTGGCTATTTAAGACTTAACATGGGCACTCAAATCTGTCAAACTCTTTCCCGAAATCATCTTTTGGAAAATCACCTTTGTTTTAATTTCCTGATTGTAGGAGCTGTGTTCCATGGATGCACGGTGAATATATGTGCCTTCAGCACTTGTCAAAAGGTCTGTGTCAAGAGAAGATTATGGTGAAGGTGGACAAGATCATTTGCAAGGAGGAGGTCCGGTATCCGTTTGGTCCCACTTGTCCCATGAGGGAGTTGGTTGCGTTGCAGCTGGTTGTCTTCTACTAATTGGTCAGTCTATGGTTATTACATTGCTCACAACCCCTGTCCACTTATTAGGCTCGCCCCTTAATGTCTTTCCATCATGTTTTACATTTATCAGTTTAACTGTCATATCAGATGTACCGGCTGGTTGTGTCATTAGAGGACTATCCAACCATGGATCGCTTCGATCCTTCACTCAGAGAAGACTGGTGCTATATCATTGGGGACTTTGTAGTTGTGAGGAATAGAGAGGCCCCTCTAAAGAAATACCACATCAGACTCCTACCTACCAGCTACCTCTCTGCCGCTGTCGGATGCTTGCCAAAACACTGTTTCAACCTCATTACAGTGTCCAGCATTTCCACTGGAGTTAAGACACCTGGGAGTTTAGTTGGTATGTCAACATGGCGTTCTTATCTTAGTCACATGTATTTTATTGCGTTCTAAGTGGTTTTCATCTTACCATATAGGGGCATGTGTTCGATTTCCTTAAAATGATGTATGAATGGGGCACGCGGCAATCCAGAGGAGTTTATTGTATTGAGCTCATTTTAGATTTGGAGGATAAGGGGGTGTTGTAATATCCCGAATTTTGGAACTAAAGGCATAAGATTAAGCCTAGATCAAGTGGACTGCTAAGCCCCGGTTTAGCAAATGTCCTTATGAGGTATGTTTAAATTTCCCAAAATTCCTTTATATTCTTGGATATTAAAAAGGAATTATATTAGTGAGCTAAAGAGCTCAGGGAATAACAAAAATAAGTGATTGGAAGTCACACACAATATAGTAAAGTGGAACACAAAGTAATTTTGCTATCGGTGAAATTCCCGGTATAATAGTGATGATTGTGTGACATGTTTCGATGGATAAATGATGGTGAAAAATTATGAAACTTTCCAGAATGAAAGTAGACTTATCAATCTTTAATTTGATATGTCATATAAGTCATTTGGAGTTGTACACAAAGAGAAATGAATTTTTGAAGTTAGCCCAGCGAAATTAATTATTTTATGGGGCAGCATCCAAAGATTAAAATTCTGGGCAGATTAAGCTTTCAATTGGCCAAAGGTTATATTTTTCCTTAAAACTAGACTTAATAAGAGTCGCATAGCCTTTGGAATCACTCCAATTGGACATTTTTACAATTAGATATGAAGTTTCAAAGTTAATGAAAATTCTGCAGAATTTGGTATTATATGCGAAAATTCAATATTCGGGCCAATCAGGTGCTGACACGTGGCAATCTTTTAGCACCTGATTTAACCATTAATTCATCATCATCTTCAGCTTATTTTCACGGGAAAAGAACCAGAAGAGAGAGGGAGAGAGAGACGAAAATGGTGGAAGAGGAGAGAGGAAGTTCTTTCCTCCGAAACACTGCCGAAACGGCATCCTCTCTCAATGTACCCTTCAGGAAATTTCCTTGATTTTTATTTGGAGGTGTTTGGTGTCGTCTCCCATACCGGAGTATTGTCAGAATTCCGAACCGTTTGTGGAAACAGGTAGAGGTAAGCGTAAACTTCCCTTTCAACCGATTGATTTGTCGTTTGGATGAGTATAAAAGAAGTTGGGTACTGTTCATGGCTGGTTTAAATTGGTGTTTTCAATGGCTAAATCATGTCTAATGAGTGTTTAAATAGCTAATTATTTGATTAGGAGTAGCAAGGAAGTGATTAAGCCAAAGAAAACGAGAAACCGGCAAACTCTTTATGTGAATTATAAATTCCTGTTTCTGTTCTGGATTTTTCGTGGAGAAGGAGTAGAAATTTGTTAATTTTGATGCTTCCATTGGATTTAGAAGGAGAAATTGTATGGGTATATAAGTGTTCATGATTTTTGGATGCTTGTATATAAATTTGGGAATTTATAAAGCATATGTGTTCATAGTGTTGATTTGCCTTGTCTGAAGCACTGTTACTGTGCGTGATAATTCAAGGAACAAAACTTGTCTGAAAATTTCGAAACTTTTTAGATGAAAATTAGACACAAAGACCTTTAATTTGATAGGTCATAATGGTTAATTTACAAGTATGCTATGAGATATAAATATTTGAATATATGCCCTGTTTACTGGAAAGAATCTGAAACAGTGATGTTGTGCGAAATGTTTCAGAGGGAAAACCTTATCCAAAAATTCTAAATATTTCCAGAATTAAATTAGAGATATATATCTTTAAGTTTGTGGGTATTTTGTAATTTTTGGACTAGTATATTGGGAGATATGAATTTTTGAATATCTGTCCTGTTTTCTGAAAGAACATCTAAAACAGTTGGTGTTTGGAAAACTTCTGGGAATGGTGTGGTAGCGGCATTTAAAATTGAGTATTTTTATGTAAAACTAAACTTAAAGGGCTTAAAATAGAGCTTTGAACCACCTTAATTGTAGTTCTATAGAATTAATTATGATTTTCTAAACTTTGGTAAAAAATGCTGGTAGATTGAGTACCATGCGAATTTAAGTAAGAAATTGGCCAAATATAATTGGAATGAACTCCAAGGGTGAAAGTAAGCCTATAGGGCTAATGTGGGCCATTGGGTATTCACTTTTCATGGCTCTAATGATGTTATCACTTGCCTAGGGCCATGAAGTGACAAAGAAGAAGCAGTGGTTGGCGGATCAAGGGACAAGAAGAGAATGACATAAAGTCCGAGAGGTAGTGAACTTACCTTTTTTGCATGTATGTGATATGTATGTCTTGCATTGATTATGTGACTGCTTTGCCTATTTGTGTGGAACATGTATGATTGGTTGAAGCTCTGTTATATTTGTGCAATGGCCATATGTATGTCATAACATCGAGCATGCAACATGTCATTATGTTGGCATGAAATAGTGTAGGCAAGCATGTCATGCATTCATATATATCTGGCATGCATAGTGGTAATGTTTGCTACTGAGATTCTCTCGAATCTCACTCCTCCCAAACAACCATTCAGACAGGTGAGCATTGGAAACGTGCTGAGAACAGAAAAGAGGTATGCACGAAGAGGACTGTTGCTGGTTGTTTGAAGGTCTGTAAATATTGTTTAAACCCCTGGTGGGGAAATTTTTGTATTATAATCAAGCAATATTCTATTAATATTATCAGTATATTCATGCTATTCCTGTGTGCCCACTGAACTACGCATTGCTACTCTGAGTAAGGTCAGTAATAAGGGATATATGAGACGGGTCTTTACAGTTGGTATCAGAGCAAGCGGTTCTGGCAACAGGATAGTATACTTATATGCTTGATTGTAACATGACAAGAACAACGAAGTGGATTACTTCAGCTAGTGCACAATTAAGCCCGGTGGGCGATATAAGATTTTCCTGGATCCATTGGGTAAGGCCAAAGTGTGAGCCTCATTCTAGAGTAGGATCACCAATGGGCTGACCAGAGTCGGACAGATAAGTCACAGACAACCTTATGGACTTTTGGGAGCATATTATAGTGTATGTGTCTAAATACATCTACCAATACTAATATGCGGCTCAAGCATAGTATTTTGATGCCCGGAGGTGGTGGGTATAATGGTTGGAATAAAGGTAGCCATGGGGTACCGGTAGTCAAAAGCAGCTCAAGCCGGTATCTTTATATTTGCATGAGTACACAAAAGTTAAGCGTGCTCAACCCAGGAAAATCTCGGGATGGTTGACCTCCTGGGAAGTACCTTGAAAATCTCAAATCTTTTGATTAAAGGTTTGAAATTTTGATTAGAGGTTCTTAGATGACTTAAGGAATGATTATAGATATAGAGATGAAGAAATAAGTATTGATCCTTAATTTGAACCATTTCTGTTGCAGAGATTACTGCCAGAAAAGTTCATCTAATAAGGTTATGAGAACTCAAGGCATAATGATTATTTTGAGGTTTCTCCATATTAAGTAATGATCCTCAGTAACCCATGGGGTTAAAGTCATATAGGCATGATATACGGTGATGCATGATGAGTGGTGATTATGTCGTATGTCTATCTTAGAGGATTTGAATTGATGATACTGAAGGTTGAGGATATGATTGAATCAGATCTAAGCTTAAATAATGCTTAGGTCAGAATGTGAATAAGGTTACACTATGATTCTGTTCCATAGAGGAAGTCTAAACCATGTGAACCTTATAGATGATGATGGACCTTCAGTAATTGTTTGAGGATATTACTTGAAATTGTGGAGGTTAGAATATGTGCTAATGATTTTGATTCTTAGAGTGCTTATTGGGTATGATTGAGGAAACTGATTTTTTGATTTACATGATGTTGAGGTTCTAAGAGTTGAACCATAACTTGAGAATCAAATGTCATAGTTGAATTGATTCTTCAGGAAGTTAAGATAGCCTGAGTGGCTTGAGGTACTAGCATATAGTACATAATTGTGTATGAGGTTACTGGAGGTTGCTAGTTGCTAATCTAGAATAGGGAAAGATCTTGATCGTAGAATATTCCCTTAAACTTGTGATGATTGCCTGGAGTTGGACCGATATTGAAAGTCCATATTAAATGACCCCAAATGAGAGAGCAGATTACAGAACTGCTAAAGAAGAAGGACCTTATGAGGTATAGATCCCGTTATAATGATACTTCCATTCAGAGGCGACCAACCGGACAGAGCTACTTATGGAGGATTATGATCAGAAAGGGCTACCTACAGGGAGTTCTAATCGGAAAGGGCTACCTATGGGGAGATCTGATTGGAAAGGGCTACCTACAGAGGGTTCTGACCGGGGGGGCTGACCAGGTGTATGAGCGCCTGTGTGAAGCACCGAGTGTAGTACTGTAGTGTGGAGCCACCATAACATCGAACTATAGTGTGTAGCCGCCGTGACGACAAACTGTAGAGTGAAGCCGCTGTGACGTTGAAACTGTAAAGTAGAGCTACGGGGATGTCAGCTCTCAATAATGGTATCTTATAATGAGTCTTCTATCGCATAAGTTTCCTTGAGAAGAAGGGTCGAGTGACCCAGTAAATTGTCATGGGGTGCTCCAGTGCCGAATGATGACAGAGATTAAGGAAAGCTACTCTTGCTCTCATATCCTATGTAATGGTTCTGCATGTATGTGTTTACCATCATGTGTATTCGTGTTATGAATATACGGTAGGCAGTAAGACCTTTTAGGCCAGCGTGTCCTTAGGCAGTCAGACCTGACGGGCGGAGGCCCGAGGCTGGAAGTCCCGTAATGCCTCTGGCATAGGGGTGATTCCCTGGGCAGTAAGACCTGATGAGCATTCAGAATTTGTGGGGTGGTCGCTCGGGCCATGGAGATTCCTATTTTGCACGAGCAGTCATCCGGGGCCTATTGCGTGAGTAGACGCATTGCGCGGGTGGACACTCGGGGCCATGGAACTCATGTGATGCACAAGTGGAATCCCAGGGCCTATTGCGCGGGTGAACACTTGGGGCTGAATGCTCATGTGATTATTGTTGTGACGATGGTTTGTTTAGCATGCTTCGTGAACATTGCATAAGAGTATGAATGGCTTGAGTAGCAAGAGATGGAGCTCGAAATGAGAAGTTGGTCGGATGTCTCGTGCTACTGCAACGTGAGCCGAGCGCCGTTGTAGTGGGGCAGTCCGTTACATAAAAAGTTGAGCTTGTGGAGGGGTGGAAGTTGCTCGGATGTCCCGTGCAACTGCAGCGTGAGCCGAGTGCCGTTGTAGTGGGCCTGGTGGGGCAGTCTGTTACATAAAAATGATACCAGGGTTTGTTGAGCACATTTTTAGTGGCGAATGTCGCGTGCTCGATACCTTGAGAGGTCTCCTTTGGGGGATAATGAGAGTGATTATCCCATAAGCTTGTCGCACTTAGGCCTGGTGAGCCAGGGGGTGTAGGCCAGACTCCCGTGCGGCTACAGGGGGCGCCCAATAAGGGTAGCTCTGCAGTGGGCCTAGTGGGAGGGCTATATTCAGTAAGGATGATTGACGGTAAAGCCATAAGACCTTGTAGGATAGTGAATCCTTAGGCTGGTAAAATATGAGATGTGTTGAGAATGAAGCCGAGTAGAGGCTTGAGGCAATAAGACCCGAGATGCAAGTTTGCATTGGACAAATGTCCGGAGGCCATAAGACCTATATGTCTAAGTGCTATGGTTGTTACCGAGCACGATGACATGGACCAATGTATCCACAAAAATATATTGAGATTGATAGAGTGTATAGATTGTACTAGATTGTAGCAAAGGCAGTAAGCCTAAGATGCCTATGGCATAGAGGGTGAATCCCTAGGCTGTAAAGCCAGAATATCCAGTGTCTTGAAAGTTGAATAAGTAATAAGGCTTGATGTGCATACAGTATGATATGGGTGAATCCCAAAGAGGCCGTAAAGCCTAGTATGCATAAAAGATGATTCATGATAGTCTCGAAGGGGCAGTAAGGCCTAAGAAACCAAGCGCTGTGAGGTCGGACTAATGAGTCCTGTGTGAGTGCTACATACTAGGTACAAAATGAATGAAAGTACTACATAGTGAATACATAATGAAAGAATTAGAATGGGAGAAAGATAGACTAAATGTCTAAAAATGGTTCTCCGAGGTACATATAGTACCATTTTATGTCGAAATTTCGAGGACGAAATTTATTAAACGGGGAGAGAACTGTAATATCCCAAATTTTGGGACTAAAGGCATAAGATTAAGCCTAGATCAAGTGGACTGCTAAGCCCCGGTTTAGCAAATGTCCTTATGAGGTATGTTTAAATTTCCCAAAATTCCTTTATATCCTTGGATATTAAAAAGGAATTATATTAGTGAGCTAAAGAGCTCAGGGAATAACAAAAATAAGTGATTGGAAGTCACACACAATATAGTAAAGTGGAACACAAAGTAATTTTGCTATCGATGAAATTCCCGGTATGGCAGTGATGATTGTGTGACATGTTTCGATAGATAAATGATGGTGAAAAATTATGAAACTTTCCAGAATGAAAGTATACTTATCAATATTTAATTTGATAGGTCATATAAGTCATTTGGAGTTGTACACAAAGAGAAATGAATTTTTGAAGTTAGCCCAGCGAAATTAATTATTTTCTGGGGCAGCATCCAAAGATTAAAATTCTGGGAAGAGTGAGCTTTCAATTGGCCAAATGTTATATTTTTCCTTAAAACTAGACTTAATAAGAGTCGCATAGCCTTTGGAATCACTCCAATTGGATATTTTTACAATTAGATATGAAGTTTCAAAGTTAATGAAAATTCTGCAGAATTTGGTATTATATGCGAAAATTCAATATTCGGGCTAATCAGGTGCTGACACGTGGCAATCTTTTAGCACCTGATTTAACCATTAATTCATCATCATCTTCAGCTTATTTTCACGGGAAAAGAACCAGAAGAGAGAGGGAGAGAGAGACGAAAATGGTGGAAGAGGAGAGAGGAAGTTCTTTCCTCCGAAACACTGCCGAAACGGCATCCTCTCTCAATGTACCCTTCAGGAAATTTCCTCTACTTATCGAGATCTTCATTTCTACAGTTTCAAATTTTTATTTGGAGGTGTTTGGTGCCATCTCCCTTACCGGAGTATTGTCAGAATTCCGAACCGTTTGTGGAAACAGGTAGAGGTAAGCGTAAGCTTCCCTTTCAACCGATTGATTTGTCGTTTGGATGAGTATAAAAGAAGTTGGGTACTATTCATGACTGGTTTAAATTAGTGTTTTCAATGGCTAAATCATGTATAATGAGTGTTTAAATAGCTAATTATTTGATTAGGAGTAGCAAGGAAGTGATTAAGCCAAAGAAAACGAGAAACCGACAAACTCTTTATGAGAATTATAAATTCCTGTTTCTGTTCTGGATTTTTCGTGGAGAAGGAGTAGAAATTTGTTAATTTTGATGCTTCCATTGGATTTAGAAGGCGAAATTGTATGGGTATATAAGTGTTCATGATTTTTGGATGCTTGTATATAAATTTGGGAATTTATAAAGCATATGTGTTCATAGTGTTGATTTGCCTTGTCTGAAGCACTGTTACTGTGCGTGATAATTCAAGGAACAAAACTTGTCTGAAAATTTCGAAACTTTTTAGATGAAAATTAGACACAAAGACCTTTAATTTGATAGGTCATAATGGTTAATTTACAAGTATGCTATGAGATATAAATATTTGAATATATGCCCTGTTTACTGGAAAGAATCTGAAACAGTGATGTTGTGCGAAATGTTTCAGAGGGAAAACCTTATCCAAAAATTCTAAATATTTCCAGAATTAAATTAGAGATATATATCTTTAAGTTTGTGGGTATTTTGTAATTTTTGGACTAGTATATTGGGAGATATGAATTTTTGAATATCTGCCCTGTTTTCTGAAAGAACATCTAAAACAGTTGGTGTTTGGAAAACTTCTGGGAATGGTGTGGTAGCGGCATTTAAAATCGAGTATTTTTATGTAAAACTAAACTTAAAGGGCTTCAAATAGAGCTTTGAACCACCTTAATTGCAGTTCTATAGAATTAATTATGATTTTCCAAACTTTGGTCAAAAATGCTGGTAGATTGAGTACCATGCGAATTTAAGTAAGAAATTGGCCAAATATAATTGGAATGAACTCCAAGGGTGAAAGTAAGCCTATAGGACTAATGTGGGCCATTGGGTATTCACTTTTCATGGCTCTAATGATGTTATCACTTGCCTAGGGCCATGAAGTGACAAAGAAGAAGCAGTGGTTGGCGGATCAAGGGACAAGAAGAGAATGACATAAAGTCCGAGAGGTAGTGAACTTACCTTTTTTGCATGTATGTGATATGTATGTCTTGCATTGATTATGTGACTGCTTTGCCTATTTGTGTGGAACATGTATGATTGGTTGAAGCTCTGTTATATTTGTGCAATGGCCATATGTATGTCATAACATCGAGCATGCAACATGTCATTATGTTGGCATGAAATAGTGTAGGCAAGCATGTCATGCATTCATATATATCTGGCATGCATAGTGGTAATGTTTGCTACTGAGATTCTCTCGAATCTCACTCCTCCCAAACAACCATTCAGACAGGTGAGCATTGGAAACGTGCTGAGAACAGAAAAGAGGTATGCACGAAGAGGACTGTTGCTGGTTGTTTGAAGGTCTGTAAATATTGTTTAAACCCCTGGTGGGGAAATTTTTGTATTATAATCAAGCAATATTCTATTAATATTATCAGTATATTCATGCTATTCCTGTGTGCCCACTGAACTACGCATTGCTACTCTGAGTAAGGTCAGTAATAAGGGATATATGAGGCGGGTCTTTACAGGTGTTACCTGGGAGGCAATAACACTTATCCTCTCCTCTCTGTCTGTTTTGAAGTCTGCTTTCTGTCATATGTTTACTATGATTTTCATGCACATTCTATTTCCCAGCTGGTCGGACAACATATTGACATGTAGCCTCCACGGTGTTTGTGCTGAAACAACGCTTAGAGCATATGAGGCTGGTGCTTATGCAGATAATGTCTTTGTTATTCCAGCCTTAGGATTAGATCGTCTCTTTGTTGTTGTACTTCAGTTTGAACTTTTAATTTCAATGAATCATTTTATTTTCTCAATTAGCTATAAGGTCCTTCTATTCAAGTTGTTATATTCATCTTTATATAAGATTCTACGTGTATGTCCAGGTTAATTGAATTGAGTATAACCAAATATGTTTTAACTCACACTTGATATACTCACCAAACAGTTTAATTCTTTACAAATTATTTAACTCACTAGCATGTTGTTGAACTGATCACACATATCAATCCATTCAAGTCTCAGGACTAAATATCCTGGACATGAGCAAGCATTATAAGAATTCCATAATAACCTGCATACTCAAAGTGTACTTGTAGGTACATTCTCTATTAAATAAACCAAACTGAAGAGCGAATAGGAACGACATAAACAGACTACCCACTTTAATGTCCTCCCTAGTTAAACAAAGTTTTCGATTTTTACTGTTATGCAGCATGCTTCCATCAATATCAGATATATTATTCCTTAAATTCATATTCATGTCAGCTTTAAAATTTGAATCATAAACCCAAAAATGTATTCTTTTCTTTCTACGTCATTAACCAATATTTCAAAGCTATATATAATTAACCAATTCCCAAATGCATTTTTGGGTTTCAAAGCTATATACTGATTTATATAATATATACGTACAGACAGGGAAAAATGCCAAAAGACAATCTATTGGTGGCATGGATCAGATATTTGGCATTCATATTCAAATTAGATACACATTAGCAGTTGTCTTGTGGCCAAAGCAAACAACAATTGGAAAAGCTCACATTCTTGCCAACCTAATACACGGCATAAAAATATTACAATATTATATTATATTGATTTCGTCACAGCTCATGTACAATCTATGCTCAGCTTCCTATGCATTTTTTAAGTTTTCCATTTGCTCTGAAACTGTCGACACCAAAGGAACCAACCCTTACACAAAGAATCACAAAAAGAAATATCTTGTCTTAACTTCTGTCATTTATATTTATTGACAAAAGCTGCTCATCAATGGATACAAGGCATATTATATGTTACATGACTACATCCATCCATTAACCTTCTTATATATTCCAATCCATGGTAAATTTAACAGAACTTCCTTTTGCTCCAGTAACAGAAACTTCCACCAACATAAACGATGAGCAAACACAATGTATTTCAGCATATTCATGAGACAAGGAAAATACAGCAACTCATTCATCCATGAATGTTCATCAGGACCCTCTCCAATCTTGCACACAACCTTCTTAGGTTTTGTCTTCAGAAAAAACGATGGCTACACATAAAGAGCCAAGGAGAAAAAGGATCTTGCAGGACCTAACAAAAACGTTGCCTCTGAGCTTTCCAGCCGATTTACAAGAAATTCTTCATTAGGTGCCTACTTATACATTTCATCTACAACATGAAACATTTTTTCAATATTTTCCTCAATTCTTTGCACAGCTGAAAATGTCAACAAGCATCCCACTTTGGATACCTTTGCATTCGAATGTGTACCAGTACTTTAACATGTATGGAAGAGGAAAAGCGCCAGGTTAAAGGGGCTACTAAATAATGACACCACTGCTCCAGCACCTAGGAAGAGAGTATGCAAGAAAGATTTTATTCCACAATTCATACCAACTGACAAAAACGTGCAAAGGAGATTCCCAGGTCTTTCAATCCTATCTCATACTCTTTACAAAGAAATTGATAGATTACATTTACTTAACACTACCATTAATCACAACTCATTGATTATTTGTTCATGCAAACCAAAACTATTAGAAAATCCCAACGAACAAGGACAAAGAAACCAGTCCATTAGTTCCAAGGGTCAGTTTAGAGCTTCAGGTGTGAAGACCTCACGTGTTTAAAACTACAGGCAAGAAAATGACAATAGACAGGAACAATTCAGATGCCATAAAAATAGGTACATAAAAAAATTAGATATAATTTTATTATTCACCTCTAACCTTTTATTTCCATATATGGTGCCATGGTTACATTTAAGTTTAATTGTTGCATATAAATGTCATTATTTCATACACAGCCGAAGGAGTGGATTATAAAGACATTCAATTTGATTTGGACTTTAATGAAGGCAACGAAAATGATGATGCCTCCTTTATTTCAGATAAAGGGCTAGGTACATTAGTATTTGTTTTTTAGATGAACTTGTCCATATGTGACAACAATTTAGAAATGCCACATTAAACAACCAGCCATGCATGCCAAATCATTCTGTTATGCAGGTATCTCAAACTCTTTACAAGCGTTAGAAGTAATTGAAAATGATAGCTTCGTGGGAAATTCTTCATGGCAGGCTACTGAGTCTGAAGGTATTACTTTTTTCACTACTCTGTAAATTAATCCAAATCAATATACAAAGTTAAATCGACAGACTTCATACACTATTATAAACTGTCAGATTATTTAGATGAAGGGACCACCCTATACATCCATCCAAATATTGTAGTGCATTATTCTGGTACAATGACAGAGCTAAGAATGACACAAAGAAGAGAATTGTCAATACCTTCTCGATGTGCTGGCTCCAAGGAAAGGTCCAATTACCAGCAATGAAGTCACCACCAAATACACTGCATGGATTGCTCTATGATAAAAGTTGGACCAAATCAAGAAATTTCCATTCTAACATAAGGCAATACAATTACATGTTTTCTTTCACTTCAATGGATGGAAAAATTGATCACTTAAAGAACTCTGGTGGTGGGCCGTATTCCTTTGTACTTTCAGGAATGAACTACCATAGAATTGGCAGCTTATTACCACTAGAAGGTGCACGGCCAGTCTACTCTCAACTCTATATTCACCTTCTTGTGTTTTGTTATCTGCTACAATACTGACCTGTTTACTATTAACAGAAAACATGAAAAAGAGTGTAAACTTGATGCTGAAATTGTTGAAGACATCAAGAAGGTACTAGATGATGTCAATCCATTTATGAAACAATATCATTTCTTATCATCACATGTTAAGAACCAAGGCAACAATGACATGAAGCTATGCTTGATGAGTACAATACACCATGATGGTTAGACTTACAATATGCCAACTGCTTTAGAAGTTGCTGTGTTAATTGTTGGTGGCATAGACATGTCTTTCAATATCAGAGATATAATTGTCCAAAAACAATCAGGCGATCCCAAGCACATCAATGAATTGCATGCTTCATATTTACCACAACAATATCCTATTATATTCCCTTTTGGCGAAGATGGTTGCAGAGATGATATTGAACATTGAGAGAATCACTTTTAACAACAAAGACAAGAAAGATGCCAAGAATTAGGGAATTTTTGGCCTTCAGGTTGATGACAAGGGGGACTGAAATTTTGATGCTACTTCATGCTGGTAGATTACTTCAACAATTCATAGTTGATGGATACACGATGCTTGAAGCCCAGAGATTATTTTGGATTCGAACCTACCAAAAGGTACTAAGGGTTGATTTGTACCAGGGTCTATCTGATGTAGTTATCAGAGAGGAAACAAGTGCTTCTTCAACTGGAAAATGAACAATATTTCCTGCCACATTCATAGGAGGAGCTAGATATATGCTTCAAAACTACCAAGATGTAATGGTTATATGTTGATGGGCTAGATATCCATATATCTTTCTCACTTTCACTTGTAATCCTTTATCGCCAAAGATTACAAGACTTTGTAAAGAACAATAAGTAAACCCTTCAAACAGGCCTGAAATACTTTCTCGAAGTTTTTGGCTTAAATTACAAAGGCTTAAATACACGATAGATCTCCATCAGTTGAAAGGTTAAGTTTTCACTTGTCCAATCAACAATTCATTTTCTATTGTAATACTAATGATGGGTCTTAGTTGTTGGACAAGCCACTAGTATATGAATTACAATTCTTGTCAATGATGAAAAAGAATGCAGAAGATGATTTTGCTACTGGACTTGCATATGCAGAGTTTCCACATCACTATATCTATAATAGGGATAAACGGCTATCACTAATGCAGAAAAGACTTTTTACATGTGACGAAAATGACTTTTTACACTTGACACACAATAGATATAGAAAGTCTGGACTTTCTACACATGACCCCTAACAACACGTGTAGAAAGTGGTGTACGAAAGCATGTAGAAAGTCTTACTTTCTACATGTGTTGTTTGTAGAAAGTCCTACTTTCTACACGTGATGTCTTACAACACGTGTAGAAAGTAATCCTCAGTGATCACGTGTAGAAAGTATTACTTTCTACACCTCTCTTTTTCTATCAAGTATAGAAACTCAAATTTTGAGACTTTCTACACTTGATGTCTCACAACACGTGTAGAAAGTCCACTTTCTACACCTCCCTTTTTTCATCAAGTGCGGAAACTCATTTTTTTAAAAAAAATTGTTTGTTTATTACACTACAAGCCCGTTTACATTATAATAGACAACCAAAAACTTGTCAAATGAATACAATTACAACAACACTAATCTAAAATATCATATTTATTATAAATTCCAATGCAAAATATTGACAAAGTTATATCAATAAAGGTAAACAAACTTGGCCTCACTTTTACAATGAAATTTGTACAATCAAAGTCAAATCCAATACCAAACAGTGACAATGAAATTCAACATGTACAATAGCAAATACTTATTAACATATTTAACATTAGACTCACAATTTTGTGATCTCTAATAAAAAAGTTGCTCAATGTGTGTGAACATCATCAATGTCCTCTTCAGAAAATGCATCCGTAATGTCGAACATCTACAGATTTTAAAATAAAAAAACACATCAACTTAATAACTACAAAATGAACTTATTAAAACAAAGAACATAATAAAACAAATATAATTAAATATAATTACCTCTTCAGTAAATTCTGAACTACCCAAGAGGATAATGTTTTTAACATGTGCCTCATCATATAGTATCCACAAGTTGTATTCCCCGTTTGACAACGGCACTATAGAAGAACATGCATTATATGAATTATCTGAACAAGATAACTATGTTTATAGAATATTAGGATTCAAACCATTTACCTTTGGTTGTATCCAGGTAGTCTCTTTAAGCTCGTAGCTATGCTTTTTCTTAACCACTCTTTGGTATGTTTGCATTGCCTTATGATAAAATATATACAAGAGGATAGATTATATAAAAAACTTACATATTGCAAATAAAATGTCATAGTCAAAGCACACTTACGTGTCCATCGTTTTCTTCAAATCCTTTCCCGGTTTATAATATAAGGAACCTATTAGAACAACGACATTCCGATTTGGACATACAAGCACTTACTGCCAATGAGTACTACAAAAAGAGGTATGAATTATGCAAATTCACAAAAACAATGTATAAATTACCAACTTTTTCTTACTCGTGAACATATGGTGCCAGGTAGCACTATTTTCCATCTTCACAAAGCCTCTGCTGAAGGTATGACTCCTTTATCGTTGAAGTGTTTCCTTTTGTCTGGATGTGAAGCAGACAAAGAAATCCAAACTTGTCACCGTTTCCTAATAAAGTATAAAGGCGATGGAGGTACCTAAAATAGTGAAATCATATTAGATTCAATAGTTGAATACTTAGTAATATTGATAAAAATATACCTACATCATAAACAAGTAAACATGCGGAACGGTAATCTGATCCTTCATTAACATTTACATCACATCCTCCTGCTCGATATACACGAAGATGTCCCTCTTACCTACAACGTCTAGATCCATCATCAATACTTCAGATGAGAAGGATCCGTCAAACGCTAGTAGACATAGACGTTAAAGCGGCTTCACCTGGGTTTGCATATGGGATTAGGGCTGGAGTTGTGGAACCATTTCATTGGATGGAGCAGTTCACTAAATAAACAAAAGTTAATAAGTCCGAGTTAGTAACAATTGCATGTTATAAACGTGTAATATGAAAAAATTAAAACATATCAAGAAGACAAATATTTTCATACTTCAGCATGAACTGCAGCTAGAACTACCTGGATAAGTCTCTTTGGCTACCTAAGGAAAGTTTTGAGGGCTTCACCCACAATCTTCACCTCATCATTAGGAAATGGCACAGGCGCATCTAGAGTTCTAACCTCTCTAACCACCACTCTCACTTCATCATCTTGCATTTGCTCGTGGTAGACGGTTGGCCCTAAGTTTTGTATTGCACTAAGTACTACTAAGCGTATATCAGGTCCTCCAAATATAATTCACAAGGTTCACTATTTTTTTGGACTCTATAATCCTCTGATATACGCCCAAGAACATAACTCCCATTTGTGCTTTGAACTGCAGGAGAATGAGTCGGATGAATAGTTATGTCTTGTCGTGAGCTTAGGATGCTTATCATTTCTTCCTTCAATTGTAACATTTGAGCGGCTATCTGCTTCCTTTCATTCTCTAATATCACTTACATATGCTTCCTTTCATTCTTTAGCATCAATTCCATCTCTTGCTTAGTCACCATTCCCATGGAGGCATAATGTGTATGTGCTATAAAGTAGTCTCTTATGCCTACTCCTCGTCCAACGCCCTGACACGACCACCATGGTCCGGTGTCCCTGTGGCAATCGTCAAGATATCATCCCTTCCCTGTGGAATAAAGGTTCCTTGGGCACGTTCTAGTTGAAGTTGATCCTGTAATATATAAATAACAAACATAATTAATATGTTAATATACAACAAAGAAAATAATAAGGATTGATGTTAAATTACTTACAATCCTTTCACCAACCACGCGTGCCTTCTTGATGAGATGCTGAAATTAAATAGGAAGAGACTATAGGACTATCCTAACCTTTTAGTACCTACCACATAAGCAAGTCTTGATGTCATCAACAAGCAATATCACTCACAAGTTCTCTTAATCCTGAATAGAGGACAATCTTTAATAAGGCTACGTCATCATTAAATACAACTGTAATAGGCTTCTTCTTTGTACATGGCTATGGTGGCACAGGGAAAATATTATTGTAGAATGCATTAAAATCAACTCTTTGTCCTAGAGGAGATATAGTCTTGACTGTTGCATCAAGTGGAATTGCAATAACTTTACTCCTTTTAGGTAGAACAACACATTCACATTTTGCAATCACAATTTAAATTAATGAGTATTCTATGTGTTCAATTAAACAAAACTCTACACTTACCAACTTACTTATCAACACAAAGCTAATCATATCTGATGAAGCTCCAATAGTTCAATGATATTGTATTGAGACATTTGACTATGCTCTAAAGGATATTATGCACTCTGAAATTTTATTTGGTAGAAAATGCATTCTTATGGGTGATGACTTCCATCAAATTCTTCCAATGGTGCCTTAAGGTTCTAGAGAGACTATTGTTAATGCATGTATAAGCTCCTCTCCTTTATGGGACCATTGCACCATCTTCCACCTAACAAGAAACATGAGGTTGACTACTGGACAGTCAAAAGAAGTGATTAAGAAATTAGCATGGTTTAGTAAATGGCTTCTAGACATCAATGATGTTAAGTTAGGTTTATCTAAAGATGGTGTTGCAGAGATTGGGATCCCTCAAGATTTATTGGTACCCAAAGCTACAAATCCAATACATTCAATTGTGTCAGCTACCTATAACAACTTGGAAAAAAACTTAGGTAGAAATGACTACTTTAATGATAGAGTAATACTTTTACCAACCATAGAGATGGTGAGTCAGATCAATGACTACACGTGCTCTTTATTTCCTGGAAAAAATCATGATTTTCTTAATTGTGATTCTGTTTGCAAATCTACGGAGAATAGTGATAGCTTTGACAATCTATACACCCATTAATTATTGAATGGTATTAATAGCACTGGATTGCCACCACACAAACTTACATTGAAGGTTGGAGCTCTAATTATGTTGTTGCAAAATATACACCAATCCTCAGGGTTATGTAATGGTATAAGGCTGCGCATATCAAAGTTGGGAAGGAATGTTATTGACGCGATCACATTGAATGGATCTAATCTCAACATGAAGGTGTTAATTTACAGGATGAACATGAATCCTTCTGAAGTATATGGCCATTCCAAATGCGAAGGAGACAATTTCCAATAATTCTTAGCTTTGCAATGACAATCAGCAAAAGTTAAGGTTAATCACTTCATCATGTTAGGTTATATTTATCAAAGCCTGTGTTCACATATGGTCAATTATATGTGACACTGTCTAGGATTAAAAACATGAGCAGATTGAAGATATATGTCCCTCCAAATGACGAAGATAAAGGTAGGGCTACAAAAAATATTGTCTATAATGAGGTGTTTAGGAATTTGGGTTGTTGATTTCAATCTCCTGATGTTGATTAATGGCCTCTATGTTGCTGATAACATACATGAGTTTAGTAGTGTAGTTATGGTTAATGTATGAGGATGTTGTAAGAGGAATATGTGGTGTGTTGAAATGATTTGTATGGTTAATGTTGAACATTAAGATGTTTGTTAGTAATGAAGGTTACATTTCTAATTTATTTCCCTTGACATTGAGATTATTCTTTGAAGGATATGCACCACGTGCATCACACAAGGGAGTTAGTGCTAGGTTTTTTCACAAAGACAATGGAAGAACAATAAGATTAAGAATAAAGATGACAGAGAAACTGCTTCAAGGAAACAGCTAGAGAACTGACTTATACTAACCGATTTATCAAAAAACACCATTTTGAAGGATTTAACCTCTTTCCTAGGACGATCATCATCGAGATGGCTAGTGGTTATCTTACAGATGGAAAGAAAAGACCATAGCTTCCTTGTAGTTGCTTCTTCACCACTGACGCTGCTACAATCTCTTCAACTGGTATGAAAGAGGAGAAACTGAATAAGAAGAAATTATTGGAAACTCGATCGAAGGAACCTTGAGACAACATCAAATTAGTGACAAAATTTAGTGATGGAAATTTTGTCACTAATCAATTTAGAGATCGAAATTAGCAACGGAGCTGGATTAGTGACGGAATTAGCAACATAATTTGTTCCATCAGTACAAGTACCGTTACTAATTGATTAATGATATTATTTGGAATTTCATCGCTAATTTACGAAAGAAAATTTCCATCACTAATTAGTGACAGAAATTTCCGTCACTATTTTTGTGAAAGATTAAGGATGGAATTTTCCATCACTAATTAGTGACAGAAAATTCCATCCCTAATCCATCGTCAAATATTTTTTTATATAATTTAAAGTGCCACATCATGTCCTTACCAAGAGCCTCCATATGTCCTTGTCGGTAGCCTCCATATGTACCCTCCGCCGGCTCCTGCCACCATACCTCTGACCGCTACATGTCCTAGTCAACTGCCGCATGTCCTGGTCAACTACCATATGTCACCCTCTATCATATCCCACTTGTCGCCCTTCATCGCCCATTGCAATACCTTATTTTCAATAGTCATGTATACATCAAATGTATAATTATACATAACCAACACACTCTTACATCAAATACAAATAGTAGTTCCTTACACTACAATCTTCACTTCACCTTCATATCTCCTTCGATGCATATCTTCCTGCATTGTTCACCTATCTAAATGGTTGGTTGGGAGGAGTGAGATTCGAGAGAATCTCAGTAGCAAATATTACCATTATGCTGCCAGATATATATGAATGCATGACATGCTTGCCTACACTATTTCATGCCAACATAATGACATATATGCATGCTCGATGTTATGACATACATATGGCCATTGCACAAATATAATAGAGCTTCAACCAATCATACATGTTCCACATAAATAGGCAAAGCAGTCACATAATCAATGCAAGGCATACATATCACATACATGCAGAAAAATGTAAGTTCACTACCTCTCGGACTTTATGTCCTTCTCTTCTCACTACTACAGAATGTAGATTTTACGTCCCTAAAAGACGTCCCTTTTTAAAGAAGGGAAGTAAAAAATAAAGATGATGGCATTTTTGTAATTCTGGGTGAGAATTGAGTGACTTTAGGCGTCTTTTTTGAAAAAGGGACGTCTAAAGTTTAAAAAAAAATATTCAAATATTTTTTTTACTTTATACTTCCCTTTTTTAAAAAGGGAAGTATAAAATATAAAAAATTAATTTTTTTTTTATTTTTTTTAAAAAACTTTAGGCATCCATTTTTCAAAAAGGGATGCTTAAAGTAAAACAAATTAATTAAAAAGGGACATCTAAAGTTAAATTTTTTTACTTTAGACGTCCTAAATTCAAAAAGGGATGTCTAAAGATAATGTAAATCAGTCAAACTGATACAGACATCACTCTTTTCAATGTTATGTCTGCCTCGCAAGCTAGCTTCCATGATTCAAATTTCAAAACTCTTATTTTCTCTTCAAGCTGCTTCTTCCACCACTCTTTTGAAGCTTATTTTCCACCATAACTCTCTCTCTCTCACTCCCTCTCATTATCTTTGCTCTTTTTTCAAGGTCATCCTCCTCTCTCTCCACCACCATCCTCTACCGTCTTCCTCTCTTTCTCTCCACTATTAAAACTTGTCTCCATTGTCCTTCCCCGATCTTTCATGCTGTTGGTTCCTCCTCCCTCCCTCTCCCACTGTTGGCCTCTGTCCTCCCTCTCTTACTGTGGCCAAAAGGTATGGATAATTACTTTTTCTTTTTATAGGCTAAGTTTTGAACTGGGATTATTGTATATGTATTTTGTTGTGTTAAGATTTAGATTTATCTTCATTGTAGATTCATTTTGATTTATCATCCTTCACCAATATTAATCTATAAGGACATTTTGGTTTTTGAAGAACTGTTTGATCTTGTTTCTGTAGATTCTAATTATTAGGCAGTGAAAAATATAAGTAAATTTTTTTTTAAAAAAACTTTAGACGTCCCTTTTTAAAAAAGGGACGTCTAAAGTTTTGTTTTTCTAAAAAAAAAACTTTAGACGTCTCTTTTTTAATGGACGCCGTATCCTAAATTTTTTACGTCTCTGGCATAGGCGTCCCCCTATTTTTACACGTTAAAAGGACTAAAAAACGGATGTTAAAAATATTTTCTGTAGTAGTGTCTTGTCTCTTGATCCGCCAACCATTGCTCATTCTTTATCACTTCATAGCCCTAGACAAGTGATAACATTATTAGAGCTATGAAAAGTGAATACCCAATGGCCCACATTAGCTCTATAGACTTACTTTCACCCTTGGAGTTCATTCCAATTATATTTGGCCAATTTCTTACTTAAATTCGCATGGTACTCAATCTACCAGCATTATTGACCAAACTTTGAAAAATCATAATTAATTCTATAGAACTCCAATTGAGGTGGTTAAAAGCTCTATTTGAAGCCCTTTAAGTTTAGTTTTATATATAAATACTTTGGTATGACGTTTATTGTCATAATTGTCCCAAAAATTCGGTAAAGAGGCACTGTTCCAGATTTTATTCTAGAAACATGGCACAAATTCAAAAATTTATATCTCATAGCATACTTGTCCAATTAACCATTATGACCTATCCAATTAAAGTTATATGTCTCTACTTTTAGACTGGAAAGTTTCATGGTCATTGGATAACATTTTATCACTTAAAACTCATTAAAATGACACTGCCTCCAGAAAACAAATTTCACAGCATCTACTCGACAACTTTCAAAAATTCCAAATTCATATACAAGCACCCAAAAATCATGAACACTTGTATAACTACACAATTTTTCCTTCTAAATCCAATGAAAGTATCAAAATCATCAAATTCTCAGCCCATCACCACGTCTTACACAGATCAGAAAACTGAAAAATTAGAGTTTCCAGAAAGAGTTTGTCAGTTTCTTGTTTTCTTTGGCTTAATCACTTCATTTCTACTTCTAATCAAATGATTAGCTATTTAAACACTTATTAGATATGATTTAGCCATTGAAAATACCAATTTAAAATCAGCCATGAACAGTACCCAACTTCTAATATACTCATCCAAACAACAAATCAACCGGTTCAAAAGGAAGCTTACGCTTACCTCTACCCATTTCTGCAAATGGTTTGGAATTTTGGCAATACTCTGGCTGGTGAGATGGAGCCAACCACCTTCAAATGAAAATCTAAAATCATAGAAATATAGCTCGCAATGAGTAGAAGAAATTTCCTGAAGGGTACTTTGAGAGAAGATGTCGTTTCGGCAGTGTTTCGGAGGAAAGAATTTTCTCTCTCCTCTCCCTCCATTTTTATCTTGCATTCTTTCTCTCTCTTCTTTCAGATTTTTCCGTGAAAATGGCTGAGGAATGAAGAAGATAATGATTTATTTGAGGATTAAAGGTCTTTGCCACGTGTCACAAGCTCATTGGCCCAAGTAATGAATTTTCGCACAAAATATCAAATTCTACAGATTTTTCATTAAATTTGAAAATTCATATCTAATTGTAAAAATTTCCAATTAGAGTGATTTTAAAGGCTATGCAACCCTTATTGAGTCTAGTTTTAAGGAAAAATATAAAATTTGGCCAATTGGAAGCTCACTCTTCCCATAATTTTAATCTTTTAATGCTGTCCTAGAAAAGAATTAATTTCGATGGGCTAACTTCAAAAATTCATTTCTCTTTGTTTACAACTTCAAATGACTTAAATGACCTATAAAATTAAATCTTGATAAGTCTACTTTAATTCTAAAAAGTTTCATAATTTTCACCATCATTAGCCATCGAAACATGTCACACTATCATCACTATCATACTGAGAATTTCACCAGTAGCAAAATTACTTTGTATTCCACTTTACTATATTGTGTGTGACCTCCAATCACTTCGTTTTGTTATTTCCCGAGCTCTTTAGCTCACCAATATAATTCCTTTTAATATCCAATGATATAAAGGAATTTTGGGGAATTTAAACATGTCTCGTATGGGATATTTGCTAAACCAAGGTCTAGCAGTCCACTTAATCCAGACTTAATCTTATGCCTCTAGTCCCAAAATTCGGGATATTACACCCGTCACGAGTCCATAGCACAAATTGATTGCATTTTGTGACCAAGTTGAGATTTGAAGCCATAACATCTCACGCGCGTGCTAGTGTCTTTACCAGTTGAGCTAGGAAGAACCTGTGTGATTTTACAATTTAGTTTCCTTATTTTGTTTACGTAAATATTTTACTAAATTTTTATTACTAATATCTTTTTTATTCATTTTATTATATTTTTTATTTTTTATTGTATTTATAAAATTTGTATTTGTATTTTATATAGTATCATATATATATATATATATATATATATATATATATATATATATATATATATATATATATTATCATTTCAATTTCAATAATAAATATGAATTAATAATTTTCATTTATTTATATTATAATTTATTCATAATTTAAATTCTAAAATTTAAATAATCTAAAAAAATTTATAATTATGAAAAAAAATATAATTATTGAAAAATTCAAATATTATAAAATTTAATTTTTTTTATTTAACAAAATCAAATAATTTGGAGAGATTATACAAAAATTTTATTATTCAATGTTGTGACTTAGTGATGGAATTTTTTTTGTCACAAAATATTTTGTGATGGAAATTAGTGATGGATTAGTGACAAAAATTAGTGACGAAAATTAGAGATAGATTAGTGATAGAAATTAGAGACGAAAAATTTCTGTTGCTAATTTTGTCACAAAATATTTTAGACAGAAATTAGTGATAAATTAGGGACGTAAATTAGGAACGGAATTTTTCTGTTACTAATTTCTGTCACTAATTTTTTAATGACAGAATTAAAGACGGATTAATGACGGAATGTTATTTCATCGCTAATCCGTCACTAATTTAGTGACGGAAAAATTCCATCACTAAATTCCGTTTCTAATTTTAGTGACAGAATTTGTGAGGGATTAGTGATAAATGAAATCATGTCTTCAAATTCCATCACTAATTCTCTATTGTTTTTGTGAAATTAGATCCCAAGAAAGACCGAAGGTTAAGGGTGGAAACAGGCCATGCGGCCTGTGGCATGGCCTGTTTCCGGCCTGATCAGGCCAGGCCTGTCAGGCTAAAAGGTTAGGCCCAGGCCTATTTTAAGGCCTGTTTTTTTTTAAAATGGCCAGACTCAGGCTTACTGACAGGCCTATTAGGCCTGTCAGGCTGGTCTGAGCGTGTAAAAAAATTCCTACACACCTCACATCCTAACCCTTAATCCTATAATTCTCATTCCTAAATCACATCTAAGTCCCAACCAAAGAAATTGCCTCTTACTCAGCTTCACTGCCTCAGTCCAATCTCCAGCAATCTTCCCCAACCTGTGCTTCATCCCCGTCTCCCCCAACTCTCCCAGGTGCTTCGCTTCAACTCTGTCTCCCTCGGCTGCTTCGTCTCCGTCTCCCCCAACTCCTAAGTGCCTCGCTTCGTCTCCGACTCCCCCGGCTGCTTCGTCTCCATCTCCGTCTCCCCCAACCCTCAGGTGCATCGCTTTATCTCCGTCTCCCCCGGGCTTCTTTGTCTCGATCTCCCCCACCCCCAGCTGCTTTCTCTCCAATCTCTAATTTTTGATTTCAGCTTCAGAGTTCAGGGTTAACTCAGCCACTGCTTCACTGCGTTGCTCCAAATCCTCTGACCCTAATCTCCGATCTCAGCTTTAAAGTTAACTCAGCCACTCTCGCCTATTTGATCCCCCATCTCCGATTTCATATCTCATGTAACACCCCAAATTTTAAGATAAGAGGATTGAGAATAAGCTTGACTCAAGTATCCTAGTAAGGAATAATTTTATTCCCTAAAATTAAATGGAATTGAATGGAAAATTAGAGAGCGCAATAAGTGATAAAACAAGGAAATTAGGGGTCACATACAACATAATTATATAGGTCATATTAGCCATTTGAAGCTGTACACAAAGAGTTATGTAATTTTGAAATTAGCCTAGAAAAACTGGTATTTTCAGTGGCAGCGTCCAAAAACAATAATTTTGGGAATTTTGACCATCCAATTGTTAAATTTTATATTTTTCCTTAAACATAGACTTAATAAAGGTCACATAGCCTTTAGAACCACCCCAATTAGATATCTATACAATTAGATATGAATTTTCCAAGTTTGATGAAATTTCTACTAAGTTTTTCAGCTAACGCTAAAATGGAAAAAATATAAGGGTAAAATGGTCATTTGAACAATAAAGCAAACATCCATTTATTTTTGCCTTTAATTGGGATGAATATTGGCTGAAGTAGGTAACAAGAAAGGGAAATTAATTTGTTTGGTCAATATTTAATTCAAGAAGAAAATTCTTGACCAGTCACAAGAAAACATGTGTTAAAGCAAGATGGATTTTTGATAAAAGTCATTACCTTCTCTGCCTTCCATCTTCATTACGTCCAAATAAATCAAGAGAAAAGGAAGAAGCAAAAGTCAAATATGTCATGCTAATTGGCATATATTAATTCAAGAGGAGGAAATTGTTGTCCAAGTAAAATAAGCACATGCAAATTTGATTATTAAATTATAAAATCCAAAAAGCAAGAAGATAAATGTAAGAAGCAATTAAACATTTCCTCTTCCCTTTTCATTTCGGTCAAAAAAGGATATTGGAAGAGAAATAAATATATGGCTAAACTAAAGCAAGAGGAGAGGAAAAATAAGGAACCAATCACAAGTTAGCACATATGTAAAGCAAAATGAGATATATTACAAAAAGTTATTTCCTCCTTCTTCCAATCTTTAATTCGTCCAAACTGAACCAAGAAAAAGAGAGAGAGTTCAAAGAGCCAAAAACATAAGAAGAAGGGTCTTAGAGTTTCAAGAAGCACGAATCAAAGGTAAGGAGTGTGATTTTAAATGCTTATGCCTTCTAAATCACTTGGAAATCTCCTCTAACCTCTTCTCCTCCTTGAAATACTTGCTTTACAAGACAAATCAAGAGAGAGGAGAGAGTGAAAAGTGACATTTTAGAGAGAGAAAGCCAAGGAATCCAAGGTAAACTCAAGAACCTAGCTTCTTTTATTGATTATTGATGGTTCTTGGTAGTTGTTGTTGTTGTTGTTGTTGATTTGGGTTTGTTTCCTTGATTTTGTAAGTTTGGGAAGCTTAAAACCTAAGGGTTTATGCTGCCCAATTTTCTAATAATCATGGGGAAAAGGTGTTTAACTGATTAAATATGTGATTAGAGGTGAAAAGAAGGAGGTTAATGGATTTAAAATCAAGAAACAACATTTTTCCTTAATTTTCTAGATTTGTTCTAGGGGAATTTCCGTAACGTTTGGTCTAGAATTTCATCAATGTTATGGTTCCATTGAGTTTAGAAGGGAAAATTGTGTAGGGTTCATGTAGACTGCGAAGTGAGAAAAGCCCTAGAATGAGAAATGACCGAACTGCCCTTAAAACCCTAAGTTAAGGGCTGCCAAGGGTAATTTCATAATTTGAGCCTGATTTTGACTAATTTGAGGTCAAAAATGAATTCTACACACAAAATTGTGTAGGAGTAGCTTGGGTAATGATTTTTGGAATAGTAAAATATTATCGGGTACGAAGGGGCAGATTGGGTTCCCAGGGGCATTTTGGTAATTTTTCAATTTTGATTCAAGATAACCTACACAATGAATTTAGAATGAGTTATAAATAAATAATAACTCATTTATCCTAAATTTTTAATTTTAGAATATACTGATAGCCTGAGCCGGACACGGTCCTGGATCGATGGACAGGCAAGGAAATGGCATATTTTAGGTAGTAACTTCTTTCTACGTATACAATGTGATTACTAAATGTTGTATATGTCATTCACTGTAACATGAGCTAATGTCTTTGACACACCAATTCACCGTTGTGGTCAGGGACCCAACAAGGGCGCCAAGTAAACCAAGGTGCAGACATATAGTTTGGCCTTGGGCAAGTATACACATAGTTTCGATCATCTTACATGACATGGTATAGCATATCTATTTTCGCATTCTATATGTTTGAAAGCATGTTACTACTAAGATTCCCTCGAATCTCACCATTTCCATAAACATTTAAAGTTTCCAGCAGCAGACAGCAGCTCAAAGAGCATAATCATAATTACTGGTGACGAAAGGTTCCGGGCCAATACGAGTGGAGGCGTTGGTTATCTGAAGACCTTTATTTTTGTTAAGGTCTGTATTATTCTTTATACCCCTATGGGGAATTCTGTATGTAATCAAGAAATATTGTTTCAATATATTAGTATATTTATGCTATTTCTATATGCCCACTGAGCTACGCAATTGCTACTCTAAGCAATATCAATAATAAGATGGGCTCTTACATTTTTGGTATCAGAGCAGTGGTTCTGGCCACAGTGCGTGCGGTTCGGGCACTAAGATAGTATACTGATATGTTTGATTATACAGTGACGGGAGCAACGAAGTGAATTACTTCGGTTAGTTTGTATTCAAGCCATTAAAAGGAATAGACATGCCCTGGAGAAAAAGTGAGTACCTGGCGGGCAGCTAGTATCCTAATCTCGGTCTAAGGGCAGTATAAGGACTTTGTAGAACCCGAGGAAGTGGGTACAGCTAAGGCTAATGTATTATCTACACCATAGATTGGTATGACCTGCGAGTCATCTCTCATTGGTGACACTGATAAGCTATAAACATAGAAGACAATGTCAAACAGACAAGACAAAGTCGGATCTAGATTCTGTTACCGATTCTAGAGTTAGAATGATATATGTGATACATGACCAATAATGGATTAGAAACTATGGGAGGATGTCCGGGGTATATATATATCTGCGGGCAGTCTAAAAGCATGACACCCCCATAGACTAGCATACAATGTACTCGGACAGTCTAATCCCAATATAGTATGAGCAAGGTCTTCTAGATTTAGAGACATGGATGACATGGGGATCTGCACAACACTGCACTTCTTTCCAGATACAGTGGTTTAGTTCGGAAGAAGAACAAGATTATAGAGCAAGGTCTAATAGACAATTTTATGGACTTTAGGGAGCAAATCGTAGGGTATGTGTCCGCGTGCATGTCTCGGCACTAATATACATCCTATGCACAATATTTTGATGCCTAGAGACATTGGGCATTATTTTTGAAATGAGGGTAGTCACGATGTACTGATGGTTAGAAGTAGCTAGAGCTGGTATTTATGTATTTGCATGGGTACACAAAAGTTAAGCGTGCTCAACCCAGGAAAATCTCTGGATGGGTGACCCCCTGGGAAGTTACATAAACATGTTATGTTAAGTAATGTGATGGAGCAAGAACACATTGTCCAGTAGGACAGAGGATGTATATAGTTACAAGTTTTCCCTGTCTACTGTAAACCCCTGTTATATGATAATATAAGAGTACTTATGTACCCAACACAATGTGAAATGATCAATATACCTTCATGTTATAAGGAAATTTGAAATCTTACAATTAAAGGTTTAGAATTATGATTAGCAATCTTCAGATGACCTAATGGGTGTTTAAAGGCATGAAGATGACGAAAGAGTCATTGATTTTAATCTGCATCATTTCTGTTGCAATGAGTGCTTCCAGAAAGGTGCATTCAATGAGGTTATGAAAACTCGAGGCTTAGAAATTATTTTGAGGGTTCTCCATGCAAAGCAATGATTCGTAATTATCCTGTACGGTTAACGGTATGAAGGCATGATATGCGATGATACATGATGTGTGGTGATTATGTCGTATATCTAACCTAGAGGACCTAATTTGATGATACTGAAGGTTGAGGATAAGCTTAAAATAAGATATAGGCTGAAATAGTGCTTGGATCACAATGCAATTAAGGTTGCACTATAGTTCTATTCTATAAAGAAATTGAACCTTGTGAATGATATTGAACCTTCAGTAATTTTTTTTAGGCTATTACCTAAACACTATAAAAGTTGGTATAGAAACAATTGCTTATGATTGCTTTTAGTAAGCCTATTGAGTGGGCGTGATTGATCTTAATATGGTTAGCTCTTATGAGGAAATAACACATCAAAGTGGCGCAACAGAGGCATAGCGAATCTATGTGCAATTCTTGTGAGTTGCAAGAGAGGTTGTTATCGCACCAGTGATAATCATCCCACATTGCAATAAGACCTGGGGGTCTAGCATGATTTGACCTGTGAGGTCATCAATGATGCAATGTATTTGGTGCGTAGTATGACTTATGTGGTCGCAATGAGATGCCTGCATGGTGTCAACAATGAGGGAACCCCTTGGGGAAGGGGACCATGCCAAGCTACGAGCTGCGATCTGGGCACCGTGCCATAGTCTAGTCACCGCACGTCTGGGACAGGGCAAAAATAACCAGTAAGGTATGCAGTGACACCACCTATGTAGCCAATAGTCACACAACCTATATGGTTTGTGGTGATGAATATGAATAGAGATTGGGATGAGCCCTAGAGTAGTAGGGTGTGATAGTGGGGAATTCCTCTCAACAATACGATATTAACAATCCCAGATCCACTGATGACCCTTGTGGTCTATATAAGTACGAATAAGCACAGATTGTGATGCAATTTGGTGCAACAAAGCTGAGTAGTGGCACATGCATCACAACAGCTGTAGCATCACAAAGCTAATTTCCTTACTTGTGTTGTAGAGCTAACAACAATTGATGTTGATTTGAGAATATGAGGCAAGTATGGACAGGTTGATGCCTGTTCCAAAATATTGCACAAAGTATGATTAATAACGATCAAATAGTAATTTGATCCTGAACAATACATGCAGTACAACTAGTAAGGGTCAATAATCATTTAATCCCAAATACCGAATAAACATGCAAACTTAGTAGCAGACAAGCAGTCAAATTGGCAATAAGACCTAGTGTACATGTTTGTACAGGGCTGTAAGACCGAAATATTTAATGCATCAAGAGTATAACGATTTAAGCCGTAGGGCGAACTACACCAGGCGAAGTCCTGATAAGGCATTGAGGCATAGAGTTACTAGCAGACTAAGTGTCCACCGATTGTAAGACCTGCTGGATTAGCATATCTACAAACTAGTGAATTGCTAAGCAATCAATGATATGTTAAATAGTAAACAAAGGTAATAAGATTCGATATGCATGTTTACATGGGGCAGTGTCCCTGAGCAGTAAGCCCTTAAAGGTATTCAATAAGGGTAAATCTCATCGTTTTACTGAGGATAATCAATAAGTTGATGTCCGAAATTTCAAGGATGAAATTTTATTGACAGGGAGAGAAATTTAACACCCCAAATTTTGAGATAAGAGGATTGAGAATAAGTTTGACTCAAGTAGACTACTAAGCCCCAGTTTAGCAAGTATCCCAGTAAGGAATAATTTTATTCCCTAAAATTAAATGGAATTGAATGGAAAATTAGATAGCACAATAAGTGATAAAACAAGGCAATTAGGGGTTACATACAACATAATTATATTTGGAACACAAAAGAGATTTGCTGCCTGTGAGTTTTCCAGCAAGACAGCTATGTTGTGTGACATTTTTCAATGAGCAAATGATGTCGAACAATTATGAAAATTTTCAGAATAAAAGTAGACTTATCAAGCTTTAATTTGATAGGTCATATAAGCCATTTGGAGCTGTACACAAAGAGTTATGTAATTTTGAAATTAACCAATAAAGCAAACAGCCATTTATTTTTTCCTTTAATTGGGATGAATATTGGCTGAAGTAGGTAACAAGAAAGGGAAATTAATTTGTTTGGTCAATATTTAATTCAAGAAGAAAATTCTTGACCAGTCACAAGAAAACATGTGTTAAAGCAAGATGGATTTTTGATAAAAGCCATTACCTTCTCTGCCTTCCATCTTCATTACGTCCAAATAAATCAAGAGAAAAAGAAGAAGCAAAAGTCAAATATGTCATGCTAATTGGCATATATTAATTCAAGAGGAGGAAATTGTTGTCCAAGTAAAATAGGCACATGCAAATTTGAGTATTAAATTATAAAATCAAAAAAGCAAGAAGATAAATGTAAGAAGCAATTAAACATTTCCTCTTCCCTTGTCATTTTGGTCAAAAAAGGAAATTGGAAGAGAAATAAATATATGGCTAAACTAAAGCAAGAGGAGAGAAAAAATAAGGAACCAATCACAAGTTAGCACATATGTAAAGCAAAGTGAGATATATTACAAAAAGTTATTTCCTCCGTCTTCCAATCTTCATTTCGTCCAAACTAAACCAAGAAAAAGAGAGAGAGAGTTCAAAGAGCCAAAAACATAAGAAGAAGGGTCTTAGAGTTTCAAGAAGCAAGAATCAAAGGTAAGGGGTGTGATTTTAAGTGCTTATGCCTTCTAAATCACTTGGAAATCTCCTCTAACCTCTTCTCCTCCTTGAAATACTTGCTTTACAAGACAAATCAAGAGAAAGGAGAGAGTGAAAAGTGACATTTTAGAGAGAGAAAGCCAAGGAATCCAAGGTAACCTCAAGAACCTAGCTTCTTTTGTTGATTATTGATGGTTCTTGGTAGTTGTTGTCGTTGTTGTGGTTGATTTGGCTTTGTTTCATTTATTTTGTAAGTTTGGGAAGCTTAAAACCTAAGGGGTTATGCTACCCAATTTTCTAATAATCATGGGGAAAATGTGTTTAACTGATTAAATATGTGATTAGAGGTGAAAAAAAGGAGGTTAATGGATTTAAAATCAAGAAACAACATTTTTCCTTAATTTTCTAGATTTGTTCTAGGGGAATTTCTGTAATTTTTGGTCTAGAATTTCATCAATTTGATGGTTCCATTGAGTTTAGAAGGGAAAATTGTGTAGGGTTCATGTAAACTGCGAAGTGAGAAAAGCCCTAGAATGAGAAATGACCGAACTGCCTTTAAAACCCTAAGTTAGGGGCTGCCAAGGGTAATTTCATAATTTGAGCCTGATTTTGACTAATTTGAGGTCAAAAATAGATTCTACACACAAAATTGTGTAGGATTAGCCTGGGTCATGATTTTTGGAAGAGTAAAATATTACCGGGTATGAAGGGGCAAATCGGGTTCCCAAGGATATTTTGGTAATTTTTCAATTTTGATTCAAGATAACCAACATAATGAATTTAGAATGAGTTATGAATAAATAATAACTCATTTATCCTAAATTTGTAATTTTAGGATATATAGATAGCCCGAGCCAGACACGGAGCTAGATCGATTGACAGGTAAGGAAAGGGCACATTCTAGGTAGTAACTTGTTCCTACGTATACTATGTGATTACTAAATGTTGTATATGTCATTCACTGAAATATGAGCTAGTGTCTTTGACACACCAATTCGCCATGTTGTGGTCAGGGACCCAACAAGGGCGCCAAGTAGACCAAGGTATAGACATATAGTTTAGCCGTGGTAAGTGTACACATAGTTTTGATCATCTTACATGACATGACATAGCATATCTATTTTCGCATTCTATATGTTTGAAAGCATGTTACTACTGAGATTCCCCCGAATCTCACCCTTTCCATAAATATTTAAAGTTTCCAGCAGCAGACAGCGGCTCATAGAGCATAATCGTAATTACTGGTGACGGAAGGTTCCAGGCCAATACGAGAGGAGACGTTGGTTATCTGAAGACCTTTATATTTGTTAAGGTCTGTATTATTCTGTACACTCCTATGGGGAATTCTGTATGTAATAAAGCAATATTGTTTCAATATATCAATATATTTATGCTATTTCTATATGCCCACTGAGCTACGCAATTGCTAGTTTGAGCAATATCAATAATAAGATGGGCTCTTACATCTCGGCTTGCAGGTATGTTTCCTATGAAATATTACCCTTTGAAATATATATAGAGTTAACTTGGCCACTGCTTCACTTTCATTGTCTCTCGTGTTGTTTTGCTTTTACTTTCATGTTTATTACCCTTTGAAATATATACAGAGATATTAATCAAGAGTAGAGATTTGTTGTCTCTTTTACTGTTTTGATATTATTTATAGGCATATTGATCAAGAGTAGAGATATATATGAATCATAATAATATTCAAGTAATAGACAGTGATAAGATATATTTGAATCATAATAATATTCAAGCAATGGTCAAGTGGCTTGTGCCCTCAAATACATGCTTCAGCAGGTCTTAATAATCTTAAGATTATATGAACCATACTTTGTTGCATATCCACTCTTCTCTATTTTCAATAACGAAAGGGACAAACTTTGTGTATAATATATAATACAATTTTATTTATTTATTTTTGAAAGGAGAAACAGAAAAGAGAGAAAATGCTAACGAATTTTGCTGAAGTTTTTATATTATGTTTCGTTTGAATGGCCTTTTGGTTTGAATTCAACTGATAATGTTTAGTTAAGCAATGATCAGTGATGAGACAAATATTCTCTACAAAAGGTGAAATGAAATGATATGATATATATCAAAGCACACATAATCTAATTATCATTGTATGTAAATGTATGTATGTTCTGGTTTCTTGTTGATTCAAATATTTCTTTCTAATCCAGAAGTTTGGCATATAATTGGTCTTTCTAATCCAGTGCTGAAGGTAGAATTATTGATGAATATCGTTTTAAATTGAATGAAGAATCGATTGAAGCACTTATTTGTGGTGGGGATTGGTTCCGCAATAAGTACAATTTAAAGAAGAAACAAAATGTATAAATTTTCCATTGTTAAAATAATGTTATTTCTTATATATATTTCTTGTTAAATTTTGTTATGCTCTAATACTATATATTTTATTAATTTTTTTCAAGGTCTTCGAAGGAGAAGAAGAAATCATGTTAAAGATGTGATGTGAAAATTGGTGAACTTATACTGAAAATTATTATGTTGTATTTGATTTCACATTTTATGATGTATTTTGGATCATTAATTTATGTAATTGGGCTTGTTTTCGGCCTGTTTGAAGTAGGGATTTTATAAAGCTTGTGGTTTGTTAGCTTGTTTAATTTTTTTATTACAGGCCTCCTTAACAGGCCACATGCCAAGCTGGCCTATATACAAACCAGGCTTAGGGAGGAAAAAAGGCCTGTTATAGGCCATAAGCCTGGCCTGTTTCCACCCCTACTGAAGGTGAGAGAATAGACAATGATAGTGGATTGGAGCTTGGGAAGTTTGATAGGTGAAGCATTTTGAAAAGCCCTAAAGTTAGGACTAAGAGATATAAGGAAGGCACGATCACAAAGAAGAAATCAAGGAAGAATATGGGGAGAGAGAGGAGGAAAGGTCCTAGGCAACAAAAAACAATGAGGGCGCATAAAGAGGAGAGAGAGAGGAAGGGTTTTTTTTGTTGGTTACCAACCTTTTGCAGGCCCAATGTGATTTGGATTTAGATTTTATACTGGATCTTTTTAGTGTCAATTTTGAATTTAAATAGCCCGCTTAAGTCTCAAATCTTCCTAAAATCAACTATTTTTTTTGCTTGAAACCCCCAAACTTCTAATTCCAAACTTGGCTTCAATGGAGCCTGATGCAAGGAAGTTGTAGCTTGTGAACAGTAAAATGAGTGTAGAGCCATCTATGAGTGGTGACTTGGGATAAGCTAAATGGAATAGTACTTAATGATAAACCAGGGTTTGATCAATATAGCATGGCACCAACATGATGCAACTTAAGTATATGGCATATTAGTAGTCAAAATTATCTGTCCAGGTTTGAAAATAGGCATTTTTGACCCAAATGGATTACCAATGAACCTGGGTCTCTTTCTTTTAGTAAGATCAAGGGTTTCCCTCTTGAGGTTTAAAGGTAAAAGGGTTCCCACCTTTTCCAACAAGTACACTCCCCTGGATTCGAACTTGTGTTCTCCTCCTTACGGGGTGAGGCCCCTTACCACATCAAACAATAGCTTCTGGTAACCTGGGTCATATTTTTATTGCAAAGATAAATCCAATAGCTAAAAATAGAGTTTTGAACAACTAATTTTGGAGTTATTTTCAATTATTTATGAATTTCCAAAGTTTTCAGGAAAATTCATTATTCATGGTACCCAATTTTTGAGAAAGAGATTATTAAAGTTTTATTTAGCCTAAGGGTACTGTTTAGGTCATGTGTGGCTCTTACATGGTAAAAATACTCTGATAATTGATCCTGGAATAAGGTGTTACAACCCTCAGTCATCCAGGACTATGGTCAAACCGCTTGCGAGTTTTTAGAATGTTTAACTAATTTCAGTATCTTTCACCTATTTTGAAACAATTAAAAATAAGAAAAAGATCTCATCAAATTCCTTATTCAACTTATAAATATTAGAAAATTAAAGAGAGAAATTATTGTCCAAACTTTTGAAACTAAACCAAACTGTTTACCAAATCAAACAATTGTCCTTAACATTGATAAACTATTGCTGAAAAGAATCAAAACCAAATAATAAACAAGACAAATCACAAAAATCCCCAACATAACAGAATAAAACCCTGCATGTGATATAAAATGAACTAAAAATTAAATTAAATAAAAATGAAATTCATAAACATAAGAATTAAATCCCTAAAATATAGTTGATAACTCTATCTTGTGAGATTTCTAAAAAAATTAAATAAATATTACAATATAATCAAGAAACCACTTACGTTTCTTTTTAAATTCGATTGCTAATTTAAATAGAGAAGACACAAATTAAATGAGTTGAGTAGATGAAATATCAAAGCTACCCATTTAATAATTCATCATATTTAATAAAATGGATCCGTTAAAGGCACCCTTGCACCTGTTCTTCTAACAAACAAGACTATTCTGTATTGCTTTATAATCTTTCATAGGTGCATGTCTCTACGAACTAAAATAAAATGACATAGGTAACTTTTAGTGTTACTGGTATAGAAACCAAATACACAACATTTTTATTGCAAATTCTGATCTGTCACAAGCTCACTGAAAACTCCCTATTTATACTAATATGCAAGAAGAAAAGCAACAATTTAAATAATCAAAAGTAAGCAGAAGATAAGAGACAGGATAGGTTAGGATAAACAAACTCCCTCACCAACTTCTGTCAGGTCCATTGTTCATTCCTTCTGTCTGCCATTATTCATTCTTTTTCCATTTCATTCTCTCTGGGTTGGACGAAACTCGTCCTCAAGTCAAAATTAGCATCATCATCAATATAGGGATATAAGTTAGCAACGTTGAAGGTAGCAGAGACTCCATAGGCACCTGGTAGTTCAACTTTGTAGACATTATCGTTGATTTTCTCCACACCATCAACTCATGGAGACAATTTGGCAATTAACTGGTTGGGAATCATTCTTTCCTCAAATGAATCCAAACTAAATCTCCCGCATTAAAGGTTTACTGCCTTCGATGCTTGTCCCTCTATGCCTTGAATTTTAAATTCTTCTTTTGAATCCCATTACAGATTTTCTTGATTTCTCTAGCCTTTTGGTTTGCGTCTACGCTGTAATACTGCTTGTCAAGTGGCAACCCAGGTGGTATCTCATCAGCTATCACATCTAAAAATTCAGACAGTAAGGGTATAAAACCCGGCAGTGGTTTGAATTTTGTCCCCTTAAACTTGTCCTTGGTCATTAAAGATACCAATAGCTTAGCTTTTTTTAAAGCCTTGCTAAAGTCACTGTGTGGTAGAGGTGCTAACTTAATCTTGACTCCATCTTTGATGAATGAATAAGTGTTTGCACGTCCATCATACAGAGCATCGTGATCATATTGCCATAGTCTCCCTAATAGCAAGTAGCACCCATCCATGGAAATAACATCATATAGAGCTTCATCTCGATGCATGTTCCCAATAGAGAAAGTAACAAGGCATTGCTTAGAGACATTTACCTTGCTTTCAATATTAAGCCGGTGAAGCTTGTAAGGATGTGGATGGTCGTGCGTTGGCAGCTTCAATTTTTACACCATGTGGTCAGATACTACATTTTCACAACTCCCATTATCAATGATGACATCACAAAATTTTCCTTGAAAAGTGTAGTAAGTGTGAAAAATGTTGCGGTGGGGCCAAGGTTCCTCTTTAACCATAGCTTTGTGTAGACTTCAACTAATCATCAAAAGCTCTCCCTGATTTGGAAGGGTAACCTTCTCAATATAGACTGGGTCACCTTCATAAAAAGTAGTCTCCTCTTCATCCTCATTGGGAAATTCAGGCAATAGCCCTTCCCTAATGGTGACAACCCTCCACATGGGACAGTCTGTATCAATGTATCTGAATCCTCAGTATTTAAGACATTTGGGTGCTTTAGAGCCAGATTCCTTATTAGCTCTGGGTGGTGGTCTGCTCGTAGTGTTAGTTTATAGCTTACTTAAGGAGTTAGAATGTTGCAACTATGTCTCACGGTTATAAGAATAATTCCTGGAAGAAGAAGGCTGAAAAGAGGGCATTTTGGGCTTCTGTTTTTCAACATGAATGGCTAGACGGATTACATCATCTAAGGTCCAATATTGTTGAAGTTGGACTATATGGTTGATGTCAGTGTTTAAGCCTACAAGGTATCGGGCAATCATCAGCTCTTCCTTCTCCTAGATGTCACACTTCATCATGAACTATTCGAATTCTCTAAAATATTCTTCCATCAACGATGATCTCTATTGAATATTCTGTAGCTGGATAAAATTGTCCTGATGGTAATGTTCTGGTAGGAACTTACTGGTGAGCTGGCATCTCATTTTCTCCTAGGTCACAATCTTACGCTTTCCCTTGCGTGCTCACTTTTGTTTGAGGTTTTCCCACCAAATAGAGGCATGTTTCTTAAGTTTTAGCGCTACAATTTTGACCTTCTGCTCTCGGGAATTTCCTTGTATTCTAAAACTCATTTGACCGTTTGAAGCAAATCAATGAATTGGTCTGGTTGGAGTCTTTCTTCAAATTCAAGAATATCTACCTTAATATCATTAGAGCGGCAAGATTGTTGTCGAGGACGATGTCAGTAGTTAGTGGGTGACAAACTACTACTACCAGAATCACCTTCTATGTGTTCATTGCTAATTTCTAATAAAGCTCGCTGTACTCCTACAGTAGCCTTGAGCTCCCATAATCGGTGTCTCATCTCTTCCATCTCAATCCCGAGTATGTTCCTACGTCTGAGAGGCATTTTGTAACGGTATTGGGGTGGAATTGGTGTTTCTAGAAGGTAAGGGGTAAAATAGGAATCTTGGACAATTAGGGCCAAAATGAAATTTTGGCATATTTCAGGGGTCAAAAGGAAAATTTAAAAAGTATAGGGCTGAATTGCAATTTTGACAAAAATTTGGGGAAAATGAAATTTCAAAAAGTATAGGGGCCGAAATGCAATTGTGATAAAAATTAGGGGTTAAAATGAAATTTCAGAAAGTTGAGGGGCAGAAAGTATAATTTTGTCAAAATTATGTAGCCAAAATGTAATTTTGGAAAGCTCAGGGGAAAAAATATAATTTTGACAAAATTATGGGGCCAAAATATATATTTTTAGAAAAGTTATGGGGCTAAAATGTAATTTTGATAAAATTTTAAGGGTAAATATAATTTTAAAAATTTTTGGGCCCAAACTGTAGTTTTCACAAAATTATGATGTCAAACTATAATTTTGAAAAGTACAGCTGACAGGGATGCGGTAATGTGGTGATTATGACACGTGGTGTTAATTGATTGGCTGACGTGGAGCTGACGATACAGAGGATGCTAACGTGGCAGCTGAGTGGGTCGTCTTCAACCTCCAAACAACACGTGGCCGGTGCATGTCTTCCGGCATCAGTGAGTGGGCTTCAGGCTATGGCGCATGGTAGGGTATGGCGACATTTAATAGGGGCGTCCTAGGCGTCTCCTACTTTTTTTGGCCTACTAAACACGTCTGTGACGTCAATTTCACCGAACAATGACTAGAGATGGGACTTTCGAAGATCTTTGAGTTTTTTCTGGTGACTGGAAACTTTGAATTGTCATTATTCTCCATTGATTTTTCGACGTTTCCCTTCTCTTGGACCTTTCTCTGGTACCAAAATGGTACAGAAACCAAATACAAAAAGTTTTTATTGCAAATTCCGATCTGTCACAAGCTCGTTGAAAAATCCCTATTTATACTAATGTGCAAGAAGAAAAGCAATAATTTAAATAACCAAAAGTAAGCAAAAGATAAGAGACAAGATAGGATTAGGATAAACAAACTCCCTCACCAACTCCCTCACTAACTTCCGTCAGGACCATTGTTCATTCCTTCTATCTTCCATTGTTCATTCTATTTCCGTTTCAGTTACAATTGCCTACAAAATTCTTCATTTAAATTTGGCTAAAGCATGTATTTGGTCCTTTTGCACCATGTTTGAATTTAGTCCTTTATGTCTTAAAAGGGTAGTTTTTAGTCCCTCAATCCTAGCACTATTAGTCTTTAACTAACAGAAAACACTGACTCATCAAGTAAATGATGATTGGATATACTTTAATTTTTAAAATATGAAAATAATTATATGCGTAAATCAATCAAAATGTAACATTTGATTTAATTTTAAACTCAAAAGACGAAATTCAAACCTAATGTAAACTAAAGGGCTAAATGCATACTTTAGACTTTAAAGTTTCTAACTTACAAGGACACAAGATTTTTTTTAAAAAAAATACATCTTTTCATTTTAAAAATATTCAAATAGAAACCTCCTTGGGAATTTTATGCAATATTAACCCACAATTTTTTCTTTTAAAAGAAAAAAGGTGAAACGTTTCCTTCATCGCACAGAGCAATGAATAATACGTCAGTATTTTAAACAGAAACTCACACACACAGAGGCCAGACCAGCTGGAGCTACATAAGGCATAGTTTTATTTAGTTGTGATAAAGTGCTAGGAATTTCTAAGCTTCCAGCACTTTATTCATAACTTGTTCAGCATAATTTTATTTAGCAGTGATAAAATGCTAAGAATTATCTAAACTTCCAGCACTTTATTCATCACTTATTCAGCATAATTTTATTTACTAGTGATAAAGTACTAGGAATTATCTAAGCTTCCAGCACATTATTAATCACTTGTTCAGACACTTCAGATGATTCAACTTTGACGAACACAACAACCAAAGGGTGATCATTAGTGATAACCAAAAGCCTATTTCCATGTTTGTCCCTGGAAATGCCAAGATCTCGACAAGAACCACCATTAATGGGACAGAACACGATCTTATAGGCCATGCTATTATATTGTTGAATCTTGAACCAACCCTTGAGAGTGTTCTTGAACACTCTGATTTTCACAGACTTGATCCCATCCTCTCCTTCAACAATAGTCCACTTGGAGGGCAAAGGAACACAGCTTGGTACTTTTCCCTTAACAGAGAAGAAGTCCACTGTAAGGTTCGTTTTGATGTATAAAATTCTTAATGGGGACTTAATTGTCCATGGCAAGCCATTGTCGACTTCAGCGGGTGATTGGACAACACTAAGAGGGCAAGTTTCGTTGCCGGTCTTAGCAAGCCTCAAGCCACCACCAAATGCCCATATATATGGAAGGATGTAGTAAGTGCCACCGTTGATGACGTTGTTACCCTGAATGTCAACGACGAACTGGGCTTTTGCTGAAGAGGCGATGAAGGTAAAGAAAAAGAAGAGGAGAGCAAACAAGGAAGGCTTCATTATCGGTAGGTTGAGAGAGAAATTTCTTTTCTTTTTATGTGATGTGGTTGTGTGGAAACGGGAGAGGCCAAGGGATCTATTTATAGAACTAGCGAGTGATAGTTTAGGTGTTCAATTATTGAAGGAAGACAAATGTATGATTAAGATATAATCAATTGTTTGGATACACGTGAAAATTTTATTAAATAAGTTTGTTGTATAGTTCGTAGGCTTTAGAATATAGCAGCATTTGTTGGCTTGTAGCACTTTAATATTATGTTGAGTGAAACCTTAGAAAATTAATATGTATTACATATATTATCCACTTTGTTGTCATTTTTTCCCCTTACTTTTATATTTCTCACGATCAAAATAGGCATTTTTCATATAAAAAAGAAAAAATTAATATGTTGATATTCTTATAGTTTCACTTGGTTTTTAAACAATTTCTTGTATTTTGTTTCGTTTAACTGGGTCTTTACAATTTCTCAACTATAGACTGGTCCCTGTACTTATAATTTGTTACTTTGTGAGAGAAACGATGTTAGTAGTTGATGAGATACATATTAAATTTTCCTATACAAAATTACTTTTATATATTTTATATTTTATTCTATTCTGTGTGCCGGTCAAATAGCTTCTAGATTGAGAGTTTTTTTTCAACAACCTCAGTTTAGTATCACGAGGATAATATAAAATAATTAAACCAATCGTAAATTCTATTCTGTGTGCCGGTCACAATCTCTAATAATAAACAATTTTTAAACATGGCTCCTCTACTTATATTAAAAGTGCAACTGGAATAAGCATCCCAATAATACTCAATGTTCCATTAAGAAAACGACATATAGTGTATGCCAAATGCCAGAAACGACATTGTCAATTTCTTTCTTTTTGTGTTCTAATTGTTTTTAACAGGATATATGGTGTCTTGAATCATAATTGGTAGGGAAATAATTAGGGTGTGTGAACTTCCTTTGGTTAGGAAAATAGTTACTTCAGCATTTACGACTACTGTTTTCAAAATCTGGGGTTGAGTTTGAAGTGTTAATAATTCCTTAAAGTCTAAATGACAAGTTTATAATACAAATAACAGCTTGTTTAAACCCCATTCCATCCTCATCTTCTCCATCCAGTGCAAGATATGCAAGAAGATGGTGGTTTTAAAACCTGGTTTAGTGAGAAATGTGATGGAGCAATTACAATAAGGATAGATGAACATGAGTCAAAGCTTATATTGATGATATGTAGAGCGGTATATGGTTAGATGTCTTTGTTTGATGTGTTCCGAACTAGGGGAGCGTGTTTTTCAAATCTGGAAATTAATATCACTGGGTGCTGCTGTTCGAAGTTTGAAGGCTACAATATATGTATATATATGTTAACGAACATGTGGTACTCGTGAGTTGCACGGGAGCTTATACATATTGATAACTTTTTTCCTTTATTTCAAACTTTGTTTAGTTTTACTATTTTCTTCATGCAATATTATTTAAACCATAGATAACAACACCTACATTGTAATTATAAAACAGCAATGACAAATTCTCTTCATAAATTTTTTTAATTAGTACAACTGATCAATAGGATTGTGCCTGAAGATTTCTAAATATCTCCTTGTATTATAAAGGATATTTTTGTGCTTCCCCACCTGGGGTTGTAAATATGGAGTAATTTTATTTTAATTCCAAAAAAAAACGCACATCAATCATAATGAACAAATATCTAAAAGTCAAAGAAATTTCAAAAAATTACTATACCATCCCAACAATATATCCTTTCTTGTATGCTTACCTTCACAAGATACATTAAAATTTCATGACATACAATTTTTTTAGAGCCACCACTTTTACTTTTATGCACAACTATTTCAATCATTTCCCTATTTCTCACTCTTGATAATACACCATATAATTAAATAAGCATCTTATTACGACCACAACTTGTAATCAAGTTGTTCTACCCAAAGCACATAAAGATTTAAAATTAATAATTTTTATTGCTTATGGTTGGCATGATTCACTCTTTTAACAGTGTATGGATAATTGATGAAAAAATGAATTGACTATGGTTTGGAGAGAATATTTAAAAAAGAAGAGAAAAGAGAAGAGAACTTTTATTGGACAAAGGTGTTATCGCACACAGATAAATCTATACGCACACACTTATATATATGCGCGTTTGTGAAAGCAGGCTTTCATAGCTCTCTTTCTAGTTTCAGTTTGCGAAGTCACTAGGTTTTGCCCTGTTTCGGATGCTCCTTTTTGCGGCCAGAATGCCTTCCATATGTACACTGCTATAGTGACCTTTATGGGTATCTTCAATGGGAGAAATGTGTCTTTCACAAAAGAGGGAATTATACATAACATCTGCATTTTCTCCATGCTTGCCAGATGTAGGGGCTAGGCTCATAAACAACACGAGGATAAAGATCTTTTGGATTCTGCCAACTGAATTTTTGTGGGCCATTAAATAAGACAATACTCCTCATATCGTTAATATAAGACATAGTTGACTTTTTTTTAAAGATCAAGGAAGCTAAATAAGTCAGTTAATCATAGCATATGTCGTATATCATTCGATTATATATTAGTTGATAAGCTAGATAAATTAATTTAGTATAACAAATATAAATATCAATACTTTAAAATTATTTATTTAGTTTCATTAATCTTTCAAAAAAGTTAACTATGTCTTATGTTAAGGAGTATCATTTACACAAGTTAGGCATGTTGCTTTTTCTATTGAGGTTTGAGCGTGAGGGAGAAGAATTGAGGGAAAATACTCTCAAGGGAGTATTTTGACAATGCAACATTTGCCAAATTACCATACACTAAAAAAAAAGTCAAATTAGTGACGGAATTTAGTGACAGAAATTCATTTACTAATCATTTTAGAAACAAAAATTAGCGATGAAATTTGTTCCGTCAGTAAAAGTACCATTACTAATTGTTAGTAACGGAATTTTGAATTCCATTGCTAATTTGCAATGGATTAGCGACAAAAAATTTTCGTCTCTAATTAGTGACGGAAATTTCAGTCACTAAATTTCGTCACTAATTTGCGATGAATTGGTGACGCAAAATTTTTGTCACTAATTAGTGACGGAAATTTCTATCACTAAATTCCATCGCAAAATATTTTTTATATATAATTTAAAGTGTCACATGTCCTTGTCACGAGCCTTCACATATCCATCACCGGCAACTGCCATGTGTACCCACCATCACGTGTCCCGGCCAATTGCCACATGTCACCGTCCATAGTGTGCCGTATGTTGCCCTCCTTTGCCCGTCACGTGTCCATATCATAAATTGGTTGCATTTTGTGACCAAATTGGGATTCGAAGCTATGACCTTTCACGCGCATGCCAGTGCCTTTCCCAGTTGAGTTAGGAAGAACCTGTATGATTTAAATGCAAAATTACACACACACACATATTATAATTTACTTTTCTTATTTTTGTACTTAAATATTCTATCTAAATTTTTATTATTAATATATTTTTTATTCATTTTATTATATATTTTATTTTTTTATTGTATTTATAAAATTTGTATTTGTATTTGTATATAATATATTATTAATATATATATATATATATATATATATATATATTATAATTTCAATTTCAATAATAAATATGAATTAATAATTTTTGTTTATTTATATTATAATTTAATAATAATTTAAAATTTAAAATTTAAATAATCTAAAAATTTATAATTATGAAAAAAATATATTTATTGAAAAAGTTAACTATTATAAAATTTCATTTTTTTATTTTAAAAAATCAAATAATTTGGATAGATTATACAAAATTTTATTATTCGATGTTGTGAGTTAACAACGGAATTTTTTGGTCGCAAAATATTTTTGTGACTGAAATTAGTGACGGATTATCGATGGAAATTAGTGATGGAAAAATTCAATCACTAATGTTGTCACAAAACATTTAGTGACAGAAATTAGAGACAAAAAATTTCAGTCGTTAATTCTATCATAAAATATTTTTGACAGAAATTAGTGGTGGATTAGAGACATAAATTAGTAACGGAATTTTTCCATCACTAATTTTCATCTCTAATTTTTTTATGACGGAATTAAAGATAGATTAGTGACTAAATTTAGTGACAGAATGTTATTACATCGCTAATCCATCACTAATTTAGTGAGGAAAAATTTCGTCACTAATTTTAGTGACATAATTTGTGAGGGAAATTCCGTGTTTAAATTTCGTCACTAATTCTCTATTTTTTTTGTAGCCATATTGACCCTATGCGTAATAAATAAAAATTAGTTGTCACGGCTAAACTTGTAATTATAATTAGTTATAATCAAATTTGTTATTCATTCGTATTAAACTTGTCATTGAGCTTTCGGTGACTATTAACCCTTTAAACCTAGGGGTTCAATTTTTTAAAAAGTAGTTGTCCGTGTAGAACTTTTAATTATCATTAGTAATAATCACAGTTGTTAATCGTTATACTGAACTGGTCAGCTATCTATTTCCCCAAGCCAAATGAAGCTCATACACTCGCCAACTATTTACTCTGTTAATCACTCTCAAATACCTCACTAAAAGTAAGAAAAAGCAGTAAACAAATTAAATATGTTGAATTTTAGAAAATTTTCAACTTTGCTCCTCTTGAAGAGAGAGAAAAAAACATTCATAACATACGAGAAGCCATAGGTGATTTATATTAGAGATCATGAATTTATTCTAGTATAGAACCGAAGGGAATTACTATTTTTTTAACAAGATATCATATATGATCTAAAAAAATGAGAAACAACTCCTAATACGCAAGAACCTCTAGAAAACTCCGCCGGCCGCTGTCTGTTTGAGACCTTAATTTCTCATATCTTTATTTTATCTCTAGCCTGACGAAACCTAATTAAAAAAATTTGGCCAAGTGTAACACTGCAATTTGGCACACAAAATAGAATAAAATGAAAAATGAAAATATAAATATAAAAAGAAATTTTGCATATGAAAAATATCTGTTATCTTATGTTCCGGCTGGGTAAAAAAAAATAAGAAAAAAATAACGACAACGAATTTCACGTGTCTCTACCTACTTTTGATTATCTTGTTCATTAATATTGTCGTCCATCAATAATTGAACACCTAAACTATGACTCACTTGTTCTATAAATATATCCCTTGGCCTCTCACGTTCCCACACAAGCACTTCATATAAAGACATACTACCTAAATAATTAAATTATTCGAACAGTTTGTTAAAATTGATTAAAAGATAATAAATATGTGAATAAAAAATATAACTTACTTTCCTAAAATGTCCCTATTTATGGAGAGGGTGAGTGGGAGAGAGAATGAGTGGAAATAGAGATGAAAGACAACTAATGGAAAAAATAGATGAGAGAGACATATAATTAATTAGAGGTGCAATTGGAAAAAAATATTAAATGATGAAACAAAAATAAAGTAGCTCTTATAAAAAACCACACCCTCTCACAAGTTTAGCTCTTTTATATATATGTGTGTGTGTTTTGATACTGAAGAGGGGCTGAGCCCATAATTCAATCAATTAAACATGGGGGAATTAAATCCCATATCCCTAGCTGGAGTCCCTTAAAGACCGCCCACTCTTCTGCCTCAAACACACTGCAGTCTCCAATAAAATAAGTAAAACCAATAACCCTCATGATTTCCAACCACGCCCCTGTTAGTTGTGGTAAAAGTCCCATATCAGTGGCTTATTTAAGATTGAGGGGTCTCTTACACTATAAAAAGAGGAGGCCCCTCCTCCTTTAAAATCATCCCTCAATTGATTTTTATTTTCTATAAGGCATTTGTAAATTATTTGGAGTGAAATTAGATTATTGTATTTTTTTAATTATTGTCTTATTTATTATTTATAGCTGCTATTAGATATAGTAGCTATAATTTATTATATTATTAAATTATGTCTAGAAATTTTATTTTTCAGTATTTCGAGTTTTTAGTATAATTGGTTACGTTCTATATGTCCCGTTTCTGCAATAGCCCCACATTCAGCTTTCCTACTATTTGTAGTTCTGGCACCATCTACATTGATTTTTCACCCAATAATTCAGTAGGGCACACCAACGAGACTCTGGTCGCAGAGTTCTATTGAATGTATTAACTTGATCATGTTGTTGGACAAAGTTCTTCCAAGAATTTAATATAACCGCCACCGGAGCAACATGTTTGTTAAAGTCTTTTTCGAACTGGAAGTTGTTTCTCCAAGACCATAACTTCCAAATAGCTACACCCAAAATAGATTCCATTCTGAAATATTAGCTAAACCTAATTCTCTGTTCAAGCTGAGACCAAACCAGTCCTGGAGAGCAGCTGAGAAAAACTGTGAATAATACTTGGGGTTAATAATCTGTTGCCTAAATCTTCTAGTATATTCACAATCGTGTAATATATGGAGAATACCTTCATCCGCCGCATTGCACCAATTGCATATTGATAAATGAATGCAGATGATAGGGAGAAGGCTGCCTTTCATATTCTTTTGGGGGTTATATGAATGGCTTGTAATGCCTTTTGGCTTACCAATGCCCTGGCTACTTTTTAAGCTTTGATGAACACTATTTTTCGGCCCTTCATTTGACAGTTTGTACTTTTTTTTTAATGACATATTAATTTACAGTGCTTCTTGGGATGTTCATTTGCAATATGTTGCACTGGTTTTGGAGCTATTACAACGACACAAGTTATTTGCTAATACATCAAAGTGCTCTTTTGGCGAAACCCAAATTGAATATCACAAAATTCAAGCAATAAAAAATTGGCCCAAGCCTACTATGGTAACAACTTAAGGGTTTTTTGGGCTTGAGTGGATATTATCGGATATTTATTCAAAACTATGCCTAAAAGGCTAGCCCAGTACCGCAGTTGCTTTGTAAAGACAGTTTTAAATGGTCCCCAGAAGACCAATCTGCTTTTAATCTCTTTAAAGCCGCCATAACCGAAGCTCCTGTGCTCGCTTTACCAAATTTTACAAACCCTTTCATTTTAGAAACAGATGCCTTTGGTGTTGGGGTTGGAGCATTATTAAGCCAGGATAACCATCCTATAGCATATTTCTCTAAAAAATTGTCTGCTCGTCTTCAATCGCAATCTGCATATGTAAGGGAGCTTCATGCTGTTACTGAATCTCTTGTGAAATTTTATCATTACCTCTTTAGGCACACATTCACCATCAGAACAGATCATGCAAGCCAATGCTACAAAAAAAACATCAAATTACAAACGGAATACCAACAGAATCAGTTCTATCTCTAAAAAGCACGTGGCAGTGCTACTGGCAGATTGTTGCGTTTTGTGACAAAAGTGGGATTCGAATCTTATACTTGAACACTTATTTTGATGCCTTTGCTAGTTGAGCTGTTTTGGCCTTATATTATACATTCACCTAATAATATATATAACATAACAATTTAAAAACAAATATGACATTAATATAAATATATATAATATTAATATATATTTCATTATTTGTAATTTAAAATTTAAATTTTTCTAATTCTTATTTCATTTATATATATATATATATATATATATATATATATTAATAATAATAAATATATAAATGAAATAAGAATTAGAAAAATTTAAATTTTAAATTATAAGTAAAAATTATCTATAAAAAAATATAGATAAAAATACTTAAATATCATAAAATTAATATTGAGTATAATATATTAAAATATGTATATAATATTATTAATAAAAATTTTAAATGAAACAAGAAATTTAAAAAGTTTAAATTTTGCATTATAAAATAAATCACATTTAATAGCATTAATGGGAAAATCAATAGATACAGGACTTGTAAGCTTAGTAGAAGCATCATTTTTAGGAAATGTACATAATTGGTGGAAGAGTAAGAATGAAGAATTCAGACAACAAGTAAGGACAGTAACTGAACCATATGAAGGAAGAAAAGAATTTTATGCAATATTAATAAGAAAATATGAACAAGTTTTAAGAAATGAATTTATAGGAAGAAGTGCAGGAGCAGACAAAAAAACAAAAATTGAAAAAGCAAAACTATGTTTACATCAAATAGAAATATGTTCTTTAGAACCAAAATATTTAGAACAATACATATATGAATATAAGAAATATTATTATGAAGCAAGATTAGAAACAGATTAAGAACAAAAATTTTATTTAGAAATGTTTTACAGAAAACTACCAAGATTAATATCAGAAGAAATAAATGAGGAATATTATAAAGCTTTTGGAAATAGAAATGATTTAATAACATTTGTAGATACAATGGGAAGAAGAGAATATTTTCTAAAAGAATTTTTATCTAATAAATGTAAAGAAGTATGGAAAAATATGAAATATTATAAAAGAAATAAAATTGTAATCCAATGTAACAGATATGAAACACCACATAGATGGGGATGTGAAAACGAAAAGAAGAAATATAGAAAGAAAAAATTTGGAAAATATAATAAATTTAAAAGAAAGAAATATAGATTTAAAAAATATCCAAAATATAAGTATTATAATAAATATAAACCAAGAAAATATTTTAAAAAAGGTAAAAGAAGAATAAATTATAGTAAAAGACCTAAAAAATGTAGATGTTATAATTGTGGAGAAATAGGACATATATCGACAGAATGTAAAAAACCAAGAGAAAAGAAACAAATGAAAATATTAGAAGAAGCTGAAAAATATAATTTGGAACCAATAGAATTAGAAATTTCAGTATTTAGTGATATAGAAAATGAAGAAGTAGAAATATATAAATTAAAAGAAATAACAGAAACAGAAACAGAAACAGAAGAATCAGAATCAGAATTAGAAAGTGAAGAAGAAATGTATATATATATGATGAGAGAATTAGAAGAAGGACAAACAAGTAAACAAGAAGAAGATGAAAATGATGAATATGAAGAATATAGAAATATAAGTGAAGGATCAGTAGAAAGAAGAATGATATTTAATCCAAAACATTTTAATAAAATAAAAGATAAAAAACTAGATATGAAAACTAATCAATTACAAGAAGAAACATTTATAGAAATGGTAAGTAGAAAATTTAAATCTAAAACAAATCATAAAACACATTGTGTAGTATTAGAAAAAAGACATCCTATAGAATCAACATTAACCGAATGAGTATTAAGAATACCTCTAATAAGTAAAAGACTTATAGAAGAAGAAATAAAGAAAGTACCATTTAAGAATGAAGTAACAGAAGTTTATATAGCATGAATACAATTACTTGTAAAAGCTTATTTTAAAGAAGGAATTGATACACCTATAGAATTACTTATAACAGATGGAAGAATAATAAGTGATGTAAAAGACAGTATAATAGGTATGTTAACAGGAAATTTAATATATCAAAAATTGAAATTTACATTAAATACAAATTTTGCAATATCAGTAACAGATGAACATATAGATAAAACTATAAATGTATATCATAAACTAGGAGGAATAATTAATGGAAGGATAAAAAACAATAAGTATAACTGTAATGATAGGACTTGTATTTACAAATGAACATAAAATTTATAATAAAAATAAAGGAAGAATAAGTATAGAAAAACATTTTATGCCAATATTAAAAGAACTACCTATAGATCCAATAGCAATAACTTTACCAGAATAACTAAAAATAGGGGGAGAATTGTAACATCCAAAAATTTATTAAGAGGTTAAATTCCCAAAAAGAAAATTAAATGATGCTAGAGATTAATCTTGGGAATTAAAGGCCTATTTCCCTGAAAATTCGAGGAACAATATTTAATGATCATAATTTGGCATGTGACTCTCTGAGAAATTATTTTAAGATTTCATAGCGTTAATTAAAGAAGAGAATCCTTAAAAATTATTAAGGATTAATTTATGGAGTTAGATAGCAAGCCAAATCATGGAAGCTATGAAATTTAAGGAATCTTAAATTAGACAAAGGGAAAAATAAAGGCCCAGTGTGTGTAATTAATAGGATAAAAATATACCTATATATATATTATTAAAACACACACACCCTTTTTTTCCCTTGCCTCACATGAGACACACGCACACACATTAAATAAACACACTCCCTCATGTTTCATTCATTTCTCACACACAATAACTTATTAATTAATTAATCACCCATGTGTCACACACACACACCCTTTCATTTTTTTTTAAAAAAACCCTTTCACCTCTTCATCACTTCACTTTCGGAAGATAAGGAAAAGAAAAGAGAGAGTGAGTGAGAGAGAGAGAGAGAGAGAATATATCAATTATGGTACACCGAAAAGCATTATCTCCGATCGAGATCCCAGATTTACGTCAAGATTCTGGAAAGCTCTACATGAAGCTCTAGGTACTAAGCTAAAATTCAGTACGACCTATCATCCACAGACGGATGGACAGTCAGAAAGAACCATACAGACGCTGGAAGATATGTTAAGAGCATGTGTATTGGATTTCAAGGGAAGTTGGAATCATTTCCTTCCACTCGCTGAATTTGCTTACAATAATAGCTATCATGCGAGTATAAAAATGGCTCCTTATGAAGCATTGTATGGTAGAAAGTGTCAATCACCTCTATGCTGGACAGAATTGAATGAACGAAGACTATATGGGCCGGATCTGGTAGATCAAACCACAGAGCAAATCAGGACTATCAAAAAGAGGCTCCTAACAGCGCAAAGCAGACAGAAAAGCTATGCTGATAAAAGGAGAAGATCTATAGAGTTTGAAGTGGGAGATCATGTATTTTTAAAGGTATCTCCTGTTACTGGAATCGGTAGGGCAATCAAAAGGAAAAGGCTTAGCCCACGTTACATTGGTCCATTTGAAATATTGGCAAGAATTGGGCCAGTACAATATCGAATAGCCTTACCCCCAAACTTGAGTAGACTGCACGCTGTGTTTCATGTCTCACAGTTGAAAAAGTACCAACCAGACCCTGAACATATTATGTAATATGAAGATGTGGATATGCGAGATGATCTCACATATGAGGCTGAGCCAGAAACAAATCATTAACAGACAAGAAAAATAACTCAGACATTGAAGCATACCATTCGTGAAGGTGGTGTGGAAGGGACTGTCTCCAAGGGAAACAACTTGGGAAGTTGAAGAGGATCTGGAGAAATGTTACCCGGAGTTTATACTTCAAGAAGTGTAACAAATTTCGAGGACGAAATTTATTTTACAGGGGGAGAATTGTAACATCCAAAAATTTATTAAGAGGTTAAATTCCCAAAAAGAAAATTAAATGATGCTAGAGATTAATCTTGAGAATTAAGGGCCTATTTCCCTGAAAATTCGAGGAACAACATTTAATGATCATAATTTGGCATATGACTCTTTGAGAAATTATTTTAAGATTTCATAGCGTTAATTAAAGAAGAGAATCCTTAAAAATTATTAAGGATTAATTTATGGAGTTAGATAGCAAGCCAAATTATGGAAGCTATGAAATTTAAGGAATCTTAAATTAGACAAAGGGAAAAATAAAGGCCCGGTGTGTGTAATTAATAGGATAAAAATGTACCTATATATATATTATTAAAACACACACACCCTTTTTTTCCCTTGCTTCACATGAGACACACGCACACACATTAAATAAACACACTCCCTCATGTTTCATTCATTTCTCACACACAATCACTTATTAATTAATTAATCACCCATGTGTCACACACACACACCCTTTCATTTTTTTAAAAAAAACCCTTTCACCTCTTCATCACTTCACTTTCAGAAGATAAGGAAAAGAAAAGAGAGAGTGAGTGAGAGAGAGAGAGAGAGAGAGAGAGAGAGAGAGATAAGTAAGAGGATCAGTGCTACCAGAGGAAGGAATAAGTGATTACAAATTCTACATACAACTCCATATCCTAATACAGGTGAGTTTTCTTCCCATATTCTTAACTCTTTCTAGTTGATTTGAGATTATTTTTGGGTAGTTTGGGAAGCATAAGAATCTAGTATAATGAATCATTGTCTTATGAGGTCTTGTTTTGGCCAAAATAGTGGATAAGGAAGGAATGAGAATTTGATAAATTTGAGGTTTCCAATGAATTCTATACGAAAAATTATATGGGAATATATGAGATTATGATTTTTGGATGATTATATATAAGTCTAGAATTTTTAGAAAATAAGAGGAGTTGCTGTTCGGTTAGTTTCTCTGAAATCATATTGGTTGTAAAATAAATTTCGGTAACCAAAACTGGTCCGAAAATTATGAAAGTTTTCAGAATGAAAGTATACATCTTAAGCTTTAATTTGATATATAATATGTATCATTTGGGTTTATAAATAGTGAGATATTAATTTTTAAAGTTAGATGATGAATCTAGAACTTTTTATGGTACAAACGAGGTTTGACGAAATTCTGGAAATTTTGTGGCTATAATTTATAAATTTTAATATTTTTCCCTGCACATATACTTAAATAGGATCATATAGGATTTTGAACCATCCCATATGGAGTTCTATATATTTATTTATGAATTTTAGAAGTTAAGCTATTGCAATTGGAAAGATTTTCTGGCAGTGCGAGAAAACTTTAAAACTGGGAATTATTCATGGATGGGTGGTAGTTAAACGTATTTTTCCATTAAAATATACTTCATAAGTGACACATAGAATTTGTAATCACCATAATTGGATATTTCTAGGCCAAGATATGAATTTGCAAAGATTATTGAAAATTCTGACAGAATTGAGTAATAGTGCAAAAATAAAAGTAAGGGTATTTTTGAAATAATTAGGACTCTAAGGGTCAAGTTAAATACTTAGAGTTGGTATGAGTCCATTAAATACCTATTGGATTTAAGGTATTAGCTATAATGATAACCTACCAAAGTGTCTTAAATTATTTTGGAATAAGTAATAATTCGTCCGTCCGTAAATTATAAATTATAGGATTTGACATTTGCCCAGGACGCCTAAGAGACTGAGAACAGGAACCAAATTTGGAAAGACTGTTAGGTAGTACCTTATCTCTTATGTCATATGTGATGCCATGTATGTGTATCATATCATCTGTATATGTGTGGGACAGATAGTCCATAGGCGGTAAGACCCGTAAGTACAAGTTACACCGGGAGTTACCCGGGGGCGTCTTAAGCCAGGTAGGCTTAAGACAGAAAGCCCGTGACTGTACCTTGTATGGGGCAGAGGCCCTGGGCAGCCAGATTGTGAATATCAAGCGCTGTGAGTCTGTGATAAGGGACCGGTTAGGCCCTTTTATGTGCTGCATTTCTGTAAGTTGTGTTGTTTGATGATTTGTTTTACATGCTTAGTTTTTGCATATTATATGAGTGATCTGTGTACTACTAAGATTCTTTTGAATCTCACCCCTTTTTCAACAAATGATATACAGCAAAGGCGTCCAGCTCTAAGGGTAAGAAGGTAATATAGACGGACGAAGAAGAGGCAAATAAATTATGGACTGTTGGTTATCATTTTATTTTGGATGACTGTAAAATATTTATAAGTAGTAGTAGTAGTAGCGATAGTAGTACTAGTACTCGACGCAGACTGTATAAGTTGTAATACGTACACTAGACTTTCATTAACGTACTGGTATCCAGTAACCCATAAGTTAACCATCAAGACGCGAACTATAGATAGAAAATGCCCTGTATTTTAAATAAAAGATTTTTAACCTGATAAAGATAATGAATTTACAAACTAAAATTTATACCATACATATTTATTTTAAAAAGTTTTTGAAAATCCTATACAAATATAAGATTAAACTTTGTCTTAAATTGGGAATTTAAATTATTTTGGTCTCAGGTTTGAAACCATTATATATTTAAATTAATCTAAAGGCTTTAGAAATTAAGGTGTTACATAGATAAAACAAGAGAATATGAAGATATAAGAAGATTAAGACTACAGACTAATAATCAATTAGGACAAAGATCATTAAGTTTTAATTTAAATCCAAGAAGATTAAATTATGAACCAAGACTAAGTTTAAGTTGTAATGAACAACTCATACAAGAAAACAGATTAATAAGGTCAGGAAGTAGTAGATTACCAGAAATACCTTTAGTAACAAAATAGAAGAAATAAAACCATCGAAAAGTAGAGTAAAAACACAAAATATAATAAGAGTAGAAATTAAGAAAAATACAGGATGGATGAATATAAAAGCCTTAATATTAGAAGAAGTAAAAGAAAGTAATCTAGATATAAAACATTTAGATGATAATGTAATATTAAATGAAGAAGGAAAAACAGATATAATGATAAGATTTAACCAAAGAGATATAATGGAATTTTCAATAAAAATAGATAAAGAAATGAAGAATTTTGGATTAATACTAGGAATGGATTTTTTAGAAAAATTAAATAATTATAGAATTCAAGAAAAAAGAATAATTATTAACATAAACAGTGTAACAATAATAATTCCTAAAGTTTTAAATGAATAATCAAACTGAACAAGAAAATAAAAAAAATCAATGGAAACCAAGAGAGGAATGGTATTTAGGAGTTCCAGATTATATAGAAATTGATGGAACAATAATAAAAATAAATCATACATATGTAAGTTTTATGAGATTTCTAAAACATAAATTTGAAAAAAAAATAAAGAAGAAAAAAGAAGATTAAGAGAATTATATGAACAAGATTTTTTACTATGGTTAGAAGAATATCAAAATACAGTGGAAGCACATGTAGAAAGAAAATATTATGCAAAGAAATTCAGAAAAATAATGGAAGTATTATCAAGAGGGTAATATGGTAGATTTATACAGAAATTTTAGAGGAGGAGAATTATTATACATAATAATAATAAACCATTGATAAGAAGAATAATCAGAAAATGTAAAAATGGAAATAATACTGATAGAAGAATAATAAAAGAAATATTGGAAAATGAAAAAAGACAAAGAACATTTAATGGATTCAGAATAAGATATCAAGCATATTTAAGAATAAGAGGAAGAAATGATTTCATAAAATACTTGAAGAATAAGTTAAATATATTATCACGTGGATAATGACTAAGTTATATTATATTCTTACAAAATTTAATTATGAAAAATATAGATCAAGAAAATATCATGTTTTAATAGATACATGAGTAAATTTAAGTGTAGCAAAATATAATGTTTTACCACCTATAATGTGGAAGAAAAAGAAAAGACCTTTAAGAATGGAAAGTGCAGGAAAAGAAATTCATTTAATGGAATATGAAGCTTTAAATGTTAATATTCAAGTAGGAAGTTATGAATTAAAATTAAAAATATTAAATCAGTTTAATGAACCATCATGTGATATAATATTAGGACTAGACTTCATAGAACAATATTATCCTATACATATGATTGAAAAAGCATTTATATTAACAACACCGTGTAAGCATGAGGCATGGGGAATAAGAATAATGGAACCCTATAGTAGAAAAGATGAAAAATTTCAACTAAAAAATAATGAAAATGAAGTACAATTTTTACCAAATAATAAACCAGTTCATATAAAACATATGTTAGCTACTTTAACGATAAGAGAAGTAGAAGAAAATAAAAAAGAAAACAATGGAACAAAGATTAGAAGAAAACTATAGTGAAAATCCTTTAATACATTGGGAAAAATCTAAACCATTAGCAAAAATAGAATTAAAAGATTATAGCAAAGAAATAAACTGTAAACCTTATCCATGGACAGAAAATGATAGAAATGAATTTATAATGCATATAGAAGAAATGAAAAAAAAAATAATTTGATAAGAGAAAGTAGATCTGAATACTCATCACCAGCAATGATAGTTGTAAAACACAGTGAAGAAAAAAGAGGAAAATCTAGAATGGTTATAAATTATACTAAACTAAATGAAATTGCAATAAAAAACAGATACCCTATACCTAAAATGGAATTATTGTTTAATTTGATAAAAGGAAAAACTATATTTAGTAAATTTGATTGTAAGTCAAGATTTTTTCAAATAAAATTAGAAGAAAAAAGTAAAAAATATACAGCTTTTAGTACATCAGAATGATTATATGAATGGAATGTGTTACCCATGAGGTTTCACAATAGCCCAAGTATATTTCAAGAATATGTTTCTAAGTTATTAAGCCCAATAAGAAATTTTGCTGTAATTTATATAGATGATATATTAATATTTTCAAAGAATGAAAAGGAACATGAAGAACATCTGAAAAAATTTATGGAATTAGTAGAACAAAAAGGAATAAATATATCTTCTAAGAAAGCTGAATTAAGAAAAGAAAAAATAGGATTTTTGGGTCAAATAATTTCAAAAGATGGAATGGAATTACAAGATCATATAAGTCAGAAAGTAAAAGAATTTCTAAAAATAAGTAATAAAAAGGAATTACAATCATTTTTAGGATTAGTAAACCAAGCAAGAAATTATATACCACATTTATCAAGACTAACAGCTAAAGTTTCTAAGTTAGCAGGAGAAAAAACAATATGGAAATGGAATGAAGAAACCCAGAAAATTATAGAACAAATAAAATTTTTATGTAACAAATTACCAAAATTAACTATACCTTTAGAAGAAAATATAAGATGGATAATATACATTGATGCATCTGAGAATTATTGGGGTGCAGCTTTGTATTTTGAGGATAGTCAAGAAATAGAAAAAATAACTAGATATGCAAGTGGAAAATTTAATGAATCACAAAATAATTATCACTCTAATTGGAAAGAATTTTTAGCAATAAAAAAGGAAGTAGAAAAATTTGAATTATTTATAGTAAACTGTAAGTTTATTATAAGAACTGATAATACACAAGTAAAATGATGGTTAAAAAATGGAATAAAGAATGGAAAATTGAGTAATAAAATGTTACTAAAATAGCATAGTGATATGTCTTATTATGATTATGATGTTGAATATATCAAAGGAAAAAATAATCTAATTGCTGATTATTTGAGTAGATGGAACCAGGAAAAAGAATGAGTAACAACCCTGTAAGTCAAATTCCTCTAAATGAGGTACAAGAAGAAAATCCATATATGACACATCTTGTAATGAAAATGAATATGCTCGAAGTAAATATGAGTTTACTTGGAAGCCAAGTAAGTAATAGTATACATAACTAGTCTAATTCTGTATCTAATCTTACTAGCTCAGGAAATGAACTATTTACTAGAGTGCAAGACCTGGAAAGACTAGTAAAGAAGGAACCAATTGAGGAACCTTCGCAAAAAACGATTAAAGACAAGGAATCACCAGTAATTGGGTCTCCTACCCAGTTTGAGTCATTCACTCAGAAACTTCTAATTGGGTCATCTACCCAAAACCAACAGAAAGGGTCATCTACCCAAGAGCAAGGAAAAAATTTCCTTAGCCCAAATAATAAAAGACCAGCAAGCCCAGAAACAAAAAGAAGTCCAACAACAAGAAAAAAAGCCCAATACCAAGCCCAAAATATAAAACCTCTTTATAAGATAAGACTATAATAACCTCAACCTCTAAAGCCTCAACTTCTAAACAACCCAGTAACCCAGAAGTCTTTGCCTTTCCCATAAATACCAATTTTATAAGACCATTGTAAAAAGACTGAATACTTTATCATTAACCCACAAGACTATCAGATATGTATCTCATTACGCCATTAATAAAACCATTATTTATCCAGGAACACCACCAGAAATTGCCAGAACCCTATATAGCTATGGATTAATTCAAACAATTTATCCTGTTATGAGTGTAGGATGATGTATTTAGAAGTGCAAGTGTACACTGTCGTAATCAAGTAATATAGAAGTGAGTAGAGTATCGTTCACACGAGGATTGATCACTAAGTACCAAAATTGGTAATTTTAATTCTATTTAGTCGGTTGATTAGTTGTGATTGAGATTACAAGATAGAAATGATGAAATATGAATACAAGTGATATAAAGACAAATATGAGAAAAAGCCCTAGGGATTAGATTTCACTTAATAAATTCTGGATTGAATCACTTATCTATTCTAGTCCAATTTATTCCACATGATTGATAGTCGAGTTTCCCTATTTTAATTAATAGCCTCTTCCAAGGTCAAGTAATTCTATAATTAATTGCTAACCCAATATATTCCTATATGAATTTAAGCAATCAATCATGCATTAAGATTTATGGAACTTAATTAAGACTACATAACCCATATGAATATATTCCTATTTCATATGCAAATTATGGTTTTAATTATAGGATCCACACACATGTATCTCCTTCCGGTCTCAACATGTCTATTAAAATCTTCCAAAAGGTGGCCAATCAATTGTAAGCATTAAGAGCAATAATTAAAACTCAATCATGAAGGAAAAATTAAAACTAGATTTAATAAGTTAAGATTCAATCCGTCATTAGTAAGCTACGTCATCACCCTAGGAAAAGGAAAATTTAGCTCATGATAAAATTAAAAAACAAAACCAAAATATATTCCAAACATCATAAATATTGCATAAAAATTAATTACAAAAACATAAAAATACTACTACAAGATGCATGAAAATGGAAAATCTAGCCTACCATATAGGAGGTAAAACTATCCATGTAGGTGGCAACCTATACCATCCATAAAGGAGGATTACCTAGGCCTTCCATATAGGAGGTAAAACCATCCATGTAGGAGGCATGCAAGAAGTAAAAAAAAATGCAAGAAATAAATTCTAAAAATAACAACTCTCTCTTTCTAACATAGAAACTCTCTCTCTCCTCATTCTTCTTCATTTTAGGGTGCCAAGAAGCTCTATTTATAGGCTTCATTTTCAGAATGCTACAGTGATTTGCTACAGTGAACCGCACTGCTACAGTGAACCGACCACACCGTCGCTACAGTAACCCGCACTGAACCGCCCCACTTCCACACACCGTCCGCTACAGTAAACCGCAACAGTAAACCACTTCCACACACCGTCCGCTACAGTGCACAGTGAACAGTACCCCGCATGAATTATGCACAATGAATAGTACCGCGTAAATAGTAACTTTCCCTTAAATGCATTCTTTAATTCTTTTTAATCCGGTACTATCCATGGCTGCAAGAAAATCATTATTTATTTATTAATTACACCCAAATTAATTACATTAAGCTCAAATATAGTCCACAAAATCATCATATAAGGGAAAATGAATATGCAAATATTTTACTTATTATATCCTTCTCAAGATATGAAAGAAATCCAGTTATTCCCACCAAGATTCAAAGAAGCCGTAGAAAAATACTTTAAGATAGTCTTGCAACATAAAGTTTTTATAAGGTGTTACTCCACAGTTGCTGAAGTTACACCAGACCAATTTTACAATCTCATTAATTTAATTCGCCTTGGAACCACAAAGAAACCAATTGAATTTGATCCAGAGATTAAAGAGGATATGGATGATGATGATGAATTTCAATTCAGAATCTCTAATATCCGAGCTCAGGATCACCATATAATATTCCAGGAAATGAATAGAATTGTAACAAATATTGGAGAAATTCCTTGGGTTTATCATACGAGTGATTTAACTTGTAAAAACCACTAATGGAACTCATACAAAATTCCATAAGTGGTATGAATCAATCAAGAAAAATGAAGTAGAACATGATGAGGAAATTGCTGAAAAAGTTTGTAAATATTTGTCAGAATATCCTATACATAATTGTGTATATTGTAAAGAAGAAGAAAGAAGAGAAAAAGAAGGAGAAATCCCAATTAATGAAGATATACTGTGATGACAGACAGAAATGACTGAAAGCCTCAGAAGAATCCAAAAGAAGATTAATAAAATTCGAAGAAATCTCAGAAAGATAAAAGAAAAGCTGATGAAGATAAAGAGTAATATTGAAGAAATAAATGTGTCGGCAGAAGAAGACAAAGAAGGAAAAGAAGAATAAATAAAATGATGAAGATAAAAGTGTCAGCAAAAGAAGAAAAAGAAGAAGAGACATTCAGGAAAAGAAAGGAATCTGTACCAGACAAATAAAGTTGGAAGGCAGTCTCAATCTGTACTCAACAAGCAACATGTGAAATAGTCGTGTCATGAGTCATGTAAAGTTATGTAAAAGTAATCAGAGTTACATAAAAGTAACTAGAGTCTGTAAACTAGAGTTAGGAATTTCGTCTATATAAAGCAAGGTAAGTCTCTGAGTAAGGCATCCGGTTTTTAATCCAGCTTGTAATTCTCTGAAGTTCAATAAAATTTCCAGTTCTCATATCTCTTGAGTTCTCTACCCTTCTCTCATATAACCTCCATTACAGCAACCTTTTACATGGAAAGAAGAATATATTCTATTTAAGCGACATCTAAGGTATGGAGTTCTAAACTCCTTATAGGGATTTAGGGGAGTAGTTTTATCAGAATCTAAATGAGTACGGTCTAGAATGGGATTATGAGATGCATGTTATTATAATTTTCATATAAGGGATATATATTATGGTACGCCTTCAGTAGGAAACGAAGGAAGGATGTGCTGTTGTGATCTGAAGGAAGAAGGTAAGGGGTCTGTGGATTGACACCCTGTAATATATTCTATGCATGAAAGAGTATAGATAAAAGTACTTAAATATCATAAAATTAATATTGAATATAATATATTAAAAATATGTATATAATATTATTAATAAAAATTTTAAATGAAACAAGAAATTTAAAAATTTTAAATTTTGTGTGTGTGTGTGTGTGTATATATATATATATATATAATTTGTTTTTATAATGCAAAATTTAAACTTTTTAAATTTCTTGTTTCATTTAAAATTTTTATTAATAATATTATATACATATTTTTAATATATTATATTCAATATTAATTTTATGAGATGCATGTTATTATAATTTTCATATAAGGGATATATATTATGGTACGCCTCCAGTAGGAAACGAAGGAAGGATGTGCTGTTATGATCTGAAGGAAGAGGGTAAGGGGTCTGTGGATTGACACCCTGTAATATATTCTATGCATGAAAGAGGGCATAGATCCTTCTATAACCCGGATCATATTCGGTCAACCCCATGATTTGTTCCTTATATCCTGATACCAAAATCGGACAGATGAGATGTAGGAAACCATAATCAGGATATAAGGAACAAATCATGGGGTTGACCGAATATGATCCGGGTTATAGAAGGATCTATGCCCTCTTTCATGCATAGAATATATTACAGGGTGTCAATCCACAGACCCCTTACCCTCTTCCTTCAGATCATAACAGCGCAGCCTTCCTTCGTTTCCTACTGGAGGTGTACCATAATATATATCCCTTATATGAAAATTATAATAACATGCATCTCATAATCTCATTCTAGACCGTACTTATTTAGAATATGATAAAACTACTTCCCTAAATCCCTATAAGGAGTTTAGAACTCCATACCTTATATGTCGTTTAAACAAAATCTATTCTTCTTTCCACGTAAAAGGTTGCTGTAATGGAGGTTATATGAGAGAAGGGTAGAAAACTCAAGAGATATGAGAACTAGAAATTTTATTGAACTTCAGAGAATTACAAGCTGGATTACAAACCCGATACCTTACTCAGAGGCTTACATTGCTTTATATAAACAAGATTCCCAACTCTAGTTTACAAACTCTAGTTACTTTATGTAACTCTGATTATTTTTACATTACTTTTGCTCTACGACTCATGATTTCTTCACATGCTGCTGTTGGACTCAGATTGAGACTGCTTTCCAACTTTTATTTGTCTGGTACAGATACTTTTCTGAGTGCTTGCTGTCATTCTTCTTTTTCTTCTTTGTCTTCTTCTGCCGACGATTCTTTTTCTTCAATTCTTTCTCTGATCTTTATCATCTTTATGAATTCTTCTTTTTCTTCTTTGTCTTCTTCTGCCGACATATTTATTTCTTCAATTCTTTCTCTGATCTTTATCATCTTTTCTTCTATCTTCCTGAGATTTCTTCGAATATTGTTAATCTTCTTTTGAATTTTTCTGAGGCTTTCATTCATTTTTTTTTCTGCCAATACAGGATGTCTTCATTAATTGGGATTTCTCCTTCCTTTTCTTTTCTTTCTTCTTCTTTACAATATACACAATTATGAACAGGATATTCGGACAAATATTTACAGACTTTTTCAGCAGTTTCCTCATCATGTTCCACTTCATTTTTCTTGATCGATTCATACCACTTATGGAATTTTGCATGAGTTCCATTAGTGGTTTTCCTAAGGGAATAAATACGAGTTAAATCACTCGTATGATAAACCTAAGGAATTTCTCTAATATTTGTTACAATTCTATTCATTTCCAAGAAGATTATATGATGATCTTGTGCTCGGATATTAGAGATTCTGAATTGGAATTCATCATCATCATTCATATCCTCTTTTATTTCTGGATCAAATTCAATTGGTTTCTTTGTGGTTCCAAGGAAAATTAAATTAATGGGATGATAAAATTGGTCTGGTGTAACTTCAGCAACTGTAGAGTAACACCTTATAAAGACTTTATGTTGCAGGACTATCTTAAAGTATTTTTCTATAGCTTCTTTGAATCTTGGTGGGAATAACTAGATTTCTTTCATATCTTGAGAAGGATAAATGGTTTGAATTAATCCATAGCTATATAGGGTTCTGGCAATTTCTGGTGGTGTTCCTGGGTAAATAATGGCTTTGTTAATGGCGTAATGAGATACATATCTGATAGTCTTATGGGTTAATGATAAAGTATTCAATCTTTTTACAATGGTCTTATAGAATTGATATTTATGGGATAAGTCAAAAACTTCTGGGTTACTGGGCTGTTTAGAAGTTGAGGCTTTAGAGGTCGAGGCTATTATAGTCTTATCTGGTAAAGAGGTTTTATATTTTGGGCTTGGTATTGAGCTTTTTTCTTGTTGTTGGACTTCTCTCTATTTCTGGGCTTGCTAGTCTTTTATTATTTGGGCTAAGGAATTTTTTCCTTGTTCTTGGGTATATGACCCTTTTTGTTGGTTTTGGGTAGATGACCCAATTAGAAGTTTCTGAGTGAATGACTCAGACTGGGTAGGAGACCCAATTACTGGTGATTCCTTGTCTTTACTCGTTTTTTTGCGAAGGTTCCTCAATTGGTTCCTTCTTTACTAGTCTTTCCAGGTCTTGCACTCTAGTAAATAGTTCATTTACTGAGCTAGTAAGATTAGATACAGAATTAGACAAGTTCTGCACACTATTACTTACTTGGCTTCCAAGTAAACTCATATTTACTTCGAGCATATTCATTTTCATTACAAGATGTGTCATAAATGGATTTTCCTCTTGTACCTCATTTAGAGGAATTTGACTTACAGGGCTGTTACTCATTCTTTTTCCTGGTTCCATCTGCTTAAATAATCAGCAATTAGATTATTTTTTCCTTTTATATATTCAACATCATAATCATAATAAGACATATCACTATGCCATTTTAGTAACATTTTATTACTCAATTTTCCATTTTTTATTCCATTTTTTAACCATCCTTTTACTTGTGTATTATCAGTTCTTATAATAAACTTACAGTTTACTATAAATAATTCGAATTTTTCTACTGCCTTTTTTATTGCTAAAAATTCTTTCCAATTAGAGTGTTAATTACTTTGTGATTCGTTAAATTTTCTACTTGCAGATCTAGTTATTTTTTCTATTCATTGATTGTCCTCAAAATACAAAGCTCCACCCCAATAATTCTCAGATGTATCAGTATATATTATCCATCTTATATTTTCTTCTAAAGGTATAGTTAATTTTGGTAATTTGTTACATAAAATTTTTATTTGTTCTATAATTTTTTGGGTTTCTTCATTCCATTTCTATATTGTTTTTTCTCCTGCTAACTTAGAAACTTTGGCTGTTAGTCTTGATAAATGTGGTATATAATTTCTTGCTTGATTTATTAATCCTAAAAATGATTGTAATTCCTTTTTATTATTTATTCTTGGAAATTCTTTTACTTTATGGCTTATATGATCTTGTAATTCCATTCCATCTTTTGAAATTATTTGACCCAAAAATCCTATTTTTTCTTTTCTTAATTCAACTTTCTTGGGAGATATATTTATTCCTTTTTGTTCTACTAATTCCATAAATTTTTTCAGATGTTCTTCATGTTCCTTTTCATTCTTCAAAAATATTAATATATAATCTATATAAATTACAGCAAAATTTCTTATTGGACTTAATAATTTATACACATATTCTTGAAATATACTTGGGCTATTGTGAAACCCCATGGGTAACACATTCCATTCATATAATCCTTCTGATGTACTAAAAGCTGTATATTTTTTACTTTCTTCTTCTAATTTTATGTGAAAAAATCCTGACTTACAATCAAATTTACTAAATATAGTTTTTCCTCTTATCAAATTAAACAATAATTCCATTTTAGGTATAAGGTATCTGTTTCTTATTGCAATTTCATTTAGTTTAGTATAATTTATTACCATTCTAGATTTTCCTCTTTTTTCTTCACTGTGTTTTACAACTATCATTGCTGGTGATGAGTATTCAGATCTACTTTCTCTTATCAAATTATATTTTTTCATTTCTTCCATATGCATTATAAATTCATTTATATCATTTTCTGTCCATGGATAAGGTTTACAGTTTATTTCTTTACTATAATCTTTCAATTCTATTTTTGTTAATGGTATAGATTTTTCCCAATGTATTAAAGGATTTTCACTATAGTTTTCTTCTAATCTTTGTTCTATTGTTCTCTTTTTATTTTCTTCTACTTCTCTTATCGTTAAAGTAGCTAACATGTGTTTTATATAAACTGGTTTATTATTTGGTAGGAATTGTACTTCATTTTCATTGTTTTTTAGTTGAAATTTTTCATCTTTTCTACTATAAGGTTCCATTATTCTTATTCCCCATGCTTCATGCTTACACGGTGTTGTTAATATAAATGATTTTTCAATCATATGTATAGGATAATATTGTTCTATAAAGTCTAGTCCTAATATTATATCACATGATGGTTCATTAAACTGATTTAATAATTTTATTTTCAATTCATAATTTCCTACTTGAATATTAACATTCAAAGCTTCATATTCCATTAAATGAATTTCTTTTCCTGCACTTTCCATTCTTAAAGGTCTTTTCTTTTTCTTCCACATTATAGGTGGTAAAACATTATATTTTGCTACACTTAAATTTGCTCCTGTATCTATTAAAGCATGATATTTTCTTGATCTATATTTTTCATAATTAAATTTTGTGAGAATATAATATAGCTTAGTCATTATCCACATGATAATATATTTAATTTATTCTTCAAGTATTTTATGAAATCATTTCTTCCTTTTATTCTTAAATATGCTTGATATCTTATTCTGAATCCATTAAATTTTCTTTGTCTTTTTTCATTTTCCAATATTTCTTTTATTATTCTTCTATCAGTATTATTTCCATTTTTACATTTTCTGATTATTCTTCTTATCAATGGTTTATTATTATTATGTATTATTATTACTTCTCCTCTAAAATTTCTATATAAATCTACCATATTACCCTCTTGATAATACTTCCATTATTTTTCTGAATTTCTTTGCATAATATTTTCTTTCTACATGTGCTTCCACTGTATTTTGATATTCTTCTAACCATAACAAAAAATCTTGTTCATATAATTCTCTTAATCTTCTTTTTTCTGCTATATTTTGTTTTTCAAATTTATGTTTTAGAAATCTCATAAAACTTACATCTGTATGATTTATTTTTATTATTGTTCCATCAATTTCTGTATAATCTGGAACTCCTAAATACCATTCTTCTCTTGGTTTCCATTGATTGTTTTGATTTTCTTGTTCAGTTTGATTATTCATTTAAAACTTTAGGAATTATTATTGTTACATTGTTTATGTTAATAATCATTCTTTTTTCTTGAATTCTATAATTATTTAATTTTTATGAAAAATCCATTCCTAGTATTAATCCAAAATTCTTTATTTCTTTATCTATTTTTATTGAAAATTCCATTATATCTCTTTGATTAAATCTTATCATTATATCTGTTTTTCCTTCTTCATTTAATATTACATTATCATCTAAATGTTTTATATCTATATTACTTTCTTCTACTTCTTCTAATATTAAGGCTTTTATATTCATCCATCCTGTATTTTTCTTAATTTCTACTCTTATTATATTTTGTGTTTTTACTTTACTTTCCAATGGTTTTATTTCTTCCAATTTTGTTACTAGAGGTATTTATGGTAATCTACTACTTCCTGACCTTATTAATTTGTTTTCTTGTATTTGATCATTATAGCTTAAACTTAATCTTGGTTCATAATTTAATCTTCTTAGATTTAAATTAAAACTTAATGATCTTTGTCCTATCTGATTATTAGTCTGTAGTCTTAATCTTCTTATATCTTCATATTCTCTTGTTCTATCTATATCTATTTTTAGTTGTTCTGGTAAAGTTATTGTTATTAGATCTATAGGTAATTCTTTTAATATTGGCATAAAATGTTTTTCTATACTTATTCTTCCTTTATTCTTATTGTAAATTTTATGTTCATTAGTAAATACAAGTCCTATCATTGCAGTTATACTTATTGTTTTTTATCCTTCCATTAATCTTATTCCTCCTAGTTTATGATATACATTTATAGTTTTATCTATATGTTCATCTGTTACTGATATTGCAAAATTTGTATTTAATGTAAATTTCAATTTTTGATATATTAAATTTCGTGTTAACATTCATATTATACTATCTTTTACATCACTTATTATTCTTCCATATGTTATAAGTAATTCTATAGGTGTATCAATTCCTTCTTTAAAATAAGCTTTTACAAGTAATTGTATTCCTGCTATATATACTTCTGTTACTTCATTCTTAAATAGTACTTTCTTTATTTCTTCTTCTATAAGTCTTTTACTTATTAGAGATATTCTTAATACTCCTTCGGTTAATGTTGATTCTATATGATGTCTTTTTTTCTAATACTACACAATGTGTTTTATGATTTGTTTTAGATTTAAATTTTCTACTTACCATTTCTATAAACGTTTCTTCTTATAATTGATTAGTTTTCATATCTAGTTTTTTATCTTTTATTTTATTAAAATGTTTTGGGTTAAATATCATTCTTCTTTCTACTGATCCTTCACTTACATTTCTATATTCTTCATATTCATCATTTTCATCTTCTTCTTATTTGCTCGTTTGTCCTTCTTCTAATTCTTTCATCATATATATATAAATTTCTTCTTCACTTTCTAATTCTGATTCTGATTCTTCTGTTTCTGTTTCTGTTATTTCTTTTAATTTATATATTTCTACTTCTTCATTTTCTATATCACTAAATACTGGAATTTCTAATTCTATTGGTTCCAAATTATATTTTTCAGCTTCTTCTAATATTTTCATTTGTTTCTTTTCTCTTGGTTTCTTACATTCTGTTGATATATGTCCTATTTTTCCACAATTATAACATCTACATTTTTAGGTCTTTTACTATAATTTATTCTTCTTTTACCTTTTTAAAAATATTTTATTGGTTTATATTTATTATAATATTTATATTTTGGATATCTTTTGAATTTATATTTCTTTCTTCTAAATTTATTATACTTTCCAAATTTTTTCTTTCTATATTTCTTCTTTTCATTTTCACATCCTCATCTATGTGGTGTTTTATATCTGTTACATTGGATTACCATTTTATTTCTTTTATAATATTTCATATTTTTCCATGCTTCTTTACATTTATTAGATAAAAATTCTTTTAGAAAATATTCTCTTCTTCCCATTGTATCTACAAATGTTATTAAATCATTTCTATTTCCAAAAGCTTTATAATATTCCTCGTTTATTTCTTCTGATATTAATCTTGGTAATTTTCTATAAAACATTTCTAAATAAAATTTTTGTTCTTCATCTGTTTCTAATCTTGCTTCATAATAATATTTCTTATATTCACATATGTATTGTTCTAAATATTTTGGTTCTAAAGAACATATTTCTATTTGATGTAAACATAGTTTTGCTTTTTCAATTTTTTTTTTCATCTGCTCCTGCACTTCTTCCTATAAATTCATTTCTTAAAACTTGTTCATATTTTCTTATTAATATTGCATAAAATTCTTTTCTTCCTTCATATGGTTCAGTTACTGTCCTTACTTGTTGTCTAAAATCTTCATTTTTACTTTTCCACCAATTATGTACATTTCCTAAAAATGATGCTTCTATTACTAAACTTACAAGTCCTGTATCTATTGATTTTCCCATTAATGCTATTAAATGTGATTTATTCCATTCATCTAATATTTTTTCATTATCTGTATAACAATCCATATCTAGCCATATTCCAGAATTAGGTATTTGTCTTGTTTTAAATTGTTCTAAAGGTGGTGGTGTATATTTTGAATTTCTTGGTGTTTTAAACTTAGCTTCAAATTCCATATAATTAGATTCTTTTAATGGTTCTTTATGGTAATATGTTTCTCTTTCAAATTCTTCATTTTCTAATTGTTGGTTACTTGTTCCTTCATTATGAGGTAATTATGTTGGTATTATTTGGGTTGGTTGAATTACAGTACTTTCTGACGTATCCATTTCTTCTGCCATATTTAATTCTAAATTTTCTAGTGTTTTTATTTTTGTTACATCTTTAAATTCTCTTTTTATATTTTCTAATTCTTCTTCTTCTTTTCCCATCATTTCTTCTATTTTTAAATATTCTATTTCTTCCATCATATTTATTTTTTCTTTTGGTTTTATTATTTCTATTAATTCTTCTAAGGTATTTTTGCACATTATTTCTGCTATTCTATGTGATTCTTTCATCATTTCTTTTTCTTTCTGTCTATCAATTTTTTCTTCTTTTATTATTATTTCTTTCTGTTTTTCTTTTTCAAGATTTATTTTATTTTCTCTTATTCCTTTTTCCAATTTTTCTATTTCATCAAAAACTGTGAATATATTTTTATTTAATACTTGTTGTCCTAATGTTAAAGACGAAGTCATTAGTCTTGTTTGTTTTACATTTGTATCTAAACTTTGTTCTTCTATTTGTGTTTTAGGCATTTTTTCTAATTCTTCCATTTCTCTTATAGCATCAAATATATTCATCATATTTATTTGAGGATTATCTTTTATAGGTTCTAATAAATTTATTGACTTTATTCCTAAATATTTCATTATTTATTTTATATCTTCTTTTATTTCAATTACTTCTTTTTTTACATTTTTTACTTCTTTTCTGATTTCATATATTTTCTGTTCTAATGGTTTTGCTAATTCCACTGATCTTTCTTTTCTTTCTCTAGGAATTTCCTTTTTTATTATTTTTCTTATATCTTTAGGTATTTTATTTTCAATTTCTTCTATATTATATACTTATGCCATATCTATTATATTCCTATTTATATAAGATCCTAATTGTTTTATTAAGAACATGTTAGTCCAGTTTATTAAATTCCACTAATTATCACCTTCACCTCCTAACATAAAAGGAGTTAAATTACAGATTTCTTCTTCATCTCCCTCTTGTCCTATATATGAACTTTCTGGTAGATTAATGGGTTCTATTTCATATATTCTAGGTTCCATTACTTCTATTAGATTCATTTTACAGTTATAATTCCTAATTATAAAGATTTCCTTTCTCTTGAAGCAGGTCAGTCAAGCTGCAACTTCAGAGGATACTTGGAAGATCTTTTAAACACACTTTTAATCAACAAAATAAAACAAAAGTAAAGAGATCTAAACAATAATATGAGATTATAGATAATGTTTACTTATTTCATTTATATATTTATTATTAATATATATATATATAGTTTTTATAATGCAAAAATTAAAATTTTTAAATTTCTTGTTTCATTTAAAATTTTTATTAATAATATTATATACATATTTTTAATATATTATATTCAATATTAATTTTATGATATTTAAGTATTTTTATCTATATTTTTTATAGATAATTTTTACTTATAATTTAAAATTTAAAATTTTCTAATTCTTATTTCATTTATATTATATTATATTATATATATATATATAATTTGTTTTTATAATGAAAAATTTAAAATTTTTAAATTTCTTGTTTCATTTAAAAATTTTATTAATAATATTATATACATATTTTTAATATATTATATTCAATATTAATTTTATGATATTTAAGTATTTTTATCTACATTTTTTTATAGATAATTTTTACCTTTATTGTTTATATAAATTATTAAAATATAATAATAAAAATTATATATTTTACCAAGGGATTACAATCGAATATAACCTGGGTAAGCACAATCCAGTCGCGGACGTTCTTTCAAGGATGTCTTGTATGGCTTTAACATCCTTAACTGGAATGTTTATGGATTGGGTATATCAATAATTGGCTTCTTCTCCTTCCATTCAGAACCTTTGAGTTAAGGTAGAAGCTGATCCCTCTTCTTCCTCTCAGTATCAGGTAATGTAGGGGCATGGATATTGGCACAATCGATTGGTTATTCCTGCTGCAGATGCGAATCATATTCGGAAAAATTTTAGTGAGTTTCATTCATCCGTGATTGGGGGACATGAAGGGTTTTATCGAACATTTGTTCGTGTGGCTGATCTCTTCTACTAGCACAAATGCGCCACGACATCATAATGTATATCTGAGGGTGTACTACGTGTCAACAGGCTAAATCTTCTCAGTTACATCCTGTTGATTTGTTGAATCCCTTGCCATTCCCACAGTATATTTCGGAGGATATTGCTATGGAATTTATCGTTGGCTTGCCGTTAGTAAAAGCGTATGGCGATATTATGGTTGTAGTTTATAGACTATCAAAATATGGTCATTTTATTGCTTTACCTCCTTATTTTTCTAGTCTGCGAGTGGCTAAAGCTTTTGCTCAGAATATTGTCAAATTGCACGGTATTCCCCGAAACTGTAATGTCTAACAGAGATAAGGTGTTCACTAGTGCTTTTGCGAGGCATCTCACGAAGCTTTAAGGGTCTCATTTGAATTTTAGTTCAGCATATCACCCACAGTCAGATGGATAGTCTGAGGCTTTGAATAAATGTGTAGAAATGTATTTACGATGCTTTGTGCATGAATATCCTCGTAAGTGGTTGATTTTTTTACCTTGGGTTGAATTCTGGTACAATACGTCCTTCCATCATTCAACTGGAATGACTCCTTCCGGTATCGCGCCACTCTTCTTTAGCCAACACACCTCTGGATGTCCACCAACAATTGGAGGAACACGATGCTTTATTGGACATTCTCGAAGTTAATATCAAGAGAGCTCAGGACTGAATGAAGCGTTATGCTTATCTCAAATGAACTGAATTGGAATTGCAAGTTGGTGATTTGGTGCTAGTCAAGTTGCAGTCATATCGACAACACTCAGTAGAGCTTTGTCATTACTAGAAATTAGCTTTGGTTTATTTTGGGCCATTCAAAATTACTGAATGCACCGGCAAAGTTGCTTATCGTCTGTATTTGCCTTCCATTGCTAAGATATATCTTGTCTTTCACATTTTGGTTTTGAAGAAGTTTCATGTTGATGAATCTCTGACCTCTTATTTACCACTCCCATTGCGTACCGAACCTGAGAGGGCTATTAAACAAAAGCAAAAGCAAAGTGGCTCTTATATAAAATAAAAAACCACATCCTCTCACATTTGGCTCATATTTTGAACGAGACGGAGTAGTCATTTCTCTCTCTCAAGCTACCAATAATGAAGCCTTCCTTGTTGTAACAGATAATACAGACATGGCCTTAGAAATTAGCCCAATGGAAGGACAAAAGCCCAAATCACCAAGGAAAAGCCTAAGGGTAAAGAGAAAAATGTGGAAGGCAGTGGCAGCACATAAGGACAAAACTTGTTAGGAGAGGGTGTGGATTATTTGGATGGTTTCTATCTCTCTCAGGGATCTCCCGTACCTCCCCTTTTCTTGCTCTTATCTTTATGTTATTTCTGTGTACTGCTTTATTATTTGCCATTTCAATGATTTGTAGCACTGTCATTGTCTGAGGTCTTTGTCAAAATCCCGGTTGTTACCTAACAACCATTATTTATGTCAGTTATATAATGGTTGTTTGGAAAGAACCATTATATATGTTAGTTGATATATAATGGTTGTTAAGTTCGAACCGTTATGTATTATACAAACATTACCGTATGTTATAACGGTTATTTGCATGTACCCGTTAATTATTATCATAACAATGGGTATATCATAGTCTCACAGACTCTCAATATATAATTGGTGTTATATTATAACCATTATAATTGGTCCTGAATAAATAACAGTTTAGAACCATAATGTATCTACGTGGAGTTTTTATAGCGCCCACGTCAATGACAGTTTAAAACTATTATGTATGGCAATTAATAATCATCATACATTACGATTTCTGTAGTAGTGGGGCTCCACGTACTCCATTCCTAGAAGTGAATTAATGTAGTAGCAAATGAATTAACACGTGGCTATAGCCATGGTCGTAGTAGTGTCGGTTAAACTTTTCACTCAACGTGGGCAAAGAATGATAAGAATCACAAAAGGAAAGCAAGTGGGAACAATAATCAAGTTAAAAAAATTTTATAATAGTGGTGGCAAGGGCCACTGAGCACGCAGCTGTTGTACACCGTACCAAAACATTTGATGGACCTTTACCAAGAATCGCTCAAGAATTAAAGTATAAAATAACTGTAAAGATCCAAAGATAAAAGCAAATTTTGTCGATCAAGAAGGTGATATAAGTTTAGCATTCACAATTAAATTACTTTTTCAGAAATTCAGCTTCTTGGTTTAAAGTATTTCAGATGACTTAGATCAGTTTAATGACATGTTCAGTATATGACGAGTAATAACTTATATTATAACCAATATATCACAAGTTCGATCATGATAACTACTTTCTACTTATCATGCAAAGGGTCTATATGGTGATTTGGTTAAAAATTGTTGCAACAAAAGTTCTCAGACATTGTAGTGTAATTAGCTAATTTTTTGAGACTAATATATCAGTACTTTATTTTATTGGTTATCATCTGTGCGCGCGCGCGTCTGTGGGAGGGTACTGATTGTATAGTTTAATGTCACGTGAATAATGAAGAAATAATAATACAAAATTTGAATTATTAGCCAATGTGTCTAAACTTTGTCTTTTGCAGATGAAATACATAACGAAAGAGGTTGATTACTTTATTCAACCCACAACGTTAGAAACAACATTGGTTTCCGAACATAACAAATATTAAAGGAGAAATGTGTCATCGCTGGCGTATTCACAATAAAAAAATAGAGAAAATTGTGAAAAACCCCCTTTTAAAAGTTTTATCATTAAAAAGGACTTGATAAAATTTTATATATAGAAAGTATTGGTACTTTGCAAATTTTAAACACACAGTATATGTATTCTAATTTAGGTTCTTTTTACCAGTTAAATTTTCAATGGGAGTTTCCCAATTTCCGCAAAATAAAACTATGGTGGTAAATGTACTTCTATTTTTTATTCTTAAGGAACTTAGTTCTTAATAATTTAGACATTTCGATTTTCTTTTCACTTTTTAAGAAGAAGTTTCGCATAATATTAAAAAAAATCAAAATTCATTTCATTTTCCACCATACTATTTGGAGATTTATTAAATTTCAAAATATACTATCAATAATAGTTTTAAAGAATGGTGTTAGATTTAAATGGACAATGACAAAAAATAAGTAAATAAACACCCAAATTCACTATGGCTACTTAAACATGATGACTTGAGGTTTAGATCAGGTGAATATAGAAAACACATTTAAAAGAGTTATCTCCAATTAAATTTTACAATAATTGCATCTGAATATATGATACTTGATATCAAATAATTATATAAAATGCTGGTCCTTTTTAAGGAAGTGCGTAACCAACAAGAGCAGGATTAATAATTTTGGCAAGGAATGGAAAAGGCAGCGGTAGAGATGTGTAGAAAGGCGTAAATGTAGGGTTGAAATGAATGAGCTGAAACATAAGCAACACGCGGGGTTGGTGTTTGTTGAAACAACGTAATCTTTTGAAACTAGCGCACACATACAGATACATCAGCTAGAGCCACTTAAGGGTCGCCTAGTTCGATCACATTATACCCTGCAGTGCAATTTCAATGTGATGCAATGGTAATGTAATATAATATTAATTAAATGGCTAGTGTTTGATTTGATTTTTATGCAAGGTGTAATGAGTTATTATTTTAATAATTATTTAAAATTAATATATCACACAAGGTCTATTTTACCCTTACTATAATCTTTTTATAAAAAATAGTTAAGAGTCATCACGCTACCTCATCATAATTGTCACATTATTTCGCCAAAGATGGTCAGATGGAGATAGTTGTGGTGGTGGAGGATGGTAATGGTGTTGTGGCGGTGACAGTAGAAAGTGGTGATGATAGCAACAACAGTGGAGGTGGAGGTAGTGGCGGCGGCGGCAATGGTGGAGGAGGAGGTCGTGGTAGCTAGGGTGGCAATGGCGGTGGAGGAGGAGGTTGTGATGGCGACCGGCGGCAATGGTAGACGTAGTAGTGACAAAGTTTGGGCCGAAAAGGAGGAGGTGGAGGTGGCAGTGGCAATGGTGGAGGCGGTGGCGGTGGAGGAGAAGGTAGTGGTGGCGGAGGGGAATGGAGTAAGAGGAGGTAGTGACAATAGCAATGGCTGGGGTAGTGGGGGTGGCGGTGGAGGAGGAGGAGATAATGTTAGTGACGGGGGTTGGCAGGTGGTGATAGAGGAGGAGGAGGTAGTGGTAGTTGTGGTAGGTGGCGACGGCCGGGGGTGGGGGTGGGGTGGCAGTGGTGGAGGAGGAGATAGTGGTGGGGCAGTAGGTGGAGGTGACAACGGTGAAGGTGGAGGTGACAACGGTGAAGGTGGAGGAGGAGGTAGTGGTAGTAGCGGTTGTAGCGTTATGTTGCTAAGTGGAAAGATATAAATAAAATAAAGAGAAGTGAAACTAAAAGGTAAATTGGACTTTTTTAACAATGTAATAGGATGGTAATGAGAATTCATAGGGGGGAAGTATGAATGAGGATTTTACTAATTTTTTGGTAATCATCATTACTATAGTAAACACTATTACCATGCTAAAGAGTAACCAAACACTCTTATTTTGGTAATGTAATCATAATTATTATTGTAGGCGTGCAATGGGTTAAACCAAACAGGCTCTAAAGCATAATTTTATTCAATTGTAACAAATTTTAAGGAATTATCTAAGCTTCCAGCACATCATTAATCACTTGCTCATATTTAGTCCATTACATTTCAGACACTTCAGATGATTCAACTTTGACGAACCCAACAACCAAAGGGTGATCATCAGTGATAACCAAAAGCCTATTTCCATGGTCGTCCATAGAAATGCCAAGATTTCCACAAGAATCAACATTAATGGGACAAAACACAATCCTATATGCCCTGGTAGTATATTTCTTAATCTTAAACCAACCCTCAAGATTGTTCTTGAACCCTCTGATTTTCACAGACTTGATCCCATCTTCTCCTTCAACAATAGTCCACTTGGGGGGCAAAGGAACACAGCTTGGTACTTTTAGTCCAATGCCATGTTCGTTGTGACGTCACTAATTTTTTATGGGGACATAATTGTCCTTGGCAAGCCATATTTAACCTCAAAGGGTGATTATACAACACTAAGAGGGCAAGTTTCGTTGCTTGTCTTGGCAAGCTCCAAGCCACCATCACCTAATGCCCATATATACGGAAGGATGTAGTAAGTGCCACCATTAACAATGATGTCGCCCTTAACATCGAGGACGAACTGGGCTTTGGCTGAAGAGGCGATGAAGGCAAAGAGAAAAAAGAGAGCAAACAAGGAAGGCTTCATTGTTGGTAGCTTGAGAGAGAGCAATGACTATGTTTGTATGTGATGTGGTTGTGTGGAAACGGGCGAAGCGATCTATTTATAGTAGTAGAGAGTAATAGATTACGTGTTCAATTATTAAAGGAAGACAAATGTATGAATAAGATAATCAACAGTTGGGAGAAACACGTGAAACTCTTGTTGAATAAATTTGTTTTATATTCAGCATGTCCTCATCCCTTAATTTTTTTTTCATTTAAGAAAAGAAATAAATTTTTTTTTGGGTTAGAGTTGGATTTTTAAAGCTCAACACAGTTAGAGTAGGCTTTAGAATGTAATAGCATTGGTTCAAGTGTATCATATATAGAATGACCTTATTGCTTCTGATTTTTGCTTTTTTGTGAATTTTTTTTACCTTATTTTTCCTAGTTTTCCATGATATTTCTTTTTTTTCATGTAGTTCTCTCCATTGGACTCTCTTATGGAACTTGTATTTTAAACATTTTATCTTTTACTTTATGACATAATTGTTTTTATAAAAAAAATATTACGTTGAAGGACTTTAGGCGCCCCTAGATATCCCTCGAGAGTCAGAAAAAGGAGAAGGAATTTTATCACATAAAAATTGAATATTTATGCATCTATTATCTCTTTGTTATCATTGGTTTTTGGGAAAATCATTCCCAAGTCCCAAGGGACCAAAAAAATAACAAGAAAGTCCCAATAGAGATTCCCAAATTAGAAAAGTCCCTACAGACTCTTCTATGATTAATTGCCATTGTGAGAATATGATCTTGCCTTTAGAGTTAAAACAAAAGTTTGTTTAAATTTTTATAAGTGAATCGGTCATATTTTCAACAACATAAGTTATTCTTTCATGATTTTAGAATTTTACAATCAAGGTATGGCACAATTGCTTATTTAGTTTGTCACAACTTCTGTTGCCTTATTTTACAAGTTCATTAGTTATATTTACCACTGGATTGTAATTCTTGGAGGAGTTTAGAAATTATACAAGTCCCTACTTTCACATATGGTAATCAGAATTTTAACAACATGTTGTGCCTATTTTGGCAAGTCCATGAGTCATTTTGCGAACTGTATTTTCATTCATAGAGTGTGTTTGAAATTTCACAACTCCCAACGGTCACAAATGCTTATCAGAAGTTTAACATCCACATCAGTCATTTTAATAACTTCATCAGCCATTTTCACAACTCCATTTTCCTTTATAGAGTGCATTTCAAATTTCACAAGTTGTAATAGTCACAATTGCTTATGAGAACTTTAACATTTGAATTAATCAGTCATATAACAACTTTATTAGTCATTTTCACAACAACATTAGTTATTTCCCTAGGGTCTGGCAGAATAGCTGATCTGGTTTTAACAATTTGTTTAGCATTTTTTAGTAAGTAAATTTGTCATATTTACAACTGCATAAGTTATTCCTGGAGGAGTGTAGAACTTGACAACTCCCATGTCACAACATCTGATTTTGTTTTAACAACTTGTTCTTCATTTTTTAACAAGTTAATTCATCATATTTACAACAGCATGAGTTATTCCCATAGAGTCTATCATTACAGCTTATTTGGATATTAACAACATGTTGTGCCTATTTTGACAAGTTACTGAGTCATATTTACAATGGAATTGTAATTCACAGAGGATTTTATAAATTTCACAAGTTCCAACTGTCACAAAAGCTTATCATGATTTTAATACCTTCTTGTGCCTATTTTTTTTACAAGTTATTGTGCCAATTTTGACAATAACTTACGTCTATTTTCACAATTCCTAATGTATCTTTTCACAATTACATGAGTTATGTTCACAAGATGATTTTTCTTCTTGCAAGAGTTTACAAATTTCACATTCCACCTGTCAGTACAACAGATTAGGAATTAACAACTACAACAGCAATATTTACAACAACAACTGCACTTATTAATAACACTGTTTAATATCATATCAACTTTTTTTCACCAAACAAAACACCATCATATTCAACCATTCCCACTTAAAATAGAGCACCCCTTCTGTAACCTTGCTCAATAACAGAGCAATCCATCTATTACATTGTAATATCCCAAATTTTTGGACAAAAAGCTTGAGATTAAGCTTGGATCAAGTGGACTGCTAAGCTCCGGTTTAGCAAATGTCCCTATGAGGCATGTTTAAATTTCCTAAAATTCCTTTATATTCTTGGATATTAAAATAAATTATATTGGTGAGCTAAAGAACTCGAGGAATAACAAAATGAAGTGATTGGAAGTTACACACAATATAGTAAAATGGAACACAAAGTAATTTTGCTACCGGTGAAATTCCCGGTATGGCAGTGATGATTGTGTGACATGTTTCGATGGGCAAATGATGGTGAAAAATTATAAAAAATTTTAAAATGAAAGTATACTTATCAAGCTTTAATTGGATAGGTCATATATGTAATATCCTAAATTTTGGGACTAGATGCATAAGATTAAGCCTGGATTAAGTGGACTGCTAGACCCCGGTTTAGCAAATGCACCTATGAGGCATGTTTAAATTCCCTAAAATTTCTTTATATCATTGGATAATAAAAGAAATTATATTGGTGAGCTAAAGAGCTCGAGGAACAACAAAACAAAGTGATTGGAAGTCACACATAATATAGTAAAGTGGAACACAAAGTAATTTTGCTACCGGTGAAATTCCCGGTATGGCAGTGATGATTGTGTGACATGTTTTGATAGGTAAATGTTGGTGAAAAATTATGAAACTTTTCATAATGAAAGTATACTTATCAAAATTTAATTTGATAGGTCATATAAGTCATTTGAAGTTGTACACAAAGAGAAATGAATTTTTGAACTTAGCCCAGGAAAATTAATTATTTTCTAGGATAGCATTTAAATCTTAAAAATCTGGGAAGATTTAGCTTCCAATTGGACAAATATTATGTTTTTTCTTAAAACTAGACTCAATAAGGGTCACATAGCCTTTAGAATCACTCCATTTGGACATTTATACAATTAGATATGAATTTTCAAAGTTAATGAAAAATCTGCAGAATTTGGTATTTTGTGCGAAAATTAAATATTTTGGACCAATGAGGGAGTGCCACGTGTCCAAGTCATTTCCTAATTCATTTAATCAGTAATTCTCCATCTTCTTCACCATTTTTACGCAGAAACAAACCAGAAGAGAGAGACAGAGCTACAGAACGAAAATGGAGGGAGAGGAGAGAGAAACTTTGAGGCACCGAAACCCTACTGAAACGGCGTCGTCTTTCAAAGTACCCTTCAAGAAACTTCTTCTACTCATCGAGATCTTCATTTCTACGGTTTTGGATTTTCATTTGGAGGTTCTTGGCGCCGTCTCACCGGCCGGGGTGTTGCCGGAATTCCGAACCGTTTGCGCAAACGGGTAGAGGTAAGCGTGAACTTCCTTTTTAACCGATTGATTTGTTGTTTCGATGAGTTTTGGGAAGGTTGGGTACTATTCATTCTGGTTTAAATTGGTGTTTTCAATGGCTAAATGATTTTCAACAAGTGTTTAAATAGCTAATCACTTGATTAGGAGTAGCAAGGAAGTGATTAGGTAAGAGAAAACGAAGAAACAACAAACTTTTTCGAAGAATATGATTTTCTGCCCTGTTTTGACGTAGAGAAGGAGTAAGAATTTAATGATTTTGATGCCTCTATTGGCTTTAGGAGGCCAAATTGTGTAGGTATGCAAGTGTTCATGATTTTTGGATGCTTGTATATGAATTGGGAATTTTTGGAAATTGATGAATAAATGCTGTGTAATTTGTTGTCTGGAAGCAGTGTTGTTGTTCACGTGTTTTCAATGGGAAAACCTTGTCTGAAAATTCCGAAACTTTCCAGATGAAAATTAGACACAAATAAATTTAATTTGATATGTCATAATGCTCAATTGGATTTATGTGCTAGAAGTTCTACATTTTTGAAGTTAGGTCATGTAAAACTGGAATTTTCTTGAATAGTATGTTTTTACGTGATGTTTCAGGGACCAACCCTTATCCAAAAATTCTCAAAATTACCAGAATTAAATTATAGACATAGAGCTTTAATATGATAGATATTTTGTAATTTTTGGACAAGTATATTGGGAGATATACATTTTTGAATGTCTGCCCTATTTTCTGGAAGAACATCTGAAACAGTTGGTGTTTGGAAATATTCTGGGAATGGTGTGGTAGTGGCGTTTAAAATAGAGTATTTGTATGTAAAACTAAACTTAAAGGGCTTCAAATATAGATTTAAACCACCTCAATTAGAGTTCTATAGAATTAATTATGATTTTTCGAAGTTTGGTAAAAAATGCTGGTAGATTGAGTACCATGCGAATTTGAGTAAGAAATTGGCCAAATATAATTGGAATGAACTCCAAGGATGAAAGTAAGCCTATAGGACTAATGTGCGGCATTGGGTATTCACTTTTCATGACTCTAATGATGTTATCACTTGCCTAGGGCCATGAAGTGATAAAGAAGGAGCAATGGTTGGCGGATCAAGGGACAAGAAGAGAAGCACATAAAGTCCACCAGGTAGTGAACTTACCTTTTCTGCATGTATGTGATATGTATGTCTTGCATTGATTATGTGACTGCTTTGCCTATTTGTGTGGAACATGTATGATTGGTTGAAGCTCTGTTATATTTGTGCAATGGCCATATGTATGTCATAACATCGAGCATGCAGTATGTCATTATGTTGGCATGAAATAGTGTAGGCAAGCATGTCATGCATTCATATATATATCTGGCATGCATAGTGGTAATGTTTGCTACAGAGATTCTCTCGAATCTCACTCCTCCCAACCAACCATTTAGACAGGTGAGCATTGGAAACGTGCTGAGATCAGAAAAGATGTATGCACGAAGAGGAATGTTGCTGGTTGTTTGAAGGTCTGTAAATATTGTGTAAACCCCTGGTGAGGAAAATTTTGTATTATAATCAAGCAATATTGTATTAATATTATCAGTATATTCATGCTATTCCTGTGTACCCACTGAACTACGCATTGCTACTCTGAGTAAGGTCAGTAATAAGGGATATATGTGGCGGGTCTTTACAGTTGGTATCATAGCAAGCAGTTCTGGCAACAGGATAGTATACTGATATGCTTGATTATAACATGACAAGAACAGCGAAGTGGATTACTTCAGCTAGTTCACAATTAAGCCCGGTGGGTTGTATAAGATTGTCCTGGATCCGTTGGGTAAGGCCAAAGTGTAATCCTCATTCTAGAGTAGGATCACCAATGGGCTGACCAGAGTCAGACAGATAAGTCACAGACAACCTTATGGACTTTTGGGAGTATATTACAGGGTATGGGTCTAAGTACATTTATCAATACTAATATGTGGCCCAAGCATAGTATTTTGATGCCCGGAGGCGGTGGGCATAATGGTTGGGATAAGGGCAGTCATGGGGTACCGGTAATCAAAAGCAACTTAAGCCGGTATCTTTATATTTGCATAAGTACACAAAAGTTAAGCGTGCTCAACCCAGGAAAATCTCGGGATGGGTGACCTCCTGGGAAGTACCTTGAAAATCTCAAATCTTTTGATTAAAGGTTTGAAATTTTGATTAGAGGTTCTTAGATGACCTAAGGAATGATTATAGGTATAAAGATGATGAAATAAGTGTTGATCCTTAATCTAAACCATTTCTGTTGCAGAGATTACTGCTAGAAAAGTTCATCTAATAAGGTTACGAGAACTCAAGGCATAGTGATTGTTTTGAGGTTTCTCCATATTAAGTAATGATCCTCAGTAACCCGTGGGGTTAAAGTCATATAGGCATGATATACGGTGATGCATGATGAGTGGTGATTATGCCTTATGTCTATCCTAGAGGATTTGAATTGATGATACTGAAGGTTGAGGATATGGTTGAATCAGATCTAAGCTTAAATAATGCTTAGGTCAGAATGTGAATAAGGTTACACTAGGGTTCTATTCTAGGATGGGAGTCTAAACCATGTGAACCTTATAGATGATAATGGACCTTCAGTAATTGTTTGAGGATATTACCCAAAACCTTGGAGGTTAGAATAGGTACTAATGATTTTGATTCTTAGCATGCCTATTGGGTATGATTGAGGAAGTGGTTTCTGACTTAGGTGATGCTAAGGTTCTAAGACTAGAATCTTGATCTGAGAATCAATTGTAATAGTTGGATTGGTTCTCCAGAAATTTGAAATAGCCTGAGTGGCTTGAGGTACTAGAATATAGTACAGAGATGTTTATGAGGTTTTTAGAGATTGCTAGTTATTAATCTACTATAGGGAAAGATCTTAATCATAGAATATTCCCTTAGAGGTGTGATTATACCTGGAGTAGGATCGATATTGAAAGTCTACGTTGAATGACCCACATGAGAGAGCAGGTTACATAACTGTTAAAGAAGAAGGACCTTATGAGATTTAGATCGTGTTATAATGATACTTCTATTCAGAGACGACCAACCGGATAGAGCTACCTACAGGGAGTTCTAATCGGAAAGGGCTACCTATGGGGAGATCTGATTGGAAAGGGCTACCTACAGAGGGTTCTGACCGGGGGGGCTAACCAGGTGTATGGGCGCCTGTGTGAAGCACCGAGTACAGTACTGTAGTGTGAAGCCACCATGACATCGAACTATAGTGTGCAGCCACCGTGACGAAAAACTGTGGAGTGAAGCCACTGTGACGTTGAAACTGTAAAGTAGAGCTACGTGGATGTCAACTCTCAATAGTGGTATCTTATAATGAGTCTTCTATCACATAAGTTTCCTTGAGAAGAAGGGTCGGGTGACCCAGTAAATTGTCATGGGGTGCTCCAGTACCGAATGATGACAGAGATTAAGGAAAGCCACTCTTGCTCTCATATCCTATGTAATGGTTCTGCATGTATGTGTTTACCATCACGTGTATTCGTGTTATGAATATATGGTAGGCAGTAAGACCTTTTGGGCCAGCGTGTCCTTAGGCAGTCAGACCTGACGGGCGGAGGCCTGAGGCGGTAAGTCCTGTAATGCCTCTAGCATAGGGGTGATTCCCTAGGCAGTAAGACTTGATGAGCATTCAGAATTTACGGGGTGGTCGCCCGGGGCCTATTGCTCGGGTGGACGTCCAGGCTATAGAGATTCCTATTTTGTACGAACAGTCATCCGAGGCCTATTGCGTGAGTAGACACATTGCATGGGTGAACACTCAGGGCCATGGAACTCATGTGATGCACAAGTGGAATCCCATGGCCTATTGCGCGGGTGAACACTTGTGGCTGAATGCTCATGTGATTATTGTTATGATGATGGTTTGTTTAGCATGCTTCGTGAACATTGCATAAGAGTATGAATGACTTGAGTAGCAAGAGACAGAGCCCGAAATGAGAAGTTAGTCGAATGCCCCATGCGACTGCAGCGTGAGCCGAGTGTCGTTGTAGTGGGCCTAGTAGGGCAGTTCGTTGCATAAAATGTTGAGCCCCATGGAGGGGTGGAAGTTGGTTGGATGTCCCGTGCGACTACAGCGTGAGCCTAGCGCCGTTGTAGTGGGCCTAGTGGGGCAGTCCGTTACATAAAAATGATAACAGGGTTGTCGAGCGCAGTTTTAGTGGTGAATGTTGTGTGCTTGATACCTTAACAGGTCTCCTTTGGGGGCATAATGGGTGTGATTATCCCATAAGCTTACCGCACTCAGGCCTGGTGAGCCAGGTTGTGTGAGCCAGACTCCTGTGCGGCTATAGGGGGCCCAATGAGGGTAGCTCTGCAGTGGGCCTAGTGGGACGACTGTATTCAGTAAGGATGATGGACGGTATGTCCTAAAGCCATAAAACCTAATGGGTTATTAAATCCTTAGGCTGGTAAAATATGAGATGTGTTGATAATGAAGCCGAGTATAGGCTTGAGGCAATAAGACCCGAGATGTAAGTTTGCATTGGAAAAATGTCCGGGGGCTATAAGACCTATATGTCTAAGAGTTATGGTTGTTACCGAGCACGGTGACATGGATCAATGTGTCCAGAAAAATATATTGAGATTGACAGAGTATATAGATTGTACTAGATTGTAGCAAGGGCAGTAAGCCTAAGATGCCTATGGCATAGAGGGTGAATCCCTAGGCTGTAAAGCCAGAATATCTAGCGTCTTCGAAGTTGAATAAGCTGTAAGGCTTGATGTGCATACAGTATGATATGGGTGAATCCCAAAGGGGCCGTAAAGCTTAGTATGCATAAAAGATGATTCAGGATAGTCTCAAAGGGGCAGTAAGGCCTAAGAAACTAAGCACTGTGAGGTCGGACTAGTAAGTTCTGTGTGAGTGCTACATACTGGGTACAAAATGAATGAAAGTAATACATAGTGAGTACAGAATGAAAGAATTAGAATAGGAGAAAAATAGATTAAATGTCTAACGATGGTTCTCTGAGGTACAGGTAGTACCATTTGATGTCGAAATTTCAAGGATGAAATTTATTAAACGGGGGGAGAACTGTAATATCCCGAATTTTGGGACTAGAGGCATAAGATTAAGCCTGGATTAAGTGGACTGCTAGACCCCGGTTTAGCAAATGCACCTATGAGGCATGTTTAAATTCTCCAAAATTTCTTTATATCATTGGATAATAAAAGGAATTATATTGGTGAGCTAAAGAGCTCGAGGAACAACAAAACAAAGTGATTGGAAGTCACACAGAATATAGTAAAGTGGAACACAAAGTAATTTTGCTACCGGTGAAATTCCCGGTATGGCAGTGATGATTGTGTGACATGTTTTGATAGGTAAATGATGGTGAAAAATTATGAAACTTTTCAGAATGAAAGTAGACTTATCAAAATTTAATTTGATAGGTCATATAAGTCATTTGAAGTTGTACACAAAGAGAAATAAATTTTTGAAGTTAGCCCAGTGAAATTAATTATTTTCTGGGATAGCATTTAAAACTTAAAATTCTGGGAAGATTTAGCTTCCAATTAGCCAAATCTTATATTTTTCCTTAAAATTATACTTAATAAGGGTCACATAGCCTTTAGAATCACTCCAATTGGACATTTATACAATTAGATATGAATTTTCAAAGTTAATTAAAAATCTGCAGAATTTGGTATTTTGTGCGAAAATTCATTATTTTGGACCAATGAGGGAGTGCCACATGTCCAAGTCATTTGCTGATTCATTTAATCAGTAATTCTCCATCTTCTTCACCATTTTTACGCAGAAACAAACCAGAAGAGAGAGAAAGAGCTGCAGAACAAAAATGGAGGGAGAGGAGAGAGAAACTTTGAGGCGCCGAAACCCTACTGAAACGGCGTCGTCTCTCAAAGTACCCTTCAGGAAACTTCTTCTACTCATCGAGATCTTCATTTCTAAGGTTTTGGATTTTCATTTAGAGGTTCTTGGCACCGTCTCACCGGCCGGGGTGTTGCCGGAATTCCGAACCGTTTGCGGAAATGGGTAGAGGTAAGCGTAAACTTCCTTTTTAACCGATTGATTTGTTGTTTGGATGAGTTTTGGGAAGATTGGGTACTATTCATTCTGGTTTAAATTGGTGCTTTCAATGGCTAAATGATGTCCAATGAGTGTTTAAATAGCTAATCACTTGATTAGGAGTAGCAAGGAAGTGATTAGGTAAGAGAAAACGAAGAAACAACAAACTTTTTCGGAGAATCTGATTTTCTGCCCTGTTTTGAAGTGGAGAATGAGTAAGAATTTAATGATTTTGATGCTTTCATTGGCTTTAGAAAGCAAAATTGTGTAGGTATGCAAGTGTTCATGATTTTTGGATGCTTGTATATGAATTGGGAATTTTTGGAAATTGATGAATAAATGCTGTGTAATTCGTTGTCTGGAAGCAGTGTTGTTGTGCGGGTGTTTTCAATGGGAAAAACTTGTCTGAAAATTCCGAAACTTTCTAGATAAAAATTAGACACAAATAAATTTAATTTGATAGGTCATAATGCTCAATTGAATTTATGTGCTAGAAGTTCTACATTTTTGAAGTTAGGTCATGCAAAACTGGAATTTTCTTGAATAGTATGTTTTTGCGTGATGTTTCAGGGACCAAACCTTATCCAAAAATTCTCAAAATTACCAGAATTAAATTAGAGACATAGATATTTAATATGATGGATATTTTGTAATTTTTGGACAAGTATATTGGGAGATATGCATTTTTGAATATCTGCCCTGTTTTCTGGAAGAACATCTGAAACAGTTGGTGTTTGGAAATATTCTGGGAATGGTGTGGTAGTGAAGTTTAAAATAGAGTAATTTTATGTAAAACTACACTTAAAGGGCTTCAAATAGAGCTTTAAAGCACCTCAATTGAAGTTTTATAAAATTAATTATGATTTTTTGAAGTTTGGTAAAACATGCTGGTAGATTGAGTATCATGTGAATTTGAGTAAGAAATTGGCCAAATATAAATGGAATGAACTCCAAGGGTGAAAGTAAGCCTATAGGGCTAATGTGGGCCATTGGGTATTCACTTTTCATGGCTCTAATGATGTTATCACTTGCCTAGGGCCATGAAGTGATAAAGAAGGAGCAATGGTTGGCGGATCTGTTAGATTTCATGTTTTGATGATAACAAATCATGTTTTGGAAGTCCATGGATTTTATATCAGCAAAAGAAGTGATTAAAGTGATCTGAGGAAGATCACTCGAGTGATTTAGTCAATCACTCGAGTGATATTCAAGATCACTCGAGTGATCATTAAAATCAGTCGAGTGATGAGGAAAATTACCAGATCACTCGAGTGATATGTAAAATCACTCGAGTGATGCGCCAGATTACTCCTAGTGATTGAAAAATCACTGCAAGAAAATTTCATTGTTTCAAATTTCACTTCCAGTGATTATGAATCACTCGAGTAATATGTCATATTTGCCAAATCACTTCCAGTGAATCCGAAAACACTGGAAGAAATATTCACTGTTTTGAAAATCACTTCCAGTGAATTCCAGATCACTCGAGTGATACCTAAAAACTTCCAAATCACTTCCAGTGGAATAGATATCACTGCAAGAACATTTTACTGTTTGCAAATCACTTCCAGTGATCTTGAATCACTCGAGTGATGTAGTGTTTTTGCTGAATCACTTCCAATGGATTGAAAATCACTGCAAGAAGAAATCACTATTTACAAAATCACTTCCAGTGATTCCAAATTCACTCGAGTGGAATATGGAAATCTCATGTTCACTTCCAGTGAGTCTGTAATCACTCTCAGAAGATTTTAATGTTTTCCAAATCACTTCCAGTGATATCATATTCACTCCAGTAATGTTCCTATTGCTAGTAACATTCTCAAACAATCACTGTGAACTACTTGCAAATGACTCTCATGGAAATCAACGGATTTTGTTAGTTAAACTTGGTTATTGATAATTATTACTAATTACTCCATATTAATTTCAAAATCATATGGCATATTATTTCAATACTCAGTTGCTGGATTCCACCTCTAGTGAAGGCAAGATCACTCCCGATGGTTTACTTGATTTTCAGAAAACATTTCCAGTGAATCATATTACTCTGATGATATTCAAATATTTTCTAACGTTAATGTTCTTGAAGTGTATTACAGCTGTACTCCACCATCACGCACATGACAAGTAACTGAACTCTCCATTCAAACGACAACTATTCATGGGTGGCAGCAAAATTCATAAGTAACGGAAGACAAATGCTGTTACATTTGTCAGGAGCATCTTTGAATCAACGGACAAATTTACAACGGTCTTCAAAGCCTCTAATATATATGTCTAGCCATTCGAAAAATAAGTGTACGAAGAAAAAAGCTTGAATACATTGCAAACAATACTTTCACAAGTGCTCATTCGTATTTCAGTTTTTATCTATATGCTCTGTGAGAGAGATTTGTTAGCCATACGCATTTATTTCCAATAGTGATAACTTAAGGTTGAGGAACCTTAAGTTGGGATTTAAGATTACCTTGTGTAAGGGGGAGCAAGTGATCAGAAGAACTTGCTGGTTGTACTGTGGTGCCAAGAACCCACTGAATCTTGGAAGATATAGTAAAAGGCTTAGAAGGATTTCTGAGGACTGGACGTAGGTCAAGTGGTTGAGACCGAACCAGTATAAACCTCTGTGTGAACCTTAGTGATATCTCTTCCTTTTTATTACTGTGCCTTAAAGTTTTATAAATTGCATTTAAATTTCTGATTATTTGGTAATCACTCAATTCAGCCCCCCTCTTGGGTGAAAAGCTTGTTCTAACAGGATCAAGGGACAAGAAGTGAAGGACATAAAGTCCACCAGGTAGTGAACTTACCTTTTCTGCATGTATGTGATATGTATGTCTTGCATTGATTATGTGACTGCTTTGCCTATTTGTGTGGAACATGTATGATTGGTTGAAGCTCTGTTATATTTGTGCAATGGCCATATGTATGTCATAACATCGAGCGTGTAGTATGTCATTATGTTGGCATGAAATAGTGTAGGCAAGCATGTCATGCATTCATATATATATCTGGCATGCATAGTGGTAATGTTTGCTACTAAGATTCTCTCGAATCTCACTCCTCCCAACCAACCATTTAGACAGGTGAGCATTGGAAACGTGCTGAGATCAGAAAAGAGGTATGCACGAAGAGGAATGTTGCTGGTTGTTTGAAGGTCTGTAAATATTGTGTAAACCCCTGGTGGGGAAAATTTTGTATTATAATCAAGCAATATTGTATTAATATTATCAGTATATTCATGCTATTCCTGTGTACCCACTGAACTACGCATTGCTACTCTGAGTAAGGTCAGTAATAAGGGATATATGTGGCGGGTCTTTACAATATAAGTCATTTGGAGTTGTACACAAAGAGAAATGAATTTTTGAAGTTAGCCCAGTAAAATTGACTATTTTCTAGGGCAACATCCAAACATTGAAATTCTAGGAAGAGTGAGCTTCCAATTGGCCAAATTTTATATTTTTCCTAAATACTAGACTCAATGAGAGTTGTATATCCTTTGGAACCATCCCAATTGGACATTTGTACAATTAGATATGAAGTTTCAAAGTTTAATGAAAATTCTGCCAGATTGGATATTAAGTGCGAAAATAGAAATTATGGACCAACCAGAAGCTGACACGTGGCAAGTGAATGGTTAATTCATTTAACCATTCTTCATCATCTTCATTCAGCCATTTTTCCCGTGCAAAAATTCAGAAAAGAGAGAGAGAGAGAGAGCTGTTGTACAAAAATAGAGAAAGGAGGAGTGATAAAATTCCAACCTCCAAAACACTGCCGAATCAGCGTCTTTCGGCAAAGTACCCTTCAGGAAAATTCTTCTACTCATCACGGGCTTTATTTATATGGTTTTGGATTCTCATTTAGAGGTGGTTGGTGTCATCTCACCAGCCGGGGTGTTGCCGGAATTCCGAACCGTTTGTGGAAACGGGTAGAGGTAAGCGTAAGCTTTCTTTTTAACCGATTGATTTATTGTTTGGATGAGTAAATTGGAAGTGGGGTACTGTCCAACAAGTTTCTGATTTTTAATGTCTAAATGATGTCCAACAAGTGTTTAAATAGCTAATCACTTGATTAGGAGTAGCAAGGAAGTGATTAGGTAAGAGAAAACAAGAAAACAACAAACTATTTTCGGGTATCCTTATATCTTCCCTGTACTTTTTCGTGTAGGAGGAGTTGGAATTTAATTATTTTGATATTTCATTTGGCTTTAGGAGGCAAAATTGTGTAGGTATACAATATTTCATGATTTTTGGATGCTTGTGTATGAATTTGGGAATTTATGAAATAGGGTTGTTCGTGATGTTGATTCTGCCCTGTATGAATAGTGACGTTGTTTGAGCTTTTTCATATGGTAACTCTTGTATGAAAATTATGAAAATTTTCAGGCTTAAATTAGACATGTAGAGCTTTAATTTGGTAGATATTTTGTAATTTTTGGATAAGTATGCTGAGAGATATGAATTTTTGAAGTTGTGCCCTATTTCTGGAATGAAATATGGAACAATGCCTATTTTCTGAATTTCTGGGAAAATTATGATAATAATAGTCATACAAAAGTATTTTTATATAAAAATAAACTTAAAAGGATTCAAATAGAGCTTTGAATTACCTCAATTGGAGTTCTTTAGAATTAATTGTGATTTTTCAAAGTTTGGTGAAAAATCTGTCACCTTTATGTCTTATGCAAAATTAAGACTTAAGGGCACCAATGTAATTGGTATGAGCTCCAAAGGTGAAAGTAAGCCTTTAGAGCTAATTTGGGGCATTGGGTATTCACGTTTCATGGCTCTAATGATGTTATCACTTGCCTAGGGCCATGAAGTGATAAAGAAGGAGCAATGGTTGGCGGATCAAGGGACAAGAAGAGAAGGACATAAAGTCCGAGAGGTAGTCAACTTACCTTTTCTGCATGTATGTGATATGTATGTCTTGCATTGATTATGTGACTGCTTTGCTTATTTATATGGAACATGTATGATTGGTTGAAGCTCTGTTATATTTGTGCAATGACCATATGTATGTCATAATATCGAGCATGCAGTATGTCAGTATGTTGGCATGAAATAGTGTAGGCAAGCATGTCATGCATTCATATATATCTAGCATGCATAGTGGTAATGTTTGCTACTGAGATTCTCTCGAATCTCACTCTTCCCAACCAACCATTTAGACAGGTGAAGAATGCAGGAAGATATGCATCAGAGGAGATATGAAGGTGAAGTGAAGATCGTAGTGTAAGATACTACTATTTACATTTGATGTAAGAGTGTGATGGTTATGTGTAATTATACATTTGATGTATACGTGGCTGTTGAAAATAAGGTAGTACATACATTGCCCAAAAACAAACCACACTTCAGTAATAACAACTGCAACAGTAATATTAATAACTACAACTACACGTATTAACAATATTTTTTAATATTATATTAGCATTTTCTTAGCCAATAAACCCCTATCACATTCAACTATTTCCACTAAAAACAAAGCACTCTCTTTGTAATCTGTTAGAGCAAGCTTTTCACTCAAGAGGGGGGTGAAATGGGTGATTACAAAATAAAAAGAAATTTAAAAACAATTTATAAAACTTTAAGGCACAGTAATAAAGAGGAAGAGATATCACCAAGGTTCACACAGGGGTTTATACTGGTTCGGTCTCAACTACTTGACCTACGTCCAGTCCTCAGAAATCCTTCTGAGCCTTTCACTATATCTTCCAAGATTCAGTGGGTTCTTGGCACCACAATACAACTAGCAAGTTCCTCTGGACACTCGCTCCCCCTTACACAAGATAATCTTAAATCCCAACTTAAGGTTCCTCAACCTTAAGTTATCACAATTGGAAATAAATGCGTATGACAGACAAATCTCTCTCACAGAGTGTATAGATAAAAACCGAAATACGAATGAAGATTTGAAGCACTTGTAAGAGTATTGTTTGCAATGTATTCAAGCGTTTCACTTCGTACTCTTTATTTTTCGAATGGCTGGATATATATATTAGAGGCTTTGAAGACCGTTGTAAATTTGTCCGTTGATTCAAAGATGCTTCTAACAAATGTAACATCATTTTTCTTCCGTTACTTATGAATTTTGCTGCCACCCATGAATAGTTGTCGTTTGAATGGAGAGTTCAATTACTTGTCATGTGCATGATGGTGGAGTACAGCTGTAATACACTTTGAGAATATTTCCGTTAGAAAATATTTGAATATCATCAGAGTAATATGATTCACTGGAAGTGTTTTCTGAAAATCAAGAAAACCATCGGGAGTGATCTTGCTTTCACTAGAGATGGATTTCAGCAACTGAGTATCGAAATAATATGTCATATGATTTTGACAGTAATCTGGAGTAATTAGTAATAATTATCAATAACGAAGATTAACTAACAAAATCTATTGATTTCCATGAGAGTATTTTGCAAGTGGATCATAGTGATTGTTTGAGAGTGTTACTAGCAATAGGAAAGATTACTGAAGTGAATATGATGTCACTGGAAGTGATTTGGAAAACATTAAAAACTTCTGTCAGTGATTACAGACTCACTGGAAGTGAACATGAGATTTTCATATTCCACTCGAGTGAATTTGGAATCACTGGAATTGATTTTGTAAATAGTGATTTCTTCTTGCAGTGATTTTCAATCCACTGGAAGTGATTCAGTGAAAATACTATATCACTCGAGTGATTCAACATCACTGGAAGTGATTTGGCAAACAGTAAAATATTCTTGCAGTGATTTGTATTCCACTGGAAGTGATTTGGAAATTTTCAGGTATCACTCGAGTGATCTGGCATTCACTGGAAGTGATTTCCAAAACAGTGAATTTTTCTTCCAGTGTTTTCAGATTCACTGGAAGTGATTTGGCAAATATAACATATCACTCGAGTGATTCAGGATCACTGGGAGTGAAATATGTAACAGTGATATTTTCTTGCAGTGATTTTTCAATCACTGAGAGTGATCTGGCACATCACTCGAGTGATTACACATATCACTCGAGTGATCTGGTAATTTACCATATCACTCGAGTGATTTTAAAGATCACTCGTGTGATCTTGATTATCACTCGAGTGAGTATCTAAATCACTCGAGTGATCTTGCTTAGATCACTTTTATCACTTCATTTGCTGATATAAAATCCATGGACTTCCAAAACATGATTTGTTATCATCAAAACATGAAATCTAACATAATCAACCCCAAAAACAAAGCACAATAAAATTCTCATAACCCAACTATGGTGAAACCCTAATTTCAATGGTCAAGATCATATTTTGAGCAAAATCTTTCATCAACCCCTCAATATCAATGCATATAGTCCACTATTGACCCCAAGCTCCAACCTTTCACCAACCCCTCAATCTCAATGCACCTAACATACAGACCGAACAAAAAAATTTTTGAGTTCACTGTTCAACCTCTATAACAGTAGATGAAGACTGATGGTCTAATCTTTGGCCAAGATATGATCACCAAACTTAATCCCTTCAACGTTACTGCAGACACCACTGTGGCGTTCCTCCGTTTTCTCTTTCTGTGCATTTTCCTCCATTTTCTCTTTCCTATGCGTTTTTATTGTTTTATTTCTTTAGGGCATAATCATCTTTTCACATAGGGAATTAATAACACAAAAATCCCTAGGGACTCTTCTGAGTTGACAATGTCTATTAGGACTTTATTGTTATTTTTTTGGTCCCTTGGGACCTGGGAGTGATTTTCCCTTAGTTTTGTCTTACTGTTTTATTGCTGAGAACATAACAGAAAAATTCCATATACAAAAGTACTATATATATTTTATATTATCATTTTATTCTATTATGTGTATCAGCCAAATAGCTTCTAAATGTACAACTTAAATAAGCATCCGAATAATACACAATGTTCCATCAAGGAAACGGCATTGTCGGTTTCCCAAATTAGCATATACCAATCGCATGTACAGTCCTCTGCCAAATGCCAGAAACGACATTGTCATTTTTCTTTCTTTTTTCCCCTAATATACAAAGTAGAAGTGTGTTTGTAAATATTGTTATTAAAGTAAGCAGTTTAGATTAACTTCAAATAAAATCACATGTAAAACAATCAACCACATGCAAATCTGTTTGCACCAAGAATAAAAACAGCCGCGAGTGATAGAACTATATATATATATATATTAATGATTAGTCTTATGCTTTTGCTGGTCTTTATCAAATTTGTTGGACATTATTAAATGTTAATGTGAGATTTAAGCGAAAGGATAATTTGGGAATTATAATGGCTAAATTGTTATATATTTAATTAATATTTGTTATTCTCTTTATTCCTTAATTATAAGCACATGATATTAGTTTATTAATCTAATTTTTTCGGTGATGATGTGCACAACTTTTGCAATTTGGTCAAGGTCAAATATGTCATTTTGGACCATTAATGAAGGGCAAAAGAGGAAAAGCATTGTTTGGAAGCTCAATTGGGGATCTAACTCAAGCCCTTGGATCAGATGCAAACATGCCTCTAATTACTTTTGACTGACCTCCAACCCTAAAATCTGGTTGTGATTTTCTGCCTCTAGTATTATCCTGAATTGATTCAACGAACACACAGGGACCGAGAGCTCTTACTCCCACACCTCCATCCACCTCCACACCCATCGACACCCTCCATCTTCCATTCATCCCTTAACCTTGCGTCTTCTATAGTTGCCATAGATGGAGAGAGTCAGTTGGAGAAGAAGCGATCAAGCAACATCATCCAACAACATCCAGCTCTATATCCATCCATCAATAGCCTGAGTTCTTGTTTCTAACGGTGTTTGTAGCTTTAGCCCTCTTTATAGTTTCATATGTGTAAGTTGGTTTCAGTTTTATGTTTATGAAGCTAGGATTTTCTATGCCAAGTTCTTTATCTTGGTGGAAGAGCTAGGTGTTGGAATTTTGAACAATAATTCCATGGGTAATGAATAAGAAGTAGGTTGGAAGAGAAGAGGGAAAAGGAAGGAGAAAATAGTGTGTGGACAAAAGTCCCATATTGGATAAATCAAGAGAAATAAGAGTGTATATAAGGCTCAACTTCTCACCTCTAAAATGGGCCCTTGGGCCAATCCACTTTTGTGGAGGAGGGAGGACATACATGGGCCTTGGTCCACCATACGCGCGCGCCGCCGCGGCCGTTCGTCCGGCCGGCTCGGCTCGGCTCGGTCGGTCGCGCGTGTGTGAGATTTAAAAATAATTTTTATTAAATAATTTTTTAGTTTGTCCGAAAAATCGCGTTTTATTCCTTTATACCCCTTCATGATTTTTCAAACAGTGCGGATGTGTGACCGAATGACCGAACTACTGCATCCGTTTGTTCTGGTGCGTCTTCTGGTGTGTCCGGTTGCTCTGTTCTGATGTGTCTGTTCGCACGACACACCAGTTCGCCTCAAGAGTCGAGTCCATCTGATCAATTTCCGTCAACTATAAATAGGACGTGCTAGTGAACGGAAAAATCACTCTCAATCTCTAAACACTCTTCTCTTCTCATATACTGCATAGTACATTCTGCAATCATCTCAGCCTGTGCGATTCTGAAAGCAATATCATTGTGTTCGTTCGGGCTTCTGACTGATAGTGCCATCATTCTGAAGACGCAATCCGTTCTATCCTGGGAGACAATTGTTCGAGAACCTTGGGCATCCGTATAGAGGGAACAAATTGTCTTAAGGAGACAACGTACGTTGGGCTCGGATTTTATTCAAAGTCTTGTGAGTTTTTATATAGTATACATAATTGTTCTGTGTTTACAAATTACGCCATCTTAGTTATACAGATTCTTATTGAATTTTCTACTTTATAAGTACTTGGGGACAACAATCTTAAGACAATTTGTATTGGTTTGTTCTATTGACATTGGAATCAGCTAAAGTTAATTCATACTATTGGTGTCTAGGAAAGTGACTTAATTTAGTGGTTATTTAATTAGTCACCGTTGCAATAGCACTAAGAGACTCTCACTTCATTCACACTTACCTGGCCTGTTGATATAATCAACAAAGCTGGTTTCATGTACTGGTAGAAATATGATTGTAGCTTTTCACTTGATTGTGTTGAATCTGTGTTTAGTATCTTTAATTTTGATTATTATATTGTTCTTAGATTAATCTGTATGATTAATCAAAGTTTCTGTTTGAGTAATAGAAATGGCAAGTTCTAGTACAAACTTGATGAACCCAATTGGTTCTGCTCCAATGCATGGTGAGAAACCAAAAAATTTCAATGGGAATGATTTCAAGAGATGGCAACAGAAAATGTTTTTCTACTTAACTACCTTGAACTTGGCACGGTTTATCACTGAAGAAGCTCCAAAATTGGAAGAAGGACAACCATTAGACAAGGAAAAGGTTGCTGCAATTAATGCTTGGAAGCATTCTGATTTCCTATGCAGAAATTATATTCTCAATGATCTAGACAATACGTTATATACTGTATATAGTACTTTGGAGACAACCAAGGAATTATGGGAAAGTCTAGACAAGAAGTACAAAACTGAAGATGCTGGCTTAAAGAAATTTATAGTTGGCAGATTTTTAGACTTCAAAATGCTTGACTCTAAATCTGTGGTAAGTCAAGTTAAAGAACTTCAATTGATTGTGCATGAAATCCACGCCAAAGGGATGTCTCTTAGTGAGTCTTTCCAAGTTGCTGCATTTATAGAAAAATTACCACCATCTTGGAGGGATTTCAAGAATTATCTCAAACATAAGCGCAAGGAGATGTCACTTGAAGATTTAATCATAAGATTGAGAATAGAAGAAGATAACAAGATTTCTGAAAAGAAATTTGGCAGCAATCCTGTAGTTTCAAAGGCTAATATTATTGAAGATTGTCCAAAGCTCAAGAAACAGAAATGCTCTAATGAGGGATCATCGAAGCAAGCCCAAAGCAAAGGCCAGAAATTCAAAGGAAATTGTTATAACTGTGGGAAGCCTGGCCATCGTGCTAAGGATTGTAAGAAGGCAAAGGACCAAAAAAAGAAGAAGAACACTCAAGCCAACATTGTTGAAACTACTACTGATATGATTGAAAACATGAATCTTTCGGCTGTTGTGATGCAATATAACTTAGTTGGAAATACCAAAGAGTGGTGGGTGGACACTGGTGCCATTAGGCATGTGTGTGCCAACAGATGGATATTTTCTTCTTACACCCCAGTGAAGAAAGATGAACAACTTTACATGGGTAATTCTTCTACTTCAAAGGTGGAAGGTGTTGGGAAGGTGGCCTTAAAGATGACTTCTGGAAAAGTCGTCACACTTAATGATGTGCTTCATGTGCCTGATATTCGTAAGAATTTAGTGTCTGGATCCCTCTTAATCAAGAATGGTTTTAAGCTTGTATTTGTTTCTGATAAGTTTGTACTTTCTAAGAATTTAGGGCCTGTTCAAACTTAATGTAATGACTGTAACCAATGATGGTGTTATCAATAATAATATTGCTTCTGTTTATGTGCTTGAGTCTTCTAATTTATGGCATCAAAGATTAGGACATGTTAATTTTAGATCAATTAAAAGTTTAATTCATTCAGACTTGTTGCCTAAAGTTGATTGTTCAAATCATGATAAATGTCAAGTATGCATTGAATCAAAATTTTCTAAGTTACCATTTCCTCCTGTTGAAAGATCAACTGAATTATTAGATTTAATACATACTGATATATGTGATATGAAATCTGTACCATCTAGGGTAATAAAAAATATTTTATTACATTTATTGATGATTGTAGTAGATATTGTTATGTGTATTTGCTTAATAGTAAAGACTAGGCTATTATTGCTTTTAACCAATATAAAAATGAAGTTGAAACTCAACTTAATAAGAAAATTAAAGTAATAAGGAGCGATCGTGGGGGAGAATATGATGGCCCTTTCGAAGAATTCTGTATAGAATCTGGTATTATACACCAGACGAATGCTCCTTATACTCCGTAATCAAATGGGGTTACAGAAAGGAAAAATCCGACATTGAAAGAAATGATGAATGCAATGTTGATTACGTCCGGTTTACCACATAATTTATGGGGGGAAGCCATTTTTACCGCTAATTTTCTTATTAACAGAGTGCCCCACAAAAGGATACAAAGCATACCTTATGAAATATGGAAAGGAAAGAAACCTTCCTTGAAATATTTGAAAGTGTGGGGGTGCTTGGCCAAGGTTGCAATTCCTAAACCCAAAAGGTTGAGAATTGGACCTAAGACAGTGGACTGTGTGTTCATTGGCTATGCACTTAATAGTAGTGCATATCGTTTTTTGGTTTATAAGTCTGATGTATCATATGTCTGTGTTAATACAGTTATTGAGTCAAGGGATGCTGCGTTCTTTGAGAATATATTTCCGTATAACAAGGGAAATGAGGCAAGTGATCGTAATAATGACAATACAGTGATACTATGGGATGCTACTACTAATAAGGGTTCTGTTGAAGAGGAACCTAGACGTAGTAAAAGGCAAAGGATCGCCACATCCTTTAGGCCTAATTTTCTGAATTTTTTGTTAGAAAATGAGCCTCAAACATATGAAGAGGCTATGGGCTCTCCTGAAGCACCATTCTGGGAAGAGGCTATCAATAGTGAAGTTGAATCCATTCTATCAAACCATACCTGGGAATTGGTTAACCTTCCTCCTGGCAATAAGCCTCTAGGAACTAAGTGGGTCTTCAAAAAGAAGATGAAAGCAGATGGCACTATTGATAAGTACAAAGCTAGGTTGGTAGTAAAAGGCTACAGACAACGTGAAGGCCTAGACTACTTTGATACCCATTCACCTGTTACAAGGATTACATCCATTAGGATGTTAATCGCATTAGTAGCATTGAATGGGTTGGAAATACATCAAATGGATGTGAAAACAGCCTTCTTGAATGGTGTTTTAGAAGAAGAAATCTATATAGAACAACCTGAGGGATTTGTTATCTCAGGACAAGAACAGAAAGTATGTCGATTGATAAAGTCCCTTTATGGACTTAAGCAAGCCCCGAAACAATGGCATGCGAAATTCGATGAAGTTATGTTATCAAATGGCTTTAGCATTAATGAATGTGACAAATGTGTCTATATTCGAAATACTGCAAATGGGTTTGCAATAGTCTGTCTTTATGTAGATGACATGTTGATAATGGGTAGTAATAATCAAATGATTAAAGCTACTAAGTGATTACTTACAAGTAAGTTTGACATGAAAGATATGGGTCTAGCAGATGTTATTTTGGGAATTAAAATCCATAGAACATCTGAAGGGTTGGCTTTGTCACAAGCACATTATATTAATAAAATTCTAGAGAAATTCAAGAGTTTAAACATAGTTCCTGTGAAGAACCCTATAGACCCTAGTTTTCGTTTGTTGAGAAATATTGGCAAAGCTGTAAAACAAAAAGAGTATGCTCAAGTGCTAGGCAGTCTTATGTATGTTATGAACTGCACTAAACCTGATATTGCCTACGCTGTAAGCATGTTGAGTCGCTTTACTAGTAATCCAAACGAGTATCATTGGAAAGCTATGGTAAGAGTTTTGGGTTACTTGAAGCACACTCAAAACTTTACTTTGCATTACGAGAAGTATCCTGCAGTGCTAGAAGGGTATTGTGATGCAAATTGGATCACCAGCTCTAATGACACAAGATCCATAAGTGGATATGTTTTCACCCTTGGTGGGGGTGCTGTGTCTTGGAAGTCATCCAAACAAACTTGCATTACAAGATCAACTATGGAAGCAGAATTTATTGCTTTAGATAAAGCTGGTGAGGAAGCTGAGTAGATTCGTAATTTTCTTGAAGACATTCCTAGTTGGCCAAAGCCGGTACCGGTAGTGTGTATACACAGTGATAGTCAAGCAGCTATTGGTAGGGCCAAGAATGTCATGTATAATGGTAAGTCTAGACATATACGTCGAAGACATGATACCGTTAGACAATTACTCTCTAATGGAATCATCTCGATTGATTATGTGAAATCAAAAGAGAATATAGCGGATCCATTGACTAAAGGAATTCCTAGAGAATTGATTATAAATTTGTCGAAAAGAATGGGTTTAAGGCTGATAAATTGTTGATCATTGTGGTAACTCTACTTAGATGAGTGGAGATCCCACAAACTAGGTTCAAAGAGACAACTAAGTAATGATAGACTGTAAACACTGTGGAGTTTTAAACTCATACTCATTCCTATGACAAAACAGTGCATATATATTAGGGTAAGCATTTAGGCTTTTAATGGTTTCTTAATCTGATGTGTTCAGATGATGTGTATTGACTTATATCGCAAGGAATCACCTATGTGAGTGTGAAGTGGGGCCGCTTCTATGAGAATTTAAAACAGCCAATTCTCTAGAACACTCGCAGAACCAGGCAGGTGTCCAGGGTTAAAATGGGCACAACATGAGGACCAATGATGCTAGAGGAGCAATTGTGTGACTCCTATTGTCTTGGTATACATTAAAGGTTGATGGTTCAAGACAACACGTCCACCGATTGACCGAGTATATCTGATAGGTTTTTACTAGAGAAGGTTTAAAGGTGACCCCTACCTATCTCGATGCAGTTGCTTCTCGTAGAGGAATCGTACTTTGCATACATGTTCATTTGCATTTGATCATTATGGACTAACTTCTTATCCATGTGGGGGATTGTTGGAATTTTGAACAATAATTCCATGGGTTATGAATAAGAAGTAGGTTGGAAGAGAAGAGGGAAAAGGAAGGAGAAAATAGTGTGTGGACAAAAGTCCCATATTGGACAAATCAAGAGAAATAAGAGTGTATATAAGGCTCAACTTCTCACCTCTAAAATGGGCCCTTGGGCCAATCCACTTTTTTGGAGGAGGGAGGACATACATGGGCCTTGGTCCACCACACACGCGCGCGCGCCGCCGCCGTCTGTCCGGCCGGCTCGGCTTAGTTCGGTTCGGTCGGTTGCGTGTGTGTGAGATTTAAAAATAATTTTTAATAAATTAGTTTTTAGTTTGTCCAAACAATTGTGTTTTATTCCTTTATACCCCTTCGTGATTTTCCAAACAGTGCGGATGTGTGACCGAATGACCGAACCAGTGCATCTATTCGTTCTGGTGCGTCTTCTGGTGTGTCCAGTTGCTCTGTTTTGATGTGTCTGTTCGCACGACACACCAGTTCTCCACGAAAGAGGCACCATTCGCTTCTGTTCACTCCGTTTTGGTATGTCTGTTTGCACGACGCACCGGTTCGCCTCAAGAGTCGAGTCCATCTGATCAATTTCCGTCAACTATAAATAGGACGTGCTAGTGAACGGAAAAAATCACTCTCAATCTCTAAACACTCTTCTCTTCTCATATACTGCATAGTACATTCTGCAATCATCTCAGCCTGTGCGATTCTGAAAGCAATATCATTGTGTTCGTTCGGGCTTCTGACTGATAGTGCCATCATTCTGAAGATGCAATCCGTTCTATCCTGGGAGACAATTGTTCGAGAACCTTGGGCACCCGTATAGAGGGAACAAATTGTCTTAAGGAGACAACGTACGTTGGGCTCGGATTTTATTCAAAGTCTTGTGAGTTTTTATATAGTATACATAATTGTTCTGTGTTTACAAATTACGCCATCTTAGTTATACAGATTCTTATTGAATTTTCTACTTTATAAGTACTTGGGGACAACACTAGGATTTTATCTGGTTATGCTTTGTATAATTTATATTTGGAGTACATTTAGTTGTTTAGGTCAGACTTGGTAGGTGGATTTAAATGCCTAAGCCGAATGTTTTTATGTGCTTTTATGATAGTTAGAAATTAGAATTGGAACCTAACCAATATATCCTTTCATTGAGTTATCTATCATATGTTGTATAAGTGTTATCTAATCCCTTCAATTGAAGATTTATATGAGGCTTGATGAGTTGAATCCAGTTGTGGCTGCGATTCATTCTCTATAACTCGATATTAGACTTATATTTTATTTTGAGCAAGGATGGCCAAAAATCATCCTAATTAAGGGAATCCCATCTCATCATTGTTTTTATTAAAATCGAATTCTCTTTGTGGTTTGTTTTTGCTATTAATTTTAGTTCTGTTTCTTTCTTTATCTTAAAAACCAAAAAGTATAAAAAATTGAATTAGATTAGATTATTTTTTTTGTCTTTGAAACAATAACTCAAAATGATTTCTTGCTATGTTAAGTTATTTATCCCTTGATTATTTGAAAACTTGGAATTAATCTCCTCACATGAACGACCTAGATTGTACTACTAAGCTACATTTCAAAACCTAGTTTTTGAGAACTCACTCAACATAGTTTTATCAGCGAGCCCAAAAATCTAAGGAATGGGAGATTTGATAGACAAGGAACTCATGAAAAGTTGGAAATTAATCTCCTCACAATAACGACATAGGTTGTACTACTAAGTTACATTTCAAAACCTAGTTTTTTGAAAACTCACACCATATGGGTTTATAAGTGAGCCCAAAAATCTAAGGAATGGGAGATCTGTTAGACAAGGAACTCGAAGCTTATAGGAACCTATGAGAGTTGTGGAGAAATTGTAATACCTTGAATTTTTTTTTCTTTTGATAGGCACAAGTATTCTATTTAAGGAGGCAATCCTCATGAAAGATCAAACTCGCAACCCCTTGTTTGAATTAAGACTTAAGGAAGTGCAGTTTCAGTTGAGCCAAAGAGCTCCGAAGATACAATGTATTGATACAATATCGATTATAAGGACTATGTATTATATTATTCATAAGCATGAAAAGCAATGAAGACCACAGGCTTTTTCGTCCTCTTCCTTCTCTTTGCCTTCACCTCTTCGCTGGCCATAGCTGAATTTGTCCTTGACACGGCCGCTGACTTGCTCAGAAATGGAGGCACGTGCTACATCCTCCCGATAATTTGGTCAAAAGGTGGAGGCTTAGCCCTTGCCAGAACAGGCAACGAAACTTGCCCCTCTTGCCGATGTGCAATTACCCTCTGAAATCACTACAAAACAATAGCGGATTAGCGACGGAATTTCATTCCGTCGCTAATCTGTCTCTAATCTCTCACAAATTACAGTCACTAAAATTAGCGACAAAATTTAGAGACGGAGTTTTTCTGTCACTAAATTTGTGACAGAATTACTAAATTCTTTCACTAATCTGTCTCTAATTCCATCATTAAAAATTAGTGACGGACGGAATTTTTCAGTCACTAAATTAGTGACGGATTAGCCACGGAATTACATTCCATCACTAATTTCCATCATTAAAAATTAAGGACGGAATTTGGAGACAAAATTTTTCAGTTACTAAATTAGTAACGGATTAGCGACGGAATTATATTCCATCACTAATTAGGGACATAATTTCGTCACTAATTTCCGTCTCTAATAGCTAACTTTTTCAATAATTAGATTTTTTTTTTCAAAATTATAAATTTGTTAAATAATTTAAATTTTAAATTATTTTAAATTTATAATATAATATTAAAATAAATAAAATTATTAATTCATATTTATTTTTGAAATTAAAATTATAATATAATATATTTGAATTTTTAATAATATATTATATACAAATAAAATGAAAATTTTATAAATACAAAGAAAAAGATAAAATATAAAATAAAATAAATAAAAAAGGTATTAATAATAAAAATTTAGGTAGAATATTTACATAAAATAAAATAAGAAAACTAAATTGAAATATTCTATAATATACATACATACATACATACATACATACATACATATATTATATATGTATGTATGTATGTACAAATGTGTGTGTGTGTATTTGTGTCTATATATATATATATATATATATATATTATTTTACATTTAACTTTTACAGGTTCTTAGCTTAACTGGCAAAGGCACTAGCACACGCGTGAGAGGTCATGGCTTTGAATTCTAACTTGGTCACAAAATGTAACCAATTTGTGACTTGGACACATGGTGTGCGGTGGAGGGTGACACGTGGCGGTTGACAGGGACATGTGGAGGCTTGTGGTGTAGACATGTGGCAATTTAAATTATATATAAGAAAAATATTTAGCGATGGATTAGAGACAAAAATTCCGTCACTAATTAGTAAATTCCGTCTCTAATTAGAAACGGAATTTAGCGACAGAATTTTCCATCTCTAATTAGCGACAGAATTCAAAATTCTATCTATAATCAATTAGTAACGTCTTCTTATTGACGGAAAACATTCCGTCGCTAATTAGGTTCCTTCACTAAGTTATTAGGGACGGAAATTCTGTTGCTAAATTCCGTCGCTAATCCGCTATTTTTTTTTTAGTGAATCCTTAGAAGCTAGCCTCAGATAATTTCTTCGCCATTCAGAATCAAGTTCCTCATGACAGACTTGATTTTGGATCTCTTCTTCGTAGATGCATGTCCCAACATGTACTTCTACACGATCGAAGTGGACCATTGTTGAGGGAGAGGATAACAAAAAGTCCGTGAAAATCACTGGCTACGATCACACAGTGAAGAGTTGGTTCAAGATTCCGAAATATTGCAGCTGGGCGTATAAGATTGTGTTCTGTCCCACTGATGCCGATTCTTGTGAAGATGTTGGGATTTCAAGGGACGATCATAGAAACAGGCGTTTGCTTATCAGTGATGGTAACCCTTTCGCTGTTGTGTTCCAGAGAGTTATATATTAAAGTTTAAAATCGTCTATCAGCAAGATAATTAGAGGATAATATATATTCCTTTCAATAATTTATGACGATTAAATAAAACCGTTCTTAGCTTCTACCTCCTGCCTCCCTCCCTCTCTCTCTCTCTGAGCTTCGATCTCCAACTAATTATGTTGTTTGGGACATTTTACTTTCTTAATTTATTGAGTACGTAGCTTAGTTATTGGTTATTTTTATATGCATGACAAAATGGTTAGTTTGTTTGATAAAATAAAATGGTGAATTATAGTAAATTTATTTAGAATTAAATTTTAATAAAAGTATGCCAATTAAGTACAAAAATATCAATTATACCGTTGGGCACGGTTAGGCCCAAATTAGCATAATTATATTGCAGTACAAATAAGACAATTAAATACATGATAATAATGAAAAATATCCATTAATATTTGTTCCTATTTTTAAGAGGATATATGGTTTGTATCCTAATAGGGAAATAGTGAGTTTGTATGCGTTTGAGCTTCCTTTGGTTAGGGGAAATAGTTAGTTGACTAAGACTAATTTCATTTTTCAGAGTTGATTATTACTAACGAAGGTTACAAATTACCAAGTGCAACTACTTTTTGACAATTGAAGTTCCAAGTTTAAATTGATTGTAGTTCCTTTAAGCTTATTGATAAGTTTAATCACAATAAATAACAAGTAACAACTTCGATTATAACTAATAATAATTACAATGCAAGTTCAGCAGCGACTACTGGTTTCTGCTTATTTTGGCAAGAAAGTTTGTGGTCAAAAAAATTTCTAAAGCCTTTAGGGCAATCAGCTCATTTAGTGGGGTTTATATATAAATATCCTATTTCATGTTAAGGTGTCAAAACAGGCTGGGTTGATCATTGACAAGCTCAATCCTGAAAAGGTTGGCCTAACAAGCTCGGTTATCATAAAATCATGCTATTTTTTAAGTCTGACCTTCTAACATCCTGAATTTTGATTACTCTTTAAATAAGTAAGCTGGATAAAAAGTATAATTATAGAAAAAATCTCAAAAATTAGAGAAAATCCTGAGAAATCATTAAAGATGTGTTCTGGGCATATTTGACGTCTACAGATATTATTTACATTCATAATACCTCAGAAGTGGACTATTTGCTCAAAAACCTATTTTCGGGTAAGAATTTAAGGAGAAATAATTACTTAGTGTTAACTAAGGGCCTAGAAATTTGAGGAAAGATTATGAAATGTAATGTTGGGGATCTAAAAAAATTATGAAAAGGTTTAATTCCGCAAAAGTGGCCAAAAAAATTTTAAATTTAATTTTTGGGAATTAAAGGTCTACTATCCCAAAATTCAAGGAAAAATAGTTAGAGGTGAATGTTTATGCTAAAAATTTTAAAGATAATTTATGAGTCAATGAATCTAAAAAAAAAGGTTTATAAAGTGTCCTAGAATAAGTTCTAGAATTTATTTGGTAAATCAGTATGGATAAAGAAGGGGTAAAATGGTAATTTAACTACCCCAAGCCTAAAAATGAGTTTGGGCCAAAACTAAGCCCAGTATGGAGATCCCATGCCGTGCCTGTTCAGATCCAAAGGCATAAGGAGAGTCTAATTCATTTTTTGGTCCAAGAAAAAACAAGCTTAAGTGATAAGTTCAATATAAGTGGCAATGAGTGGGAATATAAAATATATATATATATATATATATTTGTATATATATATATATATGTGTGTGTGTATATATATATATGTGTGTGTATATATATATATGTGTGTGTATATATATATATATATATAGTTTTCCGCTAAAACCACTTCAGCTCCCCCTCACTGAAACCGAGAAGGAAGAGGAATGAAAGAATGCAGAAGAAGAAGGAGGAGCTCAAGGAACCGACGTGCAATCACATATTTAGGTCCAAGTGTCTAAATCACCATCCTACCTTTGTTTTCTCATTTGGTTAAGTATTTAGCGAGTTCGTCACTCTTGAAAGTTCGGGTTTAGAGAGAAAAACTCCAAGAACAAGAGAGAGGTATGATAAAGCCTAGCTAGATATAAACAGAAGCTAGTAAATAGTGATTTAGTGCCTTGTTTGTGGATTGTTGTTGAGGCATGTGTAGTATGAATTTTGTATGTTTGGAGATGAAAATGTTAACTGTCATGATGTCTAAGAATATGTTAGAATCATTTCAAATTTAAAAATTAGATAAACAAGATGTTAGAAGCTCCTATGAGATGATTGAATGGAATAGAGTTGACATTTATTATTGTTTGCCTATGCCCCTATTTTGACTAGCACCATTTAAGCATGTAGGAGTTATATTTTGATAAATCTAACCTTTAAAACGAGTTTAGAATGAACGATTGTGTGGGATTATACCCCTAAAATAAGTATGAAAGTATTGGATGAGAAAATGTCATTTTTTTTATGTGCAAGTGTTATGGCTAGTGTTGGAAAAATAGGAAGGAGCTTGAATTTGATTTATTTGAGCTCAAAGATGAAGTCCTCATGAGAAATTGTGTAAGGGCAGCAGAAGGGAAGAATGTTTAAGCAAGACGATGTCAAGTTAAGAAATGTAGTTAAAAGAATCAAAGTTAATGAAAGACATGTTTTAAGAGTTAAGAGTTGAGAAAAAGGGAAAGGCTACTTATGCATAGAGAATGCATAAAGATAACATGTATTGATCTATATGCATGTATAAATTTGTTAGAATTGGAATTGTGCTAATATCCTACAAGCAAGTAAGAGCAAGAGGAGCTAACTAAGGAAGTAAGTTCGGAAGAAAGCTTCAATAGGTACTGTAACTTATTTTTATATAGTTTGTGCTTGGTAGCTTATATGTTTTTTGGATATGTATGTTGTAGTTAGACCTTTGAACATGTAATATCCTTACTTTAATTTGTGTCATGGCTATGTGTATTTCCTTGTAAAGTGTTGTTCTTACTTGGCTATTTACATGCTTGGTTAATTACCATTGCACACTATATATTGAGTTAATGTTTTATCATTGAGATTTCCTTGAATCTCACCCTTCTTCCATGTACCAACCATAGGGACATGCAATTCTAAGGCCAATAACAAGCTAGTGGAGGAGGTTTGGAGGAGATTCCCTTGAATCTCACCCTTCTTCTATGTTTTATTTTAATTTGCTTAAGTTATTATATTATGTGGCTGTTGTATATATCTGTTCAAGTTATTGTAAGTCAACTTATGTAATTGATGTATCTGACCTTCATTAAGAGGAGAAGGAGGGCTGTTCTCAAGCTCAAGGTAAGTGCCATGTGAAGAGGCAAGTATGCATGAAAATGGTTAGGAGATAGGTAAAGATATATTTAGCTTAGTTGAGCTACAAATTTATGGATGCATGGTGATAGGGCGTCTGAGCCATATATTAGGCCCTGATATGGTGCAGAAATAATGTAGACATCCTAAGCTTTCTAACAAGTCCTAGAACATGATTTTTGGATGTGTAGATCAAGAGTTTTGATTTTCTGAAATTTAGATGGAATTAACAATGCTATCAAAATTATCCGTCGAGGTTTGAAAATAGGCGTTTTTTAGCTGAATTGGTTACCAATGAATCCGGGTCTTATTTTTTTTTATTGGGTCAAAGGTTTCTCCCTTGAAGTTTAGAGGGCAAAGGGTTCTCACAACTCCCAACAAGTGTACTTTCAGGATTTAAACTTGTGTTCTACTCCTTACGAGGGTGAGACTTCTTACCACCTCAATCAATAACTTATTGGTTATCATGGTCTTACTATTATTGCAAAGACAAATCCAATACCTAAAAATATAACTTTGAACAACTAATTTTGGATTTATATTTAATTACTTATGAATTTCTAAAGTTTTAAGAAAATTCATTATTCATGGTACCTATTTTTGAGAAAGAGATTATTAAAGTTATATTTATCTAAGGGTACTGTTTGGGTCATGTGTGGTTCTTAAATGGCAAAATTACTTTGACAATTGATCCTGGAGTAAGGTGTTACAACCCTCAGTCATGTAGGACCATGGTGAAACCGCTTGCGAGTTTTTAGACTGTTTTACTATATTTCAGTATCTTTCTCCTATTTTGAAACAATTAAAAAAGAAAGAAAAAGATCTCATAAAATTCATTATTTAACAGATTAAAGAGAAAAATTATTGTCCAAAATTCTGAAACTAAACCAAATTGTTTACCAAATCAAACAATTGTCCTCAACATTGATAAACTATGGTTGAAAAGAATCAAAAGCAAATAAACAAGACAAATCACAATACAATCCCCAACATAATTGAATAAAACCCTGCATGTGAAAACAAATAAATTATAAATTAAAATAATTAAGAATTAAATTTATAAAATATGAATTAAATCCCTAAAATATAGTGCCCGTTTGGAAACTCAGCGGAGAAGTAACTTTTTTTTAAATGGAGCTTTTGCACAAGCCCGATTGAAAAAAAGTCAGATTGTAGATGTGATTTGTGTTTGGATTGGCGGTGGGAAAAATGACTTTTTTTTAAAGTTGAACCTGTTTGGATTAGCGTTTGAAAAGCTCGTTTAGATGAGAAATTACTGAAAAGGGTATGAATTTTGTTGAATACTACATATATATTATTTGTGTTAATATTGTTATAATTGATGTTAAAAAATGTGAATAAATTTTTTTAAAATAAAAAAGTGCAATAATTATTGAAAAAGAAGAAAAATACATTAAAACACTTAATTTTTAAATAAAAGATAATTATATATTTCAATCATAATGTCATACATGTAGTGGAATTTAATTGGATGACCTACCCCTAACAGCCCTAATAAGTTCGTCTCTGATCATGGCACGAACATGATTCATGTGTGTTGAAGATAATCTGTGAATAGTTGATGTGGATGCTACTTCAACTGAATCATTATTACCTTCAGCACTCACATTTTCTCTTTCACCTTGCTGAAAATCCATATCTGTTTGGGAATTTCTGCGGATAAGATTATGTATAGCCATTGTTGCACAAACAATGCGAACTTGTGTTTCAAAGCTATATGATTTCATTTCTCCCAAGAGCTGAAACCTATTCTTCCATACTCCAAATGTCCTTTCGATAGTGGTCCTCAAGCTTGAGTGATAATAATTGAACATCTCATTCTCACTTGTAAATCCGTCTTGTCGCCTGAAGTCTGGAATGTGATAACGTTCACGTCTATACGGACCAAGATATCCAATTGGTGTTGGATAGCCAGCATCCACTAAATAATATTTTCCTGATAAATACACAATTTTGTTTAACATTGTAAAATTATAGTGAACGTGACAAAAAAAACACATAATAAAGGTGCAAGTCTTGAAGAGATACCTTCAGGTGGGTGGGGGAAATTCATAGACGGAGTAGAGATAGCAGTTTGGAAGACACGGGCATCATGTGCAGTCCCCTCCCACCCTGTCAACACAAAAGTGAAGCACATGTCCCAATCACATACGGCCATAATATTCTGTGTCGGATATCCTTTTCTTCCGATATATTTATCTTGCTCAGATTGGCTGACCACACACTTGATATGAGTTCCATCAATTGCTCCTATTACATCCTTGAAAAATGGGTAATATCGCCGATCGTTGGCAATTTTTGGGTGACATTCACGGAACGTGGGATCAAGTGGTTTGATTATTTCTGCTGATAGGTTCACACAAGCATGTAAAACCATATGGAAGATCCTGTGGACAGTTTCTCCAGAATGTTGAAATCATTCTTGTAATATTCTATTTCCTTGTGAATGTCCAACTGTGTATAGAAATATGGCTACCATTTCTTCTATTCCAATGTACCTGCTCCTCCGTAACCCATGTTCCACCAATTTGGAGCATAAGAGATGGAAGATATGCTTTTCCACTCAGAAATTCTCAGGGCAAACTCTATCATGGCCTTGCAGAACCTCTTGCACCCACTGTGCACATGTTTGCTTACTAGTTCTGCGTGGTTCTTTGCAAATATAAGGCACAACATATTGAGCCATCAAGGCAGCCACGTGCTCATCTTCGGTCATCTCTTCCTCTATAAGAGATATGAGGTGGGACCTTCTATCTACATGAGACGATCGTACTTCCCTTGTTCCGTCGGAAATATTTTCACGACTAGAACTTGCCATGAACGATGTAACCTGTGTGAGTAGCATGATTATATGAAATCAAATATAATTACACCACAAGGCAAATTGAAAATAAACGTCATATAGCATTAGTAACATTGAGGGAAAACAACGTCAAATTCAAAAAGGATTAGCGGTATGTTTTAATTATACATAACAAAGTGCTAAAAATTGACATAAGATAGAGATCAACGAGTAGGGGGTTTCTGAAGGTTAGGGCTATTGTAAGCATGTTCACGCAACCACTCTAGCAAGAGTTGTTTATCATCTCTCATCCCCACATACATGTCGCGAGCAACCTGATGCATCATCATATTACAACAGCGGCGACAAAAGTCCATATCACTGGCAACTTCTGGAATGGTTCATAATTCTTTGATGACGTCGCTCAGTTAGAGATCATTACTGACTATCTTCTTTAATGTATCTGCTTTAATAGCAGATGCCTCAGCTATTCTACTAACCGCATCTGCTATTTGCTTTGATTTTGCTGTTTTTGTCTTCTTTGATTTATCCGACCCTTCAGCCCTTTTTCTCTTCCCACTGATTCCTGAACCACTAGGTGGAGTGTTTGTCGTCAACGTAATCCTTTCGAAATCTTGCGACACTCCCACACTAGGTCCAATACTAGGAGGTTCAAGATCTTCCTCACTATCTCTTGAACCTTCTTCTAGGTCCATTGTGGGTCGATACACATTGTCATCGTCATCAGCCAGTGACACTCGCTGTGTTGAAGTCGGTGTGAACATTCTACTGCCCGATGCTATCACATCCTTAAATAAGATGTCTAATTCCCTCGCGAACATTAGCCCTTTGTATCTATACTTCACGTAGTCCGGATTCTCCTGAATCCATAAAATTTACAAAAATTAATGACTTATAATAACAACAACAACAACAATAATAATACAATTTTTACCTTTATTTTCTTTTCCCACCATTCATCGTCAGCAATCACCATGTTCTTTGCAGAGTCATACGATATGCCAGTCTCTTTTGAGAACAACTTGTCCTATACCTTCCACTCTTTCTTCAAACTATCTAACCGATTTTTCAATTGTTTCTTGTCATATGACCTCCCTGTTTTTTCATTAAATGACAACCAAATGTTTTTCCACCCATCCTTCGTGAATGCAGATCCTAGACGTTCTTTCTTGTATACTTGCTCAATGCAAAGTTCAATGAAAATAGCAGTAGATCTTACATCCCACGAAGCTTTACCTTTTTCCTTGTTCATGTTTCTATGACAACAATTTTCCATTAAACAAAAATAATTGATGACTATGAAGAACGCATTAATTTGGGTAATTGATGACAAGCAACATTAATAATCACGTTGCTTGGGAAATTTTTTCCACTTATAAATTAAGAATGAATTAACCAAAAACAAATACTTCCCTACTCATAATAAAAAAAGACAAGAATCAAGAAGCAAAAAAGCCAAGAATCAAGTGATGAGAAATGTCGAGTTCTCACAAAATAACTAGTTTCAATAAGGATTTGCAGTACAGAGAACCTGGATCGTTTCCCACAGAATTTACAAGCAGTCTAAAATATTCGAACAATAATCGATGGGGGGTTTAATCAAACTATTAATGAACAATAAACTCAGATTAAAGACATAAATCAAAAACGAACTAGATCAAACAGATTAAAACGACTGACCATAGGATTGGGATTCATAGTTTCCTACCATCATCGGACGAAGATTATAACGAATTCGTGATCGGATCTGGACGAACCAAAAATCTCTGTATCCGTCCAGAAAATCCCTCGACTAGACGATCGTCTAGATTCTGTTCGTATGCCTGGCATGCTACTGTACAATCGTTTAGTAACACTATAACCAGATCCGAACTGTGTCCTTGGGATGTACCGATCCGAATATTAAAACAAACATTCGAACTATTCCAGAAATCGGATCCGATTAGAGTAAATAGAAACAAATTACGTTACCCGTTTAAGTATGTCATCTGATTGGAAACGTGAATCCTCAATCCATAGATCAGTCACAGAAACTTAGCCGGACATGGCTGGAAAATCTAAAGAACGAACGAAGAACACGAAGAACATTTCAGAGAATTTAGAACTTCTACATTTAATCCTAAAAACGGCCACACAACATTCTGCCTAATGTTTCAGCTAAGTTAGCTTATAACCTAATTGCCAAATGGGCCAAGGCCCAACAGTTCAGCCCAAAACGAAAATACATACTAAATAGTGCTTCATTACAAAATTCGGGCCCAATAAAAATCCAGAAAAATACATATAACATTGACTGCATTTTTGACTATTCTCTTGTCCGAATCTTCTCTTCAAGTCTTCATATCAATTGTTGCCCTCTGAATCATCTAAAAAATGAGACAAGAATGAGATCATTCGGATATCTGGTTCAAGAGTTAAGATCAAAATAGAGAAGGGTTGTAAATCTGGAATTTTATTATTAAAATATGTTAAATCCAATAAAACACTCAAAGCCCAAATAAGCATAAAAGCCCATTATTTATTACTAAACAATCTAAATTTATTAATCAAGAGATACAAATGAGTGTAATAAATATTCAATTATCATCAAGAAGAAAAAAAGACCATATAGTATTATGTATAATTTGGCGATTGGATGCCCAGGGTGATCTTGTTTAAAACAAGGCTTCACTATTAATATTACATTTCACAATATAATTGTTCTTATGCACCTCTACTTTCTTTTTGATGATAAGGGATGAGATATTTATGCATATATAGCCTAATTTGTCGTGTATTTTTGGAAAAAAAATGTAAAAAATAGAATGATTACATTGAAATACAATCCCTTATATCCTTGACATCAAGTTCTTCTATAAAAGTATGACGTGTACAATCAATAATTCCATAAACTTGTTACGTTTTATAGAGAAACTGGCAGTAAAGATATAAAAAATTGCACTTGAGTTTCTCCAAAATAAAATTAGAAAAAAGAAAGTAGTTTCTAAAGGCTTCCCATGCAATCATAGTTTGCACTTATTGCAGAGCTCATCCTTAACTGATTGCCTTGTGCAATGAGAGTTGTTCTCAAAATTAAATTTTCACTGTGAAGCTTTTCATGATTGTAATGGAGAGTTGATTCATGCAGAAGTTGGGCGCATCGGTATTGGCATTTGTTATGACATTCGATTTCCGGAATTGGCAATGATGTATGCAGCAAGAGGTTGGTTTGCAATTTTTTTCTTTCTTTCTATTTTAGTTCATTTAGCTGGAAGTAATTAATCTTGTCCTACTGATCAACCTGAAATTCCCGGGCCTAACATCTATATCCTCAAAAGTTTGCTGCTTGTGTCAAGATAGTTGGAACAGATTTGCTGGTGTTAAATCATAGCTATCTGCCTCTCTCTCTCTCTATATATATGTGTGTGTATCCCCCGTCTCATTAATTAGAATGTTGCCATAGTACAGATCGTTCAGGACTCCATGGGTCAATCTTAAGGTTTTCTTGGATGGATTTATGGTATAAATTAGGTAGGTTAAAGTTTGTGATGCTAAGGGTGACTCAAAGTCCAGAAAATAGGTTCTTTGGATAAATTGGTGATTATTTTGGAGTTGTGAACAGTTATAACAAATTGGGATTTATCTGAAACGGCACAACGCACCAAACTCAACGTTGCCCAAAACAATCAATCTTTATAACTGGTTTTTGTTCACTCAACGTTGCCAATGGATCAGCTGGTTTTTGTTCTAATCTATGCTTACTCCAAACCAAGAGTTATAGTAATAGGCCAACAGAGCAGAGCATAGCACAACACAGAAAATCAGGAACGCAGAACACAGCAGCTAAAGTATAACAAATCAGGAACACGTTGCTTACCGGAAATCAGTGGCGGACGACAAAACAGAGCAGAACACAGCAAGCCCAGGCACGCAGATCCAGCAGCTACAGTAGATCCACCGACGGCTACTGAAATCCCACCAACAGATCGGCCGGAGCAACTGCAAGGACAAGCTTCACAACCAACAATGGAGGTTGTAGACTCACAGGTAGACGACGTCGGCTGCTTAAGGGGACTCGCCACCATCAGCGGCGACTTCGGACGAGGAAGGAGGTGGCCGATGAGATTCGCCAGCGGCGACTGTTGAAGACCAGAGATTCGCCAACGGCCGATGAGATTCGGACGAGGAAGGAGGTGGCCGATGGAAGTGACGATGAGAGCTTGGAGCTACCTACGGGTTTTTGGAGAGAGGAGTTCACGAGAGTGGTAGTGAGTTTTAAATAAATGCTCCTCTCTCAACGGTAATAATTTTTATCAGTGCAGAAGCTCAAACTTTCAGCTTCTTCGGTAACTGGCTTTTTTTGTAAAAGTCCATCAGTAAGTGAAGTGTTCCCAAACACATGTATTTAGCTCACTGGGCTTTTGGAAATTAACTGGGCTTTTTTTTGTACCAAACGCATTCTCAAACAGGCTCATAGTTGATAACTCTATCTTATGAGTTTTCTAAAAAAATTAAATTAATATTATAATACAATCAGGAAACGATTTATATTTTTTTAAATTTGATTGCTAATTTAAATGGAGAAGGCACAAATTAAATTATTTGAGTAGATGAAATATCAAAGCTACCCATTTAATAATTCGTCAGATTTAATAAAATGGCAGGCTTAAACTGGCGGGCTTAACGAGCTCTACTCATTTTGCTAGATCTAAATTATTTCAGAGGCAAGCTTAAGGCTTGAAATGGCTACACAAGTGACGAATCACGAACATAGGACATACTGTCCAATATATCAATATGTGCGCTTGGTTCTAACCTGGATCCGTCAAAGGCGCCCTTGCACCTGTTCTTCCATTGTTTCCAAGTTCCAAAAAATGAGACTGAACAACTTGGACCATGGCCATCGGTTAACATCTGGCATCCCCATGTTTTTGGTCATTTTCTATATTGCCTTATAATCTTTCATAGGTGGATGTCACTATGAACAAAAATGATATGACGTAGGTCATTTTTAGTGTTACAACTGCCTCCAAGATTCTTTATTTAAATTTGGTAAAATATACATTTGGTCTTTCAAGTTTGCACTAGGTTTAAAGTTAGACCTTTAAGTTTAAAAATGGTATTTTGAGTTCTTCAATCTTAACACCGTTAGTCTTTAACTAACGGAAAACGTTGACTCATTAATTAAATGATGATAAGGCATACTTTGATTTTTAAAATATAAAAATAATTATATGCATAAATCAATCAAAATGTAACACCTATTTTAATTTTAAACTTAAAAGACTAAATTCAAACCTAATGCAAACTTGTAGGACTAAATATATACTTTAGCTTTTAAATTTCTTAACTTATAAGGGCACATGATTTTTTTTAAAGAAAAAATACATCTTTTTATTTTAAAAATATTCGAATAGAAACCTCTTTGGGCATCTTATGCAATATTAACCCACATAATTTTTTTTTTAAAAAAGGAAAAAAGCTGAAACGTTTCCTTCATAGCACAGAGCAATGAATAATACATTATTATTATAAACAGAAGCTCACACACACGGAGTCCAGATCAGCTGGAGCTATATAAGACGTAGTTTTATTTAGTTGTAATAAAGTGCTAGGAATTATCTAAGCTTCCAGCACTTTATTCATCACTTGTTCAGCATAATTTTATTTAGTAGTGATAAAGTGCTCGAAATTATCTAAGCTTCCACCACATTAATAATCAGTTGCTTAGACACTTCAGATGATTTAACTTTAACGAACACAAAACCGAAATTAGTGTGATCATCAGTAATAACCAAACGCCTATCACTGGAAATCCCAATATCTCCACAAGAACCACCGTTAATGGGACAGAACACGATCTTATAGGCTATGCTATTATATTGTTGAATCTTGAACCAACCCTTGAGAGTGTTCATGAACCCTCTGATTTTCACAGACTTGATACCATCCTCTCCTTCAACAATAGTCCACTTGGAGGGCAAAGGAACACAGCTTGGTACTTTTCCCTTAACAGAGAAGAAGTCCAATCTAGTGTTAGTTGTGATGTCTAAAATTCTTAATGGGGACTTAATTGTCCATGGCAAGCCATTGTCGACTTCAGCGGGTGATTGGACAACACTAAGAGGGCAAGTTTCGTTGCCGTTCTTAGCAAGCCTCAAGCCACCACCAAATGCCCATATATATGGAAGGATGTAGTAAGTGCCACCGTTGATGACTTTGTTACCGTGAATGTCAACGACGAACTGGGCTTTTGCTGAGGAGGCAATGAAGGCAAAGAGAAAGAAGAAGAGAGCAAACAAGGAAGGCTTCATTATTGGTAGGTTGAGAGAGAGAAATATGTCTTTTCTTTTTTATGTGATGTGGTTGTGTGGAAACGGGAGAGGCCAAGGGATCTATTTATAGAACTAGCGAGTGATAGTTTAGGTGTTCAATTATTGAAGGAAGACAAATGTGTGATTAAGATATAATCAATTGTTTGGATACACGTGAAAATTTTGTTGAATAAGTTTGTTTTATATTTGGCATAACCCCATCCATTTTTTATTTAAGAAAATGTAATTTGGGTTAGAGTTGGATTCTTAATGCTAAACAAAGGTAGGGTAGGGTTATAGTACGTAGGCTTTAGAATGTAATAGAATTTGTTACCTTGTAACACTTTAATATTACGTTGAGGGAAACTTTAGAAAATTAAAATATATTACATATACTATCCCCTTTGTTGTCATTATTTTTTTCTTACTTTTATATTTCTCAGGATCATAATGGGCATTTTTCATATAAAAAAGGAAAAATTAATATGTAGATATTCTTATAGTTTCACTTGGTTTTTTAATCAGTTTCTTGTATTTTGCTTCTTTTAATTGGGTCTTTACAATTTCTCAATTATAGGCTGGTCCCTGTACTTATAATATGTTAATTGGTGAGAGAAATGATGTTAGTAATTAATGAGATACATAGTAAATTTTCCTATACAAAATTATTTTTTATATTTTTATTTTATTCTATTCTGTGTGCCGGCCAAATAGCTTCTAGATTGAGAATTTTTTAAACAAACAGTTTAGTATCACGTGGATTAAATAAAATAATTAAACCGATGGCAAATTCGCGAGTCTCAATCTCTAATAATAAACAACTTTTAAACACGGCTCCTCTACTTATATTAAAAGTACAACTGTAATAAGCATCCCAATAATACACAATTGGCATTAAGAAAACGAAATTGTCATTTTCCCTAATCAGCATCCCGAATCGCATATACTGTATGCCTCATGCCAGAAACGACATTGCCAATTTCTTTCTTGTTTGTTCTCATTGTTTTTAAGAGTATATATGGTGTCCTGAATCTTGGTAGGGAAATAATTAGTGTGTGTTTGAACCTCCTTTGGTTAGGGAAATAGTTTGTTGATTAATTTCATCTAACAACTTTGATTATTACTGAGGATGATTTGTTCAGCATTTACGACTACTATTTTCAAAATTTGGGGTTATGTGTTTAAGGTGTTGATAGTTCCTTAAAGTTTAATGACAAGTTTAAAATATATATAACAAATAACAACTATTTTAAACCCCATTCCATCCTCATTTTCTCCATGCAGTGCATGATATTCAAGAAGATGGAGGAAGTATAATAAGGATATATGAACATGAGTTAAAGCTTATATTGATGATATGTAGAGTAGTATGTGGTTAGATGTCTTTGTTTGATGTGTTCCGAACTATGGAGTGTGTTTTTCAAATCGGGAAATTCATATCAGTGGGTGCTGCCGTAAATGTATGTATATGTTAATTAAGTTAATGGTATAACAGTTAGTTACATATATAATGTTGAAGACTTATGAGTGTGTGTATGTTGTGCAAGCCATCGATTTTAGGGTTTACTGTTTGAGAAACGTGGGATTGCTGAAAGGGTTGCCAAGCTAATTAATGACATAAGAGTTAGTTATTTTGGACTTGTATGCTTAAGCTGAAAACCCAAAGAGGTTTACTGTTTAACATTTTTTGTATGTTAAATGATTCCACCAGCCATCTAAACTATGTTTAGAAATATTAATTGATGGCTCAATAGTTAATGTGGAAGCAGGAAATTTTTAAAATAGAAAGAAGTGCTGCTGTTAATGAATTTTGTAAAAGGTTGTAATATTCATATGTTAATGGAATATCATGATTTAAGTATCAATGAGAAGGAGTTTGAATTTTTTTTGAAGCTCAAAGTTTAAGAAAAGCTCACTGTTTTAATGATTAATCGTGTGCCTAATCATATAAAGTTCTCTAAGTAATTAAATCATATATAAGGCATTTTTTTTCTCTGGGGGGTGTTATGAAATGCTTGGTAGTAAGGAAAGTAAAGTATATGAAGTTTTCCATTTCTCCCCAGCTGTCATGAACAACCTTGTTTAGCTAGAGGAAGTTCATTGTAGTTCCTGTTTGATAGTTTGAAAAGCATAGAAAGTGAATTCATATGAGAACAAGATAAAAATGAAGGTGTCAAGAGTACAACTAGAGAGCTAATTTAAAAGGGTTAGAATTTTAGAAAGTGAGAATTTTTAGAAATAGATAGGTTAAATGATGAGCTGAGTCATATTTATAATTTTTCCTAAAGTGAGATTCTCAAAAGTAAAAAAAATAAAACTTTGAGTTACTATTTTTGGGGTTAAAATGGTTTAGTTGTGAATTTCTAATGTTTCAGGATAATCAATTATTTCATGACACCCAAGATTTGAGAAAGAATCTTAAGTTTTTATTCTTTCTAAGGATACCTATTGAGTCACATGTGGTTTTTAGATGACTAAACAATTTTGATAAGTGACCCTAGAGTATGGTACGGTGTGTTACAATATCCACTCATTTCCATTCACCAGTGTGTTACAATATCCATTCATTTCCATTCACCATCTGTCATTAAAAACAAAATACCAAAATTAGTTGATAGAGGCAAATATTTATATGAATTTCGATACCTAAGTTTAGGCTCTTGTGTGGGTGTTTTCTTTTTTGGTATACTGGAAAAACTAACAAGCAATAGAAGAAAGAAAGGAGAAAAAAAAACTAATCAGGAGCCTCCCGTTGCATCAGATCTTGCACAGTAGCCGGAGCCAAGATTTGCACGCCATAAAGGGTTGCTGAAATTCAACCTTCCATCTTCTTGCAGTTATTCCTTTTTGTCTTCATGATCAGCCGGTAGTCCTCTTGCAAGTCAGAGGATGATGAGGTTGCTATTTTTGTGTGGGTTTAAATTGATTTATTTGGGCATAATAGTGTTTCAGTGCATATTTGATCATAAGGGTATTTTGAGAATTAAATACTATAAATTCTATATTTTGTAAATATATGTGATTCTTAAATATTTACTATTTATTTGGACATATGATATTACCTTTGACAATTTAATTATGTAGGCGATGGATGGCGTCACTTGGATTGATGAAGGGCAAAATTAGACCTTTTGTTTTGGGCTCATTCTCACTCACTTAAGCCCGACTCCATCACAAAACTCTCTCCCTTGCTTAATAACCTAATCCTAATCTAACTTGTGCTACCATCATCCTTTTGAACCGGTTTGGGTACCCATCACATTGATGGGCACTATGAGCTCATCTGATTTTAACCGTACAGATCTAAGTTTTTTTCTTTCGTTTTTTTTTAAAAAATTATTTTAATGGGTATATATATAATATAAAAAAAAGATAATATCTTAAATAGCAATTTTTTTAAAAAATGATTTTTTATTTAAAAATCGCCAGTAGAAAAAATAAAATCTAAACCATTCATATAAGATTTGGATGGTACAAATCTGATCAGCTTATGGTGCCCATCAAAGTGAAAATATAATGCAAGATCAATTCGAATGCGTACATATACTATAACTAACCATTTAATCATGCATATAAAAAGAGCCAATAAATATAGATTGTTGCCTTTAATAGTTAAATCTATCCAGAGTTGATTAAAAATAGAGCTGGCAATTCTGGCTAGCCCATGGGCTAGAAAAATACCAACCCAATGCCCACACCCGCCTATTAATTTTTTTAAAAAAATTTATTTTACTTCTTTTTTTAATTTCCATTTCTTTTCTCTTTCATCCACTCATATCAAACTTCTTTTCTTTTATATGTTTGTGCTAGCTAGGAAGCCAATTTCATTCTCACTTTCTTTTTTTCATCTACTCACATCACAAAAACATATAAATGCATCTCTTTTAAATTTAATCATAGTAAAATAAATAAATATAGTATGAAAATAAAAGTGTCCAATAAAAAGTATGAGGAAGTAGTTAATCCCAGCGTCAAAGGAATGACGATAAGGGTATTTGGATTTATTTTATAAGGAAAAACTAAAAAAAAAAGAATTTTAAGCGAGCTAGCCAGCGGACCAGCCCAAGCCTAAAAGGGATGAACAAGATTAATCGGAAAAGGACTGGTCTCTTCCTACAACTTTATGGTGATGATTACAGAAAGTTTAAAGAAAGAGAAATAATAGAAAACAACACGTCATATTATTTTTCAAAATAGGAAAAATATAATTAAACACTAGGTAGAGGGGAATCGAAAAAAACCTACTCTGATGCTACATGTTGGAATAATCTAACAATGTATAAATTCCATAAAAGAGAATAACAGTGGAATACTTGATGAAATACCTCCAGTCATAGTGATTTTGCGTATAGTATCTCACAGTTTAGAAATTGTAAAGAACAAGAAAGAGTTAGAATTAGAATAGAGTAGAATAGGTTTGTGCTTTTTCTAAAGGGAAGATATGTAATATCCTGAATTTTGGGACAAAAGGCTTAAGATTAAGCCTGGATGAAATGGACTGCTAAGCCCATGTTTAGTAAGTATCCTAGTAAGGTATGATTTTATTCCATAAATTTCTTTATACCTTAGGGAGTATTAAAGAGCATTGAGAGTGACAAAATAAAGCAATTAGAAGTCACACACAATATAGTAAAGTGGAATATAAAGTAGTGTTGCTACAGGTGAAATTTTCGGTATGACAGTGGTGATTGTGTGACATTTTTCAATAGGTAAATGATGTTGAAAAATTATGAAAATTTCCAAAGTGTAAGTAGACTTATCAAGTTTCAATTTGATAGGTCATATAAGTCATTTGAAGCTGTACACAAAGAGAAATAAATTTTTGAAATTAGCCCAGTGAAATTAACTATTTTCTGGGGCAGCATCCAAACATTAAAATTCTGGGAAGAGTGACCTTCTAATTGGCCAAATTAAATATTTTTTTCCTAAAACTAGACTCAATAGCGGTCACATAGCCTTTGAAATAACCCCAATTAGACATTTGTACAATTAGATATGAATTTTCAAAGTTTAATGGAAATTCTGCCAAGTTTAGTATTACGTGCGAAAATTGGAATTTTGGACCAATGGGAGCTTGACATGTGGCAAGTGAAATGGTTAATTCATTTAACCATTATCTTCACCATCTTCTTCCTCATTTTCCCGTACAAACAATCAGAAAAGAGAGAGAGAGAGAGAGGTGAGTTGACAAAAATGGAGAAAGGAAGAGAGAGAAACTTCAAGCTGCCGAAACATTGCAAAATCGGCGTCATCTCTCAAAGTGCCCCTCACGAACCTTCTACTCATCGCGAGCTTCATTTGTATGGTTTTGGATTCTCTTTTGGAGGTGGTTGGCACTGTCTCACTGGCTAGAGTAATGCTGGAGTTGCAAACCGTTTACGGAAACGTGTAGAGGTAAGTGTAAGCTTCCTTTTAAACTGATTGATTTGTTGTTTGGATGAGTATAGAGGGAGTTGGATACTGTTTATTCTCATCAAAAAGTGTTTTGGATGGCTAAACAATTTCTAATAGATGATTTAATAGCTAATCATTTGATTAGAAGTATAAAGGAAGTGATTAAGTTAAAGAAAACAAAAAACTGACAAACTCTTCCTAAGAACTCTAATTTTCTGTGCTGTGAGTGATGTGGTAATGGATTGAGAATTTGATAATTTTGATACTTCTATTGGTTTTAGGAGACAAAATTTTGTAGGTATGCATGTGTTCATGATTTTTGGATGCTTGTATATGAATTTGGAGATTTATGAACTAAGTGTATGCATGTTGTTGATTTTGCCCTGTCTGGAACAGTCATGTTGTGCGTGGTATTTCATAGGGTAAACCTTGTCCAAAAATTCTGAAAATTTTCAGAATTAAATTATAGACATATATATTTAATTTGATAGGTATTTTGTAATTTGTGGATAAGTATTCTAGGAGATATAAATTGTTGAACTTTGGCCTTGTTTTGTGGAAAGAAATCTAGAACAGTGATGTTTCGAGAAATTCTGGGTATTTTGTGGTTATGATGACCAAAATTGAGTATTTCTATGTGAAATTATATTGAAATATCTTTACATAAAATTTGGAACCACTCAATTTGGAGTTTCCTAGAATTAATGGTGAATTTTCAAAGTTAATCGTGTTAACTGAAATTCTGAAACAGAGATTAGAAAGAGGAAATTCCATGTTAAAGTGTTCACATATAGCTAATGGCTATATTTTCCTTTGAAAGTAGACCTAAAGAGGGTTGAATAGAGCATTGAATCATGGCTCTAATAATGTGATTGGTTATATAGGGCCATGAAGTGACAAAGAAGAGGCAATGATTGGAAGACCAAGATACAAGAGGACAACATAAAGTCCCAAAAGGTAGTTTATTTTCCTGACTTACATGACTTGATTTGTATGCTTGTGTATTGATGTGTTAATTGCTTTGATGAATTGTATGAAGTATATGTGAATGAATAAAGCTCTGTCTCAGTTTATACTATGGTTATGAGTATGTTATATGAAACATTGAGTATGCATATATGTCATTATGTTGGCATGAATTCATTTAAGCAAGCATGTCATACACAAAGTATTTCTTGTATGCAATGGTTAGTATTGTTTGCTATTGAGATTCCTCGAATCTCACCCTCCCCAACCAACCATTCAGACAGGTGAGCACTGGAAGTGTGTTGAGAATAGAGAAGAGGAATGCATGAAGATGAATGTTGCTGGTTGTCTGAAGACCTTTTAATTATTTTAAGATCTGTAAATATTGTGTAAACTCCTATGGGGGAAACTTTTGTATTATAATTAAGCAATATTGTATTAATATTATTAGTATATTCATGTTATTATTGTGTGCCCATTGAACTGCGCATTGCTACTCTGAGTAAGGTCAATAATAAGGGGTATATAAGGCGGGGTCTTTACAAGATGAGACATAGTGATGGTCTTAGAATAGCATTCACCTGTTAGGGAACCTCTATAGAGCAAGTAAGTGGGTTTTCCACTTACTGCTCTAAGACCCATCCTAGACTATTTGTAGCCTCCCATTAAGGTTTGTAACAGCTTTATCGGCTAGGCCGATGACCCTAAACCAAATCTATATCCAAATCACTTGCGAGATATAATCGGGAGATATTTTATCCAAAATATATTAAACTGATAATATTTAAAGTAATATGCTAATATTCAGAATAACTTCATAATATTTAGAATATTTATTTGATTAAAATAATAAACTAGTATATCATTTATATGATCAAAATAAATATATATATCTAGATATAATCTGAATAAATAGAATGATAAAATATTATCATTTTAATAAAATATCTAACATTTTCACCTCTCCCAATAAGTATACTTTTTGAAATTTAAACTTGTGTTCTGCTCTTTTCAGAGGTGTGACCATTTATTACCTAATAGCCTGTTGGTATTGTAGATACCCAATAGCTCTTCTATAAATTAAGGGATTCGGCATTGATTCATCACCCTTTTCGAAAGAGAATTGGCATACAGTAACCATTGTTGTTGAAATTGGGCACGATCAAGTATGTTAAACTTTTTAAAAAGATCTAACGTATATTTGCCATGATTCATATAAAATTCTGAGGCATCTCGATGAATTTCTAATCCTTGAAAATAGTACGAACGACCCAGATCTTTGAGGGAAAACATCATGTTCAGCTTCTGAATAAAATTAGCAATACATCTAGAATAAATACCATATGATTTTCTGAGGAAGAAAAGTGAAATATCACTTCGAGTGTTCTTAATCCCCATTGTAGCAAAGTTCGCCTTAACCAATCAAACCAAGCTCTCAAGCTTGCTTCAAGCCATAGATAGCCTTCACTAATTTGCACACATGAGTCGGCCAATGAGTATCAATGAAGCCTTCTGGATCCGCCTAAAAGACTTCCTCTTGAAGGAATCCGATTAGAGAATATTATTAACATCTAATTGTCAAACCTCCCAATTAATGGTAATTGCTGTAGTCAGAACAACTCTGATTGTAGTTGGTTTAATCACTGGACTAAACGTGTCTCCATAATCGATCCCAGGTGATTATTGAAATCCCTTTGCAACGAAATGAGCTGTGTTTCAGAACGTATCTATCGACCTTATACTTGGTTTTAAAGACCCATCAACAATCTATGAGCTTGTGAGCTCTATCATATGGCACCAGAATCCACGTTTGATTGTGCTGAAGAGCTTTGAATTCCTCTACCATTGCCTACTTCTAGTGAGAATTATAGCAAGAGTATCAGAGACATTTTTTCAGTTTTGCAACAAATGAAAGAGAAGCTGGATCCTCCATTTTTAGCTGACCAGTAAACGGGTATTTTTTAACAGACCATTGTCATAAGTTGAACATTTTTATCTACTGGTCTTTGTTGGGCTGAAGCAAGTTCAACACACTGTTCGACTAGATATCGAGGTATCACGGGAGATTGTGAAGGTGAGTCTGAGACAGGTTGATTTGGCGAAGACATTGGTGAATGTCTCGAATAAACTTAGAAATTGAAAAATTCTCATTTTGAGTAGCTGCAATAGAGTGCCTATTTAGAAATCCTGATACAAAAGGAAAATTTGAAGCATAAAAAATCACTTTTTGAGAAACATAACACGACCAGTTGAACTCTCACTTGAATCCTTTATGTTGTGAGGCTGGTACAAGATAGAATCATTTGTGACTATGATATTGGAATTTGTGATCATTATACCGTTTAAGACACGGATAACAAGCGCATCCAAATGGTTGCAAAGAGCTGCAATCTAGCTCTATTTTGAACAGGCAAAACGAAGGAGTCGAACCATATAGCACCGGTGTAGGGAGCCTATTAATTAGAGAAACAGAAGCTTGGAAATCATCAACCCAATAGTGTTAAACCCATTCGGGGGGAAGATGAATTCGTAAAAGGAAACAATTTCAATTTACTCCACTGGCAAGCTTCAAAAACCCCACAATGTAAGTGTATGTATACGTATGCAGTTCATATAATTCTACTACATTATGGTATTCCCCTCACTCCAAGACCACTATTCTGTTATACTCAGCACTATATATATAATATCTTTAACACTTTTGTACTGTATTAACTTCATTAATAGTAAACATTATTTTAATCAAATTATAAAGTTTCTCATATTTTGGTAACTTTTCAAACCCAAGTAATTGATGAACTTATTTTTAAAAAAATATTGAAATTTTCAATTAAGTTTTATTTTTTTAAGATTTATAGAAGAATTACTTAATTTTCTCAATTTATAGGAAATTGAGAAATGAATTCTTAATTGATAAACCATTTTTTAATTTTCATGCAATAAGAAATTATTAAAAAATTATATAAATATTGGTGCATTCTATTCTTTCACTTCAATTTATGCTATCCTCAATTCTTCTTTCTACATTTGTTTGGCCAATAAGACAAATGAAAAATATAATGCAAGATCAAAGTGCTAGGAATTATCCAAGCTTCCAGCACATTATACTATTTATGACTTGTTCAGCATAATTTTATTTAGAAGCGACAAAGTGCTATGAATTATCTAATCCAGCACATTATATTATTTATCACTTGTTCAGCATAATTTTATCAAGTAGTTTGTCCATGGCAAGCCATAATCGAGCTCAATGGGGAGAGTGGGATATGGCTTTAACACTAAGAGGGCAAGTTTCAAGTTTCGTTTCTTGTCTTGGCAAGAGTCAAGACACCACCTAATGTATTTATAAATGTAAGGATGTAATAAGTGTCACTACTACAAAAAGTACTTTTAACGGTCATTTTTAAGCCCTTTCTACATCATTTTATATGGAGACGCCTATGTGAATGACGTAGTAAAATATGGGAACAACGTTCGCTCTCTTATGACATCCCTATTTTTTAGGACGTTGAAAGTTTTTTTTTTAAAAAAATTGTTTATATTTATCACTGCCTAGTAACTAAACCATACAAAAACACGATCAAACAATTCTTTATAAACTAAAATGTCCTTACAAAAATAGTAAGAGAACATCTAGTACTAGCTAATTAAAGTGTTAACTCCTACTAATACTATGTACAATTAATAATCACCACAAAGTGTCAAAAAGTTGTTTACACAACTAACTAATATAAAAATAAACTTGACTCATTTATGTGTTGAAGAAGATGTCCAGCCAAAAGGTCTTAGATCAAATTAATGTCTTCATATAAGTAGGCATCTTCATTATAAAAAATCTGCAAATTGGAAAATAAGTTAAGATAAAATCAATCAAGTGAATGAATTAATTAACAATTCAATTACAACACAAAAATTATTATCATTTGAGAATGAAGAAATGATTACCTGTTCAAAATTTGTAGTAACTCCGCTCTGAATGATGTTATACATGTAAAATATAACATAGTACCCGTACTCAGTACTCCCTGGTAGTCAAGGGTACTATAAATCAAAAGCAAATGGTTAAAATGAATAAAGGCATATCTAAAGCAACGGTCAATGAAAGAACTTAAATTGAAAGTACTTACTTCGGATAAAACCACTTCGGGCCTCTAATAATGTTACCTTGCATGTCCCGCCAAGTACTCTATATGTCTGGATCACACTACTATTAAAATGAAAATCAACAGACATTAAAACAAGTCATTTAAGTTAATAGTCAATGAAATACAAATAAATTAACTTACATGTTGAAGACGGATTTTATTTCTCTGTTTGGCTTGTGATGCAAGGAATCAAACCAATAGAGGGTTTTAATGTGAGGACAAACAACACACAGACTCCAATGGTAATTATAACAACATATATAGATTCAAATGAAGTTAGATTACAATACAATTTATTCTTAACATCTTAAATAGACAAAAATAAAATATATACCCTTCAACAATTGGTGCTAGATAACAAAGCAATTTAGTCTCTCCCATTATTTAGCCTACATAGCTTGTCCTTGCTTCTAAAGTATTATTCTTCCTTGTCGTATTTGCAGGACATAAGAATCCATATCAACCATTTTTTTTCATGTCGATGCATATATTGTGGAAGGAGCTTTAATATAATTAAAATGATAAATGAATTATTGAATGTATAAAACCAAAAAACCACTACATTAATTGAAGGAAGAAATAAAAAAAGTATACCGGATTGCAAGTTTAATCCATCATATATCTATCTCCTCCAAATTGATGAACTTCATGAGATCTTTCCTATCAATCGTAAAGGGATACGTCAATCTTTGACCCATAATCCCATAAGGCATCTGCAAGTTAATCTGGCCAATATCCCTACGGAGCTGTTGCAGTCGTGCCAAGAAGATCCATTTTGTCGCATCTTGTTCATCCCTATTAGAACATAAAAAATAAATTATTGGTAAGATGGCAATAAAACTCAAGTAATATTAAGATAGTTCCTACCATTGGAGGTATTGCAATTGTGCCAAGAAGATATTGAGGCCAAAGGATGAAAGATCCTATCACCTAACCTAGTATGGGAACCTCTTCATTAGGAACCAGGATGGCTACAACTTCTTCTCCCTTTTGAACATATGTCACATTAACCCTATGTAAATGCTATGTAATTTGCTTATGATGGTGGGTGGTAGCTTGTGTGTGAATGAGAGCATCGGAAACAAGATACAACAGTAGGATATCTAAATAGAGGGTGTAAGGTTCTTCAGGCTCTGGAATGGGAGAAGGGGCGCTAAGTGCCTAAGTGGCACCTCCGGAGGGTTATAACTTCCTTTGGTATTGGGGAAGGCTGGGGATTTGTGGATTATATGTTCCTTATTTTCCCTCTCCAATTGAATGATCTACTTATTTCACCATGTAGCTCTGTCAACAGCTCTTGTTAGAGCTTTTAGAGAAGTTTCACCTGGAGTGATTGACAAACTTCCTCTTGAACCTTGGTCACAAGCTCCCTATTGGGTTCATCTTATGACCAATATTGTAAAGCTAGCTCGTCCAACACCAACTCCCTTTGGCTCCCCTCAAATACTACCGGGGTGATCTGTCTTCCTAATCGCCCTTGATAAGATGTCCATCCGTCACTACAAAAAAAATACAGGATTAGCAACGGAATTTAGTGACGAAATTTCATTCCGTCTCTAATCCGTCCCTAATCCCTCACAAATTCCGTCACTAAAATTAGCGACGGAATTTAGAGACCGAATTTTTCCATCTCTAAATTAGCGACGGAATTACATTTTGTCGCTAAATTCTGTCACTAATTTCCGTCGCAGACGGAATTTTTTTGTCGCTAATTAGAGACGGAATTTCTGTCACTAAATTCCGTCCCTAAATATTAGTGACGGAATTTTTCCGTCACTAATTAGAGACGGAATTACATTCCGTGGCTAAATTCCGTCACTAAAAACTAGCAACAGAATTTAGAGATGGAATTTTTCCGTCTCTAATTAGCGACGGAATTTCCATCGCTAATTCCCTCTCTAATAGCTAAATTTTTTAATAATTTATTTTTTTTCCAAAATTAAAGTTTTTTAAATAATTTAAATTTTAAATTATTTTAAATTTATAATATAATATTAAAATAAATAAATAAAAATTATTAATTCATATTTATTTTTGAAATTAAAATTATAATATAATATATTTGAATTTTTAATAATATATTATATACAAATAAAATGCAAATTTTATAAATACAAAAAAAGATAAAAGATAAAATAAAATAAATAAAAAAGATATTAATAATAAAAATTTAGGTAGAATATTTACATAAAATAAAATAAGAAAACTAAATTAGAATATTCAATAATATTCACAGGTTCTTCTTAGCTCAACTGACAAAGGCACTAGCACACGCGTAAGAGGTCATGGCCTCGAATCCTAACTTGGTCACAAAATGCAACCAATTTGTGACTTGTGACACGTGGTGCGTGGTGGAGGGTAACACGTGACACGTGGCGGCTTACCAAAACACGTGGCGGCTTACCAAAACACGTGGCGGCCAGAGGCAAGGTGGCGGTGGTTGATTGGTACACATGGCAGCCGTCGACAAGGGACATGTGGAGGTTCGTGTTGTAGACATGTGGCAATTTAAATTATATATAAAAAAATAATTAGCGACAGAAAATTCCGTAGCTAATTAGAGACAGAATTTCCCGTCGCTAATTAGTCAATTCTGTCGCTAATTAGAGACGGAATTTAGCGACGAAATTTTTCCGTCACTAATTAGAGACGGAAAAATTCCGTCTCTAATTAGCGATGGAATTCAAAATTCCGTCACTAATCAATTAGTAACGGTCTTTTTAGCGATGGAACAAATTCCGTCACTAATTCCGTTGCTACTATTGTTCCGTCTCTAATCCGTCGCTAATTTCCGTCTCTAAGTTGATTAGTGACGGAAATTCGGTCGCTAATTCGCTATTTTTTTGTAGTGCGTTCACTTGGAGTGAAGACAACTTGGCTACTATGATCTTCAAATTCATCCTGTAGCATACAATTTATTGTAAATGAAAATGAAACACTCCCAATATGAAATAATTCCAAAATTAAATACTAATGTTTTACCTACTTATTATCTTCGTGGTAACCTCTGCAACAACCAGATTTATGTATTTACCACCCATAACCCTCCCTACTTTCCATTTTCTGTGATGAGGAGGAGGAGCTGGGGCTAGACAATAATGTTAGGATCTGACTTGATAGCTTCCTTTATTTTCTCCAACTCTTCTTCTATCATCTTCCGTTCAAACTTCCGATAACCACCACAAGATATGTAAGGTTGATACTTATTTCCCGCTTGCCTCTATTTATATGCTACACTTCCTGTGAAAGGAAAACAAAGAAAAACTAAGTAATGATGTCAAGTAAATTCAAATAAAAAGTTCTATACTATGATAAAAGAAAATTTACCATAAATGGAGGATATTGCCATGATGTCACAAATAACCTCTAGTTCTCTGGGATATTGTACATTTGCTGCAAGGTAAAACATAAGATAATTATATTTGATGCAATAAAAATAAAGATACAAATGCAAATATATCGAAAGTTACATACCAATATTTGTTACCAAAACATGTCTTTCATTTTTTGTGGAACTAACTTCCAATTATCATAGACAATGTGAACTTTGCTTCGACCCAAATAGCCTAAATAGCTGATGAATTTGTCTTCTTCAAGACCAAATGGATTCATATTGGCATCGAAGTCTACATGCAGCCTCTCTTATTGATCTTGATAATGTTCAACTAATGCTCCCATCTTTGTGCTGCCTTTAACCCTTCTCACAATAGGTTTGCCTCTATCCATTTGTTCTTCCCTATCACTTTGTGAGTAAGCAGAATTATCCATATTCTTGTTAAGACAAAAATCATTGTCAAATAGGTAAATAAATTGCAAGTAAATGAATAAAATAAACTAACTAGAATTAAAACAAAAAGCACACAGTACTATTTCCTAATTTAGGTCTTACTCTATATGGTTTCCCATATTTCTTCATAATGATCATTTCTTGCAGCATATTCTTTATCATCTACTAATTCAACTTCACTTGCTCTATATAGATTTGTTGTGAAAGACGGTATGTCGTCAAGGTTGAAGATTGGATCACCATACTTCTGTTTTTTACTTTGAAGTATAATGAACATTTTTTATTTGTAGGATTTGTGACATAAAACACTTGTTTTGCCTGGCTTGCTAGAATAAAGGGAGCTCATCTCTATAACTAACTTGTTGATCCATTACAACAGTATTATTGCTAACTCAGTTATATTTAAATAAATCAACTTTGAACTTGTAGGTAATCTCCCATATTTCTTCAATACCTCCATAATAGGCCAGTTATGCTAATATGGGGGGTTTTTGTCTTACAAACTGAAAAAGTGCATGGCTTCAGCTTTTACCATCACCCTACTATTTTGTATAGTACTTATATCATCTGGGTCTTTTATGTGGAAATAATACATGTTTATATCATAACCGGTACAAGTAATGACTTGATTGTCTCAAACACACCAGTCTCATACGAAACCTTTTCCTTAAACCACTCTATGAATGTCTTGTTTTTCTTAATAGCTATTTGCATTTCATTCTTCCTTGGATTCATGTTCTTCAAACTCTTTCTGTGTTAATCTATCAACAGTTGAACTTCTTCAATATTATTCAAGATATAAGAGTGTGCTTACAACACCTCTTCACGAGGCATATTATTCATTTTCAGTCATCGTGTTCCCTTGCTTCTCCCCTCTTCATGCTAAGATTGTGCCTTCGCCCCTGATAGATAATCTTTGCAAAAGTCCATAACCTCTTCAACTACATGTCTTTCAACTTTTGAGGCTTCAGGTCAACAAGGATTTTTAGGATACCCTTTAAAGATCTCCTAGTTAGGAAAAAATAATATAACCCTCATTTTCTAATTCATCCAACTTTTCAGTGTCAATGAATTAAAGAAAACACACAATCTTATCACCACTTCATCTTTTATAATGCCTCTAATAGCTACTGGTAATAGTTTTTACATCAACTGATAAAAAAAAAGTTTTTACATCAACACATGATAATCATGGGACTTCATTTCCACTAACTTCAAATCGTCCATTGAGACACATCTTTTTACATTAGAAGAAAACCCTTGTATCACCTTAATGTCATACAAACACCCACACAAACTTTTTTCCCAACTCTTGATAATGTATGCGCTACTAGCTCCACATATGCCCTCTTGCCATCATCTTGTAGTTGTGGATGTAACCATTCTCTTATTTCCATATCAACAAGGTCTTGTCTTGTACTAATTCCATCTTTAGTCTTCCTTTCTATGTACAAAAGCATACTGACAAGGCTATCACAAATGTTTTTCTTCATATGCATCATATCAATACTATGTCTTGTAATATCCCTGATTTTGGGCCTAGAGACATAAAGATAAGCCTATATCAGACAGATGAGTAAGCCAAGTTTTGGAAGAGTCCCAAGCATGACGAGAGATAGAAAGAGTCTCAAGGACTATGTGATTTGGCCCTACCAGGTAGTGGGCCCAGTATGCGTAGGCAGTAGGATCAAAGTGCCGATGTAGATGTGCACAATACATATATACGGTGCCATTAGGTTCGTAGAAAAAGGCCACCTAGATATGTTATGAAGTATGGGACTGATTGATCTAGCGAAATATGCTGGTATATATAGGTGTACATATGGCATTTTCAAGGAGACATATGTACCCTGCTGTTTTTGAAAAGACACCGGCATGTGGTGCCATGTGGGGCCCATATACATACTCCAACCTGGAAGTATCTTGTGGGCTTCGATACGCATGACACAATACTGAGTAAGTCCTAAGTAAAACCTAAGTAGCTATCGATAAAGTAACTTTATTAAAGTAGCTTTAACATAGTAAGTCATGATGAGTAATGATGACTCAACTTTTATGTTGGACAAATAAGAAAGTGACACTTGTCCATTCATCATGATAAAGTATAAATCAACTTTTGTGTTTGCATGTTAAGAGAGTGACAAGTGTCCCTAATGATAATACTTGCTTTTTGCTTTTTGAGGTGGCACTCCATAAAGGAACTACCTAGTCCCTGAGTACAGGAAATCCACCAATCTCTAACCAGAACACAGAACTCAAGAGTTGGGAGAAATTGCTAGGCCTCTCCTTTCTCCTGGAAAAAGTGACGCCACCTAAGAGAGAGAAAGAGAAGACAAGAGGCTTGTATGACACTTGGTAATCTTGAGCTTTAATATTTGGACACTTACACAACAAGAGGAAATCATATGCAAGATACCCTTCCTTCGCCTTTAAGTGTATGGCCAAATAGAGAGAAGGAAGAGAAAATTGTGAAAAAACCAAGAGACATTGGTAGAGGAAACAGAAAGGAGGAATAGTAAAAGTTCTGGAGTTCCAGAGCCGATTCCGACCCCGAATCACTGTCGTTGACTAGTAAGCTCTTCAAGAAAGTTGTTCTACTTATTGAGAGCTTCATTTCTATAGTCTCATTTTTCTAATCTGAGGTGTTTTGTGTCCTCTAGTTGGTTGGAGTGCCACCGGAACACTGAACCAACTATAGAAATGCGAAGAGGTAAGCCTCAGCTTTATTTTTAACTAATTACCTTATGATTTCATAAAGTTTTTCTTGGCTCTTGGACCACCCTAATGTTTCAACCAAAGGGAGTTTTTAAAGTATAATGTTGTTTTAATCATGTCTAAGGTGATATATGATGATTAATTATGTTATTAGACTAGTTGGTAGTTAAAAATGCAAATTTGATTTTTCTTTTTTTAGGGACAAGTTTCTATTAGAAGAAAAACTGGGAGAGGGAGAATGATTTGGTATTTTTAAGGTTATAAATGGATTCTACACATGATTTTATATGGGAATAGGTTGTGAACATGATTTTAGAATGGCCAAATTGAAAACCCAAAGATTGAAGTTGAAATAGTAGTGTTGCCAGATTTAGTTTTCTGGAGGAAGTCTACTTGTGATGAGTTTTTGAATGAAAAAGTATTTTCCAATGGCCAAGAAACTTTCCAGAAGAAAATTAGACATACTAAGCTTTAATTTGATATATAATATGTGTTATTTGGATCAGTACACTGAAAGATATGATTTATTGAAATTAGGCATTAAATCTGAAATGTTTTCTGGACCAGTGGTGTTTGTTCAATGATTATAGGAAATTTAGCCCTGTAATTGATAGTGGCTAATATTTTTCCCTTAAAGTATACTTAATATGGGTCACATAGGTCTTTGAACTACTTAATTTGAATATTTGTAGAAAAATATATGAATTTTCAAAGTTTGTTGAAAATTCTGCCAACTATTGGACATTGTGCGAAAATATGAAAGTAATGGCATTTAAAGTAATTTGGGACAAGTATGGGCCTATAGATAAGGGACATGTACCAGAGGCTAATGTAGCCATATAGGATATTTATTTGTTATGACTCTAATAGTGTAATCATATGCCTAGGGTCATGGGTTGACAAGGAAGAGGGAATTAAAGGATCCTGAGTAACTTTAGTGGTTGAAAGAAAAGATATAAAAGGCAGTGAACTTACCAAATCTACATGTATTTGATATGTATATTTATGCATTGATTTATGTGATTGTTTTGCCTAATTGTGTTAAGCATATTTTATTTATTGAAGCTCTGTTATATTTATGTTATGGCCATGAGTATGTTGTAACATTGAGCATGCAGATATGTCATTATGTTGGTATGAAATTAAATATATATCTTGTATGCATAGTGATATTGTTTTCTACTAAGATTCCCCTAAATTTCACCCTCCCCCAACCAACCATTTAGATAGGTTAACACAATAAAGGAGTACAGGATGATGCACCGGAAGAAGGAGTTGTGTATGAAGAGTTGAGGAATTATTACACGCTGTTCCGTTATGTATTAACATTTTATATGGTTAACTACATAACCCACATTTAAGACATCATCTCATTATTGATATTACTCAGAGTAGCAATGCGCAGATCAGTGGGCACATAGAAATAGTGTAAATATACTGATATTATAGAAACATTAGTGCTTGATTACATAGAGAATTTCCCACGCATAATAATTATAGACCTTAAAATAATTAAAAGGTCTTCAGATAACCAACGCCTCCTCTTATACTAGCCCAAAATCTCTAGTTGCCGGAAATTACCGTTCTGCCCTTTGAGTCGTTGCTTACTGCTGTAAACTTTATATATTTATGGAAAGGGTGAGATTTGGAGAATCTCAATAGTAACATACTTTCAAATATATAGAATGTAAAAATAGATATGTTATGCCATGTCATGTAAGATGATCGAAACTATTTGTACACTTGTCTAAGATCAAATGACAAATTTGCACCTTAGTCTACTTGGTGCCTATATTGGGTCTCTGATTACAACATGGTAAATTGGTGTATCTAAGACTTTAGCTCATGTTACAGTGAACGATATATACAAACATAATAAGAATGATATAATATATGTAAAAAGAAGTTACTACCTTGAATGTGCCCTTTCCTTGCTTGTCAATCGATCCAGCTTCGTCTTTGGCTCGGGCTATTGGTTTATCCTAAAATTAAAAATTTAGGATACATGAGTTATTATTTATTCATAACTCATTCTAAACTCATTGTGTTGGTTATCTTAACTCAAAACTACAAAATTACTAAAATGCGCCTAGGGACCCAGTCTAAGCCCTTTTGTACTCGGTCAAACTGTATCCCACAAAAAATTATGACCCAAGATAATCCTACATAATTTCATGTGAAGAATCTATTTTTAACCTCAGATTGGTCAAATTCAAGCCCAAATTACAAAAATACCTTTGACAAACCCTAACTTGGGGTTTTAAGAGCAATTGTGTCATTTCACATTCTAAGACATTTCATAATTCATAATCTACTTGAACCCTATACAATTTTCCATTCTAAACACAATAAAATCATAAAAAGCACCAAAATCCAGTCCAAACATTTCCAAATAGCTGCTGGATGAAATTCCATAAAAATTGGGGAAAATGAAATTTTCTTGATTTCAGTCAACCAAACACCTTCTTTTCACTTCTAATCACATGTTTAATCACTTAAACACCTTTCCCCTATGATTATTAGAAAATTGAGAAGCATAACCCCTTCGATTTTGAGCTTCCCACAATCACAAACCAAGCCAAAACAACCACCACCACAACAACAACTACCAAGAATTATCAAGAATCAACAAAAGAAGCAAGGTTCTTGAGTTTACCTTGGATTCCTTAACTTTCTCTATGATAAGTAAAATATTTGCATATTCATTTTCCCTTATATGATGATTTTGTGGACTATATTTGAGCTGAATGTAATCAATTTGGGTGTAATTAATAAATAAATAATGATTTTCTTGCAGCCATGGACAGTACCGGATTAAAAAGAATTAAAGAAGGCATTTAAGGAAAAGTTACTATTCACATGGTACTATTCACTGTACACTGTTCATGCGCGACTGTTCACTGTACATTGTTCATGCGCGACTGTTCACTGTGCACTCAGTTTCACTGTAGCGGACGGTGTGGCGGTACTGTAGCAGTACGGGTTACTGTAGCGGACGGTGTGGTCGGTTCACTGTAGCAAATCACTGTAGCAAAATCACTGTAGTAGTCCGAAAATGAAGCCTATAAATAGAGCTTCTTGGCACCCTAAAATGAGGAGAAAAGGAGGAGGAATGAAGAGAGAGAGAGAGTTTCTATTTTAGAGAGAGAGTTGTTATTTTTAGAATTTATTTCTTGCATTTTTTTACTTCTTGCATGCCTCCTACATGGATGGTTTTACCTCCTATATGGAAGGCCTAGGTAGTCCTCCTTTATGGATGGTATAGGTTGCCACCTACATGGATGGTTTTACCTCCTATATGGTAGGCTAGATTTTCCATTTTCATGCATCTTGTAGTAGCATTTTTATGTTTTTGTAATTAATTTTTATGCAATATTTATGATGTTTGGAATATATTTTGGTTTTATTTTTAATTTTATCATGAGCTAAATTTTCCTTTTCCTAGGGTGATGAGGTAGCTTATTAATGACGGATTGAATCTTAACTTATTAAATCTAGTTTTAATTTTTCCTTTATGATTGAGTTTTAATTATTGCTCTTAATGCTTACAATTGATTGGCCACCTTTTGGATGATTTTAATATGCATGTTGAGACCGGAAGGAGATACATGTGTGTGGATCCTATAATTAAAACCATAATTTGCATATGAAATAGGAATATATTCATATGGGTTATGTAGTCTTAATTGAGTTCCATAAATCTTAATGCATGATTGATTGCTTAAATTCATATAGGAATATATTGGGTTAGCAATTAATTATAGAATTACTTGACCTTGGAAGAGGCTAGTAATTAAAATAGGGAAACTCGACTATCAATCATGTGGAATAAATTGAACTAGAATAGATAAGTGATTCAATCCGGAATTTATTAAGTGAAATCTAATCCCTAGGGCTTTTTCTCATATTTGTCTTTATATCACTTGTATTCATATTTCATCATTTCTATCTTGCAATCTCAATCACAACTAATCAACCGACTAAATAGAATTAAAATTACCAATTTTGGTACTTAGTGATCAATCCTCGTGGGAACGATACTCTACTCACTTCTATATTACTTGATTACGACAGTGTACGCTTGCACTTCTAAATACACCATCCTACATCCGTAACACTCTCTCTAAAATGTCATTGTTCAATTTCTCCTCTCTCTTAATTTGTCTTGAAAAACATGCATTTTCTGGAGGAAAAGAGATTAGGAGAGGTTGCAAAGAGATTAAGAAGCATAAACATCAAATTTTTAAGCTTTTTACCTTTGATACTGCACTTGGAAACCCTAGACCTTTCTCTTTGTGCCTTCAAGCTTCTTGATATATTCTCTCTCTCTATTAGTTTGCATCAGCTGGACATAATGAGGAAGGAAGGAAAACATGTTTTGAAATATCTCTTTTTACTTTAACATGTGCTTGCTTCTCATTGGTCAAGGGTTTTTTTTCCTTCTTGAATTAATTATGCACACATAGATTATTTCCCTTTCTTGCTCCCTACTTCAGCTATAATTTATCCCAATTAAAGGGAAAAATAAATGGATGCTGCCTTTATTGGTCAAATGAGCATTTTGCCCTTACATTTTCCCCTATTTTCGTACTTGCTGGAAAACTGGGTAGAATTTTCACCACACTTTGAAAATTTATAAACAATTGTATAGATATCCAATTGGGGTGGTTCCAAAGGCTATGTGACCCTTATTAAATCTATTTTTAATAAAAAATATAAAATTTGACCAATTGGAAGCTTAGAATTCCCAAAAGTTTCATTTTTAGAAGCTGACACTGAAAATAGCTTGTTTTAATGGGCTAAATTCAAAATTACATAACTCTTTGTGTACAACTCCAAATGACTTGTATGACATATCAAATTAAAGCTTGATAAGTCTAAGTTTTTTCTAGAAAGTTTCAAAATTTTTTTGATATAATTTTCCTATTGTAAAATATCACACAAACATGACTGCCACACGAAAAACTCATTGGCAGCAAATCTCTTGTGTTCCAAATGTAATTATGTTGTGTGTGACCACTAACTGCCTTGTTTTGCCATCCCCTATGCTCTTTAATACCCCAAGGGTATAAAGTAATTTTAGGGTATAAAATCATACCTTACTGGGATACTTGCTAAACCATGGTTTAGAAATCTACTTGAGTTAGGATTATTCTCAATCATCTTGTCCCAAAATTTGGGATGTTACACCACATGACAAAGGGATTAATTATCCAAGCAAATTAAATGAACTAGGAATAGGTAATTGCACAATATAAGCCCATTAGTTAAGTAAGCCGAGAAATTGATAAACCGAGAAAAACCTTGATAATAATGAAGGGCAGAATTGAAAAGTTAAAGTAAATAGTAACCCCGTGAATGAAGTTAATTAATCTAGTAAATATGGTTTTACCGAATGAACAGTTCTCCGAGAATAAGGGTGTAAGTTTTTAGCTAGGAGATTTATTTATTGTTTCTCTTGAGCCATAATAATAAAGTTAACGCTTCTGATGTATACTAAAGGGGCATAAGTAACGGATGTTACATGTCTCACATCAAGACTACGCCAATATGGAATATCAAAGAAAATTGATCTCTTCTTCCATATGTTCTTCTCACCTGCAGTCCTCTGATTCTTACCAAAGATGACATTAATACGTTCTATCCGACTATAAACTTCCTCTCTAGTTAATGCCTTTGGAGCCATTTCGTGCTCTAGTAAGCTATCAAAACACTTTCTTAATCTACGATAGGGGTGGAATCAATGAAGAAACCTCATGTGACCAAGGTAGACCATTTGTTTTTCATTCTTAAGTTGATGGAAGCGTATTTCTGCTTCACATATCAAACATGCTTAATGCCCCTTCACACTTTACTTGACAAATTTGTGTACGTAGTCGTTTTTTGTGGTGAAAATCATTACACGTAGCTTAAAAGACTCCTTCTTATATACATCAAACATATCTACGTCTTCCTCCTACAACTTCTTTAAGTCATCAATCAAAGGCGCCAAGTAGACATTGATATTGTTCTCCAACTTTTTTGGTCCAGAAATCATCATAGAAAGCATCACATACTTGCGTTTCATACATAGCCAATGAGGTAAGTTGTATATTACAAGGACAACCGGTCACACAATATGTGTGTTAGTAAGAGTTCCATACAGATTGATTCCATCTGCACAAAGTCCAAGCCAAAGGTTTCTTAGCTCGCTTCCAAATTAAGTAAATATTTCATCTATTTTCTTCCATTATGGAGACTCAGCCAAGTACTGAAGATATTTTCCATTAGATATTCTCTCATATGAATGTCATCTCAAATTCTTCGCTTTTGTTGCACTTGCAAACAAACACTTAAACCACAATATTATTGGAAGATACCACAACACCTTTAAAGGTTTTCTTTTAGTTGTCCCTTCGCCACAACCACCATCTTTCTTTACTTTCTATCATGATGTTTTACACTTAAGATACTCATTAAGACCTTCATACTCCTTTATGTATAATACGCAGTCATTAGGGAAAGCGTGTATCTTTTTATACTCCATACCCATCGTAGACAAGATTTTCTTGGCCTCATACAAACGATTTGGAAGTACATTAATCATTTGGAAATATATCACGCAACAATTCAAGATACAATGTGAAACTACTATCGGCACATCCACAAGTTTCCTTTGGGTTGACAAAATGCAAGGTTTCTATCAACTGTGTGTGTAATACCTTATTCTCAATAGCCAAAGATGAGTATAAATGAGTAGTGAAATCATTTATGGGACTAGAATTCGAACCCGGATTACCCAACTTCAGAAAACATTTACAAATTCCCAATCTCAACTCAGGAGTTGAAACTAGGGCTGAGAGGGTTTTTCAACAGGTAAAAAAAATGTTTCAATTATTTTCACAAGTTTCACTATGTTATAATGTCTCATCGGCTCTTAATCTCATTATATCAGAGTATGCAAGTGATTCTACCTTTAATTTAATTAGAGCAGTTCTCTTAGAGCTGTTCTCTGCTAAACTTCATTCATACACCCATATACATACATATCAAATGTTTACACTAAATACAAAAATGAAGTGTCTTGCACTACAATCCACCCTTCACCTTCGGAGTTCCTCCTTATATATCTTCAGGCATTCTCCATCTGTCTAAATGGTTGGTTTGGAGAGAGTGAGATTCGAGAGAATCTTAGTAGCAAACAGTACCACTATACATGCCATATATATATGAATGTATGACATGCTTGCCTGCACTATTTCATGCTAACATAATGACATGCTTGCCTGCACTATTTCATGCTAACATAATGACATGCTGCATGCTCGATGTTATGACATACATATGGCCATTGCACAAATATAACAGAGCTTCAACCAATCATACATGTTCCACACAAATAGGCAAAAAATTCACATAATCAATGCAAGACAAACATATCACATACATGTAGAAAAGGTAAGTTCACTACCTCTCAGACTTTATGTCCTTCTCTTCTTGTCCCTTGATCCGCCAACCATTGCTTCTTCTTTGTCACTTCATGGCCCAAGGTAAGTGATAACATCATTAGAGCCATGAAAAGAAAATTTCCAATGGCCCACATTAGCCCTAAAGGCTTACTTTCACCCTTGGAGTTCATACCAATTACATTTGTGCCATTATGTCTTAAATTCGCATAAGACATAAAGCTGATAGATTTTTCACCAAACTTTGAAAAATCATAATTAATTCTATAGAACTCCAATTGAGGTGGTTCAAAGGCCTATATGACCCCTTTCAAATATAATTTACAATAAAAATAATTAATCTTGCAGTAATTATTCCCACAAGTCCATATTTTATGATTACACTCCACTGCCTTAAAACGGCTTTCAGATTCAATGTCCAAATGTCAAAAATCATGAATAATTCTAAAAAAACTCAAATTGGAATTATTCCAAAGCCTAAATGAAGACCTTTCTGTTTAAATTTAAGTAAAAATAGTTAGGTTTCCCTAATATAGACAAAGTATTCCCAGAAGTTCACCCAACAACACTGCTTCAGATTTGATTATAAGAACAAGGCCAAACTTTAAAAGTTCACCATTAATTCTAGGAAATTCCAAATTGAGTGTGGTTCAAAATTATATGTAACCATATTTAATTATAATTTAAGGGAAAAATACGCCCATAAGCTAAATGAACTCATAAAATTATAGAATTCCACTCGTTTGAACACTGGTCCAGAAATTCCCAGATTCACATTATCAGAGTTTGTAAAATCATAACTCCTAGCAAACTTGTCCAAAAATTACAAATTATCTATCAAATTAAATCTCTACATGTCTACTTTAAGCATGCAAAATATCATAATTTTTGGACAATTTTTACAGCTTCAAACATCACGCACAACACTGACTGTCACACAAGGCAGATTTAATCAACATGCACACATTTGTTTCATAATTTCCCAAATTCATATACAAGTATCCAAAATTCATGAACACTTGCATACCTACACAATTTTTCCTCCTAAATCCAATGGAAGCATCAAAATTATCAAATTCTCACTCCTCCTACACGAAACAGTACATGGCAGAAACAGAACAGGAAATTAGATTCTCAGAAAGAGTTTGTTGTTTCTTCGATTTCTCTTGCCTAATCACTTCCTTGCTAATCCTAATCAAATGATTAGCTATTTACACACTCATTTCACATGATTAGAAGCAATTTGGGTATTAGGACCCCTTAGGGTTTCATCATCCATATTCCACAAATCATCCAAATCCAAGCCAACAACAACAACGACAACCACAACAAAGGCACAAGAAGCAAGTTTTGGAAGTTTACCTTTGATTCTTGTTGTTTCTCACTCCAAAACGTCTCAACTCTCTCTCTCTATACCTCTGATTAGCCTTAAAATCATGGTTACAAAGAAGTAGAAGTGATTTTAAGAGGCTATAAAGAGGTTAGGGTACAAGAATCACAAGGTAGCAACTTCCTTACCTTGTTTTATGATGAACCCTAGCACTTCCACCATCCTTCACGTTTCAGCTTTCTCTCCCACTCTTGCGTTCTGTTTCTGTCGTGAAAATGGGCTGAAGATGATGATAATAGAATGGTTAAATGAATTAACCAACCATTTGCACATGTCATGCTCCTATTGGCCCAAATATCAAATTTTCGCATATAGTATTAAATATGGCAGAATTTTCATTAAACTTTGAAAATTCATATCTAATTGTGAAAATGTCCAATTGGGGTGGTTTCAAAGGTTATGCGACCCTTATTGAGTATAATTTTATGGAAAAATATAACATTTGGCCAATTAGGAGCTCACTCTTCCCATAATTTTAATCTTTGAATGTTGTCCCAGAAAATAATTAATTTCACTGGGCTAACTTTAAAAATTCATTTCTCTTTGTGTAAAACTTCAAATAATTTATATGACCTATCCAATTAAACACTACTAGAAAAAACACTTTTAACGTCCCTTATTTGGGACTTTTAACGTCCTTCTACGAGGGGACGCGTATGTCAGCGACGTAGTAAATTTGGACTTTAGACGTCCTTTGTAAAGGGAAGCCTAAAGGGCTGGGTTTAGGCGTCCCTTTTGCTAAAAGGGACGCCTAAATTCCCCGTTTAGAATTGTTTTATTTAAAAATTAGGGACTTTAGGCGTCCCTTTTGGCCAAAGGGACGCCTAAAGGGTTTTTTTTACCATACGGTGCCATTTGTATTGTTTCTGGCCATATCATTCTGAAAGCAAACAGAAACGTATACACAAAAAGGAAACATACAGCATGCAGTTTATAATTAACAAAACACAACATCCACCTCTAATGAAACATTCATGCACTACATTGTTGACAGAAATGTTGTCCACTAATATAATAAACAACTACTAAGTAAATGTACAGGAAACGATAAACTTCTACAAATCAATGTGTTGAAGAATCCTCCCAGCCAACAAGTCTCTAATCAAATTAATGTCTTCATATAAGTAAGCAGCATCATTATCAAAGATCTACAAATTAGAAAATATCATTATACGAAATCAATGAAATTAAAGGATTTTTTAGCAATTCAATTAAAATACAACCAAAATATTATCATTTGATTACCTGTTGAAAATCATTTGTAACGCCACTTTGAATGATATTATACATGGAAAGTAGAACATAATAGCCACATTCAGTACCACCTGGCTGTTGAGGGTACTATAAATCAAAAGTAATTGGTTAAAATCAATAACATACATCATTTATAAAACAACCGTAAATAAAATAACTTATATTATATTGGAACCATATACTTTGGGATAGAACAACTTTGGCTTGCGAACAACTCTACCCTCACGTGACCTGCCAAGCATTCTATATGTTTGGGTCGCGCTACCATTAAAATGTAAAACATTTTAAGTTAGAACAATTTATTTAAATCAATCATTTCTTTAATTAATAAAAAAGAAATAACTAACGTGTTGAAGACTGATTTTGTGTCCTTGTCGGGCTTTTTTGTCAAGGAATCAAACCAATAGATTTCATTGAGGCGTGGGCAAACAACACACAGGCTCCAATGGTAACTAAAACAATACACAGATTAAAATGAAGTTGAGATTAGAAGAAAATTATTTCTCAAACATCCAAAAATAAATTTTTTTACTACATACCCTTGAACAATTGGCGCTAGGTAACATCGCAATTTGGTCGCTGCCATTGTGAAGCCCACATAATGCGTCCTTTGTGTGACATCATTATTATCCGATGTCGTATTTTCCGGACACAAGAATCCGTATAAATTTGGTCTTTCCATATCAATGCACATGTGGTAGAAGGACCTAAAATAGAAATAAAATGACCAATGAATTATTGAACTTATGAAATCTTGAACTTAGAAAAGAAAAACTAACCAAATGGCAAGTTTGACCCATCCTGCATCGATCTCCTCCAAATGCATAAACTCCTTAAGATCTTTATTGTCGATCGTGTAGGGATACGTCAATTGTGTACCCACAATCCCTGGAGGCATATTGAAGTCAACTTGGGGAATACCTTTGTACATCTGTTGGAGCCGTGCTAGAAAGGGCCATCTCAGTGCATGTTGCTCCTCCTATAACCATAGAAAACAAAACCAATTATATTACAATGATGCCAATAAATGTCAAGTGATATGAATATAATTCCTACCATTGGTGGGGTTCCCAACGTGCCAATAAGATATTGAGGCCAAAGGATGAAACCTCCAATTTCCTGACCCAGCGTGGCAATCTCAACGTCAGGGATAGGGATGGCTGCACCTTCTTCCCCCTCATGAACACGTGTCACTATCACCCTACGTAAATATTGTGGAATTTGATTATGATGGTGGGTGGTAGCTTGTGTGTAAACGAGAGCATTGGCTACAACACGAATCATGGGGGCATCCAAATAGAGGATACACGATTCACCCGACTCCGAAGTGGCAGAAGGTTGGCCCAGTGGTACTGTTATGTGAGAAGGCTGGCCACAGGGTTCTGTACTATGGGAAGGCTGGACAAGACTATGGAAAGGAGCGGCAACAAGTTCTGGAGTGTGGGAAGGCTGGACAAAGGGTTCTGGATTGTGGAAAGCCTCGGCAACGAGTTGCGGAGTGTGGGAAGGCTGTACAAGGGATTCGTCCGGCGGGTTGTGACTTCCTTTAGTGCTGGGGAAGGCTGGGGATTCCTCGTTTCTAACCCTAGTAGCCTCCATGTGATGAAAATCAAACCACGATTTCATTTCACCACGTAGTTGTGTCATTAGCTCATCTTAGAGCTTCTCTCGGATTTGATCGCGAAGCTTATCCACAAACTCTTGACTGGGTTCAGCTTGTGAAGAATATAACAAGGTTTTACCAAAATACTTCGAAATACCAACTCCCCTTGGCTCCCCTCTAACACGGCCGGGGTATTCAGCCTTCCCAATCGCCGTGGCCAATATGTCCATCCGTCCACTTGGAGTGAACGAACCTTGGCTACTCTACTCTTCGAGTTCGTCCTGTAGCATACAATTCGTTATGAACGAAAATTACTTCCTAGAAATGTGAAAGAATTTCACAATTAATTACTTATGCTATTACTACTTACAATCCTCGAGGCAACCTCAGCAATAGTAGGATTTATATATTTGCCACCCTTAATCCTCCTTGCTTTCCATTTTTTGTGACGTGGAGGAGGAGCTGGGACTTGCACAACAACGGAAGGATCCGATTTCGCAACTTCCTTCATTTTTTCCAGCTCTTCTGCCATCATCATCCGCTCCAACTTCCTGTAGCCACCCCGAGACATGCAATGCTGGTACTGATTTGCTTCTTGCCTCTGTGTGTTCGCCGCACTTAATTCCTGTTTAAGGGAAAAAGGGAAAAACAAGTCATTAGTGTATTAACTATATTGAAATTATAAATTTTCATACTGAAGACAGAAAATTTACCAAAAATTCAGGAGTTTGTCGTTTAGCTACAAACAACCTCCAGTCCTCTGGAGATAGATATGAATATTCCTGACAAGGATCCAGATGACTCTTGTCACCTCTAAGGTACTTCCTGGAGAGCTTATTTTTAAAATCCTTCTAGCACAAACGAACCTCTCCCATCTAGTGGTTGTACATGTCTGTGGTGTCAGGAACATCGAACGTTTGCTGCAAAAACGGAGACAATTAAACTTGAATAGGAAGAAAGGTCTAAATACATAAAATGTATCAAAAGTTATGTACCAAAATCTGTTGCCATATCATGGCTTTCGTCTTTTTGGGAACCTGCCTCCAACTATCATAGATGATTCAGACTTTGCTTCGACCCAAAAAACCAAGATAACTAATGAAGTGGTCTTCCTCAGGACCCATTGGATTCATGTTGGCATCAAACTCTATATGAACCCTCTCCTGTTCATTGTAGTGGCGCTTCGCCAATACAGTCATCTTCGTGGCACCTCTTATTCTTCTCGGAGCGGGTGGCTCTTCTTGCCTTCCATTATGCTGCTCGTTGTCGCTCCCTGAGTCACTAGAACTTGACATATTCCTAGACAGAAAAAAATCATTGTCAGAGAGGTAAGTAGATTGCAGGTATATGTATAAACTACATTAAGGGAAAAAGGCACATAGGACATAATACAGTTTTATATAGTTAAAGGTCTTACTTCATATTGTTTCCCATATTCCTTCACAATGATCATTTCTTACAGAATAATCTTCATCATCTACCAACTCGACCTCACTTCCTATAGGTGGATTTGTTGTCAAAGGTGGTGTGTCGTCAAGGTTGAAGGTTGGATCACCATACTTTTGTTTTTTGCTTTGAAGTACAATGGACATATTTTTATTTGCAGGATCTGTGACATAAAACACTTGCTTCGCCTGGCTTGATAGAATGAAGGGCTCATCTCTATAACCAACTCTTCGAAGATCGACTGAGACAAATCCAAATTGTGGATCTATTACCACAGCAGCATTGCTAACCCACTTACATTTGAACAAAGAAACTTTGAACTTGTTGTAGGTCATCTCCCATATTTCTTCTATAACTCCATAATAAGTGTTACGAATGTAGGATGGTGTATTTAGAAGTGCAAGTGTACACTGTCGTAATCAAGTAATAAAGAAGTGAGTAGAGTATCGTTCCCACGAGGATTGATCACTAAGTACCAAAATTGGTAATTTTAATTCTATTTAGTCGGTTGATTAGTTGTGATTGAGATTGCAAGATAGAAATGATGAAATATGAATACAAGTTATATAAAGACAAATATGAGTAAAAGCCCTAGGGATTAGATTTCACTTAATAAATTCCGGATTGAATCACTTATCTATTCTAGTCCAATTTATTCCACATGATTGATAGTCGAGTTTCCCTATTTTAATTACTAGCCTCTTCCAAGGTCAAGCAATTCTATAATTAATTGCTAACCCAATATATTCCTATATGAATTTAAGCAATCAATCATGCATTAAGATTTATGGAACTCAATTAAGACTACATAACCCATATGAATATATTCCTATTTCATATGCAAATTATGGTTTTAATTATAGGATCCACACACATGTATCTCCTTCCGGTCTCAACATGCATATTAAAATCATCCAAAAGGTGGCCAATCAATTGTAAGCATTAAGAGCAATAATTAAAACTCAATCATGAAGGAAAAATTAAAACTAGATTTAATAAGTTAAGATTCAATCCGTCATTAGTAAGCTACGTCATCACCCTAGGAAAAGGAAAATTTAGCTCATGATAAAATTAAAAACAAAACCAAAATATATTCCAAACATCATAAATATTGCATAAAAATTAATTACAAAAACATAAAAATACTACTACAAGATGCATGAAAATGGAAAATCTAGCCTACCATATAGGAGGTAAAACCATCCATGTAGGTGGCAACCTATACCATCCATGAAGGAGGACTACCTAGGCCTTCCATATAGGAGGTAAAACCATCCATGTAGGAGGCATGCAAGAAGTAAAAAAAAATGCAAGAAATAAATTCTAAAAATAACAACTCTCTCTCTCTAACATAGAGACTCTCTCTCTCCTCCTTCCTCCTTCTCCCTTCTCCTTTTAGGGTGCCAAGAAGCTCTATTTATAGGCTTCATTTTCGGACTGCTACAGTGATTTTGCTACAGTGAATTGCTACAGTGAATTTGCTACAGTGCACCGACCACACCTACCGCACTGCTACAGTAACCGACCACACCTACCGCACTGCTACAGTACCGACCACACCGTCCGCTACAGTAAACCGCAACCGTCCGCTACAGTGCACAGGAACAGTAACCGCATGAACAGTGCACAGTGAATAGTACCGCGTGAATAGTACCTTTCCCTTAAATGCCTTCTTTAATTCTTTTTAATCCGGTACTATCCATGGCTGCAAGAAAATCATTATTTATTTATTAATTACACCCAAATTGATTATATTCAACTCAAATTTAGTCCACAAAATCATCATATAAGGGAAAATAAATATGCAAATATTTTACTTATCAAATTCCCCCACACTTAGCTCTTGGACGTCCTCGGACAAGAAAGAGTAACTAATAAGTGCTTCCAACAAAATCAGAAGTGTCAAGTCATAAACAAGGACACAATTAAAGAATAAAGAGATCATAGTATTCTTGAATCAACAAAAGTATAAACTGGTAAGTTCATTTGAAAATAAATGAACTGAATTCATAATTGTGGCTCATTCTCTTAATCTCTCAAGTGTTTTAGGGTAAGTGTTTCGCTCAAATTCACCTGAAAAAATTGCACTACCATAAGCTTGCCAAAAATCTCAATCTCTACTACCTAATTCACATGCATAATTCAAATCAAAAGGACTTATTAAAGGTTGTAATGAGGTTAAGGTAAAAGGAATGTAAAAACTGATATGAAGGGCTATTTTTACTAAGTAAATAGAGCAGTTGAAAAATGGGCCTTCTTAAACCTGGCCTATCTCATCCCAACAACCCATAATTTACATTTTTTTTTTCTTTTCTTTTTTTCTTCTTTTTTTTTTTTTTTATATTACAACTTCTGCACTTTTGTGGTTGATGATATATAGACCCCCACACTTGTCAAAAGCCCATTTCACAAAAATTTCAAATGCTCTGTTAATCTTTCGAATTCAGTAAAAGCACTTGATAAATCATTAAAACACATATCAATGGGTTGAGAATAAAGACATAATCAATTAGGCTCAAAGGGGCTTATCAATGGTATAATTGTAAGGTTGGCTATTTGGCTCTGGCTAAACAAAATGAATGCCTTTATCATTTTTGAATGTGCATGTGACATGTAATTTCAACTAGATTTAAGGCAAGTTCTAGAGTGACAACTTAATAGGTGAATATCACACACAAGAAAGATAATCACTATTGATCATATAGGCTCAAAAGCTCACGGTTAGGGACTTTCAAATTCAGCTCATTCAATCTCAAAATTCATCACCAAATTCAACAATCAGTTATTCAATCATGCTATAAAATCTCTAAACTCAATTGATCCATGCTTCAAACTTATATACTTCTTAAAATCATTGAAAAACACTTCAATAGAATTTTTTTTTTTTTTTTTTTAAAGATGAAATAACAAAAAAAAAAATTACAACTAATAAGATGCGTCTCAAGAGTTAAGAATAACTCTTTACTCTGCCATCTATGCATACCCCATGCATCTAATGGTTTTACTAACTAACTATCTAATGGAGAAACTATGCTTTTTTTTTTTATAATCCTCCCCCAACCTAAATCAGACATTGTCCTCAATGTCTTCTATAGATTAAAGAAAGTTTTTTTTTTTTTTTTTTTTTCAAACAACCTAAACACACAATAAATTAAACCAAAATGCTGAGAGTAAAACCATAAGATAAAAGAAAGTTACAACCGGAGAGTGGTATCTGGATTCTGCTTCTGACTGCTACCTGAAGATTGCCCACCTTTTTCTTTTACTAATAGATCTGGTTGAGGTTCATAGGTTTGCAGTTTATCTAGTAGTTGATCAGCAGTTGGTGCAGAAATGATGGAATGACGAGTCGCTTGGGGTATGAATCCTGTTTCCACAGCATGATCAAGAAAAGACAACAGGTTATCGTAAAAACCATTAACATTTAACAATCCTAATGGTTTTTTATGAAAGTTCAGTTTAGCCCAATAAGCAATGCTAGAGATCCCATCCAACGTTTCAAAACCACCGGGTAGAGCGATAAAAGCATCAGCACGGTAAAACATATGTCCCATTCGTTCAGGCAGACTTGAAACCCCTAACTCTTGCCCTAAGGAGAAGATGTGATTTTCTAACTCCTTCACCCTTACGTTCAAACCTTTACTACCATTCATGGTTGCAACAATAGCCACACTTCCCCTCAGGCCTTGAATACCTCCCCCGTAGACAAAATTGATCTTTCTTGCAGCTAATGCACGTCCCAATTCGTTGGCTGCAGGTATAAACTCTCTATCCTTTCCCAAGTCAGTTTCACCAAAAATGCATATAGATTTAAAACTGCATTTTAGAGTGATACCACTCCTCTCTTTTTCTCTCTCAGACATTTTGTGTTTTTTTTACAAATGGAAGATTGCATATTTATATTACAAAAACAGCGACAACAAAATCATGCAAATCACACAGTTTTCAAAAAAATTTGAAAAAAATTTCTGACACGAATGACCAGTGGGCCACTGTGCCAAGAAAGTAAATAAAGTGAGTAAAGAAAGTCAAAAGTTACTGAAAAAGATAAGACAGATTGACAAAAGTAAGATTATGTACAGTAGTTGTGATTGTGGCTCACATCTTCCTCTGGTTTTACGTCCACTAACGGCTTAAACGCTTTCTATGAATCGAGGATTTGCTTCCCATCCAGTTTTCTTATAAACTGGCAAACAGGGTCTTTTAACGTCAGATTCCCAAGACGGTAGCGCTCTTTTTCTTTGTTGAATATGTCTAATAAATCAAGAAGAACATGATGAACATCGCCACTAGGATGTGTCTCAAGAGTCTGAATGATATCATCCAATGACTCCTTACTCAGTCCATCCTTTATAAATTGGATTTTATCTTCTCGATTTATAGAAACCATACCTTTGCTCCTACAGCGCTGATCACAATTCCACCTTGCACATTTAGGACAAACCTTCATTCTTTTAGCTCTTCTCTTTTTGGAATAAGAGCTTTTTCCCATACCTGGCATAGGTTTAATAAATGAATCATGAATCTCACCTATTAAACGTACCTTAGCTTCAATGATCCAGCGGACATCCTCAGGAAGGCCCAAGCGTTTGAATGTCTTCATTCTTTCAAGTCGACAGCTATAGATCTTCCTAAGCATATCTTTGGGAAGAGTAGGGAACCTGTTCTTAAGCTTTACAATAATTTCCTCCATGATGAGACTAAAATTTAAAGATGCAGTTTTGTGTGCTTCAGTAAGTAAGAAAGAAAAATGAAAGATTAAGGAAAAGAAGTTTTGGGTTGCCTCCCAAATAGCCGCCCTTCTTTAACGTCTTTAGCTAGACAAAGACCCAACCAATAATTTTTTTTTTATTTTTTTTTATTTTTATTTTTTTATTTTTTATTTTTTTAAAAAAATATTAGGACTTACCTGTTGTTTCCTCCAAAGTGATGACAGTTTTCAAAGTGTTGAGTGCACCGTCATTATACTCTTTCAGCCTTTGCTCGTTCACTTTGAATTTTCGATCACCATCTTGAATCTCCACTGCTCCATATGGCCATGTTTGAACCACAGTAAAAGGTCCTGACCACCTTGATCTCAACTTTCTCGGAAAGAGCTTTAACCTTGAATTGCATATCAGAACTTTTTGTCCCGGCGTGAACTCTCTCCTCAAAATTCTTTTATCCTGCCACATTTTTGTCTTCTCCTTGTATAACTTTGCATTCTTATGAACTTGTTGTCTAAATTTTTCAAGCTCATTGAGTTGGAGAAGTCTCTTCTTACCAGCTGCCTTTAAGTCAGAATTTAAGGCTTTTATTCCCCAATATTCTTTGTGCACTTTAGGATTAGTAGATTTTGATACATCTACTGTTCCTATTGCAAGTGGTTGATCCATGCAGCTTTTGTTCACCACGTCTTTTGTGCAGCTGGTCAATGTATCTACTCTGTAACAGGTGTCACCTTCATTTGGACATGACCAAGCCTTAAAAATGTTAAAAGATACTTGGTCATCTTGAGCTCGTAAAGTCAACTTTCCCTGTTGCACATCTATTAAAGTTCTCCCAGTTGCTAGGAATGGCCTCCCAAGAATGATAGGAACTTCTTGGTCTTCTTCCATATCAAGTATGATGAAATCAGCTGGAAATATGAGTTTGTCCACCTTTACCAGAACATCTTCTAAGACACCCCTTGGATGTTTAATTGATCGATCAGCAAGAAGTAGTGAAACTGTGGTAGGCTTCACCTCTCCAAGACCAAGTTTTCTGTAGACAGATAAGGGCATGAGATTTACACTTGCTCCCAGGTCACAAAGTGCTTTTTCAAAGTTACATTGACCTATGGTGCAAGGTATGCAAAAGCTTCCTGGATCTTTCAGCTTTGGTGGTAGTTTCTTTTGCAGAATGGCACTGCACTCCTCAGTAAGTGCAACTGTCTCAAATTCCTCCAGCTTACGCTTATTTGAGAGAATGTCCTTCATGAATTTTGCATAACTGGGCATTTGGGCAAGAGCGTCTGCAAAAGGGATGTTGATATGTAACTTTTTGAAAACCTCCAGAAACTTTTTAAACTGCTTTTCTAGCTTTGCCTTCACAAGTCTCTGAGGGTATGGAACTGGTGGTACATATGGAGGAGGGTTATCTGGAAAGCTGATTCTTCCTGGTACCACATCATCTTCTTGAGGTTTCTGTGCTTCCTCCTTCTTTTCTGGTTCACTTTCTTTTTTTTCTCCGTCATTCTTATGTAGAATTACAGGATCTTTCAATTCTTTCCCACTCCTTAATGCAATAGCCTTCACATGCTCTCTTGGGTTTTTTTCAGTATCACTTGGAAGAGTACCTGGTTGTCTGGAATTCAGCATATTTGCAATTTGGCCCATTTGGACCTCCAAGTTCTTTATCGAGGCTTCCTGGCTTTTAAGTGTTGCATCAGTCCTAGCCATGAATTGAGATGTATTCATGGTTAGTTGTGCCAGTGCATCTTCCACATTCACTTTTTGCTGTGGTGGATTTGGTGGTTGAAGAGCTTGTTGCTGGTAGTTCCCTTGCGGTTTGAACACATTTTGATTATTCCTCCAGCCAAAGTTTGGATGATTCCGCCAACCTGGATTATAAGTGTTTGAGAATGGGTCATTTCTTTGATTTCCGATATAATGGGCTTGCTCCGACTGAGAAGGTATGGATGACTGTCCATCTTGACTTTGTGTACTCATATGAGGTCCTCCATATCGGTCACAGGTTTCATAAGGAGTACTGATTGCATTTGCTTGACTAGTCAATGAGCTCACTTGCTTGGATATAGATGCAACTTGAGAAGATAAAGTTGTAAGGATATCCAGCTCGTGCACTCCAAGTACCTTCTTTGAATTATGACGTTCAGAAGGCCATTGATATGCATTTGCTGCCATCTCCTCAAGTAAATTATAGGCATCATCTAGATTTTTTCCCATTAAAGATCCTCCAGCTGCAGCATCTACAAGAATTCTGGTGGTATGTGTCATCCCATTGTAGAATGTTTGCAGTGTCCACCAATCTGGTAACCCATGATGAGGACATCTCCTTAGCAACTCCTTGTATCTTTCCCAGGCTTCATAAAGGCTTTCTAGTTCATGCTGGGAAAATGAGGTAATTTCATTCCTCAGTTTTGCAGTTTTTCCTGATGGAAAGTATTTCGCCAAAAATTTCTGTGCCAAGGCATCCCATGTAGTTATGCTTCCCACTGGTAGAGAATGTAACCAGCTCTTAGCCTTATCCCTGAGTGAGAAAGGGAAAAGTCTAAGTCTAATGGCATCATCAGTAACACCATTATGCTTGAATGTGTCACATATTTCTAGGAAGCTGGCTATATGTGTGTTGGGATCTTCTGTTGATAAACCACCAAACTGATTGGCTTGCACCATCTGGATAATTGCAGGCTTGATTTCAAAATTGTTGGCTGCTACTGGTGGTTTTCTGATTCCAGAAGTTGTCTCCATGACTGTTGGTGTTGCATAATCACGAAGAGTTTTGGTATCTGCTGCTTCTCCTTCCGGATTTGCCATTGAATTGATAGAAGTAGACTGCTTTCGAACTCTCCGATTTCTTCGACAAGTTCTCTCGATCTCAGAATCACAAGGTTGTAATTCAGTCTTCTTCGATCTGGTCATATACTAAGCAAAAACCTGAAAAGAAAGAAAAGAAACACACAAAAAAAAAATGTAATATGAAGACCAAATTAGTATTAAAATTACTTGGTATTGATATTAATGACAATCCCCGGCAACGGCGCCAAAAACTTGTTACGAATGTAGGATGGTGTATTTAGAAGTGCAAGTGTACACTGTCGTAATCAAGTAATAAAGAAGTGAGTAGAGTATCGTTCCCACGAGGATTGATCACTAAGTACCAAAATTGGTAATTTTAATTCTATTTAGTCGGTTGATTAGTTGTGATTGAGATTGCAAGATAGAAATGATGAAATATGAATACAAGTTATATAAAGACAAATATGAGTAAAAGCCCTAGGGATTAGATTTCACTTAATAAATTCCGGATTGAATCACTTATCTATTCTAGTCCAATTTATTCCACATGATTGATAGTCGAGTTTCCCTATTTTAATTACTAGCCTCTTCCAAGGTCAAGCAATTCTATAATTAATTGCTAACCCAATATATTCCTATATGAATTTAAGCAATCAATCATGCATTAAGATTTATGGAACTCAATTAAGACTACATAACCCATATGAATATATTCCTATTTCATATGCAAATTATGGTTTTAATTATAGGATCCACACACATGTATCTCCTTCCGGTCTCAACATGCATATTAAAATCATCCAAAAGGTGGCCAATCAATTGTAAGCATTAAGAGCAATAATTAAAACTCAATCATGAAGGAAAAATTAAAACTAGATTTAATAAGTTAAGATTCAATCCGTCATTAGTAAGCTACGTCATCACCCTAGGAAAAGGAAAATTTAGCTCATGATAAAATTAAAAACAAAACCAAAATATATTCCAAACATCATAAATATTGCATAAAAATTAATTACAAAAACATAAAAATACTACTACAAGATGCATGAAAATGGAAAATCTAGCCTACCATATAGGAGGTAAAACCATCCATGTAGGTGGCAACCTATACCATCCATGAAGGAGGACTACCTAGGCCTTCCATATAGGAGGTAAAACCATCCATGTAGGAGGCATGCAAGAAGTAAAAAAAAATGCAAGAAATAAATTCTAAAAATAACAACTCTCTCTCTCTAACATAGAGACTCTCTCTCTCCTCCTTCCTCCTTCTCCCTTCTCCTTTTAGGGTGCCAAGAAGCTCTATTTATAGGCTTCATTTTCGGACTGCTACAGTGATTTTGCTACAGTGAATTGCTACAGTGAATTTGCTACAGTGCACCGACCACACCTACCGCACTGCTACAGTAACCGACCACACCTACCGCACTGCTACAGTACCGACCACACCGTCCGCTACAGTAAACCGCAACCGTCCGCTACAGTGCACAGGAACAGTAACCGCATGAACAGTGCACAGTGAATAGTACCGCGTGAATAGTACCTTTCCCTTAAATGCCTTCTTTAATTCTTTTTAATCCGGTACTATCCATGGCTGCAAGAAAATCATTATTTATTTATTAATTACACCCAAATTGATTATATTCAACTCAAATTTAGTCCACAAAATCATCATATAAGGGAAAATAAATATGCAAATATTTTACTTATCAAATTCCCCCACACTTAGCTCTTGGACGTCCTCGGACAAGAAAGAGTAACTAATAAGTGCTTCCAACAAAATCAGAAGTGTCAAGTCATAAACAAGGACACAATTAAAGAATAAAGAGATCATAGTATTCTTGAATCAACAAAAGTATAAACTGGTAAGTTCATTTGAAAATAAATGAACTGAATTCATAATTGTGGCTCATTCTCTTAATCTCTCAAGTGTTTTAGGGTAAGTGTTTCGCTCAAATTCACCTGAAAAAATTGCACTACCATAAGCTTGCCAAAAATCTCAATCTCTACTACCTAATTCACATGCATAATTCAAATCAAAAGGACTTATTAAAGGTTGTAATGAGGTTAAGGTAAAAGGAATGTAAAAACTGATATGAAGGGCTATTTTTACTAAGTAAATAGAGCAGTTGAAAAATGGGCCTTCTTAAACCTGGCCTATCTCATCCCAACAACCCATAATTTACATTTTTTTTTTCTTTTCTTTTTTTCTTCTTTTTTTTTTTTTTTATATTACAACTTCTGCACTTTTGTGGTTGATGATATATAGACCCCCACACTTGTCAAAAGCCCATTTCACAAAAATTTCAAATGCTCTGTTAATCTTTCGAATTCAGTAAAAGCACTTGATAAATCATTAAAACACATATCAATGGGTTGAGAATAAAGACATAATCAATTAGGCTCAAAGGGGCTTATCAATGGTATAATTGTAAGGTTGGCTATTTGGCTCTGGCTAAACAAAATGAATGCCTTTATCATTTTTGAATGTGCATGTGACATGTAATTTCAACTAGATTTAAGGCAAGTTCTAGAGTGACAACTTAATAGGTGAATATCACACACAAGAAAGATAATCACTATTGATCATATAGGCTCAAAAGCTCACGGTTAGGGACTTTCAAATTCAGCTCATTCAATCTCAAAATTCATCACCAAATTCAACAATCAGTTATTCAATCATGCTATAAAATCTCTAAACTCAATTGATCCATGCTTCAAACTTATATACTTCTTAAAATCATTGAAAAACACTTCAATAGAATTTTTTTTTTTTTTTTTTTAAAGATGAAATAACAAAAAAAAAAATTACAACTAATAAGATGCGTCTCAAGAGTTAAGAATAACTCTTTACTCTGCCATCTATGCATACCCCATGCATCTAATGGTTTTACTAACTAACTATCTAATGGAGAAACTATGCTTTTTTTTTTTATAATCCTCCCCCAACCTAAATCAGACATTGTCCTCAATGTCTTCTATAGATTAAAGAAAGTTTTTTTTTTTTTTTTTTTTTCAAACAACCTAAACACACAATAAATTAAACCAAAATGCTGAGAGTAAAACCATAAGATAAAAGAAAGTTACAACCGGAGAGTGGTATCTGGATTCTGCTTCTGACTGCTACCTGAAGATTGCCCACCTTTTTCTTTTACTAATAGATCTGGTTGAGGTTCATAGGTTTGCAGTTTATCTAGTAGTTGATCAGCAGTTGGTGCAGAAATGATGGAATGACGAGTCGCTTGGGGTATGAATCCTGTTTCCACAGCATGATCAAGAAAAGACAACAGGTTATCGTAAAAACCATTAACATTTAACAATCCTAATGGTTTTTTATGAAAGTTCAGTTTAGCCCAATAAGCAATGCTAGAGATCCCATCCAACGTTTCAAAACCACCGGGTAGAGCGATAAAAGCATCAGCACGGTAAAACATATGTCCCATTCGTTCAGGCAGACTTGAAACCCCTAACTCTTGCCCTAAGGAGAAGATGTGATTTTCTAACTCCTTCACCCTTACGTTCAAACCTTTACTACCATTCATGGTTGCAACAATAGCCACACTTCCCCTCAGGCCTTGAATACCTCCCCCGTAGACAAAATTGATCTTTCTTGCAGCTAATGCACGTCCCAATTCGTTGGCTGCAGGTATAAACTCTCTATCCTTTCCCAAGTCAGTTTCACCAAAAATGCATATAGATTTAAAACTGCATTTTAGAGTGATACCACTCCTCTCTTTTTCTCTCTCAGACATTTTGTGTTTTTTTTACAAATGGAAGATTGCATATTTATATTACAAAAACAGCGACAACAAAATCATGCAAATCACACAGTTTTCAAAAAAATTTGAAAAAAATTTCTGACACGAATGACCAGTGGGCCACTGTGCCAAGAAAGTAAATAAAGTGAGTAAAGAAAGTCAAAAGTTACTGAAAAAGATAAGACAGATTGACAAAAGTAAGATTATGTACAGTAGTTGTGATTGTGGCTCACATCTTCCTCTGGTTTTACGTCCACTAACGGCTTAAACGCTTTCTATGAATCGAGGATTTGCTTCCCATCCAGTTTTCTTATAAACTGGCAAACAGGGTCTTTTAACGTCAGATTCCCAAGACGGTAGCGCTCTTTTTCTTTGTTGAATATGTCTAATAAATCAAGAAGAACATGATGAACATCGCCACTAGGATGTGTCTCAAGAGTCTGAATGATATCATCCAATGACTCCTTACTCAGTCCATCCTTTATAAATTGGATTTTATCTTCTCGATTTATAGAAACCATACCTTTGCTCCTACAGCGCTGATCACAATTCCACCTTGCACATTTAGGACAAACCTTCATTCTTTTAGCTCTTCTCTTTTTGGAATAAGAGCTTTTTCCCATACCTGGCATAGGTTTAATAAATGAATCATGAATCTCACCTATTAAACGTACCTTAGCTTCAATGATCCAGCGGACATCCTCAGGAAGGCCCAAGCGTTTGAATGTCTTCATTCTTTCAAGTCGACAGCTATAGATCTTCCTAAGCATATCTTTGGGAAGAGTAGGGAACCTGTTCTTAAGCTTTACAATAATTTCCTCCATGATGAGACTAAAATTTAAAGATGCAGTTTTGTGTGCTTCAGTAAGTAAGAAAGAAAAATGAAAGATTAAGGAAAAGAAGTTTTGGGTTGCCTCCCAAATAGCCGCCCTTCTTTAACGTCTTTAGCTAGACAAAGACCCAACCAATAATTTTTTTTTTATTTTTTTTTATTTTTATTTTTTTATTTTTTATTTTTTTAAAAAAATATTAGGACTTACCTGTTGTTTCCTCCAAAGTGATGACAGTTTTCAAAGTGTTGAGTGCACCGTCATTATACTCTTTCAGCCTTTGCTCGTTCACTTTGAATTTTCGATCACCATCTTGAATCTCCACTGCTCCATATGGCCATGTTTGAACCACAGTAAAAGGTCCTGACCACCTTGATCTCAACTTTCTCGGAAAGAGCTTTAACCTTGAATTGCATATCAGAACTTTTTGTCCCGGCGTGAACTCTCTCCTCAAAATTCTTTTATCCTGCCACATTTTTGTCTTCTCCTTGTATAACTTTGCATTCTTATGAACTTGTTGTCTAAATTTTTCAAGCTCATTGAGTTGGAGAAGTCTCTTCTTACCAGCTGCCTTTAAGTCAGAATTTAAGGCTTTTATTCCCCAATATTCTTTGTGCACTTTAGGATTAGTAGATTTTGATACATCTACTGTTCCTATTGCAAGTGGTTGATCCATGCAGCTTTTGTTCACCACGTCTTTTGTGCAGCTGGTCAATGTATCTACTCTGTAACAGGTGTCACCTTCATTTGGACATGACCAAGCCTTAAAAATGTTAAAAGATACTTGGTCATCTTGAGCTCGTAAAGTCAACTTTCCCTGTTGCACATCTATTAAAGTTCTCCCAGTTGCTAGGAATGGCCTCCCAAGAATGATAGGAACTTCTTGGTCTTCTTCCATATCAAGTATGATGAAATCAGCTGGAAATATGAGTTTGTCCACCTTTACCAGAACATCTTCTAAGACACCCCTTGGATGTTTAATTGATCGATCAGCAAGAAGTAGTGAAACTGTGGTAGGCTTCACCTCTCCAAGACCAAGTTTTCTGTAGACAGATAAGGGCATGAGATTTACACTTGCTCCCAGGTCACAAAGTGCTTTTTCAAAGTTACATTGACCTATGGTGCAAGGTATGCAAAAGCTTCCTGGATCTTTCAGCTTTGGTGGTAGTTTCTTTTGCAGAATGGCACTGCACTCCTCAGTAAGTGCAACTGTCTCAAATTCCTCCAGCTTACGCTTATTTGAGAGAATGTCCTTCATGAATTTTGCATAACTGGGCATTTGGGCAAGAGCGTCTGCAAAAGGGATGTTGATATGTAACTTTTTGAAAACCTCCAGAAACTTTTTAAACTGCTTTTCTAGCTTTGCCTTCACAAGTCTCTGAGGGTATGGAACTGGTGGTACATATGGAGGAGGGTTATCTGGAAAGCTGATTCTTCCTGGTACCACATCATCTTCTTGAGGTTTCTGTGCTTCCTCCTTCTTTTCTGGTTCACTTTCTTTTTTTTCTCCGTCATTCTTATGTAGAATTACAGGATCTTTCAATTCTTTCCCACTCCTTAATGCAATAGCCTTCACATGCTCTCTTGGGTTTTTTTCAGTATCACTTGGAAGAGTACCTGGTTGTCTGGAATTCAGCATATTTGCAATTTGGCCCATTTGGACCTCCAAGTTCTTTATCGAGGCTTCCTGGCTTTTAAGTGTTGCATCAGTCCTAGCCATGAATTGAGATGTATTCATGGTTAGTTGTGCCAGTGCATCTTCCACATTCACTTTTTGCTGTGGTGGATTTGGTGGTTGAAGAGCTTGTTGCTGGTAGTTCCCTTGCGGTTTGAACACATTTTGATTATTCCTCCAGCCAAAGTTTGGATGATTCCGCCAACCTGGATTATAAGTGTTTGAGAATGGGTCATTTCTTTGATTTCCGATATAATGGGCTTGCTCCGACTGAGAAGGTATGGATGACTGTCCATCTTGACTTTGTGTACTCATATGAGGTCCTCCATATCGGTCACAGGTTTCATAAGGAGTACTGATTGCATTTGCTTGACTAGTCAATGAGCTCACTTGCTTGGATATAGATGCAACTTGAGAAGATAAAGTTGTAAGGATATCCAGCTCGTGCACTCCAAGTACCTTCTTTGAATTATGACGTTCAGAAGGCCATTGATATGCATTTGCTGCCATCTCCTCAAGTAAATTATAGGCATCATCTAGATTTTTTCCCATTAAAGATCCTCCAGCTGCAGCATCTACAAGAATTCTGGTGGTATGTGTCATCCCATTGTAGAATGTTTGCAGTGTCCACCAATCTGGTAACCCATGATGAGGACATCTCCTTAGCAACTCCTTGTATCTTTCCCAGGCTTCATAAAGGCTTTCTAGTTCATGCTGGGAAAATGAGGTAATTTCATTCCTCAGTTTTGCAGTTTTTCCTGATGGAAAGTATTTCGCCAAAAATTTCTGTGCCAAGGCATCCCATGTAGTTATGCTTCCCACTGGTAGAGAATGTAACCAGCTCTTAGCCTTATCCCTGAGTGAGAAAGGGAAAAGTCTAAGTCTAATGGCATCATCAGTAACACCATTATGCTTGAATGTGTCACATATTTCTAGGAAGCTGGCTATATGTGTGTTGGGATCTTCTGTTGATAAACCACCAAACTGATTGGCTTGCACCATCTGGATAATTGCAGGCTTGATTTCAAAATTGTTGGCTGCTACTGGTGGTTTTCTGATTCCAGAAGTTGTCTCCATGACTGTTGGTGTTGCATAATCACGAAGAGTTTTGGTATCTGCTGCTTCTCCTTCCGGATTTGCCATTGAATTGATAGAAGTAGACTGCTTTCGAACTCTCCGATTTCTTCGACAAGTTCTCTCGATCTCAGAATCACAAGGTTGTAATTCAGTCTTCTTCGATCTGGTCATATACTAAGCAAAAACCTGAAAAGAAAGAAAAGAAACACACAAAAAAAAAATGTAATATGAAGACCAAATTAGTATTAAAATTACTTGGTATTGATATTAATGACAATCCCCGGCAACGGCGCCAAAAACTTGTTACGAATGTAGGATGGTGTATTTAGAAGTGCAAGTGTACACTGTCGTAATCAAGTAATAAAGAAGTGAGTAGAGTATCGTTCCCACGAGGATTGATCACTAAGTACCAAAATTGGTAATTTTAATTCTATTTAGTCGGTTGATTAGTTGTGATTGAGATTGCAAGATAGAAATGATGAAATATGAATACAAGTTATATAAAGACAAATATGAGTAAAAGCCCTAGGGATTAGATTTCACTTAATAAATTCCGGATTGAATCACTTATCTATTCTAGTCCAATTTATTCCACATGATTGATAGTCGAGTTTCCCTATTTTAATTACTAGCCTCTTCCAAGGTCAAGCAATTCTATAATTAATTGCTAACCCAATATATTCCTATATGAATTTAAGCAATCAATCATGCATTAAGATTTATGGAACTCAATTAAGACTACATAACCCATATGAATATATTCCTATTTCATATGCAAATTATGGTTTTAATTATAGGATCCACACACATGTATCTCCTTCCGGTCTCAACATGCATATTAAAATCATCCAAAAGGTGGCCAATCAATTGTAAGCATTAAGAGCAATAATTAAAACTCAATCATGAAGGAAAAATTAAAACTAGATTTAATAAGTTAAGATTCAATCCGTCATTAGTAAGCTACGTCATCACCCTAGGAAAAGGAAAATTTAGCTCATGATAAAATTAAAAACAAAACCAAAATATATTCCAAACATCATAAATATTGCATAAAAATTAATTACAAAAACATAAAAATACTACTACAAGATGCATGAAAATGGAAAATCTAGCCTACCATATAGGAGGTAAAACCATCCATGTAGGTGGCAACCTATACCATCCATGAAGGAGGACTACCTAGGCCTTCCATATAGGAGGTAAAACCATCCATGTAGGAGGCATGCAAGAAGTAAAAAAAAATGCAAGAAATAAATTCTAAAAATAACAACTCTCTCTCTCTAACATAGAGACTCTCTCTCTCCTCCTTCCTCCTTCTCCCTTCTCCTTTTAGGGTGCCAAGAAGCTCTATTTATAGGCTTCATTTTCGGACTGCTACAGTGATTTTGCTACAGTGAATTGCTACAGTGAATTTGCTACAGTGCACCGACCACACCTACCGCACTGCTACAGTAACCGACCACACCTACCGCACTGCTACAGTACCGACCACACCGTCCGCTACAGTAAACCGCAACCGTCCGCTACAGTGCACAGGAACAGTAACCGCATGAACAGTGCACAGTGAATAGTACCGCGTGAATAGTACCTTTCCCTTAAATGCCTTCTTTAATTCTTTTTAATCCGGTACTATCCATGGCTGCAAGAAAATCATTATTTATTTATTAATTACACCCAAATTGATTATATTCAACTCAAATTTAGTCCACAAAATCATCATATAAGGGAAAATAAATATGCAAATATTTTACTTATCAATAAGCCATTGATGCACATATAGGGTTTTTGTCTTTCGAACTGGAAAAGTGCATAGCTTCAGCTTCAACCATCACCCCACTATTTTGCATGGTACTTCTGTCATCTTGCTCTTTCGTGTAGAATGAATACCCATTTATGTCATAACCAGTCTAAGTAACAACCTGAAATGAAGGCCCCCAAGCTAGCCAGTTGATTGTCTCCAACACACCGATCTCATGCGAAACCTTCTCCTCAAACCACTTAGCAAATGTCTTGTTTTGCTCAATAGCTATTTGCATGTCACTCTTCTTTGGATTCAAGTTCTTTAAAGTCTTTTTGTACTCATCTATGTATGGCTGAACTTCTTCCATATTATTCAAGATATACAAGTGTGCTTGCAACACCTCTTCACGATCCGCAGTCTTCACTTTTAGTCCTCGTGTTCCCTTGCTTCTCCCTTCTTCATGCCGAGACTGTTCCTTTTTACCAGATAGATACTCTTTACAAAAGTCTATAGCCTCTTCAACTACATATCGCTCAACTATTGAGGCTTCAGGTCGATAAGGATTTTTAGAATACCCTTTTAAGATCTTCATGTATCGTTCAAAAGGGTACATCCACCTTAAATAAACTGGACCGCAAAGCCTTACCTCCCTTACTAAATGAACTACCAAATGCACCATTATATCAAAAAATGATGGAGGAAAATGCATCTCTAGTTGGGACAGAATTATATAACCCTCATTTTCTAGTTCATCCAACTTCTCAGTGTCGATGACTTTGTTACAGATAGCATTAAAGAAAACACACAATTTGGTTATAGTAGTTCGCACTTCATCTTTCATAATGCCTCTAATGGCTACTAGTAACAATTATTGCATTAACACGTGATAGTCATGGGACTTCATTCCCACTAACTTCAAATCGTCAATTGACACACACCTGCTAACATTAGAAGAGTAGCCCTGTGGGACCTTAATTTCATGCAGACACCCACACAAACTTCTTTTCTCCGCTTTTGATAGCGTATGCGCAGCTGGCTCCATATATGCCCTCCTACCATCATCTCTTAGTTGTGGATGCAACCGATCTCTTATTCCCATATCAACAATGTCAAGTCTCACGCTCATTCCATCCTTGGTCTTACCTGGGATGTGCAAAAGCGTACTTACAAGGCTGTCACACACATTTTTCTTCACATGCATCACATCAATACTGTGTCTTACATCAAGACAATGCCAATACGGAAGATCAAATAAAATTGACCTCTTCTTCCATATGTTCTTCTCACCCTTAGTCCTTTGATTTTTACCAAAGGTCACATTGACACGTTCTACCTGACTATAAACTTCCTCCCCGGTTAAGGCCCTTGGTGCAACTCCATGTTCTGGTAAGCCATCAAAACTCTTTCTCAGCCTACGATATGGGTGGAATCGATGAAGAAACCTCCTGTGGCCAAGGTACACTGTTTTTTTACAATGCTTAAGTTGTCGAAAGTGTGTTTCTGCTTCACAGATTGGGCATGCTTTATGCCCCTTCACACTATACCCTGACAAATTTCCGTATGCGGGGAAGTTGTTTATCGTGGTAAAAATCATTGCACGCAACTTGAAAGACTCTTTCTTATAAGCATCGAACACATCCACACCTTCCCCCCATAACTTCTTCAAGTCCTTAATCAAAGGAGCCAAATACACATCGATGTCACTCCCTGGCTGTTTTGGTCCAGAGATCATCATAGAAAGCATAACGTACTTGCGCTTCATACATAACCAGGGAGGTAAGTTGTATATTACAAGGAGAACTGGCCATGAACTATGTGTACTAGTAAGAGTTCCATACGGATTTATTCCATCTGTACAAAGTCCAAGCCGAAGGTTTCTCGACTCGCTGCCAAATTGAGGGAACATTTCATCTATCTTCTTCCACTGTGGAGAGTCGGCCGGGTGTCGAAGATATTTTCCGTCACAAATTCTCTCATCAGAATGCCATCTCAACTTCTTCATTTTTGTTGCGGTCGCAAATAAACGCTTAAACCGTGGTATTATTGGAAGATACCATAACACCTTCAAAGGTTGCCTTTTACTTGTTGCCCCTTCTCTACAACCACCGTCTTTCTTCACTTTATATCGTGACGTTTTACAGTTAGGATACTCACTAAGATTTGCATACTCTTTTCTATACAATACACAGTCATTAGGGCAAGCATGTACCTTTTTGTACTCTATGCCCATCGTAGACAAGATTTTCTTTGCCTCATATATACGGTTTGGAAGTACATTATCTTCTGAAAACATATCACACAATAATTCCAATAGTAATGTAAAACTACTATCGGTCCATCCACAAGTTGCCTTTAAGTTCACCAAATGCAATGTTCCCGTCAGTCGTGTGTACTTACTCCCAGGGTATAATGGTGTCTCCTCATCACTCCGCAGGCTGTCAAATTCATGTGCCTGGGCGAAGGATTCAACCTCGGCATCGTGAATCATTTTCTCCATTCTATCTTGCTCTATAACATCCACTCCTTCCTTCTTGTGCGACGGATAATCAGTTACTTCCTCACCATGCCATATCCACCTTATGTATCGAAGATTTATTCCATCACAAAGTAGGTGATCCCTTATATCATCAACATCTCGTCGACTCTCGTTTAAAAAATTTACACAAGGACAAAAATACTTCCCATTTTTAGTTGGAGCATTCCTTCTAGCAAATTCAATAAACTCTTCCACCCCATTCTCATATTCTTCACTAGTTCTCAAAGCATTCATCCAACTATGATCCATTATTTTACCACCTAAACCATTCCCAATAACACTCAAGTTTATAACAATTGTTAACTATGAGATTGCCTTTTATCCCTTTTTTCAAAAAACATTTCGGCAGCATTTCCCATTAAGTGTAAGATCCCACAATTTTAATAACAAACCATTTCACCTTAATTCAAACAAAAAAAAAAGTAACTTAGGCAATTAAGGACAATATCAACAATTTAAAATATCAATTTTTCTTTAGGGAACTAATATGTTTAAATTAGTACAAGTTAAAAGTTCTATGCACCTACATAATATTAAAAGTTCTATACATGTATTCATTATTTCAAACCAATGAAATTAAAATCAATTGGTTAATGTTGAAAATTACTTGTTGATAACTTGTTTTATAAAATAAAACAAGTTATATATATGCATGTTTAGATTTTAGACTTAAATTACATTTAGCACTCTAAAATGTGTCTTTTTATATAGCACTTAGAGCTTCCTAAACATGTTTTATTTTATAATTAAATAAATTATATAACTTATTTAATCTAATAAAATTAGTTAACTAGCAAAACTATATGTACTTATGGAATATAATCTCTAGCATAAAAAATAAACTAATTTACCGTCCTTTCCTAAAAATTAGTAGGAAGATCAGCCCAGAGATTGATTTCATTACTAAACTCGGGTAATTACTTCCTCTTATCCCTTTTCATCTCTTTCCCAGGAAGTCTTATAGTAGAGATTAAGACTGAGATTCGTACTTATGGCATATATGAGTGGCTTATAGTTTCTAGCAAAACTACTACTTTAAATTAAACGGTTGATCATGACATTAACTAAAGTGAAATAAAATAAACCAAAAGCAAAAAAAAAACAAAAAAGCTTACAGCTAGCAGTTGGAAAATGGCGTGATGAAGAGGTTGGGAGGGAGGAGAGGCGCGCGACACACCGTGAGAGAGGGAGCTTCGATGCTACAACTGTGAGATGATAGAAGGAGGAGATGAGAGAAAATGAAGAAGGAGGGATATGGTGGAAGGGGGCACGGCCGGACTGACCTTGTGGTAGCCTTCTGAATCAGCTCGGTGTTTTTGAGAGAGGGAGGAAGAGTGAACGAAAGGAATGGAGGGAAATGAAGAAAATAGTGGAGGGAAATATGTTTAAGCGTCCCTTCTTACAGAAGGGACGCCTAAACATATAAATAGGCGTCCCTTCTGTATAAAGGACGTGGCTGGCATGCACCCTATATTAGGCGTCCCTTCTCAAGAAGGGACGCCTAATACCCCACATTAGGCGTCCCTTCTTGAGAAGGGACGCCTGAAGGTGGCTGGCATGCACCCTATATTAGGCGTCCCTTCTCAAGAAGGGACGCCTAATACCCCACATTAGGCGTCCCTTCTTGAGAAGGGACGCCTGAAGGGTGCATGCCAGCCACGTGGCTGGCATGCACCCTATATTAGGCGTCCCTTCTCAAGAAGGGACGCCTAATACCCCCAAATTAGGCGTCCCTTCTTCAAGAAGGGATGCCTAATGTCTCCTTCAGGCGTCCCTTCTTGAAGAAGGGACGCCTAAAGATTAAAAAGTCTCTCTTTATTTACGTAAATGCCACTGCGTACAGTTTTTACTTCCCTTTTCAAAGAAGGGACGTCTTTATGTGACGTTAAATCCCTTTTCTGTAGTAGTGAAAGCTTGGTAAGTCTAATTTTATTCTAGAAAGTTTCATAATTTTTGGACATCATTTTTCCCCTTGAAATCTACCACATAAACACGACTGCCACATCGGGAATTTCACCGTTAGCAACAATACTTTGTATTCCACTCCACTATGTTGTGTGTGACTTCCAATTACTTCGTTTTGTTATTCCCGAGCTCTTTAGCTCACCAATATAATTCCTTTTAATATCTAAGGATATAAAGAAATTTTGGGAAATAAAACTATGTCCCACTATGACATTTACCAAATAGGGGTCTAGTGGTCTCTTTTAATCCAGGCTTAATCTCAAGCCTCTTGTCCCAAAATTTGGGATATTACAGTGTGTACTTACTCCCAGGGTACAACATAGTGTCTCTACATTACTCCGCAAGTTGTCATATTCATGTGATTGTGCAATGGATTGTTCTTCAACATCGTGAATTATTTTCTCTATTCTATCTTTATTACGGCATACACAACTTCCTTCTTTTGTGACAAACAGTTACTTCCTCGTCATGCCATATCTACCTTGTATATCGAAGATTTATTCTATCACAAAGTAGGTAATCCCTTATAACATTAGCGTCCAGTTGACTCTCATTTAAACAATTGACACAATGACAAAAATACATCCCATTTTTTGTAGGAGTATTCCTTCTATCAGATTCAATAAACTCTTCCACCCCATTCTCATATTATTCACTAGTTCTTAAAGCATTCATCCAACTATAATCCATTTTATTATCACCTAAGCAATTCCTAACAACACTTAAGTTTAAAACAATTATCAACAATGAGATTGCCTTTTAATAAAACATTCATCCTATAATTTAATAAAAATTTGGATTATATTTTTTATGGTTATAATACAACCCATTAAGTATGTTTAAACAATAATTGATAGTTAAATGTAAAAACTGTCAAATATTGTTGCATATCTTATTTCTTAACATATTAAAAATTATGGGTCTCACAAATCTGCCAAAAGTATACTTTAATTCACTACTACATAAAATAATTTTAACGTCCCTTTTTTAGTCCTTTTAACGTCTCATAAAACACTTTTTTAGTTCTTAACATATTAAAAAATTCAGGATACGACGTCTATTAAAAAAGGGAAGTCTAAAGTTTTTTTTAAAAACAAAACAAAACTTTAGACGTTCTTTTTTTAAAAAGGGACCTCTAAAGTTGTTTTTTTTTTAAAAAAATTTGCTTATATTTTTCACTGCCTAATAATTAGAATCTACGGAAACAAGATCGAATAGTTCTTCATAAACCAAAATGTCCTTACAGATTAATATTGGTGAAGGATGATAAATCAAAATGAATCTAAAATGAAGATAAATCTAAATCTTAACACAACAAAATACATATACAATAATCCCAATTCAAAACTTAGCCTATAAAAAGAAAAAGTAAGTATCCATACCTTTTGGCCACAGCAAGATCGAGGAAGGACAATGGTGACGAGCTTCAACAGTGGAGTGAGAGGGAGGGAGGAGGAACCAACAGTATCAAAGATTGAGGAAGGACAATGGTGACGAGCTTCAACAGTGGAGAGAAAGAGAGGAAGACGGTAGAGGATGGTGGTGGAGAGAGAGGAGGAGGACTGATAAGTAAAATATTTGCATATTCATTTTCCCTTATATGATGATTTTGTGGACTATATTTGAGCTGAATGTAATCAATTTGGGTGTAATTAATAAATAAATAATGATTTTCTTGCAGCCATGGATAGTACCGGATTAAAAGAATTAAAGAAGGCATTTAAGGAAAAGTACTATTCACGTGGTACTATTCATGTACACTGTTCATGCGGTACTGTTCACTGTTCAATGTAGCAGCTTCACTGTAGCAGACGGTGTGGTCGGTTACTGTAGCAGTGCGGGTTACTATAGCGGACGGTGTGGTCGGTACTGTAGCAGTGCGGTTCACTGTAGCAAATCACTGTAGCAGTCCGAAAATGAAGCCTATAAATAGAGCTTCTTGGCACCCTAAAATGAGGAGAAAAGGAGGAGGAATGAAGAGAGAGAGAGAGTTTCTATTTTAGAGAGAGAGTTGTTATTTTTAGAATTTATTTCTTGCATTTTTTTACTTCTTGCATGCCTCCTACATGGATGGTTTTACCTCCTATATGGAAGGCCTAGGTAGTCCTCCTTTATGGATGGTATAGGTTGCCACCTACATGGATGGTTTTACCTCCTATATGGTAGGCTAGATTTTCCATTTTCATGCATCTTGTAGTAGTATTTTTATGTTTTTGTAATTAATTTTTATGCAATATTTATGATGTTTAGAATATATTTTGGTTTTGTTTTTAATTTTATCATGAGCTAAATTTTCCTTTTCCTAGGGTGATGACGTAGCTTACTAATGACGGATTGAATCTTAACTTATTAAATCTAGTCTTAATTTTTCCTTCATGATTGAGTTTTAATTATTGCTCTTAATGCTTACAATTGATTGGCCACCTTTTGGATGATTTTAATATGCATGTTGAGACCGGAAGGAGATACATGTGTGTGGATCCTATAATTAAAACCATAATTTGCATATGAAATAGGAATATATTCATATGGGTTATGTAGTCTTAATTGAGTTCCATAAATCTTAATGCATGATTGATTGCTTAAATTCATATAGGAATATATTGGGTTAGCAATTAATTATAGAATTACTTGACCTTGGAAGAGGCTAGTAATTAAAATAGGGAAACTCGACTATCAATCATGTGGAATAAATTGGACTAGAATAGATAAGTGATTCAATCCGGAATTTATTAAGTGAAATCTAATCCCTAGGGCTTTTTCTCATATTTGTCTTTATATCACTTGTATTCATATTTCATCATTTCTATCTTGCAATCTCAATCACAACTAATCAACCGACTAAATAGAATTAAAATTACCAATTTTGGTACTTAGTGATCAATCCTCGTGGGAACGATACTCTACTCACTTCTTTATTACTTGATTACGACAGTGTACACTTGCACTTCTAAATACACCATCCTAAATTCGTAACAAGGACCTTCAAAAAAGAGCAAAGATAATGAGAGGGAGTGAGAGAGAGTTATGGTGGAAAATGAGTTTCAAGAGAGTGGTGGAAGAAGCAGCTTCAAGAGAAAATGAGTTTTGAAATTTGAATCGAGGAAACTAGCTTGCGGGGGTAGACATAACCTTGAAAAAAGTGATGTCAGTATCAGTTTGATTGATTTACGTTATCTTTAGACGTCCCTTTTTGAATTTGGGACATCTAAAGTAAAAAAAATGACTTTAGAAGTTAGACTTTAGACGTCCCTTTTTCAAGAAGGGACGTCTAAAGTTTAAAAAAAATTAAATTTTTTTTACTTTAGAAAAAGGGACGCCTAAAGTTTTTTTAAAAAAATAAATTTTTATTTTATTTTATACTTCCTTTTTTCAAAAAAAATTCTTTTAATATTTCTTTTAAACTTTAGACGTCCCTTGTCGAAAAAGGGATGCCTAAAGTTACTCAATTCTCACCCAGAATTATAAAAATGCCACCGTTTTTATTTTTTAATTCCCTTTTTTAAAAAGGGATATCTTTTAGGGACGTAAAATCTACATTCTGTAGTAGTGATTCTCTAACTTTATACAAGATTTCAGTATAATTCCATAATTTTAAAAAGCAGTACTTTTTTTCTTTAACCAAAACACTATTACCAAAAAATAATGATTTTTAAATATTCATTACTATTTGTAAATTAAACTTTATATATATATATATACATACACACACACAGAGTATATATTAGTATTTCACAATGTTTAGTCAATATTAAAAGTTCAATGTCAGTATTTTTACCATTTAATCCTCAAAGAAAATTTCAATAAAATACCCTCAATATATCAAAAGCCCAATTCATGCCTTGAATATCCAAAAATCAAACTTCCGATTTAGTAGACATGTACCAAAATGAAATTTATAAATTTTGTCAAATAACTTGTATGCTCCTGAGTTCAGACTTTTAAAAAAGTTACAACTTTTGTGTAATAATTCGCTACAACATAATTAGCTATATTTACCCTAATGTTTTAACAATTAATAATAAATTTTTCTAGATTTCAATTTTTAGGTAATTTACAAGTTTTATTTAGCATTGTAATTCACTATAACACATGCATTAGCTACACTTATCAAACTTTTGAAAAAAACTCTAGTGTTGGTCATTTGATCACAACATTTGTATGCACTACAAAAAAACATCAAATTAGTGACAGAACTTAGTGACGGGAATTCCGTCACTAATTAGTTTAGTGACAGAAATTAGAGATGGATTAGCGACGAAACCATATTAGCAACGGAATTTGTTCTGTCGATAAAAAGACAATTACTAAATGATTATTAGTGACGAAATTTTTAATTCCATCGTTAATTAGAGAAAGATTAGTGACGGAAAATTTCGTCACTAAATTCTGTCTCTAATTAGCGACGGAATTCATTAATTAGCGACAAAATTTTTCGTTTCTAATTAGCGACCGAATTTCTATCTCTCATCCATCACAAATTATTTTTTTATATAATTTAAATTGCTACATGTCCTTACCACGAGCTTCCATATGTCTCTCGCCAGCGGTCGCCACATGTACCCACCACTAGCCATGTGTTCCCATCAGCCACTGCCACCTCGACTCCAGCCACCACGTGTCCTGGTCAACTGTTGCATGTCACCCTCCATCGCACACCACATGTCACGCTCCATCTCACGCCATGTGTCCAAGTCACAAATTGGTTGCATTTTAGAACCAAGTTAGGATTCGAAGTCATAACCTCTCATACATGTGCCAGTGCCTTTGCTAATTGAGCTAAAGAAAACCTGTGAAATTTAAATGCAAAATCACACACACACACACATATTTCTCTTTGCAAGAAAAAAATAGAAATAAAAAATTTAACACATTATTAAATATTTCAATTTAGTTTTTTATTTTATTTTATATAAATATTCTACCTAAATTTTATTAATAATATCTTTTTTTTATTCATTTTATTATATATTTTATTTTTTTGTTTGTATTTATAAAATTTGTATTTTTATTTGCATATAATATATTATTAAAAGTTCAAATATATTATATTATATTATAATTTCAATTTCAAAAATAAATATGAATTAATAATTTTTATTTATTTATTTTAATATTTATATTATAAATTTTTAATTATTTAAAAAATTTATAATTATGAAAAAAATCTAATTATTGAAAAATTTAATTATTAGTGATTGAAATTAGAGACGGATTAGCGACGGAAATTAATGACATAATGTTTCCATCACTAATTTCTATCGCTAATATTTAATGATGGAATTAGAGACGGAATTTAGCGGCGGAATGTAATTCCGCCGCTAATCCGTCACTAATTTAGTGATGGAAAAATTATGTCACTAATTTCCATTGCTAATTTTTAATGACGGAATTAAAGACGGATTAGTGATGGAGTTTAACGATGGAATATAATTCCGTTGTTAATCCATCATTAATTTAGTGACGGAAAAATTCCGTCTCTAAATTCCATCTCTAATTTTAGAGATATAATTTATGAGGAATTAGTGACGGGTTAGTGATGAAATAAAATTCTGTCGTTAATTTTTTATTTTTTGTAGTGAACTTCCATTTAAATAAAAGAACGCATAACTTAATTTACAAATATGTCAGTTATTCTTTTAGCTATATTATATTATATATCTTGCGATGTTTGGCAGTAAGTTGTATATATCTGGTTTTTTGGACGTTATATGTTCTCACAAAAAGATGAAAATTTTAGTTTTGATGAGAGAAATATATGCTCCAACTTCAAGAAAACAACAAAGGTTTACCAAGAAAATTATTACCATAGGTTGGTCTTTTTATACCAACTAATAAATGCTGCAGACTACATCACTGCAAGTAGTAACTAAAGCTAATGCTTCTACTCCAAACCACATTATAATTGTAGTAACACCAAAGAAATATACCTAAGTTCCTAGAGATAATATAAATATCAAATATGCATTGTAATTCACAAAATAAAATAAAATAAAATAAAAGCATATGTGCTATTGCAACAGCGTGAGAGAGGCCAGGGAGGGAGGTCAACAATGCTACAACGGCATGTAGAGATGGAGAGGGAGGGAGGAAGAACTAACGGTGTCAAATATCAAGGGTGGAGAACCGTGACCAGCTTCAACACTAGAGAGGTTGAGAGGAGGGCGGCGGAGGATGGTAGTGAGAGTGATTAAGGACTTTTTCGGTACATGAGCCTTGGGGTTTATAATTAAAATTAATTAAGGATTGCGTATAGACAAATTTAATATCGTTCTCTGTTCTTGATGAGCTTTTTTATTGAATTCTAAGTAACATAAATTCCATGAAAATGCAATAAAACAAGGGGAAATGGATTTTGGATTTTTTTTGTTGAAAATAGGTAAATGCAAAAAATTAATTAAAGTCCTAAAACAACTATTTTTGGTCTTTTCTTTATAAATGGAATGATTAATGAAATATGAATGAAGTGAATCCTCTTGAGAAATTAGTTCAATGGCTATCCTAGCTAACTAAATGATATGGGAGCTGAAATTCATCAAGTCTTAATTAAAAACACTAAGTAATCACATTGGGTCTAACATTCCTAATCAATAGATACTCTTACGATCGCATTCATAGCTATAGCTTAGAAATATTATTTAAGAACCACTTGATGTGCGAAATATATTAAATTAATGCAATTGTTTCCTCTAATATAAATGCACAAACATGACACTCAAATTAATTCAAATCAAGTACACAAACTAGTAATCACATGGCAAGCATAATCTCATTGAATTAATAGGAAATAACTAAATAAAAATCATCCAATCACAATAATTCCAATCCAAACACAAAATAAGCAATCTGAGTTTAACAATATGGAATCCAAATAACTTACAACAAAATCCTACTTCAACTACCTTAAAATATGGCTAGGAATTACAATAATAATAAGAAATTCATAAATGAACTAATAAAAAGTCCCTTTTAAAACTCTTTGACATCACAAATCTCCAATCCTCAAGAGTTGAAAGTTTAGCTACTCATTGCTTTAAAATAACCATAGCTCAGAATCTCGCCGGAAATTAAAGTCCTCTTCAGAATCTGGAAATTCTAGCCGGAAAACACAAACACTAGCTGGAAACTAGGTAACAGTCGCCATAATCTATGAACTCCGTCGACATAGCATGGAAGAAGGCTGACGGTGGTTATACAAGAAGGTCGTTGGCCCTGTCAAAACTAAGGTTACAACAAGGTCACGGACGCTGCTCTGGTTTCTAGTTCGGAACTCGCTGGAAAATTGGAGATTTCACCGGAAAGTGCAGAAGCTCAGGCTCTTCTCTTCCTCCATCGAATCCCTACTCGGACTCTACAAGAAGGTCGTTGGCCCTGTCAAAACTAAGGTTACAAGAAGGTCACCGACGCTGCTCTGGTTTCTAGTTCGGAACTCGCTGGAAAATTGGAGATTTCACCGGAAAGTGCAGAAGCTCAGGCTCTTCTCTTCCTCCATCGAATCCCTACTCGGACTCTCCTCTGGTGTTGAAGTTCTCTCCAGTCCAAACTCGTGACGCTGTGAAAGTTTCTGTAGGTTGCTGGTTTTCTTTCGCCAGCATGATTGGTCTCTGTCTGCGATTTCGGGAGCCGAGTTTGCTTGATGGAAGTGAAGGAGAGACGGTGGTCATTGGTGGCGAGACCGTATATGGTACTGGAGGAAGGTTGGCCGTGATGAACGACGCTATGGTCTCTCTCTATCTCTGAAAGTTTCAGCTCAGTGTCGACAGTAGAAAGAAGGGGCAGTGATTATGGTGAAAAAGAGAAGCTCGCTGCCGGCAACACAAGAAGAGGAAGGAAGGAAGAAGATAAAGGTGATGAGCTCGGTCTAGCTGGTCAAGCTCTGGAGTGTCGCTGGCGTTGTGTCTCTGTCTTTTCTAGGTCACCGGCAAGAAAAGAAGAAGAAGGCGAAGGTGATGAAGGAGGCGAGGTGGTCCGTTCTCAGCTCTGAAACTCTGTCTCTGAAGCTCCACCTGTGATGAAGGTCCAAGCTCCCACTCTTGCCCTTCGCAACTCTGATCGTCACCCTCTCTCTATGGTTTAAGGAGGTCGCCGGTGACAGTAGATGAAAAGGAAAAGGTCGCCGGCGACCTTAGACGAAAGAGGAAGAAGATGGTGATCCGATCCTTTTATCCCTTGCGCGGCGCACTCTGTAAAAACTCTCAGCTCCTCACTTTCCTCTGCCTTTCATGCCAACATGTTGGGTCTATCTTTTTTTTTTTTTTTTCTTTTCCTCGGATCCCATTTCCTGTCGACGTGCTCAGCTGAAGAAGGTTAGCCCTGGTCAAAACCCAAGTTTTGACCAGGAACTGAAGTGAGAAGTTGCAAAGGTTTCTGGAGGGACTTAATTGATACTATTTGAAATTTTTGGGGTTCAATTATAATATCCTGAACTCATAGGTCTTTTCTGTGATTTTCCCTAGGCCGTTTTCTTCACGTTTTGTAATTTTCAAAACTTCTGGGGCCATTTTCTGTAATTTTTTCAGTCATAAAAATATTAATTCTAAACCTCCAAAATCTTCAATTTTCTTCCAAACACCTACAATGTAAGATTAAACACAAAATAGCATTAAAAGTCCAAGAAACAATTGCACAAAATAATTAATAAATTATGACCACTTTGCCTCTAATTACAATTAATTCAATAGAATTGTCCCTAACTAAAATTAATGCTTAATCATGAAATAATGTCCTAGAAAATGCATCAAAATCCCAATTTAATTATGAAAATCATATATAAAAATATGGTTTAATCAATTCTCCCGCACTTAGACCTTTATACTCCTGAACAAAGGCAATTAAGTATAATTTTCTAAGTTCCAATTATAACACCCTTCATTTGTATTCTTTTATCATGCGTTCCAAAGCATTAACGTTGAGGGAAAAACCATAGTTAAAAAAAAAATTTAAAATTTGCATGATTACTCAAATAATCACATCACAAATTAATTAATACATGACACCCTGTCATATATCCACTTCAATTCTTCATCTCACTTCTGTTACACAACTCTGATGCCATCCTCTTTTAGTACTTGCATACCTATATGGTTGGTGAGAGAAGGTGAGATTCGGGAGAATCTTAGTAGCAAATAATACCAACTATACATGTAAGATAAATGCTAGTGCATGACATGATTGCCTTAAATAGGCTCATGATAACCTAATGACATATCTATATGTTCAATGTTTCATGCAACACACCTATAGCGCCATAGTATAAACAAAAACAGAGCTTCAATTATTCATATAAGCTTCACATAATCAAGCAAATCAATCATACATATCAATACATAGCATACATATCAAGTACATGCAGGTTAGGTAAGTTCCCTACCTTTTGGACTTAGGTCCTCTTCTTGTCCCCTTTTCTCCCAACAATTGAAGTTGCTTGAAATTTCTTCCATTCCTCTTCTTTGTCATCCTATATATGGCTCTAGATACATAACCACATCATTAGAACCATGAAAAATGAATATCCTATATAGTTACCTTAGCCTCTAGGACATTACTCTACCCTTGGAAGTTACTTTTATTTACAATTCACTCCAATTCCTCATTTTTGCATATCAAGCATATACTGCCAAAATTTTCACCTAACTTTAAAAAATCATAACTTGATCTACAAATCTCCAATTGAGGTGGTTCAAAGTCCTATATGACACTATTTAAGTCTATTTTAAGGGAAAAAAATAGTACCACTTACTGCCAATTACATGCACACAGTTCCAGAAACTCCAATCAATCCTCATTGCCACAAATATCATTTCAAATTTAGTGTCTAACTTTAACAGGTTATAACTCTTAATGTACTAATCCAAATGCCACATATTATATATGAAATTAAAGAATATTATGTATAATATTACTCTAGAAATTTTATGGCCATTGGATAAGATTGGACCATTGAAAAACCCGTCACAAACAATATGTCTCCTAGAAAACACAATCTGACAGCACTACTCCTTTAACTTCAATTTTGGATTTTCAATCCAACCTTTCTAAAATTATGTTCACAACCTACTCCTGCACAATTTTTCATGTGTAGAATCCATTTATAATCTCAAGAACACCAAAATCATATTCTTTCTCCATTAATCAAGTCTGGCCGAAACTTAAAGGTTTTTGGGTCAAAATTCTCCTTTTGATTCTAATGCTTCTTGAACTAGTTTCTCACCCCCTATCCCACATAGTTTTTCATTTTAAACTCATTAGAAGCATCAAAACTAGAAAAATCACACTCCCTCTCTATGCCCTATTTTGGCCGAAACTAGGCAGCCCAAATTCAAGATATTCAGTTCAATTTGAAGCGTAGGCTTACCTCTACGTGATGCTATGGCTAGTTCTTGATTTCAACAGCATCTCCACCTTGTAGATAGTACTAAAAATCTATAATCAAGAATATGAAACCATAGACATGTTCCTCTCCATGAGAGGAACAACATTATAGAGGACTTCAGGAGTTAGAAATGATATTTCAGAGGTGAAATCGGCTTCAGAATACTTAGGATTCTTAAGTTTCTCCACCTTCTCTCCTGTTTCATTTCCTCTATTTTCCCTTCTCTTTCCTTGCTTGGCCAAATTCTTAAAGAGAATTAGAGGGCTAAAATTTAATCTTACATTGTCCCAAGCTTCCTAGCGTGCTATGTGTCCAAGTGCTTGTCCTTGGAGTGACAAGTATCCTCTTTAAATTCATCATTTGTAATACCCCGAATTTTGGGAATAGATGCATAAGATTAACCCTGGATTAAGTGGACTGCTAGACCCTGGTTTAGCAAATGTCCCTATGAGGATGTTTAAATTCCCTAAAATTTCTTTATATCCTTGGATATTAAAATGAATTATATTGGTGAGCTAAAGAGCTCGGGGAATAACAAAATGAAGTGATTGGAAGTCACATACAATATAGTAAAGTGGAACACAAAGTAATTTTGCCACCAGTGAAATTCCAGGTGTGGCAGTGGTGATTGTGTGACCTTTTTCGATGGGTAAATGATGATAAAAGGTTATGAAACTTTCCAGAATGAAAGTAGACTTATCAAGCTTCAATTTGATAGGTCATATAATTCTTTTGGATTTGTATACAAAGAGAAATGAATTTTTGAAGTTAGCCCAGTGAAATTAATTATTTTCTGGGACAGCATTCAAAGATTAAAATTCTGGGAAGATTGAGCTTCCAATTGGCCAAAGCTTATATTTTTTCTTAAAACTAGACTCAATAAGGGTTGCATAGCCTTTGGAATCACTCCAATTGGACATTTGTACAATTAGATATGAATTTTCAAAGTTAATGAAAATTCTGCAGAATTTGATATTGTATGCGAAAATTCAAATTATGGGCGAATCAGAAGGTGACACGTGGCAGTTGAGAAAACTGACCCATTTAATCATTAAATCACCATCTTCCTCAGCATTTTCTCACGGAAAAGAACCAGAAGAGAGAGAGATCGATCAGGAGAAATGGAGGGTGAGGAGAGAGAAAAATTCCAACCTCCGAAACACTGCCGAAACGGCATCCTCTCTCAAAGTACCCTTCAGAAAACTTCCTCTACTCCTCGAGATCTTCATTCCTACGGTTTTAGATTTTTGATTGGAGGTGTTTGGTGTCGTCTCCCTTGCCGGGGTGTTGCCGGAATTCCGAACTGTTTGTGGAAACGGGTAAAGGTAAGCGTAAGCTTCCTTTTTAACCGATTGATTTGTTGTTTGGATGAGTTTTGGGAAGGTTGGGTACTGTTTATGACTGGTTTAAATTGATATTTTCAATGGCTAAATAATGTCCAATTGATGTATAAAAAGCTAATCACTTGATTATGAGTAGTAAGGAAGTGATTAGGCAAGAGAAATCGAAGAAACAACAAACTCTTTCTGAGAATCCAATTTCCTTCTGTTTCTGCCCTGTATTTTTCGTGTAGGAGGAGTTGGAATTTGATGATTTTAATGCTTCCATTGGATTTAGGAGGAAAAATTGTGTGGTTATACAAGTGTTCATGAATTTTGGACACTTGTACATGAATTTAGAAATTTTAGAAGTTAAAGGGTAAATGCTGTGTATTCCGTTTTCTGGAGGCAGTGTTATGGTAACGTGTTTTTGTGTGGTCAAATGTTATCCAATGGCCATGAAACTCTCCAGTTTGAAATTAGACACATAGACCTTTAATTTGATAGGTCATAATGATCAATTGGATTTTTTTGGATTTAGATATGAATTTTTGAATGTCTGCCCTGTTTTCTGGAAGAACGTCTGAAACAGTTAGTGTTTGGAAATATTCTGGGAATGGTGTGGTGGTTGAGTTTAAAATAGAGTATTTTTATGTAAATCTAAACTTAAAGGGCTTCAAATAGAGCTTTGAACCACCTCAATTGGAGTTCTATAGAATTAATTATGATTTTTTAAAGTTTGGTCAAAAATGCTGGTAGATTGAGTACCATGCGAATTTGAGTAAGAAATTGGCCAAATATAATTGGAATGAACTGTAAGGGTGAAAGTAAGCCTATAGGGCTAATGTGGGCCATTGGGTATTCAATTTTCATGGCTCTAATGATGTTATCACTTGCCTAGGGCCATGAAGTGATAAAGAATGAGCAATGGTTGGCGGATCAAAGGACAAGAAGAGAAGGACATAAAATCCACCAGGTAGTGAACTTACCTTTTCTGCATGTATGTGATATGTATGTCTTGCATTGATTATGTGACTGCTTTGCCTATTTGTGTGGAACATGTATGATTGGTTGAAGCTCTGTTATATTTGTGCAATGGCCATATGTATGTCATAACATCGAGCATGCAGCATGTCATTATGTTGGCATGAAATAGTGTAGGCAAGCATGTCATGCATTCATATATATCTGGCATGCATAGTGGTAATGTTTGCTACTGAGATTCTCTCAAATCTCACTCCTCCTAAACAACCATTCAGGCATATGAGCATTGGAAACGTGCTGAGATCAGAAAAGAGGTATGCACAAGGAAGAATGTTGCTGGTTGTTTGAAGACCTTTTAGTTATTAAGGTCTATAAATATTGTGTAAACCCCTAGTGGGGAAACTTTTGTATTATAATCAAGCAATATTGTATTAATATTATCAGTATATTCATGCTATTCCTGTGTGCCCACTGAACTACGCATTGCTACTCTGAGTAAGGTCAGTAATAAGGGATATATGAAGCGGGTCTTTACATCCTTCCTCTCTCTTCTCTCTTTTAGGTGTCCTTTAATGTCAGGGGAAAGGAAGCCTAATGAATTCCCCTGACTCTTGAGTTCGATGTTCAGGAAATTCAAGTATGTGTCCAGACCAAAAATCTGTGGATTCCCTTGACTAAGGTGATCGATGGCTTCCCTAGAGAGAGCCAACACAAAATTCAAAAAGTAGAGGTAATGATGAGGGACATGTATCATCTTCTTGTTGCATTAACACAAAATTTAGTTCATCATTACTTACTTTATTAAAGCTACTTTAGTAAAATTAATTGAATAAAGCTACTTTATCGGTGTTTACTCAAGATCATACTTGGGTTTTCCTCAAGACTACACCACATATATCAAAGCCTACCAAATGGCACCATGAGCCCTTGTGTTCCATAAGATAGCGCTAAGTGTCCTTGTAGGGCCTTATATCATCGGGAGAACCATTCTCTTCCCAAAAAACTAAATCATACAGTCCCCGAAAGTATTTCTATCTCTCTCATTTGTGAGACTCTTCCCAAACTAGGCTTAGTAGTCTACTTAATATAGGCTTATCCTCAAATCTCTAGGCCCAAAATTCAGGATATTACACCAATCATCAATGCAATTGAAAGATGAGAAATTTCTAAGCAATAGATCAATTAATCAAATTCTTCAAGCCAACACTAGTCATAGTCTAGTGATGCAGAGAAATTTGTTAGTTACACAATCCAAAATATTAGAATGAAGCATAAGAGAACTCTCAAGGTATTAGTGTCTAACTCATCTCACCTCATTGGGATTATTTCACTCTAGTTCACTTAATTGACACCTTACCATAGGTTTGTAACAACTCTAACATCTTCATTACTACTAGCAATTAATGTAATAAATCAAGAGGACTTAAAAAGCTTGTAATATTGGATGAAGGTTAGATGGAATGGATTAATTAGAAAAAGAAATAGTTTATATGTAAGTCAAAGTTAATGAATAGGTTCATAGCAACTAAATAACTTAACAACCTTTTGCCAATTCTTTTTCTAAATTATGAACAAATGCCTTCTTAATATTTCTTTTGCGTTTCTTTCTTTTTTTTTAAAACTATATAAATTTTTTTTACTTACTTCCTTTTCCCCCTATATATATGGCATTTTAATATATACATTGTTCAACTTTCTATTAGCAAATCATTTTGATTTTAAATTACTATGAATACTATAAATGAATGACATTCATACACATAGGAATGGCTCAAAGGGGTAAGCAAATGGTGATGAATAAGGGTTTGTGTTTGGATAAAAGGGTTTAAAATTGAATGTCTCTTTCATTTCCATCACACTAATGCAAATGCCATTTTGAAAAAGAGTGGAAACAAGTTCTAGAAGGTGAAAAACCAAGTGAATAGGCCCATATGAAAAGAATTTAAGGCCCATATAATCTTCTAACAAGGTTTTTTCCCCCAATACTCCTTCCAACACAATCAATTGTATAGCAAGCTAACCATAAAACATCTTAACTATTCCTAATGTTAACTTTACAAACACAATCAATCAAAACATTGCAACCAATTATAATAATGCTCAAATCTTAAAAGCATTAATGATATAGAAACTTTCTTTTCTCAAAACAAGAAGAAATAAAAAAATATAATTGTGGGTTCATTTCTCTTCCCATTCACTTGAAAAGCAAAAACATGGTTTTAAAAATTCACTGAAACACTATATCTCATGAAAGCTCAAAGGATTTCTCAGAAATCACATTTCCAAAAGGGTAAATGTGACCATTTACCACTTGGGACATGCATCAAAGCAAGTCATTTACAAAAAAATTTGAATTTTTTTTATTTCTAGTTTAGGGCATTTTCTCATTTAAAAACAACTAATTAATGGGATTAAAAATTGTATAACCCTCCCCACACTTAATCAACACATTGTCCTCAATGTGGAAAACCACTCTAAAGAGAAAGCTTAGCAAGTTGAAATTCAAGGCATAATGGTAATTAAGTATGGTAGTGGCCAAAAATGTAAAGCATACATAGGGAGTTCTTATTATACGTACTAACTACGCGACTTTTAATTTTTCCTACTAGATTGTGTCCCTCCCCCAACTTATCTTCCTATATAATAATTAAGCTCAAAGAATCATAGGATTTAGGAAGAAAACAAGTAAGGAAAGAGACAATGTGTTAGAGTATCTTAATTCACTTGAAGGATAATTTCTCATCCCTAATAAGAATCATGCATTTTTTTTATGAAACAACTTCTCCAGCATTGAATTTCCTTCATGTAAGTGGCTCAAGAGCAATGTAAGGTAGATGTTGGTACCTTCAACAACCGTTCCAAGAATGTGTCTACAAAGAAGACAAAAAAATAGTAGTATCCCATCTAAAAATAGAAACAAGGAGAGATTTCAAGTAAAATAAAGGCATGTGAAGTCCTAAACTCTTCAAGTAACTATCATATCCAAGGAAATTAATGACACTCCTATCAGTAGGAGTCAAAAAATCAGCTACATTTTGAAAACTCTCTTGTGTTTACAAAGTGAAAGGTGCAGAATCTAACTTAGTATTGGGGTACACCACATCATCATTGTAATCATAAGAGATAGAAGGCAAGAGAGTAGAAGAAGGAAGAGAATTTGTAAATCATTACCATCCAAACTTTTGGATTTTCAAAAGAATCATTTTCCTTTTTTATATCGGGTGGCAAATCACAAGATAGTATGTGTTGGAAAGATTCACCAACATGCAAAATTTCATCAATCAAAATTTTAGAATCTTTGTCACCAACAAGACTACAAGGAACTAATTCAATGGGAATTGCATGCATTTGACATTATAGGCTATGATCTTGCTCACTCACACTAACCATAAAGGCATCTAGGCAAGATTCAACACTTTTGTAATTGTCATGCTTACAATTATCAATAGTACAAGAGGGTTTATTAAGATTAATGGTATAATCAACCACTTCACTAAATGTTTTCTTTTGAAACTCAATAAGCAAGTGGTATTTTTCATGATGACAATCTATACATATTTGATATGCCGCACAAGAACATGAAAATATTGCATTCAATTTATCACAATCATCCCTAATACTATGAAGAGAAGCATTTTCAACAGTTAAAACATCACACAAAGAAGTAGGAGCATACTCATCAACAAGTATAATTGAATCACTACTACTAGAACCAATGGGTTGAGCAATTATATTTTCAAACATTTGAGAGGATTCAACAATGGTTTCTTCATCTATCTCATCATCACTCAAATCATTAATTGTTACACTAATTAAAGTAGTAGGAGATTCGACTTCTATAAGGATAGGATCATAACCAAATGGTAGGGAAGACTCTACAATGCTCTTTTTTACTTGCTTTACGTCTTGTGTTTGTGTGGGAATAAACATCGAAGGATTAGAATCTTCCACTTGCGAATGGCATGTGACTCTTGAGTTTGGACTCCTTGTTCCTCCTCCATAGAAGATGAAAACTCCTCTGGAAGTTGAAAGAAAACCTTCTTAACTTTCTTGGCTTAAGTAGTTGGTGCACATGTAGGAAATAGAGGGTGAGTCTCTTATGAAATATTGCACTTCGAAAAATTTTGTACAAGCCACTCCATTGCTTTTTCCAACTTCTCATTTTCTTGCTTCAATCGCTCCGCTTCTGGCTTATGTGTGAATATAGGAGGAGGGTTTTCTTGAAAATTTGTCTTCAACACTTGTGATTGCTGAGTAAGAAGCTCAATGTCCTTGGCCAATCTCTCACTCTCTTTATCTTATTATTCCATTGTTCTTATTATAGAGGCCAGGTGATGGGTAAAGGTGTCCTTATGTGATCGCTCCTCATTTATAGTATGAGTCATTAGATTTTGGAATTCTCTAATGACTTCACTAATGGTAGGTTCTTGGTTTGGCACACATGGTTAGGAATGAGGTCCATAAGATGGTTGAAATGGTGGGTAGAGAGACTCAATATATGGATGACATAGTCAAGAAGTGAGGTGGAGTGAAGAAGGAGGTTCATGATATGATATTTGGTTACATAGTGGAGGATTAGAATGATTCTCATAATATGGGTTATATGGTGGTGGAGAAGGCTTGTGGTATGATCTATAGGATGGGTACAATGTGGTTGATGATAAGTTGGAATGAAGGTTGTTGGTAGGGTTCATGGTATGGAGGGTGCAATGAACCATGACATTCTTGACCAATTGGACTTCTATCATGACTTCCCAACATGGTTTAAAGAAGCCACAATGTTTGTTGAATGGAATGAATGGTTTGAGAAATAGACTCTTTCTATGTAGTCGAATCTCCTACAAAAGAGTGAGATTGAAAGCGTGAATCTTGATTACCATTAAACCAAACCATAAGAAATTCAATTCAATAAATTCCCAATCAATCACAAGTATCAAATAGAAGAAAACAACCTAGAAATCAAGAAAAATCTAAGAAGAAAACTCAAAAACTAATCTAATGAAAAATCTGGAAAAAATCAAGGAAATAAAGAAAAAATTCAAAAAGTTGCCAAAACTCAACCAATAGCATAGCTATTGGTCTTGCTTAAAATGGCTCAAAACTTTCAAAAACTAAAGTTCATAATTTTCTAGGCAAAATTTCCAAAAAAAATTCAGTAAGCTTTAAAGAGAAGGTGTAATAGTATTTCAATGAAACTCCAAATAATTCCCAAGTGTATAACACTTTGTTCCACAAATCAAGTTTATGCAAAAGAAATGTAAGAATTAACTTGGAGACATGGTGAATTTTCAAATAAATAAGCTCAAGAATATATCAAAGTTAATGCAACAATACCACACAGAAGCTACCAAGTCAATACAATGCAAAAATTTAATGAATTCAATACAAGCTACCTAAATGCAATAATCCTAAATTATATGCAACAAAACAAAAAATGCAAAACTAAGAAGCTTCTTACGAGAAACCCTTGTCAAAAGTGAATTTGACTATTAGATTACCTAGGGAGCCAATTACTTAGTTTCCCAGCAACGGTACCATTCGATTAGGACTTTTTTCATGTGTTAGCCTTAAGGTCCATAATAAAAAATTAACCAAGAATTACGTATAGGCAAACCTAGGATAGTTCTCTCTTCTCGAGGAGTCTTTTATTGAATCCTAAGTAACCTAAATGCCATGCAAATGCAATAAAACAAGAGGAAATGAGTTTTGGATTTTGGATTTTTTGTTGTTGAAAATAGATAAATGCAAAAACTTAATTAAAGTCCTAAAATGACTATTTTTTGTCTTTTCTTTATAAATGGAATGATTAATGAAATATGAATGAAGTGAATCCTTTTGAGAAATTGGTTCAATGGCTGTCCTAGGTACTAAATGATTAGGGAGTTGAAAGTCATCAAGTCTTAATTAAAAACACTAAGTAATTACATTGGGTCTAACATTCCTAATCAATAGCTACTCCTACGATTGCATTCATAGCTATTGCTTAGAAATATTATTGAAGAACCACTTGATGTGTGAAATGTATTAAATTAATGTAATTGTTTCCTCTAATATGAATGCACAAACTCGACACTCAAATTAACTCAAATCAAGTACTCAAACTAGTAATAACATAGCAAGTATAATCTCATTGAATTAAGATGAAATAATTAACTAAAAATCATCCATTTACAATAATTCCAATCCAAACACGGTATACAAAATCTTAGTTTAACAATATGAAGTCTAAATAGCTCACAAAAAAATCCTACTGCAACTACCTTAGAACATAGCTAAGAAAGTAGGAAATTCATAAAGGAACTAAGAAAACTCCCTTTTGAAGCTCTTTGATATCAGAAATCCTAAATCCTCAAGAGTTAAAAGTTTAGCCACTCATTGCTTTAAAATAACCACAGCTCATAATCTCGTTGGAAATTAAAGTCCCCTCCGGGATCTGGAAATTATCGCTGGTAAATTCAAAGACTAGCCAGAAAACACAAACACTTGCCGGAATCCATGAACTCCACCAACATAGCATGGAAGAAGGCTAACGATGGTTATACAAGAAGGTTATTAATGCTATCAAAACTAAGGTTACAAGAAGGTCACCGACGCTACACTGGTTTCTAGTTCGGAACTCGCCTGAAAATTGGAGATATCACCAGAAAGTGCAGAAGCTCAGGCTCTTCTCTTCCTTCATCAAATCTCAGCTCGAACTCTCCTCTGGTGTTAAAGTTCTCTCCAATCAAAACTTACGATGCTGTGAAAGTTTCTACAGGTTGCTAGTTTTCTTTTTCCTGTGTGATTGGTATCTGTTTGTGACTTCAGGAGCCGAGTTTGCTTAATGGAAGTGGAGGAGAGAAAATGGTCAATGGTGGCTAGACTGGATGTGGTACTGGAGGAATTTTAACAGTGATGAATGACATTGTGGTCTCTTTTTCTCTCTCTCTAAAAGTTTCATCTCAGTGTCAACGGGGGAAAGAAGGGGCGGTGACTATGGTGAAGAAGAAAAGCTCGCTACCCCTCTCCATAACTCTCAGATCAAGCTCTCCTCTTTTCTATACATGGTGTACAACTTGATCTGGATGGTGGTACTACCAGTAATGGTAAAGAGGAGAAGCTCGCCGCGAGCGACACAAGAAGAGGAAGGAAGGAAGAAGATGAAGCGATGAGCTCGGTCTCTCCACTCAAGCTCAAAAGTGTAACTAGCATTGTGTCTCTGTCTTTTCTAGGTCACTGGAGAGAAAAGAAGAAGAAGGCGAAGGTGATGAAGGAGGTCCACAGCTCTGAAACTCTGTGTCTCTGAAGCTTCACCAGTGATGAAGGTCCAAGCTCCCACTCTTGCCCTTCACAACTCTGTTCATCACCCTCTCTCTATGGTTTAAGGAGATTGTCGGTGACCTTAAACAAAAGAGGAAGAAGATAGTAATATTATCATTTTATCCCTTGGGCAACGCATGTAATATCTTGAATTTTGGGACTAGATGCTTAAGATTTAACCTTGATTAAAGGGGGCTACTAGACCCCTGTTTGGTAAATATAATAGTGAGGCATAGTATTATTTCCCAAAATTCCTTTATATCCTTGGATATTAAAAGGAATTATATTGGTGAGCTAAATAGCTTGGGAAATAACAAAACGAGGTGATTGGAAGTCACACACAACATACTGAAGTGGAAAATAAAGTATTGTTGCTATTGGTGAAATTCCCGATGTGGCAGTTGTATTTGTGTGGCAGATCTCAAGACACAAATGATGTCCAAAAATTATGAAACTTTCTATAATGAAACTAAAATTATCAAGCTTTAATTGGATAGGTCATATAAGTCATTTGGATTTGTACATAAAGAGAAATGAATTTTTGAAGTTAGCCCAGTGAAATTAACTATTTTCTGAGGCAGCATCCAAAGATTAAAATTCTGGGAAGAGTGAGCTTCTAATTGGATAAATGTTATATTTTTTCATAAACTTAGACTCAATAAGGGCCGTATAGCCTTTAAAACCACCCCAATTGGACATTTTTACAATTAGATATGAATTTTCAAAGTTTAATGAAAATTCTGCTAGATTAAGCATTTTGTGCGGAAATTTTAATTTTGGACCAATCATGGCTTGACACGTGGCAAGTTAATTGGACCACCCATTTAATCAATTCTCCACCTTATTCTTCATTCATTCTGCACACAGAAAAAATCAGAAAAGAGAGAGAGAGGTGAGTTGATGAAAATGGAGACAGAAGATAGAGAAAATTATGTTCGTCAAAACTCTACCATAACGGCGTCCTCTCTCAAAGTGCCCTTCAGGAAACTTCTTCTACTCATTACGAGCTTCATTTCTAAGGTTTAGGATTCTCATTTGGAGGTGGTTAGCATTATCTCACTGGTCAGAGTGTTGCCAAAATTCTGAACCGTTTGCGGAAACGGGTAGAGGTAAGCGTAAGCTTCCTTTTGAACCGATTGATTTGTTGTTTGGATGAGTATATTGGAAGTTGGGTACTGTTCATAACTAATTTTAAAATGGTATTTTCAATGTCTAAATCATGTCTAATGAGTGTTTAAATAGATAATCATTTCATTAGAAGTAGAAAGGAAGTGATTAAGCTAAAGAAAACAAGAAACCGACAAACTCTTTCTGGGAACTCTGATTTCAGTTTTCTGATCTGTGTAAGACATGGTGATGGGCTGAGAATTTTATGATTTTGATGCTTCCATTGTATTTAAAAGGAAAAATTGTATTGGTATTCAAGTGTTCATGATTTTTAAATGCTTGTATATGAATTTGGAATTTTTGAAAGTTGTGGAGTAGATGCTGTGAAATTCATTTTCTGGAGGCAGTGTAATTGTAACGAGTTTTTGAGTGATCAAATTTTATCCAATGACCATGAAACTTTCTAGTCTAAAATTAGAGATATAGAACTTGAATTTTATAGGTCATAATGGTTAATTGGACAAGTATGCTAGGAGATATGAATTTTTGAAGTTGTGCCCTACTTCTGGAATGAAATCTGGAATAGTGCCTGTTTACAGAATTTTTGGGACAAATATGACAATAATAGTCAGAAAAATTATTTTTATATGAATTTAAATTTTAAGGGATTCAAATATAGCTTTGAATCACCTCAATTAGAGTTCTATAGAATTAATTTTGATTTTTTAAAGTTTGGTGAAAAATTTGTCAGCTTTATGTCTTATGCGAAATTTAAGACTTAATGGCACAAATGTAATTGGTATGAACTCCAAAGTGAAAGTAAGCCTTTAGGGCTAATGTGGGGCATTGGGAATTCACCTTTCATGGCTTTAATGATGTCATTCTTATCTAGGGTCATGAAGTGTTAAAGAAGAAGTAATGGCTAGAAGATCAAGGTGCATGAGGAGGACATCAAGTAAAAGATGGTGAACTTACCTTTTCTGCATGTATGTGATATGTATGTATTGCATTGATTATATGACTACTTTGCTTATTTGTGTGGAACATGTATGATTGGTTGAAGCTCTGTTATATTTATGCAATGGCATATGTATGTCATAACATCGAGCATGCAGCATGTCATTATGTTGGCATGAAATAGTATAGGCAAGCATGTCATGCATTCATATATATCTGGCATGCATAGTGGAAATGTTTGCTACTGAGATTCTCTTGAATCTCACTCCTCCCAACTAACAATAGTAACAGGTGGAGATTCATGAAGATGCATGGAGGGGATATGAAGTTGAAGTGAAGCTTGAAGCACAAGGCGCTAACTTGTATTTGGTTGTATTTATTGGGTGATTGTATTTATAAGAAGTGATAATGTATATGTGTATGTATGAATGAATGTGTTTAGCAGAGAACGACTCTAATGGATAGCTCTTAGTTTATTTTATGTAATCTTTGCACACTCTAATATGTGGTAACTAAGAGCCGATGAGGTAATGATGACATAGTGAATCTTGTGGGAATGATTGTGAAGTTTGCTATCCTTTTGAAAAACCATCTCGACCTTAGGTTCAAATCCTAAGTTGAGAGTGGAATATTGTGAAAGATTTTAGATGTTGGGTAGTCTGGGTTCAAATCCTGGTTCCACAGTTGATTTCACTACTCATTTGCATTCATCTGAGGCTATGAAAATAAGGTATTACAACGCACTCAGTAAAAACTCTCAACTCCTCACTTTCTGCCGCCCTTCATGCCAACATATTGGGCCTGTCTTTTTTCTTTTCTTTTCCTTAGATCTTATTTCCTTTCGAGGTGCTCAGCTGAAGAAAAAGGTTAGCCTTGGTCAAAACGTTTTGACCAAGGCTAGGAGAAGTTGCAAAGGTTTCTGGAGGGACTTAAGTGACAATTTTGGAAATATTTTGAAGTAGGTCCTTTTATGTGATTTTCCCTAGGCCCTTTTCTTCATAGTTTTGTCATTTTTAGAAATCTTGGGGCCTTTTATGTAGTTTTTTGAATCTTAAAAAATATTAATTATGAACCTCCAAAATCTCAAATTTTCTTCCAAAACACCTATAATGTAAGATTAAACACAAGGTAGCATAAAAAATCCAAGAAACAATTGCACAAAATAATTAATAAATTATGACCATTTTGCCCCTAATTGCAATTAATTCATTAGAATTGTCTCTAACTAAAATTAGCTCTTAATGACGCAATAATGTCCCAAAAATGCATAAAAATACCAATTTAATTATGAAATTCATATATAAAAATATGGTTCAATCAGAGAGGAGGGAAGAGCTACACAAGGGGAGAAGAAGAGAGAAGGATGGTAGAGGATGGTGGTGAGAGAGAGTGACGATGAAAAAGAGAGAGTGAGGGACGGTAAAAAGAAGGAGGAGGATTATCAAACCCCTTAATATTTTGACATTTATCAAAGTGTTGATGTGCAGTTCAATAAGCATACAGATATAATAAAAATGTATTGATATATAATTCTTGATTATATTACAGGAAATCCCTACAGGATTTGTACATGTTACAATGCAAAACCCAGTTGCAAAAAAACACTAATGGATAACCAACAGAAAATTTCTCGCTCAACACTGGACCCTCAGTTGCCAGTATCTGCTACTTTGCCCTTTGAGCCACTTCCTCTAACTGAATTAATTTTGAATTATGGAAAGGGTGAAATTCATACAAATCTCAATAGTAACAGGCTATCATATAAAATGTTAAAAATAAACATGCATAGCAGCATATATGATGCAGCCAATAAAAATGTCATGCACATGTCTGTCAATGTTTAGGATCAAGGCGATGATTTTGTCCTGATCAAAATGATCGCCTGATCCCTACTTGTCTTATCTTGTTATATTGTGATTACATAAATGTTCTAGAGCAGATGTTGTTCTGTCTGTACTTGCTACATCAATATTCCGGAGCAGGCATCAACCTGTCCGTACTTGTCATACCACTCTATTGGGTCCACCTGGCCTCATGGTACAAAGCTCATCCCATAGGGTGGTATTTGTACATGCTTTTCCCACACCTAGCAAGAAATAATGTCACACAGGCATATCATTTGTCATATTAGCTGACCTAGACTGGATACCCATTAGCCAAGAGGTACTTGTATTTTCCCCTCAAGGTGGTACTTATGCTTTTCCCATACCCAGCTCTAAGAATTACCGTCACTCACATCTCATTGCACAGATCATGGAAAACAATACATATTAACAATCACATAGAATGAGAGATATAGTTACTACCTGGACTCCTTTCCGATTGCCTAGCTACTAACGGTCCTTTAACTTTTGTCCGGCTTGGGCAAATGTCATATCCTAAAATTCCCAAGTTAGTCACAAATGGGTTATTACTTATTCATACTTTATTCCAAAATTTATAAGTTGGTTATCTTAACTCAAAATCACATAATTACCAAAATTCCCTTAGGGAACCCAATTTAATTCCCTTTTATACTCGGTGTATTTTTACTTTTCCAAAAGTTATGACCCGAGCTATTTCTACACAATTTCACATATAGAATCTATTTTTGAACTTATTTTTGATAAAATCACACTGTAATGACTAAATTACCCTTGATAGCCACCAATTTAGAGTTTCAGGGGAAAAATTGTCATTACACCCTAAATCCTTCACGCCCCATATTTCACATGTTCCCTACACAATTTTACATTCTAAGCACAATGAAATCATTAAAAACACACAAAATTCTAGCTCTAACCCTGTCAAACCCAACTGGCCAAAAATCTAGAAATTTGTGAAGAAAATGGAAGTTTCATGATTTCACTTGTTTAATCACCTCATTTTCACTTATAATCTCATGTTTAACCCCTTAAATACCATTTGACCATGATCTGTATTAATTTAGGCAGCATCTTGCCTTAGTTTTGAGCATCCCAGACCATAAAATCCAACCAAAACAAGCCAATAACCAACAACCACAACAATAATAAGCTTAAATCTTCAGGAATCAACTATTTCTTAAGCTCACCTTTGATCTTCTCTCCCCAGCTCCAAAAACAGCCACCCTTTCCTCTTATTTTCCTTGACTTTAAGCTTGCTATATGTGTGATTCAAGATGGCATGAGAGTTAGGGACGTGTTTCCATGAATTAGAAGACAAAATAAGGGAAAATTGCAATCAAACTTACCCTTTTTTGCTTCTTGAATCCTCATGTCTCTTCTTTTATTCTTGCTCTACTCCAACTCTCTCTCTTGCTTCTTTTCTTAGCTGAAATAATGGCCTTTGGAGGAGGTTAATGAAGTGTTCTAGAGCTCTCTTGCACCTCCTTAATTAATTACTTTTTTATTGCATTTTTTGCATGTGACCCTTTTATTATTATTTTTTCACTTGCCATTCTTTTTCTTTTATTTGTCCAATTGTGTGGAAAATTATTGCTCCTTCTTGCCTCTCCCTTTCTAAACTGACTTTCCCTTGTTTATTAAGAAAAATTATTGAATTTTATTTTATTTACACAAAATGACCATTTTGCTGTTACATTTTCTTGAATTTTTGAAACAATTGCCATTTTATTCTTTTCCTTCTAACTTGGCCAAATTTTTACAATTTTTTGGGCACAAAAATTATGCTCTTTCATACTAAATTTTACGCCAAAATATCAGGCTTTTACCAAGGTAAAAATTGGGCTTTGGGTCTTTCTTGGCCAAAAATTTCATATAATTATTATTTGTACTATTTTGGCTACTTCAAGTGCACCAAAATTCACCATTTTATTATATCAAGTATAATCAAATATTCAAAGAATTTTTATAAGTAAAACTTAGGATATTACTAGGATGGCTGAAGTGAATTTGTGGGACACTTTTGGTGTCTCAAACGTCCAAAATTTAAATTTGGGACACTAAAAGCCTTGCTCTTGGTGCCAAGAGCAAGAGCAAGGTTTTTTTTAGACTCCTAAATCCTCCTTTAGGCATCCTAAACATATTTAGGATGCTAAAAGCCCTGCTCTTGGTGCCAAGAGCAAGGCTTTATGAGTCCTAAAAAAATTTAGGATCCTAAATCTTGCTTTAGGCGTCCCAAATTAAAAGGGGACGCCTATAGCAAGGCACTTGGAACCAACAAATTTGCTTTTGAAGTCCCAAATTTGAATTGAGACTTCTAAAATGACACTTTAGGTGTCTCAATTCAAATTTGGAAAGCCAAAGCTACCCAATTCCCGCCCAGATTTATAAAAATGCCATCGCCTTTGTTTTTTACTTCCCGTTTTTAAAAACAGACTTCCTTTGGGGTATTAGAATCTATATCTTGTAGTAGTGTGCCACCGTTGGTAACCGGCTTGCTTTTTGATAAATCATAGATTTTATATATTTTATTCTGTCTTATTCATTTATTTTATGGACTATGTTAGGCTAATTTGGGTTTATTAGATAATATTTGGATTGTTAGCTAATTTTAGGAAATAATATTAATCTAATTTAATTGTGATAATATTGGGCTTAAATTGTTAAATTTTAATTGCCTATCTTGTGTTTGAATAATATTCCCAAATATATGATAGATCATGATTTTATTTAATTCTTGCAGGTTAAGGAAAAACATATTAGGACATCCTATGATGCCGAATTATTTTTGGAAGTTTAAGGAGAATCTAATTGGTGTAAACCCATAAGGGAAGATCCCATAAACCCATAACTAATCTGAGATATGCTTACTCGAAGAAAAATAAACAAAGATCTATGATCCACTTGAACCCTTGAGCACAAAAGAACAAGAACATGAAATGTTGAAAGACGCCACAAGGTTGATTAAGCTTCGATAAATCTGTTAGTTCTAAGAAGAACCCTAGAGAGATTCCACTCTCAAGAAACAAAGTGTAGAAATGCAACTTTCATTCAACAATCAAGTCTCAAGTGTGATTACAAATGAAGAAGCACCAAGTATTTATAGAGAAATATGACCTAATTGCAATAATTGCAACTTAGAAAATAGTAACTACAAAGTCTAATACAATGTGCGAGGAACCCAAAAGTCTAATACAATGTGCTAGGGAACCCAAAAGTCTAATGCAATATTCTAGGAAATCCAAAAGTCTAATACAATATTCTAGGAAACCCAAAAATCTAATACAATGTACTAGAGAACCCAAAAGTCTAATATAATATGTTAGGGAACCTAAAAGTCAAATTTGCCAACTTATTTAATAATTTTTGCACAAATAAAATTTACAAAAAATAATCAGTATCTAAAGACCAAAATGTGCTTATTTAGGCCTAAATGAATCCTCCTATGTGTAGTACTAAGTCCAAGCTCTTTAATTTCAAGACTCCAAACTCAAAACTTGATCAGTATCTCTATTTGCAGCCCATATGAAGAGGTGATGAAGGCAAAGAGAGTGAAGAGAGCAATCAAGGAAGGCTTCATTATTGGTAGCTTGAGAGTGAGAGAGATAGAGAGAGCAATGTCTTTGTTTTTATGTGATGTGGTTGTTTGGGAGAGGCCAAGGGTTCTATTTATAGAACTTGTGAGTGATATTTTAGGCATCCAAAAAATAGAGACAAGTAAAACTTTTGTTGAATAATTAGTTGGCTTCATGGCTATATATTTATATATTTCAAGAGCGCCAATTCACATGTACTTTGACTAATTAAAATATAACAACTCATCTTATTTTAATGTTACATGGCGGATGAGTTTTCTGGAGAAATTTAAATTTTATTATTTTAAAAAACAACTCATAAGAGGAAAATTTTTTTTTTGTTTTTCTAAATTATGAAGTTTATGTTTTGCAAAATAATAAAATTTTGTTTTCTTCAAATGACTCACCTACTATGTAACATTAAAATAAGATAAATTGTTGTATTTAATTAGTCAAAGTATAGATGAGGTGACGCTCATGGAGTATATAAATATTTCTCTTATTGCATATTCGGCATGACCTTTTATGACTTCCCATTTTCCATTAAATTTGGCATATATTTTTATGAGATACTTACATATACTGTAGAAGTGTTACCTCACTCGAAATCTATGCAATGAAAATAGAACAACTATTATTATTTTAATATTAGTTAGCCGATGACTCATGAAAATATTCACATTTTTTTTAAATAAACATCTTAACTTGAAAAAAAAACTAAGATAAAATAATCAGCCAATATTTTTCTTTAAAACAATAAAATGTTAAATCTTTCAGATGGGTCATCAACCAACTAGGATTTAAATAATCTAAATTATTTTGTTTTTATTGGATAGAGTTCAGATTACATGACACACTTGGAGTATGTAAGCAATTCTCATATAATTTGTTTATATTTGGATAGTCCTCAATGCTAAATTAAAGGGATTTATTTGAGAGTTTGATAAGATATAAATTTTATGCCGATTTAGGGATTTTAACGTAAATAGCACAATTTAAAATAAAAAAATAGTTTATTTTATTTTCTTTATTTTAACTGCTTCTTTTTCTCAGCCTCAAATATTGAAAGGCTTATCCCTAAGAAAAACGCCATGAGGAACACAAGCAAAGTTTAGACGGTCACGGTTCATCGTTACGTTTCAATAATCTTTGTCGTTTTCTTCTCTTGAATTGGAGAACGTGATAGGGAGTACGTCAGAGGGACAACGACGTCTCCTGCCCTCTTCACCAATTGAAGAGGACCAGTTGCAGACACCGCCGACGAGATGTAAGAGGATGCCACTGTTGCCGTGATTCTTTATCTTCTTTTCCGACAATTCTCACCGGAGAGTGAGAGATTCATCATCATTTTCAGGAGATGGAATTGAGATCTGGTTCATCGTCTAGGTGAAACGTGTAATATCCCAAAAAGTACTTAAAGACTATGTGTACTAATGGACAGTGAAATTAATGAAAGAATTATCCCAAGAAATTGTATGATGATTTTAGTCCGATTAGTTATCGATAAATTATCTAATTTTCGCCTAAAATCTAGAATAACCAAAAACTTAATTGGAAGGAAAGATGAAGGGTCAAGATTAACATTTGAAAAGAAAATTAAATCTCCTCCCTTCATGCTATAATCTCATCTAAGAATAATGGGAGAGATGAATCAATTAATGGCTTCATCTTTTATACAAGAAAGTCAACAAAAATGGCTTGGACACTTGGAAAGTAAAAGGAAGAGAACTTGGATAATTAAATGGACACCATTTTGGGGCAGCCATATACGGTCAAAAGAAGCAAATGGAAGACAAGAAAACTAACCAAAGTGAACTTAACCATGGTTGGAAAATTAACTCACAACTTTTCAAGAAACCACATGAAGTTGACACATGGATTTTTCCTTCTTTCCTTGAATGCATTTCGGTCAAGTGATAAGAGCTGAATCCAAATGAATTATCACACTTCAAACACTCTCTCTCCAAGCTCTCATAGACGTCCAAGAAGCTTAAGGAAAGAGAAAGAGGAAGACAACTTCAAGGTAAGAGTTTCTAATTCCATTTTCACCTTCCAAACCACCTCCATGGCTCTTGAGGCCTTCATAAAAGTTGTTCTCCTCTCTAAGAGCTTCAACTCTATGGTTTTAGAATTTTTAGAGGAGGTGTTTTTAGCCATCTTGCAAAAGCACAAGTTCAGGAAACAAATAAAGAACCTAAGGAGGAGTAAGAGGTGAGCTTTAGCTTCATTTTGAACTATGGATTGTGTTGGTTGGTTGAGGATTTTTCCCATGTGAAATCTGCCTTGTTTTTGGTCAAGTTATGATTATGAATATTCATGGTATTTTGGTTGTGTTCATGGTGTTTTATGATGTTTGGAAGGCTTATAAAACTAGTATGAGACTTAAATTGCAAGTTGGGTAATTGTTGGCTTATTTGTCACATTTCTGCCCTGTGCATGACGTGGTGAAAGAGTTGGAATTTGATAATTTTGATAGTTCCATTAGATTTAGAAGGAAAAATTGTGTAGGTATGCAAGTGTTCATGAATTTTGGATGTTCCTATATCAAATTGGAAATTTTGGAAGTGTGCATGAACATGTTATGTAATCTGCCCTGTGTAACAGTAGATGTTGTGCGTGATAATTCAAGGTGTAAATCTTATCCGAAAATTCTGAAACTTTCCAGTCTGAAATTAGAGACATAGACCTTTAATTTGATAGGTCATAAGGATTAATTGGATGTGTATGTTGGGAGTTACACATTTTTGAAGTTTCGTCATGTAAAACTGAAGAATTCTGGAACAATGTCCAATAACTAGAAATTATGGATTTCTGTGCGTCAAATTGGCTAAGTTAAGTATTTTTACATGAAACTAGACTTAATAAGGGTCACATAGAATTTGGAACCACTCCAATTGGACATTTTTACAAAGAGATATGAATTTTTAAAGTTAGTGGATCAAATCTGCCAGCATTTGTGCCTATGCGTAAATTGCAAAATGTAATGGCATATTGTAATTTCTTTGTACACCAAGGGTAGAAATTAGTCCCTTGTGATAATTTGACCATTTTAACTCATTGGTTGACTTGGTAAAGTTATCATAATAACCCTAATGATAACCAACATTAGAAAGTGATTTATAAATATATTGGGCTAAGTAATAACCCGTCCATTCATGAATTCTCACATATAGGATTCGATATCTGTCCTGGACGACCAAAGAAGTGGTAACACCTCAGAATATTGGAAAGGTTAAGGTAGTAACTTCTCCCTCATATTCTATGTATCCTGCTTCATGCATATTATTGCCATTATACATACTTGAACTGTGAACATGAATCGGGTCGAATTGCCCTTTAAGCATTCAGATGAGAAGGGCTTTGGCCCAATAGAATACCCAGCGCTGTGGGAAGGGACGGTACGTCCTTGAATAGAATTATTTATTGAATGAACATATCTCTGAATGTTGAATGAATATTGAATTGTCTGGTATGTGGTGGTTGTTATGGCATGTTTCTTCGTATGCATTTTATATGAGTGTTATTTGTTACTACTGGGATTCTTTTGAATCTCACCCTTTTTCCAATAACTAACCTGCAGCACGGGCAAGTAGTTCTCATGGGAAGAAGATAGCCACGGACGGGGAGAAGTGAAGACCTAGAATTTATTTTCTGTTGGTTATCTAACTTTTGGATCTGTATATAATACTAAATGGTATTTTAGTAAACTTAGTACTCATGGTGGTAGGAATACACCAACTGTAAACCTGGAAGGTTGTATGTAATCGATGTAAGTTATCTAGAACCGGGTGACAATACTAGGTGGACCCTTTTAGTAGCGAACTTATTCTGATTATCCGCTAAGAACTTCAGTAAGTACTCTGATATTAAGAAAATGGAAATAGACTCGAATGAATTAAAACAATTTGAAAAATAAAAATGAGACCACAACTAAAATGTTTTGAAATATCTTTTAAAAACCCACTTAACTATAGGATCGGACCCTGTAGTGAAGTTGGGATCCCAAATGGATTAAGAACTGCTTTTGGTCTCTCATGTGACATCAAGTCATGTTTTCAACTGTTTTGTACGGTACAAAAGTAGGGTGTTACAAAAGGAGGAGAGACGCCATTGTGGGGGGAGTGTTATAATCAGTTGACTGTCTCTCTTTTCTTCACAGTCATTGTGATTTTGAGTACTGCAATTGGTTTAATTTGCTGATATGTATTTTATTCTAATTATGTGTGGGTAACAAATATTTTGAACCGTAGGCTAACACAAATTTTTCTATAAACACTAATTATGGGGTAATTAATCATATTTACGAAATACAATAAAGGGCAACCTAGTGCATATGGATGCCACTAGGTGAGGTTTGAAGAGGATAAGATGTATGTAACATTAACCTTATAAGGGGATTGACTATTTTAGAGATTTTAACTTATCACCTCTAAATCACATAACAACAACCTTTGTTCTTATTCCAAAGTAAGAAATAATCCTAGGCTCCTTCTGGCTTGAAGAAAAGTTTTATTTAATTACTTAGGGAAACTTTAGGTGTAACACCCGCCTTACATACCCCTTAATTACCTACACGGAAGCATTCATTATTATTTTGTTAGGGATAATTACTTATTCACAACTTATTCTTACTGAATATCAGAGTTAATTCTTCTTCTCAGTGATCCCGATTACGACTTGATTCAAATTCACGTGTATTCTTACAACCAAATATTCTCTGTGTGCAAATAATGATACACACAGTAATCTAAACACAATTTGGTCTTCAGTTCTTCGTCTTCTTTCCTTCTGAATCAACTTCAAGCATTCTCTTCTTTCATGTTCATATACCTATATGGTTGGTGGGGGAGAGTGAGATTCGAGAGAATCTCAGTAGCAAACATACAAGCAATGCATGTAAGATGAATGCTAGTGCATGATATGCTTGCCTTACATAGGCTCATGTTCACATAATGATATTCTGCATGCTCAATGTTTCGTACAACATACTTATGGCCATAGTAAAAATAGAAACAGAGCTTCATTCATTCATACATGCTTCACATAATCAAGCAAGGCAATACAGCAAATCAATACACAACATAAACATCACATACATACAAGTAAGTAAGTTTACTACCTTTTGGACTTTGCCTCCTCCTCTTGTACTTCGATCTTCCAACCATAGTTTCTTCTTTGTCACTTTATGGCCCTAGATAAGTAATGACATTATTAGAGCCATGAAAAGTGAATGCCCAATGGGCTATATTAGCCATAAAGGCTTACTTTCAACCTTGGAGTTCATACTAATTACATTTGGTCACTTTCTTTCTCAAATTCGCATGGTAGCCAAAAGCTGCCAGCATTTTAACCAAACTTTGAAAAATCATAATTAATTCTATAGAACTCCAATTGGGGTGGTTCAAAGTCCTATATGAAGATCTTTCAGTATTATTTCACATAAAAATCCTCAATTCGGGATATCACAGCCACAACATTCCCAGAATTTCTCCAAATATAACATGTTCCAGATTTCATTCCAGAAACAGGACACAACTTCAAAAATTCATATCTCCCAATGTACTTGTCCAAAAATTACAAACTTAAATCTTAGGATGTCTAATTTCATTCTGGAAATTTTCAGAATTTTTGGACAAGGTTTACCCTATGAAAAGCTCGCACAATGTCACTGTTCCAGACAGGGCATATCAACAACATGTACATTCAACTTCATAAATTTCCAAATTCATATACAAGCATCCAAAAATCATGAACACTTGCATACCTACACAATTTTTCGTGTAGAATCCAATGGAATCATCAAAATTATAAAATTCATACTTCTTCATCACGTTCTGTTCAGACCAAAAAAATCAGGATTTTCCACAACAATTCATCAATTCAGAATTTTGTCCAACAACTTGGTCCAATATCATCATAAATCATCCTCTAACCAAAAATACATGATTAAACCTCAAAAATACCCCTTGGACCGAAAATGAACAGTACCCCACCCTTACAAATACTCATCCAAACAACAAACCAATCGGTTCAAAAGGAAGCTTACGCTTACCTCTACGCATATTCGCAGTCGGTTCGGAAATCCGGCGGTACTCCGGGAAGGGAGACGGCACCAAACACCTCCAATCAAAAAATCCGAAACCGTAGAAATGAAGCTTAGGATGAGTAGAAGAAGTTTTTTGAAGGGTACTCTGAGAGAAAACGCCGATTCGGTAGAGTTTCGGCGGATTGAAGTTCTTGGAAAACACTATTCACTCTTCATCTCTCCTCCACCATTTCTCAACATTTTTCTGAATATTTGGGGCAGCTTGGATGAAAATATAAGGCCACGAAAGGGTCTTGAAAAATTATGCCACGTGTCGCGATGTTACGGTGCCATTTGTTCGGTATTCCACTGATTTGAGGACACGTGTCACTTCTTTTTTCTAAAGTGGGTCCCACATCTTTTCTTAGGCCTTTAGCCGTCCAAAATGTCAGAGGAAGTAAGGGTCTAATGATTTTCCCCGGCTCCCCGGCTTGGTGTTCGAGAAAGTTGTTGGTGACGTGAGCGGAGATCGATAAATTCCCCTGACTTCTGTGCCACATGTCACCATCTTAAAATGCCAACACAAAAGGCAAAATGACATTTCATCATTAATGGGACATGTGTTACCTTTTCATTTAGCCAACATAAAAGTTATGTCATGATTACTTACTTTATTAAAATTACTTTAATAAAGTTACTTTATCGGTGTCTACTCAGGATTCTACTCGGGACTTACTCGGGATTGCATCACGCATATCGAAGCCCGTCAAATGTCATCAGGTCAGAGTATGTATGTGGGCCCCACATACCGATGCCCAATTCAAAAACGCAGGGTACACATATATGCCCTGAATATGGCATGTGCACACCTACACCGGCCTATTCACCCGACTAATCGGTCCCTTACGTCATGACATAGTTGGGTGGCGTCTTTCTACCAACCCAATGGCATTATATATGTGTTCTGTGCACATCTGCACCGACATTCTAATCATACTGTCTACAGATATCGAGCCCTTTGCCCAGTAAGGCCCAAATCTCATAGCCCCTGAGAGTCTTTCTATATGTCATAATTTCTGGGACTCCCACTAAAATGGGCTTGGTAGTCTACTTTATTCAGGCTCATTCTCTAGCCTTTAGTCCCAAAATTTGGGATATTACATTAGGTGCTGCGCTCACTCCAGAGTGAAGAAGAGGAAAAATAAATTTGTCACAAAAAATTGAAATATATTACATATATTATCACCTTTGTTGTCATTATATTTTTCTTACGTAATACTACTCAAGAACATAATTGGCACTTCTTTTCCTTTTAATTGGGATTTTAATTCTCCTCAATTAAAAGCATTGGTCTCTACACTCATAAATTGTTGGGGTGTAAAAGAAACAGCGTTAATAGTTGATGAGACACAGATTAATTTTTCCTATAAAAGTTTACTTTTAAAATTTTATGTTTTCATTTTAAGATGGGTTAAGGTGCAAATTTACCCCAAAAGTTTTCAATGAGGAGCAATGTTGCCCCGGAAAGTATTTTTAAGTTCAATGTTTCCCTAGAAGTTTAAAAACGTAGTAATGTTGCCCTTTATTATTAAAAAGTTAACAGTCAACGTTAATTTTTTAATGATCCACATTAGTTTTTTACTAGTATAGGATAATATTGCTACGTTTTGAATTTTTTAGGGTAACATTAAACCTGAAAAAACTTTCAGGACTACATTACTCCTCAACAAGAACTTCCAGAACAAATTTGACTTTAAGATTATATATATGTCAATACCCTATTTCAGTGTTTATCATGTGCCATTCTCTCCCCCACCCCCTCCTCTCTTCTTCGTAGAGAGCCAGGGAGGTATTGATCTGATAGTTTAGTACAGGTGTAGGGAGCAGCTTGGAAAGCGTCAACCCAATAGGTATAAGGGGCATTCGGGCATGAGCCCACAATGTTAAAACCATTCGGGCATTTGGACACGGGAAGATGAATTCGTGAAAGGAAACAATTTCGATTTACCCCACTGTCAAGCTTCACAAACCCCACAATGTAAGTATATATATACATCGTATGTGGTCCATATTATTCTACTATATCATGGTATTCACTGGAACCCATTTTGGTGTCTATCCAAGGGATAGACATCAAGAGCTCGTTTAAATTTGGACAGTTCAAATCTAGATTTGGACCATTTAAATTTAATTTTTTTAAAATGGATGATTTTTAGATAAAAAAATTATTTTAAAAAAAATATTAGTTAAGAGATTATCTTTATTTTAGATTCTGTATTTATTAAAATAATTTTTTTAAAAAAACTAAAAAAATAAAAAAAAATTAAATCTAGACCATCCGAATCCCATCGGATGGTCCAGATTTCAGTGCCGAAACTCATTCTGTTATTCGCCTCTCCAAGACCACCATTCCGTTATACTCAGCACTATATATATCTTTAACACTTTTGTACTGTATTAACTTCATTAATAAACATTATTTTAATCATATTATAAAGTTTCTTATATTTTGGTAACTTTTCAAACACAAGTAACTGATGAACTTATTTTTTAAAAAAATATTGAAATTTTCAATTAAGTTTTAGTTTTTTTTTTACAATTTATAGAATGATTACTTAATTTTCTCAATTTATAGGAAAGTGAGAAATGAACTCTTAATTCATAAACCATTTTTCAATTTTCAGGCAATAAGCCAATTCTTAAAAAATTACATAAATATTGGTGTATCCTATTATTTCACTTCAAATTATGCTATCATCAGTTCTTCTTTCGACATTTGTTTAGGCCATAAGACAAATGAAAAATATAAACGCAAAATCAAAGTGTTAGGAATTATCTAAGCTTCCAGCACCTTATATTATTTATCCCTTATTCAGCATAATTTTATTTAGTAGTGGCAAAATGCTAGGAATTATCTAAGCTTCCAGCACATTATTAATCACTTGTCTAGACACTTCAGATGATTCAGCTTTGACGAAAATTAAACCCAAAGGGATCTCATCAGTGATAACCAAACCCGTGCTGGAAAGCCCAATATCTCCACAAGAATCACCATCAGAGGGGCAGAACACGATCTTATAGGCAATCTGAGTATACTTTTGAATCTGGAACACGCCCTTGACAGTATTTTTGTACCCACTGATTTTCACAGACTTGACTCCATCCTCTTCTTCAACAATAGTCCAACGTGACGGCAAAGGAACGCAGCTTGGTACTTTTCCCTCAACAGTGAGGAAGTTCACAATAGCGTTGGTTGGGATGAATCTAATTCTTAATGGCGACGAAATTGTCCATGGCAAGCCATTTTCCAGATCGATGGGGAGCGAGGGATATGGCTTAACACTAAGAGGGCAAGTTTCGTTTCCTGTCTTGGCAAGAGTCAAGCCACCACCTAATATATTTATAAATGGAAGGATGTAGTAATTGCCACCATTGGTAACCGGCTCGCCGTTGACATCGAGGACGACCGCTTTGGTTGAAGAGGCGATGAAGGCAAAGAGAGTGAAGAGAGCAATCAAGGAAGGCTTCATTGTTGGTAGGTTGAGAGAGAAAGAGAGAGCAATGTCTTTGTTTTTATGTGATGTGGTTGTGTGGAAACGCGAGAGGCCAAGGGTTCTATTTATAGAACTTGTGAGTGATATTTTGGGCATTCAATTATTGAGGGACGACAAATTCATGAAAACCATAATCAAAAGTTTTGAGGCACGTGTCAGGCCAAACTTTTGTTGAACAAGTTTGCTTCATCGCAATATATTTACATACTTCAAGAATGCCAATTAATATGTATTCTGACTAATTAAAATATAACAACTCATCTTATTTTAATGTTATATGGCTGATGAGTTATCTAGAGAAATTTAAATTTTATTATTTTAAAATACTCATAAGAGGGAATTGTATTTTTTTTCTAAATTATGAAGTTTATGTTTTGCAAAATCATAAAATTTGAATTTCTCTAAATGATTCATCTGCTCATGGAATATGTAAGTATTTCTCTTGTTGCATACTCGGCATGACATCTTATGGCTTCCCATTTTCTGTTAAATTTGGCATATACTTTTATGATAAATGCTTATGTATACTCTAGGAGTGTTATCTCAGTTGAAATCTATCCAATGAAAATAGAACAACACATATTTTTTTAATAATAGTTAGCTGATTACTCATGAAAATATTCACATTTTGTTTTTGTTTTTGAGGAAAATAAACATCTTAACTTGACAAAAAAAAAACTAAGATAAAATAATCAGCGAATATTTTTTTAAGAACAAAATAAAATGTGAATTTTTTCAGATGCACCATCAACCAACTAGGATTTTAATGATCTAAATTGTTATATTTTTATTGGGCAGAGTTCAGATGATATGATATTCTTGAAGTATGTAAGCAATTTTCATATTTTTATATATTTAGGTAGTCATTAATGCTAAATTAAAGGGATTTATTTGAGAGTTTCACAAGATATAGATTTTATTCCTATTTAGGGATTTTAACGTATATATCACAAATTTAAATAAAAAATAGTTTATTTTGTTTTCTTTGTTTTAACTGCTTCTTTTTCTCAGCCTCACATATTGAAAGGCTTATCCCTAAGAAAAACGCCACGAGGAACACAAGCAAAGTGAGACGGTCACGGGTCATCGTTACGTTTCAATCATCTTTGTCGTCTTCTTCTCTTGAATTGGGGAGCGCGATAGGGAGTAGGCCAGAGGGCGTCTCCTGTCTTCACCAATAATCTTCATCATCGAGCAGAGTAGGACCAGTCGCAGACACTGCCGACGAGAGGTAAGAGGACGCCAATGTTGCTGTGATTCTTTATCTTCTTTTCCGACAATTCTCACCGGAGAGTGAGAGATTTCATCATCGTTTTCAAGAGATGGAATTGAGATCTGGTTCATCGTCTAGGTGAAAGGAGGAGAGATGCCATTGTGGGGGGAGTGTTATAATCAGTTGACTGTCTCTCTTTTCTTCAGTCATTGTGATTTTGAGTACTGCAATTGGTTTAGTATGCTGATATGTATTTTATTCTAATTATGAGTAGCTAACACATATTTTCAATAGTTTTGAAATATGAACCTTAGACTAACACATATTTTCTTGTGAACATTAATTGAGGGATAAACTATCAGATTCACGGAATACAATAAAGGGCAGCCTAATGCATATGGATGCCACCAGGAAGAGAATAAGATGTATGTAACCTTGCCCCTATAAGGGTATTGACTGTTTCAATGATTTAAACTTATGACTTCTAAATCACGAAACTTTTGTCCTTATTCTAAGATGAGAAATAATCCTAGACTCCTCTTGTCTTGAAGAAAAATTTTATTTTAATTACTCAAGAAAACTTGAGGTGCCGCGCTCACTCCAAAGTCAAGAAGAGGAAAATAAATTTATCACCAAAAATTGAAATATATTACATATATTATCCCCCTTTGTTGTCATTATATTTTTCTTGCATAATATTACTCAGGAACATAGTTGGCATTTTTCATTTACAACAGGAAAAATTAATACGTAGATATTCTTATAGTTTCACTTGGCTTTTAATGAGGTTCTTGTATATTTGCTTTCCCTTTTAATTGAGTCTTTACTTCTCCTCAATTACAAGAAACAACGTTAATAGCTGATGAGATAAAGATCAATTTTTCCTATACAAAATTACTATTAAAATTTTATGTTTTCATTTTATTCTGCCTAATGTCTCGTGAGCTCACTTGGTCTTTATTTTGCCCAATGCCAGAAACGACATTGTTGTTTTCTTTCCTTTTTCTCAATTCCTCATTGTTTTTAAGAGGATACACTCATTTTGTTAAAATTATATATCAATGCCCTATTTCAGTGTTTATCATGTGTTATTCTGTCCCCCTCCTTCTCCCCTCTCATCTTCGTAGGGAGATATTGATCTAATAGTATAGGGCCACGTGGAAGATGAAGAAAAATAACATAAAATTTGACTACATTGTATCCTTGCCAAATGAAGAGGGCGAGGAATCTTAATTATTAACCATCATGTCCAAACTTTGTCGCTTGCACATAACAAATAAGGAGGTTCATTACTTTATTCTACCCACAATGTTAGAAACGACATTGTGTTTCCCTAGCATAACAAAAAAATATTAAAGGAGAAATGTGTCATGTCATATCACACATTTTAGGCCTAGAAGTTCAAGAGTAAGCTTAATTAAATAAGCTATCAAGCTCAGTTGGCCAAGAGTTCTGAAAATGCTTGAAAGATAAAATGCCAAGAGTCCCAGCTTAATTAACTTGGGACTATGTAGCATTTGACTTTCTCGAATAAATGTTAAATATGCTATTAAAATTTAGCCAATGGCCAAATAAAATAGTAGACTTGCCAATAAAACATGATATAGCTACCGTCCTAGGTTTCGGAAAAAGCATAATTTCTGACAATTATGGGTACATATGGGCAATTTTTAAAACTATGCTTAAAATTTCAAGAAAAATAATCCACACATGAAGGTAGATAATAATTCCTTGGATTATATTTGAGGTTTAATTAAAGTATAAATGAGAAAATTACCTCAAAAATGATTTTTTAATAATTATTGGAATATTGGCTAAATAAAGTGTAATTAGCCAGCATGAAAAATATCATGATGCCTCAAATAATTGGGAAAGAATAGGAGAAAATTATTTTATGTATAAATTTGAATTGATAAAAAATGGTTATATATCCATGAAATGAAGAATTTAGTTCAAATAATATTTTAAACGGAATTTTGCCCAAAAATAAGGCATTTTCTTGGGAACTAAAGGGGAAAAAACATTTATGGGTCAAATTTCGGCTTGATAAAATCAGGGAATTGTTTTATGAGAACAATGAAATTTTGGAAGAGTTATATGGATTTTATTGGTTGGAAAATTAATTATGGAATTTAATTCCTTATATGCCAAGAAATAGTCCAAAATTCCTACCATAAATCCAAAATCTCAAAATTTATCCAAGACCATTTTAAGGATAAAAAAAAAGTCAAGCTATGTTAAGCCAATGGAAGAGAGAATATTTATTTGACTATTTGGCCCAAAAAGAAAAAGTTGTGGTGGGATTAATGGACTTGTAAATTATCATTGATTAATAACTTCTTAAAAGCCTCGCCCTATATCCTTCATTCCTGCGAGGGAGATCGAGGGGGGGGGGGGGGAGGTGGTGAAGAGAGAAGGAGGAAGGCAAGAATTGGTACAAACAACATGAAATAGTTAAGTTTCCACCCACAAATCACCATCCAAGCTTTGTTTTCTCATTGGTCTTGTTTATGACACTTATATCTCTCTCAAGTAGTTGTTGGCAAGAGATAAAGAGAGCACAACAACTGCAATAAGAGTGGGAAAGCTAAGAAATCAAGCTTCCCAAGGTAAGAGTTAACTTCATGGTCATTGCTTGTGATGTTGTTTGGAATTTAGGAAGCTTGACATCCTATGGGAAAATGCTGCCCAATTTTCTAGAAATTATGGAATCAATTATTTAAGCTTAGATTAATGCTAAAGAGGCAATAAAATGTTGAAAACTAGAAACAAAATCCATGATTATTTCGCTTTGTTTCCTTTGTGTCGGCCTTAGGTGAATTATTAGGTTAGAGTTATATTTTGAGATTTCTAATGCTTCCTGTCACATCTGTTATTTTACCACCCTTACAATGCATTCGGAAGCACTATGGTTCAATCGATTCATTAATTGAAGCCCATAAATCAAAATTCACATTTTTATCCTTGGCTTACTATTCTTTTTTTGTATTTCCAGTTTTGTGGTCCAATTTAAAAAAAACATAAATAATTCTATAAAACTCATGTGAGGGTTCTATAAAATGGTAATGAAATATCTTGACGTCCTTTACATGTTAAAAATATCATTCTAGTGTGATACTGTCCAAATTAATACAGTTTATTCATTTTATAAACTTGCTATTTTTTTTGGACAGATTCCGTGCCTCAATTTCAAGAATTATTCACAATTCAAACTTCACACCTCTAACTGACCTGATTAAGGACTATTTGGAAATCTCTATTTTTCTACTTCATTCATACGAAGTTTCATGAGCATTGAACATCATTTGCTATGATTTATTAGACCAAACAGTGACAGTGCTCTGAAAGTAGCTTAAACTGGACAGTCTTGATAAGGCATACTAGAATCATGAATTTCAGAGCATACTAGGGCATATAACCATTTACAATTCATCCCTAAAAACCAAATATGCATTCCATGGCTACATATTGAATTTATAAAGCTCATGGATTTATTTAGGTATCTTTGAACTTATAGCAAAATAATGCCACAGGAAGTTAATTCTCCTCCCCATTACCATTGCATTTTGCTTTTGCTTTTCCTTTGGAAACTCAACCTAGCATGGTTATTGTAATATCCTGAATTTTGGACTAGAGGCATAAGATTAAGCCTGGATTAAGTGGACTGCTAGACCCTGGTTTAGCAAATGTCCCTATGAGGTATGTTTAAATTCCCTCAAATTCCTTTATATCCTTGGATATTAAAAGGAATTATATTGGTGAGCTAAAGAGCTCGGGGAATAACAAAATGAAGTGATTGAAACTCACACACAATATAGTAAAGTGGAACACAAAGTAATTTTGCTATCGGTGAAATTCCCGGTATGGCAGTGATGATTGTGTAACATTTTTTGATGGGTAAATGATGGTGAAAAATTATGAAACTTTCCAGAATTAAATTAGACTTATCAAGCTTTAATTTGATAGGTCATATAAGTAATTTGGAGTTGTACACAAAGAGAAATGAATTTTTGAAGTTAGCCCAGCGAAATTAATTATTTTCTAGGGCAGCATCCAAAGATTAAAATTCTGAAAAGAGTGAGCTTCCAATTGGCCAAATGTTATATTTTTTCTTAAAACTAGACTCAATAAGGGTCGCATAGCCTTTTGAATCACTCTAATTGAACATTTTTACAATTAGATATGAATTTTCAAAGTTAATGAAAATTCTGCAAGATTGGATATTATATGCGAAAATTCAATTTTTGGACGAATCATAGGGTGACACGTGGCAAGCCCATTAATCACCAATTAAACCATCATCTTCTTCATTCCTCAGCCATTTTTCACGCAGAAATTTCAGAAATGAGAGAGAGAAGGAGTTGAACGAAAATGGAGAAAGGAGAAGGGAGGAAGTTCTTTCTTCCGAAACACTGCCAAAACAGTATCCTCTCTCAAAGTACCCTTCAGGAAACTTACTCTACTCATCGAGATCTTCATTTCTACGGTTTCAGATTTTTATTTGGAGGTGCTTGGCATCGTTTCACCAGCCGGGGTGTTGCCGAAATTCCGAACCGTTTGCGGAAACGGGTAAAGGTAAGCGTAAGCTTCCCTTTTAACCGATTGATTTGCTGTTTGGATGAGTTTTGAGAAGGTTGGATACTGTTCATTCTGGTTTAAATTGGTGTTTTCAATGGCTAAATGATGTCCAAAAAGTATTTAAATAGCGAATCACTTGATTAGGAGTAGCAAGGAAGTGATTAGGTAAGAGAAAACGAAGAAACAACAAACTTTTTCAGAGAATCTGATTTTCTTCCCTGTTTTGACGTGGAGAAGGAGTAAGAATTTGATGATTTTGATGCTTCCATTGGCTTTAGGAGGCAAAATTGTGTGGGTATGCAAGTGTTCATGAATTTTGGATACTTGTACATGAATTTAGAAGTTTTAGAAGTTAAAGGGTAAATGTTGTGTATTCCGTTTTCTGGAGGCAGTGTTATGGTGACGAGTTTTTGAGTAATCAAATGTTATCTAATGACCATGAAACTTTCCAGTATAAAATTAGAGACATAGACTTTAATTTGATAGGTCATAATGGTTAATTGGACAAGTATGCTATGAGATATGAATTGTTAAATATATGCCCTGTTTCTGGAAAGAATCTAAAACAGTTGGTGTTTGGAGAAAATTCTGGGAATTTTGTAGTGGTTTCGTTTAAATTCGAGTATTTTTATATAAAACTAAACTTAAAGGGATTCAAATAGAGCTTTGAACCACCTCAATTGGAGTTCTATTGAATTAGTTATGATTTTCCAAAGTTTGGTAAAAAATGCTGGTAGATTGAGTACCATGCGAATTTAAGGAATAAATTGGCCAAATATAATTGGAATGAACTCCAAGGGTGAAAGTAAGCCTATAGGGCTAATATGGGCCATTGGACATTCACCCTTCATGGCTCTAATGATATCGTTCTTATCTAGGGTCATGAAGTGATAAAGAATGAGCAATGGTTGGCGGATCAAGGAACAAGAAGAGAAGGACATAAAGTCCGAGAGGTAGTGAACTTACCTTTTCAGCATGTATATGATATGTATGTCTTACATTGATTATGTGACTGCTTTGCCTATTTGTGTGGAACATGTATGATTGGTTGAAGCTCTGTTATATTTGTGCAATGACCATATGTATGTCATAACATCGGGCATGCAGCATGTCATTATGTTGGCAAGAAATAGTGTAGGCAAGCATGTCATGCATTCATATATATCTGGCATGCATAGTGGTAATGTTTGCTACTGAGATTCTCTCGAATCTCACTCCTCCCAAACAACCATTCAGACAGGTGAGCATTGGAAATGTGCTTAGATCAGAAAAGAGGTATGCACGAAGAGGAATACTGCTGGTTGTTTGAAGGTCTGTAAATATTGTGTAAACCCCTGGTGGGGAAATCTTTGTATTATAATCAAGCAATATTGTATTAATATTATCAGTATATTCATGTTATTCCTGTGTGCCCACTGAACTACGCATTGCTACTCTGAGTAAGATCAATAATAAGGGATATATGAGGCGGGTCTTTACAGTTATTTATTGGGAGGGTGAGATCAAAGAATCCCAATAGCAAAGATTCACCATTCAAACATACATGGCAAAGCTTGGCACTATAACATGCTTGCAATTTAAGACTTCATCATGTAATGACATATTTAAATATCATCCATTAATTGTAAAACACATAGGCCTATGACATTTCTCAAACATAATCACATATAAATACATGATTTCACATAATCATGTAAACATGCAAACATGTAAATTTATGCAAGAAAACACCAAGCATATAACGAGAAAGGTAAAGTTTGCAACCTTGAAACTTTATTATTCTTCTTTGCTATCCTTTCTTTCCTTTTTTGAAACACCATGACCAAACCTTCCATTCTTCTGCCTTGATATCTCATGGCCCTAAATACACAATATATATTATTTATTCCATTCATTAGGGCCATTCAACATGCTAAAACTCTTAACTTATTAAAACTACTCTTGCTTGTCACTTAAATCTCAACTTTGCACTTTTAATTCTATGTGCTTAAAAATTATTCTAACATGCTTCTCCCATGGAATTTTGCATGTAGATTTCATTTCTAAGCTCAAATTAGGCAAACTCAACTTCCTTTCTCTTCATCTAGGATAAAACAGAAACATAGGCCCCTTTAGGGTCAAAAATTCTACCTTGATGTTTAATGCTTCCGAACTTACTTTCTTACTTGCACCCTATACAATTTTCCATTTTAAACTCATTGGAAGCATCAAAATGATAAAATTATATCTTCTTAAAGCTGTCTATTGATTGAACCTTATTTTTATATGCTTTTTCATGATTAACTTGGGAATTTTAATGCATTTCCTAGGACATTATTGCATGATTAAGCATTAGTTTGAGTTAGGGACATTTGTATTGAATTAACTATAATTAGGGGAAAAATAGTCATAATTTATTGATTATTTATAGAAATGATTTCTTTAACTTTTGATGCTACCTTGTTTTTTATTTTGAATTGTAGGTGTTTAAGAAGAAAATTAGAGATTTTGGAAGACGTCAATTGGGGTTAGAATTAATATTTTTGTGAACTGGAAAAAGTGACAAAAAAGGTCCTTAGAATTTCATAAAATTTTCAAATCAATCAGGAAAAGGGGCTAGAGAAAAATACATAAAAGGGTCCAAAGATTACAGTTCAAAAACTTTCAATTTAGTTCCTCTAGGAACTTTTAAATTTTTTCAGATTGGTCCCTCAGATTAGGTTATCACCTTCCTCGAATCTGAAACACAGACATAGCGCTGTGAAAATCTTTAAACTTTCTTCACTGTCTCTTGGCCTTTTTACATCTACTTTGCCGGTGACCTCATTCCTTCCACCATTTTCACTGGCGACGTCCTTTCTTCCTTCACCCCCACCACGACCTGATACAAAGTGTAGAGAGAGAGAGAGAGAGTGTGTGTGTGTGTGTGTAACACCCCACTTTTTCCACTATATATTCCTTGTATATATTTGTGATATTTAGTAGAATAAAATGGTGAATTGAGGCGTGTATAAATTTATGGAAAAATCATAATAGCTGATTACACATAATTCGGCCAAACAAGGGCACAACGAAGTAGTAAATGTCCATTTAAAGGTCTGACATTGTAACCCAAAATTTGGACATAAAATGATACAAATATTGGCCCAAATATATTGTTTTGAATTCGGTCAAAACAAGGAGAAAGGAAAGAAGCAAGAAATGATTTATTTTGGTAAATCATAAAACGTAGGGGCAAAATGGTAGTTTTGCCATGAAATAAGAAAATAAATATTTTCTTCAATATTCCCAATAATTTTAGGTAAATAGAAATTTAAAAAGAGGAAATGACTGCTTGGTAATTATAAAGTCCATTTTGAAATATTATTACCAAAGAAAAGATTAAAGTTTAGAAAAGAAGTCGAAAAAGTAAAGACATAGGACTTTGGTTAACAAATTGCTAGATGGCATGGGATAGTTTAAAATTTATATATTTTCCTCTTATTCTCATGTAATTCTCGGCTGGAATGAAGGAAGGAAAGGGAGATGAAATATTAAATGAAGAAATGGCAATTCTTGGCCAATGAAAAGGTACCATGTGTATTAAACCACTTTAGTCAAAGCTTTTATATCAATTCCTTTCATCTGTTCATCTCATTCCTGTGCCAAAACTGAATAGAAGAGTGAGAGTGAGAGTGAGAGCTGAGGCGGTTGTGGATGGAAGAACACAAGATCTTCAAAATCTAAGGTAAAGAACTTGTGATCTTAAGGTTTAAGCTTCCTAACCGCTCTCTAATCTCCTCTAATCTTTTCACCTCTATTAATTCCATGGATTTCCAACTGGTTAAGAGCTGTGGAGAGAGAGGAAAAAACGTCCTAGAGAGAGAAGAAACAAGAAATCTAAGGTAAACTCCAAGAACTTGCTCCTTGCACCTTTGTTGTTGTTGTTCTTGGTGTTCTTGGCTTGGATTTAGTGATTTGTGAAGTTTGGATGTTGAAACCCTAAGGAGTCTTAATGCTTAGACATGCTTCTAATCATGTGTAATGATTGTTTAAATAGCTAATCATTTGATTAGGAGTAGTAAGGAAGTGATTAAGTAAGAGAAAACGAAGAAACAACAAACTTTTTTGGAGAATCTTAATTGTGTGCCTGTTCTGTGACGTGATGAAGCTTATGGCCCTGTTTGGTACGAAGTATTAGGGGGTAGGGACAGGGATTGGATCAGGGATTAGACTAGAATATATCGTTTGGTATGAGGGACTACAGATAACTAGGGATTGAGAGTACCACGAAAGTGAGATTGCTGCAAAGCTACCTCCCCCCTGGTATTGCATTTTCAATCCCAGGATTGCAAATATCAGAGACAAAAATATTATTGTTTATAATAATTTTTGAACATAAATGCCCTTTATTAATTTTAACCTGAATCCTGAGACTTTGTTTTTTGTTATTTTTTTAATAATAAAGATATTTTAGCCTTCTCATAATTTATGGATAATTATAAAATAAAATTAATTCAAGTATTCTATCTAAATATCACCGCATACCAAATGTAATTTTAATTCCTCAATCTCAGTCCCAATACCAGTCTCAATCCCAATACCAGCTCCAATCTCAATCCATCAAAATACAGTGCCTCGTACCAAACAAGGCCTATGGAATTTGACCCTTTTGAATTAGCTTTAGAAGGTAAAATGGTGTAGGTATACAAGTTTTCATAATTTTTGGATGCTTGTATATAAATTTGGGAGTTTATGAAGAAAGTTTGTTCATGTGATTAATCTGTCTGCCTGAAGCCTTGCTACTGTGTGTGATAATTCAAGTGACAAACCTTATCTAAAAATTCTGAAAATTTCCAGTTGAAAATTAGACACAAAGAAATTTAATTTGATAGGTCATAATGCTCAATTGGATTTGTGTGCTAGAATGTCTACTTTTTTGAAGTTAGGTCATGTAAAACTGGAATTTTCTGGAACAATGTGTAGAAAATTAAAATAATGTATTAATTTGTATACATATAGCTAATATCTATATTTTTCCTTGAAACTATACTTAACAAGGGTTGATTAAGATTTGGAACCAGCTCAATTGGATATTTTTGGATTTAGATATGAATTTTTGAACTTCTGCCCTGTTTCTGGAATGTGATTTGGACAGGTTGAGTTTGGCGAAATTCTGGGAATGTTTTCATTGTAATGGCTGGAATTTAGTATTTTTATGTGAAACTAGAATTAAATAGATTTACATAGAATTTAGAACCACTCATTTAGAACCACTCAATTTGGAGTTTCTTAGAATTAATGGTGAATTTTTGAAGTCATGTCCTGTTTTCTGGATTGCATCTAGAACAGTAACGTTTAACAATTCACAAGAAATTATATGAGCACAGTAAGAAAACCCAACTATTTGTAATCAAATTTAAAAGGAAATAGCTTGATTTTGACATTGGAATCAGTCAAATTGGATTTTTCTAGAATTAGTTATGAATTTCCAAAGTTGACCCAAAAATCTGCCAATTTCTGGAAAACAGTGAAATTAAACTGTACAAAATTCTATTATGCAGAAACTATTATAACTACTTTAGATAACCAATATAATTTGAATTAAAGACAGTAATAGTGCAAGCAATAACCATTTACTTGTAACTCCAATTTTGATAGGAACTAGAACTTGCTCGAGCTCAAACCAATGGTTGGAAATTACTCAAGGAAAGCAATCAGGTAGTAACTTGTCTTTCATATATTATATCATGCATGGTGTGTTGTGTGGATTCATTATGAGATATCTAACACATTCTGGTTATACGGAGTGGTTGCCCAGGGCCTATTGCGTGGGTAGACGCTTGGGCCAATAACGTTCTGTAATGCACGAGTGGATCCCGGGGCCTATTGCGCAGGTATTCCTCGGAGCCTTTAACATGCCTAGTGTTATGGATGTTTATTATGAACTACATGTGATGCATTGAATGTTGTTGTGATAGTTCTGTTGTATGATGTCTGTATAGCATACTTTGTGATGATATATATATGCATGATTGGCATTACGTTACTACTGACATTCTTTTGAATCTCACTCTTTTTCATAAACCATCTATAGTACAGGGAGAGAGCTCAAGGGGCAAGACGAAGGTAAATACGGACCACTAGAGAATGGGAACGTGAAAGACTTTAGTCTTTTGTTGGTTGTCTGTTTCTTGTATTTTGGATCTGTATATGGTATGAATAGCCTGTAACCTTGACAGTGCTACGATAGTAAAACTGATAATGCCGGTAGACTAGTAAAGGAACATTTTAGCTTTATTTTGCTTCCGATCGCTAACGAAACTTAACTAAGGTATGAAACATGAAAACTAAGCAGAGAATCACTCAGAAACTCTGATAAAATGAAAAAGAGAAACCGGTGAGCTTTGTGAGATAGTAAATGTTTGTGAAATTGTTTAAGAAAATTTTTATTACTCCCAAAAATCCCTCTCAATCCCAGGTTCAAATCCTGAGATAGATTTGGGGAGTTGTAAACATTTTTCCAAAATTTCTTAATCCGGGACTTGATCCTGGACTCACAAATGCTTTTGCTACTCTTTTGTACTCATATAAGGCTATAAGAAATGAGGTATCATAGAGAGAAAGCTTCATCAAAAACCTCAGATTACCAGCGAAAAATCAAAGCAGAGCAATGCCGCGACCTTCCTTTCCCAATACCATGTAAGCCTAGAAAACCAGAAAGAGAGTGGAGGCCAAGTACCGAGGAGCTTCAGATCAAAATGTTGAACCGAAAAAGGAGGTTGAGACCTATGGCTCAAAGAAGAGAACCTAAACTTTCCTTTGTAACACCTGCCTTACATACCCCTTAGTTACTTACACGGAAGCGTTCATTATTACTTGCTTAGGGGTAATTACTTATTCACAACTTATTCTTACAGAATATCAGAGTTAATTCTTCTTCTCAGTGATCCCGATTACGGCTTAATTCAAATTCGCCTGTATTCTTAAAACCAAATATTCTCTGTGCGTAAATAATGATACACACAGTATTCTAAACATAATTTGGTCTTCAGCTCTTCGTCTTCTTTCCTTCTGAATCATCTTCAAGCATTCTCTTCTTTCCTGTTTATATACCTATATGGTTGGTGGGGGAGGGTGAGATTCGAGAGAATCTCAGTAGCAAACATACAGACAATGCATGTAAGATGAATGCTAGTGCATGATATGCTTGCCTTACATAGGCTCATGTTCACATAATGATATTCTGCATGCTCAATGTTTCGTACAACATACTTATGGCCATAGTAAAAATAGAAATAGAGCTTCATTCATCCATACATGCTTCACATAATCAAGCAAGGCAATACAACAAATCAATACACATCATAAACATCACATACATACGAGTAAGTAAGTTTACTACCTTTTGGACTTTGTCTCCTCCTCTTGTACTTCGATCTTCCAACCATAGTTTCTTCTTTGTCACTTTATGGCCCTAGATAAGTAATTACATTATTAGAGCCATGAAAATTGAATGCCCAATGGGCCACATTAGCCCTAAAGGCTTACTTTCACCCTTTGAGTTCATACTAATTACATTTGGTCACTTTCTTTCTCAAATTCGCATGGTAGCCAAAAGCTGCCAGCATTTTGACCAAACTTTGAAAAGTCATAATTAATTCTATAGAACTCCAATTGGGGTGGTTCAAAGTCCTATATGAATATATTTCAGTATATTTTCTCATAAAAATCCTCAATTCGGGTTATCACAGCCATAACATTCCCAGAATTTCTCCAAATATAACCTCTTCTAGATTTCATTCCAGAAACAGGACACAACTTCAAAAATTCATATCTCCCAATGTACTTGTCCAAGAATTAAAAAATACCTATCAAATTAAAGCTTATGATGTCTACTTTAATTAGGGAAATTTTCAGAATTTTTGGACAAGTTTCACCCTATGAAAAATCTCACAAAATTTCACTGTTCCAGACAGGGCATATCAACATGTACATTCAACTTCATAAATTTCCAAATTCATATACAAGCATCCAAAAATCATGAACACTTGCATACCTACACAATTTTTCGTGTAGAATCCAATGGAATCATCAAAATTATAAAATTCATACTTCTTCATCACGTTCTGTTCAGACCAAAAAAATCAGGATTTTCCACAACAATTCAGCAATTCAGAATTTTGTCCAACAACTTGGTCCAATATCATCATAAATCATCCTCTAACCAAAAATACATGATTAAACCTCAAAAATACCCCTTGGACCGAAAATGAACAGTACCCCACCCTTACAAATACTCATCCAAACAACAAACCAATCGGTTCAAAAGGAAGCTTACGCTTACCTCTACGCATATTCGCAGTCGGTTCGGAAATCCGGCAATACTCCGGGGAGGGAGATGGCACCAAACACCTCCAATCAAAAATCCCAAACCGTAGAAATGAAGCTTAGGATGAGTAGAAGAAGGTTTGTGAAGGGTACTTTAAGAGAAAACGCCGATTCGGTAGAGTTTCGGCGGATTGAAGTTCTGAAAATTTACTATTCACCTCTCCTCTCTCCTCCAACATTTTTTCTTCATTTTCCAGAATTTTTCTGAATATTTGGGCAGCTTGGACGAAAATATAAGGCATAGGAGGAGTTTCAAAAAGTTATGCCACGTGTCGCGATGTTACGGTGCCATTTGTTTGGTATTCCACTGATTCGGTGACACGTGTCACTTCTTTTTTCTAAACTGGGTCCCACATCTTTTCTTGGGCCTTTAGCCGTCCAAAATGTCAGAGGAAGTAAGGGTCTAATGATTTTCCCCAACTCCCCCGCTCAGTGTTCGATAAAGTTGTCGGTGACTTGATCGGAGACTGGTAAATTCCCCTGACTTCTGTGCCACATGTCACCATCTTAAAATGCCAACACAAAAGGAAAAATGACATTTCATCATTAATGGGACACGTGTCACCTTTCCATTTAGCCAACATAAAAGTTATGTCATGATTACTTACTTTATTAAAATTACTTTAATAAAGTTACTTTATCGGTGTCTACTCGGGATTCTACTCGGGACTTACTCGGGATTGTATCACGCACATCGAAGCCCGTCAAATGACACCAGGTCGGAGTGTGTATGTGTGTGGGCCCCTCATGGTGCCACATACCGGTATCCACTTTACAAAACGTAGGTGACACATATACACCTTGAAAATGGCATGTGCACACCTACACCGGCCTATTTCACCCGACTAATCGGTCCCTTATGTCATGACATAGTTGGGTGGCGTCTTTCTACCAACCCAATGGCATTATATATGTGTTCTATGCACATCTGCACCGATATTCTAATCATACTGTCTACAGATACCAAGCCCTTTGCCCAATAAGGCCTAAATCTCATAGCCCCTGAGAGTCTTTCTATATGTCATAATTTCTGGGACTCTTACTAATGTGGGCTTGGTAGTCTACTTTATTCAGGCTTATTCTTAGGCCTTTAGTCCCAAAATTTGGGATATTACATCCTTCCTCACAACCACCAACAGCAGCACCGCAGATAAAAGTTCAGAGCTCAAAATCGGACGGAGTCACCACTATCATCTTCACAACCATGTCTTTGTTCTCGTCGAAAATTACTACCTTATCACCTTCAGCAAATCTTCTCTATTTTCACAGCGTCGGAAATCCTACCTCAACCACTATCGAATTCCTCCACTTCAAGACACCTTCCTCCAGCGAGTTTAGCAATTTTCCGGTGAGTTCTTTAAGTTTTCCGATGTAGCTTTCCAAATTCCAATGAGGTTCTGTGTTTTCCAGCAAGCGTTTTTGGTGAAGCTGTGATTATTGTTAAGCTTATGAGTGGCTGATTTTTCTTGATTCTTAGTGGCAGAGAAAGTGACTAGAGCTTCAATGTAAAGGGGAGTTTATTATTTTTTCCATTAGCTCATTATATGTATTAATTGTGATCTATTTTTTTTGATTCTATAGTTTGTACATGTTTATGAGACTTGGATGAGTGTTCATTATCTTTGTTAGTTAATATTTGTGTTGAATTTTGCTTTGATGCACTTATACTATGTATTAAACTTATTTTCTTATGTTTTAATGAGATTATGCATTGTATGTGATTATTATGGTATATAGTTAAATGAATTCATACTGAATGTCACAATTGTGCTCTCATTTAAGAGGGAGCAAATGAATTAAATGATTTTCAAACACACATCAAGTGGTTTTTTACAATTTATCTAAGAGATAACTATGAATGTGATTGTAGGATTAATCATTAATTAGGTAAATTGGACTCAATGTGATTGCTTGAGATTTTCAATTTGACTTGATCAAAATTAACTCCCAAATTACTTTGAGAAGCTAGGAAAGTCATTAACTTTGATACTAAAACTCATTTCCTCATATCCATCCCATTTTATAAAGAAAAACCCAAAAACAATAACTTAGCAATTAATTAAATTGCATTACTCATTTAGTTATTAATTTAAATAACCAAAACCAATTTTCCCTTGTTTCATTGCATTGAGAAAAGAATAATTCGTAAGTTGGTAAACTATTTTTTCCAATTTTCATGCGATGACCCAATTCTTAAAAAATTACACAAATTGTTACATGCATAAATTGAAACAACATAAATTTTAGAAGTTGGCACACACATACATATACTCAGATGAGATCAGCTAGAGCCGCTTATCGCATACTTTTATTTAGTAGTGACCAAGTGCTAGGATTTATCTAAGCTTCTCGCACATTATTCATCACTTGTTCATCATAATTTTATTTAGTTGTGACAAAGTGATAGGAATTAGTGAAAATTTCACTTAAATACCACTTGAACTTCAAAATTCTAAATAAGTGATTTTCCAAAACTTGAGTTGTTAATTGTTATACTCTTTTTGTCAATTACATTACTCTTATTGTCAAAAGAACTAATTTAGGATTTTGAATATTTAAATGTCTTTTTCTCTATGAATTATCAAAGCTTCCAACACATTATTAAACCACTGGTTTAGACACTTCAGATGATTCAACTTTGACGAAAATAAAACCAAAAGGTTATTCATTAGTGATAACTAAACACCTATATCTATTATCAATAGATTACCCATTATCGCCACAAGAATTACCATTAGTAGGACAGAACACAATCTTATAGAAAACATCACTTAATTGTTAAATCTTTAATGAACCCTTGAGAGTGTTCTCGTATCTACTGGTTTTCACAGACTTGATCCCATCTTCTTCTTCAACAATAGTCCACTTTGAGGGTGAAGGAACACAATGTAGTACTTTTCCCTCAATAGAAAAGAGGTCCACAATAGCGTTGGTTGGGATGAATCTAATTCTTTATGGTGACAAAATTGTCCATGGCAAGCCATAGTCTTTCTTGAGTGGGTGAGAAGGATATGAATCTAATTCTTAATTGGAAGGATGTAATAAGTGCCGACACTGATAACGGTCACCCTTAGGCCTCGTATGGTATGAGGCACTGGATTTTGATGGATTGGGATTGGGGCTGGTATTGAGATTGAGACTGGTACTGGAATTGAGACTGAGGAATTAAAATTATGTTTGGTATGCGGTGATATTTAGATGGAATACTTGAATTAATTTTATTTTAAAATCCTCCATAAATTATGAAAAGGTTAAAATATCTTTATTATTAAAAAAATAATAAAAAACAAAGTCTCGGGATTCAGGTTAAAATTAATAGAGGGCATTTATGTCCAAAAAAAATTAAAATAAGGATATTTTTGTCTCTGATATTTGTAATCCCGAGATTGAAAATGCAATACCAGGGGAGAGGTGGCTTTGCAACAATCCCTCTTTCGTAGTACTCCCAATTTCTAGTTATCCATAGTCCTTCATACCAAATGATATATTCTAGCATAATCCCTGATCCAATCCTTGTCCCTACCCCTAGTACTTCGTACCAAACAAGGCCTTAGTGTCAAGGAGGACCTAAGCCTTGGCCGAAGAGGCAAAAAACAAAACAGAGAAAAATGTAAAGCAAAGGAGATAAAAGGCTATCTTTGTGAAAGTGCTTTTCTTATTTTTCTAAGTTTCAAGTGATTACAGTCCCAACGCTTTCCACATATTTCTCCAACTACCTAGATATTTTCTCTAGCACTCCCATTATTTAATAACAGACTAAAGCTAAACAATAGGAAACTGACTTATGTGAATAAGCCTCACGTATTTGACTTGGTAAAAATGAATAAATAAAACAAGATAAATAAGATGGGAAACTCGAACCACGTGCTTCCCATGTTGTAGAGGTTTGTGCTAATTTTTAACACTCCCCCTTAGTTGCAAACCTCCTATCAGTAACCCTAACAGCATTTCAAAGACTTTGAAACTTGGGCTTCACAAAAGCTTAAGTGAATATGTCTGCTAACTGAGTGTTGGTCTTAACTCCTATTAGCTCGATCTCTTCACCTAAGACTTTCTCATGTATGAAGTGATGGCATACCTCTATGTGCTTAGTTCTTGCATGAAAACAAGGGTTAAATGCAATTTTGATAGCACTCTCATTGTCACACTTGATTTCCATAACGTAGTCAACTTCATGTAGTATGTCCTTGATCAATATTTTCAACCAAACGCACTCCTGCTTTGCCATTGTTGCCGCCACATATTCAGCTTCATTGCTGGATAGTGCCACTATATCCTATTTCTTGTTGCACCAAGAAACTACCGCTAACCCAGTTCTAAAACAGTAGCCTAAATTTGAATGTCTATCATTTGAATCTCCAGCCCAATCTGCATCCGTTAATCCACTTAACACAAAGCTATCACATTTCTTGTAAAGGAGCCTGTAACCAGCAGTTCCTTCCACATAGCGTAGGATCCTCTTAGCTGCTTCCAGGTGAGGGATCCTTGATCCTGCATAAACTAAGAAATAACACTCATGGCGTATGAGATTTTTGGTTTTGTGATAGTCAAGTAGATTAAGCTTCCAACAAGCTGCCTAAACCTTCTAGGATCCTTCAACATTTTTCCTTAACTTTTCTTCAACCTCAGGTTTGGTTCTATCGAAGTGGCCTTTTCTTTTGACTCCACCATGTGGAATCGCTCTAAGAGACTTGTTGCATAAGCTCTCTAGGATATAAAGTACCCTTGATCTGATTTTTCCACTTCTAAGCCACGAAAACAATTAGTCTCCCTTATATTCTTTATATAGAAATGAACAGATAAGTTATCTCTTAAGTTTGAGATTTTTGACTCACTATTCCCAGTTATTATCGTGTCATCAACGTATAATAATACTAGCAAGTGTACATTTGATTCTAACTTTATAAAAAATTGGAATATAAATCAGAAATTTTAAATTCACAGAAGCTAAGGTATTGAGCAACTTTACTGTACCAAGCTCGTGGAGCTTGCTTAAGGCCGTAGAGTGCTTTCTTTAATCGACGGACGTGATCTGGAATTTGTTTAGAGACAAAGCCAGTAGGTTACTGCATAAACACTTCTCAATCCAATTCTCCATAAAGAAAAGCATTCTTTACGTCAAGTTGCCACAGTCCCCCATCCTTTGAAGGCAGCAAGTGATATGATAGTTCTGACTGTTACCATTTTTGCCACTAGACTAAAGGTCTCTTCATAGTCTTATCCATGACTTTGAGAGAAACCATGAACGACCAAGTGAGCTTTAAATCTATTGATAGTGCCATCGGACTTCCTTTTCAACCAAAAGACCTACTTACATGTAACTGGCTCACAATGTTCTAGATTAGGTACTAAGTCCCATGTTTCATTTTTGTCTATGGTGTAATATCCCAAATTTTGGGACAAGAGGCTTGAGATTAAGCCTATATTAAAGAGACTGCTAGACCCCTATTTGGAAAATGTCATAGTAAGATATAATATTATTTTCCAAAATTCCTTTATATCCTTGGATATTAAAAGGAATTATATTGGTGAGCTAAAGAGCTTGGGGAATAACAAAATGAAGTGATTGAAAGTCACACACAACATACTGAAGTTGAATACAAAGTATTGTTGCTATTGGTGAAATTTCTGATGTGGCAGTCATGTTAGTGTGGCAGATTTCAAGGGACAAATGATGTCCAAAAATTATGAAACTTTCCAGAATGAAATTAGAATTATTAAGATTTAATTTGATAGGTCATATGAGTCATTTGGATTTGTACACAAAGAGAAATGAATTTTTGAAGTTAGCCTAGTGAAATTAATTATTTTCTGGGACAGCATTCAAAGATTAAAATTCTGGGAAGAATGAGCCTTCAATTGGCCAAAGGTTATATTTTTTCTTAAAATTAGACTCAATGAGGGTCGTATAGCCTTTGTAATCACTCTAATTGGACATTTGTATAATCAGATATGAATTTTCAAAGTTTAATGAAAATTCAGCCAGATTGAATATTATGTGCGAAAATTTGATTTTTAGGCCAATGAGCTTATGACATGTGACAACGTCATTTAATCATCAATTAAACCATCATCTTCTTCATTCCTCAGCTATTTTTCACATACAAGAATCAAAAAGAAGAGAGAGAATGAAGCTGGGCAAAAAAGGAGGGAGAGGAGAGAGAAACTTTGAGCCGTCGAAACACTACCGAATCGGCGTCTTCTCATAAAGTGCCCTTCACGAACATTCTTCTACTCATCACGAGCTTCATTTCTATGGTTTTGGATTATTATTTAGAGGTGGTTGGTACCGTCTCACCTGCTAGAGTGTTGCCAAAATTCCGAACCGTTTGCGGAAACGAGTAGAGGTAAGCGTAAGCTTCTTTTTTAACTGATTGGTTTGTCGTTTGGATGAGTATAGAGGAAGTTGGGTACTGTTCATATCTAATTTTAAAGGGAATTTTCAATGGATAAATGATGTCCAATAGATGTCTAAATAGCTAATCATTTGATTAGAAGTAGAAAGGAAGTGATTAAGCTAAAGAAAACAACATAGTTTTTCTGAGAAACTTAAATGGTGGTTTTGTGTGTTACGTGGTGATGCAATTTGAATTTGATGATTTTGATGCTTCCATTGGCTTTAGAAGACAAAATTTATAGGTATGCAAGTGTTCATGAATTTTGGATACTTATATATCAATTTAGAGAATTATGAACTAAATGTGTGCATGTTCTGAAATCTGTTTGGAGGCAGTGTCCTTGTCACATTTTTTTGAATGTCTTAATGTTTTCCAATGAAAATAAAACTTTCCAGACTTAAAACATACTTAATAATGGTCATGTAGGAGTTGAAACCACCTTAATTGGATTTTTTTTTGGATTTAGAAATGAGTTTTTGAAGTATTTTCCCTGTTTCTGTGAAGGAATATAGAACAGGGTGAGTTTTTGAAATATTGGGAATGTTTTTGCTTTGATAACTAACATTGAGTATTTTTATATGATATTAGATTTAAATATATTTACATAGAATTTGGAACCACTCAATTTGAAATTTCCTATAATTAATGGTGAATTTTTAAAGTTTGGCCTTGTTTCTGGAACTAAATCTGGAACAGTGGTCTTTAACAAAATTCTGGGAATAATTTGTCTACATTGGAAAAAATTATCTATTTTTTTCTTAAATTTACATTTAAAAAGCTTCATTTAAGCTTTGGAATCAGTAAAATTGGAGTTTTTTAGAATTATTCATAATTTTTGACATTTGGACATTAAATCTGAAAGCTAGTTTGGGGCAGTGGAGTGTAATTAATCATGAAATCTGGACTTGTGAGCATGACTACTGCAAGAGTAATGATGATTTTTAATGTAAATTAGACTTGATATGAATCACATAGGCCTTTAAACCACCTCAATTTTAGTTCTATAGAATTAATTGTGATTTTTCAAAGTTTGGTGAAAAATCTGTTAGCTTTATGTCTTATGTGAATTCAAGACTTAGTGGCACAAATGTAATTGGTATGAACTCCAAGGGTGTAAGTAAGCATTTAGGGCTAATTTGGGCCATTGGGCATTTAATTTTCATGGCTCTAATGATGTTATCACTTACCTAGGGCCATGAAGTGACAAAGAAGAAGCAATAGTTGGCGGATCAAGGGACAAGAAGAGAATGACATAAAGTCCGAGAGGTAGTGAACTTACATTTTCTGCATGTATGTGATATATATGTCTTGCATTGATTATGTGACTATTTTTCCTATTCGTGTGGAACATGTATGATTGGTTGAAGCTCTATTATATTTGTGTAATGGTCATATGTATGTCATAACATCGAGCATGCAACATGTCCATTATGTTGGCATGAAATAGTTTAGGCAAGCATGTCATGCATTCATATATATCTTACATGTATAGTGGTAATGTTTGCTACTGAGATTCTCTCGAATCTCACTCCTCCCAACAACCATTTAGATAGGTGAAGATCCAGGAGGATGCATGGAGGAGATATGAAGTTGAAGTGAAGAACGTAAGCCAAGGCACTACCCTGTGTTTGGTGTAAATGATTTGATATGTTGGCTTTGTGTATATGTGTATGGATATGCATATATGTGGATGTATCTATATAAACAAATGAAGTTTAAGTAGAGAACTGAACCGCTCTAATGTAATGAAGAGAATAACTCTAATTCCAGTATAAAGGAAAGTAATTCACGTGCGTATACTCTGATATAGTGGAATTAAGGGCCGATGATGTATTAGCGACATAGTGAATCTTGTGGAAATACGTTTTAAGTATTCTACCCTTTGAAAAACCCATCTTAGCCTAGGTTTAAGTCCTTAGTTGAGTTTGGGAGTTTTATGAACTATATTGAGAGTTGGGTAGTCCGGATTTAAATCCTGGTTCCACAATGGATTTCACTAGTCACTTATACTCATTTATGAGTATTGGAAATAAGGTGTCACATCATGCATCAATATCTTCTTACATTTCTTTTTCCCAATATGGATTGCTCTTTGCTTCTTCATGGCTTGTAGGTTCTTTGGTAATTAGTGCTCCTGCAATGAAATACTTAGTTACTAAGTAGCTTTAACTTCATAATCTTTTAAATAATGTAGTTGCTTCTTCTCCCTTGTTGAATGTCTTACGGCTTGTTCACTATGTTCTTGATTTTCACTTTGTAGTTCCTTTTCCATTTCTCTGTCATTGGGTGCTTCCATATCAGGTTCAAGAAATAAAGGCTCCAGGCTGTCTTTATCATCTCCAAAAGCAACTTGTTTTGGAGTAGTGAATGGTGCCAGTACCTCATCAAATACTACATCTCTAGAGATAGTAAATTTCTTTGTCTTCAGATCCATGCATCTCCAACCTTTCTTATAGGAATCATAACCAAAAAAGGCGCACTTCCTTGCCTTTGAGTCAAGTTTGGTTCTATTACCTTTGGGAATGTAAACGTAACATATAGAACCAAATACTCTAAAGTAATTAACATTTGGTTTTTCACCATATAAAGTCTCAAAAGGAGATTTTTGTCTACATGGCTAGGGAGGCAACCTATTTGTCATATGGCATGCTCACTGAACTGCTTCTGCCCAAAGTTCCTAAGGAAGATTTTTATCGTCTAACAATGAAAGGCAGACTGAAGTGAGATATACGAATTTTCTTTCTGCAACACCGTTCTACTGTAGAGTGTATAGGCAAGTCATTTGACAAATGATACCATTATCTGCACAATATTTAGAGAAGTCATTAGACATATACTCTCTACTATTATCACTTTGGAGGCATTTTATCTTGTTTCCAAACTCCATTTTAATGGTTTCCTTGAGCTCCATAAACTTGGACAATGCTTTACTCTTTTCTTTCAAGAACTTTACCCAGGTGATCCTCGAGTAGTCATCTATCAGCACCATGACATATCACTGCCCACTGCAACTTGGTGTCTTCATTGGTCCCATCAAATTCGTATGGACCAGATCAAACATTGCTAAACATCAATTTGTCAAACTTTTGAAAAGGAGACAATGAGATTCGCTAAATTGACAACCTTGACAGATCACATCTTCACGAACATTCTTTAAAATAGGCATTCCATCTACTAACCCTTTTAATGAGATTTGCTGCAGCAATTAATAGCTAACATGGCCCAGCCAAGCATGCTAGATTTCAACATTATTAGTCTGACTTGTCTTTTTCACATATTCTTCTCCTACTAACATAACATACTGAGAGCCCTTTTTCTCATCAGAAAAAATAACATCAACATATATGTCTTTTATATTGTCGAGCACTTCAACATCTTTAAGAGCAAATAATACATATTTTTTAAGACCTTACATTTATGCCCCTTTTATATGCGTCGAAAGCATTCATTAGCTATTTACTTGGGGGTTATTTACTCGTTCACAACTTATTAGTTGTTATTCTTACCAAATATCATAGTAAATTTTTATTTTGGTTCTTATCCTTTGTTTCAATGATTCAGTAATCCCTGATTACGGCTTAAATTCTAATTCATGTATTCATTCAATTCTTTATCAAGTGTAAATAATTTACACACAGTAAAATAAATATTCTTTCTTCTTCAATTCTTTGTCTTCTTTCCTTCTTGTTCATCTTCAAACATTCCTTCTGTCTCATATTTCACATACCTATATGGTTAGTGGGGGAGGGTGAGATTCGAGAGAATCTCAAAAGCAAATGATACTAACAATGCATGCAAGCTCAATACTGGTGCATGATATGCTTGCCTTACATAATAGCATTATTCCAATTTTTGGATTTCAAATCCATTCTTTCTAAAATTATACCAAAAACCTATTCCCACACAAAATTTCCCAAGGAATCTATTGGAGACCTCAAAAATAACAAAATCATACTCGTTCTTCATGCCCTGTTCTGACTGAAAATTAGGGCACAAAGCAACAATTCACCAATTCATTATTTATTCACCAAGCTAGGTTCATATACTTCCCAAACATCATATAACCACATGTATATGACCAAAGCATCATGAAACCCTAAAAACCATTACTTGACCTAAATTAGGGAAGAAAGAACAAGGCCCAAAAATTCAACCAAACATCACAATATACTTGTCAAAAGGAAGCTCTTGCTATTTCTTAGGCTCTTTTCTTGATTCTCCAACTTTGGCTTTTGCAAGATGACTCAAAATACCTCCTCTTAAAAAAAAAGAACCATAGAAATGAAGCTATTAGAGATGAGAACAAAGTTCATGAGGATCACTAGAGCCAAAGAAGTGATTTACAATGTCAAAATCACTACTACAAAAAACACTATAGACGACGTTTATTTTTACAAATATTATGATGCTTGGGAAACGCTGTAACTTTCATTGCCATAAAAGCAACCTACGGTGCTTCTTGAATTTCTAAAAGCGTTGTAGTTTTTTTCTTTTTTTAAATGATATGTGAGAAGTGTCGTAGGAGGTGTGAACCTCCTACGGCGCTTTCCTAGGGGAAGCACCATAGGAGGTCATATACCTCCTATGACGCTTTCCAGGGAAGCATCACATAAGGTCTTTATTTTAAAAAAAATGCATATGTTTTTTTCCTCATGAAATCATAGATATGTATTTACAATCCAAATCCATTATCAAACTTGCAAATATCCTTTATAATATTGAATTCTTATCTTTATTTATCAAGCATGAAAGAACTCTAACATTTAAATTGCTTAAAATTGAGCCATATGCATTATTGATACATGTCGTAGTTCTACAGATGACTAAACTAGTATTATTATATTTTTAAGCTCAAAAATTTAAAAACTTACAATCTATAGGATGTTTAAGAAAGCAGAGTTGAAACTTCAAATAAATATCTGGAAAAAAATTAAGCATACATATAAGATTCATAACAGATTTTAACTAAAAGAAGAAGAAGAAAACATATGGATTTAAGCTTCTGTATATAAAAAAATACTTACAAGCTAATGGGCTTCTGCAGGAGGCTGAGACAATAAGAAAAAAATAAGTAGAGACCAAGCTTTGTAGGAAATGGGGACCAAGACAATAAAGTGGGGACTGAAGGGAGAAAACAAGATGGTGGAGCAATGCAGTTCTAGGAAATTAGGAGCTGGAAGGCACGCAAAGAAGGTAATAATGGTGGGCTGGTGAAAAGTTAAAATATAACCTTATATGATAATTAATATGTAAGTGGTGTAATACCTTATTCTCAATAGCCCAAGATGAGTATAAATGAGTAGTGAAATCATTCGTGGGACTAGGATTCGAACCTGGATTACCCAACTTCAGAAAATGTTCACAAATTCCCAATCTCAACTCGGGAGTTGAACCTGGGGTTGAGAGGGTTTTTCAGAGGGTAAATAAAACATTTCAATTATTTCCATGAGTTTCACTACATCAATAACTCTCAACGGCTCTTCGTTTCATTGTATCAGAGTATGCGAGAGATTCTCTGTTTAAACTTAATACATTTATTTACATATATGGAATGTATAGCCACATATACATCAAATGTATAATTATACATAACCACCACACTCTTACATTAAATACAAATAGTAGTGCCTTGCACTACGATCTTCACTTCACCTTCATATCTCCTCCGATGCATATCTCCCTACACTCTTCACCTGTCTAAATGGTTTGTTGGGAGGAGTGAGATTCGAGAGAATCTTAGTAGCAAACAATAGTATTATGCATGCCAGAATATATGAATGTATGGCATGCTTGCCTACACTATTTCATGCCAACATAATGTCATGTTGCATGCTCGATGTTATGACATACATATGGTCATTGCACAAATATAACAAAGCTTGAACCAATCATACATGTTCCACACAAATAGGATAAGTAGTCACATAATCAATGCAAGACATACATATCACATACATACAGAAAAGGTAAGTTCACTACCTCTCGGACTTTATGTCCTTTTCTTTTTGTCCCTTAATCCGCCAACCATTGCTTTTTCTTTATCACTTCATGGCCCTAGGCAAGTGATAACATCATTAGAGCCATAAAAAGTAAATGCCCAATGGCCCATATTAGCCTTAAAGACTTACTTTCTCCCTTGGAGTTCATACCAATTACATTGGTGCCCTTAAATCTTAATTTTGCATAGGACATAAAGCTGACAGATTTTTCACCAAACTTTGAAAAATCATAATTAATTCTATAAAACTCCAATTGAGGTGGTTGAAAGGCCTATGTGACCACTATCAAGTATAATTTACATTAAAATTCATTAACCTTGCAGTAATCATGTCTACAAGTCCAGATTTCATGATTACACTCCACTGCCATAAAACAACTTTCAGATTCAATGTCCAAATGTCAAAAATCATGAATAATTCCAAAAAATTCCAATTGCACTGATTCCAAAGCATAAATGAAGCTATTTCAATTTAAATTTAAGGAAAAATATATAGGTTTCCCCAATATAGATAAATTATTCCCAGAATTTTGTTGAATACCATTGTTCCAGATTTAGTTCCAGAAACAGGGCCAAACTTTAAAATTCACCATTAATTCTAGGAAATTCCAAATTTAGTGATTATAAATTCTATGTAAATATATTTCAATATATTTTCACATAAAAATACTCAATGTTAGCTATTAGAGCCAAAAAATTCCCAGTATTTCGAAAAATCACCCTGTTCTAGATTCCTTCCTAGAAACAGGGCAAATACTTTAAAAATTCATTTATAAATCCAAACAAATCCAATTAAGGTGGTTCTAAGTCCCACATGACCATTATAAAGTCTATTTTAAGTCTACAAAGTTTCATTATCATTAAAAAACATTCATCTATTCAGAAATAGATCACAATGTCACTACCTCTAGACAGATTTCATAACATGCACACATTTAGTTCATAATTCTCTAAATTCATATACAAGTATTCAAAATTCATGAATACTTGCATACCTACACAATTTTACCTCCTAAATCCAATGGAAGTATCAAAATTATCAAATTCTAACTCTTCCAACATGAAACAGCACAGGGCAGAAAATCAAATTCTTAGGTGCAACATATTGTTTTCTTGTTTTCTTTGGCTTAATCACTTACTTTCTACTTCTAATCAAATAATTAACTATTTAGACATCCATTAGACATATTTTATCCATTAAAACATCCTTTAAAACTAGATATAAATAGTACCCAACTTTCTCTATACTCATCCAATCGACAAACCAATCGGTTAAAAAGAAAGCTTACGCTTACCTCTACTCATTTCCGCAAACAGTTCAAAATTCCGGTAACACTCCGGCTGGTGAAATGGTGTCAACCACCTCTAAAAGAGAATATGAAACCATAGAAATTAAGCTTACGATGAGTAAAAGAAGTTTCCTGAAGGGCACTTTGAGAGAAGACGTCGATTTGACGGTGTTTCGGCAGATTGAAATTTCTCTCTCCTCCTTTCTCCATTTTCGTTCAGCCCTTTCTCTTTCTCATTTCTGGTTCTTCACACAGAAAATGGATGAATATGATGATGAATTATTCATTAAATGGGTGGTCAAATTGGTTTGCCATGTGTTAGCCTATGGTTGGTCTAAAAATCAAATTTTCGCACATAATATCCAATCTGGCAGAATTATCATTAAACTTTAAAAATTCATATCTAATTGTACAAATGTCCAATTGGAGTGATTTTAAAGGCCATATAACCCTTATTGAGTCTAATTTTAAGAAACAATATAAAATTTGGCCAATTTGAACCTCAATCGTCCCAGAATTTTAATATTTGAATGCTATCCCAAAAAATAATTAATTTTGCTGGGCTAAATTCAAAAATTCATTTCTCTTTGTGTATAGATCCAAATGACTTATATAACCTATCAAATTAAATCTTGATAAGTCTACTTTCATTCTGGAAAGTTTCATAATTTTTGGACATTATTTACCCCTTGAAAAATGCCACACAAGCATGACTATCATACCGAGAATTTCACCGGTAGCAACACTAATTTGTGTTATAACATAATTATGTTGTGTGTGACCTCTGATTGCTTTGTTTTATCATTCCTAATGCTCTTTAATTACCCCAAGGGTATAAATAAATTTTAGGGAATTTAATCATGCCTTACTAGGACGCTTGCTAAACCTAGACTTTGCAGTCCACTTAATCCAGTCTTATTATCAAGCCTCTAGTTTCAAAATTCAGGATATTACAAGTGGCATACAAAGTATAGAGAAGCTTCAACGTTTTTCTAAACAAGCGTCATAGTTTTTAATAATTACACAAAAAAATATCAAAGCAATAGCCTTAAATTAAAAAAACAATAATTTTCAACAGCGGCAAATAAATATATATTGCCTTAAAGGCAATATATAATATTATATACAATATATATATATATATATATATATATATATATATATATATATATATATATAATTGCCTTGGCAGTACGGCCAAGGCAATTATATATTGCCTTTTGGAAATTGCCTAAACCGATGCTTATCTCAATAAACTTTATTATCTTATCCGGAGCTTTAGAGAAGCGTCGGTTAAGGCACTAAATTTTTTTGTTTTAACAGGCGCTTCACCTAAAGTGCTAGTTAAGGTAGTTCCTTTTTTTTAACAGATTTCAAGGATCTTATCACGCGTTTTTCAAGAAAGCGCCGACTAAGGTGTATTTTTTTTTTGCAGATTATTCCTGTTACTACTGTTGGTACTTATATATATATATATATATATGTATATATATATATATATACAAACTTCGTACATATTTATATATACTTCGTACATATTTGAGTGCATGTGTGAGTGTACTTAATTAATCACAAGGCTTTGAGTGCAACTTATACAAGAGCGACCTAATTATAACTACACACACACACACATATTATGAGTAATGATTGAAATCTAAACATAAAGTAAATATATAAAAACTTAAACGTGAACAATAATGTAAATATATATATTGTTACTAATAAAAATAAAAATAATAATGTTAAAATCTGGGACGATGCTTTCCTAGAGAAGTATCATCCAAAGCTTACCATCAACTATGATGCTTCACTACAAATAAAGCATCATAGCTGGTACTTAATTTTTTTATTTTTTTTAAGAAAAATCTTATATGACGCTTTTTTAAGAAAGTGCCATAAAAGACTAATACTAAGCTATGATGCTTATAATAAAAAGCACCATAGCTTCTATTTTTTTGAAGAAAAATAATTATCTATGGCGTTGCTTTAAAAAAGCGTCACTAAAGGTGTGACACTAAAAGCCTTATTTGTAGTAGTGAATCCAAGTGAAATCTCTTACCTTAAAGTTGTCTTCTTTTTTCTTTCCTTAAGATGGTTTGGCCGAATTTTTGCCAAGTGAGAGTGAGTGAAATTTCTGAAATTTATCACCCCCTTATCTCTTAATACTTGGCTAAAAATTGGTCAAGAAAAGAGAGAAAAATGTGTGGCTAAAAATATGTCTTCTTGCATACGCCTCAAGTTAATTAACCATGTGTGGTTAGTCAAATTAAGTTGGTTTTTTCTCTTTCCTTCCTCTTCCTCACTTGGCCGAATTTCCTCTGCAAAAAGGGAGATGAAATGTTAACTAATATACTCTTAATGTGAGCTTTTTAGTCAAACTTTCTAAGTTGTAACTAACTGCATAACTTTTTGACCTTTTGACCAGGCTTTTCTCTTCCTTATTTGCCCTTAATTTAGACTTTTTTTATGGCCTTAAGAGAGTAAAGAAATTTTATTTTCATCCTCATAATTGCTTCTTGCTTTTCAAGAGAAAATTTTCTTTTCATCCTCATAATTGCCCTTGATTATGATAATATTATTTCTTATGTCATTAGTTATTTTCTTTCTCTTTATTAGTTCTTTCTAGACACCATTTCCCTTTTCCTTTTGGATCTGGGTTACGTTTTATGTCATTTTAACATATTCTAAAGGAATCGGGTATTTTCTTTCGACTAATTTGCACCAAAATTCATATTTTATTCTGACTAAAAGTCATTATGTTTCTTATACATTCCTGTGACTTTTACTAAACTAGACTCAGTAGTCTACTTTATTCAGACTTATTTTCTAGCCTTTAGTCCTAAAATTTGGGATATTACATATTTTTCAGAATCAGTAATTTGAGAAACTAAAACTAGATTTTTGGTCAAACTCGGAACATGATAGACATCATGTAACTTGACACCCTTTGAGTTACATTGTTAGCCACTTCGATCACTACAACACCTTCTTTCATTACTGGATGTGTAGAGTTATTTGCTGTGACAATAACTCTATCTCCATGATGTTCATGCACTTCCAAGAACAAGGTTTCATTCTCGGTTACATGGTGAGAGCAACCTGAGTTAATGATCCACTCCTCACCCTTGTTGTTGGCGTAATTTGCAAAAGCCTAAGTTGATTTCTCTTTAATGGTCTCAACTGAAAAACAACTATCCCATTTGAGTTGATCATCCTCTTCACTTGTGTAAGCAACATTTTCCTTAGAGAGCTTTACTGGACAATATTTCTTAATGTGCCAATTCTGCCATACCTGAACCATGTAACAGTTTTCTTAGTGTATGCATCACCATCTTCATCTACATTGGAATCTTCTTCTTTATTCTTGCTGATAGACACAATTTTTATACTCGGTTTTCCTTTCAAAAAGAGAACAACGTCAGTTTCAAGGTTCTTTGACATATGTTTTGCTAAGGCTTCTTGATTAGAGAGAAAATTCTCTAATTCTTCAACCGAAGGTTGGGTCGGCTACCCTTGAATGGAGGTAACAAAGTGTAATATCCCAATTTTTTGGACTAAAGGCTTAAGATTTAGCCTGGAATAAAGGGGACTACTAGACCCCTGTTTGGTAAATGTCATAGTGAGACATAGTATTATTTTCCAAAATTCCTTTATATCCTTGGATATTAAAAGGAATTATATTAGTGAGCTAAATAGCTCAGGAAATAATAAAATGAAGTGATTGAAAGTCACACATAATATAGTAAAGTGGAACACAGTAATTTTGCCACCGGTGAAATTTCTGGTATGACAGTGGTAATTGTGTGACCTTTTTTGATGGGTAAATGATGTCCATAAATTTTAAAATTTTACAGAATGAAAGTAGACTTATCAAGATTTAATTTGATAGGTCATATAAGTCATTTGGAGTTGTACACATAGAGAAATAAATTTTTGAAGTTAGCCCAGCGAAATTAATTATTTTCTGGGACAACATTCAAAGATTAAAATTTTGGGAAGAGTAAGCTTCTAATTGTTCAAATTTTATATTTTTACTTAAAACTAGACTCAATAAAGGTTACATAGCCTTTGGAACCACCCCAATTGGATATCTACACAATTAGATATAAAGTTTCAAAGGTTAATGAAAATTCTGTCAGATTAAGCATTATGTGTGAAAATTTGATTTTCGGGCCAATGAGCTTGTGACACGTGGCAAATACCTTTAATCCTCAATTAAATCATCATCTTCTTCATTCCTCAGCCATTTTCACACAGAAAATCAGATGGAAGAGAGAGAAAAGAAATCTGAACAAAAATGGAAGGAGAGGAGAGAGAAATTTCAAGGTACTGAAACACTGACAAATCAGCGTCCTCTCTCAAAGTTCCCTTCATGAAACTTCTTCTACTCATCACGAGCTTTATTTATACATTTTTGGATTTTTTTTGGAGGTGGTTGGCACCATCTCATCGGCCGGAGTGTTACCGGAATTCCGAACCGTCTGTGGAAACGGATAGAGGTAAGCGTAAGCTTCCTTTTTAACCGATTGGTTTGTTGTTTGGATGAGTATAGAGGAAGTTGGGTACTATTTATGGCTGATTTAAAATGGTGTTTTCAATGGATAAATCATGTCTAATGAGTGTTTAAATAGATAATCATTTGATTAGAAGTAGAAAAGAAGTGATTAAGCCAAAGAAAAAGAGAAAACAACATAGTTTTTCTGAGAACCCTAAATTGAGGTTCTGTGTGTGACATGGTGATGCACTTAGAATTTGATGATTTTTATACTTCCATTAGCTTTAAGAGGAAAAATTGTGTAGGTATGCAAGTGTTCATAATTTTTGGATACTTGTATATGAATTTTGAAGTTTTAGAAGTTAAAGGGTGCATGTTGTGAAATATGTCTTCTGGAGGCAGTGTCCTTGTGATATTTGTTTTAAGATCTGAATATTGTCCAATGATAATGAAAATTTCCAGACTTATATTTGACATGATAAGCTTTAAAATTATATGTGATATGAAGGATTTAGACAAGTATGTTAGGAGTTATGAGTTTTCAAAGTTTGGTCATGTGAATTTGGACAATTCTAAGGTAGTGTCCAATTTAATGGACCTCTGTCATTATTTGAGTTCATTTAGCTTATGGCGATATTTTTTCCCTTAAATTATACTTAAATAGGGTTCCATAGAACTTGGAAGCACCTTATTTCAATTTTTTTAGAATTAGTTATATTTTTACAAGTTCGGCCAAGAATCAGGAAGTTGAAATTCTGGAATAGCGGGGTTCTTGGCCGCGGCCAAAATGTCTTTAACCTGTTGGCCATGGCCAACACCCCCAAATTCCAGCATTTTATATTTTTGAAGGAAATTGACTTATCTAGCCCTTCCTAGCCTCTTAGGCCTTATTATACACTTCCAATGACCAACAATCATGATTCTAATGATGTGATTGGATATCTAGAGCTATGGAGAAGTCAAGAAAGAAAAGGCATGGAATGATTTCCGTGGAAGAAGAGGCATGGATGGATTTTCAAGAAGCTCTAAAGGTAGGAGGAAGAGGAAACCACGGAAGGACTATGGTCCACCAGGTAGTGAACTTACATTTTCTGCATGTATATGATATGTATGTCTTGCATTGATTATGTGACTGCTTTGCCTATTTGTGTGGAACATGTATGATTGGTTGAAGCTCTGTTATATTTGTGCAATAGCCATATGTATGTCATAACATCAAGCATGCAGTATGTCATTATGTTGGCATAAAATAGTGTAGGCAAGCATGTCATGCATTCATATATATCTGGCATGCATAGTAGTAATGTTTGCTACTGAGATTCTCTCGAATCTCACTCCTCCCAACCAACCATTTAGACAGGTGAAGAATGCATGAGGATATGCATGGAGAAGATATGGAGGTGAAGTGAATAGTATAGTGCAAGGCACTATCTCTTGAATTGATGTAAATACTTTGGTTATTGTATTTTATGAGAAGTTATACATTTAATGTATATGTATATGAATGTATGAATGAGTTTAGCAGAGAATCGCTCTAGTTTAACTAAAGGAGAATGGCTTTTAGTTTTATTTAAAGTAACGCTTGCACACTCTGATATTGTGAAACTAAGAGCCGATGATGTATTGGTGACATAGTGAATCTTGTGGGAATGATTGTAAAGTTTGCTACCCTTTTGAAAAACCCTCTCGACCTTAGGTTCAAATCCTGAGTTGACAGTAGAATATTGTGAAAAATTTTAGATGTTGGGTAGTCCGGGTTCAAATCCTAGTTTCACAGCTAATTTTACTACTCATCTCTACTTATCTTGAGCTATTGGAGAAGGGTGCTATACAAAGGGTCTGTATTCTTTCTTCAATCCACGAATAAGGTAACGACGCAGATGGCCTTCACTAATCTTTTCATTTGTATCGATGTCTAAAAATGTTAGCACAAATGCTCTTAACACGTAAGAAATATTCGGAAATAGACATACCTTCTTGAGTCAACATTGCCAGCTCATTCTCTGATAGCTGCAACCATGCTATGTTCTTCTTGGTAAATAGTCTTTCAAGTGTCTGCCAAACTTCCTTTAGAGAAGTGACGTCACAAACGTGATCGATGAATTATTTGCTAATAGACATCCTCAAAGCAAAGAGAGCCTTTCGACACTTGATCTTCCACTTTTGTCATGACTCAGCATTCTCAGGAGTGTGAGAGGGAATCATGTTTGCATCGACCACTAACTCCCATAAATCCTGACCTTGAAGATATGCCTCTATACACATTCTCCAATAGTTGTAGTTGTTGGCTACAAGCTTCTCCATCCCGTTCTAAGTACTTCCTCTATTAGAAATTTCCATGGCAGCAATAGAAGAAATTTCACTCACTCACAGGATAGGCTTTGGTACCAAAAAACAAAACAGATAAAAATGAAAAGTAAAGGAGATAAAAGGCTATCTTTGTGAAACTGCTTTTCTTATTTCTCTTAGTCTCAAATGTTTACAGTCCCGATACTTTATAGTGTAGAGTCACAGACTCACTTTCCACATATTTCTCCAACTACCTAGATATTTTCTCTAGCACTCCCATTATTTGATAACAGGCTAAAGCTAAAAAAATAGGAAACTGACTTACATGAACAAACCTCACATATTTGACTTGGTAAAAATGAATAAATAAAACAAGATAAATAAAATGGGAAACTCAAGCCACATGCTTTCCATGCTGTAGAGGTTTGTTCTAATTTTTAACACTCCCCCTTAGTGCAAACCTACTATCAGTAACCCCAAGAGCATTTCAAAGACTTTGGGCTTCACAAAAGCTTAAGTGAATATGTCTGCTACCTGAGCGTTGGTCTTAACTCCTATTCACCTAGGACTTTCTAACGTATGAAGTGATGGTGCACCTCTATGTTCTTAGTTCTTGCATGAAAACAAGAGTTAAATGCAATTTTGATATCACTCTCATTGTCTCACTTGATTTCCACAATGTAGTCAACTTCATGTAGTATGTCCTCGATCAATCTTTTTAACCAAACATACTCCTACTCTGCCATTGTTGCTGCCACATATTCAACTTCACTGTTGGACATCCTATTTCTTGTTGCACCAAGAAACTACCACTGACCCAGTTCTAAAATAGTAGCCTAAAGTTGAATGTCTATCATTTGAATCTCCAGCCCAATCTGCATAAGTGAACCCACTTAACATAAAGCTATCACATTTCTTGCAGAGGAGTTCATAACCAATAGTTCCTTTAACATAGTGTAAGATCCTTTTAGCTGCTTCCAGGTGAGGGATCCTTGGATCCTGCATAAAATGAGGAATAACACTCACAGCATATGAGATTTTTGGTTTTGTGACAGTCAAGTAGATTAAGCTTCCAACAAGCTGCCTAAACCTTCTAGGATCCTTTAACATTTTTCTTTCACCTTTCTTCAACCTTAGGTTTGGTTCCATCGAAGTGGCCTTTTCTCTTGATTCCCCTATGTGAAATTTCTCCAAGAGACTTGTTTCAAAAGCTCTATAGGATACAAAGTACCCTTGATCTGATTTTTCCACTTCTAAGCCAAGAAAACAATTAATCTCTCTCAGATTCTTCATAACAAAATGAATAGATAAGTCATCTCTCAAGTTTGAGATTTTTGACTCATTATTCCCAGTTATTATCATGTCATCAATGTATAATAATACTAGCAAGGGTACATTTGATTCTGACTTTATAAAAAATTGGAATCTGAATCAGAAATTTCAAATTCACAGAAACTGAGGTATTGAGCAACTTTACCATACCAAGCTTGTGGAGGTTGCTTAAGGTTGTAGAGTGCTTTCTTTAATGGACAGACGTGATCTGGAAACTATTTGGAGACAAAGCCAGGGGGTTACTGCATAAACACTTCTCGATCTAGTTCTCCAAAAAGAAAAGAATTCTCTACTTTAAGTTGCCACAATCTCCATCCTTTTAAAGGCAGCAAGTGATATGATAGTTCTCATTGTTACCATTTTTGCCACTGGACTAAAGGTTTCTATATAGTCTAATCCATGACTTTGGGAGAAACCACGAGTGACCAAGTGAGCTTTAAATCTATTGATAGTGCCATCGGACTTCCTTTTCAACCGAAAGACCCACTTGCATGTAACTGGCTCACAATGTTCTGGTATAGGTACTAAGTCCCATGTTTCATTTTTGCATAAGGCATCAATATCTTCTTGCATCGCTTTTTCCCAATATGGATTGGTCTTTGCTTCTTCATGGCTTGTGTAATACCCCACTTTTTCCACTATATATTCCTCGTATATATTTGTGATATTTAGTAGAATAAAATGGTAAATTGAGGCGTGTATAAATTTGTAGGAAAATCCCAATCGCTGGTTACACATAATTTGGTGAAGTTGAGACACAAACAAGTAATAAATGTCCACTAAAAGGCTTAATATTGTAACCAAAATTTGAGCATAAAATGACACAAATAATATCTTCGTATAAGTGTCAAAATTAGACCAAGTCAAAGGAAAGAAGCAAAAAATAATTTATTTCGGTAAATCATAAAATGTAAGGGCAAAATGGTAATTTTGCCATGAAATAAGGAAATAAATATTTTTCTTAAATATTCCCAATAATTTTAATTAAATGGGAATTAAAAAGAGGAAATGGCCACTTGGTAATTATTAAGTCTATATTTGAGTATTATTACCAAGTGAAATTAAAAGCTTGGGAAAAAAAGTCAAAAAGCAAAGATATAGGACTTTGGTCAATAAAATGCAAGATGGTATTATGAGATATATCAAGAACAACATATGCTCCTCTAATTCCCATGCATTTCAGCAGAAATGAGAAGGAAAAGAGAAATGGAAATAATTAAATAAAACAATATGGTGTGGACCAGTGAGAGGAAGCCATATGTAAAGGCACTTTATTAATTCATCAAGTCATCATCTTTTCCTCATTCTTCACTCTCATTCCCGTCCTAAGTAGCCAGCAAAGAGGAAAGGGAAAATCTGAACATAAAGAGCAAAGGAACACAAGGAAAGGTTAGGGTTTTTCCAAAATCTAAGGTATAATTTGCATAATCTTGTGATTTTGCTCCCAAATCCTTCCATAATCACTTCTACACCTTTGGAACCATTGATTTCCAACTGAATCAGAGGTGTAAAGAGAGAGGGCTGAGGCATTTTAGAGAGAGAAATCACAAGAAATCCAAGGTAAACTCCAAGAACTTGTTCTTTTCACCTTTATTGTTGTTGTTCTTAGCTTGGATTTGGTGGTTTTGTGAAGATTGGATGATGGAACCCTAAGGGGGTCCCACTGTTCAAATCACTTCTAATCATGTCTAATAAGAGTGTAAATAGCTAATAATTCGATTAGGAGTAGCAAGGAAGTGATTAAGGATGAGAAAACGAAGAAACAACAAACTTTTTCTAAGAATTCTTAAAACTGCCCTGTATTGTTTGTGTAGGAGGAGTGGGAATTTGACCATTTTGATAGTTCCATTAGCTTTAGAAGGCAAAATTGTGTAGTTATACAAGTTTTCATGAATTTTGGATGCTTGTATATCAATTTGGGAATTTAAGAAGTAAGATTATACATAGTGTTGATTTACCCTGTCTGAAGCACCATTATTATACGTGATGTTTCAAGGACCGATTCTTATCTAAAAATTCTGAAACTACCAAATTGTAAGAACCTCTCCTTACTTCCATAATATTAATTATTTTCTCTCAAAGAATAATCACAATAAAGATAAAATTTCACAAACTATTAAATATTATAATATCCAATCCATGATACGATAATCCAAAGTATGCAGACAAATCAGAGTTTACAGGATGTAGGCCCTATGAGTGGCAATATACATCAATTCAACACATAATAAACCATAAGAGGCCATAGAGATGTATCTATGCCTCAGGAGCTCCTCCTGAAATTCCATCACGGAAACTATCACCTGAAAAAAATGTTAAATCGACAGGATGAGACCAAAACCTCAGTAACCAGCTTTCCAACTCATTACACATGCTGACATATATTCATGAGGTGCCAAGTGGAACAATTTATATAATAAAATATTAAAAATCTAATATCATTATTTTGTACACAAATCTCATATAAGAAATTATAATATTATATCTCAAATCTCATATCACAATTCCCAAATGACTTCCATCAATCCAACCGAACTGCCTTATTTTTGCCGACTAGACCCATGGGCTAAGTTAATATCCATGTTACTGGCCACTCAAAGAGCTCTCCGGTCACATGATGAGGATTGGCCAAAATCCACAGAGCATGTTTCCAAACCATGGGTCTTTCCCCTCATTGACTAGTGGGGTGTCGCAGTCCCTCATTGAACTGGTGGGACGATCCCTCATTGAACTGGTGGGACAATAGAAAGCCAACCATCGTACACCAATGGAGGCTATACCACGTGGTAAAAATAACTTTCTCCATCTAAACCAAAACCAAACAACCCAATATGTATCAATAAATAGCTCACTAGGAATTTTCTCAAGATTTCCATACTCATATGAGGATATTCAAAATATACCAATACATCTTACAATTTAAACCACAAGGTTCCACAAAGCAAGTTTATAACAAATTATTCCTCAATATTACTCATTGAAATAATCTATAAATATTCATATATGATTTTCAATCTCATAATCATTTTACAAAATACTCACAAACACACACCAACACACATAATAAGTGGAAAGTGGTTACCTCTCGCCAAAGCTAATTATTATCACACTGTTCCAAATCCAAGAGCTCAAATACACACCAAAATCAATCTATCACAATCAATATACTACCCGTTAATAATTTTCCAAAAGTCAAAATTATAACTTATTTACAAATTCTAATAATAATATACTATAAAAAATGAAAATAACAATTTAGGGTTTAAATTATAAAATGACAGTTTAGTACTTCTAATTTCATAAATGACAGTTTAGACCTCTAATTTCATAAATGACAATTTTTCCACATAATTTCTTAAATGACAGCTTAGTCCTCCAAATTTCATTAATGACAATTTAGTCCTCTAAATTTTATAAATAACAGTTTAATCCTATGAATTTCATAAATAATAATTTAGTCCTTCAGATTTTAAAACTATACCAACTAAAATTTCAATAATATTTCCATTAACTCAAATAAATTATTTAATATAAATTTAATCGGTTTATTTTTGTTATTTAGTTTATATAAGATTTTATAATGAATTTTCTATATAATCAATTTAGAAATAATGTTATTTTGGACTATAGTAGACACATAGACCTTTAATTTGATAGGTCATAATGATCAATTGGATTTATGTGCTAGAAGTTCTATATTCTCAAAGTTTGAGCATGCAAAACTGGAATTTTCTGGAACAATCTGAAGAAAGTCACAATACTGTATTAATTTGTGTATATATAGCTAATGGCTATATTTTTTGCTGAAACTACACTTAACAAGGGTCAATTATGACTTGGAACAAGCTCAATTGGATTTTTTTGGATTTAGATATGAATTTTTGAACTTCTTCCCCTGTTTCTGGAATGTGATTTAGAAAGTTTGAGTTTGGAGAAATTCTGGGAATTTTTTGGTTGTGATACCTAGAATTTAGTATTTTTATATGAAACTAGGATGAAATTACATATAATTTAAAACCACTCAATTTGGAGTTTTCTAGAATTAATGGTGAATTTTTTAAGTTTTGTTCTATTTTCTGGATTGCATATGGAATAGTGGCGTTTAAAAATTCACAAGAAATTATATGAGCACAGTAGGCAAACCCAACTATTTTTACTCAAAGGTATAAGGAAGGAGCTTTGTTTTGGCTTTGGAATCGGTCAAATTAGATTTTTCTAGAATTAGTTATGAATTTCCAAAGTTGACCCAAGAATCTGCCAGTTTCTGAAAACCAGTGAAATTGCACTAAACAGAATTATATTATGCGGAAACTATGATAACTGCTTTAGATAACCAACATAATTGGAATTAAAGGCAGTAATAGTGCAAGTAATAACCAGTTACTTGTAATTCCAATTTTGGTAGGAACTAGAACTTTCCTGAGCTCAAACCAACGGTTGGAAATCACTCAAGGAAAGCAATCAGGTAGTAACTTGTCTTTCATATATTATATCATGCATGGTGTGTTGTGTGGATTCATTATGAGATATCTAACACATTCTGGTTATGCAGAGTGGTCGCCCGGGGCCTATTGCGCGGGTGGACGCTTGAGCCAATAACGTTCTGTAATGCACAAGTGGATCCCGGGGCCTATTGCGCGGGTATCCCTTGGGGCCTTTAACATGCCTGAGCTATGGTTGTTTACTATGAACTGCACGTGATGCACTGAATGCTGTTGTGATAGTTCTACTGTATGATATTTGTATAGCATGCTTTGTGATGATATATATGCATGATTGACATTACATTACTACTGAGATTCTTTTGAATCTTACTCTTTTTCATAAACCATCTACAGTACAGGGAGAGAGAGCTCAAGGGGCAAGACAAAGGTAAATAAGGACAACTAGAGACTGGGAACGTGAAAGACTTTAATCTTTTTGTTGGTTGTCTGTTTTTTTTGTACTTTGGATCTGTACATAGTATGAATAGCCTGTAACCTTGACAGTGCTACGATAGTGAAACAGATAATGCCGGTAGACTAGTAAAGGAACCATTTAGCTATATTTTGCTTTCGAACGCTAACGAAACTTAACTAAGGTATAAAATGTAAAAACTAAGCAGAGAATCGCTCGCATACTCTGATAAAATGGAAAGAGGAACCGGTGAGACTTAGTGAAATAGTGAATATTTGTGAAATTGTTTAAGAAAATTTTTATTTTATTACTCCCAGAAACCCCTCTCAAACCCAGGTTCAAATCTTGAGATAGATTTTGGGGAATTGTGAACATTTTTCTAAAATTTCTTAATCCAGGACCCAATCCTGGTTTCACAAATGCTTTTGCTACTCTTTTGTACTCATCTTAGACTATAGGAAATGAGGTATCACAGATTGTAGGTTCTTCAGTAGTTAGCGCTTCTGCAAAGAAACACTTAGTTACTGAGTAGCTGTTAATTTCATAATCTTTTAACTAATGTGGTTGCTTCTTCTCCCTTGTTGAATGTCTTACAGCTTGTTCACTGTGTTCTTGATTTTCACTTCGTGGTTCCTTTTTCATTTCTCCTTCATTGGGTGCTTGCACATCAGGTTCAGGAGATAAAGGCTCCAGGCTATCTTTATCATCTCCAAGAGCAATTTGTTTTGGAGTAGGGAATGGTACCGGTACCTCATCAAACACTACATCTCTGGAGACAGTAAATTTCTTTGTCTTTAGATCCATGCATCTCCAACCTTTCATACAGGAATCATAACCAACAAAGACGTACTTACTTGCCTTTGGCTCAAGTTTGGTTCTATTACCTTTTTAAAATTGAATTTTAGTATTTCAACCGAATTTAAGTGGTATTTTCCCAAATAAAAAATTTATAGTTTAGGATAAAATAAATAATAATTATAACTTCCAATTATGAAATTAAAAAGTTTTATTTTATTTATTTTATTTGCTTATTTTCTCTGACTCACATTCATCGTGGTTTAGAATAAATAATAAGTTGAAAGGCTTATTCCTAAGAAAAACTTCACGAGAAAACGAGCAGAGCGAGATGTTTCAATCATCTTCATCGTCTTCTTCTCCAATTGTCTTCATCATGGAGTAGAGGAGGGTCATGTTCATCTTGGAGATAGGAAGACCAATTGTAGACACCATCGACGAGAGATAAGAGGATGCTGCTATTACTGTGATTCTTTTTCTTCTTTTCTAACGAGTCTCACCAAAGAAGATGTAATACCTTATTTTCAATAGCCACATATACATCAAATGTTTAATTACACATAACCACCACACTCTTACATCAAATAAAAATAGTAGTGCCTTACACTACAATCTTCACTTCACCTTCATATCTCCTCTGATGCATATCTTCCTGCACTCTTCACCTATCTAAATGGTTGGTTGGGAGGAGTGAGATTTGAGACAATCTCAGTAGCAAACATTACCACTATGCATGCTAGACATATATGAATGCATGACATGCTTGCCTACACTATTTCATGCCAACATAATGACATACTGCATGCTCGATGTTATGACATACATATGGTCATTTCACAAATATACAGAGCTTCAACCAATCATACATGTTCCACACAAATAGGTAAAGCAGTCACATAATCAATGCAAGACATACATATCACATACATGCATAAAAGGTAAGTTCACTACCTCTCGGACTTTATGTCCTTCTCTTCTTGTCCATTGATCCGCCAACCATTGCTTCTTCTTTGTCACTTCATGGCCCTATATAACCAATCAAGTCTTACAGCCAGGGAATCACCCCTATGCCAAAGGCATTACAGGACTTACAGCCTCAGACCTCCGCCCGTCAAGTTTGACCGCCTAAAGACACGCTGGCCCAAAAGGTCTTACTACCTGCCGTATATTCATAACACAAATACACGTGATGATAAATACATACATGTAGAACCATTACATAGGATATGAGAGCAAGAGTTCCTTTCCTTAATCTCTGTCATCATTCAGCACTGGAGCACCCCATGATAATTTACTTGGTCACTCGACCCTTTTCTCAAGGAAACTTATGCGATAGAAGACTTTTTATAGATACCACTATTGAGAGTCGATGTCCCCAAAGCTCTACTCTACAGTTTCAACGTCACAGCGGCTTCACTCCACAGTTTGTCATCACGGTGGCTACACATTATAGTTTGATGTCATGGTGGCTTCACACTACGGTACTGCACTCGGTGCTTCACGCAGGCGCCCATACACCTGGTCAGCCCCTCCAGGTTAGAAACCTCCGTAGGTAGCCCTTTCCAATCAGATCTCCCCATTGGTAGCCTTTTCCAATTATAACTCCCTGTAGGTAGCCCTTTCAGATCAGAATCCTCCGTAGGTAGCTCTGTCCGATTGGTCACCTCTGAATAGGAGTATCATTATAACGGGATCTAAATCTCATAAGGTCCTTCTTCTTTAGCAGTTCTATAATCTGCTCTCTCATTTGGGGTCATTTAATATGGACTTTCAATATCAGTCCAGCTCCAGGCATAATCACAACTCTGAGGGAATATTCTACGAATAAGATCTTTCCTTATGCTAGATTAGCAACTAGCAACCTCCAGTAACCTTATATGCATTTATGTACTATATGCTAGTACCTCAAGCCATTTAGGCTATCTCACATTCCTGGAGAACCAATTCAACTATTATAATTGATTCACATATTAAGATTCTACTCTTAGAATCTCAACATCACTTGAGTCAAAAATCACTTTCCTCAACTATACCCAATAGGTACGCTAAGAATCAAAATCATTAGCACATATTCTAACCTCCATGGTTACTAAGGGTTATCACATAGCACGGAGAGATCTTAAAGCAATCACTATGCCTCAATTTCCAAAACCCGTCAAATGAACTTTTCCGAGCAGTACCTACTGTAATAGAAAGGGTTTGGATTAAAAATAAAACTTACTTTATCATCTCCATGCCTCTTATCATCTCTTAGATCATCTAAGAACCTCTATTCAGAGCATCAACTCTTTATAATAGTCTCTTACTAGGCCCAACTGCAGCGCTACCCTCATTAGGCGCCCACTACAGTGGCACGGGACACCATCCCCCAACTGGGCAAGCTTGCATAGAGCTTCTCACAATGTTTCCTCTCTAGGCATGCTTAGTCATGGAGTTCTGAGGGTATCCGGGACATTAGTGCTATTATCGACCCGCATATTTCTGGGCATTGGTATCCTATATATACCTCGATCCCAGTATACCATGTTATCCTGCCTAAAAATGCTAGGTACTGTTCTCGTAAGGAAACATAAGCAACACCGGCTTCTTGGTATAGTCCCCTATGTGTTCTCACAACACAGGAGAAATCAGGGTTATATTCTAACTTAATATCAGGAGCCCTAGAGTTAGCAACATAATCTGAATATGTGCTTCCTCTTTTATCCTTAGGGTCTCATTGTCACTATTACCAATAGAGGTATCCCCACTGGGACCAAGCACCGCTGACACCCCTGTTATGCAGATCCACTTCCTCTACATAGACCGTTACCTCTTCCTTCAATAGGCTAATTTTACAAATAGGGGTGGTCTAACTCCTTAGGTTGCTTTGCTATCTGTAACTCCCTGTTACAGTAGCATTAACAAGAGATCACCATACTATTCACTTAAGCAGAGAAGGCAAGCTTGAGTCAGAATCCCTTGCTCTGACTATGCATTTATCTCTAAGTAGACAATTCTATTGCCAGAATCACTTCTCTGATACCAAAACTGTAATACCAATTTTCAATAGCCACATATACATTAAATGTTTAATTACATATAACCACCACACTTTTGCATCAAATACAAATAGTAGTGCCTTACACTACGATCTTCACTTCACCTTCATATCTCATCTGATACATATCTTCCTGTACTCTTCACCTGTCTAAATGGTTGGTTGGGAGGAGTGATATTCGAGAGAATCTCAGTAGCAAACATTACCACTATGCATGCCAGATATATATGAATGTATGATATGCTTGCCTACACTATTTCATGCCAACATAATGACATGCTGCATGCTCGATGTTATGACATACATATGGCCATTGCACAAATATACAGAGCTTCAACCAATCATACATGTTCCACACAAATAGGCAAAGTAGTCACATAATAAATGCAATACATGCATATCACATACATGCAGAAAAGGTAAGTTCACTACCTCTTGGACTTTATGTCATTCTCTTCTTGTCTCTTGATCCGCCAACCATTGCTTCTTCTTTGTCACTTCATGGCCCTATATAACCAATCACATTATTAGAGCCATGATTCAATGCTCTATTGAACCCTCTTTAGGTCTATTTTCAAAAGAACATATATCCATTAGTTATATGTGAACACTTTAACATGGAATTTCCCCTTTCTAATATCTGTTTCAGAATTTCAGTTAACACGATTAACTTTGAAAATTCACCATTAATCCTAGGAAACTCCAAATTGAGTGGTTCAATTTCTTATGTGAAGATATTTGAATAAAATTTCACATAAAAATACTAAATTTTAGCCACCACAACCACAAAATTCCCAAAATATTGCCCAACCACATTATTACAGGTTTCTTTCCAGAAAACATGGCAGAAATCCAAAAATTCATATCTCTCAATATACTTGTCAAAAAATTATAAACTACCCATAAAATTAAAGATATATTTCTCTACTTTAATTATGGAAAGTTTGAGAATTTTTTAATAAGGTTTGGTCCCTGAAATATCACGAATAAACATACTATTCTAGAACTTCCCAGATTCACATGACCAGATTTTGAAAAATCATAACTCCTAGCAAACTTGTCCAACTCCTTCATATTACCTATCATGTTAAAGCTACTTATGTCTACTTTAAGTATGGAAAATTTCGGAATTTTTGGACAAGTTTTATACCTTCAAACATCACGCACAACACTGACTGGCACACAGGGCAGATTTAACCAACATGCACATATATGTTTCATAATTTCCCAAATTTATATACAAGAATCCAAAAATCATGAACACTTTTATACCTACAAAATTTTTCCTTCTAAATCTAATAGAAGCATCAAAATTACCAAATTTCCACATCTTCTCCACGGAATATCCAGAACAAAAACAGTAATTTAGAGTTCCCAGAAAGAGTTTGTCGGTTTCTCATGTTCTTTGGCTTAATCACTTCCTTTCTACTTCTAATCAAATGATTAGCTATTTAAACACTCATTAGAAATGATTTAGCCATTGAAAACACCATTTTAAATCCATCTATGAATAGTACCCAACTTCCTCTATACTCATCCAAACGACAAACCAATCGGTTAAAAAGGAAGCTTACGCTTACCTTTACCTGTTTCCGCAAACAGTTTAGAATTTCGGCAACACTCCAGCCGGTGAGACAACGCCAACCACCTCCAAATGAGAATCCAAAACCATAGAAATGAAGCTCACGATGAGTAGAAGAAGTTTCCTGAAGGGTACTTTGAGAGAAGACGCTGATTCGGTAGCATTTCGGAGGCTGGAAGTTTCTCTCTCCATTTCTCATCTGATTACTCTCTCTCTATTTCAGATTTTTCTGCATGAAAATGAAGGAAAAAGATGATGGTTTAATGGTTAAATGAGGTGTTAAAATAGCTTGCCACGTGTCAGCTTCTGATTGACCCAAAATTCCAATTTTCGCACTTAATTGCAAAACTGTCATAATTGTCATTAAATTTTGAAAATTCATATCTAATTGTACAAATATCCAATTGGAGTGATTCTAAAGGCTATGAGACCCTTATTGAGTCTAGTATTAATAAAAAAATATAAAATTTGGCCAATTGGAAGCTTACTCTTTCCAGAATTTTAATCTTTGAATGTTGTCCCAGAAAATAATTAATTTTGTTGGGCTAACTTCAAAAATTCATTTCTCTTTGTGTACAACTCCAAATGACTTATATGACCTATAAAATTAAATCTTGATAAGTCTACATTAATTCTAAAAAGTTTCACAACTTTTTACCATCATTTACCCATCGAAAAAGGTCACACAATCACCACTACCACACTGAAAATTTCATCGATAGCAAAATTACTTTGTGTTCCACTTTACTATATTACGTGTGACTTCTAATTGCTTTATTTTTTTTATTCCCCGAGCTCTTTAATACCCCCAAGGATATAAAGAAATTTTTAGGAATTTATACATACCTCATATGGACATTTGCTAAACCGGGGCTTAGCAATCCACTTGATCCTGGCTTAATCTTATGCCTCTAGTCCCAAAATTCGGGATATTACAGAAGGTGAGCATGGTAATTGGAGCTTAAAAGATACAATTGGAGAGATAGGAGATTCATCACTAACATATTGACAATATAAAAGGAAAAGTGGAGAAAAATACCATATTGAAAATTTTATTAGTAAAAAGGATTTGATAAATTTTCATACACAAAAACTACCCGTACTCTACAAATTTTATACACAGACTACATATACTCTAATTTAAGTTCTTTTTAGAAATTAAATTTTCAATGGGGGTTACCAAATCTCCAAACAAAATTATCATGGTGATAAACGGACTTCTATTTTTATTCTTCATGAACATTTGTTTTTAATAATTTACAAATATTGAATTTTTCATTTTTCAAGAAGAAATATCACATAATATTAAAAAATTTCAAAACTCATTTAATTTCACCACATTTTGTCGAGATTTATTAAATTTTAAAATATATTATCAACAATAATTTCAAATAATGGTGTTAGATTTAAATGGACAACGATACAACAGCATGACTACTTTAAACACCATGACTGAGATCGAATCCATGTGAATCTAAAACACGAGTTTAAAAGAGTTATCTCTAATTAAATCTGAAAATAATTATATCAAACTATATAATACCTTATATCAGAAAATTATATAGAAAAGAAAATAAATAAAAGCAGCCCAAATAATAAAAGGTAAACAACAAAATTGTGACAACAAGAAGCTGTCACAAACTCGTGCAATTTTCTGCTGAAAATTTTGCAAATTTATCACACACAAAATTAAGGGTGTTGCATAATGAAATGGCTTGATATGGATATATGAATTTGATTAAATTAAAGATGTTAGTTACAACAGCATCATCGTTTCCTCGTGAGTGCTAGTGCGAAAGCGACCTCGTTCCCGTCAACGAAGGAGAAGCATGTTGTGGTTCGGAGTCAGAAAAAGATTCGTGTTGAGGATGGGACTTTCTCTAAGGAATATTTGGAGAGGAAACTCCAACAGTTGTGGGCTCGTTATGGTGACGTTGATACAACTGACTTTGGTGTAGGTTTCTTTGCAGTAACTTGTACGGACATGCACGATTATGAATTAGCCCTCACGGGTGGCCCCTGGTTGTTGTATGATAACTACTTGTCGGTGCAAACCTGGAAACCACTTTTTGATCCGGAGGGGGAGGTGATCTCAAAAGTGTCATTTTGGGTTAGGTTGCCGAAGTTGCCTGGATTACTAAGACAGAGGTATTCTTTATGTCATTGGCTCTCAGATTTGTCGGGTTCTCAAGGTTGATATGAATGCGTTAAGTTCGGGGTGATGGAAGGAGAGCATATGGTGATGAGTCAGGAGGCAATAAAGGATTCATTAACTGGGAATTCAAATATTGATAAGGGGGTTCAATCTGGATCAGTTATGGTTGGGACGAAGGTATTACAACCAGTGGGCTTGGATGTTGGGCTGATGTCTCGTAGTAAACAAAATGGGTCCAAGGGAATTGATCAAACCTCTCAATCTATAGGGAGTGAACGTCAGATGGGCCCTGTACGTAGACATGAGAGTGAAATGGGTCGTTTGGAGGCAGGCGAGAAGAAGTTGGGATGAGACCAAGGGGATAAGCTCAACCTGGGCTTTAATGAGAAAGTCCAACGTGAATTACAATGGGCGTTATTGGGTGCTGTTGGTGCTAAGGCAGAAACGAAGATGAGAGCCGTTGGGAGTAAGGAAGCTTGTCTGGAGAGCTTTGATTGTGCTGAAGAGCTTTGAATTCCTCGATCATTGCCTACTTCTAGGGAGGAATAGCAAGAGCATCAGAGACACTTTTTCAGTTTGGCAAAGTGAGACGGTTACGGTTCATCATTACGTTTCAATCATTTTTGTCGTCTTCTCTTGAACTGCAGAACGTGATTGGGAGTAGGCCAGAGGGACAACGACGTCTCCTGTCCTCTTCTCCAATAGTCTTCATCATCGAGCAGAGTAGGACCAGTTGCAGACACCGCCGACGAGAGGTAAGAGGACGCCACTGTTGCTGTGATTCTTTTCTCACCGGAAAATGAGAGATTCATCATCGTTTTCAAGAGCTGGATTTGAGATCTGGTTCATTGTCTAGGTAAAGGGAGGAGAGACGCCATTGTGGGGGGAATGTTATAATCAGTTCATTGTCCCTGTTTTCTTCTTAGTCATTGTGATTTTGAGTACTGCAATTCGTTTATTATGCTGATATGGATTTTATTCTAATAATGAGTATCTAACACATTTCAAATGGTTTTGATTTTTTTTTTTTTGGTGCCTACAAATGGTTTTGAAATTTAAACCTTAGAGTAAGACATTTTATTGTGAACAGTAATTGAGGGGTAATTTATCAGATTGACCAAATATAATGAATGGCAACTTAGTACATGGGTGCCATCAGGGGGGTATCAGGGGGTTTGAAGAGGATAAGATGTATGGAACCTATAAAGGTATTGACTGTTATAAAGATTTAAATCTATGACCTCTAAATTATATGGTAGCAACCTTGTTTTTGTTCCAATATGAAAAATAATCCTAGGCTTCTCTTAACTTAAAGAAAAGTTTTTATTTTAATTATATAGGAAAACTTGAGGTGCTGCGCCCACTCTAGAGTCAACAAGAGGAAAATAAATTTATCATAAAAAATTGAAATATATTACATATATTATCCCCTTTATTGTCATTATATTTTTCTTACTTAATATTCAGAAACATAATTGGCATTTTTTATTTACAACAGGAAAAATTAATATGTAGATATTCTTATACTTTCACTTGGTTTTTAATTAGGTTCTTGTGTATAGTTTTCTTTTAATTGGGTCTTTACTTCTCCTCAATTAAAAGCATTAGTCTCTATACTCATAAACTGTTAATGTGTAAAAGAAACAACGTTAATATCTTATGAGATACAGGTTAATTTTTCCTATACAAAATTACTTTTAAAATTTTTTGTTTTCATTTTATTCTGCCTAATGTCCCGTGAGCTCACTTCTTCTTTATTTTGCCGAATGCTAGAAACGATATTGTTGTTTTCTTTCGTTTTGTTCCTCATTGTTTTTAAGAGGATATGCTCATTTTGTTCAAATTATATATCAATGCCCTATGTTAGTGTTTACAATGTGTCATTCTCTCTCTCTCACTCCCTCTCTCTCTCTCATATTCGTAGGGAGGTACTGATCTAATAGTTTAGGGCAGTTAGAGTATAACCAATTCAGTTAGCATTACGTACACGTGTTATATTTATAACTAATTAAGTTAGATCCACGTGACTTAGATACAAGCTGTTAGAAGCCAGCTCATGTATTCACTCAACTATATATATCCCTAAGCTTTGTATAGATCTGCATCAATATAATAATACATAGTCTTTATTCTTCTCTTTCTCATTAAATATTCTCCTTCTCTTATTTTTATCACCATACGTTATATGGTATTAGAACCGTTCTAAAACCGAACCATGACCACCGTTTAGTCTAACTCCTCCTACCTCTATTGGAAAACTTATTGTTCTTGATGGTGCAAAGTCTGGTGATCTCATTGCATTTTCTCACTCTATCACATCAAAACTAGATGAATGCAATTTCCTCGTCTGGAAGCAACAAATTGAGTTTGCTATTCATGGACATGGCTTGTTTCATTTTCTTGAATCTGGTCAGGCGCCGACGTAGTTTCAGAAACAGAGGACCTTACTGCCGGCAAAGTTTCTACTAATTACTTGCTGTGGTACAAACAAGACCAACTCATATTCTCTTGGCTTCACTCTACTGTTTCTGATTCTATGCTTCCTCGTCTTGTTGGCTATTTGACGTCTCATGCCACGTGGATGAGGATCCTTGATTTCTTTAAGGCTCAGGCTCAAGCTAAGATTCACCAGTTTAAGAAGGAATTTCACAATACTAAGAAGGAACATCGTACTATTTCTGAGTTCATTTTGTGAGTAAAATCTCTTGCTGATGCTCTTATTTTTGTTGGTTATTTTGTTAGTGATCAGGATCAAGTTGAGGTCATTCTTGATGGCCTTCTCGATGACTATGAATCTGTGGTTTCCTCTATTAACTCCCAGCGCGATCCTTTCTCACTTAGTGAGATTGAGTCCTTGTTTATTGCTTATGAGCTTAAGCTTTCTCAGTCCCTTAAGCTTGTTTCTACGGATCCTGTCAAGCCTGTGGTTAATCTTACTCATTCACAGTCAAGTTCTATGTCAGCTCAATCCTCTCATCCTGTCACTGGCTCTTTTCGTGGTGGTGTTGGTTTTGGTCGTTCTGGTCACGGTCGCTCTAGCGGTCTTGGTCCCAAGTTTGGTAATCATTCTCTCTTGCATTATCAATTCTGCAACAAGTCTGGTCATGTTGCTGCTTTCTGCTATAATAGGTTTGATCAAACCTTTTATCCTACTTCACGGCCTGTCTCTTGTCTCCTCTCCTCAAGCTCATTTTCATTCAACTTCGGCTCCTGCTCCTGACTATTTTGATCCTTATGCTTACCACTCACCAGATTCCTTTGTTTCCAATCCATCCTCATGTGGTGTTTGGATTGCTGACTCTGGTGTGACGCATCACACTACTCCTACTACCTCTTCCATGATACAGGCATCTCCTTATTCTGGATCAAATCAGCTGCATATTGGTGATGGCTCAAGTTTGTCTATTTTATATTGTGGTTTCACTTGCTTTCCAATTGTTCAACCGTCTAAATTTTTACATCTTATTGATGTGCTTCATGTTCCCTCGGTTTCTCACAATTTGTTGAGTAGTCCTAGACTCACTCAAGATAATGATGTTTCCATGGAATTTCATCACAATTGGTGTTGTATCAAATCTACACAGGATCCAAGGCAAATCCTCCTCCAAGGCACTCGTTGACTTGATGGTCTCTATGTCTTCAATTCTCGCTGTGATCAACCTATTGGATCTCACTCAGCATATGTCTATAAAGCTCAGTTGCAAAAGTGTTGTTTACCTCCGTGTTGTTTGTCACATTGTAATCTTGCTTGTTTTTTTTTGCTTATACCAGTATTTCTCCATATTCTGCACATTATTTAGCATAGACACGTCCTTCTCTTGATCTTTGGCATCAGCAACTAGTTCACTTTCCATTTGGTGCCCTTAATTCCTTTTTGAGAGGATGTAATCTACCGTTTTCTAATAAAACTGCAACTACATTTTGTTTTGCTTGTTGCATGGGCAATGCACATAAGCTATGGTCTCCTTCTTCTACTATTGTTTATAATGCTCCTCTTGAGTTGGTCTCTATTGAACTTTAGGGACCATCTTCTTGTCCATCCACTAACGGCAATTTCTACTACATTTCCTTTGTTGATCACTATTATCGATTTTGTTGGTTATATCCACTCAAACGCAAGTCTGATGCATTTGTTGCATTTCTCAAATTTAAGACGCTTGCTGAGAATAAGTTACATGTCAAGCTCAAAGCAATTCAAACTGATGGTTGTAAAGACCCGCCTCATATATCCCTTATTACTGATCTTACTCAGAGTAGCAATGCGTAGTTTAGTGGGCACACAGGAATAGCATAAATATACTGATAATATTAATACAATATTGCTTGATTATAATACAAAAGTTTCCCCACCAGGGGTTTACACAATATTTATAGACCTTCAAACAACCAGCAACAGTCCTCTTCGTGCATACCTCTTTTATGATCTCAGCACGTTTCCAATGCTCACCTGTCTGAATGGTTGTTTGGGAGGAGTGAGATTCGAGAGAATCTCAATAGCAAACATTACCACTATGCATGCCAGATATATATGAATGCATGACATGCTTGCCTACACTATTTCATGCCAACATAATGACATGCTGCATGCTCGATGTTATGACATACATATGGCCATTGCACAAATATAACAGAGCTTCAACCAATCATACATATTCCACACAAATAGGCAAAGCAGTCACATAATCAATGCAAGACATACATATCACATACATGCAGAAAAGGTAAGTTCACTACCTCTCGGACTTTATGTTCTTCTCTTCTTGTCCCTTGATCCGCCAACCATTGCTCCTTCTTTATCACTTCATGGCCCTAGGCAAGTGATAACATCATTAGAGCCATGAAAAGTGAATACCCAATGGCCCACATTAGTCCTATAGGCTTACTTTCACCCTTGGAGTTCATTCCAATTATATTTGGCCAATTTCTTACTCAAATTCGCATGGTACTCAATTTACCAGCATTTTTGACCAAACTTTGAAAAATCATAATTAATTCTATAGAACTCCAATTGAGGTGGTTAAAAGCTCTATTTAAATCCCTTTAAGTTTAATTTTACATAAAAATACTTGATTTTAAACGCCACCACTACACCATTCCCATAAGTTTTCCAAACACCAGCTGTTTCAGATGTTCTTCCAGAAAACATGGCAGACATTAAAAAATTCATATCTCCCAATATACTTGTCCAAAAATTATAAAATACCTACCAAATTAAAGCTCCACATGTTTACTTTAAGCCTGAAAAATATCAGAATTTTTGAACAAGATTTATCATATGAAACAGCTTGAACAAAGTCACTGTACAAACAGGGCAGAATCAACAACATGAACAACCCTATTTCCTAATTTCCCAAATTCTTACACAAGCATCCAAATATCATGAACACTTGTATGCCTACACAATTTTGCCTCCTAAAGCCATTGGAAGCATCAAAATTATCAAATTTTCACTCTTTCTCCACGTCACAGTACAGGGCAGAAAATCATATTCTTAGGTGCAATATGTTGTTTCTTCGTTTTCTCTTACCTAATCACTTCCTTGCTACTCCTAATCAAGTGATTAGCTATTTAAACACTCGTTGGAAATGATTTAGTCATTAAAAACACCATTTTCTTATGAGAATGAATAGTACCCAACTTCCAAAATACTCATCCAAACAACAAATCAATCGGTTAAAAAGGAAGCTTACGCTTACCACTATCCGTTTTCACAAACGGTTTAGAATTCCTGCAATACTCCGGCAAGGGAGACGGCACCAAACACCTCCAAATAATAATACAAAACCGTAGGAATGAAGATCTCGATGAGTAGAGGAAGTTTCCTGAAGGGTACTTTGAGAGAGGATGCCGTTTCAGCAGTGTTTCGGAGGAAAGAATTTTCTCTCTCCTCCTCCCTCCATTTTTGTCTCTCTATTTTCTCTCTCTTCTGGTATGTTTTCTCCATGAAAAATGAGCTAAAGATAATGGAGAATTGATTAAGTGGGGGTGTTAATTAACTTTGCCACATGTCACAAGCTCATTGGCCCAAATAATGAATTTTCGCACATAATACCAAATTTTGCAGATTTTTCATTAACTTTGAAAATTCATATCTAATTGTACAAATGTCCAATTGGAGTAATTCCAAAGGTTATGTGACCCTTATTGAGTCTAGTTTTAAGGAAAAATATAAAATTTAATCAATTGGAAGCTCACTCTTCCCAGAATTTTAATATTTGAATGCTGTCCCAGAAGATAATTAATTTCGCTGGGCTAACTTCAAAAATTCATTTCTCTTTTTGTATAACTCCAAATGACTTATATGACCTATCAAATTAAAGTTTGATAAGTTTACTTTCATTCTGAAAATTTTCATAATTTTTCACCATCATTTACCCATCAAAAGATGTCACACAATCACCACTGCCACACCGGAAATTTCACCGATGGCAAAATTACTTTGTATTCCACTTTACTATATTGTGTGTGACTTCCAATCACTTCATTTTGTTATTCCCTGAGCTCTTTAGCTCATCAATATAATTCCTTTTAATATCCAATGATATAAAGGAATTTTGGGGAATTTAAACATACCTCATAGGGACATTTGCTAAACCGGGGCTTAACAGTCCACTTGATCTAGGCTTAATCTTATGCCTTTAGTCCTAAAATTGGGGATATTACAACATACATATCACATACATGCAGAAAAGGTAAGTTCACTACCTCTCGGACTTTATGTTCTTCTCTTCTTGTCCCTTGATCCGCCAACCATTGCTCCTTCTTTATCACTTCATGGCCCTAGGCAAGTGATAACATCATTAGAGCCATGAAAAGTGAATACCCAATGGCCCACATTAGTCCTATAGGCTTACTTTCACCCTTGGAGTTCATTCCAATTATATTTGGCCAATTTCTTACTCAAATTCGCATGGTACTCAATTTACCAGCATTTTTGACCAAACTTTGAAAAATCATAATTAATTCTATAGAACTCCAATTGAGGTGGTTAAAAGCTCTATTTAAATCCCTTTAAGTTTAATTTTACATAAAAATACTTGATTTTAAACGCCACCACCACACCATTCCCATAAGTTTTCCAAACACCAGCTGTTTCAGATGTTCTTCCAGAAAACATGGCAGACATTAAAAAATTCATATCTCCCAATATACTTGTCCAAAAATTATAAAATACCTACCAAATTAAAGCTCCACATGTTTACTTTAAGCCTGAAAAATATCAGAATTTTTGAACAAGATTTATCATATGAAACAGCTTGAACAAAGTCACTGTACAAACAGGGCAGAATCAACAACATGAACAACCCTATTTCCTAATTTCCCAAATTCTTACACAAGCATCCAAATATCATGAACACTTGTATGCCTACACAATTTTGCCTCCTAAAGCCATTGGAAGCATCAAAATTATCAAATTTTCACTCTTTCTCCACGTCACAGTACAGGGCAGAAAATCATATTCTTAGGTGCAATATGTTGTTTCTTAAATAATGAATTTTCGCACATAATACCAAATTTTGCAGATTTTTCATTAACTTTGAAAATTCATATCTAATTGTACAAATGTCCAATTGGAGTAATTCCAAAGGTTATGTGACCCTTATTGAGTCTAGTTTTAAGGAAAAATATAAAATTTAATCAATTGGAAGCTCACTCTTCCCAGAATTTTAATATTTGAATGCTGTCCCAGAAGATAATTAATTTCGCTGGGCTAACTTCAAAAATTCATTTCTCTTTTTGTATAACTCCAAATGACTTATATGACCTATCAAATTAAAGTTTGATAAGTTTACTTTCATTCTGAAAATGTTCATAATTTTTCACCATCATTTACCCATCAAAAGATGTCACACAATCACCACTGCCACACCGGAAATTTCACCGATGGCAAAATTACTTTGTATTCCACTTTACTATATTGTGTGTGACTTCCAATCACTTCATTTTGTTATTCCCTGAGCTCTTTAGCTCATCAATATAATTCCTTTTAATATCCAATGATATAAAGGAATTTTGGGGAATTTAAACATACCTCATAGGGACATTTGCTAAACCGGGGCTTAACAGTCCACTTGATCTAGGCTTAATCTTATGCCTTTAGTCCTAAAATTGGGGATATTACAACATACATATCACATACATGCAGAAAAGGTAAGTTCACTACCTCTCGGACTTTATGTTCTTCTCTTCTTGTCCCTTGATCCGCCAACCATTGCTCCTTCTTTATCACTTCATGGCCCTAGGCAAGTGATAACATCATTAGAGCCATGAAAAGTGAATACCCAATGGCCCACATTATCCCTATAGGGTTACTTTCACCCTTGGAGTTCATTCCAATTATATTTGGCCAATTTCTTACTTAAATTCGCATGGTAATCAAACTACCAGCATTTTTGACCAAACTTTGGAAAATCATAACTAATTCTATAGAACTCCAATTGTGGTGGTTCAAAGCTCTATTTAAATCCATTTAAGTTTAGTTTTATATAAAAATAATTTGGTATGACTATTATTGTCATAATTTTCCCAGAAATTCGGGAAACAGGCACTGCTCAAGATTTCATTCTAGAAACAGGGCACAACTTCAAAAATTTATATCTCATGGCATACTTTTCCAATTAACCATTATGACCTATCAAATTAAAGGTCTATGTCTCTAATTTTAGAATAAAAATGTTCATGGTCATTGAATAATATTTGGTTCCTCAAAAACTCGTTACAATGACACTGCCTCCAGAAAACGAAATTCACAGTATTTACTCTTCAACTTCCAAAAATTCTCAATTCATATACAAGCGTCCAAAAATCATGAACACTTGTATACCTACACAGTTTTACCTCCTAAAGCCAATGGAAGCATAAAAATCATCAAATTATTACTCCTTCTCCACGTCAAAACAGGGCAGAAAATCATATTCTTAGGTGCAATATGTTGTTTCTTCGTTTTCTCTTACCTAATCACTTCCTTGCTACTCCTAATCAAGTGATTAGCTATTTAAACACTCGTTGGACATGCTTTAGCCATTAAAAACACAATTTAAACCATCATGAAAAGTACCCAACCTTCCTAAAACTCATCCAAACAACAAATCAATTGGTTAAAAAGGAAGCTTACGCTTACCTCTACCCGTTTCCACAAATGGTTCGGAATTCCGGCAACACCTCGGCCGGTGTGACGGCACCAAGCACCTCCAAATGAAAATTCGAAACCGTAGAAATAAAGTTCTCGATGAGTAGAGGAAGTTTCCTGAAGGGTACTTTGAGAGAGGATGTCGTTTCAGCAGTATTTCGGAGAAAAGAATTTCCTCTCTCTTCTTTCCTCATTTTCATTCTAATCTTTCTCTCTCTCTCTTCTGGTTATTCTGCGTCAGGAAATGGTGAAGAAGATGGAGAATTGCTGATTAAATGAATCAGCAAATGACTTGGACACGTGGCACTCCCTCATTGGTCCAAAATTCTAATTTTCGCATATAATATCCAATATGGCAGAATTTTCATTAAATTTTGAAAATTCATATCTAATTGTGTAGATATCCAATTGGGGTGGTTCCAAAGGTTATACGACTCTTATTGAGTCTAGTTTTAAGAAAAAATTCAAACTTTGGCCAATTATAAGCTCACTATTCCCATAATTTTAATCTTTGAATATTATCCCAGAAAATAATTAATTTCGCTGGGCTAACTTAAAAAATTCATTTCTCTTTGTGTAGAACTCCAAATGACTTATATGACCTATCAAATTAAAGCTTGATAAGTCTACTTTCATTTTGGAAATTTTCATAATTTTTCACCATCATTTTCCCATCGAAACATGTCACACAATCATCACTGTCATACCGGGAATTTCACCGGTAGACAAAATTACTTTGTGTTCCACTTTACTCTATTGTGTGTGACTTCCAATCACTTCATTTTGTTATTCCCTGAGCTCTTTAGCTCACCAATATAATTCCTTTTAATATCCAATGATATAAAGAAATTTTGGGGAATTTAAACATGCCTCATAGGGAAATTTGCAAAACCGGGGTCTAGCAGTCCACTTAATCCAGGCTTAATCTTATGCCTTTAGTCCCAAAATTTGGGATATTACAATGGTGGTGGCGAGTTTCGGTGTTTTGACAATTTTTTGATTACTCATGGCATCCTTCATTGTTATTCTTGTCCTTATGCTCATTATCAAATAGGTAGAGTTGAGCAGCGACATAGGTATATTGTTGATACTGGTCTTGCTTTACTATCTCATGCTGGTTTACTAATGAAGTTTTGGGAAGATGCATTTCTTACTGCTGTATTTGTCACAAACCTACTTCCCTCCTCTGCTATTGGCAACCTTGCCCCATTTACCAAGCTATTTCATAAAACTCCTAACTATTCTTCTTTGTGTGTCTTTGGGTGTGCATGCTATCCTCTTTTACGGCCCTACAATTCTCACAAACTCTCTTTTCGGTCTATTGAATGCACTTTCCTTGGTTATAGTATGGTTCATCATGGTTATAGGTGTCTTGCATCCGATGGTCGAGTGTACATTTCCAATGATGTTAGATTTGACGAGTCTATATTTTCCTTTAAGAAGTTTGTTTCCTTACCTTCTCCTGTACTTAGTTCTATTAATTCACCACCATCTAGTCTTATACCCATTGCTTCTCCTGTTAATCCTAGTTTATCCATACCTACTGTGGTCTCTTCCTCCTCACCAGCTAAGTCTGTTTCTTCTCCTATTTCTTCACTCTCTCTTCCTATTCAGCTAATATCTTCCCCATCCAGCTTTCAGTCTTCCTCTTTACCTCCAGTTAATAACCATCCCATAATCACTTGAGCTAAAGCTGGAATTTCCAAACCTAAAGCCTTTTCCTCCACTGTTTCTCCCTCTAATCCTTGATTTATTCCATTGGATCCTCATACTACCCTTCAAATACCTCATTGGGCTCATTCTATGAATGAAGAATATTAAGCCCTACTTAGAAACTACACTTGGACTCTAGTCAAACCACCTCCAGATAAACCTGTTATTGGTTGAAAATGGGTCCTCCACTACAAAGATAATCCTAATAGTTCTCTCAACAAGTATAAGGCTCGTCTAGTTGCTAAAGGTTCCATCAGACTCATGGTTTTGACTATAATGAGACATTCTCACCTGTTGTCAAGCCTGTCACCATCCGTACAATTCTCACTTTAGCCTTGCATCAATCTTGGTCTATTTCTCAAATTTATGTTAACAATGCCTTTCTTAATGGCACACTGGAAGAAGAAGTATATATGAGTCAACCTCCTAGTTTTGAGTCATCTGATTCATCCCTAGTGTGCACACTTCACAAAAGTCTCTATGGTCATAAACAAGCACCACGGGCTTGGTTTCGACGGCTCACCATAGCTTTACAAAAATTTGGTTTTGTTCCTAGCAAATGTGATTCTTCCTTATTTATTCACATTTCTTCTATAGATATTACCTATGTTCTTGTCTATGTTGATGATATTCTCATAACTGGAAGCTCTCTTTCTTACATTGCCAATCTTAACAAAATGATAAGTTTGCTTTAACAGACCTCGGTGATCTTCATTATTTTCTTGGCATTGAAGTAGCAAGACATGCCAATGGTGTTCTCAGTCTGTCAATTAAGGACCTTCTTCAAAAAGTTGGCATGTTTCACTGCAAGAGTGTTACCACTCCAATGGCTACCTCTGATAAACTTAGTAAGAATGATTCTCCAAGTTTCTCTAATACTCACCTTTATCGGTCTATTGTTGGTGGATTACAGTATGTTACTATAACCAGACCCAAGATTACGTTTAGTGTCAACAATGTTTGTTAGTATCTTCATGACCCAAGAGAAAATCACTGGAGGGTAGTCAAACACATTCTTCATAATCTGCAAGGAACAATCATTCATAGTTTAGTCTTTACTGCCCAGAAGCATCTTGGTCTACTAGCATTCTGTGATGCTAACTAGGGTAATGATATTGATGATCGTCGGTTAGTCTCTGGGTTTTGTGTCTTCTTTAGTGGTAATATGATCTCATGGACTGCGAAAAAACAACCACTAGTTGCTCGTTCTAGCACTGAAGCAGAATATAAAAGTCTGGCTCTTGTTACTGCTGAATTGCTTTGGTTACAAAGCTTGCTAACAGAGCTTCGCATGCATGATTCAAGATGTGTTGCTCAGGTTCTGTGTGACAACCTCAATACTGTCCTACTTTGATGAAATCCTATTCTTCATCACCGGACTAAGCACATTGAACTAGACTTTTTCTTTGTTCGAGAAAGGGTCATGCAGCATCAGCTAATGGTTCATCATATCCCTTCAGTTCATCAAGTAGCAGACATTCTTACCAAGCCACTGTTTGGTCCTAAGTTTAACTTGTTGAAGTCTAAACTCAAGGTTTAAGATACCTTGAGTTTATAGGAGGCTGTTAAAGTATAACCAATTCAATTAGCATTATGTACACGTGTCATATTTGTAACTAATTAAGTTAGATCCACATGACTTAGATACAGGCTGTTAAGTGCCAGCTCATGTATTCACTCAGCTATATATATCCCTAAGCTTTGTATAGATCTGCATCTGCATCAATAATACACAGTCTTTACTCTTCTCTTTCTCATTGAATATTCTTCTTCTCTTATTTTTATCATCGTTCGTTATAAGGGCCACGTGGAAGATGAAGAAAAATAATATAAAATTTGACTACCTTGTATCCTTGCCAAATGAAAATGAAAAGGACGAGGAATCTTAATTATTAACAATCATGTCTAACCTTTGTCGCTTGCACATAACAAATAAGGAGATTCATTACTTTATTATTCTTCCCACAAAGTTAGAAATGACATTGTGTTTCCCTAGCACAGCAAAAAAATATTAAAGGAGAAATGTGTCATGTTATATGGCACATTTTAGGCCTAGAAGTTTAAGAGTAAGCTTAATTAAATAAGCTATCAAGCTGTTGACCAAAAAATAAATAAATAAATAAGCTATCAAGCTCAGTTGGCCAAGAGTCTTGAAAATCTTAAAAGATAGAATCATTCTTAGGGACTATGTAGCATTCGACTTCCTCAAATAAAGGTTTAGTCTGCTATTAAAGTTTAAATAAAATAGAAGACTTGACAATATAACATACTCCCTCTAGTCCTTTTTATAAGCAACTTTTATCCTTATTACATAAAATGAACCGGCAGTTAAGATTAATTTAAAATAATAAATATGTCAAAAATGTCATGTTTCTTCCAAATATGCCCCTATTTATGAAAAGAGCATAGGAGAGAAAATGAATAACAAATATGAGAGAGTATGTGTATAAAATATGAGAAAGAATGTGTAATAGATGAGTAAATGAAAGAGAATTAGTAGTGGGTGAGGGATAATTATTATAAAAATGTGTATTTAATAGGAGTAGAAAAATAAAAAATAGTTTAAATTGAGACATAAGGAGAAAGTTACTTAAAAAAAGGACCAATCTTAAGTGAGAAAAAATTACTTATAAATAGGACCAGAGGGAATACATATTATAGCTATCGTCCCAGGTCTTGGTAAAAGCATAATTTCTGAATATTATGGGTACATAAGGGCAATTTTGAAAATTATGCTTGAAATTTCAAGAAAAATAATCCACACATGAAGGTAGAGAATAATTCTTTAGATTATATTTAAGGTTTAATAAAAGTATAAATGAGAGAATTACCTCAAAAATAAACTTTTAATAATTATAATTGGATTAGCAAAGTAAAGTGTAATTAGTCAAATTTTAGCATTAAAAATATCATGATGCCTCAAATAATTGGGAAAGAATAGTAGAAAATTATTTTAGGATTAATGTGAATTTATTAAAATGGTTTTGTATCCATGAAATGAAAAATTTAGTTCAAATAATATTTTAAATGGAATTTTGCCCAAAAATAAGGCATTTTTTTGGGAATTGAAGGGGGAAAACATTTATGGGTCAAATTTCGGCATGATAAAATCAGAGAATTTTTTTATGACAACAATGCACTTTTGAAAGAGTTATATGGATTTTATTGGTTGGAAAATTAATTATGGAATTATTTTCCTTATATGCCAAGAAACAGCGCGAAATTTCCACCATAAATCCAAAAACTTAAAAACTTATCCAAGGCCATTTTAAGAATAAAAAAGTCATACTATGTCAAGCCAATGGAAGAGAGAATATTTATTTGACTATTTGGCCCAAAAAGAAAAAGTTGGGGTGGGATTAATGAACTTGTAAATTATCATTGATTAATAACTTTTTAAAAGCCTCCTATCTTATTCATTCCTCTTCATTTCGATGCAACTCCAGCTAAATAGAGAGAGAGGGGCCGAGAGGGAGAGCTGGTGGTGGGGGGGGGGAAGAAGGAAGGGAAGAATTGGTACAAACAACTTGAAGTAGGGAAGTTTCTACCCCCAAATCACCATCCAAGCTTTGTTTTCTCATTGTTGTCTTGCTTATGACAGTAATATCTCTCTCAAGTAGTTGTTGGCATGAGATAAAGAGAGCACAAGAACTGCAATAGGAGTGGGAAAGCTAAGAAATCAAGCTCCCCAAGGTAAGAGTTAATTTCATGGTGATTGGTTGTGATGTTGTTGGGAATTTAGGAAGCTTGAAATCCTATGGGAAATTGCTGCCCAATTTTCTAGAAATTATGGAATCAATTATTTAAGCTTAGATTAATTCTCAAGAGGCAATAAAATGTTGAAAACAAGAGATTGATGGAATAGAAACAAAATCCATGATCATTTCGCTTTGCTTACTTTGTGTCGGCCTCAGGTAAATTATTCGGTTAGAGTTATATTTTGAGAATTCTAATGCTTCCTGTCACATCTGTTATTTTACCACCCTTACAATGTATTCGGAAGCACTATGGTTCAAGCGATTCATTAATTGAAGCCCATAAATCAAAATTCACATTTTTATCCTTGGCTTACTATTCTTTTTTTGTATTTCCAGTTTTGTGGTCCAATTTTTAAAAAAGCATAAATAATTCTATAAAACTCATGTGAGGGTTCTATAAAATGGTAATGAAAGATCTTGATGTCCTTTACATGTTAAAAATATCATTCTAGTGTTATATTGTCCCAATTAATACATCTTATTCATTTTATAAACTTGTGTTTTTAGACAGATTATGTGCCTCAATTTCAAGAATTCACCACTCAAACTTCACACCTCTAATTGACCTGATTAAGAACTATTTGGGAATCTCTATTTGTCTACTTCATTCATACAAAGTTTCATGAGCATTTAACATCATTTGCTATGCTTTATTAGACCAAACAGTGACAGTGCTCTGAAAGTAGCTTAAACTGGATAGTCTTGATAAGGCATACTAGAATCATAGATTTAAGAGCATACTAGGGCATATAGCCATTTACAATTCTTCCCTAAAAAGAAAATATACATTCCATGGCCACATATTGAATTTATAAAGCTCATGGATTTATTTAGGCATCTTTAAACATATAGCAAAATAATGCCATAGGAAGTTAAGTTCTCCTTCCACTTACCATTGCACTTTGCTTTTTCTTTTCCTTTGGAAGCTCATAACTAACCTAGTTTGGTTAGTTATTGGGAGGGTGAGATTTGAAGAATCCAGTAACAAACATTCACCATTCAAACATACATGTCAAAGCTTGGCAGTATAACATGCTTGCAACTTAAAACTTCATCATGTAATGACATGTTCAAATATCATGCATTAATTGTAAAACACATTGGCCTATGAAATTTTTCAAACATAATCACATATATAAATGCATGATTTCATATAGTCACGTAAACATCTAAACATATAAATTTATCCAAGCAAAAACCAAGCACATAAGGAGAGAGGTAAAGTTTGCTACCTTGAAACTTTATTATTCTTCTTTGCTATCCTTTCTTTCCTTTCTTGAACCACCATGACCAAACCTTCTATTCCTTTTCCTTGATATCTCATGGCCCTAAATACACAATATATATATAATTTATTTCATTCATTAGGGCCATTCAACATGCTAAAACTCTTAATCTTAAAACTACTCTTGCTTGTCACTTAAATCTCAACTTTGCACTTTTAATTATGCTTCTCCCATAGAATTTCATGTAGATTTCATTTCTAAGCTCAAATTAAGCAAACTCAACTTCCTTCCTCTTCATCTAGGCCAAAACAGAAATATAGGCCCCTTTAGGGGCAAAAATTCTACCTTGATGTTTAATGCTTCCAAACTTACTTTCTCGCTTGTACCTTATACAATTTTCATTTTAAACTCATTGGAAGCATCAAAATGATAAAATTATATCTCCTTCAAAATGTCCTATTAATTAAACTATATTTTTATATACTTTTTCATGATTAATTTAAGATTTTTATTGCATTTCCTACGACATTATTACATGATTAAACACTAATTTAAGTTAGGGACATTTGTATTGAATTAAGTATAATTAGGGGCAAAATGGTCATAATTTATTGATTATTTATACAAATGATTTCTTAAAATTTTGATACTACATTGTTTTTAATCTTGCATTGTAGATGTTTAAGAAGAAAATTGGAGATTTTGGAAAACGTCAGTTGGGGTCATAATTAATATTTTTGTGGATTGGGAAAAATTACAGAAAATGTCTCTAGAATTTCAGAAAATCTGCAAATCAGTAAGGAAAAGGGGCTAGAGAAAATTACATAAAAGGATCCAGAGATTACAATTCAGCCTTAGACACTTTCAAAAAATTTCAATTTAGTCTCTCCATGAACTTTTAAAGTTTTCTAGATTGGTCTCTCTGATTAGGTTATCACCTTCCTCGAATCTAAAATACAAACACAGAGCATCGCGAGAATCTTCAGAATTTCTTCACTCTCTCTTTGCCCCTTTTGCATTGACATCGCTAACGACCTCATTCCTTCCACCATTATCGCTGGCGATTTCCTTTCTTCCTTCACTCTCCACCACAACTTGATACAGAGTGCCGAGAGAGAGAGAGAGAGAGCTTTGTTAAAAACCTTATGTTAGCAGTGGTAGATCAAAACAGAGCAGCTCCAGAGACCTTCCTTTCCCAACATCATGGAAGCCTGGAGAACCAAAAGAGAGTAGAGGCCAGGTACCGACGAGCTTCAGATAAAAAAGTTGGACTATAAAAGAGGTTGAGACCTTTGGCTCGGAGAAGTGAACCTCAATTTTCCTTCCTCACAACCACTAACGGCAGCACTGTAGATAAAAGTTCGGAGCTTAGAATCAAATTGAGCCACCACCATCGTCTTCATGGCCATTTCTCTATTCTCGCCGGAAATTACTACCTCATCACCTTTGGCGAATCTCCTCTATTTTCACGGTGCCTTAAAACCTCCCTCAACCACCATCAACCTCCTTTACTTTAAGACACCTTCCTCCGGTGAGTTTAGCAATTTTTTGGTCAATTCTTTAAGTTTTTTGATGAAGCTTTCTAAATTCTGGAAAGTTCTGTGTTTTTCTAGCGAGCATTCTTGAAGAAGCTGCGATTATTGTTAAGCTTATAAGTGGCTGATTTTCCTTGATTCTTGGTGGTAGAAAATGTGACTAGAGCTTCAATATACTACAAATGAGAGTTTATTAGTTTTTCATTAGCTTGTTATATGTATTAATTGTGATCTATTTGTTTTGATGTAGTTATTACATGTTTATGAGACTTGGATGAGTGTTCATTTATCCTTATTGGTTAACATTGGTGTTGAATTTTGCTTTGATGCACTTGGACTATATATTAAACTTATTTCCTCATGTTTTAGTGAGATTATGTGTTATTTGTAATTACTATGGTGCGTAGTTGAATTAATTCATATTGAGTATCGCAATTGTGCTCTCATTTAAGAGGAAGCAAGTGCATTAACTGATTTTCAAACACACATCAAGTGGTTTTTTTTACAATTTATCTAAGAAATGACTATGAATGCGATTATCGGATTAGTCATTAATTAGGTAAATTGGACTCAATGCTATTGCTTGAGGTTTTCAATTTGACTTGATATAAATTAACTCCCAAATTATTTTGAGAAGCTAAAAAAGTCATTAACTTTGCTACTAAGACTCATTTCCTCATATCCATCCCATTTTATAAAGAAAATACCATAAACAATAGCTTAGCATTTAATTCAATTGCATTACTCTTTTAGTTATTAATTTGAATAACCAAAACCAATTTCCTCTTATTTCTTTGCATTGAGAAAAGAATAATTCATAAGTTAGTAAACCATTTTTTCTTATTTTTATGTGATGAGCCAATTCTTAAAAAATTACATAAATTGTTACATACATAAATTGAAACAACATAAATTTTAGAAGTTGGCACATTGTTCATCATTTGTTCGTCATTTGTTCGTCATAATTTTATTTAGTTGTGACAAAGTGCTAGGAATTATCAAAGCTTCCAGCACATTATTAAATCACTTGTTTAGACACTTCAGATGATTCAAATTTGACGAAAATAAAACCAAAAGGGTATTCATTAGTGATAACAAAACGCCTAAATCATTGTAAACAAGTAATATAGAAGTGAGTAAAGTATCGTTCCCATAAGGATTGATGACTAAGTACCAAAATTGGTAATTTTAATTCTATTTAGTCAATCTATTAGTTGGTGATTAAGATTACAAAATAAAAATGATTAAATATAAATGCAATTGATATGAAACAAATATGAGTAAAAGCCCTAGGGATTAGATTTCACTTAGCAAATTTCAGATCGAATCACCTATCTATTCTAGTCCAATTTATTTCATATGATTGATAATCAAGCTTCCCTAATTTAATTACAAATCTCTTCCAAGGTCAAGCAATTCTATAATTAATTGTCAATCCAAAATATCCGTATATTAATTAAAACAATTAATCATGCATTAAGATCTATGGAACTCATTAAGACTACATAACCTATATGAATATATTCCTAATTCATATGCAAGTTATGATTTTAATTATAGGATCTATACACATGCTTCTTCCGGTCTCAACATGCATATTGAAATCATTCATAAGATGACCAATCAATTGAAAGTATTAAGAACAATAATTAAAACTCAATCATAAAGGAAGAATTAGAATTATATTTAATAAGTTAAGATTCAATCAATCATTAGTAAGCTACATTATCACCATAGGAAAATGAAACACTACTACAAAAATCAGATTTAGTGGCGCACCTTTTGTGTCGCTTATTTGAAAAAGTGCCACAGCTTTAATTAATTTTTTTTATCTGAATTGTTTTTTGTATTAACATTAGGTGGCCCTTATTTACATAAGCGCCACAGCTAGTTTGTGATATTAGGTGGCGCTTTCCTAATTAAGCGCCACCTAATGTATTTTGCCAAAAAAAAATTTTAAAAAATAAAATTAAAAGAAGCTGTGGCACTTATTCAAATAAGTGACACCCAATAGTTTTTCTCATTTTTTAATTTATTTAAAATTTCTGCTTATTGAAATGAAAATTATTCACGCGGGTGTTGATTATAAAAATTAAAATCTATAATAAAATAACAAATGATAAATATTAATACCATATACAACTAATATGAATAAACATATATTAGATCTATTATATTAATTAATAAACATAAATGAATAATACTAATTTTTTAATTAATAATTTAATAATATATATAACTAATATGTATAAACATATCTTGGGTGGCGCTTATATCAATAAGAACCACCTAAAATGGACAAAAAATATATTATATTATTTAATAAATTAATAATATGATTATATTAACATATATATATATATATATATATATATATATATGAATTACTAAAACAAAAATTATGTGTATACTGAAAATTATAAAAATGACATTGGGTTATTAATAATATGATTATTTAAAAATATAATTATTAATATATTAATTAGTATATGGAAAATATAAAAATTATTAATATATAATTATTAATTATTTATTTATTTATTATATGATTATATAATAATATATTTATTAATATATTAATCAGTATATGTAAAATTAAAAAATTACATTTCATGGCGCTTACTGGTAAAAGCGCCACCCAAAGTCCTTTTATTATTATTTTATTTATTACTATTAAAAAATATAATTATTAATATATTAATTAATATATAAAAAATAAAAAAAATATATTGGGTGGCGCTTATTGTCAAAGTCCTTTTATTATTATTTTATTTATTAATAATATGATTATTAAAAAATATAATTATTAATATATTAATTAATATAAGAAAAATAAAAGAAATACATTGGGTGGCGCTTATTGGTAAAAGCGCCACCCAAAGTCCTTTATCATTAAAAAATATAACTATTAATATATTAATTAATATATGGAAAAAAATACATTGGGTGGCGCTTATCCCAATGTCCTTTTATTATTATTTTATTTATTAATAATATGATTATTAAAAAATATAATTATTAATATATTAATTAATATATGAAAAATAAAAAAAATACATTAGGTGGCGCTTATTAGTAAAAGCGCCACCCAAAGTCCCTTTATCATTAAAAAATATAATTATTAATATATTAATTAATATATGAAAAAAAAATACATTGGGTGGCGCTAATCCCAATGTCCTTTTATTATTATTTTATTTATTAATAATATGATTATTAAAAAATATAATTATTAATATATTAATTAATATATGGAAAATAAAAAAGTTACATTGGGTGGCGCTTATTGGTAAAAGCGCCACCCAATATATACCGGCAAAAATTTATTTTCCCTCCTCTTTCAATTTATTTTCTCAGGCCTCATCATCTTCATCCTAAACCCCAACTCGCCCCCACCGTCCCCCAGCTCCCCCTCCGTCCCCTAGCTCCCCACCCCCAACTCCTCCCCAGACTCCCAGCTCCCCGCCGCCCAGCTCCCCACCCCCCACAGCTCCCCCCGACCCCCAGCTCCTCGCCCCCACCGCCGCTCCCAGCTCCCCAAAGCTAGTTGTCTTCTTCCTTTTTTTTTAACAGACCTTCCACCTCTCGCCCTCAGGTGTCTCATTAGCTTTTAAGATAGGTTTTTTATATTAGTAGTCACCTCTTTTTTTATAATTAAGTGTTGTTTCTGATGACTTTAATTTATTTATTGCTGAACAACTTTAAATTCCTCGTGTCTGATCAGCTGTGTCCCCATAATACTGCAAAAAAGCAACCATTTTGGTCTTTGTCCCCACTGCGAATCTGTAAGTTTGTTTTTTATTATTGTTTTAATATATCTGTATTGTTTTTCTGTATACTTTATCTGCTGAGACCTGCCCTTTTTTGTTATTTTTTAATTTTAAGTAATTTTATTAACTTATCATGATTTTTAGTTAAATAGAACAGCTAATTAATTTAATTCAATAATTAAAAAATAAAAATTAAGAAACATTGGTCAACAATCAAGAATTCACACACTATAAAAAATTATTATTTTCTCTAAGAATTTAGCTGTCCTTTTTTATTGCATCTTGGATAAAGTCTATTTTTTTTTGGATTTATGCATAATTGACATAGTGAATTAGGATTTATTTTGTTACCAAAAAAATAAACTAGGATTTTACTACTTATTTATTTGGATCTGTAACTTTGTCTTTTATTTTTTTTTATATATCTGTATTGCTTTTTTGTATACTTTATCCACTAAGACTTGCCCTTTTTTGTTATTTTTTTAATTTTAAGTAATTGTATTAATTTATCATGATTGTTAGTTAAATATAACAGCTAATTATTTATTTGGATTCTATAGTGACATAAATAATGTCAAATAAGTTCCCTTTTTTTAACTTTTTTTTTATTTTTACTGTATCTGGAATGAAGTCTATTTTTTCATTTAAACCTATGGTGACCAATTGGTATAAATTGACTCACATACCCTTTGTAACTGATAGTTTTCTCATTTAGTATGTATATGGGTTGAAGGCATAGATGACTTCCTCATATATAGCAACTAACCACTATTTAATTCTAGGTTTTTGAAACCATAGATGGATCGAAAATGGATGTCATCTGATCGGTATTCAAGAGAATATATAGATGGGGTGAAGGAGTTTATTAAATTTGAAATTGAGCATACAAAAGATCCTAACAAAATATTGTGTCCCTGCTTATCTTGTTGTTATGGAAAGCAGATTAGTCCACTTGATTTGTTAGATCATTTAGTGTGTCATGGGATTGATCAAACATATACACGATGGACAAGGCATGGTGAGACAAACGACCCTTGTAATGATCGGTCGCATACCACCGGTGGTTCTTCAAATGAGTTTGACTGAAGCATGTGTGATGGAGATGATGGTTTTCAAGAAATTCTTAATGTGGTTGAACACGTACTTCATAACTGTCCCGGAGAATTTGAGAAGTTCAAAGGTGATGCAGAGAAAACGTTACATGCTGGTTGTACAAAATACACAAGATTGCTAGCAGTGTTGAAATTGTACAACTTTAAAGCCCACTATAGGTTGAGTGATTCGGGTTTCACCACACTCTTTGAACTTTTGCAAGATATGCTTCCAAAAGAAAATATACTTCCTATGAAGACATACGAGGCAAAGTGAATTCTTTGCTCAACAACTGGAATGAGATATGAGAAGATACATTCATGCCCTAACGATTGCATATTATTTTGGAAACAATATGCAACATTAGAGAAGTGCCCTAAATGCAATGTATCTCGATATAGGAAGAAGAAAGGAAAAAGTCCTGTCAAGGTCCTATGGTATTTTCCTATTATCCTGAGATTCAAGCGTCTGTACAGTAATGCAGAGATATCGAAGCAGTTGACATGGCATGCAGATGAGAGGATTGAAGACACACAGCTGAGGCACCCTACAGATGCCCCTCAATGGAGGAAAATTGATCATGAGTATCCTGACTTTTTGAACGAGGTTAGAAACCTACGACTTGCATTGTCAACTGATGGAATCAATCCCCACAGCGTTTAAAGTAGTACACACAACACTTGGCCGGTAATATTGATGATTTACAACCTTCCTCCACACTTGATAATGAAACGTAAGTTTATGATGCTCTCAATGTTAATTTTTGGGCCAAAACAGCTTGGGAATGATATAGATGTATACTTGGCTCCTTTAATTGATGTCTTGAAGCTATTTTGGGAAGACGACGTCAATGTTTATGATGGGTATAGGGAAGAAAGTTTCACTTTGAAAGCCATACTGTATGACACAATTAATGATTTCCCAGCTTATGGTAATTTGTCTGGATACAACGTTAAAGGATATTTTGTGTGCCCTATATGTGAAGATGATACTCATTCAATGCGACTAGATAATTGTAAGAAAAATGTCTATATGGGACATCAGAGATTCTTACTATCAAAGCATCATTGGAGGAAGTGGAAAAAAGCTTTCAATGGTGACTCTGAAGAAGGTAGCCCACCAAAGATGTTGACTAGGGCTCAGGTTTTTGAAAAGGTGAAAGAGCTACATAACAATTTTAGCAAGCCATATGTCAATCAAACAGGGACAAGTGGTTGGAAGAAGAAGTCCAATTTTCTTTGAACTTCCATATTGGAAGTCCTTATATGTTAGGAATTTTCTCGATGTGATGCACATTGAAAAAAAATATTTGTGATAGTATAATTGGCACATTGCTCAATGTGCAAGGAAAGAGTAAGGATGGTGTCAATGCGAGGTTAGATTTGGTTAATTTGGGAATAAGAGAACAGTTGGCACCTGTTGAGAAAGGGAATCGCACTTATCTACCTCCAGCGGCTTACACTATGTCGAAGAAGGAGAAAAAATTGTTTTGCGGGTTTTTACAAGGAATTAAAGTTCCAGGGGGTACTCTTCAAATATCAAAAACCTTGTTTCAATGAAAGAGTTGAAGTTAAAGAACCTTAAATCTCATGACTGTCATGTGCTCATGCAGAATTTCTTGCCAGTTGGTATACGGTCCATCTTGCCGAAAAATGTTAGAAAGACAATCACTAAACTCTGCATGTTTTTCAAGTTGATATGTAGTAAAGTGTTTTATTCAACAAAGTTGTGACATTTGCAAAGGCTAATTTTTTGTACTCTGTATGAACTTGAAATATATTTCGCACCTTCTTTTTTTGATATTATAGTCCACTTAACTATACACTTGGTGAAAGAGGTTCAATTGTGCGGTCCAGCCTACTTGAGATGGATGTACCCGAACGAGCGATTTATGAAAATTTTAAAAGGGTTTGTTAAAAATAGATATCAACCAGAGGGATGTATTACTGAACGATACATGGTTGAAGAAGTAAGTGACTTCTGTGATGATTTTCTATCAAATGCTGACCCTGTTGGGATCCCCAAATCCCGTCATGATGGCCGAAGATCGGGAAAAGGAACAAGTGGGCAGGATGTAATTAGGATAGCAGTGACTGATTGGGACCAAGCCCACCTGTATGTGCTACATAACACTAATGAGGTTGAACCATTTATTGATGAACATAAGGAAGCTCTTTGACAATTATATGGTGATAGGAATGAAAATTTAATAACAAAAGAACACAATCGACAATTTTCAACTTGGTTGAAAAAGTGCATTAATGATGAGATGGAAAAGAATCCTACTTCTGTTTCTGAGAAATTGATATGGCTATCAAAGGGACCAAGCTTAAACGGTTACACCTTCTATACACAAGAACAAGATACACGGAGCACAATGCAGAATAGTGGGGTAACACTTATTGCTGATTCTTGGCATAGATCCTGTGCTAAAGACATACATCCTGTCTACGCACCAATATCATACTTTGGTGTCATTAAACGCATATGAGAGTCAGATTACTCTATGTTCAGGGTCCCTGTATTTAGATGTAACTGGGTGAACAACAACAGTGGATTGCGGACAGATGAGTTTGGCTTTATTCAAGTGGACCTTTCTAAAGTTTGGTACAAAGATGATCTTTTCATTTTAGCATCACAAGAAAAACAAGTGTTCTTTATTCTCAATCCTGCTAAGAAGAATTGGTCCATTGTACTCCCATCAAACAAGAATTGTCAAGAACAAATTGATATTGAAAGTTAAGACTATTTGAATATTGTTTAGGAAGATCCCTCTTTTGAGCTTTTGGGGTCAGAAGATATTGGTATAGATGAAGATAAAGATGAAGATAAATTTGAAAATGAAGACGAACCCTTGTATTTGAGACATGATCATACAGAGGGGACTTGGGTCAGGCTGACAAATCCATATACTATGAGAGTTAAGGGATACACAACTGTCAGTTCAACAAGAAAGAGGAAAAGATAATGAGTTCTTGATTTGTTTACTTGTATGTTTTACCTGTACATATGTCAAATTCATTTACATTGATTGACATGATTGTCGCTGTGCACTTATATTTTCTTTTATTTGTTTAACTTTTAGGAAAATGGATTCTCCGCGTGAAGATGACGATGTTCTCATGCATGTTGGTAGACAAAGATTTGTTGAACATGTCACCCATGGGAGGACTGTAATGGCGAGGTTGATTAAAATGAGAAGCAAGATCATTAAGTTAAAACTTGATTGGAATGAAAAAGGAAATCCAATTGGATCGAACAGTAGCTCCCTTAATAATTTCATTAGGACTACAGTCCGAGACAGAGTTCCTATTACCATTCAAGATTGGAGACGAGTGAAGAAACAATATGGGAATATAATATGGGGTGAAGTCAAGGTAAGACATTAATTAATTTATTATTTGGGTTGTTTTGTTTCATATGATTACAATCTAATAAATTAGCTTTGGTTCTATGGCACAGTCTTGTTTTGTTATTGATGGTGATGATCACGAGAACTTCGTGCTTAGAAAATATGGAAAACTAATGAGAAAGTTTCGTTCCGATCTTGTGAAATATTTCTTGAGGAATGATAACGAGAATATCATTCCAACATCACCGGAATTATACAACGGGATCATCAGTCAAGAAATGTGGGATGAGTTTGTGAGAACACATACAAGTCAAGAATTTCAAGTGATGTGACATCATACTTTATAAACTACTTGTAATATGTTTGTAATTAATATTTATTAATATGTATCATTTGGATGTAAACAGGAGCTAAGTGAGAAGAACTGCTCTAATGTAGTCAATATGCCATACCGCTACACACAATTACCTGTATCTTATGGAAAGTTAGAGGAAAAAATGGTAAGGACTAATGATTATTTCTTTAATTTGTCTGACTCATTTTTAACTTTAACTAGCTTTCATATGCAGATAGAAGAATCAACTTCAGATATTACACAGATTCCAAGACATGATTTGTGGGTAGCTGGTTGCACAAACAAACAAGGGGAAATTTGAAGTGAAGAAGCAAGAAGAGTTGCAGAATATTGTGTAAGTATTGAAACGTATCTCAAACGTACAATAATCTCATTGCTTAGATGATTCTGGTTTATATTAACTACTAGTAATAATGTTGTAATTTATTTTGTGATAGCGATCAATGACACAAGAGGTGCTAGAGTTGGCGGCTTATGTTGGCTATGATGATCTGCTGAGAAAAACGCTGGGTGTACCTGAGTACCATGGTCGTGTTCAAGGTACTGGTTTTTGTGTGACATAGACATCATACTTCGGACGTCAAAAGCGCTCGAACAAGAGTGACTCTTTGCAGCTATACGAGGAGATTAATAGCTTCAAGCATCAAATGCAAGAACAATTTGATTCACAAATACGTTTGTTGCAAGAGCAAAATGCGCAGCTGAGGGCGAACATTAATTAGCTCATACAGTCTAAGGCAATGCCAAATGTTCCTCCTTGCGACAGTCCAAGTATGAGAGATAGTTGTACTTCTATCTCTAAAGTACATCTCCCTTTGGTAATGAATTTCTTCTCTAATTAATTGTTACATTGTCAATTAGTATATAACATAACATCCTAAACTGATCTATCTTTCACAGGGCGAGTTAGCATGTAAGTTATATGTTGAACATTCTGGAAAGCACGCAGTTGCGGTGGGTGTTGCCTACAACACAGATAATGATACCCTCCACAATTCATATTGCCAGAGAACACTATCCGAGTAAGGGTCGACGTATGCATGAATGATGATGTGCTATTACCCATCCCTTCTCTGGATGACGAGACAATGGTTAAAGATGTTGTCGGCGGTTATGTTGCTTGGCCAATAGGTTTGATAGAGCCATGTCAGAAGGTAGTCAAGAACACAATTCCTTATATTTTTCCTATGCTTAACATCATTTAATTTCACGCTTTGTTTTTATAGGTTTAATGTTCTAAAGGAAAACAAGTTCAACTACATGGCAAGGTTTCAAAGTGTTCTACCACACAACTGAATACCAACCCCTCAGCTAGCCAACGAAGTAATCGACAAACGATCTCATATTGTGATCAGTTGGCATGCATTGCACCTAGGTTGATACACTAAGGAAGTCTGTCATTGCCATTTGATAGAGACATCTATGGTGTTCAGGGCATAGAGGAACATATTACTGCTGATGTGTTGGGTGAAATTTTCAATCGTGGATGGATTGGTGCTTCGATCATCAACATCTGGATTAGGTACTTTATTGTCATCATTCAATTTTTTTTGTACTTTGTTATTATTCATCTGGATTAGGTACTTTGTTATTATTATTCATCTTTCAATTTTTTTTGTCATCATCACATTTTTTGTTCTTTGTAAAGGCACTTGTACTATGACATCTTGGTACACACACAAAAGGTCCAATTCTCCTTTGTCAACCCTTATCTCATTGGACAACATGAGGGTAGAGTAGATCCCAATGTCCAATCCAATGATCTAAAAGAATACTTCAGACAAAGAGCAAACCCAAATATGTTATTTTTGGTGCCATACAATGCGGGGTAATAAATCTATTATTACTGGTCGTATTTCACTTTGCATTTCTTTACTGTATTACTTTTACTATATCATCCATGATCGAAGAAAAACTTTCAAAATCTTTTAGGGCACATTGGATCTTGATTGTGATTAATGCATCGACACCTTCTAGCCCTCACATTTACTATATAGATCCTTTTAGTGGAGGTGTTCCTTCAGACCGTCCTCATTTGTTGCGGCTGATTAATAGGTGAGCATATATATGCAGTGTGTGTAAATATATATTTGTGCAAGCCATTAAATACCCTAAGGTAATCAACATTTATTTGTTTTCTTAGCGCACTGACTGCATTTAAAGCCTCTGCCAGCTTGAGCTATTCTAAATCTGCAGATCCTGCCTATAGCTATACCTGGAAGAGGATACAGGTACTGATTTAGAAATTTAATTGCATTTTAATTTAAACAAAATTGTATTTTCAAATTTATTTAACTATTTTACTATATTGTTACAGTACCCTTTCCGGCCCAATAACAATGATTGCGGGTATTATGTAATGAAATTCATGAAGGATGTCATTACTCATGATCAGCTTCAGGTTCCACTAAAAGTAAGTCATTTTAGTACAATACATATTGTGTTTTAGATTTAATTAATTGTCTGATAACTAATGTTTAGTTATATTAATTCATTATTTGCATCATTGTATTAGTGTAGTATTATGAAGATCAGCGTTCTTACAGTTTGACTGACAACCAAATCAATGAACTCATTGAAGAATGGTGTGAGTATTTGTTGAGGCACCGTCCTACCTAGCAAGTGTTAGGTTGTTTATTTGCCTATTGCATTTACTGTGGTTTTAAATAGGTGAATTAATTAATGTATATATATATATATATATATATATATATATATATATATATATATATATATATATATATATTCACATTTGACTAAATACATGTTTAGAGGTGATTTTGTTAATTACCCATCTATATGTGTCAATTTAGTTATTCTATTGTGGTTTGCATGGGTATAGAAATTTGTGTTACATGCATGGTTTGACAAAAATATAGAAAAAATAATATAAAAAAAGACTTAGAAGAAAGCGCCACCCTATATTAAAAAAATATATTTATTCAAAAAGCGCCACCATATGTATTATTTTTAGTATATTTTAATTTTTAAAAAAGATGTGTTAAAAATAATTTACAATTGGTGGCGCTTTTTTGAATAAGCGCCACCCAAAGTTACAAAAAATTTAAAAATTTTTCTAATTAAAAAAATAATTTTTTTAATTGATCTTTAAAAAAGACATGTTATTTTTTTTGAAAAATTACATTGGGTGACGCTTTTTTGAATAAGCGCCATCCAAAGTTACAAAAAAAATTTTAAAATTTTGTAATTAAAAAAATTATTTTTTAATTAAGGGACCTTGGGTAGCGCTTTCTTGAATAAGCACCACCCAAGGTTACAAAAACATTTTAAAAATTTTGCAATTAAAAAAATTATTTTTTAATTGACCTTGGGTTGTGCTTTTTCAAAAAAGCGCCACACAAGGTTACAAAAAAAGTTAAAAAAATTTTCAATTAAAAAAATAATTTTTTTTATTGATCTTAAATATAGGGTGGCGCTTATGGCAGAAAGCGCCACAGAAAGTGCAATATCAGCTGTGGTGCTTTTTTGAAAAAGCGCCACCCTTGGTTTATTGAATTAAAAAAAATACTTAGTGTGGTGTAATATCCCGAATTTTGGGACTAAAGGCATAAGATTAAGCCTAGATCAAGTGGACTGCTAAGCCCCGGTTTAGCAAATGTCCCTATGAGGTATGTTTAAATTCCCCAAGATTCCTTTATATTATTGGATATTAAAAGGAATTATATTGGTGAGCTAAAGAGCTCAGGGAATAACAAACGAAGTGATTGGAAGTCACACATAATATAGTAAAGTGGAACACAAAGTAATTTTGCCACCAGTGAAATTCTCAGTGTGGCAGTGGTGATTGTGTGACATTGTTCGATGAGTAAATGATGGTGAAAAATTATGAAACTTTCCAGAATGAAAGTAGACTTATCAAGATTTAATTTGATAGGTCATATGAGTCATTTAGAGTTGTACACAAAGAGAAATGAATTTTTGAACTTAGCCCAGCGAAATTAATTATTTTCTGGGGCAGCATCCAAAGATTAAAATTCTGGAAAGAGTAAGATTTTAATTGGCCAAATTTTATATTTTTCCTTCAAACTAGACTCAATAAGGGTCGTATAGCCTTTAGAATTATTCCAATTGGACATTTTTACAATTAGATATGAATTTTCGAAGTTAATGAAAAATCTGCAGAATTTTGTATTTTATGCGAAAATTCATTATTTGGGCCAATGAACTTGTGACGCGTGGTAAAGTAAATTAACACCCCATTTAATAATTAAATCACCATCTTCCTCAGCATTTTCACGGGGAAAAATCTGATAGAAGAGAGAGAAAGAGTGCAGGGAAATGGAGAGAGAGGAGAGAGAAAATTCTTTCCTCCGAAACACTGCCGGAACGGCATCCTCTCTCAAAGTACCCTTCAGGAAACTTCATCTACTCATCGAGATCTTCATTCTTACGGTTTCAGATTTTCATTTGGAGGTGTTAGGTGTCATCTCCCTTACCGAAGTATTGCCGGAATTCCGAACCGTTTGTGGAAACGGGTAGAGGTAAGCGTAAGCTTCCTTTTTAACCGATTGATTTATTGTTTGGATGAGTATATTGGAAGTTGGGTACTATTCATTATCATAAGAAAATGGTGTTTTCAATGGCTAAATCATGTCTAATGAGTGTCTAAATAGCTAATCATTTGATTAGAAGTAGAAAGGAAGTGATTAAGCCAAAGAAAACAAGAAACCGACAAACTCTTTCCGGAAACCCTGATTTTTCAGTTTTCTGATCTGTGTAAGACGTGGTGATGGGATGAGAATTTGATGATTTTTATGCTTCCAATGGCTTTACGAGGCAAAATTGTGTAGAGTTTTCATGATTTTTGGACGCTTGTATATGAATTGAGAAGTTTTGGAAGTTGAAGAGTAAATGCTGTGAATTTCGTTTTCTGGAGGTAGTGTCATTTTAACAAGTTTTTGAGTAATCAAATGTTATCCAATGACCATGAAACTTTCCAATCTAAAATTAGAGACATATACCTTTAATGTGATAGGTCATAATGGTTAATTGGAGAAGTATGCTATGAGATATGAATTGTTAAAGATATGCCCTGTTTTCTGGAAAGAATCTGAAACAGTTGGTGTTTGGAAAATTTCTGGTAATGGTGTAGTAGTGGCGTTTAAAATAGAGTATTTTTATATAAAAATAAACTTAAAGGGCTTCAAATAGAGCTTTGAACCACTTCAATTGGAGTTCTATAGAATTAATTATGATTTTCTAAAATTTGGTCAAAAATGATGGTAGATTGAGTACCATGCGAATTTGAGTAAGAAATTGACCAAATATAATTGGAATGAACTCCAAGAGTGAAAGTAAGCCTTTAGGGCTAATGTGGGCCATTGGGTATTCAATTTTCATGGCTTTAATGATGTTATCACTTTCATAGGGCCATGAAGTGATAAAGAAGGAGCAATGGTTGACAGATCAAGGGACAAGAAGAGAAGGACATAAAGTCCACCAGGTAGTGAACTTACCTTTTCTGCATGTATGTGATATGTATGTCTTGCATTGATTATGTGACTGCTTTGCCTATTTGTGTGGAACATGTATGATTGGTTGAAGCTCTGTTATATTTGTGCAATGGCCATATGTATGTCATAACATCGAGCATGCAGTATGTCATTATGTTGGCATGAAATAGTGTAGGCAAGCATGTCATGCATTCATATATATCTGGCATGCATAGTGGTAATATTTGCTACTGATATTCTCTCGAATCTCACTCCTCCCAACCAACCATTTAGACAGGTGAGCATTGGAAACGTGCTGAGATCAGAAAAGAGGTATGCACGAAGAGGAATGTTGCTGGTTGTTTGAAGGTCTGTAAATGTGGTGTAAACCCTTGGTGGGGAAACTTTTGTATTATAATCAAGCAATATTCCTGTGTGCCCACTGAACTACGCATTACTACTCTGAGTAAGGTCAGTAATAAGGGATATATGAGGCGGGTCCTTTACATGTGGCGCTTTTGATGGAGCACCACAGCTAGTTTTAGTGCCGTTCCAATATGTGGCGCTTGTGAAGTGCCACTAATATATTTTTTATAAGCGCCATAGCTTCTTTTTGTAGTAGTGAAAATTTAGCTCATGATGAAATTAAAAACAAAACCAAAATAAATTAAAAAATTTATAAACATTGTAAAAAACTTGATTATTAAATTCTAAAACATAAATGTACAACTACAAGATGCATGAAAATGGAAAAATCTAGCCTTCCATATAGGAGGTAGAACCTTCCATGTACGTGGCAACCTATACCATCCATAAAAGAGGACTACATAATCCTTCCATGAAGGAGGTATGCAAGAATAATAAAATGCATAAAATTAAACTCTAAGAAGGTGTGTCTCCTTGTGTCTTCCACTCCTCTATTAATAAATGAATGGGGTGCAAAATTTTCCACTTGTTAGGTAAGAATCTTGACTACAAGCCACTAATGTTGACCTTGTGACCATCTTACTCGTTGATTGTAGCCAACTTTTGACAATTAAAACGGTTGAATCTCACATTTTTGTCTTCATGAAATTAGTAGATATGGATTTTAGCTTGAAAACACATATAAGAGCTCCTTATTTTAACATTTGTAGCTCCAATTATGGCCAAATTAGTAGACAAATGTTAGACTTAGACAAATTCATGTGCTCAACGTCTAAGCAAAGTTCGGAACTCTTGAAAGCAAAACTGGGTTTTAGCCTCTACATGAAAGTTGTAGGAATTTTTCTTAGCTTTCTATCCATATAAAAAATGTCCCAATCGAACATCTAGGGCTCCAGATGTTGCTTGATAACTGAAACAAGGTCAAAATTTAGTATTTTCAATGAATTCTATTTTATGTCAAAATCATTATTTATTTATCAATTACACCCAAATTCATTACATTAAGCTCCAATATCATCCAAAAAATCTTATCATAAGGAAAAATAAATATGCAAATATTTTACTTATCATTACCCATTGTCTCCACACAAATCACCATTAGTGGTATAGACCACGATCTTAGAGGACACATCACTTAATTGTTGAATCTTTAACAAACCCTTAAGAGTGCTCTCGTATTCACTGGTTTTCAGAGACTTGATCTCTTCTTCTTCTTCAACAATATTTCACTTTGGGGGCGAAGGAACACAGTTTGGTACTTTTCCCTCAACAGAAAAGAATTCCAAAATAGCGTTAGTTGGGATGAACCTAATTCTTAATGGGGACAAAATTGTATATGGCAAGCCATAGTCTTTCTCGAGTGGTGGAGAAGGATATGAATCTAATTCTTAATTAGAAGGATGTAGTAAGCTTTGCCATTAATAACGGGTCGCCCTTACTATCGAGGAGGAACTGAGCCTTGGTTGAAGAGGTGATGAATGTAAGACCTCACTTCATTTTTGATATTGCTTAGAGTAGCACTTATGTAGCTCAGTGAGCACATATAAATAACATAAATATACTGATATATTGAAACAACATCGCTTAATTACGAACAGAATTCCCCACAAGGGTGTATAGAGTAATTACAGACCTTAAAAAAATAGAAAGGTCTTCATATAACCAACATCTTCTCTCGCACTGGCCTAGAATCTCCATTTTTTTGGAAATTACCGTTATGCCCTTTAAGCCACTGCCTGCTGCTAGAAACTTTACATGTTTATGGAAAAGGTGAGATTCGAGGGAATCTCAATAGTAACATACTTTCAAAACATATAAAATACGAAAATAGATATGCAATGTCATAACATGTAAGATGATCGAAATGATATATATGTACATTTGCCCAAGGTCAAACAACAAGTTTGCCCTTGGTCTACTTAGTGCCCCTGTTAGGTCCGTGACCATAACATGGCGAATTGGTGTGTCTAGGACACTAGGTCATGTTACAATGGATGACATTCATAATAGGTATCAGATAGTATATGTAAGAAGTTACTACCTGGAACACACCCTTTCCTTGCCTGTCAATTGGCCCAGCCCCGTCTTCGGCTCGGACTATCGGTATATCCTAAAATTACAAATTTAGGATAAATGAGTTATTATTTATTCATAGCTCATTCTAAATTCATTGTATTGGTTATCTTGACTCAAAACCATAAAATTACAAAAATACCCTTGGGGACCCAATCTTCCCCTTTTGTATAATCCATTTTTTTACCTCAAATTAGTCAAAATCAGGCCCAAATTATGAAATTACCCTTGGCAACCTCTAACTTATGGTTTTAGGGTAGTTTGGTCATTTCGCAATCTAGGGCTTTTCTCACTTTGCAGTCTACATGAACCCTACACAATTTTCCCTTCTAAACTCAATGAAACCATCAAATTGATGAAATTCCAGACCAAAAAGGATGAAAATGCCCCATGGACCAGATCTGAAAAATTAAGGGATAATGTTATTTCGTTGTTCAATCCATAAACCTCTTTCTTTTCACCTCTAATCACTTGTTTAACCTATTAAACACTAATTGGACATTATTTGGGGAAATTTTGGTAGCATTTCCCCTTAGGGTTTCATTTTCCCAAATTTACAAAATCAAGGAAACAAAGCCAAATCAACCACCAATCATCATCAACAAGCAAGAATCAACAAGAGGAGCAAGGTTTATGGCTTTACCTTTGATTTCTCTTCTTTCTCTCTTTAGGTGCCACCTCTCTCCTCCATCTTGCTCTTGTTTCTGACTTGCTAAACATGTATTTCAAGATGGCATAGAGATTAGAGGAGTGTTGGCATGAAGAAGAAGGCAAGAACAAGTGAAAAATCACCTAGAACTCACCTTGTTTGCCTCTTGATCTTTGCTCTTCACTTTGCCATTCTATTTCCATATGAACTCTCTCTCTCCCCTTGGTTGCCATACTTGGACGAAATGATGAAGAAGGGAATGAGAAGATGAGAAATTAATTAATATCTAGCTTTCTTTACACATGCTTGCCTGTGATTGGTCATTATTTTCTTTTTCTCTTCTTGCTTTAATATTCACTAAATGAATATTTCTCTTGCTTGCCTATTTTTGCTGACCGAAATGTCAAGGGAAATAGGAAATAATTGAAAGCCACTTGCATCATCTCTATTTACTTTAGAAATATCATTGTTTAATGCCAACGCACATGTGCATAAAATACTTGGCTATAATATTTCCTCTTGGAATAAATATAAGCCAAGTGTATTGTTCCCCTTTCCTCTCTCCATCTTGACGTGAAAAATGACTGTTGAAGGAGTCAAAGAAAGTCTCTCAATTTGACTTCATTTACCTCCCCAACATATTACTTTTAGTTGCAAGTATTTGCCTACAATTTTTGACTTTCAACCACACTTTACTTGGCTAGAATTGCTCCAACTCTTAGCATTGTTTAACTCAACTATTTATTCCTTTCTTGATCTCCTTTTTGACCATCCAACATCATAAAATGAAGGGAAAAATATTGGCTGTCATTTTTATTAGCCAAATGACTAATTTACTCATACATTTTTATGATTTTCACACATACTAGAAAATCTGGCAGAATTTTCATCAAACTTTAAAAATTCTTATCTAATTTCATAGATATCCAATTGGGGTGGTTCCAAAGGCTGTGTGACCCTTATTAAGTATAATTGTAAGGAAAAATAAATCATTTAGCCAATTAGAAGCTCAAAATTCCAATAATTATTGTTTTTGGACGCTGCAACTGAAAAATGCCAGTTTCACTGGGCTAACTTCAAAAATACATATCTCTTTGTATACAACTCCAAATAGCTTATATGACCTATCAAATTAAATATTGACAAGTCTACTTTCATTTTGAAAAGTTTCATAATTTTTGGACATCATTTGCCCATTGAAAAATGTCACACAATCATGACTGCCACGTGGAGAAACAAACTAGCAACAAATTTCATTTGTGTTCCCAACATAGTCTTGTTGTGTAACCACTCATTGCCTTATTTTGTCACTTAATGCACTCTTTAATGCACCATTTTATTTCCCTTTGATGCCACCAAAGATGTTAAGAATTGTAGAGATTAAAATCGTGCCTTACTGGGACACTTGCTAAACTGGGGCTTAGCAGTCTACTTATTGCAGGCTTATTTTCAATTCCTTGTCCCAAAATTTGGGGTGTTACAATGAAGGAAAAGAGAAAGAATAGAGCAAACAAGGAAGGCTTCATTATTGGTATGTTGATAGAGAGATAACAATGTTTTTCTTTTTATGTTATGTGGTTGTGTGGAAACTAGAGAAGCCAAGGGTTTTCCTTATAGAACTAGTTAGTGATAGTTTTGATATTCAATTTATGAAAAAGATGATCAAAAGTTTTGATAGACATGTGGAACATCATTAGCATGAAACTTTATACACACACAAGGTAGTTACCAAACTCCCCCTGCCCCCAAAAAAAAACCTAACCGCACACACACATAGAAAGAAGGAAGGTAACAAGACATTCCGAGCTACATTACAAATATACCTATACCTATATATATATACACACACACACACTAAAAACATTGAGTAGATTACCAATTTATTAAACCGCCCAAGAATGAGTATGTGGTTAATTTAATTCATTTTCAGCATGACCTTTGATGCTATATTAAAAAGATTTATTTGGAATTTTGATAAGATATCAATTTTGTACATTATTTGGGGGTTTTCATATAAATATCATAATTTTGAATAAAAATAACAAGGAAAATTCCCAACTAAATACAGTTGAAATATTAAAATTTAAATTTAAGCATACACTTTTAATAAATTCCTAATCAGGCTAGAAGGCTAATTAGGGATTTCTTGATGTTATTAAAAGACCATAATGCCCCTTAGTTTAGCGTTACACAGGGTGGTCCACATTTTCTCTCCCCCATCCCTGAAGCTCGATCTCATAGGTGTTAAGGCTCACCATCTCAATCAATTCTCCTTACAACTTTTAGGCAATCGATTTGTTTCCTACATTACTTTCCTTTTCTCATTTCTCTCTCTTAGCTTTTTGCTCAAATAAATTATATCATCTTACAACTATGCAGCTTTTTTATTCCTTGGCCAAGACATTATTTCACACGAAATCCACCGGTGATAAGTAAATTGCATATTCATTTTCCCTTATATGATGATTTTGTGGACTATATTTGAGCTGAATATAATTAATTTGGGTGTAATTAATAAATAAATAATGATTTTCTTGCAGCCATGGATAGTACCGGATTAAGAAGAATTAAAGAAGGAATTTAAGGGGAAGTTACTATTCATGTGGTACTATTCACTGTGCAATGTTCATGCGGTATTGTTCACTGTGCACTGTAGCAAAGGTACTGTAGCGGACCATTGCGTTTCACTGTAGCGAACCATTGTGTTGTGCTATAGCGGTTGGTGTGTGTGGCAGTGGGGCGGTTCAGTGCAGTTCCTGTAGCAGTTGGTTCACTGTAGCAAAATCACTGTAGAAAAATACTATAGCAGTCCGAAAATGAAGCCTATAAATAGAGCTTCTTGGTACCCTAAAATGAGGAGGAAGGAAGAAAGAGAGAGAATTTCTATTTTAGAGAGAGAGTTGTTATTTTTAGAATTTATTTCTTACATTTTTTTTACTTCTTGCATACCTCCTACATGGATGGTTTTACCTCCTATATGGAAGGTCTAGGTAGTCCTCCTTTATAGATGGTATAGGTTGCCACCTACATGGATGGTTTTACCTCCTATATGGTAGGCTAGATTTTCCATTTTCATGCATCTTGTAGTTGTATTTTTATGTTTTTGTAATTAATTTTTATGCAATATTTATGATGTTTGTAATATATTTTGGTTTATTTTTTAATTTTATCATGAGCTAAATTTTCCTTTTCCTAGGGTGATGACGTAGCTTACTAATGACGGATTGAATCTTAACTTATTAAATATAGTTTTAATTTTTCCTTCATGATTGAGTTTTAATTATTGCTCTTAATGCTTACAATTGATTGGCCACCTTTTGGATGATTTTAATATGCATGTTGAGACCGGAAGGAGATACATGTATGTGGATCTTATAATTAAAACCATAATTTGCATATGAAATAGGAATATATTCATATGGGTTGTGTAGTCTTAATTGAGTTCCATAAATCTTAATGCATGATTGATTGCTTAAATTCATATAGGAATATATTGGGTTAGCAATTAATTATAGAATTACTTGACATTGGAAAAGACTAGTAATTAAAATAGGAAAACTCGACTATCAATCATGTGGAATAAATTGGACTAGAATAGATAAGTGATTCAATCTGGAATTTATTAAGTGAAATCTAATCCCTAGGGCTTTTTCTCATATTTGTCTTTATATCACTTGTATTCATATTTCATCATTTCTATCTTGCAATCTCAATCACAACTAATCAACCGACTAAATAGAATTAAAATTACCAATTTTGGTACTCAGTGATCAATCCTCGTGGGAACGATGCTCTACTCACTTCTATATTACTTGATTACGACAGTGTACACTTGCACTTCTAAATACACCATCCTACACTCGTAACAACCGGCATCAACTCGATATAGATAATCTAATTTCCCATCATGTGAGTGTTGAACCATATAGTTATTACTTCTTCAAGTTCTTTCCTATCTCAATTTTTCCTATACATTAGTTTCTCAATCTAATTTGGGTCTTCTGAGTTTATAATCCTGGTTTTGTTGGGATTCAATTACAGATGTAAAATGTGAGGGTAGACTTAGAAGAGAGGCAAAAGAGGCAGGCTAGGAGGATTTTAAAGGCAATAGAAGTGGGAATGATGAAGAGAAGGTGAAGTCACCGTGAGTTGAGAATCAAATAAGGTGCAGGCAATTCTTTGATATTAGTTTGTTTTATGTTTTCATTTTTGTTCATTTTCAAACATTTAATCAAGTCTGACAGTTCTTTGATATTAAACTGAGCAACGTATTTAGACAAACTTCCATAAATTGCCTAAGCATGTATAAAACTTGGTTGGGCGTCAGGTTAGTGAATTGAGCATGTGGTATTTCACAAAGGAGCGTTGTCTTCATTTACCAACATTCAAAAATCCTTAATTAGGCCTCTTGACTTGATTAATAATATGTTAAAAGTCTAGGCCTAAATTTAAATTTTAGTATTTCAACAGGATTTAAATGGAATTTTCCCAAATAAAAAATTGTATAGTTTAGAATAAAATAAATAATAATTATAACTTGCAATTTTGAAATTCAAGAATTTTGTTTTGCTTTATTTGTTTTATCTGCTTCTTTTCTCTGCCTTACTTGTGGTGTGTTTTAGAATAAATAATAAGTTGAAAGGCTTATTCCTAAGAAAAACTTCACGAGGAAAATGAGTAGAGCGAGATGTTTCAATCATCTTCATTGTCGATCTTCTTCTCCAATTGTCTTCATCATGGAGTAGAGGAGGGTCATATTCATCTGGGAGACAAGAGGACCAATTGCAGACACTATCGAGGAGAGATAAGAGGACGACACCATTGTTCTGATTATTTTTCTTCTTTTCTAACGAGTCTTACCAGAGAAGGTGATCATGGTAATTGGAGCTTTAAAGATGCAAGTGGAGAGATAAGAGGCTCATCACTGACATACTGTAATAAAAAAGGGAAATTGAGAAAAATAGAATATTGAAAATTTTATTAGTTAAAAGGACTTGATAAATTTGTTGGGATTGACAGGCACATCAGAAGAATTAAAATTTAAAATTGTAAAAATTTACCAATCCCAATTTACAGATCTGTTAATGGCATTTAAATCGAGTAGTAGAGAAACGTACCTTTTTGAGTTTTTCCCTTTTCAATTTTAAGGAGCCAACTACTTAGATCAGCTCCCTCTACCAGTATCCACATGAATACAACTCCAACATGGTCAGCGTGCAAGTGCTTCCAATGTCTCTCTAGGTTTTCGCTGCGGCTCTTTATTTTTTTCATCATCTGTAGAAAACACTAGCTCTCACTTTATATAACTAGTGAGGGTTTTCTATCATATGATGAATATTGGATTTTTAAAATTAATCTTAATTAATTTCAAAATCTATGTCATGTCAATTAACTCTTAATAGTTTTTTATAAGCAAATTAAATAAATATGGTTTACTTAAATCTGTCCAATAGCTTTAATTTAACCTATTTATTTAATATGAATAAAGAGCCAATGGAATCAAATTAAATTTATCTTTATAAATTAAATCTGAGATATTATCATATATGTGATACCATCTTTCCAACAACCTCAAATGAGTACAAATGAGCAATGAAAACCATTATGGAACCAAGATTTAGACCTAGACTACCCAACATTACAAAACGTTTATAAATTTCTACTCTCAACTTAGGATTTGAACCTAAGGTCGAGAGGATTTTTCAAAGGGTAGAAAACCTTTCAATCATTTCCACAAGATTCACTATGTCATTAATACCTAATTGGCTCTTAGTTTCAATATATCAGAGTATGTAAGTGTTATACTTGTAATTAAATTAGAGTCATTCTTTACTTAAACTTCACTCATACATGCATGCTTATACATAGAATGTACAACTACACATAAACTATCAAACATCTAAATCAATTACAAAATAGTAGTGCCTTGCACTACGATCTTCCTTTCACCTTCATAATTCTTCTTCGCATATCTCCAGGAATTCTTCACACCGGTGGAAAAATGATTTTTTAGACCAGGTAAAAATAACCTTTTAGACCGGTTTTAGATGAGGTCTTGATATAGCTGGTCTAAAAAGTGTGATACTTTTTAGACCGGTTATGCAACCGATCTAAAAAGTGTGACTTTTTAGACCGGTTATTTAAATAACCGGTCTAAAAAATACTTTTAAGACCGGTTATGTGGATAACCGGTCTAAAAGGTTAAGCATACAAACATAATCAATGGACTTAAAAAAAATTAAGACACTTTTTAGACCGGTTATTTAAATAACCGGTCTAAAAAAGACTTTTAAGATCGGTTATGTGGATAACCGGTCTAAAACATTAAGCATACAAACATAATTAATAAACTCAAAAAAAAATTAAGACACTTTTTAGACCGGTTATTTAAATAACCGGTCTAAAAAGTGTCTTATTATTTTTTTTGTGAGTCTATTGATTATGTTAATATGCTTAGTCTGTACATATCCTAAAAGCATGTTTCCAAGGTCATACTTATAGTTACTAATCACGAATATATCTTGGTAGAGTCATACCTGAAGAACACAATAAGCACAACTCAGAAATCTTGCAACACCTAATGCAAATACATAATGAGCTGTGAATGGCTCAACAATATGAAATAATATTAGGAAATAAATTAGAAAATAAAGTAATTAGAACGCAAGTTGGAAGATAATTTTTGTTTAAGAAATTTTGTCGAAGAATAAATATTTAGAAACAAGGCAAATGACAAAAGAAAACACTAACCTTAGCCCCTAATGAAGAATCCAATTTGTAAACTTTCTCAGATGTCGCAATCGTAAACCTGAAACAAATATGAGTATAAATTTTTGTAATAGAAATCGATATGAAATATATGACAGTATCTACTCTAAAGTATGTATAAAACTAATTAAGTAGAGCGCTTATCTTAAACCAATTAGAGGGAAGAAAAGCCAAGCTTTACGATGATGGATTCCACCATACCTCTGCATTGACGACGGAGATGGTCAAGGATGGAGGAGTGATATGGGAAAGAGGAGCTGCTACGGCACGAGGGAGGAGTTTATAAGAAACTTGATGAGTATCAGATTTCAAAGTTGAAATTAGGCGCGAGATAAAGCCGCGAGAGAAGATTTTAAATTTTAGGGCGGACTTTTAAGACCGGTTATTTGACAAAACTGGTCTTAAAAGTGTTCACCTTTAGACCGGTTATAACTAATAACCGATCTTAAAAATAAAAATAATAATTTTTTAATTTTGCATCTTTTAGACCGGTTATCATCAACAACCGGTCTAAAAAGTTTTATCTTTTAGACCGGTTATTAGTGACAACCGGTCTAAAAAGTCTTAAAATTTTTTAATTTTTAATTAATTTTATATTTTATACCGGTTTTTTGGATAACCGATCTAAATAATACAGTTTAAAAAGACTATTTTAAAATAGTGTCACCTATACTCAACATACCTATATGTTTGGGTGAGGAAGAGTGAGATTCGAGAGAATCTCAGTAGTAAATAATACCACTATGCATGTAAGATATATATATGATGCATGACATGCTTGCCTTACTAACTTCATGCCAACATAGTGACATATCTTCATGCTCAATGTTATGACATACTCATGGCCATTATAAATATAATAGAGCTTCAATCAATCAAGTTTGCTCAACACAAATAGGTAAAGTAGTCACTGCAAACACATACATATCAAATACATGCAGGCTAGGTAAGTTCACTACCTTTTGGACTTTGTGTTCTTCCTTAATTCTTCATCTTTTCTCTGGCTCGGCATAATCCGTCGAGTCCTAAATTTCCAAATATATAATAAATGAATCACTACTCATCTATGTATCACTTTATACTCATTTTATTGGTTAACTTAGTTTAATAATGCTAAATTATCAAAATGCCCCAGGAGACCAGGCTTATGGCCCTCTATACCTGGTCCAATTGCACCATACTAGAAATTATGACTTGGGCTAATCCTATATAATTTTGTGTGTATAATCTATTTCTAACCTCGTATTAGTCAAAATCAGGCCCAAATGATGAAAAATACCCTTGACAGCCCCTACTTAGAGCTTTAAGGGTAATTTGGTCATTTCACAGTCTAGGGCTTCTCACTTCACCCTTAACATGAACCCTACACAATTGGCCCTTCTAAACTCAATGGAATCATCAAATAAGTGAAATTCTAGCTCTTTAATCATATATCAAATATGGCAGCAATTTAAAATTCTCAGAAAAGTTATGTTGGATTCTCACTTTCTCTTACTTAATCACTTCCTTTCTACTTCTAATCATATGATTAGCTATTTAGAAATCCATTGGACATCGTTTAAAGGGAATTTGGGTAGCACTTTCCTTTAGTTCACATTAGCCCTTTTTCCCCAAAACAAGAGAACACAACCCCATATCTACCAACAACAATAAGAACAATCATCAACTAAGGTAAATGAAGCAAGTCTTGAAGTTTACCTCTTGATTCCTCCACTTTCTCTCTCTAGAACACCAATCCTCTCTCTCTCTCTCTTTTCTCTTGGGATTTTTCCTTGAAAACCATGAATTCAATGGTGATGAAGAAGAGATTAGAAGAGGTGGTAGAGAGATTAGGAAGTTTAAACTTCAAGATCACAAGCTCCTTACCTTGATTTTGGCTTGATCTCTTCTCTTCCCATGCTCTCAAGCTCCCTTCATCTAGCTCTCTCTCTCTGCATTTTGGTTTTGATCGCACGAGAATGAGAAAGAGATGGGATATGATGATGATTTAATGATGGTTAAATGAATTAACCAAGTGGTTATATATGGTCACACCATATTAGTCCAATTTTTTGAATTTCTTGCATGATAATTCATTTCTTTTCATGCTTCTTCATCCACTAAAAATAATGAGAAATGAGAGGAATATTACTCTCCAATTATCCCATTATGTCACCACACGAGTAGTTGACCAAAGCCTTAAGCTTTTCCACTTATTGACTTCCCTTTATAATAATTCACTAAATTAGGCTCATTAGTTACCAAGTAGTCATTTTCCTCATTTTAATTCCCATTTAACTGAAATCATTGGGAATACAGAGGAAAAAATACTCATTTCTTGTCTTATGGAAAAACTACCATTTGCCCTTATATTATTTTTCCCATTTTCGCACTTAAGGAAAATTGGGCAAAATTTTCATCAACTTTGAAAATTCATAACTAATTGTAAACATGTCCAATTGAGGTGGTTCCAAAGGCTATGTGATCCTTATTAAATCTAGTTTCAAGAAAAAAATATAAAATTTATCCAAATGGAAGTATAATATTCCCATATTCTTATTTTTAGAAGCTAACACTAAAAAATGCCAGTTTCACTAGGCTAACTTCAAAAATACATATCTCTTTGTGTATAGCTCCAAATAACTCATATAACCTATTAAATTAAATCTTGATAAGTCTATTTTCATCTAGAAAAGTTTCAAAATCTTTATACATCATTTTCCCCTTGAAAGATGTCACACAAACACAACTACCACATTGGGAAATTCACTGGTAGCAACACTTCTTTGTGTTCCAATTCACTATGTTTTGTGTGACTCGTCATTGCATTATCTTGTCATTCCCTCAAACTCTTTTAATTCACCATGATATTCCCTTTAATACCCCAAAGGTATAAAGGAATTTTGGGGAATATAAGTATGCCTTACAGGGACAATTGATAAACTGGGGCTTAACAGTTTACTTAATCTAGGCTTAATCTTAAGCCTCTTGTCCCAAAATTCAGGATATTACAATATATTATCTATATATATACAAAATATAATAATATTATCAGATTATGTGTGTGTGAAAAATACATATATGTATATATAATATTATTAATTTTCTTTTTCGAATATAAATACACAGACACGCACATAAATATTTATCAAGTAAATATTCACACAACATGTGTATATATATATAAAATTTGTCCACCCTAGATTAACCATTACATTCATTAAATTTAAACATATATTAGATTTAATGAATATGTACATTATTGCTCGTGTTAGGCTATTTTTGTGTGTGACTCTGTAGACCCATATGAAGTTGGCAGTGGGCCAATGACTATTAACTTACAAGTCATAAGTGGCCTCTAGAAAGACATTACAACCACCTAATTTATATGAGGATCGATAAACCGATACAACTTGTCATAAAACCATATCACGTCATTTTTGTCACACAATATTTCAGTCAAGGATGTGGCACGAAGAATGTCACCCTCGTATTCCAGACCATTACTTTCTCGATCCCTGAGTAGTCTGACTATAGAAATGAAAACTCATTTCCATTGTACTATGGCCATACATTTCTTAGACTTACTCATCAAGGGGCCTAGTAATATCTCTTTACTAATGTAAGGGACAAATTCCATCTTGACCATTCACATTCCTCTGCATGAAGACCACTAAGCCCGATTGTAGTCTTTATCATCATCCGGTCAAAAGTGACTTTTGACTAGGTCAAAGCTTAGTGACTCTCATGTAGGAATCTATGATGATCTCAGGTCAAAGGGCATAGTGACGTGGTTATACATGAGATAAACTTATGACTTGATCCATGCAGCTTTCTCAAAGTGGGTCGGTCCAGCACCTTGTACTCTTACAAGTGCCTATGACTTTGATTCATATCCCCATACCTTATCAAAGTCATATTGGTCTTATTTCATCTTTGCTCCCAGATGATGAGTGACCAGGAATATTTAAGACAATCATTATGATTTATCCAACGATACAGTTACCACAGTGAACATATGATAACTAAATAGAGAAATTCATTGAATAACAATGTTCAAAGTATAATAATTGGCCCATAGGACACAATTTCCAACATCCTCCCACTTGTACTAGGTATAATCATTACGCTTCTATAAAAAACACGACAAGCGGCGCTTTTTTTTTAAAAATATTATGGCGTTTTGCAAACGGCATAACATTTAGTGCCATAAGAAGAACTTACGGCGCTTGTTGAATTTAAAAAACGCCGGAACATTGTATTTAATTATTATTTTTTTAAAAAAAAACTAACCTCTTACGACGTTTCCAACTGGAAACGCCGTAGGAGGTTATTGAACCTCTTACGGCGCTTCCACATAAAGCGTCATAAAAGGTCCATCTTTTTTAAAAAAAAATTGTGTGACTGCTTTTTTTTCCTAATGAAACCCTTGATCTGTATTTACATCTAAATCCATCATCAAACTTTACAGGTTTTCTTTGCAATATTTAATTCTCATCTTCATCTATCAAGCATGGAAGAACTCCAAGTAAATATCTGGAAAAAAATTAAGCATACATATAAGATTCATGACAGATTTTAACTAAAAAGAAGAAGAAGAAGAAAACATACAGATTTAAACTCAAAAATTTAAAAACTTACAATGTATAGAAAGTTTAAGAAGGCAGAGTTGAAACTTTAAGTAAATACCTAGAAAAAAATAAGCATAAATATAATATTCATGACAGATTTTAACTAAAAAGAAGAAATCATACAGATTTAAGCTTCTGTATCTAAGAAAACACTTACAAGCTAAGGGGCTTCTATAGGAAATAGGGATCAAGATAATAGAGTGGTGACTGAAGGGATAAGACAATATGGTGGAGTAATAGAGATTTAAAAAATTGGGAGCTGGAGGGCACGCGAGGAAGACGATAATGACGGGTTAGTGAAAAGTTAAAATAGAACCTTAAATTCAAAGTCTATAGAAACTCCGGCGCTTTCTTCACCAAGCGTTATGGCTTTCAATAATCAAAATAAAAAATAAAAAAACAATGACATTAAATTCAAAGTTGAATTTAACAATCTTTAACAACGCTTGACATTTAAACGCCGTTCAAAGATACATATTGTCTAACAATATATAATATTATAATATATATATATATATATATATATATATATATATATATTAATATATTATATATAATTATATATATTGCCTTAGGCAATCAATTGCCTAAGGCAAATCCGGATTCAATTAGCCTTTTCTGGCGCTTCAGTGAAGCGCCGGACAAGGCTATTAGCCTTCTTCGGCGTTTCACTATGAAGTGCTGAATAAGGTCCAAATTTTTGTTTGATAATTTTCTTACAAATTATTTCTTTTTTATTTTTAAGGACTTTAGTCGACATATTTTTTTTTTGGTAACTTTTTTTTAACAGATAATTCCTTTGATATTTCAAGGATCTTAGTCGACGTTTTCTTTGAAAGGGTCGATTAAGGTACTTCTTTTTTCTGATAATTTTTTTTGCAGATAACTTTTTTTTGCTGATAACTAATGGAATAAAAGGTCTAAGATGCAAGGAAATTAATATAAAAAATTGGATTTAAATTTAAATTTATTTAATTTAATTTTTCTTCATAATTAAATCATTAGAAATAAATAAGTGTGGGAAAGTTTTTTATGACTACATGAATGTTCATTATTTATATAAGCTAAGTAGCATTTAATAACGTTGAGAATAAATGAGGTTTAAATGTATTCACCAATATTGATTATTTTTTTAAAAAAAAGACCTTGGACGACGCTTTATGTAAAGTGCCGGCTAAGGTTTCTCCAATAAACATTGACCGACGCTTTACGTTAAAGTTCCATCTAAGGTCAATTATTTATATTTTTTATCTGTTTTTTTTAAACTAACTTAACATGTTTTTTTGCAATCTTCTTAGATCTGACCTTCATCTCTCATGCTTTATATATATTTAATATACTTTTTTAGTTTTTACTTTGTTTAATTTTATATCATAATTAAAAGTCAATTTTAAATTATATTTTCGAAGACAATTATCATATATAACCAACCCAATTTTAAATATTATGGATAAAAAATTTTATATTCACACACACACACACACACACACACACACACATATATATATTATATTAGTGGCTTACCTTTAGGAAATTGCCATTTTGGCAATTTCCTAAATCGGCGCTTTTGATAAGTTTCAGTTAAGGAAAAATTTTTATTACCTTAACCGGCGCTTTAGATAAGCGCCGGTTAATGCAATAAAGTTTTATTCCCTTAACTGACGCTTTTCTAAAAACGTCGGTTAAGGCACTAAATTTTTTTTGAGGCAATTCTGATTTTTTTAGATTTTAAGGATCTTATCAAGAGTTTTTCAAGAAAGCATCGACTAAGGTGCATATTTTTTTTTGATAACCTTTTTTTTGCAGATTATTCCTATTACTAAGGTGAAAATTTCATTTAAGCATTTTTTTAGATAAAGTGTTTGTATAGCTTTTGTTAATTTAGTTTTAAATATTTACTTCATTTATTTTAATTCATAATTAAAGCATTAGAAATAAATAAGTTGGGGGAAGTTTATTTGCCGACTACATGTATATAACTTGAGTAGCATCTAAACGTTCAGAATAATTTTAAATCATTACACCAATTATGACGCTTTGCTGTAAAACGTCATAGCTGATATACTTGGTATAAAAAAAAAGGAAAAAAGGTCTTGTATGGAGTTTCTTAAGGAAGTGCCATAGAATCTTAACACTATGTTATGACGCTTATAATAGAAAGCGCCATAGGTTATAATTTTTTTTTTTAAATGAAACAATTACCTACGGCGTTTCTTTGAGAAACATCATTAAATGTGCGCCATTAAAAGCCTCTTTTGTAGTAGTGTTAGTTTGCCTAATTCACATTATCCTAATGTGACACTTATGCTTTGCCTGTGCAAGCAGCTTAATAAGAGGATCAACAACATTGTCTTCTCCTGCTATCTTGCATATTTTTTATATCACCTCTATCATTGATTTCTTTGATAAGATAAAATCACCTAAGTATATGTTTTGTCCTTTGATGTGACCTAGGCTCCTTGGCTTGTGCAATAGCTTTGCTATTGTCATAGAATAAATCTATTGAATTTGAGATAGTAGGCACCACCCCTAGTTTAATAACAAACTTTCTGATCCAAACGGCTTTCTTAGTTGTATTCGATGCTGCTATATATCCAGTTATATTGTAGAATATGCTATAGTACTTTACTTGTAGCTCTTCCAGCTTACCACATCACCATTCAAAAGGAATATATACATCCAGATTGCAATCTAAGATCATCTTGTTCAGTTTGCAAACTTGCATCTATGTAACAAGTTACATAGAGCTCATCATGCAATCCATCATATACCAAGATCTTGTTGATATCTGTTGGTCATACATAAGGCAAATGAGACATCCGATCGAGTACATAAAATGGCATATATGATGGACCCAATGGCTGAGGCATATAGAATCTTGCTGATCAGGTATACTAAGACACAAATCCTTGTTAAGATGGATGTTATGAGACATGGGCATGTAACCCCTTTTTGAATCCTACATACTGAACCTATGTAGTATCTTGTCTATGTGTGTGCTTTGACTTAGTCCAATTAGCCTTTTGGATCTATCTCTATAGATCTTAATCCCTAGGATGTAAGTAGCTTCATCTAAGTCTTTTATCGAGAAAGACTTCCTAACCAAGACTTAACACTCTGAAAGAAAGAAATTCCGTTCCCAGTAAGTATGATGTCATCTACATAAAGCACTAGAAATACAATTGTGCTCCTACTAATCTTCTTGTAAACATAAGGTTCATCGATGTTTTAAATAAATCCAAACTCATTGACTACTTTACCAAAACGATGACTCCAGCTCTGAGATGCTTTCTTCAATCCATAAATGGATCTTTTAAAGCTTGCATACCTTACCAAAGTCCTTTAGACGCACAAAACCTTCAGGTTGTGTCATGTACACATCCTGAAGGAGCTTTCCATTAAGAAAGGCTATTTTGAGGTCCATCTGCCATATTTCATAGTCATAATATGTTGCAATGGCAAGAAGGATTCTAACTGATTTGGCCATTGCAACTGGGGAAAAAGTTTCATCATAGTTTACACCATGAGTTTAAGTGAATCCTTTTGTAACTAGTCATGCCTTGAAGACATCTACATTGCCATCTGTGTCAAATTTCTCCTTGAAAACCCATTTACGCCCAATGGTTTTTACACCTTTAGGTGGATCAACTAAGGTCTATACCTAATTGTTGTACATGGATTGCATTTCAGACTTCATGGCATTTAGCCATTTCTCAGAGTTTGGTGCCACTATGGCTTCTTGATAGGTAGTTGGCTTATTCTACTCCATAAACAACACATTATGACTTCCAGTAATCAGAAATCCATATCTCTGAGGCTATTGCCATGTCCTATCAAACCTTCATAGGCCTTGTGTTACTTGAGGAGCCTCAGCAACTTGTTGTAAGTCTTCTCCATTTTCCATCTGTGGTTCTGTGCTATCTTGTAACTCTTGAACTTCTTTGAGATATATTGTGCTCCCATTGGTTCTTTTAGAGATAAACTCTATTTCTAGAAAGATACTATTCCAGATAACAAACAGTTTGTTATCAATGGGATTGTAGACATAGTATCCATTCGTTTCCTTAGGATACCCCACAAAAGGGAACTTTAAGGATTTGGTTGTTAATTTATCATAGGCTTATTGTTTAACATAAACCTCACATCCCCAAATTTTGAGAAAATATAAACTAGGTTTCTTCCTAGTCTATATCTCATATGATGTCTTTTTAACTACCTTAGATGGAACACGATTTAGTGTGAATGTAGCTGTCACTAGGGCATAGCCTCAAAAGGACCGTGGAAGATCTATTTGACTCATTATAGATTGAACCATATCTAAGAGTGTTCAATTCCTTCGCTAAAAAGTGCCATTCCATTGTAGTGTTCCTGGAAGAGTCAATTGTGAGATTAACCTACAGCTATAAAGTTGGTCAATAAACTCTAAGCTCAAATATTCACTACCTTAATCAAATTGAAGTGCTTTAAATGTTTTGCCAAGTTGGTTTTGTACTTCATTTTGAAATATTTTGAACATTTTAAAAGATTCAGATTTATATTTCATTGGATAGATATATCCATATTTATTAAAGTCATCTATAAATATAATGAAGTACATATAACCTCCTTTGGTTGTGGTATTCAATGGTCCATATACATATGTATGTATGAGGCCCAATAAATCAATAGCCCTCTTACTATGCCTAGTAAAAGGTTCCTTTATCATCTTTCCTAATAAGCAAGATTTACATGTATTATATGATTCAAAATCAAATGAGTTAAGAAATCCATCTTGATGGAGTTTAGAAATGTGTTTCTCATTTATATGGCCTAGACGACAATGCCATATGTATGTCAGATTCAAATTATTTGATGGCTTTACCTTCTTGGTTGCAGGCTTAGTTGCAGGCTTATTTTTCTTAATGTTTTGCTCAGCAGTTTTAAGCATCCCAAACAGTTCAGAAATTGATTTCTCCATTTTGTTTATACTGTAGTTTATAACAAACTTGTCATAACTTTCAAGGAGTGAGTTCAAGATCAAATCTGTAGCTAACTCTGGACTCATAGGAAATCCAAGCCTCTCAAGGTGATTAATATAGCCTTTCATCTTTAACACATGAGTACTAACTGATGCACCTTCAGCCATCTTGCAGGAATGTAAGGCCTTTATGGTCTTATACCTTTCTTGCATTGCCTGTTGCTAGACCATTTCCTTGAGATGCATAATCATCTCATAAGCCTCCATAAGTTCCAGATTTCTTTAGAGCTCTGGAACCATGGTAGCAAGCATTAGGCAATTTTTAGGCCCATTGGTAGTGGTTAAACAACCACTACCAATTTCAAAACAAAAATATGTAAGAATGGTGCCAAAACATTGTAGTGGTTATAAAACCACTACTAATATTTGTTTATGGCAGGAAGTGAAAATTTTTGAATATGTTTGGTAGCGGTTATTTAACAGCTACTAATATAACTGCTACTAAGGAAAGTTCAAAAAGTGGCGTGAAACAGATGAAATAATTTTTCAATTTACTGTTAACTTTGTAGCAGTTAAAATAACCGCTACAAATTGTCATGAAAAATAAAAAAAAATTGTCCAATAATATAATTTAATTTTTATAGTATCATTTTAACATGTTGATTAGTTATATAACTGAATTAAAAGTAGTTATTATTTAAGAAAATTAATTAAATTGAATTACATTGGGTAAATAAAAAGATTAAATTTAGTTACATAATTATAAAATTTATATGCATAATAATGAGAAAGGGTAGGTAATGTTATTAATTTGTAGGTAATATGTACTTATTTTGTTGTTTCCTATATGTGGATCATTTTGGAAGCAACGTTTTTAAGGAATAGTCTGTTAATATCTGAAAAAAAAATTAGTATGAATATTATAAGAAGGAAAAAAAAGAAGAGATGAAATAATTGATAAAAACATTACCATGTTTAATGATCACCTTACTTAGATCTTAAACTCTTGAAAAAAAAATTTCTGGATGCAAAAAAATGAAAGAGAAGAAGAGAGTAAAGAAATGGAGAAGTGTATGAAAAGAGTTGGTGTGGAGGTATTTATAGGGATATATGTGATTATTGTAGTGGTTAATATGATGATATTTGTAGCGGTTATAGTTTGTAGCGGTTAACGTGTCATGTGTTGTAGCGGTTTAACATTGGTAGCGGTTTATTGCTATTTTGTAGCAGTTAGTGTGTCGATTGGTAGAGGTTTTTTACTTTATAGCGGTTATATAACCACTACTAAGTTGATTCAATTTTTTTTAAAAATATTACATATCAAATTTAGGAAAACAAAATCATGGTTTCACTTAATCATTCTTCTTCGGCATCCCTACAAAAATTTTGTGAAAGAAATATTAATATGGTATTGTTATGTAGAAAATATTAAATTTAAATAATGTGAACTTATAAAAGCTCACCTCACTATAGGTAAATTATAATCGCCTTCAATCAAGAAGTTTTTGAAATTGGTGAGATAGAATAGCTCACTCTCGTAGGTGATGTTGTCACCATTACCCATGTCGTAAAGGTCTTGAGGGTTTAAGTGAATGATCATGTTCCACTCCCTGTACCTCTCATCCTGGACATAATAAACTTGGTGTTCCTCTGAGGCAAGAATATAGGGCTTATCATCTTCAGATTGTCCGAGGTGAATTCGACGAGAGACATTTACTAATGTGATACTTAAATCATCTGTTGTGAGTCCCCCTAGAAGTGGTCGTATTTGCCCATAAACACTTGAAAAAGAATAATAGTAAAATGACCTTGGTAATTTAGTTCAACGACATCCACAAGCTTTTCATAGTAAGGGACACCTCTAAACTGCATGTTACCATCACTACTTCTCGCGTAACTCCTTGTCCTAAAGGTGCCAAAAACACCAGAATTTTGAGTTTGTAATCCTTGATCTCATGATACCATGCAAAACTTGAAACCATTGACATTGTATGCTATAAACCTTTTTGCATGGTTAAGCAGGCTGATTGCAAGGGCTTTGAACTCTAGTGAGTGCAGGTTGTGGTCATTTAAAATTCTGCATGAAAACTAGGTCGGGAATTCTTTGTAGACCATTTTGTCAACTTCGAAGGATGTTTGTGTTCAAATCCTTAGTTAACGCTTCATATGACTTTTGAATTCCCTGCAATTAATCATGGGAAGACGATCATGAAATGTAAATTAAAAATATAAGGATGGTTGTAAAATAATATATGAGTGTACGATTCTAACTGAAGGAAGGGTTCAACTTGAGTGTAATTAATCAAGACATATCTATGTGCCAGCAACTTCTCAGTTGCTGTTAGTTTGAAGTTCTCACTTCCTCCAACTACTTTACCAACACGAGGGATTAACAACTCTGTTGATGTTGTTGGCTCAAGTTCAGGACAATAATTGACACGAGGTGGTTGGTTGAAAGATGTCTCAATGTCATCAAAGTACCTTGAGCAGAAATACAGGACTTCATCCCCTATATAACCTTCAGATATAGAACTTTCTAGTCACACCTTATTCCTTACGTAAGATTTCAATTTGTCAAGAAACCTGTAAAGTAAAGAGGGAAATATAATACTAAATGGTGAAATGGGTGAGTAGCAAATTTAGAAAGTAATGATGACGCAAATATTTAAATATAGTACCTCTCAATAGGTTACATCCATCGATATTGAACTGAGCTAGCGAGCTTTGTTTCATGAATAAGGTCGGCTGTTAGGTGAACCATCACAGTAAAAAAGGAGGGAAGAAAGAGCATCTCTAAATGACAGAGCGTAAGAATGATTTTGGATTGCACCTAATCGAGCTCCTCAATGATCAAAACCTTAGAACACAACTTTCGAAAGAAGGAGTACAGCTCCACTAAAATGATAGATATATGAGGAGGAAGTGCATTCTTTATAGCCATCCGAAGTAACTGTTGCATAAGAACATGTGAGTTATAACTCTTCAGGCCAGCAACCTTTCGTGTTTGCATGTCAATACATGGTGAAATGTTGCTTAAATAGCCATCAGGAACTTTTATTTTCTTCAACGTAGCGAGTAAGACTTCCTTATTCGGTTTTATGAGGGTGAACTTTATTGGTTGAAATTTGTCATACTTATTAGGCCATGCATCTTCATGAACTCCCATGGCCCGTAAATCTTTCCTCACTTGAAAATGATCTTTTGACTTGTCGGGTTCGTTAAGAAACATGTATAGCACATTGTTGCAACCATTTTTCTCAATGTGTATGACATCAAGACTGTAGTGAAGTAAATTTAGTTTTCCAATATGGAAGAGTGAAGAAGATACTTATCTTATGACGTTGCTGAGGTGTAGAAGTCAAAGTAATCCTCCTACTTTTTTGCTCGCTGTTACTGAATCGTTGCTTTTTCCAAACTTGAATCCAACGTCTTGAAGCTGCTGTAAGATGTCTACACAGGTTAAAGTCTAAGGAGGTCCTCTTTTTTCCGTTTTCCCATTAAAACGATTCTGTTTCAATCTAAACTTGTACTTACCATCGAGAAACCTCCGATGACCCATGAAGCACCACTTTTGAATGTAAGAAAGGCATACTGCGTCGGAGTCAAAATTACAAACTGGACATGCCGTCCTAGTATGTACATTCCACCCAGATAACGTTCTTAGCCTAGTAAATTTACTTATGGTCCACATCAAAGCTGCATGTAAGTTGAACAGTGACTTGTCATATGCATCATATGTCTCGATCCTGACCTACCACAGGTCCAACAATTCCACAATAAGCAGTTGGAGATAGACATCGATGTCATTACTTGGTGCTTTTTTACCTGGGATTATCATAGATAAGATGAATGAGCTTTGTTTCATACACATCCAAAGCAAGTTGTAGGGAACTAAGACTACTACCAAATACTATAAGTTGTACTAAGATTCCCAAAGGGATTAAAACTGTCGGTCGCCAAAGAAAGATAAACATTTATAGGGTCAACCGCAAAAGATGGGAATTTAGCATCAAATGCTTCCTAGGCTTCTGCATCCCGTGGATGTCTTAATTTACCATCTTTATTCTTATTAACATCATCCCACCTCATGTGCTTAGCTATTTTCGATGACATAAACAATCTTTGTAACCTAAGCTTTAAAGGAAAGTACCTTAGAATCTTTACAAGTTTCTTCTTCTGCCTTTTCCCCTTCTGAATTGTCTTGTACCTCGATGTGTGATATCACTTGAAATCCTCTATGCTGGCTTCTTCTCCCTAATACAGCATACAATCGTAGGGACATTCATCAATTTTCTGGTAGTTCAATCCCAATATGTTAATAATCTTCTTGGCCTCGTAGAACGATGTTGGGATCTCTCCATCGAGGAACGTATCTTGTAATAATGTCATCAACATTGACATTACCTTATCTGTGATTCCATACAAGCACTTGATATGATACAATTTGATCAAGAAAGATAATTTGGACTATTTTCTACAACCTTGATGAGGACGATCTGCGTCATCCATGATGGTGAAAAAATCCCATGCTGCTTCATTTCTCAAAAACACAAGCTTGAACCCTGTACTTCTTCGTTGAAGTTGTCATCTTGAAAACCAAACGCATCACAAACATCATCATTAACAGGATCATGTTTATTTACTTGAACTCCTACTTGTGAACTTTGAGGAAGAGCATCATCGTATCTCATATCAGCCTTCTCACTATGAACTCTCCAGAATGTATACTCTTCTGGGAAAGGCTTCACAAGAAAATGTTCCTTAACAACTTCTTGTGTATGCCACTTCTTGAACTTACATCTCTGACACGGATATACGATCTTTCCATTATAGTTGGCATGAGAGTAAGTGAAATTGAAGAAGTTTTTTAATCCATCTAAATAAGTTGGAGAATTGCGTGGCACCTTAATCCATGATTTATCCATAGCTAGAGAAAAGAATTTAGTGAATAAAAAGAGTGAAATTACAAATGAAACGTCACAAGATGCTTAAATTGAAGTTTCACAATGTTTAAAAATTAGTAGCAGTTATTGATCGACTATGTAAACCGCTAATCATATAAACTTTATAGTGGTTTTACCTTTAAAACCACTACTAAGTGGTGTAGACCTTGTAGCAGTTACCTATAAATTACTACAAATTCATGTCATGTTACCGTTGGCGGGATTTCTAGATTCAAAATTCAAATATTTTCACAACTTCTAGTAGTTAAAAATCCTTAACCGCTACAACTAACCATCACAAATATATATTACCATTGGCGGGAATGTCAGATTCACAATGTTCAAATTTTGTATTACTTTAAATCGGTTAAGAATATTTAACCGCTACTAATTTCAAACGCTACTGATGTTTATTGATTTATTTATTCCAAAATTAATTTTTCAAATGAAAGTAAATAAAATAATTAAAAAACATAAAAAATTTTGTAACAAAAAAATTAAATTATTTTCAAACATTTATGTTCTATTTTTTGAAAAAAGAAAAAAAATCCTAAATAAACAAAACTAACTATCTAGAGCGCCATCGGCAGGTCTTGTCTCAGGAAGGGCACTGTCAAGAGTCTAGCCATCATGTCCTATCTCTGGGGCGGGTGGAGGACGAGGATGGTAAGATTCAATAGCACCATCATCGGATAAAGGACTAGCGAGTTGTACAATGAACCTCAGGATGGGGAGGACCTCAGGGTACGCCTCATCGGGGAATAGGTGACTCCACGCCTTATCAAGCACGGAGTTCGTGATATCCCGCCACTGCGTCTGCTGCAAGTAAAAGTAATCAGCTTGCTTCTCCATTTGTTGTTCCATCACGACAGATGCCCTCATAACCTCTAACCGGATCTCCTTAACAGTCTCCTTCCTTGGACGTTCGTGCTCGAGAAGGTCCCGCCTCAGAGCTGTTGCTTCTCCTATACACCATGCTGGGTCTAGCGCCTAACCTCATCCCCCTCACATAGCCTAGGTGCTTGATAGGTCCTAAACCAACCTTCAGTGGTGCAGTAGGGTCTACTGACCCCTGAGACTCCTGGGTCTATGTCTCTCTCAGTTCAGCCTGAGACTGCTGAATTCTGACCTGCAATTTTATGCAACAAGTTATTATAATCATTATTATTATCAACAATAAGTTAGTTGTTTTAAACAATTAATTAACAATAATTCTAATTATTGTACTTACAGTAGCCTCCTCTGCTTGTTGAGACGTTAGAGTCTCATCCCAGTGCCTTTGTGTCAACATGAATAACTCTCTGTAATCGGTCTGGCGGTTCTCCTTCTGAGCCTTCCGCTCCTTAAACAATGGAAACATAAAATTATTATTATAAATATTTAATCAAAATTAAATTATTAATATTAATGTAAAATTAACTGAAATTGTAAAAACATACCAATTCGTTGTAGGTCATAGCAAATGTCTTTGATCCAGTCGTGTGGTGTATCAACTGTTGGGTGCGGCTCACCGTATTTCTTTGAGAAAGAGCCTACAGAAATTGCTTAAATAAGAATTATTAAAAAACATTAAAATAACAAAAATGGTCAAATAATAGTTATTAAAAAATTACTTGCCCCTCGGGACTTCTCTTGTAATGGACAAAACCAACCTAGTCATTTGATAGAACGCCATCTGGGACGTCCTTGATCAGCTACTCTAAAGGAATCATCCCATTCCTGTCCTTAATGTGTTAGAGAAGATTCCCCCTATTCTTCCAGTCGTCTCCCAACTTCATGAGCATGTGCCTCTTTTAGCTATCCTGGATGGCAAACCTACAATGAAATACAATTAAATAAGAAAATTTAAATATGATTATTTTGAAAATATAAAATATTAAAATATTAATTAAAAATAGTTAATTACAAATCATTTAATATAATTAAATGTAATTTTTAATTACATTAACCTCTTCTTCCCACGTTTTATCCTTCAACTCCTTCAGAACTAGCTTCCACATCCAGAAATGAATGGGGAACTACATCCAATTCGAGCCTAGGTTGTTCATGTAGTGGTTGAATAGGTGACCCCCACAGAACCACAACTCATAAGCTCCAGTCCATGCTTTATAGACCGATCACATCCAGCCTCCTCATAAAAATGTTCCCCTGCTCATCTGCACAATTATCATATACGTTACTTAAATTTAAATTCACATTTTACTAAAATCTATTTAAAGAAAAGTTAAATAAAAAAGTTACATTTACCTCTCACTTGTACCTCAAACCTAGTAGACTGGGAAGATGACCGTCGTGTGTGGTCTTAGGCCGGTGTGGCCTCCTAATCTAGGAACCGCTCCAAATCACTAAGAGGAAAGCCTTCAAAGTTGAACCTACTGTAGTGCAATCCCCTCTGGTGGGGTCATCTACTGGGGCTGTAATAAGGCCCCCCCTGTGGGGCTATTTGCGGGGGCTGTGGTAGGGCCCCCTCCTTTAGGGCCACCTACTGTGGCTATGCTAGGGCCCCATCTGTCACTGCTTTAAGCCTATTTGTAGTTGTATAGCCCCACTCCCTCTGCAATGACCCCTCGTACAACCCCCTTTTCCCTTGCTTCCGCTAACACACAGAACTGATTTAGGGGGTGGTATAACCTTCTTCCCCTTTCTCCTACCTCCTGAAGCCATATGTAGAAATGTAAAATTTTGAGGAAACGTCGTCAGAAATCAAAATGGAAAAATGGGAAAATAAGGGGGGCGAGATGTATTTATAGATGTGAAATTTGTAGTGGTTATTTGAATAAACCACTACAATAACCGGTAAACCTCGCCTCATGAATTGTGGTTAATAAATATTGTCGAATATTTGTAGCGGTTCACTACCGTAATTGCTACAATAACTGTTAAACCTTGCCGTATGAATTGTTGTTAATAAATATAGTAAAATATTTGTAGCAGTTTATTATAGTAACTACTACAAATTTGTGTCCATTGGTAGACTGTAACAGTTACAAAAAGAAAATGCTACTCAAATGCTGACTATTCATATGCTGATAACAACACTTATCACGGTGTCTAAGAAATATCTGCTACAAAATGTTACTTAATGCTTTGTAGTGGTTAGGCTTAAGAACCATTACTATGTTTTAGAAAGAGGGGAAAAAATGCAGCACAAAGCAAACAATTGGTTTGAAAGCAGTTGCCACCCACATGAAAAAATACAAATGGCTTATACCAAGTATCATGTTACGTAACATGATACCAATCATATGTCATTTCCTTTCTTTCAAGGATCGGCAGCTCCTTTGAAACAAATTGTTAGCTTCATGCTGCAAATTCTTTTCTCGACGTGTCTGATTCCATACGTAGCTATTTATAAGCATCAAATCGGTAGCGATTCTACATATAACCACAAAAAATCTTCAAAATTAGTAGCATTTATGCTATTAAACCATAACAAAAAATGTCTCTTTCAATTCTATAACAGTTAATCTAAGTACAACGCTACTATATGGCGGCCATAGTACAACCAGCAGCTTTACGCCATTTAGTACCACGCTGGTGCCTTATTGGTAGCGGTTATATCTACAATAACCATTACAAAATACCTGGCCCAACTTTACGCCATTTGACTCTAAGCTGGCGCCATATTGGTAAAGGTTATTTCTATAATAACTAATATAAAGTAACCACCACTATAGGCGCGCCGTGTTTGCGCTTTTTGGCGCCAACCTGACACCATATTTTGTAGTGGTTAATGTAAATATAACTGCTACAAGGTGTACATTAAACAACGAAAAAGTTCATTCAGTGGTTACTGTTGCAAATCTATAGCAGTTTTACCTTTAACCATGATAAATCCAAACATTTATAGCAGTTTTTTTCAACCGCTTCAAATTAACCGCTACTGATTGTCATTTTTTTTGTAGTGACTTAAGATTTTATTCAGAGGGCTAAATCAATTATTTTTGTTTATATGAATGCAATTGTGGTTGTATCTCATACAAATAAATACATAGAAATATAAAAGTATGCATGTAATGATCTAATCAAAAGCATAATTTAAACATGACATAACATGGCTCACCTAACAAAGTCCTATGTGACACTCTTTAAGTCTACTAATTACATGCACATGGTTCCAGAAACTCCAATCAATTCTCATTGCCATAAATATCATTCTAGATTCAATATCTAACTTCAATAGGTTATAACTCTCAATGTACTAATCCAAATGCCACATATTATATATCAAATTAAATCATATTATGTGAACTATTATTCTAGAAAGTTCATGGCCACTGGATAAGATTTGACCATTTAAAAACCCATCATAAACAAGTTGTCTCCCAGAAAATGCAATCTGGCAGCACTACTTTAACTTCAATTTTGGATTTTTAATCCAACCTTTCTAAAAATATGTTCACAACCTATTCCCACACAATTTCATGTGTAAAATCCATTTTTAACCTTAAAAACACCAAAATCATATTCTTTATCCATTAATAAAGTCTGGACAAAACTTAAGGGTTTTTGAGCCAACATTTTGTTTTTGATTCTAATGCTTCTAGGATCGATTTCTCACTCCTAACCCATATAGTTTTTAATTCAAAACTCATTGAAAGCATCAGAACTAGCGAAATCACACTCCCTCTCTATGCCATATTATGTCTGAAACTAGGCAGCCCAAAGGACTTTAAGAAAACTTAATCAATATTCAAGATATTCAATTCAAATCAAAGCGTAGGCTTACCTCTATGCGATGCATCTCCACCTTGTAGATATCACCAAACACCTCTAATCAAGAATCTGAAATTGTAGAAATGTTCCTCTCATGGAGAGGAACAACATTAGAGAAGACTTTGAGAGCTAAAAATGCAATTTCAGAGGTGAAATCAGTTCCAAAACACTTAGGATTCTTAAGTTTCTCCACCTTCTCTCATTTTTCATTTTCTCTATTTTTCCCTTCTCATGCCTTGCTTGTCCGAATTCCTAAAGAGAATTGGAGGGCTAAGATTTAATCTTACATTGTCCTAAGCTTCCTAGTGTGCCATGTGTCCAAGTGATTGTCCTTAGAGTGAAAAGTGTCCTCTTTAAATCCATCCTTCCTCTCTCTTCTCTCTTTTAGTCATCCTTTAATGTCAGGAGAAAGGAAGCCTAATAAATTCCCCTTACTCTTAAGTTCAATATTCAGGAAATTCAAGTACGTTTCCAGACTAAAGACCAATAGATTCCCTTAACTAAGGTTCTTGGTGGCGTCCCCTGAGAGAGCTAACACATAAGTCAAAAAGTAGAGGTAATAATGAAGGACATGTTCATTTTCTTGTTGCACCAACACAAAAGTCAATTCATCATTACTTACTTTATTAAAGTTACTTTAATAAAGCTACTTTATTGGTGTTTACTCAAGATCCTACTCAGATTTTTCTCGGGATTGTACCACATATATTAAAGCCTACCAAATGGCACCATGAGCCCTTATGTCCCATAAGATGGTGCCAAGTGTCCTTGTAGGGCCTTATATCGTTGGGAGAACTATTTTCTTCCTAGAAAACTAAATCATAGAATTCCTGATAGTTTTTCTATCTCTTAATGTTCATGAGACTCTTCCTAAATTGGGCTTAGTAGTTTACCTGATATAGGCTCATCCTCAATTTTTTAGGCCCAAAATTCAGGATATCACACTAATCATTAATGCAATTAAAAGATAAGCAATTTCTAAGCAATAGATCAATTAATGAAATTCTTCAAGCCAACAATAGTCATAGTCCAGTAATGCAAAGAAATTAGTTAATTACATTATCCAAAATATTAGAATGAAGCACAAGAGAACTCTCAAGGAATTAGTGTCTAACTTATCTCACCTTATTGGGATCACTCTAGTTCACTTAATCGACACCTTACCATAGGTTTGTAGCGACTCTAACATTTCCACTACTACTAGCAATTAATGTAATGAATCAAGAGAACTTAAAAAGCTTGTAATGTTGGATGAAGATTAGATGGCATAGATTAATTAGATAAGGAAACAATTGATATGCAAGTCAAAGTTAATGAATAGGTTCTAAATAACTTAACAACCTTTTGCCAATTCTTTTTCCAAATCATGAACAAATGCCTTCTTAATATTTCTTTTGCATTTCTTTCTTTCTTATTTAACTTTTTTTAAAAAAAATATAAATTTTTTTACTTGCTTCTTTTTTTCCCTATATATATTGTTCAACTTTCTATTGGAAAATCATTTTGATTTTAAATTACTATGAACACTATAAATAAATGACATGCATACACATAGGAATGGCTCAAAGGGGTAAATAAATGATGATGACTAAGTGTTTGTGTTTGGGTAAAAGGGTTTAAAATTGAATGCGTCTTTTATTTCCATCACACTAATGCAAATGTTGTTTTGAAAAAGAGTGGAAACAAGTTCTAAAAGATGAAAAACCAAGTGAACAAGGCTACATGGAAAGAATTCAAAGCCCAAATAATCTTCCAACAAGGTTTTATTTTTTCCAATACTCCTTCCAACACAGTCAATTGTACAACAAGCTAACCACAAAACATCTTCTTAACTATTCCTAATGTCAACCTTACAAGTGCAATCAATCAAAACATTGCAATCAATTATAATAATGCTCAAATCTTAGAAGGATTAATGATATAGCAATTTTCTTTTCTCAAAACGAGAAGAAAGAAAAAAAATCTAATTATGGGTTCATTTCTCTTCCCATTCACTTGAAAAGCAAAAACAGGGTTTTAAAAATTTGCTGAAACACTAGGTCTCATGAAAGCTCAAAGAATTTCTTACAAATCACATTTCCAAAGGGGAAAATGCGACCCTTTACTACTTAGGGTATGCATTAAAGCAAGCCATTCACAAAAAAATTTGAAATTTTTTTATTTCTAGTTTTAGGGCATTTTCTCATCTAAAAAAAACAAATTAATGGGATTCAAAATTGTATTAACCTCCCCTACTCTTAATCAACACATTGTCCTCAATATGGAAAAACACTCTAAAGAGAATGCTTAGCAAGTTGAAATTCAAGGCATAATGATAATTAAGTATGGTAGTGGCAAAAATGCAAAGCATATATAGGGAGTTCTTATTGTACTTACTAAACTACGTGACTTCTACTATTTTTCTACTAGATTGTGCCCCTCCCCCAACTTATCTTCCTCATAATAATTAAGCTTAAAAAATCATAGGATTTAGGAAGAAAACAAGTGAGGAAAGAGACAACCTATGTTAGAGTATCTTAAGTCACTTAAAGGAGAAGTTCTCATCCCTGATGTAATAGCCTATTTTTAGTCACCAATATTCCTTGTATGTAATTAATACATTTAATGAAATAAAATGGTGAATTGTGATGTGCATGTAATGAAAAAAACACTCTAATCGGTGGTTACACACAACTTGGCTAAGTTAAGGCACAAAGAAACAACTAATTTCTACTTAAAGGCCTAACATTGTAACCTAAATTGGAGCATAAAATGACACAAATAATGGCCTAATTTAAGTGTCAAAATTTGGCCAAGACAAGGGGAAAATAGCAAGAAATGATTTATTTCAATAAATCATAAAATGTAATGGCAAAATGGTAATTTTTTGTACAACAAGAAGCAATTACTTTTCCCTTATTTTTCTTAATAATTTTGGTCAAATTAAGAAAATAAGAGGGAGAAATGGTTATTTGGTAATTAAGAATCCCATTTTTGAGCATTTGTTACCAAGGGAAAATTTAAAGTTGGAAAAAGGTCAAAAAGCAATATGACATTAATGAAATACTTGGAAGATGTAATTATGGGATATTTCAAGAAACATATTTTTATTCCCTTTTCTCTTGTAATTTAGGTTGGAAAGGGAAATTGGAAGGAAAATAATTTATGTGGCCAATGTTAATTTAAGAGGAAGGAAAAAGAAGAGCCGAGTAAAAATGGCATGTAGTATTGATTTATCATTAATTAATAATATTATTGCATAAAGTGAATAAAGATAATTCAAGAAGCTATTGTATTTCCCTTTCCTCTCTATAATTTTGGTCAAGCAAGGAAAAATAAATGGGAATATAAATTTTTTGGTTAATATCTAATTCAAGAAGAAAACCATTAACCAATTAGAAATGAGCACAAGTTAAAGCAAAAAGCAAGAAGAGAGGTAATTAGATAAATCTAATATCCCTCCTCTTCCATCCTTATTTTTAGTCATCAACATCATAATAGAGAGAGAGAGAGAGAGAGAGAGAGAGAGAGCTCAAGAACAGTTGAAGAAGCAAGAAAGAGGTCTAGGGTTCCAAGAGCCAAAAAACAAGGTAAAATGCTTGAAATCCAAGTAATTTTGCCTTCTAATCTCCTTGGAACTTCCTCTAACCTCTCTTCTTCTTAAAATCCATGGATAGCAAGCAAAATCAAGAGAGATGTAAGAGAGGGAAGAGGCATTTTTAGAGAGAAAAAGTAGTGAAATCAAGAAGTAATCTCATAACTTGATCCTCTTGTGTTATATGGTATTGTTGTTGTTGGATTGGCTTTATTTTCCTGATTTTGTAAATTTGGGAAGATGAAACACTAAGGGTAAATTTTGATACCTCATTTTCTATAGCCTCAGATAGGTACAAAAGAGTAGCAAAATCATTTGTGAAACCAGGATCGGGTCCCGAATTAAGTAACTTTTGAAAACGTTTGAAAATTCCAAACCTATCTCAAGATTTGAACCTGGGACTGGAAATGAGATTTTTAAAGTAATCAAATTTTCTCAAACTATTTTCACAAACATTCACTATCTCATTAAGTCTCACCGCGCTCTTCTTTTGGTTTTATCAGAGTTTGTGAGTGATTCTCTGCTTAGTTCTCATGTTCCATACCTTAATTACGTTTCATTAACGATTGGAAGAGTAATATAACTAAACCATTCTTCTACTAATCTACTTATTGTAACATGCTAGAGTTACAAGACATTTACAATATATACATATCCAAAATATATATACACATGTTTAAAATATCCAAAATATACCTAATGGACAACCAACAAAACCATAATCTTCAGCGTTTAATCCTCTAGCCATCTGTATTTACCTTCTTCTTGCCCCTTAAGCTTTCTCCCTATACTGAAGGTGGTTTATGGAAAAACAGTGAGATTCAGAAAAATCTCAGTAGTAACATAATACCAATCATACAGATATAACATCACAAGCATGTTACTCAGTTATCATACAACAGAATCATCACAACAACATTCAGTGCAATTCATGTAGTTCATATATATATTACCATAGCACTAGGAATACAATAGGCCACGAGGGATACCCGTGAAAAATAGGCCTCGGGCACCCACTCGCGTAGATAGGCCCTGGGTGACCACCCCGCATAATCAGAATGTGCTAGAAAATTTATGATGATTTCAAACAACACACAATGTGTAATACCCTAAATTTTAGGATTAAAGGCTTGGGATTAAGCCTAGATTAAATGGACTGCTAGACCCCAGTTTAGCAAATGTCCTAGTGAGGAATGACATTTATCCCAAAATTCTTTAATATCTTTGGATATTAAAAGAGAAATAAAAGGTAAGGGGAAAATGGTAATTTTTCCATAAGTTGGGAAATGATGGATTTTCCCTAATATTCCCAATATGTTGAGTTGAATGGGAGTTAAAAGGAGGGAAATGACTACTTGGTAATTAATGAGGCTATATTGGTAAATAATTATAAAGTAAAGTCAATATGAGGAGAAGCTTGAGGCTTCGGTTGACCACTTGAGGTGGCATAATGAGATAATTTGAGAGTGAATTATACTCTTTTATTTCTCATTAATATTGATGGAATGATGAAGGAAAAGAGAAAGGAAACTTGTTGTGCAAGAAATGAGATAGGTGGACTAATTGAGTAAAGGCCACCGGATGATTTTAATTAATCATCATCCTTCATCAATTTATTCTCATCCCTTCCTGCGGTCGGATTAAAAGAGAAAAGGAAAGAGAAACAGATCAGAACGAGAAAGAAGGAAAGAAAGAACGAGAACGCGACAGAACGAGAGAGAGAGAAGAGAGAGAAAGTATTGATTAGCCGGAACTCGTCTGAAACAGCGTTTTCTCTCAAAATGTCCAGTATAAAGGTTGTTCTACTCATCCTGAGCTTCGATTCTATGGTTTTAGATTCTCGTTTGGAGGCCGTTGGTGCCATCTCACCGGCCAGAGCGTCGCGGGAATTCCGAACCGAATTCAGAAGCATGTAGAGGTAAGCATGTGCTACCTTTCTACCATTTCAGTTTATCATTTGGGTGAGTATTTTGGAAGTAGTGTACTGTTCATCTCTAGTTCTCTTAGTATTTTGGGAGCTAAAATGATGTCCAAGGGATGTCTAAACGGCTATTCATGTAATAAGGAGTAGAAAGGAGGATATTAAGATAAAGAAAGGGATGAACCGACACAACTCTTCTGAGAACTCTATATGGGCTGTCATGCGTGTGGCATAAGTCAAGAGTTGGAATTTCATCAATTGGATGATTCCATTGAGTTCAGAAGAGCAAATTGTGTAGGGTTCATGTTGATGAAAAAGTGAGGAAAGGCCTAGGAGGTGAAATGACCAAATTGGCCATGTTGCTCTATATAGGGGTTGTGCAAGGGGCATTTTCATCATTCGGGCCTGAATTTGACTGATATGAAGTCATAAATGGATTATACACGCGAAATTGTGTAGGATTGACCTATGTTGTGATTTCTGTAAAAGTACAGTTAAGCCAGGCTTCCGGGGGCATTTTGGTAATTTAGCATAATTGGGCTAAGTTATCAACTAATATGAGTTTATAATGATATAAGAAAGAGTAATGACTCATGTATTAAATTTTAGGAATTCTAGGACTCGATGGATGGACGTGCCCGAACCAAAGCAAAGACGAAGGATTGAGGACGGACGTGAGGTCCGACAGGTAGTGGACTTACTTTTCCTGTATGGGTGTGATATGTATGTTATATGCATTGATTGTGTGACTGCTATGCCTAATTGTGTTAAGCATATTTGATTGATTGAAGCTCTGTTATATTTATGCGATGGCCATTGGTATGTCATAACATTGAGCATGCAACATGTCATTATGTTGGCATGAAATAGGATAGGCAAGCATGTCATGCATTCATATATATCACCATGCATAGTAGTACTGTTCACTACTGAGATTCTCTCGAATCTCACTCCTCCCAACAACAATAGTGACAGGTTGATGGATGCATGAAAGTAAGCACGGAGGTGATATGGAGATGTGAAGTGAAGAGGAAGGCTGTAGTACGAGGCACTACATTTGTATTTCATATATGTGTGTATATATGGATGTATGTGTATGTATGAATGTTGTATAAGCAAAGAATCGCTCTAATGTATTTAAGAAATTTTCTAGCATAAATAAGAGAACGGCTTTTAGTTTAATAATTTATCTCTCGCTTACTCTGATATAATGGAACTAAGAGCCGGTAAGGTAATATAAGGAAGGGTGTTTACACAATGTATATTATAAACATATGAAAGACAAGTTACTATCTGGTTGGTTTCCTTTACCAATTTCCTCCCATTTATCGGAGCTCGGAAATGTCTTAAGCTTTGAATGGCTATTAGGTCCTATAATTTGAATTTATAGACAATGAGTCATTACTCAATCCAATCTTTTGATATAATGTAAACTAAACTATTATTGGTTTAGCTTGTTAGTTGTCATTTGAGTCACTTAGGTAGCCCTTACAAGTCCCAAAAGGGCCTATATGGTTGGGAAATACCATCCCAATCAACACCTCTTGGAAAATATGAAATATTGAAAATTTAAGGTCTTAGCAGCGGTCAAGACAGGTTAATAACTTTTTGGTCACGGCCAAGAGTTTTCTGTTTCTAGACCAAATTTCTAAAAATCATAATTAAATCTAGAAAAATCTAAATTAAGAGCTTCTAAATTCTATATAACCTTACTTATGTCTAAGTTTAGGAAAAAATATATCCATATGCTTAAAGAACTCAAATAAATACAGTATTCCATTCCATTAGGCCTTACTCCAAAAATTTCTAGTTTTTATTACCCAAATTTTAAAAGCTCATATCTCTCAAAGTACTTATCCAAAAATTTCAAACTACCTATCAAATTAAATTTCTATGTCTCTTCTTTAATTCTAAAAAGTTTCAGGATTTTTGGACAAGTTATGGCCCTTGAAACACCATACACAACAACAATGCTTCAGATAGGGAAGATTAACACTATGAACAATCTTACTTCATAAATTCCTAAATTCATACACAAGCATCAAAAAATCATGAACACTCATATACCTATACAATTTTTCCTTATAAAACCAACGGAATTATCAAAATTATCAAATTCCTTCATCTTCATCACGTCACAATATAGGCAGAAAATTGAGATTCTCAGAAAAATTATGTATGTTTCTTGCTTTCTCTTGCTTAATCACTTTCTTTCTACTTCTAATAAAATAATTAGCTATTTACACACTTATTAAACATGATTAGAAGTGATTTGAATAGTAGGACCCACCTTAAGGTTCCATCATCCAATCTTCACAAAACAACCAAATCCAAGCCAAGAACAACAACAACAAAGGTGCTAGGAGCAAGTTCTTAGAGTTTACCTTGGATTTCTTGTTGCTTCTCTCTCTAGGAACTTTTTTATTGTCTCTCTCTCTAAGACCTTGATTTATCTTGAAAATCATGGTTCCAAAGGAGTAGAAGTGATTAGAAGAGGCTATAGAGGGGTTAGGAAGCAAGAATTACAAGATTTTGCAAGATGTACTTCGATTTTGGAAGAACCTAACTCTTCTTGATCTTGGAGTTCCCTTTCGTCCAGTTGCTCTCCCTCTCTCTTTTCTAATTAGCTTGTATGGGAATGAGGAATGAGAAGATGAAGAAATGAGACTTAATACAGTTGTCAACTTTTGCTTTACACATGGCTCATTCTCATTGGTCCAAATATGTAATTTTTGTGTAATTGCACAAAGAAATTCCCTTCCCTTTTCCATCAGTCGAAATGCTTGAGAATGGAAGAGTAAAATATTATTTTGAACTTCCAAGGCCATCTTGCCATTTATTAACCAAAGTCCTATGTCTTTGCCTTTTGACTTTTTTTATTCAAACTTTGATTTTTCCTTTGGTAATAATATTTCAAAATGAACTTAATAATTACCAAGTGATCATTTCCTATTTTAATTCTCATTTAACTAAAATTATTGGGAATATTAGAGAAAAATATTTATTTTCTTATTTTATGGCAAAATTACCATTTTTCCCTTACATTTTTATGATTTATCAAAATAAATCATTCTTGCTCTTTTCCTTTGGTTTGGCCTAATTTTAACACTTGAATAAAACTATTATTTGTGTCATTTTATGCTCAAATTTTAGTTACAATATGGCCTTTAAATGGACATTTATTGCCTCTTTGTATCCTTACTTGGCCGAATTATGCGTAACTGGAGATTAGGATTTTTCTGTAAATTTACGCACACGACAATTCACCATTTTATTCCATAAAATATTACAAATATACATATGAGGAATATTGGTGAAAAAGTGGGGTATTACATAAATGCTTCCAAAATTTCCTCAAATCATTTTCATTTAGTGTTTAAGTAGTTAATCATGTGATTAGAAGTGGAAAGGAAGTGATGAAACAAGAGAAATCAATAAAACATACTTTTCCTCCAAAAAACCCTAACTTTTGGCCAAGTGCAGAACCATAGGGAGGAGCTAGAATTCAGTAATTCTTATGCTTCTATTGGATTTATGAGGTAAATTTATGTAGTTATTCATGTATTCATGACTTTTGGATGTTTGTATGAAAATCTGGAAATTTTTGAAATTAAAGGAATATGTTGTTTGATTGCTTCCAATGAGGCAGTATTATTGTGAAATGGAATTTGTTAGTCAAACTTAGTCTAAAAATTATAAAACTTGGAAGAATTAAATTAGAGATATAGAGCTTTAATTTGATAGGTAGTGTATAATTTTTGGACAAGTATATTAAAAGATATGGATTTTCAAAGTTGTGCCATATTTCTAGAAGACAATCTTGAATAGGGGAATTTGGTGAATTTCTGCGAATGACATGGTTGTAGTGGGTAGACTAAAGAATTTTTACACAAAAGTACACTTAAATAAATTCATTTAGGATTTAGAACCAGTTAAATTGGATTTTCCTAGAATTAATTATGATTTTCCAAAGTTGAAAGGGAAATCTGCCAATTTTTTGAAAAATAGTGAAATTGCATTATACAGAGTTGTATTGTGCATAAATTGTTGAAATTGTTAAAATTACACTAGATGGTAGCATAATTTAATTAAAGGAAGTAGTAATACAAGTAATAACCAATTATTGTAACTTGAATTTTATAGGATAGTCAAGGGACTTAAGAAATGAGTTATGTAGTAAATTTTTCTTGCATATAATATGTTATTATTATATGTTTGAGTATGTCATCCCCTGTAACATGAGTATAGTGTCTTGGACACGCATATTAGCCTAATTATGGTCTAGGACCCAACAAGGGCGTAGGGTTAAGCCAAGGTGCAAACATATCGTTTAGCCTTAGACAGTATGCACACAACATTCTATTATTTTACATGACATGGTGTATTGCATATTTATTTTTTCATTTTATATGTCTGGAAAGCATGTTGCTACTAAGATTCGCCCGAATTTCATCCTTTTTCAAACCAAAAACTTTACAGCTGAGGCTAACGGCTTGAAAGGCAAGGCGGTGGCTATCGATGAGTAGAGTCCCGGTGCATACCGAAGCTGCTGTAGTTACCTATGCTTGTACTTTTATTTTTTTGGACAATTTTTTATACACTCATATATATTTTTCAAACCCTACAGAGAATTCTTGTGTTGTAAATAAGCACTCAATGTTAGTATGTTTCCACTATTTTTGTATGCCTTACGGAACTATGCGCTTGTGATACCTCATTTCCTAACACTACGGTAGAGTACTAATTTTATTAATACTCACCGAATTTAAAACATCAGAGTTGCTAAATGCTAGAACTTCATACAATACATCTGTTGGATATTAACACACATGTACAATTCACTTTACAATACACACACTTTCCACTTCATCTACTCCACTTCATATACAACTCAAAATATTCGTATAAGTCTTCATTTAACTTCTCTTTGCCCTACGAGCTTGTTCCCTGTATTGGATATTTTTTTTTGGGAAAAAGAATGAGATTCACAGGAATCTTAGTAGTAACTCGTACAACATACAAGATAATACATACATAGCATGCTTATCATACAATCATCAATCAAATCATCATAACATCATTTAGTGCAATTAATGCAAATTATACACCATGCTAGCGCTAGACAAGGACTTGGCCCCGAGGGATACCCGTGCAAAGATAGGCCCCAGGCACTGCTCATGCAATATGAATATTATCGTCTGAGTATCAACCCGCATAAAGATAGGACCTGGGTGATTGCTCCGCTTAATCTAAACATGTATGACATTTGATGATAACAAACCACACATACATGCTATGTCATATGAAGACGGTTACTACCTGGTTGCTTCTCTATGCAACTTTCCCGCTTGATACAAGCTCGAGAAACTACTGAGGCCAGACTGGTTGTCAAGTTCTGAAATCACCATCCATCACAAATGAGTTATTACTCATCCATATACCTTTCCAAACTCGTATCATTGGTAAGTTTAGCCCAATAATGCCAAATTACCAACATACCCCTTAGGTCCTTATTATCAACATTCTTTCAAGATCGTGATTTAGGCCATTCCTACACATTTTCGCATGTAGAATCCATTTCTGACCTCGAATTGGCCAAAAATAAAGCTCAAATGACGAAAATACCCTTGACAGCCCTAAAAAAAGGCTTATAAAGGGTAATTTTGTCATTTTACTTTCCGTGGCTTTTCTTACTTTGGGGTCAACATAGAGCCTACACAATTTGGCCTCCTAAATCTAATGGAAGCATCAAAATTATCAAATTTCAATCCATTTTCCAAGTCCAACACAGGGAAGGGAGAATAAATTCCCAGAAAAGTTGTGTCGGATTCTCGTTTTCTTTGGCCTAATCACCTCCTTTCTACTTATAACCAATATATTAACTAGTTAGACATTCATTGGACTTGATTTGGAGACACTTACATATTAAGGTCTATTTGGCTTTCTTGAATTATCTTGTACCAAATGAACCATAATCAAGCCCAAAACAACTCTACTAATCTTAATCAAGAAAGAGGAACAAGTTTGGGAAGTTACCTCTTGATTTTCCTCAACTTTCTCTCTCTATATGTTTTCTCTCTCTTCCACCAGCTCTTGATTCAGCTAAAGATCAAGGATTTCAAGGGTAGAGTGGTGAGGAGAAGAGATCATGGAGGGATTAGGTAGCTTTAGACACAAGATACAAGTCTCTTACCTTGATTGTTGATGAACCCTAGCTCTTCTTCCGTTCTTCACATCCAGCTCTCGTTCTCAGCTCACTCTCCCTCTTTTTGATTCAGTTCTGATCGAGAATGAGGCTGAAGATGGAGATTAAAATGACATAATGCATTGGTTTATTACTTATGCCAAGTGTCAACCCATGATTGGTCCAAAAATGTAATTATTCACAATTAATTCCATTTCCCTTCATACTCCCTCATTTCAGCCAAAATATGCATGAGAAATGCAAGGGAAATCTGAATCTCCAATATCCCATTGTGCCATCATGTAACTCGTTGACCAAGTCATTGACTTTTTGACCATTTTTTACCATAATTTACTAAAATTGGTTTGTTAATGATCAAGTAGTAATTTTTCTCTTTTTAATTCCTATTTAACTCAAATTAGTGGGAATATTGGGAAAAACATAATTATTTTCCACTTTTCGGCAAAATTACCGTTTTCCCCTACATTTAATGATTTACCGAAATAAGTCATTTTTCGCCCATTTCTTCGGCTTAACCCCATTTAAATCTTCAATGAGGCTATTATTCACATCATTTATTTCTTAAATTTTGGTTACCATAATAGGTCTTTATCGGTACATTTATTGCCTTCTTATACCTTTATTCGGCTAAATTACGCGTAACCGGCGATTGGCATATTTTCCATAAATTCTCATAAATTTATCCACATCATTTTTCACCATTTTATTCCACTAAATATCCATCAAATATATTGTTGAAAAATGGGGTATTACAATTCTCCCCCCGTTCAATAAATTCCATGCCTATAACTGGGATTGAGGATTCGACTGGTACTTCTTTAACTGGGAAACATGAAACACATCATGTAATTTGCTTAAATTTGGGGCTAGAGCAATCTTGTACGCTACAGGCCCTACTCTTGGCAATATCTCAAATGGCCCAATGTAGCGAGGACGTAGCTTCTTTCTTTTTAATGCTCTTCCAACACTAGTAACAAGTGATATCTTTAGAAATACATATCACCTACCTAGAATTCCAACAGTCTTCTACGTTTGTCGGCATAACTTTTCTGCCTACTTTGGGCTGCAAGCAATCTCTACTTGATAATTCTGATATGCTCTGTAGTCTGATCGACTATGTCCAACCCATATAACCTCCTTTCTGACAACTCTGTCCAGTAGAGATGGAATTGACACTTCCTCCCATATAATGCTTACATACGGAGCCATTTGAAAGCTTGCATGATAGCTGTTCTTATAAGCAGACTCTGCAAGAGGAAGGTATTAATCCCAACTTCTTTTAAAATCCATTACTCATGCTCTTAACATATCCTCTAGCGTCTGTATAGTTCTCTCTTACTGTCCATCCATTTGAGGATGATAGGCCGTGGTGAAACTCAACCGAGTCCCCAAAGCATCATACAGAGATCTCCAGAACATAGATGTAAACCGAGGATCCCTGTCAGAGATTATACTCTTCGGTGTCCTATGGAGTCTCACTAATTCCTTCATATAAATTTCTACCAGTTTATCAGGAGCATAGTTAGCACTAATCGGTATAAAGTGCGCTGACTTCGTAAAACAATCAACGATCACCCAAATTTTATCATGATTCTAAATTTTGAGTAATCTGACTACCAGATCCATGGTCACACTTTCCCATTTCCATTCTGGAATTTCAGGACTTTGAAGTAATCCTGGTGGCCTCTGGTGTTCAATCTTTACTTTTTGACAGGTAAGGCATCATGCCACATATTTTGTCACATCCTTTTTCATTCTAGGCTACCAACATACCGCTTTCAAATCATGGTACCTCTTTACCATTCCTGGATGGAGTATATCAACTTTTATGTGCATCATCAAGAATTTTCTTCCTCAGATCATCCCATGGTGGAATATAAGTTCTTTGCTCTTACCGAATTAATCCACCAGGTGACAGATCAAAATCTCGAGTCTCTCTTCGTTCAATCATAGCTCTGATTGAATTCGCTCGCTCATCTTGCATCTGAGCTTTCGTAATTTCTGCTTTCAAGTCATTTTCAACTCGGCTAATACCATAGCCGGCACAAAGGATCTAATTTGACAGATTCAGATCTCTAAAATCTTCTATCAATTTTCTCTCATGTATTATCATAACTGCCACCTGCACCGCTTTACGACTAAAAGCATTAATGACGACATTAACTTTATCTGGGTGATACTTAATCTCCAGGTTATAATATTTCAGCAACTCCATCCACCGGCGTTGTCTCATGTTAAGCTCTTTCTGATCATACAGATATCTAAGATTCTTATAGTCGTAGTATAATTCAAAGGTCACTCCATATAGGTAGTGCTACCAAATTTTCAATGCAAACACAATTGTCGCCAGCTTCAGATCATGTGTGAGATAATTCAACTCATGAGGCTTCAACTGTCGAGAGGCATTGTCCACCACTCTGCCCTGTTGCATCAGAACACATCCCAGTCCCTGCTTGTTAGCATTACTGTAGACTACATAAATCACCTCGGGATCAGGGATAATCAATACTGGTGCAGATGTCAACCTCTCCTTCTTCTCCTTGAAGCTCCTCTCACAATGTTCATCCCACTCAAACATTTGATCTTTTCGCGTGAGCTTGGTCAACGGTAAGGCAATTTGGGAGAAATCTTGAACAAATCTCTGGTAATAGCCTGCAAGACCCAAAAAACTGCGTATCTCAGTAACAGTCTCTGGCTTTTTCCAGTCTAATACTGCTTCTACCTTACTGGGATCTACTGAAACCCCTTCTTGTGAGATCACATGTCCTAAAAAATTGACTTCTGCAAGACAGAACTCACATTTGCTCAACTTTGCATAGAGTTGCTTCTCACGTAAAATACCGAGCACAATTCTCAAATGCTCTTCATGATCTTCTTTACTCTTAGAGTATATCAGAATGTCGTCGATAAATACTACCATGAACTTATCTAAGTATCGCCAAAAGGTATGGTTCATGTAGTCCATAAACACTGCTGGTGCATTAGTCACCCCAAAAGGCATCACTAGAAATTCATAATGTCCATACCGAGTTTGAAAGAAGTCTTCGGTATGTCCTCTGCCTTTACTCACAGCTGATGATACCCTGACCTCATATCAATCTTCAAAAATATGCTCACTCCAGATAGTTGATCTAGAAGGTCGTCAATCCGGGGAAGTGGGTACTTATTCTTGACGGTTACTTTGTTTAATTCTCTGTAGTCAATACACAACCGCAGAGTTCCATCTTTCTTCTTAACAAATAATACCGGCGCTCCCCACGGTGACAAACTGGGTCGTATAAACCCTTTCTCAAGCAATTCTTTAATTTGCTTCTTCAATTCAGCTATCTCATTTGGAGCCATTCGATATGGGGCTTTGGATATAGACCCAACTCCAGGCATAATCTCGATTGTAAATTCCACTTCTCTTTCTGGAGGTATACCACTCAGGTCATCTGGAAATACCTCAGGAAACTCCCTTACAACTGGGATGTCCTTCAGAGCCATTTTCGTATCTACTTGCACAAAAAAGAATACGACATACCCCTGACATCCCCTTCTCAAACATTTTGCTGCTTCTGCTAATAAGAGGAAATTTAAACTGACATCTCTATGGCTAGACTCTCACAGAGTAGGATATATAATCCTCTTGTTTCCATAAGCTACCAGCATATTATTTGCCGTCAGCCAGTCAAAACCCAATATAACTTCAAGTCTTTGTAGTGGCAAACAGATCAAGTCCACTGTAGACTCATGTCCCTCGACATTTATAACGCAGTTCAAGCAAACATCAGTAGTCAAGGTTTTAACACCCATCGGTGTAGATACAGTCAAATCAAATGGTAGTTGATGCATATTCATTCCTAGGCGCTTAACACAGTCATAAGCAATAAAAGAATAACTAGCACCTAAATCATATAATACTTGCAATACACTACCATTAAGAATAAATTTACCTTGAACTAGCTCTAGGGATTCTTTTACATCTTCTCAAGTCAAAGAAAATACTCGTCCCTGACTTTGCTATCTAGGCTCGGCAGGTCGTATTGCTACTCGCTGAGGACAATTTATCGCCAAATGGCCTGGCTTCTGGCAGGCATAACAGATCACTTGGCTTGTAGGAGTATTGCACTATTGTCCCAGATTATATTTACCACATCAAGCACACGTCTGTGACGTTGGGGGGTTTTTGGTCACCCCGATTTCCAGACCAGAAGGGCCTTTTATTGCCTCCCCTCTACGGAAAACCTTGCCCTTTTCATTTTTTTGAGGTTTCTTCGTGACTGGATCCACCTCTTTGGCTCATACTCCGGTTAACTTGTACCCTTTTCAAGTTTCCTTTAGTAAGTCGGCATTCTTCCACAGCCTTATTGAACTTTCTAAACTGCTGGGAAACCAACTTCTCTTCCATCTCAGGTTTCAATCCTCCAATGAGCATGTCAGGCTCCAATTCTTATCATTCTTAAGATTCAAGTAGGCAGAGTAAAGAGACAGTCGAATAAACTGAGACAAGTATGAATCAAAGGTCTCATTATCGATTTGATGAATTTCCAAAAATTCTTTCTCTTTCTTAATCCTCACCAACCTCAGAAAATGCTTCTCATAAAACTTTTCTTGAAACGATTCCTACGTTAGAGGGACATTCCGAGCACGCAACAGCAACGCTGTATTCTTCCACCAATCATCGACATCACCCACTAGCTTATAGATTGCCATCTTGGCTCTTATTTTTATCGGGCATCCGAGCAATTCAAAGATTTTCTCGAGATGGTTTATCCAATTCTCCGCAGCTTGCAGGTTAAACCTGCCCTGGAATGCCTTAGGCTGGTACTTGATAAACTTAGGCATCCAGTATTGGACCATATTCTCATCCAGTTCTGGAACAATAGGAACACCCATGTTCACTTGATGCAACTGTGGTGGCTCTTCACTATATGATTGTTCCTCATCTGTATTCTCCTCATATTGGTTTCCTTCAGGTTGATTTCCATCAGGGGGATTCCCTTCCAGATTATTCCCTTCAGGGGGTGCCTTGTTTGTATTTCGTCTTTCCCTTAACTCCCAAACTTCTTCTCACAAGTCTTGGATCATAGTTTGTTGTTGAGCCAGCATGGTAAAAACTTGCTGCATCATATTAGGCTCTGCATTATTTTATAGTTCAGGATTTTGAGGTACATTATTCTTTGGTCTACCTCGTCCCATTGTTCCTTTTCACTATCAGAAGGAACACCACGTCAATCATCATATCAGCACTTATATGTACATACAATATTCTAAAGTCATATACCAACATGCATCAATCACATACACTCAATCAACTATGTATTTATATCAAAAGGAAACATGTGCTTCAACACACTTAGTTATATGTACCCAAGTGGCTTAATATTTATATCAAAATAAGCCCATACTACATTACTGAGCATACTCTCATCTTTTACTCTTTATGCATATTAATCACTACATACATAATCATATGCTTAATGAAAGGTAAAAACTCAAAGGGACCCATCATTACAATCTCGTTCTTTTTCTTGACCCAAGAAGTGAAATCAAGAAGATAGGCTAATGTGGTTCGAATCCAAATATTGTCATCCATTATTAGCTCTAACTCCTCTCTTTGCTCATATAGCTTTTGCACTGACTCCAAGAATTTTGTATACTGCATTGTAGGAGTGAAGAATTTCGTAAAAGCCGTCATATATAGATCCTTTAGTTGCTCCCATAACTCGTCACTTAGATGTAGATCAAAGGCTAACTTCTCCACTGGGGCATTTGACTCCACAACTGAGTCTGGATGTTGAAAACTACCATCCGAGTCCACATCATCATTGTCCACCACTGTGGCTTCATCTTTAGCAATAGGACCAAAGTATACTGGCCACTTAACGCTCTTCTTACGAGTTCACGCCATCCTTGGTCCACATCCTCTTCTATCGAGGATCACACCAACTCTTCCTTTCGAGATCTACTCTTCCGAAGGAACTTGATTGATAAAAGGAAGTGAAGGTGGTCTGCTTCTCTACCTTCCACTATCTGACTCATCTCTCTTCTTGATTGCTACAGGAGCTGGTATACTCTTACGAGTTGTCCGTCTTACTCTTGTTACACCGGCTCCTCTATACTCCACCGTATGTGGATCCATATCCCGTTAATCGCAATGATGATGATATAATACTCTTTGCATAGAAATAATCAATTTAGACAAAGCTCAATGTGCCAAATTTCCTAAGAGAAACATCACACAAAGGCTCATGTAAACATGCTAGAAAACCACCACTACACTCGAGTTTGGGGTGCATGAACTCAAGTTATGGCTAGTAACTCGAGTTATGCAGCTTACACTCGAGTTCTGTTGGTCTACCGCTGAAACCCAATTGATTCTCCATTATCGCACTTGAGTTCACATGACCAAACTCGAGTCCTCCTCCAGATCAAGCACCGAGTCCGAAGAGTGCTGGAAAAAGTTCATTCCAGATAATCTTAAGATTTCACTAAGTGCTGCACTCAAGTCTACAGATCAGCACTCGAGTTTTAATGAGATATTACACTCGAGTCCTGAGAGTTCCAAGGAATGAGTTTGTATATGAGAACCTCCAACACTGAAAATAGCAAGTACGTACTCAAGTTTATCATGCAGCACTCGAGTTCTAACTGAGAGTGCACTCGAGTCCCACAAGTTCACCCATGAGAGTTTCTACCCGAAAACCCTGAGAGTGAAAATAGAAGTCATGAACTCGAGTCCTCAGATCCACACTCGAGTTCTCAGACTCCATCGCACTTGAGTTCACGTGAGTTTAGAATTGGAATTTTCCAGCTAAGAGCTCAATGCCCAGCGGAAACTATCATGCACTTGAGTCCTTCATATGGCACTTGAGTTCTTAGGCACATCTTACTCGAGTTCACTTTTGAACTCTCGCGAGTTTCTGCCCAAAAGCACATGATTTATGGGAAAATTCCTCATGCACTCGAGTTCTTAATGACCAACTCGAGTTCTGGGCTATGATGCACTCGAGTTCAGCCTGTTAAACTTGAGTTCACCAGTCATTTTCCCACATGAATTCTCCTTCAAATCTTCTTAAACTTCCTCACAATCCTCAAATCAACTCCATCACTTCCTCCACTCTTTCACCACACTTTATACTCATATTCTAAACCATCCCAACCATTTCAATACTAATGAATTATACAATTCTCTTAAGTCCAAGCAGAGGATTTCTAGCAATTACAAACTTATTAACAAAAGCTATGCTCTATGACTCTGACAATATCCATCATTGCCAGAACCATCGCTCTGATACCAAAAATATGATACCTCATTTCCTAACACTACGGTAGAGTATCAATTTTACTAAAAATTACCGAATTTAAAAAATTAAAGTTGCTAAATGCTAGAACTTCATACAATAAATCTGCCGGATATTCACATATATGCATAATTCACTTTACAATATACACACTATCTACTTCATCTACTCCACTTCATATACAACTCAAAATATTCGTATAAGTCTTAAAATACATGACAAGAATTTGACAACCTAAACTAAGCTCTTCCACCACTCGGCCTCGGTTCTTCTTCATTTACTTTCTCTTTGCCCCGCGAGCTCGTTCCCTATATTGGAGATTTATTTTTAGGAAAAAGAATGAGATTCATAGGAATCTCAGTAGTAACTTGTACAACATACAAGATAACACATACATAGCATGATTATCATACAATCATCAATCAAATCATCATAACATCATTTAGTGTAATTAATGCAAATCATACAACATGCTAGCGCTATACAAGAACTTGGCCCGGAGGGGTACCCGCGCAAAGATATGCCCCGGGCACCGCTCGTGCAATATGAATATTATCATCTAAGTATCAACCTGCATAAAGATAGGCCTCAGTTGATTGCTCTGCTTAATCTAAACATGTATGACATTTGATGATAACAAACCACACATACATGCTATGTCATATGAAGACGGTTACTACCTGGTTGCTTCTCTATGCAACTTTCCCGCTTGATACAAGCTCGGACAACTACTGAGGCCAGACTGGTTGTCAAGTTCTGAAATCACCAACCATCAAAAATGAGTTATTACTCATCCATATACCTTTCCAAACTCGTATCATTGGTAAGTTTAGCCCAATAGTGCTAAATTACAAAAATACCCCTTAGGTCCTTATTATCAACATTTTTTCAAGATCGTGATTTAGGCCATTCCTACACATTTTCACATGTAGAATCAATTCCCAACCTCGAATTGGCCAAAAATAAAGCTCAAATGACGAAAATACCCTTGACAGCCCTAAAAAAGGCTTATAAAGGGTAATTTTGTCATTTTACTTTCCGTGGCTTTTCTTACTTTGGGGTCAACATAGAGCCTACACAATTTGGCCTCCTAAATCTAATAGAAGCATCAAAATTATCAAATTTCAATCCATTTTCCAAGTCCAACACAGGGAAGGGAGAATAAATTCCCAGAAAAGTTGTGTCGGATTCTCGTTTTCTTTGGCCTAATCACCTCCTTTCTACTTATAACCAATATATTAACTAGTTAGACATTCATTGGACTTGATTTGGAGACACTTACATATTAAGGTCTATTTGGCTTTCTTGAATTATCTTGTACCAAATGAACCATAATCAAGCCCAAAACAACTCTACTAATCTTAATCAAGAAAGAGGAACAAGTTTGGGAAGTTACCTCTTGATTTTCCTCAACTTTCTCTCTCTATATGTTTTCTCTCTCTTCCACCAGCTCTTGATTCAGCTAAAGATCAAGGATTTCAAGGGTAGAGTGGTGAGGAGAAGAGATCATGGAGGGATTAGGTAGCTTTAGACACAAGATACAAGTCTCTTACCTTGATTGTTGATGAACCCTAGCTCTTCTTCCGTTCTTCACATCCAGCTCTCGTTCTCAGCTCACTCTCCCTCTTTTTGATTCAGTTCTGATCGAGAATGAGGCTGAAGATGGAGATTAAAATGACATAATGCATTGGTTTATTACTTATGCCAAGTGTCAACCCATGATTGGTCCAAAAATGTAATTATTCACAATTAATTCCATTTCCCTTCATACTCCCTCATTTCAGCCAAAATATGCATGAGAAATGCAAGGGAAATCTGAATCTCCAATATCCCATTGTGCCATCATGTAACTCGTTGACCAAGTCATTGACTTTTTGACCATTTTTTACCATAATTTACTAAAATTGGTTTGTTAATGATCAAGTAGTCATTTTTCCCTTTTTAATTCCTATTTAACTCAAATTAGTGGAAATATTGGGAAAAACATAATTATTTTCCACTTTTCGGCAAAATTACCGTTTTACCCCTGCATTTAATGATTTACCGAAATAAGTCATTTTCCGCCCATTTCTTCGGCTTAACCCCATTTAAATCTTCAATGAGGCTATTATTCACATCATTTATTTCTTAAATTTTGGTTACCATAATAGGTCTTTATCGGTACATTTATTGCCTTCTTATACCTTTATTCTGCCAAATTACGCGTAACCGGTGATTGGCATATTTTTCATAAATTCTTATAAATTCATCCACATCATTTTTCACCATGTTATTCCACTAAATATCCATCAAATATACACATAAATGTATTGGTGAAAATGAGGTATTACAGCGCTCATTACTCTACGATTATCAAAATGTTAAGGAGTTTGACACTTGATAAGAATCATGCATTTGTTTTTTGAAACAATTTCTCCTGCATTAAATTTCCTTCGTAGAGGTGGTTCAGGAGCAATTGAAAGAGGTCCAAGGATGTAAGGTGGATGTTGGTACCTTCAACTACTGTTCCAAGAATGTATCTATAAAGAAGACAATAAAATAATAATATCCTATCTAAAAATATAAACAATGAGAGATTTCAAGTGAAATAAAGGCATTTGAAGTCCCTAAGTCTTCAAGTAACTATGACATCCAAGGAAATCAATGACACTCCCATCAGTAGGAGTCATAAAATTATATACATTTTGAAAACTCTTGTTTACAAAGTGGAAGGTATGGAATCCAACTTAGTGTTGGGGTACACCATATCATCATTACAATCATAAGAGATGGAAGGCAAGAAAGTGAGAGAAGGTAGAGAATCTATTAAATCATTCCCACTCAAAACTTTTGAATTCTCAAAAGAATCATTTTCCTTTTCTATATCGGGTGGCAAATCACAAGATAGTACTTATTGGAAAGATTCATCAACATGAAAAATTTCATCAATCAAAATTTCAAAATCTGTCACTAACAAGACTAAAAGGAACTAATTCAATGGGAATTGTATGCATTTGATATTCTAGGCTATGATCTTTCTCACTTATACTAACCATTAGGGCATCGAGGCAAGATTCAACACTTTGCAATTGTTATGCTTACAATCATCAATAGTACAAGAGGGTGCATTAAGATTAATGGCAGAATCACCCACTTTACTAAATGTTTTCTTTCAAAACTCAACAAGCAAGTGGTATTTTTCATGATAACAGTATACACATATTTGATCTGCTGTACAAGAACATGAAAATATTTTATTCAATTTATCACAATCATCCCTAGTACTACGAGAGAAGCATTTTCAACAATTAAATCATCACATAAAGAAGTAGGAGCACACTCATCAACAAGTACAATCGAATCACTAATACTAGAACCAATGGGTTGAGTAATTATATTTTCAAATATTTAAGAGGATTCAACAATGATTTCTTCATCCACCTCATTATCACTCAAATCATTAATTACTGCACTAGATAAAGAAGTAGGAGAGTCGACTTCTATAAGGATAGAATTATTACCAAATGGTAGGGAAGACTCTGTAATACTCTTTTTTACTTGTTTTACGTCTTGTGCTTGTATAGGAATAGGCACCGAAGAATTGAAATCTTTAACTTGTGAATTGGCATGTGACTCTTGAGTTTGGACTCCTTGTTCCTCCTCCATAGGAGAAGAAGACTCCTCTGGAAGTTGAAAGTGGACCTTCTTGACTTTCTTGGCTTGAGTAGGTTCCATACATGTGGGAAATGGAGGGTGAGTCTCTTATGGAATGTTGCACTTAAAAGACTTTTGTGCAAGCTACTCTATTGCTTTCTCCAACTTCTCATTTTCTTGCTTCAATCACTCCGCTTCTTGCATATGTGTGAATATAGAAGAAGGATTTTCTTGAAAATTCATCTTCAATACTTGTGATTGATGAGTGAGAAGCTTAATGTCCTTGGCCAATCTCTTACTCTCTTTATCTTTTTATTTCATTATTCTCATTATAGAGGCCATGTGATGGGCAAAGGTATCCTTATGTAACCGTTCCTCATTTATAGTATGAGTCATTAGATTTTGGAATTCTCTAATGACTTTACCAATGGTAGGTTTTTGGTTTGACGCACAAGGTTGGGAATGAGGTCCATAAGATAGCTGAAATGGTGGGTAGAGAGACTCATAATATGGATGACATGGTCATGAAGTGGGGTGGAATGAAGAAGAGGTTCATGATATGATATTTAGTTATGTGGTGGAGGATTAGAATGAGTCTCATAATATAGGTTATATGGTGGCAAAGAAAGATCATTGTATGATCTATAGGATGGGTGTGGTAGGAGATTAAGTTGGAATTAAGGTTGTTGGTAGGGTTCATGGTATGAAGGGTGTAATGGACCATGACATTCTTGACCAATTGGACTTCTATCTTGACTTCCCAACATGGTTTGAAGAAGCCACAATGTTTTTTGAATGGAATGGATAGTTTGAGAGATAAACTCTTTCTCTCCGATCAAATCTCCTACAAAAAGAATAGGATTGAAAGAGTGAATCTTGATTAACATTAAATCAAGCCATAAGAAATTCAATTCAATAAATTCCCAATGAATCACAAGTATCAAATGGAAGAAAACAACATAGAAATAAAGAAAAATCTAAGAAGAAAACTCAAAAACTAATCTAGTAAAAAATCCATAAAAATTCAAGGAAATAAAGAAAAATTCAAAAAGTGGCCAAAACTCAACCAATAGTATAGCTATTGGTCTTGCTTAAAATGACCCAAAACTTTAGGAAACCAAAGCTAATAATTTTTTGGGCAAAATTTTCAAAAACATTCCAGCAAGCTTTAAAGAAAAGGTGTAACCGAATTTCAACAAAACTCCAAACAATTTCCATGTCTGCAACACTTAGTTCTACAAATCAAGTTTATGTAAAAGAAATGCAAGAATTAACTTGGAGACATGGTGAATTCAAACAAATAAGCTCAAGAACATATCAAAGTAAATATAACAACACCACGCAGAAGCTACCAAGTCAATACAATGCAAAACTTTAATGAATTCAATACAACTACCTAAATGAAATAATCTTAAACTATATGCAATGAAAATAAAAATGCAATACTAAGAAGCTTCTCATGAGAAACCCCTTATTAAAAGTGAATTTTACATTTAGATTACTGGGGAGCCAATTACTTAGCTCCCCAACAACAACGCCATTTGATTAGGACTTTTTTCATACGTTAGCCTTAAGGTCCATAATCAAAAATTAACTAAGGATTGCGTATAGGGAAACCTAGGATCATTCACTTTTCTCGAAGAGCATTTTATTGAATCCTAATTAATCTAAATGCCATGCAAATGCAATAAAACAAGGGGAAATGAGCTTTGGATTTTGGATTTTTTGGGTTAAAAATAGGTTAATGCAAAAACTTAATTAAAGTCCTAAAACAACTATTTTTGGTCTTTTCTTAATAAATATAATGATTAATGAAATATGAATGAAGCGAATCCTCTTGAAAAATTGGTTCAATGGCAATCCTAGCTCACTAAATGATATAAGAGTTGAAATTTATCAAGTCTTAATTAAAAACTCTAAGTAATCATATTGGGTCTAACACTCCTAATCAATAGCTACTCCTACAATTGTATTCGTAGCTATTGTTTAGAAATATTATTCAAGAACCACTTGATGTGTGAAATGGATTAAGTTAACACAATTGTTTCTCTAATATGAATGCACAAACATGTCACTCAAATTAACTCAAATCAAGTACACAAACTAGTAATCACATAGCAAGCATAATCTCATTGAATTAATAGGAAATAACTAACTAAAAATCATCCAATCACAATAATTCCAATCCAAACATAATATACACAATCTTAGTTCAACAATATGGAATCCAAATAGCTCACATCCAAATCCTACAGCAACTACCTTAGAACATAGCTACGAATTATAATAACAATAGGAAATTCATAAAGGAACTAAGAAAAACTCCCTTTTGAAGCTCTTTGACATCATAAATCCCCAATCCTCAAGAGTTGAAAGTTTAGCCACTCATTGCTTTAAAATAACTACAGCTCAAAATCTTGCCAATAATTAAAGCCCCCTCTGAAATCTGAAAATTCTCACAAGAAAATTCAAAGACTTGCTGAAAAACACAAATACTTACTAAAAACTGGGAAACAATCGTCGGAATCTATGAACTCCGCCGACATAGCATGGAAGAAGGCTAACGATAGTTGAACAAGAAGGTCGTCAGCGCTGTCAAAATTAAGGTTACAAGAAAGTTGCTGACGCTCCTTTGGTTTCTAGTTTGAGACTCACCGGAAAATTGGAGATCTCACTAGAAAGTGCAGAAGATCAGGCTCTTCTCTTCCTCCATTGAATCTCAGCTCAGACTCTCATTTGGTGTTAAAATTCTCTCCAGTCTAAACTCACGATACTATAAAAGTTTCTGCAAGTTACTAGTTTTCTTTTGCCAGTGTGATTGGTCTCTGTTTGTGACTTTGGGAGTTAAGTTTGCTTGGTGAAAGTGGAGGAGAGACGGTGGTCAATGGTAGGAGACCGAATGAGTAATACCCCAAATTTTAGGACTAGAGGCTAGAGAATAAGCCTGAATAAAGAAAACTACTAGGCCTATTTTAGTAAAAGTCCCATAAATTAATAAGAAATAGAATGATTATTAGAAACCACACCCAGAATAAAATATGAATTTTGGTGCGAATTAGTGAAAGAAAATACCCGATTCCTTTTGGATGTGTCTAAATGACATAAAACCTAACTAGGATCCAAAGGAAAAGGGAAATATTGTCTAGATAAAATTAAGAAAGAGAATTGAAAGAATTAATGGTACAAGAATTAATATTGCCACAATCAGACAATTGCCACTTGATCTTGAGGTCTAAATTGGAAGACAAAATGAAGGACCAATATTTACTCTTCAAAAGTAAGAAGTAATTATTAGAAAGAAACGCAAAATTTTCTCTCTTTTTTTGTCACAAAAAAGGTCCAAAGAAGGGAAAATAAAGAAGCAAGAAGAATTGGTTAAAAAGTCAAAGTTTCAACTTGAAAAATTATTGACAATAGCAAGACAAATTGAGGCAATTAGTTAACAATTTTTCCTCCATTTGGGTAGCTTATATTCATCCAAACCAAGGAGGAAAGAGGAAAAATAAAGTCAACATATTTACTATGGTAAATTACCATACATGGTAAATAAACTTGGCTTATGTGAGAAGGAGAAATTATGGCCACATGATAAATTCTTTCTCCTTATTTCTTTAGGCAATTTTCATCCAAGAAAAAATAAGGCAAAGGAAGAAAAAAAAAATAAGAACATTTTCAATCTTCTTCATCACTTAAAAATTCGGCCAAAACCTAGAAGGAAATAGAAAAGAAGAACACAAGTAAAGGTAAGATATTCTAGCTTGATTTTCACCTTCTTAACCACTTCTTTGGCTCAAATAATCTTCATGAATCTTGTTCCCCTCTTCAAGAGCTTAATTTTTATGGCTTTTATTTTTAAAGAGAAGGATTTTTAAGCCATTTTTCAAGAGCAAAAGTTGGAGAATCAAGAAAAGAGTTTAAGAAGGAGCTAGAGGTGAGCAAAGCATCATTTTGATGTATATGTTGCTTTAGTTGATTGAGTTTTTGTGGGTTTTTTGGGCCAAATTTGTGTGTTGTTTTGGGCTTCCCTAATTTTTGGCCTTTTAGGGTTTGTTAAAGTTTATGAATCTTTCCTCATATACATGTGATTTTATGTTGTTTTGGAAGAAAATGAGTTGAGTTTAGTGGGTATTTTGTGAAATGTTGAATTGTTGTGTGGAACCCTAAATATCGGTCAGAATAGGATAGGTAGAAGAAAGAGAATAATTTTGCTACTTTTTAGGTCTCAAATGGATTCCTTAGGAAAAATTGTATAGGAATAGGTAATTGGCATGATTTTATAAATAATGAATTTGAATTTCAAAAGTTGGAATAATGCTGCCAATTAGGGTTTCCTGCATGGCAGTAAGAATGTATTGTGTTGTTTGGTAATAGAATATTGTTCAAAGGCTATGAAAATTTTTATAATAAAATTAGACTTATCAAGCTTTAATTTTATAGGTCATATAGGTCATTTGGATCTAACACTTGGAGTTATCTATTTTTGAAGTTAGTTATATGAAAACTGACATGTTTCTGGACAGTGTTCAATAAATGAAAATTATGGATTTCTGTACATCTAATTGGCTAAGAGAAATATTTTTCCTTGAAGCTAGACTTAATAAGGGTTACATATCCTTTTAAAACATTTCCATTAGACACTTGTACAAAAAGATATGAATTTTCAAATTTAGTTGACAAATTCTGCCAGCTTTTGGTAAATGTGCGTAAATCAAAAGGTTATGGCATATTGTAATTTCTTTGAACTCTAAGGGTAGAAATTAGCCCATTAGGATAATTTGACCACTTTATGTGATACCTCATTTCTTATATCCTTAGATGAGTGCAAAAGAGTAGTAAAATCATTTGTGAAACCAGGATTAAGTCCCGAATTAAGTAACTTCAGAAAATGTTTGCAAATTCCAAACCTATCTCAAGATTTGAACTTGGGACTGGAAAGGAGGTTTTAGAGTAATAAAAATTTTCTCAAACAATTTCATAAACATTTACTATCTCACTAAGTCTCACTGGTTCTTCTTTTCATTTTATCAGAGTTTGCAAGTGATTCTCTGCTTAGTTTTCAAGTTTCATACCTTAGTTAAGTTTCATTAGCGATTAGAAGCGTAATATAGCTAAACTGTTCTTTTGCTAGTCTACCGGCATTACCCATTTTACTATCATAGCATTGTCAGAATTACAGGCTATTCATACTATATACAGATCCAAAATATCAAAAGTACAAGAAACAAACAACTAACAAAACAAAGACTAAAGTCTCTCACGTTCCCGTCTCTAGTCGTCTGTATTTTTTTTTCTTCTTACCCCATGAGCTATCTCCCTGTACTGTAGATGGTTTATGATAAAGAGTGAGATTCAAAAGAATCTCAATAGTAACATAATGCCAATCATACAGATATAATATAACAAAGCATGCTATACAATCATCATACAACAGAATCATCACAACAACATTCAGTGCATCACATGCAGTTCGTAAACTACCATAGCACTAGGAAAATTAAAGGCCTAAAGGGATACTCGCATAATAGGCCCTAGGATCCACTCGTGCATCATATAACCTTATTGGCCCAAGTGTCCACCCGTGTAATAGGACCTGGGCGACCACTCTGTATAACCAAAATATGTTAGACAATGCATGATGATTCATACAACATACAATGTATAATATAAACATATGAAAGACAAGTTACTACCTGGTTGCTTCCCTTGAGCAATATCCAATTGTTTCTCTAAGCTCGGGCAAGTTCTAGTTCATATCAAAATTAGAGTTACAAGTAACTAGTTATTACTTGCACTGTTACTACCTTTAAATCAAATTCTGTTGGTTATCTAAAGTAATTATAACAGATTCTGCATAATACAATTTTGTACAGTGCGGTTTCACTGTTTTCCAGAAACTGGCAGATTTTTTCAGTCAACTTTAGAAATTCATAATTAATTCTACAAAAACCTTATTTGACTTATTACAAAGCCTAAATTAAGCTCCTTCAATGTAAGTTTAAGGAAAAATATTTAGGTTTTCCCAATATAGACAAATCATTCCCAATAATTCGTTAAAAATCACTATTCCAGATTGCTTTCCAGAAATCAGGGCATAAATTTTAAATTCATCATTAATTCTAGGAACCTCCAAATTGAGTGGTTCCAAATTTAATGTGAAGATATTTCAGTATAGTTTCACATAAAAATACTCAAATCTAGCTACCAGAGCCACATAATTGCCAGAATTTCACCAAACATGATCTGTTCCATATTACATTCCAAAAACAGGCCACAACTTCAAAAATTCATATCTCCCAATATAATTTTCCAAAAATTACAAACTACCTATAAAATTAAAGATATGTCTCTCTAGTTTAATTCTAAAAATTTTTAAAATTTTTGGACAAGTGTTTACCCATGATATACCAAGCACAAAAACACCAGTTCAAACAGGAAAATTAACCACCATGTTCATACACATTTCTTAAATTTCCAAATTGATATAGAAGCATCCAAAAATCATGAACACTTGTATACCTACACATTTTTTTCCTTATAAATCCAATGGAATCATCAAAATTACCAAATTCTTACATCTTCATCATGTTACAATACAGGGCAGAATTGAAGATTCTTAGGTGAAAGTTGTTGTTTTCTTGTTTTATCTTGCTTAATCACTTCCTTTTTACTTCTAATCAAATGATTAGCTACTTAAACACTAAATGAAGATGATTTAGGAGAAATTTTGGCAGCATTTTCCTTAGGGTTTCATCAGCTCAAATTTGAAAACTAAGAGAAACAAGCCAATATCCACCAACAACATCTAGCAAGGCAAGAGAGGCAAGTTTTGAAGTTTACCTCTTAATTATTGGTCCTTCTCTCTCCTATAAGTTCTTGAAATCTCTCTCTACACCCTTGATTTATCTTGAAAATCATGGATTTAATGGAGTAGAAGAGGTTATAGAGTGATTTAGGAGGCAAAAATCACAAGATTTTGCAAGTTTTACCTTAGATTTTGGAAGAGCCCTAGCTTTCCTTGTGCTTCTTTCCCTTCATGTTTAGCTTTCTCTTTTCCTCTTTTTTGATTCAACTTGCATGGGTATGATCATGTGAAGATGAAGAAATAAGGGCTTAATGCATTAGTCAAGTTTACTTTACAAGTGGCTACTTCCTATTGGTCCAAGTATATGGTTTTTAGTTAAATATTTCCACAAGCCATTTGCCTCTTTTCTTCTCACTTATGCCATCCATAATGGGTGTAAGGGAGTATATTTTGGTCTTGCATTATCCTATGTGCCATCTTGCACTTTGTTGACCGCAAATTGTTGATCAAAGTCATATGCCTTTGCTTTTTGGCCCTTTGACTTTCTTTGATAATAATTCAACAAAATAGACTTATTATTTACCAAATAGCCATTTTCTTATTTTTAATTCCCATTTAACTAAAATTATTGGGAATATTGAAGAAAAATATTTATTCTCTTATTTTATGGAAAAATTATCGTTTTTCCCTCACATTTTATGATTTATCGAAATATATAATTTCTTACTCTTTTCCTTTGGTTTGGCCAAATTTTTGAAACTTATATGAAGCCATTATTTGTGTCATTTTATGCTCAAATTTTGGTTACCATATCATGCCTTTAAGTGGACATTAATTGCCTCCTCGTGTCCTTACTTGGCCGAATTATGTGTAACCGGCGATTAGAATATTTCTATAAATCTATGTGCACCACAATTCAACATTCTATTCCACTAAATATCATAAATATACATATAAGGAATATTGGTGAAAAAATGGGGTAATACACTTTAACTCATTGTTTAACTTGGTAAAATGACCCTAATGATATGGTTATATATCTAGGGCTATGAGAAGTCAAGAAAGAAGAGAATGGAAGAATTTTCAAGAAACCTCAGTGATTGAAAAAAAATGGAATAAGAGGAAACAAGTCCAAAAGGTAGCAAACTTACTTACTTACATATATTTGATGTGTTTGCTATGTATTGATTTGTACTATTGCTTTACTTGATTATGTGAAGCACGTATGAATGAATAAAGCTCTGTTTCTGTTTTTACTATGGCCATAAGTATATTGCACGAAACATTGAGCATGCATGATATCATTATGCCAACATGAACCTATGTATGACAAGCATATCATGCACTAGCATTCATCTTACATGCATTGTCTATAATGTTTTCTACTAAGATTCCCCCGAATCTCACCCTCCCCCTCCAACCATATAGGTACTAGAATATAAAAGAGAAGGAATGCTTGATGATCAACCAGAAGGAAGAATGTAGAAGAATCGAAGAATGTAATGTATTAAACTACACAAGTGTATTAATTTACTATTTGTAAATTATTTGCACTACTCGAATATAAGTATGAATATGCAATAAAAATTGAACAGTAACCAAGATCGTTGAAAGCATGATTCATTAAATCACTAAAATTAATCATAAGAACCAAAATTAGAACAACTCTGATACTTGGTAAGAATACGGCTGATAGTTGTGAATGAGAAATTAACCCCTAAGTGAATTGCTAATGAAGGCTTCAAATACATATAAAAGGGGTAGAAATGTAAGGTATTACAGGATGTGGTATTGGAGGAAGGTCGGCGGTGGTGAATGACACTGTGCTCTCTCTCTCTCTGAAAGTTTTAGCTTAGTGTTGATGATAGAAAGAAGGGGTGGTGACTATGGTGAAGAGGAGAAGCTCGCCACCCCTCTCTATAACTCTCAGCTCAAGCTTTCTTCCTTTCCATACGCGGTGCCTAACTTGAGCTAGATGGTGGTACTACCCACGCTCAACTCTCATCTAGTTCAAGGAGGTTGCCAGTGGCAAAGGTGAAGAGGAGAAGCTCACCGCAGGCGACACAAGAAGATGAAGGAAGGAAGAAGATGAAGGTAATGAGCTCGGTCTCGCCGGTCAAGCTCTACAGTGTCACTGGCGTTATGTCTCTAGATCTTTTCTAGGTCACCGGAGAGAAAAGAAGAAGGCAAAGTTAATGAAAAGAGGCAAGGTGGCTGGCATGTTCTCAGCTCTGGATCTATATGTCTCTCAAGCTCCACCTACAATGAAGGTCCAAGCTCCCACTCTTGACCTTCGTAACTCCAATCGTCTCCCTCTCTCTATAGTTTATGGAGGTTGCCAGCGTTAGTAGCTAAAAAAGAAAAGGTCATCGGCGACCTTAGATGAAAGAGGAAGAAGATAGTGATTCGATCCTCTTCTCCCTTGTACGGCACACTCTGTAAAAACTCTTAGCTCCTCACTTTCCGCCACCCTTCACACCAACATGTCGGGTCTTTCTTTTTTGTTCCCCTTTTCCTCCGATCTCATTTCCTATCAGGGTGCTCAGCTGAAGAAGAAGGTTAGCCCTAGTCATAACGCAAGTTTTGACCAGGGACTAAAGGGAGAAGTTGCAAAGGTTTCTGGAAGGACTTAAGTGACAATTTTTGAAATGGTTTGGGGTTGAATTATAATTTCCTGAACTCAATGGGTCCTTTTCTGTAATTTTCCCTAGGCCCTTTTCTTCATAGTTTTGTAATTTTTAGAAATCTTGGGGCCTTTTATGTAGTTTTCCCAGTCCTAAAAAATATTAATTATGAACCTTCAAAATCTCCAATTTTCTTCCTAAACACCTATAATATAATATTAAACACAAAGTAGTATCAAAAGTCCAAGAAACAATTGCACAAAATAATTAATAAATTATTACCATTTTTCCCCTAATTGCTATTAATTCAATAAAATTGTCCCTAACTAAAATTTGTGCTTATCATACAGTAATGTCTCAAAAAAATGCATCAAAATCCAAATTTTAATTATGAAAATCATATATAAAAATATGGTTCAATCAGAGAAAGAGAGGAGGGACAAACTTCACAAAGGGAGAAGGAGAGAGAAGGACGACGGAGGATGGTGGTAAGAGAGAGAAGAGGATGGTGGTGAGAGAGAGAGAGAGAGGAGGACGGCAGAGGATGGTGGTGAGAGAGGTGACGGTAGTGAGAGGGAATGAGAGAGAGTGACGGTGAAAAAGAGAGAGTAAGGGACAGTAAAAAGACAGAGGAGGATATCTGAAGTGAATTTATGGGACACTTATGACGTACCAAATTCAAATTTGGGACGTCAAAAGCCCTGCTCTTGGCACCAAGAACAGGGGTCTTTTTGGACACCTAAATCCTCTTTTAGGTGTCCTAAAAATATTTGGGATGCTAAAAGTCCTACTCTTGGTGCCAAGAGTAGGGCCTTAGGTGTCCCAGATTCAAAAGGGACACCTATATCAAGGCGTTTAGTGCTAACAGACTTGCTTTTGGCATCCTAAATTTGAATTAAGACGCCTAAAATGACACTTGAGGCGTCTCAATTCAAATTTGGGACGTCTAAAGCTACCCAATTCCCACCTAGACTTACAAAAAGGCCACCGCCTTTCTTTTTTACTTTCCTTTTTGAAAAACAAATGTCCTTTAGGGTATTAGAATCTATATCTTGTAGTAGTGTGCCACCGTTGGTAAACGGCTCACCTTTTGATAAATCCTAAATTTTATATATTTTATCTTTTCTTATTCATTTAGTTTGCAACCTATTTTAGGCTAATTTTGGTTTATTAGATAATATTTGGATTGTTAACTAACTTTAGGAAATAATATAAATCTAATTTAATTGTGATAATATTGGGCTGAAATTGTTAATATTTTAATTACTTATCTTGTGATTGAATAATATTCTCAAATATATGATAGATCATGATTTTATTTAATTCTTGTAAGTCAAGGAAAATCATATTAGGAAATCCTATGATGTAGAATTATTTTTGGAAGTTTAAAGAGAACTAATTGGTGCAAACCTATAAAGAAAGATCACACAAACCCACAACCAATATGAGATATACTCATCCTAAAAAGCTAAACAAAGATCTATGATCCACTTAAACCATTAAGCACGAAAAAACAATGACTCGAAGTGTTGGAAGATGCCACAAGGTTAATAAGCCTTGATAAGTATGTTAGTCCTCAGAAGAATCCTAGAGAGAATCTACTCTCAAGAAACAAAGTATAGAAATGTAACTTACATTCAACAATCAAGTCTCAAGTATGATTACAAACAAAAAAGAAAAAGTATTTATAGAGAAATATGACCTAATTGCAACTTAGAAAATAGTAACTACAAAGTCTAATATAATGTGCTAGGAAATCCAAAAGTCTAATACAATGTGCTAGGGAACCCAAAAGTCTAATATAATATTCTAGAAAACTCAAAAATCTAAATCAATGTGCTAGAGAACCCAAAAGTCTAATATAATGTGCTAGAGAACCCAAAAGTCAAATCTACCAACTTATTTAATAATTTTCATACAAATAAAATCCATAAAATATTTATAATCAACATCTAAAAACTAAAATGTGCTTATTTAGGTTTAAATGAGTCCTCACATATGTAATATTAGGTCCAAACTCTTCAATTTTAAGACTTCAAGCCTAAAAATTGATCAGTATCTCTATTTGATGTAGCCTATATAAAGAGGTGATGAAGGCAAAGAGAGTGAAGAGAGCAATCAAGGAAGGCTTAAGAGTGAGAGAGAGAGCAATGTCTTTGTTTTTGTGTGATGTGGTTGTGTGGAAACGGGAGAGGCCAAGGGGTCTATTTATAGAACTTGTGAGTGATATTTTGGGCATCCAAAAAAAAAAAAAAAGACACGTAAAACTTTTGTTGAATAATTAGTTTGCTTCATAGCAATATATTTACATATTTCAAGAGCATCAATTCACATGTATTTTGATTAATTAAAATATAACAATTCATCTTATTTTATTGTTATATGACATATGAGTTATCTAGAGAAATTTAAATTTGATGATTTAAAAAAAACAACTCATGAGAGGAAATTGTATTCTTTTTCTAAATTATGAAGTTTATGTTTTGAAAAATAATAAAAATTTATTTTCTCTAGATGACTCATCTACTCTGTAACATTAAAATAAGATGAGCCATTGTATTTAATTAGTCAGAGTATAAATGAGGTGGCGCTCATGGAGTATATAAATATGTATCATCAAACTCTCAAATAAATCCCTTTAAATTTTAGCATTGATGACTATCTAAATATATATATATGAGAATTTTTTACATACTCCAAGTATATCATATCATCTGAACTTTTTATCCAATAAAAACACAATAATTCATATTATTTAAATCCTAGTTGGCTGATGACTTATCTGAAAAAATTCACATTTTATTTTTTATATATAAGTATTTCTCTTTGTAACATATTCAGCATGACCTCTTATGACTTCCCATTTTCCATTAAATTTGGCATATATTTTTATAAGATACCTACATCTACTCTAGAAGTATTACCTCACCAGAAATCTATGCAATAAAAATAGAACAACTCATATTATTTTAATATTAGTTAGGTGATGACTTATGAAAATATTCACTTTTTTTTAAGGAAAATAAACATCTTAACTAAAAAAAACTAGGATAAAATAATCAGCCAATATTTTTCTTAAAAACAAAATAAAATATGAATTTTTTTAGATGGGTTATCAGCGAACTAGGATTTAAATAATCTGAATTATTGTGCTTTTATTGGATAGAGTTGAGATGATGTGGCACATTTGGAGTATGTAAGTAATTATTGAGTTTGATAAGATATAAATTTTACAACGACATCTCCTGCCCTCTTCACCAATAGTCTTCGTCATCGAGCAGAGAGGATCAGTTGCAGGCATCGCTGACGAGAGGCAAGAGGACGTCACTGTTGCCATGATTCTTTATCTTCTTTTCCAACAAGTCTCATCGGAGAGTGAGAGATTCATCATCTTTTTCAAGAGCTAGATTTGAGATCTGGTTCATCGTCTAGGTGAAAGGAGGAGAGACGCCATTGTGGGGGGAGTGTTATAATCAGTTCATTGTCTCTCTTTTCTTCATATAGTCATTGTGATTTTGAGTACTGGAATTGGTTTAATATGATTATATGAATTTGGTTTTGAAACTTAGATTAACACATATTTTCCTGTAAATACTAACTGAGAGGTAATTAATCAGATTTATGAAATACAATAAAGGACAGCTTAGTGTACATGGATGTACTAGGTGGGGTTTGAAGAGAATAAGATGTGTGTAACATTAACCCTATAAGGGAATTGACTGTTTTAAAGATTTAAACCTATGACCTTTAAATCATATAACAGTAATCTTTGTCCTTGCTCCAAAATGAGAAATAATCCTAGGCTCATTTTCTCTTGAGGAAAAGTTTTATTTTAATTCGGAAGGGAAACTTTAGGTGCTACGCTCACTCCAGAATGAAGGAGAGGAAAACTAAATTTATCACAAAAAATTGAAATATATTATATATATTATCCCCTTTGTTGTCATTATATTTTTCTTACGTAATATTACTCAAGAACATAATTGGCATTTTTTCCTTTAATTGGAATTCTCTTCAATTAAAAGCATTGGTCTCTGTACTCATAAATTGTTGGTGTGTAAAAGAAACAACGTTAATAGTTGGAGATACAGATTACTTTTTCCTGTAAAAAATTACTTTTAAAATTTTAATGTTTTCATTTTAAGATGGGATAAGGTGCAAATTTGCCTCAAAAGTTTTTAATGAGAAACAATGTTGTCCCGAAAGTTTTTTTTAGGTTTAATGTTACCTTAAAAATTTAAAAATGTAGTAATTTTGTCATTTATCATTAAAAAGTTAACAACATTACTCATCAGCGAAAACTTTCAAAACAAATTTACACATTAACTCTTTTAAGATTATATATCAATACCCTATTTAAGTATGTGTTTAGTTTGAGGGTGGGGAGGAGAGGGGAGGGTTAAATTTTGAATCACATTCCCTTCTCTTCTTTTATTTTACACTAAGGATCCCTTCTCTTTCCCCCTTTTCGACAAACCAAACAAGGTAACAAATCATCAACTTCCCTCCCCTCAAACCAAACACACCGTAAGTGTTTATCATATGTCATTCTCTCTCCCTCTCTCCTTCTCTCTCTCTTCTTCGTAGGGAGTTACTGATCTAACAGTTTAGTACAGGTGTAGGGAGCCTATTAATTAGAGAAACAGAAGCTTGGAAAGCGTCAACCCAATAGGTATAAGGGGCATTCGGGCATAAGCCCACAATGTTAAACCCATTCGGGCATTCAGGCACGGGAAGATGAATTCTACCCCACTGACAAGCTTCACAAACCCCACAATGTAAGTATATGTATACGTATGTGGTCCATATAATTCTTCTACAATATGGTATTAACCTCTCTCCAAGACCACCATTCCGTTATACTCAGCACTATATATATCTTTAACACTTTTGTACTTTATTAACTTCATTAATAAACATTATTTTAATCATATTATAAAGTTTCTTATATTTTGGTAACTTTCCAAACACAAGTAATTGATGAACTTATTTTTTTTTAAATATTGAAATTTTCAATTAATTTTTATTTTTTTAACAATTTATAGAATAATTACTTAATTTTCTCAATTTATAGGAAAGTAAGAAAACACTTAATTCATAAAACATTTTTCAATTTTCATGAAATAAGCCAATTCTTAAAAAATTACATAAATAATATTTGACTTATTTGTGTATCCTATTATTTCACTTCAATTTATGCTATCCTCAGTTCTTCTTTCTACATTTGTTTAGGCCATAAGACAAATGAAAAATATAAACCCAAGATCAAAGTGTTAGGAATTATCTAAGCTTCCAGCACTTTATATTATTTATCCCTTGTTCAGCATAATTTTATTTAGTAGTGACGAAGTGCTAGGAATTATCTAAGCTTCCAGCGCATTATTAATCACTTGTCTAGACACTTCAGATGATTCAGCTTTGAAGAAAATCAAACCCAAAGGGATCTCATCAGTGATAACCAAACGCCTGCTGGAAAGCCCAATATCCCCACAAGAATCACCATCAGAGGGGCAGAACACGATCTTATAGGCAATCTGAGTATACTTTTGAATCTGGAACACGCCCTTGACAGTGTTTTTGTACCCACTGATTTTCACAGACTTGACTCCATCCTCTTCTTCAACAATAGTCCAACCAGACGGCAAAGGAACACAGCGTGGTACTTTTCCCTCAACATAGAGGAAGTTCACCATAGCGTTGGTTGGGATGAATCTAATTTTTAATGGGGACGAAATTGTCCCTGGCAAGCCATATTCCAGATCAATGGGGAGCGAGGGATATGGCTTAACACTAAGAGGGCAAGTTTCGTTTCCTGTCTTGGCAAGAGTCAAGTCAAGTCACCACCTAGTACATTTATAAATGGAAGGATGTAGTAATTGCCACCATTGGTAACCGGCTCGCCGTTGACATCGAGGACAACCGCTTTGGCTGAAGAGGCGATGAAGGCAAAGAGAGTGAAGAGAGCAATCAAGGAAGGCTTCATTGTTGATAGCTTGAGAGAGAAAGAGAGAGCAATGTCTTTGTTTTTATGTGATGTGGTTGTGTGGAAACGGGAGAGGCCAAGGGTTCTATTTATAGAACTTGTGAGTGATATTTTGGACATTCAATTATCGAGGGACGACAAATTTATGAAAAAGATAATCAAAAGTTTGAGGCACGCGTCAGGCCAAACAAAAACAAAAAAAGAAAACAGAGAGAGAGAAATATACACGTAAAAATTTTGTTGAATAACTTGTTTGCTTTGTAACAATATATTTACATACTTTAAAAGCGTCAATTAATATTTATTTTGACTAATTAAAATATAATAACTTATCTTATTTTAATGTTACATAATAGATGAGTTATCTAGAAAATTTTAAATTTTATGATTTTAAAAATCTCATAAGAGGGAATTTCATTTTTTTATTTTTTTAAATTATAAAATTTATATTTTATAAAATCATAAAATTTAAATTTCTCTAAATGACTTATTTGTTGCTTTCACCAATAGTCTTCAACTCTTCAACATTGAGTAGAGTAGGACTAGTTGCAGACACTGCTGACGAGAGGTAAGACGACGCCATTGTTGCTGTGATTCTTTATCTTCTTTTCCGACAAGTCTCACCGGAGAGTGAGAGATTCATCATCGTTTTCAAGAGCTAGATTTGAGATCTGGTTCATCGTCTAGGTGAAAGGAGGAGAGACGCCATTGTGGGGGGAGTGTTATAATCAGTTGACTGTCTCTCTTTTCTTCAGTCATTTTGATTTTGAGTACTGCAATTGGTTTAGTATGCTTATATGTATTTTATTCTAATTATGAGTAGCTAACACATATTTTCAATAGTTTTGAAATTTGAACATTAGACTAACACTTATATTCTTGTGAACATTAATTGAGGGGTAATCTATCAGATTCACAGAATAGAATAAAGGGCAGCCTAGTGTGTATGGATGACATCAGGTGGGATTTGAAGAGGTAAGATGTATGTAACCTTACCCCTATTAGATTATTGACTGTTTTAAAGATTTAAACTTATGATCACTAAATCACATAGCTGCAACTTTTATCCTTGTTCCATGGTGAGAAATAATCCTAGGCTCCTCTTATCTTAAAAAAAAAATAATTTATTTTAATTATGTAGGGAAACTTGAGGTGCCGTGCTCACTCCAGAGTCACGAAGAGGAAAATAAATTTATCACAAAAAATTGAAATATATTACATATATTATCCCCTTTGTTGTCATTATATTTTTCTTGCATAATATTACTCATCAGGAACATAGTTGGCATTTTTCATTTACAACAGGAAAAATTAATACGTAGATATTCTTATAGTTTCACTTGGCTTTTACTGAGGTTCTTGTATAATTTTTTTTTCCTTTTAATTGGGTCTTTACTTCTCCTCAATTACAAGAAACCACGTTAATAGCTGTTGAGATAAAGATTAATTTTTCCTATACAAAATTACTATTAAAATTTTATGTTTTCATTTTATTATGCCTAATGTCTCGTGAGCTCACTTGTTCTTTATTTTGCCCAATGCCATAAACAATATTTTGGAACCCGGACCGGACCGGCCGGTCCGGCCCGAGAACCGGCCACCAAACTGGGCCGGTCCTGTAATATTCCAAATTTTGGGAAAGAGGCATAAGATTAAGCCTGGAATAACTGGACTGCTAAGCCCCGGTTTAGCAAATGTCCATATGAGTCATGTTTAAATTCCCTAAAAATTTATTTATATCATTGGATATTAAAAGGAATTATATTGGTAAGCTAAAGAGCTCGGGGGAAAAACAAAATAAAGCGATTAGAAGTCACACATAATATCGTAAAGTGGAACACAGTAATTTTGCCACCGGTGAAATTCCCGGTGTGACAGTGGTGATTGTGTGACATCTTTTGATTGGTAAATAATGGCGAAAAATTATGAAAATTTCCAGAATGAAAGTAGACTTATCAAGCTTTATTTTGATAGGTCATATAAGTCATTTGGAGTTGTACACAAAGAGAAATGAATTTTTGAAGTTAGCCCAGCGAAATTAATTATTTTCTGGGACAGCATTCAAAGATTAAAATTCTGGGAAGAATGAGCTTTGAATTGGCCAAATGTTATATTTTTCCTTAAAACTAGACTTAATGAGGGTCTCATAGCCTTTGGAACCACTCCAACTGGACATTTTTACAATTAGATATGAATTTTCAAAATTTAATGAAAATTCTGTCAGATTAAGCATTATATGCGAAAATTAGATTTTTGAGCCAACCAGGTGATGACACGTGGCAATCCATTTTATCACTTCCTTTAATCATCAATTATCATCTTCTTCATCCATTCAACCGTGAAAAACAGAGAAGAAGAGAGAGAAAAGAGAGAGATGAAAATGGAGAAAGAAGAGAGAGGAAATTCTTTCCTCTGAAACACTGCCGAAACGACATCCTCTATCAAAGTACCCTTTAGAAAACTTCCTCTACTCATCGAGATCTTCATTCCTACGGTTTCGGATTTTCATTTGGAGGTATTTGGTGCCGTCTCCCTTGCCGGAGTATTGCCAGAATTCTGAACCGTTTGTGGAAACGGGTAGAGGTAAGTGTAAGCTTCCTTTTTAACCGATTGATTTGTTGTTTGGATGAGTTTTGGGAAGGTTGGGTACTGTTCATGATGGTTTAAAGGATGTTTTAATGGCTAAATGATGTCTAATGAGTATTTAAATAGCTAATCATTTGATTAGGAGTAGCAAGGAAGTGATTAAGTCAAAGAAAACGAGAAACTGACAAACACTTTCTGAGAACTATAAATTCCTGTTTCTGTTCTGTATTTTTGTGGAGAAGGAGTAAGAATTTGATGATTTTGATGCTTCCATTAGCTTTAGGAGGCAAAATTGTGTAGGTATGCAAGTGTTCATGATTTTTTGGATGCTTGTATATAAATTTGGGAATTTATAAAGCATATGTGTCCATAGTGTTGATTTTCCTTGTCTGAAGCACTGATACTGTGCGTGATAATTCAAGGAACAAACCTTGTCTGAAAATTCCGAAACGTTCCATATGAAAAGTAGACACAAACATCTTTAATTTGATAGGTCATAATGCTCAATTGGATTTATATGCTAGAAGTTCTATGTTTTTGAAGTTAGGTCATGCAAAACTGGAATTTTCTGGAATAGTATGTTTGTGCGTGATGTTTCAGGGACCAAAACTTATCCAACAATTCTCAAAATTTCCAGAATTAAAGTAGAGACATAGAGATTTAATATTATGGGTATTTTGTAATTTTTGGACAAGTATATTGGGAGATATGCATTTTTGAATGTCTGTCCTGTTTTCTGGAAGAACATCTAAAACAGTTGGTGTTTGGAAATATTATGGGAATGGTGTGGTGGCGTTAAAAATTGAGTATTTTTATGTAAAACTACACTTAAAGGGCTTCAAATAGAGCTTTGAACCACCTCAATTAGAGTTCTATATAATTAATTATGATTTTTCAAAGTTTGGTCAAAAATGATGGTAGATTGAGTACCATGCGAATTTGAGTAAGAAATTGGCCAAATATAATTGGAATGAACTCTAAGGGTGAAAGTAAGCCTATAGGCCTAATGTGGGCCATTGGGTATTAACTTTTCATAGCTCTAATGATGTTATCACTTGCCTAGGGCCATGAAGTGATAAAGAATGAGCAATGGTTGGCGGATCAAGGGACAAGAAGAGAAGGTCATAAAGTCCACCAGGTAGTAAACTTACCTTTTCTGCATGTATGTGATATGTATGTCTTGCATTGATTATGTGACTGCTTTGTCTATTTGTGTGGAACATGTATGATTGGTTGAAGCTCTATTATATTTGTGCAAAGGCCATATGTATGTCATAACATCGAGCATGCAGCATGTCATTATGTTGGCATGAAATAGTGTAGGCAACCATGTCATGCAATCATATATATCTGGCATGCATAGTGGTAATGTTTGCTACTGAGATTCTGTCGAATCTCACTCCTCCCAAACAACCATTCAGACAGGTGAATATTGGAAACGTGCTGAGATAAGAAAAGAGGTATGCACGAAGAGGACTGTTGCTGGTTGTTTAAAGGTCTGTAAATTTTGTGTAAACCCCTGGTGGGGAAACTTTTGTATTATAATCAAGAAATATTGTATTAATATTATCAGTATATTCATGCTATTCCTGTGTGCCCACTGAACTACGCATTGCTACTCTGAGTAAGATAAGTAATAAGGGATATATGAGGCAGGTCTTTATAATTGGTATCAAAGCAAGCGATTCTAGCAACAGGATAGTATACTGATATGCTTGATTTTAACATGACAAGAACAGCGAAGTGGATTACTTCAGCTAGTTCACAATTAAGCCCAGTGGGCGGTATAAGATTGTCCTGGATTCGTTAGGTAAGTCCAAAGTGTGAGCCTCATTCTAGAGTATGATTACCAATGGGCTGACTAGAATCGGACAGATAAGTCACAGACAACCTTATGGACTTTTGGGAGCATATTACAGGGTATGTGTCTAAGTACATCTACTAATACTAATATGCGGCCTAAGCATAGTATTTTGATGCCCGGAGGCGGTGGGCATAATGGTTGGGATAAGGGCAGCTATGGGGTACCGGTAGTCAAAAGCAGCTCAAGCCGATATCTTTATATTTGCATGAGTACTCAAAAGTTAAGCGTGCTCACCCAGGAAAATCTCGGGATGGGTGACCTTCTGGGAAGTACCTTGAAAATCTCAAATCTTTTGATTAAAGATTTGGAATCGTGATTAGAGGTTCTTAGATGACCTAAGGGATGATTATAGATATAGAGATGATGGAATAAGTGTTGATCCTTAATCTAAACCATTTCTGTTGCAGAGATTACTGCCAGAAAAGTTCATCTAATAAGGTTACAAGAACTCAAGGCATAGTGATTGTTTTGAGGTTTCTCCATATTAAGTAATGATCCTCAGTAACCTGTGGGGTTAAAGTCATATAGGTATGATATACGGTGATGCATGATGAGTGGTGATTATGCCGTATGTCTATCCTAGAGGATTTGAATTGATGATACTGAAGGTTGAGGATATGGTTGAATCAGATCTAAGCTTAAATAATGCTTAGGTCAGAATGTGAATAAGGTTACACTAGGGTTCTATTCCATGATGGGAGTCTAAACCATGTGAACCTTATAGATGATGATGGACCTTCAATAATTGTTTGAGGATATTACCTGGAACCGTAGAGGTTAGAATAGGCGCTGTTGATTTTGATTCTTAGCATGCCTATTGGGTATGATTGAGGTTCTAGGGGTTGAACCATAATCTGTGAACCAATTATAATAGTTAAATTGATTCTACAGGAATTTGAAATAGCTTGAGTAGCTTGAGGTACTAGTATATAGTACAGAATTGTGTATGAGGTTACTGAAGGTTGCTAGGTTCTAATCTAGCATAGGGAAAGATCTTAATCGTAGAATATTCCCTCAGAGTTGTGATTATGCCTGGAGCTGGACTAATATTGAAAGTCCATATTAAATGACCCCAAATGAGATAGCAGATTACAGAACTGCTAAAGAAGAAGGACCTTATGAGGTATAGATCCCGTTATAATGATACTCCTATTCAGAGGCGACCAACCGGATAGAGCTACTTATGGAAGATTCTGATCAGAAAGGGCTACCTACAGGGAGTTCTAATCAGAAAGGGCTACCTATGGGGAGATCCAATTGGAAAGGGCTACCTACAGAGGGTTCTGACCGGGGGGCTGACCAGGTGTATGGGCACCTGTGTGAAGCACCGAGTCCAGTACTGTAGTGTGAAGCCACCATGACATCGAACTATAGTGTGTAGCCGCTATGACGACAAACTGTGGAGTGAAGCCGCCGTGACGTTGAAACTGTAAAGTAGAGCTACGGGAACGTCGACTCTCAATAGTGGTATCTTATAATGAGTCTTTTATCGCATAAGTTTTCTTGAGAAGAAGGGTCGGGTGACCCAGTAAATTGTCATGGGGTGCTCCAGTGCCGAATGATGACAGAGATTAAGGAAAGCTACTCTTGCTCTCATATCCTATGTAATGGTTTTGCATGTATGTATTTACCATCACGTGTATTCATGTTATGAATATACGGTAGGCAGTAAGACCTTTTGGGCCAGCGTGTCCTTAGGCAGTCAGACCTGATGGGCGGAGGCCCGAGGCGGTAAGTCCCGTAATGCCTCTGGCATAGGGGTGATTCCCTGGACAGTAAGACCTGATGAACATTCAGAATTTGCGGGGTAGTCGCCCGGGGCCTATTGCGCGGGTGGACGCCCAGGCCATAGAGATTCCTATTTTGCACGAGCAGTCATCCGGGGCCTATTGCGTGAGTAGACGCATTGCGCGGGTAGACACTCAGGGCCATGGAACTCATGTGATGCACAAGTGGAATCCCGGGGCCTATTGCGCGGGTGAACACTTGGGGCCGAATGCTCATGTGATTATTGTTGTGATGATGGTTTGTTTAGCATGCTTCGTGAACATTGCATAAGAGTATGAATGACTTGAGTAGCAAGAGACGGAGCCCGAAATGAGAAGTTAGTCGGATGTCCTGTGCGACTGCAGCGTGAGCCGAGTGCCGTTGTAGTGGGCCTAGTGGGGCAGTCCGTTGCACAAAATGTTGATCCCGTGGAGGGGTGGAAGTTGTTCGGATGTCCCGTGGGACTGCAGCCTGAGCCGAATGCCGTTGTAGTGGGCCTAGTGGGGCAGTCCATTACATAAAAATGATACCAGGGTTTGTCGAGCGCAGTTTTAGTGGCGAATGTTGTGTGCTTGATACCTTAACAGGTCCCCTTTAGGGCATAATGGGTGTGATTATCCCATAAGCTTGTCGCACTCAGGCCTGGTGAGCCAGGGGGTGTAGGTCAGACTCCCGTGCAGCTGCAGCAGCTGCAGGGGGCGTCCAATAAGGGTAGCTCTGCAGTGGGCCTAGTGGGAGGGCTCTATTTAGCAAGGATGATGGACTGTATGTCCTAAGGCCATAAAACCTAATAGTTTATTAAATCCTTAGGCTAGTAAAATATGAGATGTGTTGAGAATGAAGCCGAGTAGAGGCTTGAGGCAATAAGACCCAAGATGCAAGTTTGCATTGGACAAATGTCCGGGGGCCATAAGACCTATATGTCTAAGTGCTATGGTTGTTACCGAGCACGGTGACATGGACCAATGTGTCCAGAAAAATATATTGAGATTGATAAAGTGTATATATTGTACTAGATTGTAGCAGAGGCAATAAGCCTAAGATGCCTATGGCATAGAGGGTGAATCCCTAGGCTGTAAAGCCAGAATATCCAGCGTCTTGGAAGTTGAATAAGCCGTAAGGCTTTATGTGCATACAGTATGATATGGGTGAATCCCAAAGAGGCCGTAAAGCCTAGTATGCATATAAGATGATTCAGGATAGTCCCGAAAGGGCAGTGAGGCCTAAAAAACCAAGCGTTGTGAGGTCAAACTAGTGAGTTCTGTGTGAGTGCTACATACTAGGTACAAAATGAATGAAAGTACTACATAGTGAGTATAGAATGAAAGAATTAGAAGGGGAGAAAGATAGACTAAATGTCTAAAAGATAGTTCTCTGAGGTACAGATAGTACCATTTGATGTCGAAATTTGGAGGACGAAATTTATTAAACGGGGGGAGAACTGTAATATCCCAAATTTTGGGAAAGAGGCATAAGATTAAGCCTGGAATAAGTGGTCTGCTAAGCCCCGGTTTAGCAAATGTCCCTATGAGTCATATTTAAATTCCCTAAAAATTTCTTTATATCATTGGATATTAAAAGGAATTATATTGGTGAGCTAAAGAGCTCGGGGAATAATAAAATAAAGCGATTAGAAGTCACACATAATATCGTAAAGTGGAACACAGTAATTTTGCCACCGGTGAAATTCCCGGTGTGGCAGTGGTGATTGTGTGACATCTTTTGATGGGTAAATGATGGCAAAAAATTATGAAAATTTCCAGAATGAAAGTAGACTTATCAAGCTTTAATTTGATAGGTCATATAAGTCGTTTGGAGTTGTACACAAAGAGAAATGAATTTTTGAAGTTAGCCCAGCGAAATTAATTATTTTCTGGGACAGCATTCAAAGATTAAAATTCTGGGAAGAATGAGCTTTGAATTGGCCAAATGTTATATTTTTCCTTAAAACTAGACTTAATGAGAGTCTCATAGCCTTTGGAACCACTCCAACTGGACATTTTTACAATTAGATATGAATTTTCAAAATTTAATGAAAATTCTGTCAGATTAAGCATTATATGCGAAAATTAGATTTTTGAGCCAACCAGGTGATGACACGTGGCAATCCATTTTATCACTTCCTTTAATCATCAATTATCATCTTCTTCATCCATTCAACCGTGAAAAACAGAGAAGAAGAGAGAGAAAAGAGAGAGATGAAAATGGAGAAAGAAGAGAGAGGAAATTCTTTCCTCTGAAACACTGCCGAAACGGCATCCTCTATCAAAGTACCCTTTAGAAAAATTCCTCTACTCATCGAGATCTTCATTCCTACGGTTTCGGATTTTCATTTGGAGGTATTTGGTGCCGTCTCCCTTGCCGGAGTATTGCCAGAATTCTGAACCGTTTGTGGAAACGGGTAGAGGTAAGCGTAAGCTTCCTTTTTAACCGATTGATTTATTGTTTGGATGAGTTTTGGGAAGGTTGGGTATTGTTCATACTGGTTTAAAGGATTTTTAATGGCTAAATGATGTCTAATGAGTATTTAAATAGCTAATCATTTGATTAGGAGTAGCAAGGAAGTGATTAAGTCAAAGAAAACGAGAAACCGTAAAACACTTTCTGAGAACTATAAATTCCTGTTTCTGTTCTGGATTTTTCGTGGAGAAGGAGTAAGAATTTGATGACTTTGATGCTTCCATTGGCTTTAGGAGGCAAAATTGTGTAGGTATGCAAGTGTTCATGATTTTTGGATGCTTGTATATAAATTTGGGAATTTATAAAGCATATGTGTCCATAGTGTTGATTTGCCTTGTCTGTAGCACTGTTACTGTGCGTGATAATTCAAGGAACAAACCTTGTCTGAAAATTCCGAAACTTTCCATATGAAAAGTACACACAAAGACCTTTAATTTGACAGGTCATAATGCTCAATTGGATTTATGTGCTAGAAGTTCTATGTTTTTGAAGTTAGGTCATGCAAAACTGGAATTTTCTGGAATAGTATGTTTGTGCGTGATGTTTCAGGGACCAAAACTTATCCAACAATTCTCAAAATTTCCAGAATTAAAGTAGAGACATAGAGATTTAATATTATGGGTATTTTGTAATTTTTGGATAAGTATATTGGGAGATATGCATTTTTGAATGTCTGCCCTGTTTTCTGGAAGAACATCTAAAACAGTTGGTGTTTGGAAATATTCTGGGAATGGTGTGGTGGCGTTAAAAATTGAGTATTTTTATGTAAAACTACACTTAAAGGGTTTCAAGTAGAGCTTTGAACTACCTCAATTGGAGTTCTATAGAATTAATTATGATTTTTCGAAGTTTGGTCAAAAATGCTGGTAGATTGAGTACCATGCGAATTTGAGTAAGAAATTGGCCAAATATAATTGGAATGAATTCCAAGGGTGAAAGTAAGCCTATAGGGCTAATGTGGGCCATTGGGTATTCGTTTTTCATGGCTCTAATGATGTTATCACTTGCCTAGGGCCATGAAGTGATAAAGAAGGAGCAATGGTTGGCGGATCAAGGGACAAGAAGAGAAGGACATAAAGTCCACCATGTAGTAAACTTACCTTTTCTGCATGTATGTGATATGTATGTCTTGCATTGATTATGTGACTACTTTGCTTATTTGTGTGGAACATGTATGATTCGTTGAAGCTCTTTTATATTTGTGCAATGGCCATATGTATGTCATAACATCGAGCATGCAGCATGTCATTATGTTGGCATGAAATAGTGTAGGTAAGCATGTTATGCATTCATATATATATGGCATGCATAGTGATAATGTTTGCTACTGAGATTCTCTCGAATCTCACTCCTCCCAAACAACCATTCAAACAGGTGACTATTGGAAACGTGCTAAGATCAGAAAAGATGTATGCACGAAGAGGACTGTTGCTCGTTGTTTGAAGGTCTGTAAATATTGTGTAAACCCCTGGTGGGGAAACTTTTGTATTATAATCAAGAAATATTATATTAATATTATCAGTATATTCATGTTATTCATGTGTGCCCACTGAACTATGCATTGCTACTCTGAGTAAGATAAGTAATAAGGGATATATGAGGCGGGTCTTTACAGGTCCAATGACCGACCCGGTTTGGTACTTTTTAAAAAAAATCAATTTTTTTAAAATTTTTCTATAGAATTTCATATTAATAAGCCTAAAATATTCAATTTCTCACCGGTTTGACCCCGGTTTAGCTCTGGTTTGACTCCGATCTGACCCACTAACCCTTGTCCCAGTACCCCGACAGGTTCAATAACCGGTTCGAGTTTCAGAACCTTGGCCATAAACGACAGTTTTGTTTTCTTTCTCTTTCTTCAATTCCTCATAGTTTTTAAGAGGATATACTCTTTTTGTTAAAATTATATATCAATGCCCTATTTCAGTGTTTATCATGTGTCATTATGTCCCCCTCTCCTTCTCCCCTCTCTCGTCTTCGTGGGGAGGTACTGATCTAACAATATAGGGCCACGTGGAAGATGAAGAAAAATAACATATAATTTGACTATATTGTATCTTTACCAAATGAAAAGCAATCTTAATTATTAACCATCATGTCTAAACTTTGTCACTTGCATTCCAATATTACATAACAGAAGTGGCTTTTAACTAGAGCCAGTAATACGGGCCCAACCCGCAGGCTCAACCCACAAGCCCGCGAGTTAGGACAGGGTTAGGGTTGGGAAAATCCCAACCCGCAAAAATGCGGGCCGCACAGGCCCGCACCGCGTGGCTCGCGGGTTGATGCGGGCCAGCCCGCAGGTTGGCGTGTTGGCTTGCAAAATATATTTTTTTATATATATATAATAATTTTACAAAACCTATAATTTTTCCCTTCCCATTTTGGTACCTCTCAATCCAAATAGAAAAAATCTTAACATTTTCATTTCTTTTTTAAACAAAATTATTATATATTGCTTGTTTGAGGATAATTTTATGTATAAACTTTGATAGATTTAATAACATTATCTAATGAATTATGGATTATATTTTTAAATGTTTATAAGGGAAATAATTGTTGTTAGGAAGATAAATTTAATAACTCACATATATGTATATCGTATTTTCAGCCATCTTAAAAAAATATTAAAAAAAATTTTAAATGTGGGCCCACAGGCTGGCCCGCAACCTGTACACTATGCCAACCCGTAAAAGTGCGGGCCGCACGAGCCCGCACCATGTGGCCCGCGGGTTGATGCGGGCCAACCCACAACCCGCGGGTTGGGCCGTATTACCGGCTCTACTTTTAACGTCCGTTTTTATGTCTTTTAGACCGGTGTTATTAGAATCGGTCGAATCGCGATACGGATCTTACGAATCGATCCATACCCAACCTCCAGCGATGCGAATCGGAGACGAGTATCGTTTTGGCGCTGAATCGGTGCTGGATCGCACGATTCTTGTCGGAATCGCCTGAATCGTGATTTCAGCGAGAATCGCGCAACTCTAGAGATGACAGGTCACACTCAGTCCAGGTCGGATCTGAGAGCGACCCGGTCCCCCCTCCTATTTTTCTGTTTTTTTCCCCATTTGTTTTTCCTCTTTCCTCTTCTTTCATCTGACATTTCAGCGACTCAACATTTCTTCAGTTTCTTCAGTTCTTTCTTTTCCACTGTTGCGTGTTGCATTATTGCCTACTTGCCTATTGTTTTCCAGCATTTTGTTGGTTTTGCATTTTTATCCTGTGTCTTTTTTTTTATATACTTCCCTTTTTGATTTTGAGATTAAAGTAAAACATTAAAAGCACCTAAATTGATGAAATCCAATCAAATAGGATTACTTTTTTTTAAGAAAAAAGATTATATATAGATTATTATATATAAAATATCTAAATCTAGTATTTATCAGGTATCATGAATTCATGATATTTGATATATTTCAACCAAAATTTATTTAGACTAAGTGATTTCCATAATTTATGGGATCTAGGTATATATTATTTCTTTAATTTAATTAATCAATTAATCATTTAATTGTATTGTGAAGAAAAAATGTTATATATATTTCCTTTTATCAAATCAAGATATTGTGTCCTATATATTTCTTTATATCCCATCATAACCCTATTTTATGAAATTTAAAGTGTTATTTGCCTTTAAAATGCTAAATTGTTAATATCTACAAACTTATGATGTTCTCTTATGTAAATATTTTATTTATATCATTTTAAATAATTGATCATGAATCTTACAATTCACAATACGTTTCGATTCACGATTCTAAAAATAGGCTTTTCGATTCACGATTCGTATCCCGATTTGATAACCATGTTTTAGACTATCCTTTTTAGAGAGACATATATATAAATGTCGTTGAATGTTTTAAAATAGATGACTGTTTTAAAACAGTCGTTGTATGTTATGTCCACCAACATACAATGACTGTTTTTGAATGTTGGTGGACACGACATACAATGACTGTTTTTGAAAAAACAATAGTTGTATGTTTTTTTTAAAAAAAATATTATTTGTTTTTCTCCCCACTACATTAAACAACTATTAATTTCCAGACAATTATATTTTGCATTTGAAACTAAGAAAACATAGATAAAAATCACTAATTAAATTTTGAATCTTCCAAGCTCAATCATCACATATCGCATAAAAAAACTTAAATTCAAACATATACCATCATAACATCATTTCAATGTTGAAACTTTAACTTTCAAACTAAATCAGAACAATAATATACCTAAAGAATTTATATCATACAAAGAAAAATTAATATCATATTAGACAAAGAATGAATATATCTCAATGTTAATTTTATTTTAATGAGTGGGGTATCATTTAGAGCAGTACGAATATACTGGGCAAGAAGTTAAGCTGATAGCTAGCTTCACCAACTCTAGGTCACATGCTATGCCCATGTGGGCCGCTCCCCTCTGTAGTACAATGTATTAAATTTCAATATCAAACCAGTGTTATTAATTTGAAGACTTCAAGTGAGAAAGTCTTCAATGGGTCACATGCAGACAAAAAAGATATTCCAACTTCTAACACAAATATGCTATCTTAGCTTGCACTTCTAGTGGTGCAGGTTTAAACTCCTTTCTGCTCTCTAAGTATTATATTAACTTCAAAGCTATAGGTCAGAGTATAAACATATCAAGGAGAATAACCATGCCAGCAAAATTGCAAGTCTAACAGAGACAAGTGACTTAATGATTTAAATATATCCTGTGAACTCTGATTAGGTTTCTCTGCCTGATTTTATTTAAGAAGAAAGATTAAGCACCAACTATTTTCTCTTCTTTAGTTATTTTCATATTCCAGAGCTAGTTTTTAAAAGTTTCAGTCAGTGGATAAAAAATAGAAGCTAGTATTTTACAAAGCTGAAGAAAGAATAAAAATAAGGAGCTGGAGAAAATTAAACCTTGTCGGCAGCAGTTACTACAGAAGCAATGTTGTCTTTATTAAAATTCTACAAGCCTGAGATAATCTGCCAAAGAAACCAAAATCACTGTTAATATACTTATATTACATATACTAAACCTGAGGCAATAACATAACAGCAGAAGATTTTTATGAGAAGCAGTCACATTCACATGCAAGTACAACAATATACTGATTAATACATCAAGTGTTCTACTAAGTATAAAACAGAGGGATCATAAGAGATATGACATATTTAAATTTTACTGCCTAAACTGGTAAATTAGGATCTCCAAAATGACAACAAGAAGATAATGATTTTTCTGTAGTATTTTTCTATAAAAAATCTTAAAAGATTCAAAGCTACAGTACCTTTCATGCCCATAAAATATAAAAATATCACTAATTTTATACAGAAGATAATGATCATAGGGAGAAAAGAAAATATTTGAGAGGCTGAAATATTACAAGAGGCATTAGAGACCCCTTGCCTATATAATTAAACATGGCATAAGATATGTCAATAGTGTTAAAAATGTCTCAGCCTTCAGATGTTTTCTTTACATTTCGAATGGAATTAGTGGATTCCATGGTAAGAGTAACATCTTCAATTTCAAATTATTAAGACATAACCAAGCAGAAAGTTCACTGATCGGAATCTTGTGAAGACTAACCTTTCAGTCTTTTAGTTCTGAAGATCCAAATTCCAAGCGAAACCAAGATTACAATAATGAAAGCAAAAACAGATGCTATTAGAGGAATAACGAACTTGTGCTTTTTGCATGTATCCGTCAAGCAAAGATCAGGATTACTATCCAAACTGAAAGATAAATCAGATAACAAGTGAATCAGTATTATCAAATGACTGTATATTTACCCGATCTCCATTGAAACACATAAAAAGTTTTATCATGTTAAATTAGTATTGACCATTTGACTTTAGTTCAATTAGAAAAATAGCTTGCAAAAGCTGAGAAACTATGATAGATTAAAATGAGAAACCTCATTTCAAAATCTGACTTCTTCTCCATTAGAGCTTGGGGAATTGAACCAGTAAGCTTGTTGTCTTGCAAATTACTGCAAAAAATCATGGTTGAAAGAAATATATTCAATTACCAGTTATCATGTTATGTATGGACTATTAGTAGTCGCAAATCCTGCATAGACTTGCAGGACTCTCAACTTTGGCAATGCAGCTAGAAATTCTGGTATTGTTCCTGATAATTGCAAATCCCTAAAACAAAAACAACATATTACATGATTTTAATAGAACTGCTGCTTGTTCTTCCTCTGCTTCTCCGTCGTTGATCTCTGCATCAAAACCTCCCTTCCCAAAGCCATTAACCTCTGCTTCAAACTATCCCCAATCTTGCTGCTTCCATTGCTGTCATTATTACTATTGCTTCTTTTCCCTTTCAAACCCAGAATCACTCTCTTCTTCTTCCTGCTTTTGATTCTACAAGCGTTGCACGGTGACTACAAGTAACAAAAACACAACATTTGGAAACAGATCAGAGATGAAACACCACTCATCGATCTATAACATAATAACCCTAATCGGTAACGTCAAGCCCACCTTCAGCCCAGCTGGACCGCCGCGCCAGAGAGGGGCCTTGATGGTGCCACAATCGGCGCAAGTTTTCTTCTGCTCACTCAATGTCGGACTCTCTTCCAGCGAAGCCCCATTTGGATTCCTCGCATTAGTGCCCTCTACTTCCGATCCCTGCATCACAGTACAAAATCAGCTGTTTTTGTTATTAGAGGAAGTGAGAAACATGGGATTTTGAACAAGCTTTAAACGACCATTTTATCAAAACAACGGTTGAAACTCATAAATATTTTTATTTTTTATTTTTGAGAACATTTTTATTAAAATAGTAGTTGAATGTTAACACAAAATTTTAAAATATTATCACCTCCTTTTCAACTTCTATTTTTAAAAAATAGACGTCAATCAATTAATGTCATTAAATCTATTTTTTATAGTAGTGTGCACATAATAATCAATTGATATCATTAAATCTATTTTTTATAGTAGTGTGCACATAATAAATAAGGAGGTTCTTTACCCACAATGTTAGAAACGACATTATGTTTCCCTAGCATAAAAAAAAATATTAAAGGGGAAATGTGTCATGTCATATCATATATTTTAGATCTAAAAGTTTAAAAATAAGCTTAATTAAATAAGCTATCAAGCTTAGTTGGCCAAGAGTCTTAAAAATACTTGAAAGATAAAATGCCAACAGTCTCAGGTTAATTAACCTGGGACTATGTAGCATTTGACTTTCTTGATTAAAGGTTAAATGTGCTATTAAAGTTTAGCCAATGACCAAATAAAATGGTAGACTTGCTGCCAATATAACATGATATAGCTACCGTCCCAAGTTGCAGTAAAAGCATAATTTCTGAATATTATAGGTATATAAGGGCAATTTTGAAAATTATGCTTGAAATTTCAAAAAAAAAATCCACACGTGAAGGTAGATAATAAGTCTTTGGATTATATTTAAGGCTCAGTTAAAGTATAAATGAGAGAATTACCTCAAAAATGAATTTTTAATAATTATTAGAATATTGGCTAAATAAAGTGTAATTAGCCAAATTTTAGCATGAAAAATATCATGATGCCTCAAATAATTGGGAAAGAATAGGAGAAAATTATTTTAGGTATTAATGTGAATTTATAAAAATGGTTTTATATCCATGAAATGAAGAATTTAATTCGAATAATATTTTAAATGGAATTTAGCCCAAAAATAAGGCATTTTCTTGGGAATTAAAGGGGAAAAAACATTTATGGGTCAAATTTCGGCATGATAAAATCAGAGAATTGTTTTATGAGAACAATGAAATTTTGGAAGAGTTATATGGATTTTATCGGTTGGAAAATTAATTATGGAATTTAATTCCTTATATGCCAAGAAATAGTCCAAAATTCCTACCATAAATCCAAAAACTCAATTTATCCAGGCCATTTTAAGGATAACAAAGTCAAGCTATGTTAAGCCAATGGAAGAGAGAATATTTATTTGACTATTTGGCCCAAAAAGGAAAAGTTGTGGTGGGATTAATGGACTTGTAAATTATCATTGATTAATAACTTTTTAAAAGCCTCCTATCTCCTTCATGCCTCTTCATTTCAATGCATCTCCAGCTAAATAGAGAGAGAGATAGAGGCGAGCGAGATCTTTTTTTTTTTTTGGGGGGGGGGGGGAGAGAAGGAGGAAGGGAAGAATTGGTACAAACAACTTGAAATGGGTAAGTTTCCAGCCACAAATCACCATCCAAATTTTGTTTTCTCATTGGTCTTGCTTGTGACACTTATATCTCTCTGAAGTAGTTGTTGGCAATAGATAAAGAGAGCGCAACAACTGCAATAAGAGTGGGAAAGCTAAGAAATAAAGCTTCCCAAGGTAAGAGTTAATTTCATGGTGATTGGCTGTGATGTTGTTTGGAATTTAGGAAGCTTGAAATCCTATGGGAAAATGCTGTCCAATTTTCTAACAATTATGGAATCAGTTATTTAAGCTTAGATTAATGCTCAAGAGGCAATAAAATGTTGAAAACAAGAGATTGACGGAATAGAAACAAAATCCATGATTATTTCGCTTTGTTTCCTTTGTGTCAGCCTTGGGTGAATTATTAGGTTAGGGTTATATTTTGAGAATTCTATTGCTTCCTGTCACATCTATTATTTTACCACCCTTACAAGGCGTTCAGAAGCACTATGATTTAGGCGATTCATTAATTGAATCCCATAAATCAAAATTCACATTTTTATCCTTGGCTTACTATTCTCTCTTTTTTTTTTTTTTTTGAATTTCCAGTTTTGGGGTCCAATTTAAAAAAAAAAGCATAACTAATTCTATAAAATTCATATGAGGGTTCTATAAAATGCTATTGAAATATCTTGACGTCCTTTACATGTTAAAAATATCATTCTAGTGTGATACTGTCCCAATTAATACAGTTTATTCAATTTATAAACTTGCTCTGTTTTTGGATAGATTTCGTGCCTCTGTTTCAAGAATTCACTACTCAAACTTCACACCTCTAATTGACCTGATTAAGGACTATTTTGAAATATATATTTGTCTACTTCATTCATACAAAGTTTCATGAGTATTGAACATCATTTACTTTGCTTTATTAGACCAAACAGTGTCAGTGCTCTGAAAGTAGCTTAACTGGACAGTCTTGATAAGGCATACTAGAATCATAGATTTAAGAGCATACTAGGGAATATAACCATTTAAAATTCATCCCTAAAAACTAAATATCCATTCCATGGCCACATATTGAATTAATAAAGCTCATGGATTTATTTAGGTATCGTTGAACTTATAGCAAAATAATGCCACAGGAAGTTAAGTTCTTCTTCCACTTACCATTGCACTTTGATTTTGCTTTTCTTTTGGAAGCTCATAACCTAGCATGGTTAGTTATTGGGAGGGTGAGATTCAAAGAATCCCATTAGCAAATATTCACCATTCAAACATACATGGCAAAGCTTGGCACTATAGCATGCTTGCAACTTAAAACTTCATCATGTAATGGCATGTTTAACTATCATGCATGAATTGTAAAACATATAGGCCTATGACATTCTCAAACATAATCACATATATAAATACATGATTTCACATAATCACATAAACATGCAAATATGTAAATTAATGCATGCAAAAACCAAGCATATAATGAGAATGGTAAAGTTTGCTACCTTGAAACTTTATTATTCTTCTTTGCTATCCTTTCTTTCCTTTCTTGAACCACCATGACCAAACCTTCCATTCCTTTGCCTTGATATCTCATGGCCCTAAATACACAATATATATCATTTCTTTCATTCATTAGGGCCATTCAACATGCTAAAACTCTTAACTTCTTAAAACTACTCTTGCTTGTCACTTAAGTCTCAACTACACACTTTTAATTCTATGTGCTTAAAAATTATTTTAACATGCTTCTCTTGTAGAATTTTGCATGTGGATTTCATTTCCAAGCTCAAATTAAGCAAACTCAACTTTGTTCCTCCTCACCTAGGCCAAAATAGAAACATAGGACCCTTTAGGGACAATGTGCTATACACACAACTTAACAAACCCGATAAGTCAAAATATCATCTTCAAGCAAGGAAAGATGTACATGCCATGGGAGTTCGTAAAGACGTGGCCAGATAAGCATGATAAATTTCACCCGGCAAAATTCACCCTTACAAAATCGAACAAGGAAGTCTTCCTCTCGATGTTGAAGAAAATAAAAGTTCTCGATGGGTATTCAAGAAACATTTCACGATGTATTGACATACAGGCTTGAAAGGTTGCTAGGTTGAAGAGTCATGAGTCACATACTCTTATGCAATAGTTACTTCTGCTGGTTATAAAGAATGCACTGCATTCCAATGTGTCCATCGTTTTAGTGGAGCTGTGTTCCTTCTTTTGAAAGTTGTGTTCGAAGGTTTTGATCATTGAGGAGCTCGATCAACTGCAATCCAAAATTATTCTTATGCTTTGTCCTTTGGAGATGATCTTTCCTTTGTCCTTTTTCACTATGATGGTTCACCTGACAATCCACCTTGTTCATGAAATAAAGATCGCTGGCCTAATTCAATATCGATGGATGTATCATATTGAGAGGTATTCATTTTACATGTGCATCAGATTACTTTATAAATTTTCTATTTTCCCGTTTATAAATTAATTGTCTCATTTTTCCTTCCTTTATAGGTCTCTTGGGAAATTAAAATCTTACATACGAAAGGTTCTATAGTTGAAAGTTATATAGGGGATGAAGTCCTATATTTCTACTCAAAATACTTCGATGACATTGAGATGGCTTTCAACTGACTACTTATGTAGACGATTGTCCTAAACCTAAGCTATCATCAAGAGAGTTATTAATCCCTTGTATTAGTAAATCAGTTGGAGGAAGTGAGAACTTCAAACTAACGGCAATTAAGAAGTTACAAGCACATAGACATGTCTTGATTAATTGCACTCAAATTGAACCCTTTCTTCAGTAAGAATTGTACACTCATATGTTATTCTATATCTTTCCTAATATTTTGTACTTACATTTCATGATTGCCTTCCTATGATTAATTGTAAGGAATTCAAAAGTCATGTGAAACGTCAACTCAAGATCCATACACAAACATCCTCCGAAATTGACAAAAAGCTCCACAAAGAATTCCCAAGTTGGTTTGCAAGCAGAATACTAAATGACCACAAACCACACTTACCTAATTTCAGAGTTCTTACAATCAGGGCTCTTGACCATGCAAAAAGGGTTATAGCATACAATGTCAATAGTTTCAAGTTTTGCACTATTTTATGAGATTAAGGATTGCAAATTCAAAATATGGGTGTTTATGACACCTTTGAGACAAGGAGTTTTAAGAGCAACAGTGATGGCAACATGCAATTTAGAGACGTCCCTTACTATATAAAGCTTCTTAATGTTATTAAGGTTGTTTCACCGTTACACTATTCAAGTGTTTATGGGCAAATACGACAACTTCCCAGGGATTCACAACTGACGATTTGGGCATCACATCAGTAAATTTCTCCCAACCAATTCACATTGGTCAATCTAAAGATGATGAGCTATATATTCTTGCCTCTGGGGCACACCAAGTTTATTATGTCGAGGAAGAGAGGCACAAGGATTAGAACATAGTGGTTCACTTAAAGCTTTGAGACCTTTATGACATAGGTGGTAGTGATAATATCGCCTACGAGAGTGAGTCATTCTAGCCTGCCAATTTCGAAAACTTTTTCCCTAAAGGCAATAACAATTTACCTTTAGTTCGGTGTATTTTTTATAAGTTCACATAATTTAAATTTAATTTTTGTTTAAAATAATATCACACTAATATTTTCTCCACACAATTTTTCTAGAGATGGTGACGAAGAATGATTAAACAAATTTATGTTTTTATTCTTGTAAGCCTTAATTTATATATATATATTTTTAAAAAATCAGACCAATATTTGTAGTAGCATTTTAACCACTGCAAACATAACTAAAACCGCTACAAACTTGAAACCGCTATAAAGAATGTCACATCAACCGCTACAAACGCAACGTAGATCTATATAAATACCCCCAACACACCCTGTGATACCTCATTCCTTTTAACTACGGTAGAGTGCAGAAGAGTAGTAAAATCACTCGGGAGACCAAAATATGAACTCGGAACACCCAACTTCCAAAAGTACTTATAAAATCCCCTGCCTCAACCCATGATATGGACCTAGAGTTGAGAGGGTCATAAAATTTCCATAATCTTTTTCACTAAATTTCACTAACTCGTTATGACTCACTGGTTTTCCCTTTTATCATTATACCTCAAAGTTTGTGAGCCTACCTCCACCGAATTTACATAATCCAACCCACATATACATTTCGTTAGCATTAGGAAGCAAATATACTGACTTCTACCATACATTCACTAGGTCATCTTTACATAATTCATTACTCTTAGACAACATATACATCATATATACAACTTTGCACAGTGCAGTTTCAAATTTACATAATTCATTGGGAAAACTCACATTTCTGGTTATCTATCATAGTTTCAACAGTTTCTGCAAAGTATAACTTTGCACAGTGCAGTTTCATTGCTTTTCCAAAAATTGGTAGATTTTCAGTCAACTTTGCAAAATCATAATTAATTCTAGGAAATTTCAAATTGACTGATTCCACAACCTAAATTAAGCTCTTTAAATTTAATTTTGTGCAAAAATTCTTTGGTATGACCATTGAGATCATACTTTTCCCATAAATTTGTCAAACCTACACTGTTCCAAATTATCTTCCAGAAATAGGGCATGACTTTGGAAAATCATATCTTCTAGTATACTTGTCTAAAAATTACAAAATACCCATAAAATTAAATTTATATGTCTCTAATTTAATCCTGCCAAGTTTCATAATTTTTAGATAAGGTTTTCCCCATAAAAAACATTGTACAATGTCACTGCCTCACAGGAGGCAGATCAACCAGCAAGCATTTGAACTTCATAAATTTCCAAATTTGTATACAAACATCCAAAAATCATGAAATCATGTAGACCTACACAATTTTGCCTTCTAAATCCAATGGAGCCATCAAAATTTCAAAATTCCAACTCCTACCCTCCCAAACAGGTCTGGCTGAAATGGTCTAAAAAGAAGAACAAAGTGATTTTTGCTTCTTCCAATCACAAGTCTTGCTAGACCTTACTCTACCATGCCTAAACCACTTTTAATTTCATGTTCATGCTCTTAATTTCACTAAAACCCTAAGTTCACTATTCAAAAAATACAGGGCAGCATGGTATCTCCTCAAAACTCAACCAAATTTTACAATACTTGATTCAAATAAGAGCTTATACTCACCTCTTTGTTTTGTTATAGCTAATTCTTGAATCTTCCAACTTTAACACCACCTAGATAGTACAAAACTCCTCATTTCAAGAAACTAAAACCATAGAAAGGTTACTTTTAGAGAGAGGAACAAATTTTTTGAAGATATTTAGGGCCAAAAATGGGATCTTGAAGTGTAAATGGCTTACCTTTACTCCTTGTTCCCTTGGCTCTTCGACTTTCGTCCATCTCTCTCTCCCTCCTCTTTCTTTGCACTTGACCGACTTAAAATGAACAAGAGAAGATGAGAAATGCTAATTAAATTTTTGCTCCCTCTTCCTTAGCTTCTTAGCCAATTTTACATGGGCGTGTGAGAGTAAAAATAATCTTAGATGTCACCTCTTCATTGCTTCTTACAAAAGTTGATCAATTAATTGTGGGAGTGGATATAGATATTTTCTCTTTCCTTCTTCCTTCTTTCTTGATTGATTGGCTGAATTTTCCCTCTTTAAAAGGTGAAGGATTAGTTGATCAATTGTGTGTGTATGTACATGGCTTAGAAGGTGGCCAAATGTCAAAAGATTAAGTGAGTTGAAACTTTAACTAACCTTCTCTTCCCTTCCTTGTATGCTTGGACGTCCTTCTTGATTAGAAGCAAATAAGGAAATATCTTGATTCAATTCCTTCTTCTTGCTTCCATACCTTAGCCTTAATTATTGACCAAGGGAGGAGGAAGTATTGTTGACCATATTCCTCTTGCTTTCTTGCTTTATTTATAGCCACAATTGTTGACTCTTCAACTCAAATTTCACTTGGCTATAAATCCTTCCTTCTTGATTAATCCTAGCTAAGTATATTATTACCCTTTTGCCTTCACTTCATTTGATCGAATTGGGCAACAACAAAAGGGAAAAATAATGGCTTTAATTTTCATTAGCCAAAAGACTACTTTGCCCATATATTTTTGTGATTTCCGCACATGCTAGAAAACTAGGCAGAATTTTCATCAAACTTTGAAAATTCATATCTAATTGTATATACATCCAATTGGTATGGTTCTAAAGGCTATATAACCCTTATTAAGCCTAGTTTTAAGAAAAAATATAACCCTTAGACAAATGGAAGCTCATACTTTCCAAAATTATTGTTTTTGGACGCTGCCACTAAAAATCACCAGTTTCACTCGGCTAACTTCAAAAATATATATATCTTTATATATAGCTAAAAATAACTCATATTACCTATCAAATTAAAGCTTGATAAGTCTACTTGCATTCTGGAAATTTTCATAATTTTTGAACATCATTTTCCCTTTGGAAAATGTCACATAAACATGACTGCCACAAAATAAATTCACTAGTAGCAACACTACTTTATATTTCAATTAACTATGTTGTGTGTGACTTCTAATTGTATTGTTTTGACATTCTCCGAGCTCTTTAATTCACCATAATATTTCCTTTAATACCCTAAGGGTATAAAGGAATTTTAGGAAATACAATAATACCTTATTAGGACACTTGCTAAACCAAGGCATAGTAGTCCACTTGATTCATTCTTATTCTCAAGCCTCTAGTCCCAAAATTCAGAATATTACAATGAACATCCTTCCTCGCAAACAAATAAATAGATCATGTCAAACCCTGTAGAATTTTAACATTTAATAAAGTATCAATAGATAGTTTAGTGAGCATACGAAATAGCATAAACATACTAATATAAAATTCTTAATTATATTACAGGAATTCCCCACAGGGTTTGTATATAGCATATACAAAACCCAGAAAATACATAATAAGGTACAAGATAACCAACACACAAATTTCTTCGAAGACCGGTCTTCAATTTATTTAAGGAAAGGAATGAGATTCGAGCGAATCTCAATAGCAACAGATAATCAATCATATAAAATGCGAAAAGTAAACATGCAAGGCAGTATATATGATGCAGCAAATAACTATGCTATGCACACGTCTGTCAAACAATGTTTAGGACTACAATGATGATTTTGTCCGAATTAAAATGATCACTTGATCCCTACTTCTCACATTTTGTCTCATCGTGATCACATAAATGTTTTGGAGCAGGCAATAACCTGTTCGTACTTGTCACATCGCCTCAACTGGGTTCCACTAGCCTCATGGTAGTTGTGCTATTATGATGGGGTGGTACTTGTGCTTTTCCTACACCATAACGAGGAATTATCATCAATCATATTAGCCGACCTAGACTAGATACCCACTGGCCAAGAGGTACTTGTGCTTTCCCTCAGGGTGGTACTTGTGCTTTTCTTACACCCAGCTCTAGGAATTACCGTCATTTACACATTATTGCATAGAACATAACAAACAATGCATATTAATATTCACATAGAATATGAGAGAAAAAGTTACTACCTTAACACATTTCCTTACCTAGTTAGTGTCAATCCTTACTTTTCTAGTCCGGCTCAGCAAATATCGAAGCCTAAAATTTCCAAATTGATCATAAATGAGTTATTACTTATTCATACCTTATTCTAAAATTTATAAGTTGGTTCTCTTTAGTCAAAAGCGTGGAATTATGAAAATGCCCCTAGGGAACTCTGTCTAATCCCTTTATACCCGGTATATTTGTATTTTTCTAAAAATTATTACCCAACCTATTCCTACACAATTTCGCTTGTAAAATCCATTTTTGACCTCAATTTTGAAAATTTCACATTCAAATTACCATATTACTCTTGACAGCCATGAAATTAGGGTTTTATGGGCAAAATTGTCATTTCACACCCTAAAGCCTTCACTCTCTATGATTCATGTTTCCTATACAATTTTCCATTCTAAACACAGTGAAATCATCAAAAATACAAAATTCCAACTCTAACCCTATCAACTACAGCTGGTCGAAAATCTAGACAATTTTGAAGACAATGGAAGTTTCATGATTTCACTTGTTTAACCACCTCTGTTTCATTTATAATCTCATGTTTAACCCCTTAAATGCCATTTGAACATTATTAGTGTTAATTTGGGAAGCATCTCTCCTTAGGGTTTGAGCATCCCTAATCACAAATTCAACCAATACAACAACAAAAATCGAACCAAAACTACAAGCAACCTTGAATTATCAAGAAAGCAAGGTTTATGAGATTACCTTTGCTTCTTTCTCTCTACACCTTAAAAACCATGTCTCTTCTCCTTCCTTTCCTTGAATTTAAGCTTGCTATATGGATGATTCAAGAATGTATAGAGATTAGAGAGGGTCTTCCATGAACTTGAAGGCAAGAACAAGTGAAAATTATAACCAAACTTACCTTTATCACTTCTTGAATTCTTGAGCTCTCTCTCTCTCTCGTTCTTATTTCTTCAAATAACTCTCTCTCTCTCTCTCTCTCTCGTTCTTTTTTGAGCCGAAATTTGGCCCTTGAAAGAGCCTAATTGCTTCTTAACTTATGTCTTACCACCTCCTTTAATTTTACTATTTTTTTATTGTTAAAATCTTACACTTGGCAAACTCTTGTTTATTCTTTTTCTATATGCCTTTTTATTCTTCCACATGTCCATACATGTGAACACTTTTTATTCCTTCTTGCTTCTCCCTTCATGACTGACTTTCCCTTAATATTTAAGTGAAATTATTAGATTTTATTTTATTTAGCCAAAATGGCCATTTTGCCCTTACATTTTCTTGAATTTTTGAAACAATTGCCATTTCCCTCCTCTCCTTTCTACTTGGCCTAATTTTTGCAATGTTTTGGGCCCAAAAATTGTGTTCTTTCTTTCCAAATTTTAGATCATAATGTTAGGCTTCTGCCAAGGCAAAAATCGAGCTTTAGCTCTTTCTTGGCAAAAAATTTCATGTAATTACTATTTCCACTATTTTGGCTACTTCAAGTGCACCAAAATTCACCATTTTTATTCCATTGCATATAATTAAATATATACGGAATTTTGGGTGATCAAATTTGGGATATTACAGCTCTCCCCCCGTCAATAGAATTTCATCCCCAAAATTTTCTACACGAACATATTCATGATGAACTCTGGGTAACACTTTCGCATGCCTTCTTCTATCTCCCAAGTAGTTTCTCTAGGAGATAATCATTTCCATACTACTCTTAGAAATGGAATACTCTTGTGCCTGAATTGTTTTTCCTTTCGATCAATAATCCAGTCAAGCTCAACCTCAAACGTGAGATCTTCTCATATATCTATATCCTCATACTCGATTATGTGCTCAAGATCAAGTTGATACTTCTTCAATTGGGAGACATGGAAGACATCATGCAATTGGCTCAAGTTTGGGGCTAAAGCTATATAATACGCTATTGGCCCAACTCTTGATAAGATTTCGAATGGACCAACGTACCTAAGGCTTAATTTCTTTGTTTTCAATGCTTTACCTGTTGGGATTGAAAGGCACATAGCGAAAGATTTTAAAATTAATTGCAAAAGTATTTTCAATCCCAATTGCAAATCTATCAATGGCATTTAAATCGAGTAGTTAGAATAGTACCTTTATGTTCTTCACCTTTTTTGATCTTTAGAAGCCAACACCTCAGATCAACTCCCTCTACTGGTATCCACACGAACAAGACCCAATACTAGCAGCATGCTAGCGCCTCTAATGCCTCTCTAGGGTTTTCTTGCGGCTCTTTATTTCTCCTCTGCCCTAGGGTTCTCTAGCCCTTCATTTTATAACTAATATGGGCAATATTGTATCTTCAAAATTAATCTTAATTAATTTTAAAATCTGTTTTGGATTAAATAAATTTGATTTAATTAAATCTGTCCTACATATTTAATTTAACCTATTTATTTAATCTAAATAAAGAGCTAACAGATTTAATTTATCTTTATAAATTAAATCTAAAATATTATATCTCTATCAACGTTAGTTATTTAATTTATCAAATAAGTTAAATATGAAACTAAAACTACATAGCAATATTATTATATGTATATAATAATAATATTATTTTTGAATTTATATCACACGTGTGTGCGTCCCCCTCCCACACATATAAATTCGTTTACCCTAGATTAAACATTGTATTCATTGAATTTTAGGTTCAATGAATCTAAACATTATAGTTCATGTTGGGCTATTCTTATGTGTAACCCTATAGGCCCATTGAAGTTTTCATAGGCCAATAACTATACTAGCTACAAGTCACAAGTGGCCTTTATCAAGACATTATGACTACCCAATTCATATGAGGATCATTAACACGATCTAACCTATCATACAACCATGTCACTTCCCTTTTGTCACACGATATTTTGGCCAAGGATGAGGCATAGATAATGTCATCATCCTATTTATGGCCATTACTTTCCTGATTCTTAAGTAGTCTAACTATAGAAATGGAAACTCATTTCCATCATAGTATGGCCATACATTTCTCAGACTCACTCATCGAGGAGCTCAGTAATATCTCTCTACTAATGGAAGGACAAATTCCATCTTGACCATTCACATTCCTCTACATGAAAACTAATAAGCCCGATTACATCCTTTATTATCACCCAGTCAAAGATAAATTTTAACTAGGTCAAAGATTAACGATTCTCATGTAAGAATTCATGATAATCTCAGGTCAAAGAGCAGTGTGACATGGTTATACATGAGATTAGCTTATGACTTAATCCATGCAACTATTTCATAATAGGTTGGTCTAGCACCTTATACTCTTACAAGTGCCTAAGACTTTGATTCGTATCTCCATACCTTATCAAAGTCATACTAGTCTTATTTCACATTTGTTCTCGTATAGATAACTGACCAGGGACATTTAGGACAATCTTTATGATTCATCCAAGGATACAGTTTTTATAATAAATATGCGAATGAGATGATAACAAAATGAAAAAATTCATTAAATAATAATAATATTCAAAGTATAATGATTGGCCCCTAGGGCACAATTTCCAACACTGCCAATCCTAGTAACTGGTGAAACCTTTAAAAACACATTATCTCTAACTACAAATCTCAAAAGTTTTCGCCTTTTATCAGCATAACTCTTCTGTCTGCCTTAAGCAACTAACAATCTTTGCTTAATCAATTTAATCTACATTGTCGTCTGATCGACTATATCTAGCCCATACATCTTTCTCTTAGATAGTTTTGCCTAATATCTTGGCGATTAATATTTCCTTCTATATAGCGCTTCATATAGAGCTATTTGAATGCTCGAATGATAACTATTGTTATACGCAAATTCTGCTAGAGGAATGAATTGGTCCCAACTCCCTTTAAAATCCAATATATATGCTCTCAGCATATCTTCTAGCATCTGTATTGTTCTCTCTGTTTGTCCATCTGTCTGAGGATGATAGGTGGTACTAAATCTGAGTTTAGTAACCAAAGCCTTGATCGACCATTATGTTCTTTGGTGTACCATGTAACCGAACAATCTCCTTGATATAAATTTCTACCAATTTATCAGGAGAGTAATTAATACTGATTAGCAGGAAATAAGTTGTCTTAGTAAATCGATCAACAATTACCCAAATAGCATCATGATTCCTAACTTTGGGTAATCCTTTCACAAAATCTATCATAATGCTTTCCCACTTCTACTCAGGAATCTTAGAGCTTTGTAATAGCCCTGATGGTCGCTGATGTTCAATTTTTACCTTCTGGCAAGTGAGGTGACTTGCTACAAATTTTATCACATCTCTTTTCATCCCTAGCTACCAATACATGGACTTTAAGTCATGATACATCTTAATTACTCCTGAATGTAAAGTATATTTACTCTTGTGTATCTTTTACAGGATCTGCCGTCTCACTTTAGCCTATGGTGGAACATATATTCATTTTCTATATCTGACTAATCCACTTGGTGACAAATCATATTTCTGAGTCTCTCCCTTTTCAATCATACTTCTCATATATTGCGCTTTTTCATCCTGTAATTAAACTTCCTCAATTGTTCGTAAATCCTTCTCTACCTGACTAACATTGCTATCGCTAATCAAAATCTGGTTAGACAAATTGAGATCCCTAAAGTCCTTGATCATTTTTTGCTCTTGTGTCATTAGGGTTGCTACCTGTACTATCTTTCAGCTCAACGCATCTGCAACTATATTAGCCTTCCCTAGATGGTATTTAATCTCTAGGTTATAATCTTTAAGCAACTCCATCCATATACACTACCTTATGTTTAAATCTTTCTAATCATATAAATATTTCAAACTCTTATGGTCACAGTACAGCTCTACAGTTGCCCTATAGAGATAATGTCTCTAGATTTTCAATGTGAACACAATTGCTAATAACTCAAGATCATGAGTGGGATAATTTAGTTCATAAGGTTTCAGATGATGAGAGGTATATGCTACAACCCTGCCCTATTGTATCAAGACATATCTCAATCTATGCTTACTTGCATCATTGTAGACCACATAGGTCAACTATAGATCAGGAATTATCAGCATTGGTGCTGTTGTTAATCTCTCCTTCAGCTCTGTGAGGCTCCTCTTACAAATTTTGTCCCATACAAATTGTTAAGTCTTTCATGTCAACTTTGTCAATGGTAATGCTATTATGGAGAAATTTTGTATAAATCATCTATAATAACCTGCAAGACCCAGAAAACTACATATTTCAACAACATTCTCCTGTGTCTTCCAATTTAGTACTGCTTTCATGTTACTAGGATCCACCGAGACCCCTTCTTGTGAGACTATATAGCCTAGAAATTTAACTTTCAAAGCCCAAAACTCACTTCAACTTGTCATAGAGTTGCTTATCTCTCAGCATACCTAACATTATTCTTAAATGCTCTTAATGCTACGCTTTCCTTCATGAATACACAAGAATGTCATTGTTAACATCATGAAATTCCTATCAAAGTGGCACATTTATCTTTAGTTTTACATATATTTTGGATAAATTTATAGATAATTGATGATAAATGAGCAAAGGTAATGTGCCTAGGGGTATTAATGATAAAAAGGTGTAAATTCTCTGTTTAAGCCCCATAATTGTATTAAAATTACACCAACATTGTTTTTATAGATTTCATTGTATTGATAGGTTAATATTGGAGCCACAAATGAGTTATTGAAGGCACCAAAGGATGATAAGAAGGGAGTTAAGGAAGTCAAAGCACCATGGAAGAGCAAGAAAAAGGTGAAGAAGGCCAAAAAGCTTCTTAGGGAAGCTTGGCCGCTGCCAAGATCATAAGGGGAGTTTGGCCGCGGCCAAAATTCTTCCAGAAACTTTTTGGCCACGGCCAACGCCTGAAAACAGTAGAAACGCATTTTGTTGACAACACGGATTCTAGGGCTTATAAATACAAAATTAACAAATCAGAGCCTCATTCTGGACTTGGGAGGCGCCATGGAGATAATGCTCTACTAGGGTTTGGAGCTTGGATGTAACACCCTAATTTTGAACCGTATAAAACAGTTGAAAACATGACTTGATGCCACATGAGAGACCAAGAGCAGTTCTTAATCCATTTGGGATCACAACTTCACTACAGGGTCGATCCTATAGTTAAGTGGGTTTTTGAAAGGTATTTCAAAACATTTTAGTTGTGGTCTCATTTTCATTTTTTAAATTGGTTTAATTCATTCGGGTCTATTTCCATTTCTTAATATCAGAGTACTTATAGAAGTTCTTAGCGGATAATCAGAATAAGTTCGCTACTAAAGGGTCCACCTGGTACTGTCACCTAGTTCTAAATAATTTACATCGGTTACATACAACCTTCTAGGTTTACAGTTGGTGTACTTTTCCACCATGAGTACTAATTTTACAAAATACCATTCAGTTTTATATACAATTCCAAAAGTTAGATAACCAACAGAAAATAAATTCTAAGTCTTCACTTCTACCTGTCCGTGGCTATCTTCTTACCATGAGAACTACTTGCCCGTGCTGTAGGTTAGTTATTGGAAAATGGTGAGATTCAAAAGAATCCCAGTAGTAACAAATAACACTCATATAGAATGCATACGAAGAAACATGCCATAACAACCACCATATACCAGACAGTTCAATATTCATTCAACATTCAGAGATATGTTCATTCAATAAATAATTATATTCAAGGATGTACCATCCCTTTCCACAGCGCTGGGTATTCTATTGGGCCAAAGCCCTTCTCATCCGAATGCTTAAAGGGCAATTCGGCCCGATTCATGTTCACAGTTCAAGTATGTATAATGGAAATAATATGCATGAAGTAGGATACATAGAATATGAGAGAGAAGTTACTACCTTAACCTTTCCAATATTCTGAGGTGTGTTACCACTTCCTTGGTCATCCTGGACAGATATCGAATCCTATATGTGGGAATTCATGAATGGACGAGTTATTACTTAGCCCAATACATTTATAAATTACTCTTTAATGTTGGTTATCATTAGGGTTATTATGGTAACTTTACCAAGTCAACCAATAAGTTAAAATGGTCAAATTATCACAAGGGACTAATTTCTACCTTTGGTGTACAAAGAAATTACAAAATGCCATTACATTTTGCAATTTTCGCATAGGCACAAATGCTGGCAGATTTGGTCCACCAACTTTAAAAATTCATATCTTTTTTGCACAAATGTCCAATTGAAGTGGTTCTAAAGCCTATGTGACCCTTATTAAGTCTAGTTTCATATAAAAATACTTTACTCAGCCAATTTGATGCACATAAATCCAGAATTCCAGTTATTGGACATTGTTCCAGAATTTTCTAGTTTTACATGACCAAACTTCAAAAATGTGGAACTCCCAGCATACATATCCAATTAATCTTTATGACCTATCAAATTAAAGGTCTATGTCTCTACTTTTAGACTGAAAATTTTTAGAATTTTCGGACAAGATTTACCCCTTGAATTATCACTCACAACATCTACTGTTATACATGGCAGATTACACAACATGTTCATACACACTTCCAAAATTTCCAAATTGATATAGGAACATCCAAAAATCATGAACACTTGTATACCTATACAATTTTCCCCTCTAAAGCTAATGGAATCATCAAAATTACCAAATTCTCACTCCTTAAAGGCGTCCTATTTTGGTAGAAATTTTACATATGTTCCAAAAATTACCAAACTTGTGATTTAAGCTTCAAACTAGCTTCATATACCTTCTAAGCATTCATAGAACACTATGAACACAATCAAACATCATGATTCTTCAAGACCCTAACTTGAACAAAAACAGGGCAAAATTGTACATACAAAAATACTCAACAAAACAACACAATCTATAGCTCAAAATGAAGCTAAAACTCACCTCTTACTCCTCCTTAAGTTCTTTCTTTGATTCTCCAACTTTTGTTCTTGCAAGGTTGCTCAAAAAATCTCCTATTTAAATTCTAAAACCATAGAATTGAAGCTCTTGAAGAGGGGAACAATATTCATGAAGGGATTTTGAGCAATAGATATGATTTACTAAGTGATTTTAAGGCTAGAAGCTAACCTTATGTTCTTGTGCTTTCTCTTTCCTCTTCCCTTGTGTTAGCCGACCTTGAGAGCTTGAAGAGAGAGTAAAATGTGAATAAATGAATTCACTTCAGCTCTCTTTACTCACTTGGATGAAATACACAAAGAAAAAGGAGAAAAAGGCCATGTGTCATCTTTATATGGTTTATTGTAAAGTTGTGAGTTAATTTGCCAACCATGGTCAAGTTCACTTTAGTTAGTTTTCTTGTCTTCCATTTTCTTCTTTTTGACCGTAAATGGCTGCCCCAAAATGGTGTCCATTTAATTACCCAAGTTCTCTTCCAATTCATTTATATCTTAGTCAAAATTTCCAACTTACAAGTTCATCATGTTAACTTTTTGACTTTCAACTCTACCCTTTAATTGGTCAAAATTTACTCCTTATTGACTCATTTAACTTAAGCATTTAATTTCTTAAATATTTCCCTTACTTGACCGAAAATGGCAAGAAAAATGGGAATTATTAATTACGTCTTGCATAATTGGCAAATTGATTTTGCCCTTACATTTTATGATTTATCGAAATAAATCATTTCTTGCTCATTTCCTTTGGTTTGGCCTAATTTTTGACACTTACATAAGGCCATGAATTGTGTCATTTTACGTTCTAATTAAGTTTTTAGTCATTCCCGACTTTAGGCGAAACTTAGGTCGCTTATCGATAACTAATCGGGCTAAAGTCATTGCACAATTTCTTATGATAATTCTTTCATTAATTTCACTATCTATTTATACACAATACCCTTGAGTACATTTTGGGATATTACATTGGAGGTGGAGATTGGGCTAGATGTTGAAGATTTGAAGAGATTTGAGCTTCTCCTTTTGGTTTTTCCTCTCCTTCTGCTGTCTTTCCCTTTTGTTCTGCTTTGTAACTTATGTATGCCCTGTTTCTTCTGGGTTTTATGAACATGTATAGCTAGAGTTTTATTGCGTGGATTGTTTTAAACCCTTGTATGGATTAAGTACTCATTTCCCCTTTCTATTTATGTTGAATGGTTGGTTTGTGTTGATTTCACTCTGTTCTTAATGCTCCTTATTGGCTGCCACTAATGAAGCTACTGGATTCACTTGGTTGACACCTGAGATGGTTAGATTGAGTGTATAACTTGAGTTTAATCGTGTGGGAACTTGAAATCCAGGGGTTGGATGGATGGTTTTGTTGTTGAGGTAGATATACACTTATGGACCTCACATAGCCACATAGGTTTTGCAATGTAGGTTGGGCTTAATTCTTCAATTAAGAGATTAATGAACTAATTAAGCTAATCACTTGTTTAGAGACTTGAGAGAGCACTTATGGGTAAACTAGTAACCTTGGTTAGCATGATCCATCCTTGAGAGATCATATTGTAGGGATTTGAATGAGTACCTATGAAATGCAAGGGAGATAAATAATCCTAACTCTCATTGCATCTTTTCTAATCCATGAATCATTTGTTTATATTTTCTCTTTAGTTTATAATTCTGTTTTCCTCCAACCGTGATAATTGTCCAACTCGAATTAGGCGAAATTGTAATAATCGCTACTTAACCGGGTTTTGGAACCAAATCTTTATGAGAATGATATCTTACTCATCACTTTATTACTTGGCGCGACCCGTGCACTTGCAATTTTACGGACAGTCATCAATTAAGACTACCACGAATTAGTCTAGATACAGACAGAAAATTTGATTCATGTAGTCCATGAACACTGTAGGTGTGAAACCCTATTTCCAATAGCCTCAGATGAGTACAAGTGAGTAGTGAAAACCATTGTGGAACCGGGTTTTAAACCCAGACTACCCAACGTTGAATAACGTTCATAAATTCTTACTCTCAACTCAAGATTTGAACCTAAGGTTGAGAGGGGTTTTTCAAATGGTAGAAAAATTCTCAATCATTCCCACAAGTTTCACCATGTCATTAATACCTCATAGGCTCTTACTTTCATTATATCAGAGTACACTAACATTGTACTTTAATTAAATTAGAGTTATTCTCTACTTAAACTTCATACATGCGTTTATATACATCAAATGAACAGTCACATAAGGCTACCAAATGCTTAAATCAAATATAAAAGGGTGCCTTGCACTTTGACCTTCAACTCACCTTCACAATTCCTCTTTGCATATCTCCCTTTATTCTTCACCTGTACTTAACACCTATATGGTTAGGTGAGGAGGAGTGAGATTCAAGAGAATCTCAGTAATAAACAATACCACTATGAATATAAGATACATATATGATGCATGGCATGCTTGCCTTTTATACTTTATGCCAAATAATGACATATCTGCATGCTCAATGTTATGACATACTCATGGTTATCACATAAATCTAATAGAGCTTCAATCAATCAAGTATGCTCAACACAAATAGGCAAAGCAGTCACATACAATAATGCAAACATACATATCAAATACATGTAGGCTAGGTAAGTTCACTACCTCTTGGACTTTGTGTCTTTCCTCAAACCATCATCTTTGTTCCAGCTTGGCACAATCTATCGAGTCCTAAATTTCCCAAATACAATAAGTGAGTCATTACTCATCCATGTATCATTTCAAACTTATACTATTGGTTAACTTAGCTCAATAATACTAAATTACCAAAATGCCCCCGGATACCTGACCTATGCCCCTCCGTACCCGATCCAATTGCACCATACCATAAATTATGACCTGGGCTAATCCTACACAATTTCGCATGTAGAATCCATTTCTAAACTCAGATTGATCAAAATAAGGCCCAAATGACAAAAATACCCCTTAACAACACTACTTAGAACTTTAAAGGTAATTTGGTTATTTCACGTTCTAGGGTTTTTCTAACTTCTCCCTCAACATGAACCCTGCACAATTTGCCCTTCTAAACTCAATGGAATCATCCAATTGATGAAATTATAACTCTTTGTTCACACCACACATAAGGCAGCCATTTAGAGTTATCAGAAGAGTTGTGTCAGTTTCTTGTTTTCTCTTACTTAATTATCTCCTTTCTACTTCTAATCACATGATTAGCCACTTAGACATCCGTTGAACATCATTTAGGCCTCAAAAACACTCTTTGAATAAGATATGAACAATACCCAACTCCCATAATACTCATCCAAACAACGAACCAATCGGTTCAAAAGGAAGCTTACACTTACCTCTACACATTTCCAAATACGGTTCGGAATTCCAGCAGTACTCTAGCCAGTGAGACGGCACCAACCACCTCCAAACAAAAATCCAAAATAGTAGAAATGAATCTTGAGATGAGTAGAAGAATGTTTGTGAAGGGTACTTTGAGAGAAGATATCGTTTCAGCAGTGTTTCGGCAGATTGAAGTTCTGAAATCACTATTCATTATCTCATTCTCATTCGTCTGTTCTTATTCTCTCGTCCACTCTCTCTCTCTCTTTGGTTATGAGTTGAATGAAATAATGAGAAAAGATGGATGATGGATGACGACTTAATGAAGTCATCTAAAGGAGCTTACATGATTTCACACCTTATTAGTCCAACTCTTTGACTTTCTTGCATGATAATTCATTTCTCTTTTCATGCTTCTTCATCTACTAAAAATAATGAGAAATGAGAGAAGAATATTACTCTCCAACAATCCCATTATGTCACCACACAAGTGGTTGACCAAAGCCTTATGCTTTTCTACTCATTGACTTCCCTTGATAATAATGCACCAAACTAGGCTTATTAATTACTAAGTAGTCATTTTCCTTATTTTAATTCCCATTCAATCGAAATCATTGGGAATATTAGGGAAAAATACTCATTTCTTGTCTTATGAAAAAATTATCATTTTTCCCTTCTATTATTTTTCCCATTTTCGCACTTAAGGAATATTAAGCAAAATTTTCATCAACTTTTGAAAATTCATATCTAATTGAAAAAATTTCTAATTAGGGTGTTTTCAAAGGCTATACCACCCTTATTAAGTTTAGTTTTAAGAAAAAATATAACCTTTGGCCAAGTAGAAGCTCATCTTTCCCAAAATTCTCATCTTTAGAAACTAATACTGAAAATCACCAATTTCACTGGGCTAACTTCAAAAATACATAACTCCTTGTGTATAGATCCAAATGACTCAAATAACCTATCAAATTAAATCTTTATAAGTCTACTATCATCCTTGAAATTTTAAGAGTCTTTGGACATCATTTTCCCTTGAAAGATGTCACACAAACACGACTGTCATACTGAAAAATTCACCAGTAGCAACACTACTTTGTGTTCCAGTCCACTATGTCATGTGTGACTCCTTATTGCATTGTCTTGTCATTCCTCCAAGCTCTTCTAATTCATCATAATATTCCCTTTAATACCCTAAAGGTATAAAGGAATTTTGGGGAATACAAGTATGACTTATTAGGATATTTGCTAAACTGGGGTCTAATAGTCCACTTAATCCAGGCTTAATCCCAAGCCTCTTGTTCTAAAATTTGGAATATTACAACAAATGTATTGGTCAGCCCAAATGATATCACTAGAAATTTATAATGCACATATCTAGTTTTGAATGCGGTCTTATGTACATCTTCTACTTTTACCCAAAGCTGATGATACCCTGACTTTAAATTAATCTTTGAGAATATACATGAACTAAACAACTGATCAAGCAAGTCATCAATTCTAGGAAGTGGATGGTTGTTCTTTACGGTTACCTTATTTAGCTCTCTGTAGTCAATATAAAGACATAGGCTCCTATCTTTCTTTTTAACAAAAAGTACTGGAGCTCCCCACAGTGAGACATTGGGTCTAATGAACCCTTTCTCTAATAATTCATCAATCTGTTTTTTCACCTCTACCATCTCATTTAGAGCCATTCTATATGGGGCTTTGGATATTGGTCCCATCCAGGCTTAGTCTCAATTACGAATTTCACTTCCCTTTCTGAAGGTAATCTATTGATGTCTTCAGGAAACACCTCAAGAAATTCATTCACCTTAGGGATATTCTCAAGTGCTACTCCATTTTTTGACTGCACAAAGAAGATCAATATATACCCCTGGCAACCTTTATGCAAATATCTTTCATCCTTAGCTACCAAAAGAAAATTAAAGTTGACTTCTGAACTGGTATGTGGTTGCAGATTAGGATAGATAACCCTTTTTCCTCTGCAATCTAATAAAACGTTATTGGTTATCAACCAATCAATACCTAGAATTACTTCTAGTCTATGCAGTGATAGACATATCAAATCCACCATCGATTCATATCCCTAAGCATTTATAATGCAATCTAGACAAACCTTAGTAGTAATAGATCAAGCACCCATAGGTGTTGATACTACTACTTCATATGGCAATTGATGCACTCTCAGGCTTAGCTATCTTACACAGTCATATGCAATGAATGTATGACTAGCACTTGAGTCATACAATGCTTATATAGAGTTACTATTAAGTAGAATCATACCTTGAATTAACTCAGGAGATTTCTGGCTTCTTCCTGCATCATGGCAAATACTCTACCCTGAGCTCTCTGCCTTAGTCTTTTGCTCTCTACTGCTGTTGTGGATAATTAATGGCAATATACCTCGGTTGTTGACATCTAAAGCAAATTGGTTGTCTAGGTGGAGGATTACATGGTCTTCCTAGATGATGAAACTTACCACAATACCAGCAAGTCTGATTCCCAGTGGGTATCTGATTATTACAGTTACCAGGATGATATGACTTCTTATCATTTCTATGGGATAGTCCTCCAGGGTTTTTGTACTTCTGGGAAGTATACCCGCTACTCGATGCCCCTTTACTATTAGAATTCCAACTAGTATATAGGCTCAACAACTTACTTTCAGTAATTTAACACTCCTCCGTCGCCTTGTTGAACTCAGTGAATTGTTTTGAAACGAATTTCTCTTTTAACTCAGGTCTCAACCCCCGGATCATCATATTTGAACTCCACCCTTCGTCATCTCAAAATCTCAATATGAAGAATATCGAGATAAACGAATGTATCGAGCAAGATATTCATCAAAAATTTCTTTCTCCTCTTGTTGGATAATCAAGAACTCATTTTCCTTATAGATCTGAATTGATCAAGGATAATATTTTTCATTAAACTGTTCTTAGAAGTATTCCCAAGTAAGAGGAATGTGTCACGCCTGTATAATTATTTTGTTGATTTTCCACTATTTATCAGCATCATCCTCCAATTTGTAAATTGCCAGTATGCTTTTATGTCATTCTGACATTCTAGAATCCAAAAGATTTTCTTTAGGTGTGATAATCAATCTTCTACTGCTTGAGGGTCGAATCTCCCTTAAAAGGCTAGTGGTCCCTACTGACTAAATTTTGTCACCCATGACTACAGCTCTCAACCTCAGCAATAGGTCTGTTTGGAGGTTGTTCCGGAATAGGATTCACAGGCTAGTCAAGTTCATTTGCTAGTCCTCTAGGATTATTTACTTTTTCCCTATCTTCTTCCTATTTTTGTTGTACCCGTTTCAGCTCATCCCTCAAGCCATGAATCATAGTTCTTTGTTCTATAATCATGCCTAATATTTGTTCTATTGGGTTAAGTCTTACTTCTTGCCCCCAGCCCGCACCTCTTCCTTTACGTCTTACCATCTTTATAGATCACTATATTGAAATAAGGAAGAGATAATTCAATATATATTCATAAGGGCATTTTCATTATTTCATAAAATTTAGATGCACAAATAGTCTAAATATGACACACAACAGACATTCATATTAATTTAGGGAAATATTTTGACATTACATAGCATACAAGTCATTGTACAATATGTTTTATTACATGACTTAACATTTTCAAAAAACTTCCTAGGGAGTCACCTATCCTTCCATTTCTCTAAGCTGAGCATACTTAACTTTACTGTACTGATACAATAACACTGATACCAGCTATAAGCATCCTCAAGTATCAATACCTATGAATGCCTATGTCCTAACTAGTCATGTCAATCATCTTCAGCCGACTAAAAACTATGTACAAGTCATACATTAGTCTGGATACACATATCCCAGTATAAAATCTGTCATATGCTATATGAACTTCAGGAAGCTATCCCTTGGGCCCCGCTTCAAAATATCATTTTCCTTTCAAACCCAAAACACCATATCCGAAAAGAAATATAGGGTGGTCTAAATCCAATAATCATCAGGAAATTGAATGCTGAGAAACCTCTAGTCCCAATACAGAGTATCTATGTTATACAATAATTGCCCGTACTGAGTCAGTAGAGTATCATGTATATAGAGAGCCCGCCTATATAGGTTGTTGATGTAGTCCCATAACTGCCCATCCAGTCATAAGTTATGTCTTCTGTATACGGGATCTAACCTGGAGCTAGCAATACTATATGGATCCAACTCAGAGACATCTGATAATGGCTACTTTGTATCGTTGATAGAAGAACTATTCATCAGCTCCAGTCTAGGTTGGGGTCCATAAACTGGTCTTGGTAGTACATATTTTGTAAGGGTATGTAGTACCCTAGGGCCCCTCCTACCCTAACACGATCATGATCATCGTCCCTCTGAGGGCCAATTCACTAATGGCGAGGATATGCTCCTACGTCGCCATCCTCTGCTCATGGTTCTTGTTACAACTAATCAAGATCATATCAGTATACCATTATGTTTATTGCTAGAACAGTAGGCTTTGATATCAAAAATGTCAAACCCTGCAGAATTTTGACATTTAATAAAGTACAAATACACAATTCAGTGTGCATACAGAAATAACATAAAGATATTGATATAAAATTCTTGATTATATTACAAAATTCCCCACAGGGTTTATACATAGCATATTACAAAACCCAAAAAATACATAATAAGGTACAAGATAACCAACACAAAAATTTCTTTGAAGGCCACTCCCTTCAATTGATGGTATCCACTTCCTTACTGAATAAATTTTTATTCAAGGAAAGGAATGAGATTTGACTGAATCTTAGTAGCAATAGATAATCAATCATATAAAATATGAAAAGTAAACATGCAAGGCAGAATATATGATGCGGCAAATAACTATGTTATGTACACGTCTATCAAACAATGTTCAGGACCACAGTGATGATATGCATAATAATTTTGTTAAGACATAGGATATTTTGGTAGCCTCTTATAGCTATATGTTTGGTGTGTATGTGTGTAAGAGTGTATAAACATAGTAAAGATAATACCTGTCATAATAGTATAATGGTAAAAGTATAAATATGTGTAGCACAGGGTAGTAATAGTATGCCATACATACATAATGGAAAGGTAATAATACTATGCATGATAATTATTGAATCAGAGATGGGTAGCTATATGTTAAGAGCCCATTAAACCAGCAATAGACTAGCATAAGAGCAAAGCAATACTCTGATATTTATGAATAAGTTTAGAGGATTAATGAGTCATAATGAAGTGTTTAAACTACTAAATAACAGCTTTAGAAGGTTTTAAATTTTTTAGAAAAGTCCATTCAATTACAAGTTTGAACCGTGTGTTTGGGTTAGGCTTTCAACTATTTTTAAAGTTGTTTTCTTCCTAGGATTGAAACCTGGCTTAGTGATTCGAATTCATTATGTGTTAAAGCTCATGTGATAACTATAGAAATAGGGTGTTACAGGGCCTCTGTTTTCCATCTGACCTTGTGATACTATAATTGAAAGCATTCGAAATGAAAAGAAAATTTTTGAACTTAATGAGTCTATGTTTCAGCCAAAGTGGATTGAGGAAGAAGGAAATGGATTTTTGTTACATATTAGTTTAGAAATAGATTCTACATGGAAAAATGTACGAGAATAATATGTGAAATAAATTTTGGAACAAAAGGATAAAAATCCAAAAATTAAAGCTTAATAGTTGAGATTAAAGGGAGGAATTAATTCAAGTTATGTGTGTATGAGTGTTGGATAATTAATGATATTCCATGTGTTATATGATTAGTTAGGATTTGGTATTTGTCAAAGGCCTATAAGGATTCAAGAATCAAGAGAAGAAAGGTTTAAACAAGCAAGGGATAAAGGTAGCAAGATTACCATGATTATTTTAATGTGTTCTTGGTGATTGAGTATATGAGTTACATGCTTCTTTAAGTATACCCTAGATATGGTTATGCATGATTTTTTTTCTATGCAAGGTAACAACACTCTTTCATGGCAATTGATGATTTATTTATATTTTAATATGTTACTCCCTCGGGTCCTTAATATAAGGGAGTTGATCTCGATCTTAAATATAAGACATAGTTTTCATATTTGTCAATATTTTCCTAATTTACCCCTATGAATATTCAAAATCCAGGCCAAGTCCCGTCCCGATAAGAGGCCGAGAGCTAACAACTGTTCCTGGTCTCGAGAGGTCCCAGGACTAGGAATTTCCGGTTTATCACTCTTACTAAATATTTAGTGGGAAGGAAAGCATTTACAAAGTTCATATGAAACAATAATTAGGAAAAAAATCTATATTGCTCCTAAATCTTATTCATATTTTAACTTTTGCAGTAGAAAAACCAAGAACAAGTCAATACATGACTCTTTCCTAAAAAAAAGCAAGTAACCAGTGGCATGTTAAGAAATGCGAAATTGCAAATTTAGACTTGATGAACTGATACCAACAAACTAGGGTGACATAATCTTGTGAAAGGAAAATTTAAAAGAATCTCATGAACATCAAGCTCAAAGATAAAGTTGTAATATCCTGAATTTTGGGCCTAAAGGCTTGAGAATAAGTCTATATCAAGAAGGCAACTAAGCCTAATTTGGGAAGAGTCCCAAGAATGTTGAGAGATAGAAAGACTCTCGGGGGACTAATTGATTTAACCCTACCGGGCAGCGGGCCCAATATATGTAGACAGTAAGATTAAAGTATTGGTATAGGTGTGTACAGGACACATATACGGTGCCATTGGGTTGGTAGAAAGACGTCACCCAATTATGCCATGAGATAAGGGACTGATTAGTCAATTGAAATAAGCCAATATAAGTGTGCACATGCTATTTTTAGGGCATACATTTGTAACCTGCGTTTTTAGAGTGGACGTCGGTATGTGTCACCAAGCTGAGCCACGCACACACTTCGACCTATTATCATTTGATGGACCTTGATATATGTGTTGTAGTCCCAAGAAAAACATGAGTAGAATCCAGGGTAAGCACCGATAAAGTAGCTTTATTAAAGTAACTTTATTAAAATAACAAGTAGTAATGATGACACAACTTTTGTGTTGGATAAATGAGAAGGTGACAAGTGTCCCTCATAATGACACTTACCCTTTTGACTTTTGCGTTGACACCACAAGAAGTTGTCACTTAGCCCTCGAGTCGGGAAAATCCACCGGTCTTCGGTCTGATCACTAGACTAACTTTTTCGAATACTAAACTCAGAAGCTGAGAAAAATCACCAGACCTTTCCTTTCCCTGAAAATGGAACAACTAAGGGTCAAAAAAATGGGTGAGACCCACTTAATTAAAGCTAGAACCACTTTTCACCATTTGATCAAGTTACTGAACACATGGCACTGTAAGATTTTAACGCGTGCAGACAAAGTTCAAGACCATTAAGGGCCATATATTTTTGGCCAAAAGCCCCAAAATTCATAAGAAAATCAGATAAATGGTGTAAAAATAGAAGAGGAAAGAGAAACAATGAATAGTGAAAGTTCTTAAGCTCTAGAGCTGATTTCACCCTGATTCGGCGTTTCTAGCTTTTGGAGTCTTCTCTAATGTTGTTCCTCTCAATGAGAACAACATTTCTATGGTTTTGGATTTCTTATCAAATGTGTTTGGTGCCATCAACTCTGGAGAGGTGCTAATAGAATTAGGAACCTGTTGTGGAATCAAGTATAGGTAAGCTTAAGCTCCAATTTAAGCCATATATCTTGAGTTCTGATTAGTTAAATTTGGAGTTAGGGGGCTTCCCTATTTAGGCAAGACCATGATTGATGGGGAAGGAGTGTGAATTTTTTTAGATTTGATGCTTCCAATGGGCTCAAGACAAAAAACTATGTTCGATAGAGATGAGAAACTGGTCCCGGAAGCATTAGAATCTAAAATAGAATTTTAGCCTAAGAACACCTAAGTTTTGGCCAGACTTGGAATCTTAGGGAAAGAATATAAATTTGATGATTTTGAGGATTCCAATGGATTTCTTAGGCAAAATTATGAGGGATTAAGGTATAGTTGTGATTTTAGAAGGGTTGGATTAAAAACCTAAAAATTAAAGTTAAAGGAATAGTGTTGCCAGATTGCATTTTCTAGGAGACAGGAAGATTGTGACATGATTATGGATGATCAGATGTTGTCTGATGATCCTGATATTTTTTAGAATAATAGTAGACACATTAATATTTAATTTAATATATAACATGTGACATTTGGGTTAGTAGATTCTGAGATATGAATTTTTAAATTTTAGGCACTGAATCTAGAATAAATCCTGACACAATTGTGTTAATTGAGGATTCTAGAATTCTAGGTGTATCACTCGTAGTAGATGATATTTTCCCCTTAAATTAGACTTCAATATCTTTACATATGACTTTAAACCACCTCATTTGGAGTCTTAGAAATTAAATTATGATTTTTTAAAGTTGGCCAATGAAATTTGGTAGATTAGATTGACCTACTAATTTGAGGCATTGGAAGTAATTTGAGATAAGTGCGGGTTCAAATATTAGAGAAAAGTCCTACAGGCTAAAGTAGCCCCATTGGACATTCATTTGTCATGGCTCTAATAATGTGGTTATTTATCTAAGGCCATGAGGTGACAAAGAAGGAACAACTTTAATGGTTGGAGAAAAGATATAAGAGGAAGACTAAAAAACAAGAGGCAGTAAACTTACTTACCTGTATGTATGTGATGTTTATGCTATGTATTGATTTGCTATATTGTTTTGCTTGATTATGTAAGGCATGTATGAATGAATATGATAAGTAAAATATTTGCATATTTATTTTTCCTTATATAAAGATTTTTTGGATGATATTTGAGCTTAATGCAATGAATTTTGTTGTAATTGATAAATAAATAATGATTTTGATATAAAATATAATTAATTAAAACATACTAAACTTTGACCTTGTTTCAGTTTTCCAATAATATCTGGAGCTCTAAATATCATATTAGAACATTCTTTATATGGATAAAAAGCTAAGAAAAATTCCTACAACTTTCATGTTGTGGCTAAAATCCAATTCTGTCTTTAAGAGCTTCGAATTTTGCTTAGACATTGAGCATGTGAATGTGTTTGAGTCTGATCTTTGCCCACTAATTTCGTCATAATTGGAGCTGCAAATGTTGAAATAAGGAGTTCTCATGCATTTTCAAGCTAAGATCCAGATCTACAACTTTCATGCAGACAAAAATGTGATATTCTACCGTTTTAATTATCAAAAGTTGGCTGCAATAAAGGATCAAGGTGGTCACAATGTCAACATTAGGGGCTTAGAGTCAAGATTCTTACCAAACAAGTGAAAATTTTTACACCACATTCATCTATAAATAGAGGAGTGAAAGTCACAATGGGACACACCATCCTAGAGTTAATTTCATGCATTGTATTGTTTATTGCATGCCTCATTCATGGAAGGCTTAGGTAGTCGTCCTTTATGGGATGGTATAAGTTGCCACCTACATTTAAGGTTTTACCTCCTATATAGAAGGCTAGATTTTTCCATTTTCATGCATCTTATAGTTGTATCTTTATGTTTTAGAATTTAATAATCAAGTTTTATGCAATGTTTATGAAGTTGTCAGTTTATTTTGGTTTTGTTTTTAATTTCATCATTAGCTAAATTTTCATTTTCCTAGGGTGATGATATAGCTTACTAACAACGAATTGACTCTTAATTTATTAAATCTAGTTTTAATTTTTCCTTCATGATTGAGTTTTGATTATTGTTCTTAATGCTTTCAATTGATTTTCCATTTTTTAATGATTTCAATATGTATGCTGAGACTGGAAGGAGATGCATGTGTGTCGATCCTATAATTAAAACCATAATTTACATATGAAATAGGAATATATTCATACGAGTTATGTAGTCTTAATGAGTTCTATAAATATTAATTCATGATTAATTGTTTTAATTCATATAGGGATATATTGGATTAGCAATTAATTATAGAATTGTTTAACCTTGGAAGAGGCTAGTAATTAAATTAGGTAAACTTGGCCATCAATCATGTGGAATAAATTGGACTAGAATAAATAGGTGATTCAATCCAAAATTTTCTAAGTGAAATCTGACCCTAGGGCTTTTTCTCATATTTGTTTTTATATTAATTGCATTCATATTTATTTTATAATCTCAATTACCAACTAATCAATCGACTAAATAGAATTAAAATTACCAAGTTTGGTACTTAGTGATCAATCATCATGGGAACGATACTCTACTCACTTCTATATTACTTATTCATGATAATGTACACTTGCACTTTTTAATAAACCATATACACATTGTAACAGAATGAAGCTTTATTTTTATTTTTACTATGGCCATAAGTATATTGTATGAAACATTGAGCATGTAGAGTAACATTATGTAAACATGAGCCTAATTAAAGCAAGCATATCATACATTAGCATTCATCTTACATTAACATTCATCAATACACAATGACATGAAAGGGAAAAGAGTTACTACATCTTGTGCTTTCTTTCAATTTACCTTCTCCTTGCTTTTTTCCTTGATAGTTTTTTGGTATGCTTGGGCAAATATCAAATCCTATAATTTTATATATATACACTAGTGTAAAATAGTCTTTTTATACCGTATTATTTAGACCGGTTATTGCAGATAAGGTCTAAAAAATATGACTGGTGGCAGTTTCGTAATTATAAAGAATTTTTTAGACTGGTTCTTAAAATAAGGTCTAAAAGATATTATTTAGACCGGTTATCCAAAAAATCGGTCTAAAAATATAAAGTTAATTAAAAATTAAAAAAATTTAAGACTTTTTAGACCAGTTGTCACTAATAACCGGTCTAAAAGATAAAACTTTTTAGATCGGTTGTTGATGATAACCGATCTAAAAGATGCGAAATTAGAAAATTAATTTTTTTTTATTTTTAAGATCGGTTATTAGTTATAACTGGTCTAAAGGTGAACACTTTTAAGACCGGTTTTGTCAAATAACCGGTCTTAAAAGTCCGCCCTAAAATTTAAAATCTTCGTGGCTTTATCTCGCGCCTAATTTCAACTTTGAAATATGATACTCATCAAGTTTCTTATAAACTCCTCCCTTGTGCCGTAACAGCTCCTCTTTCCCATATCGCTCCTCCATCCTTGACCATCTTCGCTGTCAACGCAGAGGCACGGTGGAATCCATCATCGTAAAGCTCGGCTTTTCTTCCCTCCGATTGGTTTAAGATAAGCGCTCTACTTAATTAGTTTTATACATACTTCAGATCGATTTCTATTACAAAAATTTATACTCATATTTGTTTCAGGTTTACGATTGCGACATCTGAGAAAGTTTACAAATTGGATTCTTCATTAGGGGCTGAGGTTAGTGTTTTCTTTTGTCATTTGCCTTGTTTCTAAATATTTATTCTCCGAAAAAATTTTTTAAACACAAATTATCTTCCAACTTGCGTTCTAATTACTTTATTTTCTAACTTATTTTCTAATATTATTTCATATTGTTGAGCCATTCACAGCTCATTATGTATTTGCACTGGGTGTTGCAATATTTCTGAGTTGTGCTTATTATGTTCTTCAGGCATGACTCCACCAAGATATATTCGTGATTAGTAACTATAAGTATGACCTTTGAAGCATGCTTTTAGGATATGTACAGACTAAGCATAAAAACATAATTAATGGACTCAAAAAAAAATTAAGACACTTTTTAGACCGGTTATTTAAATAACCGATCTTAAAAGTCGGTCTAAAAAGTGTTAATTTTTTTTTTTGAATTCATTGATTATGTTTGTATGCTTAACTTTTTAGACCGGTTATCCACATAACCGGTCTTAAAAGTCTGTTTTAAACCGGTTATTTAAATAACCGGTCTAAAAAGTCACACTTTTTAGACCGGTTGCATAACCGGTCTAAAAAGTATCAAACTTTTTAGACCGGCTGTATCAAGACCTCATCTAAAGCCGGTCTAAAAAGTTATTTTTACTCGGTCTAAAAAACCATTTTTCCACCGGTGATATATTTAAGAGTAGGTTAATACTTATACTGTTCATAACTCATAACTTATAACTTAAACTATTTGTATCTTAACATCCTAGCTTTAAAACAAACTCTACCCTTACTAAGGTGGTTGGTCATCTTGGATGAAAATTACACACACACACACAAACAAATACATATTTCAATAGCATAACCAATCTTTCTCAAAGTTCCAACTCTATTTCATTAGCTTAGCTCTTTTAAACCAGAAGCCATTTTAAACATCTAAATTATGCTTCACTATAACAAAACAACATACACTTTATGCTAACAGCACTCAATACCTTTTTTTTAACATCATCTAACTCTTTAAACCATTTAAATATTATTCTCATAGCATCATTTAAAATTCAGCATCAATGACAAGGTCTAAATTTTAAAGTCTCTGTGTCTAACACAATTTATTTTTCACTTGCCTAAGACTTCAACACATGATAAAACATTTATATATATATATATATATATATATATATATATATGTATGTATTGTTCAGTTTCAGCCTCTATCCTCTGGACAGCATCATCACTATAATCACAGAAATTCCATTATTTTCCAGATTTAAACAACCTATTCTTAATCTTTCAATAAACTTTGAAAAATTATAACTTAATCTAGAAAACTCCAACTAAAGTGGTTCAAATCTCTATTTAAAGCTCTTTTAATCCTCTAAATAGAAAAATAACATACAGCATCAAGTCATGGACATAAGTTTAAAATTCCAGCGCGAACATTCATTGTTCATTTGGTAAAACAACATTTTCCAGTTTTTCTACCCAAATTTTGGAAAATCATAACATTCAATCTACTCATCCAATTAAAGTGTTCTTGGACTTATTTTAAAGCTTAATATGTGTACTAACTGTCCACCAGATTCCATGGTCAGAAGAGCTTGTTTACTCTGGTATTACCTCACTTAAACATCACTGCTCCAACTTATAAACTTCCATTTTAAATAAAATGGGACAACACCTCTTTTAATGTACTGGAAATTTTCTAACTTTATAAAAATCTAAGAAATAATCATTTAGAGATCTAACCATAATTTAAGAATCTAAAACAATGACTCAGTGTAGGAAGAATAAATCAGCAACTCATAACCAATTTTCCAGATTCATAATCTATCTAATACCCAAGGCATCAACAACACAATCCTTCTAAATCTCAGTTCTTTTAGATTCAACTTCAAAGCACTGATTTACTCCTCATTTAGGAACTTTTTGACAGCCAAACATATGCCCAACATCACCTTTCTAAGTCTGGAATTCACCAGCTATAAAGAAAAATGTTGAAACCTTTATTTAAGAGTCACTAGACATGGTTTAGCCATTTTAAAGAATTATGCAGCTTTCATATTAGCATTTAGATCATCATTCTATTAGTCAAACATAATTTTAGCCATCTAAAACAGTGGCCAATAATTCAGACATAATAAATAGCAACAATGAATCATTTTAGAGCCTCCAAAATTCTTCCACTCAAGCCCCGAATTCACTCGCGCGCGCGCGCATGTATACTTCCTTTAGTTTCAGCTTCATCATTTGGACAACACCTCTCTAGGTTCTGAAAATTCCCATCTTTATATTTATCCCGAAAATTTTGATTTTACCACTCTCAATCATGCCTTAGTTATTCCTTGAGTTACTAGTTTATCATTTATAAACCTGAAAGCAGAAACTTATCATCTACTCTTCATTCTTATTTAGAATCTGATACTACACTACTCAAAGCAGAGAGTTTGGATTCGAAAATTACTTCCAACCTTTATATATTTACTTCCTTTCAATTCCATACTCTAAAAGAATCGGGGGGGGGGGGGGAGCGCACACACACTCTTAATCCTCTGTTTCAAAACCCCTTTTTAGTAGAAGAAATCAACTTGCAGGCACAAGACAAGCATTTATACAACTGCCCCTAACAAAGTTTTTGTGCTTACTTACGCAATTTAACTTTCCCTAAGCCTAAACTCAAAGATGCCGAGACCCAAACACCCACAACAGTGAACATTGAGTTTGGGAACTATAAACCAGAGCGACTCATTCACATGCAATACTCTATTCAGTTCAAAGAAACTTTAATCTTCCCTTAACATTCATTTAATCTGTGGCTTTCCATCCTTCACCCCAGACTCTACTATTCCAGCAACTAGAATCCACCCAATCCAGAGAAATAGAAGACCAAAAGAGGCTTAGGTGGCTTACCTTAATCAGATTCTAGTCTTGCATGTGGATTCCGACATCTCCTTCTCCCTTTCTCCGCCAATGATCTCTGGCTCCTTCTCCTGGAGTCTCTCTCGTTCTCTCGTTCTCTGCTCTTCTCATTCTGAAATAATGAGAATGAGAGAAGGAAACGTCTAATGAATCTTTAATACCCGTCTGCGTTCAAAAATAACCTTAATGCAAATAGAAAGAAAACTCATCTCACATTCTTACTTCGTATGGGATCCTTCCAATGGGGTTTTATTAATAAGGTTAAATCCATTTCAGCATATGTGACTGAAGCCCTAGCATTGGAACGAGCTTTGATGCTGGCAATAGATCTAAGGCATGACAAGGTAATTTTCGAAACAGACTGCATCCTATTAAAGATAAGTGTCGAAAAGAAAGTACCAGATTTGTATGACTGGAAAAGTCGTTGTGTTATTCATGACATTATCAACCATGTAGCATCACAAGCTGGGTTTTGTATATCCTTCTCTCCTCGGAGGAATGATTTAGCAACTGACCATCTTGCAGCTGTAGCTTTTAAGGGAGTGAGCCCGTTAGGGTGGGTTTATCAACCATCACTCACTTTGGCGTCGATTCTGGCTAAAGATATCCCTCAGGGTTGTGAAATCATTACTGCACATGACCGTCCAGTTGATGGACTCGGGTGCTTGCTAGTACTTTGTTCATTTCCTTGTACTTCAGTTTATTTATAGTTAAGTTGTTTACAGACGTTGTATCCACTTTGATAGCTAATGAAAGTGCATTTCGACCCAAAAAAAATGTAAAAATGCTAATTTATTTTCCAAAGAATCCAAGCTCATTGTCTCAACACTTTCCCATACAAAATTTCATTTTAAACTATTGTTATTAAACTCAGATCGAATCGGCCGGTCCGATCTGAAAACTGACTGGGAAATTAGTCCGGTCCGGGGTTTTTTCTTTTCTTTTTTTTTTAAATAATTTTTTTATAATTTCATATTAATAAACCTAAATTATTCAATTTTTCACCGGTTTGGCCTGAGTTTAACTCTAGTTTAACTCTGATCTGACTTACTGACTCTTGACCCAATACTCCGACCGGTTCAATAACCGGTCCGATTTAATAACCTGTTTTAAACTCATTAAGCATCAAATTCAATAAATTTCAGTCTTAGCCCACTCATCTTCTCTTGGCTAAAAACAGGGGAAATGGGAAAATGATTTGGATTTTGTTTTCCTTGCTTTGATGTCATTAACCTCCTCTACACTATTAAATAATCGAATCATTAACTTTAATATTTTTGGAAAGCTGGACAGCACCTTCCTAGGGTTCGTGCTTCCAAAAATTCCAACAATAACAACACTTTATTTTCAAGCTTTTAACTTCCAACAATGCTCCTTCAAGGTTAAACATCATAGCTGAGGCCATTATACTTTCTTCTAAACCATTTTCCAGCATCTAAACAACAATATAATCATTATAGCAATTGTCAGGAAACAGAACGGCCAAGGGAAAGGGAAGAACTTTGTTCAAAAGTAATGAAACTTAACTCATTATTAAACTTAAGGTAACCTTATTTCCTTCTCGTGGATTGCTCTCGATCTGCTTTCCTGTATTTTCCTCCTTGGTTATTCCTCCTACTTTGTTCTTTCACGGAGCTAAAGCCGCCAAGTAACTAAGGTTCTTGGTGAGGAGAACAAGTTTTGGAAATGGATTATGGTAAGAAATTGGTGGTTTTTATGGTGAAATGGCTTAAACTTTAATTCCACTTTCTCTCCCTACTTGCAAGAGTCCTCCTTGAAAGTTGTGTTTCTCCTCTGCCTTCCTTGGTCTGGACGAAATATTGAGAAGGAAAGAAGTATTGTGTTTAAAAATCAAAGGTTCAATTACATTTCATGGTTTCACAATTCCACCAATCAAAATGTTCCACATATTCCTTTTTCATCATTAATTTCTAACCGCAATTTTTTTTGTCTAACCACAATTTCTTACCATCTTCTCATCCACGTAAAACAAATGCTTCTTCCAAATTAGTCACTCCATCACCGCCATATGATCCCCTTCATTTCGGACTTTAATTAAATAAGTTTGGGTTTTAGGAGGAAAATATTTATTTTCTTGACCCAATAATAAAAGTGGACTTTAACAAATTCATTATTGGCGACTGACTTTTGGATTAGTTAATTGAATCCAATCCTCAAACAATTACTCCAGAATTTTTTGTCCAATTATTTGAGGCCTCCTCATATTTTTCATAATTAATTTAGACTAATTATCCTTTTAATTAACCAAAATTATAATAATTCTTTAAAAATATTTTTTAAGGAAATTTTCTCATTAATACCTTAGTCAAACCTAAAATATAATTTGGGGAATTATTTTCTGCCTTCCTGTGCCTTTGGTGATTTTTCTGAAATTCCAGGCATAAATTCCAAAATTACCTTTATGGGCCCGAAATTTTCATAAATTTCATTTTAGCCTAAATCTGGGACTATAGGTAATGCTGGATTTTGATTTCCTCATTTTCTCTTACTTTCCTCTTCCCTTCTTTTCTTTAATCTAGACCGTTGGATTAAGATCTCAACGGTCTATATTTAATATTTTATAAAAATATAATAATAATAATAATAATAATAATAATAATTTTATAATATTTTATAATAATAAGTATTATTATAATAAATGAAAATTTTGGACATCCAATAGTCTAGATTAAAGAAAATGAGGGAAGAGGAGAGTGAGGTAAAAGCAGGAAATCCAAGTCAATTACAATGCTACCTTGGCTAGACTACTATTTTATTTGGCCTTTGACTAACCTTTAATTACATGTTTACCCATTAATCAAGAATGGATGAATGATACATAGTACCTTAGTATCATTCTATCTTTTAGAATACTTTCGGGACTCTTGTCACATTGATCTTGGTAGCCTACTTATTTCATACTAATTCTTGAACTTTTATGTCTACTTGGATATGACACAACTCTTAAGAAAGAGATATAATTACATAATTTGATACAAACATAAACTTAAACAACATAAATTTTAGAAGCTGGCAGCTAAAGCCACTGAAGGCATAGTTTTATTTAGTAGTGACTAAGCTAGGAATTATCTAAGCTTCCAGCACATTAGTAATCACTTGCTCATATTTAGTCTATTACATTTGAGACACCTTTTCTGATATAGATTCATTTTTGAAGAACACAACATTCAAAGGATCATCATCATTGACAACCAAAAGCCTATTTCCCTTGTCGTCCTTGGAAATGCCAAGATCTCCACAAGGATCACCGCTAACGGGACAGAACACGATCTTGTAGGCCCAGCTATTAACTTGTTGAATTTTGAACCAACCCGTGAGAGGGTTCTCGAGCCCACTGATTTTCACAGACTTGTTCCCATTCTCTCCTTCAACAAAACTCCACCTTGAGGGCAAAGGAACAAATTCTGGTACTTTTCCCTCAACAGAGTAGAACTCCAAGCTGGAGTTTGTTGGGACGTGTAAAATTCTTAATGGGCACGCAATTCTCCATGGCAAGCCATTGTCGACTTCAAAGGATGATTGCACAACACTAAGAGGGCTAGTTTCGTTTCCTGTCGCAGCAAGCCTCAAGCCACCACCTAATACCCATTCATATGGAACGATGTAGTATGTGCCACCGTTGGTAACGAAGTCGCCTGCAGCGTCAAGGACGACCTGGGCTTTGGCTGAAGTGGCGATGAAGGCAAAGAGAAACAAGAGAGCAAACAAGGAAGGCTTCATTATTATTGGTAGCTTGAGAGAGAGAGAGAGAGAGCAATGTCTTTCTTTCTATGTGATTTGGTTATGTGGAATCTGGAGAGGCCAACGGTTCTATTTCTACTTATAGAACTAAGTGAGCGATAGGGTAGGTATTCACATTGAAGGACGACAGATGCGTGAATAAGATAATCAGAGGTTTTGAGAGACTCGTGAAACTTTTGTTGAATAAATTAATGGGTTGAGTTCTAGTACCTTACAATATTTTTTTTAGGAGCATCAGTGCCGTAAAATCATTTGTAGTGCGCTTTATACCATGAAGTATTTTTTATGGGGAGAATTCTAAAAAAATACCATTTAAACTTTAAAATCTTAAATAGGTGATTTAACAATAAAATGATTTGTTAATTGTATTACCATTCTTGTTAATCCCATTACCGAACTTGTTAACGGGATTTTGAAGTTTAAATGGTATTTTTTTGGCATTCTCCCTTTTTTATATGCGTCCATTACCTAAAATGTTTTTTTTTACAATTTTTCATTTAACAATTTAAGTAATTTGAGGTGTTGGATATACCTTAAAAAATTATTTAAAGTGTTGGAAGCACCAAAAAATAATTTAGGATGTTGAATGTATTTAGAATAAAAAATTTCAGAGTGTTGGTTTACCTGGAAAAATACTTCTGCTGGGTGATGGATGCTGTGAGCACCACAGAATACTATAAAATACTAGATGTACTTAAAGAATACTATAAGTTGTTCAGCATATTCTTCGATGGCTCGTTAAATTTGATATATATTTTTTATATTTTTGAAGAATCATCATTGTTAAATTAAAGAAATTCACTTGAATTAAAATATCAATTTTGTGCCATGAGATTTTAGTTTAAATATAATAATTTTAAATAAAAATAAAATGGTAGAATTTAGTACAAAATAAATAATAATTATTCAGGTAAAATAATAATAATAACAATAACAACCAGCAATTCCGAAATTTAAAATCTAGTTTATTTTCTTTTATTTTCTTTATTTTACTGGTTTTATCTGCTTCTTTTCTCAGCCTCACGTGCGACGCGTTTTGGAATGAAAGGTGAAAAAGGCTTATCTTAACCCTTAAGAAAAACGCCACGAGGAACACGAGCAGAGTGAGACGATCACTGTTCATTGTTACGTTTCAATCTTCTTCGTCGTCTTCTCTTGAACTGGAGAACGTGGCAGCGACTGAGGGAGTAGGCCGTCTCCTGTTCTTCTCCAAGTCTTCATCATCGACGAAAGATAAGACTAGCCGCCGCCGTTGCTGTGATTCTTATTCTCCTTTTCCGACTAGTCTCACCAAAGAGGGAGAGATTCATCATCGTTTTCAAGATCTGGAGTTGAGATCTGGTTCATCGTTTCTCTCAGAGGAGAAGACGCCATTGTAGGGGTGTTTCTGATAAGTTGATTGTCTCTCTTTTCTTCATTGTCCTTGTGATTTTGAATTCTGAGTAGCTAAACTGTTTATTCTAGGATTGTAACAATCGATTGTATGGATTGAGACTTGTTTATTACTCTCATTTAGTTTTTAATAACAACTATGTGTTGTTTTTATATATATCTTGTCCCTTCCAAGTGTTTGACAACCATTTGGACAGTGTTGTTCGTTTAAATTATGCGACAATTCAAACCTAGAATTTAGGTAAAAGCATGCTATTATTGAAGTTTGTCAATTAAATTAGAATCACATGAACTGTTCATTAACAGAGAAAGAGGTGGTTTAATTTGCTGGAATTGCGTTGTTTTGGAGGTGAAGCTACAATTCTTAATCATGATGGTGAAGGTGCAGGTAAGAGGAAGGAAGAGGTGGCGAGCAAAGTCTCCAGATAGGAGATGGTGAGTAGCAATGGCTGAGAATTGAGATGGAGAGCCTAGAGAGAGAATGTAGTGAGTAGTCCAAAAATTTGGATTTTTGGAATAGTAACTAGTCAAGGATTTTATATTTGGATTTCATCACTTTTTTATGAAGAGACATAAAGGACTGTTGGACATGATAAAGTATACTCTTATGATACTCCTAGTGGGGAAATTAGAAATGGAAAAGGCATACAAGAGGCAAAAATCATTTTGAACCATCCGAACCTGTAAGAAAAAATATTTTTTATAGGGAAAATGGCTCCTAGGTTCTAAGGGATAGAAAAAATGGTAAAGAAGTCCCAATGCAATTTGTCAAGTATGAATTCATAAAGCAAAAATATCATCATGCCCCCAAGGAAATAAAAGGAAAAAAAAACCCACGGAACTGTAATATCCTGAATTTTGGGATTAGAGGCATAAGATTAAGCCTGGATTAAGTGGACTGCTAGACCCTGGTTTAGCAAATATCCCTATGAGGCATGTTTAAATTCCTTAAAATTCCTTTATATCATTGGATATTAAAAGGAATTATATTGACGAGCTAAAGAGCTCGGGGAATAACAAAACGAAGTGATTGGAAGTCACACACAATAGAGTAAAGTGAAACACAAATTAATTTTTGCTACCGGTGAAATTCCCGGTATAATAGTGATGATTGTGTGACATATTTCGATGGGTAAATGATGGTGAAAAATTATGAAACTTTCTAGAATTAAAGTAGACTTATCAAGATTTAATTTGATAGGTCATATAAGTCATTTGGAGTTGTACACAAAGAGAAATGAATTTTTGAAGTTAGCCCAGCGAAATTAATTATTTTCTGGGATAGCATTCAAGGATTAAAATTCTGGGAAGAGTGAACTTTCAATTGGCCAAAGTTTATATTTTTCCTTAAAACTAGACTCAATAAGGGTTGTTAGCCTTTGGAATCACTCCAATTGGAAATTTTTACAATTAAATATGAATTTTCAAAGTTAACGAAAAATCTGTAGAATTTGGTATTTTGTGCGAAAATCAATTATTTAGGCCAATCAAGTGTTGACACGTGGCAGATGAGAAAATTGATCCATTTATCCATTAAATTATCATATTCCTCCTTATTTTTCACGGGAAAATATGAAAGAAGAGAGAGAAAATTCTTTCATCCAAAACACTGCCAAAACGGCATCCTCTCTCAAAGTACCCTTCAGGAAACTTCTTCTACTCATCGCGAGCTACATTTCTACGATTTCAGATTTTCATTTGGAGGTGGTTGGCGTCGTCTCACCTGCCAAGGTGTTGCCGGAATTCCGAACCGTTTGCGGAAACGGGTAGAGGTAAGCGTAAGCTTCCTTTTGAACCGATTGATTTGTTGTTTGGATGAGTATATTGGAAGTTTGGTACTGTTTATGGATGATTTTAAAATGGTATTTTCAATGGCTAAATCATGTCTAATGATTGTTTAAATAGCTAATATTTGGTTAGGAGTAGCAAGGAAGTGATTAAGCCAAAGAAAACGAGAAACCGACAAACTCTTTTTGAGAACTATAAATTCATATTTCTGTTCTATATTTTTCGAGGAGAATGAGTAGAAATTTGTTAATTTTAATACTTCTATTGGCTTTAGAAGGAAAAATTTGTTAGGTATACAAGTTTTCATGATTTTTGGATGCTTGTATACAAATTTGAGAATTTATAAAGCATATGTGTTCATAGTGTTGATTTGCCTTGTCTGAAGCACTGTTACTGTGTGTGATAATTCAAGGAACAAACCTTGTCTAAAAATTCCGAAACTTTCCAGATGAAAATTAGACACAAAGACCTTTAATTTTATAGGTCATAATGCTCAATGGGATTTGTGTGCTAGAAGTTCTACGTTTTTGAAGTTAGGTCATGCAAAACTAGAATTTTCTGGAATAGTATGTTTGTGCGTGATTTTTCAGGGATGAAACCTTATATAACAATTCTCAAAATTTCCAGAATTAAAGTAGAGACATAGAGATTTAATTTGATGGGTATTTTGTAATTTTTGGACTAGTATGTTGGGAGATATGAATTATTGAATTTTGGCCCTGTTTTCTGGAAATTTCTGGAATAGTTGATGTTTGGAAAATTTCTGGGGATTTTGTGTTGGTATTTTCCTGAAAATGATATTTGTCCTTGAAATTAGACTTAAATATGATCCAATGGAGTTTTGAACCACCTTAATTGGAGTTCTATAGAATTAAATTTGATTTTTCAAAGTTTGGTGAAAAATCTGTCAGCTTTAAGTCTTATACGAAATTTAAGACTTAATAGCAAAAATGTAATTGGTATGAACTCTAAGGGTGAAAGTAAGCCTTTAGGGCTAATGTGAACAATTGAGCATTCACTTTTCATGGCTCAAATGATGTTATCACTAACCTAGGGCCATGAAGTGACAAAGAAGTAGCAATGGTTGGCGGATCAAGCGACAAGAAGAGAAGGACATAAAGTCCAAGAGGTAGTGAACTTACATTTTCTGCATGTATGTGATATGTATATTTTGCATTGATTATGTGACTATTTTTCCTATTTGTGTGAAACATGTATGGTTGGTTGAAACTCTGTTATATTTGTACAATGGCCATATGTATGTCATAACATCGAGCATGCAGCATGTCATTATGTTGGCATGAAATAGTATAGGCAAGCATGTCATGCATTCATATATATCTGTCATGCATAGTGGTAATGTTTGCTACTGAGATTCTCTCGAATCTCACTCCTCCCAACCAACCATTCAGACATGTGAGCATTGGAAACGTGCTGAGATCAGAAAAGAGGTATGCACGAAGAGGAATGTTGCTGGTTGTTTGAAAGCCTTTTAGTTATTAAGGTATGTAAATATTATGTAAACCCCTGGTAGGGAAACTTTTGTATTATAATCAAGCAATATTGTATTAATATTATCAGTATATTCATGCTATTCCTGTGTCCCCACTGAACTACGCATTGCTACTCTGAGTAAGATCAGTAATAAAGGATATATGAGGCAGGTCTTTACAAGGTAGTAACTTCACATTTCGGTGATTAACGAGAAAGAGAAAAAAGCATTCCAGGAACTCCTCGTTGGTTTAGTAGGAAGGTTGAAGAGTTGAAGTTTGGTGATGACATCCTCACGAACGGTTAGAGCTTCTGTCGTCGTTATGGACTGTTACAAGGACTGAACAGTAAAATCAAAATTTTCTTTTTTTCCATTTTGTATGGTAGGTGCATTGAGATTGATGGGTTGATCAAAGGTTGGAGCTTGGAGTCAATAGTGGACTATGTGGTAGGAGATAGATTAGTAATGCTAAGAGTTTGGTGAAAATATGATCTTGATCATTGAAGTTGGGGGTTTGAACATGCTTGGTGTGTGAGAATGTTAACGTACTCTGTTTTTGGGTTGGGTTACAGAGAGATTGTGCTTGTTGTAGTAGGAATAGTTGAATGTGGTGGGTTGATTTATGAGAAAACACTGATATGATATTAAAATAATGTTGTTAATACGTGCATATGTAGTTGTAAATATGATTGTTGTAGTTGTTAATACATAACACGTGCTCTGTTTCATGGAAATGTAATAGAAGGATTGATTTGGTTTTGGGAAATGTAACAGAGGGGATTGATCAGTTTTAAGTGGGAATGAATGAATGTGATGGTAGTTTGTGTGATAACAAAATGGTGAATTGATATAAAATTATTGTTGTTAATATTAGCTTTAGTAGTTGTTAATATTGGTGATGCAATTATTAATAGCAAGTTGTGTTACAGATTGTGTTAGTTTCTGTGGAATTAGCACAATGAGTTGTTTAAAAAGTAGGGAGAAAAAGTTGGTAAAATGCTGATATTCTTTTGTGATAGTTGGCACGTATGATAATTAGAACCTCCCTCGGGACTGACACTTAAATTGTTAATGTGGCTGAAGCACTTGGAAAAATATGCACATCCTATTGTAAACAACAAAATAATATTTTCTGACATGGTTCATGTCAAGTTAGCCGCTAGTCGAGGAAATCTCATTAAGTTGTAATTATACCTAATGTTGTTGTTAATGTGTAGTGAACACGTTGTCAAAACCTATTGAACAAGTTGTAAATACTGATAATGTCGTAAATATGGCTGACGAAGTTGTTAAAACCTGCTGAACAAGTTGTAAACAAAAACCAAAGAGCATAAACTGATATGGTTGATGTTAGCTTAGCCTTAGGCCTAAGAAGACTGATCATGTTGTAAATATAGCTGATGAGGTTATTAAAACCGGCTGAATAAATTGTAAAAAAACCCAAAGGGCATAAACTGACGTGGTTGATATCAGCTTAGCCTTAGGCCTAAAAAGACTGATCATGTTGTAAATATGGCTGACGAAGTTATTAAAACATATTGAACAAGTTGTAAAAAAACCAAAGGGCATAAACTAACATGGTTGATGTCAGCTTAGCCTTAGGTCTAAGAAGATTGATCATGTTGTAAATATAGCTGAAGACATTGTTAAAACCTGCTGAACAAGTTCTAAAAAAACCCAAAGGGCATAAACTGGCATGGTTGATGTTAGCGTAGCCTTAGGCCTAAGAATACTGATCATGTTGTAAATATGACTGAAGCAATTGTTAAAACCTGCTGAACAAGTTGTAAAAAACGCAAAGGGCATAAACTGACATGGTTGATGTCAGCTTAACCTTAGGCCTAAGAATACTAACCATGTTGTAAATATGGCTGAAGAAGTTGTTAAAACCTGCTGAACAAGGTGTAAAATAACCCAAAGGGCCTAAACTGACATGGTTGATGTCGGCTTAGCCTTAGGCCTAAGAATACTGATCATGTTGTAAATATGGCTAAAGAAGTTGTTAAAACCTGTTGAACAAGTTGTAAAATAACCCAAAGGGCATAAACTGACATGGTTGAAGTTGTAAATATGGCTAATGAAGTTGTTCAAAGCTACTAAAAAAGTTGTAAATACATCAAATCACATTTTCTGACTTGGTTTATGTCAACTTAGCCAGTAGCCCATGAAGACTAATGAGGTTGTAAATATGGCTAATGAAGTTGTTAAAACCTACTAAAAAAGTTGTAAATACACCAAATCACATTTTCTAACTTGATTCATATCAGCTTAACTAGTAGCCCATGAAGACTGATCAAGTTGAAATATGGTTAATGAAGTTGTTAAAACCTACTGAAAAAGTTGTAAATACACCAAATCACATTTTCAGACTTGGTTCATGTTAGCTTAACTAGTAGCCCACGAAGACTGATGTTGTTGTAAATATAGCTATTAAAGTTGTTAGAACCTACTGAAAAAATTGTAAATACACCAAATCACATTTTCTGACTTGATTCATGTCAGCTTAGCCAGTAGCCCACAAAGACTGATCAGGTTGTAAATATGGCTAATAAAGTTGTTAGAATCTACTACAAAATTTATAAATACACCAAATCACATTTTCTAACTTGGTTCATGTCAGCTTAGCTAGTAGCCCAAGAAGACTGATTATGTTGTAAATATAGCTAATGAAGTTGTTAGAATCTACTGAAAAAGTTGTAAATACACCAAATCACATTTTCTAACTTGGTTCATGTCAGCTTAGCCAGTAGCCACAAATAATGATGAGGTTGTAAATATGACTAATGAAGTTATTAAAACCTACTAAACAAGTTGTAAATACACTAAATCACATTTTCTAAAATTTCATAGGCAGTCATTGAATTTCAAATGCATCAAGGAATTACTATGAAGTTGTAAATATAACTCATGTTGTTGAGAATATGACTGACTCACTTGTAAAACGTGGCAAGATATATTGTTTAAAACCATATAAACAATAAGGACACATGGTTGTGAAACTGAAAGTACATATTGCATAATTTGTTATAACTTGCCACAAACAATTGTCATTGTCATAACAAGCCTTTCCTTTAAATTAACATAGAGCTGACAAAATACATATTTACATAACAGGAAGGCTTCGGTACAAAATAACAAAACAAGTCTTATGTCTCTTTCCTCCTCTTGTCTTGTTGGTTGCCAGCTACAATGGACATAACCTTCTGCGTATATTTGTTCCTCTCATATGTCACAAGCCACCATAAGCAATCTGCCTTCTTCTGAAGGAGTTTTTGGGACATATGGTCATGGTGATGAGCCTGATGACCAATGTTCATCTGCTGTGCCTGAGATTATTTTGACACAAGTACTCATGTGTTCAGCTTCTTCTTGGTCTCCATCAACATCTTTGACATCATTGTCATCATCTTCTTCAGGTGCATCTGGTAGAAAAACTTAAAAATTGTTTCTAAGTGGCAATGTTTAATTAGGTGCAAAATGGCAACAACAAATTTTTACTATCTTAAGTACAACTTACTTGTAGCCAGCGACATGATTCAAAATGATCATATTGAGCTCTCCCACCTCTATTTGGATTCTAACATCAAATGGTTAGGCATCAATCACAAATAATTAATTGGAAAAAAATGCAAAAACAGATTAAAAAAGTACTCTTGTTGGTACATAAAGATTGGACAAAATTAACAAATCCATAAAGCTGAATGACGCATGAAGCAGGAAAAATACCCCACTGATGATAAAGCACCACTGAAATAGAAAATAAAAAGGATTCAAAACATTCTCAAACTTATATTTTCAGCTTGTTTTATTCTCTTCCCACCAAGAAAACTTAGTGGAATAAAAGGAAGCCAAAATTCCTCAAAACAAAGTAAAGAAATACTTTCATTACACCAGGATCTTATGTCTTATATCTTCCCCATCTCAATTTAATACTACCAACAAATTAAACCACCAATCAATTTAATTTATAGAATTTCACTTGACAAACCTTAGACATTCTTTGTAAATGGCAACAACAGTTCGATTATGTCTAGAATTTCGATAAAGCTTTGCCAATAATAAATTCATCTGCAAATTTCTGGCTTTACTTGGAATTCTTTCCATCTGTAATGTGCAAGTGACAATTAATTAGTGAAACATGAATGACATGGTAACAAAATAAGAATGTATAAAAAATTATAACTCATAATGGCATAACATATTTCCCATCATAAAATGAGCCTTACAAGTGAGAAAATATACAAAGAAAAACCATCTATAACATTTCATGGTCATCTTGAATCCCTCCCCAAATATAATGGAAGATAGGAAGAGTACATACAAATCTTTACAAGAGCTACCTTATTTTCATTCAGAGAATAGTTGCATGACACAATTTTGAACTTCACTTGTTCATCGATAAAAAAGGGGGGGGGGAAACAATTTGAACATGTGATACTTTTAAAGTTTTTACAAATGAACTCCAACAGAGATCAACTATAAACAAAAGGAAGTAAATTACTCCACCTCATTTTCATTGCTTGCTGATACATTGTAAGAATTTGGAGAGGAAGACCTGTTTGATAACAGAGAACTCCGGAATGAGGGAGTGTTTTGTTTGGGAAGCATCTTGTAGTATTGCAAAGCTTGCTTGTAGTTGTGCTACTCATCAACAAAATAGATTAAAAAGACTTCAATCCTCAAATACACAAAACCCATGTTAGGAGAGAGGGATCACTTACAATGGCTTTACAACACTCCCTTTCACGGAAAAACGAATCACCAAGAAGCGCCTACAAAAGAAGAAAGATACCAACTTCAATAAACTCTTTGGGGAGGAGAAATTTCAGTGCAATGCAATGAAAACGAAATAAACAAAAAGGAAGATATGTAGAAATTGAATTTCCAAAGACTTGGCTCTCGTCTTTAAGGTTTAGGTTGGTTTTAGCATTAAACAGTGGGTGACGAAACAAGAAAATAACCCTATCCAGATGCAACTTGAGTATTAGGCTATCACCAAAATGAAAAGCAACGATTCTTTAGTTCAAAACACAATTTCAGATGTGGAATTGGAAATTACGAGCATTTGAGCAGAGTCGTGGAGGCCATTCTTGAGAAGGATAGTGATTTGATCCCTTTCACCATGGCATTCCTTTGTTTTCTCTTTCTTTGTGTTTTCCTTCATTTTTCTTTTTGTGCTTTTCTTCCATTTCTCTTTCAATTTGTTTCCTCTTTTCTTTCTTTGGGGGCAATGTCATCTTTTCGCATTTGGAATTCATAACAGAAAAGTCCTTAAGAACTTTTCTGACTTGGAAATTCTTTTTGGGACTATATTGCTATTATTTTGATCCCTTAGGACCTAGGAGTCATTTCCCCTTTTTTATATTATCAACTGATACCCAATGCTTTTAAATCTTATTACTAGGTATCTAAAAAATAGACTAATCTAGTTTTAAGGTTCGCTACTTCACCTCTCAACATAAATATGGCTCCTCTAAAACTAGATCATGAGATACAGAGGGATCAAGCGAGGACTTACATAGCTAGAGTCGGTTAAAAAAAAATAGTTCTTCTAAATCAAATGTTAATAAATTTCTTCATGGTTATTCATTGCAACATTGCGTATGTGGTTGTGTTGTTTTGGATTGTTATATAGATGAGCAAACATTGTGTATGGCATTGTGTACTTTTGAATTGTTCTATAGATTATGGTGTAGCACATTTTATTTTACAAGTGCCAAGATTTCTCTCTCTCTCTCTCTCTCTCTCTCTACACTCGTATCGTTTAAATCTGTGAGCAAGTATGTAGGCGTGGAGATTGTCCCTCTCAACCAACCATTATATTGCACGAAGTATCAAGATTAATTTTAATAGTATTATTATTGACATATTCATTATATCAATTTCTCATGTTATTATAGGTTTTCATTTTATTCAATTTTTATCATTTTATTAATAATATTGGATAATGTATAACTTATTTATTTTATTTCAAAAAACTTATGCATTTTTTATTTTTTACTTAGAAACATAACTTTCTTTGCTAAATTGTTTGGTTTCTTGGATAATTGTTCACAATATATAATTATATTTTATTCATTCTGACATTTAAGTATTTTCTTTTTTTCCCCCCTATTTTCTCTCATCCATCCAAACAGGAACGGTGATAATGTTTTCTTTCTAGCTTTCACTTCTCTTTATTATTTTCTTTCTTCTCATTTTCTTTCCTTCCAAATTTTCTTCATATCAAAACAGAGCATTATGCAAGACCATGAGTGAGAGAAAAGCGGACTAAAACCTCATTACACGCACAAAGTTGGCCTCCTTTCATTAAGTCCCAAATCAAATAAAGAGGTCTTATAAATAGGAGGTAGTATTACAAGTTCCATCATGATAATTATTTTCTACTTTTTATGCAAACCGTCTGTATGGTTACTTGCCTTAAAAAAAAAAAATTGTTAGCTGTAAAAAAATTCTTAGAGACTGTAGTGTAATTAGCTAAATTTTTGTAAGAAGTTTTATTTCAATGGTTATCATGTGTCGTACGCTCTCTGCCTTTTTCTTTTTTTGATAACTCCGCCTTTTTTCTTTGCAGGAAGGTACTGATTGTGATATAGCTCGTTTGGATTAATTTATGGAAATTCCATAAGTGCTTATAAATCGTGATTTACGGAATACGAAGTAATTTTTACGGTTTACGAGATAAATATGTGGAAGAGATTTATCTCGATTTATGTAAATCGGACTTATAAAATAAACAAAGCCCAGACAAACATGCTAATATAGTTTAATATAATGTCACGTGGATACCCAAGAAATAATAAAACAAAATTTCATCATTGCCAAATGAAAAGGACAAGAGGAATCTGAATTATTAATGTCTTAACTTTGTTGCTTGCATATAGAAAATAAGAAAGAGATTCATTATTATATTCTACCTACAACTTAGAAAGGACATTGTGTTTCCTTAACAAGACAAATATTCAAGGAGAAACATGTCATCACTGACGCATTCACAATAAAAAAGAAATGAGAAATTGGGAAAAATCCACTATTAAAAATTTTATTAGTGAGAAGAATTTAGTATAGGGAAAATCTCTTTAAAAGATATATAAAACAGTCAAATACTAATTTAGGTTACTAAAATTTATAAATAATTAATCCGTTCAAATGGAGCAAAGAAGGATCTAGAAATTGGCTTAAATTATCTACATGCGCATGAAGTATTAAAAAAACAAAAGAGAAAATTATTCTTTAATTTTGGTCATTAAAATTTTAACTTACTTATAACTTAGTTTTTAAACTTTTGACTCATCCAAAACTCACTCTCTAATATTTCTGTTTTTTATCCTTATCATAAATAACTAATGGTGAGATAAACTCAATTATGAAATCCTTAATTTGGTTGCTTGGCCAAATTTAGAATTAGTTGAATTTAGAAGTCTAATTTAGAATTTGGCTATTTCAAATAGTTTTTAATGAGATTTTCCCCTTTATAAATTTTAATGCAAATAAAGTATTGGCACTCTACACATTTTATAGACAGAGTACGAATACTTTGATTTAGATAGTTCACAAGAGTTAAATTTTTAATGGGTTGATTTTTGCCCTATTTCCCCAAAAAAAAAATCATTGTGATAAATATAATTTTATTTTTTAAAATTCTTAAGGAACTTATTTCTTAATAATTTAGAAATTTAAAATTTTTTACTTTTCAAGAAGAAATTTCACATAATATTAAAATTTCAAAATTCATTTAATTTCACCGTATTGTCGAGATTTCTTAAATTTCAAAATATTTTATCATTAATAATTCTAAAGAATGGTGTTGGATTTAAATGGATGACAATTAAAATTAAATAGGTAAATATTAAACGACCAATGCACTAGGGCTACTTAAAACACGATTATTTGAGTTCCAGTCCATGTGGGTAAATGTAAAAAGAACACTTTTAAAACTGTTATCTTCAATTAAATCTCATAATACTTGTAAATCACTATATGATACCTAATATCAGAAAATTATATAAAAAGTAAAAATAAAAACATGATGAACCATACTTACATGAAGGTTTTTATATCTATTATATCAAGTTTTCTAATCATAAAAGGTCATGAGTCTTTTTTTTTCATATGAATTTATAGTTAAATGATAATATTTTAAAAATAAGACAATCAACACATGTGGAGGAAGAAAGAACTTGATTTAAGTATTTTTCAAATAGGATAAATAATAAAAGGTAAACAAGAAAATTGTGACAATAATGGTCCAATAGAATTTCAAAATTTTACCTATTCAACATTAAAAGAATTTCAAAGTTTTATCAATGTGAATTTTAATTATTAAAAAGTTCTACATGACAAGATCTTTTTTATCTGTACATGACAAGATCTGATGGGAGCATTAAATTGAATCTAATAAATATAAGTAAATGAACCTAAGTTTTATCCAAACATAAATTAATACAGTTGGGTGAGGAAAAGGGGGAAAGGACTTCTCCATTTCCCTTCCTATCCAATTCTATCCACATTTTTATTTATACCGTTAGATTAATTTTGACAGTCGAAATTTAATATCCTATAAAATATGAAAAAGAATATATAGAATATTTTAATAAAAATATAAAGATATAAACTATTGAGAATAAATTTTAATGACTAGATTTATTTATTTATATTTTTTGTTATTTAATATTATAATAATATTTTTATAGGATATTCAATCTCAACCGTTAGAATTGATCAAATGGTGTAAATAAGAAAGTGGAAGGAAATGGACGGGAAGGATAATAGAGAGGTCTCTCCCCAAGGAAATAGATCATTCTAAGAAGGATTTTCTAAAAGTATTAAACCAAATTACATGACTTGATCCCCCCAACCTTAACGACATTGTGTTTTCCTCGCATGAGAAAATATAAAGGAGAAATGTGTCATCACCGTGTTTTTTTTTTTTGTTAGAATAAATCAACGTGTTTTATCAGCACAAATATATCACAGTGATAAACAAACTTCTATATATTCTTTATTTTTATTGAATTTACTTTTCAAGAATTTTGAAATTTCGAACTTTTTTAGCTTTAAAGAAGAAATTTCACATGATATTAAAAATTCACAATCCATTTAGTTCATGATATTTTTCGAGATTTATTAAATTTCAAAATATTTAATCAACAATAATTTCAAAGAATGGTGTTAGAGTTAAAATGAACGAAATAAAAAGAAATAAGTAAATAAAGAACCAAGTGCGCTATGACTAATTAAACTATAATCACAAGGACTTGAGTTTAATTAAGTCGTGTGAAGGTAAAAACTAAAAAATACCTTTGAGAGAATCACCTCTAATGAAATCTGACAATTTGACAATATAATACTTCATATCAGATAATTATATAAAAAAGAAAATAAAAGAAAGCAGACAAGTAATAAAAGGAAAAAAAAATTGTAACAAAAATAAGCTGTCACAAACTTTGGCGTATAATTTTGTGCTAAAAAATTTGCAAATTTAGCACAAAAAATAGTGATTTCGAATTTATGATGGAATGATCTCACAAATTAAAAAGTTTATTATGACATGATTTTTCTTGATTAGAAACAGATTTTTTTAGAGATTTTAATAACATCATTGGTGTTTAAAAAGCTAATAATTTGAGTAACTTTGACAAATTTATCATCCCTAACATAAATATATATTTTTAAATATTTAAAAAATTTTCCTGTATTAATTGGAATACATAATTTTAATCATATTATAAAGTTGCCTATATTTTAGCATCTTTTTAGCTAGATGCAAGTAATGATTCAACTTGTTTGAAAAAACTGTTCAAATTTCCAATCAATTTTTATTACAATTAATAGAAAAATTACTTACTTTTTCTCAATTGATAATAAATCTAGAAAAGAATTCTTAAGTTGATAAACCAATTTGTCCTCACGTTTTCTTTTTTTAAGTTTTTCTCAATTTTCATGCAAGATCAATTTGTTTACGTACATTTACTATACCTAACAATTTTATCATGCATATAAACTAATCCACTGAGGGCAGAGTGTTTATGTCTCTCCATATTTATATAATAATCCCTCTTAATTTAGGTTTTGGTCCTAATCAACTGAGGGCAGACTGATATATTCCACTAAGGGTTGGACTTAGAACCGAAAACTCACAACTGTATTAAATAAAACTGTTCTCCTACCTAGTGGCTATATATGTAACTATATTTAAAAATTACATCTAGTCCTATATGATCGTACATACGCTATATATAAGATGTGAGATTGATAGAATAAGTAATATGAATATAACACAAAATAATGCTCTTCTCCAGCTGAAAAGGTTCTCTTATATAAATGTTATCTTCTTTTTTCTCTCTATGGTGAATTTGTTGTATAACGTAATTGGTGTCACATTAGTGTTTCGGTTTTGTGTAGGTAGTTTAGTGAATCAGTCGACTTCTAGGTTTGCTCCAAATTTTTACAACTTCTATGCCATGCGCTTATTGGCACCTTTCCTTGTGATCTTGCTCAATGCGCCTTCTCTGCAACCCAGTTCTGCTGGATGATTGGGCTGCATGTTGTTTCTTCGTGTTTGATGTTGGTTTTTTCTGGCAGTTTGTTTTCTTGTTCTCCTCTCTTCTCCTTTGGGATTGGGCATTACTGGGCTTATACTAAACTAATCATGTAAAGTGGGCCAATTGTTTTAATGAATTTGTCTTGTTATGTTAAAACAAAATAAGGCTGGCTGTTGTATTCTTGACTATTACAATTGATACAACGTGGGCCCCATGTATATTTGAATGGATCTGATGCATCTAGAGTTGATTCTACTCTCATAAGTTGTAGTGTTCAATGATGGAGAATAACTGCCTATTTGTAAAAAATCAAGCGCGAACACAATATATTAGATTTACACGGGTGTCGTTTTGTTCTTTTCTATTTTGAAAACAAACATAAAAAAAATAAAAATAATGTTCTAGATATTAACACGAAAAGTATAGAAGATTTAAACAAAAACTTGAAATTTAAAACTATAAAAATAAAATTTTCAACTAGTAATATAATATTACTATTTCATTTTATGGTACCCATGAGATAAAAGCTGTGTATGCGTTATTAAATGGTCAGGATTGGAGCAAAGTTGCTCTTAAAATGTAGGACATGGAGTAGTGGCAGAGCATGTGGCCATGGCAATTTCGTTTAGAAAATTAATAATTGAAAAAAAAAATTAAAGTAGGTATGCCTAAGTGGCTCGCCATGGACAATACAAATATACATTATTTCCCAGAAAAAATCTCTAATTTTCCATTGCCTTTTTAGAGGTGCGCCATATATTAATGTGTGGAAGTAAGGGTATTTATGATCTGAAGCTTCAAAATTAAAGCCTAAAATATGGTTTAGTTGAAATGGATGCAACTAACAATAAAACAATTAAGGAAAATTGCTACTCTCATTCTAAAATTTATTCCTCAAATGAAGTTGGAATTTGTTTAAGAACGCAGGTGTAGGGTGCAGCCTATTGTCAGTGGCTAATAAGTATTCTTTAGGCATGCGCAACCAACCTTCAATTTTATATAAAAGGGAAAACATTTTTTTCACATAGTTCAAGAAGAATCATACCCGTTAAAAATGAGTTGCACTTGTTCAATGATTTAGTTCATAAAGTACTTTACGACAACAAAATTTAGTGATGAGAAATTTTTCTCTCATTTTTTTAAAATATAAAATTTTAAGTTTTCTCAAAATAAAATTTGAAGTTTAATTTTGTGTAAATAAAATAATTTTTTAAGAAGATCTGCCCATTTAAGCCATGGGCTAACTCAGACTCCAAAAAAAAATGGGTCATAAAACTACTCTACTGTTCTCACTACTTTCCTTTCTCGTCCTTCTTTACCAACCTTCACAAATCTCAGATTCTCCTCCTCCTCCTCCTCCTTCTTCTTCAGACAGCACTTTCATACATTGCCTTCTCAATTATTCCCAACACTCTCACCCCATAAACTCAGCAATTTTCACTCCAAATAATGCCTCTTTCTCTTCAGTTTTACAAGCCTACATCAGAAACCTCCGTTTCAACAACTCATATACCAGAAAGCCAAACCTTATCCTCACTCCCCTACATTTTCCCATGTTCAGGCCGCCGTTATTTGTGGCCAAAAGCACAACTTACAGATGAGGATCCGAAGCGGAGGTCACGACTATGAGGGCGTCTCATACACATCTTCAGACCCCTTTTTCATCCTCGACATGTTCAATCTCCGGTCCATCGACGTCGACATAGACACTGAGACGGCTTGGGTACAAACCGGAGCGACTCTCGGCGAGGTCTTCTACAGAATAGGAGAGAAGAGCAAAATCCATGGCTTCCCAGCTGGAGTTTGTCCCACAGTTGGTGTAGGAGGTCACATAAGTGGTGCTGGCTATGGTAATATGATGAGAAAATACGGCGTGTCGGCGGACAACGTTGTCGACGCAGAAATAGTCGATGTCCATAGAAGATTGCTTGATAGAAAATCTATGGGTGAAGATCTATTCTGGGCCATTACCGGCGGCGGAGGAGCCAGTTTCGGAGTCGTAATTTCCTACAAATTGAAGCTTGTAAGAGTCCCTGAGGTTGTTACTGTGTTCCAAGTTGCCAGAACATTAGAACAAAATGCCACAGATATATTATATAAGTGGCAACATTTTTGCTCCAAGTACTGATAGTGACCTATTTATTAGGGTTATTATTGAAGTGGTTAATGCTACTCAAAGTGGAGAGAAGAAGACTGTGAGAATTACATTTATAGCCTTGTTCCTTGGTGACTCCAAAAGGCTTCTTTCTCTTATGAACCGGGACTTCCCTGAATTGGGTTTGAAGGCATCGGACTGTATCGAAACAAGTTGGCTTAGATCGGTTCTGTTTTGGGATACCATTGATATTAAAACGCCTTTGGAGATTTTACTAAAGAGGGTTCCTCAGTCACTGCTTTACTTGAAAAGGAAGTCAGATTATGTGAAGGAACCTATTTCTAAAGAAGGTTTTGAGCGGATATGGAAGAAGATGATTGAGTTGAGGGACACAGCTATGTATTTCAATCCTTATGGTGGACGAATGGCTGAGATTCCCGCCACCGCAATTCCTTTGCCTCATCGAGCTGGGTATCTATGGAAGGTAAGTTTTGAATTTACTTTACTAATTATTTCAATTCAAAAGTCTATACTTATAGATAGAATTATTGGGTATTTAATCAAAGAGATTGCCATTGATACATGTCTACGTTGATTTTTGTCTTTCTCTTTCCCCCCTCAAAATCTTATCATTAAGATTTAAAAATAGAGAGTTAAGATTTAATATTTTATAAAATTATTTTTATAAATATAAATAAATAAATTTAAAATATTATAATTTGATTTGCACAGTTCATAACTACATACCATAAATAAAAAAAATTTAATTTATAAAATTTAATAATAATAATAATTTTATAAAATATTATATTTGAACAATTCATTTTCTAATCTAAATTTTAAAGATGACATATTGAGAAGAAGAGAAGAAAAAAAGAAAATAATAGGACCTGCTTACCCACACATGGGCTTGCGCACACAAAAGATTGAACAAAAAATTGATGATCATGTTCAATCTTTTGTGTAATCTCAAGTTGTTAGTGAGTATTCTTTTGAATTAAAAAAAGAAAGAAAGAAAGAAAGAAAGAAAGAAAGAAAGTTATGCTAACTTAACTAGTAGACTTCTATTTCAATATGTAGCTTTTTTAAGGAAGGAGAATTACTAAGATGTTCCAAAAAATTAGTACAATGTTTCAATAACAAATGACCAGCTTAAACCTGCTGTTGTCATTTGCTACCTTTAAAACTTGTCATTCAATACATTCCTTTTGGGGTCTTATAGTAATACCTTAGGAGAGCTTTGTTGTCAACTAGTTGGTGTCCAACATGACTAGTAGATATTGGGTAGCTTCACACATTAGCGGATTTTCACTAGTGGAAACGTAGTCACAACGTTAAAATTTAATAGACTATTTGTTGCACGGAGAGACACAAGTGGGGCTCACTTGATCTCGCGGATTCTTCTCAAATTGCGTGGCTTAAAATAATAGGCTAGTATTTCGACTTTAAAAAAAAAGGTGAAGATTTAAAATGAAAGTGATGGATGATTCTTTATAATGATTAATATGCTCATTCATAGGAGTATTATTGAACAGATACAATATCATGCGAACTGGAATGAGGAAGGCAAAGAGGTAGCAGATTATTACATAGAACAACTCAGAAAACTTCACAAGTACATGACTGGCTATGTTTCAAAGAACCCTCGAGGAGCATACCTAAACTATAAGGATCTTGACTTGGGAATAACCAACCACAATGGCAAAAATTGCTACCAAGAAGGCAGTGTTTATGGACTCATGTACTTCAAGGACAACTTCCACAGGTTGATTCAAATTAAGGTCAAAGTTGATCCTCTCAATTTCTTCCGAAGCGAACAAAGCATCCCTGCACTATGAACTCAAAAACAGCTACTCATTCGGTCTTAAATGTAATATTTAATTTGTAATATAATTTTTATTACAAACTAAGTCATATATTTAGAATTGGAGATAGTAATATCTATATGCATCATATAATTTATCTCGTTATAATTATTATGGAACAAACTGTTTCAATAATAGCCAATCTGTCCTTGATGAAGGAACTCATCTAGATTGGAGTTTTGAATTTATTTGAAATATTGATGCGCGCGCCTAGACACACACATGCATTATTGGTAAATAAACATCTTGATTGCAGAAATTATGATTGTTGCCGACAATATAGTCCTGGTTCATATTACAAGTCATCTCTTACTATCTCACCATAACTAATTAAAGAGATGTCATTAATTCTTTAACTTTATCTAAATAAAACATTTATCTAATTTTGATAATATTTAATAGCATAAAGAAACACTACATTACACTTCGAATCTTCTTCCAATAAACTATAATAGAGATGTTATTTGGGAAAATTTTATTAATGACCCACTAAATGACTTGTATTATAAATCAATAATTTTTTTCTAGAAAATATCCTATATCTAAATCTGACTACATGCATATAGATATATGTATTTAATACAAATAATAAGACTATGAAAATATCATTAAGTGAAAATGGGGGCTAATTTAAAGCATTATTACACTCTTCACACGTCTTATATAGGAGTATCGAATTACCAATACATGAGTTTACTTGTGTGGAGATATACTGTCGTTGATTGGAAACTGATTAACCACACTGTAGTTATTGTATTTCATGCACATAAACAAGACACGACAAGCAAGTTAAATTCCTATAGGGTTCCATTAATTGTGGCTCACTAATTAAGATCTATTATTGGAGCTTAATTTTATTGGAACACGTGAATTTGAAACTTTTGTCAGTGATGGTTTCATTGTTTCCTTGTTGCAAAAGCAGTGGTTGTGATTTTTTCCTCTTTTTTTTTTTTAAAAAAAAAAGTTGTGGTTCATATACATATGCAGGGCGGAGTTAATGGGGCAAATTTAAAAATCTGAGATTCTCTGCTCTCACTAATACCAATAGATCTATATATATTGGTTGGAAGATTAAACACTTACCTTGAAATTGTAGTTTGTATTAAATTTAAAACATGAAGGGCGGAGTTATTAAATTTAAAATTTTGAGATTCTCTACTCTCACTAATGCTCTAATAGTTTAATCAGAAAAACTCATTTCAGCTTTCTTATATTATACATATTAGTTCGAAGATTAATAATTTCTTACCTTGAAATTGTTTGTAGCATATCTTCAAATTATAAAAAAGTTACATTCTGAAAAAATTTATAAATCGAACCTGATCATGTTTGAGTTAACTGGAGTGAATTTAACTGGTACGTCCTCGCTGGGGATGCGTACAATAATTGAGATTCTTTAAACTCTAGACGTACACCTTTGCCTGAGAGTGTTCAAGTTTTGTGGGAGGTGTAATAATTGCTTCTATCAGCAAGACTCGCCTCGGCTATCGAGGAAAATAATCAAATATTTGGAAAAGCAAATGACAAATCATGAGGAACATTTCAATGCTAAATGAAATAATTAGCTCGTTTGGATTAGCTTATGAAAGTTCTATAAGTGCTTATAAATCGTGATTTACGGAATACGAAGTTACTTTTACGGTCTACGAGGTACTTTTACAGTCTACGAGGTAAATATATGGAGGAGATTTATCTCGATTTACATAAATTAGGCTTATATAATAAACCCAATGTAAATAAGCTTAAGTAAACAAGCTAACAAATTATATACTGAGCATCTATTGGAGCGCCAATGCAACGTGGTATTTATATATGTGTCCTCCCTTTTAAGTATGAATTTTGAGTATCTTGGCTAAAAGTTGAAGGATAGGGAGCACGACAAAAAACCACAGTACGCTTGAAAAAGAAAGGTCTGGATTTCCTTTGCTGCTGTCATAAACAAAAAATATGCTTTTGTTGCAAATTTGCAACCACGATATCTGTGAATTCTCTCGTTTTCTACTCTTTTTTTTTTTATATTCACCATCATATTAAAAAAATAGATAGTTTGAACCCAATATTTTATAAAATTATTATTTTAAGCAAACGTAAATAGATATAAACTATTAAAATCTAATCTACATAATAATTATAATACAGATAAAAGTAAAAAACATTTATAAAATATTATAATAATAATTTTATAAAATATTAAATCTAACCTATTGATTTTTAATCTAAAAGTTAAGAAAAGATTGAGAAGAAAAAGATGAAAAATAGATTATGAGAGTATCTCCCAAATTTCCAAGGCAAATAGCAGAGATAGCTATCACTACAAAAAAAACATGCAATTTCTGACAGAATTTGCAACGGAACAGAGGTTTTTTGCGACGGAATTCCGTCACTAACCGTTTTGTGACGGAAAAAATTCTGTCGCAAAAAGTGCCGTCACAAATTGATTGCGACGGAATTTCCCTCACAATTTGAGACGCAATTTGCGATGGAAAACATTCCGTCTCAAATTGTGAGGGAATTTTTGACGGAAAAAATTCCGTCTCAAATTGCGAGGGCATTTGCGACGGAATTTGTTTCGTCGCAAATTCCCTCGCAATTTGAGACAGAATTTTTTCCATCGCAAATTCAGTGGCAAATTTCCCTACGCCATTTTTCAACGGAAACCTCCGGCCGTCAGCCATCACGCCGGCAACCGCCACCGCCGACCACCGTCACCTCACACTCCGACCACCTATGTCCCGGTCAACTGCTGCATGTCACCCTCCATCCTATGCCACGTGTCGATAGCACAAATTAGTTGCATTTTGTGACCAAGTTGAGATTTGAACCCATGACCTCTCACGCGTGTGCCAGTGCCTTTGTCAGTTGAGCTAGGAAGAACCTGTGTAATTTAAATGCAATTTTGTTACGTAAATATTATATATTTTATATTAATTCCTTCACAAATTTCTATCACAAATTCCGTCAGAAATTCTGATTTCTGACGGAATTTTTCTGTCGGAAATTTCCGTCGTAAATTCTGATTTTTTTTTTGGAAAATTTCCGTCGCAAATTCCGTCGGAAAATTTGCGACGGTTTTTAGATTCCGTCTCAAATTTCGTCGGAAATTAATGTTTTTTTTTGTAGTGTATAGACAAAAGTTGTCCCCTAAAAAATAAAAAGAAAAATTTCTTGGTGGCCCCTATATGTGCTGACACAAATTTGATAGATTATTTTGTTTGGCACAGAGGATTCTACGTGAAAAATAAAAATTTATTTATTATTTTATTAAAAAAATTTTATTTATATATGCCAAAGTATACATGTAATCCTTTAAATTTATATTATGTTCTATTTTAATTATCTAACTTTTAAAAGTATGCTTTTTGTTTTTTTAAGTTAATATCATTAAATTTACTAATGAAAAATAATTAGTTCGCAAATTTAAAATGTATGGATGCCAAAATTTTAATTCCTTAATGTAATTACTTTTATATTTTGATTCTAAAATCAATCTTTTGGGAAGACATATCAATATTTAAGTTTGCTAAGTTAGAATTTTAAATTTGCTGGGTCGGCATTTTTCGTTACAGAAGTTAACAATGTTAACTTAAAAGAACTAAAATCATACTTTTAAAGATTTTTTTATGAATATAACTTTTAAAGCTAAAAGACTAAAATAAAAAATAAACTAAATTTAATTGACAAAAAGGGCACTTTAGGCATTCAATTACTTATTTTATTTGTATTGAATTGAACAGTGTTATTTAAACATATAGAACTAATTTTTAAATTAAAAAAACCATTAATATATTAAATTAAATTTGGTGATTAGTATATATACTAATTATATATAGCTATTTTTCATATATTATTTAGTTTTAAATTATTTTTAAACAAAACTACTTTAATTAATGATAAATTTTGAGCTTATTCAACAAACTATCAATCAATTATCAAATTTATACATGAAACCTTGTAATACCTGCTTTAAAACTTGTTTAACTAAAATTGGGTCAGATAAACACATCGTTAAATTAATCCATGCTAAATTGTAATTACACTCATTCAATTGATACTTGTTAAAGTAATTTCTTATTTGAAAAACCATTACAAATTATTCCCTAAAATAGACAATTTCCCTTTACTTTATAAAATTTGACTTCTATATATTTAATAATAAATAATAACTACGACTAAAAATATGCATTCCCTTTTCAAGTTATTAGAATTTATTGGGATATCATTTTCAATTAATTCTCAGTTTTTATTATTGGCAAAAAATACCCAAGAATTCCATCTTCCATGATAGCAAGGATCTCTAATCATTTTCTACTGCTTAGGAATTTTAGAATCTCCATTTATTAGGTTATTAGTGAAATAAATTATATTAATAATAATTTATATTAACAATTATATTGATGTGAGAAAATATGGGCTTAACAGTTAAATTCATATTTGATTAAAAGTTAATTTTATATTATCAATTTAATCTTTAAGATAAAAATAACATGTTCAGAATGTTCTATAACTTTTACACATATGCTATGAACATGGGAGCATTGTTAATTTAAAAAATGCACAGTAAATTGGAATGAAATTGTAGTTGTTGGGATATCAATACCCAAACAATTAAAATTATGATATTGCTAATCAGGATATTAAAAAATATACAAAAAATATGAATCATAAGTCAAAACCGTGTAGTAGATTTTGTGAATTTAAAATATCCAAGAACTCCATTTTCCATGATGGTAAGGATCTTTAATATTTCTTACCACCTAGGAATTCAGAATCTCCATTGATTAGGTAATTAGTGCAATAATTATAATAATACTTATGTTAATGTGAGTGAATTTGGGCTTAACAGTTAATTTCATATTTTTTTCATAGTTAATAGTTAATTTCATATTATCAATTAAACAAGTATTTCCTTTCCATGCGTTGCACGAGATGAATATAATTCAATGATAGCAAAATTGGAAGAATATTTTGTAACTCTCCCCCTACCTTAAGAAAAATTACATCAAGAACGTAATGAAGTAAAAGATAAAAATAAATTACATCGTTTAAAAATGAGAAATATGCTACTAGAAAGAAATATGATTACTCAATCAATGAATTATGAAAAAAAATATGCCATCCATCTTCACATGAAGGATAATACCTGCAATTCAAATAATGTGAGATTTCACCAAAACCATTGTCTCCATTTTCAGAACGATCACTGTTATAGACCAAATTCTAATATGAATAGAATAATAAAGAGTTGGGTTTATAAAAAAAGAAAAAGAAATCACCTTGATGAGTATTAATTACCTGAATGAATATTTATTTTGATGTAATGGCAGGATATTGAATCCCTTGATGAGCGGATTGAGGAATAAAAAAAAAAAGGAGATTGAAGAAACAGTCAAACTTTTTGTAATGAAGTGTCAATATTAATATTAGGTAACAATTTGTAATAATTTCTAGATTTATTGTGAGATGGAAAACCCAACCCATGTTTAAATTAAACCGATTTCAAATCGGGTATTACAAGTTTTTATATGTAAATGATTGATCTTAGAGAAAAAAAAAGTTATAGAATTTTACATGTAGATTCTGATTTTGAAGATAACAAAATAAAATAAATTTAAATTGAAATTATACATTAAATCATGAATCATAAATCATATTCACATAATACACATTTAGAGGCAATAAAAACAATGTGTAATATCCCAAATTTTGGGACTAGAGGTTTGAGAATAAACATGAATCAAGTAGATTGTTAAGCCACAGTTTAACAAGTATCCTAGGAAGGCATAATTTTATTTCCTAAAATTCCTTATACCTTTAGGGTATTAAAGGGAATAGAATGGTGAATTAAAGAGCACAGAAAATGATAAAACAAGGCAATTAGTGGTTACACATAACATGATTATGTTTAAAACACAAATTGTCAAAATTTAGAATTGCTGCTAGTGTGTTTCTATGAGTGGCAGTCAAGTTGTGTGATATTCTTAAATATGCAAATGATGTCCAATGTCTATGAAAGTTTTCATAATAAAATTAGACTTATCAAGCTTTAACTTGATATGTCATATAAGTCATTTAGAGCTGTATACTAAAAGTCATGTATTTTTTAAGTTAACCATGTAAAAGTGGCAAGCTTATGTGACAGTGTCCAACAAATGATATTCTGGAAATTTTGAGCTTCTAGTTGGCTAAATGCTATATTTTTTCTTAAAAATAGACTTAATAAGGGTCATATAGCCTTTGGAACTACACCAATTGGACATCTATAAATAAAGATATGAATTTTCAAAAATTGATAAAAAAATTCTGGTAGATTGAGCACAAGTGCGAAAATGGTAAAAAATGTATGGGCAAAATGGACATTTGACCAATAAATCAAAAGCACATTATTTCTCCAAATTAAGAAGATATTTTTGGTCAACATGGGATAAAGCAAAGGGAATATATACTTGGTCCAAATTAAAAGTAAGAAGAAAGTTTTTTTGACCAAGTAAATTGAAATTTGAAAAGTCAAAAAGTAAAGTGGTAATTAAAGAGCCATTGCATGATAAATATAAGACATGGATGGAGAAAATTCAAGAGGCTTATTTGATTCGTCCAACAGCCTATACACGTCCATTTGAAGAGAGGAAAAAGGATAAAGAAAAGTCAAATAGAAAAAGGAAGAAGCAAAAGCAAAAATCACGTGTCAAATACAATTAAATAATATTAAGTGAGGAGGTGAATAAGGATACTTTTAAGCCTCTTATCCTCTTCCATAGCCTTTATTTACATCAAATAGAAAGAGAAAAGAGAGAGAGACAAGTTTGAGAAAACAAGAAGCAAGAGGGAGCTCAAGAGAAAACAAGAGGCAAACAAGATGAGTTTTATGTGATTTTCCACTTGTTTTTGCCTTCTTTTCATGATAACTCTCTCATATCTCTATTCCTTCTTGAAATACATGTGTAGAAAGCAAAAACAAGAGCAAGAGGAAGGAGAGAGAGGACAGCTAGAGAGAGAAAGAAGAGGAATCAAAGGTAAAGCCATAAAACCTTATTATCTTATTTGATTCAAGGTTGTTGTTGTTGTTGTGGTTGATTATTGGCTTTGTTTTGGCTTGGTTTGTGATTTGAGAATGCCAAACCCTAAGGGAAGATTCTTCCTAAATTCAGACTAATCTTGTTTAAAAGGTGTTTAAGTGGTTAATCATGGGATTACAAGTAAAAAGAAGGTGTTTTATGGATTGAAAACAAACAACATTATTTTCCCTCACAATTCTAATATTTTCAGCCATACTTTTTTAGGAGGGTTAGAGCTGTAATTTCATGGATTTGATGATTCTATGTGGTTTAGAATGGAAAATTGTGTAGGAAACATGTATAATATGGAGTATAAAGACTTTAGGGTGTGAAATGACAATTTTACCCCTAAAACCCTAACATAGTTGCTGCTAGGGGTATTTTGTAATTTGAGCATGATTTAGACAAATATTAGGTCAAAAATGGATTCTACACGTGAAATTGTAAAGAAATAGCCTGGATCATAATTTTTGGTACAGTACAGTTAGACCGGGTACAGAGGGGCTTAGATCGAGTTTTCGAGGGGCATTTTGGTCATTTAGCATTTTTAAGCTAAGATAACCAACACAATGAGTTTATAATGAATTATGAATAGGTAATAACTCATTTATCCTAAATTTGAAATTTTAGGATATATCTATAGCCTGAGCCGGATAGACAGTATCGGACCAACAGACAGGCAGGGAAAGGCCATATTCCAGATAGTAACTCTTTCTTTCATATGCTATGTGAACAATTGTATGCTTTATGTATGCTATCTTTTTAAAATGATAGTGCCTAGGACACACGACCTAGCTGTGGTCTTGGATCCAGCTGAGGTACACGAGTTAACCTAAGGTTACAAACAGTCATTTGGCCTTGGACAGTGTGTACACAACATAGTATGAGTTCGTACTTACATAACATGGTACATTGCATATTTATTTTCACATTTTATATGTATGAATGCCTGTTACTACTGAGATTCGCTCAAATTTTACCCTTTTTCAACATTTAAACACATTCCAGTGGAAGGTAGCGGCTCTAAGAGCAAAGCAGTGGCTACCAGCGAGTAGAGTCCCGGTGCATGCAAAGACTGTTGATGGTTATTTATAGCTATACTTTTGTTCTTTATGACTTTTTAAATATTTTCAAACCCTACGAGGATTTCCTGTATTGTAAATAGGTGCTTATTATCAATATGTTTTTACTATTTCTGTATACCTTATGAACTATGCGCTTAATACTCTGTAAATATCAAAATATTAAGGGGTTTGACACAATGTATATTCACATATGGGAATAGTTCAACCTAAGACACGAACCCTCAAATACAACAAAAAAATACTCTTCTTGCAAAACCGCTACCAATTGTTTTGATAACCGTTGGTTGAGGGTTGGGACTTCTGTTGTGTTGCTAAGCAATTTTTGTTCTTCCCACGCCCTTTAACTTGTTTTCTGTAATATCCCAAATTTTGGGACGAGAGGCTTGAGATTAAGCCTGGATCAAGAGGACTGCTAAGCCATGATTTAACAAGTGTCCTAGTAAGGCATGGTTTTATTCCCTAAATTTCTTTATACCCTTGGGGGTATTAAAGAGCATTGGGAGTGACAAACTAAAGCAATTAGAAGTCACACACAATATAGTAAAGTGGAACACAAAGTAGTATTGCTACCGGTGAAATTCCTGGTGTGACAGTAGTGATTGTGTAACATTTTTCAATGGGTAACTAATGTTAAAAACTTATGAAACTTTCCAGAATGAAAGTAGACTTATCAAGATTTAATTTGATAGGTCACATAAGTCATTTGGAGTAGTACACAAAGAGAAATAAATTTTTAAAATTAGCCCAGCCAAACTGGCTATTTTCTGTAGCAGCATCCAAAGATTAAAATTATGGGAATAGTGAGATTCTAATTGGCCAAATTTTATATTTTTCTTAAAACTATACTCAATAAGGGTCACATATCCTTTATAACCACCCCAATTGAATATTTACACAATTAGATATGAATTTTCAAAATTTGATGAAAATTCTACCAAGTTTAGCATTATGTCTGAAAATGGGATTTTTAGACAAATGGGAGCTTGACACTTGGAAAAGTGAATTGGTTAGTTCATTTAACCATTCTTTCATCATCTTCTTCCTCATTCCTGCATGAAGAAATCAGAAATAGAGAGAGAAGAGAGTTGGACAAAAATGGAGAAAGGAAGAGAGAGAAACTTCAGTCCGCCGAAACACTGCCGAATCGGCGTCTTCTCTCAAGTGCCCTTCACGAACATTTTTCTACTCATCATGAGCTTTATTTCTACGGTTTCAGATTCTCATTTTGAGGTGGTTGGAGCCATCTCACTGGCCAGAGTGTTGCCAGAATTCCAAACCATCTACGGAAACCTGTAGAGGTAAGCATAAGCTTCCTTGTGAACCGATTAGTTTGTTGTTTGGACGAGTATATGGGGAGTTGGGTACTGTTCGTTCTCATAAAAAAAATATTTTCAATGGCCAAATGATGTCCAACAGATGTCTAAATAGCTAATCATTTGATTAGAAGTAGAAATGAAGTGATTAGGCAAGATAAAACGAGAAAACAATAAACTACTTATGGGAACCTTTGAATCTGCCCTATATTGTTTCGTATAGAAGGAGTAGGAATTTGATAATTTTGATGCTTCCATTGGCTTTAGGATGTAAAATTATGTAGGTATGTAAGTGTTCATGATTTTTGGATGCTTGTATATGAATTTGGAGATTTATGAACTAAGTGTATGCATGTTGTTGATTCTGCCCTATTTAAACAGTGACGTTGTGTGAGCTATTTCATAAGGTAAATTTTGTCCAAAAATTTTGAAACTTTCCAGGATTAAATTAGAGACATAGATTTAATTTTATAGGTATTTTGTAATTTTTGGACAAGTATGTTGGGAGATATGAATTGTTGAAGTTTGGCCCTGTTTTTTTGAAAGAAATCTAGAACAATGATGTTTGGCGAAATTCTGGGAATGTTTTGGTTTTGATGGCCAAAATTAAGTATTTGTATGTGAAATTAAACTTAAATAGCTTCACATAGAATTTGAAACCACTCAATTTAGAGTTTCCTCAAATTAATGGTAAATTTTTAAAGTTAGTCATGTAAGACTGAAATTCTGAAATAGAGACTAGAAAAGGGGAATTCTATGTTAATGTGTGTACATACAGCTAATGGCTATATTTTTCCTTGAAAGTATACTTAAAAAGGGTCAAATAGAGCTTTGAATTATGGCTAGAATGATATGATTTGTTATCTAGGGCTATAAAGTGACTAAGAAGAGGCAATTGTTGGAAGACCAAGATACAAGAGGAGGACACAAAGTCTAAGAGGTAGTGAACTTTCCTAACTTGCATACCTTGATATATGTGCCTGTGTATTGATGTGTTGATGGTTTTGATGAATTGTATGAATCATATGTGAATGAGTAAAGCTCTGTCTCTATTTGTACTGTGGCCATGAGTATGTCATATGAAACATTGAGCATGTATATACGTCATTATGTTGGTATGAATTCATGTAAGCAAGCATGTCATGCACAAAGCATTTCTTGTATGCATTTGTTAGCACTGTTTGCTACTGAGATTCCTCGAATCTCATTCCTCCCAACCAACCATTTAGATAGGTGAAGAATGCCTGGAGATATGCAAAGAGGAATTACAAAGGAAGATTGAAGATTGAAGATTGAAGTGCAAAGCACTGTGTTGTATTCGATTTAGACATTTTGATAGCTTTGTCTAGCTATACATTTTTATGTACATAATAAATGAATGAAAGTGAGTCTTAAGCAGAGCACGCTCACAAACTCTGATATAACAAAAAGAAAATCCAATGAGACTTAGTGACATAGTGAAACGTGTGAAAATAATTGAAAAGTTTTTACCCTTTGAAAAACCCTCTCAACCATAAGTTCAACTCTAGAGTTGAGATTGGGGATTTGTGAATGTTTTAGAAGATTAGGTAACCCGAGTTCGAATCCTGATCCCACGAATGATTTCACTACTTATTTCTACTCATCTGAGATTATTGGAGACAAAGTGTCACATTTTCCTTTAGGATGAGCAACCTAAAAAAATCATGAAATTAAATCATGTAATTTTATATGAAAGTGTATAGAAAAATTAGAAGGAATTGTAAATTAACTACCTTTTGAAGTGGCTCAATTAGACCTAGTAGCCATGCAACATAACCACTGACAACATCTTTTACCATTGTTTCTTTATCCTGAGAAGGGATTGGCAGGAGGACATCTTCATTTGTGCATATGTCAACCCTAACTCGGAGTGTGTTCGGGGTTAATGGTGAGTTATGTAGTGTATCATTGTTAGTGTTGTAGGCCACACCTATAGCAACCGCATGTTTGAAAGAATCATTGACGTACAACTTACACGTCGATTCGCCCTAAGAAAAATAGAGTTAATATATTAAGGTACACTAATTTATAACGTAACAAAAAGTTGACTAGAGAAGAAATTAATTACCAAAGGAATGAGGACTTTAGACATGGAGGGGCAACTATCCCTGACACTAGTGTTGTCACACATTGGACTTGGTGCTGGCCTAGATTGCACTAAGGCGTCAATTTGAGCCCTCAACAACGTATTTTGCTCTTATAGCAAGCGCATATGATCATTAAATTGTTCGACTTGATGCTTGTAGCTACTAATCTTCTATTCTACATGATGCTTGTAGCCACTCATCTGCTGTTCTACTTGCTGCTTGTAGCAAAAAATCTCCTCCTGTAGTTGGAGAAAGTCATTCTTGTTCGGTCGCTTTTGGGAGTTGAAGTATGCTTTTTGGATGACTCCGAAACCAGTACCCCAAAGATGACTATTATACTCAGGATCTCCAAGAGCTCTACTGAGCAAGTCGTCACGACCAACATAGTTTACTAACTCTAGTTGTTCCTGCATCATTGTTCACTATAACAAAAAGAATTACAACAATATTAGTTATTATAAAATATAATCATTTAACTAAAGCTAAATCTTTATTGTATGTATAATCCACTACTTACAAAGCAATCTGCAACTGCCCTGCCTTGCTCGCTGGGAATTTTTCTTTTTTTATTTGTGCAACCGGCCAGCCATAGATCATACTGTGGTAAATGTGTGACATCAGAATGGGACTCTTGTATTTGCATGTCAAAGTTAGTTGTAGTGAAAACGTAGTTATAGAAATTATATTCCTATGAAATAATGATTAGTTCTTACTAATCGTTGCTCCAACGCTCCATATGATATGCTCTTTTCATATACCGGTATGGCATGTTAGACGCGTTTTCCCAGTTTTGCTCACTACTTTCTTGTTTAGATCCAAATGAATCATATCAATAAATATTAATTACAAATACATTACAAGCTAGTAGTTTGTAAAAGTAAATATTATGTTACCATAAATTTCGCTGTAGTATGTGAGCTCATAAACCATCCCACTGCTCTTCGGTTATTATTCCATCGTACAACTCCGGCGGTGTATGATTGATATTATCATTGTTGTCACACAAGTAGAATTTGACGAGGTTATAACAAAAATTTAGCAAAAGTTTGCCGCATTTTTTCAGTACATATTTCTCTTTATCTTCTTCTATACTAAAATAAGACTACAATAAAAAAGTACACATAACTTATTAGATTGTAATTTCATGAAACTAAGGAACCATAATAATAAAGTAAATAATGTTTACCTTAACTGAGCCCAAGACGATATTTGTGTACTCTTTCTTTTCCTGTCTCCAATTTGAAAATGTAATAGGGACTCTTTCTCTGACCGTAGTCCCAATGAAATTATTAAATGTGCTAGCATTTGGGTTGATTGAATTTCCCTTGTCATTCTATTCAAGTTCTAACCTAATGCCCTTACTCCTTAGTTTGATCAGTCTGGACATTACGGTCATGCCTTGGGTTACGTCAGCCTCAAATGCGGCTTGACTATAATTTTCAACATGAGGAACTTCATCTCCATTGTGTTGATCTATTTTCCTACAAGTTAAATAAACCAAACAAAAAATTAGCGTATAGTGACAATAATGACAATGAAAGTAAATTAAATTAAAATATATGAATATAAATTAATAAAAAATACAAGGCAAAAATAAGACACTCATTATCATTTTTTCCTCTTTCTTGTTTGATTTAAAAACCAAGTCCCCACTTCATGATCATGTCTCATGTATAAGGGTTCATCTTCATTTTCATCTTCATCTATATCATATACTTTGACCAAAATATCTCAAAAGAAAGATCATCCTCAGGAACATTCAAATATTCATTACTTTCAACATCAACTTGTTCTTGATGATTCTTGTTCGATGGAAGAACAATGGACCAATTCTTCTTAGCAGGATCCAGAATGAAAAACACTTGTTTGACCTATGATGCTAAAATGAAAGGATCATTTTTATACTAAACTTTAGAAAGGTCCACTTGAACAAACCCTAACTCATCTATCCGTAATCCATTGTTGTTGTTTACCTACTATATCTGAAGATAGGGACCCTTAACATAGTGTAATCTAACTCTTATATTCGTTCAATGACACCAAAGTATGACATTGGTGCGTAGATGGGGTGTATGTCTTTAGTACTGGCTCTGTGCCAAGAATCAACAACAAGTATTACCCCACTCTTCTATATCGTGCTCCTTGTATCATGTTCTTGTGTGTAGAATGTGTAACCGTTGATTGCATAACCATTGAAAGATAACACATTTAAGCTCGGTCCATTCAATAACCATCTCAAGTTTCAAAAAATGAATCAGGATTCCTCTGCACCTCATCATTAATGCGCCTTTTTAACCAACTTGGAAAATGTCGGTTGTGCTCTTTTGTTATTAAATTTTCATTCCTATCACCATGTAACAATCGAAGATCATCTTTTTATTCTTCAACATACGGTTCAACCTTATCAGTGTTATGTAGCACATATAAGTGAGCTTGCTCCCATTTAGTCACTCATATCCTGATTACATCCTTCCCACTTATTCCTTTCCCTGATGTTTGCCTATTGTGATGAGACTTCTGGATCCCTACAGGGTCAACATTTAATAGAAAATCAACACATAAGTCACTTGCTTTTCCAACCATGTAATGCTCAGCTATACAACCATATGGTCAATATCTATTTTTTACATACCATTTTAAAATTTTTATAAATCGCTCATTCGGGTACATCCACCATAGGTATACTGGACCATACAATTAAACCTATTAAACTAAGTGTGCGGTGAGATGGACCACAATTATAAATGGGGACGCCTAAAACCTATCTTTAGGTGTCACCAATTTGTTTTGGGACGCCTAAAGGTAGGCAAAATTACCTTTAGGCATCCCCAATTTTTTTTGGGATGCCTAAAGGATTTTCCTGGCTCCAAATATAAGCTTTTGGAGCCACTTAGGCATCCTATCTATGATTTGGGACACCTAAAATGACTTTAGGCGTCCTAATCTTGACTTGGGATGCATAAAGTCTAAAATTTCCCTTCCAAAGTTACATAAATGCCATCGTTTCAACTTTTTACTTCCCTTTTTAAAATAGGGACATATTTTAGGGAAGTAAAATGTATTTTCTATAGTAGTGGGACCAAGGAAACTTCTACTTGCCGCGGTCAAATAGAATGGAGATAATCGATAAGGAAATATGGTGGACCAACTGAAGGGATCAAAGGAGAGCTTTGTGAAAATAAGGAGATGGAGGGCGCAGGAGGAGATGAAAAATGGATCTCCCGTACCTTGGAAATGAATTTATAACAACTTGTATGGCGCTTGCAAAGGCCATGCTTTAAAAAAAACAGCAGTGCATGGCTCGAAGTAGGGGAAAAGACCAATTTTTTTTTAAAAAAATGAAAAGGCACCTTGGATTTAAGAGAGATGAAGCATTAAAAAAACATGTTTGGTTGCTTTGAAAAAAAAATAACTACCTTGGCAGGCGCTTTTGGGTAAAGTGTTGGCTAAGGCATTTACCTTGGTCGGCGCTTTAAGTTAAAGCGTTAGCTAAGGTATAGTATCATAGCCGATGCTTTTGGTAAAAGCATCGGCTATGGGATACAATAACTGACTATAGAGCAAGTGCCGACTAAGGTCTAACCTAGCCTGCCAACCAGTAGGCTAGGTTGACAGCCTTAGCAGCAAAAGCTACCAAGGCAACATGTTGTAGCCTTGACCCCGCCAAGGCCAATGCCACATGCATTGGCCTTGGTCGGGCTAAGGCCACTATGTGGCCTTGGATTCCCATGCTAAGGCCAATTATTTAGCCTTGGCAGGTGCTAAGGATGAATAATTTGGCCACAGTGACCTTGGATTTCCTGGTAGTTAAGCTAAGGTCGATTAATTTGGTTTTAGGGATAAAAATTTTGCAGTGTTTTTTAATAAACTCTTTGTTTATATCTCTTCAAACATTATACAACAATCTGTAGAAAAGTTGGGATTTAGATTTATATATACTTATTATACTTTTTTAGTTTTTACTTTATTTAATTTTACTTTATAATTAATAAACACTACAAAAAAAGATGATTCGTAGAGGTTAATTTGCACCTGTTAAATTTAACCACTATAAATACTGATATTTGTAGCGGTTCTTGTCTAAAGCGCTACCAAATTGCAACGGTAAGCTCTTGCCGAATGGCGGGTGGGATAGAATGAACTTTATAGCAGTTATCAAAATAATTGGTAACGGTCACTTTATAACGGTTACAATTGAATAAATCATGACAAATTAGGCGCAAGCTTGGCGCCATATGGTGCGAAGCTGGTGCATATTTTTTAGCGGTTAATGTTAAATAAATGCTATAGAATTCAAAAATCCGTTTATTTATAGCGGTTAAGGGTTATACCGCTATAGAATTCAAACAATTTTCACCTTTATAGAGGTTGTGGCTTTAAACCACTAGAAATGTGAAGCCTATATATAATCTTGAACGGAGTCAGAGATATGAAGGAAAAAATTTGCAGCATAAAGTTAAGAATTGGTTTCCAAGTGGTTGCTAACACATGAAAGAATGTAAATGGCCTATGATTCGTATCATGTTATCATGTTACGTAACATGATACCAAGCACAGGACATTTGCATTATTTCATGTGATTGGAAACTCCTTTCAAACCAATTTTTAGCTTCATGTTGCAAATTTTTTTTAGGTAACTGACATTTAGTAGCGGTTATAGGTACAAACCGCTACAAATGATTGATCTTTATAGTGGTTATAGCAAAAACCGCTACATAAAGCATCGGTTTGTAGCAGCGATTTTTAGTAACCGCTACAGAATACAAAAAGTACGTTGTTATGTAGTGGTTATTTAGTAACCGCTAAAAATGTTTTTAACAAATAATCTCAATGGTTGTTATGTTTGTAACGGTTTTAGTGTGAATCCACTACAGGATGTCAATGGACAATACATTTATAGTGGTTTCTAGCTTTTACTGCTATAAATATTTAAACGTATTAAATGAATACGTTTTTCCGTAGGCACTTTTGTAGTGGTTTAGGTAGAGGTTTTGTGAAAAACCAATACAAATTTTAGTAGTATTTAAACCCTCGCCCTCCTTCCTTTCTCTTATTTTACCACTTTATTTTCTAAGGCTTCACTTAGACATTTCCTTAAAATTTTAGAGTTTTATATGGCTTCAGGAGATAGGGGAATGAGAAGGGTGTTATGCCACCCTCCATATCGCTTCTATATAGTAGCGACAGTAGAGGAGGGGTTCGTGGTAGGGGTCAGGGCAGAGTGAGTGGGATCGTGCCACAGTAGCCACAGAAGGGGTGTTAGAGCAAGCTTTTCACCCAAGAAGGGGGTGAATTGGGTGATTACAAAATAACTGAATACTTAATAAAAAATATAAAACTTTAAAACACAGTTATAAGTAAGAAGAGATATCACCGAAGTGGACACAAGAGTTTATACTGGTTCGGCCACAATCACTTGGCCTACGTTCAGTCCTCAGAAATCCTTTTGAGCCTTTCACTATATCTTCCAAGATTCAGTAGGTTCTTGGCACCTCAGTACAATAGCAAGTTCCTCTTTAGACACTCGCTCCCCCTTACACAAGGTAATCTCAAATCCAACTTAAGGCTTCTTATCCTTAAGTTATCACTATCGAAAACAATGAGTTTTGACTGAAAAATCTCTCTCACTGAGTATATGGATGAAAAGTGAAGTACAAGTAAAGAAATAATAAGAGACAAAGCACTTATGAGTATATTGTTTACAGTGTGTTCAAGCATTGTCCGTGTCTCTTGATTTTTGAATGACTGAGCTTATATATCAGAAGCTTTGAGGACTGTTGTGATTTTGCAGAATTTTATCTGTTGATCGATTATGCTTCTGACATGTTGATGGTTGTTCGTTGAATATTGCTACTGCCCATGAAGAGTTGTCATTGAGTGTTGTTTAGTTGGTTTTCATATGAGTGGTAGTGGAGTAGACCTATAATACACTCAGGAAAATGACCGTTAGAAAATATTTTGAATATCACTGGAGTGATTTTGTGATTCACTAGGAGTGATTTCTAAAAATCAAAGAATCATTGGAAATGAACTTGTTTTCACTAGAGATGATTTCCAGAGAATGTTATTTTATTGGCAGTGATTATGAAGAAATAATATGCCACTTGATTTTGAAAGTAATTTGGATTAACTAGCAATGATTATCACTACCAATATCTTACTGACAGTGATCTGGTTGATTTTCGTGGAAGTGATTGCAGGTGGATTAATGATCACAAGAACTGTTTGGAAGTGAAACTGATAAAATTACATATCACTTGAGTGAATTTAAAATCACTAGAAGTGATTTTCAAAATAGTGAATATTTCTTCCGGTGATTTTCAATCTACTGGAAGTGATTATGAAAAGTTCAGAGATAACTCGAGTGAAATACACATAACTGGAAGTGATTTTTAAAACAGTGAATTTTTCTTCCAGTGATTTTCAATCCACTGGAAGTGAATCTGAAAATTTCAAACATTACTCGAGTGATTTTAGATCACTGGAAGTGATTTCCAAAACAGTGATTTTTTCTTCCGGTGATTTCAAAGCCACTGGAAGTGATTTTACAAAAATCAGGTATCACTCGAGTGATTTGAGATCACTGGAAGTGAAATCCAGAACAGTGAATTTTTCTTAAAGTGATTCTGGCTTGCACTGGGAATGATATGTGAAATTACCAGAATCACTCGAGTGATTTCATGGATTACTCGAGTGATCTGTTAACTTTGTATATCACTCGAGTGATTTTTAATGATCACTAGAGTGATCTTTATAATCACTCGAGGGATCTTACTCAGATCACTTTTCTTACTTCCTTTGTTGATGTATTTGTTTTAATCAAATCCAGGAATATCCAAATCAAGATTTTTTATCATCAAAACATGAAATCTAACATTCTCCCCCTTTTTGATGATGACAAAACTTACTATATGATCATTTCCAATATCCATTTTTCTCAAAAAATTACTTAATCTTTTTCAAAAGTTTTGCATCAACTTGACCACTACAGAAGACTAAAATTGTTGTTTTATATATTGAAATTTTTTGACTTCAGATTGCAAAATTGAAGATATCAGTTCAAAGCACGAGATAAAATTGTTTACAAAAGAATTATGGTCAACTGAACATGCACATTTAAATCATAAATAACGTAAAGCATAAATGGTTGAAAAATTTCTTGCTTTCCATGTGAACATATAGGCAGCTGCAAATTCAAGCATAATCTCAAAGAAAAATATATTCTCATTAGATCATATTTTTTTTACAATTACATAGTCAGTTCAGAAAGCACACAAAAACTACATGACATAACATAAGAGCATAACATAAACATAATAGAAACTACATGAGAACACATATGATCATATTGGTTCTTCTCCCCCTTTTTGGGATCATCAGGAATAAAAGGAGAGGCAGAAGGCACAGATGACTGTGTAGATGGAGAGACAAAGAAGGAGATGAGTGGAACATATGGAATAAGTGAGAGTTGGGCAGGAGACTGGAAGGAAAAGGTCGTAGAAAAGGGCTCAATAGGAGTGGTGTCAATAGAATGAGTAGGTCCTAAAATCTCAGTAGTAGAATCCTCAATGACAATCTCCTCAGTATGTGAGCTGGAAGAAGTATGATGTGATGAAGATGATGGGGTTTGGAGGATGGGATCTCCTTTTGGAAGATCACTAGCTGAGATATGATCAGAGATAAAAGATGTGGAAGGTGCAAGATAAGGAGTATCTGAAGGAATGGTAGGAGGGTCAGAGAGTGAAGGATCTGGAAGTGGAGGGTTTGTGGTAAAAGGTACTGATGTAGTAGCTGTTGGAGGGTAAGGAAAAGGAATTTGAAGGTGAGTCCTGAGTGCATCCTTAATCCTCTAAATCCTTTGTGTTTGATCTTCCTGGCGCTCAAAAAGGATGTTGAAGTTATGGTTTACCGCCTCTACTAATACTTTGACTTTGTAGTTGACTTGGTTAATTAAATCAGTGTTAGATTTCTTCAATTGAGATACAACATACTAGATGGCATCCTGAATATATGTCTGAAGAGCAGCCTGAGTAAAGGAAGGACCAGGAGACACTGCTTTGGATGACTGAGCCTCATCCATCTTGGAAGGTGAGGGGTCCATCTTCTTAGCATGAGGATCTCTCTAGCTTGCCTCAGGAGGTGGTAAATGAGGACTCTGAGTCTGTGAGGAAGCTCCAGCTGGTATAGTGATTCCCATCCGTATAAGGTAAATCTTCCTAAACTTAGGAATCCTTACTATGTCCCCTCCAGGTATCAAGTGCCAAATGTTATGCATAGAGAGGATGTAAGATACAAGCTAAGGATAGGGAATTTTAGTAGACTTGGAGGAGTGAAATCTGAACCTCTTCATTTCTTAAAAAATGAGCTCACCCACATTTCTCCTTTCTCTGGTCATGAGAGACGCCATCATCTGAAGATCATTCCCCGTAATGTGAGTAAAGTCTTTGCCTTGTTAATCATACTACGGGAGTAAATATAAAACAAGCTCTCTGAACATTGGTCAGGGCTACAGGAGAATGGGGTAAAGGCTCACTAGGCTGTCCTAGTCTAAAAATATCAACTAACTCATGAATATAAAAGACTCGGGGAGGATGGTTAGAAACTTCCTCTATGCCTAGGTAAGTATTTATCATGTCTCCAGACAATAAGATTTTCTAATATCTGACATTTGTCTCAATTCTTTCAACAATGATATTCCCATGACTATCCTTTACATCATCAATCTTCATATTACAGTAAAAATGCTTAACAACCAAGGGATTGTAAGACATTCATAGTTTTAGCCACGGCTCATATTTCTCTAGATATGGTGACAAGTCAATATGAAATTCCCTTTTGAGCACAGCTAAGTCTACCCAAACAACAGGACAAAATCTCTCTTGGAAAAATGGGAATTAAACACAATGGAGTTTAAGATTATAAGATTTCCTGTATTAAACCCAGGAGGGGGATCAAGGATTTCAGGAATTTATTCAAATGTAGAACTAGAAGGAATCTGTTTACCAGAGGCTTGTGATTTGGAACTATATCGAGACTTCTGAGGAACAGAAGAAGCAGCAAGAATATTCACAGCGTGAACTATTTTTCTTTGCAATGTAGAGTCTTGAATATCTACTTTTCGTTGCTTTTCTTTTCCTTTTCCCTTAGTGGCTGCTTGAGACCTTGTCAAAATTCCCATTGGTTCTTCGATATGAATTCCTTTAACCGTTGAAATTGCCTGAGCCTCGGGTTCATGTGAAGATTTTGTTTTCAGCTTCTTAGACGTAGGAGAGGACAGTGAAGAGGGTGGAGATTGGCCGGGTCTTTTAGTTCTGGCCATTTTTTGGATGAGAAGGGCTGTTAGGGTTTTGTCAGAGGTTTTAGAGTCAGAAAAGGAATGGGAATCAGATCAAAGATTGAAGGAAATATGGTGGAGATGATTTAATGATGAAACCGAGTGAAGTTTAAGTTCTGATCACACAGAAGTAGCCGAGAGTTTTGGGAGTGTTTGAGCGAGTGAATCAGAGGGCATAAGAGTGAAATAAACAGTCACGGGAGAAAAAGTTGATATAATCAGAAATTTTAACATTCACTCGAGTTATTTCGACATTCACTTGAGTGAAGTCCAAAATTACTTCACAGAAACTCAAAAACGCTGTAACTACTTACCTCACTTGGGTACTTTGATCAAAATCACTCGAGTGACCTACCTGTAGTGACATTATCAGTCTGATCACTTGGTTGTAGTATTTTTACTGTTCACTCAAGTTAGCTTTCATCGAACTCTAAAACAGAATGGAGTCGTGGAAAGAAAGAATAGAGTTCTTACAGAAATGGCTAGAGCAATGCTCAACGAAAAGAATGTGTCTCAAGCCTTATGGGAAGACGCTATGAGCACTGCATGCTACATCTCAAATAGGGCGTATGTCAGAACCAAACTTGGAAAGACACCATACGAACTCTACAAGGGATGGAAGCTAAACCTCGCTCATCTACACATATTTGGTTGTAAGTGTTTTATTCATAACAATGGTAAAGATAATCTTGGAAAGTTTGATTCTAAGGCTGATGAGGGACTTTTCTTAGGCTATTCAAATCAAAGTAAAGCTTATAGAGTTTTTAATAAGCGAACATGTGTAATAGAAGAATCAATTCATGTTGTATTCGATGAATATATGTCCTCTAGTAAAAGCCTTGACGATGAGATAACTAATAACCAATCTTCTGTTAACTCTCTCAATCCTGAAGTTAATAATGTTGAAAAAGAAAATGAATTAAGTCAACCAGAACAAGCTCGAGCCTGGAAATATATCAAGAGTCATCATCTAGATCAAGTAATAAGAGAAGTTAATGAAGGAGTTAAAACTAGAAACAAAGTTTTGAACGAAGTTAGCTTTTCTGCATTCATTTCTCAATTGGAACCTTCTAACATTGACAAAGCCCTATCAGATAATGATTGGGTGTTAGCAATGCAAGAAGAATTAAATCAGTTTGAAAGTAATCAAGTTTGGGACCTGGTACCTAGGCCTAAAGACCATTCGGTTATTGGCACTAAATGGGTATTCAAAAACAAACTTGATGAATCTGCAGCTATTATCATAAACAAGGAAAGATTGGTCACCAAGGGCTATAATCAGGAAGAAGGTATTGATTATGAGGAAACATATGCTCCAGTAGCAAGATTGGAAGCTATACGAGTACTCTTAGCCTTTGTGTGCATCAAAGGATTCAAATTATATCAAATGGACGTGAAAAGTGCTTTCTTAAATGGATACATCATGGAAGAAGTTTATGTAGAACAACCTCCAGGTTTTGAAGACGTATCCAAACCAAATCATGTTTTCAAACTAAGAAAGGCTTTATATGGTTTGAAGCAAGCTCCTAGAGCTTCGTACGAAAGGTTGAGCAAATTTCTCATCGAACTTGGCTTTACACGAGGAAAAGTCGATACAACCTTATTTATAAAACAAAAACTAAATGATATTTTGGTAGTTCAAATTTATGTTGATGATATTATATTCGGTGCTACTAATGATTCCCTGTGTAAAGCATTCTCTGAGATAATGCAGGGAGAATTTGAAATGTCTATGATGGGAGAATTGACATTCTTTCTAGGTTTACAAATTAAACAAAGAAAGAATGGGATATTCATATCACAGACTAAATACCTAAAAGAATTGCTCAAGAAGTTTGGATTGGATGAAGCTAATGGTGCAGATACACCTATGAGTTCAACGGTTCTTATGGATGCTGATGAAAAAGGAGTTGATTTCAATATAACTCAATATCGAGGAATGATTGGATCATTACTCTACCTTACAGCCAGCAGACCTGATATTCAGTTCAGTGTTGGTTTATGTGCGAGATTTCAGTTATGTCCCAAAGTATCACATACTGAATTAGTAAAAAGAATTTTCAGATATCTGGCAGACACAAAAGAATTGAGTATATGGTATCCTAAAAGAGGTAACGAATATCTAGTTGCCTATTCTGATTCTGATCATGGTGGTTATAAAACAGATAGGAAGATCCCAAGTGGGCAATGTCAATTCCTTGGAGGTGCAGTTGTTTCTTGGTTCAGTAAGAAACAAACTACAGTATCATTATCTTCAACAAAAGCAGAATATATAGCAGCCTCAAGTTGTTGTGCACAAGTACTATGGCTAAAACAGCAACTTCAGGATCTTGGTATATATCTTAAAGAAATTCCCATCTACTGTGACAACACCAGTACAATAAGTTTAGCGAAAAATCCTGTACAACATGTTAGGATTAGTAGGCACACAGCGGAAGAATAAAAAAAAATTAAAATTGCAAAAGTTTACCAATCCCAATTGCGGATCTATCAACGGCATTTAAATCAAGTTAGAAAGAGTCGTACCTTATTCATGTTTGTTTGAATTCCCACAATCATCAACGTATTACGAGTTCACAAATCTCCATGTTTGGTTGCTCCTGAAATAATTTCCCCGGCATCTACATGTCCGCTAATTCTTCTTAAAAGAGCGTCAATCTCTATGAGTATGAGATTAACCATCCCCAACATCAACATGTCAACTAGTTCTTCTTGGAGTTTTGCCTTTTTCAATCTTGAGGAGCTAACTACTCATATCAGCTCCCTCTACTGGTATCCACACGAATAGGACCCCAACACCGGCAGCGTGCTAGCGCCTCTAATATCCTTCTAGGGTTTTCTTGTGGCTCTCTAGTTTTTCATCATCAGTAGAAAACCCTAGCTCTCATATTTTATAACTAGTAGGGTTATCTATTTTATGATGGATATTGGATTTTTAAAATTAATCTTAATTAATTTCAAAATCCTTATCATATCAATTAACATTTAATTGTTTTAATAAGCTAATTAAATAAACCTGGTTTAATTAAATCTGTCCAACAGTTTTAATTTAACCTATTTATTTAATTAGAATAAAGAGCCAATGGAATTTAATTTATCTTCATAAATTAAATATGAGATATTATCATATAATATCTTTATATATACACAATATAATAATATCATCATATAATATAATATTATCATATATTCAATATATATTATCAAATAATATATATTATATATATATAATATAATATTATCATATGATCATATAATATAATACTATCATATATATATAATATATATTATCAAATAATATATATTATATATGTATTTATGTATTTCAAAAATACATATGTGTATATAATATTATTAATATTCCTTTCCAAATATAAATATATATATAACACACATATAAATATTTATCAAATAAATATTCACACAACATGTGTATATAATAAATATATATTTAAAATTCATTCATCCTAGATTAAACATTGTATTCATTGAATCTTAGATTCAATGAATCTGGACATTATAGCTCGTGTTGGGCTATTCTTGTGTGCGACCCTGTAGGCCCAAACGAAGTTGGCAGTGGGCCAATGACTATACTAACCCACAAGTCGTAAGCGGCCTCTAGCAAGACATTACGACTACCCAATTCATATGAGGATCGACAATACGATATAACCTGTCGTATAACCATATCACGTCCCTTTTGTCACACGATATTTCGTTCAAAGATGAGGCATGGAGAATGTCATCCTCCTATTCCTGACCATTACTTTCTCAATCCGTGAGTAGTCTGACTATAGAAATGGAAACTCCTTTCCATCGTAGTATGGCCATACATTTCTCAGACTCACTCATCGAGGGGCCCAGTAATATCTCTCTACTAATGTGAGGGACAAATTCCATCTTGACCATTCACATTCCTCTGCATGAAAACCACTAAACCTGATTGTAGTCTTTATCATCACCCGGTTAAAGGTGACTTTTGACTAAGTCAAAGCTTAGTAACTCTCATGTAGGAATCCATGATGATCTCAGGTCAAAGGGTATTGTGACGTGGTTATACATGAGATAAGCTTATGACTTGATCCATGCAGCTTTCTCATAGCGGGTCGGTCCAGCACCTTGTACTCCTACAAGTGCCTAAGACTTTGATTAGTATCCCCATACCTTATCAAAGTCATACTGGTCTTATTTCATCTTTGCTCCCACATAGATGACCGACCAGGGACATTTAGGACAATCATTATGATTTATCCAAGGATACAATTATCACAGTGAACATGCGAATAATGTGATAACCAAATGGAGAAATTCATTGAATGACAATATTCAAAGTACAATGATTGGCCCCTAGGGCACAATTTCCAACACAACATTCAAGAACCAAGCATATTGATGTGAGACATCATTTCATTAGAGATCATATTCAGAAAAAAGGATGTCAAAGTATTATTCATACCTACATATTTGCAATTAGCTGATATTTTCACCAAACCTCTTGCCCGAGAACAATTCATGTACATACGAAGGGAATTGGGAATGGTAAATCCCAATGAATTGTAAGTTGTTTAGTCTTTGATTTCATAATGTTTTGATGATCCCATAACTAACTTAAGCATCATAGTATCTATAAAGTTGTTTTTACAGGATGCTCTGTAATATCTTCAAATAACAGAGATAAACAGAGAGGAAAACACTAGGGTGATGATAAAGACCAACTCAAGTGAGTGAACAGTGAAATATTGCAACCACAGGTAAATCAAGTGATTAGAATGATTATATCATCACAGGTAAGTCACATGAGTGTTCTTTAATCAATAGTCAAGCAGTTACAGCGTGTTTTTAGCTTCTGTGAAGTAATTTTGGACTTCACTCGAGTGAAAACCAAAATCACTCGAGTGAATGTTAAAAAACTGGTTATATAAGCTTTCTCATCCCGCGACTGTTCATTTCACTCTTTCATTCACTCTAACTCGCATAATCACTCTCAAACTCTCTGAAATCTCTTGAACCCAGAAACCCAAATCCTCAAAGCTCAATCTTTACCCTTTACTTCACAGATAAATCCCATCTCGTCAGATCTCCCTAGTTGCACTCATTTCTCTCCAAAGAATCTCCGACAAAACCCTAAGATTCTTGTCTCGTTCAATAATGGCGAGAACCAAAAGACCCGGTCAATCACCTCCATCCTCTCCTCCGTCTAAGAAGCCGAAAACATCATTTGCACAAAAACCCGATCAGACCCTTCAAAAACCCAAAGGCATTCACATCGAAGAACCCACTGGGACGATTACAAGGTCACATACAAGCTCTAAAGGCAAAGGGAAAGAGAAACAATGAGAAGCAGACATCTCTACATTACAGACTAAGATTACACGTGCTGTCAATATTCTAGCTGCCTCTGTTCCTCAGAAGTCACGGTATGCATCTCAAGCTTCTGGAAGTAGGTATCATTCTGAGTCCTTGGTTGAGGAATCCCCTAAAATCCTTGATCCTCCTCCTGGGTTTAACACGGGTAATCTCAGAATTTTGAATTCCATTGTGTTTGCTTCTCATTTTGTCAAAAGAGATTTCTATCCTGTTGTCTGGGTAGATTTGGCCGAGCTGAAAAAGAAATTTCACATAGACTTGAGTCCTTATTTGAAGTAGTATGAACTATGGTTGAGATTAAGAATGTCTTACAACCCCTTGGTCGTTAAGCATTTTTACTGTAACATGAAGATTGCTGATGTGAAAGATAACCATGGAGACATTATTGTTGAAAGGATTGAAACAATTGTGAGAGATCAAAAAGTCCTATTGTCTGGAGATCTTATAAACACTTACTTAGGCATAGAGGATGTTCCTATGAATCCTCCCCGAGTCTTTCATATTCATGAGCTAGTTGATATTTTTAGACCGGGACAGCCTGGTGTGCCTCTACCCACTTCCCCAGCAGCTCTAACCAATGACCAGAGAGCCTTATTTTACATTTATTCCCGTAGCATGGTTAACAAGGCAAAGAACTTCACTCATATCATGGGGAAGGATCTTCAAATGATGGCATCTCTTATGACAAGAGAAAGAAGAAATGTGGGTAAGCTTATTTTTCAAGAAATGAAGAGGTTCAGGTTTCACTCCTCCAAGTCTACTACAATTCCCTATCCTTAGCTTGTGTCCTATATTCTCTCTATGCACAACATTTGGCACTTGACAACTGAGGGGGACATAGTAAGGATTCCTAAGTTTGGGAAGATTCACCTCACACAGATGAGAATCACTATTCCAGCTGGAGCTTCTTCACAGACTCAGAGACATCCTTCACCACCTTCTGAGGCAAGCCAGAGAGATCATCATACTAAGATGGATCCTTCACCTTCCAAGATGGATGAGGCTCAGTCTTCCAGAGCAGTATCTCATGGTCCCTCTTTCACTCAGGCTGCTCTTCAGACATATATTCAGGATGCCATCCAGTCTGCTGTTACTCAGTTGAAGAAATCTAACACTGAACTGATTGATCAAGTCAACTACCAAGTTTAAGTATTAGTAAAGGCAGTGAATCACAACTTCAATATACTTTTTGAGTACCAGGCAGATCAGACATAGAGGATCCAGAGGATTGAGAATACACTCAGGTCTCACCTTCACATTCCTTTCCCTGACTTACCACCAACCACCTTACATGTACCTCTTACATCAGACCCTCCACTTCCAGATCCTTCACTTTCTGACCCTCCTATCATTCCTTTAGACACTCCTCCTCTTGCACCTTCTACATTCCTTATATCTGACCCTATCACTGCTGGTGATCCTCCACAGGTTGATCCCATCCTCCAGACTCCATCATCTTCATCATATCACACCTCTTCCAGTTCTTATACTGAGGAGATTGTAGTTGAGGATGCTACTATAGAGATTATAGGACCTACTCATTCGACTTCCACTACTTCTATTGAGCCCTCTTCTACGACCTTTTCTTTTCAGTCTCCTGCCCAACTCTCACTTATTCCATATATTCCACCTATCTCCTTCTTTGCCTCTTCATCTACTCAGGCATCTATGCCTTCTGTGTCTCTTTTAGATGATGCCAAAAAGGGGGAGAAGAATTGATATGATTATATGTGTTTTATGTAGTATTCTATTTATGTTCATATTGTCATGTAGTACAGTTTGTGTAGCTTCAGTATGCTTTCTGAACTGACCATGTACTTGTTCAAAGACTCTAATCTAATGAGAATATAGTCTTAATACAATTGTGCTTGTGTTTGCAGCTATCAATATGATCTCATAGAAAGCAAGAAGTTATGCTTCACATGTGCATGTTTAAATTATGTTTATAATGGTTTTTGAACCTAGAACTAATATTTTTCATTTCCTATATGAGGTCAAAAAACTTTCAATATTTGAAACAAATTTTTTTAGTCCTTTACCGTGGTTAAGTTGTTCCAAAATTTTTTAAAAAGATCAAGTAAAAGCTTTAGAAAATCAAATTTTGAACATGATCATATAATATGTTTTGTCATCATCAAAAAGGGGGAGAATGTTGTATTTCATGTTTTAATGATAACAAATCATGTTTTGGAAGTCCCTGGATTTGATTAAAACAAATACAGCAACAAAGGAAGTGAGAAAAGTGATCTGAGCAAGATCACTCTAGTGATTTATGTAATCACTCGAGTGATTATCAATATCACTCGAGTGATCATTAAAAATCACTCGAGTGATATGAAAATTACCAGATCACTCGAGTGATCTGCGATATCACTCGAGTGATGCGTCAGATCACTTCCAGTGAATGAAAAATCACTGCAAGAAAATTTCACTATTCCAGATTTCACTTCTAGTGATCCTGAATCACTCGAGTGATACGTGATTTCTGCTGAATCACTTCCAGTGAATCTGAAAACACCAGAAGAAAAAAATCACTGTTTTGAAAATCACTTCCAGTGATTACCAAATCACTCGAGTGATGCCTGAAATTTTCCAAATCACTTCCAATAAAATGAAAATCACTGCAAGAATATTTTACTGTTTGTAAAATCACTTCCAATGATCTTGAATCACTCGAGTGATATACTATTTTAGCCAAATCACTTCCAGTGGATTGAAAATCACTACAAGAAGAAATCATTGTTTACAAAATCACTTCCAGTGATGCCAAATTCACTCGAGTGATATATGAAAACTCATGTTCACTTCCAGTGAGTCTGTTATCACTTGGAGAAGATCTTAAGGTTTTTCAAATAACTTCCAGTGACATCAAATTCACTCCAGTGATGCTTCATTTTCTCAGTATCACTCTCAGGAAGTCACTGTGATTCACTAGCAATCACTTCCACGTAAATCAATAGATTTTGTTAGTTAGATTTTGATAGTAATTATCATTGCTAGTTATTCCAGAGTACTGTCAAAATCATGTGGCATATTATTAAAATTACTCAATTACTGAAATCCATCTCCAGTGAAAGCAAGATTACTTCTGATGGTTTGTTGTCTTTCAGAAATCACTCTCACTCTGATGATATTCAAATATTTTCTAACGGTCATTCTTCTGAGTGTATTACAGGTGTACTCCACTACCACTCACATGACAAGCAACTGAACACACCACTCGAATGACAACTAATCGTGGGCAGCAGAGAAATTCATAAATAACTGAAAACAAATACTGCTGCATCTATCAGAAGCACTATGAATCAACGAAAAAATTTACAACAGTCTTCAAAGCCTCTGATATATATTTCTAGCTATTCAAAAAAATAAAAAGACGAAAAACAACGCTTGAACACACTGCATACAATACATTTATAAGTGATTCGTCTCTAATCAACTCTTCATCTATACTTCAGTTTTCATCTATATACTCTGTGAGAGAGATTAGTCAGTCATACATGCTTTATTTCTGACAGTGATAACTTAAGGTTGAGGAATCTTAAGTTAGGATTTGAGATTACCTTGTGTAAGGGGGAGCGAGTGTCCAAAGAGAGGAACTTGATGTTGTACTGTGGTGCCAAGAACCCACTGAATCTTGGAAGATATAGTGAAAAGCTCAGAAGAATTTCTGAGGACTGGACGTAGGTCAAATGGTTGAGACCGAACCAGTATAAACCCCTGTGTGAACTTTGGTGATATCTCTTCCTTCTTATAACTGTACTTTAAAGTTTTATAATTTAATTTAAGTATCTATTTCTATTTGTAATCACCCAATTCACCCCCCTCTTGGGTGAAAAGCTTGCTCTAACAGTAAAGATAACCAAATAAATGAATGGTAGAAGTTAGTAGTATTTGCTTCCTCTTGCTAATGAAAAGTATATGTGGAATGATATATTTGGCCGGTAGAGATTCATTCACAAACTCTGATGTTTAATATAAAAAAGAAGAGGACATTTTATAAGAATTTTCAGAAGTTAGGTGTTTTGGGTTTAAATCCTGGTCTCCCTTATGATTTTACCACTATATTTAATCGTAGTTAAAAGGAATGAGGTATCACAAAAATAGTTAGGTTTTCCTAATGTAGACAAATCATTCCCAGTAATTCATTAAAATCACTGTTCCATATTGCTTTCCAGAAATCAGGGCATAACTTCTAAAATTCACCATTAATTATAGGAACCTCTAAATTGAGTGATTTCAAATTCTATGTAAAGCTATTTTAGTATAGTTTCACATAAAAATACTCAATTCAAGCTACCATAGCCACAAAATACCCATAATTTCGCCAAACATGACATGTACTAGATTACATTCCAGAAATAGGGCACAACTTCAAAAATTCATATCTCCCAATATACTTGTTCAAAAATTACAAAATACCTATCAAATTAAATATCTATATCTCTACTTTAATATGGAAAGTTTTAGAATATTTGGGCAAGGTTTGAGCCCTAATATACCACGCACAAAAGCACCAATCCAAATAGGCAGATTAACCAACATGTTCATACACATTTCTTAAATTTCCAAATTGATATAGAAGCATCCAAAAATCATAAACACTTATATAACCACACAATTTTTCCTTTTAAAGCTAATGGAGTTATCAAAATTACCAAATTATTACATCTTTATCATGTTATAATACAAGGCGGAATTGAAGATTCTTAGGTGAAAGTTGTTGTTTTCTTGTTTTCTCTTACTTAATCACTTCCTTTTTACTTCTAATCAAATGATTAGCTACTTAAACACTAAATGAACATGATTTAGGGGAAATTTTGGCAGCATTTTCCCTAGGTTTTCATCAGCCCAAATTTGAAAAAACAAGAGAAAAAAGCCAATATCCACCAATAACTACATCAACAACATCTAACAAGGCAAGAGAGGCAAGTTTTAAAGTTTACCTCTTAGTTCTTGGTCCTTCTCTCTCTTGGACGTTTTTGAACTCTCTCTCTACACCCTTGATTTATCTTGAAAATCATGGATTTAATGGAGTAGAAAAGGTTAGGAGAGGTTATAGAGTGATTAGGAGGCAAAAATCACAAGATTTTGCAAGTTTTACCTTAGATTTTGGAAAAACCCTAACTTTCCTTGTGCTTATTGCCCTTCAAGTTCAGCTCTCTCTTTTCCTTTTTTCTGATTCAACTTGCACGGGAATGAGCATATGAAGATGAAGAAATGAGGACTTAATGCATTAGTCAAGTTTACTTTACAAGTGGCTACTTCCTATTGGTCCAAGAATATGGTTTTTGGTTAAATATTTCCACAATCCATTTGCCTCTTTTCTTCTCACTTATGCCGTTCATAATGGGTGTGAGGGAGTATATTTTGGTCTTGCATTATCCTATGTGCCATCTTGCACTTTGTTGACCGCAAAATTGTTGACAAAAGTCCTATGCCTTTTGACTCTTTGACTTTCTTTGATAATAATTCATCAAAATAGGCTTATTTATTACCAAGTAGCCATTCTCCACTTTTTAATTCTCATTTAAATGAAATTATTGGGAAAATTAGAGAAAAATAATCATTTATTGTCTTATGGAAAAATTACCATTTTGCCCTTACATTTTATTCCATTTTTGCACTTCATACAAAAATTGGCAAAATTTTCATCAAACTTTGAAAATTCATATCTAATTGTGTAGATATCCAATTGGGATGGTTTTAAAGGCTATGTTACCCTTATTGAGTTTATTTTTAAGGAAAAATATAAAATTTAGCCAATTAGAATTTCAAACTTCCGATAATTATTATTTTTCGGTGCTGCCACTGAGAATAGCTAATTTCAATGGGCTAATTTCAAAAATACATTTCTCTTTGTGTACAACTCCAAATAACTCATAGGACCTATAAAATTAAATCTTGATAAGTATAATTTTATTTTGAAAATTTTCATAATTTTTGGACATAATTTGTCCCTTGAAAGATCCCACACAACACAAATGCCACACAGGGAAATTCACCGGTTGCAACACCACTTTGTGTTCAAATTAACCATGTTATGTGTGACTTCTAATTGCATTGTTTTGTTATTCCCCAAGCTATTTAATTCATCATAATATTCCTTTTAATACCCCAAGGGTATAAAGGAATTTTTGGGAATACAATCATTCCTTGCTAGGACTTTTACTAAACTGAGGTTTAGTAGTCCACTTAATCCAGACTTAATCTCAAGCCTCTTGTCCCAAAATTTGGGATATTACACTAACCTCTTTAACAACTAAAGCCCTTTTATCAATAGAGGAAATATCAAGAGGAAACATACGATTTTTAGTTATAGAGACCTTTGCAACTGTAACACCCTTCATACATACCCCTTAATTACATATACGGAAGCATTCATTATTACTTTGTTAGGGGTAATTACTCATTCACAACTTATTTAGCCGTTATTCTTACTGAATATCAGAGTTAATTCTTATTCTCAATAATTTCGATTACGGCTTAATTCAAATTCGCATGTATTCTTACAACCAAATATTCTCTATGCGCAAATAATGATACACACAGTAATCTAAATACAATTCGGTCTTCAGTTCTTCGTCTTCTTTCCTTCTTGTTCTTCTTCAAGCATTCTTCTCTTTCTTGTTCTTGTACCTATATGGTTGGTGGGGGAGGGTGAGATTTGAGAGAATCTCAGTAGCAAAGATACAGACAATGCATGTAAGATGAAAGTTAGTACATGATATGCTTGTCTTACATAGGCTCATGTTCACATAATGATATTCTGCATGCTCAATGTTTCGTACAACATACTTATGGCCATCGTAAAAATAGAAACAGAGCTTCATTCATTCATACATGCTTCACATAATCAAACAAAGCAATACAGCAAATCAATACACAGCATAAACATCACATACATACAAGTAAGTAAGTTTACTACCTTTTGGACTTTGCCTCCTCCTTTTATACTTCGATCTTCCAACCATAGTTTCTTCTTTGTCACTTTATGGCCCTAGATAAGTAATGACATTATTAGAGCCATAAAAAGTGAATGCTCAATGGGCTATATTAGCTCTAAAGGCTTACTTTCACCCTTGGAGTTCATACTAATTACATTTGGTCACTTTCTTTCTCAATTTCGCATGGTAGCCAAAAGCTTCCAGCATTTTGACCAAACTTTGAAAAATCATAATTAATACCATAGAACTCCAATTTGGGTGGTTCAAAGTCATATATGAAGCTATTTTAGTATAATTTCACATATAAATCCTCAATTCTGGACATCACAGCCACAACATTCCCAGAATTTCTCCAAATATAACCTATTCAAGATTTCATTCCAGAAACTGCAGGACACAACTTCAAAAATTCATATTTCCCAATGTACTTCTCCAAAAATTACAAAATACATATCAAGTTAAAGATTAGGATATATACTTTAATTTGGGAAAGTTTCAGAATTATTTGACAATGTTTACCCTATGAAAAATCTTAGACAATGTCACTGTTCCAGACAGGGCATATCTACAACATGTACATTCAACTTCGTAAATTTCCAAATTCATATACAAGCATCCAAAAATCATGAACACTTGCATATCTACACAATTTTTCATGTAGAATCCAATGGAATCATCAAAATTATAAAATTCCTACTTCTTCATGACGTTCTATTTAGACCAGAAAAATAGAGTTTTCTACAACAATTCACCAATTTAGAATTTTGTCCAACAACTTGGTCCAATATCATCATAAATCATCCTCTAACCATAAATACATGATTAAACCTCAAAAATACCCCTTGGATGAAAAATGAACAGTACCCAACTCTTACAAAAACTCATCCAAACAACAAACCAATCGGTTCAAAAGGAAGCTTATGCTTACCTCTACGCGTTTCCGCAATCGGTTCGGAAATCCAACAGCACTCCGGCAAGGGAGATAGCACCAAACACCTCCAAATGAAAATTTGAAATAGTAGAAATGAAGCTTAGGATGAGTAGAAGAAGGTTTGTGAAGGGTACTTTGATTGAAAACTCCGATTCGGTAGAGTTTCGACGGATTTAAGTTCTTGAAAGTTACTATTCATACACTATTCATCTCTTCTCTTTCTTCTAACATTTTTTTCTTTATTTTCCAGAATTTTTCTGAGTAATTTGAGGCAGCTTAGACAAAAATATAAGGCCAAGAAAGGTTCTTGAAAAATTATACCACGTGTCGCGATGTTACGGTGCCATTTCTTCGGTATTCCACTGATTCGATGACACGTGTCACTTCTTTTTTCTAAAGTCAGTCCCACATCTTTTCTTGGGCTTTTAGCCATCCAAAATGTTAGAGTAAGTAAGGGTCTAATGATTTTCCTCGACTCCCCTGCTCAGTGTTCGAGAAAGTTATCGGTGACCTGACTGGAGACCGGTAAATTCCCCTGACTTCTGTGCCACATGTTACCATCTTAAAATGCCAGCACAAAAGGAAAAATGACATTTCATCATTAATGGGACATGTGTCACCTTTCCATTTAGCCAACATAAAAGTTATGTTATGATTACTTACTTTATTAAAGTTACTTTGACAAAGTTACTTTATCGGTGTCTACTCGGGATTCTACTAGGGACTTACTCAGGATTGCATCACGTATATCGAAGCCGATCAAATGACACCAGGTCAGAGTATGTATGTGGGCCCCACAAGACGCCACATACCGATGTCTAATTCAAAAACGCAGGGCACACATATATACCATGAATATGGCATATACACACCTATACCGGCCTATTTCACCCGACTAATCGGTCCCTTACGTCATGACATAGTTGGGTGGCGTCTTTCTACCAAGCCAATGACATTATATATGTGTTTTTTACACATCTGCACCGACATTCTAATCATACTGTCTACAAATGCTGAGCCCTTTACCCAGTAAGGCCCAAATCTCATAGCCCCTGAGAGTCTTTCTATATGTCATAATTTCTGGAACTCTTACTAAAATGGGCTTGGTAGTCTACTTTATTCAGGCTTATTCTCTAGCCTTTAGTCCTAAAATTTAGGATATTACAAATCTCCCCCCGTTTAATAAATTTCGTCCTCGAAATTTGCTACTGGTCCGATTCTTAGTAGTACTTCAAAAGGACCACTATAGCGAGGGTCTCATTTTATTTTTTTTTATATTATATCGATTCCTCAAGTTCTAGAGGATACCCCAAACTCTAGAGGATACCTTAAATTCTCAACACCTCAAATTCTAGAGGTTCTCTCGTTCAATTATATTTTTTATAAACCGTACTCGTCTATTCTGTGTCTGAGCTTCTTCAATCTAAGCTCTTATACTTCTTTTCCCTTGACTATCAATATAGTCAGTAAGTACTATCTGACCTAACAAGTTCAGATTTCTAACCCTTCTATCAATTTCTGTTCTTGTATCTCTATGACCGGTAACTGCACCGCTTTTTAATTCAAAGCATCAATGACGATAGTCACATCACTTCTTTTCCATTCATCTATGTTGTCTCATATTCTACTTTTCTGATTTTCAAATATTCAAAATTCTTGTGGTCATAGTACATTTTCACAATCACACCACACAAAATAGTGCTTTCACATTTTCAAAGAAAACATGATTACTGCCAGCTCAAATTCATGAGTGGGATAATTCATCTCGTGAGGTTTCAATTGCTGAGAGTCATATATCACCATTCCATCCTGCTTACCAGGACGTGTCCCAACCCTTTCTTTCTTTTCTCATTCTGTTGCAGACCATACTGGTCGCTTCACTGCAAACCACACAAGGATTGTATTCTAGGATCGGGAATATTCAATACTAGTGCGAGTTTCAACCTCTCTTACAACTCTATGAAATCCTCTCATAGACATCATCCTACTTACAAAATTCTTTATGTAATTCTTTCTTTCAATTCTTTCATTCAAGTGAGTGGCAAAGCGATTCAAGGAAAATTCTAAATTCATCTGGCAAGACCCAACAAACTGAGTATTTCTGCAACAGTTTCTGATCTATTCCAATTCTGTACTGCTTCCACTATTCTTGGATCCTCTAAGGATTCCTTTTTTTAGGCAACATAATTCAAAAATGATCAATACAAACTGGTCAAAAATTTCGTTCCAAAATTCAATTTCGTTCAAAATTCTATTCAAAAATTAAATTCTTGGAAAATTCTGTTCACAATTCATTTCATACCAAAATTCAATTCATACAAATCATGAAAATAGCAGGTGCATTGGTTAGTTCAAAATTCAATTTTCAAAACTAATCAGGAACTAGACAACTGTTCTAGAAGGTCATCAATTCCAATTTAATTCTAGGCTCCAACCCTTGCTACTCAAGAAATTCATACAAATATGTAATGTTCACGAAGCACGCAAAACAAACCATCTATTCTCAAGCATTCATATTCATTCATAGGACACACAGTCCTTTGGGAAATTCTTAGGACACGCAGTCCCTTCTATTCTCGCCTTTCGGCCGTTTCAATTCCATCTTTACAACCGTTATATTCCAGCCTTTTGGCTATTTCAATTCCAGCTTTACAGCCGTTATATTCAAGCCTTTCGGCCGTTTCAATTCCAGCTTTACAGCCGTTATTTCTAGCCTTTCGGCCATTCTATTCCAGCCTTTCAGTCATTTCAATTCTAGCTTTACAGCCGTTTTGTTCCAGCCTTTCGGCCGTTTCAGGACACACAGTCCTTTGGGAAATTCTTAGGCTTTACAACCTCTTCGAGACGTTACCCGACATTCTCAGGCGTTACAACCTCTTCGAGATGCTGCCCGGCAATTCTTGGTCTTACGACCGTGGGCTTTAGCCCTTCTAATTCTGAATGCTCATCGGGTCTGATTGCCTAAGGACATGCTGGCCCTAAAGGTCTGACTACCCACTATATATTCATAATACGAATATACTCGATGGTATATACATACATGCAGAACCATTACATAAGATACGATAGCAAGAGTTTACTTGAATTTTTCTGTCGAGCCTGTTATACCTTTATTCTATTTTATGTCTTTCTTTTGACAAACAGCACTGGAGCACCCCATGGCGATTCACTAGGTCACATAAACCCTTTTCTCATTCTGTTATCTCTTCTGGGGTTATTCTATATGGACTTTCGATATTGGTCTAGCTCCAGGCATAATTCTACTTCCTTTATCGGGGTATCTACTCGTATATTTTCTGGGAATCTGATAGTTACTAGCATATTCTATTCTCCGTCTCAATTACGAGACCATAATTCATTGATATTCTCATTCTTTCTATTACTTTGTTCCACTAGGGAATAAATTCGCATTCATTCTTTCTAAGGGAATATCCTATAATCAAAATCTTTCCCTATGCTAGATTAGCAGCTAGCAACCTTAAAAAAACCTCATTCTCATCTGTGCTAGATTCTAGTACACCAATTCATTTAGGTCAATTCATATGCCTAAAGAATCAATTCAACTATTGCTTGATTCTTAGGTTACAGTTCAATTGGAAGAACCCTCTGGATGTCTATCCAACTTTTAGGTTCATCAACCTAATTCTAAAACCTCAGGCATACCCAATAAGCATGCTAAGATAATCATGATTCATTCATTCTATTATATTCTCATAACATTCAGGTAATATCCTCAAATATTTTCCAAAGCATTACTGACAGTTCAGCATTACTTACTAGGTTCACAAGGTTCATAGGGTTCATACTTTAATATATCGGAACCATAATGTAACCTAAGTTACATCTTGACCTAAATACTATTTCAGCTTAGATCTGATTCAAGCATATCATAAATCTTCAATGTATTCATTCTAACATTCTCATGGCATCCCAAGGGATCACCATATTTCATACCTCAGGGTACTCAAGCCTTTATTCAAGAGGTTTCAAATTTCTAGGATACTTCCCAGGAGGTCACCCATCATGGTATTGCTCTTACCTGAGCACACTTGACCATGGAATTCCGTTGGAATTTGGAACACATGCCCCCTCGGCATCTGATTCTCTAGAGTTTATACCATTCTTTACTGGGTATACATCACTACTGCTCCATTTCATTCTCTATATACAGCTCTATCCCACCCTCTAAACCAGTTTGCCCAGTTAGAGGTTAAGGAAAATTCTATTTCTCTGGGTTCCTCCCTAACCGACAATTCATTCTAGCTATGGAATCACTTATAAGGTATGAGTATACCTATTCTCAGCAACAAAGCATACTAGCCAAATGCCAAAATCTCTTCTCTAATACCATAAAATGTAACACCCATCTTACATACCCTTTAATTACTTACACGGAAGCATTCATTATTACTTTGTTAGGGGTAATTACTTATTCACAACTTATTTAACCATTATTCTTACTGAATATCAGAGTTAATTCTTATTCTCAATGATCCCAATTACGGCTTAATTCAAATTCGAGTGTATTCTTACAACCAAATATTCTCTGTGCGCAAATAATGATACACACAGTAATCTAAACACAATTCGGTCTTCAGTTCTTCGTCTTCTTTACTTCTTGTTCTTCTTCAAGCATTCTTGTCTTTCTTGTTCTTGTACCTATATGGTTGGTGGGGGAGGGTGAGATTCGAGAGAATCTCAGTAGCAAAGATACAGATAATGCATGTAAGATGAAAGCTAGCGCATGATATGCTTGCCTTACATAGGTTCATGTTCACATAATGATATTCTGCATGCTCAATGTTTCGTACAACATACTTATAGCCATAGTAAAAATAGAAACAGAGCTTCATTCATTCATACATGCATCACATAATCAAGCAAAGCAATACAATAAATCAATACATAGCATAAACATCACATACATATAAGTAAGTTTACTACCTTTTGGACTTTGCCTCCTCCTCTTTTTCTTCGATCTTCCAACCATAGTTTCTTCTTTGTCACTTTATGACCCTAGATAAGTAATGAAATTATTAGAGCCATGAAAAGTGAATTCCCAATGGGCTATATTAGCCCTTAATGCTTACTTTTACCCTTGGAGTTCATACTAATTACATTTGGTCACTTTCTTTCTCAATTTCGCATGGTAGCCAAAAGCTTCCAACATTTTAACCAAACTTTGAAAAATCATAATTAATTCCATAAAACTCCAATTTGGGTGGTTTAAAGTCATATATGAATATATTTTAGTATAATTTCACATAAAAATCCTTAATTCTAGCCATCACAGCCACAACATTCCCAGCATTTCTCCAAATATAACCTGTTCCAGATTTCATTCTAGAAATAGGACACAACTTCAAAAATTCATGTCTCTCAATGTACTTCTCCAAAAATTAAAAACTACCTATCTAGTTAAAGCTTAGGATGTCTAATTTAATTATGGAAAGTTTCAGAATTTTTCGACAAGGTTTACCCTATGAAAAATCTCAGACAATGTCACTATTCCAGACAGGGCATATCAACAACATGTACATTCAACTTCATAAATTTCCAAATTCATATACAAGCATCCAAAAATCATGAACACATGCATATCTACACAATTTTTCGTGTAGAATCCAATGGAATTATCAAAATTACAAAATTCCTACTTCTTCATTATGTTCTATTCACACCAGGAAAACAGGGTTTTCTACAACAATTCACCAATTCAGAATTTTGTCCAACAACTTGGTCCAATATCATCATAAACCATCCTCTAACCATAAATACATGATTAAACCTCAAAAATACCCCTTGGATGAAAAATTAATAGTACCCAACCCTTACAAAAACTCATCCAAACAACAAACCAATCGGTTCAAAAGAAAGCTTATGCTTACCTCTACGCGTTTCCGCAATCGGTTCAGAAATACGGCAGTACTCCGGCAAGGGAGACGGAACTAAAATCCTCCAAATCTCAAATTGTATAAATGAAGCTTAGGATGAGTAGAAGAAGGTTTGTGAAGGGTACTTTGAGAGAAAACGCTGATTCGGTAGAGTTTCGACGGATTAAAGTTCTTGAAAGTTACTATTTATGCACTATTCATCTCTTCTCTTTCTTCTAACATTTTTTTCTTTATTTTCCAGAATTTTTATGAGTAATTTGAGGCAGCTTGGACAAAAATATAAGGCCAAGAAAGGGTCTTGAAAAATTATGCCACGTGTCGCGATGTTACGGTGCCATTTGTTCGGTATTCCACTAATTGGATGACACATGTCACTTCTTTCTTCTAAAGTGGGTCCTACATCTTTTCTTGGGCCTTTAGCCATCCAAAATGTCAGAGGAAGTAAGGGTTTAATGATTTTCCCTGACTCCCCCGCTCAGTGTTCGAGAAAGTTATCAGTGACCTGACCGGAGACCGGTAAATTCCCCTGACTTCTGTGTCACATGTCACCATCTTAAAATGCCAACACAAAGGGCAAAATGACATTTCATCATTAATGATACATTGTCACATTTCCATTTAGCAACATAAAAGTTATGTCATGATTAATTACTTTATTAAAGTTACTTTAATAAAGTTACTTTAATAAAGTTACTTTATCGGTGTCTACTCAGGATTCTACTCGGGACTTACTCGGGATTGCATAACGCATATCGAAGCCCATCAAATGACACTAGGTCAGAGTATGTATATGGGCCCCATATGGCGCCACATACCGATGTCCAATTCAAAAACACAGGATACACATATATGCCCTGAATATGGCATATGCACACCTATACCGGCCTATTTCACCCGACTAATCGATCCCTTACGTCATGACATAGTTGGGTGGCGTCTTTCTACCAACCCAATGGCATTATATATGTGTTTTATGCACATATGCACCAACATTCTAATCATACTTTCTATAGATACACGGGTAGAAAAATGATTTTTTAGACCGGGTAAAAATGATTTTTTAGACTGGTTTTAGATGAGGTCTTGATACAACCGGTCTAAAAAATATGATACTTTTTAGTCCGGTTATGCAATCGGTCTAACAAACACTTTTTAGACCGGTTATGCAACCGGTCTAAAAAACACTTTTTAGACCGGTTGTTCCAACAACCGGTCTAAAAAATACGAGTTTTTAGACCGGTTATTTAAATAACCGGTCTTAAAAATACTTTTAAGACCGGTTATGTGGAGAACCGGTCTAAAAAGTGTGACTTTTTAGACCGGTTATTTAAATAACCGGTCTTAAAAGTATTTTTAAGACCGGTTATTTAAATAACCGGTCTAAAAAGTATCTTTTTTAAATGTTTTAGTCCATTAATTACGTTATTATACTTAATTTGTACATATTCTAAAAGCATGTTTTTAAGGCCATACTTATAATTACTTATCACGAATATATCCTGGTGAAGTCATACATGAAGAACCCAATGAACATATCTTAGGAATCCTGCAACACCCAAAGCAAATACATAATAAGTTGCGAATGGCTCAATAATATGAAATAATATCAGAAAATGAGTTAGAAAAGAAAGTAATTAGATCATAAGTTGGAAGATAACTTTGTATTTAAGAAATTTTATCGGAGAATAAATATTTAGAAACAGGGAAAATGACAGAAGAAAATACTAACCTCGGCCCCTACTAATGAAGAATCCAATTTGTAAACTCTCTCAAATGTCGCAATCGTAAGCCTGCAGCAAATATGAGTATAAAATTTTGCAATAGAAATCGATCTAAAGTATATGACGGTAGCTAATATGAAGTATGTATAAAACTAATTAAGTAAAACACTTACCTTAAACCAATTGGAGGGAAGAAAAGCTGAGCCTTACGGTAATGGATTCCACCGTACCTCTGCGTTTGACGGCGGAGATGGTTAAGGATGGAGGAGCGATGTGGGAAGGAGGAGTTTCCGCGATATAGGGGGGTTTACAAAAAGCTTGATAAATATCAGATTTCAAATTTGAAATTAGGCGCCAGCTAAAGCCGCGAGAAAGAATTTTAAATATTATGGCGGACTTTTAAGACCGGTTATTTAACAAAACCGGTCTTAAAATGTTCACCTTTTAGACCGGTTATAACTAATAACCGGTCTTAAAAATAAAAACTATTTAATTTTTTTAATTCCGCGTCTTTTAGACCGGTTATTATTAACAACCGGTCTAAAAAGTTTTATCTTTTAGACCGGTTATAACTAATAACCGGTCTTAAAAGTAAAAAACATTTTATTTTTTTTAATTCCGCATCTTTTAGACCGTTGTTAATAACAACCGGTCTAAAAATTTTTATCTTTTAGACCGATTATTAGTGACAACCGGTCTAAAAGATGCGGAATTAAAAAAAATTACATATTTTTTACTTTTAAGACCGGTTATTAGTTATAACCGGTCTAAATAATATCTTTTAGACCGGTTATTTTAAGAACCGGTCTAAAAAATTCTTTATAATTACGAAACTGCCACCGGTCATTTTTTTTAGACCTTATCCGCAACAACCGGTCTAAATGATGCGGTCTAAAAAGGTTAATTTGTACTAGTGATACCGAGCCCTTTGCCCAGTAAGTCCCAAATCTCATAGCCCCTGAGAGTCTTTCTATATGTCATAATCTCTGGGACTCTTACTAAAACGGGCTTGGTAGTCTACTTTATTCAGGCTTATTATCTAGCCTTTAGTCCCAAAATTTGGAATATTACAACAACTATTTGACTAATCTTCTTATCATAAACTTCACCACAAAAATCATCCAAGGTGACTCTAAAACCATTTTCCACCATCTATCACGTACTCAATAAATTATTAGCCAAACTAAGCACATGAAAAACATTATTCAAGAGTTTCTTCTTATCATGATCATTGCGAATAGCAATAGTACCTCTATCTTTTATTTGAATTTTCTTATCATTACCAAGTTGAACATTAAATTGGTGAGATTCATCTAGTTATTCAAATAATGAGCACGAGCTAGTCATATGATTGGAATATCGGCTATCAATAAGCCAAACATCTTTAGGGGTATGTGCCATGAATAAAATCTCTGTATCTTCTACCACTGCAAAGTCAACATGCTTTTTATCACCTCATTGCTTTATCCAACAATAGGCTTCCTTATGCCCAAATTGTTTGCACCAATGGCATTGAATAGAAGTTCTATATGAATCTCTTGATTATTGTTGTTCAGAAAATTAACTGTAGCCTTTGCCAATACTATTGCCTCTGCCTCTATCTCTGCTACAAAAACTACCTCTGCCATTACCTCTACCTCTACTTGTAGACTCTCCTTTTGCCTGAAAGGCCTACTCTTGATAGTTTTCTTAAAAATGATTCATTATGTCCTTATGAGCTTGCAATGAGCTAATTAATTTATCATAATAATACTTCAAAAGATTATAAGCCTCCTCGATTGCAGCAACTACAAAATTAAATCGAGGAGTTAGAGTTCTTAGAATTTTCGCAACAACTATTTCATCTATAATTTTTTCTCCATAGGAACTATTTTATTAACTATAGAAATAGCCCTAGATAAGTAATCTTTAACCGACTTACTCTTTTGCATGTGAAGATTCTCAAATTTATGATGTAATGATTAGAGTTTTATAGAGATTACCTTGTATGAGTCAAGAAACTCAATCTTCAAAATTTTCCATGCCCCTTTAAAAGTCGTTACAAATGTGATTCTAGAGAAAATATTGTTGTTCATCATGGCTTGTTAGAGGAAAAATAAAGCTTTTGCATCTTAATTCCTATTTTCTTTCAAGCAATGTTGGCTCATATCTGGGTCAATAAAACCATCCTCAATCAAGTACCAAAAGTCTTAAGATCGAAATAGGGTTTTCATCTTAATTGACCAAAACTCATATTTATCTCTATTAACAATAGGAATTGATGTTTGAGACTCCCCACTGGTTGTTGAAGAAAATCCGTTGGTTGCCATAAGTTGCATAGCAGAAGACACCTTGTTCAATGAAAGAAGAAGGGGAAGAATCAATTTTACTCTCTCTCAATATGAGCACGCTGTGTGTTTGATACTCTAATACTCTATCAAACTCTCTCAGAATAAGATCACTAGCTCTGATACCACTTTTGTTGGATATAGAGAAAATAAGAAATTCTATTATTGATCCTTGAATAAAAAAGTGTATATATGAGCCTTTATATAGGCAATAAATGGATGGTGATATGGGGATATAAATCTGATAAGAATCTATCTAAAAGGAAAATATTTCTAAATCAAACAACTAATAAAATAATACTTAAATATAGCTAATAAAATAAGTAATCTATAGAACTGCAAAGCATGTACACACACACACACACACACACACACACACACACACACACACACACACACACACACACACACACACACACACACACATATATATATATTATTCAGCAATTACTCATACTATAATCATTTGTTGTGATCCTTCAAAAGGCTTTAATGTCAAATTTTTAGGTTCGTATTGTTATTACTCATTAGGAGAGGAGGAATTATGAGACACACAACTTATATCAGGTTGGCCTCCGGAAGATGTTATAAGAAAAGTACTGGTTACCCATAAAGAGTTAAAGCTATGAGAAGCTAAATGTAACATTCCAAATTTTATTCCCCAAGATTCCTTGAACTTTGTTGCATTCAAGGGAATAAAATGGTGAATTAAAGAGCATAGGAAGTGACAAAACAAGGAAATTAATGGTCACACATAACATGATTATGTTTGGAACATAAATTGTAAAAATTTAGATTTGTTGCCAGTGTGTTTGCCTGCATGGCAGTCTATTTGTATAATATTTTTAAATAGTCAAATGATATTCAATTCCTATGAATTTTTTTATAATAAAATTAGACTTATCAAGCTTTAACTTGATAGGTCATATAAGTCATTTGGAGCTATACACTAAGGGTTTTGTATTTTTGAAGTCAGATGAGTAAAACTGGAAATTTTCTGTGATAGTATCTAATAAATGATATTTTAGGAATTCTGATCGTCCATTTGGCTAAGGAAAATATTTTTTTCTCAAACATAGACTTAATAAGGGTCACATTTCCTTTAGAACCATAGCAATTGGACATCTATAAATAAAGATATGAATTTTTAAAGTTTGATGAAAATTCTATCAGCTTTCAATAAAAGTGCTAAATTACAAAGGTGTTGGAAAAAATGCAAGGGCATAATGGTCATTTGGTTATAAAGCTAGAACCACTTATATTTCTCCACATAAAAGGCCATATTTTAGGCCCAGAAAAATGGAGGCAAAAATAATTACTTGGGGAAAAATATGCTATGTGTATGCACTTTTGGACAAGTAAGAAAAAGAAGAAAAAAAAGTCAAATTACATGTGATTAATTAGCAATAAAATACTATTATTTAAGGAGGTGGAAATTATGATATTTTAAGAGCTCATCCTATCCTTACAAAGGCCATTTTCAGCCAGATTAGAGAATGAGAGAGAGAGAGAGAGAGATTTTTATGAGACATGAAGAACAAGAGAGAGGAAGCAAATTCAAGGAGCAAGATCAAGGTGAGTTGGTTGTAAAATTCACTTGTTCTTGTCTTCAATTTCTTGTACACCTCTTCTAATCTTCACATCCTCCTTGGAAACACATGTAGCAAGAAGAAAATCAAAGGAAAAAGGAGGAGGGGTCTATGGTTTGGAGGAGAGAAGAAGGGGAACCAAGGTAAACTCATAAACCTTGTTTTTTCTAGTTGGAATCAAGGTTGTTGTTGTTGTTGTGGAGGAGGTTTTCCTTGTATTGATTTGATTTTGTAAATTGGCATGTTCAAACCCTAAGGGAAGGATGTGTTGCCCAATTTTCCATTAATCATGTTAAATACGTGTTTAAGTGATTAAACAAGTAATTAGAAGTGAAAATGAGGTGTTTAGTTGAATGGAATCAAGAAAATCCATTTTTCTCTTTAAATTCCAGATTTCATCCAGGGGCATTTTTGCCATGTTAGAGCTGGAATTTGGTTTATTTGATGTCTAGAATGGAAAATTGTGTAGGGAACATGTATAATATGAAGTGTGAAGGCTTTAGGGTGTGAAATGACAATTTTACCCCTAAAACCCTAACATAGTTGCTGCCAAGGATAAATCTGTAATTTAGGCATGAGTTTGAATAATCTAAGGTCAAAAATGGATTGTACATGAAAAATTGTGTAGGATTAGCCTAGGTTATAATTTTTGGAAAAGTACAGTTAGACTAGGTATAAAAGGGCTTAGATTAGGTCCCCAAGGGTATTTTGGTAATATTGTGTTTTTAATCATAGATAACAAACACAATGAGCTTAGAATAAATTATGAATGAGTGATAACTCATTTATCCTAAATTTGGAATTTTAGAATATATTAGTAGCCCGAGTCGGATAGATAGTATCGGACAAATAGACAAGTAAGGAAAGGGCACATTTCAGATAGTAACTTTATCTCTTATTTACTATGTGATAGTTTATATGTTGTATGCTGCTATATTATGTGATATGAACATAGTGCTTAGGGTACATTACCTAGCTATGTTCTGGGACTCAGCTGAGGTATACAAACAAGTAGGGGATCCAAATAGTCTTTTGGCCCTGAACAGTGCACACACACACGATACAATATGTATTTTCATTTTACACTATATGGTTCATTACATATTTATTTAGTGTATTTTATATGATTGATAGCTTGTTACTACTAAGATTCATTTGAATATCACCTTTTCCATAAATGTATAAAGTTTTCAACAGCAGTCATTGGCTCAAAGGGCAAAACTATAATTACTGGCAACTGAAGGTTCTGGACAAGATCAATCAAGACTATTGGTTATCTGAAGCCCTTCTATTATTTTATGGTCTGTAAGCATTACATACATCCCTTTGGGGAATTCCAATAATATAATCAAGTATATTGTATCGATTTATATTATCAATATATTTATGCTATTCATGTGTGCTCATTGAACTACGTATTGCTACTCTAGTGAAAATTGGAATAATTAGGAGTATGTAAGGTAGGTCTTGCACTAAAACCAAGAGAGAAAACAGTGTCGAAGTTTCTAGGGGCCTACCAAAACAAAACATTAATATTAATAATAGCATAAATAATAACAACTGTATTAATAATAATTTTAATAATATACTTACCGGAGAAGTTAAGAAAGAAGTAAATGATATTAGAAGTAACTTGAAGGAAGATACATGAACTCAATTAATCACTCATTCCAACAATACTAGTAGGCCTTCTCTCTCCTAATCAAATGAAGATGTTATTTCAAATACAGGACAAAGTCAAGGTCTTTTCCATGGCGCTATCTTCAATAACAATCAAATTAATATAGGAGGCCATAGTTTCCAGTTTAAGGGTTCTTAGAATTTTAGCTTTCAATTCAATTAATCCTAAGCATCTTATTATTGTAAGTCAATTACTAAAGAAAACGATATATCAATATATATGTATAATATTTTTCCTGATATGCATCATGTTCATCTCTTCCTCTTCCAAGTCCTTCATGTCTTCAGTGCATCAAACCCCTCAATATTTATTGACATTTATCAAAGCATTAACGTGAGTTCAGTGGGCGTACAAAAATATCATAAACATATTGATATAAAGAATTTGATTACATTACAAGAAATCTCCATAAGGTTTGCACATAATAATCACAAATCCCAAAATACATTAAAAGATAAGCAGATAACCAACACTAAAGTCTTGATTAGCACCGAAACCCTCAGTTGCCAGTATATACCGCTTTGCTCTTCAAGCTGCTTCCTCTAGCTAAATTAATTTTAATTTATGGAAATGTTGAGATTCATATGAATCTTAGTAGTGACATATATTCAGTCATAAAAAATGTGAAAGATAAATATGCAATGTAGCATACAAAGTAGTAAATATTAATGCTATACACATGTCTGCCAATCAATGTTTAGGATCAAACGACGATTTTATCTGAATCAAAATGGCCGTTTGTCCCTACTGGCCTCAGAGTGATCATAATAATACTTTAGAGCAGGCACCAACCTATCCGTACATGCCACAATAATATTCTGAAGCAGGTACTGACCTATCTATACTTGTCACAGTAATATTCTGGAGCAGGCACCAACCTGTCCATACTTGTCACAATAATATACCAGAGCAGGCACCAACCTTTCCGTACTATTTGTCATAATAATATTCCGGAGCAGGCACCAAACTTGTCACAATAATATTCCGGAGAAGGCACCAACATGTCCGTACTTATCACAATAATATTCCGGAGCAAGCACCAACCTATCTGTACTTGTCACACTACCTCAGTTAGGTCCTGTAAGACCTCGTCTTATTATTGATATTGTTCAGAGTAGCAATTGCGTAGCTCAGTGAGCACTCAGAATAGCATAAATATACTGATACATTGAAACAATATTGCTTGATTACATACAGAATTCCCCATAGAAGTGTACAGAATAATTAAAGACCTTAAATAATTAGAAAGATCTTCAGATAACCAACGCCTCCTCTCGTACTGGCTTCAAACCTCCAGTTTCCAAAAAATTACCGTTTTGCCCTTCAAGCCACTGCCTGCTGCTGGAAACTTAATACATTTATAGAAAGGGTGAGATTCAGAGAATCTTAGTAGTAACATACTTTCAAAACATATAAAATGTGAAAATAGATATGCAATGTCATGACATGTAAGATGATCGAAATGATATGTGTGTACACTTGCCCAAGGTCAAACGACAAGTTTGCTCCTTGGTCTACTTAGTGCCCCTGTTAGATCCCTGACCACAACATGGCGAGTTGGTGTGTCTAGGACACTAGCTCATGTTACAATGGATGACATTCATAATAGGCATCACATAGTATATGTAAGAAGAAGTTACTACCTGGAACGCACCCTTTCCTTACCTGTCAATCGGTCTAGCTCCATCTTCGGCTCGGACTATCGGTATATCCTAAAATTACAAATTTAGGATAAATAAGTTATTATTTATTAATAATTAATTCTAAACTCATTGTGTTGGTTATCTTGACTCAAAAATGCAAAATTACCAAAATACCCCTGGAAACCCGATCTACGCCCCTTTGTACCCGGTTAAATTGTACTATTTCAAAAGTCATGACCAGAGCTAATCCTATACATTTTTTCATGTTGAATCTATTTTTGACCAGAAATTAGTCAAAATCAGGCCCAAATTATGAAATTACCCTTGGCAGCCCCTAACTTAGGGTTTTAAGGGTAGTTTGGTCATTTCGAATTCTAGGGCTTTTCTGACTTCACAGTCTACATGAACCCTACACAATTTTCCCTTCTAAAATCAATGGAACCATCAAATTGATGAGAATAAAATTATTCCTTACTAAGATACTTGCTAACCTGGGGCTTAGTAGTTTACTTGAGTCAGGCTTATTCTCAATCCTCTTGTCTCAAAATTTGGGGTGTTACATTTCTCCCCCTGTCAATACAATTTCATCCCCGAAATTTCAGACATAAACTTATATTGATTATCCTCAGGAGAATAATGAGATTTACCCTTGTTGGATACCTTTAAGGGCTTACTGCCTAGGGATACTGCCCTATGCAAACATGTACATCGGGTCTTATTGCCTTTGTTTACTATTCGATGTATCTTTGATTGCTCAGCTATTCGCTAGCCTGTAGATATACTAATCCAATAGGTCTCACAATCGGTGGACACTTAGTCCGCTAGTAACTCTATAGCTCAATGCCTTGTCAGGATATCACTCGGTGTAGTTAGCCTTACTGCTTAAATCATTCTACTCTCATCGCATTAAATATTCTGGTCTTACTACCCTGTACAAATATGTACACTAGGTCTTACTGCTAATTGACCTGTCTATAAATATGACTTTCTTTTACTATACTTTCCTTTTCAATGTTTAGGATCAAATGACTATTTGATGCTTACTAGTTGTACTACATGCACTACTCGGGATCAAATTACTATTTGACCCTTGTTGCTCATACTGTGTGCATTGCTCATTGTGTGCAATATCTCAGAACAGGCATCAACCTATCCATGCTTGCCTCATATTCTCAAATCAACATCAATTATTGTTAGCTCTACAACACGAGTAAGGAAATTAGCTTTGTGAGGCTACAGTTGTTGTGATGCATGTGCTACTACTCGGCTCTGCTGCACCAAATCACATCTCAATCCATGCTTATTCGCATTTATATAGACCACAAGGGTCATCAGTGGATCATGGATTATTAATATCATATTGTTGAGAGGAATTCACCATCATCACACCCTACTGCTTTAGGGCTTATCCCAATCTCTGTTCACATTAGTCACCACAAACCATATTGGTTGTGTGACTATTGGCTACATAGGTGGTGTCACTGTATACCTTATTGGTTATATTGCTGCCCTGTCCTAGACATGTGGTGACTAGACTATGGCACAGTGCCCAAACCGCAGCTTGCAGCTAGGAATTATCCCCTCTGTTAGATGTGATTAGTTTTGATGATGACAAATATAGATATCAAATATTATGAGAGCAAAAGTTTGCATAATATACTTATCTCTTATATTGACTAACTATTATATTTAATGTTGCATATCTTGTAGATTAGTCAAACAATGAAAGGAAGAGGTTGAGGAATGAAGAGCTTGAAGAATTAATGGGAATATCAAGATTCAAGCTTCTAGAAGAAATACTGAATGTTTCTATGCTCATAAGGGAATTAAGAAGTTATTGTAGCAGTTTACTGTTTGGCACTGTAGCATTTGTCACTGTAGCAATACGGTTACTGTAGCATCGAGTGATTTTAATAATCACTAGAGTGATTTTCAGAATCACTCGAGTGATTCACTAATTCACTCGAGTGATGTTCAGTGTTTCATACTCTGTTGTTCGTCCAGCTGAGCGGGTCTGATTATTTGATCATATCTCACTAAATACAACTCCGATTGAGACCAAACCAGTTGAATATGAAAATAGACTCCCAATGCGTCATCTTGACACTAGAAGCAACATCAAAGGAGCTCATATGAAGGAGATATAAGTGTTCGAATCTGGCCTTCACATCAGCGTCACTTTCTGGAACAGGTTTAGTAGTTTGACATCAAATCACTGCCAGTATATCAGTATGAATCAGAATCACTTCCTGTGAAGATGAGATCACTCCCAGTGAATCTAAATGCACCTCCAAGTGAAAGTCAATATGCCTCAAGTGATATGTTTATTTTGGTATATCACTCCCAATGCACTTCTAGTGAATTAAATACCTTCCAGTGATTACTCAGCATACTCTCCACTTTGACTAAATCAGTTCCAGTGGCAGCTTATAAGAATCACCTTTAGAAACTTCACAGAATCATGGAAATTACTCAAGGGATCATCATTACCAGTCACTGCCAATAGAATACTATCTTCATAAAATCACTACTAGTGAAGCATGTAATCACCCGAGTGATGTTTTCTAACGGCTATTTCTCTGAGTGCTTTTACAGGTGTTATGCACTACCGATCACATGGCATACATGGATCAACATTTAGTGACAAAAAATCATGGGCAACATGAATATTCAATAAACGTTTCAACGAACGTGCACAATAGAAAGAAAGCAACGCTAAAGCATATGTCAGAGCACGATCAACGGGAAAATATTTAAATACACTCAACGACCATACAAAGCAATGGGACTCCAACCAAAAATGAAGAAGTGTCTGTCTAAGCATCAGATTGGATTACAACAGAAAAATATTTGAATAGGCTCAACGGTTAAATGAATCAACAGACTCTAACGGATGGATGTTTACAACGGTCATCTTCCACAACTCAGCTATAAATAGGAGAGGATTCAAACACAGAACAACATATAATACGATAAGAACATGAACATGATGATATCCTAAGTCTTGAGCCTTCGACCACTCTTTCCTCTACTTCGTCTTCTATATTATGTATATTTGAGAGAGAGTGAGAATATTTTGTATTGTACTTCAGTGAGGATTTATCTACTCACTGAGAGAGTCTGTAAACACACCATCTATACTTCTGTATTGATCTCAAGGTAGAGGGACCTTGACAGGGCTGATTACCTTACGGGAAAGTTGTAGAGAGAATTGCTAGTAGTACTTTCTGCTCGTAAGACTTACAAGGTGTAAGCAGTAGAGAACGTTGTTGCTCATAAGACTTATAGTGGTGTAAGCAGGAGAGAACGTTGCTGCTCGTAAGACTTGCACGGGTAAGCAAGAGAGAAAGGACTTTAGGATTGCTTTGCTCAACTTACCGTAGGAGGGTGTAAACCTTACAGTGTGTAAGGGGGAGTGACTTCATAAGAAATTTGTAAAGGCTTTTCTTGTGCCTGGTTAAACAAGAAGATAGTGGATTGGAAATCTCAGGAGGAGCCTGGGGACTGGACGTAGGTCATCATGGATTGGACCGAACCAGGATAAATCACAGTTTGCACATTCTCTTCCCTAAGCTTTTACATTTCCAGCATATATGATCTATATATCTGCTTATGAATTTATAGTTCCATATGTATTGATTTGATAAGCTGCAAAAATATTTCAAATGATCAGACTTTCTTATCGTACACCCAATTCACCCCCCCTCTTGGGTGTCAGCCAATTCTAACATTTGGTATCAGAACCAGACTCTTGTGTAAAGGACTTAACCATCTAAAGAGTATTCAATGGCTGATTTTGAGTGTTGCTCACTTTCTGAAGGTTTTGATTATACCATCCCACCAATTTTGAAAGATATAGATTTTTGGTTTTGGAAAGCTAGAATGACTAGTTTTATAAAAGCATATAATTTTGATATGTGGAATGTTTTTACTAATGCTTTTGATCATAAAACAAGAAAGGATTGGACAGACAAAGAAAAGAAAATGTTTTCTTTAAATATTAGAGCAATAAAGATTTTGTATAGTGCTGTGACAGAAAATGATTTTGAGAAAATTAGATTTTGCACTAATGCTAAAGATATCTGGGATACTCTTGATGCTATATATACTTCTAATGAGCATGTTGAAGTTGACAGTATAGATCGTTCACTTAAAACTATTAGCTGCGTATCCAGAATTAGTGAACAAATGGAAGTTGAGAATGAAGAAGGAATTATAAAGCACTTCCATGATGCAGTCAACACAGAAGAAAAGGAAGAAGAGGATTCCCAAATGGAGCTCATTACAGACGACCATGAAAAATCACTCTCTGGAACTCAAGACAAACTTAAGATAGAAAGTTCCAATTCTACTTGTGATTTTCATAAAACTGAATTTCTAAGTCTGCATAAAATAGTCTTCCAACCAATTGTTGATTCTGTTGAGAAAAGTAAAAGTGTTTTCAAACATGCTGGAAATTTATGTGTGAAGAAGGAATTTAAGCAAACTGAACAATTAAAGACTTCTTCCCTCAAACTACACAATACTTGCACAAAACCTCAAAATGTATATTATCATGTTATCTGCAATTATTGTGGTAAATCTGGTCATATTTCTCACACATGCTATATCAGAAGAAATTCTAGTATGAGAAATGAATATGTTTGGGTTCCGAAAGGATATGTAAAATCTAATACTAATAATCAAGGACCCAAAGTAAAGTGGGTATCAAAATGTCCGTCTAGTGTTTCATATGTGCAGATTAATTCTAGAAAGAATGGACATAAGGGTATAGAGGAAATTAAAAAGATTCCAAGAGTTCCTAATGTACTTGAAAGGAAATTCATATCAATTAGAAGAACTCTCAAATCACCCATTGCTGGAACTACAAAACATAACCATCGAAAGAAGCAATGGAGAAAAGGAGTATGTTTCACCTCAAGAATGGATTATCATATAATACCATTCAACTATCTTGAGAAGAACAAGAAAGGGAGAATTCTCAGGTATCAAACATAAGATTTTTGAAGTCTACATCTTCTGAGAGAGCTTTGCAGACACCCTTGGAAACTCATATGAAGAATCAACATAACAGAAAGAAGTAGTGGTTAAGCGAAGCCAATCCTCCAAGTATCTAAGGCAAAGGTACATGATGATAAAACCTCCTATGTCACTGTCTATAATATCTGTTGAGGTTTATAACATACTACCTTAGTAATGAGCATTACAAACTATTTTGAAATTATGTTTTCACATCCATTAGAAAATCCACTTGATAATTTCATGCAGGGATTGCAATGTTCAATAACTTAACACTTTATGCATATATGCATACTTCAAGAGAAAATATTTTTATGTATAAAATCATGTTTAATTCATTATGCTCAATCTCTGCAAACTGACTATATTGCTTGAGCATTTGAATTATGTTTCCTACATGCTAACCTTAAATGGATCCAAGTGAAGTTGGATACCATGAAGAAAATTTATACAGTTCTGTAGGATAGTAAAAGCTTTCAAGTCTATAGCTGCACGAAAACAAATTCATATATTGATGATGCTGAATTTTGGAGTTTGAATTTTGGTACTGAGTATGCAAAGGAGGAAAATCAATATTATTCCACCAAAGCCAAGCAAGTCGCCACAAGGATAAGAGGAATTACGGTGATATCTAATCCTTACCATATACTGTGCTTATATGAATTTATTTATTTTGGGTAATGAATATTTTTCTATTATTGCATTCCTTTAGCAATCAATTTTGTTTGATCATCAAATTATTTCCAGATTGCTAAATAGACCGAAAGTGAAACTGTGCATAATCTTTCTGTGCTTTGAAATGCAATCCAAAAAAATGTGTTTTGGTTTTAGTTCATCTTATTTTATCCTAGTGCATACACATGATTTAAAAATATTTTATTCATATATTGTCTGTATTCAAATCAGTTTCAAAATTGAAAGCTAATATTTTTGTATACTGAATGTCAGAAATGCTTCAAATCCATCTGCTAGAGTTTTTCCCATTATTGTGTTATTTCTTGGTGCTATCACATACTTGAACTCTTTTGCAATATGTTAGACCTCATATCTAATAAGTTAGGCATCTGTATGAGTTTCAAGCTTATATCCTAGAAATGAATTGATTTCATAAAAAGCATTGTTCCTAAAGCATAAATCCTTATTGGTTGAGTTATTCCAAACATTATAAATATTCATTAATGCATTGAATGAATGCTAATGCATGAACCATTATAGTGGAATAACATATTAGGATGATGTTTTGGAACTTTAGTCATTTGGACTATTGAGTATGTGCTTCATCATCTATAAATCATTGTACTCATCTTGTTACTCATATACATTAATATTTGTCTTTATTCATTTCTGAGTATCTAGAGTCCTGTATTCAAATTCTTGCCGTACATGCTCATATGTTTCATGACTGAATTCCAAGAGGCAAGATTATCTCTTGATTAATAGCATAGTCATTGTGCTTACATATGTCTATATAGTTAAGCCCCTTTTGGATAATTCATGTTCATATGACTTTTGCTCTTGGGAAAATTCTCAAACATGTTAACCCCACTGTCTAAGATGGAGCTTTCTGATATATACACACATATATTGACTTCTACTACCTTTATCATAAGCATCGATTGTAAACATGTTTTAACAATAAGTTTTGCATATATTTGAAATCTCAATTTTATAATGCATTGTCATGGTTTGAAATAGCACTTGAGATTTGAAATACTTTACATATTTCATTCTTGAAAACTTGATTTCATTCACAAGTTGTCATTCCATAAAAGTTGGTCATTATGGATAGATTCACTACTCTCTTGATCTGACTTATATGAATTGCTTGACAATCTTATCAATGACATATTCTCTATATAAAGTGTGTTTATAAATTGTCATTGATCTTTGAAAATTATCACTCTTGGTATCACTTGATCATTATAATTTATGATTCAATTATTTGAATTTACTGAGTATAATTATATTTTGGTCTATATTGGTTTATGATACTCTTTGCTCAATATCATATGATGCACTTGTATAAGAGCATAAGAGTTATTCTATAGAACCAAGAGGAGTTGGGTACCAAAGTATCTAAAGAGTGCTATTGAAGAAATGCGGGTGGATCAAGCAAACGGAGCAGACACATCTATGAACTCAACTACATTGCTTGATATTGACATCAAAGAAAGAAGCAATCTGTGACATCACTTAATCAGAGAATCATATTCAAAAAGAAAGATGTCAAAGTGATATTCATTCTGAATCATCTTCATCTTCATCTTCAAGTAGCAGCAGACACCTTCACAACTCCTTGCGAAAGATCAATTGGGAATGATTAATCCCAATAAGTTGATAGAATATTTTGTTACTTATAATTTTTTATGTTCATGTGCTTGATGATTACTGTACTAACTTAAGCATCAAGGTATGAGGAAATTTATACTCAAATGAAAAATGTTATAACTTGAGTGATAATGATGCTACAGGTAGGTAACTCAAGTGTTCTCAGTCAAGCACTCGAATGAGGTAAGTGATTGGAGTAAGTTGTGAAGTAACGCTGGACATCAGTGATTTTCTGCAGCTTCACTCGAGTGAATTGTTGCTATCACTTGAGTGATTCTGGTTTAGAAGGAAATCACTCGAGTGAATGGCAAAACCACTCGAGTGAATGGCAAAATCACAGATTATATCAATTGTTCTTCCTGCAACCTTTCATTTTCAAAATTATCATCATCTTCCTTTAGCAGAAAATTTATGAAACTCAATTTTCTTTATTCTGAACTTCTTTTCCTCTGAGAAATTCATGCATCATTATCGAAATCTGATCTCTCACTGTATTTTCAAAATTTCATGGTTTTTTCAAGTCCACAAGAGTTCTTAACTATTCCTCATAATATATTTTTAAGGTCATGCACTCATTAAGAGGGAGCTTCATATTCACATGTATTTTATATCTTAAAATCTTATCTCCTTTATTTAAAAAAAATCATTATAGTAGACTCATCTACATTCACCCTCAATTGATTAGTTTTGATGATGAGATACTTATCCATTTTCTTTTCTTCGTCCTAATTTGCATATATTTTATAGAAAGAAAATTGTTAATACTTGATTGCACTAACATTTCTCCTTGCAAGAATGTTTTAATTTATGATAGGAGAATTAGCTCAATACATGCTCACTCCTCAACATACTAAAAGGGAGAATATATCAATCTTGAGGACATATGCTTTAACGTTGAATTGAGGAAACTATATTGGCTGCAACATTCAAAGTAACAAATAACTATGCCAATACAAATTAAAAGAGCATTAAGCATACTGTGATGGAACAAGGAGTTCAACTCAGTGAGGAGTATCTTGAAGACAACATATACTTCAGAGTTGCACCGAGAATGTGGCATAAGCTGGACTTCATGGATCTACAATCAACCTACCAAACTCAAATGAGCATTTCTAAACCCTCTCTCTCTTTATGTTTTATGAATACCTTACATATATTTTATTATGAAAGATTTATTGAAAACATTTTTCATTTGCATCACATTCAAATAGCATGACTTTCAAAAAGGGGAGAGAAAATTGTTTATTTTGATTAATGGAGAAAATGACATTTCAAATATATTTTCATAATTACTTCTCCATGAAACTTTCTTCTTTATACTTCAAACTTTTTGCTAATGTCAAATAAGGGGAGAGAAATGGAAAAATATGTTGCATTCAATTTGTCTATTCACAGTTAAGCATATTTTTCTTTAAGGATTTTCCATCATCAAAAAGGGGGAAAATGTTATATGTGATTAGTTTTGATGATGACAAATATAGATATCAAATATTATGAGAGCAAAAGTTTGCATAATATACTTATCTCTTATATTGACTAACTATTATATTTAATGTTGCATATCTTGTAGATTAGTCAAATAATGAAAGGAAGAGGTTGAGGAATGAAGAGCTTGAAGAATTAATGGGAATATCAAGATTCAAGCTTCTAGAAGAAATACTAAATGTTTCTATGCTCATAAGGGAATTAAGAAGTTATTGTAGCAGTTTACTATTTGGCATTGTAGCATTTGTCACTGTAGCAATACGGTTACTGTAGCATCGAGTGATTTTAAGAATCACTCGAATGATTTTCAGAATCACTCGAGTGATTCTGGAAAAATTTAAAATCACTCGAGTGATGCACTAATTCACTCGAGTGATGTTCAGTGTTTCATACTCTATTGTTCGTCCAGCTGAGCGATGTCTGATTATTTGATCATATCTCACTAAATACAACTCCGATTGAGAAAAAACTAGTTGCATATGAAAATAGACTCCTAATGCGTCATCTTAACACCAGAAGCAACATTAAAGGAGCTCATATGAAGGAGATATAAGTGTTCGAATCTGGCCTTCACATCAACGTCACTTTTTAGAACTAGTTTGGTAGTTTGGCTATAACTCTCAAACCACTGATCCTATTGAGCTGAAACCGGTGCCATATAAAAATAGACTTCAAGAGCTTTCCATTGATATATAATAAAGAAATTTTGGAGCCATATTCAAAGAGTTATGTCATCTGTAAATTTACCTCTGTTTGTTGAAGAACTAGAAACGCAAAAACAAAGTAAAAGTGATCTGAAGAACAGATCACTCGAGTGATTCTAGAATTCACTCGAGTGATATGGAAAATCACTTCCAGTGGCGCCAGAATCACTGCAGGAATTTTTCACTGTTCCAGATTTCACTTCCAGTGATCCTGAATCACTCGAGTGATTTGTGATTTCTGCCAAATCACTTCCAATGATCTCCAAATCACTCGAGTGATATCTCAGCTTTGCCAAATCACTTCCAGTGAGCCTGAAATCACCGCAAGAAAAAATCACTGTTTTGAAATTCACTTCCAGTGATCTCCAAATCACTCGAGTGATATGTGAAATTTTCAGTATCACTTCCAGTGGCTCTGAAATCACCGGAAGAAAATTTCATTGTTCTGAAAATCACTCCCAGTGCAGCTGAATTCACTCGAGTGATTAGCTATTTTCTCAGTATCACTTCCGGTTGACATCAAATCACTGCCAGTATATCAGTATGAATCAGAATCACTTCCCGTGAAGATAAGATCACTCCCAGTGAATCTAAATGCACCTCCAAGTGAAAGTCAATATGCCTCAAGTGATATGTTTATTTTGGTATATCACTCCCAATGCACTTCTAGTGAATTAAATACCTCCCAGTGATTACTCAGCATACTCTCCACTGTAACTAAATCAGTTCCAGTGGTAACTTATAAGAATCACCTTTAGAAACTTCACAGAATCATGGAAATTACTCAAGGGATCATCATTACCAGTCACTGCCAATAGAATACTATCTTCATAAAATCACTACTAGTGAAGCATGTAATCACCCGAGTGATGTTTTCTAACGGCTATTTCTATGAGTGTTTTTACAGGTGTTATGCACTACCGATCACATGGCATACATGGATCAACATTTAGTGACAAAAAATCATGGGCAACATGAATATTCAATAAACGTTTCAACGAACGTGCACAATAGAAAGAAAGCAACGCTGAAGCATATGTCAGAGCACGATCAACGGGAAAATATTTAAATACACTCAACGACCATACAAAGCAATGGGACTCCAACCAAAAATGAAGAAGTGTCTGTCTAAGCATCAGATTGGATTACAACAGAAAAATATTTGAATAGGCTCAACGGTTAAATGAATCAACAGACTCTAACGGATGGATGTTTACAACGGTCATCTTCCACAACTCAGCTATAAATAGGAGAGGATTCAAACACAGAACAACATATAATACGATGAGAACATGAACATGCTGATATCCTAAGTCTTGAGCCTCCGACCACTCTTTACTCTACTTCGTCTTCTATATTATGTATATTTGAGAGAGAGTGAGAATATTTTGTATTGTAGAATCTATTTATGCCTTCATATTAGTCAAATTCACACCCAAATGACGGAAATACCCTTGACAACCCTTATTTAGATCTAAAATAGGTAATTCGGTCATTTCACACCCCGGGCCTTTTCTCACTTCGTCATCAACATGAACCCTACACAATTTGCTCTGATGAACTCAATGGAATCATCTAATAGATGAAATTCCAACTCATAGCTCACGTACCATGCATGACAGCCAATATAGAGTTCTCAGGAAAGTTGTGTCGGTTCCTCCCTTTGTTTGTCTTAATATCTTCCTTTCTACTTATACTTACATGATTAGCCATTTAGACATCCATTAGACATCATTTCGGCCCCCAAAACAAAAATAGAATGAGAGTTGAACAGTACCTAACTCTCAAAATACTCATCCAAACGACAAACCGAAATGGTAGAAAGGAAGCTTACGCTTACCTCTATACTTTTCTAAATTCGGTTCGGAATTCCGGTGACACTCCGGTCGGTGAGACGGCACCACTCCAATTGAGAAACAAAAATCATAGAAATGAAGCTCGGGATGAGTAGAGTAATGTTTGTAATGGGTACTTTGAGAGAAAACGTCGTTTCAGTAGAGTTTCGGCGATTACAAGTTTTCTCTCTCTCTTCCATTCTCGTTCGTTCTTCGTCTCTCTCTCTCTCTTTCTCGCATTTTTTTATTCTTTTCCCTTCTCTTTTCTATTTTAATCTAAACGCAGGAAAGAATGAGAATAAATGATGAAGGATGATGATTAATTAAAATCATCCAGCTGGCATTTACTCAATTAGTTCACCTATCTCATTTCTTGCATAACAAGTTTCCTTTCTCTTTTCCTTCATCATTCCACTAATATTAATGAGAAATAAGATAGTATAATTCACCCTCAAATTATCCCATTATGCCACCTTAAGTGGTCAACCAAAGCCTTAAGCTTTTCCACTTATTGACTTTCCTTGATAATGATTCACCCACTTGGGCTTATTAATTACCAAGTAGTCATTTCCCTCCTTTTAATTCCCATTTAACTCAACTTATTGGGAATATTAGAGAAAACCATCATTTCTCGTCTTATGGAAAAATTACCATTTTGCTCACTCGTATTATGATTTATTATAATAAACCATTTCTTATCCCTTTTTGTTATTTCCCTTCACGCTTGACTAGTTAGGCATTCATAATAGGGAAATAATTGTTGTTAGCCATTCATTGGTCAAATGACCATTTCGCCCTTACCTTTAATATTTTCCCGAGCTCTCCAGCTCACCATAATATTCCCTTTAATATCCAAAGATATAAAGAAATTTTGGGAAATACAATCATTCCTCACTAGGACACTTGCTAAACTAGGGTCTAGCTGTCCATTTAATCCAGGCTTAATCCCAAGCCTCTTGTCCCAAAATTCAGGGTATTACAATTAGCAAGAGAGTTTTTAGAAAAAGTACAACCATATAAGATACAAAATCAAAGGGTAATAATAAATATCAGCAGGACAAGTGCTATAATTCCAAAATTTTTAAATGAATAATTACAATCAAGGAGATTATTATGTAAGAAATAGACATGTAATAAGAATACCAAGTGCTCATAAAAGTTTTATAAAATATTTAGTAAATAAATTGGGAAGACTGAACAAAGAAGAAAAAAGAAGATTAAAAGATTTGTATTATCAAAATCCAATAGAATTTATTGAAGAATATAAAAGAAAAGTAGGAATAATGGCAGATACAAGTGATATGATTGAACATTATAAAGAAAATTAGAATTATTATCAAGAGTATGATAGTTTTAAAAGTGTGATTATTACATGTCAAATGATGGACAAATAATAAAGGTACCTAGTACAGATAAGAGTTTAATGAGATATATAAAACATAAATTAGATAAAGTATTAAAAGAAGATAGGAGAAGATTAAATGAATTATACTATAGTAATAGGGAAATGTATTATGAAGAATATAATAAAAATATTGGAATAATATCATAAAGAATAATATTTAGAAAAGATTTCAAAGAAAAACTAGAATTATTATCAAGGGTTTAATGGATAGGATATCAAATATATTTAGAATGATAAACCATATAATAATTAGATGGAAGAAGAATAACAATAATAGAATCAAGATTATTCATGATACATATAATAAGAAAAATGAAAGAGGTATAGAATTATTTAAAAGATCAATAATGAATAGAAATCCAAGTTATGAATTATAGGATAATGTAAGAAATAGAAATAATATTAAAAAAATATTTTAAAGAAAAACTAGAACTATTATCTAGGGTTTAAAATGACAAAATTATATTATATACTTGTGATATTTAATTATGAGAAATTTATATCAAGAAAATACCATGCATAAGTAGATATAGGAGGAAATCTAACAGTATAATGTATTACCCCCAGGAATGTGGGAGAAAAAACAAAGAGCATTAAGAATGGAAAGTGCACTAAGAGAAATACATTTAATAGAATTAGAAGCATTAGATATAAAAGTTCAAATAGGAAATTATGAATTAAAAATACCAACATTAAATCAGTATAATGAACCACCCTGTGGTGTAATATTAGGATTATATTTTATAGAACAATATTATCCTATACACATGATTAAAAAAGCTTTTATATTAACAAAACCATGTAAACATAAAGCTTAATGAATAAGAATAGAAGAACCTTTTAGGAGAAAAGATGAAGTATTTCAGAGAAAAACTAATGAACATGTAGTACAATTTTTACCAAATAATAAACCAGTACAAATAAAACACATGTTAGCCACATTAACAATAAAAGAAGTAGTTCAGCAAGAAGAAGAAACTATTGAACAAATATTAATTGATAATTATAATGATAATCCTTTAATACAATGGGAAAAATCTAAACCAATAGCAAAAATAGAATTAAAATATTATAGTAAAGAAATACATTGTCAATCATAACCCTAGACAGAAAAATATAGAAATGAATTCATAATGCATATAGAAGAAATGAAAAAAATATAATTTGATGAGAGAAAGTAGATCTGAGTATTGATCACCAACAATGATAGTAATAAAAAATAATGAAGAAAAAAGAGGAAAGTCAAGAATGGTAATAAATTATACAAAAATAAAAGGGATAGCTGTGGGGAATAGATATCCTATACTAAAAATGGAATTATTGTTTAATTTAATAGGAGGAAAAACCATACTTTAGGAATTTTTCTAAGAGAATATATACAAGTCTGATTACTAGTATGATAAACCCATGGAATTTCTCCAGGATTTTTTGCAATTCTGCTCCAAATAAGAGATAGATAGGATTTGAGCATTCATAATCAAGATATAAGACAAATACTATGGTGTTTGACCGAGTATTGTAACATCTCAAATTTTGGGACAAGTGAATTGAGAATAAGCATGACTCAAGTGGACTACTAAGCCCCGATTTAGTAATGTCCAGTAAGGCGCGATTTTGTTCCCTAAAATTCCTTTATACCCTTGGGGGTATAAAAGAGCATAGGGAATAACAAAACGAGATAATTAGTGGTCACACACAACATAATTATATTTGGAACCCAAAAGAGATTTGCTACTAGTGAATTTCCCTATGAGGCAGTCTTGTTGTGTGACATTTTTAAAAATAAAAATGATGTCAAAAAATTCTGAAACATTCCAAAATGAAAGTAGACTTATCAAGATTTAATTTGATAGGTCATATAGATTATTTGGAGCTGTACACGAGGAGTTATGTATTTTTGAATTTAGCCCAGTAAAACTAGCGAATTTCAGAGGCAGCGTCTAAATACAATAATTCTGAGAATTTTGAGCTTTCACTTTGTAAAGACCCCGCCTTACATACCTCTTATGTAATGACATTAATCAGAGTAGCAATGCGCAATTCAATGGGCATATAGGAATATCATAAATATACTGATAATATTGATATAATATTGCTTGATTATAATACACAAGTTTCCCCCATAGGGGTTTACACAATATTTACAGACCTTTGTTCTCTGCACCTCTTCGGTGTTTACCTGTCTAAATAGTTGGTTGGGAGGAGTGAGATTCGAGAGAATCTTAGTAGCAAACATTACCACTATGCATGCTAGATATATATATGAATGCACGACATGCTTGCCTACACTATTTCATGCCAACATAATGACATACTGCATGCTCGATGTTATGACATACATATGGCCATTAGACAAATATAATAGAGCTTCAACCAATCATACATGTTCCACACAAATAGGAAAAGCAGTCACATAATCCATGTAAGACATACATATCACGTACACGCAGAAAAGGTAAGTTCACTACCTATCGGGCTTTATGTCATTCTCTTCTTGTCTCTTGATCCGCCAACCATTGCTTCTTCTTTATAACTTCATGGCCCTAGGTAAGTGATAACATCATTAGATCCATGAAAAGTAAATGCACAATGGCCTACATTAGCCCTAAAAGCTTACTTTAACCCATGGAGTTCATACCAATTACATTTGTGCCATTAAGTCTTAAATTTGCATAAGACATAAAGCTGACAGATTTTTCACCAAATTTTGAAAAATCACAATTCATTCTATAAAACTCCAATTGAGGTAGTTCAAAGGCCTATATGACCCCTATAAAGTCTACTTTACATTGAAAATCATTACTTTTACATTAATTATGCCCACAATTCAAGATTTCATGATTACACTCTACTGCCCCAAAACCACTTTTAGATTCAATGTCCAAATGTCAAAAATCATGAATAATTCTACAAAACTCAAATTGCACTGATTCTAAAGCCTAAATGAAGCTCTTTCAATGTAAATTTAAGGAAAAATAGATATGTTTCCCCAATATAGACAAATTATTCCTAGAATTTCGTTGAAGACCACTGTTCCAGATTTAGTTCCAGAAACAAGGCCAAACTTTAAAAATTCACCATTAATTCTAGGAAATTTCAAATTGAATGTTTCCAAAGTATATGTAAATATATTTCAATCTAATTTCACATAAAAATAGTCAATGTTAGCTACCAGAGCCAAAACATTCCCAGTATTTTGAAAAATATAGCCATTAGCTATATGTCAATATAGTAATACAATATTTTTACTTTCTACACATCATTGCAGAAAATTCCAGTTTTACATGCTCAAACTTCAAAAAGGAAAAAATTATAGCACACAAGTCCAATTGACCATTATGACCTATAAACTTAAAGGTCTTTGTGTCTACTTTTCAAATGGAAAATTTTAGAATTTTCAGACAAGGTTTACCCCTTGAATTATCACGCAAAGTAACAAGGCTCCAAACAAGAAGATTAACACCATGAACACATATGCTTCATAAATTCCCAAATTGATATACAAGCATCCAAAAATCATGAATACTTGTATATTGTAACACCCTAAATTTTAAGACAACAGAACTGAGAATAAGCCTAATTTAAGAGGACTACTAGGCCCTGGTTTGGCCAGTGTCACAAATAAGCGTGAGTAATTCCCACTATTTCTTGATACCTTAGGGGTATTAAAGAGCATAGGGAATGACAAAATTAAGCAATTGGGGCACACACATGACATAATTATGTTATAAAATAAGGTAGTATTCCTACCAGTGAATATCTATGTGGTAGTCGTGATTGTGTGATGATTAGTCAATGGGAAAATAATGCAAGGGAAAAATAATACTTTTGCCAATAAAGCAAGAAATTAGTATTTTCCCAATAATTTCAATGAGATGTGAACTAAAAAGGAGGGAAACGAATACTAAGTGAATTAATACTCAAGAAAAGTCAAGAGCCATTAAGCATAAGGCTACGATTAACCACGTGTAAGGTGGTATAATGGGATAGTTTGAGAATAATAATTCTCCCTATGTATCTCATTATTTTAGTGGATGAAGAAATAAGACAAAGGAAATGAATTATCATGCAAGAAAGCTAAAGAAGTGGACTAATGAGTATAGCCACGTGAGAGCCATTTTTAATGACTCACTATATCACTTTCTTCATCCTTTCCTTTCTCATTCTTTCATGCAATTGAATCAGAATAGAATGGAAGAAATGAGAATGAGAACGAGAAAGAACGAGAACGTGGAGGAGTAAGAGAGATCACAAGATCAAGGTATGGAGTTGTAATATTGAAGTTAAAGCTTCCTAAACTCTCTAGTACCTCTTCCAATCTCTTCTTCACCATTAAATATATGGTTTTCAAGGAAAAAATTTAAGGGAGAAGAGAGAGAAAGTGGAAGAAACAAGAGGTAAACTTCAAGACTTGCTTCTTTTACCTTAATTGATGCTATTCATGTTGTTATTGGTGATTGATGATGTTGTTTCTCAAGTTTTCTAATGAATGGACTATAAGGAGATAATGTTTGAATTCCCTCTAAATTATGTCCAATGAGTTTCTAACTAGCTAATCTTGTGATTAGAAGTAAAAAGGATATGGCAAGAGAAAACGAGAAACCGACACAACTCTTCTGTAAACTCAATATTGCTACTAATTGTGTGGCATGAAGAACAAGTTATAATTTCATCGATTGGATGGTTTCATTGAGTTCATAAGAGAAAAATGGGTAAGGGTTATGTTGATGATGAAGTAAGAAAAGTCCTAGGTTGTGAAATGACCGAATTACCTTTAAAGCACTAGGTAATGGCTGCCAAGGGGTATTTTCATCATTTGAGCCTGAATTTGAGTAAACTGAAGTCACCAATGGATTCTACATGCGAAATTGTGTAGGATCACCTGAAGTCAATATTTTGGGTAAAGTGCAAGTAATTGGGTACAAATGGGTATAAGCCAAGTCTTAGGGGTATTTTGGTAATTTTACAACAATGAGTCGAGATAACCAATACTATGAGTTTAGAATGAGTTATGAGTAAATAATAACTCATTTATCCTAAATGTGTAATTTTAGGATATACCAACAGATAAGCCGAATCGGAGCTGGACCAAGGACAAGCAAGGAAAGGTCATTAGTCCAGGTAGTACATCCTTCATACTTATACTATGTGATATTAAATCATGAATGTCATACATTGTAATATGAGCTAGTGTCCTAGACACACCATTCCACCATGTTATGGTCATGGACCCAACATGGCCACCAAGTCGACAAAGGTGCAGACGTAAGTTTGGCCTTAGGCTAGTGTATACACGAAAAGTCGATCATCTTACATGACATAACATTGCATACCTATTTTCACATTCTATTTGTATGTAAGCATGATACTACTGAGATTCCTCCGAATCTCACCCTTTCCATAAAAATGTAAGTTTCCAGCAGCAGGCAATGGCTCGGAGAACAAAAGGGTGTTTTCCGTCAACAGGAGGTTGTGGACGAATACAAGAAGAGACGTTGGTTATCTGAAGACTTTAAATGTATTTTAAGGTTTGTAACTATTTTGTAAACCCCTATGAACACTATGTATGATATCAAGCATTATCGTGTCATTATATAAGTATATTAGCGCTGCAATTATTTTAATGGGCCATTATATTCCGCGCAATTGCGACTCAGTATTTTCCATATTAGAACGAGGGATGCGACATTTTTTTGGTATCAAAGCCTGAGGTTCCCCACATATACCTACACAATTTTGCCTCCTAAAGTCAATGGAAACAACAAAATTATCAAATTCCCTCTCCTTCCCTACGTCACAGTATAGGGCAAAAAACATATTCTTAGAAAATTATGTTGGTTTCTTGTTTTCTCTTGCTTAATCACTTCCTTATTACTTCTAATCAAATGATTAGCTACTTAGACATCCATTAGACATTGTTTAGCCATTGAAAACACCCTTTAAAACCATCCATGAACAATACTCAACTTCTAATATACTCATCCAAACAACAAATCAATCGGTTCAAAAGGAAGTTGACGCTTACTTCTACTCATTTCCGTAAACGGTTCGGAATTCTGGCAATACTCTGGTTGGTGAGATAGCGCCAACCACCTCTACATAAAAATCCAAAACTATAGAAATAAAGCTCATGATGAGTAGAAAAAGTTTCCTAAAGGGAACTTTGAGAGAGGACGCCGATTCGGTAGTGTTTCGGCGGTTAGAACTTTCTCTCTCTTATTCCTCCATTTTTGTTCAGCTCTTTTTCTCTCTTATTTCTATTTTCATGCAGGAAATGCTGAATGAGGAAGATGAAGAATGATTAAATGAAGTTTTAAAATAATTTTTCCAAGTGTCAAGCTCCTATTGGCCCAATATTCTAATTTTCGCACATAATGCTTGATTTGGCAAAATTTTCATTAAATTTTGAAAATTCATATCTAATTGTACAAATTTTCAATTAGAGTGATTCCAAAGGATAAATGACTCTTATTGAGTCTAGTTTTAAGAAAAAAATATAAAATTTGGCAAATTAAAATCTCACTCTTCCCAAAATTTTAATCTTTGGACGCTACCCCAGAAATTAGTTAATTTTGATGGGCTAACTTCAAAAATTCATTTCTCTTTATGTACAACTCCAAATGAATTATATGACCTATCAAGTTTAATTTTGATAAGTCTACTTTCATTCTAAAAAGTTTTATAATTTTTGGACATCATTTTCACCTTGGAATCTGCCACACAAACACGACTGTCACATCAGGAATTTCACCGATAGCAACAACACTTTGTATTCCACTTCACTATGTTGTGTGTGACTTTCAATCACTTCATTTTGTTATTCCATGAGCTCTTTAACTCACCAATATAATTCCTTTTAATATCTAAGGATATAAAGGAATTTTGGGAAAAAATACCATGTTCCACTTGGACATTTGATAAATTGGGGTCTAACACTCCCCTTAATATAGGCTTAATCTCAAGGCTTTTCTCCCAAAATTCGGGGTATTACAATTATCCCCCCATTCAATAAATTTCATCTTTAAAATTTTGAACGTTATAGGTTCCATTTGTACCTTTAATGTTGAATTTACTTAGTTTTCATAGCTTAATTGCCGGTCAACCCTCTTTAGGGCGAATACAATCACTGCGAACTCAAGATCATGCGCAGGATATCGTTGTTCGTGAGGCTTCAATTGTTGAGATGCGATGCCACAACATGGCCTTGTTGTATTAGGACATATCCCAATCCATGCCCACTGGCATCTGTGTAAACCACGAAGGTTAATTGTGGATATGGAATTGTCAAAATTGGTGCAGTTGTTAGCTTTCATTTCAACTCAGAGAAGCTCTCTTCACAATCGTTGTCCCACAAAAAATGTGGAGTCTTTCGTGTCAACTTAGTTAATGGCAATGCTATTCTGGAGAAATTCGGTATAAATTGTCGATAATAGCCTGCGAGACCTAGAAAACTATGTATCTCAAATACTGCCTCTGGCCTCTTCCAATTTAGTACTGCTTCCACTTGTTAGGATCCACTGAGACCCCTTGCTGTGAGACCACATGACCCAGAAATTTAACTTTTGAAAGCCAAAACTCACATTTGCTTAGCTTGGCATAAAGTTGCTTGCTCCTCAATGTATCCAGTATAGTTCTTAAGTGGTGTTCATGCTCTGCTTGGCTCTGGGAATATACCAAAATATCATTGATAAAGACTACCATAAATTGGTCCAAGTATGGAAAATAATTCATTTATGTATTCTATGAATACTGCAAGTGCATTGGTTAGTCCAAATGGCATTACAAGAAACTCATAGTGACCATATCGTGTTCTAAAAGCAGTTTTCAAAACATCATCTGCCTTCACTCTGAGTTGATGGTAACCTGATCTCAGGTCAATCTTTGAGAATACACAGGCTCCCGATAGTTGATCGAGCAAATCATTAATTCTAGGAAGCGTATACTTTTTTTTAACCGTCACTTTGTTTAATTCTTTATAATCAATACAGAGTCATAAGCTTCCATCCTTCTTTTTCAAAAATAGCACTGGAGCTCCCCATGGTGAAACCCTAGGCCTAATAAACCCTTTTTCTAGCAATTTCTCAATCTATTTTTCAGTTATGATATCTCACTTGGTGCCATTCTATTTGGGGCTTTCGATATCAGCTCTGCTCTAGACTTAGTTTCAATTGTAAACTCCACTTCTCTATTCAGGGCAGTCCACTGATATCTTCCAGAAATACATCAGGGAATTCATTTACAATAGGGATATTCTCCAAATTTACGCCTGCTTCTGACTGTATAGAGAAAAACACAGTATACCCCTGACAACCCTTATGTAAGCATTTCTCGGCTTCAGCTGTGGAAAGAAAGTTCAAATTGGTTTCTACATTGGCTTTTGTTATTGGATTAGGGTAAATGACCCTTTTGTTCCTATAGTATAGCATCACATTATTTGCAGTTAGCCGATCGATTCCAAGAATTACTTCTAGCCTTCTCATTAGTGAACAAATGAGATCGACAATCGACTCATATCCTTCGATATTTACTATACAATTCAAGCAAAACTCTGTGGTGACAAACCCGCTACCCGTAGGCGTAGATACCATTAAATCATAAGGTAATCAATACATGCTTAGGCCTAGTTATCTTATGAAATCATATGCAATGAATGAGTGACTAGTGTTACGAGTGTAGGATGGTGTATTTAGAAGTGCAAGTGTACACTGTCGTAATCAAGTAATATAGAAGTGAGTAGAGTATCGTTCCCACGAGGATTGATCACTAAGTACCAAAATTGGTAATTTTAATTCTATTTAGTCGGTTGATTAGTTGTGATTGAGATTACAAGATAGAAATGATGAAATATGAATACAAGTGATATAAAGACAAATATGAGTAAAAGCCCTAGGGATTAGATTTCACTTAATAAATTCCGGATTGAATCACTTATCTATTCTAGTCATATTTATTCCACATGATTGATAGTCGAGTTTCCCTATTTTAATTACTAGCCTCTTCCAAGGTCAAGTAATTCTATAATTAATTGCTAACCCGATATATTCCTATATGAATTTAAGCAATCAATCATGCATTAAGATTTATGGAACTCAATTAAGACTACATAACCCATATGAATATATTCCTATTTCATATGAAAATTATGGTTTTAATTATAGGATCCACACACATGTATCTCCTTCCGGTCTCAACATGCATATTAAAATCATCCAAAAGGTGGCCAATCAATTGTAAGCATTAAGAGCAATAATTAAAACTCAATCATGAAGGAAAAATTAAAACTAGATTTAATAAGTTAAGATTCAATCCGTCATTAGTAAGCTACGTCATCACCCTAGGAAAATGAAAATTTAGCTCATGATAAAATTAAAAACAAAACCAAAATATATTACCAACATCATAAATATTGCATAAAAATTAATTACAAAAACATAAAACTACAACTACAAGATGCATGAAAATGGAAAATCTAGCCTACCATATAGGAGGTAAAACCATCCATGTAGGTGGCAACCTATACCATCCATAAAGGAGGACTACCTAGGCCTTCCATATAGGAGGTAAAACCATCCATGTAGGAGGCATGCAAGAAGTAAAAAATGCAAGAAATAAATTCTAAAAATAACAACTCTCTCTCTAAAATAGAAACTCTCTCTCTCTCTTCCTTCCTCTTCCTTCTCCTCATTTTAGGGTGCCAAGAAGCTCTATTTATAGGCTTCATTTTCGGACTGCTATAGTGATTTGCTACAGTGATTTTGCTGCAATGCACCGACTGCTACAGTGAACCGACCACCCACTTGCTACAGTGCACCGACTGCTACAGGAACCGCACTGCTACAGTGAACCGACCACACGTCCGCTACAGTGAAGCTGCTACAGTGAACAGTGAATAGTACCGCATGAACAATGCACATTGAATAGTACCGCATGAACAGTGCACAATACTTTCCCTTAAATGCCTTCTTTAATTCTTTTTAATCCGGTACTATCCATGGCTGCAAGAAAATCATTATTTATTTATTAATTACACCCAAATTAATTACATTCAGCTCAAATATAGTCCACAAAATCATCATATAAGTGAAAATGAATATGCAAATATTTTACTTATCAACTAGCTCTTGAATCAAACAATGCTTGTACTAGATTACCACTGAGAGAAATCATACCTCTTATCAGCTCTGGTGACTTCTGAGCTTTCTCATGTGTCAACGCGAATACCCTGCCCTACACTTGTTGCCTCGGCTCTCTTGGCTCTTATCTCAGTCTACAATCCCTGGAAATATGCCCTGGTTTATTACAGTTACAACAGACAATCTGCCTAGTTAGTGCCATTACTTGATTCACTTGTGAGCACGTCTGACCGAAATGGAGAGGATTCTTACAATATCGGCATATTTTGTTCCCAAATCATCTTGGATTACCTCGGCTATCAAACTGGTTAGGCTTCTTGTTGCTACCACTCAGAGCACCACCCTGATATTGACGCTTCTAGGAAAAATTACTGCCACTAAGTGTAATCTTGCTGCCAATATTTCTCTAAGTATGTAGCTCTATCAGATTATGCTCAGTTAGTCGGCATTCCTCAACAGCCTTGTGAAACTTTTTAAAATGTCGGGAAATGAATTTCTCTTTCATTTATGGCTTCAGTCCCCTTATCATCATAACCGAACTCCACCTTTCGTCTTCACGAATATTTAAATAGGTAGAGTATATGGATAGTCAAGTATATCTGGCCAGATAATCATCAAAACTTTCCTTGTCGCCCTATTGAATGATCAGGAATTCAATTTCCTTATCTAGCCTCACTGATCTGGGAAAATATTTTTCATTGAATATCTCTTGGAACACTTCCGATGACAAGGGAATATTTTGTGCTTGTAAAATCGCTTTAGTGCTGTCCCACTATTGATCAGCCTCACCCTCCAGCTTAAAGATCACTAGACAGGCTTTAACATCATCAGGGCATTCTAATATTCTGAAGATTTTCTTTAAACGAGATATCCATTTCTTAGCAACTTCAGGATCAAACTTCCCTTTAAAAACATATAGCTGATGTTGATTCATTCGGGTTACCCAGGTCTGCATACTTTCAGCTTCAACAGTCAGAACCTCAGGCACCACTGGTTCAGGTTTTGAAGGTTGTAAGTGACCTTCATCCTGTCCCTCAGGATTATTATGAGCTTCTTTATCGGCATTTTGCTTCTGTTGCCCTTCTCTCATTTCATTTCGTAGCTCATTCAAAGCATTCTGTTGTTCTAGAATCTTACCCAACAATTATTTCATTTGATCAGGCATAACATTAGGTTCCTCATTATTATTCCCATGTTGGCTTTACCTCATCCTCTACCTCGGCCTCTACCATCTCCCCATGTATGGGCCACCTCTGTAATTCACTCTACAAGAAAATAGAGAAAAGGTAAATATCATATGGAAGCAAGGGCATTTTTGTCCTTTTACAACAATTTAGGTACATGAATTTGTCATACATAGTATTTAGCATGATCATACATCTTACATAGCATGCATATTTGACCCATGTATGATGGTTACTCATCATATTAAAGCATTATACAAAATCACTTATCATATGTTGTTTCATTACCTTTAAACTCGAGTTTGGGACAAGGAACTCGAGTTCAGACCAATGCTCTCGAGTCCTCAAAACTTCACTTAAGTCTATATAGTTTTACACTAAAACTTGGCTAATTCCCTTACTTTGTACACGCCATGAAAGCTTGCACTCGAGTTCAACATGGTACACTCGAGTTCTTCCACTTGCACTCGAGTCTTGAGAGTGTAGAAGTGAGAGTTTATTCCAGAAAACTCTTAGATATCATCAGCTACACGTCGCACTTAGGCTTGCCATATAGCACTAGAGTTCTGGAGGTCTTCATACTCGAGTTTCATGAGTTCAGGGAAGAGAGTTCCTACTCGAAAGTTTTCCAACTTGCCATAATACAAGGTGTACTCGAGTTCCCATATATGCACTTGAGTTTCCCACTGATTACACTCGAGTTTCGTCTTGAACTCTCACAAGTTCACAACCAAAATACTCATTACACTAGAGTTCTCTTGCCACAACTCGAGTTCACCACTGATTGTACTTGAGTTTTCCTAGATTCACTCGAGTTCTAGCCTATTACACTCGAGTCCAATTCTTGCACTCTCGCGAGTTCCTTCTTAAAACTACCTAGATTTCTTGTTGCACTTGAGTTCAACACCTCAAACTCAAGTTCTGGCCCCCAAAATCACCTATAAACTCGAGTTCTTCAGATCACACTCAAGTTCAAAAACCATGATTTACTGATTACACTTTGGAAATCAATCCAAATTCTTTTCTAACTCATCCAACCCATTGTTTTCCATTTGATTAACTTCCTTTGGTAACTTCCACTACCACACCTCCTATCTCATGTAAACCATACCATGTCATTTCTGCATTTTCCAAAAGCACTTTATGTTTAAATATATGCTTATCCTCTAATACCAAAAACTGTAACGCCCCTTCTTAATTACATAAATGATTGCGGGCATTAAGCATATTTGGAACATAAAGTGTATAACACAATGAAAACATATAAATACATCGTATTGGTTTACATTACCAGATATTACCCTCAAAGGGTTGATAACACATATAGATACATGTACAAAGCTTACCAAAACAATAATAGCTAGGTACATGCGGAAGCGCTATAATCGCAACGAAACTCCGAGACTCTAATCACCAGTAGCCGCCGCTTTGCCTTTTGAGCTACCTACTTCAGCTGAAATGATTTTTTTGTTTGGAAAGATTGAGATTTGAGAGAATCTCAGTAGCTACATGCTTACATGCAATAAAATGCGAAAATAGATATGCAATGTCATTAAATGTAAGATGATCGAACGTAAGTGTGTACATTAGCCCAAGGTCAAACTTTACATCTACCTTTGGTCGACTTGGTGCCCTTATTGGGTCCTTGACCACAACATGGTAGAATGGTGTGTCTAGGACACTAGCTCATATTACATGTATGACATTCATAGTGGCATCACATAGTATATATAAGAAGGATGTTACTACATGATTGCTTTCCTTGTGTTCTTTCCTCGCAGTTCGAAGCTTAGGCAAGCTTAAACTTCAAATTGTCATTAAGTCATACAATACCCAAATATCATAGGTGAGTCATTACTCATTCACTCATTACCCCAAACTCTAGATATTGGTTAACTTAGCTTGATGATGCTAAATTACCAAAATGCCCCTGTAGACCCCCGTCTACTGGAACTTATCAAAATTTATGACTTGGGCTATTCCTACACAAATTCATGTGTAGAATCTATTTTTGACCTCAAATTGGTCAAATTTAGGGTCAAATGACGAAAATACCCCTGGTTGCCCTTTCATTTGTGTTTCAAAGCACATTTTGTCATTTCTCATTCTGGGGTTTTTCTCACTTAGTCGTCAACATAAACCCTACACAATTTCATCATCTAAACCCAATGAAATCATCAGAATTATTAAATTCCATCTCTTTAATCACGTTCTGCACAGGGTTTAGATTTTAAGTTCTCAGAAAAATTGTGTCAGTTTCTCGTTCTGTCTTGCTTAATCACCTCCTTTCTACTTATAGTTAAGCTATTAGCTATTTAAATGATCATTGGATAAGGTTTAGAGAAACTTGAATTTCAGAGTTCTTTAAGTTTCTTCATCTATCTTTCACAAGAACAACCAAACTAATCCAAGAATAACACTAATAGCATCCACTTAAGCAATAGAATCATGTTTGGAGAGTTACCTTTGAGTTTCTTCACTTTCTCTCTCCTCAACATCTGACTGTTTCTCTCTCTCCTCTTGGAAGTTCTTGAAAAACCATTGATTCAAAGATGAAGAGATGAGCAAGAGAGATCATAGTGAGTTTAGGAAGCATGAAACACATGATCAAGACTTCCTTACCTTGATTTTGAATGAAACCTAGCTTCTTCTTGTTTCTCGTTCTGCACCGCCTTAGTTCTCTCTCTTGCGTTCACTCTGAGCAGTTTGCATGATGATGGAATAAAGAAATGGATAATGGGAAATGATATATACTAAGTTAATTTAAATAATTAGCTTAACATAGATGGCATTAATCCATTGGTCCATAAATCTCATTTCCCTTCCTGGCACTTCATTCAGCCATGTTGCATGTGAATTAAGGAAAATATATTGATCTCAACTATCCCATTGTCATATTGTAAGTTGTTGACTTTTGTCCTTTGACTTTGACTAGTTGACCATTCTTTATAATAAGTCATCGAAATAGGCTTATTATTCATCAAGTAGTCATTTCCCTCTTTTTAGTTCCCATATAAGTACGATCATTAGGAAAAATAGGGAAAAATAATCGTTTTCCTCTTTTTGGCAAAATTACGATTTTGCCCCTACATTTAGTAAGTTATCGAAATAAATCATTTCTTGCTTCTTTCCTTTGGTTTAACCAAATTTTGACTTGTATAATAGGCCTTTATTCATATCATTTCATATTTCAAATTTGGGTTACCATAACAGGCCTTTTAGTGGACATTTAATTGCTCATTTGTGTCCTTTCTTAGCCGAATTGTGAGTAATCAACAACTGAAATATTATTATAATTTCATATACACCACAATTCACCATTTCATTCCATTAGATGTATCAATTACATAGGAGGAATATTGGTAATTGTAAATTGGGGTGGATAAAATGAGAATCCACTACACCAATTAAAAGGCATGCAAGGGGATTTTTGACTTTACTTTATTCCCTTCTCCATCCCTTTATCCACTCCACAACCCGTGCATATGTAGTCTCCTTCCTACTTCAACTTCATTGCCACTCCTCTCAATTTTTCCATCTCCAAAGGCGTCGACCACCGGTACAAAAAACACTTTTAAGACCGGTTAAAAATGATATTTAAGACCGGTTCTGGATCAGGTCTTGATACAGCCGGTCTAAAAAGTATTAAACTTTTTAGACTGGTTAAAAAACCGGTCTTAAATATGAACTTTTAAGACCGGTTCTTCAACAACCGGTCTTAAAGTTTAACTAAGGAACAATTAGGGAAATTTCAGCATAAAAAAATAACAATTTAAGACCGGTTCTCTTAATAACCGGTCTTAAATATATATTTAAGACCGGTTATTAAGAGAACCGGTCTTAAAAGTTTACTTATTTAAGACCGGTTCTATTAATAACCGGTCTTAAATATATATTTAAGACCGGTTATTCATAGAACCGGTTTTAAAATTTTGTTTTGTTTTTTTTCGTTTTATTTGTTTCAATCTTACCCAGGCCAGTAAGCCATATTCAACAATATTCCCCCTGTCACATTACATACACATGCATATATGTATATATTGACAATCAGAAGCAGTGACAACATCATTTTTATTTCCAGAAACTACCAATACACAATCCTCGACTCTTAACAATCAAAGAATGAACATTATGAAAAAAATCAATGAAAACAAACACATTCAATTCCAATGACTACCAATAACACATGATCAACTTATTCAATTCTCAAAAACAGTACAATATTTCTCATTATATGGAAAAAATTCGTAAGCTTTACAGAGAAATGAAAAAAGCTAAGTAGAGGAAAATTGACAATAGTGATCCTTGCCTGAATCAAAAGCCAACTAGTATCGCCAATATCCAAGAATTTGTCCTAAACAGAGATATAAACCAAGTTAGATATATATGAAAACCATAAGTATTATTAGAACAACATAAATCGGATTCAAAAACTTACTAATCTTGTAAAAGCTCATAAATGAATTCAGCACAACAATTGCGGATGAAATCAATATCTTCTTCAGGAAAGGGATCAGCAAGATCAAACATCTGTATGTGTAACACCGAAGCCAAACAAAACATTAACTTACTAACTTAAAAACAATAAAGTAATACAAAATATTTGAAATATACATTTATTACCTCCTCGGTAAAGTCAGTCGTGTCTAGGCTGATAATATTGTAAATCTGCCTCAAAATATAAAGACCACATAAGTTGAAGCCCGGTGGTTGCCTACGGGTCTGAAAAAGAACATGATATCATCAAAGCAAGCATAAAAGCATAGCTTATTAAACGCATCTTAAAGAAAACAAATATGTACTAACCTTTGGCGTGATCCATGTAGGGTCTTTTAAGTCACGAACATGCCTACCACACTTAGCGTGTAGGAAAGTCCGCATAGCCCTATGATCAAAATCACAAAGATTACTTATTCTGCACACAAACTTTGCACACAAAAGGTAATAAAGCAAGAAAACTTACGAGTTCATGGTCTTCTTCAAGTCAGTCCCCGGTTTAAAGTGGAGGGAGCAGAGGAGGATCACTGTGTAACTAGCCTTACACAGAATAACCAATTGCCAATGATCCTTGAAAAAAAGAGATGAATGTTAAGCAAATATAAAGCATTATATGTTATGTTTCAGAATATAAATTTGATGTTTCTTACCCATGCACATAAGGAACCAAGAAACAGTCAGTTTCTGTTTCACTGAGCCTCTGTGATAAATATCTATGTCTGATGGCAGCAGTGGTCCCTTTCTCCGTGGCATGAGCTGGGCACATGAATCCAAATTTAGCGCTCTGCCCAGAGGAAACCAACCTACGATTCATGTACCTACAAAAATAGAAGCACACAAATTAAGGTTACAGAGCGTAATTTTTAAGATATTTACTTCAAATTGAAGAAGATACTTACATAAAAAAAACCTGGACAATCGCAATCGTAAGATTTTGTCTAGGAGCGACCATGGACATTAAATCATCCCTCTCAAGATAGCATGCCGCCCCTGACGGTCCAACAACTGAATCCATAGGCCAATGTTTAGTCGGGAAAGATGTGTCAAATGCCATCAGAATCACTTGCTGCATCACATTCAGTGGTGGAGGCTGTGAAACTTCACGAGGGACGGGAGCTGGACTTGGGGCTCTGATCAGGGAATCCGCAGCTCCAACAGAAACAAGGTTCTTCGGCCATGATATGAAAGTACCCAAGACATCGGCCATAATCTTGAACTCCTCAGAAGGGATAGGGACAGGTGCGTCTGAGATAATAACCTCCTCAACTGACACCCTAACCTGATCATCTGTCATCTCGAGGTGGTGAACAGTTGATCCTAGGTTGTGCACACTCCCCTGTGCAACTAACCGTCTCAGAGGATCCTCAACATATAAATCACAAGGCTCAGCATCGTCCTTTCCAGGACCCTCTGATGACTGTCCCACATTGCAACAACTCCCTTTGGTGCTCTGCTTATGGCGATCGAGCGATTGTGCGTGGACAGGAGCGGTGTCTTGTCTTGTGCTCACCATGACATATACCTTGTCCTTCATCTTGCTCAACCGGGCATCCAATAGTGCATTAAATGATGCTTCTTCCTCAGCCCTTGCTTCCGCCCTCGCAGTGGCCAACATACGCTCCAATTCGTCTCTCGTGACCACGTTGGAGGAGGAACTGCGTGAGGAGGATCCAAAGTAATCATTTATACCCACCCCTCCTCCAACTCCCCTAACGCGGCCTGGATGCTCACGTTTTCCAGTAGCAACTGTGAGAATGTCATTCCTCCCCTCGGACTTGAAGGTTCCCTCGGCTTTCTTTTTTTGAAGTTCCTCCTGTGAGATATATAAAAAACACACATGAGTAATGAAAAATGTTTATTAAACAGTTAATAAGAACAACGATACTTACAATTTTTTCACCGACTATATGAGACTGGTTGCTCGTATAGGATCCACCACTCTTCCGGTGAGCATGCAACCACAACTCTTCACGTCGTATCGGAGATGGTGGAGATAGCAGAACATAAGGATCGGATTGAGATACTTCTTCCAATCTCCTCCGTTTGGCCGCCAACAAGTCTTTCTCGGCCTTTGCGTATCCCCCATGAGACATTGTGTGGGGGCAATCATTCTTCCTGCCGCTCTCTTGTGCCTTTTGCCTTCTTGCCTGCGAATAGGAAATGGGAAAAAAAGGTTACAAACAGTAAAGACAAAAGATAAGTAAATAAAGTACAAATAAGTTATCTCACCAAAGCCTCTGGAGTAGTCCGAAGCCTAAAAAACTCCTGCCATGTTGCTTCATCGATGTACAAGTACTTACTGCAAGGAGTAGGACGTGGCTTACCAGCTGGCACCTCGATATGCACGTAATTGTTCGCCAGACTCGTCTTGAACTTCCTCCAGCGTTCACAACAATATGTCATAGTCTTGTGATACAAGATCTCACTCTGAGGAACGTCGTAGGTGAGCTGTTATTCATGAATGAAAGGAGTTAGTGACAGTAATGAAACGAATTTGATAAAAGAAATATACAGAGGGAATTTTATACCTGAATAGTGTCCCAAATATGATGCTTCACATTTTTGTCGACATTCCTCCACTCCTCTATCAATATGCTAGGCTTATTCCGTGCGAGGAGGCCGATAAAACTCCTAAAACGACATGCATTCGGCCCGATCGGTTTCCAGTATTGATCAAACTGGATCGGTATCCTCTCCTCGGCAGACCGACTCAAGGAAACATCCCTCAACCGTGTGGCCATCCTGCCCCTCCTTCTAGGCTGGTGACTAGGCTCACCCGATGACTGCCCCTGATTAACACTCTGAGGCTCGCTGTGCTGAGTAGTACGGTGAACCTGATCCTCTGCTATAGGAGGCACCTGATCCTCAACTGCAGGATGTACCTGATCCTCGGCTGTAGGATGCACCTGATCCTCGGCTGTAGGATGCACCGGATCCGTCATTGTACTGTTAAGACAAATTGTTGAGTTATTAAGTGACTTGCTGAGATTACGCAAGTGAAGGGGAATCACTCAAGTGAATTGCCTATCACTCGAGTGATCATCTAAGATCACTGAAGGATGAATATCTGATCTTCTGATTCAAGTTTCTTTCTAAATTCATTTCTTTTGTCTCAAACATACTTTAAACTTTCAAAAATTTTCTTAACTCACTTGAATCACAAAGTATTCATTGTTTATCAAGATTAGTTATCATCAAAACATATTTGAGGACTAACACTTATGGGGTTCAACATAGTGTGGGGCTTGTGAGCTAAGTTTCTAATCAACCCTTAATTGTTTCTGTCCTGAGTCTCAGGTTATTGTTGTCACATCCCAAGAATTTAAGGGTGATAAGCAAGGAATGTGGATAAAAAAGTTGTTCTAGAGCAGGTGATCCTTAACAGTTTTTTTTGCCAACAAATTAACTTCCATTCTAGGAAAAAGGAAGTCCAAGACAAGTCTTATTCAACGAAATACAATCTCCATGAAACAAAAACAACTTACAGGAAAATAAAAATACAAAAAGCTAATACTCTCAGCCTGATTCAATATCAACATTATTATTATCATAATCCAAAATCTTTGGTAACTACATCGGAGGTCTTCAAACCTAATCATCCAGATAATACTCATTCAAAAAAGTTTTAGCAATCCAAATTACTGCCAAATTACAATTGATTGATAGAGGCATACGAAATAGCATCAAGAAGGGCTAGCCCTTCAACCTTCAGCAAAAAGCACAGATTCCGCATGAACAATTCTAGAATCCAGCCATTATTAATATCCCGACCGATGAAAGAAATTGCAGCCATTATATTAACAGAGTTTTACCTGTTTGACGTAACTTGGACCGTGGCTTGAGGCGCAGGAGGAGAGGGGCAGCAGTGGCTTCTTCGATGGTACTCACGGTGACTACTTCGCAGCAACCACAAGTATGAACGAAGAAGGAGGGAGTTTCAAACGCCGACAACAGAATATGGGAAAGAAGGTGGAAGCGGCGGCGGCGACTGGAAGGGTGGCAGGAGAATACGACGGAATATCACCTACTGCGTTGGAAGTGAGCAGTTCGCGGCGGTGGAAACAGAGGGGGAAGTGAAACGTAAATGAGAAATGAACTTTCGCGGCGTTAGGTTTGAATTTCATACTTTTAAGACCGGTTATTTAAATAACCGGTCTTAATAATTACTTTTAAGACCGGTTATACAAATAACCGGTCTTAAATTATTGATCTTTAAGACCGGTTTTTCAAATAACCGGTCTTAATAATAAAGTGATTTTTTTATTCATTTTAAGAATTTGTTTTTAAGACCGGTTATTTAAAAAACCGGTCTTAAATTATTGACTTTTAAGACCGGTTATTTAGACAACCGGTCTTAATCATATCGTGATTTTTTATTCATTTTAATAATTTTTTTTCAGACCGGTTGTTTAAATAACCGGTCTTAAATTATTGACTTTTAAGACCGGTTATTTAAACAACCGGTCTTAATGTTTTTTTGAGACCGGTTGTTTGTATAAGCGGTCTAAATAAGATTTTTTTAGACCGGTTTTTTAGACAACCGATCTAAAAAAGTGCTTTTAATTACGGAATTGCCACCGCGTGTTTCTTTTAGACCTTATCCGCAATAACCGGTCTAAATAATGCGGTCTAAAAATGCTATTTTGTACTAGTGGACCCCATTTGCTCCCTTTTGCCCTACAAACGTCCTTTTTACTTTATCTTTTGTTCCATTTTCTTCATACCCTCTTAATATTTTAGTCACTACTCCATATCTAGGTGACATTTCTTCTTCCTCTCCTCCTCTATTAGTCCCTACTTCACTGTCTATTCAGCCCCTACTACTACAAATCTGTAAGTACGTTATTTTTTTTAATTTTTATATAGATATGTATTTATTATGTTTCTGCCTTTTTTATTTTTATTTTTATTTTTATTTTTATTTTTATACTACCTCTGGACATACATACATGTAATATAATGTCATGTTTTATTTTTATTTTTATATATTACATCTAGAGAATTAAGTATGGAATCTTTCAACAAGTTATGATGATGAATAGAGCAATTAATAACCTAACCTTCTAAGTAACTTATTTTCTAAGAATAAAGATATAGAATTAAATGGTAAGCCAAATTCACTAACCTGAATTAGGAAAGAATGAAAGAGGAGATAGCATGTTATATATATATAGATGTGTGCCTATAGAACCAAATTGTGCCGTGCAAAATCTCACTACCATCTGCTAGTGGTCCTAGTTTCTACAAGTTAAGTGGATGCTTTAAAGAACCTAAATATATATATACATATATATATATGTATATGTATGTATATGTATGTATATGTATGTATACATACATATACATATATATATATGTATATACATATATATATATGTATATGTATGTATACATACATATACATACATATACATACATATACATATATATATATGTATATATATATAATTGTCCCTCATCTGTAAGTATAGCACAACTACCTCTCTATCTATATATCACTTAATCCACCAATTCTTGATCTCATCACTGCCTTTGCTTACACCACAACTTTTGGAACCTACTAATTATGACTTTTCTACTTCTATTTCTACTCTCTCTCTACACACACACACACACACACATCTCCCACTTTGATTTATACCTACTACTACTACTTTTAATTTATGAATTAAATGAACCTACAAACTATTTATATACTACTCACCATAATTTAGTTTTGATTTTAGCAGGAAGCTAATAAATCTGTAAACTTTTCAAACTCTACATTTATTGATGTACATTCAAATTTGATTCTATAAAAGGGACATACAGAGAGAGAGAGAGAGAGAGAGAGAGAGAGAGCAATTTTTATGCTCTCTCTTCAATATTTAAGGAATGGATTCTTTAGCTATGTTGGGAAATAATTTTTCTGGTCAAGCTAAGGTATCTAGTTGTATGTCCTAAAAAGAGTAAACTAATTAATTAATATATATGGTTTCTTCTTCCTCCTTTTTTCTTAACACAAAAAAGTGTTTTGAATTTTAGACAAGGTAAACATTAATATTAAGTCAAGTGTTATTGTTTGGCATTTTTGCTTTGGTGAGTGATGAAATAATTAATAATAGAGGCAACTGATTTTGGTTGACATGTCACTTTACAAAAGAACAGAGCAGTTGGTCAAAAAGTAATTTGTTGTGCAATTCTTTGCTGTACTAAGTGATGTGTACATTCGAGAGAGTTGGAATATTGCATTATGAATAATTCAAACCCATGTGAACCCTACACACATGCTAATACAATATTCCAAAACCTTACCAATTAAGATCCTTTACATACACACAACACATTAAGGGATATAAAAAAATATAACTATATAAATGAGATCATCCATAAATCACATTCATGCAATTTGTTTTTTTTTTGGAAATATAGATAATCTTAGACACAAAAATGTATGTAATATAAATTAACAACATCCTTTATAGAATATTACATCATTAATTGTCAAAATTTCGTTTGATTATTCTTTTTATAGATTTCAGCTTTACTACATCCAATTTATGAAATATGAATAAATTAAATTAATTACCTATAAATTAATTACCTATGAATCTTTGTAGTTAGCTTGTGCTTTAATTTAATTATATCAAGAGAATTTAATTATATATCAAATGGTAGTTCTAATGTAAATTATTATAGAAGATATTTTAAGAAAGTTAGCATATTCTTTTTTACAAATTATTAAGTTAATTAATTTTCCCAATATCTATACATTAGTTATTTAGTGGTTATATTTAGTATAGGAATAGGATGGAGTTTTTTTTAAACAAAAAAAAAAAAGAATTGATGATGAGTTGCATAAGTAAAATAATTATTTATTTTAGCACTTGTGTTTTAAATAATTTGTTGGCTTGTAATGCTTTCCAGTTTACCTATGATAGGTGTTAATCGGTAAATATGATTTCTTTCGTTATAAGCTGTGAAAAATTATTATGATGCTGCAAGATTAATTGATGGATTATTTATCAATTAGAAGAGATGACTTAATTAAGATCTGGATAGCTCTAATTTTTAGGATGTTATGCTGTAGGTTTTATTTTAAAATAAATAAAAGAAGATAAAAGTAATTAGTAATTCAAATATTCTCGCAATTAACCACTTTTTAAAAACAGGTTGAAGGTATAGTTGGATCAAAAATGGATGTCATGTAATCGGTGTTCAACGATATATATAGATGAGGTAAAAGAGTTTATTAGATTTACAACTGAGTATACAAAGGATCCTAGCAAAATCTTGTGTCCTTGCTTATCTTGTTCTTATGGAAAGCGGATTAGTCCACTTGATTTGCTAGATGATTTAGTGTGTCATGGGTTTGATCAAACATATACATAATGGATAAGGCATGGTGAGACGAATGATCCATGTCGTGAACAGGTGCATACCACGAGTGGTGCTTCGAATGACTTTAACAGAAACATGTGTGATGAAGACGATGGTATTAAAGAAATGCTAAATATGGTCAAAGAGGTTCTTCATAACTATCCTAAATAATTTGAGAAGTTTAAAGGTGATGAAAAGAAACCATTATATGTCGATTGTATAAAATACACACGATTGCTAGCAGTGTTGAAATTGTACAACTTTAAAGCGCGCTATAGATTAAGTGATTTAGGTTTCACTGCACTGATTGGAATTTTGGGTAAGATACTTCTAGAAGAAAATGTACTTTCTTCCAAGACATACAAGGCAAAGAGAATTCTATGCTCAACAACTGGTATGGGTTATGAGAAGATACATGCATGCACTAGCGATTGCATATTATTTTAGAATAAGTATGCAATGTTGGAAAAGTGCCCTAAATGCAACGTATCTCAATATGGGAAGAAGAAAGGAAAAAGTCCTTTGAAGGTCCTATGGTGTTTTCCCATTATTCCAAGATTCAAGCTACTGTACAATAATGCAGAGATAACTAAGCAATTGACATGGCATACAGATGAAAGGATTAAAGACACGAAGCTTGAGCACCTTGCAAATGCTCCTCAGTGAAAAAGAATTGATCATAAGTACCCTGACTTTGTAGACAAAGTAAGGAATTTATGCCTTGCACTGTCAACTGATGGAATTAATCCTTACGGTGTTCAGAGTAGTACACATAGCACGTGGCCGGTGGTGTTGATGCTTTATAACCTTCCTCCACACTTGATCATGAAACATAAGTTTATGATATTGTCCATGTTAATTCTGGGCCAAGGTAACTTGGAAATTATACAGATGTGTACCTAGCTCCTTTAATAATGACTTGAAGCTACTTTGGGAAGAAGGCGTCAATGTATATGATAGTTATAGGGAAGAAAGTTTCACTTTGAAAGCTATGTTATTTGGCACAAGTAATGATTTTCCTGCTTATGGTAATTTGTCTAGATATAACATCAAATGATATGGTGTATGTCCTGTATGTGAAGATGACACTTATTTAGTACGACTAGATCATTGTAAGCAAAATATTTACATAGGACATTGAAGATTGTTACCATCACAATATCGTTGGTGGAAGTGTAAAAAGACTTTTAATGGTGACCTAGAAGAACGTAGCCCACCAAAGATGTTGACCAGTACCCAAGTTTTTAAAAAGGTAAAAGACTTGGATAACAATTTTGGCAAGCATTTTTCCAAACAAATTGAGACAAGTGGTTGGAAGAAAAAGTCTATTTTCTTTGAACTCCCATATTAGAAGTTTTTATATGTCAGACATTTTCTTGATGTTACTTACATAGAAAAAAATATATGTGATAGTGTAATTGGCACATTGCTCCATATCTAAGGAAAGTTAAGGATTGTTTCAATTTGAGGTTAGATTTGGTAAACTTAGGAATTAGAGTAGAGTTGGCACCGGTTGAGTAAGGGAATCGTACTTATCTACCTCTAGCGGCTTACACCCTATCTAGGAAAGAGAAAAAATTGTTTTATGAGTTTCTGTAAGGAATTAAGGTTCTCGAGGGCTACTATTTAAATATAAATAATATTGTATCAGTGAAAGAGTTGAAGTTAAAGAACCTTAAATTTCATGATTGTCATGTGCTTATGCAGAATTTCCTACCAGTTGGTATACATTCTATTTTACCCAAAAATGTAAGAAACATCATCACTAAACTTTTCATGTTTTTCAAGTTGATTTGCAGTAAAGTGGTTGATTCAACCAAGTTGCAAGATTTGTAAAGGCTAATTGTTTGTACTATGTGTGAACTTGAAATATATTTTCCACCTTCATTTTTTGACATTATGGTCCATCTAACCATACACTTAATCAAAGAGGTTCAATTATGCGATCCAGTATACTTGAGATGGATGAATACGAATGAGCGATTCATGAAAATTTTAAGAGTATGTGAAAAATAGATATCAACCAGAGGGTTGTATAGCTTAGTGTTACATGGTTGAAGAAGAAAGTGACTTTTGTACTGATTTTCTATCAAATGTTGACCCTGTATGGATCTCAAAGTCTCATCATGATGAACAAAGATCAGGAAAAGGAATAAGTGGGAGAGATGTAATAGCAATATCAGTAACTAAATGGGAACAAGATCACTTGTATGTCTACATAATACTGACGAGGTCAAACCTTATGTTGAAGAACACAAGGATGCTCTTTGACTGGTATATTGTGATAGGAATGAAAATTTGATAACAAAAGAACACAATTGAAAATTTTCAAGTTCATTGAAAAAGCGCATTAATGATGAGATTGAGAGGAATCCTAATTCAGTTTCTGAAAAATTGAAATGGCTATTAAAGGGACTGAACTTAAATGTATTATTTTACAATGGCTATGCAATCAACAGTTACAAATTTTATACAAAAGACCATGATACACGGAGCACGATGCAAAATAGTGGGGTAACTCTTGTTACTGATTCTTAGAACAGATCCAGTGCTAAAGACATCTACACTATCTACACATCAATGTCATACTTTGGCATCATTAAATTCATATGGGAGTTAGATTACTCTATGCCCAGGATCCCTGACTTTAGATGTCAGTAGGTTAACAACAGTGGATTGCGGATAGATGAGTTAGGCTTTGTTCAAATGGACCTTTCTAAAATTTGATATGTAGATGATCCTTTTATTTTAATAGTGCAAGCAGAACAAGTGATTTTCATTTCGGATCTTGTTAAGAAGAATTGGTTAATTGTGCTCCTATCAAACAAGAATCATCAAGAACAAGTTAATGGTGATAGTAATGAATCTTTGAATATCGTTGAGGGTTGTCCTTCATTTGATAATTTGTGGTTAGAAGATATTGGTGTACATGAAGATGAAGCTGAAGATGGACCCTTATACATGAGGCATGATCATGAAGAGGGGACTTAGGTCAAGAAAAACACAATTCTCAATCTAACGCAAAGTATAAAGAACAAAATTCTAAATCAAACAAGAAAAAGGAAAAGATAATGAGTGACTTGAATTTTTTTACTTGTATGTTTTAGATGTATTTATATATTTCAAATTCATTTACTTTCATTGACATGATTGTTACTGTGCCTGATATTTTGTTTGGTTTACTCTATTTTCAGGGGTATGGATTTACCACGTGAAATTGATGATATACTCATGAACATTACTAGATAAAGATTTGTGGAGAGCGTAACCCGTGGCAGGACCATTATGGTGAGGTTAATTAAATCAAGAAGGGAATTAAGTTAGAATTGGAATGGAATGAAAAGGGAAACACGGTTGGACCAAACAGTAGATCATTGAATAATTTCATTGGGACTACAGTTTGAGACAGAGTCCCTATAACAGTTCAAGATTAGAGACGGGTGAAGCAACAATACGGGGATGAAATCTGGGGTCAAGTACAGTAACATATTAACTATTGTAATGTTTGATTTATTTTGTTTCATATAATTACAGTCTAACAAATTATGTTTGTCCATTGTTACAGAGCTATTTTATTATCGAAGGTTATGATAAAAAGAACTTTATGCTAAGAAAAGCTGATAAACTTATGAGAAAATTTCATTATGATCTTGTAAAATACTTCATGAGGGATGATAATGAGAATATCATCACTTCACCATTGAAAATGTACAAAGGAATCATTACTCAAGAAATTTGGGATGAGTTTTTGAGAACACATACAACTTAGAAATTCCAGGTAATATAATATATTACATTTTGCCTACTACTTGTAATATATTTGGAATTAAAATTTATTGATGTGAATCATTTGGATCTAAATAGGAGTTGAGCAAGAAAAATTGCTCCAATGCGACTAACATAGCATATCAGTATACATAAGGACCTATTTCATACGGACAGTTAGAAAAAAAATTGTAAGAACTAATGATTATTTCATATTTAGATAAGTTGTATGAATAACAATTAAGTTAAACTAACTTTGATATGCATATAGAAGAATCAAATTCAGATATTACACATGTACCACGACATGATTTGTGGGTAGCTAGTTGCATAAACAAAAAAGGTGAAATTCGTAGTGAAGAAGTAAGGAGAGTAGCATAATATTGTGTAAGTATTGGATTATGCATACAATAAATAATTAGCTTCACTAAAATGAATCTAATTTATAATAACTAATATTGTTGTAATTATTTTATGGTAGCGATTAATGACTCAAGAGGACCCTGAGTTGTCCACCTATGTTGGTCGAGATGATTTGTCGAGTAGAGTGCTACAAGCATCTGAGTATCATAGTCATATCAGGGGTACTGTTTTTGCAGAAACCCAAACATAATTGAACACTTGGTACAGTGTAGAGTGACACAAAAATGTTCCCACCTATGACAGCCCAAGTGTAAGAGAAGTTACACTTCCATGCCTAAAGTCCCTCTTCCTTTGGTAATTAATTTCTTCTCTACTTAACTTTTTGTTACATTATAATTTAGCAAACCTCAGTATATTAACTCTATTTTTCATAAGGCGAGTCGATATGCAAGTTATACATTGATCAAGCTTCCAAGCACGTGGTTACAATGGGTGTTGTCTACAACATAGATAATGATACATTGCACAATTCACCATTTCCTAATAACACACTCCGAGCTAGGGTTGACATCTACACGAATGAAGATACGCTCTTACTGATCCCTTCTCGAGAGGAGGAATCAATAGTGAAAGATGTTGTAGGTGGCTATGTTGCTTGGCCAATAGGTCTTATCGAGCCAGGTGAAAATGTATTTAATTTACAATTCTCTTTACTTTTCCTTTGCACTTCCATCTAAAACTACCTAATTTAATTTCATGATTTTCACAGGCTGGGAAGTGATAAATAAAATATTTACATATTTATTTTTCCTAATATGATGATTTTGTGGACGATATTTAAGGTTAATTTAATCAATTTGGGTGTAATTAATAAATAAATAATGATTTTCTGACAACCACGTATAGCACTTTATTAAGAAGATTTTGAGAAAGCATTAAGAGAAAGTACTTTAGTAGATACGGAGCACTGTAGAATAATTTACTATAGAAATTGTGGTTTACTGTAGCACTTCATTGTAGCAAATGCGGCTTTACTGTATTAGATGCGGCTTACTATTCATAGTATTGTAGCACCCAATTTTAAAGGCTATAAATAGAGGTCTTGGACATCATAAAATGAGAGGGAGGAAGGAGGAAGGAAGAGAGAGAGGAGAGCTTCTATTTTAGAGAGAGAGTTGTTATTTTAGAATTTATTTCTTACATTTTTTTACTTCTTGCATGCCTTCTACATGGATGGTTTTACCTCCTATATGGAAGGTCTAGGTAGTCCTCCTTTATGGATGGTATATGTTGCCACCTACAGGGAAGGTCTTACCTTCTATGTGGTAGGCTAGATTTTCCACTTTCATGCATCTTGTAGTTGTATTTTTATATTTTTGTAATTAATTTTTTATGCAATATTTATGATGTTTTTAATTTATTTTGGTTTTTTTTTAAATTTTATCATGAGCTAATTTTCCTTTTCCTATGGTCATGACATAGCTTACTAATGATGGATTGAATCTTAACTTATTAAATCTAGTTCTAATTTTTCCTTCATGATTGAATTTTAATTATTATTCTTAATGCTTTCAATTGATTGGCTACCTTTTGGATGATTTTAATATGCATGTTGAGACCGGAAGGAGATGCATGTGTGTGGATCCTATAATTAAAACCATAATTTGCATATAAAATAGGAATATAGTCATATGGGTTGTGTAGTCTTAATGAGTTCCATAAATCTAAATGCATGATTAATTGCTTAAATTCATATAGGAATATAATAGATTAGCAATTAATCATAGAATTGCTTGACCTTGGAAGAGGCTAGTAATTGAATTAGGAAAATTCGACTATCAATCATGTGGAATATATTGGACTATAATAGATAAGTGATTCAATTCGGAATTTGCTAAGTGAAATCTAATCCCTAGAGCTTTTCTCATATTTGTCTTCATATTACTTGTATTCATATTTCATCATTTTTATATTGCAATCTCAATCACAACTAATCGACTGGCTGAATAGTATTAAGATTATCAATTTTGGTATTTAGTGATCAATCCTTGTTGGAACGATACTCTACTTACTTCTATATTATTTGTTTACGATAGTGTGCACTTGCATTTTCTAAATACACCATCCTACACTCGTAACAAGAAGTTTGATGGAAAAGAAATTCAACTGCATGGCAAGATTTCAAAGTGTTCGACAACACAATCAAAGTTTAAAGCATCATCTAGCCAACAGAGCAAAAGAAAAATGACCTCACTTTGTGATCAATTAGTATCAATTGCACCAAATTTGATCCGCGACAGAGGTTTAGAATTACATTTTGATAGACATATCTATAGTATTAGTGGTATAGTTGATCATATTAATGGTGATGTGTTGGCCAAAATATGTAATTGTGGATGGGTCAATGCTTCGGCTATCAATATCTGGATTAGCTACTTACTCATTATCGTTTATCACTGCTATTATTATTTATCATTCAATTGTTTAGTTTTAATGATATTGTCACCGGTACAAAAAACACTTTTAAGACCGGTTAAAAACGATATTTTAGACCGGTTCTGGATCAGGTCTTGATACAGCCGGTCTAAAAAGTATTACACTTTTTAGACCGGTTAAAAAACCGGTCTAAAATATGAACTTTTAAGACCGGTTATTAAACAACCGGTCTTAAAGTTTAACTAGGAACAAGTAGGGAAAATTTCAGCATAAAAAAATAAAAATTTAAGACCGGTTCTCTTAATAACCGGTCTTAAATAAATATTTAAGACCGGTTATTAAGAGAACCGGTCTTAAATAAGTAAACTTTAAGACCGGTTCTATTAATAACCGGTCTTAAATATATATTTAAGACCGGTTATTAATAGAACCGGTCTTAAAGTTTAATATTTTAAGACCGGTTCTCTTAATAACCGGTCTTAAATATGTATTTAAGACCGGTTATTAAGAGAACCGGTCTTAAAATTTTGTTTTGTTTTTTTTCGTTTTATTTGTTTCAATCTTGCCCAGGCCAGTAAGCCATAGTCAACAACATTCCCCCTGTCACATTACATACACATGCATATATGTATATATTGACAATCAGAAGCAGTGACAACAGCATTTTTATTTCCAGAAACTACCAATACACAATCCTCGACTCTCAACAATCAAAGAATGAACATTATGAAAAAAATCATTGAAAACAAACACATTCAATTCCAATGACTACCAATAACACATGATCAATTTATTCAATTCTCAGAAACAGTACAATATTTCTCATTATATGGAAAAAATTCGTAAGCTTTACAGAGAAATGAAAAAAGTGGAGGAAAATTGACAATAGTGATCCCTGCCTGAATCAACAGCCAACTAGTATCGCCAATATCCAAGAATTTGTCCTAAACAGAGATATAAACCAAGTTAGATATATATGAAAACCATAAGTATTATTAGAACAACATAAATCGGATTAAAAAACTTACTAATCTTGTAAAAGCTCATAAATGAATTCAGCACAACAATTGCGAATGAAATCAATATCTTCTTCAGGAAAGGGATCAGCAAGATCAAACATCTGTATGTGTAACACCGAAGCCAAACAAAACATTAACTTACTAACTTAAAAACAATAAAGTAATACAAAATATTTGAAATATACATTTATTACCTCCTCGGTAAAGTCAGTCGTGTCTAGGCTGATAATATTGTAAATCTGCCTCAAAATATAAAGACCACATAAGTTGGAGCCCGGTGGTTGCCTACGGGTCTGAAAAAGAACATGATATCATCAAAGCAAGCATAAAAGCATAGCTTATGAAACGCATCTTAAAGAAAACAAATATGTACTAACCTTTGGCGTGATCCATGTAGGGTCTTTTAAGTCACGAACATGCCTACCACACTTAGCGTGTAGGAAAGTCCGCATAGCCCTATGATCAAAATCACAAAGACTACTTATTCTGCACACAAACTTTGCACACAAAAGGTAATAAAGCAAGAAAACTTACGAGTTCATGGTCTTCTTCAAGTCAGTCCCCGGTTTGAAGTGGAGGGAGCAAAGGAGGATCACTGTGTAACTAGCCTTACACAGAATAACCAATTGCCAATGATCCCTGAAAAAAAGAGATGAATGTTAAGCAAATATAAAGCATTATATGTGATGTTTCGGAATATAAATTTGATGTTTCTTACCCATGCACATAAGGAACCAAGAAACAGTCAGTTTCTGTTTCACTAAGCCTCTGTGATAAATATCTATGTCTGATGGCAGCAGTGGTCCCTTTCTCTGTGGCATGAGCTGGGCACATGAATCCAAATTTAGCGCTCTACCCAGAGGAAACCAACCTACGATTCATGTACCTACAAAAATGGAAGCACACAAATTAAGGTTACAGAGCCTAATTTTTAAGATATTTACTTCAAATTGAAGAAGATACTTACATCAAAAAAACCTGGACAATCGCAATCGTAAGATTTTGTCTAGGAGCGACCATGGACATTAAATCATCCCTCTCAAGATAGCATGCCGCCCCTGACGGTCCAACAACTGAATCCATAGGCCAATGTTTAGTCGGGAAAGATGTGTCAAATGCCATCAGAATCACTTGCTGCATCACATTCAGTGGTGGAGGCTGTGAAACTTCACGAGGGACGGGAGCTGGACTTGGGGCTCTGATCGGGGAATCCGCAGCTCCAACAGAAACAAGGTTCTTCGGCCATGATATGAAAGTACCCAAGACATCGGCCACAACCTTGAACTCCTCAGAAGGGATAGGGACAGGTGCGTCTGAGATAATAACCTCCTCAACTGACACCCTAACCTGATCATCTGTCATCTCGAGGTGGTCAACAGTTGATCCTAGGTTGTGCACACTCCCCCGTGCAACTAACCGTCTCAGAGGATCCTCAACATATAAATCACAAGGCTCAGCATCGTCCTTTCCAGGACCCTCTGATGACTGTCCCACATTGCAACAACTCCCTTTGGTGCTCTGCTTATGGCGATCGAGCGATTGTGCGTGGACAGGAGCGGTGTCTTGTCTTGTGCTCACCATGACATATACCTCGTCCTTCATCTTGCTCAACCGGGCATCCAATAGTGCATTAAATGATGCTTCTGCCTCAGCCCTTGCTTCCGCCCTCGCAGTGGCCAACATACGCTCCAATTCGTCTCTCGTGACCACGTTGGAGGAGGAACTGCGTGAGGAGGATCCAAAGTAATCCTTTATACCCACCCCTCCTCCAACTCCCCTGACGCGGCCTGGATGCTCACGTTTTCCAGTAGCAACCGTGAGAATGTCATTCCTCCCCTCGGACTTGAAGGTTCCCTCGGCTTTCTTTTTTTGAAGTTCCTCCTGTGAGATATACAAAAAACACACATGAGTAATGAAAAATGTTTATTAAACAGTTAATAAGAACAACGATACTTACAATTTTTTCACCGACTATACGAGACTGGTCGCTCGTATAGGATCCACCACTCTTCCGGCGAGCATGCAACCACAACTCTTCACGCCGTATCGGAGATGGTGGAGATAGTAGAACAGAAGGATCGGATTGAGAAGCTTCTTCCAATCTCCTCCGTTTGGCCGCCAACAAGTCTTTCTCGGCCTTTGCGTATCCCCCACGAGACATTGTATGGGGGCAATCATTCTTCCTGCCGCTCGCTTGTGCCTTTTGCCTTCTTGCCTGCGAATAGGAAATGGGAAAAAAAAATTTACAAACAGTAAAGACAAAAGATAAGTACATAAAGTACAAAATAAGTTATCTCACCAAAGCCTCTGGAGTAGTCCGAAGCCTAAAAAACTCCTGCCATGTTGCTTCATCGATGTACGAGTACTTGCTGCAAGGAGTAGGACGTGGCTTACCAGCTGGCACCTCGATATGCACGTAATTGTTCGCCAGACTCGTCTTGAACTTCCTCCAGCGCTCACAACAATATGTCATAGTCTTGTGATACAAGATCTCACTCTGAGGAACGTCGTAGGTGAGCTGTTATTCATGAATGAAAGGAGTTAGTGACAGTAATGAAACGAATTTGATAAAAGAAACATACAGAGGGAATTTTATACCTGAATAGTGTCCCAAATATGCTGCTTCACATTTTTGTCGACATTCCTCCACTCCTCTATCAATATGCTAGGCTTATTCCGTGCGAGGAGGCCGACAAAACTCCTAAAACGACTGGCATTCGGCCCGACCGGTTTCCAGTATTGATCAAACTGGATCGGTATCCTCTCCCCGGCAGACCGACGCAAGGAAACATCCCTCAACCGTGTGGCCGTCCTGCCCCTCCTTCTAGGCTGGTGACTCGGCTCACCCGATGACTGCCCCTGATTAACACTCTGAGGCTCGCTGTGCTGAGCAGTACGGTGCACCTGATCCTCGGCTGTAGGAGGCACCTGATCCTCGGCTGTAGGATGCACCTGATCCTCGGCTGTAGGATGCACCGGATCCGTCATTGTACTGTTAAGACAAATTGTTGAGTTATTAAGTGACTTGCTGAGATTACGCAAGTGAAGTGGGAGAGTATAACAGATAGTATCGGCCCGGGAGAAAATGAGTGTAAGGGAGCCCACATGATTGTTTTATTGGGTATTTGGAATCAAAGACAAATCATCGTCTTTAAAGACTTTTATCGTACCCACCTAAACTTTTAAATACCAAAAAAAAAACAAAAGACTTTTACCGTATGGTGGATTGGTGGTGCATGATCTGAAGACCATAATAAGACAACTGGTCTTGGTTCCCCTCTCTAGCTCTCTTGATATATCGTTTTCCATTGTCATCTCATCATGATGCTTTCTGGACTTTTTGTTTGGTAGAAACCTCTTAAATTTGTGTCCTTGATCTTGTCTCTATCCCAACCCATTTATCAATTCTTGCTCAATCAGAGCATTATTATTATCCACCCCTCACATTCTTCCCAACTGTTATTTGCTTTTGTGTATATCATTCTATTTTTATTTATAAGTCTAAATTAACTACCTCTTATATACCAAAAAGAGTTAGTTAACTCATTAATTATAGATTAAATTTCTAATTTCACCCTTATATTTGATTGATTCCAAACACACATACCCATATGCAGTATATACTTAATTAAACGCTTCCTTCATCTACTACTACTAGTACCTCATATTTCAAAGTCATTGATCAATTGTGAATAGATCAAAGGATTAAAAATAAGGTTGATAAGGGCATGGTTTGAATTGTCCACCAAGAGGATTAACAAAAAACGGGTTAATATGATATTTATTTCTTATTTTTACTCTATTTTAATTTTGACACCTCAAATTTTAAATAATAAGAAATAGCATCAAGAAGGGCTAGCCCTTCAGCCTTCAGCAAAAAGCACAGATTTCGCATGAACAATTCTACAAGTACGGTCCAGAATCCAGCCATTATCAATATCCCAAACGATGAAAGAAATTGCAGCCATTATATTAACAGAGTTTTACCTGTTTGACGCGCAGGAGGAGAGGGGCAGCAGTGGCTGGAAAACACGCCGGAGTGAGATAAAGGCTGGAGGGAGTCTCAAACGCCGACAACAGAATATGAGAAAGAAGGTGGAAGCGGCGGCGGCGATTGGAAAGGTGGCAGGAGAATACGGCGGAATATCACCTACAGCGTTGGAAGTGAGTAGTTCGCGGCGGTGGAAACAGAGGGGGAAGTGAAACGTAAATGTGAAATGAACTTTCGCGGCGGTTCTAGGTTTGAAAATCAGACTTTTAAGACCGGTTATTTTTATAACCGGTCTTAAAAGTACTTTTAAGACCGGTTATTTAAATAACCGGTCTTAATAAATACTTTTAAGACCGGTTATAAAAATAACCGGTCTTAAATTATTGATATTTAAGACCGGTTATTTAGAAAACCGGTCTTAATAATATCGTGATTTTTTTATTCATTTTAAGAATTTGTTTTTAAGACCGGTTTTTTAAATAACCGGTCTTAAATTATTGACTTTTAAGACCGTTTATTTAAACAACCGGTCTTAATTGTTTTTTAAGACCGGTTTTGTGTATAACCGGTCTAAATAATATTTTTTTAGACCGGTTTTTTAGACAACCGGTCTAAAAAATTGCTTTTAATTACGGAATTGCCACCGCGTGTTTCTTTTAGACCTTATCCGTAATAACCGGTCTAAATAATGCGGTCTAAAAATGCTATTTTGCACTAGTGTGTTTGTTTTATACTAGGCACTTGTACCATGACATCTTAATAGATATAGACAAGGTCTAATTCTCATTTGGCAACCCTTATCTCATTGGCCAGCATGGGGGCATAGTAGATATGAATGTATAATCTAATTATATGAAAGATTACTTTAGAAAAAAAGCAACACCAACTATACTATTTCTAATGCCATACAATATGGGGTACGTTATCAGTGGTAGTATTTCAATATATGTTGTTTTATTATTTAACTTTTAGCATAACATTATTATTAAAGAAAAACTTTTAAAATACTTTAGGGCACATTGGATATTGATTGTTATCAATCCAGCGGAACCTACAGGCCCTCGTATTTACTATATAGATCTTCTAATTGGAGGTCTTCTAGATAACCGTCATGAAATATTGCTATTGTTCAATAGGTTAGCGTACGCATATATGTGTAAATATTTACATGTCTGATTGAATAACCAAAGGTAATCAACTTCTATTTGTTTTGTTAGTGTATTGACTGCATATCACGCCTCTATCTCCTTAAACTATTCTAAAGCTACTGACCTTGTCAATAGCTATGTCTGGAAGAAGATATGGGTATCGATGTATAAATTTTCTCAAATTGTTATTAAACAATTTGTTGTCAAAAATTGAGTTAACTATTTCTTTCCAGCCCAATGACAATGATGGCAAGTATTGCATCATGAAATTCATGAAGGATGTAATTACACATGATTAGCCTTTTATTCATAAAAAAGTAAGTAATTTAGTTGCAATTCATATTGTGTTTTAAATCCAATTGATTAATGCCAGATAATTAATTTTTAGTGATTTCAATTCGTTTTGTGCATGATTGTACATATATGTAGTATTATGAAGATCAACATTGTGATAGTTTGATTGACCATCAAGTCAATGAAGTGATCGAGGAATTGTGTGAGTATGTGCTTAGGCAAACTACTAGCTGGGTACTATTTAGTTAACTAGCCTAGGTGTTGTTTCTAGCCATCCAATTATTGTGTTATTTATTTAAGTTGAATTTATGTTGTATTTCATTCACAATTGTTGTAAATATATTTAGTATTGATTTTTTTAATTAGTTATTTGTTTGTATCATTTTCAAGTTATTTCATTGTTGTTTGCTTTTCTTCATTTAGTTGTGATGAATATAGGAATTTATGTTTAAAGCTATCCACTACAATAATTTATAGGGGTATGAATTAAAAATACAAAAAATATAATTTTTTTTTAAAAATACTTCCTGTCAAACTTCCTGGAAAAAGGGACATAGGAAGTAAGACAAAAAAAATACAGAGCCCACTTCTTGTAGCGCTTTCTAGAGGAAGCGGCACATGAAAGTTATATTTAAAAACCAACTATATAACCTATAGCGCTTGGAAACACCATAGCTTCTTTTAGTGGCCTCTTTTTATATGGTGTGTCCTAAGCGTCATAGCTCCTTTTTTTGTAGTAGTGAACCAAAGAATCACAATAAAAAGACAGTAAGGACGTTCAAGAGAAGAACCAACCATCAATAAAAACACCAAATAGCGAGCATAATCGCTAACTACACCAAAGTTCGAAACTTGTACATGTCAAAGGTAAATAGTAGTTTTAGAATCAGGAAACCCATACCTGAAAATGCGAAGCTCGAGCATGAAAACCTCTAGAATTAAATTAGGTGAAACAAACCATGAAAAGCAGTGCTGAAAACATGAGAACATAGAGCAACCAAATCTCAAAAGTGATCACAGAGAAGTAAACACCGTAAAGAAAAGGGAACAATACTAGATGAATAGTGCTGCGCAAACAATCCAAATGAAAAGTACTCGTGAACAGTTTGAATAAACAGTACTGAAGGAGAAGCAAACATGAATAGTAAAAGGAATTAGAGAACTAAACTGAAAAAGAAACCCTAGAATTCCCAAGGCTTTGATACCATGTAATGCAATAAACAGAGAGAGAATTATGAATATGAATTCCTTCAATAAAACATGTACAAGTGAGCCTATTTATATATACAAGCATGTATCTTCCTAATTAATTATATGATACGTTTTCTACCATTATGATATGATTTCTTAATAATGCTGATATACAATCCCGGATTTCGTAGGATATGATTCTAACAGAGAGGATTTGATTGTTACCAAGAAGGAGATGCATAGGATTGTTTGGATGACTATTAGTCTAACAACAAAAGGATATTACATAGAAAAAGGATGTACTATTAGGAGGGTTTTCCATTTTTTTACCCTTCCTTCCTGTATCGTCTTATATATGCATTACATAAATCAGAGATCACTAGTCTCAAAAAACTAAAAGAACAAAAATGACTCATGGGTCTCATTCTTCTATATCTATATTTCTTTAATATAGTGTCTAAGAGCTTTTTAAATAAGGCTAAAATCAATAGAACTAGAAGAAGAAATGTCAGCAGCAACTATTGCAGTAGCAGTAGTATCGGCGTTAATAAGATGAGCTTAAGCTGATGCTACTGTAGCAGTAATCAAATAAGAAGAACCTACTAAAGATAATCCCAGTTTCTTGATTGGCTAGGATTATATTTCAGAATGAATGGCTGAGATTCCGTTTTATTCAAAATGGCATCGTTTGGACGAACTAAGAGAGGAAATGGAGACACTAAGCAATGGCGAGATTCTTTGCCGCCAATATATACGTCTCCTGTCTGGCCTCTATTATATATATATATATTCCTCTTTCCTATAAATGTTTCATAAGTTCATGAGTTGATGAATTCAAGTATATGGGTTTCTCGCTTTGCAAACCTATGGAGCGTCATATTTCAAAATTGAGTTATGATTATCATGTATGGCCTATAAAGTGCCATATTTCGAAGCCTAGTGATTTTGACAAATTAAGTTGTGGTTATCTTGGATGGCCTATATAGTGCCATATTTTGAAGCCTAGCTGTAATATCTCAAATTTTAATCACCAAAAATTCTTGAATATTTAATTATATTTAGTGGAATAAAATGGTGAATTTTGGTACACTTGGAATAGCCAAAATATTTGCCTTGGCAAAAGCCTAACTTTATGGCCTAAAATTTTGTATGAAAGAGCATAATTTTTGGGCTCAAAATATTACAAAAATTCGGCCAAGTTAGAAGGAAAAGAAGAAAATGTCAATTGTTTCAAGAATTCAAGAAAATGTAAGGGCAGAATGGTCATTTAGGCTTAAAAAAATTCAGCAAATTCCTTTAATAAATAAAAGGAAAGTTAGTTTTGGAAGGGAGAGGAAAGAAGGAGCAAGATTTTTTTTTATAAACTTGGACAAGTGGAAGCAAAACAAGCAAGTAAAAAAAAATAAAAAACTATCACATGCAAAAATTGCAATAAAAAAATAATTAATTTAAGGAGGTGGAGAGAACTCTAGAACACTCCCTAAATCTCTCTTAAAGGAAAAAATTTCGGCCAAAACACAAGCAAAAAGAGAGAGAAAGAGTCATGAAGAAACAAGAACAAGAGAGAGAAAACTAGAATTCAAGAAGGAAGCAAGGTAAGTTGATTGTGAAATTTCATGTAATATGTCTTCAAACTCATGGAAAATCATCTCTAACCTCTATACCTTCCTTAAAAACTCATATAGCAAGCATAAACTCAAAAGGAAGAAGGGAGCAGAAGGATGGATTTGAGAAAAAAGAGAAGAGAAGCAAAGGTAAGTAATAAAACACTATTACATAATATAGATATTAATACCCTAAAAGATGTTCCTTTTTAAAAAAGGAAAGTAAAAAATGACTTGAGTGGAAATTTTGTAATTTTAGACCGCAATTTTGAACTTTAGGCATCTCTATTAAATTTTAGGACGTGGAAAGAAAACTTTAGGCGTCCCAAAAATTAATTAGGACGTCTAAACTTTGACTTTGAGAACCAGATGCCCAACATCTTGGCGAGCGAATTTAAATTGCTGAATATAGGCGTCCCTTATTTCAATTAGGGATGCCTATACCCTTTTTTTTAAAAAAAACCAATGCATGTCAGGTTTGACTGGCATGCATTGGGCAATAGGCGAGGTTTTTAAAAAAAATAAAGAAAAAGGGGAATAGGTGTCCCTAGTTTCAATTAGGGACGCCTATTCCCCTTTTTTTTATTTTAAAAAACAATCAGCCCAATGCATGTTAGTTTTGACTAATATGCATTGGGAAGACACCAACATAGGAGTCCCTAATTTCAATTACGAACACCTATTCCCATTTTTTTTATTTTAAAAAACAACCAGCCCAATGCATGTCAGTTTTGACTTACATGCATTGGGAAGATGCCATAATAGTCGTCCCTAATTTCAATTAGGGACGCCTATTCCCATTTTTTTATTTTTTTAAAAGAGAGCTGATAATAGGCATCCCTAATATATATTAGGGACGCATAAGTGCTGTCATTTCATCTTTGAATCGCAAATAGTCATCTGCTCTTCTCTCTCTCCGCATTTATGATCCTTTGCTTTCTTGTCTATCTCCATTAACTTAAAACTCTCTCTTGGCATCTCTTTAGCTCTCTTCTTCTTTCTCTGTCACTCATTTATCACTTAGAAGTTAAAAATCGCGCTCTTCTTCTTTTTCAATCTCTCATCTATCCCATCTTCTCAAGCCGGCCACCTCCGTCGTCCTCCCATCACCACCGTCAGCGACATCACCAAATTCTTTGTGAGAACAAGGAATGAGATTCACCACCATCGTCCTCCCCTCACCACCGTAGGTTGCTTCCTCTACATCTATAGGTTAGCTTGTGTTAGTAAAGTACTTAGAATATTTCTTTTTTCTTTCTTTCTTTCAAGTTGTCGATAGTCTTGATGAAGTATGTTATTGCATTATGCTTGGAGCTTTCATTCTAGTAAAGTACTTGGAATTAGTTACTGCTAGATATTTTGTTACCATTTGTAAAGATATTGTGCTTTATTTTTTGATCCTTTCTGTGGTTTTCAAGTTTTTGTTCAGAGCAAATTATAAACAAAATTTAAAAAAACTTACTTTAGGCGTCCCCAAGGAAATTAGGGATGCCTAAAGTCCCTTCTTTAGGCATCCCCAAGGCCACTAGGGATGCCTAATGTCTTTGTTTACCACGTCCCTCGAATAGGTGTCCCACCGTATAGGGACGTTAAAACCCCTTTTTGTAGTAGTGAAACCTTGATTTTCTTGTTGAAATTAAGGCTGTGATTATTATTTGGTTGGTTGTTGGCTTGTTTGGTCTTAGTTTTGATGTTTGGGATGCTCAAACCCTAAGGGGTGATGCTGCCCAAATTAACACTAATAATGTTCAATAGGTGTTTAAAGGGTTAAACATGTGATTGCAAGAGAAAAGGAGGTGATGAATCAAGGAAAATCATGAAACTTACAATTATTTCAAAATTGTCTAGATTTTCAGCCATCCATGTTTGATAGGGTTAGAGCTGGAATTTGTATTTTTGATAATTGCATTGTGTTTAGAATGAAAAATTGTGTAGGGAGCATGTTAATTATGAAGTGTGAAGGCTTTAAGGTGTGAAATAATAATTTTTCCCCTAAAACCCTAATTGGTGGTTGTCAAAGGTAAAACTGGAAATGCAATGTGAATTTGTCAAAATTGATGTAACAAATATACTGGGTATAAAAGAAAAATAAACTGGATTCCCTAGGGGTAGTTTGGTAATTATACATTTTTTTAGCAAAGATAACCAACTTATGAGTTCTAAACTAAGATATGAATGAGAAATAACTCATTTGTTATAAATTTGGAAATTTTAGAATTTGATATTTGCCCGAGCCGGACGAACAGTTAGAAGACCGGTAGTAGCTAGACCTTGGAAATTATTCCAGGTAGTAACTTTGTCTCTCATATTCTATGTGATTATTAATATGCATGTTTACCATGTTTTGTGCAATGATATGTGAATAGTGGTAATTCCTAGAGCTGGGTGTGGAAAAAGCATAAGTACCACCGAGAGGGACAAACAAGGTACCTCTGTGACCGATATGTACCCAATCTAAGTAGGCCAATGTGATATGCCTGTGTGGCCCAATTTCTCACTAGGTATGGGACAAGCAAGGCACTACCCCATGGGATGAGCATTGTACCATGAGACCAAATGGACCCAGTTGAGTGGCATGGCAAGTACAGATTGGTTGATGCCTGCTCCGGAATACTAATGTGATCACAATGTGATAAAATGTCTGCAAGTAGGGATCAAATGATCATTTTGATGCGGACAACATCATCGCTTTGATCTTAAACATTGACAGATATGTGCACAGCATTTTTATTTGCTACATCATATATGCTGCTATGGATGTTTATTTCTTACATTTTATATGATTGATAGTTTATTGCTACTGAGATTTGTATAAATCTCACTTTGTCCATAATTCAAAATTAATTCAACCAAATGAAGTGGCTTAGAGGGCAAGGTACCATATTTGGACTAACTGAGGGTCCAGTGCTTATCAAGAAATTTTCTATTAGTTATCTGTTAGTTTCTCTTTGTATCTAGGATTTGTATTGTAATATGTACAAACCCTATGAGAATTTCTTATAATGTAATCAATAATTTTATATCATTATAATTTTTCTATTTCTGTATGCCCATTGAACAGCGTGTTAACACTCTAATAAATGTCAAAATATTAAAGGGGTTTGACACTAGCGATTTGGACGAATTGAGTTGTGGTTATCTCATATGGCCTATAGAGCGTCATATGTCAGCCTAGCGATTTGGACAAACTGAGTTGTGGTATAGAGCTTCATATTTTAAAGCCTAGAGATTTGGACAAATTGAGTTGTGATTATCATGGACGGAGAGGTGAATTCGGCAACAAGCACGCCGTATTTACCGTGCATTGGACACAAAAAAAGGAATTTGTACTACTTATTGCAGCCAGCGTCAGAACAAGGTGATTTACACATTCTATGGTGCCTTGTGTGAAGATAATCTAGTAGCAGTAAACAAAGAGCTTGTGACTGGGCTTTACAAACTTGGTGCCATTAAAGTGAAAGAATTTGGTGAGAATTTCACTGCGAGAAGACGAAGATAAATCAGACTCCCGTGCGGCTGCAAGGGTCAACCAATGAGGGTAGCTTTGCAGTGGGCCTAGTGGGAAGGCTGTATTCAGCAAGGATGATGGACGATATGTCCTAAGGCCATAAAATCTAATGGGTTATTAAATCCTTAGGCTGGTAAAATATGAGATGTGTTGAGAATGAAGCTGAGTAGAGGCTTGAGGCAATAAGACCCAAGATGCAAGTTTGCATTGGACAAATGTCCGGGGGCCATAAGACCTATATGTCTAAGTGCTATGGTTGTTACCGAGCAGGGTGACATGGACCAATGTGTCCAGAAAAATATATTGAGATTGATAGAGTGTATAGATTGTACTAGATTGTAGCAGAGGCAGTAAGCCTAAGATGCCTATGGCATAGAGGGTGAATCCCTAGGCTATAAAGCCAGAATATCCAGCGTCTCAAAAGTTGAATAAGCCGTAAGGTTTGATTTGCATATAGTATGATATGGGTGAATCCCAAAGGGGCCGTAAAGCCTAGTATACAAACAAGATGATTCGGGATAGTTCCGAAGGGGCAGTGAGGCCTAAGAAACCAAGTGATGTGAGGTCGGACTAGTGAGCCCTGTGTGAGTGCTACATACTGGGTACAAAATGAATGAAAGTACTACATAATGAGTACAAAATGAAAGAATTAAAATGGAAGAAAGATAGACTATATGTCTAAAAATGGTTCTCCGAGGTATATATAGTACCATGTGATGTCGAAATTTCAAGGATGAAATTTATTAAACGGGGGGAGAACTGTAATATCCTAAATTTTGGGACTAAAGGCATAAGATTAAGCCTAGATCAAGTGGACTGCTAAGCCCCGGTTTAGCAAATGTCCCTATGAGGTATGTTTAAATTTCCTAAAATTCCTTTATATCCTTGGATATTAAAATGAATTATATTTGTGAGCTAAAGATCTCGGGGAATAACAAAATGAAGTGATTGGAAGTCACACATAATATAGTAAAGTGGAACATAAAGTAATTTTGCCACAGGTGAAATTCCTGGTGTGGCAGTGGTGATTGTGTGACCTTTGTCAATAGGTAAATGATGGTAAAAAGTTATGAAACTTTTCAAAATTAAATTAGACTTATCAAGCTTTAATTTGATAGGTCATAAAAGTCATTTGGAGTTGTACACAAAGAGCAATGAATTTTTGAAGTTAGCCCAGTGAAATTAATTATTTTCTGGGACAACATTCAAAGATTAAAATTCTGGGAAGAGTGAGTGTCCAATTGGCCAAAGGTTATATTTTTTCTTAAAACTAAACTCAATAAGGGTCGCATAGTCTTTAGAATCACTCCAATTGGAAATTTTTACAATTAGATATGAATTTTCAAATTTAATGAAAAATCTGCAGAATTTGGTATTTTTTGCAAAAATTCATTATTTGGGCCAATGAGCTTGTGACACGTGGCAAAGCTAATTAACACCCCATTTAATCATTAAATCATCATCTTCCTCAGCATTTTCATGGAGAAAAATCTGAAATAAGAGAGAGAAAGAGTGCAGAGAAATGGAGAAAGAAGAGAGAGGAAATTCTTTTCTCCAAAACACTACCGAAACAACATCCTCTCTCAAAGTACCATTCAGGAAACTTCTTCTACTCATCGCGAGCTACATTTCTATGGTTTTGGATTTTCATTTGGAGGTGGTTGGTGCCGTCTCACCGGCCGAGGTGTTGCCAGAATTCCGAACCGTTTGCGGAAACGGGTAGAGGTAAGCGTAAGCTTCCTTTTTAACCGATTGATTTGTTGTTTGGATGAGTATATTGGAAGTTGGGTACTATTCATTCTCATAATAAAATGGTGTTTTGAATGGCTAAACGATGTCTAATAAGTGTTTAAATAGCTAATCACTTGATTAGGAGTAGAAAGGAAGTTATTAGGTAAGAGAAAACGAAGAAACAACAAACTTTTTTGGAGAATCTGATTTTCTGCCCTGTACTGTGATGTGGATAAAGAGTGAGAATTTGATGATTTTGATGATTCCATTGGATTTAGAAGGTGAAATTGTGTAGGTATACAAGTGTTCATTTTTTTTGGATGCTTGTATATGAATTTGGAATTTTTGAAAGTTGTGGAGTAGATGCTATGAAATTCGTTTTCTGGAGGCAGTGTCATTTTTATGAGTTTTTGAGTAACCAAATGTTATCCAATGATCATGAAACTTTTCCTTCTAAAAGTATAGACATATACCTTTAATTTGATAGGTCATGGTTAATTGAACAAGTATTATATGAGATATGAATTGTTAAAGATATGCCCTGTTTTCTGGAAAGAATCTGAAACAGTGATGTTGTGCGAAATTTTTCATAGGGCAAACCTTATCCAAAAATTCTAAAAATTTCCAGAGTTAAATTAGAGACATATATCTTTAATTTTATGGGTATTTTGTAATTTTTGGACAATTATATTAAGAGATATGAATTTTTGAATATCTGCCCTGTTTTCTAGAAAGAAACCTGGAACAGTGTGGTTGGGCGAAATTCTGAGAATTTTGTGGTTGTGGTTATGTGAAATTATATTTAAATATCTTCACATAAGAATTGGAACCACTCAATTTGGAGTTTCCTAGAATTAATGGTGAATTTTCAAAGTTAATCGTGTTAACTAAAATTCTGAAACAGAGATTAGAAAGGGGAAATTCCATGTTAAAGGGTTCACATATAGCTAATGGCTGTATGTTCCTTTGAAAATAGACCTAAAGAGGGTTGAATAGAGCATTGAAACATGGCTCTAATAATGTGATTGGTTATATAGGGTCATGAAGTGACAAAAAAAGAGAAGCAATGGTTGGCGGATCAAGGGACAAGAAGAGAAGGATATAAGTCCGAAAGGTAGTGAACTTACCTTTTTTGCATGTATGTGATATGTATGTTTTGCATTGATTATGTGACTGCTTTACCTATTTGTGTGAAACATGTATGGTTGGTTGAAGCTCTGTTATATTTGTGCAATTGTCATATGTGTGTCATAACATCGAGCATGCAGCATGTCATTATGTTGGCATGAAATAGTGTAGGTAAGCATGTCATGCATTCATATATATCTGACATGCATAGTGGTAATGTTTGCTACTGAGATTCTATCGAATCTCACTCCTCCCAACCAACCATTTAGACAGGTGAAGAGTGCAGGAAGATATGCACCAGAGGAGATATAAAGGTGAAGTGAAGATCGTAATGTAAGACACTACTATTTGTATTTGATGTAAGAGTGTGGTGGTTATGAAAGAGAGCATATGAAGCTTGTTTTTTGTAGGGCGTTGAAGTCCACTCAGACACCCTAAGATGTTTACGTTCTAACTTTCTTTGGAATTTGAAGGAAATTAATATATTTTGGTCAGGGGGAAAAACCTTTGAAGACAGCCAGTCACCGATTATGTGGCTCACTCCTTCTATTTAATATCTTGCATTATATTGCTCCATAAAGTTCAATGACAACATTACATTACTGAATAGTTTAGGATATCAAACATCCCATGAAAATAGTTTACGCGCAAAGATGCCTTTTAACCTTGTTTTATTCTAGTGAACGTTTAAAGGGAATTGGGTTCTCCATTTACGAAAGTTATTCTCAGGCATTTATGCAAGTTTTTGACAGCCACATTATATATATTATTTAATTCGATGACCGAACGATTAAAGGGAAATGATTTCTCCATTTGTATGATCCAATATATATTTATACACGCTTCTCGAGACTCACCTCAATTATATATATCCCTCTTGCCAGTAAATGTTTACTATGTTTATAGTTGATATATGCAAGTATATGGGTTCCTGGTTTAGCAATCCTCTAGGGTGCCTTATTACGCAGCCTAGTATTTTGGACAGGGTGCGTTGTAGTGAGCGCGTATGGGGAAGTAAATTCGGCTGGGAGAACGCTCTCGTTTACGGAGCGTTGGACACAAAACCAGGAATTTACTATTTGTTACAGCATTAGCAAGTGTTACGTCAAAGTGATTGACACATTCTTCGATGCCTTTTGTGATGAAAATCTTGTGTCGGTGAACAGAGTTTGAGGCTGCACGAGATGGCGATGGTTTTTATAAACTCGGTCTCATCAAAATGAAAGACTTGAGGGATAATTTCACACTGAGAAGACGAAGACCACGCGGACCAGAGCTATTGAGTTTGAGATATGGAACGGGAAGAAGAAAAAATCAATTAGCCTTACATAAAAAGAGGCGGGATATGAGATTGTATTCGATTTAAAATCTCCTTTGGCGCTTCTTCATAAAAGTGACCGCATATTTTGTGATCCTTCCAGAGGTCTACTTGCTTACGCTACACCTACTACGGCTCATGCTTACGATGAGCCTCCAGATGATGTTATGAAGGATGTAAATGATATTCAGATACAGTCTATGGAAGATGCAGGATCCCATGGCAACAATCCTTGGCCTTCTCTTCCCGCTTTACAAGGTCCCATTGATGATTCAAGAAATTTTATTTGTAATGCAGAAGTGTTTAGAAGCGATGGCGACAGTTGTGCCAACATCAACAATAACTTTAGGTATCAGACGAACGATTAACAATGAAATTTTCAAAGCCCCTACTGGTCAAGGTCCTCTACCTCCTAAATGTTTTTTTTCTTTCTTTTTTCTTTTGGTCATTAGATTTTACTTAACAATGTTATATTTTTATATCTTATGGGCAAAAAATAGTGTATTTTTAAATTTTTTTTTTCAATTTTTCAGAAAGAATAAATTGAAAATACACAATTTTAAAGTATATTTTTAAGGTAAAAAAAATTCAAAACTGCACCATGTTCATTTTCACGCGTAAGATACCAAAAATTTTATATATTTTATTTAGAATCTAATGATGAGCAGAGAAAAAAAATAATCATTTGGAAAGTTGAGCCATTTTAAGGGCATTAGAAAGTATTAGAGGATGGAGCATTAGAGACTCCTTGCCCGTCCTTTCTTTTGCTAGCTGTCAAACATAAAAGATGAACAACTTACACCTTTCAGTTTTATATATATCCTCTCCCTCCCTCCCGGGCTTCTATGTGCATCTTGTTATTGTAAGTTCTTTGATTATTCTGAAAACTATTGTAAATCGAACATCAACACACACACAAACCAATATATATCACTACAAAAAAGCTGACTTTCGACGACCACTTTCAACGGCGACTTTAAAAAGTCACCCCTGAAATTCAAACTTTCAGTGGCAACAATGAAAAGTCGCTGCCAAAAACTATACTTTCAGTGGCGACTTTTGTTGTTGCCCTGCGTAAAGTCAATTTTCAGCTGATTTTTCTTATGGATTTTTTTTATCGACAAAAAATGTTATTTTTTTATATTTTTTATTTAAATTTAATATTTAACATTTGAGGGCATTTATTTATTATAAAGAAATATAAGATAATAATACATTTGTGTCAAACCCCTTAACAATTCGATATTCACAGAGTATAAAATGTATAGTTCATAGCCATACAGAAATAGCATAAATATACTGATAATAAGTGCTTGTTTACATTACAAGAAATCCCATAGGATTTGAAAAATATATACAGAGTCCAAAAGAAATAAAATTTGGAACTAAAGATAACCAGCTGCATTCTCACTTGAACCGGACCTCAATCACCGGTAATTACAGTTTTGCCCTTAGAGCCGCTACCTTCTGCTGGAATATTTTTATCTATTGAAAAAGGGTGAGATTCGAATGAATCTCAGTAGTAACATACAATCTAACATATAGAATGCAAAAATAAATATGCAATGTCATATCATGTAAGATGATCAAAAATATATGTGCACTTGCCCAAAGCCAAACGACATGTTTGCACCTTGTTGAATCCCTGACCACAACTTGGCAAATTGGTGTGTCCTACTAGCTCATATTACAGAAAATGATGTATTCAACATATAGATAATCACATAATACATGCAAGAAAGAATTACTACCCGGGTCCTTTTTTCAGTCATACTATTTATCCAAAACTTTTCCTCCGGCTCGGGCTATTATCAATTCCTATAAATTAAAGTTAACAAGTAATTGGTTATTACTTGTATTACTACTACCATTAATAATATTCTGCTGGTTATCTCAGTTTCAGTGGCTTCTACATAGTATAATTTTGCATAGTGCAATTTCACTATTCTTCAGCAAATTGACGGATTTTTCAGTTAACTTTGAAAAATCATAATTAATTTTAAAAAATCTAATTTGACTGGTTCCAAAGCCTAATTAAAGATATTACAATATATTTTCATGTAAAAATATCAAAATCTAGTTAATTCAACCATATTGTTCCCAGAAATTCAAGAAATCCCACTGTTCCATATTACTCTCCAGAAACAAAGTACAATTTTGAAAATACATAACTCCTAATGTACTCATCCAAAAATTGTGATCCACATATCAAATTAAAGCTCTAAATGTCTTATTTAGATATAGAAATTTTCATAATTTTTTGTGAATGTTTGGTTTTCCAAAATCACGTGAAAACCAATCTGACTTCCAGAAATATAATCTGGCAGCAACTAACTCTAAAAATTCATATCTCTAAGTATACTAATCCAAATATTACAAATTATATATCAAATTAAATATTATAATATGTAATTTAATTATAAAAAGTTTCATGGTTATTGGACAAGATTTCATTGCTCAAAAACATAAACAACTACCAAAATCTGGACTTTCAGGATTGCGCCTATTTATAAACCCAACTTTAGAAAATCATAACTCCCTCTACAGATATCCAAATGATGCGTTCTACTACTCATTTTAAATATTGAGATGTCTAATACCTCCTTGTAAATTTTCATAAATATTGGATATGATTTGTTTATTCGTAATGCTAAACGAAACTGACTCATTCTGGAAAACGTCAGTTTTGATAGTCTGACTTCAAAAATCCATAACTCATTCATTTTGACTCCAAATCATGCTCTTCTTAATTCTATTTCGTACTACACATCCTAAAATTTTTGTATAAAAAATAACCAGGTGAAAAATTTATCTATAGCCTCTGCTAGAGCTTCTGTAACTTTCCGATAGAAATTCTATTTTCCAGCGAGCAAAATAGAGTTGAGAAAACTTACATGCAATCATAATTTTGGACTACAATCTCAAAGATTTTGAATCTACATACTCCTACACATATTTAGTGAGTTTGAGGACATGTTTAAAGAATCAAAAACACCATAAATATCACCCAAAATAGTCATAAAATCACTGGTTTTGGTGACAGCAACTTTCCGACGAACTCTCTTAATTACAACAGCCATGAATCCTCATAAACAGGCCAAACCAATGAAATAACAATGAGAAGAGGTAGAGAAGACTCACTTATACCACAATATGGAGTTGCATATGAGGTTTGGAGCTTCCTTGTTCCATTTCGCCGATCGTTCTCTTCCTTCGGTCACTCACGTCTCACTCTCTTCCTTTATTTTTCTGTCTTATTTTTCTGTTTCTTTGATTCAGCTGTTGCCTAAATGTTGAATGGAGAGGTGAGTAAGTTTTTTAAAATAAATGACAAGTGTGTGTGTGTGTATGTAGGATATTGGTTTGTGTAAAGGAGAGTGCATGTGTGAGTGTGTGTATGGACCATGTGTGTTGCATTGATGGAATGGAATTATAATACAACGTGGGCTGTACGTGTGCTCTCAAAAATGAACAAGTGTGGGTGTGTGTGTCACTTAGTGTCGGTAGGCTAGGGTGTGTGTGTTTATATATATATATGTATATGTATATATATATATGTATATGTGTATATATATATATATGCATATTTTTATCCTATTAATTACATATACTATGTCCTAATTTTTTCCTTTGTCTAATTTAAGATTCCTTAAATTTCGTAGGTTCCATAATTTGGCTTACTATCTAGTTCCTATAAATCAATCCTTTTATTAAATTTTTAGGATGTTACAATTTACACATCGTGGGATCTCTCTACACAAGTTTCCTTCTCTTGCACACTTACATATTAAGATGAATGGATGAAAAACAATTAGATTTAAAGGAGAAGAATATAAATTAGTGACCAAACTGACATAGCTAATTCAAAGGGTAAATATATATGAGAACAAGGGGTTATTAGGTAAAGTCTAAATTTTCAAATGCAGAAGCAAACTAAGTTCAATTTAGAGAATATGTTTTTACAAGTACTATTTTACTTTGGCAAAAGGACTTTATTTACCTCCTAAAAATAATCACAATTTACTAAATGTTGTTTAATGTATAATGTGAACTATCGTCTGTTAAATTCTTCAAGATTTATTACTCCTCACACTCCTATCAATATATCTTTATAGATTAATAGCATGTAATGACACTTTTATCTAAAAAATTATATTAAGCATATTTATATGAGGTTAGTGATTTTTTAACAAAATCTTAAAATATAAATATAAATCATATACTTAATCTATATTTATTTTTTAATAAATTTGTCATTAAAAATAAACGTAATAAATGCTAGAGATAGAAAACGTAATGTAAAAATTATTAATAACATTTTTAAAAAATGACATTATTAGATTAAAAAAAATAAATTCTTTCATAAATGTATCAATTAATACATATGACCTATACTTGATTTTCTTTATTAATTACTTCGTTTATATATATAGACACTTAATAAATTAAATAAATATAAAAATTTAATACATTTTTAATTAATAATAGGATATTAATTATATTTTTATTTTATTTTATTCAAAAATAATTTTAAATTATTATATCAGTGTGTGTATTAACAATATGAGTAATATTTCATAATATATATTTATTTGTGTTTGTGTTGTTTCATATATAAATTATTTTCCAATAATAATCAATAGGTTCTTTCTATCTTAGTGACGAAAGGCATGGACACAAAAAAAAGTGATCTTGGGTTCAAACCTTGGGAGAACCATAAATGAATTGATTATCACACAAATGTTATGCAACGAGGTGGTGAGGGATAAGGCGACATGTGGCCCTCGGTGATGATGTGGATGGCTAGCGACAAGAGGCTGTTGATTGCCGGCATAATTTTTTTAAAGAAAAAATTGACACTTACTGTGGCGACACAAATGTCATCATTGCCTTTAGCGGAGACAAAAGTCATCACTGAAGTATACTTTTAGCGGCAACAAAAACTGTCACTGCTAAAACTTTAAACAATAACGACTTGGCGACGAATTTTGTCGCCGCCAAAAATTCTCATTAGTGGCGACCTTTTTAGACTTTCAATAGTAACTTTTATCATCGCCGAAAGTCCTTTTTTTTTTTAGAGAAAGTGTGTTTGTGTATGTGTATGTGTATATCTATATATACATATGTGTGTGTCTGTACACACACATATATATGTACATATATATATGTATGTATGTGTATGTGCGCGCGCACGTGCACCCACACGGAGATACATACATGTGTGTGTAATCTTTTTTCTTGTGTATATCATGTTCATCTCTTCCTCTTCCATCCCGCACTTTCATGTCTTCATCACATATACAACTGATCCATTAGTTATTACAACAATATTGTAGTGACGGAGATCCTCTTATTTTTCTCTTTTCCATTTTCTTCTTATTATCTCATCTTCTCATTAAATCAAAAAATGGATCGTTCACATTTAATATTTTATAAGATTATTATTATTATTATAAATTAAAATTTTTATTTGTATTGCAGTTCTGAAATGGGTAAGATTAAATTTTAATAGTTTAAAAATTTTATTTTTTATAATAATAATTTTATAAAATATTAAATTTCAGCGATGAATTTTTCTCAGTCTAAGCTATCAATTATGCTAGCAGGTGTAACACGCATAATTTTTTGTGTGCTAATGCATTTATAGCACCTGATATTATTTCCTATTTGCATCCAACAGTCTAATCTTATTTATAGTATATCCAACACGTTAATGTTATTTTCCTTGTGCTTGCATCACCCTCAATCATATTTATAATGCATCCAATACCCTAAACCATAAATAAGATGAAGGTGATGGGTGTAATTTGAAAATAACATCATGAAGTGATAGATAAACCAAGAAAATCATATCTGGATTTTGGATGGACCATAAAATAAAATTAGGATGTTAAATGCTACTAAAAAATAACATCAAGGTGATGTATACCGCTTTACCCTTTTGTTATTGCAATCATTCATTTTTTTTGAAAGTTGTTAGGGGTGTCTGTGAAGGGAATTTTTTTAATTAATATTCTTAATTAAAATCATTCAATATTTTTCATTATTTTTATTATAAATAAAGACTGTTCTTGAATTTGAAAATAGTTTGTAATTCAAAAATAAAATTTATATAAATTATATGATTTGTAAAAATGCTCAAGTATACCTTGAAAATAGAAAAAAATATCTAATTATTTTAAAAATTTAATGTCAATATAATAATTTATTTATTGTTTTATCGAGAAGTTTATGGTCGTTCTAAAAATAATAGAAATATACACTGTCAATAATATTCAAGAGAGGTTTAGGGGTTATTTAGCACGAGGGATTTGGAGGGGCTTGGGGAATATTTATAAGTAGGATTTAGAAAAATTTAAGAAGTGGGATTATAAAATCTTTTAAATCCAACTCATAAAATTTTTACATCCTTTCTATTCCCTTCAAACTTCAAATGCATCATACCAAACCAAACCAACCTAGAGAGTTTTGATAAAATAAAATCGCAGCCCCATTGAGCCTTGTCTCTATTGCCTCCCCATTGAGTTAAAATGACGCCGTTTTGATAAAATAACATCCCAGCCCTTAATTCTAAAATATAATCTTGGTTGTTCGTTGATTAACCTAGAGAGGAGCATGACGAGCCACAATCTTCCAGTTGCTGCCTTTTATCAGTCTGTGAAATAATTCAGCCGCTTCTGTGTATTTTTCCTGGGAATTCCACAGTTTCGATCAACTATTCCATTGAAAATTTCGTTTTTTAATTGTTGGAGTAGGGAAAGGAATCTCCATGTCTAAGAGGCACACTTCTAAAATTTGTAAACTACTTCTTCATTAGCGGATAATAATAAAATTGAGGGAATCATGAAGAGCCTTAATTAATCATATAGCAAAAATTTTGGTCCACATGACTACATTTTTCTCTTAAAAGGAACGAAAAGTTGGAAACAGATATACGGGAATTAGAACAAGAAAAAGACCAATGAGATGAATGGAGGCGCCAATGCTAGATCTGGTGCTGCGACAGCCTTTGAGAGAGAAGAATTCGTTTTGGGGAACTCTCACTGGAGTCGCTGATGTTGGAGGCTTGGTCGCTAGAGCTGCCGCAGCCTTCGATAGAGAAGATGCTAGAAAGGAAGCCGACAATGCCGATTCAGGAGATGCTGGAAGAGGAGTGCTCGTCAGGCTTCTCTCCAGATTAATCAATTAACGGCCAAGATTATATTTTAGAATTAAGGGCTGAGATTTTATTTTATCAAAAACTGCTCTGTTTTAACTTAATTGAGAGGCAATGGAGATAGGTGCAATGGAGAGGTTCCACACAGTAGATTCTTAATCTCTATATACAACTCTTCTATCCTTATTATTGATGCCTTTTGTTTTGAAATAAATTAAAACATTCAGTTTGAATCGGATACAGATGCTTTTATTTATTTATTTATTTATAGGAAGAAGCGGAATTCATAGGATTTGTTTGATTTTATTATCTATTTTTATATCCTTAAGATAATTCTGTAGAGCAATATTTTTGAACAAGTTATGAAAACAAAAAGTTAAAAATCTATTTAAATCATTATTGAAAAAAGCGCGCGCGCAAACAATGGTGACTAAAAGAGTCACAGATTAGTTAATGAAAATACATTCTTTTCATCTTCTCTAATTTTATAAGGAAAAAGTAACAAACCATAAAAAGGATGTTTTGATTCCCCCCCCCCCCCAAAACACATGACTGGAAGCACATTTTCAAACATGGTCTTTTTTTTTCAAAATAAAAAAACTATTTTAAAACAGGAATAAAGATGGCCTAAATCACTATAGTTTTTTTTTAATTTGCACATTAACAAAATAACATAAACAACAAAATTGCCCTAGAAGTTTCTACTTAGGAGCAAATTTTCTCTAGAAGTTTTCACTTACAAGCAAATTTTCCCTTCAATTTTGTCAACTAACGGTTAAACTTAATTAGAATAATGGTCAGGGCAAAATTGTCTCATATTTGAAACTTCTAGGGCAAAATTGCCCCAGATGAAACTTCCAGAGCAAAATTGTCTTTGACCCAATACTTTTAGGGTAAAAATGACCTTTAACCCTTTTTTTTTATTGGACTGAATTAACTGGGAAAAGCTGATGAAATCATTTTTTGAGTCGTATTTTTTATATCTCACTAGAATGCTAACACACGGGGCTATATTTTGTAATTAATTGATCAACACGATGTATAATTCTAATTGCAATTAAAATGGAAACTAAGAATTTAGGATTGAGGTACAAATTTTTATTAGAAGTTTTAATTCACTCATGAGTAATGAGTATTAAAATTTTTTTTTTGGTTTAATGTCATCCAGAAGTTTTCAAATCTTGGTAGTGTCATCTTAGCTATTATCCAAGCTAGGTTTAACCATTAGTTGACCAAGTACGTTAAGTTGATAGGTCCACATGTCATCTTTTTTTTTTTTGGTTAAGGTACAAACTTACCCAGGAATTTTTCCCTCGAGACCACTAGGCATCCGGCAATTTTTTTTCTGCTGGGAATATGTATCATTCTATTGGAGGCTATCCTATTCAAGATACTATTGGGCACTAAATGTGCGCACCTCTCCCAGCGAGGAATCAAACCTAGGTTCACCATGTTGAGATAGGCTAGCCCCTTCCCCTAGACACAACCCTCATTGGTACTAGCAAATTTGTTCCTTAACCCAAATAATGTGAATAACATGCGGACCTGTTAGTTTTTCATCTTTGGTCAACTAATCATCAAATTTAATACTATGGATAACCATCGGGGGACATTGCATGCTATAATTTAAAACAACACAACAAGTTCTATAAGATCCCAAATTATGGGCTTAGAATATAAATAATTAGTCTAAATTAAGTAAACTACTAACTCCAATTAAGCCAAATGTCTTAAGTATATCATGAGGAAAATACTTATGATAATTATAAAAATTATTTAAGGGCCTAGATATATTGAGGAAAATAGTATTAAATGTTATTATGGGAAGTTAGAGAAATTATGAAGAGGCTTAGTTCCCCATAAATGACCCAAATAATTTTAAAGATCATTTTGGGATTTAAATGCCTAATTTCCCAAAGATTTGAGGAAAAATAGTTAGAGGTCCTAATTTGGCTTGAAAATTTCTGAAAAATTATTTTAAGGCTTAAAGAAGCTAATTAAAAAAGAAAATCCTTATAAAGTATTAAGAATTAATTTATGAAAATTATATGATAAGCTAATACCAATTTAGAAAAAGGAGAAAAATTAGTAACTTTATTTTACGGACTCAAAAGTTATGGAACCTAAAAGATTTAAGGAATTTTAGATTATACAAAGTAGGAAATTTAAAGCCTTGTTAGTAGGCTCAATGGGATAAAAATTAACCCAAAACACATTAGCTCTCTCACACACTCAAGGACACATGGCATCATCACACACTCACACTTGTACCAATCACCATTCGGCTCCCTGACATACACTCACACTAACACACTAAAACACTGAGAGAGTGAAAGAGAGGAGTCATAGGAAATTTTCACCACAAATCACAAGCAACTTGAGATTCCAACTTAAGTAAGCCTTCTACACTCATTTCCAACTTCATTTCAGTAGTTTGGTGGTGTTTTGTAGGATAAATTGTTGTTGGAAGTTGAGTGTTTTTGGGAGAAAGTTGTTGTCATTTTGGAAGGTAAGAGTAAGCACATGCATGTCGATCTTGAGGTGTGTTTTTGAGGTCTTTGATTCTATGATTTTAGAACCGAAAATAGAGAATGTATTCTAGGTTATAGGTGTCAAAATGTCTAAGGTTTAAGACATGAATTTGAGGTTGCATGTCCGTTTTTCCTCCTTGTCCTCATTAGCGAAAAATAGGGTGCTCATTGCATGTGGTTGCAGAAGCTATAAATTCAATTTTTTAGTGTATTTGATTAGGTTATTTTGAGGATTAGAGAGTTTAATATGTGTATTATGATATAGAATCAAGGAGAGCTCAGTTTTTGAAAAGAAATGTGGAGTTTTTGAGAGTTTGTGACAGAGTGTCATTTTTGTGAAGTCGGTGAGGTAAATGGTTTTGGGCACTATTTTGATTAGACAAATTATGTCCACTGATAATTATAATACTTTCCATTATATGATGATTTTATGGACAATATTTGAGTTTAACGTAATGAATTTGAGTGTAATTGATAAATTAATAATGATTTTCTTTTGACAGCCACGTACAACACTGTATTAAGAAGATTTTGAGAAGGCATTAAGAGAATGTACTGTAGCAGTGTTCATACGGTCACTGTAGTAGATACGGAGCACTATAGCAGACACAGTTAACTGTAGAAATTACGGTTTACTGTAACAAATGCGGCTACTGTAGCAGACGTTGTTCACTATTCATAGTACTGTAGCACCCAATTTTAAAGCCTATAAATAGAGGTCTTGGACATCACAAAATGGGAAGGAAGGAGGGAGGAAGGAAGGAGGAAGGAAGAGAGAGAGAGAGCTTCTATTTTAGAGAGAGAGTTGTTATTTTAGAATTTATTTCTTGCATTTTTTTTACTTCTTGCATGCCTCCTACATGGATGGTTTTACCTCCTATATGGAAGGCCTAGGTAGTCCTCCTTTATAGATGGTATAGGTTGCCACCTACATGGAAGGTTTTACCTCCTATGTGGTAGGCTATATTTTCCATTTTCATGCATCTTGTAGTTGTATTTTTATGTTTTTGTAATTAATTTTTTATGCAATGTTTTTGATGTCTTTAATTTATTTTGGTTTTGTTTTTAATTTCATCATGAGCTAATTTCCATTTTCCTAGGGTGATGACGTAGCTTACTAATGACGGATTGAATCTTAACTTATTAAATATATTTTTAATTTTTCCTTCATCATTGAGTTTTAATTATTATTTTTAATGCTTTCAATTGATTGGCCACCTTTTGAATGATTTTCATATGCATGTTGAGACCGGAAGGAGATGCATGTTTGTGGATCCTATAATTAAAACCATAATTTTCATATGAAATAAGAATATATTCATATGGGTTGTGTAGTCTTAATGAGTTCCATAAATCTTAATGCATGATTAATTACTTAAATTCATATAGGAATATATTGGGTTAGCAATTAATTATAGAATTACTTGACCTTGGAAGATGCTAGTAATTAAATTAGGGAAACTCGACTATCAATCATGTAGAATAAAGTGGACTAGAATAGATAAGTGATTCAATCCAGAATTTGTTAAGTTAAATCTAATCCCTATGGCTTTTGCTCATAATGCATGATTAATTACTTAAATTCATATAGGAATATATTGGGTTAGCAATTAATTATAGAATTACTTGACCTTGGAAGATGCTAGTAATTAAATTAGGGAAACTCGACTATCAATCATGTAGAATAAAGTGGACTAGAATAGATAAGTGATTCAATCCAGAATTTGTTAAGTTAAATCTAATCCCTATGGATTTTGCTCATATTTGTCTTCATATCACTTGTTTTCATATTTCATCATTTTATTTTGAAATCTCAATCACAACTAATTGATCGACTAACAAGTATTAAGATTACCAATTTTGGTATTTAGTGATCAATCATCATGGGAATGATACTCTACTTATTTCTATATTACTTGTTTACGACAGTGTACACTTGCACTTTCTAAATAAACCATCCAATACTCGTAAAATCCACTGTAATATCCCAAATTTTGAGACAAAATGCTTGAGATTAAGCCTGGATCAAGTGGACTGCTAAGCCCCGGTTTAGCAAATGTCCCGATAAGGCATGTTTAAATTCCCTAAAATTTATTTATATCCTTGGGGGTATTAAAGAGCTCAGGGAATAACAAAATAAAGTGATTAGAGGTCACACATAATATAATAAGTGGAATCAAAGTAGTGTTGCTACCGGTGAAATTCCCTGTGTGGCAATGGTGATTGTGTGACATTTTTTGATGGGTAAATGATGGTGAAAAATTATAAACCTTTCCAAAATGAAAGTAGACTTATCAAGAATTAATTTGATAGGTCATATGAGTCATTTGGAGCTGTACACAAAGAGAAATAAATTTTTGAAGTTAGCCCAGCAAAATTAACTATTTTCTGGGGCAACATCCAAATATTAAAATTATGGGGAGAGTGAGCTTCTATTTGGCCAAAGTTTATATTTTTCCTTAAAAATAGACTCAATAAGGGTCACATATCCTTTAGAACCACCCCCATTTAATATCTACACAGTTAGATATGAATTTTCAAAGTTTAATGAAAATTATGCCAGATTGGATATTATATGCGAAAATTTAATTTTTGGGAGAATCAGAAGCTGACACGTGGCAAAGCTAATTAACACCCCATTTAATCATTAAATCATCATCTTCCTCAGTATTTTCAAGCAAAATTCAGACCAGAAGAGAGAGAATGAAGCAAAACGAAAAATGGAGAAAGGAAGAGAGAGAGAAACTTTGAGGCGCCAAAACACTACCGAAACGGCGTCCTCTCTCAAAGTACCCTTCAGGAAACTTCTTCTACTCATCACGATCTTCATTTCTACAGTTTTGGATTCTCATTTGGAGATGGTTGGCACTGTCTCACCGGCTGGAGTGTTGCTAAAATTCTGAACAGTTTGCGGAAACGGGTAGAGGTAAGCGTAAACTTCCTTTTTAACCGATTGGTTTGTTGTTTGGATGAGTTTTGAGAAAGTTGGGTACTATTTATGGCTGATTTAAAATGGTGTTTTCAATGGCTAAATTATGTCTAATGAGTGTCTAAATAGCTAATCATTTGATTAGAAGTAGAAAGGAAGTGATTAAGCCAAATAAAACAAGAAACTGACATAGTTTTTATGAGAACCTTGAAATCTTCCCTGTACTGTTTCATGTAGGAGAAGTTGTAATTTGATAATTTTGATGCTTCCATTGGCTTTAGGAGGAAAAATTGTGTAGGTATACAAGTGTTCATGATTTTTGGATGCTTGTGTATGAATTTGGGAATTTATGAAATAGGATTGTTCTTGTTGTTGATTCTGCCCTGTTTGAACAATGATGTTGTTCAAGCTATTTCATATGGTAAATCTTGTCTAAAAATTAGAAAATTTTTCAGGCTTAAATTAGACATGTAGAGATTTAATTTTGTGGGTATTTTGTAATTTTTGGACAAGTATGCTAGGAGATATGAATTTTTGAAGTTGTGCCTTGTTTTTGGAATGAAATCTGGAACAATGCATGTTTGCCAAATTTATGGCAAATGTATGACAATAATAGTTATACCAAAGTATTTTTATATAAATATAAACTTAAAGGTCTTAAAATAGAGCTTTAAATCACCTCAATTGGAGTTCTATAGAATTAATTGTGATTTTTCAAAGTTTGATGAAAAATCTATCAGCCTTATGTCTTATGTGAATTTAAGACTTAATGGCACAAATATAATTGGAATGAACTCCAAGAGTGAAAGTAAGCCTATTGGGCTAATGTGGGCCATTGAGTATTCACTTTTCATGGCTATAATGATGTTATCACTTACATAGGGCCATGAAGTGATAAATAAGAAGCAATGGTTGGCGGATCAAGGGACTAGAAGAGAAGGACATAAAATCCGAGAGGTAGTGAACTTACATTTTCTGCATGTATGTGATATATATGTCTTGCATTGATTATGTGACTGTTTTACCTATTTGTGTGGAATATGTATGATTGGTTGAAGCTCTGTTATATTTGTGCAATGACCATATGTATGTCATAACATTGAGCATGCATCATGTCATTATGTTGGCATGAAATAGTGTAGGCAAGCATGTCATGCATTCATATATATCTGGCATGCATAGTGGTAATGTTTGCTACTGTGATTCTCTCGAATCTCACTCCTCCAAACCAACTATTTAGACAGGTAGAGAATGACTGGAGATATGCAAGGATGAACTCCGAAGGTGAAGGGTGGATTGTAGTGCAATGCACTGCCTTTTGTATTTAGTGTAAACATTCGATATGTATGTATATGGGTGTATAAATGAAGTTTAGCAGAGAACAGCTCTAAGAGAACCACTCTAATTAAATTAAAGGTAGAATCGCTTGCATACTCTGATATAATGAGATTAAGAGCCGATGAGACATTATGATGTAGTGAAACTTGTGAAAATAATTGAAATATTTTTTTACCTGCTGAAAAACCCTCTCAACCCTAGGTTCAACTCCTGAGTTGAGATTGATGATTTGTGAGTGTTTTCTGCATTTGGGTAACCCGAGTTCGAATCCTGACCCCACCAATGATTTCACTACTCATTTATACTCATCTAGGGCTATTGGAATTAAGGTATTACATCCACTGTCTATGATATTTAGCAAGGAAATAGTACACATTATAGGCTTTAAAATGAGTCCTAGAATGTGTCAATTAGATATGTAGAACAAAAGTTATGATTTTTGGAAATTTGGTTAAAAAATTGGGAACACTTTGTGTTCTAGATTTCTGATAGTAGGTAAATAGGTAAATTACATAAGGTTACATTGGTAATTTATTAGTATGATTATTTTTTCCTTAAAGTAGACATATAGATTTTTCAATCAAGTATTAGAACTCAAAAATTGGGTATGTAAATTATAAGTTATAGAATTTTAAACTTTGGGTAGAAAATCTGGGAAACTCTGAAACTCAATATGGACAGTTAGTTTGATCATAGAATTTGGGAATTCAGGACTATGAATTATTAATGGAAGAGCCATAAGAGGTATCAAACCTCCTATGGCGCTTCCCCACAGAAACACCATAAGAGGTGGCTGGGGAGTTTTTTTAATATCTTTTTACATAATTGTTCCCTTTTCTTGAACCCATGCCAATTCAAATCCACAACAATTTGCAATATAAATCGATAGCAAAACAGAAAACCAAATTAGAATTAAATAATACATAACTAATTCATAAAATCAGTATTAAATGTATGTAATTACAACGTAACAATTGTATGTACAACTAATTTTAGGAGAATAAACAACACAAGAAATATGCAAGAAACAATCTAATGTATGTACCTAAATATTAGCTAATATTTTCTTGACCATATATTTACACCATTCCTCAATGATTTCATCCACTTGTTGGTTAGTCAATTGAGCACAATATTGATCTTCATAATACTACATAAAAATCATGCACAGAAAAAATTAAAATCACTAAAAATCAATTAACTTAGATATTTGTCAATTAAATTTAAAACACAATATAAAATGCAAGTAAAAGAACTTACTTTCATGGGAATATAATTTAGATGATGAGTAACTACATCTTTCATAAATTTCATAATGTAATAACCACAATCATTATTATTTTGTTGAAATGGGCACCGCAACAATACAATGAAATAATTAAGTCAATTTTTGAAGAAAAAATATTGAATAACAAAATTTGAGTAAATTCACATATAAGTACCACAATCTTCCTCCAAGTATAGGCACTGATTGGGTCACTGCATTTAGAATAGCTCAATCCAACATTGCTTCTATATGTGGTCAATGCACTAATAAAACAAGTAGTAACTGATTAATTTTGGTTATTCAATAATCACACATGCAAATATTTACACATACACCCATATACTTACTTATTGATTATAATCATTATATCAGGTCGGTTCTCTGGATAATCGCCTTTAAAGGATCTAATAGTAAATGCAGTAGCCTCTAGCTGACGTTGGATGGATCACAATCAAAATATAATATGCCCTAAAATATTTTGAAAATTTTACTTTGACATTAATGTTATGGTAAAAGTGAAAGAATAAAAAAATTTACATTAAAATAATGTCGCAAATAACTTATCCCGGATTGTATGGCACAATAAAGAGCATATTAGGGGTTGTTCTCCACATGAGCTAGTCCTTAAGATCGTCAATTTGTATTTCCAAATTACTCCCCTTATGTTGGCTAAGGAGGTGTGGGTTGACAAATACGAATCTATGCACCATTTACGTGCCCAATAACAGATCATGGTACAAGTGCCTTCATAGAAAACAAACAATGTCATTAAAACCAAAAACTTGAATGATGAATAACAATAACAGTGATAGACGATGATGAAAAACTACATAATCCATATGTTGATGGCCATCACACAAAGCCATCAATGACTAAGCACTTCATTCAAGACACTACCATCAACATGATCAGTTCTATCTATATGATAGATTTCAATAATGAAAGGTGTGACACCTTATTTCCAATACTCCATAATAAGTATAAATGAGTAGTGAAATCAGCTGTAGAACCAGGATTTAACCTGGATTACCCAACGTTCGAAAATGTTCATAAATCTTCTCTCTCAACTCAGGATTTGAACCTAAGGCTGAGAGAGTTTTTCAAGGGTATAATACTTTAAATACATTCCACAAACCACACTACGTCACTAATGACTCATTGGCTCTTAATTTCATTACAATCAGAGTACATGTGAGCGTTTTTATTTTTAATTAAACTAGAGTGATTCTCTACTTAAACTACATTCATTCATTATGTATACATAAAAATGTATAACCACATACAACTACTAAAATCTTTACATCAAATACAAAAGTATGCCTCACACTACGATCTTCAATCTTTCTTCATATCTCCTCCGTGCATATCTCCATGCATTCTTCACTTGTCTAAATGGTTGGTTGGGAGGAGTGAGATTCGAGAGAATCTCAATAGTAAACATACCATTATGCATGTAAGATATATATATGATGCATGACATGCTTGCTATTTATAAAATCATGCCAATATCATGAAATCTTCATGCATGTTCAATGTTACAATATACTCATGGCCATCGTATAACATAACAAAGCATCAATCAATCAAGCAGTCATATAAACAATGCAAACACATACATATCACATACATGTAGGTAAGGTAAGTTCACTACTTCTCGAACTTTACGTTCATCCTCAAATCATCGCCCTTACATTCGTTGAGTCCTAAATTCAAAGTATACAATAAATGAGTCACTACTCATCCATGTATTATTCTAGACTCATTTTAGTGGATAACTTAGCCCAATTATGCTAAATTACCAAAGTGCCATCGGAAGCCCGACCCAACTGTACTTTCTCAGAAATAATGACTTAGGCCAATCCTATACAATTTTGCGTGTAGAATTCATTTATGACCTGTGATTAGTCAAATTCAAGCCTAAATGACGGAAATACCATTGATAGCCCTTACTTAGAGCTTTAAGAGGTAATTTGGTCATTTCACCCTCTAGGCCTTTTCTCACTCATCATCAACATGAACCCTATATAATTTTCCCTTATAAACTCATTGGAATCATCCAATTGATGAAATTCCAACTCTTGGCTCATGCCATATATAAGGCAGCCAATTAGAGTTCTCATAAGAGTTGTGTTGGTTTCTTCCTTTCTTTGGCTTAATCATCTCTGTTTTACTTCTAATTATATGATTAGCCGTTTAGATATTCATTGAGCATCGTTTAGGCCTCAAAACACTGTTTAAAGAGATGAATAGTACCTAACTCCCCATATGCTCATCCAAATGACAAACTAATAGGTTCAAAAGGAAGCTTATGCTTACCTCTACACGTTTTTGAATCCGGTTTGGAATTCTGGCAGTACTCCGGTAAGTGAGATAGTACCAACTACCTCCAAATGAGAATAAAAAACCACATACCAAAACCTTAGGATGAGTAGAAGAAGGTTTGTAAAGGGTACTATGAGAGAAGACGCCGTTTCGGTAGAGTTTCGGTGATTGGAAGTTTTCTCTCTTTTCTCTCTCTCCTCCGTTCTCTCCGTTTGTTCTCTTTCTCTTTCTTCTCCCGTTCTCCAGCCCTCTCTCATAGTCTCTCTCTCTTTTAATTGGTTTCCACCGATTAAATGAGAAGAGGGTGATGAATGACAACTTTTAATGAGTAATCGAAATGGCCATACACCATTAGTCAACTTCTTTAGCTTTCTTGCATGATAATCCATCTCTTTTAATGCTTCTTCATCCATTGAAAATAATGAGATCAAAAGAGAGAAATATTACTCTCAACTATGCCATTATCCCACCTTACAAGTAGTTAACCAAAGCCTTATGCTTTTAGCTCATTAACTTTCCTTGATAATAATTTACTAACTAGGCTCATTAATTACCAAGTAGTCATTTTCCCTCTTTTTACTTTCCATTCTACTCAAATTATAGGGAATATTAGGAAAAAATCCATAATTTCTTATCTTATGGCAAAATTGTCATTTTGCACTTATATCATTTTTCCCCGAGCTCTTTAGCTCAGCATAATATTCCTTTTGAATATCTAAGGATATAAAGAAATTTTGGGAAATAATACCATGCCTTGCTAGGGAATTCATTAAACTAGGGCCTAGCAGTCTTCTTAATCCAGGCTTAGTCTCAAGCCTCTTATCCCAAAATTCAAGATATTACAAAAGTTATTTCCTGACCTCCTTGGCGGATGAAATCTAGTGCTATTGATGCCAGTTGTTGGCAATATGAGCCTATTTGTCTATTACTTTGGTTGCTGGTTGAGGGTTAGGACTTCTGTTAGGTTGATGAACAGTTTAAGTTTTTCCCACTCCCTTCAATTTGTTTTCCTTTAGGACGAGTAACCTACAAAAATCATGAAATTAAATCATATTATTTTAAATGAAAGTACATAGAAAAACTTGAAGGAATTGTAAATTAACTACCTTTTGAAGTGGCTCAAATTGGCCATGCAAGATAACCCCCGACAATATCTTTCACCATTGTTTCTTCATCTTGAGAAGGGATTAGTAGGAGGGCATCTTCATTTATGCATATGTCAACCCTAACTCGGAGTGTGTTCAGGGGCAACTATCCCTCGTACTTGTGTTGTGACACATTGAACTTGGTGCTAGCCTAGACTACAGTAAGGCGTCAATTTGAGCCCACAATAATGCATTTTTGCTCTTGCATCAAGTATATATGATCATTAAATTGTTATACTTGATGCTTGTACCCACTCATCTACTGTTTTACTTGCTGCTTGTAGCCAGAAATCTCTTCCTTTAGTTGGAGAAAATTATTCTTGTTAGGTCGCTTTTGGAGGTTGAAGTACATTGTTTGGGTGATTCCAAAACCAATTCCCTGAAGATGACCATCATACACAGGAGCTCCAAGTGCTCTACTGAGTAAGCTGTCACAACTAACATAGTTCATCAACTCTGGCTATTCTTACATCTTGTACGCTACCATAAAAAGAATTACAACAATATTAGTTATTATAAAATAGAATCATTTAAGTAAAGCTAAATCTTTATTGTATGTATAATCCACTACATACATAGTAATCCGTAATTTTTTTGGCTTGTTTGTTGGCAATTTCACCCTTTTTATTTGTGCAACTGGCCAGCTACAAATCATGGCATGATAAATGTGTGACATCAGAATGTGACTCTTATATCTGTATGTCAAAGTTACTTGTAATTAAAACTTAGTCATAGAAATTATATTCATAAGAAACAATGATTAGTTCTTACTAATTGTTGATCCAACGATGCATATGATACTAGTCCTTTCATGTATCAGTGTGGCATGTTGGACGCATTTTCCTAATTTTTCTTACTTCTTTCTTGTTTAGATCTAAATGAATCATATCAATAAATATTTATTACAAATACATTACAAGTAGTCCGTGAAAGAAAATATTATGTTACCATAAATTTCACTGTAGTATATGAGCTCACAAACTCATCCCACTGCTTTTGAGTTATTATTCCATCATATAACTCCGGTAGTGTATGATTGATATTATCATTATTGTCGTGCAATTAGAATTTCATGAGGTCGTAACGAAAATTTCACAAAAGTCTGCCACATTTTCGCAGCACGAATTTCTCTTTATCTTCTTCGATAATGAAAAAAGATTGTAACAAAAAAGCACACATAACTTGTTTGATTGTAATTTCAAGAATCTAAACAAAAAGAATAATATAGTAAATATTGTTTACCTTAACTGAACCCAAGACGATATCAGCATAATCTTTTTTCGCCTGTCTCCAATCTAAAATTTTAATGGGGACTCTTTCTTTGACTGTAGTCCTAATGTAATTATTAAAGGAGCTAGCATTTGGTCCGATTGGATTTCTCTTGTCATTCTATTAAAGCTCTAACCTAATACCCTTATCTCTGTTCTCTCTTGATTTAATCTAAGCCAAGCATTTCATTTCTCTATTGCTTTCCCCTTTTTACCGAAAATATCAAGGAAAAGGAGAAATAATTAACGTTTCTTGTATTATTGGAAAATTACCATTTTACCCTTATATTTTTTGTATTTAATTTGGGCCTTCTTCTTTTCCTTGTGTATTGGCCAAAAATCACACTATATTGAGCCCAAGAATTTATATTCTTTCATGCTCCAATTTGGGTTACAATTTAGGCCTTTAAGTAGACAAAAGTTACACCTTTGTGTCTTAGCTTAGCCAACTGTATGTAACTACTGATTGGAGTGTTTTCATTATTTTATGAGCACCATAATTCACTATTTTATTCCACTAAATGTCACAAATACATACAGGGAATACTGGTGAATAAAAGTAGGATATTACATAATGGAACAGAAGTATCGACCAAATGTTGAAGAAATATGCACGAGGACGAGACAAGAACAAACAAAAAGTGGGGGACTAAAGAAGCTTCTTCTTGCCGCCATCAAATAGAGTGGGGATAATCGATAAGGAAAGGTGGTGGACCAACCGAAGGGACTAAAGGAGAGCTATGTGAAATAAGGAGATGGAAGGTACAAGAGATGAAAAAATGGCTTTCTCGCGCCCTATACATGAATTTATAATGCCTTGTATGGTGCTTGCTTTCCAAACTACATACATGGCCATATTTTTTTAAAAAACCAAACCAATGCATGTACGAGAAAAAAACACTTTAAAAAAAATACAAAAAGGCCTTGGCCGACGCTTTTGAAGAAAGCGCTGGTCAAGGAATTAAAGCCAGTGTCGTCCAAGGCCAATTGCTTTAACAAAAAAAACAACACAAACGGGGAAAAACACATTTAAAAAAATTAAAAAAGCCATAGCCGGAACTTTTAAAGAAAGCGCTGGCAAAAAGGCCTGCCCCCATCCAAGGGTGACCTTAAGGTCGCTTAGTGTAATATCCCAAATTTTGGTACTAAAGGCTTAAGATTAAGCCTGACTCAAGTAGAATACTAAGCCCTAGTTTAGCAAGTGTCTTAGTGAGGCATGACTTTATTCTCTAAAATTCTTTTATACCCATAGGGTATTAAAGAGCATAGGGTATGGCAAAGCAAGGCAATTAGGGGTCACACACAACATAAGTATGTTGGAACACAAATTAATATTGCTGCTAGTGAGTTTTTCAGTGAGGTAGTCATGTTGTGTGACATTTTTTAATAGGAAAATGATATTAAAAAATTATGAAATTTTCCATAATGGAATTACACTAATCAAGATTTAATGTGATAGGTTATATGTATTATTTGGAGCTGTACACAAAGAGATATGTATTTTTGAAGTTAGTTCAGTAAAAATGGAAATTTTTCAGTGTCAACGTGTAAAACCAATAATTCTAGGAATGTTGAGCTTCAATTTGGCTAAATGTTATATTTTTCCTTAAAACTAGACTTAATCAGGGTCACATATCCTTTTGAATCACCCCAATTGTATATTTTTACAATTAGATATAAATTTTCAAAGTTTGATGAAAATTCTGTCAGCTTTTAGGCAAGGTGCGAAATTAAAAAGGTAATGGCAAAAATGTATGGGCAAAATAGTCATTTGGATAGATTTAATCCTAAGCCCATATTTTTCCTTTTTCCTCATGATGTGGGACGTCTAAAAGAGGGAGTAAGAAGGGAATTGGATACTTGGTCCAAATTAAGCAAGAGATGAAGCAATATTGGCCAAGTGAAAAAGGGTTGAAAAGTTAAAAGTTGGCATGTGTTTAATTGCCATTAAAATAATATTCAAAAGGACGTGGAAGGAGATATTTGAAGAGTTAATTATCTCTTTCAAAGCCTCACATATTCGTCCAACATGGAAAGGAAAGAGAAAATACATATTTGAACATAAATGAAGCTTTTGAAAAGTCAAAGATTGTAGGAAAATTTGAGGAAGTAACTTGTTAAGCCATATTACTTTTGCTTCATTTTCCATTTTGGTCAAAAAAAGGGTGTATATATACATATATTTGTTGGCTAAATATTAATGCAAGAAGGAAAGACAAAAAAAGAGCTCTTGACCAATCATAATTAGGCACATGTCAAAGTTAAAGCAAAAAGAGAGGTCATTAGATAAACTTCACTGTCTCTTATTCATTCTTCATATTTCGTTCAGATGAACCAAGAAAGAGAGAGAGAGTGTGTGTGTTCAAAGAGCCAAGAACATAAGAAGAAGGGTCTTAGGATTCTAAAGCACAAATCAAGGTAAGAACTTACAAAACTTAGTTATTCTTGCTTTCTAATCTATCTACAACATCTCCTAATATCTTCTCCTCCATGAAATCCATGTTTTTCAAGAAAAATCAAGAGTGAGGAGAGAGAGGGTAGAGATATTTTTAGAGAGAGAAAGTGGTAAAATCAAGAGGTAGTCTCATAAACTTGATCCACTTGTGCTATATGTTGTTGCTTTGGTTGTTATTGTGGTTTTGGAATTGTTTTGCTTGATTTGTAAATTTGGGCTGAAGCAAAACCTAGGGGAAATTCTACCAAAATTCCCTCTAATTATGTCCATTTAGTATTTAAATGGTTAATCATGTGATTAGAAGTGGTAAGGAGGTGATTAAGCAAGAGAAATCAAGAAAACACAATTTCCCTCCTTAAACTCTAACTTCCTGTTCTAAATAGGACGTGATGAAGGAGTTGGAATTTTTTAATTTTTACGGTTTCATTAGATTTATAAGGAAAAATTGTGTAGGTATACTATTGTTCATAATTTTTGGATGTTTGTATACAAATTTGAAAATTTATGAAGTTCAAATGCAATGTTGTTTGATCTTCCTCCTGTAAGTCAGTGACATTATGAAATATATTTTATGGGTCAAAATTTGTCCAAAAATTCTGAAACTTGTCAAGATTAACGTAGAGAAAAAATTCTTTAATTTTATGGATATTTTTTAATTTTTGGATAAGTACATTGGAAGATATGAATGTTTGAAATTGTACCCTATTTCTAGAAGCAAATCTGGGAACATTAGAGTTTGACAAATTTATGGGTACATTATGATGTCAATAGTCAGACTAAATCATTTTTACCCCAAATTAAATTTAAATATCTTCATTTATACTTTAGAATCAGTCAAATTATATTTTCCTATAATTTATTATGATTTTCCAAAGTTGATTGAAAAATCTACCAATTTTCTGGAAAAAGTGAAATTGCACTGTGTAAGATTGTACGGTGCAGAAACTGTTGAAATTGTGAAAGATAACCAATAAAATGAGTTTGGAATAATATATGGATGAGTAATGAATCATTTATTTTACATTGGGGAATTTTAGGACCAAACAGTTGTGCCAAGCCGGATCAAAGTCGGTGGATCAAGGAAGGGCAATTAAGGTAGTAAACTTACCCTACTTACATGTATATGATATTTATTATGTGTATTGCTTTGTTTGATTATGTGTAGCATATTTGAATGAATGAAACTCTATTTCTATTTATATTGTATCTATAGTTATGTTGTATGAAACATTAAGCATGCAGAAATGTCATTATGTGAGTATGAGCCTACGTAAGGCGAGCATATCATGCACTAGCATTTATCTTGCATTCATTATGGTACTATTTATTATTAAGATTCCTTCAAATCTCACCCTCCCCCAACCAACATTCAGATAGGTGAACATAGGAGGCGTGTTAAGATCAGAGAAGAGGTCTACACATAGAGAAATGCAGTGGGGGATTGAAGATGGGAATTTATCTATTGTTTTGTATTAAACTTAGACACTTTGGTAGCCTTGTATAGCTACATAGTTTGTATGTGTAAATGAATTTAGTTGAGTAGAGAATCACCCTAATTAAATTAAAGAAAAAGATAAGAACTAATAGGTAATAACGAAGTTGCGAACCACGAGAATACGCTTCCGCAAAAGTTTTAAAATTTTCAGAAAAACCCACTCAACTACAGGTTAGAATCCTGTTTGAGGTTGGGATTTGAAAGTATTATAAAAAAAATAATGCCTAGTGGTTCAAGTTCATTGCGTAAAACTATCTGAATGAGTATGAATGTAAGGTGTTACACTAAGCCTACCCCTTGGTAGCTATGCCTGCAAGGCACAGGCTAAGCCTTGGCAGCCATCAGCCAAGGCCATATGCAGTGGCCTTAGCGGGGCCAAGGCCACTGTGTGGCCTTGGATTCCCTACCAAGGCTCAATAATTTGGCCTTGGTAGGTACCAAGGCCACATGCCTTGGATTCCCTGCTAAGGTTACTATTTGGCCTTGGCAGGAGCCAATAGGCAAGTATTTTTTGGGACAAAAATTTTGTTGTTTGCTTATAGTATATAAGAGAATTCAACCTTTTAGCTCTCTTTCAAGGTACACAACATGCTCCATACTTTTTTCCTTTTCAAAGTCCCATCCATAAATAGAGACTGGCTTGTCACTTTTGTATCAAATTAAAACTTCTTTAATTTCATATTTCCAATATTTGTTAAAGATCTTAATAATGATAACTCCAAACTAAAAATCCCTATATTTCGCTATGTGTTTTTTAGATAAACTGTTTGTTTATATCTCTTCAACTTTATAAAAAAATTTGAAAAAAAAAAACTTGGGTATTTAGATTTATATATACTTAATATAATTTTTTAGTTTTTACTTTGTTTAATTTTACTTCATAATTAAGAGTCAAATTCAAATTATATATTTGAAGACAATTATCATATATAATTTAACCCAAATTCTATATGATAGTATTTGTTTTTGGGTTGCATCATATGATAATTTCATACATTAACTTTTACTCACAAACGGCTTATTGGTAAATGTATAATGAAATAATGTGAAACTTGAGAATAAATAGATGAGGCTAAATCAAATGCACTATTAAAACTGAAGTAAAATGATGCGACCAAAAAGAAGACAAAAATAGTCTTTTGCCATCCCTTTCAGCTTTAATTGATTGGCTTTCTTAAAAGATGTAAATTGATAATATTACATCTGATTATATATAATCATAGTTAATGCGTGGCAATGCCACATCAAAAAATGTGACCAATAAGTTAAATATACACAATGTTAATAAAATAAAAAATAATAAAAATTGCCAAAGCCTTGGAAGGCGTTTCCCCAAGGAAGCGCCTTCCAAGACTATCTTAATATACCTTTGAAGGAGCTTGTAATACCTCATTTCCTAACACTATGGTAGAGCACCAACTAGCTAATACTCACCGAATTTGAAACATCAGAGTTGCGAGCAATACCTCTGTCGGTATGAATATTAACATATATTCATATACATGCACAATTCACTAGATTTACTTATCCTTACAACACAACACATGACATCTATCTCTTCTACTTCATATACAAACCCAAAACTCATGAAATTCTTAAAATACATGACAGGAACGAGACAACCATAACTAAGTTCTTTCGCTGCTTGGCCTCAACTCTTCGTCATTTACCTTCTCTTTGCCTCGCTAGCTCCTTCCCTGTATTGGAGATTTGTTTTTGGGAAAAGGGGTAAGATTTACAGGAATCTCAGTAGTAACACAATCATACATATAAGATAACACACACAAGCATGCTTCATACTTCATCAATCAACAAAATCATGATAACACCATTAGTGCATCTCATGCAATTCATAAACTGACATCGCGCTAGTCAGGTTCTCAGCCCGTTGAGGGCACCCGTGCATAGTGCATGCAATACAATTCCATTATTAACATCGCGCTAGACAGGTTCTCGGCCCCGAGGGGCACTCGTGCAAAGATAGGCCCCAGCCACCGCTCGTGCAATTATGAACATTATCGCTTGAGTGTCAACCCGTCCAAAGATAGGCCTCGGGTGATCACTCCACTCAATCTAAACATGTTAGACATTTTGGAGATGATATCAAACAATATATATGCATGCCATGTCATATGAAGACGGTTACTACCTGGTTGCTCCTCAATGCAACTTTCCCACTCAATTCAAGCTCGGGCAAATACTGAGGCCAGACCGGTTGTCAAGTCCTGAAATCTTTAAATACCAAAAATGTGTTATTACTCATCCATGCATCGTTCCAAACTCATAATATTGGTAAATTTTTCCTAATGGTGTCAAATTACCAAAATACCCCTCAGGTCTTAATTATCAGTATTTTTTTCCAAATCGTGATCTAGGCCATTCCTATACCTTTTTGCGTGTAGAATTCATTTTTAACTTCAAATTGGCTGAAAACAAGCCCGAATGATGCAAATACCCTTCAAAGCCCCCAAATAAGGCTTATAAGGGGTAATTTTGTCATTTCCCTTTCCGAGGCTTTTCTCACTTTGGGGTCAACATAGACCCTACACAATTTCACCTCCTAAACCCAATGGAAGCATTGGAATTATCAAATTCCTATCCATTTACCATGTCTAACACAGGGTCACCCTATAGGATTCCCAGAAAAGTTGTGTCGGATTCTCATTTTCTTTAGCCTAATCACCTCCTTTTTACTTATAACCAATATATTAACTAGTTAGACATTCATTGGACTTGATTTGGAGACACTTATATATTATGGTCTCTTTAGCTTTCTTCAATTATCTTATGCCAAATGAATCATAATCAAGCCCAAAACAACTCTACTAGCATCAATTAAGCAAGAGGAACAAGTTTGGGAAGTTACCTCTTTATTTCTTCAACTTTCTCTCTCCTACTCATTTTCCTTTCTCTCTCTCTCTCTCTAACTCTTGATTCAGCTGCTCATCAAGGAATCCAAGAGTAGGGAAGTGAGAAGAAGATATTATGGAGGGATTAGGTGGATTAAGCCACAAGGTAGCAACTTCTTACCTTGAGTTTTGTTGATCCCTAGCTTCTTCCTCTCTCTTTCGTTCTTCACGTTCTCAGCCCTCACTCTTAACTTTTCTGATTCAATTCGATCATGAGAATGAGCTAATGGAGAATGAAGAGATTACTTAGTAAAATGGCTTCATTAATCATGCCAAGTGTCACTTTTGCATTGGTCCAAAAATGCATTAGACTTTAATTAATTCTATTTCCCTTCATATTCCCTCATTCCAGGCAAAAATCCCATGAGGAATACAAGGGAAATCTAAATCTCCAATATCCCATTGTGCCATCTCATAACTTGTTGACTAAGTCATTGACTTTTTGACTATTTGACTATTCTTAACCATAATTTACCAAAATTGATTTATTTATGATCAAGTAGTCATTTTACTCTTTTTAATTTCCATTTAACTCAAATTAGTAGGAATATTGTGGAAAAATGATCATTTCCTACTTTATGGAAAAATTACCGTTTTCCCCCTACTTTCATGATTTACCGAAATAAATTATTTTTCGCCCATTTCTTCGGCTTACCCTCATTTTGACATTCAAATGAGGCCATTTTTTATGTTACTTAATTTCTCAAATTTTGGTTACAATAATAGGCCCTTAATTTATGCATTATCACCTCTTTAGGTCCTTGTTCGGCCAAATTACGCGTAACCGGTGATTGAAATATTTTCCATAAATTTGCATGAATTCATGCAACATATTTCACCACTTTATTCTATTGGATATATTCCAAATATGTACACATAATGAGTGTTGGTGAAAAATGGGATATTACAAAGCTTCCAAGGGAAGTGCTATCCAAGTCCATACTACCATTTATGCCGCTTTATAACAAAGCACCATAGCTGGCACTTTATTTTTTTTAAAATAAATAATTCTTGTATGGTGCTTGTTTAAGAAATTTCCATACAAGCCTAACACTAAGCTATGACACTTATAATAGGAAGCGCTATAGCTTCTTCTTTTTTTTAAAAAAAAGAAATTATCTATGGCATTTCTTTGAAGAAGTGCCATAAGAAGTGCAGCACTAAATGTCTCTTTTGTAGTAGTGACTTATGTGCATATGCTTTGACCAAGAAGAGTTGAGGTCTTAGGGAGAGATTTATTATGCAATGGTTATGCACTAAGGTTTAAGTATTAGTAGGCTCCACATGAATCATTAATAGGATTTGACAACCACAATCAAGCAAGGGGGAAGCAAAACCAAAGAAGTTCAAGTAAAAGGAGGTAACTTGGGAAGAAGTAAAAGGTAGTAAAACTTACTCTTATATAGTTTATTCTTGGTTACTTGCATGCTTATTTGCCATGTATATGCCTTTAAACATGTAATATCCTTACTTGAATTATGTTATGGCCATGCGCATGTACATGTAAGGTGTTGTTCTTATTTGGCTATTTACGTGCATATTTTATTACTATTGCACATTATATATTGAGTTGATGTTTGCTATTGAGATTTCCTCGAATCTCACCCCTTTTCTCCTATATACCAATAGTAAGGGCAAGTACTTCTAAAGAAAATGGCAAGCTACTGGAGGAAGCTTGAAGTTGGAGACTCTAAGGAAGCTATTATTTATGGTTGTTTTGTAAATTAATTATCTTATGGCTTATTGTATTCAGGTATGTACTTAACTTAAAAAATTATTAAAGTTTATTCTAATTTAAGGTATGTAAATACAGTTTTGCAAGGGCATGTATCTAATATCCATAAGGAGGATTATATGAGACAAACACCAGCCCAAGGTAAGTGCCATGGAATGATCATGGCCAATATAGTAGTAGTAGTTAAACTAGTACACATAGCCCTAGTATACCATGCCTAAATATCAAACGGAAAATGACAATTATATGTTATGAGCCCATAATTAACTGATGATAAGATAAGATAAGAGCAGAGCAATACTCTAATAATATTAAATATAGTTAAAGGATTTTTAAGCCTAAACCACTTAATAACTATTTTTAAATGTTTTTCAAAAAAGCCCATTCATTTATAGGTTTAAACCTTGTGTAACTATTTTCAAAAAGTGTTTTCTCTCCAAGATCAAACCTAGCTTAGTGGTTTAAATTCATTATGTTTATAGCTTATTTGACAAGAGATGGTAATGGAAATAAAGGTGCTACAATTGGTGATAAGGTGTCACACTTGATGGTATTAGAGTAAAGGTTCTGGCTGTAGGTTAGAATACTATGCTCATATGAAAAATATATATTGGGCAATGTCACAAGGCTGTAATTCCTGATGTACATTTTTGCATGGGCAATGTCCCTAGGCTGTAAGACTTGATATGCATCTAGAGTGGTTATTGGGTAGTGTCCTGAGGTTGTAAGTCCTGCAATGCATTTTGTATAGGCAATGTCCCTAGGCTGTAAGACCTAATATGCAATCTGCGTTGTATTGAACAAGTGTATCCTATGATTGTTGATTGTGATGCATCGTGATTGCTGAATGCTTATTGTTTTATAGCACTTTGCATGCTTCATGAACTTGCATATAATATGATTGTCTGTTTTACTATTGAGATTCTCAGTAATCTCACCCTTTTCATTAAATGACATATAGCTAAAGCAAGCATCTTGAGGGGCAAGGGAGTATTAATTGTTGATAACTAAGAAGGGAGAGAAGTAGGATTAGTATATTGTTGGTTATCGGTATAATCATTTAGTTATACTTAGGACTTTTGGTAGTGTGGCTACAAATTTTGTATATATGTATCTACATATAAACATAAAGATGTACATAGTGAAAATAGTACATGTAGTAGTAGTAGTGAAAGTAATACACATTATTAGTATGAGCATGTATAGTAGAGGTAGTCATATTATACCATGCTTAAATAATGAATGGGAAAGGGCAATTGCATGATTTGAGCCCTAACTTAACAAATGATAGACTTAGATGAGAGCAGAGTAAAAATCTGATAAGACTAATTACAGTTAAAGAATTGATAAGCTATAATGAAGAGTTTGAACCCTTGAATAACTGTTTTAAAAATTTTAAATTTTTTTTAGAAAAGCCTATTCATTTACAGGTTCAAACCCTGTGTTTGGGCTAAGTTTTCAACTATTTGTGAAAAGTGTTTTGCTTCCTAGGACCAAACCTGGTTTAGTGGTTTGAATTCATTATATATATAACTTATCTGGCTAGAGATATAATAAGGGTGTCACATTTGATGGTATCAGAGTAGATGTTCTAGTAATAGGTTAAAATGCTTTATTCGTGATCAAAAGAATACTATAGATATGGCTCTCATTAGTGATACTTTTTTAGGAAATTAGAAAGATAATGAATGCTTTTGAGGATTAAGGTTATGAATTGGAGCCTTCAATTAAATTACTTAGATGACCTATACATCTATTTGTTATATCACTATAGTAGTGATAGTGATAGTAGTTATAGCTATTTTCTGTAGGAAAGTAGAAATAAAAGTATGAAGGATGGGTTTCCTAGTGAATTAAAGTTAAAAAAGAGAATTGTCTTTGAAATTTAAAATCTCTTGATTGAAGGTTAGCATGCATTAAGGTATGATTTAAGTTATGGTACTTATGAGAAAACTATATGGTGATGCTATTTAATACTATTTGGGAGATAATAAATGGTATAAGAATAAGTTTAGGAATGTCCAAATGATTAGTAAACATGTTTGGAAAATAGGTTGGGAATGTCTAAATGTTGAGGTATTGGAGGATATTATGCCTGCAAAATTAGTTGATGATTATTTTGGGCCAATTAAAGATGTAATTAGCTGTTTTATTAAAGTAATATATCGTAGCTTAATTGTCATAGACATGAATCATGCATAGCTCATGTTTAAAGGTTTTCAGATGATGTTAGTGGATAGACACTACTACAAAAAACACCTTTTACTTTCTTAAACTACGTCCCTATTTTAAAAAGGGAAGTAAAGAGCTAACATGATGGCATTTATATAATTTCGGAGGTAAATTTTAAACTTTATGCATCCTAAATCACAGATGGGGTGCCTAAGGGACTTCAAAAGTTGATATTTAGCTACAAAAAAACCCTTTAGGCGTCCCAAAAAAAATTAGGGACACCTAAAGGTAATTTTACCTACTTTAGGCGTCCCCAAAAAAATTGGGGACACCTAAAGGTTGGGCTTTAGGCGTCCCTATTTATAATAGGGATGCCTAAAACCCTGTCATGGCTGATAAGACAGCCATGACAAGTTTGCAGGTCCCTTTATGGGGACCTGCAAACCTTTATGCGTCCCCAAAAATTCTTGGGGATGCATAAAGGTAGTCTAGGCATCCCCAAAAATGGCTTGGGACGCCTAAACTCCCTCCTCCCCATCAGTTTCTTTCTCTCTTCCTCACACATATAGTCACTCCCTCCTCTGTCCGTCCCTCTACTCCTTTACTCCCTCCCTTCGTCCTTCCCTCTCCTTCCTCACTCCCTCCCTTCATCCCTGTCACACTTTTCCTCTCACACACACAGAGTCACTCCCTCCTTCGTCCCTCCCTCTCCTTCCTCACTCCCTCCTCCATCCCTCCCTCTCCTTCCTCTATCCGTCCTCACTCCCTCCTCCATCTTCACTCCCTCTCCATCCTCACACACACACACACACATGGTCCTCCCTCTCCGTCCACCTCTCTTCCACACACACACACAGTCCTCACTCTGTCCATTCCCTCTCTATTGTCACACACACACATATAGAGGCCTCACTCCCTCCTCTGTCCCTCACTCCATCCTTATGCTTACACAAACGACTATCTCGCATGATGTAAGCACCCTTCCATATACTTACCTTACCGGCTCTTAATTCCATTATATCAGAGTAATCGAGCGAATTCATCGATAAACTAAAAGCCATTCCCATTAATTACACAAGAACGGTTCTCTGCTTATACAACATTCATACATACACATACATCCATATATACACACATATATTAAATACAAGAAGTAGTGCCCTACACTACGACCTCCTCTTCACTTCACATCTCCATATCTCCTCCGTGCACTTCTTCAGGCACTCTTCAACCTGTCTGAAATAGTTGTTTAGGAGGAGTGAGATTCGAGAGAATCTCAGTAGTGAACAATACCGCTATGCATGACAGATATATATGAATGCATGACATGCTTGCCTACACTATTTCATACCAACATAATGACATGCTGCGTGCTCGATGTTATGACATACATATGGCCAATGTAGAATATAACAGAGCTTTACTACATCAAACATGTTCAACACAAACAGGCATAGCAGTCACATAATCAATACAAGTCATACATATCATACACATGCAGGAAATGTAAGTCCATTACCTGTCGGACTTCATGTCCGTCCTCAATCCTTCGTCTTTCCTCTGGTTCGGGCATGTCCATCCATCGAGTCCTAGAATTTCAAATACATTCAATGAGTCATTACTTATCTATTCATCATTCTAGACTCGTATTAAATGATAACTTAGCCCAATTACGCTAAATTACCAAAATGCCTCGAAAGCCCGCCCGACTGTACTTTTACAGAAATTACAACGTGGGCCAATCCTACACAATTTCACATGTAGAATCCATTTATGACTTTGTATTTTTTAAATTCAGGCCCAAATGTCAAAAATACCCTTGATAGCCCTTACTTAGAGCCTTTAAGGGGTAATTTGGTCATTTCACACTCCAAGCCTTTTCTCACTTTCTCTTCAATATGAACCCTACACATTTTTCTCTTCTGAACTCAATGAAATCATCCAATCGATGAAATTCCAACTCTTGACTCATGCCACACATTAGGTGGCTAATATAGAGTTCTCAGAAGAGTTGTGTCGGTTCCTCCCTTTCTTTATCTTAATATCCTCCTTTCTACTCCTTATTACATGATTAGCCGTTTAGACATCCCTTGGACATCATTTCAGCCCCCAAAATACTGATAGAACGAGAGATGAATAGTAAACTACTTGCAAAATGCTCATCCAAATGATAAACCAAAATGGTAGGAAGGAAGCCTACGCTTATCTCTACTCGCTTCTGAATTCGGTTCGGAATTCTGGCGACGCTCCAGCCAGCGAGATGGCACCAACCATCTCCAAATGGGAATCCAAAACCACAGAAATGAAGCTTGGGATGAGTAGAACAATATTTGTACTGGACATTTCGAGAGAAAATGCCGTTTCAGATGAGTTCCGGTGATTCCAAGTTTTCTCTCTCTTTTCTCTCTCCTCTCGTTCGTCCGTCGCGTTCTCATTCTTTCATTTCTCATTCCATCTTTCTCATCTGTTTCATTTCTTTTCCCTTTTATTTTTGATCATAAGAGAAAGAGAATTAATTGATGAAGGATGATGATTAATTAAAATCATCCGGTGGCCTTTACTCAATTAGTCCACCTATCTCATTACTTGCACAACAAGTTTCCTTTCTCTTTTCCTTCATCATTCTATTAATATTAATGAGAAATAAGAGAGTATAATTCACTCTTAAATTATCCCATTATACCACCTCAAGTGGTCAACTGAAGCCTTAAGCTTCTCCACTTAATGACTTTGCTTGATAATAATTTACCAATATGGCCTCATTGATTATCAAGTAATCATTTACCTCCTTTTAATTCCCATCCAACTCAAATCATGGGGAATATTAGGGAAAAACAATCATTTCCCATCTTATGGAAAAATTACCATTTTACCCTCACCTTTTATTTCTTTTTGATATCCAAAGGTATTAAGGAATTTTGGGAAATAAACCATGTCCTCACTTGGACATTTACTAAACCGGGGTCTAGCGGTCTACTAAATCCAGGCTTAATCTCAAGCCTCTTATCCCAAAATTTAGGGTATTACACAAGACGGAAGACGTGAAACAACACTCAAATATTGACGCTTCATTCAAATTCATGGTACGTAATTCAGCTTATTTTCCTTTATTATTAAATATATTAGAAATCTTTGCCCTTTCGTTTGTTTTTCTAGAATTATATTTGTGTTATGAAGAATATTGCTAGTTTGATTGGATTAATAGGAACTATTGGAATTATTTTTTTGGAATTATTGTTGTGGGTATAGAAAACTCTATGATTTTTGTCCAAATAGCTTGTGAATTATGACTTATGAGTAAGAGTGTTTGTGTGTGTGGAGAACCAAACCTATTTAACATCACAACATGATATATATACACATGCCCTTATTATATCTTGTTTGTACTATGCCCTTTTCATAGGACAATTTCATGAATATTCCTCTATTATAATTGCCTAAAATAGTTCCAAATTGCCTTAATTAGTTAGTTTTGTTCAAATTAAGCTGAAATGATTTGTTATTGGAATTTAGGGTGTTTCATGTTTAAGGGGAAATACTGCCAATTTTTTTTTTAAAAAATTATAATAAAAAGAAAACCCTATCATTGTTCTGTGCTTGAGTATCCTAAAAATCCTTATCGACCTAAAGCCTCTATAGTTGAGCGATATGTAGTTGAAGAGGCAATATATTTTTGCAAAGATTATCTATCAGGGAGGAAGGAACAGTCTCGGCATGAAGAGGGGAGAAGAAAGGGAACACGAGGTCTGAAAGTGAAGAATATGTCTCATGAAAAGGTGTTGCAAGCACACTTGTATATCTTGAACAATATGGAAGAATTTCAATTGTACACAAATGAACACAAAAATAGTTTGAAGAACATGATTCAAAAGAAGTATGACATGCAGATAGCTGTTGAGCAAAACAAGACATTCATAGCGTGGTTTGAGGAGAAGGTTTCGCATGAGACCGGTGTGTCTGAGACAATTGAGTGGCTAGCTTGGGGGCCTTCATTTCAGGTTATTACTTGGACCGATTATGATATAAACAATTATTCTTTCTACACAAAAGACCAAGATAATAGATGTACCATGCAAAATAGTGGGGTGACGGTAGTAGCTGAAGCCATGCACTTTTCCAGTTCTAAAGATAAAAATCCAATATTAGCATCGATGGCTTATTATGGAGTTATAGAAGAAATATGGGAGATAACCTACAACAAGTTCAAAGTTGCTTTATTCAAATATAAGTGGGTTACCAATACTGATGTGGTAATAGATCAACAATTTAGATTTGTCTCAGTCGATCTTTGAAGAATTGGTTATAGAGATGAGCCTTTCATTTTAGCAAGTCAGGAAAAGCAAGTGTTTTATGTCACAGATCCTGTAAATAAAAATATGTCCATTGTACTTTAAAGTAAGAAACAAAAGTATGGAGATCTAAGCTTCAACCTTGACGACATACCACCTTTCACAACTAATCCACCTAGAGCAAGTGAAGTAGAATTGGTAGATGATGAAGAATATGCCGCAAGAAATGATCATTGTGAAGGGATATAGGAAACAATATAGAATAAGACCTTTACTTGGAACTTATTTACCTCTCTGGCAGTGATTTTTTTCTTAAAGTATAAAATAGTATTGTGTGCTTTTTTCCTTAATCCTGCTTAGTTTTTTCAATTATTTGGAACTTATGTACCTCTCTGACAGTGATTTTTTGTTTGTAAACAAGAATATGGATAATTCTAGTGACTCACAAAGTGATAGAAAGCATCAAATGGAAGGTAGTAAACCCATTGAGAGAAGAACTAGTGGCGTCACAAAGATGCTTGCATTGGCTGCACATCATCAACATCAATAGGATAGGTTGCATGTGGACTTCGATGCCAACATGAATCCATGTGGTTTTGAGGAAGACCATTTCATTAGCTATCTAGACTATTTGGTTCGAAGCAAAGTTCGCATCATCTATGATGATTAGAAGTGGGTTCCCTCGAAGATGAAATATATGATTTGGAAATAAATTTCGGTATGTCAGTTTTGACATATCTGCATTTTGATCTTTATTTATTCCTGTTGCTTAAAATATAATTTCCTTTTTTCCTCCAGCAAATGTTCGATATTTTAGACACCACAGAGATGTACAAGCACTGGATGGGGGAGGTGCGTCTGTGATGGAAAGATTTAAAAAACAAGCTTACATAAAGGTATATTCAAGGGGAAAAGAGGGGTGAGGACCCATGTCAACATTATTCATACTTGTCTCCAAAGGACTGGAGGTTATTCGTGGCATTATAAGAAGATCCTGAATTTTTGGTAAACTTTCTTTCATCATAGTATAAAAATTTTTATTTCAATATACTTGACAACATTGATTCATTTTTCATTGTTTTCCTTTCACAGAAAGTAAGTGCAGGAAATACCGAGAGGCAAGCAACAAATCAGTATCAACTTTGCATGTCTCGTGGTGGTTATCGGAAGCTTGAGCGGAGGATGATGGAAGAAGAGTTAGAGAAAATGAAGGAAGCAACCAAATCAGATCCTAGCACTGTTGTGCAGGCCCTAGCTCCTCTTCTGCATCACAAAAAATGGAAAGCAGCGAGGACTAAAGGTAGGAAGTTCATAAATCCTGCTATTGCTGAGGTTGCCTCGAGAATTGTAAGTAGTTAAAGTATAAGTATATAATTTTGACATTTTGTTATATTACTAGTGTTTAATTTTTGTTTACAATAAATTGTATGCTATAGGATGAACTCGAAGAGCAGAGTAGCCAAGGTTCGTTCACTCCTAGTAGACAGACGGACATATTGTTAACAGCGATTGAGAAGCCTGATAACCCCAATCGAGTTCGAGGGGAGGTAAGGTGAGTTAGTATGGCGAAGTTTTTCTGACGTGCCTCATATACTTCATCACAAGCTGAACCCAGTAGAGAGCTTCTGGCCAAGATTGAACAAAAGCTCGAGGTTAAACTTTGTGACACGCTCCGGGAAGAGTTGATGGCAGAGTTATGTGTTGAAATGAAATCTATGTTTGACTTAAAGATGTAAAGCGATAGGCATAGAACCCAAGAATCCCTGGTCTTCCCCAGCACCAAAGGAAGTTACCACCCATCGGAGGAACCCCTTAGCCAGCCTTCTGCCATTCTGGAACAACTGGGCTAGCCTTCTCCTACTCTGGAGCCAAGAGAACCTTGCATCCTCTATTTGGATGCCCCATTGCTTTGTGATGTTGCCGATGCTCTCGTTCAAAGACAGGCTACCACCCACCATCATAATCAGATTCTATACCATTTATGTAAGGTGACATTCATATATGTTCAAGAGGGGCAAGAAAGTGCAGCAATCCCTTTCCTTGACGAAGAGGTTTCCACGCTGGGTCAGGCAATTGGATTTTTCATCCTTTGGCCCCATAATCTTATTGGCATATCAGCAACCCCTCCAATGGTAGGAACTACCTTTGTATTACTTGATATCTATTGGCATCCTACTAATAATCATTTTTTATGTTATGATAATAGGATGAGCAAGATGCATGGAAATGGCCCCTCTTGTCACGACTGCAACAGATTTATAAAGGTGTTTGTTAGATCGACTTATATATGCCTCCAGGGATTGTGGGTCAACAATTGACATATCCCTTCATGATTGACAATAAAGATCTCAGGGACTTTATGAATTTAAAGGAGATAGATGCAGGATGGGTAAAACTTGCCATACGGTTAGTTTTTCTTTCCTTCAATTAATGTAGTGGTTTTTTTGTTTCATGCGTTCAATATTTTATTTATCATTTATTTCTATTTTAGATCCTTTAACCACACATGCATCAATATAGGGAGGGAGAATTTATACAGATTCTTTTATGCAGAAAATACGACAAGAGATGACAATGATGTGCCAAAAAGGATGCATTATGTGGGCTACACAATAGGAGAGACCAAATTTCATTGTAATCTAGCACCAATTGTTCAAGGGTACGTACTTTAATTTTGATTTTGTAGGAAGTTTAAGAAACAATTGCTTTGTCAACTAACTTCATTTTAATCCATATGTTGTTGTAGTTACCATTAGAGTCTGTATGTTATTTGTCCTCGCATTAATCACGTCTATTGGTTTAATTCCTTAGGTAAAAAGCCAAATAAGGGAACAAAATCCGTCTTTAATACGTAAGTTATTTTATTTTTATTTCATTAATTATTGACTTAAATGAATTGTTCTAATTTTTTGTGGTTTCACATTTTAATGGTAGTGGGACCCAGACATATAGAATGCTTGGTGGGTCACGCGAGGGTAGAGTTGTTGGATACCCGAATTGGTTTTATTCAACAGTATGTGGTTTCAATTCGAGTTCTTTCATTGACGGTCATTTTAGATATGACTTTATTGATTTTAACCAACTGCTTTTGATTTATAGCACCCTCGACAGCCAGGGGCTACTGAATGCGGCTACTACGTTCTCCTTTACATGTATAACATCATTCAGAGTGGTGTTACAAATGATTTTCAGCAAGTAATCAAATGATAATATTTTTGGTATTGTAATGGAATTGTGGATCCTTTACTGATTCTATCTAATCTTATTTTCTAATTTGTATATGTTTTATAATGAAGAAGCCTTCTTATATGAAGACATTAATTTGATCAGAGACTGTTTAGCTGGGAGGCTTCTTCAACACATAGATCAGTATGTATGTTTATTTTAGGTAGTATAGACAACATTTTTACAACACTTTGTTGTGGTTCTTGTACATTGATGGTAGTAGGAGTTAATTAGCTACTGTTGAATGTTTCCTTACCATGCATTATTCTTCAATCCAGTTTCTGTGGTCTTCAATTTTTGGGATGCCAAATTATAAAAAAATCCTTTTTCTTAAAAAAAATTATTTTTTACGTCCATAAGAAATAGGGATGTCTAAAGATACTTTCGATGTCCCTTTTAGAGTAATGGGGACGCTTAAAGTCCTACTTTAGGCATCCCTAAGGAAATTAGGGACTCCTAAAGTCCCCCACGGGAAGAAATATAGGGACTTTAGGCATCCCTACACTAGTGCAGAAAAGACTTTTTACATGTGACGGAATGAACTTTTTACACTTGACATAAAACACGTGTAGAAACAATAGGTGTAGAAAATTAAGACTTTCTACATGTGTCGTAAACCATGTGTAGAAAGTCCCACTTTCTACACGAGACTTGAGGAGTCACATGTAGAAAGTCCACACTTTCTACAGGTGACTTTCCTAAATAGGTGTAAAAAGTCAACTTTCTACACCTGACGTGAGTGGTCACGTGTAGAAAGTGTGGACTTTCTACACGTGACCCCTGAAGTCAGGTGTAGAAAGTGGTATGTTTGGGACTTTCTACACCTGACTTCAGGGGTCACGTGTAGAAAGTCCACACTTTCTACACGTGACCACTCACGTCAGGTGTAGAAAATGGTATATTGGGACTTTCTACACCTAACTTCAGTGGTCACGTGTAGAAAGTGTGGACTTTCTACACGTGACCCCTGAAGTCAGGCATAGAAAGTGGTATGTTTGGGACTTTCTACACCTGACTTTGGGGGTCACATGTAGAAAGTCCACACTTTCTACACGTGACAGCTCACGTCAGGTGTAGAAATTCCTTTTCAGAAAAAAAAATTTATTTTTATATAAACTCATTTACATAATAATAAACAACAAAACACCTGATAAAAAAATAATTTGCAACAAAACTAATGTGAAATATCAAATTCTATCCAAAATATTAACAAAGTCATATAAAGGTACACAAATTTGACCTCATTTTTACAATGAAATTTGTACAATTATAGTCAAACCCAATACCAAACAGTGACAATAAAATTCAACATGTCTAATACCAAATAGTTATTAACTTTACATATTTAACATTACACTCACAACTTTGTTATCTCTAAAAAATAAGTTGCCCAACGTGTACGAACGACATCAATGTCCTCTTCGGAAAATGCATCCGTAATGTCAAACATCTACAGATTTTAAAATAAAAAATCACATCAATTTAATAACTACGAAATGAACTTAATAAAACAAATATAATTAAATACAATTACCTCTTTTGTAAATTCTGTACTACCCAAGAGGATGATGTTTAACATGTGCCTCATCACATAATATCCACAAGCCTTATTCCCCGTTTGACGACGGCACTATAGTTGAACATGCATTATATTATATTAATTATATATGTGAACACGATAACTATGGTCATAGAAGGATTGAAACTGTTTACCTTTGGTTGTATCCAGATAGTCTCCCTAAGCTCATGTGTATGCTTTTTCTTAACTACTCTTTGGTATGTTTCCATTGCCCTGTAGAAAAATATATAAAAGAGGGTAGGTTATCTAAAAAACTTACATATTGCAAATAAAATGTCATTGTCAAAGTAAACTTACGTGTCCATCGTTTTCTTCAAATCCTTTCCCGGATTATAATGTAATGAACATAACAGAACGACGACATTTTGCTTTGGACATAGAACCATTAACTGCCAATGAGTGCTGCAAAAAGATGTATGAATTATATATATTCATAAAAATAAGGTATCAATTACAAACTTTTTCTTACTCATGAACATATGGCGCTAGGTAGCACTCTTTTCCATCTTCACAGAGCCTCTGCCGAAGGTATGACTCTCTTATGGCGGAAGTGTTCCCTTTTTTCTGGATGTGAATCGGGCAAAGGAATCCAAACTTGTCACTGTTCCCTGATAAAGTATAAAGGCGATGGAGGTACCTACAATAGTTAAAGCATGTCAAAATCAAATGTTGAATACTTAGTAATATTATTAAAAATATACCCACATCATAAACAAGTGGACGTGCGGTATGGTAATCTGATCCTTCATTAACATCCGCACTACATCCTCCGGCTCGATATGCACAAATATGTCCCTCTTACCCACAACATCTGGATCCATTGTCAATACTTCAGTTGAGAAGGATCCGTCAAACGCCAACATACACAGACGTTGAAGCGGCTTCACCTGGTTGTGGGTATGTGGTTGGGGCTGGAGTTGTGGAACCACTTCATTGGATGGGGTAGTTTGCTAAATAAAAAAAATTAATAAGATTTAGTAATAATTGCAAGTTATAAATTTCTAATATGAAAAAATTGAAACATATCAAGAAGACAAATATTTTCATACTTCAGGACGAACTGCAGCTGGAACAACCCGGACAAGTCTCTTTGGCCACCTAAGGAATGTTTTGAGGGCTTCACCCACAATCTTCACCTCATCATTAGGAAATGGAACAGGCGCATCTGGAATTTTTACCTCTCCAATCACCACTCTCACTTCGTCATCTTGCATTTGCTCGTGGTGGACGATTGGCCCCAAGTTTTGTATTGCGCCAAGTGCTACTAAGCGTCTATTAGGGTCCTCTAAATATAACTCACAAGGTTTACTATTTTTTTGGACTCTAGATTCCTCAGATTTACGCCCAAAAACACAACTCCCATTTGTACTTTGAACTGCAGGAGAACTTGTCGCATGGATAGTTGTGTCCTGTCGTGAGCTTAGGATTCTCATCATTTCTTCCTTCAGTTGTAACATCTGGGCGGCTGTTTGCTTCCTTTGATTCTCTAATATTACTTGCATCTGCTTCCTTTTATTCTGTAGCATCAATTCCATCTCTTGCTTAGTGACCATTCCCGGGGAGGCATAACGTGTATGTGCTCCAAAGTAGTCTCTTATGCCTACTCCTCATCCAACGCCCCTAACACGACCACCATGGTCCGGAGTCCCCGTGGCAACCATCAAGATATCATCCCTTCCCTGTGAAATGAAGGCTCCCTGGGCATGTTCTAGTTGAAGTTGATCCTGTAATATATAAATAACAAACATAATTAATATGTTACTATACAAGAAAGAAAATAATAAGGATTGATGTTAAATTACTTACAATCCTTTCACCAATCACGCGTGCCTTCTCGCTCGTATACTCTCCAGTCTTCCTTCGACGTGCGGCCCTCCATTTTTCTTCACGAGATATTGGAGATGGTGGAGATATAATGGTAGATGGATCAGACTGAGCCTCTTCTGCTTCTCGTTCATCATTACTTCTTCAAGCTTTTCATAACCCCCACGAGACAATCTGTGGGGGCAATCATTCTTTCTACCACTCGCTATAGCTTTTTCCCTTTTTATCTTTTAATAAGAAACCAAAAAATCATTAATCGATAAAATTAAATGAGAATAAAGTAAGTAACTAATTAAAGTGAATAAAAACTAACCAAGGCTTCTGGTGTAGTCTTTATCCTGTAAAATTCTTTCCATGTAGCTGCGTCAAGAAATGTATACTCGTTACAAGGATTAGGAGGATTCTGACCCTCTGCTACCTCGACATGCACAAATCTTTTAGTTAGAGAGGTCTTGAAGGCCGTCCAACGCTCCGCGCAATATGATAACAATTTATCCTTTAAGACTTGACTGGGAGGAACGTCGTAAGTAAGCTGTGAAGTCATTATATTAGTTAGTAACATGAATAAATGTAATAGTTACAAAAGTTCATAGGTGTATAGTGTTATACCGCTATAGTGTTCCAAATCTGATCCTTGATAGATTGATCCACTTCATTCCACTCCTTAATCGTTATGCTAGGCTTGCTACGTGCTTAGAGGGCAACAAAGCTAATAAACTTGCTCTTGGTAGGCCCGATTGGTGTCCATTACCCATCAAATTGAATCGGTATCTTCTGGTCATTCGTTCGACTCTTGGTCAACTCTTTTAGTGTCGTGCCACGTCTACCCTTTCTTTTTCCCTGAACAGACTCACTGCTATGCCCAGAATGTGTATCATCAATCTGTGGGGGATCCTTCTCTATGTTCCTATTTAACAAAGAAATAAGGTAAGTAAAGTCTATCAAATAGGAGTAAATATATTCTTACTTTTAATCAACGAACTCTTCTTTTCTTACTTTCAATTAAAGTCTATCAAATAGGAGTAAATATATTCTCCCATATCCCTTCATGGTGGTCAGTTCTTGTGGCATGTATGTCATCTACTTCATCTTCATTTAATTCAGGCAACCCTGACGAGAAACATGGAGTCTCAAAAACATCATAGTTTAATTCCTTATTATCATCACTGTGAACTACGGTTTTTCCTTGGAGAACAATGGAGCGACTTTTATTTGCTGGATCGATTATATAAAACACTTGTTTTGCGTGGGCTGCTAAAATAAAGGGCTCCTCACTGTATTTTAATTTTTTAAGATCCACTAATGTAAATCCATACTTATCCACTTGAACACTATTATTATCAATCCACTTGCATTCGAAAACTGGAACTCTAAATTTAGTATAGTCAACCTCCCAAATCTCTTCAATAACCCCAAAATAAGGCATAGCTGCTAACTTTGGGTTTTTGTCTTTTGAACTAGAAAAATGCATGGATTTAGCCACAACCATAACTCCACTATTTTGAACAGTACTCTTGTCATCCAGGGATTTCGTATAGAAGGAATACCCATTGACATCGTATCCACTCCAACATATGACATTGAAGTTAGGACCCAGTACCAACCATTTTATAGTTTGAGAAACATCATTGGCTACTTGTTTTTTGAACCATTGTGGGAAAGTCTTGTTATGCTCAAGCAATAACCTTTGCTCAGTCATGCGACCATGTTGTGCCCTTATAATTTCTTTGTGAATAGATATATAATCTTGAACTTCATCGGTGTTATTCAAAATGTATAAGTGTGCTCTAACACTGCATCATGATCCATATTAGTTTTCACTGTTACCCCACGTGTACCCTTACCTAATAATCTCTCCTCATGACGAGATTTAGGAAGCCCAATAACTTCTTCGTTTGACAAGTAGTGAGAACAGAACTCAATAGCTTCTTCGGCAATATATCTTTCAACCATGGAAGCTTCAGGCCTGTATGGATTCTTCACATACCCTTTAAGGATTTTCATGTATCTCTCAATTGGGTACATCCATCGTAGATAAACAGGGCCACACAACCTGATCTCCCTCACTAAATGAACAATCAGATGTGTCATGATATCAAAAAATGAAGGAAGGAAGAGCATCTCAAGTTGGCACAAGATAATAGCAGCATCCTTTTCTAGTTCAACCAATTTATCGGGGTCAATCACTTTGTTGCATATGGCATGAAAAAGAAGCATAGTCTAGTTATAGTGTGTCTCAAATCATCTGGCAATATGCCCCGAATAGCCACAGGAAGTAGTTGTTGCATCAAGATGTGGCAATCATGAGACTTTAAGCCCACTAATTTTAAATCTTTCATCGACACAAGCTTTTTAACATTTGAAGAATACCATTGAGGAACTTTGACACCATGTAAAAAATCACAAAAGCTTCTTCTCTCAAGCTTAGACAAGGTATGAGAGGCTGGAGGTAGATAAGTTCTCTCACCTTGTAGTTGTGGATGTAACTCATCTCGTATTCCCATTTTAATCAAGTCTAATCTTGCATTGACACCATCCTTGGTCTTGCCCTTTATATTGAGAAGTGTCCCAATAATACTATCACACACATTTTTCTCGACATGCATAACATCAATACAATGCCTCACATCAAGACTTTGCCAATATGGAAGATCAAAAAATATAGACTTCTTTTTTCATATATTTTTAACATATGCACTCTTCTGCGTCTTTCTGAAGATAACATTGATGTCTTTCACCCGTTCATAAATTTTCTCTCCAGTCAATGGCACTGGAGCATCTCCATACTCTTGATGGCCATAAAAAGCTTTTTTTAATCTACGATAAGGGTGATTTTGGCTGAGAAATCTCCGGTGCCCAAGATAGACTGTCTTCTGTCCATGTTTAAGTTGATGGTGGTATGTGCCTGCTTCACAAATTGGACATGCTTTATGTCCCTTAACACTATACCTAGATAGGTTTCCATATGCAGGGAAGTCGTTTATGGTACAGAAGATCATGGCACGCATGTTGAACACCTCTTTTTGATTCGCGTCAAACACATCCATACCTATCTCCCACAACTCTTTCAAGTCTTTAATCAAAGGGGCTAGGTAAACATTAATGTCATTTCCTGGCTGCTTTGGACCTGAAATCACCATAGACAACATAATATACTTGCGTTTCATGCACAGACGAGGAGACAAGTTGTAAATCACTAAGAGAACAGGCCATGAACTATGAGTACTGCTGAGGCTGCCATAAGGATTCATGCCATCAGTAGACATCCCAAGCCTGAGGTTTCTTGGCTCCTTTCCAAACTCAGGAAACATCTCATCAATTTTCTTCCATTGAGGAGAATCGGCTAGATGGCGAAGCTTCCCATCTGATATTCTCTCATCTGCATGCCATCTTAAGTTCTTTGCATCATTCATATTAGCAAATAATCTCTTGAACCTTGGTTTCACTGGAAGATACCATAACACCTTCGCAGGAGGGCCCTTAGTAGTCTCATCAAAGTCTGTATCGCAATTCCCTTTCAATTTGTACCGTGAAGCACCATATTTTGGACACTTATGCTCCCCTTCGAACTCTTCTCTATATAATATACAATCGTTAGGACATGCATGAATCTTTTTGTACTGTAGACCTAAGGGACACAATATTTTCTTTGCCTCATAGTTACAGTTGGGTAATTCAATACCTTCTGGAAGCATGCTTGTCAACAACTCAAGCAATTCTGTAAAGCTCTTGTCACTCCACCCATTCCTTGCTTTCAAGTAGATCAATCTCACCACAACAGACAGCAACGTGAATTTTGTACATCCCGGGTATAATGGCTTTTCTGTATGACTAGACAAGTTATCATATGCATGTGATCGTTCAAAGGCCTCTTCGCCAATATCACGAATCATGTCCTCTAGTCGATCATCCATGTCCACATCAACTTCCACCTCTTTAGATGCACTCAGGTCTTCTACTAATTCACCATGCCATACCCATCGTGTATAACTCTTCAAGAACCCATCACAAATCAAATGCTCTCTTATTTCTTCGACACATAGTCGCCTCAAATTTAAGCAATTTACACAAGGACAATAAAACTTCCCAGATTTATCACTACCAGCATTTCTTATAGCAAATTCTAAAAAATTCTTCACCTCATTATCGTACTCATCACTAGTTCGTCTAGCATAGATCCAGCTACAATCCATATGTGTAAACAAACTTCAACAGAAAATGATACAAGAGAACCTGTTGGACCAGGAAGGTAACTCTTGATGTCATCATCCAAATTTGTTGATTTTTCAGTCTAACGTAAATAGTTTGCTAAAAAACAGATTTTACAGCATTTGCAACAGGCATGTTAAGAATCAATTACAGCATGCCAATTTATTGAAGGATCGAGTCATAAGAGGAACTTTTGGCTTAAAGAGTCAGAAAATGATTACCTAACTTCGTTCCAACTAAAATTATTGGAACACCAGGGGTATAGTGCCTAAGCTTCACAAGGCATGGAGACACAGAACAACCAACCCCCCCCACAAAAAAAACACACAAAACAAGAAAAGGAAGAGGGGGAGGGGGAAGCCTTAGTGCCAACCCACAGCCTTACATTAAGGCTCCTATTCTAATAGGGAAGCTTACCCGAGCTATATTATGGGTTTCCAAAAGTCTAACGTCTTATATTAGTTTTCATTAAGGCTTATAACTTTCTTCTTATCCTTCTACAGAACATAATTTACAAACATAGAACGCAATACATGCTCCTAATTGTATCATATATATCATTTTACCCAGGAGAGTTAAGAATTCATGAGGTTTAGAATTATTAGATGCAGAATCACTAGGAAGCCCATTTGTTAGTTGATTAACAAAAAAAATTCTACTTTGGCAAGATCTAACATAAGAAACAAATGCTTACTTTCACTCCAGTGCCCAATTCTGCCTGAAACAGCAACCTTTTGTGCCTAAAATCCCGGTAAGCGCAAACGCCAGCGAGGGAGAGAGCTATCATGGCAGTGACGGAGAGAGGAATCACGGCAGTGAGGGAGAGATGGCATGATGCAGATGGCGGTGGTGACGGAGAGAGGACTCTGAACTCAAGTAGGGTAGAGATTGGCGCGCGGCTGAGCGTGAGAGAGAGGGAGGGATGAGAGCTTAAGTGGCGGCAAAATGAAAAGGAGGGAGGGAGGGAAGTCTTAATAATTTTTTTTCAGATTCTACACCGGTTGATGCATCAACCGGTGTAGAAAATAGAGTTTCTACACCGGTTGAGGCACAACCGGTGTAGAAAATAGAGTTTCTACACCGGTTGACCCTTAACCGGTGTAGAATGTAAGTGTTTCTATACCGGTTGACCCTCAACCGGTATAGAAAGTCAGGTCTAAACTTTCTACACCGGTTGGAATTCAACCGGTGTAGAATATCTGTTTTAATAAAAAAAAATAAGAGATATCACTTAAGAGTAAATAAGAGAATCATATCTCACTTAATGATATCGCAATGACAACTGATTCAGTATATGAAAAAGAAATTAATAAGTATGGAGTAGCTTAAAAATCCTCAATCATAGTAGCTAAATGACCTGTACTACAGCACTCCTTTGCCATACCTTAGCTTTCTCAACATCAATTATGGAACTCACTAATGTTACTGCATTTTCAAGCTTCCCTTTAGCATTCACAACTACATAATCAAAATTCTTAAGATGCTTCACTTCCTCTCTAGCCGTAGCAATCCTCACAAGCAGTGATTCACAAAACTACATATTTCACGTTGAAAAGAACATTTACAAAACAAGAATTCAGTAAGAATGTTAAAAGTATTATCCAAAATCTATATAATCATTTTCCTAATCATGATCTATTAATAACAATGTAACCCATTATCAGCTTACACAAATTTCTCTTTGTAGATCATTTCAATATAACTAAGTTACAATTTCTAAAATTTTGAAAGGACTCAGCTATAGCTGCACGGTTAAGGTCATGAATGATCAAAAGAACTAGTATGAGGCAGTAAATTGGCAGAACACAGATGCTCGCAAAATGAATCTTATTAAAAAAGCCATAAAAATTATGACTTTAGTTGTAAGGATACAAATGAATGACCTAAAGGAACTGGAGAAATTTACAGATCTACAAGCTAATAAACAATTGATAATTAGAGTTCCCCGCCTCTTTCTAAAACTAAAAATGAGAGTTGGTGAACCCTTTGTTTTACTGATAAATAGAGAATATTAAGCATGACCACAATCCTGCATGGTAGTAGAAATCGAACAAGAACGCCCAATTTGTTTAGCACGATATTTTACAGTTTCCATTACCTCTAATTGTCGTAATGTATCAATCAGAACCCATTTCTTTTGCTTAAGACACACAATGAACTTAAGTAGGTAAAGATCCAATGTGCGTATATGTTCAAATTCAGATATAAATGAACTTGTCAGATAAACAAGCCATTAAATAGTGACATTGTTCCAGTTATCACTGCAAAAATTGCAGAGAAAAAATAGAACTATGTGCTTTTCAAGTTTCAACCAAACAATTAAAATTCCACAGAAGTCTCAAGTGATATGCAGTAAACCTAGTGAAAATTAAAAATAAATAAATAAAATCACCACAAGAATCTAGGGAAAAGAAAGAAGAAAAGGGGGAAGAGTAACATTTCCAGAACAAATCATATGGTAAGTGAGAAGTACATAAAAGATGGCTCAAGATGCCTCACGATACCTGAAATTTTAGGCAAAATCGTAGAGACAGGCGAAGTAGATTCGAGCAACGAAGGAGTGATCATTGCAGTACCAGACGCTGATGAATTTGTCGTCTAAGGTTTTAATGGTGGCTAGGGCGTCGGCAACGGTAGCAAACAGTGGAAGCGGCTTCAATGCTGGCTTGCCCAAGCAGAGGTTGGACACCGAGATAGAAAATCTAGAAGGTTTTGGCGATGAGTTTTGAGGAAGAAGAAGCAAATGCGAGAGTTTTTATTTTTTTTTAAGAATAACGCCAACTTTCTACACCGGTTGAGCATCAACCGGTGTAGAAAGTCTGATGTTTCTACACGTGTTGGAAGTCCAACTCGTGTAGAAAACTTTCTACACTTGTTCTCTCATAACACGTGTAGAAAGTTGTTATTTATTTTTTAAAAAAATTAAAATTAAAATTAAAGCCATTAATATTAAAGAAAAAATAGTTTAAAATTACTTTCTACACCTGTTCTCTCATAACACGTGTAGAAAGTCCCACTTTCTACACGTGTTATAAGATATCACGTGTAGAAAATTCATTTATCTTCATATATTTACGAAAATGCCACCGGTCACACTTTCTACACGTGTCATATTTTGTCAGGTGTAAAAAATAGGTATAAAATCTATATTTTGTACTAGTGCTAACTCCTTAAGGACGCCTAAAGTGGGACTTTAGGCGTCCCTAATATATTTAGGTATAATTAAAGTCCCTATATTTCTTACAGTGGGGGACTTTAGGCGTCCCTAATTTACTTAGGGATGCCTAAAGTCCCCCTTTAGGTGTCTCTAAGGAGTTAGGGACGCCTAAAGTCTTTCCTTACTTTAACCCTCGAATAGGCGTCCCACAATAAAAGGACGTTAAAAAGCCTAAAATAGGGACGTTAAAACTTCTTTCTGTAGTAATGAGAGTTGTGTAAATGATGAGATATAAGTATATAGGTGAGTATATGATCTGAATCTTGTTAAATTTGAACTTTTGAGGTTAGAATAGGAGCTATAAATCATGATTCTTAGTTAGCATATTGGGTATAACTATAGAAGAATGATTTTCGACCCAATTGATTTTGATATTTTAGATTTAGTCTTGAATTTAAAAGTTAGGAAAATATTCAAAGAGTTGGACCTTATCTATGAAGCTGGAAGCTCTAAGTTTGCTATGATTGTGATATCCAAGTAGCTTAAGGGATAAAATAGAAAAGTTAAAGAGTTAGTTGAGGTATAGGAAAAGTATGATATATAGCCCTAAAATGATAATTGAAAGCATTTTTGAGGTCGTGAGATTATAGAAAGATGTCATATGATGCTTCCTTATTTGAAATAAATGTCTTGGCTATCTAATCAATGATTGGACGTATTAAAAGGATGATTTAGATATTCTTAGTATTGCTAGAAATTTTCAGAAATGTTAGACATAGTGTTGTCGAATGATTTAGATATTGTAGTGATATGTAGAAGCTCCAATGAGACAAGTTGAGTTAGAGGCAGAAGTATGTGCTAGATGCATGATCATATATATATGCTCCCTAACGATATTTAGATACGTACTAGAGTTAGTGGCTGATCAGAGTATCCATGATATCCATAGGATACATGTTTAGAGTACTCAGCCTAACATTGAATCTAAAAGGTAAGATTCTTACAGATGAAGATTCAATGATCGTAAGTTGGTAGAAAAGATATGTATGAAAAGTTGTTCACTGCTAGACTTGGCATAGAGAAAGATCTTATCTATTTTCTGTTTAGAAAAACTTGAAGTTATACTAGGACTTAACTGGTTAATGGAAAATAATATGTTATTAGATTGTGGAAATAAGAGAATCATATATCATACACTATAAAAGGATATCAACACAAACATTGACCTGAACTTTCTCTCAATAGCTCAAGCTAAGAAATGTTTGTGTAAGGGATGATAGGGCTATCTTGTATTCTTCTCAATATAGAAAAAGCAAAAATGGCAATAGAAGATATACCAGTGACTAATGAAATCCCTGAAGTTTTCCCAGGAGACATAAGTGGATTACCCCCAGTAAGGGAACTGGAGTTTGCACTTGAAATCATGCCTGGAGTTGGACCGATATCTAAAGCCCCATACAAAATGACTCTAAATGAAATGGATGAGTTAAAAAAGAAAATTGAGGAGCTGCTAGAGAAAGGGTTTATACGACCCATCATATCACTATAGGGTCCTCCTGTGTTGTTTGTCAAAAAGAAATATGGGAGCTTGAGACTATATTGACTACAGAGAGTTGAATAAGGAGACCATCAAGAACAAATACCCGTTTCTTAGAATTAATGATGTTCTAGATCAGTTAGTTGGTTCCTGTGTATTCTTAAAGATTGATCTAAGGTCAGATACCATCAATTGAGAGTGAAAGCAGATGATATGCCAAAAATTGCATTCAAAACAAGGTATGGTTATTACGAATTCCTAGTGATGGCATTCGGACTGACTAGTGCACCTGCCGTATTCATGGACTACATGAATCATATTTTTCGTCAATATCTAGACTAGTTTGTAGTGGTCTTTATTGATGACATTCTGATATACTTAAAGAGTAGAGGAGAGCATGAAGAGTGTGACACCCTATTTCCATAGTTATATATCATATGAGTTTTATACATAATGAATTCAAAGTACTAAACCAGGTTTGATCCTAGCAAGAAAACTCTTTTGAAAATTAGTGAAAAACCTCTCTCAAAATATCACACCCTCATAACATTTTTGATAATAACCAATATAATAGCATAGATTTCGGTAGGTATACTGATACAGGTACTTGTTTATATTACTAAAATTCCCATAGGGTTTATTCAAAATAAATATACAAATACTATGAGACAAAATGAAACTGCAGATAACCAGCAGTTTGAGCCGGACCAATACCCTTAGTTACTGGTAACCACGTCCTTACCCTTAGAGCTGTATCCTCCAGCTGGGTAAAATTTAAAATTTTAGGAAAGGGGTGAGTTCAAATGAATCCCAGTAGTAACATACAATCATTCATAGAAAATGAGATAAATAAATATGCAATGCACCATATAAGTAACAGAAAATTCATATTGTAACATGTTTGTGCACCCTGTTTAGGGAATGTTTTATCCCCTACTTGTCTATCACCTTAGTTGAGTCCCAAACCACAGTTAGGTGCTATTCATACTGTGTATATTATAGCTGGGTCCCACTAGGCCAGCTAGTACTTGTGCTTTTCCCACCAGACAATACTTGTGATTTTCTCACTCCACAGCTAGATATTATGCCCCAGGCACTGTTCATATAACAAAATATGATAATATAAAGCATATAAACACTCACATAGTATATGAAAGATAGAGTTACTACTTGAAATCCCTTTCCACTGCCTAGCTATCGATCCACAACTTGCTATCCAGCTCTAGCAACTGATAAATCCTAAAATTCCAAATTCATAATAAATGAGTTATTACTCATTCATATTCCTATTCTAAACTCATGTATTTAGTTACCTTTACCCCTAAAGTTCAAGGTAATTACATTTTTCCATTACCGTTTTAATTTCACACATTGATTAAAAATTGCCAAATTTTTTATCAAACTTTGGAAATTCATGTCTTTATCTACAAATATCCACTTATAGTTGTTCTAAAAGCTATGTGACCCTTATTAAGTATAGTTTGGAGGAAAAATATTTTCCTTAGCCAACTATATGCTCAGAATTCCAAAATTATCATTTATTGGACACTGCCATAGAAACTTGCTAGTTTTACTTGACTGACTTCAAAAATACATAACTCTTAGTGTATAGCTCCATATGACTTATATGACCTATTAAATTAAAGCATCATAAGTCTTCTTTCATTCTATAAAAAATCACATTCATTGGATATCATTTTCCTACTCAAAAACATCACACAACCATACTGTCACACAAGAAATCACACTGGCAGCACAATTTATATTCTAATTTTTAGTGTTTAATTCCAGTGATCCAGAATTTATAGCTAGAGGCTATTCTTACACATTTTTTATGTGCATAAAACAATGCAATTATCAAAAACATAAAATTCCAGCTATATCCCTATGTTCTTTGCTTGGCCGAAAATTTGGATAATAAAAGGGAAATTGTGTTTTCATGATTTCACTTGGTTAAACACTCCCTTTTCCCTTGTAATCCCATGATTAACCACTTAAACATTTATTAATAATGATTAGAGTTAATTTGGGCAGCATATCCCATTAGGGTTTGGCATTCCTAATCACAAAATCAAACCAATCAAAGCGACAAACGCAACCAAACAACTATCAAGCAACCTTAAATCAACAAGATAATAAGGTTTAGTGTGATTACCTCTTGCTTTCTCTCTCGAGGCACAAAAACCGTCCCCTCTCTCTTCCTTCTTACTCTTAATTTTGCTTGCTACACATGTATTTCAAGAAGGCATAGAGATGAGAGTTTTTCATGATTTTAGAGGCATAAATACTTGAAAATCACTGGAAACCTACCTTGTTTGCTTCTTGAACACTTGCTCATCTTCTTTGTGTTCTTGTTTCTCCAAGCTCTCTCTCTCTTGTACTCTTGGTATTGGCCGAAATATGCCTCTTGGAAGAGGATAATGATCTCTTAAAATTTCCTATTACACCTCCTAACAATATTAATATTTTATTTGCAATTAACACATGTTAACTTTTTGACTTTTCAACTCATTTTTACTTTAGCCAAAAATGCACCTTCTTGATAAATTTTGAGCCAAGTACTTTTATCTCCTTCTTACTTCTCTTTTTGACCAAAAATGACCTTTAACTATTAGATAAGTAAGAGCTTCTTAATTTAGGGTCAAAAGAACCTTTTGCTCTTACATTTTTCCAATTATTGTATTTAATTGTGTCCTCTTCCTTCCTTTATCTTTTTGGCGAAAACTTACAATATTTATTGGGCCAATATTTGTGCTATTCCATGCTTCAATTTAGGTTATAATATTAGACCTTTAAGTAGACAAAAGTTGCACCCTTGTGTCTTAACTTAGTCGAATTATAAGTAACCACCGATTGCAGTGTTTTACACTTTTAATGTGAACCATAATTCACCATTTTATTCCAGTAAATGTCACAAATATATACAAGGAATATTTTTGAATAAGAATGGGATGTTACAGCTCTCCCCCTTTAAATAAATATCGTCCCCATAATTTGCTATATGAACATATTCATGAATTCCAGGTAACGCTTATGCATGTCTCCCTCTACTTCCGAGGTAGCTTCTCTAGGAGATAACCCCTTCCATACCACTTTTATGAATGGGATACTCCTGTGCTTGAGTTTTTTCTCCTACAGATCAATGATCCATTCAGGTATAACCTCATATGTAAGATCATCCTATACATCTACATGTTCATATTCAATTACATACTTTGGGTTAGACTGAACTTCTTTAACTGTGAGATGTAGAATGTGATACCTCATTTCCTATAGCCTCATTGAGTATAAAAGAGCAGTGAAATCATTTGTGAAACCAGGATTAAGTCTCGGATTAAGAAATACTGAAAAATATTCACAAATTCCAAACCTATCTCAGGATTTGAACCTGGGATTGGAAAGGAGTTTTAAGGGTAATAAAATTTTCTCAAACTATTTTCACAAACATTCACTATCTCATTAAGTCTCACCGAATCTTCTTTTCATTTTATCAGAGTTTACGAGCGATTCTCTACTTAGTTCTCATGTTCTATACCTTAATTATGTTTCGTTAGCGATCAGAAGCGTAATATAACTAAACCATTTTGTTGTCATGGTACATAGTTATATACACTATATACAATCCAAAATATCCAAAATATCAAAATAGACAACCAACAAAAGAAACTAAAGTCTTTCGGAATTCCCAGTCTCTAACCATCCGTGTTTACCTTCTTCTTACCCCTTGAGCTTTCTCCCTGGACTGTAGATGGTTTATGAAAAGAGTGAGATTCAAAAGAATCTCAATAGTAACATAATGCCAATAATACAGATTTAACATCACAAAGCATGCTACACACTCATCATACAACAGAATTATCGCAACAACATTTAGTGCATTACATACAGTTCAGGAACTATCATAGTGCTAGGCAAGTTATAGGCCCCGAGGGATACCCGCGCAAATAAGCCCCGGGCACCCACTCGTGCATTTATGAACATTATTTTTGCCTGAGTGTCCACCCACGCAGATAGGCCCCAGGTGACCACCCTGCATAATCAGAATATGTCAGACAATTTGTGATGATTTCAAACAGCATACAATGCATATTATAACATATGAAAGATAAGTTACTACCTGGTCACTTCCCTTGAGCAATATCCAATTGTTTGTTTGAGCTCGGGCAAGTTTTAGTTCCTATCAAAATTAAAGTTACAAGTAACTGGTTATTACTTGCCCTGTTACTGCCTTTAAATCAAATTATGTTGGTTATCTAAAGCAGTAATAACAGTTTCTGTATAATACAATTCTGTACAGTGTAGTTCACCATTTTCCATAAAATGGTAGATTTTTTAGTCAACTTTAGAAATTTATAATTAATTCTAAAAAAATCCAATTTGACTAATTTCAAAGCCTAAATAAAGCTCTTTCAATTTAAATTTGTGGGAAAATATTTAGGTTTTCCCAATGTAGACAAATAATTACTAGATATTCTATACAAATATATTTCAGTATAATTTCACATAAAATGACTCAATTTTGGCTATCACAACCACAGAATTCCCATAATTTTTCCAAACATAATCTGTTTTAGGTTTTCTTCCAGAAACAAGGAATAATTTTGAAAAATCACATCTTTTAGTTTACTTGTCAAAAAATTACAAAATACCTATCAAATTAAATCTCTATGCCTCTACTTTAACTCTGGAATGTTTCAGAATTTTTGGATAAGGTTTGGACCCTAAAAAATCTCGTACAATAATAGTGCTTTAGATAGGGTAGATTAATACTATGAACAAACTTACTTCATAAATTCCCAAATTCATGTACAAGCATCTAAAAATCATGAACACTTGCATACCCATACAATTTTTCCTTTTAAAGCCAATGGAAACATCAAAATTATCCAATTTCTACTCCTTCTTCATGTCACATACAGAGCATCAAATTAAGATTCTCAGAAGTAGTTTATTGTTTTCTTGTTTTCTCTTGCTTAACTACTTCCTTGCTACTTCTAATCAAATGATTAGCTATTTAAAACCTCATTTTACATGTTTATAAGGAGATTTATGCAACAAGACCCCTTAGGGTTTTCATCATCCAAACTTCACAAACAACCAAAACCAAGCCAAAGAATAACAAGAACAACAACAACAAAGCACAATAAGCATGTTTTGGAGTTACCTTTTGATTTCTTGTTGCTTCTCTCTCTAAAATGTCAGCCCTCTCTCTCTCTTGTCTTGGAATTTTGGCCTTGAATCCATGAAGTTAATAGAGGAGAAGAGATTAGAGGAGGTTAGAGAGTGATTAGGAAGCTTAAACTCCAAGATTACAACTTTCTTACCTTAGATTTTAGAAGACCTAAGATCTTATGTGCTCCTTGTTCTTCACCGTTCTCAACAGCTCTCTTTCTTTCTCTTCGTTCAGTTTGCACGGGAATGAGAATGAAACAGATGAAGAAATGGTGATACAATAAAATAGGTTAAAAGGTTTACATGTGGCAATTCCTTATTGGTCCAAAAGTGTTGAATTTTCTTTCAATATCTCATTCCCTTTTCCCTTCTTCATTTCACCGTGAATTGCATGGGAGATGGAGAGAAAAATATTAATCTTAAACTATCACATGCCATCTTACAATTTGTTAACCAATGCCTTTGAATTTTGACCATTTGACTTTTCTTGATAATAATTCACCCAAAATTGGCTCATTAATTACCAAGTAGCCATTTTCCTCTTTTTAATTCCTATTTAACTACAATTATTGGGAATATCAGGAAAAAATAATTATTTCCCATTCTATGGCAAAATTACCGTTTTGCCCTTATGTTTTTATAATTTATTGAAATAAATCATTTCTTGCTCTTTTCCTTTAGTTACTTTTATTTTTGACACTTGAATGAAACCATTATTTGTGTCATTTTATGCTCAAATTTTAGTTACAATATTAGGTCTTTAAGTGGACATTATTTGCCTCTTTGTGTCCTTTCTTGGCCGAATTATGTGTAACCATCAATTGGGATATTTCGGTAAACTTGTGTACACCACAATTCACCATTTTATTCCACAAAATATCAAAAATATACATATGAGGAATATTGGTGAAAATTTGGGGTATTACATAGAAGGCATAATGTAATCTACTCAAACTTGGGGGCAAAGCTATCGGGTACGCTATTGGCCCAATCCTTGATTATATTTCAAATGGACCAATATACCTCGTCTAATATCCCAAATTTTGGGCCTAAAGACTTGAGGAAATGCCTGTATCAGGTTAACGACTAACAAAGTTTGGGAATAGTCCCAAGAATGATGAGATATAGAAAGACTCTCAGGGACTATACAATTTAGGGCTACTGGGCAGAGGCCTCAGTATTTGCAAGTAGTACAATTAAAGTGTTAGTGAAAATGTGCATAAGAAACATATACGGTGCCATTGGGTTAGTAGAAAGACACCACCCAACTATGTCATGAGGTAAGGGACTGATTAGTCGGCGAAATAGGCCAGTGTAGGTATGCAAATGCCATTTTTAGGTCAGACATGTGCACCCTACGTTTTTTAGAGTAGATACCGGTACGTGGCGCCAAGCAAGGCCAGTGCACATACTCTAACCTAGTGTCATTTGATGGGCTTCGATATGCATATCATAGTTTTGAGCAAAACCCTAGTAGAATCCCGAGTAGACATCGATAAAGTAACTTTATTAAAGTAACTTTAATAAAGTAAGCAATCATAACACAACTTTTATGTTAGATTAATGAGGAGGTGACAAGTTTCCCTTATGATGACATTCACCTTTTTGAATTTTTTGTTGGCACCACAAGAAGTCACCACATAGCCCTCAAGCTGCGGAAATCTACTAGTCGCTAGTGCTGTCACCCGACGAACTTTTCTGAATACCAAGCCTGAGTGTCAAACCCCTCATTACTTTGACATTTATCAGAGTATTAACGTGTAGTTCAATGTGCATAAAGAAATAATACAATATACTGATACAATATTCTTGATTACATTACATATAAACCCACAGGATTTGTACATATCCAGAATAAATCCCTGATATAATAAGAAACTAAGAGATAGCCAACAAAACTCTTTGCTCTGTACCAAACCTTCTGTCATTGATTTCCTCTGTTTTACCTTCTGAGCCGTATCCTCTAGCTGAGTAAATTTTAATTGTTGGAAAGAGTGAGATTCATACAAATCTCAGTAGTAACAGAATATCAATCATATAAAATATGAAAAGTAAACATGCAATGCAACATTTATCATGATGCAACAATCAAAATGCTAACACCTATTTGACAATGCTCATGAACTAAATGATGATTTTGTCTAGATCAAAATGATCATTCATTCCTGATCTGTACAATATCATATTATAATGTGATCACAGTAACAACTTGGAGCAGGCCTATACCTGTCCGTACTCATCATAACTTGGAGCAGGTCAGTACATGTCTGTACATATCAAGTCACTTAACTGGGTCCACCCGGCCATATAGTACCCCAAAGGTTCTATGGGGTGGTTTAACTCATTACCCACACCTAGAGAGTATCAACACCACAAGCAATACATTGAACAGATCATGGCCAAACAATGTATATTAACATTCACATAGAATATGAGAGATAGTTACTACCTGGCTCCTTTCCATAGCCTAGCTTCTATTGATCCTTTAACTTTTTGTTTTGCTCGGGCAAATACCAAATTTCTAAAATTCCCAAAGTAATTGTAAATGAGTTATTACTCATCCATACTTTATTCTATAATTTATAAGTTGGTTATCTTAGCTCAAAGATGCATATTTACTATAATACCCTTGGGGAACCGGGTCTAATTCCCTTTCTATCTAGTTTTTTATACTTTTCCCAAAATTATGACACAGGCTATTTGTACACAATTTCGTATGTAGAATCCATTTTTAACCATAGATTAAGAAAATTCCACAATCTTCGCTTATAATTAACATTTCACATTCTAGGGCTTTTCATGCTTCACAATCAACATGAACTCTACACAATCTTTGCTTATAAACATCATGAAACAATAAAAAACATGAAATTTCAGATCCAACCTTTGATTCTAGGTCTGTCTGAAAATTTTTAAGTTTAGGGAGAAACTTAGATTTTCATGATTTCAACCTTAAACACTTTCTTTTCATTTGTATTTTCATGTTTAATCATCAAATCATTATTTTAACATAATAAATGGAAATTTGGGAAGCATCTTCCCTTAGAAATTGGACATCCCAAGCTTATAAAACCATTACAAATAACCAAATTTCTAGTTAGACAACAATTACAACTTAGTGTTCAACAAGAATTTCAAGGTTTATACAACTTACCTTACTCCTTCTTCTTCTCCCCTTCTTGGCCGAATTGCTCCTCCTTCTCCCTTGAGTTTTTGTTGGTTTGATAGCTATTTCAAGATGTCATGGAGGTTAAGAAGAGATTTCATGAGCTATAGAACAAGAACAAGTAGAAATTTCTACCTACTTACCTTGATCTTGCTTCTTCAATAGTTATGCTCTCTCTCTTGTTCTTATTTCTTCAAATCACTCCCTCTCTCCTTTGCTTCTTAGGTTGAAAAAAATTAAAGAAGGAAAGGGTAGAAATTTTGCTCTAAAATATCAAGTCCACCTCATTTTATTTTATATATTTTTTATTACAAAGTTCTAACACTTGACAACTTTTAATACTTCCTATTTCCATATGCTTTCTTTTGTTTCCGTGTCCATATAAGTGTTCTAATCACCTTCATCCAAATCCACCCTCTTCCTTAATTATTAAGGGAAGGTTGCTGAATTGATTTTTATTTAGCCAAAATGACCATTTTTCCCTAACATCTTTCTAATTTCGCATTTGCTGGGAAAATTGGCTGAATTTATATCCAATTTTGAAAATTCATATCTAATTATATAGATATCCAATTAGGATGGTTATAAAGGCTGTGTGACTATTATTGTGTCTAGTTTTATAGAAAAATATAACCATTAGCCAATTGGAACCTCACCATTCCCAGAATTATGATTTTTGAAGTCTGCCCCTGAAAAACATCAAATTCACTGGACAACATTCAAAAATTCATATCTCCTTGTATACAACTCCAAAAATTTCTATATGACCTATAAAATTAAATCTTATCATGTCTAATTTCAGTATGGAAAGTTTCATTATTTTTGAAGATCATTTAATAATTTAAAATGTTCGCACAACCTGAATGTCTCACGGAAGAACACACAGGTAGCAACACTAACTTGTGTACCAAATAACCATATTGTGTGTGACCTTTAATTGCCTTGTCTTGTCTCTTAATGTGCTCTTTAATTCACCATTTTATCCCCTTTTATATCACCAAGGCATAGAGGAATTTTAGTGATTGAAGTTTGGAATTTTACATTCCCTGACTCCTTGAGTCGGTGTTCAAGATAGTCAGACACGTGGCATAACCAGAGGTTAGTAAATACCGTGAGGTTTCCTACTAACTCAGTATCCTTGATTATGATGACTGCGAGGGTCCCACCAACTCAGCACCTTTAATTATGCAAAGGTTACACAGCGGCTTCAATTTGGTCCACACAAAAGCAACTTTTTAAAAGTAACATGCTGACTCAATGCTTGTAATTATGGTAAGGTCACATGACAGCTTTTCATTGGTCCATTAAAAGTTACTTTAATCATCATCATTGCTTACTTTATTAAAGCTATTTTAATAAAGATACTTTATCGGTGTTTAACCGTGATTCTACTAGGGATTGTGATACACATATCAAGGCCCGCCAAAAGACATAAAAAAATTCATCATTTTATTCTATTGAATATAATTAAATATTCAAGGAATTTTGGTATTCAAAATTTTGGGATATTACACCGAGAGCTAGGGAAAATCACCAAACATTTCCATTCTCTAACAATTGGGATGGTTAAAGGCCTAGGAAAAGAGGTGGGACCCATTTATATAATACTAGGGACATGTGTTACCAAATGGTTGGATCACCGAATAAATCTCACCACAGGCTTCTAACACGTGGTAGACAAAGTCAACACTCATTAAGGGTCATATATTTTCAGCCAAACAGCCCCAAAAATCATAATAAATCATTAAAAAAAGTTGAGAAAATAGTAGAGGAAAGAGAAAACATGAATTGTGTTTTTTCTTAAGTTCAATCCACCAAAACACTACCAAATCGGCGCTTTCTCCCGAAACACCCTTCACAAGCCTTCTTTTACACATCATAAGCTTCATTTCTAAGATTTTAGATTTTTTTTAAAGGTGTTTGGTGATGTCTCACTATAAGTACTGCCAGATTGCCAAACCGATTTCAGAAATGCGTTACGGTAAGCGTAGGCTTTATTTTGAACCAATTGGTTTGTTATTTGGATGAGTTTTTATGAGGGTTTGGGGGTATGTGATTTCAGCCAGGGGGTGTTTTAAGGGGTTGATGATGATTTAATAATGTGTTTATAGATAGATAGTTATTTATGATGATTCTAGTTTACCAAATTGCAAGAATCCATTTTCGTTAGAAGTTAGGTTCTGTACGGTTCTACCCATAATTTTTGGAAGGAAGTGGATTTTATATTTCTAATCATTCCATTATGATCTACATGAAAAATTATGTCGAAAAGCATGTAGTTATAATTTTTGGATAATTATACATAATTATGGAATTTTTGGAAGTTGGATGACCCTACTGCCAGATTCATTTTTCTGGAGTAGAGTTGTTGTGACATATTTTTCAGTAGTTAAATCTAGTCCAAAGCTTATGAAATTTTACATGATGAAATTAAGCATCTTGTGCTTTAATTGGATAGGTAATATGATGCAATTTGAGTAGTGGATTGAGAGATATGTGTTTTTGAAGTTTGATGTTGATTCTAGAATGAAATCTTTGGCAAACTTGGTTCGATAAATTTTCTTGAATTGGATAGTTATAACTGGTACTCCTTGATATTTTTCATTAAAAGAGTACTTAAATTTATTTTCATAGAACCTAGAACTAACCAATTTGTATTTTGTTGTATTAATTATGAATTTTTAAAATTTGGTCATGTAAAACTGGTAAATTTTGGAGCAGTGTCAATAAAGTGAACTATTTTATTGATGTGTCTCCAGAAGGCTAATAGCCATATTTTTCCAAAAAATAGACTAATTAGGGGTCACACAGCCTTTATAATCATCATAATTAGACATATGTACATAAAGTTATGAATTTTCAAAAATTGATGAAATTTTTGGCTGATTTGAATAAATGTGCAAAAATGGTAAATGTAATGGCACCATGTAATTATTTTGAACTCTAAGGGTATAAATTAGCCCTTTAGGATAATTTAACCATTTTAACTTATTGGTTAACTTAGTAAAATGACCATAACGAACCTTATGATATGATTATATATCTAGGACCATGAGAAACCAAAAAAATAAGAAATTGAAGAATTTCTAAGAAGCTACCATGGTTGGAAGAAAAGGGGACAAGAAGAAGGACTTTGTCTAAAAGGTAGTAAACTTACTTATTTATATGTATGTGATATTTATGTTGTGTATTATTTTGCTATATTGCTTTGTTTGATGTAAAGCATGTATGAATGATAAAGCTTTGTTTCTGTTTTACTATGGCCATAAGTGTGTTTCACGAAACATTGAACATGCATAATATCATTATGTGAACATGAGCCTATGTAAGACAAGCATATCATGCACTAGCATTTATCTTACATGTATTTTTTGTATGTTTGCTACTGAGGTTCCCTCGAATCTCACTCCTTACCAACCATATAGGTACAGGAACACGACAGAGAAGAGTACATGAAGAAGAATTAACAGGAAAGAAGATGAAGAATTGAAGTCTTCAAGTGTATTTATTTTTACTGTTTGTAAAGTATCTATACTTGACGAATACATATGAATAGGAAAGTATGAAAGCGTGTATATTTATTGAACAATAATCAGGATCACTGAAACTAAAAATAAGAGCGGAAAAATAGAACAAATCTAATACTTGGTAACCATAACGGCCCAACAACTGAAAAATGAGTTATAATCCCCTAAGCAAGTGTAAGTAAACGCTTCCGTGTACACAATAAAAGGGGCAGAAATGTAAGTTATTGCATTTTGGTATTAGAGCAGTGATTCTAAAAATAAAATTGTCTGCTAAGAGATAAAGGTCCAGTCAGAGCAAAGGGTTCTATAGGTTACATTATCTGCTCATATGAAAAGTATAGTAATCCCCTGTTAGTGCTACTATAACTGGGAGTTACTGATAGCAGAGGAAACCTAAGTAATTAGACCACCCTTGTCTATTAATTAACCTACTGAAGGAAGGGGCAAAGGTCTATATAGAGAAAGTGGCTCCGCTTGACATGGATGTTAGCGGTGCCCAGTCCTAGTGGGGATTCCTTTATTGGTAACAATAATAATGAAACCCTAAGGATAGAAGAGTAAGCGTAGGATTCAGATTCTGTTGCTAACTTCCAGGCTCCTGGTATTGAGTTAGGGTATGACCCAGATTTTTCCCACGTTATGAGAACACATATAGGGGCTATACCAAGAAGCTAGTACAACTTATGTTCCCCTGTGGGGAAAGTATCTAGCATTTCTGAGCAGGATAACATGGTATACTGGGATCGAGGTATATATGGGATATTGATGCCTAGAGATATATGGATCAATATGAGTACTAATGCCCTGGATACCATCAGAACTCTGTGATTAAGCGTGCTCAGGTGAGAGAAATCCCAGGATGGGTAACCCCCTGGAAAGTACCTTAAAAATATGAAACCTTTTACTTAAAGGTTTGGAATTCTGACTCAAAGTTCTTAGATGACCTAAAGAATGATTAGAGGCATGGAGATGATAAAATAAGCATTTATCTTTAATCTAAACCATTTTTGTTGCAGTGAGTACTGTCTAGAAAAGTTCATTTGATAGGATTTTGGCAACTCAAGGCATAATAATGGTTTTGAGGTTTCTCCATGTTAAGTAATGATCCTTAGTAACACCATGGTGTTAAAGAAATGGAGATATGATATATGGTGATACATGATGAGTTGTGATTATGCTGTATATTGATCCTAGAGAATCTGATATGATGATACTAAAGGTTAATGATAGGTTTGAAGCAGATCTAAGCTGAAATAGTACTTAGGTCAAAATGAGAATCAGGTTGCAGTATAGTTCTATTTCATGATAGAAGTTTGAACCTTGTGAACCTTATGGATAATGTTGAACCTTCAGTAATGTTTTAAAGATATTACTCAAAAACCGTAAAGGTTAGAATAAGTGCTATTTATTTTGATTCTTAGTGCACCTATTAGGTATAATTAAGAAAAGTAATTTTCGATTTGTGTGATATCAAGGTTCTAGATTTAGTAATGAACCTAAAATTTGGATGTCTATCCAGCATCTAGAGAAGGGTTACCAAGTGAACTTTAACCCAGGAATCAACTGTTAAGTTCTGATTCCTTAATAATTTGAAATGGCCTATAATGATTTGAGGTCTTAGAATGTGTTGGAATGTGTATGAGGTTTTTAGATGTTGCTAGTTACTAATCTAGTATAGGGAAAGATCTTGATAATAGAATATTCCCTTAGAAATATTGAATGGGAATAGTTCCCTAATAGAATAGAGAGTAGCCACAGATTATGGTCTCATGATCCATATAGAGAATAGAATATACTAGTGGCTTCCAGATTCCATGTACGATATAGGTAGGTTACCCTAGTAAGGAAAGTAGAATTATGCCTGGAGCGGGACTGATATCGAAAGTCCATATAAAATGACCTCAGATGATATGGCGGAAAATAGAGAAAGTAGATTATAGAATTGTTAGAGAAGAGGGACCTTATAAGATCTTGATTCCCATTACAATGGACCTTTCATTCAGAGACGACTAATAGAAAAGAGCTACCTATATAGAATTCTGATCGGAGAGGGCTACAAATGGAGGATTCTAATTGTAAAAGGCTACCTACGGAGACATATGATCACAGAGGGCTACCAACAGAGGGTTCTGACTATAGGACTGACCAGTCAGGTGATTGAGTGAACCACTGAGTGCAGTACCGTAGCATGGAGGCACCGTGGTATCGAACAATAGTGTGTAGCCACCATAACGTAAAACCGTAAAGTGAAGCCGCCGTGAGGTCAAACCGTAGAGTAGAGCTACGAGAATGTTGACTCTCAATGGTTGTGTATTGTAATGACTCTTCTATCGAATGAGTTTCCTTGAGAGAAGGATTATATGACCTAGTGAATTGCCATAGGGTGCTCCTGAGTCATTTATATGAAGAAAGATAAGAGAGGGAGTTAAGAAAGAACATGCTCGACAGTATAAAAGAAAGTAACTCTTGATCTCGTATCTTATGTAATAGTTCTCCATGTATGTGTTTACCATCGAGTATATTTGTGTTATGAATATATTATGTAGGAGGTAAGACCTATTGGGCTAATATGTCCTTAGGCAGTCAGACTTCATGAGCAGAGGCCTGAGGCTGTAAGTCCCGTAATGCTTATAGCATAGTGGTGATTCCCTGGGCAGTAAGACCTAATGAGCATTCAAATTAGGTAGGGTGGTCGACCCAGGCATATTGCACGGGTGGACGCCTGAGACATGGAGATTTCTTTAATGTATGAGTAGACACCTGGGGCCTATTGTACTGGTGGACACTCAAAGCCATATGAATTGTTTACCAAGCATTTTGATATAGGACTAATGGTCCAGTGGTTATCGTTATGCTATATGCTAACGTGCCGAATGCTCTTGTATTGAATGTCATGATAATGGTTTATTTAGCATACTTCGTGAATATTACATAAGCATATGAATGGCTTGAGTAGCAAGAGTTAGAACCTGGGATATATTCAGAATACTTAATGGACTGTGTATCCTAAGGTAGTTAGTCTCCATATGTATTCAGCGTGAATGTTGGACTATGTGTCCTGAGGCCATAAGACTTGTTGGACTAGTAAGTCTTTAGGTCAGCAGAATGTTATGTATTTGAGAATTGTGGTGAGCGGAGGCTTGAAGTGGTAAGACCAATGTGCAAATTTGCATGGGACAGAGGCCCTGGGACATAAGACCTATGTGTCTAACACGGTGACATTAGACCGATGTATTTGAAGTATATCTTGAGATTGGCAGACTATTCAGACTATACCAAATTGTAGTTGTGGTAGTAAGCCTTGAGATATATATGGCATGGGGGTGATCCCCTATGCAATAAGGCTGGAATATCTAGTGTTGTGGGAGTAGAATGAGTTGTAAGCCTTGTATGCATACAATGTGATTTGGGAGTCCTGAAGTGGCAGTGAGGCTTGAAAAACCAAGTACTATGAGAATGGACCAGTGGGTCTTGTGTTTGAATGCTATATACTGGGTACAGAATGAATAAGAATACTGTATGATGGGTGTTGAATACTATAAGAGATCTAATAATATGATCATTTTATTGCATGCTCTATGAGCTTACAAATAAATAGCTAGAATAAGCCCAGTTTGGGAGTAGTCCCAAGAATGATGAGATATAGAAATACTCTCATGGACTATACGATTTAACCCTATTGGGAAGAGGGCTCAATATTTGTAGGAAGTACGATTAAAGTGTTGGTGCATATGTGCACAGGACACATATACGGTGCCATTTAGTTAGTAGAAAGATGCTACCCAGCTATGTCATATGGTAAGTGATAATTGAATATTTATTACACTCATTTGTATCACTTGATTAATAAATTTAGATTGTTTAGTTAATAAATAATGGGCTTTTATGCTTATTTGGGCTTTGAGTGTTTTATTGGATTTAACATATTTTAATAATAAAAATTTCAGATTTACAACCCTTCTCTATTTTGATCATAACTCTTGAACAAGATATCCGAATGATCACATTCTTGTCTCATTTTTTAGATGATTCAAAGGGCAACAATTGATATGAAGACTTGAAGGGAAGATTTGGACAAGAGGATAGTCAAAACTATAGTCAATGTTATATGTATTTTTCTGGATTTTTATTGGGCCCAAATTTTGTAATGAAGCACCATTTATTATTAATTTCCGTTTTGGGCTGAACTGGTGGGCTCTGACCCATTTGACAATTAGGTTTTTACTTTAGTTAGCTGAAACATTAGGGCATAACGAATTGGGATGACTTTTGGATTGAAATCAGAAGTTCTTCATTCTCTGAAAAATGTTCTTCATTCATTTTTTAGATTTTCCAGCCATGTCCGGCTAAGTTTCTGTGATTGACCTATCGATTGAGGATTCACGTTTCCAATCAGAGGACATACTTAAACCGGTAACGTAACTCATTTCTATTTACCCTAATCAGATTTGATTTCTGGAATAGTTCGAATGTTTGTTTTAATATTCGGATTGGTACATCCCAAGGACATAGTTCGAATCGGGTTACAGTGCTACTGTGCGATCGCATAGTAGCACGCCGTGCATACGAACAGAACCTAGACCATCGTCTAGTTGAGGGATTTTCTGGACGAATGCAAAGGTTTTGGTTCGCCCAGAACCAGTGACGAGTTCATTATAATCTTCGTCCGATGATGGTAGGAAACTATGAATCCCAATCCTAGGTCAGTCTTTTTAATCTGTTTGGTCTAGTTCATTTTTGATTTCTGTCTTTAATCTGAGTTTATTATTCGTTAATAGTTTAATTAAGCCTCCCCCAATCGATCATAGTTTGAATGTTTTAGACTACATGTGAATTCCGTGGGAAACGATCCAGGTTCTCTATACTGCGAATTCTTATTGAAACTAGTTATTTTGCGAGAACTCGATAATTCTCGATCAAAATTTGGCGCCGTTGCCGGGGAATTCGCATCGGTCTAGCAGTAACAGTAGTATAGTGTTTGAGTCAGGTGGTTCTGGTGGTTTGGTAGATTTGTATCCCAACCAAATCACTCTACCCCAGGTCGTTTTGAAGGGATTGGGCATTCTGAGTAAAAGTCACTTCCTTCAAGAAGTGCGATCACCCCTAATTTTCCTAAATTCCATCATCTAGACCATTTTTTCACTGTTTTTTGGTCTCGGTGGGGCGTAGCCAGTATTTCAGAAATTGTTCTAGGATTTCTACTAGAATTTCCGATTTGCTCTGATTTTTGGTGAGCTGAAAGAAAATGTGCCTCTTAGCATAACTCATAGTTTTACTATGAGCACCACCAAACTTTTCCAAATTCTATCGTTTAGACCACTTTTTCAATTTTTAAATTTTTTTATTGTATTTTTGGGTTCCCGGATAGTGTAGAAGTTATTCTGTGCAACTCCCATAATTTTTTTAAATCATTTGGTAGTGTTTTTGAATTTGTTTTGGTCAATTTCTAGTGTAGGCTTATGATTTTGCATTTTTTGAGTGTTCTGGTGATTGTCCTGATTTTTCCCTATGCTGTATGACTAGGAGCAGCACTAGTGCATCTGATTTGTTGGACATAAATCCTGAAATAGAACGCACAATTCTTGCTGCTAGAAGGGCTGTTAGGTTAAGTCAGAGGGTTATAACTAAACCTGTTTCTGATTCTGACACTGATTCTGTTGGCACTTCTGTTTCTTCTGATTCTATTGGCAGCACTTCTAGTCACTCAGACACTATGGAAGATCAGGGAAATAATAGGACTTTAAAGAAATTGACTGCACCTGGTGATAATTATCAGCCATTGTGTATCCAATACCCTGCCCTTGGTGCTAACCTTGAACTTAAATCTGGACTTATACATTTATTGCCCAAGTTTCGTGGTCTTGCAGGTGATGAACCGCACAAGCATCTGAAGGAATTCCATGTGGTATGCAGCACAATGAAACCACAACATATTGATGAAGACCACATTCAGCTGAGAGCTTTTCCTTTCTCTCTTGAGGATAGAGCGAAGGACTGGTTATATAATCTTCAACCGTCATCTATTGGAAGTTGGGCTGATATGCAGAGATTTTTCCTAAAGAGATTTTTCCCTTCTTCAAGAGCCACTACAATCAGAAAAGAAATCAGTGGAATTAAGCAAATTAATGGCGAAAATATGCATGAATACTGGGAGAGATTCAAGAGGTTGTGTGCTAGCTGCCCCCATCACCAGATAACTGAGTAGCTCTTGATTACTTATTTCTATGAGGGTCTTCTACCTAATGACCAAAATCTGGTGGACACTTCTAGTGGTGGAGCCTTAGTTAACAAGACACCCCAAGAGGCTAGAGATTTAATATCCACTATTGCAGCTAACTCTCAACAATTTGGCAATATAGCAAATAGTAGTGCTGTGTTCCAGATCAGCGGATCTAATGATTCTCACCAGAGATTGGAGAATATAATTGATGATCTGACCTCCTTGGTGAGGCAACTGGCAGTGACTCAAATAGTGCAGTCTTCCACTCCACAGTTGGGCTATTCATGTGGTTTCTGTTCTGATCCCTCTCATCCTACTGATTCTTGCCCCACTTTGCAAGACAACACATACCAAGATCAGTCAGTTGCTGCTGTGGGCGTTTTTCCAGGGAAGCCATAACACCAGCAGCAAAATAATACGTTCTCCAATACATATAACCTTGGCTGGAGAAATCATCCAAATTTTAGGTAGAGCTAGAATCCGAGTCAGATTCAGAACCATAATAGTCATGTGCAGCAGAGTTCTGGAAATTACCAATAGAGACAGTTTCCACAGAACAGACAGAATTTCTAACAATTCGTACCTCCACAGCCAGCACAACAACAGCCGACCAGCAGCAGTGGTTCCTCACTAGAAGAAATGATGAAGCAGCTTGCAGCAAACAATTTGCAATTCCAGCAACAAACTGAGGCCTTTATCCAGAGTTTGCAGACTCAGATTGGGTAGTTGGCAACATCATTGAACCAACTCCAGCCTCAGGGATCCAATACTCTCCCTTCACAAACAATTCCCAATCTGAAGGGAAACGTTAGTGCTATCTCCCTACGGTCTGGTAAGCAATTACAAGGGCATAAACCAGCTGCAGATGTGACTGAGTCCACATCAGAAAAAGAGTCAAAAAAAGTGAAGATTGACTCTAGAAATAAAGAGGCAGTGAAGCAAGGTGAAGAGGAGTCTGGAGTTCCTATTCCTCTTCCTTTCCCTCAGAGAGCCCTTCAATCCAAAAAGTTGGCAGAAAAAGTGCAAGACAGTGATATTCTTGAGACATTCCGAAAAGTTGAGATTAACATTCCTCTCTTGGATGCCATCAAACAGATTCCCAAGTATGCCAAGTTCCTAAAGGAGTTGTATACCAACAAGAGGTGACTGAGGGGGACTGAACGAGTGAGCTTGAACCAGAATGTCTTAGCACTTCTCCAACAACCCATGCCTCACAAGTGCAAGGACCCAGGTACGATTTCTATCCCTTGCATTATTGGTAATTATAGATTTGATAATTGCATGGCTGATTTAGGTGCCTCCATTAATGTTATGCCTGTATCTATTTATAAATCCCTTGGTCTTGGTCCCGTGCGACCTACTGGTGTTTTTGTCCAACTAGCTAATAGGAGTAATGCTCATCCTGCTGGTCTGATTGAATATGTTTTGCTTAAGGTCAATGAATTGATATTCCCTGCTGACTTTTACATTCTAGATATGGAGGATGAATCTCCTAGCAGTAGGTCCCCAATCATTTTATGGAGACATTTCTTGAAAACAGCTAAGACTAAGATAGATGTGCATTCTGGTACTCTTTCCATAGAATTTGGTGACATTGTTGTGAATTTTAATATGTTTGATGCCATGAGACATCCTAGGGAAGAACATTCTGTTTTGTGCATTGATGTGATAGATGAGACTATTGATGATGTTCTTTCTGCTTGGTATGCTGATTTTTCTGATTTTGCATCGGTGGGAGATTCTGTGATATGTGCATGTTCTGACACTGAATGGTGCCCTTTTTACACTGAGATTGATGATGTACTGTATGGAGATATTGACTTGATTTCTAATTATACTTTACTTGTAGATCCTGATATTGATTGTGGTGAAGCTGAGCTTCATTCTGATGTTCGTTGTGATTATGAACTAAACCCTGATGTTAACAGTGAGCTGCCTAGCCACAGTTCTGCTTCTATGCATGTAGTTTCAGGTATTGCAGGTGTATACACTTCTGAAATGGTGCAATTACCTAAGCTTCTTCCTTCCATTCAGCAGCCACCCAAGTTAGAGTTGAAGTCATTGCCAGCTCACTTGAAATATGCCTATCTAGAGGTAGATGAGCAACTGCCAGTCATTGTGGCCAATAACATTCTACCTGATCAAGAAGAGAAGTTGTTGAGCTTGTTGAAGGCCAATAAGAAGGTAATTGGGTGGACGTTAGTTGATCTTGTTGGCATTAGCCCTTCTATGTGTATGCATCGAATTCTGTTGGAAACAGATGCTAACCCAGTAAGGCAACCCCAGAGAGGTCTTAATCCTCTCATTTTAGAAGTGGTTAAGAAGGAAGTGACTAAGCTTCTACAAGATGGCATTATCTATCCCATCTCTGATAGCCATTGGGTTAGCCCGGTCCAGGTCATTCCCAAGAAGTCCGAAGTAACCGTGGTAGCCAATCAAAGGGATGAGCTCATTCCTACAAGAGTTCAGAATAGCTGGAGAGTATGCATAGACTACAGGAGACTCAACCAAGCTACCCACAAGGATCACTACCCTTTAGCTTTCATTGATAAGATGTTAGAGCGTTTGGTTAGTAAGTCTCACTACTGCTTTTTAGATGGTTACTCGGGGTACTTCCAGATTCATATTGCTCCTGAGGATCAGGAGAAGACGACCTTCACATGCCCCTTCAGAACCTATGCTTACTTAATAATGCCTTTTGGCCTCTGTAATGCACCTGGTACCTTTCAGTGTTGCATGGTAAGTATCTTTTCTGACTTTCTAGAGGATTGCATGGAGGTTTTCATGGATGATTTTACTGTGTATGGGTCTGATTTTGATGCATGCTTGGCTAGTTTGTCTAAAGTCTTGAATAGATGCATTGAATCTAATCTTGTGCTGAATTTTGAAAAGTGTCACTTCATGGTTGAGTCAGGGATAGTGTTGGGACACATTGTGTCTAAAGAGGGTATTAAGGTAGATCCTGCTAAAATTGATGTTATTACTGATTTACCTTATCCCACATCTGTGCGGGAAGTTCACTCTTTTCTTGGCCATGCAGGTTTCTACCGACGCTTCATTCAGGATTTCAGCAAGATTGCCCGACCCCTGTCTAACCTTCTACATAAGGATACTGAGTTTGCATTTGATGCTGAGTGTAAGATAGCCTTTGATTACTTGAAGCGTTGCCTGACCACCAATCCAGTTATCCAACTACCAGATTAGTCTCTTCCATTTGAGTTGATGTGCGATGCTTCCAATTATGCTGTTGGGGTTATCTTGTCTCAGAGGGTCAACAAGGTTTCTCATGTCATTGCATATGCATCCAAGACCTTGGATCTTGCTCAATCCAATTATACCACCACTGAGAAAGAACTTTTGGCTATAGTGTTTGCTTTTGATAAGTTTAAGTCATATCTGCTAGCCATTAGAGTAATTGTTTTCTCTGACCATGTTGCTTTGAAGTTTCTTTTGAAAAAGACAGATGCTAAGCCTCGACTTATTCGGTGGATGTTATTGCTCCAAGAATTTGATGTTGAGATCAGAGATAGGAGTGGAGCACATAATTGGGTAGCTGATCATTTGAGTCGTGTCACTTATTCCTCTTCCCCCTCTGCCATCCAGGATAATTTTCCTAATGAGCAGCTTTTACAGCTGCAAGGTAAGCTTCCATGGTATGCTGATTTAATTAATTACTTGGTTGCTGGTGTTTTACCTTCTGATTCCACTAGGGCCCAAACTCTGAAATTAAAAAGTGAATCTAAATATTACGTTTAGGATGACCCTTATCTGTGGAGATTTTGTAGTGACCAAGTAGTTAGGCGATATGTACCTGATCATGAGTTTGACTCCATACTACATTTTTGTCATGCTTCTGCCTGTGGTGGTCACTTTGGACCCCAAAGGACTGCTAGGAAAGTCCTAGACTCTGGTTTATTTTGGCCAACCCTGTTTCATGATTCTCATCTGTTTTGTAAGTCATGTGATAATTTTTAGAGAGCAGGTAGCATTTCTCGTAGGCATGAGATGCCCCAGCACCCCATATTGTTTTGTGAAATTTTTGATGTTTGAGGCATTGATTTTATGGGTCCATTTCCTGTTTCTCATAGTTTTACTTACATATTACTAGCTGTTGACTATGTTTCGAAATGGGTTGAGGCGAAGGCCACCCGGTTTAATGATTCTGTTGTGGTAGTAGATTTTGTCAGGTCTAACATTTTATGCAGGTTTGGCATTCCTTGAGCAATTTATTAGTGACCAGTGTTGCGAAAGCGGGATATATAGAGAGTAACTGATTATACTAGAAAATCACAATACTAGAAAACAAAGTTTCTAGAAGTAATTTAATAATATAATAAATCACAACTACTATATCTAATAGCAGCTAATAAATAATAAATAAGACAACAATAAGGAAAATACCAGAATCTAATTTCACTCTAAACAATTTATAAGTGAAATACTATAAGAGAGGAGAAGATACAAAATGCCTTATAGAAGGAAGAAGGCAAGTTGAGGGATGATTGAAGGAGGGAGGGGGGCCTCCTATTTATACTAAATTCTCTACCCCCTCCCTCTTCCATTTCACGATGTGGGACTTCCCACTTTCAACAAATCTCCACCTTGGGAAAATTCCCACATTCCTAATTTATTCTAATTACAAATTTATGCTTACAATTCAACAATCAATGTTCAACAATGTTGATCAAATCCAAACAATGTTGAAATTTGACAGAAGTCACAACCTTTGTCAGCATATCAGCAGGATTCTCAGTTGTCCGTATCTTTTGTATCATGACTCCACCTTCTTCCAAAATTTCTCGTATAAAGTGATATCGAACATCAATGTGCTTCGTCCTTGCATGGTAAACTTGGTTCTTTGCTAATTGAATAGCACTTTGACTGTCACAATAAACTACGATGCTTTCTTGACCAATACCAAGTTCTCCAAGCAATCCTTGAAGCCAAATTGCCTCCTTCACAGCCTCTGTAATCGCCATGTACTCTGCCTCTGTGGTAGACAAAGCAACTGTTGACTGTAAAGTCGACTTCCAACTAACTGGTGCTTTTGCAAAAGTAAACACATAACCAGTAGTTGACCTTCGCTTGTCCAAATCACCCGCAAAATCTGAGTCACAATACCCAACTAAAGATCGATCACCTTCCTGCTCAAAAACCAAACCAACATCTACAGTATTACAAATATACCGTAGAATCCATTTCACAGCTTGCCAATGCTCCTTCCCTGGATCATGCATATACCTACTCACAACTCCAATAGCTTGTGAAATGTCAGGTCTTGTACAAACCATTGCATACATCAAGCTACCAACGGCATTTGCATATGGTACCCTTGACATATACTCTCGTTCATCTTCATCCTTTGGTGACATATCAGCACTTAGCTTAAAATGAGGGGCAAGTGGAGTGCTGACCGACTTCGTTTTCTCATTCATACCAAAACGATTTAGCACCCTCTTCAAATACTCCTTTTGAGATAAAAAGAGTTTCTTTGATTCTCTATCTCTTGTTATCTCCATACCGAGAATTTTCCTTGCCTCACCTAGATCCTTCATCTCAAATTCCCCTTTTAGTTGAACCTTCAGCTTCTCAATTTCTGCCTTATTTTTTGAAGCAATCAACATATCATCGACATATAAAAGGAGATATATAAAGGATCTATCTTCAAGCTTCCGCAAATAGACACAATGATCGTATCTACTTCTTTTGTACTTATGTCTCAACATAAACTTGTCAAATCGTTTATACCATTGCCTCGAAGATTGTTTCAATCCGTATAACGATTTTTCAAGTTTACACACCATATTCTCCTTTCCAGCAACTCTGAATCCTTCCGGCTGAGTCATGTAGATTTCCTCCTCCAAGTCTCCATTTAAAAATGCAGTTTTTACATCCATCTGAACTAGTTCCAAATCTAATTGTGCTACCAAAGCCAACAAAATTCTAATAGAGGAATGTTTCACAACCGGAGAAAATACCTCATTGTAATCAATTCCCTCCTTCTGAGCATAGCCTTTAGCTACCAATCTTGCTTTATGGCGCACATCACCTTGGTTAGGAAATCCTTCTTTCTTTGCATATACCCATTTGCAACCAATTGCCTTCTTACCCTTGGGGAGTTTGGCCAATATCCACGTACCATTCTGATGAAGGGACTGCATTTCTTCATTCATGGCATTCCTCCACATCTCCTTTTCTGAGCTCTGAATAGCCCATTTATAAGTTGAAGGAATGTCATCAGCTGCAATTGAGGTTGCACAAGCCACCATGTCTTCAAAACGAGTAGGCTTTCTTATTGTTCGTTTTGGCTTGCTGGTTGCTATTGATTCACGTTGCTGTTGAGGTTCATGAGTCGAAACCTCCCTATCAACTGGCTCTTCTTCTACCTCAGGAAAGTCTTGTCTTGTTTCCCCGTCTGCTCCTTGTACTGGAAAAATCATCTTTCCTTCAAACTCCACCTGCTTTGAAACACTATCACCTTGCTGGGTATCTTCAGCTGCTACCTTTCTCACCATGGCAGATTCATCAAAGGTAACATCCCTACTAAATACAATCTTCTTTGTCTCTGGACACCATAAACGATATCCTTTGACTCCAGAAGTGATCCCCAAGAAAATAGCTTTCTTTGCTCTCGGATCCAGTTTTGATTCTTTCACATGATAGTATGCAATTGAGCCAAATACATGCAAAGAATCATAATCTGTAGCAGGTTTACCATACCATTGTTCCAACGGTGTTTTACCACCAATAGCAGTAGATGGTAGACGATTAATGAGGTGGCTCGCATATGTAATTACCTCAGCCCAAAATTCTTTGTCCAAGCCAGCATTGGACAACATACACCGAACCTTCTCCAGCAAAGTCCGGTTCATGCGTTCTGCCACTCCATTCTGCTGTGGTGTATTTCTGACAGTGAAGTGTCTGACGATGCCATCATCCTCACAAATCTTCTGGAAAGGATCATTCCTGTATTCTCCTCCGTTATCTGTACGAAGACATTTGATCCTCCTGCCTGTTTGTGTTTCTATCATCGCCTTCCATTTGAGAAAAATTCCCAATACTTCATCCTTAGTCTTCATCGTATACACCCAAACTCTTCGGGAAAAATCATCAACAAAGGTTACAAAATAATGTTTTCCTCCCAATGATGGTGTTTTGGAAGGACCCCAAACATCAGAGTGAACATAATCCAAAATACCTTTTGTATTATGGATAGCTGTTCCGAACTTAACCCTTGTCTGCTTCCCCTTCACACAGTGCTCACAAAACTCCAAACTGCAATGCTTTAATCCTTTTAACAACCCTTGATCTGAAAGAGTTTTTAAGGATTTTCCTCCAGCATGTCCCAAGCGCATATGCCACAACCTTGTTGCTTCTACCTCCTTCTCATCACTGGACGTCACTGCTGCTATTCCAATAACCGTACTACCTTGATAGTGATACGTATTATTGCTCTTCCGGATACCCTTCATTACCACCAGTGCACCAGAAAGTATCTTCATCACTCCACTTTCTGCAGTAATCTTGAACCCCTTTGAATCTAGAGTTCCCACAGAAATGAGATTTTTCTTCAAATCTGGTACATATCGAACATCTGTCAATGTTCTGATCAATCCGTCATGGTTCCTCAATCGAACTGAACCAATGCCATATGCGGTAAGTGAAGTGTTATCTGCTGTGTGGACAACTCCACATCCTCCTTCTTGGAAATCAGTGAACCAGTCTCGGTTAGGACACATATGATGACTGCAAGCTGAATCCAACAACCATACGCCTGACGCTTTTGACAACGTCGTTGTAGATAATGAAAAATCTGAATTTTCATCATCACAATCAGCTACATTTGAATCCATAGCAGCCTTCCCATTGTTCTGTTTGGCTTTATTCTTCAACTTTGGACAATCCTTCTTCCAGTGGCCCTTTTCTCGACAAAAGGCACATTCATCCTTACTAGGTCTGGATCTCGATTTGGATCTCCCTTTCCTTGATCTCGATTGATTTTCAGCACGCCCTCTTGTGACTAGTGCTTCTGCTTCTCCACCTCTTTGTTTATCCCTCTTTCTTTGTTCATAGCTGTATAGCGCAGAACAAACATCTCTGAGAGATACTTCCTCTTTGCCGTGAAGTAGAGTAGTCTCCAGGTGCTCGTACTCATCAGGAAGTGATCCCAACAACATCAAGGCCAGATCTTCATCTTCAAAAGTCACGTCCAAATTCTGCAAATCTGTTACCAACTTGTTGAAGCTGGTGATATGATCATTCATTGTGGTACCAGGAACATAAGTGAAGCGAAACAATCTTTTCTTCATGTGAAGCTTATTTTGACTGCTTTTCTTCAGGAATTTATCCTCTAATGCCTTCCATAATCTACAAGCAGAAGTTTCCTTTGTGTATGGATACTTCTGTTCTCTAGAAAGAAACGATCGAATAGTACCACAAGCAACACGATTGATGATCCTCCAATCTTCCTCCTCCATTTTATCTGGTTTCCTTTCTTCAAGAGCAAAATCTAATTGTTGTGTAAAAAGGACATCAAGAACCTCGCTCTGCCACATCCCAAAATGTCCCGATCCGTCAAAAATTTCAACTGCAAACTTCGCATTGGGCATAATTCTCGTCAGAAGCGAAGATGCCGACGACGAATTGTTGACACTTGATGTGGATTCTTCAACCTTTTTGTCCGCCATATCTGCTCCAAATATTTTTTAATAGCTGCAAATGCAAAACCTCAAGGTAATTCTTTTCTGATGTGGAAGTTCAGATTATACTGCAACCACAGAGCATACTCAGACAGAACCTTGGCTCTGATACCAATTGTTGCGAAAGCGGGATATATAGAGAGTAACTGATTATACTAGAAAATCACAATACTAGAAAACAAAGTTTCTAGAAGTAATTTAATAATATAATAAATCACAACTACTATATCTAATAGCAGCTAATAAATAATAAATAAGACAACAATAAGGAAAATACCAGAATCTAATTTCACTCTAAACAATTTATAAGTGAAATACTATAAGAGAGGAGAAGATACAAAATGCCTTATAGAAGGAAGAAGGCAAGTTGAGGGATGATTGAAGGAGGGAGGGGGGCCTCCTATTTATACTAAATTCTCTACCCCCTCCCTCTTCCATTTCACGATGTGGGACTTCCCACTTTCAACAACCAGGGCTCTCATTTTTGTAACTGGAGGATGGGTGCTTTGTTACGAAAGTATGGAGTGATTCACAAGGTGTCCACAGTATACCATCCACAGACCAATGGTCAAGCTGAAGTCTTGAATAGGGAGATTAAGCAAATCCTTCAGAAGACTGTTAACTCTACCAGGAAGGATTGGAGCAAGCGATTAGATGATGCTTTGTGGGCTTATCGGACTGCCTACAAGACTCTAATTGGGATGTCTCCATATAGGTTTATTTTTGGTAAGGCATGCCACCTTCCAGTTGAATTAGAGCATCAAGCTTATTGGGCCATTAAGCAGTGTAACATGGATTTGGCTAAGTCTGGGATGGAACGGAAGCTCCAATTGCAAAAGTTGGATGAGCTTCGATTGGATGCCTATGAGAGTTCACAGTTGTACAAGGAGAAGACCAAGGCATTCCATGACAAGCAAATCATGAGGAAAGAGTTTTTTGTGGGCCAGAAAGTTCTTCTATTCAATTCCCATCTCAAGTTTATGCCCGGTAAGCTTCGATCTAGATGGGATGGCCCTTTTGTGATTGCTAATGTTTTCCCTTTTGGTGCTGTTGAGTTGTGTGATCCACCTACAGGGAGGACCTTCAAAGTGAATGGACATCGACTCAAACCATTTTATGAGGATCACAGCAATAACTTGAAAAAGAAGACCTCATACTCACTGATGCCACTTATCCTCCGTAAACACCTGGGGAGTATTCTTCTTTCACGGGTAGAAAAATGATTTTTTAGACCGGGTAAAAATGATTTTTTAGACACGTTTTTGATGAGGTCTTGATACAGCCGGTCTTAAAAATATGATACTTTTTAGACCGGTTATGCAACCGGTCTAAAAAACACTTTTTAGACCGGTTGTTCCAACAACCGGTCTAAAAAATATGAGTTTTTAGACCGGTTATTTAAATATCCGGTCTTAAAAGTACTTTTAAGACCGGTTATTTGGAGAACCGGTCTAAAAAATGTGACTTTTAAGACCGGTTATTTAAATAACCGGTCTTAAAAGTATTTTTAAGACCGGTTATTTAAATAACCGGTCTAAAAAGTGTCTTTTTTAAATTTTTTAGTCCATTAATTACGTTATTATACTTAATTTGTACATATTCTGAAAGCATGTTTTTAAGGCCATACTTATAATTACTTGTCACGAATATATCCTGGTGAAGTCATACATGAAGAACCCAATGAATATATCTTAGGAATCCTGCAACACCCAAAGCAAATACATAATGAGTTGCGAATGGCTCAATAATATGAAATAATATCAGAAAATGAGTTAGAAAAGAAAGTAATTAGATCATAAGTTGGAAGATAACTTTGTATTTAAGAAATTTTTTCGGAGAATAAATATTTAGAAACAGGGAAAATGACAGAAGCAAATACTAACCTTGGCCCCTACTAATGAAGAATCCAATTTGTAAACTCTCTCAAATGTCGCAATCGTAAGCCTGCAGCAAATATGAGTATAAAATTTTGTAATAGAAATCGATCTAAAGTATATGACGGTAGCTAATATGAAGTATGTATAAAACTAATTAAGTAAAACACTTACCTTAAACCAATTGGAGGGAAGAAAAGTTGAGCCTTATGGTAATGGATTCCATCGTACCTCTGCGTTTGACGGCGGAGATGGTTAAGGATGGAGGAGCGATGTGGGAAGGAGGAGTTGCCGCGACATAGGGGGGGTTTACAAAAAGCTTGATAAATATCAGATTTCAAATTTGAAATTAGGCGCCAGCTAAAGCCGCGAGAAAGGATTTTAAATATTATGGCGGACTTTTAAGACCGGTTATTTAACAAAACCGGTCTTAAAAAGTTCACCTTTTAGACCGGTTATAACTAATAACCGGTCTTAAAAATAAAAACTATTTAATTTTTTTAATTCCGCGTCTTTTAGACCGGTTATTATTAACAACCGGTTTAAAAAGTTTTATCTTTTAGACCGGTTATAACTAATAACCGGTCTTAAAAGTAAAAAAAATTTAATTTTTTTAATTCCGCATCTTTTAGACCGTTGTTAATAACAACCGGTCTAAAAAATTTTATCTTTTAGACCGGTTATTAGTGACAACCGGTCTAAAAGATGCGGAATTAAAAAAAATTACATATTTTTTACTTTTAAGACCGGTTATTAGTTATAACCGGTCTAAATAATATCTTTTAGACCGGTTATTTTAAGAACCGGTCTAAAAAATTCTTTATAATTACGAAACTGCCACCGGTCATTTTTTTTAGACCTTATCCGCAATAACCGGTCTAAATGATGCGGTCTAAAAAGGTTAATTTGTACTAGTGTTTCCCTATTTCCCTTTTCTTTTATTTCTTGTGTTTCTTTCTTTTTCACTTTTCTTTTCATACTTAGTGTAGATTTTCTAAATAATACACTTTCTCCTTCTATCATTGTTTAGCTATGTATATTGTGGACTTGGACATATTGGTTTTGATGGATCATACTGTTTGGGCTGAATTCCTTACTTTTTGGTAGTTGATTTTGGTGATGCTGATTGCATGATTTGGTATTTACCTTTATGAGATTTTGGGCCTACATGAACGGGATTCATCTTTACCATTCTTCCTTTTTCTGTGTGTCTCTGCTCCTGATTTATGTTCTCTAGAACTTGCTCTCTTTCTTTTTAAGGCTACATTTTTCACTTACATGAATAAATATGATGGAGGCTTGTTTAGTTTCTTTCTTTTATTTGCTACTTTGACCAAATAGCCTTTCCTTACACTATTATATTCCCTTGTTAGCCCCTTTGTGCCTTTTTTGACTCATTCTTTTCTTCAACCACATTACTAGCCAAAGTGTAAAACCATGTTATATCGCACCTTGAAATTTACTGAGCATTGGTTTCACCTTAGTTTTGTGTTTACATGTGGGGGTTGCCCAGGAGTACTACAATTTAAGTGTGGGGGGGATGTTTAGATGTTTGATTTGGGAGTTGGTTCATGAAAAAAAAAACAAAAAAACAAAAAAACAAAAAAACAAAAAACAAAAAGAAAAACAAAAGAGAGAGGAAGAAAGAAAGAAAGGAGAATGAGGGATGTATACTTGAAAGGGGATATTCCATTGATTTAAGTGTTATTATTGTCATGCTCTTTCAAATTTCTTTGGTGCTTAGCCTCACATATCCATATTTATACACACCTTCACCTTAGCCCTATCACAACCTTGAATAATAAGCTCTCTTGATTTTATGCATGTATGTGATATGAGTAGTGGAGAAGTAGAAATTGAGCAAGCCTATGGTAGGAAAATTTCTTGAGTAGAATTTGAGTGATACACTTATTTACACTATACACTTTAGAGAGTTATTGAGAGAATCCTTTGAGAGACCATCTTGTGTGAGTGGCATCATTGATTGAGACTACCGTGTTTTGTAATTTGATATGAAGGGATTTTAGTTTTAATTGGTTGGTCTTTTGAAGCTCTGTGTCCATTGTTGGCAATTGTTAGAAAGGAGAAATTTTTCTTTTAGTTTTGCTCAGGAGTGCAAAATGATAAGTATGGGGGAATTTGATAATTGAATATTTATTACACTCATTTGTATCTCTTGATTAATAAATTTAGATTGTTTAGTTAATAAATAATGGGCTTTTATGCTTATTTGGGCTTTGAGTGTTTTATTGGATTTAACATATTTTAATAATAAAAATTCTAGATTTACAACCCTTCTCTATTTTGATCATAACTCTTGAACCAAATATCCGAATGATCTCATTCTTTCTCATTTTTTAGATGATTCAGAGGGCAACAATTTATATGAAGACTTGAAGGGCAGATTCAGACAAGAGGATAGTCAAAACTGTAGTCAATGTTATATGTATTTTTCTGGATTTTTATTGGGCCCAAATTTTGTAATGAAGCACCATTTATTATTAATTTCCGTTTTGGGCTGAACTGGTGGGCTCTGACCCATTTGACAATTAGGTTTTTACTTTAGTTAGCTGAAACATTAGGGCAGAATGAATTGGGGCGACTTTTGGATTGAAATCAGAAGTTCTTCATTCTCTGAAAAATGTTCTTCATGTTCTTCGCGTTCTTCATTCATTTTTCAGATTTTCCAGCCATGTCCGGCTAAGTTTCTGTGATTGACCTATGGATTAAGGATTCACGTTTCCAATCAGAGGACATACTTAAACCGGTAACGTAACTCATTTCTATTTACCCTAATCGGATTTGATTTCTGGAATAGTTCGAATGTTTGTTTTAATATTCGGATTGGTACATCCCAAGGACACAGTTCGAATCGGGTTACAGTGCTACTGTGCGAGCCGTGCATATGAACAGAACCTAGACCATCATCTAGTTGAGGGATTTTCTGGACGAATGCAAAGGTTTCGGTTCGCCCAGAACCAGTGACAAGTTCATTATAATCTTCGTCCGATGATGGTAAGAAACTATGAATCCCAATCCTAGGTCAGTCTTTTTAATCTGTTTGGTCTAGTTCATTTTTGATTTCTGTCTTTAATCTGAGTTTATTATTCGTTAATAGTTTAACTAAGCCTCCCCCAATCGATCATAGTTTGAATGTTTTAGACTACATGTGAATTCCGTGGGAAACGATCTAGGTTCTCTATACTGCGAATTCTTATTGAAACTGGTTATTTTGCGAGAACTCGATAATTCTCGATCAGTAAGGGACTGATTAGTCAGGAGAAATAGGCCGGTGTAGGTGTGCACATGCCATTTTCAGGGCAGACATGTATACCCTACGTTTTTTAGAGTGTACACCAGTATGTGGCTCCAAGTAGGGCTTGCGTACACACTCCAACCTAGTGTTATTTGACAAGCTTTGATATGTGTGTCGTAGTTCTGAGCAAAACCTAAGTAGAATCTCGAATAGATACTAATAAAGTAATTGTAATAAAGTAAGCAATCATGACACAATCTTTGTGTTGGATGAATGAGGAGGTGACAAGTGTCCCTCAAGATGATATTTACCTTTTTAACTTTGTGTTGACACCATAAGAAGTTGCTACCAAGCCCTCGAACCGGGGAAATCCACCTGTATCTGGTCTGGTTACCCGACTAACTTTTCTAAATACCAAGCTCTAAAGTTGGTGAAAATCACCAAACCTCTCCTTTCCCTGACAATTAGGGCAGCTAAAGGCCCAGGAAAAGAGGTAGGACCCATTTATTGAACGAGGCTAGGGACAAGTGTCACTGAATGGTTAGATCATCGAACAAATGGCACTACAAGCTTCTTACACATGGCAGAAAAAGTCAAGACTTATTAAGGGCCATGCATTTTCAATCAAACATCCATAAAAATCATTAGAAAAATCAAGAAAAAAAACATTGAGAAAATGATAGAGGAAAGAGAAAACATGAATAGTATTTTTTCTTGAGTTCAATCCTCCGAAACACTACCGAATCGACGTTTTCTCCTAAAACACCCTTAACAAACCTTCTTCTACTCAACATAAGCTTCATTTCTATACTTTTGGAATTTCTTTTAGAGGTGTTTGGTGATGTCTCACCGAACGAAGTACTTCTGGATTTTCGAATAGATTGCGGAAAAGCGTTGAGGTAAATATAGGCTTTATTTTGCAACGATTGGTTTGTTGTTTGAATGAGTTTTCATGAAGGTTTAGGAATTTTTTGATTTTAGCCAGGGGTTTTTTAAGGTGTTGATGATGATTTATTCATGTGTTTATAGACAGATAGTGATTTATGATGATTCTAGTTGACCAAATTGTAAGAATCCATTTTCAGTAGAAGTTAGGGTCTGTATGGTTCTGTCTAGAATTTTTGGAAGTAAGTGGATTTTGATATTTTTTATTATTCCATTGTGATCTACATGAATAATTATGTGGAAAAGCATGTGGTTATAATTTTTGAATAATTATACATAAATTTGTAATTTTTGGAAGTTGGATGACCCTACTACCAGATTTGTTTTTCTGGAGTAGAGTTATTGTGATGTGTTTTTCAATAGTCAAAACTGGTTTAAACCTTATGAAATTTTACATGATGAAATTAAACATCCTGGTCTTTAATTGGATAGGTAATATGATACAATTGGATCAGTGGATTGAGAGATATGATTTTTCAAAGGTTGATGTTGATTCCGGAATGAAATCTGTGGGAGACTGGGTTTGATGAATTTTATAGAATTGGATGGTTATAACTAGTACTACTTGATATTTTTCATTAAAATAGGACTTAAATATATTTTTTACAGAACCTATAACCAACCCATTTGGGTTTTGTTAGGATTAATTATGAATTTTTAAAATTGGGTCATGTAAAACTGGAAAATTCTGGAGCAGTGGTCAATAAAGTAAAATACTATATTGATGTGCCTCTAAAAGGCTAATGGATATATTTTTCTCTAATACTACATTAATTAGGGGTCATACAGCCTTTAGAATCATCATAATTAGACATCTGTACATAGAGTTATGAATTTTCAAAGATTAATGAAAATTCTGACTGATTTGAATAAATATGAAAAAATGGTAAATATAATGCCACCATGTAATTATTTTGAACTCTAAGGGTTGAAATTATCCCTTTAGGATAATTTGACCATTTTAACTCAATGGTTGACTTTGTAAAATGACCATAATGAACCTTATGATATGATTATATATCTAGGGCAATGAGAAGTCATAAAAGAAGAAATTGAAGAATTTCCAAGAACCTCCCATGGTTGGAAGAAAATGGGACAAGAAGAAGGACTTTATCCAAAAGGTAGTAAACTTACTTATATGTATGTGATGTTTATGCTGTGTATTGATTTGATGTATTACTTTGCTTGATTATGTGAAGCATGTATGAATGAGTGAAGCTCTGTTTCTGTTTTACTATGGCTATAAGTATGTGTTACGAAACATTAAGCATACAGAATATCATTATGTGAACATGTGCCTATGTAAGGCAAGCATATCATGTAATGGCATTCATCTTATATGCATTGCTTGTATGTTTGCTACTAAGATTCCCTCGAATCTCACTCCCTGCCAACCATATAAGGACGAGAACGCGATAGAGAAGAGCACATGAAGAAGAATTGACAAGAAAGCATATGAAGAATTGAAGTCTTCAAGTGTATTTATTTTTACTATTTGTAAAATATCTACACTTGATGAATACATATGAATAGGAAAGTATGAAAGTGCATATATTTATTTAACGGTAATCAGGATCACTGAGACTAAAAGTAAGAGCGGAGAAATAGAACAACTCTAATACTTGGTAACCATAACTAATTAACAGATGGAAATGAGTAATAATCCCTTTAGAAATTATAAGTAAACACTTCCGTCCACACAATAAAAGGGGCAAAAATGTAAGGTATATACCTCGGGCTTAGCTTCTTCACCTTTAACGCCCTACCTATACCAGTAACAGACGAAACTTTCATAAATACATGATCACCAACTTCGAACTCTAGAGGTTTTCGCCTCTTGTCAGCATAACTCTTATGCCTGCTCTTAGCAACCAACAATCTCTGCTTTATCAACTTGATCTACTTTATTGTCTGATCTACTATATCTGGCCCATATAACTGCCTCTTAGACAGCTCTGTCGAATGTAAGGGTGATTGACACTTCCTTCTATACAATGCTTCATACGTTTTACATAAGCTTTTATATTTCCAGCATATATGTTTTACATAATTGCTGCTTCCATATATACTAAGTTTACAATCTGTGAAAAGATTTTTAAGTATCAGACTTTCTTATTATACACCCAATTCACCCCCCTCTTGGGTGTCAGCCAGTTCTAACACACTTGTGTTTATACTTCCATATATTCTTAGTTAATAAGTTACGAAAAGATTTTAAAAGATTGTAATATCTTATCTAACACCCAATTTACCCCCTCTTGGATATCAGCCGGTTCTAACACAACAGGTGCAGAAAGTGGGACTTTCTACACGTGTTGTAATATATCACGTGTAAAAAGGGACTTTCTTCATGTGTTGTGACATATCAAGTATAAAAATGGCCACTTTCTACACCTGTTGTTTTTACACCTGTTGTATGTCAAGTGTAAAAAATCATTTCCGTTACATGTAAAAAATCTTTCCTGCACTAGTGTTCTTACCTTGGTTTTGCTTGGAACCCTAAGCTCTCCTTCCTTCTTGTATTCTTGACTCTTAGAATATTTGAAGCTCTCTCTCTCTCTTTAGTGCAGATTTTTGGCCAAAATGGTTTAGCTTTTTGAACTATTATTAGGCTTATGTCATAATATGATTTGTTGGAAATTTAATTAAGAAAATTCACTTGGTCATCTTTTCCTTTCTTTTCTTGTATTTATCTCAACCACACAATAATTCTCTTCCAACCCCTTTAATTGACCGACCAAGCTATGAGAAAAAGAGAGTCTTCAATGCTTCTTGAAATATCCCATGATACCATCTTCTAATATGTCTAATTAAGGTCATATGCTTTTTGACTTCTTGACTTCTTACTTTTTCCTCTTCTTGCTTTATTCTAACCATATATATATATATATATTTCTCTTTCTATTTACCTTTTCCACCGAAAGTCTAAGAGAAAAGGGAATTAAATGACTTCTTACTTCACATTGACCAAGGTCTTTTGCCTTTTTGCTTTTGACTTGTGCTTCTTTGTGATTGGTCAAGAATTTTTCTTCTTGAATCAATATTAGTCAACGAGTATATGCATTTCCCTTTGCTTCCCTTGTATTGACCAAAATGATAGAGGAAAAGGGAATATTAATTTACCTTTTGAATTATCCTAGGCTTGCATCTTCTAAGTTATTGAAATTGGTCATACAACTTTTGACTTTTTGCAAATTTTATTTCACTTGGTAATAATATTCCAAAATAGGATTATTAATTACCAATTAGCCATTTTCCCTTTTTACTTTTCCCCTTGACTATATTTATTAGGAGAAATAGGGAAAAAATATTTGTTTTTTTTGTTTTATGGCAAAATTATCATTTTTCCCTTACATTTTATGATTTATTGAAATATATCATTTTTTTCTCCATTCCTTTGGTTTTTCCAAATTTTTGACACTCATATTAGGCCATTATTTGTGTCATTTTATGTTCCAATTTTGGTTACAATAGTAGGCCTTTAAGTGGAAATTAATTGTTTCTTTGTGTCTTTGCTTGGCTGAGTTATGTGTAACCGATAATTGGAATATTTCTGACAGTTGGCGTACACCACAATACTCTATTTTATTCTATTAAATGTATTAATTACATATGAGGAATGTTGGTGACTAAAAATGGGGTGTTAAAGTAAAGGCTTTACGATGTGAAATGACAATTTTACCTCTAAAACCCTAATTTCATGGCTGTCAAGGGTAATCTGGTCATTTAAGTGTGAATTTTTCAAAAATGAGGTCAAAAATGGATTCTACACATGAAATTGTGTAGGAATAGCCTAAGTCATAATTTTTGGAAAAGTACAAATACACTGGGCATAAAGGGAATTAGACTAGATTCCCTAGATGCATTTTGGTAATTACGTGATTTTGAGCTAAGATAACCAACTTATAAATTTTAAAATAAGGTATAAATGAGTAGTAACTCATTTGTGACCAATTTTGAATTTCTAGGATTTGATATCTGCTAAGCCGGACTAGAAATCAAGAACCAATAGTAGTTAGGCCAAGAAAGATGTAAGGTAGTAACTCGATCTCTCATATTCTATATGTGATAGTTAATATGCATTGTTTGCCATATTATGCACAATGACATGTGTAAGGCGGTAAGTATCCTAGAGCTAGGTGTGAGAAAAGCACAACTACCACCCTGAGGGAAAGCACAAGTACCTCTTGGGCAGTATGTATCCAGTTTAGGTTGCCCAAAGTGATTGATGATAATTCCTCTTTGTGGTGTGGGAAAAGCACAAGTACCACCCTATGGGAATAGCACAAGTACCATGAGGTCAATAGGACCCAGTTGCGATAATGGGACAAGTACAGACAGGTTGTTTCCTATTCTGGAACATTTACATGATCACGATGAGACAAGTAGGGATCAAGCAATCATTTTGATTTAGACAAAATCATTGCTTGGATCCTGAACATTGTTTGATAGATAAGTGCATAACATAGTTATTTGCTGCATCATGTAAGCTGTATTACATTTGTACTTTTCGCACTTTGTATGATTGATTGTTTGTCATTATTAAGATTCGCCCAAATTTCATCCCTTTCCTTAAACAAAATTTATTCAGTAAGGAAAAGCAACTCAGAAGGCAAAGAAGTAGACTTTGGTAGTTGAAAGGACCGATACTTGAAGAAAATTTTACATTGGTTACCTTATACCTTTTATGTTTTTTCTATGTTATGTATTGTATTATGTACGAACCTTGTAGAGATTCCTGTAATATAATCAAGAGTTTTATATTAGTATCTTTATGGTATCTTTGTATGCCCATTGAACTGTGCATTGGTACTTTATTAAATGTCTAAATTTTACGGGGTTTGACAATTGCCCTTGGAGCTGTTGCCTTTGGTTGTAGGTCATTTAAAGGAAAGAGTGAGATTCACAAGAATCTTAGTAGTAATAATAGTCAATTATAAGATATACAAGTTTACGAAGCATGCAAAATAAACTATCATATAACTAAGTATTCAGCAATCAGGATGCAGCACAACATCAATCATAGGACTCAACAATCCAATACAACATAGTTAGTATAATAGGTCTTACAACCTAGAGATACACCACATGAAACATATGCACTCTCGGGTCTTACAACCTTAGGGCACACAGTCCCTTTCAACATAGATTGCACAGCAGGTCTTATAGCCTAGAGATACATCCCATGCATCAAATGCACTTTTGGGACTTACAGCCTTACTCTAAATACATATTAGGTCTTACAACATAGGGAAACATTCAATAAAACAATGCACATTAGGACTTACGACCTCATGACACTCAATCCAAACATCAAATGATATGTTCATGAAACAAATATAATCAATGGTAAACATAGACATGCAAAACAAATACATATTATATGAGAGAAAAATTTACTACCTAACTGCCTTTCCAACATTTTACCTTCTTAAATTAGCTTCTTCTTGGGGCTTGAGCAAATATCAAATCCTATAATTTAAAATTCATGAAGAGATAGGTCATTACTTATTCCAATCTATCAATATAATTAGAAATTATGATACTCTTGACCCTCTCATAATTGTTGTCCTTTATTTCAAATTAGTTGGTTATCTTTAATAATCTCTTGTGCTTATGTCTTGAGTGTATCTAATTTAGGACATCCTGCATGTATCTCACCCCTATGATTTAGGTACTATACTTAGCTAAATTGGCCTCTCAATCTTGTCTCTAATCCTCAAATCATCCACTAATCACATTTTCCTTAAAACTATAAATTCTAGACTTGAACCCAAATTTGGCTCAATTTCTAAATAACTTCCAAAACTCATATCTTAGGCTAGAAAATTCTAAATGAGGTGGTTCAAGTTTCTATGTTGAGCTCTTGAAGTCCTCCATATAAGAGAAATAGTATCCAATATCAATTTATGGTTCTAAGCTCCCAATTTCTATGAACAATCTGACTACCCATAAAGAGAATCAGAATTTTTCCAAATTTTCTACCTAAAATTTAAAAATTCTTAAATTTTAATTTACACATCCAATTCCTAAGTCCTAATACTTCTTCATAGTTGAATTATGCTCCCATCCATTGCAATAAACTATCATAGCCAACTCTTCTATGACTTCTTCAATTTGTCTGAGTGAATATTGCTTAGAATAACTATCCTAAAAGTACTACACGCAAAAATAAAGTATGATAAGTAAATATATGAGTGTTCTTTAATTTAACTTAAACACACATATATGCATATATGTGTGTGTGTGTGTGTGTGTGTGTGTATACCTTAGTCCCAGTTAAGTTAGAATTGTGAGTGAACATGTCCTTCGTGATATTCATGACATAGTACCCACAATAAGAGCTATCATCTAGTTGTCATAGACATTATAACAAATGAAGTGCATCAATCTAACACAAAAAACCAAATTTGACAACTCAAATGAAATGGTAAGTATTATCTAGTTGTCATAGACACTATAACAAACAAATGGTGTGTATCAATCTAACACAAAAAACCAACTTTGACAACTCTAAGAAAATTGTAAGTATTGGTGGATTACCACTACTCTCTTCTATTTGTAAGTAGATACCATGCCTTTGCTTTTTATTGAGGAGTAGGCAAGGCCTTCTTCCATGTCATAATAGCAAAAAAATTTGACAAGATATATCACAATAAGAAATTAAAGCACCAAATTCATAGTAAACTCTGAATAAAAGTACTAAACTTACTTATTGAAAACCTTGGCCATTTGTGGTCACTTTTTTGGATCCCTATGAACTGAATCAAAGTAGTAAATCCTTTGTTTGAAGGGATTTAGCACAATGAGCATCCAATAACCCCTAAAGAAAATAAATATAATGAAAAGAAATTAAAAACAAACATAATGAGTATCTAAATTAATGAAGTAGTATACCTACCCCTAGCAATACGGCAACAAGAAAAAAGTGTCCTTCTTTTTTGGTGCCCTTTGAATGACCAAATATACTAGTTCCCTTGCTTTTCTCTCCATAAAATTGGGCTTATTGTCTTCATCCAACATTCTTGAATAGAGGTGGGGGTTGAGGAACAGGAACATGTCCAGTAGGCCATTGTCGGCTATGTGCTCCTTATAAAGCTACCTTACATAAAAAAACAGGCAAATCAGTATATATAAATTCTATGAGTAGCTAAGTATTCATTCTTAGTAGAGGACATACCAAATATAAAAATTACAAGCACCCGAGCTAGCCATATTGCCTCGTGACGGTCTCTTTAACTAAGACCGGAGTAATATGACTCATTTTAAAGCTTTGGATGTGTACTATTTACCTAAAAAACTCCATAAACAATGGCATGTTTTGTAAGATCAAAATAGCACACGAAATTGACTGACTCCTAAAAACTTCAGTTTTGATGGTATGCTTTAAACTCTCTAAAACTCTACTTTTCTCTACTTGAATTGAACTCTTCTTGATTCTAACATCTAATACACATCTTAAAATCTCAAAACCTCAAAATAAACTAAAGAAACTTCGCTTATGATCTCATTTTGAGCTTCTGTAATAATCGTGCAGGAGTACTCTATTTTTTCAGAGACAAGAATAGTGAGGAAATTGACATGCAACTATGGATTTGAACTATAAACCTCAAAGACTTTGACTTTACACACTCCTACTGCCATGCTCTATTTTGGTGCTCTTTAAATAGAACCAAAGAACCCTAAAAAATCCCCCAAAACTGACATGCATGCACTGTATCTTAAGCTTATCGGTGACAACAAACTTTTCCAGCGACTTCTCATAATTCCAGCCACTACAACAACTAATAAAACACTCCAAATCAAGTGGTAAAATCTATAAAGGAGTGTAGGAAACTAACCAATACAAGAATCTAACCTTGTATGTGGGTTTCCTACGCTTTTACCTTCTCCAATCACCTTCTTTCTCCTTTTCGGTCACCCTCTCCGTCTCTTTAGCTTTCCCACTCTCTTATTTTCTTTCCCTCTATTCTCATTCGACCTAAAATGCAACTGAATGAGAGTGAGAGTGAGCTTATTAAATGGCTTTTATTTGGTGGTTATGTGTGTGTGGGTCAATCATTATGGATATGTCTGAATTAAGATAGGAGAGTTGAGTGTATGTGTGTATGAATTTGGTATTGAGTTAGGTATGTGAGTGTGTGTGTATGTGTATTTTTAAACTATATAGATGTATTTTTATCCTATTAATTTCATACACTAGACTCTAAATTTCCCACTTTATCTAATTTAAGGTTTCTTAAATTCCTTAGGTTCCATAATTTGGCCTATCTTCAGTCTAATTCCAATTTTAGGGTTTCAATAATAAAGTTACTATCTTTTAATCAATTTCTAAATCGGTATTGGCTCATTATTTAATTTCATAAATTAATTATTAATACTTTTTAAGGATTTTCATCTATAATTAGATTCTTAAAGCCTTGAAACAATTTCCTAGAAATTTTTAAGCCAAATTCTGATCTCTAACTATTTTTGCTCGAATTTTCAAGAAAATAGGTCTTAAATTCCCAAAATTAATTTTAACATCATTTAAATTTTATTTTTGGGAAAATTATCCCTTTTACTAAATTTTGGGATGTTACAAAGAGCACTTAAGAATAGTGCTAGGAATCAAGAAGGAAAAGCAACTCTATGCAAAATTGAGTAAATATGAGTTTTGGCTTTCAGAGGTCAAGTTCCTAGGCCATGTTATCTAACAAAATAGGGTCTCAGTAGATCCTAGTAAAGTGAAAGCAATGCTGAACTAGAAGAGACCCAAAACTGTTAGAGAAATATGAAGTTTTCTGGGTCTAGCTGGTTATTATAGAAGGTTCATTCAAAACTTCTGTCAAATCACCTTATCATTGACAAAGCTCACTTGAAAGAATCAATTGTTTAAGTGGGATGACAAATGTGAGAGCAACTTTCTAGACCTAAAGGAGAGGCTTACATCAACACCTGTGTTAATGATCCTAAATCCAAAATTAACCTATATGGTCTATAGACATGCAAGTAAGTAGGGATAACGATGTGTCCTAATGTAGCAAAGCCGAGTGGTAGTGTAATATCCCAAATTTTAGGACAAAAAGCTTGCGATTAAGCTTGGATCAAGTGGACTGCTAAGCCCCGGTTTAGTAAATGTCCCTATAAGGCATGTTTAAATTCCCCAAAATTCCATTATATCCTTGGATATTAAAATGAATTATATTGGTGATATAAAGAGCTTGGTCAATAACAAAACGAAGTGATTGGAAGTCACACACAATATAGTAAAATGGAACACAAAGTAATTTTGCTACCGGTGAAATTCCCGGTATGGTAGTGATGATTGTGTGACATGTTTCAATGGATACATGATGGTAAAACATTATGTAACTTTCCATAATGAAATTATACTTATAAAGCTTCAATTTGATAGGTCATATGAGTCATTTGGATTTGTACACAAGGAGAAATGAATTTTTGAAGTTAGCCCAGTAAAATTGACTATTTTCTGAGGCAACATCCAAAGATTGAAATTCTAGGAAGAGTGAGCTTCTAAATGGTTAAAGGTTATATTTGTTCTTAAAACTAGACTCAATAATGGTAACATATCCTTTAGAACCACCCCAATTGGATATCTACACAATTAGATATGAATTTCCAAAGTTTAATGAAAATTCTGTCAGTTTTGCAATTAAGTGTGAAAATTGGAATTTTGGGCCAATAGGGAGCTGACACGTGGCAAGCTAATTAAAATCTCCTTTAATAATCAATTATCATCTTCCTCAGCTCATTTTCACGCTGAAAATGCAGAGAAGAGTGAGAGAGAAGCTGCAGAGAAATGGAGGAAGAGGAGAGAGAAAATTCCAACCTCCGAAACACTGCCGAAACGGCATCCTCTCTCCAAGTACCCTTCAGGAAACTTCTTCTACTCATTGCGAGCTTCATTTCTACGATTTCCAATTTTTTTTGAAGGTGGTTGGCACCGTCTCACCGGCCAGGGTGTTGCCGAAATTCCGAACTGTTTGCAGAAACGGGTAGAGGTAAGCGTAAACTTCCTTTTTAACCGATTGATTTGTTGTTTGGATGAGTATATTGGAAGTTGGGTACTATTCATTCTCATAAGAAAATTATGTTTTCAATTGTTAAATCATGTCTAATGAGTGTTTAAATAACTAATCATTTGATTAGAAGTAGCAAGGAAGTGATTAAGCCAAAGAAAACGAGAAACCGACAAACGTTTTCCAGGAACTCTAAATTTATGTCACTGTTCTGGATTTTTTGTGGATAAGGAGTTGAAATTTGGAAATTTTGATGCTTTCATTGACTTTAGAAGGCAAAATTGTGTAGGTGTGCAAGTATTCAAGATTTTTCGATGCTTGTATATGAATATGGGAATTTATGGAATAGTATATTTGTACATGATATTTCAGGGACCAAAACTTATCCAAAAATTCTCCAACTTTTCAGAATTGAAGTAGAGACATATAGCTTTAATTGGATGGGTAGTTTGTGATTTTTGGACAAGTATGTTGGGAGATATGTATTTTTGAACTTCTGCCTTGTTTATGGAATGTGATTTAGACAGGTTAAGTTTGACGAAATTTTGGGAATTTTGTGGCTGTGATAACTGGAATTTAGTATTTTTATGTTAAACTAGAACGAAATATATTTCCATAGAATTTAAAACCACTCAATTTGGAGTTTCCTAGAATTAATGGTGAATTTTTAAAGTTTGGTGAAAAATATGTTAGCCATATGTTTTATGCGAATTTAAGACTTAATGGTACAAATGTAATTGGTATGAACTCCAAGGGTGAAAATAATCCTTTAAGGCTAATGTGAGCCATTGGGCATTCACTTTTTATGGCTCTAATGATGTTATCACTTACCTAGGGCCATGAAGTAATGAAGAAGTAGCAATGGTTGGCGGATCAAGGGACAAGAAGAGAAGGACATAAAGTTCGAGAGGTAGTTAACTTACCTTTTTTGCATGTATGTGATATGTATGTCTTTCATTGAATATATGAATGTTTTGCCTATTTTTCTGGTACATGTATGATTGGTTGAAGCTCTGTTATATTTCTGCAATGGCCATATGTATGTCATAACATCGGGCATGCAGCATGTCATTATGTTGGCATGAAATAGTATAGGCAAGCATGTCATGCATTCATATATATCTGGCATACATAGTGGTAATGTTTGCTACTACTATTGCAAAAACCACTTTTTAGATCGGTTAAAAAAGACATTTTAGACCGTTCTAGATCAGGTCTTGATACAGTCGTTCTAAAAAGTATCTAACTTTTTAACCGGTCTAAAATATAAACTTTTAAGACCGGTTGTATCATAACTGATCTTAAAGTCTGACAAACAAAACGTTAAAAGGAAATTTCAGGTTTAAAATATACTTTAAAGACCGGTTTCTCTGAGAACCAGTCTTAAAAGTATAGGATTTTAAGAACAGCTCAGAAAAAAAAACCAGTTTTACAGTTATATTTAAGACCGGTTATTATGAAAACCGGTCTTAAAAGTGTTTGTTATTTAAGACCGGTTCTCATAAGAACCGGTCTTAAATATCAATTTAAGACCATTATCTTGAGAACCGGTCTTAAAGGCTATAATTTTAAGACCAGTTCTTATTTTAACCGGTCTTAAATATTACTTTAAGACCGGTTCTTATGAGAACCGATCTAAATTTTTTTTTAGTTTTATTTGTTTCAATCTACCCAAGCCAATAAGCCATATTCAACGACAATCATCTCTCCACATACACATGTATATATATATTCCCAATCAGAAGCAGTGACAACAATATTTTTATTTCTAGAAACACTTGTTTTTTCTCAGAATCAATTCAGCTTAAGGCATCATGTTATCCTATATATGCAAACTTGCTCCAAATTTAGAATCATGAAACCTAAAATAATTATTAGTTTCCCTTTCCCCTTTTTGTTAAATATGACCTTAGTTATCCTAATTGGTATGAAGCTATAAATGTCATTCTCTTCAAGGCAACAACACTTGGCCCTTACAACCCTCCACCCTCAACAATCACAGAATCAACATTATGAATAAAAATCATTCAAAATAAACACATTCAATTCGAATGACTACCAATAACACATGATCAACTTATTCAATTCTCAGCAACAGTACAATATTAACAATTTATAATCATCAGACATTTTGAACCACAATGAACCAGAACATAACAATGATAGCAGGAAAATCTCAACATTGTGTGCACTTTCAATCCCAAAGCTTATAAAGAAAAGCAGGAGAAGAAATATTTCACATTATATGGAAAAAATTCCTAAGCTTTTAGAGAAATGAAAAAAATGGAAGAAAATTTACAATAGTGATCCCATACCTGTATCGACAGCCAACTAGTATCATCAATATCCAAGAAATTATCCTGAGTAGAGATATAAACCAAGTTAGGTATATACGAAAACCATAAGTATTATTAGAAAAACATAGGATCTGATTCAAAAACTTACTAATCTTGTAAAAGCTTATAGATGAATTCAGCACAACAATTGCGGATGACATCAATATCTTTTTCAGGAAAGGGATGAGCAAGATCAAACATCTGTATGTGTAACCGAAGCCAAACAAAATATTAACTTACTAACTTAACAACAATAAAGTAATACAAAATTTTTGAAATATAAATTTATTACCTCCTTGGTAAAATCAATCGTGCCTAGGCTGATAATATTGTAAATTTGCCTCAAAATATAAAGACCACATAAGTTGGAGCCTGGTGGTTGCCTACGGGTCTGAAAAAGAATATGATATCATCAAAGCAAGCATAAAAGCATAGCTTATGGAACACATCTTAAAGAAAACAAATATGTACTAACCTTTGGCGTGATCCATATAGGGCCTTTTAAGTCACAAACATGCCTACCGCATTTAGCGTGTAGGAATGTCCGCATAGCCCTATCATCAAAATCACAAAGATTACTTATTCTGCACACAAAATTTACACACAAAAGGTAATAAAGCAAGAAAACTTACGAGTTCATGGTCTTCTTCAAGTCACTCCCCAGTTTAAAGTGGAGGGAGCATAGGAGGATGACTATGTAACTAGCCTTACACAGAATAACCAATTACCAATGATCCCTTAAAAAAAGAGACAAATGTTAAGCAAATATAAAGCATTATATGTGTTTTGGAATATAAATTTGATGTTTCTTACCCATGCACATAAGGAACCAAGAAACAGGCAGTTTCTGTTTCACTGAGCCTCTCTGATAAATATCTATGTCTGATGGCAGAATTGGTCCCTTTCTCTTAGACTTGAACTGGGCACATGAATCCAAATTTATCGCTCTGGCCAGAGGAGACTAACTTATGATTCATGTACCTACAAAAATGCAAGCACATAAATTAAAGTTAAACAACGTAATTTTTAAGATATTTACTTCCAATTGAAGAAGATACTTACATAAAAAATAGTTGGACAATCCCAACCGTAAGATATTGTCTAGGAGCGACTAGGGACATTAAATCTTCCCTATCAAGATAGTATATCACCCCTGACTTCCCAACAATTGAATCTGTAAGCCAACTTCTTGTTAGGAAGAATGTATCGTATGCCATCAAAATCACTTGCTGCATCACATTCAGTGGAGGCTGTGAAACTTCATGAGGGAAATGAGCTGGACTTGGGGCTCTGATCGGGGAATCTGCAGCTCGAACAGAAATAAGGTTCTTCAGCTATGATGTGAAGGTACCTAAGACATCACTCACAATCTTGAACTCCTCATAAGGGATAGGGACAGGTGCGTCTGTAATGATAACCTCCTCAATTGACACCCTGACTTGATCATCTGTCATCTATTGGTGGTGAACAGTTGATCCTAGGTTGTGCATACTCCCCAGTGCAACTAACCATCTCAGAGGATCCTCAACAAATATGTCACAAGGCTCGCCAATGTCCTTTCTAGGACCCTCTGATGACTGTCCAATATTACAACAACTCCCTTTGGTGCTCTGCTTATTACGATCGAGCGACTGTGCCTAGGCAGGAACGGTATCTTTGTCTTGTGCTCACCATGGCATATACTTCCTCCTTCATCTTACTTAACCGGGCATCCAATAGTACATCAAATGATGCTTCTACCTCAGCCCTTGCTTCCGCCCTTGCAGTGGCCAACATACGCTCCAATTCTTCTCTCGTCACCATGTTGGAGGAGGAATTGCGTGAGAAGGATCCAAAGTAATCCTTTATACCCACCCCTCCTCAAACTCCCCTGACATGGCCTAGATGCTCATGTTTTCCAGTAGCAACCGTGAGAATGTCATTCGTCCCCTCCGGCTTGAAGGATCCCTCGGTTCTCTTTTTTTAAAGTTCCTCCTGTGAGATATACAAATAACAAACATGAGTAATGAAACATGTTTACCGAGACTTACAACAATGATACTTAGAATTTTTTCACGACTATACGAGACTATTCACTCATATAGGATCCACCACTCTTTCAACAATTGGTATTTTGTGCACCCCCGGGTACAACGGCTTCTCAGCATCACTGCACATATTACCATATGCATATGATTGCTCAAAAGCCTCTTCTCCTACATCACGAATAATATCCTCTATTAGATCATTCAGATTTGTGTCATTATCATCAAAGGCGACTCCCCCTTGTTGAGTTACGCTTGGAATTTCTATTTCTTCACCATGCCATACCCATACTATATAACTCTTACAAAATCCTTCACAAATTAAATGTGTATATATATTTGTATCACTTAGTCGCTTCTCATTTAGACATTCTACACAAGGACAATAGAACATCCTACTATCATCATTATCAGAATTTCTTCTAGCAAATTCTAAAAAATCCCTCACCCCATTATCATATTCAATACTAGTCCATTTAGCGTTTATCCAACTACGATCCATATATTGCAACACCTTTTTTTTCTTCTCTTCTGTATATTAACTCCCATAGAAAAGGCAGAAGTATGATGAGAGTATGAAATCATTACACTCATCAATTTATCTAGTTTAACCAAATTCTTCAACAGAACTCCTCATAAGATGTAATTACAGTCTGTTCCATTTTCTTCAAGTAATTTTCCCCCATTCACATAGTTGTTATTTCTATTCAAGAGACCATTGCAATTACATCTGATTTTGAAAACATAAACAGTGAAATTTATAGACTCAAGAAAGAAAATGATTCAACAGATTCCAAACATGTTCAAGGGACCACTTCAACAGATTCAACATAAAGAAATTGATAAACAACACAATTACATCTTCAAAATATTCAACAGAAAGAAATTGATATGCAAAATACGAAAGACCAAGCAATTCTGATTGAACAAATTCATAACATCCAAATTTGTAAATCATAGACCACTTCATCAAACAATTGTTTCCTATCCAGTAATAAAACTACAAGCCAGTGCCAACATTTATACGAAGAGTTCTTCAAAATCATTTCCGCAGTTAAAAATCAATTTCACTAAATTTTTCTATTTATACGAAGAATTAATTGAGACAAGGAGACATTACTCTTACCTGGTTGTAGTGACCTTGGATCGTGGCTTGAGGAGCAGGAGGAGCTGCGATTGCAGTGGATGGAGAACACGCCAGAGATATTGGTGGTTTCGTGGATACGGGCCGGGGGATGAACGGAAAATGGAGAAGGAGGGGCGGCGGCGTTATTTTTCAAACCAGTGGGTTGAACGGAAAATAGAGAAGGAGGGGCGGCGGCGGTATTTTAAAACCACTCAGTTGAATGGAAAATGGAGAAGGGAGGGGCGGCGGTGGTGGCAACCGGAGCTGAGACTGAAATATGACCGGAGAAGATGGAGAAATATGACCGAAGAAGAAGCGCAAGGCTGAAATGGAGCATTCACGGCTGTGGAAGGACTGAGAGGGATACGAAACGAACGCAGGCTAGGTTTGAATACGTCAATTTTAAGACCGGTTATTTCATTAACCGGTCTTAAAAGTTATATAATTAAGACCGGTTATCAAATAACCGGTCTTAAAGGTCCTAACTTTAAGACTGGTTATTTAAATAACCGGTCTAAAAAAATTAATTTTAAGATCGGTTATCAGTATAACCGGTCTTAAAACGTCGTGGATTTGTTATTTGCATTTTAATCAGATATTTAAGACCGATTATTTAAGAACTGGTCTTAAAAATAAAGGGATTTTTTAATTCATTTAATTACACTTTGCTTTTGAGACCGGTTTTTTAAATAACCGGTCTAAAAAGTTTTTGTTAATTACAAAATTTCCACCACGTGTTTCTTTTAGACCTTAACCGCAATAACTGGTCTAAATGATGTGGTCTAAAAAGGCTATTTTGCACTAGTGTACTGAGATTCTCTTGAATCTCACTCCTCCCAACCAACCATTTAGATAGGTGAAGAATGCATGGAGTTATGCAAAGAGGAATTACGAAGGAGAATTGGAGATTAAAGCACAAGGCATTGTATGTATTTGATTTAGATATTTGATAGCCTTATGTGGCTACACATTTCATGTATGTAAATGAACGAATTGAGCTTAAGCAAAGAATCGCTCGCGACTCTGATATAGTGCAATTAAGAGCCGATGAGACATTATGACGTAGTAAAACTTGTGAAAATAATTGAAATCTTTTTTTTACCTACTGAAAAACCCTCTTAACCCTAGGTTCAACTCCTGAGTTGAGATTGGTGATTTGTGAATATTTTCAAGTGTTGGGCAACCCGGGTTTGAATCTTGGCCCCACCAATGATTTCACTACTCATTTATACTCATCTAGGGCTATTGGAATTATGGTATTACATTTAATGGTATCAAAGCATTGATTCTTGCAATTGAATTGTCTGCTTAGAGATAAAGGCCTAGTCAGAGAAAGGGATTCTGACTCTAGCTTGCATTCTCTGCTTAAGTGAATAGTATGGTGATATCCTGTTAATGCTATTGTAACAGGGAGTTATAGATAGCAAAGGAACCTAAGGAGTTATACACCCCTATTTGTGAAATTAGCCTATTGAAGGAAGGGGTAACGATCTATGTAGAGGAAGTGGTTTCCAATGACAGGAGTGTCAGCAATGCCTGTTCCCAGTAGGGATACCTCTATTGGTAATAGTGATAATGAGACCTTAAGGATAGAAGAGGAAGCACGGATTCAGATTTTGTTGCTAACTCTAGGGCTCCTGATATTGAGTTAGAAGTATGACCCATATTATTTCCCTGTGGTATGAGACCACATTAAGCGACTATACCAAGAAGCTAGTACTGCTTACGTTTCCCTACGGGGACAATATCTAGCATTTCTGGGCAGGATAACATAGTATACTGGGATTGAGGTATATATAGGATGCCGATGCCCAGAAATATGTGGGTCGATATAAGCACTAATGTCCTGGATACCCTCAAGACTCCGTGGTTAAGTGTGCTTAAGCAAGGAAAATCCTTGGATGGGTGGCCTCCTGGGAAGTACCTTAGAAATCTCAAATTATTTTATTAAAGGTTTGAAATTTTGATTAGAGTTCTTAGATGACCTAAGGATTGATTATAGTTATAGAGATGATGAAATAAGTGTTGATCCTTAATCTGAACCATTTCTGTTGCAGAGATTACTGCCAGAAAAGTTCATCTAATGAGGTTACGAGAACTCGAGGCATAGTGATTGTTTTGAGGTTTCTCTATATCAAGTAATGATCCTTAGTAACCCGTAGGGTTAAAGGCATGTAGGCATGATATACGGTGATTCTGTATGTGTATCCTAGAGGATCTAAATTAATGATACAAAAGGTTGAGGATATGGTTGAATCAGATCTAAGCTAAAATGGTGCTTAAGTCAGAATGTGAATAAAGTTACACTATGGTTCTATTCCATAGAGGAAGTTAAACCTTGTAAACCTTGTGAATAATATTGAACCTTCAGTAATGTTTAAGGACCTAAAACCTTAAAAGTTAGAATAGACGCTATTAATTTTGATTCTTAGTGTGCCTATTGGGTATGATTGAGGAAAGTAATTTCTGACTCAGGTGATGTTGAGGTCCTAAGAGTTGAACCATAACCTGAGAATCGAATCTAAGTTAAATCGATTCTCCAAGAATGTAAAAGAGCCTAAGTAGATTGAGGTGCTAGAATATAGTAAAGAGATGTTTATGAGGTTTCTGGAGGTTGCTAGTTGCTAATCTACCATAGGGAAAGATCTTAATCATAGAATATTCCCTTAGAGTTGTAATATGCCTGGAGCTGGACCAATATCAAAAGTCCAATGAATTAACCCTAAATGAGATAGCAGATTACAGAACTGCTAAAGAAGAAGGACCTTATGAGATTTAGATCGTGTTATAATGATACTTCCATTCATAGGCGACCAACCGGACAGAACTACTTATGGAGGATTCTGATCAGAAAGGGCTACCTACAGGGAGTTCTAATCGGAAAAGGCTACCTATGGGGAGATCTGATTGGAAAGGGCTACATATAGAGGGTTCTGACTGGAAGGGTTGACCAGGTGTATGGGCGCCTATGTGAAGCACCGAGTACAGTACTGTAGTGTGAAGCCACCATGACATCGAACTATAGTGTGCAGTTGTCGTGACAACAAACTATGGAGTGAAGCCGCTGTGACATTGAAACTGTAAAGTATAGCTACGGGGATGTCAACTCTCAATAGTGGTATCTTATAATGAGTCTTTTATCACATAAGTTTCCTTGAGAAGAAGGGTCGGGTGACCCAGTAAATTGTCATGGGGTGGTCCAATACCGAATGATGACAGAGATTAAGGAAAGCTACTCTTGCTCTCATATCCTATGTAATGGTTCTGCATGTATGTATTTACCATCACGTGTATTCATGTTATGAATATACGGTAGGCAGTAAGACCTTTTGGGCCAGCGTGTCCTTAGGCAGTCAGACCTGATGGGCGGAGGCCCAATGTTGTAAGTCCCGTAATGCCTCTGGCATAGGGGTGATTCCCTGGGCAGTAACACCTGATGAGCATTCAGAATTTACGAGGTGGTCGCCCGGGGCCTATTGTGCGGGTGGATGCTCAGGCCATGGAGATTTCTATTATGCATGAGCAGTCGCCCGGGGTCTATTGCGTGGGTGGACACTCGGGGCCATAGAAACTCCTGTGATGCACAAGTGGAATCCCGGGGCCTATTGTGCTGGTGAACACTTGGGGCCAAATGCTCATGTGATGATTGTTGTGATGATTGTTTGTTTAGCATGCTTCGTGAACATTGCATAAAAATATGAACGGCTTGAGTAGCAAAAGATGGAGCCTATAATAAGTTCACAATACCTAGTGAACTATGTGTTCTAGGTAGTTCAACTTATTGAGTAGTTAGCTCAACGGTACTAGGAGGCTTAATAGCCTTAATGTCTTAGGTTCCATCCCTGGGGAGGGTTCCCTTAGGGGATAGTGTGGGTAGGCTCCACACGAGTTTTACCTCTGAGCCCCGTAGAGGGATGGAAGTTGGTCAGATGTCCCGTGTGTCTACAGCGTAACCTGAGCGCCATTGTAGTGGGCCTAGTAGGGCAGTCCACTACACAAAAAGGTGAGCCCCGTAGAGGGGTAGAAGTTGGTCAAATGTCTTATGCGACTGCAGAGTGAGCCGAGCGCCATTGTAGTGGACCTAGTGGGGCAGTCCACTACATAAAAAGGTGAGCCAAGTGGAGGGGTAGAAGTTAGTTGGATGTTCCATGCAACTGCAGCGTGAGCCGAGCACCATTGCAGTGGGCGTAGTGGGGCAATTAGTTACATAGAAAAACTGATACAGGGTTTGTCGAGTACGGTTTTAGTGACAAATGTCGCATGCTTGATACCTTAAGAGGTTCCCTTTGGGGGATAATGGGAGTGACTATCCCATAAGCTTGCCGCACTCAAACTTGGTGAGTCAGGGGGTGTAGGCTAGACTCCTGTGCTGCTGCAAAAGGCACCTAATGAGTGTAGCTTTGCAGTGGGCCTAGGGAGAAGGCTATTATTCAACAAAGATGATGGACTAAATTTTCTGAGGCCATAAGACCTAATGGATTGGTAAATCCTTAGGCTAGCAGAATGTGAGATATGTTGAAATGGAGTTGGGTAGAGGCTCGAGGCAATAAGACCCGGATGTAAATTTACATAAGGCAGTGCCCTTGGGCTATAAGACATATATGTCTAAGTGTTGTGGTTGTTACCTAGCGCTGTGACATGGACCATTGCGTTCAAAATATGCCTTGAAGATGGCATAATATGTAGGTTGTACCAGATTGTAGCAAAGGCAGTAAGCCTAAGATGCCTATGGCATGAGGGATGAGTCCTTAGGTTGTGAAGCCAAAGTATCTAGCGCCTTGAAATTTGAAAGAGCCGTAAGGCTTGAAGTGTATATAGTATGCTTTGGGGAGAGTCCCAAGGAGGTAGTGAGGCTTGAGAAACCAAGCGCTGTGAGATCGGACTAGTGAGTCCTGTGTGAGTACTATATACTGGGTATAAAATGAATGAAAGTGCTACATAGTGAGTACAGAATGAACGAATTAGAGTGGCAAAAAGATAGACTAAATGTCTAGAGAAAGTCCTCCGAGGTACAGATAGTACCATTTGATGTTCAAAATTTCAAGGATGAAATTTATTAAACGGGGGGAGAACTATAATATCCCAAATTGTGGGGCAAAAAGCTTGAGATTAAGCTTGGATCAAGTGGACTGCTAAGCCCTGGTTTAGCAAATGTCCCTATAAGGCATGTTTAAATTCCCCAAATTCCTTTATATCCTTGGATATTAAAATGAATTATATTGGTGAGCTAAAAATCTCGGAGAATAACAAAACGAAGTGATTGGAAGTCACACACAATATAGTAAAATGGAACATAAAGTAATTTTGTTACCGGTGAAATTCCCGGTATGGTAGTGATGATTGTGTGACATGTTTCAATGGGTACATGATGGTAAAACATTATGAAACTTTCCATAATGATATTATACTTATCAAGCTTCAATTTGATAGGTCATTTGGAGTTGTACACAAAGAGAAATGAATTTTTGAAGTTAGCCCAGCAAAATTGACTATTTTCTGGGGCAACATCCAAAGATTGAAATTCTAGGAAGAGTGATCTTCCAAATGGCCAAATGTTATATTTTTTCTTAAAACTAGACTCAATAAGGGTCACATATCCTTTAGAACCATCCTAATTGGATATCTACACAATTAGATATGAATTTCCAAAGTTTAATGAAAATTCTGTCAGTTTTGAAATTAAGTGTGAAAATTGGAATTTTGGGCCAATAGGGAGCTGACACGTGGCAAGCTAATTAAAATCTCCTTTAATAATCAATTATCATCTTTCTCAGCTCATTTTCACGCTAAAAATGCAGAGAAGAGAGAGAGAGAAGCTGCAGAGAAATGGAGGGAGAGGAGAGAAAAAATTAAAACCTCCGAAACACTGCCGAAATGACATCCTCTCTCCAAGTACCCTTCAAGAAACTTCTTCTACTCATTCCGAGCTTCATTTCTACGATTTCAAACTTTTTTTGAAGGTGGTTGGCGCCGTCTCACCGGCCGGGGTGTTGCCGAAATTCTGAACTGTTTGCAGAAACGGGTAGAGGTAAGTGTAAACTTCCTTTTTAACCGATTGATTTGTTGTTTGGATGAGTATATTAGAAGTTTGGTACTATTCATTCTCATAAGAAAATGGTGTTTTCAATGGCTAAATCATGTCTAATGAATGTTTAAATAACTAATCATTTGATTAGAAGTAGCAAGGAAGTGATTAAGCCAAAGAAAATGAGAAACCGACAAACTCTTTCCCGGAACTCTAAATTTATGTTTCTGTTCTGGATTTTTTCGTGGATAAGGAGTGGAAATTGGGTAATTTTGATGCTTCTAATGACTTTATAAGGTAAAATTGTGTAGGTGTGCAAGTGTTCATGATTTTTGGATGCTTGTATATGAATTTGGGAATTTTTGGAATAGTATATTTGTACGTGATATTTTAGGGACCAAAACTTATCAAAAATTTTTCCAAATTTTCAAAATTAAAGTAGAGACATATAGATTTAATTGGATGGGTATTTTGTGATTTTTGGACAAGTATATTGGGAGATATGAATTTTTGAACTTCTGCCATGTTTCGGGAATGTGATTTGGATAGGTTGAGTTTGACGAAATTTCGGGAATTTTATAGCTGTGATAACTGTAATTTAGTATTTTTATGTTAAACTAGAATTGAATATATTTCCATATAATTTGAAATCACTCAATTTGGAGTTTCCTAGAATTAATGGTGAATTTTTAAAGTTTGGTGAAAAATCAGTTAGCCTTATGTCTTATGCGAATTTAAGACTTAATGGCACAAATGTAATTGGTATGAACTCCAAGGGTGAAAGTAAGCCTTTAGGGCTAATGTGAGCCATTGAGCATTCACTTTTCATGGCTCTAATATTGTTATCACTTATCTAGGGTTATGAAGTAACAAAGAAGTAGCAATGGTTGGCGGATCAAGGGACAAGAAGAGAATGACATAAAGTCTGAGAGGTAGTTAACTTACCTTTTCTGCATGTATGTGATATGTATGTCTTGCATTGATTATATGAATGCTTTGTCTATTTGTGTGGAACATGTATGATTGGTTGAAGCTCTGTTATATTTGTGCAATGGCCATATGTATGTCATAACATCGAGCATGCAGCATGTCATTATGTTAGCATGAAATAGTGTAGGCAAGCATGTCATGCATTCATATATATCTGGCATGCATAGTGGTAATGTTTGCTACTGAGATTCTCTCGAATCTCACTCCTCCCAACCAATCATTTAGACAGGTGAAGAATGCATGGAGTTATACAAAGAGGAATTACGAAGGAGAATTGGAGATTAAAGCACAGGGCATAGTATGTATTTGATTTAGATATTTGATAGCCTTATGTGGCTACATATTTCATGTATGTAAAGGAACAAATTAAGCTTAAGAAAAGAATTGCTCGTGACTCTGATATAGTGTAATTAAGAGCCGATAAGACATTATGACGTAGTGAAACTTGTGAAAATAATTGAAATATTTTTTTACCTGCTGAAAAACCCTCTCAACCCTAGGTTCAACTCCTGAGTTGAGATTGGTGATTTGTGAATATTTTCAAGAGTTGGGCAACCCGGGTTTGAATCTTGGCCCCACCAATGATTTCACTACTCATTTATACTCATCTAGGGCTATTGGAATTAAGGTATTACATGTAGCATATGACTTTTGATAGTTGAAGCCTCACAAGGAAAATTACCCTAGATATGATTTAGAGTTTGCGGCGATTGTCTTTGCCTTGAAAATATGGTGACATTACTTGTATGGTGCGACCATAGAGTTGTAATGTGATAACAAGAGTCTCTATTAGATATGATTAGTTTTGATGATGTCAAATATAAATGTTAAATATTGAGAGCAAAAAGTTTACATAATGTATTTATCTCTTACATTGACTAACTACTGTATTTAATGTAAAATATCTTGTAGATTAGTCAAGCTAATAAAGAGGACAGTCAAGAAAGTAAAGGAGATACCTAGTTGGGAATGATCATCTAGAGAAAAATCAAGAATAAAGAACTTGCAAGATCTAATGGGAATATCAAAATTCAAACTTTTTGAAGTGATATTGGAGGTCTTAATGGTCAAATGGAAGTGGAATGACTCAATCGGAAGTTAAAAGTGCCTGAGTCTTTCAAAATATTGGATTTTATTCAAATAAGAGAAGTTTTATTTGAATAATAGCTATTCTATTTGAATACTAAGGAGTTCTATTCAAATAATAGCTATACTATTCGAATAGCAGCATGAGTATTCAAATAACAGCAATGGACTCTGTTTCATTCAGCATGAGTAAGGTTTAGTAATTTGGTCATATCTCCCAAACCACAACTCTGATTTAGCTGAAACTTGATTCTTAAGAAGCTAGGCTTCCAATGCATCATTTTGACACCAATATCAAGTTAAAAGGAGTTCAGATGAAAGATATATGAACTTGAATTATGACACTCATTAGTACCATTGTATTTCAAAACAAGTTCAGTATTTTAAACATATTTCTCCTACCACAAATCTAATTGAGATGAACTTCAGGCATATGAAAAGATACTGAAATAGCTTTCTAGTAGTAGGTCATTTGTCACATTTGGAGTTTGATTCAAAGATATATGCCTTATGGAAGTGGACGCGTGGATTTGAACCACTATCTAGACCAGATGTTACAAATTGGATTATAACTTTTGGAATACAAAGTATTTGAAATTGATTCCAATCGCTATGCAAAGTAGACGTAAAGAGATTTCTAGGGATAAGTCATTTGCTAAATTTGGAGTTATATCCAAAGAGTTATGCCTATTAGAATAAGAAGTCTATTTGAATAGAGGCTGAAGTATTCGAATAAACATATTCATTATCGAAGGTGTACTATTTGAATACAGTAAATACTATTCAAATAATGTCATATATTTTTTTATAAGAATCTATTCGAATAGGGAATTGATTATTCGAATACATTTCAAATTTTAAAGGATTATTCGAATAAGGAATAAAGTATTCGAATAAAGAATATTCATTTTCAAAGACTCTTATTCGAATAACAATTGGGCTATTCGAATAAGATCAACTCTTAAAGAATCTGTTCGAATACAAAGGATATTATTCGAATAACATCATGTATTTTCTGAAGAATCCTATTTGAATAAGGGAATGATAATTCTGATACACTTCAAGTTTTGAAAATTTATTAGAATAGAGGATGAAGTAAATTGATTTTCCTATACCTATGCCTCAAATCGATTTAGTCTTTTCTTTTAAAAACCCATTGAGCTCATATACATACTATCTAGAAAATCGATTTTCCTCATATAAATCAATTTATTACTCAGTAAAGATCATAAATCGATTTAACTAGAAGGAAATCGATTTACATATCATCTTTTTGTTGTCAAAAGTAGAACAGGAACCTTTCTCAATTCCTGCCTACTATTCCTCTATAAACACCTTTTCAAAACAAGTTAACGGTTATAACTCCCATCACATTTTCCCTAAACTCTCTCCCTTTGCATTAAAACCCAGAACTTCCCCATTTCCTGATACCATTAAAACCTGAAGCCCTCATCGTCGCTATCACAGTCGGCATCGCTCTCCTCTCATTGTCGCCATTGTTCATCAGTCCTCCTCTCTTCATTTCCATTCTCAACAATACAAGAACAAAAGTTCCCGACGTTACCAGAGTTGCCAAGTCTTTGCCCATGTTAGAATCCTAAACTTCATCGACCTCAACCCCCTCACTATCATCATTATCTCCATCACTTTCTCTAAAGAAGACAACAATAGTCTCCTCAGCAAAGACCCAACAAAAATCAAAAAGTCCTCCTACCAAAGGTGTGGTCATCCGAGAACCATCCCACATCGCAAGCAAATCCCTAAGCCAATGAAAGGGAAGATAAAAGCTCCTGAACCAGACCAATCAGACTCCTCCAACTCTCTTGAGCAGCTTGTTCAGAGAATCATTAGCCAAACAAGAAGTAAAGGATAGGGACTATCTCATAGTGGAGCATCTAAGTCAAATATACCCAATGTGCCTCCCTCTCAGCTTACACCACCTCTTATATACAAGAGTGCCTTCTCAAGAGTATTGATAAGGTATACTACTCCTCACATTTCTCTTAACACAAGTTCTGCCTTGTTGTCTATGTTGACTTTAACGCTATAAAAGAGGACTATGCAATTGACCTAACTCCATATCTTGGTCAATTTAAGCCATGTCTATGCATTATAACACCCTACTCTGAATCAGTGATACATCACTTCTACAGTAACATGAAGAAAAGCCCCAGAGACAATAACTCAGTTGAAACCGCAGTCCGTAGTCAGAAGATCATTCTCACACCGGCTATCATCAATACACTACTCGGCATTAACATTGATCAACCTCCTCCACCACCTAGACACTTCACACAAGGAGAGATATACAAGTTACTGTTTCCAGGAGAGCTAGTAGGACCTTTGAACATCTCAGTTGGTTCAATGAACAACTTGAATCGGGTCATCTTTTACATCTACTCAAGGTGCCTTATTAACAAAGGGAAAAACTTCTCCTACATCACCAATCAAGACTGCATCAACATGGCATCCATCCTATCTTAAGAATGTCAGAACATAGGCTAATGGATATATGATGAGATGGTCAGATTGAGATTCCACTCATCTAAGAGAACAACTACCCCATTCTTACAGTTGGTGTCCTACTTTCTCTTCTTCAACAATATCTGGTACCTCAATCCAAATGAGCCAGTAATTTACATCACCTTTTGGTGAGCATCAATTGAACAAAATGGGTATTCCACTGGTGTAATAGTATATAAGTGCCCAATCTCAACTCAAGAAGAAGATGAGTCCTAAAAGACAATAAAAGCAAAGGAAGAACAAACCTCTCAAGTAGGACCACTAGGCCCTTCTCGACCAAGTTAACTTGCTGAAGCAATTGACGAGATGAAGAAATCCAAGAAAAATGTTATAGACTTGGTAACTTATCAAGTGAGGGTTTTGGTTGAAGTAGCAAACAACAATATGAAGCAGTTGTTTGATCTTCACACTACACAAACTTTGAGGATTGAGAGGATGGAGGACATGATGAGGCAGCATCTCCAGATTCCAATTCCTACTACTGCTCCATCATTCCGAGTACCTACTGCACCTGTAATCCTTCCTCCCCATATCCCTTCACATCCTCCTATTGATGTACCCAGCACCTCTACACCTATATCTTCAGACAAGCCACTTACCACTGAGCCCACTGTACTACCATCCACTATCACCCAACCACCATAGAGCCTACCTCAACTCCTATCATCTTTCCTTAAGAGCCTGTGCCAACCTTTCCCTCTCCTACATCATCATCCACTGCTCACTCATCTAACATAGATACTCACTCCCATACATCTACTACTCCTGATATGCACCCCTCTACTTCTTCTGGTGACAAAAAGAGGGAGAACTCAAGTGTGTGATTTCAAAGAATGTTTTTTCTTATCTTATGTTTTAACATTTTATGTTTATGAACTCTTATGCTTCTCTATTCTAATCTTATGATTTTGCTTCTATAGTAAGATTAATCATAGTTGAATTTCCTTTCTTTCTCACTCCAAAAATGTGCAGTTCTCTCTCCCTCTACTCTTAATTATACTTGCTTGGATTTCCTTCTTCAACCTCTTCTTGCTTCTCACTTCTCTAGCTCTCAACTTAGTATGCTCTCTCTATTTCTTTAGTTTTAGCTGGCAAAAAATGAAGGCTTATGGAAAGAGAAAAGCCTTATAAAATAAATATCATGTACCTCCTTTCTTTATTATATTTTATGGAAATTTAACACATGCCAATTGTTTTAATTATCATCATTTTTCCCTTGGCCTTTTTACTTGGCCAACATTGAGCCTTAGGAGGGAGTAATAATGTGTCTTCAATTATCACTTTTATCCTCTTCCATATAAATTTAATTAGAGTTACAATAGTTGACTTTCTCACCATCACTTTTTTTTTCTTTTGACCACCTATCCCAAAAATTGCTCCCAATAAATATAAATTTCCATTTAATTATTTTCCCCCTCCTACCTCTTTTTGGATGAAATGCAGCTCTAGAAAAATGAAAAATATTTATCTTATTGCTTTATTGGCAAATGACCATTTTGCCCTTACATTTATTTCCATTTTCGTACTAGCTAAAAAACTAGGCAGAATTTTTATCAAAATTTGAAAATTCATATCTAATTGTATAGATATCCAATTGGTATGGTTGTAAAGGCTATATGACCCTTATTAAGTCTAGTTTTAAGAGAAAATATAAAATTTGGCTAAATTGAAGTTCATACTTCCATGAATTATCATTTTTTGACGCTGCCATAGAAAATTCTCTGTTTTAATGGGCTAAATTCAAAAATACATATCTTTTATGTACAGCTCCAAATGACTTATATGACTTATCAAATTAAATCTTGATAAGTCTAATTTCATTTTGGAAAGTTTCATAATTTTTAGACATCATTTTCATATTAAAAAATGTCACAAAAACACGACTGCCACATAGGGAAGTTCCCTGGCAGCAACACTACTTTGTGTTCCAATTAACTATGTTGTGTGTGACCTCTAATTACCTTGTTTTGTTACTTAATATGTTCTCTAATTCACCATTTAATTACTCTTAATGCCACTAAATGTGTAAAGAAATTTTAGGGAATATAACTATGCCTTACTGGGACACTTGCTAAACCGGGGCTTAGCAGTCCACTTGAGTCATGCTTAATCTCAAGCCTCTAGTCCCAAAATTTGAGATATTATAGATATATTTTGGAAATTATGAGAGCTCCCAACGATCATCAATACAACTACTATAAAAGAGAAAGTGATCAACATGAAGAGAAACACACTTTATCAAAAGCAATGATTTACCTTAAGCTCTTAATATACATTCTCTGTACAAGCGTTATATCATTGTATAAGCTTCAGTGTTTATGTGACACCTTATTCTTTTTAACTATGGTAGAGTACAAAGGAGTAGTAAAATTACTCGGGAGACTAGGATTTGAACCTGGAACCACCTAACTTCTGAAAATACCTATAAAATCCCCTACCTCAACTCAGGATCAGAACCTAAAGCCGAGAGGGTGATAAAATTTCACAATCATTTTCATAAAACTTCACTAACTCGTTAAGACTCAGTGATTTTTTTCCTTTTATTATTCTTCATCAGAGTTTGTATACATACCTCTACTGACTTTATATAATCCGTCTAACATACACATTTCATTGACGATAGGAAGCAAAACTACTAACTTATACCATTCATTTATTAGATCATCTTTACAACATATACACCATTTACATCATCTACTTCATATACAGAACCCAAAACCTAAAGTATTCTCAAAAACAAAAAAGGAACTAGACAACCGTAGCTACATCCTTCAGCTGCTTGGCCTCAATTCATCGTTAATTACCTTCTCTTTGCCCCTCGAGCTTCCTCCCTGTACTGAAGATGGGTTTTTGGAGAAAAAGGGTGAGATTTAGAGGAATCTCAGTAGTAACACAAGTCAATCATATAAAGATAACATAAAAAGAATGCTTCATACTCATCAATCAATAAAATTATCATAACATCATTTAGTGCATTTAATGCAATCCATAAACTATCATAGCGCTAGGCGAGTTACTTGGCTCCAAGGGGTACCGCGCAAAGATAGGCCCTGGGCACCGCTCATGCAATTATAAAAATTATAGCCTGAGCATCAACACGCGCAAAGATAGGCCCCAGGTGATCACTCCATATAATCAAAATATGTTAGACATTTTGTGATGATTTCAAACAACATACAAGCATGTTATGTCATATGAAAACGAGTTACTACCTGGTTGCACTTCTTTCGCAACTTCTTCTCACTTTTCCAAGCTCGGGCAAGTTCTGAGTTCCAATTGGCTGTCATGTCCTGGATTACCCAAATATATTGTAAATGAGTCATTACTCATCCGAGTATCATTCCAAACTTATAACACTGGTAAATTTAGCCTAAAATGCCAAATTACCAAAAATACCCTTATAGACCCGGCTTAACTCTTTATGCCCGGTCTCACTCCATTTTACCAAAATTTATGACTTGGGCTATTTATACACAATTTTCTGTTAAGAATCTATTTGTAGCCTCAAATTGGTCAAAATCAAGCCCAAATGATGAAAATGCCCTTAACAGTCCTTAGTTATAGCCTTTAAAGGGTATTTCAATCATTTCACTTTCCATGGTTTTTCTCACTTCGTGGTAAGCATAGACCCTACATAAATTTGCCTCCTAAACCCAATGGAAGCATCAGAATTATCAAATTCCCACTCATTTTCCATGTCCAACACAGGGTCACCCAAAAGGATTCCTATAAAAGTTGTGTTGGATTCTCGTTTTCTTTAGCCTAATCACCTCTATTCTACTTATAATCAAACTATTATCTATTTAGACATTTATTGGAATTGATTTAGAAATACTTGTATACTAAGGTCTCATATGTTTTCTTAAATTATCTTGTACCAAAACACCCAAAATCAAGCCAAGAACAACTCTAATAGCATTAATCAAACAAGAGGAATAAGTTTGGGAAGTTACCTCTTAGTTTCTTGAACTTTATCTCTCCTATATGTTTTTGACTCTTTCTCTCCAACTCTTGAATCAGCTAAAATAACATGGTTCCAAGGGTGGATAAGTGAGGAGGAGAGGTTATGGAGGGATTAGGAAGCTTAAGATACAAGGTTCTAGCTTCTTACCTTTGATTATTGATGAACCCTAGCACTTGGAATGCTTCATCGCTTTAGCTCTCTCTCTCACTCTTTGGATCTATTTGATCGTGAAAATGAGCTAAAGAGAATAAAGGAAAGATAATATAATAAAGGGTTGATTAGTTTAGGCACTAGGAACTTTCTAATTAGCCCAAAAAATGCAATATACTTTAATTAATTTCATTTCCCGTCTCTCTTCATGTTTCAACCATAAATATGCATGAGAATTAGGAGAGATTATATTAATCTCCAACTATCTCATTGCCACCTTGTAACTTGTTGACCAAGTCTTTGACTTTTTGACTATTTGACCATTCTTGACAATAATTCACCAAAATTGCTTTATTAATAATCAAGTAGTCATTTTAATCTTTTTAATTCCCATTGAACTCAAATTAGTGGGAATATTAGGGAAAAATACTTATTTCCCACTTTATGGAAAAATTACTGTTTTGCCCTTGCATTTATGATTTACCGTAATAAATCATTTTTCGCCTATTTCATCAGCTTAACTCCATTTTGACACTTAAATGATGCCATCATTCATTTCATTTAATTTTCCCCAAATTTTGGTTACAATAATAGGCTCTTTCTTGTATATTATTCGCCTCTTTAATTCCTTTCCTGGCCAATTTACGTGTAACTGGAAATTGGAATATTTTCCATAAATTCATACACATCATATTTCACCATTTTATTTCACTAATTACCTCAAATATACATACAAAAAGTATTAGTGAAAAGCAGGATATTACAGTTTATTTATCCACTCTATACAAGAGAGAGAGACTTATTCAATTACTCTAGTTGTGAGCAACTCAAGATAGTAGGATCTTGAGTCGGTGTTTTTATTACAATGTGTAAGGGGGAGTGAGTGTTCGAGGAGGAGCCTTTCTTACAGTTGTAAAGGGTACTAAGAACCTAATTGAATCTTGGAAGATAGTGAAACACTCAAAAAGACTCTAGGGAGTGGATGTAGGTCAAGAGATTAGACCAAACCAATATAAAATTCTTATGTCCATCTTGGTGATATCTTTCTAAACTCTTACTCTTTATTTACTCAAAATCCAATTTATAAGTTTAAATTTTTATTCTCTCCCAATTCACCCCCCTCTTGGGTGATACATGGACCTAACAAAAAAGTTAGACCAGAGAGATAAAGAAGATGAGACCGGGCTTGTTAAGGACACGTGGCATATCCTAGACCACACATTTTTGACACATGTCAACACAAGACAAATTATCTCTCTCTTCTCTTTAAATTTCAGCCAAGAGGCCAAATAAAGAAGAAAAATGAGAAAAATGAAGAAGAAATGAAAGAGGAGAGAAGGTGGATAAATAGTAAGAACACAAGATGTTCTCTCCTCGATTCAAGTTCGAATCAGTGTTTCCGGTCTGGATAGGCTACACAAATCTTCTTCTATTTGTGGACAGTTATGTTTCTAAGGTTTTGGATTTTTAATCAGAGGTGTTTGGTGCCGTCTACCAAGCATAGGTGCTGCCAAAATCAAAAACTTACTATGGCACTAGAAAGAGGTAAGCTTAAGCTTATATTTGTGTATGATATTTTATGGTTAAAGTTGCAAAATCACCTTGTTTGGTCTTAACATGATTTTTGGCCAGACCTGGTTCATTGGGAAAGAATATGATTTTGGTGTTTTTAAGGTTATAAATGGATTCTACACACAAAATTATGTGGGAATAGGTTATGAATATAATTTTAGAAGGGTTGGATTGAAAACTCAAAAATTGAAGTTAAAGATTAGTAATGCCAGATTGCTTTTTCTAGGTGACAGTCTGCTTGTGACATGTTTTTGGATAGCTAAATCTTATCCAATCGATATTAAAATTTTCAAAAATAATATTATACATGATAGGATTTAATTGGATATATAATTTGTGGCATTTGGATTAGTATATTGAGAGTTATGACCTGTTAAAGTTAGGCATTGAATCTAAATGATGTTTCTGGAAGTGAGGAATTATGATGGATTCTAGACTTGTGTACATGTAAGTGGTAGTGGGAGATATTTTCCATTAAATATACTTAAGAGCTTTAAGTAGGAGCTGGAATCACTTCAATTGGAGTTTCCTAGATTAAGATATGAATTTTCAAAGATGATTGATAAATCTGGCAGTTTAGGTGGACCCACGAATTTGTGGTATAAGGGTATAAAGATAAGAGACATGTCCCAAAGGCTAATGTAGCCACATTGGACATTCATTTGTCATGACTATAATAATGTGGTTATTTATCTAGTGCCATGAGATGACAAAGAAGAGGAATGGAAGAATTTTCAAGCAACTACAATAGTTAGAAGAAAAGGGAACATGAGAAGAACTTAAAGACATAAGGTAGTATAACTTACCTAATGTGCATGTACTTGATATATATGCTTATGCATTGATCTATGCTATTTCTTTACCTAATTGTGTTGAGAATGATTGAATGATTGAAGCTCTGTTTACATTTATGCTATGGACAAGAGTATGTTGTAATATTGAGCATGCAAATATGCCAATATGTTGGCATGTATTTATGTAAGGTAAGCATGTCATACATTAAGTATATATCTTGCATGTATAGTAGTATTATTTGCTACTGAGATTCCCCTGAATCTCACCTACCCTCAACCAACCATATAGGTTGTAACATCCAAAATTTTGGGACTAGAGGCTTGAAATTAAGCCTACAACAAGAGGACTGCTAAGCCCCAATTTAGCAAGTGTCCCAGTAAGGCCTAATTTTATTCCCTACAATTCCTTTATACCTTTGGTGGCATTAAAGGGAATAAAATGGTGAATTAAAGAGAACATTAAGTGACAAAACAAGGCAACTAGAGGTCACACACAACATAATTATATTTGGAACATAAATGAGATTTGCTGCTAGTGAATTTCTCTGTGAGGCAGTATTGTGTGACATTTTTCAATGGTCAAATGATTCCAAAAAATTTTAAAAATTTCCAAAATGAAATTATACTTATCAAGATTTAATATGATAGGTCATATGAGTCATTTGGAGCTGTACACAATGCGTTATGTATTTTTGAAGTTAGCCTAGTAAAACTTATGAGTTTCTGCGGAAGCATCCAAAAACGATAATTCTGGGAATTTTGGGCTTCTATTTTTCCAAAGGTTATATTTTTCCTTAAAACTAGAATTAATAAGGGTCATATAGCCTTTTGAACTACCCCAAATAGATATCTATACAATTAGATATGAATTTTCAGATTTTGATAAAAATTCTGCCCAATTTTTCAGCTAGCGCAAAAATGGAAATAAATGTAAGGGCAAAATGGTCATTTGACCAATAAAATCAAGAAGCCATTATTTTTCCATTTTCTTGCTGCCTAATTCAGTCAAGTTGAGGGAGAAAGAAGCAACAATAATACTTGGTTCGTATTTATGCATGAAGAAACTTTGTTGACCAAGTAAATTGACATATGCTAGTTTCCATTAAATAATATTATTACAAAAAGCAAAAGAGATATTTCTGAAGCAATACCAAGAGAGAGAGAGAGGAGATGGAAGAGAAGCTTGAAGAACAAGGAGGGTTAAGGTTTCAACAATTAAGAATGTAAAGTAAGAGCTTGAAATTCACTTGTTCTTGCCCTCTTCTTTATGATAACTCCCTCATATCTCTTCTCCATCTTGAATACCATGTTTAGCAAGAAAAATCAAAAGTGAAGAGATGATGAATAGTGACACCTAGAGAGAGAAAGCCAAGAAATCAAGAGGTAATCTCCAAAACCTTAATCCTCTTGGTTAATAGCACTACTATAGAAAATGCATATTACTACCCTAAAAGACGTCCCTTTTTAGAAAAGGAAAGTAAAAAATGGACGGAGTGACATTTTTGTAATTCTAAGTTGTAATTTTGAAATATTGGTCGGCTTTAAGTATAATACCTTATTTCTAATAGCCCCAGATGAGTACAAATGAGTGGTGAAATCAGTTGTAGAACTAGGATTCGAACTCGGACTACCCAACTTTCAAAAATGTTCACAAATCCCTAATCTCAACTCAGGAGTTGAACCTAGGGTTGAGAGGGTTTTTTAGAAGGTAGAAAAACTTTTCAATTATTTTCACAAGTTCCACTACGTCACTAAGTCCCATCAGCTCTTAGTTTCACCATGTCAGAGTATGCGAGCAATTCTCTGCTTAAGTCTCACGTTTCATATTTTAGTCATGATTTCTTTATCGTTCAGAAGTATTAACTCAATCTTAGGTTACTGTTCATTTTCTAGTCATTCCAATGTATTGTTGTCAGACTTACAAAATTATATAGATTATTTATAGATCAAAATATCCACAACTAACAACAAATAACCAACATAGGAAATAGATTCTATAGCTTCATCCTTTAGTTGTCCGCGCTTACCCTCTTGCCTTTTGAGGTACCAGCCTATACTGTGAATTGGTTTATAGGAAAAGAGTGAGATTCAGAAGAATCTCAGTAGTAATAAATAGTCAATCATATAGATACAACATCACAGAGCATGCCACACAGTCATCATACAACAGAATCATCACCACAACATTCACAGCATAACATGCAGTTCAAATATCACCATAGCGCTAGGAATATCATAAGGCCCTAAGTGATACTCGTGCAATCAACCCTGGGTATCCACTCATGCATCAAAGAATGTGTTAGACAATTCATGATGAATCCACATAAAATGCAATGTATCTTACAACATATGAAAGATAGAGTTACTACCTAGTTGCTTCCCGTGAGCGATATCCAATTGCTTTCCTGAGCTCGGGCAGGTCTTAGACTCTGAACAACCGTCAAGTCCTATGATTAGAATTATGGATGACGAGTTATTACTTAATCCCAATCATTTTGGGTATAATGTAAGCTAATTTATTCTTAGTTTAGCTTGTTAGTTGTCATTTAGGTCACTTATGTAGCCCTTGGAAGTCCCAACAAAGGCCCATAAGGTTGGGAAAGACCATACGAATCAATACCTCTTGGAAAATATGAAATATGGAAAATTTTGGGCCTTGGCCACGGCCAAGAACCTGGCTATCATGATTTTCCCTTTCCTGATTCTTAGTAGAACTTATAAAAATCATAACTAAATCCAAAAAACTCCGAATGAGGTGGTTCTAAGTTCTACATGACCCTTGTTATGTATAATTTTATGCAAAAATACATCCATAATCTAAATATACATACATACTCACATAGCTCCCTTTTATTGGACACTGCTCCAGAATTACCCAGTTTTACATGACCAAATTTAAAAATATAGAACTTCCAGCATACAAATCCAATTGACCATTATGACCTATCAAATTAAATATTGATAATTCTAATTTTAAACTAGAAAATTTCACAAGATTTTAACATCATTCAGTTACTTAAACACACCACACAAAATGACTACCACGCAGCAACCTTAACAGGGCAGAATTTACAAAGTTACAACTTGTGTCCCAATGGTTCAAAATTCATAACCAAGGTTATTTCCACACAATTTTTTATGTAGAAAACAATGATATGATCATAACCATCAAAATCCCAAAGTTTCGGCCTCTTCCCTTGTGATCCAACAGAACCATTAATTAACCGAAAATTACCAAAACAGAATTTTATCCAACAACTTGGTCCAATATCATCATAAATCATAATCTAACCATACACACATGATTAAGCCATGAATAAACCTCAAAACACCCCCTTGGATGAAAATAAACAGTACCTAACCCACCATAAGACTCATCCAAACAATAAACCAATCGGTTCAAAAGGAAGCCTACGATTATCTCTACTCGTTTCCGTAGTCGGTTCAGAAATCTGGCAGTATTCTGGCCAGTGAGACAGAACCAAACACCTCTAAATGAAAATATTAAACTATAGAAATAAGGCTTGGGATGATTAGAAGATGATTTGTGAAGGGTACTTTGAGAGAAAACGCCGATTCGGTAGCGTTACGGCCGATTGAAGTTCTTGGAAAATACTATTCACTCTTCATCTCTCCTATACCATTTCTCAACATTTTCCAGCATTTTTATGAGTTTTGGGGGCAGCTAGATGAAAATACAATGCCATAAAGACGTCTTAAAAGCATCCGCCATGTGTCGTGATCCCATTATGCCATTTGTTCGGTGAACCATCCATTTGGTGACATGTGTCTCCTACTTTAATAAAGTGGGTCCCACCTCTTTTCTTGGGCTTTTAGCTATCCTTTTTTCCAGGGAAAGTAGGGTTCTGATGATTTCCCTTGGTCTCAGGCTCAGTGTTTGAGAAAATTAGTCGGATGATCGGATCGGAGACCAATGGATTTCCCCTGACTTCTGTGCCACATGTCACCATCTTAGAATGCCAACATAAAAGGCATAAAGGTGAGTGTAATGATGAGGGACACTTGTCATCCTTTTGCATAGCCAACACAAAAGTCACTTTATTAATCTCATAATGAAGGGACAAGTATCACCTTCTTGTCTTGCCAACCTAAAAGTTGGATCTTCATTACTACTTTGTTAAAGCTACTTTAATAAAGTTACTTTATTGATGTCTACTCAGGTTTTGCTCAGGACTGTAACACGCATATCGAAGCCCATAAAATGACACTAGGTCAGAGTGTGTGTATACGTGGGCCCCGCATAGCACCACATACCGACGTTCACTCTAAAAACGCAAGGTACATATGTACGCCCCAAAAATGACATGTACACACCAACACTGGCTTATTTTACCCCACTAATCGGTCTCTTACCTCATAACATAGTTGGGTGACATCTTTCTACTAACCCAATGTCACTATATATATGTCATGTGCACATCTGCACCGATATTTTAATCATACTGCTTGAAAATACCGAGCCCTCTGCTCGGTAAGGCCAAATCGCATAGTCCCTGAGAGTACTTCAGTGTTCATCTTATTCACTTCTGAGAGAGAAGATTAATTGTAATCCTTCATCATAAAGATTGTATCCTTATGGTAAGTAAGGAGGAGTATCTCGGTGAGAGATTTGTGAACGGCTTCACAAGTGCCCAGCTAAACTTGTGAGATTGTAGAGGCTTATCTTGTGCCTAGTTAAATAAGAAGATAGTGGATTGAAAATCTTAGGAGAAGCCTGGCGACTGGACATAGGTCATTGTGGATTGGACCGAATCAGGATAAAACACAGTTTGCACCTTCTCTTCCTTAAACTCTTATATTTCCAGCACATGTGATTTAACTAACTGATTATAGTTTTGTAATTCATTTCCTTAGTACATATTAATTTTATAAGATGTGAAAAGAATTTCAAAGAACTTAAGTTTTTATCGTACACCCAATTTACCCCCTCTTATGTGTCAACTTGTTCTAACAATTTCAACAACCGTTACTGAGAACGGTCATTGAAAGCTTCTTTCAACGACCGTTACTAAGAACGGTCATTGAAAGTTTCTTTTCAATGACCGTTCTCTATAATAGTCATTGAAAAGCTTAGGTCTCTATTTAACGCCATTCAAGTTTTCCATCATTGTTCATCATCGCCTCACCTCTGTTCTTCACTTTCATCATCTTAGTCCCCTGCATTTGCATGTGGAAATTCATCATTTTCCTCTATCTACTGTTATAGATGGTCTTCTCACTCCATTGCTGGGATTTCTCATGGTGTTTCTGCTGGTTTGTATGTTATCTCCAATAAAAAAAGTTATGAGTTGATCAGAAGGCTCCTTACCACTAGTTTGATTTTTGAGTCTGGAGGAGAGAATTTGTATCTCTATTCTTTCAATTATGTTCTTGATCTGCATTAATTTTCTTCATCAAATGCTATTCATCTCTTCAATAAATTCCTTCTTGCTACAGTTTCAATTTGAGGAGGACTTATTCTTTATGCTTAATCATGGATCATAGCTGTTAAAAGTCTACATAATATCTCTCTGATAAATTTTTCTGCACATTATTTCCCTATGTTGATTTAATTCATCGATTGCCTTATAAATGTTATAATAAGGAAACTACTAGATATATTGGTGAAAAAAGAAGTTTAAGTAATTCAGTAACTGTGTGATAAGGCATGTCAGAGTTTTCAACGACTGGTCAGAATAATAGTCGTTGAAAGCATCTTTCAATGACTGGTTAGAATAACAGTCGTTGAAAATTAAGCTTTCAATGACTTCTAATAAAAATAGTCATTGAAATATGAGCATTAATTACAATTATGCCACCGTGTCTCTTTTTACTTCTTTTTTTTTGGAAAATGGACGTTAATTAGTGATGTTAAATATACTATTTATAGTAGTGGTTATAAGACATGATGTGCAATCCATGTTGTAAGGGATTGTATGCCCAGATGCTGTAAGACCTAAAAGTGCATTTGTTGCATGGGGTTTATCTCTGGGCTGTAAAACCTGTTATACTAACTATATTGTATTAGACTTTGTGTCCTATGATTGATGTTGTGCTGCATATTGATTGCCAAATGCTTAACAATATGATAGTTTGTTTTACATGCTTTATGAATTTGTATATCTTATGATTGACTGTTGTTACTATTGAGATTCTCGTGAATCTCACCCTTTCCATTAAATGACTTACAACCAAAGCCAATAGCTTCTGGGGCAAGGAGGTATTTATTGCAAAGAAATAAGATGGTGGAGAAGAAGAAATTATCTTATGTTGGTTATCTATATATTAATTTTGAGACTTTTTCTTTTTGGTAGCCTCATGTGGCTACATGTTTTCTATATATATGTATATACATTAACATAGTGAAGATAGTACCTGTAGTAGTAAGTAGTGATAGTATTGCATACATAGCATGGGGTAGCCATAGTATACCATACATGCATAATGAAATGGTAATAATGCCATACGTGATAATTGAATCAAGGACAGGCAATTGTATGTAAAGAGTCCATAGTTTAAGTACCAATAGACTAGGATAAGAGTAGAGCAATACTCTCAATACTACAAAAAACACAATAAGCGGCACTTATTTCTTAAAATACTATAGCGCTTGGGAAGCACCATAGCTTCTAGCGCCATAAAAGAAAGCTATGGTACTTCTTGAATTAATAGAAGCGTCATAGCTTATTTCTTTTTCTTAAAAAATTAGCTTCTTATGGCGTTTACCTGGGGAAGTGCCATAGGAAGTCATATTACTTCCTATGGCACTTCCCTTGGGAAGTCTTTTTTTTAAAATAATTTTGCGTAATTATTTTTTCTTAGTGAAACTCTTTGTATTTATAGTCAAAATCCATAGAAAAATAAACAAAATGAAACCAAAATCAGCCCAAATTAGAATTAAATAACTCGAAAAAAAATAAATAATTTATAAAATCACTACTAAATGTATTTAATTACAATAATTGTAATGTACAATTAATTTTAAGTGAATAAAAACACATAAAATTCATGACATGTTTTAACTTAAAAAAGAAAAAAATGTAAAGACTTAAGCTTCTGTATATAAAAAAAGACTTATAAGCTAGGGAGCTTCTGTAGGAGTTTGAGATATGAAGATAAAAAACACGTGGGAGACCTAGCTTTATACTGCAACGGAAGTAGCGACCAAATGTTGAAGAAATGCACATGTGGAGGACACAAGAAATAAAAAAAATGGGGAACTAAGGAAACTTCTACTTGTTGCAGTAAAAGAGGAGGGAGTAGTGAGGACGAGGGCGCTGCAACTTTAAAACAGAGAGAAGGAGTGCGAAAAGAGTGGGAAGAATGATAAGGAAAGGTAGTGAGTGGGGACAAAGGGATAAGGAGTGTGAACTATTGGAGTGAAGATTTGGGATAAGATTTTGAGAAATGGGGAGTTGAAGGCGTAAGAAGAAGAACATATATGGTGGGCTGGGAAAATTTTTTTAAAAAAGTAAGTCTTTTATGACGCTTGCATAAACAAGTACCATACAAGCCTTCAGGGAAGCTTTGGCGCTTGCCTAGAGCTTCCCTTCATTTAAAATTTTTTTAAAAAAAAAAGAGCCTTAGAAGGCCCTTGTTTTCCAAACACCTTTAAAGGCCATGATCTTGGAAAGCACTTACCTTCCAAGCGCCTTCAAAGGCCTTAAAAAAACTTTTTTTTTTTAAAAGGAAGCTTAAAAAAATTTAATAAAATGCCTTAGAAAGCACTTTAATTTAAAGTACCTTCTAAGGTGCATCCAAGGCCACTGGTGGCCTTGGCACAACTTGCCTTAGAAGGCACTTTAAATTAAAGTGCCTTTCAAGGTTATTTTAATTAATTTTTTTTAAGTTTCTGATTTTTTTGCAAGCGCCATTGCTTTCCTTACATTTAAAAAAATTAGAAAATTAAAAATAATTAATTAAAATGCCTTAGAAGGTGCTTTAATTTAAACCCTTCCAAGGTGCATTCAAGCCTTACCTTGGAAGGTGCTTTAAATTAAAGCACCTTCCAATGTTGTTTTAATTAATTTTTTGTTAAGTTTTTGATTTTTCTTAAATGTAAGGGAAGCAATGGCGCTTGCATTGCAAGCGCTAAACCTTCCCTTATTAGTATAAGGTTTTGGAAGGCGCTTGTTTGAGAAACGCCATACAAGTTACTTACTTTTAAAAAAAAATAATTCCAGCTATGACTCTTGCCTAAGAAAGCGCCATGGCTGACACTTTATTTTTTTTTTCCAAAAATAAAGGTCTTGTGTAGCGCTTGTTTAGGAAACTATCACAGAAGCTTAACACTAGCTACGACGCTTATAATAGTAAGCACCATAGCTTTTAAATATTTTTTAAAAAAACACAACTATCTGTGGCACTTCTTTAAAGAAGGGCAACAAGAGGGCCGCCAATAAATCCCTATTTTTAAGTAGTGTCTGATAAAATTAAATGGAGTTAAGGATTGATTAGTCATAATGAAGTTTGTGAAACACAAAATAACTATTATTGAAAGTTTTAAATTTTTTCAGAAAAGCCTATTTATTTATAAGTTCGAACCCTATATTTGGGTTAGATTTTTCACTATTTTGAAAGGTGTTTTCTGTGATACCTTATTTCCAATAGCCCTATATGAGTATAAATGAGTAGTAAAATCCATTGTGAAACCCGGATTTGAATTAGGACTACCCAACTTTTGAAAACGTTCACAAATTTCTACTCTTAACTCAGGATTTGAACCTAGAGTCGAGAGGGTTTTTCAAAGGATAGAAAACTTTGCCATCATTCCTACAAGATTCACTACGTCACCAATACCTTATTGGCTCTTAGTTTCAATATATCAGAGTATGCAAGCGATTTCCTTAATTAAATTAGAGCTATTCTCTGCTTAAATGCCACTCATTCATTCTTTTACATACATGTATACTTTCACATAAACAATGAAACATTTTACATCAAATACAAAAATAGTGTCTCGCACTACAATCTTCAATTCACCTTCGCAAGTCCTCTTGCATTTCTCTATGCATTCTTCACCAGTACTCAATTTACCTATATGGTTGGGTGAGGAAGAGTAAGATTAGGAGAATCTCAGTAGTAAACATTATCACTATGCATGCAAGATATATATTTAATGCATGACATGCTTGCCATTCATAAAATCATGCCAATATGATAACATCTACATACTCAATGTTACAACATTCTCATGGCCATCGTATAAACATAACATAGCTTCTATCAGTCAAATATGTTCAACACATTTTGGAAAAGTAGTCACATAAAACAATGCAAAAACATACATATCATATACATGCAGGCTATGTAAGTTCACTACCTTAATCGCCCTTCCTTGATCCATCGTCTTTGTTCCAGCTTGGGCACAACCATTTGGTCCTAAAATTATCAAATGTACAATCAAGGAGCCATTACTCATCCATGTAACATTTAAAACTCATGTTATTGGTTAACTTAGCTTAACAATGCTAAATTACCAAAATGCACTACTACAAAAATTAGATTTAGTGGCGTACCTTTTGTAGCGCTTATTTGAAAAAGTGCCACAGCTTTAACTAAATGTTTTGATCTGAAATTTTTTTTGTATTAACATTAGGTGGCGCTTATTTAAATAAGCACCACAACTAGTTTGTGACATTAGGTGGCACTTTCCTAATTAAGCGCCACCTAATGTATTTTACCAAAAAAAATTTTAAAAAATAAAATTAAAAGAAGCTGTGGCACTTATTCAAATAAGCGCCACCCAATAGTTTTTCCTATTTTTCAATTTATTTAAAATTTCTGCTTATTGAAATGAAAATTATACACACGAGTGTTGATTATAAAAATTAAAATCTATAATAAAATAAAAAATGATAAATATTAATACCATATACAACTAATTTGAATAAACATATATTAGATCTATTATATTAATTAATCAACATAAATGAATAATACTAATTTTTTAATTAATAATTTAATAATATATATAATTGATATGTATAAACATATCTTGGGTGGCGCTTATATCAATAAGCGACACCCAAAATGTACCAAAACTATATTATATTATTTAATAAATTAATAATATGATTATATTAAAATATATATATAAATATATGAATTAATAAAACAAAAATTATGTGTATACTGAAAATTATTAAAATGACATTGGGTTATTAATAATATGATTATTTAAAAATATAATTATTAATATATTAATTAGTATATGAAAAATAAAAAAATGATTAATATGTAATTATTTATTATTGTTTTATTTATTTATTATATGATTATATAATAATATATTTATTAATATATTAATTAGTATATGTAAAATAAAATAAAAATACATTGTGTGGCACTTATTGGTAAAAGCGCCACCCAATGTCCTTTTATTAATATTTTATTTATTAATAATATGATTATTATAAAATATAATTATTAATATAATAATTAATCTATGTAAAAAAAATACATTGGGTGGTGCTTATTGGTAAAAGCGCCACCCAATGTCATTTTATTATTATTATTATTATTTATTAATAAAATGATTATTAAAAAATATAATTATTGATATAATAATTTTAAAAAAATACATTGGGTGGCGCTTATTGGTAAAAGCGCCACCCAATGTCATTTTAGTATTATTTTATTTATTAATTATATGATTATTAAAAAATATAATAATTAATATAATAATTAATCAAAAATTTTATTAATTCATTAGGTAGCGCTTATTGGTAAAAACGCCACCCAATGTCATTTTATTATTATTTTATTTATTAATATATGATTATTAAAAAATATGATTATTAATATATAAATTATTATATGGAAAATAAAAAACAATACATTGGGTAGCGCTTATCCCAATGTATACTCGCCAAAAATTTATTTTCCCTCCTCCTCTAATTTATTTTCCCAGCCCCATCATCACCTTCTTCCTAAACCCTCAGCTCGCCCCACCCCCAAGCTCGCCCCAGCCCGCCGTCACCCCCAGCTCGCCCCCAGCTCCACCCCCTCAGACTCCCAGCTCCCCCCCGGTACCTCTGACCCCCAGCTCCTCGCCCCCCACAGCTCCCCCCGACCCCCAGCTCCCCCTAGCTAGCTGTCATGTCTTCTTCCCTTTTTTTTAACAGACCTTCCACCTCTCGCCCTCAGGTGTCTCTTTAGCTTTTAAGGTAGGTTTTTACATTAGTAGTCACCTCTTTTTTTTATAATAAAGTGTTGTTTCTGATTACTTTAATTTATTTATTGCTGAACAGCTTCAAATTCCTCGTGTTTGATCAGCTGTGTCCTTATAATACTGCCAAAAGTAACCCTTTTGGTCTTGGTCCCCAATGCGAATCTGTAAGTTTGTTTTTTATTATTTTTTTAATATATATGTATTGTTTTTCTGTATACTTTATCCGCTGAGACCTGCCTTTTTTTTGTTAATTTTTTAATTTTAAGTAATTTTAATAATTTATCATGATTTTTAGTTAAATATAACAGCTAATTAATTTAGTTCAATAATTAAAAAATAAAAATTAGGAAACATTGGTCAACAATCAAAAATTCACATACTATGAAAATTTATTATTTTCTCTAAGAATTCAGCTGTTCTTTTTTTATGCATCTTGGATAAAGTATTTTTTTTTATTTATACATAATTGGCATAGTGAATTAGGATTTATTTTGTTACCAAAAAAAATAAACTAGGATTTTATTACTTATTTATTTGGATCTGTAACTTTGTCTTTTATTTTTTTTAATATATCTGTATTGCTTTTCTGTATACTTTATCCACTGAGACCTGCCCTTTTTTGTTATTTTTTAATTTTAAGTAATTGTATTAATTTATCATAATTGTTAGTTAAATATAACAGCTAATTATTTATTTGGATTATATAGTGACATAAATAATGTCAAATAAGTTCCCTTTTTTTAACTTTTTTTTTAATTTTTATTGTATCTGGAATGGAGTCTATTTTTTTCATTTAAACCTATGGTGACCAATTGGTATAAATTGACTCACATACCCTTTATAACAGATAGTTTTCTCATTTAGTATGTATATAGGTTGAAGGCATAGATGACTTCCTCATATATACACTAGTAAAAAATAACCTTTTTAGACCGCATCATTTAGACCGGTTATTGCGGATAAGGTCTAAAAAAAATGACCGGTGGCAGTTTCGTAATTATAAAGAATTTTTTAGACCGGTTCTTAAAATAACCGGTCTAAAAGATATTATTTAGACCGGTTATAACTAATAACCGGTCTTAAAAGTAAAAAATATGTAATTTTTTTTAATTCCGCATCTTTTAGACCGGTTCTCACTAATAACCGGTCTAAAAGATAAAAAGTTTTAGACCGGTTGTTATTAACAACGGTCTAAAAGATGCGGAATTAAAAAAATTAAATTTTTTTTACTTTTAAGACCGGTTATTAGTTATAACCGGTCTAAAAGATAAAACTTTTTAGACCGGTTGTTAATAATAACCGGTCTAAAAGACGCGGAATTAAAAAAATTAAATACTTTTTATTTTTAAGACCGGTTATTAGTTATAACCGGTCTAAAAGGTGAACTTTTTAAGACCGGTTTTTTTAAATAACCGGTCTTAAAAGTCCGCCATAATATTTAAAATCCTTTCTCGCGGCTTTAGCTGGCGCCTAATTTCAAATTTGAAATATGATATTTATCAAGCTTTTGTAAACCCCCCTATGTCGCGGCAACTCCTCCTTCCCACATCGCTCCTCCATCCTTAGCCATCTCCGCCGTCAAACGCAGAGGTACGGTGGAATCCATTACCGTAAGGCTCAGCTTTTCTTCCCTCCAATTGGTTTAAGGTAAGTGTTTTACTTAATTAGTTTTATACATACTTCATATTAGCTACCGTCATATACTTTAGATCGATTTCTATTACAAAATTTTATACTCATATTTGCTGCAGGCTTACGATTGCGACATTTGAGAGAGTTTACAAATTGGATTCTTCATTAGTTGGGGCCGAGGTTAGTATTTTCTTCTGTCATTTTCCCTGTTTCTAAATATTTATTCTCCGAAAAAATTTCTTAAATACAAAGTTATCTTCCAACTTATGATCTAATTACTGTCTTTTCTAACTCATTTTCTGATATTATTTCATATTATTGAGCCATTCGCAACTCATTATGTATTTGCTTTGGGTGTTGCAGGATTCCTAAGATATGTTCATTGGGTTCTTCATGTATGACTTCACCAGGATATATTCGTGACAAGTAATTATAAATATGGCCTTAAAAACATGCTTTTAGAATATGTACAAATTAAGTATAATAACGTAATTAATGGACTAAAAAATTTTAAAAAGACACTTTTTAGACCGGTTATTTAAATAACCGGTCTTAAAAGTCATATTTTTTAGATCGGTTCTCCACGTAACCAGTCTTAAAAGTATTTTTAAGACCGGTTATTTAAATAACCGGTCTAAAAACTCATATTTTTTAGACCGGTTGTTCCAACAACCGGTCTAAAAAGTGTTTTTTAGACCTGTTGCATAACCGGTCTAAAAAGTATCATATTTTTTAGACCGGCTGTATCAAGACCTCATCTAAAACCGGTCTAAAAAATCATTTTTACCCGGTCTAAAAAATCATTTTTCTACCCGTGATAGCAGCTAACCACTATTTAATTCTAGGTTTTTGAAACCATAGATGGATCGAAAATGGATGTCATCAGATCGGTGTTCAAGAGAATATATAGATGGGGTGAAGGAGTTTATTAGATTTGCAATTGAGCATACAAAAGATCCTAACAAAATCTTGTGTCCCTGCTTATTTTGTTGTTATGGAAAGCGGATTAGTTTACTTGATTTGTTAGATCATTTAGTGTGTCATGGGATTGATCAAACATATACACGATATGTAATACCCTATTCTCAATAACCCTAGATGAGTGTAAATGAGTAGCAAAATTGTTTGTGGGACCGGGATTCAAACCCGGGTTGCCCAACTCTTGAAAATATTCACAAATCACAAATCTCAACTCAGGAGTTGAACCTAAAGTTGAGAGGGTTTTTTAGAGGTAAATAAAAACTTTTCAACATTTCTACAACTTTCACCACATCATCAAAACTCATTGGCTCATAATTTTATTATATCAGAGTATATGCGAGCGTCTTACCTTCAATTTAACTAGAGCCCCTCTCTGCTCAACTTTATGTGTTTATTTACATACATACAATGTATAGCCACATACGGCAATCAAATCTCTAAATCAATTACAACAGAGTGTCTTGCTCTGTCAATCTTCCATTCTTCCTCGCAATACCCCTTTACGCATTTCCCCGCATTCTTCACCTGTCTAAATGGTTGGTTTGGGGAAAGTGAGATTCGAGAGAATCTCAGTAGCAAACAATACCACTATGCATGCAAGATATATATGAATGCATGACATGCTTACCTACACTATTTCATGCCAACATAATGACATGCTGCATGCTCGATGTTATGACATACATATGGCCATTGCACAAATATAACAGAGCTTCAACCAATCATACATGTTCCATAGAAATAGGCAAAGCAGTCACATAATCAATGCAAGACATACATATCACCTACATGCAGAAAGGGTAAGTTCACTACCTCTTGGACTTTATGTTCTTCTCTTCTTGTCCCTTGATCCACCAACCATTGTTCCTTCTTTATTACTTCATGGCCCTAGGCAGGTGATAACATCATTAGAGCCATGAAAAGTGAATACCCAATGGCCCACATTAGCCCTATAGGCTTACTTTCACCCTTGGAGTTCATACCAATTACATTTGTGCCATTAAGTCTTAAATTCGCAATAAGGCTGATAGATTTTTCACCAACTTTAAAAATTCACCATTAATTCTAGGAAACTTAAAATTGAATGGTTCTAAATTATATAGAAATATATTTTATTCTAGTTTCACATAAAAATACTAAATTATAGCTATCACAGCCAAAAAAATTCCCAGAATTTCGCCAAACTCAACCTGTCCAAATCACATTCCAGAAATAGGGCAGAAGTTCCAAAATTCATATCTAAATCCAAACAAATCCAATTGAGCTGGTTCCAAGTCCTCATTGACCCTTATTAAGTATATTTTAAGGTAAAAATACTTCCATAAGATAAATATACTCAAAAAATTACAGAGTTCAATTCGTTTGAACACTGCTCCAGAAGTTCCCAGATTCTTATGATCAGAGTTTGAAAAATCATAACTCTTATCCTACTTAACCAAAAATTACAAAATACCTATCAAATTAAATATTAACATGTCTACTATAAGCCTGAAAAATATCAGAATTTTTGGACAAGGTTTATGCTTTGAAATATCACGCCCAACACTTACTGCCATAGAGGGCGGATTAAGCAACATTCACACATATGTTTTATAATTTCCCAAATTCATATACAAGCATCCAAAATTCATGAACACTTGCATACCTACAAAATTTTGCCTCCTAAATCCAATGGAAGCATCAAAATTATCAAATTCTCAGAACTTCACCACATCACAGCCAGAACAGAAAAACAGAGTCTTAGGAAAAGGTTGTTGTTTTCTTGTTTTCTTTGGCTTAATCACTTCCTTGCTACTCCTAATCAAATGATTAGCTATTAAACACTCATTAGACATGATTTAGCCATTGAAAATACCATTTTCTTATGAGAATGAATAGTACCCAACTTCCAAAATACTCATCCAAACAACAAATCAATCGGTTAAAAAGGAAGCTTATGGTTACCTCTACCGGTTTCCACAAACGGTTTGGAATTCTGGCAACATCTCGGCCGGTGAGACGGTGTCAACCACCTCCAAATGAAAATCCAAAACCGTAGGAATGAAGATCTCGATGAGTAGAAGAAGTTTCCTGAAGCGTACTTTGAGAGAGGATGCTGTTTCGGAGGAAAGAACTTTCTCTCTCCTCTTCCACCATTTTTGTCTCCCTCTCCCTCTCTCTTCTGGTTCTTTCACCGTGAAAATAAGCTGAAGATGATGATAATTAATGGTTAAATCAGGTACTAAAAGATTTCCACGTGTCAGCACCTGATTGGCCCGAATATTGAATTTTCGCACAAAATACCAAATTATGCAGATTTTCCATTAACTTCGAAAATTCATATCTAATTGTACAAATGTCCAATTGAAGTGATTCCAAAGGATATGCAACCCTTATTGAGTCTAGTGTTAATAAAAAATATAACCTTTAGCCAATTAGAAGCTCACTCTTCTCAGAATTTTAATCATTAAATGCTGTCTCAGAAAATAATTAATTTCGCTGGGCTAACTTCAAAAATTTATTTCTCTTTGTGTACAAATCCAAATGACTTATATGACCTATCAAATGAAAGCTTGATAAGTCTAATTTCATTCTGGAAAGTTTCATAACTTTTTACCATCATTTACCCATCGAAAGAGGTCACACAATCACCACTGCCACACCAGGAATTTCACCGGTGGCAAAATTATTGTGTTCCACTTTACTATATTATGTGTGACTTCCAATCACTTCGTTTTGTTATTCCCCGGGCTCTTTAGCTCACCAATATAATTCATTTTAAATATCCAAGGATACCAAAGAATTTTGGGGAATTAAAGCATACCTCATAGGGACATTTGCTAAACCGGGGCTTAGCAGTCCACTTAATCCAAGCTTAATCTTATGCCTCTGGTCCCAAAATTCAGGATATTACACGATAGACAAGGCATGGTGAGACAAATGACCCTTGTAATGATCGGTCGCATACCACCGGTGGTGCTTCAAATGAGTTTGGCCGAAGCATGTGTGATGGAGATGATGGTTTTCAAGAAATGCTTAATGTTGTTGAACATGTACTTCATAACTGTCCCGGATTGTACAAAATACACAAGATTAAGAAACCGTTATATGCTGGTTGTACAAAATACACAAGATTGCTAGTAGTGTTTGTGATACCTTATTTCCAAACACTACGGTAGAGAACTAATTAGCTAATACTCACCGACTATAAATATCAGAGTGCGGAAAATGCTAGAAATTCCATACAATGCCTCTGCTATTCACATACTTGGACATTCATACACAATTCATATTACAACACATATAATCATTCTTCACTTCATTTCATATAAAAAACCACAACTTTACAATATTATCAAAATACATAACAGAAGCTTGACAACCGAAACTAAGCTCTCCCACCGCTCGGCCTCGACTCTTCATCCTTTACCTTTTCCTTGCCCTGCGAGCTTCCTCCCTGTACTGGAGATTTGTTTTTGGGAAAATAATGAGATTCATGGGAATCTCAGTAGTAACACATACAACATACAAGATAACACATACATAGCATGCTCATTATATACTCATCAATCAAATCATCATAACATCATTTAGTGCAATTAATGCAAATCATACATCATGCTAGCGCTAGACAAAGACTTGGCCCCGAGGGGTACCCGTGCAAAGATAGGCCCCAGGCACCGCTCGTGCAATATAAATATTATCGTATGAGTATCAACCCACGCAAAGATAGGCCCCGGGTGATTTCTCAACATAATCTAAATATGTATGACATTTGATGATAACAAACCACACATATACATGCTATGTCATATGAAGACGGTTACTACCTGGTTGCTACTCTATGCAACTTCCCACCGGATACAAGCTCGGGCAATCCTAAGGCCAAACCGGTTGTCAAGTCTTGATTGCCAAACATCACCAAACGGGTTATTACTCATCTATACACCTTTCCAAACTCATATCATTGGTAAATTTAGCCTATTCGTGCCAAATTACCAAAATACCCCTTAGGTCCTTATTATCAGTATTTTCTCAAAATCAGGATTTAGGCCATTCCTATACATTTTTTCATGTAGAATTCATTTCAGACCTCGAATTGGCCAAAATCAAGCCCAAATGACGAAAACACCCTTGACAGCCCTCAAATATGGCTTAGAAAGGGCAGTTTTGTCATTTCGCTCTCTGGGCCTTTTCTCACTTCGGGGTCAACATAGACCCTACACAACTCGACCTCCTGAATCCAATGGAAGCATCGAATTGGTTAAATTTCAAGCCATTCCCCACGTCGAAGACATAGAAGGGAAAATAAATTCCCAGAAAAGTTGTATCGGATTCTCGTTTTCTTTGGCCCAATCACCTTCTTTCTACTTATAACCAATATATTAACTAGTTAGACATTCATTGGACTTGATTTGGAGAAACTTACATATTAAGGTCTTTTTTGCTTTCTGGAGTTATCTTGTACCAAATGAACCATAATCAAGCCCAAAACAACTCTACTAACCTTAATCAAGCAAGAGGAACAAGTTTAGGAAGTTACCTCTTTATTTCTTGGACTTTCTCTCTCTAGGTCGATTTCTCTCTCTCCTTCCCACGGTTGATTCAGCTGCACATCATGGAGATAAATGGTAGGAAGATGAAGAGAAGAGATCATAGAGAGATTAAGAACCTTAGATCACAAGGTACAAGTCTCATACCTCAAGATTGGATGATCCCTATCTCTCTGTCGTTCTTCCCATTCAGTTCTTGTTCTCCAACCCTCTCTCACTCTTTCTGATTCAAATTGATCGTAAGTGAGCAGCTGGAGATGAGAAGGGAATGATATAATGAAGGGAATTAATTAAATGTGACATGTGGCATCATGTCATTGGTCAAAAAATGCCATTATTCATAATTAATTCCATTTCCTTCTCCATGCTTCACATCTGCCAAAAATATCATGGGAAATACAATGGAAATCTGAATCTCCAATTATCCCATTATGCCAACATGTAGCTTGTTGATTAAGTTATTGACTTTTTGACTATTTGACCATTTTTGACCATAATTCACCAAAATTGATCCATTAATGATCAATTAGTCATTTTACTCTTTTTAATTCCCATTTAACTCAAATCATTGGGAATTTGAGGAAAAATAATTATTTTCCATTTTTTTGCAAAATTACCGTTTTGCCCCTGTATTTATGATTTACCGAAATAAATCACTTTTTGCCCATTTCTTCAGCTTAACCCCATTTTGATGCTTAAATGAGGCCATTAATTATATCATTAAATTTTGTGAATTTTGGTTACCATATTAGGCCTTTACCGGTCTCTTATACCCTTATTTAGCCAATTACGCGTAACCAGCGATTGGAATATTTTCCATAAATTCACATAAATTCATTCACATCATTTTTCACCATTTTATTCCATTAAATATACATCAAATATACACATTAATGTATTGGTGAAAAATGGGGTATTACAGTGTTTAAATTGTACAACTTTAAAGCCCACTATGGGTTGAGTGATTCAGGTTTCACCACACTCCTTGAACTTTTGCAAGATATGCTTCCAGAAAAAAATGTACTTCCTACGCAGACATACGAGGCAAAGCAAATTATTTGCTCAACAACTAGAATGGGATATGAGAAGATACATGCATTCCCTAACGATTGCATATTATTTCGGAAACAATATGCAACGTTAGAGAAGTGCCCTAAATGCAATGCATCTCGATATGGGAAGAAGAAAGGAAAAAGTCCCGTCAAGGTCCTATGGTATTTTCCTATTATCCCGAGATTCAAGTTTCTGTACAGTAATGCAGAGATATCGAAGCAATTGACATAGCATGCGGATGAGAGGATTCAAGACACACAGCTTAGGCACCCTGTAGATGCCCCTCAATGGAAGAAAATTGATCATGAGTATCCTGACTTTTTAAATGAGGTTAGGAACCTACGGCTTGCATTGTCAACTGATGGAATCAATCCCCACAGCGTTCAAAGTAGTACACAAAGCACTTGGCCGATAATATTGATGATTTACAACCTTCCTCCACACTTGATAATGAAACGTAAGTTTATGATGCTCTTGATGTTAATTTCTAGGCCAAAACAGCCTGGGAATGATATAGATGTATACTTGGCTCCTTTAATTGATGACTTGAAGCTATTTTGGGAAGATGGCGTCAATGTTTATGATGAGTATAGGGAAGAAAGTTTCACTTTGAAAGCCATATTGTATGGAACAATTAACGATTTCCTAGCTTATGGTAATTTTTCTGGATACAGCGTTAAAGGATATTGTGTGTTCCCTATATGTGAAGATGATACTCATTTAATGCGACTAGATAATTGTAAGAAAAATGTCTATATGGGACATCGGAGATTCTTACTATTAAAGCTCGTTGGAGGAAATGGAAAAAGGCTTTTAATGGTGACTCTGAAGAAGGTAGCCCACCGAAGATGTTGACTGGGGCTCAGGTTTTTGAAAAGGTGAAAGAGCTACATAACAATTTTGGCAAGCCATATGTCAATCAAACTGGGACAAGTGGTTGGAAGAAGAAGTCTATTTTATTTGAACTTCCATATTGGAAGTCCTTATATGTTAGGCATTTTCTCAGTGTCATGTACATTAAAAAAATATATATGTGATAGTATAATTGGCACGTTGCTTAATGTGCAAGGAAAGAGTAAGGATGGTGTCAATGTGAGGTTGGATTTGGTTAATTTAGGAATAAGAGAAGAGTTGGCACCTGTTGAGAAAGGGAACCACACTTATCTACCTCCAGCGGCTTACACTATAACAAAGAAGGAGAAAAAATTGTTTTGCGAGTTTTTACAAGGAATTAAAGTTCCAGAGGGGTACTCTTCAAATATCAAAAACCTTGTTTCAATGAAAGAGTTGAAGTTAAAGAACCTTAAATCTCATGACTGTCATGTGCTCATACAGAATTTCTTGCCGGTTGGTATACGGTCCATCTTGCCGAAAAATATCAGAAAGACAATCACTAAACTCTGCATGTTTTTCAAGTTGATATGTAGTAAAGTGGTTGATTCAACAAAGTTACAACATTTGCAAAGGCTAATTGTTTGTACTCTGTGTGAACTTGAAATGTATTTCCCACCTTATGTTTTTGATATTATGGTCCACTTAACTGTACACTTGGTGAAAGAGGATCAATTGTACGGTCAAGTCTACTTGAGGTGGATGTGCCCGAACGAGCGATTTATGAAAATTTTAAAAGGGTTTGTTAAAAATAGATATCGACCAGAGGGATATATTGCTAAACGATACATGGTTGAAGAAGCAAGTGACTTCTGTATTGATTTTCTATCAAATATTGACCCTGTTGGGATCCCCAAGTCCCGTTATGATGGCCGAAGTTCGGGAAAAGGAATAAGCGGGAAGGATGTAATCAGGATAGCAGTGACTGATTGGGACCAAGCCCACCTGTATGTGCTACATAACACTGATGAGGTTGAACCATTTCTTGATGAACATAAGGAAGCTCTTCGACAATTATATGGTGATAGGAATGAAAATTTAATAACAAAAGAACACAATCGACAATTTTCAACTTGGTTGAAAAAGCGCATTAATGATGAAATGGAAAAGAATCCTACTTCTGTTTCTGAGAAATTGATATGGCTCTCAAAGGGACCAAGCTTAAACGTATTATCTTACAATGATTATGCAATCAACGGTTACACCTTCTATACACAAGAACAAGATACACGGAGCACGATGCAGAATAGTGGGGTAACACTTATTGCTGATTCTTGATATAGATCCAGTGCTAAAGACATACATCCTGTCTACGCACCAATGTCATACTTTGGTGTCATTGAACGCATATGGGAGTTCGATTACTCTATGTTCAGGGTCCTTGTATTCAGATGTAAGTGGGTGAACAACAACAGTGGATTGCAGACAGATGAGTTTGGCTTTGTTCAAGTGGACCTTTCTAAAGCTTGGTACAAAGATGATCCTTTCATTTTAGCATCACAAGCACAACAAGTGTTCTTTATTCCTGATCCTGCTAAGAAGAATTGGTCCATTGTACTCCCATCAAACAAGAATTGTCAAGAATAAGTTGATCTTAAAAGTCAATACTATTTGAATATTATTCAGGAAGATCCCTCTTTTGAGCTTTTAGGGTCAGAAGATATTGGTATAGATGAAGATGAAGATGAATTTGAAAATGAAGACGAACCCTTGTATTTGAGACATTATCATATAGAGGGGACTTAAGTCAGGCTGACAAATCCATCTACTAGGAGAGTCAAGGGATACACAACTGTCAGTTCAACAAGAAAGAGGAAAAGATAATGAGTTCCTGATTTCTTTACTTGTATATTTTACCTGTACATATGTCAAATTCATTTACTTTGATTGACATGATTGTCGTTGTGCACTTATATTTTCTTTTATTTGTTTAACTTTTAGGAAAATGGATTCTCCGCGTGAAGATGACGATGTTCCCATGCATGTTGGTAGACAAAGATTTGTTGAACATGTCGCCCGTGGGAGGACTGTAATGGCGAGGTTGATCAAAATGAGAAGCAAGGGAATTAAGTTAGAACTTGATTGAAATGAAAAAGGAAATCCAATTGGACCGAACAGTAGCTACCTTAAAATTTCATTGGGACTACAGTCCGAGACAGAGTTCCTATTACCATTCAAGATTGGAGACGAGTGAAGAAACAATATGGGAATATAATATGGGGTGAAGTCCAGGTAAGACATTAATTAATTTATTATTCGAGTTGTTTTGTTTCATATGATTACAATCTAACAAATTAGCTTTGGTTCTATGGCACAGTCTTGTTTTGTTATTGATGGTGATGATCACAAGAACTTTGTGCCTAGAAAAGCTGGCAAACTCATGAGAAAGTTTTGTTTCAATCTTGTGAAATATTTCTTGAGGGATGATAACGAGAATATCATTCCAACACTGTCGGAATTATACAACGGGATCATCAGTCAAGAAATGTGGGATGAGTTTGTGAAAACACATACAAGTCAAAAATTTCAAGTGATGTGACATCATACTTTATAAACTAGTAATATGTTTGTAATTAATATTTATTAATATGTATCATTTAGATGTAAACAGGAGCTAAGTGAGAAGAACCGCTCCAATGTAGTCAATATGCCATACCGCTACACACAAGGACCTGTATCTTATGGAAAATTAGAGCAAAAAATGGTAAGGACTAATGATCATTTCTTTAATTTATCTGACTCATTTTTAACTTTAACTAGCTTTCATATGCAGATAGAAGAATCAACTTCAGATATTACACAGATTCCACGACATGACTTGTGGGTAGCTGATTGCACAAACAAACAAGGGGAAATTCGAAGTGAAGAAGCAAGAAGAGTTGCAGAATATTGTGTAAGTATTGAAACGTATCTCTTACGTACAATAATCTCATTGCTTAGATGATTCTGGTTTATATTAACTACTAGTAATAATGTTGTAATTTATTTTGTGACAGTGATCAATAACACAAGAGGTGCCAAAGTTGGCGGCTTATGTTGGCCGTGATGATCTGCTGAGCAGAGCACTGGGTGTACATGAGTACCATGGTCATGTTTGATGTACTGGTTTTGGCGTGACATAGACATCATACTTCAGACGTCAAAAGCGCCCGAACAAGAGTGACTTTTTGCAGCTACGCGAGGTGATGAACAGCTTCAAGCATCAAATACAAGAACAATTTGATTTGCAAATGTGTTTGTTACAAGCGCAAAATGCGCAGCTGAGGGCGAACATTGATCAGCTCATGCAGTCTAAGGCAATGCCAAATGTTCCTCCTTGTGATAGTCCAAGTGTGAGAGATAGTTGTACTTCTATCTCTAAAGTACATCTCCATTTGGTAATTAATTTATTCTCTAATTAATTGTTACATTGTCAATTAGTATATAACATAACATCCTAAACTGATCTATCTTTTATAGGGCGAGTTAGTGTGTAATTATATATTGAACATTCTGGAAAGCACGTAGTTGTGGTGGGTGTTGCCTACAACACATATAATGATACCCTCCACAATTCACCATTGTTGGAGAACACTATCCGAGTAAGGGTCAACGTATGCACGGATGATGATGCACTATTACCCATCCCTTCTCTGGATGACGAGACAATGGTTAAATATGTTGTCGGTGGTTATGTTGCTTGGCCAATAGGTTTGATAGAGTCATGTCAGAAGGTAGTCAAGAACACAATTCCTTCTATTTTTCCTATGCTCAACATCATTTAATTTCACGGTTTGTTTTTACAGGTTCAACGTTCTAAAGGAAAACAAGTTCAACTACATGGCAAGGTTTCAAAGTGTTCGACCACACAGTTGAATACCAACCCCTCAGCTAGCTAATGGAGCAATCGATAAATGATCTCATATTGCAATCAGTTGATATGCATTGCACCTAGGTTGATACACGAAGGAAGTCTGTCATTTCCATTTGATAGAGACATCTTTGGTGTTCAGGGCATAGAGGAACATATTACTGCTGATGTGTTGGGTGAAATTTTCAATCGTGGATGGATTGGTGCTTCGATCATCAACATCTGGATTAGGTACTTTATTGTCATCATTTATCATTGTTATTATTATTCATCTTTCAATTTTTTTGTCATCATTACAATTCTTGTTCTTTGTAAAGGCACTTGTACCATGATATCTTGGTACACACACAAAAGGTCCAATTCTCCTTTATCAACCCTTATCTCATTGGACAGCACGGGGGTAGAGTAGATCCCAATGTCCAATCCAATGATCTAAAAGAATACTTCTGACAAAGAGCAAACCCAAATATGTTATTTCTGGTGCCATACAATGCGGGGTAATAAATCTATTATTACTGGTCGTATTTCACTTTGCATTTCTTTACTGTATTACTTTTACTATATCATCCATGATCGAAGAAAAACTTTCAAAATCTTTTAGGGCACATTGGATCTTAATTGTGATCAATGCATCAACACCTTCTAGTCCTCGCATTTACTATATAGATCATCTAAGTGGAGGTGTTCCTTCAGACCATCCTCATTCTATTTGTGCAAGCCTTTAAATACCCTACCGTAATCAACATTTATTTGTTTTCTTAGTGACTGACTGCATATAGAGCCTCTGCCAGCTTGAGCTATTCTAAATCTGCAGATCCTGTCAATAGCTATACCTGGAAGAGGATACAGGTATTGATTTAGGAATTTAATTGCATTTTGATTTAAAAAAAATTGTATTTTCAAATTTATTTAACAATTTTACTATATTGTTACAGTGCCCTTTCCAACCCAATAACGATGATTGCGGGTATTATGTAATGAAATTCATGAAGGATGTCATTACTCATTATCAGCTTAAGGTTCCACAAAAAGTAGGTCATTTTAGTACAATATATATTGTGTTTTAGATTTAATTAATTGTCTGATAACTAATGTTTAGTTATATTAATTCATTATTTCCATCATTATATTGGTGTAGTATTATGAAGATCAGCGTTCTGACAGTTTGACTGACAACCAAATCAATGAACTCATCGAAGAATGGTGTGAGTATTTGTTGAGGCACTGTCTTGGCTAGCAAGTGTTAGGTTGTTTATTTGCCTATTGCATTTACTGTGGTTTTAAATAGCTGAATTAATTAATGTGTGTGTATGTGTGTGTGTGTGTATTCACATTTGACTAAATACATGTTTAGAGGTGATTTTGTTAATTACCCATATGTATGTGTCAATTTAGTTATTCCATTGTGGTTTGCATGGGTATAGAAATTTGTGTTATAGGCATGGTTTGACAAAAATATATAAAAAAATATATAAAAAAAAGACTTAGGGTAAGAAAGCGCCACCCTATATTAAAAAATATATATTTATAGGTAGCACTTTCTGAAAAAAGCGCCACCATATGTATTAAAAAAATAATTTTTTTAATTGATCTTTAAAAAAGACATTAAATTTTTTTTTGAAAAATTACATTGGGTGGCGCTTTTTTAAATAAGCGCCACCAAAGGTTACAAAAAAAATTTAAACATTTTGAAATTAATTATTTATTAATAATATGTTTATTAAAAAATATGATTATTAATTATTAATTATTAATATATTAATTACTATATGGAAAAAAATGACATTGGGTGGCGCTTATTGGTAAAAGCGCTACCCAATGTCATTTTATTATTATTTTATTTATAAAAAAAATTAAAAAATTTTGAAATTAAAAAAATTATTTTAAATTGACCTTGGGTACGCTTTTTCAAAAAAGCGCCACCCAAGGTTACAAAAAAATTTTAAAAAATTTCAATTAAAAAAGTAATTTTTTTATTCATTTTAAATATAGGGTGGCGCTTATGGCAGAAAGCATCACAGAAAAGTGTGACATCAGCTGTGACGCTTTGTTGAAAAAACGCCACCCTTGGTTTATTGAATTAAAAATAAAAAAATACTTACTGTGGCACTTTTTATGGAGCGCCACAACTAGTTTTAGTGGTATTTCAATATGTGGCGCTTGTTAAGTGCCACTAATATTGTTTTTATAAGCGCCACAGCTTCTTTTTGTAGTAGTGATGCCCCAGAGACCCGATCTACGCCCCTTTGTACCCCGTCCAACTGTACCTCACCAAAAATTATGACCTAGGCTAAACCTACACAATTTTACTTGTGGAATCCATTTTTGACCTAAGATTGTTCAAATTCAAAGCCAACTGATGAAAATACCCTTTGCAACCCCTTACTTAGAGTTTTAAGGGTAGTTTGGTCATTTCACATTCTAAGGCTTTTCTCACTTCACCATCAACATGAACCCTATACAATTTTCCCTTATAAACTCAATAAAATCATCAAATTGATGAAATTCTAACTCTTTCCTCATGTAACACATAGGGAAGCAATTTAGAGTTCTCAAAAGAGTTGTGTTGGATTCTTGCTTTCTCTTGCTTAATCACTTCCTTTTTACTTCTAGTTAAATGATTAGCTACTTAGACACTCATTGGACATGTTTAGAGGCGATTTGAGCAATATTTATCCCATTGTTCAACTTCAGCCCAACAATTAGAAAACAAGAGAAACAACACCATATCTATCAATAATCACAAGAACAATCATCAATTAAAGCAAAAGAAGCAAGTCTTAAAGTTTAACACTTGATTCCTCCACTTTATCTCTCTAAAATGTCATTCCTTTCTCTCTCTCTTCTCTTGGAATTGTTCTTTGAATCCATGAATTTAATGGAGTATAAAAGATTAGGAGAGGCTATGGAGTGATTAGGAAGCATAAACTTCAAGATTACAAGCCTTTTACCTTGATTGATGGAAGCCCCAAGCTCCCTTGTTCTCCATATTCATGTTCAGCTCTCCCTCTCCTTTGTTTTAGTTTGCACGAAAGAATGTGATGGAAAGATGAAGAGAATGGTTAAATGAATTAACTAAAGTTACTTGCCATGTGTTCATACCCCATAAGTCCAAATATCTCATTCTTTGTTCAAATATTTCATTTCCCTTTTTCCTTCTCTTGTCTACCAAAAAATGAATGAGAAATGAGAGTATATATTACTCTCACATTATATATATTACTCGCACATTATCCCATTATGTCGTCTTACAAGTTATTGACTTATTGACCAAAGCCTTATGTTTTTTTTACTCTTTGCCTCTTTGACTTCCCTTGATAATAATTCACCAAAATAGGCTTATTAATTACCAAGTAGCCACTTCCCTCTTTTTAATTCCCATTTAACTAAAATTATTGGAAATATTGGGGAAAAATAATCATTTCTTGTCTTATGAAAAAATTACCGTTTTGCCCTTACATTATTTTCCCATTTTTGCACTTTATGCAAAACTGGGCATAATTTTCATCAAACTTTAAAAATTCATATATAATTATACAAATGTCCAATTGGGGTGGTTCTAAAGGCTATGTGACCCTCATTAAGTCTAGTTTTAAGAAAAAATATAACATTTGATCATCTGGAAGCCCATCATTTCTACAATTCTCATTTTTGGAAGCTGACACTAAAAAATGCAAGTTTCACTGGCCGGCCTAACTTCAAAAATACATATCTCTTTGTGTGCAGCTCCAAATGACTCATATGACCTATAAAATTAAAGTTTTACAAGTCTAATTTAATTCTGGAAAGTTTTAGAATTTTTGGACATCATTTTCCCCTTGAAAGATGTCACTCAAACATGACTGCCACACAGAGGAAATTCACCGGTAGCAATACTACATTGTATGTGACTTCTAATTGCATTGTTTTTTCATTCCCCGAGCTCTTTAATTCACCATAATATTTCCTTTAATACCCCAAGGGTATAAAGGAATTTTAGGGAATACAATTATGCCTTACTATGACAATTGCTAAATCGGGGCTTAGTAGTCCACTTAATCCAAGCTTAATCTCAAACCTCTTGTCCCAAGATTAAAACATGGCTTAGTGGTTTGGATTCATTATGTATAAAGCTCATCTGATAATCATGCTTATTGGACCGGTGGCATACTGGATAGCATTACCCCCAAGTTGTAACACCCCAAATTTTATGTACAAAAAACCCATGAATATTTGATTATATTCAATAGAATAAAACAGTGTATTTTGGTGTACTTGAAGTAACTAAAATAGTGTAAATAGTGATTATATGAAATTTTTGGTGAAGAAAGACCTAAAGCCCAATTTTTTCCATGACAGCGACTTAACATTGAAGCCTAAAATTTAGTATGGAAGAGCACAATTTTTGGGCCCAATATATTGCAAAAATTCCGCCAAATAGAAAAGAAAGGAAGAAGACACAATTTAATACAAAAATGTAATGGTAAAATGGTCATTTGGCCAAATAAAATAAAAATTCAATAATTTCCCTTAATTAATAGGGAAAAAGTCAATCAAGGAAGAAGGGAAGAGAGAAAATGGATATTTGATCAAGAATTAAGCCAAGTGGAAGCAAAAGATGGCATATAGAAAAAGAAGAAGTAAAAAGCAAAAATCACATGAAAAATTCCATTAAAATAATAATTGTTCAAAGAGGTGGAAGAGAGCTCTAGAAGAGTTAATAAAACTCTTCCAAAGGCCATTAATTTTGGCCAAACCAAGAGCAAAAAAGAGAGAGAGAGTTGGAGGAAAACATAAGAACAAGGAGAAGGAACAAGAGTTCCAGAAGCAATCAAGGTGAGTTAGGTAGTAATTTCCATTTGTTCATACCATCTGATTCATGAAAACACCTCCCAATTCTTATGTCTTCCTTAAAAACATATGTAAACAGATTTGAAGGGAAAAGAGAGAGAAACAATAGGTAATCCAATAAACCATGATTTTCTTGTTGGATTCAAGGTTGTTAGTATTGTTGTGCTTGATTCTTAGCTTGTATTGGTTGGATTTTGTGAATTGGGATGCTCAAACCTTAAGGGGAGATGCTACCCAAATTGACACTAATAATGTTCAATGGATATTTAAGGGGTGAAACTTGGAATTATAAGTGAAAAGGAAGTGTTTAGTTAAGAGAAATCATCAAACTTCCATGTTTTCCAAAATTTCCCAGATTTTTGGCCAGCTAAGTTTGTTATGGTTAGAGCTGGAATTTTGTGTATTTGATGATTCCAATATGTTTAGAATAGGAAATTGTGTATGAAACATGTGAATTATGGAGTGTGAAGTCTTTAGGGTGTGAAATGACAATTTTACCCCTAAAACCCTAATTTCATGGCTGTCAAGGGTAATCTGGTCATTGGAGTATGAATTTGTCAAAACTGAGGTAAAAAATGGATTCTACACGTAACATTTTGTACGAATAGCCCGGGTCATAATTTTTGGAAAAGTACAAATATACCGGGTATAAAGAGAATTACGCTGGGTTCCCTAGGGCTATTTTGGTCATTATGCATTTTTGAGTCAAGATAACCAACTTATAAATTTTAGAATAAGGTATGAATGAGTAATAACTCATTTGTGATCAATTTGGGAATTTTAGGATTTGATATTTGCCAAGTCGGACTAGAAACTAAGTACCAATAATAGCTAGGGCAGGAAATGTGTAAGGTAGTAACTCTAATATGCATTGTTTGCCATATTCTATGCAATGATATGTGAATGGAAGTAAGTCCTGGAGCTGGGTATGGGAAAAACATAAGTACCACCCTGAGGGAAAAGCACAAGTACCTCTTTGGCCAAGGATATGCAGTCGAGGTCAGCCAATGTGATAGATGATAAGCATGTGTGGCATAATTTCTTGTTGGGTGTGGGAAAAGCACAAGTACCACCCCATAGGGACAACACAAGTACCAAGAGGCCAGAGGGACCCAATTTGAGCGACATGATAAGTACGGACAGGTTGTTGCCTGCTCTGGAACAGTAATAAGACATGATATGACAAGAACAGACAGGTTGTTACCTGATCTAGAACATTGATGTAATCACGATGTGACAAGATGTGACAAGTAGGGATAAGGTGATCATTTTGATCTAAACAAAATTATCGCTTTGATCTTGAACATTGACAAACATGTGCACAGCATTATATTTGCTGCCTTGCATATTTATTTTTCACATTTTATATGATTGATAGCCTGTTACAAGTGAGATCCGTTTGAATCTCACCATTTCCTTAATTATAAATCTTATTCAACCAGAGGAAGTAGCTAAGAGGGCAAAACAGCAGTAACCGGCAACTGAGGGCCCAGTGCTGATCAAGAAATTTTCTGTTGGTTATCTATTAGCCTTTCTTTGTATTTGAGATTTGTATTGTAATATGTACAAACCCTGTGAGGATTTCCTGTAAGGTAATCAAGAATTTTATATCAGTATAATTTTACTATTTCTGTATGCCCATTGAACTGCACACTAATACTTTAATAAATGTCAAAATACTAAGCAGTTTGACCCAAGTCTAAGCAGACTTCATAATGTCTTTCATGTCTCGCAATTAAGAAAATACTAGTCACACCCTGAACATTTAATTGAACCCAAAGACATTGGTATACAAGATAATCTTACATATGAAGTTGAGTCGGATCTAATTTTTAAAGTTTAATCAGCAATAGACTAGGATAAGGACAGAGCAATACTCTAATAATATTAAATGGAGTTAAGGATTGATGAGTCATAATGAAGTTTGTTAACCACTAAATAAGTGTTTTTGAAAGTTCTAAATTTTTCAGAAAAATCTATTCATTTATAAGTTAGAACCCTGTGTTTGGGCTTGAGTTTTAACTATTTTCAAGGTGTTTTCTTCGCAAGATTGAAACCTTACTTAATGGTTCAAATTCATTATGTATAAAGCTCATTTGATAACCATGGAAATTAGGGTGCCACGTGGGTGATTAAACGTGAAGGGTTTGGAAGTTAGAACCCATTTGATAACCATCGATAATCATCACGATGAGCCTCCTCCACATGATGTTATGAAAGAAGTAAATAATATTCGGAGACAGTTGATCTTGGAAGATGCAATATCTCAGGGCAACAATAATGCGCCTTCTCTATCATATTCACAAGATAATGTTATTTGGAATGCAGGATAGAATCAAGGTCTTCTCAAGGGCGTTAACTCAAGAGACTGTCAAATTCACATACAATGCACTAGGTTTCAGTTAAGCGTTCTCAGAATCTTTAGCCTTTTTGGTTCAATCAATCTCTCGTTCGATCTCTCACAAGACGCTGAGCCACATCAAGAGCTGTATATCACTGTTATAAGTTATAAAATGTTATAATAATTAAATTAGGGACTTATCATCCGGCGTCATATATTATCTATAGCATGATGTGCATGCCTTATTATAATTTGTAGGGAGGAAGAACTATTTCACTTGTTATCAATTATGATATAGCGCATCTAACGTGATCAGGAATAACCGTATCATCTAATGATACAAATAAGTGCATAGATAAATACACACCCAACTAAATAATCGAGATTTATCTGCAATAATGGTTTGGAACTAAATATTTTTCATGATCATAAATAAAAAAATAAATAAATAAGGTCAACTCCAAAAAAAAACTAATGATTGAATTTAATAATAATAATAATAATAATGAAAAAAATCATAATGTAAGAAAAATACAACAACCAGTTGGCAAAAATAAAAAATAAAAATACAACAACAACCATCATATAAACTTCTGGTTAATAAAACAATCAAAATAAAATAAATTGTAGTTTGAACGTAGAACCAGTAACTTCTAAATCTTTTATCTATAAGTATTGAAACTAAAGGAAAGAGAAATGATTGGAACTGCTTTCCAAATGTGCATATGTCAAATAACACTATTACATATTCGGGCATATATAACACTTAATAAATAACAGTTATAAAAAATAAACATCATGTATATCGAGACAAAAGTCACGCAAGAATATTTATCATTAAAAAATATTGGTTAACTATGCACATGGTCAAGTATTGTGAGGTAGAATTGATGAAAACATAAAAATAACAGTTATATTTAATGGAAAATGGCTCAAAAATACCTTGTAAGGAAATTATTTGCTGATTGGTACCACGGGTGCAAACAAGCACCCCTTATGTGCAAACATCATCCACATGTGCAAAATTCATCCCTGCGAATGTGCAAACACCATCCCTCGTGTGCAAAATATCATCCACCCATATGCAACTTATCACCCACAATGTGCAATGGTAGCAATTAGCAATTAATTTGCTTGCAAGGTATTTTTAACAATTCTCCCTATATTTAATAACCGTTTAGTGACAAATATGACAGTTTTTGTGAAAAAATTCTCATGTAACACTTACAAATGATTCGTCTTACATCTTAATATCAGCAAAAAAAATGTCATAACAATTGACTGTAACGTAAAGTATGAATGAGAAATATTACCTTTCTTCATAAACAACCGTCAGGTAACACTTTCGAATGATCTATCTTTCTCAACTACTCTTTCCCTAACCACTCTTATTTAAAGTACCTTTTAATAAATCTCTAATTAAATTCACCTATTTTAATTTTTTTTTGGTAATATGGTGGTTGATGTATGCAATCATGCAAGCATTAAAATGTCAAATAAATAACGATTATAAAAGAAAAACCTATCACTTATTAGAATACCAATTCAAATTCCTAATAGTTATTAAAAAACAATCGTCACCATTTATAAAATATAATGATGTTTAAAGCTAAAGAACACGACAACTCAATAATCCATGAAACCCTCTCTATTAAAAGGTCCAAAAATTGAACTCTACTTCTCCAGCCACTTCCATTTCAACATCTCACAACTAACTACAAGCATGTGTTATTCACCAAAATCATGGACAAATGCAACATAACTTCTGATTCATCATCTAGGAAAAAACTGAATGATAAACTCCCTCTACCAAAAAGATTTGAAGAGCTCATCCATACGACCTACAAGCTCCATCATATGGTTTGGGTTTACCTAAGAGAAAGAACACATGGACCAATGTTTGAATAAACTTACTACTCTCATTCACTCTTTGAATGAGAAGGTGGGCAAGTTACTAGAGAAGGAAAATTCAGATGATGCATCATATTTTTAAAACATTTCCATAACTTCTTATTTTTATATTGTTTATATACATTGTATTTTTATTTTTTTATGTTGTTTGTAAAATGGTGGTTGCAAAATCAGCCACCAATTTTTTTTTTTAAAAAGGTCAAATACATAATGTTATTAAGTAAAACACATTACTTATTAGAATACCATGCAAATAAATAATTATTGTAATTAGTAACCATCATATATTGTCTCTCAACAATGACACCGTACTGCTATGCAAAAACTATCATGGAACAAAAAACGCCATGACTGTTTGAAACATTTCCTCTTCCCCACATTGATGATAATACTATGTACATGCTTATTTGTTCTCTGATGATGAAGCACGAGAACCAAGTACCCATTCATTAGCCACCACTGTGCACGACTGCTCCTCTTCAACTTCTATCATGTGTAATGATGATTCAAACCCGTCACTTCCAATCTATTTAAACTCCACATTTCTTTATGTTGTTCTTACTATTTCTTTATCGTTCTCCTCTATTCTTACTATTTCTTCAAGATGAAATGTCATGTTGTAGACTTGCTAGAAAATCCCTAGCATCATCCTCCTCCTCCACCTCCTTCTTCTTACCCTACTCCTCCTCCACAACCTCCACCACTTCCTTTACCTTCGTCTTTGCTTACATATCCTCTGCTCCCTCAAATGGAGGCAATGATGCATCATGTAAAACACATTGATCATGCTATAAGGAGGCTAGCCAAATATTTGTCGAGTATGAACAGGAAGGCCAATCTCATTCTTGATGACTATATGATTGGCCACCATAATCCTATCATACTCCCAGATGATTCAAGTCACTTATATGGTGACTAGTAGCATGGTGATGTGAGGTATGCTGTGAATTTTTGGAACTTTTAATTTATTTAAATTGAAGGAAACAAAAGTTTCAAAATTAGCAGTAGACCTCATATCATCTATTAGAGGGTGATTTTTTTATTTTTATAAATATAAAAATGTAATTATCTAGGCACAATTTGCCCAAATTTTTTTTTAAATATAACATAGCTCACGGTTATTAACAAAGAACCATGATAAATGCAAATAAATAAATAACAGTTCTTACGAATGAATCGTGATGTAAAGTCTTGGGCACAATGACACAAAAAACCCTACCATTCCTCTTCTATTTAAACGTATGAAACAGAATACACTTGATGCTTGGTCTATTCATATGAAACCCACCAACATCATAACCCTACTACTCCTGTTGTCTTTTCTGGCTGTTGAGATTCATTTTCAGTCGAACACCACCATAAAAAGCCTTCATCTGAATTCTCAATGGCAACCGCGCTAGTGAATATACTTGACCCTTATCTTAGAAACTGCCGCGTGAGTTGGTTTTGCTTGCCTAACTTGTGCTTTTGTTCGTGACCCTTAACTAGATAGTTATGATTTCCCTTATCTATTTTGCATTATCCTTCCGACATTCACTTTGAAGGTCCCTCTCCTGTTACTTGCAATGTTCAACCTGTCACACCTTAAATTATGAGCATAGTAGAGAAAGTGAGGCAATTTTTGAACCACTTGAATCCATTTCATGCTATAGAATTAATAAACAACTTGAGACTTAAACTTACCTCCTAAGGTTACTATTTTTACGATAACAATCTTAATCTTTAGATATCTTTCAAAAATCATATCAAATTCTAGAAAATTCAAAATAGAGTGGTTCAAGACTCTATTTGAAGATCTATACACGTCCTCTGTAAGGAAAAAAAAGAAGGGGCTCATACTCCCATTCATTTATCCCTAAAAGTCACGCAAGGTAACACAATTCATTTAGTCATTCTGCATTTCTCAGAATATACCGCAACTTGGAAAATTCATGACTATTAATGTACATTTCCAATTTTGAACAAATAGGACTTGTCCTCAAGCTTGGAATGTGTAATTTTAGACTGGAAAGTTTCGTGATTATCTAATGTCAATTGCCCTATTTTTACCTCATCCAAAGATTAGTGCTCACGGAGGGTTTTAATCTTCCCTTACATCATAACTTGCATCCATGATTACTAATAGCTTACTTACAAGTTCTTACACATACTAGACCCTATTGGTATGCTTCAATACACATCATACTGAACTCCATATATGACACTCGCATTTGTACATATCAAAACCTAGTCATATTAAGCATACAAGTTTTCTTGAAAATAAAACCCCCATCAGGATCATTAGAGCTCTCATTGTTCATTGTTCTGCCTCTTTGCCCCTGTTCTTAGATGGACCTGGTCCTATGTTATTGACAAAGTAATTGAAGAGTGAGATTTATAGAAGTCTCAGCAGCAACATTCCCACTCAAGCAGTCAAATCATGCAAATACCATTACAACAATTCATAAATGATGCCATGAGAGTTCACAATCCATAAACTTACATATAATCAAGAAATTGTATATATGGCCATATCACAATTTCAAGCAATAAGCTCAACCAAAACATGCCAGCAAATTCAGTATATACTCATGGAAAAATCATTGTCAAACTATAGTGAATCGACACAATTTAAATAACATGAATGGGAAGAATTGCTACCTTGGATTTTCAAAGCTTTACAACCTTCTTTTGTTACTTGATTCAAGTGGACCTTTGCATATATCAAATCCTAATCCACATACAACATAAATATAATCATTTCAAAGCTCAAGGAAATTATAAATAATCTAATACACCCTTTTCTCTTTATATTTCATTAATTATAACTTTAGGATTTTAATTCCATAATTTCTAAAATTAGTTTCTTTCCATTTTCCCAGCTAAAGGTTCGTTCTACATCCTTTGGCGGCATTAAATTAATCAATTCCCAATCCCTCCATACACTTCATTCCTAACCGAACCTCAGAGGGTGCAATAAAAAAGAACATCACATTTTGACTTCTTATGATGCTACATAATTTCAAGTCTTAAGCATCATCCAACGCCACTTCATCTTCTAAAAATTAAACCTTAAATATTTGTAAAGTCAGGGCTGCACTAAAGCTTAGAGTTTTACATTTTTTTAACTCATCGTCTAAGTAAAATCTTCAACACAACTCATGCTGCATATTCACCTATGCCACTTTCCAGCTTAGTTCCTTTCTTTCCTCTTCTTTTTTTCCCCCTATACATAACTCTTCCTTTGCATAAATCTACTCTTTTCCTTAACAACCAATACTATCCTCTACAAGATTATGGTGTTAGGAACATAACAAAAGGAAGAAAATTTGATCTAAGTGGAAGATTAATTTAGTAAAATTACCTAATCAACTAGCTTGAGCTTGATTCTCTCATCCTATTCCTTCTCTTCTCTCCTCTTTTCTCACATTGTAACTCTCTTTTTCATCTGCTTAGTTTTACATGAGGAAGGAAGTGGTGAATGCTTAAAATAGGATTATTAACTGTAGTTAGTAAAATTTTCAATTCCATTAATTACAGCCAAGTGTTTCAACTTTAAATTTGGACCAAGTATGACAAAATATCTAAGCCCCATCCTTAGCCTCATCTGCTATTTTTTTTTCCTACAGATTTGGGCTTAAATTTGTAGCTTATTTGATTGTCTCTCAAGGTTATCAAATTGGGATACGCAATCGTGAATTGGAAAGTCTATTTTCGGAATCGTGAATTGAAACGTATTGTGAATTATAAGATTCATGACTAATTTTATTGATGATATTAATGTAACTTTTATATAAGAGAACAACAAAGGCTTATACATATTATCATTTTAAAGGAAAATAACACTTTAGGAAAAAAGAAATAAAAAATAGGGTTTTGATTGGGATATGTTAGAGGGAATAAGGGATAATCATAGAAGTAAGAAAAAATTCTTAAATAAATCCGGACAAAATCAAAAAATGAAAATGAGAAAACGGGTTTTCTAGATCGCAAAACTTTCATCCAGAATAGCAAGAATCGTAGGAATCATGACGATTCTGTGATTTTGGCTTGTATCGCTCCTAGAATTGCAAGGTACATGCATAAGTAAGATACATAAACAAATTCGTAACTTTCTCACCTATTTTTGAATCGAATCTTAAGATACGACTCGAGATTCATGGGATTCTGTTAAGAGAGACTCTATGTTTTTATTTCCCAAAAGAATTGCCCTTACTAGGCTTAGAATTTCTCTTTTTCTCTTTATCTTGAAATTATCATTTCTTTAGCAAATGACCTTTTAAAAGTTATTCCCCACTTTATCTACTTCTTTCAGACCCTCCCTAAAATTTTAAATAATTGATTCTAGCTAATTTCACTTAATTGGTCAAATTTACTAAAATAAAATCTATAAATTTCCAAATGAGAAATTTTTCTCATTTTGACCTCTTTTGATCCTCAAATACATAATGAAACATTTTTCCTCTATCTTCCATGAATCTTTGAGAATTTGCTCAAGTTTCATTAATAGTTTTAAATAACTGACCTTTAATTTATTCTCAATATATTTGTTCATTCTCAGAATAATGGTCGGATATTACATTTCCCCCTTTTCTAAATTGGTATTGGTTCACCATATAATTTTCATAAATTGATCCTTAATATTTTATAATGATTTTCTTCCTTAATTAGCTTCTTTAAGCCTTAAAATGATTTCCTTGCAATTTTCAAGCCAAATCATGACCTCTAACTGTTATTCCTCAAATTTTTGGGAAATTAAGATTTTAAATCCCAAAATTAACTTAAAAATTTTTTGGGCCATTTTGGGGAACTAAGATTCTTTATAATTTCTCTAACTTCCCATAATAACATTTCTTACTATTTGCTCAATATATCTGGGCCTTTAAATAATTTTTATAATTATCTAAATAATTTTTCTCATATGTATAATATATTTAACTAAACTGGGCTTAGTAGTTTATTTAATTTAGACTAATTCTTTATATTCTAAGCCCATAATTTAGGATGTTACACAACCCGACCAATTAGGCTGCCTCTATGAAGTCACGACGTGATAAAGCATTCAATGTGATATTAAATTGCTTTTGTGAAGTTATGTTGTTTTGGGAAACGTATTATTGTTTTGATCGAATGTTCCTTTCTTGTTATAGAATGTTGTCAACTCATTGCTTTGATTTGTGGTTACTACTCTATTGTTCTTTTTGAAGTAACTTATGGTGATATGGATACCTAAGTGAATACCTCTCCTTTTTGGAAGTATCAATATTTGTAGAAATTACTTCCAAAAGATCAATATGGATGCGATGAATAAACTAGTTTAATTATACCGAGAGTCATATACGATCAAGCGAATACCAACTTTTGTGAAGTCAGGACGCGATAAAACATTCAAGGTGATATTAAATTGCTTTATTTGTGAGGTTCTTTTTTTTGGAAAACCCATTATTGCTCTTATTGAAGATTTCTCTCCTATTTTGTATTTAGTATGTGAGAGTTTCAGAGCTACTTAACCTGTGATGGGACAAAATGTATTAGTCAATAGTTACATTATCACAAATATGGTCAACATAGTCGCCATTGATTATTTTAACAAATAAAGCCTAGAATGTCTTGATCAATCCCAAACTCCATGGCAACTCGTTGTGGGAGGTACTATTCTATTTTATAGAAACGAGTCCAATTTGCTCAAAAACTCTCACTTGATGAGTCTCATATCCATACATCACAGTTATTATATAAAGACCGTCATATATTATAAATATTCACATTCTTATTTACAAACCATTATTTTTGTTACTAAATAAATAATGGTTATCTACGTGAGACTGTTATTTATTATTATTATTAAGATTCACCATTCTTGCCTAAAAATCATTATTTATGTTACTAAATAAATAATGGTCTTCAAAATGAGGCTGATATGTATCATACAAGGATTACAATATATTATTTGAATTTATTTTTCATGGCATTATTTGAAAAAAGGGGTTAAAAATTAAAAGAGGGTATTATTGTCTTTGTAAATGTTATACATTTTCTCTCATCTTTCTCCCCACTATCCAACACAATGAGGGATATAATTATCTCTCCACTTTTCTCTGTCTAATTTTCTCACCATCCAAATAGTGTTAAAGGCACGTGTCACTAATTGTAGGTCCAATTCCTTATATTTATTGAGCAAGGGCACTAATTTAACAGTATGAGGCAATATTCTCCATCTTAACAATTTAATATACCTAATCTTGTTTTCAAGAAGCTTCTGAACAAAAATACCCTTGAACCATTTTAATTTATTTTAACGAAAGATTAAAGGGAATTGGGTTCTCCCTTTTTACAAAAGTTATTCTCATGTATAAATGCAAGTTATGTAAGTTACTGAATATTATTTAAATAATTTATTTTAACCATTTGTATGCTTGGTTTTATTGTTAGAAGCTTGTTATGGTTTCTAAATACCTCTTAGATATTTGCTAGCAAGAGGGAAAGAGAAGAGAACAAGGGTTTAAGAGGAGGAATTCCAAGAAACAAAGCTTGGGATTTAGGTAAGTGGTGGATTTCAATGTTGTTGTTGTTATTTGTTTGTTGAATGGTTGATTCATGATTTTTTGTAACTTAAGGAAAGTAAGAAAACTAAGGGGAGGAGCTGTCAAAATTTTGGAACAATAGAGAAAGCATGAATTAGGATTAAAACATGATCAAGGAAGTCCCTTGAGATGGAAATATGGTAGTTTGTGGATTGGATTGTTGAAAATCACTTTTCCTTTCCCAACAGACAGCCACTAAATGTACAGGGCAATCTGAAAGAGACAGAATTTTCTCATTTTGATGCTTTGAATGAGTTTAAAATGAAAAATTGTGTAGGGTGAAACTTTGGAAGCATTAGACACTAAAATGGAATTTTAGTGTAATAACTGTTTTGAGTAATTGAAGGAGAAGGAGATTGTATTTTATCCATTTGAGATTAAAAATGGAATCTACATGCAAAAGTATGGGGGACAAGCATGTTGGATTAATTTTTAAACATATGAAATTAAAAGTGAAAACATGAAATTTAAGTGGCAAGTGAGAGGAAAGTAGAGCTTAAGCATGCTTAAAGAATGATTTTTGGATAGGAAATAATGTGCCATGTGCTGTGTTTTATCTAGGCTTCAATATGTACCAAGGGCCTTGGAGAGTTCAAGAGTAAGAGGTTTAAGTTTGGGGGGAAGCTTGATAAAGGTAGCAAACTTTACCTTACTCGTATATGCATGGTTGTTGCTTGCATGTATTGACATGTCTGTATGCTTATTTGATTATTTGAAATCATGCATTTTAACATGTGATTATGTTTGAAACATGTCATAGGCCTATGTGATTATGAGTAATGCATGACATGTTATTTTGAACATGCCATTATATTGTGAAGTTATTGATTAAGTTGCAAGAATGTGATAATGCCAAGCTTTACCATGTATGTTTGAGTAGTGGTGATAGTTTGCTATTGGGATTCTTTGAATCTCACCCCTAATAACTAACCATGTTAGGTTAAAAGCTTCCCAAGGAAAGAGCAAAAGCAAAGGGCAGGGGTAAGTGGAAGGAGAAATAAACTTCCTATGGTATTATTTTTTTTAGAAGCTTGAATATGTTTAAATAATTCCATGAGCTCTGTAAATTTTTGTTGTTGACTTGGTATGTGTAATTGAAGTGCTTAGATGGATTTTTACCAATTCGAAGTCATGGAATAGCACTGAAACTATAAATTTAGCTTGTATGTGTATGACTTCCTATTGAGCTCTTTTCAGAGCTTTAGTCAATGTTGCATTGTGTGATATATAGTAAACGATGTCCAATGCTCATGAGAGTTTTTATGCATGAAGAAGACAAAAAGATCTGTCTAACAGGTCCTCAATTTGGTCAATTGGATGTTTGTACCATGAGTTATGAGTTTGTGAAATTATAGCACAAGATTATGTCTGAAAAACAGAGCAAGTTTATAAACAGCATAAACAGTACCAGTTTGGACAGTATCAGGATAGAATAATATTTGCATCATGTAAAGAACTTCAAGAGCTTTTAAAAAAATTTTAGAGCACCTTCGTATGAGTTTTCTAGAATTAGTTATAATTTTTTAAATTTGGATCAAAAATATGGTGGTTATCAAGTAAGTAGTAACCCAAGGATCAAAACAAAAGTTTCAATTATAGGCTTTAAATAATGATTCGCCAGAACCATAATGCTTCCAAATGCGTACTAAAGGTGTCAAAATGGTGAATATGGTGAACGTTACAATCCTTCTAAAGGTCTGATTGTGTGCATTAAACGTCCGATTGGGCTTCACGGAGACAGGCTTTTTCTTAACATTAATTATCAAAGAGAACCTCCACATGGTGTTATGAAGTCTGTAAATGGTATTCGGAGGCAGTTGAAGGAAGATACAAGAAAAGCTGTATATCACTCTATATATGCCTCTTATCATCGCAAGTTCTTAGGATTATTCTGAAGGCTAATGTAAACAATAGATCAACTATACATATTTATATGATCTTTGTTCTGCTGTGCATCATATTCATCTCTTCCTTTTACATCACCTTTGTGTCTTCAGCTTTAATTGTAAGCAAGTTAAATAATTAATTTGTTTAGCTATCCATTATGCTAGTAAAATGCGAACATTTTGCTAGTCAAGGGTTATTAGTTTATAGACAAGTAATAATAGGAAAGATATATGTAATTAAACAAAGATGCTTTTGTCAATATCCTTGTGGCATAGTGGTATGGGTTTGATATATAAGAAGAAAAGCTCTATTTTTTTCTAAATCCTCTGAATACAGGAAACCAGCCTATTGAAGCAACGATCTTGGGAATTTGAAGGAAATTGAGGGTATTATTGTCGGGGGAAAAAACACTTAATTGACACCTGTCACAAGACATATACGAAGATACTTTAATGACAAAAATGGGAATTGAGTTCTGCCTTTTAAAAAAAGTTATTCTCTGGCATTATTATTTATGCAATTTTTTCACAGCCTCATTATTGAATTGTACCTATCATCCAATATATTACTTCCGCAAATGTCAACTAAGTTTATGAGTTGGTGAATGCAAATATAAGGGTTCCTCGTTATTAACAGACATATAGGAACCATAAGTCGCAGGCTAGAGTTTTAGACCTAATGGTGAGTAGTGATATTTACAGAGCATCGAACACAAAACCAGGGTGCTATTTGTCAGACCCCTTAATATTTTGATATTCACTAAATAATAAATGCGTAGTTTGGATGGCATACAGAAATAGTAAAACTATACTGATAATAAGTACTTACTTATATTATAGAAAATCCTCATATAGCTTGAAAATATATACAGAGTACAAAAGAAATAAATTCCACAACTAAAGATAATCAGATGTAACTCTTGGCTAGGACCGGACCTTCAATCGCCAGTAATTACGGTTTTGCCCTTAGAGCCGCTATCCTCTGCTGGAATATTTTTAAATGTTGAAAAATGGTGAGATTCGAATGAATCTCAGTACTAATGTACAATCAGTCATATAAAATGCGATAAATAAATATGCAATGCACCATGATATGTAAAATGCTAACTCATGTTGTATGCATATTGTCCAAGGCCAAACGACTGTTTGCAACCCCGGCTAAACTCGTGTCTATGGTCAAACGATATGTTTAGACCCTGGCTTATTCGCGTGTTGTGCCACATGCACTGTCATGTTCCAGAAAATAGAATACACAACATATAAATAATCACATAGTATATGAGAGAAAGAATTGCTACCTGAGTCCTTTTTCAGTCCAACTGTTTATCCAAAACTTTTTCTTCGGCTCGGGCTGTTACCAGTTCCTATAAATTAAAATTAACAAGTAATTAGTTATTACTTGTATTACTACTATCTTTAATCATATTCTACTGATTATCTCAGTTTCAGTGGCTTATACACTATATAATTTTTGCATAGTGCAATTTTTTTATTTTTCAGAAAATTGACAAATTTTTCAGTCAACTTTGAAAAATCATAACTAATTCTAGAAATTTCCAAATTAACTGGGTCTAAAGCCTAAATGAATATATTGAAGTATATTTTGATGGAAAAATATCAACATCTGCTCAACTTTACTAAAGTTTTCCCAGAATTTCCCGAAATACCCCTATTCCAGATTACTCTCCAAAATCTGAGCACAACTTTGAAAATCTATATCTCCTAATATACTTGTCCAAAAATTATGTTCTACCTGTAAAATTAAATCTATGAATGTCTACTATAAATTTGGAAATTTTCATAATTTTTTGTCAAGGTTTGATTTTCCAAACGTTTGACACAAACAATCTGTTTTCCAAAAACACAGTTTGAGAGCAACTGAATTCAAAAATTCATATCTCTTAGTATACTAATCCAATTAACACAAAATATATATCAAATTAAAGATACGACTATGTACTTCAATTCTGGAAATTTTCATGATCATTAGGAAAGATTACATAATTCAAAAATATCACGAAATCAACTACTAGAATCTGGACGTACAGGATTGCACCTGTTTCTAAATCCATCTTTCAAAAATCATAACTTCCTCTACAGACATCCAAATAATACATTCTACCACTCATGTTAAAGCTTTTTATGTCTACTACCTTCCTATAAATTTTCGTAAATAATGGATGTGATTTGGTTGGTCATAAAGCCACACGAAAATGACTGACTCTGAAAAATGTCAGTTTTGATAGTCTAACTTCAAAAATTAATAACTTATTCGTTTTGACCCCAAAATGAGCTCTTCTTTTTTATATTTCCATATAAAAAAGAATCAGATGAAAAATACATCTGTAGCCTCCATTTGAGCTTCTGCAAGTTTCCGGTAGAAACTCTATTTTCTGGCGACCAAAACAGAGTTGATAAAATTGATATGCAGCCATGCTTTGGGACTCAAATCTCAAAGATTTTGACTCTACATACTCCTAAACATGTTCCTTGGGTTTTAGGATGTTTGTACAGAAGCAAAAACACCAGAAATATCACCCAAAATCATCATAAAATCACTAGTTTCGGTGACAGTAACTTTCCGACGAATTTCTTACTTCTAGCAGTAAAAACAACCCAGAAAACTATTGAAAACAGCCTCTAATCCAATGAAAAAAGAAGATAAGGATGTATGAAACTCACCTATATTAGCTTATGGTGCTGCATGTGAGTTTTGAAGCTTCTTCTTTCTTCCTCCGATCAACTCTCTCACCCGTCTCTCTCTCTTTTTCTTTTCTATTTTCTCTGTTTTCTGTTTTTGTTTCTTCAGCTCTTTGGACGTAAATGAAGCGCTGAAGGAGGTGAGTATTTGATTAAATAAAAGATGCATGTGATGTTGTGGATTTCCAAGTGTCATAATTGTGTGTGTACATAAAGGAGAGGGCATATGTGAGTGTGTGTATGGAGAATGTGTTGACTAATAATGGAAGAGAAACAGCAGCTGAACGTGTGCCAACATAAAATGAACAAGTGTGGGTGTGTGTCTTATAATGTCGGTAGTTTTTTTTAAATATATATAGGTATATTTTTATCCTATTAATTACACATACTAGGCCCTAATATTTCGCTTTGTCTAATTTAAGATTCCTTAAATTTTGTAGGTTCCAAAATTTAGCTTATTATCTAGTTTCTATAAATTAATCCTTACATTAAATTTTTAGGATGTTACACTACTTGTTGCAGATTATGTCTCGGAAAGGTGATATACAGATTCGCATAAAAAAAATACTACATCTCTTCTCTAATATAAGAGCTAGTTGGGGTTGAATTTAGGTCAAAATATAAGAATTCAATCCACTTTATATACTATATTTATCATTTTTTTTATAAAATAATTTACGTACGCAACTTATAAACTGATATATAATATAATATTTCACATGAATGTTTTAATAAGATTATGTCATATTTATTCAAAATAACCAATTCATTTTATTTCTTTAATCTACTCAAATTAATTAAGTAGCTCATATATAATAGGCTAGAGAGGGACTACTTTTCAATATAATCTTGTTTTCTGGTATAATCCAAGCAGTATCCCCCGACTACTTTTCAATCTTTGATTTTACTCTAAACGACGACTAAAGCTAATGGAATTGGATTCCCTCTTTAGAAAAGTTATTCTAAGTCATTGAGGCAAGTTTTTGACAGCGACTTATCACACATTATTTAATTCATAATGAAAAGTACCCATGATCCAATTTATACTTCTCAAGTCTCGTCTCAATTGTATCTATATATATCCCTCTTACCAGTAAAGGTTAACCAAGTTTATGAGTTGATTAATGCAACAGTATGGGTTCCTTGCATAGTAAACTCATAGAGCACAATATTGTGCGGGTTACAGATGTGGACTTGATTCGTTGTGATATATACACATGGTGCAGCGATCCATCGGGCGGGGATGAGGACGACTGGGCTCTCATTTACAGTGCGTTGGACACAACACCAGGAATTTGCGGTACTCATTTCAGGTTAGGTCTCAAAAAGATAATTTTCACATTCTATGATTCTTTCTGTCATGAAAATCTTGTGGCAGTAAACATAGAGTTTGTGTCTGTAAGAGACGGCGACGGGTGTTACAAACTCGGTCCCATCGAAATGAAAGAATTCGGTGAGAAATTCACAGTGAGAAGACGAAGATCGGCTGGGCCTGAGCTATTGTTCTTGAGCTATGTCATGGGAAGAAGAAGAAATCAATTAGTCTTGCTTAGACGAGGAGAGGATTATCAAATTGTGTTCGATTCGAAGTCTCCTTTGGTGCTTCTTCATCACAGTGTGATAATATCATGTGATTCTTTGGATGGTGGGCTAATAATGTCCAATGCACGTCCAATGGTTGATGGGGCTGCCGCAGAAAAGGTGCCTGCTTTATTTGACGTTAATTATCACAAATATAATGAGCCTCCACCACAGGATGTTATGAAGGATGTATATTATATTAGGAGACAGTTGGTGGAAGAAACAATCTCTCATGGCAATACCTATAATATTCTTAATAATTCAGGACAAATTAATGGCGATGGCAACGGCTGTATCAGCAACAAATGGATCCAAAGAGATCGGCAGCAGACCAACGGTTAACAATGAAATAATCAAGGTCCTTTTGTTGTCTTCTGCCATGATATTCTTGTCGAACAGTCAAACATATTAGATGAGCTATTTAATTCTGTAGGTTTTTCCACCTCTCTCTCTCTCTCTCTCTTAAGAAGCAAAAGGAGATGTATCTTGTATTAACTCATCAGTTAAGTTATTTATTTGTAATAAATAAGTGTTGGTTTTACTAAAATATCCTCTTTAATAATATGCATTGAAACTTTCTATCAATGGAAACCCCTTAATGCATATGTGTACCCGGACACAATTAATAGGATATTGAGTTAAAAATTATAAATTTATGAGACAAAGAGATTGGGGTCTCATATTTAGAGTAAAAAAATAATAATAAAAGAATAAAATATATTAGCAAGGAACTGACTTCATCTTCTTCAACACTACCTTGTCAAATGGATTGTAGCGTTCTCATATGGGATTATTATTGTTTACTATCAATATTTTCATTGAAGCAGTCAAGTTCGTGTAAATTTAGTGGGGATCAAACTTCGTTTTGTTAATTCAGGGAGTTGTGATATGCTACCACTGATTTTTAATTTAAGAACTAGATAACTAATTTATGTGTGTTAAGAAAATTAGTTATGTTAATTATTGGAAGAAAAGCTTAATCTGTTTTCTTCTAAATGCTCTGAATATCGGGTAAAAGGTGAAGATTGAAGCCCTTCAGTTCATTCAAATGCTTCATGCCTTCATTTGCCTATTGAAGCAATGAATCTGGGAATTTGAAGAAAATCAAGGTTACTGTGGTCAGAAAATAGACACTTAAAGAACCCTTAACACCGATTGTATGCCCCCCCTCCTTATGATTGCTTTCTTTTTTTTTTTTTTTATACAACGGAAATACCTTATGTTTAACAGACATTGGTTTTGACAAAATAGCTATTAATTTCTAAAAATTTGCTTTGAATTTATCCACCATTTTTTGAAAAAAATCATCTCTTCATATCCCAAAACAATTTTTCATAATCTGTTTTCTAATTTTTTTGGTGACTATTTATCCCCTTAAAATTCTGTCAAAAAATTGGCTTTTTAAGCCAATAATGACTTTTGAAGCTTTTTCTTATTAACTAAAATTTCTCAACCTCAAAAATACCTTTAAAATCTCTTTTCTATTTCTCAGGATTCACCTTACATTTTTTTTGAATTTATAGATATTTTTCCATATTTTACTTTTGCACTTGTACTCTTATTTACACTTGTGCCCCCAAACTACCATTGATTTCTTCTTTTGGCTCAACTAACATTTCTCTTACTTTGTCTTACTTCGACTCAAAACTTCCTGCTTTACTCTTAACTAACCTAATATGTCATATTTTCTCTTATTTAATTGGTATCTAAAACTACTGGATATGACAAATATTGCAACACTTTAGTTAGTGCTACTTTAAAGATACTTGAAGGGCGACACATTTTTATTAGAATCAATGACTAAATGGAATTGTATTCTCCTATTTCAAAAGTTAATCTCAGGCATTTGTGCAAATTTTTCCCAACCACATTGCACATTCTTTGATTCGATTGTTGAATAGTACCTATGATGCATAGTTCTAGGTAAATTATATCAATTTTGTTAGGCTAAAATAATAGATGCTTTATATATCAGTTCATTTTTTTTCAACTTTTTTTATTACAATACTTGGTAAAGATAATTTAATATTAATTTAAAATTTAATCAAATTTAATAGATACTATACTATTTTTTTCTAGGAAGCTATTTGTGTACTTTGCACACCCTTTACCTCCGTTTTGGACTCTCTGTTCCTTTTGCGTTGAAATATTTTTAAAATAAAGAAATGTGTTTTTTTAAAAAGTCATGTCTTTGTAATTTAAAAAATTTATAAAAAGAGTTGTGTAAAGATTATAACACTAAAAGACACCAAGGTCATGTCTCTTTAATTCCCCAAGACACCTATGAAAGGTTATAACTAAAGGTATGATAACAATAAGGTGAAAAGCTGTGTTTTGAGGAAACCCTACATATTAGAAAGGTGTCAGTCTTCATGAAAAGTTATTTTAAATGACCATTGACTATTGAAATATGTTGTTTTATGACACAACATATAATTAGAACTTTTTAATTAAAAATGTATTGTTAACCTCATAAATTCATATCATTTCGGCACATTTGCCTACAATTTCTCACACTTTTTGGTAAATGCATACATATTTGACGACCAACATCCAGTCTTTAGCTTTTAATTAAAAAGGTATTGTTAACCTCATAAATGCATAAACAAGGGAAATAAGTGTGAATATTTTGCCAAATTTCATCAACTTTAGCTTTTTTAGACTTTCTTGTGTTGATAGGTTATCATTCGGTTCAATCTTTGATGACCAATATTCAGTCTCTAGGTTGCGCCTGAGATTTTCAATCCACTATTTTCTTGTTTAATCTGGGTACAAGAGAAGCCTCTACAATCCTTCAAGTTTTACGGGTACTTGAGAATCTTAACACCTCAAGCTTAATTTCCGTACTTGAGAATTACTCCACTACTACAGAAAACACTTTTAACGTCCCTTTTTTAGCCCTTTTAACATCTAAAAATAGGGGGACGCCTATGCCAGGGATGTAAAAAATTCCGGATATGTCATCCATTAAAAAATGGACTTCTAAAGCTTTTTTTTTAAAAAAAAACTTTAGACGTCCCTTTTTTAAAAAGGGACTTCTAAAGTTGTTTTCTTAAAAAAAAATTCGCTTATATTTTTCACTGCCTAACTATTAGAACCTACAGAAACAAGATCGAACATTTCTTCATAAACCAAAATGTCCTTACAAATTAATATTGGTGAAGGATGATAAATCAAAATGAATCTACAATGAAGATAAATCTAAATCTTAACACAACAAAACACATATACAATAATCCCAGTTCAGAACTTAGCCTATAAAAAGAAAAAGTAATTATCCATACCTTTTGGCCAAGGTAGGAGAGGGAGGAGAGAGGGAGGAGGAACCAATGGCATCAAAGATCGAGGAAGGACAATGGCGATGACCTTCAACAGTAGAGAGAAAGAAGGTAGAGGATGGTGGTAGAGAGAGAGGAGAACAACCTTAAAAAAAGAGCAACAATAATGAGAGGGAGTGAGAGAGAGAGAGTTATGGTGGATAATGAGCTTCAAGAGAGTGGTGGAAGAAGCAGCTTCAAGAGAAAATGAGATTTTTAAAATTTAAATTGAGGAAGCTAGCTTGCGGGGGTAGACATAACATTGAAAATAGTGATGTCAGTATCAATTTGACTGATTTACGTTACCTTTAGACGTCCCTTTTTGAATTTGGGACGTCTAAAGTAAAAAACAAGACTTTAGCAGGGACGTCTAAAATTAAAAAAAAATTAAAAAAAATTAATTTTTTTTACCTCTAAAGTTTAAAAAAAATTAAAAGAAAATTAATTTTCTTTTACTTTATACTTCCCCTTTTCAAAAAGGGAAGTATAAAGTAAAAAAAATTTCTTTTAATATTTTTTTAAACTTTAGACGTCAATTTTTTAAAAAGGGACGTCTAAAGTTACTCAATTCTCACCCAGAATTATAAAAATGCGACCGTCTTTATTTTTTACTTCCCTTTTTTAAAAAGGGACGTCTTTTAGGGACGTAAAATCTACATTTTGTAGTAGTGCTCCCTATTACAACTTGTGAGGTTACAATATGTTTCCCACTCAAGATTCCCCAATCTTGAGTAACTCACAAAGATAGAATGATTGCAATGAAAGCAAACTTTCCTCTCTTAGAAGTAGATAATATTTAACACTAAAATACTAACATGGGAGTATGAATATAGTGTATTGTTTGGTGTAGGCATAAGCTCTCTATCTTTCGGTTTTGAATGATCTTTTATTTATAATTGATGCAGAGTAGTTGATTGTTAGACACATTCTTCCCGTTGAGTTCTTCTTCTTCTAGTTGAGAATATGACCGTTGGAATTTTTTGACAAGAAGTGCTTATGGCCATTGAGCTTTAATCTAGGTTTAATCACCTGTAATCTTCATATAAACTTGATTAGTAACAGCTAAGAATGATTAGGAATAATATAATCAAGATTTATGAGTTTAAAAAAGAATCGTAAAATCCGAGCAGGTGATTAAAACTTTAAAGACTCATCACTTTCATATCGTTAGAGTGATCCTACCAGTGATAGGTCATCATTCAAGTGCTTACTCAAGCGATCCTTTATGATCTTTAAAGTGAATAGTGCATCACTAGAAGTGGCACTAGAAGTGTGTATCACTTCCACATCCTAGAGTGATCTTTGCTAACGATAGACCCATTTTGAATTTAAATCTACCAAATGACCTATCATTAGAAAGCTCTTAAAGTCTACATTCTAATGCAAAAAGAATTAGCTCAAAATTCATTATATTATGAAAGTTATGATCAAATTCATAGTAGATGGTCTGGAGCAGCGTCTTTATACGATTGTGCACTTCCAAAATTCATATCTCTTCTAAATGACCATTGTTGAGTATGATCTTAATATTTTTGAAAGACATCTTGATTCTAGTTTTAAATGGAATAAGTTTCAGTCTAAAACTCATTGTCTTCCAAAAGTTACAGTCTAAATAATGACTATTGTTCTAGAACATCATGAGAACTTTGAGCATCAAAGTCTGAGATCTATGGGTGTGTTTGGTTGAGCTTTTCTTCACCTTTAAGCTCAATTGAATGCCAATAAGCTCAACTGAAACTTAATTGAGTGTTTGGAAAAAGCTTAATAATTAAGCTCTTAAAAGAAAATAAGTAGCTTTTTCTTTAAGCTCCTTCATGTAGCTTTTACCCACCTTAATGTTACCGTTAGAAATAATAATTTTCTTACCAACCAAATATTCCACCTAATATTCCTTCACTCTCGGTCTCTCTCTCCCCCCTTCTATTCGATTTCTCATTCAGTTCTGAAGCTTCATTTCATTCCTGAATATCTCGGTCTCTCTCTCCCCCCTCCTTCACTCTCGATCTCTCTCAATCTCAGATTCTCGGTGTGCGATTCCAGCTCCGTCCTCCATTAATTCCAGCTCCGTCCTCCATCAACTCGCCATTGTTCTCACTCAAAGTGTTAGATCTCTCTTCCCTCCGTCGGCGGCAAGGCAAGGTTCAACCTCAAGAGCGTGTGATATCTACCTTGGATATGTCTTCATCTTTGAGGTTAGATCTGTACGAGGGTGTGTGATTAGTTAAAGCTTTGGTTCTGAGCTTCATCTACCTTGGATCTGTCTTCATCTTTGGTTCTGAGCTTCGGTCGGCGTCTTCCACTGTGATTAGTTCAAGCTTTTCCGGCGGTGGCCTGTCGAACGGAGTTTGTGGCAACAACTAGTCTTCAACCTTCTCTCTCGCCATCGATCTACTCTCCAACAGTGTGGTTTGCAAAGTGGTAAGCGCCGAGCCCTCCACCACACGACGACCTCCTCAAACCTCATCTTGAATTCAAAGCAGAACCACGGCCATCCACCATATCTTGCTCGCTAACTTGAAGTGGTAAGCGCTGCTGTTTTTTTTTAAATTAATTTGTTTTGTCTACTATAACCGAGCAAACCGATAAGGAAAAATGCTCTGTCTTCATCCACCATATCTTGCTCGCTAACTTCACACATATTTGTTTTTTTTTATATTAATTAGTTTATTTGATTGGATTTCTTTCTGTCTGGGAAATTCTGATTTATGCGCCAGAAGCCTATTGTGAAAGGATTCCTGATGAAATTCACAAAGACAGAGGCTAGCTCTTCTTGATGCTTTGAGAATGAATGATTAGCTCCTTTTATGATATGTAACTTGTGGTTGGGTATTAAGAGTACACAGCACTCTGTCCCTGGTGCTTATTTAAACTGATATTGTTTGGGATAATAAGAAAAAGCAACCCAAGAGAAGCTTATTCTCAAAGCACACCCTCCTTCTCTCTCTCTCTCTCTGTGTTTGGCCTCTAATAGTTTTCTGTACAAAGCAACGAAGCAAAGCATCTCTTTGTCTCACTCCTCCACATCCGTGTTGCTTTCCCTTGTAAGTTTTAACCTTTTTCTTTGCTTACAGAGATTAGCTCCTACTTTTCCTTTATAGATTAATAATCTATACTATAAAACCTATCGGTTGTATCTTTCTGTGCTTAAATCCACCCGAAGTTTGGAATGTCTACGTAATCTTAAGGATTTTCATGTGGTCAAAATGGGTCATCCAGTTTCAACTTTATCATTTTTTATTTTGTTCTTCCTGGCCTGGACAAATTTTCACAAGTTCTCATTTTTAATAAGCCCATGACCACTTTCCCATTCACCTTATCTTCTCCTTCTCGCTTCATCGCTTAAATGGCTTCTCTTGTTGAGAGGCATTAAATCCTCTCATTGCAATATATATATATATATATATATATATATATATATATAGAACCATCTCAATTTGTTCATTCTTCAATTTGTTGTTTTTTCCTGACTGTGTTTTGTTTCATTCTTTTACCGCTCTGCATTTAATTTGGGGAAGTGGAAAAACAAGACCAAAAGAAAATATATATCAAAGTGATATGACACTGTATTTTAGAAAATCTTGAACTGTAAGCACCCTGTAATATATATATCAAAGTGATATGACACTGTATTTTAGAAAATCTTGGCAAACTCACGGGACAAGGAAAATGAAAGTCATCAGAATTTCCTTTATTGCTCACCTGCATCCATTCTCAATCTGAAGACATGCTTCATGCATATTGGTATTTATTTCGTTCTTTATATATATATATATGTATTTTGTGTTGATAATTTAGGGAAATTTTTGGTAGAGTAGGTGTAAAACTTTGTTATAGGAAAAAATGGACAGCAAAGCAAATTGGGATGAAGAGACAACTGAGATTTTCGTTAATGAATGCGTTGATCAAATTTACTGCAAAGAACGAAATGGGTTGGCATTTACAAAAACAGGGTGGAACAACATAGTCTCAACATTCAATGAAAAGACGGGAAAATCATATGATAGGAAACAGTTGAAGAATAGGTTAGACATATTAAAGAAGGATTTCAAGATCTGGGTTTCTTTACTGAAAGAGACTGGTGTAGGCTATGACCCCACATCCAATAAGGTGTCAGCAACTGATGATTGGTGGACTGAGAAAATACAGGTTTAAAGTGATTTTTTTATTAACATAGCTTACTTGACTATAGTATTGATTTTTTAATTAAAGTCTTGACTTGGTTTACCTGGCAGGTGAACGCGGGATACAAGAAGTTTAGGCGTTCGGGCCTTAAGTTTGAAAGAGAGCTTAGAATTATATTTAAGGATGTTATGGCCACCGGGGATGATATTTTCTCACCCCGCATGACTCAACCTCCCGCGAATCAGGAAGAAGGGAACAATGTGTATAGACCCGGAATATATGAAGAAGAAGGGTCTGGTGACAGCGAGGACGAGAATTTTGGTGTAGACCCTACAGTTAGTACAAGAGTAACCGATGAAATGGCCAGCATCGGATTAGCCACATCAACACCATTAGACACAGGTCCTTCTGCATCTGCTTTCCTATAGAAACGAAAGAGAGGTAAAGGGTCTAGTAAGAGCAAAAAGCAAAAAGCACCGGCTGTAAAGCAAATAGCTGATGCTATTAATGCCATTGCTAATATGACTGTGGATAGAGCAGCTACCTTGACAGAGACTGATGAGACTAGCATCGGAGAGGTTATGAAATATCTGAAGTCCTTTGATGAATTCAAGCGTGACATACCATTTGGAGTCTGGTGTATGAAGGCTCTAGAGAGCAAGGCACGTCGGGAATTTTTTGTGACATTGAAAAGAGAACCTGAGTACTTGTTCCAGTGGTTGCGTTATATTATAGAGGAGCAGTAGCTCCAACTGTAGTTCATGTGGGGATGCCTGACTTAAGACAATTTTAGTTTTTTTTAAAAATATTTAGGCTTATATGACTTGTCGTTTAGAACGATTTATGTGGTTTATATTTGTATGGTAATGTTATCTTTCTTACTCCTGTTGCTCACACCTAAGTTTAACTACAATCACAGGTACATCAATGGTAAATCGTAACAATCAAAACATGTTACAAGGGATGGAGGAAGATGAAGAGCATGATAATGCTAATATTCTTGACGCCCAGTTAGAAATGAATGCACAATTATGCGCATTGCTTAGTCAATATTTACTATCCTATCCATGTAGACAATCGTATAGAATGAGTACGCGAACAGGTCACCACTGGGTGCAAGAAATTTTAGCAAGTGAAGGTTCAAAGTGTCATGAGATTTTTAGAATGGAAAAACATATATTCTACAATTTATGCAATAAGTTGGGTGAGCATGGGTTAAGAAATTCTATGAATGTAGGAGTCGAGGAAATGGTTGCGATGTTTTTGCTCACTATCGGACATGGAGTAGGGAATAGGCTAGCACAACAAATATTTCAACACTCTGGCGAAACCATTAGTGGGCTGCTACATATTGTTTTGGATGCGTGCCTTAATCTTGCAACTGAAATTATCAGGCCAATCGATCCTGAATTCCTTGAATGTCATCCAAAAATAAAGAACGATGACCGATATTTCCCATTTTTCGAGAATGCTATTGGAGTTATAGATGGAACTCACATAAAGTGTGTGATAAGTGGACTGGGCCGGGAAAAGTTCATTGGGAGAAAGGGATATCCCACGCAAAATGTCATGGCTGCTTGTGATTGGGATATGTGCTTTACGTTTGTGTTAGCGGGATAGGAAGGTTCAGCACATGATGCTCGTGTGTTTCACTCTGCTGTGTCAAATCCAGCCATGAATTTCCCACATCCACCACAAGGTATGTTTTGGTATACTTTAGTTACGTTATTTCACTTTTAAAATAATCTAACGTTTGCAATTATTTTAACTCATGTTAGGCAAATATTATTTGGTTGATTCTGGCTATCCATCATCACTTGGATTTCTTGGTCCGTACAGAGGTGAACGTTACCACCTCCCTGAATTCAGGAATCAACGGGGGTTTCGGAATCCTAATGAGGCCTTCAATTTTTATCATTCAAGCTTGAGATGCACAATAGAAAGGACGTTTGGAGTGTGGAAAAATAGGTTCCAGATCTTACAAAACATGCCAAAGTACAGCTTCCACACTCAAGTGCGCATAGTCTGTGCAACAATGGCTGTACATAATTTTATTAGAAGAAATTCTCAAACTGATGAGCACTTTAGGGATGCAGCAAATGAGGCCACAATTTTGGTGGATGATAGCCAAGATCAAGAGCCATCATCAACAAATGATTCTTGGACATCTGCAACCCAAATAAATCATGTTCGTGACGCCATCAGGAATCTAATTGTTGCGAACATTTGATATGATTTTTTCTGTTATATTTGACTATATCAGAAACTTTAACTTTGTATTATTTCTAATTTATTTACATTTTCATTGCAATTTAATTATCTAAATTATTTCTAATACATTTTTCCACTTTTAATATATTTTACAATTTTTTATTTTAAATATCTCAAAAGTCACTTATGAAAAAGCCAAACCAAACACATTTATTTTTATAAAAGCACTTATCCAATCGCTAATCCAAACATAAACAACTTACACCAATTTGACTTTTACCCAATCAGACTTATCCATAAGTCACTTTTTAAATAAGTCACTTTTTCCACCGCCAATCCAAACATACCCTATATCTCTTATGCTTGAGACTTTTTGAGCTTGATCTTGGCTTCTACAAGACAAAGTTTGAGTGTCGTTTTATATGCAACAATTTTCACCTCAATCAGGTGTGTAGTTTGTGAGATACATCCTAATTATTGAACCTATTCTAAAAATCCATTGAGATCCATATCTCTTTTGTTGGAAATCCGTTGAGCTTCATCTTGGTGTTCGTGTATCTCATTTGAAGTCTCATTTCATCTCAATCAGGTGTGTGGTTTGAGAAATATGTCTAAAATATCAAACCTCTATCATGATAAACAAAAATAGAGCACAATAGAGTGGTCATACTATGACATCACTCGAGTGATGAAGAAAATCACTTGAGTGATCATCTCTGGAGGTTCCACTCTAGTGATCACTTGAGCAAAGTTGGTATAACTTTTATGTAAATCATTTTATTTTTGAATTAACTTATTTCAACTTCCATTTAACCATAGAGACATCCAATATCTCATCTAATAGCTTGAATCTTTGATATTCCCATTAGATCATGCAAATTTCTTTTTCTTTAATCTCTTCTCCTTCTTCTTGATTAGTTTCTACTTGATAACTCCTGGTTTTTCTTGACTATTACTTTTGTAATATCCCGAATTTTGGGCCTAAAGACTTGAGGATAAGCTTATATCAGGCAGGCTATTAAGCCCTATTTCAGAAGAGTTTAAGAATGTCCAAGAGCCAGAGTGACTTTTAGAGACTGATTTGGAACAAAGTATGGGATTTAGTTCCAGTTGGTTGAAGGAAAGTACCCAATTCCTTTATCTAAAGTCAAATAGGATATAAAACCTAATTTATATCCAAAAGGAAGAAGAAATAACATCTTGGAAGAAGGGAGATAAACAAAAGAAAATAACTAATGGAAAAACAATTAATATTGCCATGATCAAGGGTAAAAAAGACAATTGCCACTTAATCTTAAGCTTAAAATTGGAAGACAAAATAAAGGGTTACGATTTTCTCATAAAAGCAAGAGTAATTATAAGATTCAGAAAGAAAACTATCCCTCCTCATACAAGGGTTAAATTTAGTCAAGCAAGAGGGAAGAGAGGAGGAAAAATGTTGACCCAATTAAACTAAACCATAGTTGGCAAATTAACCATATAACTTTTACAAGAAGCCATAACATGGTGACACATCACCACCTTAGCTTTTTAGAGTGAAATTTTGGGCAAGTGTTGTGGGGGGCTAAAGCTAAATGATTTTAAACACAATACACCTCCCCACACATCACAAAAGTCAACAAAATAGAGAAAATAAGAGAGAAAAGAGGAAAAAATGAAAAAGGAAAGAGAAAGAAGAGTTGGAAGAACAAAGTACCAAGGTATATGTTCTGACTTAATTTTCACTACCTAAATCACCTTTCTAGCTCAAAACCTCTTCATAAACATTGATCCTCTTACTAAGAGATAAAATTATATGATTTTTTCCTACAAAAGGTGGTGTTTTTGTGCTTTCAATCAAGGGTCAAAGAAGGAGAAACAATAAACAAGCACTAGAAAGGACAAGAGGTGAGTATAAGCTTCTATTTAAGCTCCATATCTTGTGGTTTAGTTGAGTATTGTGGATTTTGTGCGCTTCCCTAATTTCAGTAGTTATGAGGTTCTTAGGGTTTAATGTTGATATGATAATATAAATGGTGATTTATAGTGTATAATGATGATTCTAGGCTATTGTTATGGTAAAAATGTAAACTTGATGATTGTTGCATTGGATGTGAACTTTCAGTCAGATGCAAGACATATAAGAGGAGAGTGATTTTGGTGAATTTTAGGTCACCAAGGGGTTCTACATGAAAATTTGAGTGGGTATAGCTTGTGGTTGTGATTTTTGATGAATAGGATAGAAAATGTTAAAATTGGAAATCAATGTTGCTTAGGGTTAGCCACTGCCAGTTTCAAGGCAGATTGATTATGACTTGTTTTTGGCTAATCAAATGATATCCAATGGCTTTGATATTTTCCATAATTAAATTAGACATGATAAGATTTAATTTGATATATAATATGTGACATTTGGGATAGTACATTGGGAGTTATGATTTGTCAAAGTTAGGTAATGAACCTGGAATGATTTCTGTGGTAGTGAGGAGTGATTGAGGATTCTGGAATAGTGTGCATATAATTGGCAGAGAGACATATTTTGCATTCAAAATAGACTTAAAGAAGATTAAATAGGACTTTGAACCACCTCAATTGGTGTCAAACCCCTTACTATTTTGACATTTATCAGAGTATTAACATGCAGTTCAATAGGGGAATAGAAATAGCATAAAATATTGATATAAAATACTTGATTATATTATAGGAAATTCTCATAGGGTTTGTACATAAAAATAATTTACAAATCCCAAAATACATTAAGAGATAGGTAGATAACCAACACTTAAGTCTTGATCAGCACCGGTGTAATACCTTATTTCCAATAGCCTCATATGAGTACAAAAAGTAGTGAAATCCATTATGGAACCAGGATTTGAAGCTGGACTACCCAACTTTTGAAATCCTTCACAAATTCTCACTCTCAACTCAGGATTTGAACCTAGGGTTGAGAGGGTTTTTCATAGGGTAGAAAACTTTTCAATCATTTCCACGAATTTCACTACATCCCAAATGCCTCATCGGCTCTTACATTAATTATATCAGAGTATATGCGAGCATTTTTCTTTTAATTAAACTTGAACTATTCTATGCTAAACTTTACTAATTCAGTTATTTACATCAAATGGAAAGCCATATAAAGCTATCAAATACTTAAATTAAATACAAAATAGTGCCTTGCACTACAATCTTCAAATCTTCTTCGTAATTCTTCTTGCATTTCCCCATGCATTCTCCACCTGTACTCAAACATTACCACTATATATATATATATATATATATATATATATATATATATATATATATATATTATTAATGCATGACATGATTGCCTTTCATACCTCATGCCAACATATGGCATATCTACATGCTCAATGTTATGACATACATATTTCCATTACATAATATAATAGAGCTTCAATCAATCAACTATGCTCAACACAAATAGGTAAAGCAACCACATAAATCAATGTAAAAAACATACATATCAAATACATGCAGGCTAGGTAAGTTCACTACCATGTGGACCATTGTCCTTCCTTTGTTTCCTCTTCTTCTAACCATTGGAGTTTATTGAAAATTCTTCCATTCTTCTTCTTTCTTGACTTCTCCATGGCTCCAAATACCCAATTACATCATTAGAGCCATGATTGTGAGTCATTAGAAGTGTATATTAAGGCCCAAAAAGCTAGGGAGGGCTAAATAGGTTAATTTCCCTAAAAAACATGACATGATGGGATTTAGGGGTCTTGGCCTTGGCCAAAAGTGGCTGGCCGCAGCTAAAAACAGGTGAGAAACATTTTGGTCGCAACCAAGAACCTGGCCATCCATATTTCAACTTCCTGATTCTTGGCCGAACTTGTAAAAATCATAAATAAATCTAAAAAATTCTAAATTGAGTGGTTAAAATCTATACTTGACCCTATTTAAGTCCAATTTAAGGGAAAAACATATCCATAAGCTAAATGCACTCACATAATTACAGAGTACCCTTTAATTGGACACTGCTTCAGAATTGCCCAGTTTTACATGACCAAATTTTGAAAAATCATAACTCCTAGTGTACTACTCTAAATCCTTCATATTACATATCATTTTAAGGCTCATTATGTCTAATTTTAATCTAGAAAATTTCATGGTCACTGAACAAGGTTTTCCCCTTGAAACATTACACACAACATTTACTGTCATACAGGGCAGATTAAACAACATATTCATACCCACTTCCTAAAATTTCAAATTCATATAGAAGCATCCAAAAATCATAAACACTTGCATACCTACACAATTTTGCCTTATAAAGCCAATAGAAAACTCAAAATTAGAAAATTCCCACTCCTTCTCAACATCACAACCAGAACAGGAAATCAGGGTTCTTAGGAAAAGTTTGTTGTTTTTTTGTTTTCTCTTGGCTAATCATTTCCTTTCTACTTCTAATCACATGATTAGCTATGTAAACACTAAATGAACATGATTTAGGGGAAATTTTGGCAGCATTTCCCTTAGGGTTTCATCAGCCCAAATTTGAAAAACAAGAGAAAACAAATTAATATCCACCAACAACAACACCAACAACATCCGACAAGGCGAGAGAGGCAAGTTTTGGAGTTCACCTCTTGATTTCACCACTTTCTCTCTCTAAAACATCACTATTCACTCCCTCCTCACTCTTGAATTTATCTTGAAAACTATGGATTTCAAGGAGGAGGAGAGGTTAGAAGTGGTTATAGTGTGATTAGGAGGCAAAAAATCACAAGATTACAAGCCTCTTACCTTGGATTTTGGTAAACCATAGCTCTTCCTTGTGCTTGAGCTCCTTGGAAATGGATGAAGTCTTCCTCTCTCTCTTGGTTCAGATTTTGTGCCAAAGTGGCAAGAGAAAGATGAAGACTTAATGCAATTGTTCAAATTGCTTTACAAGTGGCATATTCCATTGGTCCAACTTTATAATTTTTATGTAATATTCCAAATAATTCCACTTCCCTTCTCTTTTCCCTTGATTAGCTGAATTGCATGAGGGATGGAAGAGGAAATATTGTTCTCAAATTAGCCTAATGCCATCTTACAAATTGTTGACCAAAGCCGTATGCTTTTTGACTCTTTGACTTTTATTTATAATAATTCACCAAAATAGGCTTATTAATTACCAAGTAGCAATTTTCCTCTTTTTAATTCCCATTTAACTGAAATTACTAGGAATATTAGGGAAAAATAATCATTTCTTGTCTTATGGAAAAATTACCATTTTTCCCTTACATTTTATTCAATTTTCGCACTTAATGCAAAACTTGGCAGAATGTTCATCAAACTTTGAAAATTCATATCTAATTATGTAGATGTCCAATTGGGATGGTTCCAAAGGTTATGCCACCATTATTCAGTATAGCTTTAAGGAAAAATATAAAATTAGGCTAATTGTAATTCCATCATTCTAAACATTCTCATTTTTTGAAGCTGTCACTAAAAATTCCCAGTTTCACTAGGCTAGCTTCAAAAATACATAACTCCTTGTGTACAGCTCTAAATAACTCATATTACATATTAAATTAAAGCTTGGTAAGTCTAATTTCATTCTGGAAAGTTTCATAATTTTTTGAACATCCTTTTCCCCTCAAAAGATGTCACATGAGCACAACTACCATACCAGGAAATTCACCGGTAGCAACACTACTTTGTGCGTGCCTTCTAATTGCATGGTTTTATTAGTCCCCAAGCTCTTTAACTTACTATAATACTCCCTTTAATACCCAAGGTATAAAGGAATTTGTAGGGAATACCACTATACCTTACTAAGACATTTACTAAATTGAGGTTTATTAGTCTACTTAATCCAGGCTTAATCTCAAGCCTCTTGTTCCAAAATTTGGGATATTACAACCGGAACCCTCAGTTGCTGGTATCTACCGCTCTGCCCTTCAAGCCGCTTCCTCTAGCTGAATTAATTTATTTATGGAAAGGGTAAGATTCAAACGAATCTCAGTAGTAATGTGCTATCAATCAAATAAAATGTGAGAGATAAACATGCAATGCAGCATATGATGCAACAGATAATAATGTTGTGTACATATATATCTGTCAATCAAAGTTCAGGATCAAACGACGATTTTTTTTGAATCAAAATGGTCATTTGTCCCTACTTGCAATTTCATGATCACAATGCTATTTTGCTCGGTATTCAAGTACAAATGAATGGTTGTCCCTTACTGGCCTTACTGCATGCTCTGTTCAGGATCATATAATTGTATGACCCCTACTTGCTATAATGTTTTGGAACAGATTCTTTCATGTCTGTACTTGTCACTAGCCTACCTATATTGGGTACCCACTAGCCCTAAAGGTACTTGTGATTTTACCATACCCAGCTCTTGGAACTACTTCCATTCATACGTCATTGCATAGAACATGGAAAATAATGCATATTAACAATCACATAATATTTGAGAGAAAGAGTTACTACCTGGACTCTTTCCCAATTGCCTACCTAATACCGGTCCTTTAACTTTTGTACAGCTCGAGAAAATGTCAAATCCCAAAATTTCAAATGGATAATAAATGAGTTATTACTCTTTCATACCTTGTTCCAAGACTCTTAAAGTTGATTATCTCTACCCAAAAATGCATAATTACCAAAATGCCCCTAGGGAATCCGGTCTAATTCCCTTTATACCCAATATAATTGTGCTTTCCCAAAAATTATGACCCAAACTAATCATACACAATTTCACGTGTAGAATCCATTTTTAAACTCAGTTTTGAAAAAATCACACTGTACTTCCAGTTTTACCCTTGACAACCACCAATTAGGGTTTTAGGGGTAAAATTGTCATTTCATACCCTAAAGCCTTCACACTTCATATTTCACATGTTTCCTACTTAATTTTTCATTCTAAACACAATGGAATCATTAAATTCATCAAATTCCAGCTCAAAAACACCTAAACTAGACTAGACAAAAATCTGGAAAATTGAAGTTTACAATTTCCAATCAACCAAACATCTTTTTTCCACTTCTAATCACTTGTCTAACCATTTAAACTCCTCTTAAACATGATTAATAAAAATTTTGACAGCACCTCCCATTAGGATTCATGCATCCCAAATCATAAAATCAAGCCAACCAAGATAACAACTCAACCAATTTTATCAACAACTAATATGAATTAACAAGAAAACATGGTTTTTTTATTTACCTTTTGGTTTTTGTCCTCTTCCTCCAAAATTGTCCCTACTCCTTCTTGCTCTTATTGATTTTCCTCTTGCTTCATGTGATTTCAAGAAGGATTTAAGGATTAGAAGAGGTTTTCAAGAGTTTAGAGACAAGAATACATGAATTTTTGCTTGCAATTTACCTAAGTTTGCTTCTTGATCCCTTGTCTCTTCTCTTTGCTCTTGTTTCCTTCAAACTACTTGTTCTCTCTCTTATTTCTCTTCTTGGCTGAAATATGGTCTCTTTGGAGGATTTAAATGGCTTCTTGAATAAGTTATTTTCCACCTCCTCAAAATAATATTTATTTATTAGAATTTTGTACATGTCTTACAATATTTTATTCCTTTTTTTTCCACTTGGCTTCTTATGCTTTCACATAGCTCATTAGGTGGCAAAATCTTGTGCTTCCCTTATTCCTCACATCCTTGGCCGTCCAACACTACATTATAAGGGGGAAAATATTAGATTTTTATTTTATTAGCTAAATGACTATTTTACCCTTACATTTCTTAAATTTTTGTACCAAATATTGTTTTCCTTCTTCTCTTTTCTTTTCGGCTGAAATATTCATCATAAATTGGGCCAAAAATTGTGCTCTTACATATTTAATTTTAGGCTACAATGTTAGGATTTTACCAAGATAAAACTTGTGCTTTATGTCTTACTCGTCAAAAATTCCACATAACTATTATTTCCAATATTTTGGCTACTTCTAGTGCACCTAAATTCACCATTTTATTCCTTTAAGTATAATCAAATATATAAGGATTTTTTGGGAATAAAATTTAGGATGTTACAATTGGACTTTTATAGATTAAGTTATGATTTTTCAAAGATAAGTGAAATATTTGACAGTGTAGGTTGCTTTGTGAAAATGTGATAATGGCTTAAATGGTAAAAGGTGTGGTTGGGAAGGGTAGAAATAAGTGTTAGTACTTGGGTTGAATGGTAATAAGAGTGAAATCTAAGGGTAGAGAATGGTTAAACACTTGGGTAAATTTTAATAAGATGGATGACCAAGGGTAATGTATATTAGAGAAAATGGTAATAAAAGTTAACTTCAAGGGTAAAGATGAGCACATGAAGTAGTTAGTGTAGACAAATTAACCGCCTCTTTTGCATATTACACTAACATTAAAGATAACCAACCCAAGTATCTTGAGATATTGAAGAACTTGATAAGTAATAGCTCGTCCGTCCGTGAATATTAATTTATAGGATTTGATATATGCTCAAGACACCCAAGAGACTGGGAACAAGATCAAGAGTTATAAAGGCTTCATGGTAGTGACTTATCCCTCACATGCTATGTATGCTTTTATGTGAATGTTTTTACCATTATGAGTATCTGTGTTGTGAACACAAGATAGGCAATAGGGCTTAGTGGACCACTGGGTCCTTAGGTCATGAAACCCATTAAGCATTGAGATGAGAAGGATAGAGGCTCATTTGAATACCCAGCACTGTGAGAATAGACCAATAGGTCCTATGATTGTAGTATATGCTGTATATCATGTTTATCTCTGAATGTTGAATTTGTTGTGTGTTATGATTGATGGTTGACTTGGCATATTTATTATATGCATTTTATATATAGTGATATATGTTACTATTAAGAATCATTTAAATCTCACTCCTTTCTAATAAAAAAACTTACAACACAAGCAAGCAGTTCCAAGGCAAAGAAGGTAATCGTGGACGAGTAGATCAAGACAGAAAAAGATTTTATTTCTATTGGTTATATACCTTTGAATTGTAAATGTTGTAAATTAATACATGATAAGAATAGTACAAGCCATAGCAGTAGTTATGATAGGTATAGCTCGAACACTGGTAATTAAATGAGATAATCAAATTGAAATCGAGCATATACACACATAGGGCCCATTAGTATAAAGCACAAGATGTGGGTTTCCATAGAGAACACATTAGGCAAACACTCTGATATTGATAAATGGACCTAAAACTGGATGGGATTTAATGAAACCACAAACTAGTAGAGACCATATTGAAAATGTTTTGGAAAGTTTCTAAGAACCCACCCAAGTGCAAGTTCGAACCTTGTCTTGAGTCGGGATCTCTATTATTTATAAATGATTTTCAATCTCTGGATTGAAGTCTTTATCTGTTTAAACTCATCCCAACGCTTTGAAAACTATGATGTTACAACCTTCAATCTCTTTCTTCTTCCTTTTAGTGATTCTCCATAATCCAATTAGGTAACTTCTTTCATTTGACTAATATGATGAAGTCTCTTCTTTCTTTACTATTCCTTCTTGATGATCATTCTACACAATCTAGCTCAATAACTTCTTTCTTTTCTTAACTTCTTCTCCTCATAGTTGATAACTTCATTCTCTAATATCTTTTTTCTTTTCTTCTTGACCAATCTCTATATTCCAACTTGATATCTTCTTTCTTTGCTTGTTTACTACAAGATATTTTACATTAAATATAGTAGTTAGCCAATATATAAGATAAATACATTATGCAAACTTTTGCTCTTAATATTTGGCATCTATATTTGTCATCATCAAAACTAATCATATATAACATTCTCCTCCTTTTTGATGATGGCAAATCCTTTAAGAAAAATATGTGTGAATATGATAACAAATTGAATGCAACATATTTTTCTTGTCTTTCTCTCCCCCTATTTGATATTAACAAAAAGTTTGAAGGATATGAAAACAAGTAAGAAATGTCTTTCTCTCCCTCAATGAAAAGAAATGTATCATCCTTCACTCTTAATATGAGGCAAATAAAAAATTGGTTTTCATGAAAACAAATTGAAATCAAAGATGTGCAAAGGATTCTCAAAATATGAAGAGAGAGGGTTTAGAAATGCTCATTTGGATCCAAAAAAAAATGATAAAGTGCTCCATGAAGTCTGTTGCTTTCCTTTCTGGGAGTGCTAGATCCATAATGTTGTGTTCACTATACTTTTGCTACACAACTTTGATGTATGATCATGTTGTCTCCAGGATTCTCCTATTGAGTTGAGCTTCTCTTCCATATTTCTTTCACAATATGCTTAATGTTCCTTTGTATTGGTATAGGTACTTGTTGGTTTGAATGTTACAGCCAATATATTTTCTTTGATTGAGCATTAAAGCATCTTACCTTGAATTTGATAATTTCTTCTTGTTGTTTATTTAGAAATGCTATTACAAAAAACCAATTCTCCTGCCAGAATTGCAAATCTTTCTTCCACAATGAATGATTAGTGCCTCAAGTATCAAAACTATCCTTTGTTAGATATGATTAGTTTTGATGATGCCAAATATATATATATATCAAATATTATGAGAACAAAAGTTTGCATAATATACTTATCTCTTATATTGACTAACTATTATATTTAATGTTATATATCTTATAGATTAGTCAAAGAGATTGGAGAATGAAGAGCTTGAAGAATTAATGGGAATATCAAGATTCAAGCTTCTAGAAGAAATACTGGATGTTTCTATGCTAATAAGGGAATTAAGAAGTACTGTAGCAGTTACTGTTTGGCACTGTAGCATTATCACTGTAGCAATACGGTTACTATGGCAAACGAGTGATTTTAATAATCATTCGAGTGATTTTCAGAATCACTCGAGTGATTCTCTATTTCACTCGAGTGATGTTCAGTGTTTCACACTCTGTTGTTCATCCAGCTGAGCAAGGTCTGGTTATTTGATCATATCTCTCACAATACAACTCCAATTGAGACCAAACTAGTTGCATATGAAAATAGACTCCAAATGCGTCATTTTGACACCATAAGTAACATCAAAGGAGCTTATATGAAGGAGATATAAGTGTTCGAATCTGGCCTTCACATCAGCGTCACTTTCTGGAACAGGTTTGGTATTTTGGCTATAACTCTCAAACCACTGATTCTATTGAGCTAAAACCGGTGCCATATGAAACTAGACTTTAAGAGCTTTCCATTGATATATAATACAGAAATTGTGGAGCCATATTCGAAGAGTTATGTCATCTGGAAGTTTACCTATGTTTGCTGAAGAACTGGAAACGCAACAACGAAGTAAAAGTGATATGAAGAACATATCACTCGAGTGATTTCAGAATTCACTCGAGTGATATGGAAAATCACTTCCAGTGGCGCCAGAATCACTGCAAGAATTTTTCACTGTTTCAGATTTCACTTCCAGTGATCCTGAATCACTCGAGTGATTTGTGATTTCCGCCAAATCACTTCCAGTGATATCTCAGTTTTGCAATTTCACTTCCAGTGATACCGAAATCACTCGAGTGATATGAGATTTTTCAGAATCACTTCAAGTGCAAGCCAAATCACTGCAAGAAAAAATCGCTGTTTCAAAATTCACTTCCAGTGATCTTCAAATCACTCGAGTGATATGTGAAATTTTCAGTATCACTTCCAGTGGCTCTAAAATCACCGGAAGAAACTTTCACTATTCTGAAAATCACTCCCAGTGCAGCTGAATTCACTCGAGTGATTAGCTATTTTCTCAGTATCACTTCCGGTTGACATCAAATCACTGCCAGTATATCGGTATGAATCAGAATCACTTCTCGTGAAGATGAGATCACTCCCAGTGAACCTAAATGCACCTCCAAGTGAATATCAGTATGCCTCAGTTCACTTTCTATCATATAATATCCAAGCAAGTGATTATGTTGATCACTTCCAGAGACGTGCCAAGAACAACTGATATGAACTTTTGTCAGTGTCAGCATCTATGATCACTCAGTGCACTCTTCACTGATTCGGAATCACTTTCAATAACAGTCACATCCAGAAATCAAGATTACTGCCGGTGAAATGCTTATGCAGTCAAGTGTTAATTGTTTTATCAAAATCACCTCCATTGAAGTTACACCTACTCAAATGATTTCATGGTACACTCGAGGGATGCTGATCATTGCCAGTGGAATATTGCTTTGTCAAGATCACTGCCAATGGAATATTATTTTATCAAAATCACTTCCAGAAGATGTCTGAACATTCCAAGTGACATACATCAAGTTGAAGAATTTACTCGAAAGATTTCATGGTGTACTCAGCTGATGTAGATCACTTTCGGTGAAGTAGTTATCCACTCGAGTGATATTTAAAATATTCTCTAATGGCTATTTTCTGTCAGTGCATTACAGGCATTCCACTACTGTTCACATGGGAAGCAACCGACCAATATTTAATGATGACGAATCATGGGCAATATCAATATTTAACAGAAGAGTCAACGAAACGTGCAAACAACTGAAGCATTTGTCAGAGCACGATCATGGGCAACGGTTAAAGAGAGCACAGTTAGATTCCAACGGAAAACACTGAAGTATCTGTCAGACACACGATGGGCTTTCAACGGATAAATATTTGAATGCTCCAACGGCTTTCAACCTATCTTATATAAACCGAAGCATTCAAGAAGAAGAGAGTGAGATTTACAGAGAAATACTAGAGCGAACAGAAATGATGAAGTAACGAGAACCCAACTGCCAATATGTTGCTGTCATGAATCTTCGTCTCTTACATACTGTCTGTTAATATCTATTTTTCCTTGTCATGTATAATTGAGAGTGAGTATATTTACATTGTACTTCAGTGAGCATTTTACCCACTCTGTGAGAGACCTTGTAAACACTTCATCTATATTTCAGAAGTGTTCTCAAGGTAGAGGGACCTTGAGAGGATTGATCACCTTACGGGGGAAGTTGTAAGCGAATTGTCAGTAAGACTTTCTGATCGTAAGACTTACAAGGTGCAAGCAATAGAGAACATTGCTGCTCGTAAGACTTACAGTGGTGTAAGTAGGAGAGAACATTGCTACTCATAAAACTTGCAAGAGTAAGCATGAGAGAAAGGTCTTCGGATTGCTTTGCTCGACTTGCTGTAAGAAGGAGTAAACCTTACAGTGTGTAAGGGGGAGTTACTCTTGTGAATTTGTAGAGGCTTATCTTGTGCCCAGTTAAACAAGAAGATAGTGGATTGAAAATCTCAGGAGGAGCCTGGGGACTGAACGTAGGTCATCATGGATTGGACCGAATCAGGATAAATCACAGTTTGTACATTCTCTTCTCTAAGTTTTTATATTTCCAGCATATACGATTTATATAATTACTTGTGAGTTTATACTTCCATATATATACTGAGTTAACCATCTGCGAAATTTTTTTTAAAAGATCAGACATTCTTACCATACACCCAATTCACCCCCTCTTGGGTGTCAATCAGTTCTAACATCCTTTCTATAAGATATTTGTAAATGAAAGGACAATAGAGAGACTCATAATAAAAAGTAGTCAATAGAGAGTGAATGAAGATGAGTATGCTAAAAGGATTTTCTTCAAATAAGGGAGATGAGCTTTGAAGATATTAAAACACATTTGAATATGAAGCTAACCCTTAATCAATGCATGACTTTAAAATTTATATTGAGAAATAGAGTTTAGAGCTCCCCCTAATTTGAAAAATTGTTAGAATCTTTATAGATAAATTAAGTATGAAGGTCTAAAGATTTGGTGAGAAATCAACTTTTGAAAATAATGATGTTATTCAAGAGTTTTATAGCTATAATTCAATATCACTCAAGTGGTCACTTAAGTGATCCTACTCGACCATCACTGGAATGCTCCCTCAAGTAATGCAACTCAGAGAATTTGAATTAAGCAAGAATACAATACCTCACTTAAGTAATGTCCTAATTACTTGAGTATAGTCCTCTAAAGTCCATTAATGCATCCTTGGCTAGTCACTATCTGATGATGTGATAAGTACTGAGGGATTCTAAAGGTGTAGTATGTGGGATACTCAAGAGAAAGGATAGCAACATGAGCTTACAATAATGCTTCATATTAATCTATCCTCTTAGTATGTTCTTCTTGTTGGGCAAATATCAATTGGAAATTTTGATTTACCATAGCACATAACCCCCTTACTCTATCATCCACCATCTTAATGAGCTTCTCATTAGTATTGGTAATCTCAATTAAGAACTTCTAAAGCTTAATCTATCTGAATGGTGGCTCCAATAAATGAGAGTCTAGGTGATATAGCTTTTGCTGAGGATTTGGATTCATTATCTCTAGATGTCTTAACCTCTATTTTATCTCTTGCTACTTAAATAGAACTTAGTTACACAGCTACCTCATCTTATCTTTCACTAAAATGATAAACTCAGCATTGTTTGTAGCAAGCTCATTGTGAAATTGTTGAAGCTCCTCTCTTAGATAGCCCTAGATAGATGGACTAAAGAATGAAGGACCAGGGGGAGTAGCTTTAGCAGAATATTATGTCACATCTATCCTCAAAGTCTCAATTTCCATCCTCTATATATGTAGCTTCTCAAACATGGGAATCCCATCTAGCTACTCATTTTGCTCTAAGTTCTAGATCTTATTCATCTTGAGGAATAGAGATACCAAATAAGGCCATAGAATTAGAGTATGCCTTATAGAAGTAAATCTATACCACTTAATCTCTCAAAATATGACATCTCCAATGTTCCTATCCTCCTTGCTAATAATAGAGGCTATCATCTGATAATCTTTCCCAATGAAGTTTTTGAAATTGTTGACCTTATTTACCATATTTCTAGTATGAATATACCAAATAATCATGTGAAGATCACACATAAAGTTAGGGTTGAAGTTGATAATCACCATTAGCTCACAAAGCTTGATGATTGTGTACATATCAGGCTCATTGTACTCCTTGAATGGACCAATAGGGAGATTCTCAATCCCCAATTACTCATTGATCATTGTGGTTGAGATGGTGACCTTCTAATCTCTACTTGTTGTCTCTAAGGCCTCCTTAATCATAATGCCTTCCTCAGAGCATATCTCTGTTAGCTCTATGTCACAATAATGTCTAAATTCCCTTCGGCAATAAAGAAGGTAGATATATGAACAAGACTCACAATGGCTAGACTTGTTTTTGGCTTCAGCTTCTTTGAAATGAACTCCACTAGAGCCACTAATAGATCTTCCTCCTCTTTCTCTTTCTTAGAATGCATCACTAACTAGTCACTTGCTAGTGACAGTGTGTTACTCGAGTGATCACTTGAGTGATACCACAGATTCTACTTTTGCTCATACTAAAACACTGCCAGGCACGCCTACTCTATTAGTCTTTGTTTATTGTACCTAAAAGTGTCAAACCCCTTAATATTTTGACATTTATCAGAGTATTAATGCACAGTTCAATAGGCATATAGAAATAGTAAAGTTATACTGATATAAAACTCTTGATTATATTACAAGAAATCCCACAGGTTTGGTATATAACAAATTACAAAACCCAAAATACATAAAAGGGACACAAATAACCAACTCAAAAATCTTGCTCCAGACTGAAACCTTGGTTGCCGATGATCATATCCTTACGCTTAGAGCCAATTCTTCTTGCTGAGTAAATTTTAAATTAGGGAAAGGGTGAGATTCAAACGAATCTCAGTGGTAACAAACTATCAATCATATAAAATTTGAAAGATAAACATGCAATGCAACATATATGATGTAGCAAATAATTATGTTGTACACATGTCTGTCAAATAATATTCAGGACCAAAGTGATGATTTTGTCCAGATCAAAATGATCACCTTGTCCCTACTTGCCATACTATGATCACATTGCAATTATGCTTGGAGTTTAGATGCAAATAACTAATTGTACCCTACTTGCCATAGTGTTTCAGAGCAGATGCTTTTCTGTCCTTACTCGTCTCAGCTGGGTCCCCCTGGCCACATGGTACTTGTGTTATTCGCATAGGGTGAAACTTGTGCTTTTCCCACACCCAGAAAAGAATTATGCCGTACAAGCTTCACATGGCCAACCTAGACTAGGTACCAATGGGCCAAGAGGTACTTGTGCTTTTTCCTATACCCAGCTCTAGGACTTACCGCCATCTACATATCATTGCACAAAATATGGAAAACAATGCATATAAACAATCACATAAAGTATGAGAGATAGAGTTACTACATGGAATCCTTTCCAGTTGCCTAGCTATTATCAGTCCCTTAACTTTTGTCTGACTCGAGTAAATGTCAAATCCTAAAATTCCCACATTGGTAACAAGTGTGTTATTACTCATTCATACCTTCTTCTAAGCTCATATTTTTGGTTATCTTTACCCTTAAAGTTTAAGGTAATTACATTGTGACATCACCCTTTTCCTTTTAATTTCAAACATTTACTAAAAGCTAGCAGAATTTTCATCAAACTTCAAAAATTCATATCTTTATGTACACATGTCCAATTGCAATGAATCTAAAGGATAAACGACCCTTATTAAGTCTATTTTAAAGGAAAAATATTTCTCTTAGGCAATTGGACTCAAATCATTCTAGAATTACCAACTATTGAACATTATCCAGAAACATGCCAGTTTTCACATGACCAACTTCAAAAAGACATAACTCCTAGTGTATAGCTCCAAATGACCTATATAACCTATCAAATTAAAGCTTGATAAGTTTATTTTCATTATGGAAAAATATCATAAGCATTAGACACCATTAATTACTCAAAACATAATGTAAACATCTGCCACGTAGGGAAACTCTAACTACACAACAACATTCCAAGTTTTAGAATTAAAATCCATTCTTTCTAAAATTATCCCAACCACCAATTCTTACACAATTTTCCCAAGGAATCCTGTGGATACCTCAAAATTGGAAAAAGCCTGCCCCTCCTACCAGCCCTATTCAGACCAGAAATTAGGGTTCCAAGCCAAACTTCACCAATTCATATTTTAACCATCAAACTGGGTTCATATGCTTCCCAAACATCATATAATCACATGTATATGATTAAAGCATCATGAAGCCCTAAGAACCCTTAATGAACAGAAATAGGGTACTAAGAGAAAAGCCACAAAAATCCACCAACCAACCAACAACAATCATAAACAATAAGTTTGAGATAGGTTTCTTGATTACCTTTGATTCCTCTTAATTCCCTCACCAAACCGTGCACCTTCTTCTTCTTATTTTGCTTGGTTTACTTGTTGCTTCTTGAGATTCAAGAAGAATAGAAGGATTAAAGGAAGGATTTCATGAATTTGAAGGCAAGAACAAGTAAATTTTGAGCTCAACCTTACCTATTGCTTCCTTGAATTCCTTAGCTCTTCCTTCTTGCTCTTATCTTCTCTAACTTACTCGCCCTCTCTTTCTTCATGTTTGGCCAAAAAATGGAACCTTTAGAGGAGTTATGTAATATCCTGAATTTTAGGACTTGAGGCTTGATAATAAGCCTGGATCAAGTGGACTGCTATGCCCCGGTTTTGCAAGTGTCCCAGTAAGGCACGATTGAATTCCCTAAAATTTATTTATACCCTTGGGGTTTATTAAAGAGTATTGGGAGTGATAAAAGAAATCCAGTAGAGGTCACACACAACATAATTATGTTGTAACACAAAGTAGTGTTGCTATCGGTGAAATTCCTGATGTGGCAGTCATACTTGTGTGGCATTTTTAAATGGGTAAATGATGTCTGAAAATTCACAAAATTTCCAAAATGAAAGAAAACTTATGAAGATTTAATTTGATAGGTCGTATAAGTCAATTGGAGTTGTACACAAGGGATTATGTATTTTTGAATTTAGCCCAGCGAAATTGGCTATTTTCTGTGGCAATATCAAAAAAAATAATTCTGGGAAGAGTGAGTTTCTAATTAGCCAAAGGTTATAATTTTCCTTAAAACGAGACTCAATAAGGGTATCACATCCTTTATAACCACCCTAATTATATATCTACACAATTAGATATGAATTTTCAAAGTTTGATCAAAATTCTGCCAAGTTTTGCATCATGTGCGAAAATGGAATAAAATATAAGGGCAAAATGGTCATTTGACCAATAAATCAGGAGATAAATATTTTCCCTAATATTCCCAATAATTTTAGTTAAATGGGAATTAAAAAGACAAAATGGCTAATTGGTAATTAATAAGTCCATTTTGGAATATTATTACCAAAGAAAAAATTAAAGCTTGAAAAAGAAGTCAAAAAGCAAAGGCATAGGACTTTAGTCAACAAATTGTAAGATGATCTTAGAAGTTCAAAACAATATTTTCCACTTAATCCTTATGTATTTTGGTGGTTGAAAAAAAAGAAGAGAGAGCAATGGAATTATGTGAAATATTGAATAAAAAGAAGCAAAGTGGACCAATCAGAATTGAGCAAATGTAAAGTAATTTTACCATGCATTAAGTCATCATCTTTTCTCATTTCTTCATCTTTCCTTCCCCATTCCCTTGCAAACTGAATCAGAAAAGAGAAAGAGAGAGGGCTGGATGTGAAGGAGGTCAAGGAGAGCACCAAGAGCTAGGGTTTCCAAAATCTAAGGTAATAGGCTTATAATCTTGAAGTTTTTGCCTCCTAATCACACTATAACCTCTTCTCCTCCTTCAAATCCATGGTTTTCAAGACAAAATCAAGAGAAAGGAGAGGATGAAAAGTGGTATCCTAGAGGGAGAAAATGGAGGAATTAAGAGGTAAACTTCAAGACTTGCTTCCTTTACCTTAGTTCATGTTGTTGTTGAGGTTGTTGGTGGATATTATGTTGTTTTTTCTTGTTTTTGGAATTTGGGGCTGATGAAACCATGGGTAAATGCTGCCAAAATGTCCCCTAAATCATTTCTAATGAGTTTCTAAGTAGTTAATCATTTAATTAGAAGTAGAAATGAAGTGATTAGGTAAGAGAAAGCAAGAAACCAACATAACTTTTCTGAGAATCCTAAATTATGGTTCTGTGTGTGATGTGGAGAAGGCCTAAGAATTTGATAATTTTTATGCTTCCATTGGCTTTAGGAGGTAAAATTATATAGTTATGCAAGTGTTCATGATTTTTGGATGCTTGTATATGAATTTGGAAATTTAGGAATTTTGTATATGCATGTTGATAATCTGCCTTGTCTGGAACAGTCATGTTGTGCGTGGTGTTTCATAGGGTAAACCTTGTCCAAAAATTTTGAAACTTTCCAAAATTAAAGTAGAAACATAGATCTTTAATCTTATAGGTAATTTGTAATTTTTTGGACAAGTATACTAGGAGATATGATTTTCCAAAATTAGGCCCTATTTCCGGAAGGTAATGTGGAATAGTTCAGTTTAGGAAAATTTCTGGGACAAATATGACAATAATAGTTAGAAAAAAGTATTTTTAGATAAAATTAAACTTAAAGGGCTTCACATAGGACTTTAAACCACCTTAATTAAAGTTGTATAGAATTAATTATAATTTTTCAAAGTTTGGTTAAAATGCTAGTAGTTTTGACTACCATGCGAATTTGAGAAAGAAAATGGCCAAATGTAATTAGTAAGAACTCCAAGGGTAAAAGTAAGCCTATAAGGCCAATAAAGCCCATTGGGCATTCACTTTTCATGGCTCTAATAATGACATTACTTATCTAGGGCTATGAAGTGAAAAACAAGAGGCAATGGTTGGAAGATCAAGGTACAAAAGAAAGACACAAAGTCCAAAAGGTTGTAAACTTACCCTACTTGCTTGTATTTGATATTTATGCTTGTGTATTGCTTTGCTTGATTATGTGAAAAAAGTTTGAATGAATGAAGCTCTGTTTCTATTTATACTGTGGCCATAGATATGTTGTATGAAACATTGAGCATGCAGCGATGTCATTATGTGAGCATGAGCCCACGTAAGGTGAGCATATCATACACTAGCATTTATCTTGCATGCATTATAGGTATCTATTTACTACTGAGATTCTCAGAATCCCAGCCTCCCCCAGCCAACCATTTATACAGGTGAAGAATGCGCGAAGATATGTAAAGAGGAATTATGGAGGAGAATGGAAGATTGAAGTGCAAGGCATTATTTTGTATTTGATTTAGGCATTTTGATAGCCTTATCTTGCTATACATTTTATGTATGTAAACAAACGAATGAGGTTCGAGAAGAGAATAATTCTAATTAAATTAAAGTATGAAAAGTGAGACTTAAGCAGAGAATCGCTCGCATACTCTGATATGATGAAACTAAGAGCCGATGAGACTTAGTGACGTAGTGAAACTTGTAAAAACAATTGAAATGCTTTTTTTACCTTCTGAAAAACCCTCTTAACCCTAAGTTTAACTCTTGAGTTGAGCTTAGGAATTTGTGAACATTTTCAAGAGTTGGGTAATCTGGGTTCGAATCATGGTCTCACGAACAATTTCACTACTCATTTATACTCATCTGAGGCTATGGGAATAAGGTATTACAAGTTAAATGGCTTCTTGAATAAGCCATTTTCCACCTCCTCAAAAGCATATTATTTTATTGATACTTTTGCACATGTCATTATATTTTATTATTTCTTTTTTCATATGGCTCTTTCTTGCTTCCATATGTCCATATATGTGGCAAAATCATGTGCCCTCTTGCACCCTCCTTCCTTGGCTGAATTTTCCTTGATATTTTATGGGAAATATTGATTTTTTATTTTATTTGGCTAAATGACCATTTTCCCCTTATATTTTCTTGAATTTTTTAAACCAATTGCCATTTTCTTCTTCCCCTTCTCTTAGCCAAAATTTTCAATACTTATTGAGCTAAAAATTATGCTCTTTCATATTAAATTTTAGGCTTCAACGTTAATGTAATATCCCATATGTTTGGCCTAGGAACTTGAGCATAAGCCTATATTAGGCATACTACTAGGCCCGAGTTTAGTAAGAGTCCTAAGAATATTGAGGAGATAAAATGATTTTTAGGGACTATATCAGGGTAAAAAATGAGTCTCTAGGTACATAAGGCTCAAAGCGAATTAAATAGTCAGAAGAAAATTCACCGGTGTCATGTAGTGCTATGTTTGGCGCCATTTTCAAATAAAATGGATACTTGGAAAAATTCTACTTATTGATTCATAAAGTAATATTAAATAAGTTAATTTTACTTTATCCGAGGACTATGAAAAATGACACCTCGTGGGTGGACCTGGGAAAAACCCCCTGACTTTCCTTCCCCAAAAAAGTGGACGGTTAGGCAGAATATGAAAAAAAGGAACACGGGTCCTACAAAAGATTGACACATGGCGCCATTTTATAGGAGAGAGCATAAAGTCTCTTTTGACTTTATATGTTAGGCAAATAAGAGTATGACACTTGTCCCCTCATTATGGTAAGGTTAGTTTACCTTTTGAGTTGTCATTACTAGAAGGTACCACCTCACCCTAAGCCAGCTGGGAAAATCCACCGGTCTCTGGTCTAGTCACACGACTAAATTTCCCAAACACCGAACCTGACAGCCAAGAAAAATCATCATACCCTCACTTTCCTTAACTAGTAGGATGGCTAAAGGCCCAAGTAAAGAGGCCGGACCCACTTTATTAAAGAAGTGACACGTGTCACCGAATATTTGGATCATCGAACAAATGGCCAACAAAATTTTGACACGTGGCGGACAACTTTTAAGACCAATAAAGGCCATATAATTTAGTCTAAAGCATCACAAAAATAGGAGAAAAAATCAGAAAAAATTTGAGAAAATGGTAGAGGAAAGAGAAAATATGAATAGTCTTTTTTCTTGAGTTCAATCTGCTGAAACACTACCAAATTGGTTTTTTCTCCTAAAACACCCTTCACAAACCTTCTTCTACTAATCAAAAGCTTCATTTCTACATATCCAAAAATTTATTTGGAGGTCTTTGGTGATGTCTCATAGGACGAAGTACTGCCGGATTTCCAAACTGATTATGAAAATGCGAAGAGGTAAGCGTAGGCTTTATTTTGAGCTGATTAGTTTGTTGTTTAGATGAGTTTTTATAAGGGTTTGGGGGCTGTGTGATTTCAGCCAGGGGCTACTTTAAGGGGTTGATGATGACTTAATCATGTGTTTATGGATAGATAGTGATTTATAATGATTCTGGCAGACGAAATTGCAAGAATTTTTGGTAGAAGTTAGGGTGTGTACAGTTCTACCCAAAATTTTAGGAAGGAAGTGGATTTTGATATTTATGATCATTCCATTGTTTTATACATGAAAATTTATGCATAAAAGCATGTGGTTATAATTTTTGGATAATTATACATAATTCTGGAATTTTTGGAAGTTGGATGACCCTGCTGCCAGATTTGTTTTTCTAGAGCAAAGTTGTTGTGATGTGTTTTTCAGTAGTCAAAATTGGTCTAAAATTTATGAAATTTTACATGATGAAATTAAACATCCGGGGCTTTACCTAATATGACACAATTGGACTAGTGGATTGAGAGATATGAGTTTTCAAAGTTTGATGTTGATTTTGAAATGAAAGATGTGGCAAACTGATTTTGACGAATTTTTTGGAATTGGGTGATTATAACTGGTGCTCTGTGATATTTTTAATTGAAATAGGACTTAATTAGATTTTTAAAAAACCTAGAACCAACCTATTTGTATTTGTGTATAATTAATTATGAATTTTCAAATTTTGGTCATGTAAAATTGAGAAATTATGGAGTAGTAGTCAATAAATTGAAATACTATATTTATTTGCATCAGGAAGCCTAATGGAAATATTTTTCCCTAAATCTAAACTAATTAGTTATGAATTGGAATGGGTGCAATTAGACATCTGTACAAATAGTTATGAATTTTCAAACTATTATGAAAATTCTAGCATATTGGAACAAATGTGCGAAAATGGAAAATGTAATGGTATTATGTAATTATATTGAACTTTAAGGGTGAAGTTAGCCAACTTGGTATAGTTGAACTACATTAACCATACTTTTGACTTAGTATACTAACCTTAATGACAACCAACATGAGTGCTTGGATTGTAAGAGAATTGGACCAAATAATAATTTGTCATCCGTAATTCTAATTATAGGACCTGACAGCTATTTGAAATCTAAGACCTGCCTGAGCTCAGGGAAACAGTTGGATATTTATTAGTGGAAGTAACCAGGTAGTAACTTTTTCTGATTATACGGGGTGGTCATTCGGGGCCTATTGCACGGGTGGACGCTCAGGCCATTGAATTTTTTTTTGATACACGAGTGGATGCTCGAGGCTTATTGCACGGGTAACACTCGGGGCTATGTGATTTGTGATTCCTAGTGCTATGGTGATATATTGAACTGCATGTTGTGCACTGAATGTTGTCGTGATAATTCTGTTTATATAATGACTGTGTGGCATACTCTGTGATTTTGTATCTATATGATTGACCACTTATGATTACTAAGATTTTTTTTGAATCTTACTCTTTTTCTATAAGCAAATCTATAGTATAGGCTAGCAGCTCAAAGGGCAAGAAAATAAACCAGATAGCTAGAGGATGCATCTGCAAGATTTATTTTCCCTATTGGTTGTCTATTTTGGATATATTGGGATATGTATATGATGTATATAATTATGTAAACCTAATGATAGTACAATGATAGAACTAGTTGTACCGGTAGCCTTGTAAATGAACGATAACATAATAAATCGATAACTTAGCTAGATGACGTTTCCGAACACTAATAAAACATAGCTAATGTATGAAACGTTAGACTTAAGCAGAGACACATTCGCATACTATGATAAAATGGAATTGTGTACCAATGAGGCTTAGGGAGACAATGAACTTTGTGAAAATGTTTGAAAATATTTTTTATCCTCTGAAAAACCAACTCAATCCCAAGTTCAATTCCTAAGATAGGTTTGGGATTTGTGAACATTTTCAAAAAGTGTTTAATCTAGGACTGAATCTTGGTTCCACAACTGATCTCACTACTATTTGCACTCATTTGAGTCTATTGGATATAAGGTATTACATTTAAGCCTTTATCAAGATAAAAATTAGGCTTTAGTCTTTCTTGGCCAAAAATTTTATATAATCACTATTTCCACTATTTGGCTACTTCAAGTACACCAAAATTTTATATAATCAAGTATTCAAGGATTTTTGGTGAACAAAATTTTGGATATTACAGCTCCCCCCAGGTCAATAAAATTTTGTCCTCAAAATTTTGAACATTGTATAGAATTAACTATACCTTGGGGAATAACTTTGTATTACCTGTTCTTTATCTTTATAATTTAGTCTATCACTTTCTTATACAAGCTGACAGAGCATGCAATACCAATCATTATAGGTCTCATAAATGTCGAGTATCGGTGATTCTCACACTACGGGTCTGGAGTCCTTAGAACCCGCAGATAGCCCCAAATAACTTTCATTTATCATCAGAACACATTTCTTAGACTCACTAATCTAATACCATAGCTCTAGGCAACAATCACAATGCTAGGCACATTGGTCTTACAGTCCAAAGTCTCTTCCCCTTGAAAACTTACATATTGAGTCTTACCGTTCTGAGCCCCCGCTTATCACAAATTAAATACTCATCAGTTTACCAACCTAAGGACACATCGGTCCAACAGGTTTTATGGACTTTGGACACTCAACCTAACATCTATGCTAAATGCATACTAAGACTTATCACCTTAACATACAATCCCATAGTCATTTTGAGCACATCTCAAGCTCTAATTCTTGTTACTCAGCCGATTCTACACTTATATAATGTTTATGAAGCATGTAAGAACAAACCATTTAACATCAATCAGCATCCAACAATTTCATGACATATGGTCTAATAGGAAGTCACTAGGCACACTGCCTATCTGCCACTGGATACTCATAAGGTCTTATAACTGGGAGTAACTTTCTACGCAAGCTGCGCTTTACGGGTCTTATTGCCTTGGGACTCACTGTCTTATAACTCTCTACTTTACAACCTTTTTGAGACACTGCTTGGACTCTCATATATCAGGTTATTCTCATAATCTCATGCCTCAAAAGCAGGTCTTATGAATCTGCCCTGATTGCACATAAGGTCTTATGGCTTATGAACGTGCTAGCCTAATAGGTGTTATTCCCTATCATATTTTCTCAACTCAAATATATTTAACAGTAAACATATATGTGCAGGACCATTATATAATATATGAGAACAAAAGTTTCTTGACTTTTACTATCGTTGTTCTCAAGTCATGCTTTGCTTAACTTATATTGTTGCTACTAATCAAAATCTGATTAGGCAAATTGAGATCCTTGAAATTTTCAATCAATTTTCTACTCTTGTATCATTAAGGCTACTGCTTGCACTATGTTATGGTTTAATGCATCTGCAATTGCATTAACCCTTCTTGGATAGTATTTAACTTCCAGGTTGTAATCTTGAAGTAACTCCAACCATTTGCGCTATCTCATGTTTAACTCTTATAGTTGCAGTACAACTCTACGGTGGCCTATAGAGATAATGTCTACACACAACTGCTCCAATCTCAAGATTAATGAGTAGGATACTTTAGTTTATGAGGCTTCAGTTGATGAGAGGCTCATGCCACAATGTTGTCCTGCTACATCAGGACACATCCTAATCTATGCTTGCTCACATTATCATAGATCGCATAGGGCAAGTGCAAATTGAGACCACACAGGTCAATTATAGATCATGAATGATCAACATTAATATTAATGTCAATCTCTCTCTCAGCTTTGTGAAGCTCCTCTCACAACTATCATCCCACATAGAATGTTGAGTTTTTCATGTCAGCCTTATCAGAGGCAAAATATTACTGGAGCAATGCTATATAAATCATTTACAATAACCGATAAGACCTAGAAAACTACATATTTCAGCAAAATTCTTTAGTATTTTCTAGTTCATTATTGCTTCCACTTTGCTGGGATCTATCGAGACCCCTTCTTATGAGACTACATGGCCTATAAATTTATCTTCTGAAAGCCATAACTCACATTTGCTCAACTTGGTACAGAGTTGCTTATCTCTTAATGTGCTCAGCACTGCTTCAAATGTTTTTCGTGTTTTACTTTGTTTTGTGAATACACAAGAATATAGTCAATAATCAATCACAAGACCTCACTAGTCCAGTTTTACATTTATAGGACATACAGTCCATTACAATGCATGAAGTAACATATGAGGATGTAATGTATGTAAAGAATAAGAATTAGGATCCTAATACAATGAATGATTTTGATTCCCATGAAGGCTAAAATTATTATCATACAAATTAGTTTGAGCCTCCATGTAATACCAGGTTGAAAAATGGGGGCATTGCTCACTATAATGATTATTTCCACAATGATTACAGTAAATGTACTCATATTGAGTATTAGAAATATAAGGATCATAATAAGAATTGGGATAATCATTATCATGAGCAAATCTACCACTTGATTAATTTAACTACCAAGGATTATCCATGTACAAAGAAGAAAATCAGAATAACTAATAAAACAGACAGAAAAACATATTTACACATCAAAAATAGAGAAAAATCAGTAAAAATAGAAAATACAGCAGCAAGTATATACAAAACTCAAGCTTAAGCTAGTAGTTCTCTAATCAAGATCAACCAAAGATGGTTTTTACACACAAATCCCCAGCAGCGACACCAAAAACTTATCCGCAATAGTTTACAAGTGCACGGGTCGCGCCAAATAATAAAGTGATAAGTAAAGTATCATTCCCGTGAGGATTTGGTTCTAAAACCCAGTTAAGTAGCGATTATTGCACTTTCACCTAATTCGAGTTACACAATTATCACGGTGGAAGAAAACATAATTATAAACTAAAAAGAAAATATAAACAAATGGTTCATGGAATTAAAAGGATAATGCAGTGGAAGTTAGGATTGTTTATGTAATATCCCAAATTTTGGGACAAGAGGCTTAAGAATAAGCCTGGATCTAATGAACTGCTAAGCCCTGGTTTAGCAAGTGTCCTAGTAAGACATGATTTTATTCCCTAAATTTCTTTATACCCTTGGGGGTATTAAAGAGCATTGAGAGTGAAAAGATAAAGCAATTAAAAGTCACACATAATGTAGTAAAGTGGAACACAAAGTAGTGTTGCTACCAGTGAAATTCCAGGTATGGCAGTGGTGACTGTATGACATTTTTAATGGTAAATGATATTGAAAAATTATGAAACATTTCATAGTGAAATTAGACTTATCAAGATTTAATTTGATAGGTCATATAAGTCATTTGGAGATGTACACAAAGAGAAATGAATTTTTGAAGTTAGCCCAGTAAAATTAATTATTTTCTGGGTAAGCATTCAAAGATTAAAATTATGGGATGGTTTAGCTTCCAATTGGCTAAATTTTGTATTTTTTATTTAAATTAGACTCAATTAGGGTCTTATATCCTTTGGAATCACTACAATTGGACATTTGTATAATTAGATATGAATTTTCAAAGTTTAATAAAAATTCTTCTAGATTGGATAATATGTGCAAAAATTTGATTTTTGGGCCAATTAGCTTGTGACACATGGAAAATTCATTTAATCATCAATTAAACCATCTTCTTCTTCATTCCTCAGCCATTTTTCATGCAGAAAAACTAGAAAGAAGTGAGAGAATGAAGCTGGGTGAAAATGGAGGGAGAGGAGAGAGAAACTTTGATAGGTCATATAAGTCATTTGGAGATGTACACAAAGAGAAATGAATTTTTGAAGTTAGCCCAGTGAAATTAATTGTTTTATGGGACAACATTCAAAGATTAAAATTATGGGATGGTTTAGATTCCAATTAGCTAAATTTTGTATTTTGTATTAAAATTAGACTCAATTAGGGTCTTATAGCCTTTGGAATCACTACAATTGGATATTTGTACAATTAGATATGAATTTTCAAAGTTTAATAAAAATTCTGCCATATTGGATAATATGTGCAAAAATTTGATTTTTGGGCCAATTAGCTTGTCACACATGGAAAATTCATTTAATCATCAATTAAACCACCATCTTCTTCGATCCTCAGCCATTTTTCATGCAGAAAAATCAGAAAGAAGTGATAGAATGAAGCTGGGTGAAAATGGAGGGAGAGGAGAGAGAAACTTTGAGCTGCTGAAACACTGTCGAATTGGCGTCTTCTCACAAAGTGTCCTTCATGAACATTCTTCTACTCATCACGAGCTTTATTTCTATGATTTCAGATTCTTGTTTGAAGGTGGTTGGCGCTGTCTCACTGGCCTGAGTGTTGCTAGAATTTTAAACCTTCTACAGAAACGGGTAGAGGTAAGTGTAAGCTTCCTTTTTAACCAATTGGTTTGTCATTTGGATGAGTATAAAGGAAGTTGGGTACTATTCATGTATGATTTTAAAGGGTGTTTTCAATGGCTAAACAATATCCAATGGATGTCTAAATAGCTAATCATTTGATTAGAAGTAGAGAGGAAGTGAATAAGCCAAAGAAAACAAGAAAACAATATAATTTTCTAAGAACCCTAAATTGAGGTTTTGTGTGTGACGTGGTGATGGACTGAGAATTTGATGATTTTGATGCTTGGCTTTAGAAGGAAAATTTTTGTAGGTGTACAAGTGGTCATGATTTTTGGATGCTTGTATATGAATTTTGGAATTCATGAAGTAGGATTGTTCATGTTGTTGATTCTGTCCTGTTTGAACAGTGATGTTGTGTGTGCTGTTTCATAAGGTAAACCTTGTCCAAAAATTCTGAATTTTTCATCCTTAAATTAGACATGTAGAGAGTTATTATGGTTCAAATTTTGTTATTTTTTGACAAGTATATTAGGAGATATGAATTTTTGAATTTCTGCCCTGTTTTCAGGAAAGAAACCTGGAATAGTCTGGTTGGGCAAAATTCTGGGAATTTTGTGGTTGTGACGGCCAAAATTTAGTATTTTCATGTGAAATTATATTTAAATATATTCACATAGGAGTCTTAACCACTCAATTTTGATTTTTCTAGAATTAATGGGGAATTTTCAAATTTAATCGTGTTAACTGAAATTCTGAAACAGAGATTAGAAAGGGGAAATTCCAAGTTAAAGTGTTCACATATAGCTAATGGCTATATGTTCCTTAGAAAGTAGACCTAAAGAGGGTTGAATAGATCATTGAATCATGGCTCTAATAATGTGATTGGTTATATAAGGCCATGACGTGACAAAGAAGAAACAATTGTTGGAAGATCAAGGGACAAGAGAAGGACACAAAGTCCAAGAGGTGGTGAACTTTCCTAACTTGCATGACTTGATTTGTATGCTTGTGTATTGATGTGTTAATTGCTTTGGTGAATTGTTTAAAGCATATGTGAATGAGTGACGCTCTATCTCTGTTTATACTATGGCCATGAGTATGTTATATGAACATTGAGCATGCATATATGTCATTATGTTGGCATGAATTCATGTAAGCAAGCATGTCATGCACAAAAAATTTATTGTATGTAATGGTCAGTATTGTTTGCTACTTAGATTCGTCAAATCTCACCCTCCCCAACCAACCATTCAGATAGGTGAGTACTGAAAGTGTGCTGAGAACAGAGAACTATAATGCATGAAGAGGAATGCTACTGGTTGTCTGAAGACCTTTTAGTTTATTTTAAGGTCTGTAAATATTATGTAAACCCCTGTGGGGGAAAATTTTGTATTATAATCAAGCAATATTGTATTAATATTATCAGTATATTCATGCTATTCCTGTACGCCTACTGAACTACGTATTGCTACTCTGAGTAAGGACAATAATAAGGGGTATATAAGGCGGGTTCTTTATAGTTTTTCCCCTTTGTATTTCAAAAGTTCTCATTCAAATCCCTACAACTAAAGCTCTTAGTGAAGGATTATGCTAACCAAGGTTACTAATTTACCCATAAGTGCTATCTCAAGTCTCCAAACAGGTGTTTAGCTTAATTAGTTCATTAATCTCTTAAGTGAAGAATTAAGGCCAACCTACATTGCAGAACCTATATGGCTATATGGGGTCAATGAGTGTATCTCTACCTCATCAACAAAACCATCCATCCAATCCCTGAATATCAAGTTCCCACATAATTAAACTCAAGTTCTACACTTAATCTAGCCTTCTCATGCATCAACCAAGTAAACCCAACAGCCTCATTGGTGGCCAACCAACAAGGAGCATTAAGAACAGAGTGAAATCAACATAAACCAACCATTCAACATAAATATAAAGGGGAAATGAGTAATCAATCCATAAAATGGTTCAAAACAATCCAAACAATAAAACTCTAGCTATACATGTTCATTAAGCCCTTGAGAAACAGGGCATAAATCAGTTACAAAGAAGAACAAGAGGGAAAGACAACAGAAGGAGAGGAATAGCTCAAATCTCTTTAAATCTTCAACATCTTGCCCAATCTCCACCTCCAAGCGCCAAACCCTTAGCAGAGTATTGTATCTACAGTGCCTCCCAGGTCCATAATGTAAAATCCTTAAATATTAAAAGAAATTATATTGGTGAGCTAAAGAGCTTAGGGAATAATAAAATGAAGTGATTGGAAGTCACACATAATATAGTAAAGTGGAACACAATAATTTTACCACCGGTGAAATTTCCAGTGTGGCAGTGGTGATTGTGTGACATTTTTTGATGGCTAAATGATGTTGTAAAATTATGAAAATTTTTTAAGTGAAAGTAGACTTATCAAGATTTAATTTGATAGGTCATATAAGTTAGTTGGAGCTATACACAAAGAGAAATGAATTTCTGAAATTAGCCCAGCAAAATTAACTATTTTCTGGGGCAACGTCCAAAGATTAAAATTCTGGAATGAGTGAACTTCCAATTGGCCAAATTTTATATTTTTTCTTAAAACTAGACTCAATGAGAGTCACATTAGTCTTTAGAATAACTCTAATTAGATATTTTTACAATTAGATATAAATTTTCAAAGTTTCATGAAAATTCTGCCAAATCAAGCATTATGTGCGAAAATTGGAATTTTGGGCCAATAAGAGCTTGACACTTGGAAAAATTATTTTAACACTTCATTTAATCATTCTTTATCTTCCTCATTCTGAATTTCCTACATGAAAACATAAATAAAAGAGAGAAAAAGAGCTGAACAAAAATGGAGGAAGAAGAGAGAGAAAGTTCTAATCGCTGAAACACTACCGAATCAGCGTCCTCTCTCAACGTTCCCTTTAGGAAACTTCTTCTACTCATCGAGAGCTTCATTTCAATGGTTTTAGATTCTCATTTAGAGGTGGTTGGTGCTGTCTCACCAGCCAGAGTGTTGCCAGAATTCTAAACCGTTTGCGGAAACAGGTAAAGGTAAGCGTAAGCTTCCTTTTTAACCGATTGATTTGTTGTTTGGATGAGTATATTGAAAGTTGGGTACTATTAATTCTCATAAGAAAATGATGTTTTCAATGGCTAAATCATTTATAATGAGTGTTTAAATAGCTAATCATTTGATTAGGAGTAGTAAGGAAGTGATTAGGCAAGAGAAAACGAGAAAACAACAAACTATTTTTGGGAATCCTTAGATCTGCCCTGTACTGTTTTGTATAGGAGGAGTGAGAATTTGATAATTTTTATGCTTCCATTGGCTTTAGGAGAAAAAAGTGTATAGGTATACAAGTATTCATGATTTTTGGATGCTTGTATATAAATTTGGGAATTTATGTAGAAAGCTTGTTCATGAGATTAATTTGTCTGCCTGGAGCCTTGTTACTTTGCGTAATAATTCAAGGGACAAACCTTTTCTAAAAATTCCAAAACTTTCCAGTTTAAATGTAGACACAAAGTCCTTTAATTTTATAGGTCATAATGCTCAATTGGATTTTTTTGTTAGAAGTTCTATGTTTTTGAAGTTAGTTCATGCAAAACTGGAATTTTTTGGAATAATGTGTAGAAAGTTAAAATAATGTATCAATTCATGTATATATAGCTAATGGCTATATTTTTTCTTGAAACTAAAATTAATAAGCGTCAATTATGACTTGGAACCACCCCAATTTTATTTTTTGGATTTAGATATGAATGTTTGAACTTCTGCCCTGTTTCTGGAATGTGATTTGGACAGGTTGAGTTTGGAGAAATTCTGGGAATTTTGTGGCTCTGATAGCTAGAATTTAGTATTTTTATGTGAAACATATTTCCAAAGAATTTGGAGTTTCCTAGAATTAATGGTGAATTATTAAAGTTGGGTGAAAAATCTGTCAGCCTTATGTCTTATGCGAATTTAAGACTTAATGGCACAAAATTAATTGGTATGAACTCCAAGTGTGAAAGTAAGCTTGTAGGTCTAATGTGGGCCATTAGGCATTCATTTTTTATGGTTCTAATGATGTTATCACTTACCTAGAGCTATGAAGTGACAAAGAAGAAGCAATGGTTGGCATGTCTTGCATTGATTATGTGACTACTTTGCCTATTTGTGTGAAACATATATGATTGGTTAAAGCTTTGTTATATTTATGCAATAGCCATATGTGTGTCATAACATCGAGCATGCAGTATGTCATTATGTTGGCATAAAATAGTGTAGGCAAGCATGTCATGCATTCATATATATCTGACATACATAGTGGTAATGTTTGCTACTGAGATTCTCTTGAATCTCACTCCTCCCAACCAACCATTTAAACAGGTGAAGAGTACAGGAAGATATGCATCGGAGGAGATATAAAGGTGAAGTGAAGATCGTAGTGTAAGGCACTACTATTTATATTTGATGTAAGAGTGTGGTGGCTATGTGTAATTATACATTTGATGTATATGTGGCTATTGAAAATAAGGTATTACAGTTTGGCCTTTTTATGTAACAGACACCTACACCCCGCAACCTGGCCTGGGTACAATCCGGCACACACTCCCAGTAACTTGGCCTGAGAGTGCGACAAGCTTTAAGAATTCCCCAAATTCCCTATCCCCGAAGAGGCCTCTCCAGGTCTCGAGGCCACTACCTGGGGGTAAGTAGTGCCTTAATGAGAACCTTGTAGCCACTTGCACCAAAGTGAGATTTCAACGTTTTAATTGCCAAACATTAGCTGCAATCAATGAGCAAGGTGGTCACAAAGTCAATATTAGTGGCTTTGAGTCAAGATTCTTACCTAACATATGGAAATTCTTACACCCAATTCATCTATAAATAGAGGAGTTGAAGACACAAGGGAGGAGACCATCTTAGAGTTTAACTTCATGCATTTTTATTGTTCTTGCATACCTCCTACAAGGAAGGTTTAGGTAGTCCTCCTTTATGGATGGTATAGGTTTCCTCCTACATGGAAGGTTTTACCTCCTATATGGAAGGCTAGATTTTTCTATTTTCATGCATCTTGTAGTTGTATTTTTATGTTTTAGAATTTAATAATCATGTTTTCTGCAATATTTATAAATTTTTTAATTTATTTTGGTTTTGTTTTTAGTTTCATCATGAGCTAAATTTTCATTTTCCTAGGGTGATGACGTAGCTTACTAATGATGGATTGAATCTTAATTTATTAAATCTAGTTTTAATTTTTCCTTCATGATTGAGTTTTAATTATTGTTCTTAATGCTTTTAATTGATTGGCCACCTTTTGGATGATCTCAATATGCATGTTGAGACCGGAAGGAGATACATGTGTGTGGATCCTATAATTAAAACCATAATTTTCATATGAAATAGGAATATATTCATATGGGTTGTGTAGTCTTAATTAGGTTCCATAAATCTTAATGCATGATTGATTGCTTAAATTCATATAGGAATATATTGGGTTAGCAATTATTATAGAATTACTTGACCTTGGAAGATGCTAGTAATTAAAATAGGGAAACTCGACTATCAATCATGTGGAAAAATTTAGACTAGAATAGATAAGTGATTCAATCCGGAGTTTTCTAAATGAAATCTAATCCCTAGGGCCTTTTTATCATATTTGTCTTTATAACAATTGCATTTCCATTTAATCATTTTTATCTTGCAATCTCAACCACCAACTAATCGATCGGCTAAATAGTATTAAAATTATCAATTTTGGTACATAGTGATCAATCCTCGTGGGAACGATACTCTACTCACCTCTATATTACTTGTTTATGACAGTGTACACTTGCACTTCTAAATACACCATTCTATACTCGTAACAAATTTTTGGCGCCGTTGCAGGGGATTGTTGTCATTAATATCAATACCAAGTAATTTTAATACTAATTTGGTCTTTATATTACATTTGTTTTCTTTTTAGTGTCTTGTGTTTCTTTTCAGGCTTTTACTTAGTGCATGACAAGATTGAAGAATACTGAATTACAACCTTGTGATTCAGAGATCGAAAGAACTTGTAGGAGAAATCAAAGAATTCAAAAGCAGTCTACTTCAATCAATCCGATGGCAAATTCAGAGGGAGAAACAGTAGATACCAAAACAGTCCGTGACTATGCAACACCAACAGTCATGGAGACAACTTTTAGAATCATAAAACTGCCAGTAGCAGCTAATAATTTTGAACTCAAGCCTGCAATTATCCAGATGATACAAGCAATTCAGTTCGGTGGTTTACCAACAGAAGATCCCAACACACATATAGCCAGCTTCCTAGAAATTTGTGACACATTCAAACACAATGGTGTTACTGATAATGCCATTAGACTTAGACTTTTCCCTTTCTCACTCAGGGATAAGGCTAAGAGCTGGCTATACTCTCTACCAGTAGGAAGCATAACTACATGGGATGCCTTGGTACATAAATTTTTGGCACTATACTTTCCTTCAGGAAGAATAGCTAAATTGAGTAGTGAAATTACCTCATTTGCTCAGCATGAACTTGAGAGCCTCTATGAAGCATGGGAAAGATACAAGGAGTTGCTAAGGAGATGTCCTCATCATGGGTTACCAGAATGGTGGCAATTACACTCATTCTATAATGGGATGATGCATACAACCAGAATTCTTGTAGATGCTGCAGCTGGAGAATCTTTTATGTGAAAGAGTCTAGAAGATGCTTACAATCTTCTTGAGGAGATGGTAGCCAATTTATACCAATGGCCTTCTGAAAGTCATGTTTCAAAGAAAGTGGTTGGAGTACACGAGCTGGATATCCTTACAACTTTGTCTTCTCAAGTTGCATCTATATCCAAGCAAGTAAACTCATTGACAAGTCAAGCAAATGCAATCAGCACTCCTCATGAAACCTGTGATCAATGGGGAGGACCTCATGTGAACATGAAAAATTAGGAAGGATACCCATCCATGTCTTCTTAGATAGAGCAAGCTCATTACATTGGAAATAAAAGAAATGATCCATTCTCAAATACTTACAATCCAGGTTGGCATAATCATCCAAACTTTAGTTGGAGGAATAATCAAAATGTGTTCAAGCCGCAAGGGAACTTCCAGCAACAAGCTCTTCAACAACCAAATCCACCAAAACACAAAATGAATATAGAAGATACACTGGCTCAACTAACCATGAATACATCTCAATTCATGGCTAAGAATGATGAAAGATTTAAAATCCAGGACTCAATAAAGAACTTGGAGATCCAAATAGGCCAAATTGCAAATATGCTGAATTCTAGACAACCAGGTACTCTTCCAAGTGATACTTAAAGAAACCCAAAAGAGCATGTGAATGCCATTTCATTAAGGAGTAGGAAAGAATTGAAAGATCCTATAATTCAACCGAAAAAAGATGAAGAAAAGAAAGAAAGTGAAGAACACAAGGAGGAAGAATAAAAACCTTAAGAGGATGATATGGTACTAGGAATAATCAGCTTTCCAGATAATCCTCCTCTATATGTACCACCAGTTCCATACCCTCAGAGACTTATGAAGGAAAAGCTAGATAAGCAATTTAAAAAGTTTCTGGAGGTTTTCAAAAAGCTACATATCAACATCCCTTTTACAGATGCTCTTGCCTAAATGCCCAGATATGCAAAGTTCATGAAGGATATTCTTTCAAATAAGCGTAAACTGGAGGAATTTGAGACAGTTGCACTTACTGAGGAGAGTAGTGCTATTCTGCAAAAGAAACTACCACCAAAGCTGAAAGATCTAGGAAGCTTTTGCATACCTTGCACCATAGGTCAATACAAATTTGAAAGAGAACTTTATGACCTGGGAGCAAGTGTAAATCTCACGCGTTTATCTGTCTATAGAAAACTCGGTATGGGATAGGTGAAGCGTACCACTGTTTCATCACTTCTAGCTGACCGATCAATAAAACATCCAAGAGGTGTCTTGGAAGATGTTCTGGTCAAGGTGGACAAACTTATATTTCCAGCTGATTTCATCATTCTCGACATGGAAGAAGATCAAGAAATTCCTATCATTCTTGGAAGGCCATTCTTAGCAACTGGGAGAACTTTAATAGATGTGCAACAAGAAAAGTTGACTTTACAAGCTCAAGATGACCAAGTATCTTTTAACATTTTTAAGGCTTGGTCATGTCCAAATGAAGGTGACACCTGTTACAGAGTAGATATAATGACCAGCTGCATAAAAGACGTGGTGAACAAAAGCTGCATGGATCAACCACTCGCAATGGGAATAGTAGATATTTCAAAATCAACTAATCTTGAAGTGCACAAAGAATATTGGGCAATAAAAGCCTTAAATTCTGACTTAAAGGCAGCTGGTAAGAAGAGACTTCTCCAACTCAATGAGCTTGAAGAATCCAGACAACAAGTTCATAAGAATGCAAAGTTATACAAGGAGAAGACAAAAATATAGCAGGAAAAAAGAATTTTGAGGAGAGAGTTCACGCCGGGAAAAAAAGTTTTGATATGCAACTCAAGGTTAAAGCTATTTCCAGGAAAGCTGAGATCAAGATGGTCAGGACCTTTTACTGTGGTTCAAGTATGGCCATATGGAGCAGTGGAGATTCAAGATGGTGATCAAAAATTCAAAGTGAACGAGCAAAGGCTGAAAGAGTATAATAATGGTGCGATTAACACTTTAAAAATTGTCATCACTTTTAAGGAAACAACAGGTAAGCCCTAAAAAAATATATAAAAAATATAAAAAATGAAAAAAAAAAATTATTGGTTTGGTCTTTATCTAGTTAAAGACGTTAAAGAAGGGCGGCTATTTGGGAGGCAACCCAAAATTTCTTTTCCTACTCTTTTATTTTTCTTTCCTACTCACTAAAGCACTATACAGTGCATCCTTAAATCTTAATTCTCATTATTGTCATAGAGGAATTTCTTGCAAATCTCAAGAACAGGTTTCCTACTCTTCCCAAAGATGTGTTTAGGAAGATCTATAAATGTTGACTTGAAAGAATGAAGACATTCAAGCGTTTGGGTCTTCCTGAGGATGTCCACTGGATCATTAAAGCTAAGGTACATTTAATAGGTGAGATTCATGAATCATTTATTAAACCTATGCCAGAAATGGGAAGAAGCTCTTATTCCAAAAAGAGAAGAGCTAAAAGAATGCAGGTATGTTCTAGATGTGCAAGGTGGAATTGTGATCAGCGCTGTCAAAGCAAAGGTATGGTTTCGATAAATCAAGAAGATAAAATTCAATTTATAAAGGATGGACTGTGTAAGGAGTCATTGGATGATATCATTTAGACTCTTGAGACGCATCCTAGTGGTGATGTTCATCGTGTACTTCTCAATTTATTTGACATATTCAACAAAGAAAAAGAGCACTATCGTCTTGGGAATCTGACGTTAAAAGACCCTGTTTGCCAGTTTATAAGAAAACTGGATGGGAGCAAATCCTCGATTCATAGAAAGCGTTTAAGTTGTTACTGGACGTAAAACCAGAGGAAGATGTGAGCCATAATCATAACTACTGTACATAATCATGCTTTTGTCTAATCTATCATATCTTTTCAATAACTTTTTGACTTTCGTTACTCCATTTGTTTAATTTCTTCACGTAACGGCTAGCGATCATTCGTGTCAGATATTTTTTCAAACTTGTTGGAAAAATGTCTGATTTGCATGATCTTGTTGTCGTTGTTTTAGTAGTATAAATATGTATTTTTCCACTTATAAAAACAAAAAAAAAATATAAGAGAAAAATAGAGAGCAAGGGTGTCACAAAAGAAATGTAGATTTACATCTATTTGCATTTTTGGTGAAACTGACTCAGGAAAGGATGGAGAGTTTATACCTGCAGCACAGGAACTGGGACGTGCATTAGCTGCTAGGAAGATCAATTTTGTATACGGGGGAGGACTCCATGGCCTGAAGTTAAGTATGGCTATTCCTGCAACCATTAATGGTAGCAAGGGTTTGTATGTAAGGGTGAAGGAGTTAGAAAATCACATCTTCTTCTTAGGGCAAGAGTTAGAAGTTTCAAGCCTACCTAAACGAATGGGACGATGTTCTACCGTACTAAAGCTTTTATCACTTTACCCGATGGTTTGGAAACATTGGATGGGATCTCGAGCGTTGCATATTGGGCTAAACTTAACTTTCACAAAAAGCCATTAGGATTGTTAAATGTTAATGGTTTTTATGATAACCTATTGCCTTTTCTTGATCATGCTATAGAAACAGGATTCATACCCTAAGCGACTCGTCATTCCATCATTTCTGCACCAACTGCTGATCAACTACTTGATAAACTGTAAACCTATAAACCTACACCAGATCTATTAGTAAAAAAAAAGGTGGGCAGTCCTCAGACAGCAGTCGGAAGCAGAATCCAGATACCACTCTCCAGTTGTAAACTTTCCTTAATCTTAATGGTTTTACTCTTAGCATTTTAGTTTACTTTATTGTTTGTTTATGTTTTCAAAAAAAAAGTCTCTAATCTTTAGAAGACATTGAGGACAATGTTGATTTAGGTTGGGGGAGAAAAAAAAGCATAATTTCTCCATTAAATAATTAGTTAGTAAAACCATTAGATGCATGGGGTATGAAAAGATGGCAGAGTAAAGAGTTATTCTTAACTCTTGAGACGCATCTTATTAGTTGCATTTTTTTCTTTCTTTCTATTTCATCTAAAAAAAAGAGGTCCAAAAATTTTTTTTTCAGTGTTGTTCAATGATTTTAAGAAGTATATAAGTTTGAAGCATGGAGCAATTGAGTTTAGAGATTTTATAGCATGATTGAACAACTGATTGTTGGATTTGGTGATGAATTTTGAGATTGAATGAGCTGAATTTGAAAGTACCTAACCGTGAGTTTTTGAGCCTATATGATCAATAATGATTATCTTTCTTATGTGTGATATTCATCTATTGAGTTGTTACTCTAGAACTTGCTTCAAATCTGGTTGAAATTACATGTCACATGCACATTCGAAAATGATAAAGGCATTTATTTTCTTTAGCCAGAGCCAAAAAGCCAACCTTACAATTACACCATTGATAAGCCCCTTTGAGCCTAATTGATTATTTCTTTATTGTTAACCCATTAATGTGTTTTAATCACTGTTTTGGAACCCGGACCGGACCGGCCGGTCCGGCCTGGGAACCGGCGACCCGGCGTCTAAACCGGTTCGGTCCGGTGACCGAACCGGTTCAGTATTTTTTTATTTTTTTTATTTTTAAAAAATCAATTTTTTTAAATTTTTCTTTAGAATTTCATATTTATAAGTCTAAAATATTCAATTTCTCACCGGTTTGGCCCCGGTTTAGCTCCGGTTTGACTCCGATCTGACCCACTGACCCTTGACCTAGTACCCCGACCGGTTCAGTGACTAGTCCGGTTTTCAGAACCTTGGTTTTAATGATATATCAAGTGCTCTTACTTAGTTCAAAAAGATTAAGAAAGCATTTGAAATCTTTGTGAAATGGGCTTTTGACAAGTGTGGGGGTGTGTATATTATCAATTGTAGAATTGCAAAAAAAAAGAGAAAAAGAAAAAAAAAGAGAAGTAAAGAAAAGAAAAAGAAAAAGATGATATTTAGTTTTGGAATAAAAATTGTGGGTTGCCATGATAAGTCTATTCATAAGATGACCCATTTTTCAAATACTCTGTTTATTTCTTAGATGTAACCCTTCATATCACTATTTACATAGCTTTTAACCTAGCCCCATTACAACCTTCAATAAGTCCTTTTGATTTGAATTATGCATATGAATTCGGTAGTGGAGATTGAGATTTTTAGCAAGCTTATGGTAGTGCAACTTTTTCAGGTGAATTTGAGCGAAATACTTACCCTTAAACACTTGAGAGATTGAGAGGACGAGTCACAATTATGAATTTAGTTCATTCATTTTTAAATGAAGTTACCAGTTTATACTTTTGTTGATTTAAGAATACTATGATCTCTTTATTCTTTAATTGTGTCCTTGTTTATAAGTTGACACTACTGATTTTTTTGGAAGCACTTATTAGTCAATCCTTTTTGTCCGAGGACATCCAAGAACTAAGTGTGGGGGAATTTGATAAGTAAAATATTTGTACATTTATTTTCCCTTATATGAAGCATTTTTTGGATGACATTTGAGCTTAATGTAATGAATTTGGGTGTAATTGATAAATAAATGATGATTTGACATAAAATAGAATTTATTGGAACATACTAAATTTTGACCTTGTTTCAGTTTTTAGGAAATATCTAAAGTTCTAGATGTTAAATTGGGACGTTCTTTATATGAATAGAAAGCTGAGAAAAATTCCTACAACTTTTATGTTGAGATGAAAACCGAGTTCTATCTTTAAGAGCTCCAAATTTAGCTTAGATGTTGAGCACGTGATTCTGTCCAGGTCTGAACTTTGTCGACTAATTTGACCATAACTAGAGCCACAAATGTTGAAATAAGGAGATCTCATATGAGTTTTCAAGCTAAGATCCATATCTACAACTTTCATGAAGACAACAAAGTGAGATTCCAACGTTTTAATTGCTAAACATTAGCTGCAATCAATGAGCAAGGTGGTCACAAAGTTAATATTGATGGTTTAGAGTCAAGATTCTTACCTAACATATGGAAATTCTTACACCCAATTCATCTATAAATAGAGGATTTGAAGGTACAAGGGAGGAGACCATCTTAGAGTTTAATTTCATGCATTTTTATTATTCTTGCATACCTCTTACATGGAAGGTTTAGGTAGTCATCCTTTATGGATGGTATAGGTTGCCTCCTACATAGAAGGTTTTACCTCCTATATGAAAGGCTAGATTTTTCTATTTTCATGCATCTTGTAGTTGTATTTTTATGTTTTAGAATTTGATAATCATGTTTTCTGCAATATTTATAAATTTTTCAATTTATTTTGGTTTTGTTTTTAGTTTCATCATGAGCTAAATTTTCATTTTCCTAGGGTGATGACGTAGCTTACTAATAACAGATTGAATTTTAATTTATTAAATCTATTTTTAATTTTTCCTTCATGATTGAGTTTTAATTATTGTTCTTAATGCTTTCAATTGATTGGCCACCTTTTGGATGATCTCAATATGCATGTTGAGACTGTAAGGAGATACATGTGTGTGGATCCTATAATTAAAACCATAATTTTCATATGAAATAAGAATATATTCATATTGGTTGTGTAGTCTTAATTAAGTTTCATAAATCTTAATGTATGATTGATTGCTTAAATTCATATAGGAATATATTGGGTTAGCAATTAATTATAGAATTACTTGACCTTGGAAGAGGCTAGTAATTAAAATAGGGAAACTCGACTATCAATCATGTGGAAAAAGTTTGACTAGAATAGATAAGTGATTCAATCCGGAGTTTGCTAAGTGAAATCTAATCCCTAGGGCCTTTTTATCATATTTGTTTTTATAACAATTGTATTTCCATTTAATCATTTTTATCTTGCAATCTCAACCACCAACTAATCGATCGGCTAAATAGTATTAAAAATATCAATTTTGGTACTTAGTGATCAATCCTCGTGGGAACGATACTGTACTCACCTCTATATTACTTGTTTGCGACAGTGTGCACTTGCACTTCTAAATACACCATCCTATACTTGTAACATTTGGCCACGGCCAAAATCTTTCTAGAGCTTCATTGGCTGCGGCCAAAATATGCTTGGCCGTGGCTAAACTTATCTGCTGCTCTTAGCCGCGGCCATGCTTCCATATGAAGCTTTTTTGGCCTTCTTCATCCTTTTCTTGCTCTTCTATGGTGCCTTGACTTCCTTAGCTCCATTCCTATTTCTTGATCATCTTTTTGTGCCTCCAATGACTCCTTTATGGCTCAATTGTTAACCTATCAACACAATAAAATCTATAAAGACAATGTTGATGTAATTTTATTACAATTTAGGGACTTAAACATAAAATTTATATCATTTTATCACAAATGTCCCTTGGCCCATTACCTTTACACATTTATGCTTATTTAATAATGAATTCACTTAGAATTTATGTAAATGTAAAGGTAAATGTGCAAATTTGATTGGAATTTTATGAGGTTAATAGCAGTGTAGCCATTCAGGACTACCAAAGTGTCTAAGTCTAATCCAAGAACAGTAGACGCATCCCTGTCTTTTTTCCACCACTGCATTCCTCTGCGTGCAGTCCTCTTCTCTGCTTTTAGCACACCTCTTGTATTCACTTGTCTTAATTGGTTGGTTGGGGAGGGTGAGATTTAGGGGAATCTCAGTAGTAAACAATTACCGTAATACATGCATGATATATGCTAAGTGTATGACATGCACTACTACAAAATGTAGATTTTACGTCCCTAAAAGACGTCCCTTTTTAAAAAAAGGGAAGTAAAAAATAAAGACGGTGGTATTTTTGTAATTGTGAGTAAGAATTAAGTAACTTTAGACGTCCCTTTTTAAAAAGTCTAAAAAAAATTAATTTTTTGACTTTAGGCGTCCCTTTTTGAAAAAGGCACGCCTAAAGTAGAAAAAATTAATTTTTTTTAGACTTTAGACGTCCCTTTTTGTAAAAGGGACGTCTAAAGTCAATTTTTTTTTACTTTAGATGTCCCAAATTCAAAAAGGGACGTCTAAAGGTAACATAAATTAATCAAATTAATATTGACATCACTCTTTTTAAGGTTATCTCTACCTCCGCAAGCTAGCTTCCTCGATTCAAATTTCAAAACTCTCATTTTCTCTCGAAGCTGAATCTTCCACCACTCTCTTGAAGCTCATTTTCCACCATAACTCTCTCTCTTACTCCCTTTCATTATCATTATTCTTTTTTTTTAAAGTCGTCCTCCTCTATCTCCACCACCATCATCTACCGTCTTCCTCTCTTCCTCTCCATTGTTGGAGCTCGTCGCCATTGTTCTTCCTCGATCTTTGATGCTGTTGGTTCCTCCTCCCTTCCTCTCCCGCCGTTGGCCTCCATCCTCCCTCTCCTACTGTGGCTAAAAGATATGGATAATTACTTTTTCTTTTTATAGGCTAAGTTTTGAACTGGGATTATTGTATATGTATTTTGTTGTGTTAAGATTTAGATTTATCTTCATTGTAGATTCATTTTGATTTATCATCCTTCACCAATATTAATCTGTAAGGACATTTTGGTTTATGAAAAACTGTTCGATCTTGTTTCTGTAGGTTATAATTGTTAGGCAGTGAAAAATATAAGCGATTTTTTTATAAAAAAACAACTTTAGACGTCCCTTTTTAAAAAAGAGACGTCTAAAGTTTTGTTTTTTGAAAAAAAGAAAAACTTTAGACGTCCCTTTTTTAAAGGACGCCTTATCCTTACTTTTTTACGTCCCTGGTATAGGCGTCCCTCTATTTTTAGACGTTAAAAGTGTTTTCTGTAGTAGTGATGTTAGCCTTAACTAGATGTATGCCACATAATGACATTTATGCGTGCTCGATGTTTCATGTAGCATACTTATGGCCATGGCATAAATAGAAGTAAAGCTTCATCATTCAAATATGCTCTACACAATCAAGTAAAGCAATCACATACATAACTACACAAGCATAAATATCTAGTACATGTACATAGGGTAAGTTCACTACCTTAATTGCCCTTCCCTGATCCACTGTTGGTTCCACTGTTTGTTTAATATCCTGCGTCTGGCTCGAGTGACTGCCAAGTCCTAAAATTCCAAATTTACAATAAATGAGTTATTACTCATTCATGTGTTATTCTAGACTCATTTTGTTGGTTATCTCTGCTTAAAAATGCAAGATAATCAAAATGCCCCTAGGGACCTAGTATAAGCCCCTTTATATCCGATTTAACTAAAAGTTATGACCCAGGCTAATCCTAGACAATTTCAAGTGTAGAATCCATTTTGACCTCATATTGGTCAAAGTCATGCTCAAATTATGAAAATACCCCTGTCAGCCACTATGTTAGGGTTTTAGGGGTAAAATTGTCATTTTATACCCTAATGCCTTTATACCTCATATTATACATGTTCCCTACACGATTTTCCATTCTAAACCTAATGGAATAATCAAAACCATGAAATTCTAGCTCTAACCCTTCCTGAAAGATCTAGCCGAAAGTTATGGAAAATTAAAGGAAAATATTGTTTCTTGATTTTAATCCATAAACCACAAAGCCACGAATCAACCAAATCAACAACAATAACCTTGAATCAACCAAAATAACAAGGTTTTATGTCTTATCTCTTGCTTTCTCTCTCTCTAAGCCAAGAAAATTATGGCTTCTCTCTTATCTTCCTCTTGATTTTGAGCTTGCTACAAGTGTGTTTCAAGAAGGAATAGAGATATGAGAGAGTTATCATAAAGAAGAAGGTAAGAACAAGTGGGAATTCACCTTGAGCTTACCTTATCTTGCTCCTTAAACACAAGCTCTCTTTCTTGCTCTTCTTGTGCGTTCGTATGACTCCCTCTCTCTCTTGTTCATGTCTTGGCCGAAATATGGCCAAGAGAAAGGGATAAGAAGCTTTAATAAATATCATCATCCACCTCCTTCAAATATTATATTTAATTGTAATAAACATATGCTACTTTATTTGATATCATCATCTTTTTGTTTGGGCTACAATTGTTGACCAAAATATTGGCTCTTGAAAGGGATAAAAAGGCTTCTTGAATTACCCCACTCTACCTCCTCACATAATAATATGAATTTATTAGTTAGCATGAGATATTTGACAAAGTCTTCATTTCTTTCTTTCTTTATTTACTTGGTCTAGAATGCCTCCCTTTGCTTTAATTTTGAGCCAAGTAAATATTTTTCCTTGCTTTAATTTATGTTGGATGTCACACACACAAGAAAAAGGGAAAACAATATGGGCTTTGGATTAAATCTAGCCAAATGACTATTTTTCTCATACATTTTTTCCATTACCTTTTTAATTTTGTATATAGACTAAAAGCTTATAGAATTTTCATCAAATTTTGAAACTTCATATCTTTATTTATAGATGTCCAATTGTTGTGGTTCTAAAGGTTATGTGACCCTTGTTAAGTCTATTTTTGAGAAAAAATATTTTCCTTAGCCAACTGGATGCTCAGAATTCCTAGAATATCATTTATTGGATACTGTCATAGACACTTGCCAGTTTTACTTGGCTAACATAAAAAATAAATTAGTCTTAGTGTACAGCTTCAAATGACTTATATGACCTATCAAATTAAATCATGATAAGTCTATTTTTATTATGAAAAGTTTCATAGGCATTGGAATCCTTTTCCTATTTAAAAATATCACACAACTTGACTGCCACGTAGGAAAACACACAAGCAGCAAATCTAAATTTTTACAATTTTTATTCCAAACATAATCATGTTGTGTGTGACCACTAATTGCCTTGTTTTGTCATTTCCTTTGCTTTTTAGGCCACCATTTTATTCCCTTGAATGCCACAAAGTTCAAGGAATCTTAGTGAATAAAATTTGGGATGTTACATTCTTCATGATTAAGAGCCAAAGTATGCTAAAGAGAGAAAAAGGGAAAGAAAATGAATTTTTGGACACATATTATGCCATGTGGAAGCATTTATAGCCAAGTGGAAAAAGAAGAAATAAAATAATCATGACATGTGCAAAAATTCTATTAAATAAATATTATCTTAAGGATGTGGAACTTGATATTTCAAGAAGCCATTTACCTCTTCCAAGAGGCCAAAATTTCAGCCAAGTTGAGAAAGAAGAGAGAGAATAGAAAGCTTGAAGAACACAAGCTCAAAGTGGAGAGACAAGAGATCAAGAAGGAACTTAGGTAAGTCTATAAGCAAAATTCACTTGTTCTTGTCTCTAAATCATTAGAAACCTCTTCTAACCCTCATATCCTTCTTGAAATCACATGAAGCAAGAAGAAAATCAAAGGGATTAAGGAGGATAGAGACACGTTTTTGGAAGAGGAAGAAGAGAAATCAAGAAACCTTGTTTAATTAACCTGTTGATTTGTTGTTGTTATTGGTGATTTGGTTGATTGGTTACCTTGGTTGTCATGAATTTGTGATTTGAGAGGCATAAACCTTAAGGAGAGGTGCTATCCAATTTTTAATTAATCATGTGAGAAGTATAACTAAAGGGTTTAAGAAGCAATTTAGGATGAAAATGAGGTATTTTGTTGAATAAAGACATAAAACTTCATTTTCCCAATTTTTCTAAAATTTTGGCCAAAGGTATTGTACAGTGTTTGGGTTGGAATTTAATAGATTTGATGATTCCATTGTGTTTGGAATGAAAAATGGAGTATGGAGGCTTTAGGGTATAAAATGACAATTTTACCCCTAAAACCCTAACAAGTGGCTGCAAAGGGTATTTTGGGAAATGGAGTATGATTTTGGAAAACCTGAGGTCAAAAATAGATTCTACACGTAAAATTGTGTAGATATAACAAACTATATGAGTTTAGGAATAAGACATGAATGAGTACTAACTCATTTATTATAAATTTGGAATTTTTGGAATTGACAGTTGCTCGAGTTGGATAAAGAAATTAGTGGACTGAAACTAGCTAAGCATTGGAAAGGATTTTGGGTAGTAACTCTATCTTGCATAAACTATGTAATTGTTTATATGCTTTTTGTTGCCATGTTCTGTGATATGAATTGTTTGTTACAAAACCTAGATGTGGTGTAGGAAAAGCACAAGTACTATCAGGTGAGAAAAGCATAAGTACCATTAGGCCAAGTGAGACCCAACTAAGGTAGTAAACAAGTATGAACAGAAAATTATCTACTTCGGAGCATTACAACAAGTAGGGGTCAAACAGTCATTTGATCCTGAATAGTGAACACAGTATGGCTAGTAGGGACAAAATAGTCATTTTGATACTGAACGTCGAGCAAACAAACAAGTTTACAACATTTTATTTATGTTATATTATATAGTACATTGCATGTTTATTTATCACATTTTATATGATTGATTGTGTGTTACTACTGAGATTTGTATGAATCTCATCATTTTCCATAAATTTAAAAGGAAGTAAAAACGAGGAACCGACACAACTCTTCTGAGAACTTTAATTGGTTGCCTTATGTGTGGCGTGAGCCATGAGTTGTAATTTCATCAATTGAATTATTACATTGAGATCAAAAGGGTAAATTGTGTAGGGTTTATATTGATGATGAAGTGAAAAAAGGCCTAGAGTGTGAAATGACCAAATTACCTTTAAAGCTCTAAGTAAGGGCTTTTAAGGGGTGTTTTCATCATTTAGGCCTGAATTTGACCAATCCAAGGTTAGATATGGATTCTACACATGAAATTGTGTAGGATTAGCCTGGATTATAATTTCTGGTATAGTACAGTTGGATTTGGTACAGAGAGGCGTAGGCCGGGTCTTTGTGGGCATTTTGGTAATTTAGCATAATTAAGCTAAGTTAGCCAATAATAGGAGTGTGGAATGATACATGGATGAGTAACGACTCATTTATTGTACATTTGAGCATTGTATGATCAGACTGATGATTCCCAAGCCAGAGCAAATGTGATGGTTTAAGGAAAGACATGAAGTCCGAGAGGTAGTGAACTTACCTAGCTTGCATTTATTTGTTATGTATGTGTTTTCATTGTTGTATATGACTGCTTTGGCTATTTGTGTTGAGCATACTTGATTGATTGAAGCTTTGTTATATTTATGTGATGGCCATAAGTATGTCATAACATTAAGCATGCAAATATGTCATTATGTTGGCATGAAGCTAGTTAGGCAAGAATGTCATGCATCATATATATATATCTTACATGCATAGTAGTATTATTTACTACTGAGATTCTCTCAAATCTCAATCTCCTCCCTCAACCATATAGGTGTGCTGAGTACAGATGAAGAATGCCTGGAGATTTGCAAAGATGAATTGAAGAGCATAGTGCAAGGCACTACTTTTTGTATTTGGTGTATTTATTTAGTGATTGTATTTTATGAGAAGTTATACATTTGATGTGTATAAACGAATGAATGAGTATAGTTTGAGCAGAGAATAGCTCTAATTTAATTAAAGTACAACGCTCGCGTACTCTAATATATTAAAACTAAGAGCCAGTAAGGCATTAATGATGTAGTGAATCTTGTGGAAATGATTGAGAAGTTTTCTACCCTTTGAAAAACCCTCTCAACATTTGGTTTAAATCCTAAGTTGAGAGTGGGAATTTATAAACATTTTAGACCGTTGGGTAGTCCAGGTTTAAATCATGGTTCCACAATAGTTTTTACTACTCATTTATACTCATCTAGGGCTGTTAAAAAGAGGGTATCACATTTTTGGTATCAGAAAGTTGATTCTGGCAACAATGGGTAGTTGCTACCGTTCTCTGCTTATGATGATAAGTTAAAATCCTTGGATAGATGCGTTGAGTTAGGACGTATGGTAGTAGAACTATGTTTAAAAGTGATGCCAAGTGGGAAAAAAGGATTTAGATAACCTATGAGTGAATTTGGATAGATTTCTAAAGTGTTATCATCTTAGGATAGCTAATGAACTCAAGTTTAGCTTAGAGAACTTAAGTTTATAGACCAATTTCTGGTGTATTAAGTGGTCTCGGGCAAGAACTCTTAGAGGTGAAAAGTGGGAACTTGAGTGTATTTTGGGGTGAGAACTCGAGTTCATGTTAGAGAACTCGAGTGCATGGGGTATTTCCTTATGCATCCGGGAGTTTCAGACAGGAACTCACGGGAGTGGAAATTGAGAACTCAAGTTCATATTGGTGAATAAGAGTACACACAGCTGAGAACTCGAGTTCATATGGGTAGACTCGAGTGCATTTGTTGTTCTTGCAGTTGGAATCATTTCTGGTAGAAAATCTTTCCCTAGAACTCGTGGGACTTGAGTGTAAGCAAGCTAAGAACTCGAGTTCATATATATGAACTTAAGTGCATCTCCTCTTCTTGAAAATTGAAAATCTCTCTGTAGAAACTCTTTCTGCCTGACTTGTAAAACTCGAGTGTAATGTTGCACAGAACTCTAGTGTTGATGTCCAAACTCGAGTGCAACACTTAGTCATAGCATTTGAGAGCTTTCTGGAATGAACTCTCACTTCCAAACTATCATGACTAGAGTGTATAAGAAGAACTCGAGTGCACCACTATGAACTCAAGTACAAGCCTTTACAGTATGTGGAAAGATTGAAATATCAGCTAACTCTTCGTGGAAAATTAGCAAAACTCGAGTGTGGCTAGCAAGACTCGAGTTTTGAGCTATAACTCGAGTTCATGGATGTAAACTTGAGTGCAGAGGCAACTTTACTGAACATGGAAAGGTGACTTTGTGCAAAGCTTTGGTTGGAGGATTTGGCATATGTTAGAAAGTTTTCTAACATGTCACGTGGTGGTTGAGGTATGTATAGGATACCGATACCCAGTGATAAATGATGTGGTATAAAGCTAGTATGAATGCCTGGATTCTATTGGAACTACATTGTTAAGCATGCTTAGGAGAGGGAATATTGTGGGTGTACTCCACGTAAGCTTGCATAATTGTGGGCTGGATTCTCATGACACTGTAGAAGGCGCCCAGTGAGGGTAACGTTGCAGTTGAGCCTAGTGGGGGTCCATAGTAAAGGTTCTTAGATGACCTAAGAAATGATTAGAGGCATAGAGATGATAAAGTAGGTATTTATTTTAGTCCAACCCCTTTCTATTGTAGTGAGTATTGCTAAGAAAAGTTCATCTGATTGGGTTATGAAATTTGAGGCATAATGATTATTGAAATTCTCTGTGCTAAGTAATGATCCTTAGTAACCCATGGGGTTAAAGAAATGTGGGTATGATATACGATGATGCATGATGAGTAGTGATATACCGTATATTAATCATAGAGGATATGATTTGATGATACTGAAGGTTCAAGATATGTTTAGAGCATATCTAAGCTGAGAATAGATCTTAGGTCAAAATGCAAATAAGGTTGCACTATAGTTATGTTCCATAACGGAAGTTTGAACTTTGTGAACCTTACGGATGATGTTCAACCTTCAGTAGTTGTTTGGGGATATTACCCAAAAACCGTGAAGGTTAGAATAGTTACTATTGAATTTGATTCTTAACATACTTATTGGATATAATTGAAGAAACCTGATTTTTCCAACTCAGGTAATGCTGAGGTTCTAAGGTTTAAACCATAACCTGAAAATTAAATGCAATAGTTGAATTGGTTCTTTAGGACTTTGAGATAGCCTAAGTGGCTTGAGATACTAGAATGTAGTACAGAAATGTGTAAGAAATCTCATACATATTTTGGAAGAATGCAAGTTGCTGAACTAGTATGGGAAAGATCTAATTATAGAATATTCCCTAAGAGCAATGATTGTTGCCTGGAGCAGGACCGATATCAAAAGTCCAAAAGAACTAACCCCAGAGAGAAAGCAGATTACAGAACTGCTGAGGAAGAAGGACCTTATGAGACTTGAATTCTCGTTAAAATGGTACTTCCATTTAGAGACGACTAACCGGACAGAGCTACCAACGGAGGATTCTGATCGTAAAAGGCTACCTATGGGGAGATATAATCATGGAGGGATACCTACGGAGGCTTTGGCTAGTAGGCTAACCAGTCAGGTGACTGAGTAAAGCACCAAGTGCAGTACCGTAGTGTGAAGCCATCGTGATGTCAAACCATAGTGTGCAGCCGCCATGATGACAAACCATAAAGTGTAGCCGCCGTGACGTTGAAACCGTAGAGTAGAGCTACGGGGATGTTGACTCTCAGTAGTGGTATATTGTAATGAGTCTTCAATCGAATAAGTTTCCTTGAGAGAAGGGTTATATGACCTAGTGAATTTCCATGGGGTGCTCCAGTACCAAATGATGAAAGAGATTGAGGAAGAACAGGCTCAGCAATGTGAAGCTAAGTGACTCTTGCTCTTGTACCATATGTAATGGTTCTACATGTATGTGTTTACTATCGAGTATATTCGTATTATGAATATACGGTAGGAAGTAAGACCTTTTAGACCAGTGTGTCCTTAGGCAGTCAGACCTGATGCGCAGAGGGTAAGGCTGTAAGTCCCATGATGTCTACGACATAAGGGTGATTCCCTGGACAGTAAGAACTAATAAGCATTCATAAGTTGCAGGGTGGTCACCTGAGGCTTATTTTGCATGAGTGGACACCATGGAGACTTCTATTATGAACGAGTAGTTGCTCGGGGCCTAATTGAGCGAGTAGACACTTGGGCCATTGAGACTCCTATTTTGCATAAGTGGAATCTCAGGGCCTATTGCGTGAGTGAACACTTGATGCCATGTGACTTGTGTGACCAAGTCCAGTGGATGCCATTAGGCTATATGCTGACATGCCGAATGCTCTTATAGTGATTAATGTGAGGATGGTTTGTTTAGCATGCTTTGTGAACATTACATAAATGTGTGGATGAATTGAGAAGCAAGAGATAGAGCCTGAAATGAGTTTAAATTACCTAGTGAACTATGTATTCTAGGTAGTTAGACTCGATGAGTAGTTAACTCAAAGATACCAGGGTTTATCGAGCGTGGCTTAAGTAGAGAATGTCATGTGCTCAATAACTAGGGACGTCTCATTTAGAGAATAATGGGAGTGGCTATGCCATAAGCTTGACGTACTCAGTCCTGGTAAGCCAGGAGGTGTGGGCCGGACTTCCACACGGCTGCAAGGGAAGCCCAAAAAGGGTAACTCTGCAGTAGGCCTAGTGAGAGGGTTGTTATTCAGTAAAGATGGTGGACCAAGTGACCTAAGGCCATAAGACCTTATGGGTTAGTATGTCCTTAGGCTGGCAAAATATGAGATATGTTGAGAATGGAGTCGAGTAGAGGCTCTAGGAAATAAGACCCGATGTGCAAATTTGCATAAGACAAGTGTTCGTGGGCCGTAAGACCATATGTCTAGCCCTATACCAGGTTGTAGTGGAGGCAATGAGCCTAAGTGCCCAAGGCATGTGGGTGAATCCTTAGGCTAGAAATCCGGAATGTCCAGCATTTTAATAGTTGAATGAGGTGTAAGGCTTGGTGTGCATACAATATGATTTGGGAGATTCCTAAAGAATTGGAAGGCCTTGTATGCATACAGTGTGATTCGGGAAAGTCCCAAAAAGGCAATAAGGCTTGAGAAACCAAGCGTTGTGAGAATGGACTAATGAGTCCTGTGATTGAATGCTATATACTAGGTATAGATGGAATGAAAGTACTGTATAGTAAGTGTATAATGCTATCTAAAATTTAGTCTTAAGAATATAATTCTTGAGTTGCATGCTCTATGAGCTTGCAAATGAAAGAGCTAGTTAATAAGATTACTATGATTTACCACCATGATCAGGGGTTCTCATTACGTGAGAGTGGAACGAAGCATTTGATTTTACCCTGACACGGTGTAGGGGCTAGCCACCCTATTGTTACCTTAGCAGGAGGAGCTAACCAGGTGTATGGGTGCCTGTGTGAAGCACCAGTCCTTGGTCAAAAAGCGAGGCAAAAAAACTAGCGGTTGTGGTGCCTTATGTAATCCCTGGAAAGGCTGACCGAAAATTAAGCTATGAGAAGCACCAGAACTCTACATTTAAAGGTACATATAGTACCATATGATGTTCAAAATTTTGAGGGCGTAATTTATTGAACGGGGGAAGAACTATAATATCCCGAATTTTGGGACTAAAAGCTTAAGATTTAGCCTGGATTAAGGAGACTGCTAGACCCTAGTTTAGTAAATGTCCTAGCGAGGCATGATATTATTTCCCAAAATTCCTTTATATTCGTAGATATTAAAAAGGAATATTATGGTGAGATAAAGAGCTCAGGGGAATAACAAAATGATGCAATTGAGAGTTACACATAAAGTACCGAGTGGTGAATTTCCCAGCGTGGCAGTTGTGTTGTAAGGTATCGTTCAAGGAGCAAGAAATGATTCAATTCGATAAATCATAAAACGTAAGGGAAAAATGGTAATTTTTCTATAAGACAAGAAATGAGCATTTTCCCTATGATTTTAGTTGAATGAGAATTAAAAAGAAGAAAATGACTACTTAGTAATTAATGAGCCTATTGTGGTGAATTATTATCAAGAGAAGTCAAGAAGTTAAAGTTTGGACCAGTTGGCTTGGGAGCCATTTAGATAACTTATTAAAAGTTATCATTCATCATCTCTTTCTCATTCTTACATGTGATCAGAACTGGGAAGAAAGAGAAAGAGCTGAATGAGAATGAGAACAGACAAATGAGAGAGAGAAGAGAGAGAAACTTCAATTCACCGGAACTCTACTGAATCGGCGTCTTATCTCAAAGTGCCCTTCACAAACCTTCTTCTACTCATTATGAGCTTCATTTATGTGGTTTCATATTCTTGTTTGGAGGTGGTTGGTGCTATCTCGCTGGCCAGAGTGCTGCCATAATTCTGAACTCAGAAACTTGTAGAAGTAAGCGTAAGCTTCCTTTTGAACCTATTGGTTTGTTATTTGGATGAGTATTGAAGGGGGTTAGTACTATTCATGTATCATTCAAAGGGTTTTTTAATGGCCTAAATGATGTCCAATAGATGTCTAAATAGCTAATTATGTTATTAGAAGTAAAACTGAAGTAATTAACCAGAGAAAATAAGGAATCGACATAACTCTTCTGAGAACTCTAATTGGCTGCCTTATATGTGGTGTGAGCCATGAGTTGTAATTTATTCAATTGGATGGTTACATTGAGTTCAGAAAGGCAAATTGTGTAGGGTTCATATTGATGATGAAGTGAAAAAAGGCCTAGAGTGTAAAATGACTAAATTACCCTTAAAGCTCTAAGTAAGGGCTTTTAAGTGGTGTTTTTGTCATCTGGGCCTGAGTTTGGCCAATCCAAGGTCAGAAATGGATTCTACACATGACATTATGTAGGATTAACTTGGGTCATAATTTCTGGTATGGTACAGTTGGACTAGGTACAGAGAGGCGTAAGTCGGGTCTTTATGGATATTTTGGTAATTTAGCATCATTGAGCTAAGTTAGCAAATAATAGGAGTATGGAATGATACATGGATGAGTAATGACTCATTTATTGTTCATTTGAGAATTGTAGGACCAGACAGATGGTGCCCGAGCCGGAGCAAAGACGATGATTTGAGGAAGGACATAAAGTCCGAGAGGTAGTGAACTTACCTAGCCTGCATTTATTTGATATGTGTGTGTTTGCATTATTGTATGTGACTGCTTTACCTATTTGTGTTGAGCATACTTGATTAATTGAAGCTTTGTTATATTTATGCGATGGCCATGATTATGTCATAACATTGAGCATACAGATATGTCATTATATTGGCATGAAGCTAATTAGGCAAGCATGCCATACATCATATATATCTTACATGCATAGTGGTATTGTTTACTACTGAGATTCTCTTGAATCTCATTCCCCCCAACCATATAGGTGTGTTAAGTACAGATGAAGAATGTTTGGAGATTTGCGAAGATGAATTGAAGAGCATAGTGCAAGGCACTACTTTTTGTAGTTGGTGTATTTATTTGGTGATTGTATTTTATGAGAAGTTATACATTTGATATGTATAAACGAATGAATGGGTGTATTTTGAGTAGAGAATAGCTCTAATTTAATTAAAGTACAATGCTCGTGTACTCTAATATATTGAAACTAAGAGCCGGTGGGGCATTAATGACGTAGTGAATCTTCTGGAAATGATTGATAAGTTTTCTACCCTTTGAAAAACCCTCTCAACTTGAGGTTCAAATCTTGAGTTGAGAGTGGGAATTTATGAATGTTTTGGAACATTGGGTAGTCCGGGTTTAAATCCTGGTGGATAATGGTTTTCACTACTCATTTATACTCATCTCGGGATGTTAAAAAGAGGGTATCACAATGTTTAACTTATATATCATATATATAAGCACATAATAATCACTCAAACTCAATTTAAATGCACAATTAACCTGATTATGATGCCACTATTGGGATTGGTAGGCATACAATAGAAGAATTAAAAATTAAAAATTGTAAAATTTTACCAATCCCAATTATGGATCTATCAATGGCATTTAAATCGAGTTAGAAAGAGTCGTACCTTCTGAGTTTTGTCTTTTTCGATCTTGAGGAGCCAAGTACATAGATCAGCTCCCTATACTGGTATCCATACAAATAAGACCCAACACCTGTAGCGTGTTAGCACCTCCAATGCCCCTCTAGGGTTTTCTTGCGACTCTATATTTTTTCATCATCCGTACAAAACCTTAGCTCTCACCTTTTATAACTAGTCATGGTTATCTATTTTATAATGGATATTGGATTTTTAAAATTAATCTTAATTAATTTTGAAAATTTTTATCTTATCAATTAATGCTTAATTGTTTTGATAAGCTAATTAAATAAATCTAGTTTAATTAAATCTGTCTAACAGTTTTAATTTAACCTATTTATTTAATTAGAATAAAGAGCCAATGGAATTAGATTAAATTTATCTTTATAAATTAAATTTGAGATATTATAATATAATATCTATAGATATACACAATATAATAATATATATTATCAAATAATATATATATATATATATATGTGTGTGTGTGTGTGTGTGTGTGTGTGTGTGTGTGTGTGTGTTTCAAAAATACATATATGTATATTATTAACTTTCTTTTCCAAATATATATATACACATATAAATATTTATCAAGTAAATATTCACACAACATATATATATATATATATATATATATATATATATATATATAGACACACACAAACACACACATATAAAATTCATCCACCCTAAATTAAACATTGTATTCATTGAATCTTAGACGCATCTTAGATTTAATGAATCAGGACATTATAGCTCGTGTTGGGCTATTCTTGTGTACGACCCTGTAGGCCCATATGAAGTTGGCAGTGGGCCAATAACTGTAGTAACCCACAAGTCACAAGCGGCCTCTAGCAAGACATTACGACTACCCAATTCATATGATGATCGATAATATGATACAACCTATCATACAACCATATCACATCCCTTTTGTCACATGATACTTCATCCAAGGATGAGGTATAGATAATGTAATCCTCCTTTTCTTGGCCATACATTAGTAGAGAGATAATATTGAGCTCCTCGATGAGTGAGCCTGAGAAATGTATGGCCATAATACGATGGAAAGGAGTTTCCATTTCTATAGTCAAACTACTCAAGGATCAAGAAAGTAATGGTCAGGAATAGGAGGATGATATTCTTCATGCCTCATCCTTGATCGAAATATCGTGTAACAAAAAGGACGTGATATGGTTGTATGACAGGTTGTACCGATTTATCGATCCTTATATGAATTAGGTAGTCGTAATGTCTTACTAAAGGCCGCCTACGACTTGTGGGTTCGTATAGTCATTGGCCTACTACCAACTTCATTTGGGCCTACAGGGTTGTACACAAAAATAGCCCAATATGAGCTATAATGTCCAGATTCGTTGAATCTAAGATATGTCTAGATTTAATGAATGTAATGGTTAAACTAGGATGGACGAATTTTATAAATACATATAAATACATACATACATACTGTAATATCCCAAAATGTACTCAAGGGCTAAATGTACAAATAGACAGTGAAATTAATGATAGAATTGTCCTTAGAAATTGTACAATGATTTTAGTCCCGATTAGCTATCGATAAATTACTTAATTTTCGACTAAAATCGGGAATAGTCAAAAACATAATTGAAACACAAGAATAAAAGGGAATGACACTACTAGAAAGGAAATAAGGTTATCTAAATCATTAGTGTACAAATAAAGAGAAATAAAAAAAAATATTAATGGCATATGAATTATAATTGCCAAGATCAAGGGTAAAGAAGAAAGAAGAAGCTTAGTCAAATAGTCTTCATTTGATCAAGTTGGAAAATTGACCAAAAGGCAAGTTTACAAGAGAAAATTGGTCAATATAATATCCTCCTTTTGGAATGCCCAAAATGTTCAAGACTAGAAGGAGAGAGAGAATTGAAACCATCTTATATTCATGTAACAAGTCAAAAAGGAAGAAGGAAAAGTCAACAATTGCAACTTAGAAAAGTTGACTCCAAAAAGCAAGATACAAGGGAATATTATAACATCTTAATCTCCCTCTATTTTCCTCATATTTCGGTCAAGATAAGAAAAGGCAAGGAAAGAGAAAATGTGAACAATAACTAACCACCTTAGGTTAATTAACCCTTCACCTTTTCAAGATTCCACAAAAAGATGACACATGGTCTTTTTCTCCTTTTCCTTAGTGAAGTTTCAGCTAAGTGATAGGAGCTAAAACCAAATGAATGAAAACACATCAAACACTCTCTCTCCAATCTCTCTAAGTCATCCAAGCTCAAGAAGAAAGAGAAAAGGAAGAATCAAGTTGAGGTAAGATCTTCCTCCTTGATTTTGACCAAGTATATCACTTCTATTGCTCAAACACTCTTCTTAAACATTATTCCTATTAATGAGAGCTTCAATTCTATGGTTTTAGAATTTCAAGAGGATGTGTTTTGAGAAACCTTACAAAAGCACAAATTGAAGAACCAAAGAAAGAACCTAAGAAGGAGTAAGATGTGAGTTTTAACTTTATTTTGAGCTATAGGTTGTCTTGATTGGTTGGGAATTTTGGCATGTGAAATTTTGCCCTAATTTTTCCCAAGCTAGGGTTTTTAAGATTCCTGGTGTTTTTATTACATTCATGGTATTTGATGATGTTTAGAAGGCATATGAAACTAGTTTGAGTCTTAAATTGAAAGTTTGGTAATTGTTGGATTATATGTCAAATTTCTGCTCTGTGCATGATGTGCTGAAGGAATTATAATTTGGTAATTTTTATATTTCCACTTGGCTTTAGAAGGCAAATTTGTGTAGATATGCAAGTGTTCATGATTTTTGGATACTTGTATATGAATTAGGGATTTTTGAAAGTAAAGAATAAATGTTGTGTAATCTGCCTTCTGGAAACAGTTTTATTGCAATGTGTATTTCGTTAGTCAAATGATTTCTAAATTTTGTGAAAATTTCCAATCTAAAAGTAGACTTGTCAAGCTTTAATTTGATAGGTCATCATGGTGAATTGTATTTATGTACTGAGAGTTCTACATTTTTAAAGCTGGGTCATGTAAAACTGGAACTTTTTGATATAGTGAGTAGAAAGGGGGAATTTTGTATTAATTGGTGCACATATAGCTAATTACTATATTTTTCTATGAAATTAGACTTAATCAGGGTCATGTAGAACTTAGAACCACCTCATTTAGGATTTTTTAGATTTAGTTATGATTTTTGGAATTACTGTCAAGAACCAGGGGATTCATGGCCGTAGTTAGATATTTCTTGGCCGCGGCCAAAAAAGTTTCTAACTTATTTTTGGCCGCGGCTAGGTACTTTTAGTTGCAGTTAAGACCTAAAATTTCTCATATTTCATATTTTTCAAGAGGTGATTATTGGTATGGCCTTTCCCAACCCTATAGGCATTTGTTTAAGCTTCCAAGGGCTACCTAAATGACTCCAATGATAGCCAACAAATTAAAACCAAGGATAAACATAGGGATGAGTTAAGAATAATTTAGTTTACCTTATACAAAGTTATTGGAATAAGTAATAGCCTATCCAATTCATGAATTCCTACATATAGGATTCGATATTTTCCCGAGAGGACCAAGGAATTGGTAACACATCACGGAACATTAGTAAGGCTAAGGTAGTAACTTCTCCCTCATATTCTATGTATCATGCTTCATGCATATTATTTCCATTTAGATGTACTTGAAATGTGAACATGAATAAGGCAGAATTGCCCATTAAGCATTCAGATGAGAAGGGCTTTGGCCTAATAGAATACCCAGTGCTGTAGAAAGGGACAGTAAGTCCTTGAATAGAATTAGTTGTTGTATAAACATATCTTTGAATTTTGAATGAAAATTGAATTGTCTGGTATGTGGTGGTTGATATGACATGTTTCTCTGTATGCATTTTATATGAGTGTTAATTGTTACTACTTGGATTCTTTTGAATCTTACCCGTTTTCTAATAACTAACTTGCAGCACAGGCAAGTAGTTCTCACGGGAAGAAGGTAGCCACAGACGGGTAGTAATGAAGACATGGAATTCATTTTCTGTTTGTTATCTTACTTTTGGATTTGTATATAAACCGAATGGTATTTTGTAAAATTAGTACTCTTGGTGGAAAAGTACACCAACTGTAGACTTGGAAGGTTGTATGTAACCGATGTAAATTAACTAGAACAGGGTGATCGTACCAGGTGGACCCTTTAGTAGCGAACTTAATCTAAATATTCGCTGAAAACTTCAATAAGTACTCTAATATTAACAAATAGAAACAGGTCCGAATGAATTAAACCGATTTTAAAAAATGAAAATGAGACCAAAATTAAAATGTTTTGAAAATCCTTTTGAAAACCCACTTAACTATATGATCGGACACTGTAGTGAAGTTGGGATCCCAAATAGATTAAGAACTATTCCTGGTCTTTGATATGGCATCAGGTCATATTTTGAACTATTTTATACGGTATAAAAGTAAGGTGTTACATTTTTAGTATCAGAGTAGAAGTTTCTGGCTTTAAGTTAGAATTACTGTTAAGTAGGAATACTGACTCTTGGATAGTAACCTAGAGGTGGGAGAGGTAGTATATGGTATCAGCTCTACGACTAGCTCTAGAGCTCCATAGATTGAGCTGGCTTATAACCCTACCCCAATTATGAGTTGTGGATGAAAATGTAAAGCTATTGTTGTTATGTATATAATTGTTCGAACTCATATATGTATGTTCCTTTCTTGAAATGGATTCTTAGGTATGAGGAATACACACACACACACACACACACATACAGAAAAATACGACATTAATGGTACGATCTTTTCTCTATGATAGTGAAAAGAAATCATGGTTTGCTTGAGAAATAGACTAGTGACACCGAAGGTTGAGATAGGGGATGGAGTGCCTCAGAACCTACCTAATTTTATGCAACAAGTACTAGGCATGTTGACAGAACAATGAACTATGATATAGGAACTTCGGGAAGAACTTTAGGAGGTAATGGCCAAACAAAATGAAGGCAGGGTGCATTCTGAAACCAAAGACAATAATCATGATGAAAGCAAAAATGAAGAAAGAAAATCGAATGATAAACAACCACAACCTGAGGGTTAGCCTCATGTACCTTAAAATAACTAGATACCACTTGCTAGAGAGATACTACAATACTAGATTACTACACTTCACAATCACCAGTTTTTAGTATTTGAGGAAAGGTTTAACCTAGAAGATGCTGAGAATTGGATACTGAGGTTGGAGAAGATCTTCCAAGTACTTGAGTGCCATACTAAGAAAAAGGCGCCAATGGCAATATACATGTTGCAGGGGGATGCAGATAGATGGTAGAAGAACACATAAATGATTTTACAGGCTCAAAACATTCCTGTCACTTAGGAAGTGTTGGAAGAATATTTTAATGAGAAGTATTTCCATAGGTCGGTCATGATTGCTAACGAATAAGAGTTCTTGGCAATTCTTTTGATGAGACCTTTGATGACTACTTGGCTCGATTCATTCGTCTATCTCGATATTCTTCCTAAGAGAGAAACCAAAATTGCAAGTGATGAAGTTCTGATATGTTGGTAAGGGGATTAAAGTATGAGATTAAGGTTAGGTTGGTCTCATGACAATTCAACGAATTCAACTAGGCGGTGGAGGAATGTCGGATCACTGAGAATAATTTGAAAGACCTACATTAGACTAAGAATGCCAATAGCCGTGGTGAATCCAGTCGAGGGAACTCCTCTCAGAAGAGGAAATGGCAAGGGTTCAAGCCCTGAGAAGACAATAAGAAATCCTCCAAATCAGAGAAAAAAGGCTATCAAGTCCCCCAAACACCGCGACCCTATTCTCGATGCGGTAAGACACACCCTAGTAGGTCTTGTGATGGGCAACTAATTTGTCATGCTTGTAAGAAGCCTAGACACTTTATCAAAGATTGTCCACAATGAGCAACTGAGCCCAGACCCCAAAGTCAAGGTAGAATTTTTGCTATGGCCCATAAGGAGGCCTGGAAGTCCTTATAAATTGGCTAAGTTACTATCATCCTCTATGGTAATACTTTGCAAGCATTGTTTGACTCGGTGCTAATCATTCTTTTATTGCATGTGATTGTGTTAAAAGCTTAAGACTGAGTACCCATAAACTGTTGTATGATTTGATTGTCTCAACGCCTATCGGTGGCAAGACAGTTACTACTGACACATTTTTAAATTGTATTGTAAATGTTATGGGACATGAGTCTACGGTAGATTTGATTTGCCTTCCACTTCATAATCTAGAAGTTATATTGGGTTTTAATTGGCTGACGCCAAACAATGTGCTGTTAGACTACGGTAATAGGAGGCTTGTATATCCTGATCCGCAGAAGAACAGAAATGCAAGTGTGAACTTGAATTTCCTCTCAGCAGCTAAAGTTAAGAAATTTTTGGAAAAGGGGTGCCAAGGATACATGGTATTTTTCTCTGCACAGAAAGAAGTAGAAACAACACTTGAGAACATACTGGTAGTAAATGAATTTCCTAAGGTATTTCTAGAAGACATTAGTAGATTGCCTCCAGAACGTGAAGTCGAATTTGCTATTCAAGTTGTGCCAGGAGCTGGATCTATATCTAAAGCACCTTACCGAATGGCACCAAACAAAATGGCAGAATTAAAGAAACAAATAGAAGAACTACTGGAGAAAGGGTTCATACGACCCAGTGTTTTACCATGGGGAGCTTCAGTATTATTTGATAAGAAGAAAGACAGAAGCCTATGGTTATGCATCAATTACTGAGAGCTAGATAAGGTAATCGTCAAGAACAAATATCCACTCCCCAGATTGATGATCTACTTGATCAGTTGTCTGGTTCTAGTATATTCTCTAAAATTGATATGAGATCAGGCTATCATTAGATGCGAGACAAAGTAGAGAATGTTTCAAAAATAGCCTTTAAAACCATATATGGGCACTATGAATTCCTGATGATGCCATTTGGTTTAACCAATGCACCTGTCGTGTTTATGGACTACATGAGTTGGATCTTTCATCAATACCTAGATTAATTCATAGTAGTTTATCGATGACATCATAATATATTCGAAGAGCAAAGAAGAACTAACATGAAAATCATATGAGAATAGTATTGAATATTCTTAGAGAAAAGCAACTCTACGCCAAACTGAGTAAATGTGAGTTTTGGCTTACAGAGGTCAAATTTTTGGGCCATGTTATCTTATAAGAAGGGGTTTCTATAGATCCTAGTAAAGTATAAGCAGTATTGAACTGGAAGAGGCCAGCAACTGTAGTAGAAATACCCAATTTTCTGGGTCTTGGCGGTTACTATCGTAGGTTTATACCGAATTTTTCCCAAATTGCCTTACCATTAATAAAGCTCACGAGGAAGAACCAATTATTTGTATGTGATGAGAAATGTGAGAAGGGCTTCATGCAGCTGAGAGAGAGGTTAACATATACACTGGTATTGATTATCCTAGATCCAAGTGAAACCTACGTAGTGTATATTTATGCTACTAAACAGGGATTGAGATGTGTCCTGATATAACAGGGAAGAGTAGTGGCGTACACCTCTTAACAGCTAAAGCCTCATGAATTAAATTACCCCACTCATGATCTAGAACTTACATTAATCGTGTTTCCTTTAAAGATATGGTGGCATTACCTGTATGGTACCACTGTAGAATTGTACTGTGACCATAAGAGTCTAAAGTATCTTCATGAACAAAAAGAATTAAATATGAGATAGCATAAATGGATGGAGTTGCTAAAAGATTACAACCTAAAGATCAAATATCACCCAGGAAAAGCAAATGTCATCGCAGACGCTTTGAGTAGAAAAGCAGTGCAGGTGGCATATATGATAATACAAGAATAGAAATTACTAGAAGAATTTTGAGATCTGAACTTGTCAAACCAAGTATTCATGAATATGAACGTGTACAATGAAGTCTTCATTGCTAACTTTAGTGTTAGCCAGGAGGAAAACAATCTAAAAATAAAAATTGAAGAAGCTCAGATAAAAGATGAACAGGCCATATCTATTCGAGATCTGATCGCACAGGGTAAAACTTATGATCATGATATTTCGCCTAGCGGATTGGTCTGGTATAAGAAGTGAATATATGTACCCCCACAAGCTGATCTAAGGAGGAAAATTCTAGATGAGGCACATAAGAGCATATATACACTTTATCTAGGAGTGGTTAAAATGTATCAAAATTTGAAGTCTAAATATTAGTGGCCAGGACTAAAGAGTGATGTAACCAAATACGTGGCTCGATGTCTTACCTGTCAGAAAGTGAATATCGAACATCAATGACCACCAGGACTTCTTCAAAGCCTAGAAATTCCTTAATGGAAGTGGGAGAGCATTACCATAGATTTGGTAGTGGGGTTACCAAGAATCCGTAACCATGATGCGATTTGGCTTATTTCGACCATCTTACCAAGTATGCATATTTTCTTCACATAAACAGTAGTTATTCTCATGAGAAGTTAGCATAAATCTACATAAGGGAGATAATTAGACTCCATAGTACACCGAAGAGCATTATTTCTGATATAGATCCTCGATTTACATCTAGGTTTTGGACAGCTCTACATAAAGCTCTGGGCACGAAGTTAAGATTTAGTACAACTTATCATCTCTAAATGGATTGACAGTCAAAAAGAACCATACAGATGCTGGAAGATATGTTACGGGCGTGTGTATTGGACTTCAAGGGGAATTGGGATCATTTCCTTCCACTTGCAAAATTTGCTTACAATAACACTTATCATATGAGCATCCATATGGGAGGAAGTGCCAATCACCCCTTTGCTAGATAGAATTGTCTGAGAGAAGGTTATATGAGTCAGATCTAGTTGATCAGAACACAGAACAGATCAGGATTATAAGAAAGAGGCTCTTAGCAGCACAAAGTAGACAAAAAAGCTATGTTGATAAAAGAAGTAGACCTCTAGAATTTGAAGTAGGTGATTATATATTTCTGAAAGTATCTCTGGTAAATGGAATTAGTAGAGCAATCACAAGAAGGAAGCTTAGTGTTACAAGTGTAGGATTGTACATTTAGGAAGTACAAGTATACACTGTTGTAATCAAGTAATATAGAAGTAAGTTGAGTATCCTTCCCACGAGGATTGATCACTAACTACCAAAATTAATAATCTTAATACTATTCAGCCAGACGATTAGTTATGATTAAGATTGCAAAATAAAAATGATGAATTATGAACACAAATGATATAAAGACAAATATAAGAGAAAGCCCTCGGGATTAGATTTTACTTAATAAATTCTGGATTGAATCACTTATCTATTCTGGTCTAATTTATTCCACATGATTGATAGTCGAGTTTCCCTAATTTAATTACTAGCCTCTTCCAAGGTCAAGTAATTCTATAATTAATTGATAACCCAATATATTCCTATATAAATTTAAGCAATTAATCATGCATTAAGATTTATGGAACTTATAAAGACTACACAACCCATATGAATATATTCCTATTTCATATACAGATTATGGTTTTAATTATAGGATCCAAACACATGCATCTCCTTCCGGTCTCAACATACATATTGAAATCATTCAAAAGGTGGCCAATAAATTGAAAGGATTAAGAACAATAATTAAAACTCAATCATGAAGGAAAAATTACAACTAGATTTAATAACTTAGATTCAATCCGTTATTAGTAAGCTACGTCATCACCCTAGGAAAAGGAAAATTAGCTCATAATGAAATTAAAAACAAAACAAACATAAAATAAAAATATCATAAGCATTGCTTAAAAATTAATTACAAAAACATAAAAATACAACTATAAGATGTATGAAAATATAAAATCTAGCCTTCCATATAGGAGGTAAAACCTTCCATGTAGGAGGCATACAAAAAAGTAATATAATGCATGAAATGACTATCTAGCCTTCCATATAGGAGGTAAAACCATCCATACAGAAGGCATACAAAAAGTAACCGGTTATCCATACAGGACTTTTAAGACCTTCATCTCAGCTCTACACCTTCTTCTCCGGTCATATTCCACCATTTTCTCCGCCCTCTACTCCAGCCACCGCTACCGCCTCCTCCTCATTCTCTATTTTCTGACCTAAAATCCTCTCGCCTTCCGGTCATTACACCTGTTGCCACAGAATCTCCTATTGTGCATTATCTTTTCACCATTATCTCCTCCGTGTTCTCCAGCCGCTGCGACCGCCGCTCCTCCTGCTCCTCAAGCCACAATCGAAGGTCACTACCTCCAGGTAAGAGTAATGTCTCCTCTATCTCAGTTAATTCTTTAATGATGTGGTGTGCGATTTATGAATTTGGATGTTATGAATCTGTTTAATCACAAGTGCTTGACCTTTTTTATTTTGCATATCAATTTCTTTCTGTTGAATTTGTTGAAGATAAATTGGGCTGTTTATCAATTTCTTTTTGTTGAATCTGTTGAACTGGACCCTTGAAGATGTTATGAACCTGTTTAATCTATTGAATCAATTTCTTTCTTGAGTCTATCAATTTCTTTATTTATGTCTTCAAAATCAGATATAATTGTAGTGGTCCCTTGAATAGAAATAAGAACTCTGTGAAAGGGAAAAAATTTCTTGAAGAAAATGGAACAAACTGTAATTATATTTGATGAGGAATTTTGATGAAGAATTCTATTAAACTAAGAAACTTGATGAGTGTAATGATTTCATAATCTCATCATACTCCTGCCTTTTTCAGGGGAAAAATTATACAGAAGAAAAGGAAAAAAAAGGTGTTGAAATATATGGATCGTAGTTGGGTAAACGCTAAACGGACTAGTGTTGAATATGATAATGGGGTGAGGGATTTTTTGGAATTTGCTAGAAGAAATTATGATAATGATAGTGGGATGTTCTATTGTCTTTGTGTACAATGTTTGAATGAGAAGCGACTAAGTGCTGCAAATATATATGCGCATTTAATTTGTGAAGGATTTTGTAAGAGTTATACAGTATGGGTATGGCATGGTGAAGAATTAGAAATTCCAAGCGCAGCTCAATAAGGGGGAGTAACCTTTGATGATAATGACACGGATCTAAACGATCGGATAGAGGATATTATTTTTGATATAGGAGAAGAGGCTTTTGAGTAATCACATGCATACTGTAATATGTATAGTGATACTGAGAAGCCACTGTACCCAAGGTACACAAAATACCAATTGTTGAAAGCAGTATTGAAATTGGTGAGTTTCAAAGTACGACATGGATAGAACGATAAGAGTTTTCAGAAATACTTGACGCCTTTAACGACATGGCATGCGGATGAGAGGATTTCCGATGGAAAGTTTCAACATCCAGCTGATTCTTCACAATGGAAGAAAATTGATCAATTATTTCCTACCTTATGCAAAGAACCTAGGAACCTTAGACTTGGGCTTAGCACGGATGGCATGAATCCTTATGGTAGCCTAAGCAGTATACATAGTTCATGGCCTATTATGTTGGTAGTTTACAACTTATCTCCTTTGTTATACATGAAATGAAAATACATCATGTTATCTATGTTGATTTCAGGACCAAAACAACCTGAAAATGACATAGATGTTTTCCTAGAATCCTTGATTGAAGACTTGAAAGAGTTGTGGGATGAAGGTGTCGATGTTTTTGACGCGAACAAGAAAGAGATTTTTAAAATGTGAGCCATGATCTTTTGTACTATAAATGACTTTCTTGCATATAGAAACTTGTCAGGATATAGTGTTAAAGGCCACAAAGCATGTCCAATTTTTGAAGAAGGCACATGCTACCATCAACTTCAACATGGAAGAAAGACCGTTTATTTTAGCCATAAAAGATTCCTTAGATGGGGCTACCCATATCATACATTAAAGAAAGCCTTTTTTGGTGGCCAATAGTTTGAAGATGCTCCAAAGGCATTGACTGGGGATAAAGTTTATGAAAAGGTATAAAATATCAATGTTATCTTCGGTAAGGCTACAAAGAGTAGAAATGAGAAAAATATATGGAAAAAGAGGTCGGTCTTCTTCAATCTTCCATATTGGCGCAATCTTGATGTGAGACACTGTATTGACTTCATGCATGTGGAGAAAAATGTATGTGATAGTATTGTTGGGACACTGCTCAACATACAAGGTAGTTCTTAGGATGGCGTGGAGGAAAGATTAGATTTGCAAGAAATGAGAGTACGAGAAGACTTACATCTGAGGCCACATGGTAAGAGAACCTTTTGTCCTCCAACTTGTCATACTTTGTCCAAGGATGAGAAAAGAAGTTTTTATGAGTGTTTACATGGAATCAAAGTTTCGTCAGGGTATTCCTTAAATTTTAAGAAGCTTGTGTCGATGAAAGACTTGAAGTTAGTAGGGCTAAAATCTCATGATTGTCATGTATTAATGCAACAACTACTCCCAGTAGCTATTCGAGGCATTGTCGAATATGATCTTCAATATATATTGACTAGACTTTGTTTCTTCTTCAATACAATTTGTAGTAAAGTCATTGAGACGAAAAGATTGGATGAATTGGAAAATGAAGGATACCTGATCTTGTGCCAGCTTGAAAAGCTTTTTCTTCCTTCTTTTTTTGACATCATGGTACACCTAATTATTCATCTAGTGAGGGAGATAAAGTTGTGTGGCCCTATCTATTTTTGGTGGATGTACCTAATTGAAAGAACTATGAAAATCCTAAAAGGGTATGTGAAGAACCCTAACCAGCCTGAAGTATCTATTATTCAGAAATATGTTTATGAAGAAGCCATGGAATTTTGTCAACATTATTTGTCAAATGTAGGACATATCGGACTTCCTAAATGCCATAATAAAGAAGGGGTAGACGCGGGGCTACAGTAAAGAGTGTAGATCTTGATTAATTATAACAAGTCCACTTGTACATCTTAAATAATGTTGATGTAGTTCAAGATTACATGAATGCTCATAAAGAAATTGTATAGAAAGAAAACAGTCGAATGACTGAACAAAGGTTAATTAGGGAGCATATAAGAACTTTTGCACATTGGTTCAAACATAAGGTTGACAGAGAAGAATTTTTTTCTGATACAATTAAATGGCTAGTACAGGTCCTGAGGTTGATGTCATAAGTTGGACTTCATTTGTGTGATCAATGGTTATACCTTTTACACGAAGTCCCTGGATGATAGGACCACTATCTATAATAGTGGTGTTATGTTAGTGGCTGAATCTATGCACTTCTCTAGTTCAAAAGATAAGAACCCTAAATTGGCAGTCATACCTTATTATGGGGTTATTGAGGAGATTTTGGTGGTTGATTATGTTAAAATTAAATTTCCCATTTTCAAATGTAAGTGGGTTGATGTCAATAATGGTGTGAAGATTGATCAGTTAGGATTTACATTAGTAGATCTGAACAGTAGAAGTTTTAGAGATGAACCTTTCATTATGGTAGATCAGGCGAAACAAGTGTTCTATATTACCGATCAGGCAAATAAAATGTGGTTGGTAGCTCTCCAAGGAAAAATGGTCTTTGATATTGATGAGGAAAGTCGATCAAATTATGAGCTTCTCAAGACTCCTTCTTATTCCAGGGGTCTTCCTGAATTGAACGAAGAAGATGAAACAGATAATGAACACGACACAAGAAATGATCATCGTGAAGGGATATGGGAGGATATCTCTTTATAAATCTACTTTAAAAGTTAGTTATCTATCTAAAGTAATTATCATTATGAGTTATAACCAGATTATATATACAATTATTTTATAGCTTACTAACTTAATGATTTATCTTAACAGGACAATGACGAATCCGAGGCGTCCTAGTGAGAAGGCTTAGGACTCACCTAGTGCTCATCAAAGCGAGCCAGCGAGTATTAATCAGAGCCAGAATCAAAGTAAGTCGAGTAACCCATCCGTACAGAGGGGTAGGAGGGCCACACGATTGAGAGACGTTACCCTCAGTTGGAGTGCTGGCGAAAAGATACCGATTTAGTTTAATCAATATTGGAAACCAATCAGGCCTAATGCAAGCTGATATAAGAGTTTTGTCGGCCTCCTAGCATGCAATTAGCCTAGTATCTTGATAGAGGATTGGAGAAATGTCGACAAAAAAGTGAAGCAGCATATTTGGGATACTATTCAGGTATAAAGTTCTCTTCTGCATGTTATAATTATCAAATTTATCACAAATTTGTCACTAACTGTGTTAACGCATGCATCATAGCTCACCTACGACGTCCCTCAGAGTGAAGTCTTGTAAAACAAGACTATGACGTATTGTTGTGAGAATTGGAGGAAGTCTAAGATGAATCTTGCGAACAATTACGTACATATCGAGGTAGAAGCTGGTAAGCCTTGTTGTCCTACTCCATACAACAAGTATTCCTATATTGATGAAGCCATCTGGCAAGAGTTTGTGAGGCTTCGGACTACTCCAGAGGCTTTGGTGAGTTAACTTATTTTGTATTTTATTTTCTTATTAATTGTCTATACTGATTGTAACCTTTTTTTTGTCCCAATTTCTTATTCACAGGTAAGAAGGCAAAAAGCACAAGAGAGTGGTAGCAAGAATGATTGCCCCCATATAATATCTCGTGGGGGATAAGCAAAGGCTGAAAAAGACTTGTTGACGGCCAAACGGAAGAGATTAGAGGAAACATCTCAATCAGATCCTTCTGTTCTTCTTTCTCTACCATTTCCACTACACGCAAAGAATTATGGTTGCATGCTCATCGAAAGAGTAGTGGGTCATATATGAGTGAACAGTCTTGTATAGTCGGTGAAAAAATTGTAAGTATCTTTATTGTTATTAACTATTTAGTAAACATGTATCATTACTCATGTGTCTTCTCTGTATATCTCACAGGAGAAACTTCAAAAAAAGCAAGCCGATGGATCCTTTAAGGTGGAGGGGAGGGATGATATCCTCACAGTTGCTACTGAAAAACATGAGCATCCAGGTCATGTCAGGGGAGTTGGAGGAGGGGTGGGCATAAAGGATTACTTTAGAGCCCCCTCACGCTATTCCTCAAATATGGTGATGAGAGATGAATTAGAGCGTATGCTGGCCACTGCGAGGGCTGAAGCAAGGGCTGAGGCAGAAGCATCATTTGATGCACTATTGGATACCCAGTTAAGCAAGATGAAGGAGGAAGTATATGCCATGGTCAGTACTAGACAAGATACCAGTACTCCCCTGGCACATTCGCTCGATCCTAAAAAGCAAGCATTAAAGGGAGTTGTTGCAATATTGGGCAGTCATCAGAGGGTCCTGGAAAATAAATTTCTCAGCCTTGTGATGTTTTTGTCGAGGATCCTCTGAGACGATTAGTTACACGGGGGAGTGTACATAACCTGAGATCAACTGTTCACCACTAGCAAATGACAGATGATCAAGTCAGGGTGTTAGTTGAAGAGGTTATCATTGCAGACGTACCTTTCCCTATCCCTTCTGAGGAGTTCAAGATTATGAGCGATGTCCTGGGTACTTTCATATCATGGCCGAAGAACCTTGTTTCTGTTCGAGCTACAGAATCCCTTATCAGAGCCCCAAGTCTAGCTCCCTTCCCTCATGAAGTTTCACAGCCTTTATTGAATGTCATGCAACAAGTGATTCTGATGGCATACGATACATCCTTCCTACCAAGAAGTTGGCCTACAGATTCAGCTGTTGCGAAGTCAGGGGCGACATGCTATATTGATAGGGAAGATTTAATGTCCCTGGTCACTCCTAGAAATTATCTTACGATTGGGATTATCTAACTATTTTTAATGTAAGTATCTTCTTCAATTGTGAGTAAATATTTTAAAAATTACACTGTTTAACTTTGGTTTGTGTGCTTGCGTTATTGTAGGTATATGAATCATATGTTGGTCTCTTCTGGGCAGAGCGATAAATTTGGATTCATATGCCCTCATCAAGTCCAAGAGAAAGGGACCACTTCTGCCATCAGACATAGATACTTATCAGAGAGGCTCACTGAAACAAAAACTGACTGTTTCTTGGTTCCTTATGTGCATGGGTAAGAAACAAATTTATATTCCAAAACACAGATAATGCTTTATATTTGCTTAACATTCATCTCTCTTTTTTTAAAGGGATCATTGGCAATTGGTTCTTCTGTGTAAGGCTAGTTACACAGTCATCCTTCTATGCTCCCTCCACTTAAAACTGGGAAGTGACTTGAAGAAGACCATGAAGTCGCAAGTTTTCTTACTTTATTACCTTTTGTGTGCAAGATAAGTAATCTTTGTGATTTTGATGATAGGGCTATGCAGACATTCCTACACGCTAAGTGTAGTAAGCATGTTTGTGACTTAAAAGACCCTACATGGATCACGCCAAAGGTTAGTACATATTTGTTTTCTTTAAGATGTGTTCCATAAGCTATGCTTTGATGATATCATGTTCTTTTCTAGAGCCGTAGGCAACCACCGGGGTCCAACTTATATTGTCTTTATATTTTGAGGCAAATTTACAATATTATTAGCCTAGGCACGACTGATTTTACCGAAGAGATAATAAATATATTTCAAAAATTTTGTATTACTTTATTGTTTTTATGTTAGTAAGTTAATTTTTTGTTTGGCTTGAGTTACACATACAGATATTTGATCTTGCTGATTCCTTTCCTGAAGAAGATATTGATTTCATCCACAACTGTTGTGCTGAATTCATCTATATGCTTTTACAAGATTAGTAAGTTTTTTAATCCAATGTTGTTCTAATAATACTTATGGTTTTCATATCTAACTTGGCTTATATCTCTGCTTAGGACAATTTATGTAGATATTGGTGATATTAGTTACGGTTGCTAATACAGTCATGGGATCACTATTGTATATTTTCTTCCACTTTTCTGTAAAGCTTAGGAATTGTTTGCACATAATGAGAAATTTTTCTTCTCCCTCTTTTCATTAGAATTTTTGGGATTGAAAGTGCACAATGTTGAGATTTTCCTTCTATCATTATTAAGTTGTGCTTCATTGTGTTTCAAAATGCCTTATGATGATAAATTGTTGATATTGTTGCTGAAAATTAAATGAGTTGATAATGTGTTATCAGTTGTCATTTGAATTGAATGTATTGATTTTGAATGATTTTTATTGATAATGTTGATTATGTGAAATGTGGGTGTAGTAATGTTGCTGCCATTGCTTCTGATTGTTAATATATATGTGTTGTTGCTTGTGTGGAAAGGGGATTGTCGTTAAAATGGCTTATTGGCCTGGGCAAGGTTGAAACCAAAAATAATAATTAAAAAATCATATTCTTAAGACCGGTTTTGTTAACAACCAGTCTTAAAAATAATGTATTTTTAAAACCGGTTATCAACAAAATCGGTCTTAAAGGTCGTCTTTTGTAGTTTACTGTCTTATTGTTAGACTTTTAAGACCGGTTGTGATCACAACTAATCTTAAAAGTTATGACTTTTAGACCGGTTTTTTAACCGGTCTAAAAAGTCACAAACTTTTTAGACCGGCTGTATCAAGACCTTTTCCAGAACCGGTCTAAAATATCTTTTTTAACCGGTTTAAAAAGTGTTTTTTGCAATAGTGATAATGAGGTAAAACCATCCATGTAGGAGGCTTGCAAGAAGTAAAAAAATGCAAGAAATAAATTCTAAAAATAACAACTCTCTCTAAAATAGAATCTCTCTCTCTCTCTCTTCCTCTTCTTTTTCCTTCCTCCCCTTTAGGCTGCCAAGAACCTCTATTTATAGGCTTTAATTCGGGTGCTACAGTAAACCACTACAATGACCACTTCTCACCAACCGCACTTCACCAACTGCGTTTCACCTACAGCACTTCACCAACTGCACTATAGCGACCTGCTACAGTACCGTATAAATAGTTAATTGCTACAGTACCTTATGATTAGTAAATCTGTATGAACAGTGAATTGCTATGCTACTAAAGAAAATCATTATTTATTTATCAATTACACCCAAATTCAATACATTAAGCTCAAATATTGTCCACAAAAAATATCATATAAGGGAAAATAAATATGAAAATATTTTACGTATCAAATTCCCCCACACTTAACTCTTGGATGTCCTCGGACAAGAAGGAGTGACTAATAAGTGCTTCCAACAAAATCAGAAGTGTCAAGTCATAAGCAAGAACACAATTGAAGAATAAAGAGATCATAACCTTCATGAATTGTCAAAAGTAGAAATGGGTAATTTTATTTGAAAATGAATGAACCGAATTATAACTCATCCTTTCAATCTCTCAAGTATTTAAGGGTAATTGTTTCACTCAAATTCACCTGAAAAAATTGCACTACCAAAAGCTTGCTAAAAATCTTAATCTCCATTACCTAATTCACATGCATTATTCAAATCAAAATGACTTATTGAGGGTTGTAATGGGGCTAGGGTAAAAGGAATGTAAATAGTGATATGAATTGTTATATTTAAGAAGTAAACAGAGCAATTGAAAAATGGGTCATCTTATGAATAGACTTATCTCATCACACCAACCCACAATTCAGATACTTTACATTTTTTCTTTCTTTCTTTCTTTCTTTTTTTTTTGAAAACATAACTTCTGTAATTTTACAATTGATGATATATACATCCCCACACTTATCAAAAGCCCATTTCACAAAAATTTCATTTGCTTTGCTAATCTTTCAATTAGGTAAAAGCACTTGATATATCATTAAAACACATATTAATGGGTTGAGAATAAAGAAATAATCAATCAGAATCAAAGGGGCTTATCAACGGTATAATTGCAAGGTTGGCTATTTGGCTCTGGCTAAAGAAAATGAATGCCTTTATCATTTCTGAATATGCATGTGACATGTAATTTCAACCAGATTTAGAGCAAGTTTTAGAGTGACAACTTAGTAGGTGAATATCACACACAAGAAAGATAATCACTTTTTATTAAATAGGCTCAAAAGCTCACGGTTAGGGACTTTCAAATTCAGCTCATTCAATCTCAAAATTCATCACCAAATTCAACAATCAGTTGTTCAATCATGCTATAAAATCTCTAAACTCAATTGATACATGCCTAAAACTTATATACTTCTTAAAATCATTGAAAAGTACTTACACATATTTTTTAAAAAAATGAAAGAAAAACATGCAACTAATAAGATGCGTCTCAAGAGTTAAGAATAACTCTTTACTCTACCATCTTTGCATACCCCATGTATCTAATGGTTTTACTAACTAACTATCTAATGGAGAAACTATGCTTTTTATTTTTTTAATCCTCCCCCAACCTAAATCAGACATTGTCCTTAATGTCTTTTAAAGATTAAAGAAGGGTTTTTTTTAACAGCCAAAACACACAATAAAGTAAACCAAAATGCTAAGAGTAAAACCATAAGATAAAGGAAAGTTACAACTGAATAGTAGTATCTTGATCCTGTTTTTGACTGCTTTCTAAAGATTGCCCACCTATTTGCTTGAACAATGGATCTGGTTTAGGTTCATAGGCTTGCATTTGATCTAGTAGTTGATCTGCAGTTGGAGCAGAAATTATGGAATGGCGAGTTTCTTGGGGTATGAATCTTGTTTCCACCGCATGATCAAGAAAAGACAACAGTTTATCATAAAAACCATTAACATTTAACAATCTTAATGGTTTTTTGTGAAAGTTCAGTTTAGCCCAATATGCAATGCTAGAGATCCCATCCAACATTTCAAAAACACCGGGTAGAGCGATAAAAGCATCAGCATGGTAGAACATACGTCCCATTCGTTCAGGTAGACTTGAAACCTCTAACTCTTTCCCTAAGGAAAATATGTGATTTTCCAACTCTTTTACCCTTACACACAAACCTTTGCTACCGTTAATGGTTGCAGCAATGGCCACACTTGCTCTCAGGCCCTGGATACCTCCCCCGTAGATGAAGTTGATCTTTCTAGTAGCTAATGCACATCCTAGTTCCTTTGCTGTAGGTATAAACTCTCCATCCTTTCCTAAGTCAGTTTCTCCAAAAATGCAGATAGATGTAAATCTACATTTTAGAGTAATACCACTCCTCTTTTTTTTCCCTCAGACATTTTGTGTTTTTACAAATGGAAGATTGCATATTTATATTACAAAAACAGTGACAACAAAATCATGCAAATCACACATTTTTCAACAAAGTTTGAAAAAAATTTCCAACACTAATGACCAGTTAGCCACTATGCAAAGAAATTAAGTAAAGTGAGTAAAGAAAGTCAAAAGTTACTGAAAAAGATAAGACATATTAGACAAAAGCAAGATTATGTATAGTAGTTGTGATTGTGGCTCACATCTTCCTCTGGTTTTACGTCTAGTAATGGCTTAAACGCTTTATATGAATCGAGGATTTGCTTCCCATCCAGTTTTCTTATAAACTGGCAAACAGGGTCTTTTAAATTTAGATTCCCAAGAAGATAGCACTCTTTTTCTTTATTTAATATGTCAAATAAATCAAGAAGAACACGATGAACATCACCACTAGGATGTGTCTCAAGAGTATAAATGATATAATCCAATGAATCCTTACTCAGTCCATCCTTTATAAATTTAATTTTATCTTCTCAATTTATAAAAACCATACCTTTGCTACTACAGTGCTGATCATAGTTCCACCTTGCACATTGAGGGCAAACCTGCATTCTTTTAGCTATTATCTTTTTTGAGTAAGAGCTTCTTCCCATTCCTAGTATAGGTTTAATAAATGATTCATGAATCTCACCTATTAAACGTACCTTAGCTTCAATGATCTAGCGGACATCCTTAGGAAGACCCAAATGCTTAAATGTCATCATTCTTTCAAGTCGACAACTATAGATCTTCTTGAACACATCTTTGGAAAGAGTAGGAAACCTGTTCTTAAGCTTTACAAGAATTTCCTCCATGATGAGACTAAAATTTAAAGATGCAGTGTTGTGTACTTCAATGAGTAGGAAAGAAAAATGAAAGAGTACGGAAAAGAAGTTTTAGGTTGCCTCCCAAATAGACGCCCTTCTTTAACGTCTTTAATTAGAAAAAAACCAAACCAATAAATTTTTTTAACTTTTTATTTATTTATTTATTATTATTATTATTTTTAGTTTAAGACTTACCTATTGGTTTCTCAAACTAGATGACAGTTTTTAAAGTGTTGAATGCACCGTCATTATACTCTTTCTGCCTTTGTTCGTTCACTTTGAATTTCCGATCACCGTCTTGAATCTCTATAGTTTCATATAGCCATACTTTAACCACAGTAAAAGGTCTTGACCACCTTGATCTCAAATTTCCCGGAAAGAGCTTTAACCTTGAGTTATATAACAATACTTTTTTTCCCAGTGTGAACTCTCTCCTCAGAATTCTTCTGTCATGCCACATTTTTGTCTTCTCCTTATATAACTTGGCATTCTCATAAGCTTGTTGTCTAAATTCTTCAAGCTCATTAAGTTAGAGAAGTATTTTCTCACTAGCTGCCTTTAAGTCAAAATTTAAGGCTTTTATTCCCCAATTTTCTTTGTGCACTTCAGGATTAGCAGATTTTGATATATCTACCATTCCCATTGCAAATGATTGATCCATACAGCTTTCATTCACCACATCTTTTGTGTAGTTGGTCAATGTATCTACCCTATAACAAGTATCACCTTCATTTGGAAAGGACCAAGCCTTAAAAATGTTGAAAGATACTTGATCATCTTGATCTCGCAAGGTTAAATTTCCCTGTTGCACATCTATTAAAGTTCTCCCAGTCGCTAGGAATGGCCTCCCAAGAATGATAGGAATTTCTTGGTCTTCCTCCATGTCAAGTATGATGAAATCTGTATCACTCCAATTTTCAATCACCAATATTCCTCCTATGTAATTGAAACACCTAATAGAATAAAATGGTGAATTACCTATTATATAGGTCAAAATTACATTGGTCAAACCAAAGGAAAAGAAATAAGAAATGATTTATCGAGATAAATCATAAATTGTAGGGGCAAACTCGTAATTTTTCCAAAATGTGGGAATCGATTATTTTTTCCTAATTTTCCCAATGATATCAATTATATGAGCACTAAAAAGAGGGAAATAACTACTTGATAATGAATAAGCCTATTTTGGTGAATTATTATCAAACAAGGCCAACTAGTCAAAGTTAAAGGACAAAAGTCAACTACTTACAATATGACAATAGGATAGTTGAGATCAATATCATTCCTTGAACTCTCATGCAACACGGTTGAATGATATGCCAAGAAGGGACATGAAATAATTAAACAAGGAATGGATTTGTAGACCAATAGAATAGTGCCATCTATGTTAAGTTATTTTATTAACTTAACCTATATTATTATTATTCCCTTCATTCATCCATTTCTTTATTCCATCGTGCAAACATAATTAGAACTCGAGAACAAGAACGAGAGGGAGTGCTGAGGCGATGTAAAAGAACAAGAAGGAAAGGGAGCTAGGTTTCATTCCAACTTAAGGTAAGAAGCTTGAAATATGTGATTCTTGCTTCCTAAACCTACCATGATCTCTCTTGCTCATCTCTTTCTATTTGAACCATGATTTTTGAAGAGTTTCCAAGAGGATAGAGAAAGTGAAGAAACTCAAAGGTAACTCTCCAAACATGACTCTCTTTCTTAAGTGGATGCTATTAGTGTTATTCTTGGATTGGTTTGGTTGTTCTTGTGAAAGATAGATGAAGAAACTTCAAGGACTCTAAAATTCAAGTTTCTCCAAACCTTATCCAATGATCATTTAAAAGCTAATAGTTTGACTATAAGTAGAAAGGAGGTAATTAAGCAAGACAGAATGAGAAACCAACACAACTTTTTTGAGAACTTAAAATCTAGACCCTGTCTTGAACATGATTAAGGGGATGGAATTTGATAATTCTGATAATTCCATTAGGTTTAAATGATGAAATTGTATAGGGTATATGTTAATGACTAAGTGAGAAAAGCCCCAGAACGAGAAATGATAAAATATGTCTTGAAACACAAATGAAAGGGCAACCGGGGGTATTTTCATCATTTAGCCTTAAATTTGACAAATTTGAGGTTAAAAATTGATTCTACACGTAAAATTGTGTAGGAATAGCCCAAGTCATAAATTTTGATAAGTTCTAGTAGACCGGGATCTACAGGGGCATTTTTGTAATTTAGCATCGTCAAGCTAAGTTAACCAATATTTGGAGTTTGGGACAATGAGCGAATGAGTAATGACTCATCTATGGCATTTGGATATTGTAGGAATTGGGAATGATCTGAAGATTAAGCTTGCCTGACCTCCGAACCACAAGAAAATGACGCAAGGAACGCAATAAAGTAGTAACATCCTTCTTACATATACTATGTGATGCCACTATGAATGTCATACATGTAACATGAGCTAGTGTCCTAGACACACCCATTCTCCATGTTGTGGTCAAAGACCCAACAGGGGGACCAAGTCGACCAGGGGCAGACGTAAAGTTTGACCTTGGGCTAGTGTACACATTTACGTTCGATCATCTTACATTTCATGACATTGCATATCTATTTTTCACATTTTATTGTATGTAAGCATGTTGCTACTGAGATTCTCTCGAATCTCATTCTTTCCAAACAATAAAACCATTTCAGTTGAAGCAGGTAGCTTAAAAGGTAAGGCGGCGGCTACTGGTGATTAGAGTCCTGGAGTTTCGTTGTGATTATAGCGCTTCCGCATGTACCTAGCTATTATTGTTTTGGAACTCTTTGTACATGTATTTATATGTGTTATCAAACCCTTTGAGGGTAATCTCCGTTAATGTAAGCTAATATGATGTATTTATATGTTTCCGCTATGTTATACACTTTATCTTACATAATATGCTTATAGCCCATAATTATTTATGGTTTAAAAAGGGGCGTTACAGTTTTTGGTATCAAAGCCATAAGCATATACTTAAACATAAAGTGGTTTTGAAAAATGCAGAAATGACATGGTATGGTTTACATGAGATAAGAGGTAAAGTAGTTGGAAACTACCTAAGGATGTTAATCAAAGGGAAAACAATGGGTTGGATGAGTTAGAGAAGAATTTAGAGTGATTTCCAAAGTGTAATAAGCAAATCATGGCTGATGAGCTTGAGTTTAAGCTGATGAACTCGAGTTTATAGGTGATTTTCGGGGCCATAACTCGAGTTTGAGGTGTTGAACAAGAGTGCAATGAGAAATCTAGGTAGTTTTAGGAAGGAACTTGCGAGAGTGCAAGAATCAAACTTGAGTGCAATGGGTGAAAACTCAAGTAAATCTATGGAAACTCGAGTACATATACGGGAACTCGAGTGCACATTGTATTCTGGCAAGTTTGGAAACTCTCGGGTAGGAACTATCTTCCCTAAACTCGTGAAACTCGAGTGTGAAGACCTCCAGAACTTGAGTGTCGAGTGGTGAACTCGAGTGCGACGTGTAGCTGATGATATCCAAGAGTTTTCTGGGATAAACTCTCACTTCTACACTCTCAGGACTCGAGTGCAAGTGGAAGAACTCGAGTGTGCCATGTTAAACTCAAGTGCAACTTCTCATGGTGAGTACAAAGTGAAGGAATCAACCAAGTTTCATTGTAAAACTGTCTGGACTCGTGTGAAGTTTGGAGGACTCGAGTGCATGGGTCTGAACTCGAGTTCCTTGTCCCAAACTCGAGTTCAGAGGTAATGAAACAACATATGACAAGTGATTTTGTATAATGCTTTATTATGATGAGTAACTATCATACATAGGTCGAATATACATGCTATGTGAGATGTATGATCATGCTAAATACTATGTGTGACAAATTCATGTACCGAAACTGTTGTTAAAGGAAAAAAATACCCTTGCTTCCATATGATGTTTACCTTTTCTCTATTTTCTTGTAGAGTGAATTAGAGAGATGGACCGTATACGTGGAGATGGTAGAGGCTGAGGTAGAGGGCAAGGTAGAGGCCGACATGGGAATAATAATGAGGAACCTAATGTTAGGCCTGATCAAATGCAACAATTGATGGGTATGATGCTAGAACAATAGAATGCTTTGAATGAGAGAAGGGCAACAGAAACAAAATTCTAATGAAGAAGCTCATAATAATCTTGAGGGACAGGACAAAGGTTACTTATAGTCTCCAGAGCTTGAACTAGTGGTGCCTAAGGTTTCGATTGTTAAAGTTGAAAGTATGTAGACCTAGGTAACCCGAATGAATCAACATCAGCTATCTGTTTTTACGGGGAAGTTTGAACTTGAAGATGCTGAGAACTGGATATCTCGTTTAAAGAAAATATTTAGAATCTTAGAATGACCTGATGATGTTAAAGCCCATCTAGCAATCTATAAGCTAGAGGGTGAGGCTAATCGATGGTGGGACAACACTGAAGCGATTTTATAGGCACAAAATATTCCCTTGTCGTGGGAAGTGTTCCAAGAGAAATTCAATGAGAAATATTTTCCCAGATCAGTGAGGCTGGCTAAGGAAACTGAATTCCTGATTATTCAGCAGGGCGACAAGGAAAGTTTTGATGATTATCTAGCCAGATATACTCAACTATCCAAATACTCTTCCTATTTAAATATTCGTGAAGATGAAAGGTGGAGTTCGAATATGATGATAAGGGGACTGAAGCTAGAAATTAAAGAGAAATTCGTGTCCTGACATTTTAAAAAGTTTTATAAGGAAGTTGAGGAATGCCGACTAACTGAGCATAATCTGATAGAGCTACATACCCAGAGAAATACCGGCAACAAGATTACACTTAGTGGCGGAAATTTTTCCCATAAACGTTATTATCAGGGTGGTGCTCTGAGTGGTAGCAACAAGAAGCCTAACCAGTCTGATAGCCGAGGTAATCCAAGATCATCTGGGAATAGAATCTATCGATATTGCAAGAATCATCTGCATCTGGGTCAGACGTGCTCACAAGCGAAGCAAGCAATGGCACCAACTAGGCAGATTGTTTGCTATAACTGTAATAAACCAGGGCATATTTCTAGAGATTGTAGATAATGACAAGAGCCTAGAGAACCGAGGCAGCAAGTGTAGGGCATGGTATTCACCTTGACACATGAGGAAGCTCAGAAGTCACCAGAGCTGATAAGAGGTATGATTTCTCTCAATGGTAATCTAGTACAAGCATTGTTTGATTCAGGAGCTAGTCACTCATTCATTGCATATGACTACATAAGATGACTAGGCCTGAGCATGCATCGATTACCTTATGATTTAACTGTATCTATGCCTATGAGTAACGAGTTTGTCACCACAGAAGTTTGCTTGAATTGTATAATAAATGTCGAAGGTCATGAGTCGACAGTTGATCTCATTTGTTCACCATTGAATAGACTTGAGGTGATACTCAGAATCGATTGATTAACTGCAAACAATGTGATGTTAGACTATAGAAACAAAAGGGTCGTTTACGCTAAATTTTGATAAGTTCCAGTAGACCAAGGTCTACAGGGGCATTTTGGTAATTTAGCATCGTCAAGCTAAGTTAACCAAAATCTGGAGTTTGGGGCAATGAGTAAATGAGTAATGACTCATCTATGGCATTTAGATATTGTAGGAATTGGGAATGATCTGAAGGTTAAGCTTGCCTGACCTCCGAACCACAAGAAAAGGACACAAGGAACACAATAAAGTAGTAACATCCTTCTTACATATACTATGTGATGCCACTATGAATGTCATACATGTAACATGAGCTAGTTTCCTAGACACACCCATTCGCCATGTTGTGGTCAAGGACTCAATAGGGGTACCAAGTCGACCAGAGGCAGACGTAAAGTTTGACCTTGGGCTAGTGTACACATTTACGTTCGATCATCTTACATTTCATGATATTGCATATCTATTTTTCACATTTTATTGTATGTAAGCATGTTGCTACTGAGATTCTCTCGAATCTCATTCTTTCCAAACAACAAAACTATTTCAGCTGAAGCAAGTAGCTCAAAAGGCAAGGCGGCGGCTACTGGTGATTAGAGTCCCAGAGTTTCATTGCGACTATAGCGCTTTCGCATGTACCTAGCTATTATTGTTTTGGAACTCTTTGTACATGTATTTATATGTGTTATCAAACCCTTTGAGGGTAATCTCCGTTAATGTAAACTAATACGATGTATTTATATGTTTCCGCTGTGTTATACACTTTATGTTACATAATATGCTTATCGCCCGTAATTATTTATGGTTTAAAATGGGGCGTTACAAAATTAGCTGGGAATATGAGTTTGTCCATCTTCCCCATAACATCTTATAAGACACCTCTCGGATGTTTAATTGATCGATCAACTAGAAGTAGTAAAATTGTGATAGGCTTCACCTCTCTGAGACTGAGCTTTCTGTAGACAGATAAAGGCATAAGATTTACATTTGCTCTCAGGTCACAAAGTACTCTTTCAAAGTTACATTGACCTATAGTGCAAAGTATACAAAAGCTTCCTATAACTTTCAGCTTTGGTGGTAGTTTCTTTTGCAGAATGGCACTGCACTCCTTAGTAAGTGCAACTGTATCAAATTCCTCAAGCTTAAGCTTATTTGAGAGAATATCCTTCATGAATTTTACATAACTGGGTATTTGGGCAAGAGCGTCTGCAAAAGGGATGTTGATATGTAACTTTTTGAAAACTTCTAGAAACTTTTTAAACTGCTTGTCTAGCTTTGTCTTTACAAGTCTCTGAGAGTATGGAACTGGTGGTACATATAGAGGAGGGTTATCTAGAAAACTGATTCTTCCTGGTATCACATCATCCTCTTGAGGTTTCTGTGCTTCCTGCTTCTGTTCATCTTCACTTTCTTTCTTTTCTCCGTCATTCTTTTGTTTAATTATTGGATTTTTCAATTCTTTCCTACTCCTTAATGAAAAAGCCTTCACATGCTCTATTGGGTTTCTTTCAGTGTCACTTGGAAGAGTACCTGGTTGTCTAGAATTCAACATATTTGTAATTTGGCCTATTTAGATCTCCAAGTTCTTTATTGAGGCTTCGTGGCTTCTGAGTGTTGCATCAATCCTAGCCATGAATTGAGATGTATTCATGGTTAGTTGAGCTAATGCTTTTTCCACATTCATTTTCTGTTGTGGTGGATTTGGTGGTTGAAGAGCTTGTTGCTGGTAGTTCCCTTGTGGTTTAAACAAATTTTGATTATTCCTCCAGCCAAAGTTTGGATGATTCCGCCAACCTGGATTGTAAGTGTTTGAGAATAGGTCATTTCTTTGATTTCCAATATAATTAGCTTACTCTGACTAAGAAGGCATATATGAGTGTCCCTCTTAAATTTGTGTGCTCATATGAGGTCCTCCATATTGATCACAAGTTTCATGAGGAGTACTAATTGCATTTGCTTGGTTTGTCAAGGAGCTCACTTGCTTGGATATAGATGCAACTTGAGAAGATAAATTTGTAAGGACATCCAGCTTATGCACTCCAAGTACCCTATTTGAATTGTGACGTTCAGAAGGCCGTTGGTATGCATTGGCCGCCATTTCCTCAAGTAAATTATAGGCATCATCTAGACTTTTTCCCATTAAAGATCCTCTAGCTGCAACATATACAAGAATTCTGGTGGTATGCGTCATCCCATTGTAGAATGTTTGCAGTGTCCACTAATCTGGTAACCTATGATGAGGACATCTCCTTAGCAACTCCTTGTATCTTTCCCAAGCTTCATAGACGCTTTCTAGTTCATGCTGGGAAAATGAGGTAATTTCATTCCTCTATTTAGCAGTTTTTCCTGACGGAAAGTATTTTGACAAAAATTTCAGTGCCAAGGCATCCCATGTAGTTATGCTTCCCACTGGTAGAGAGTGTAACCATCTCTTAGCCTTATCCCTGAGTGAGAAAGGGAAAATTCTAAGTCTAATGGCATCATCAGTAACACCATTATGCTTGAATGTGTTGCAGATTTCTAAGAATCTGGCTATATGTATGTTAGGATCTTCTGTTGGTAAACTACCAAACTGATTTGCGTGCACCATTTGGATAATTGCAGGCTTGATTTCAAAATTGTTGGCTGCTACTGGTGGGTTTATGATTCCAGAAGTTGTCTCTATGACTGTTGGTATTGCATAGTCACGGAGTGTTTTGGTATCTGCTGCTTCTCCTTCCGGATTTGCCATTGAATTGATTGAAGTAAACTACTTTCGAACTCTTCGATTTCTTCGACAAGTTCTCTCAATCTTAGAATCACAAGGTTGTAATTCAGTCTTCTTCAATTTGGTCTTAAACTAAGCAAAAACCTGAAAAGAAACAAAAGACACCAAAAAGAAAAAAATTGTAATATGAAGACCAAATTAGTATTAAAATTACTTGGTATTGATATTAATGACAACAACACCCATCAACGCCTCTAAAAACTTGTTACGAGTGTAAGATGGTATATTTATGAAGTGTAAGTATACATTGTCGTAATCAAGTAATATAGAAGTAAGTAGAGTATCGTTCCCATAAGGATTGATCACTAAGTACCAAAATTAATAATCTTAATACTATTCATCCAGTCAATTAGTTGTGATTGAGATTGTAAAATAAAAATGATAAAATATGAACATATATGATATAAAGACAAATATAAGAGAAAGCCCTAGGGATTAGATTTCACTTAATAAATTTCAGATTGAATCACTTATCTATTCTAGTCCAATTTATTCCACATGATTGATAGTTGAGTTTCCCTAATTTAATTACTAGCCTCTTCCAAGGTCAAGTAATTCTATAATTAATTGCTAACCCAATATATTCCTATATGAATTTAAGGAATTAATCATGCATTAAGATTTATGGAACTCATTAAGACTACACAACCCATATGAATATATTCATATTTCATATGTAGATTATGGTTTTAATTATAGGATCCACACATATGCATCTCCTTCCAGTCTCAACATACATATTGAAATCATTCAAAAGGTGGCCAATCAATTGAAAGCACTAAGAATAATAATTAAAACTCAATCATAAAGGAAAAATTACAACTAGATTTAATAAGTAAGATTCAATCCGTCATTAGTAAGCTACGTCATCACCCTAGGAAAAGGAAAATTAGCTCATAATGAAATTAAAAACAAAACAAACATAAAATAAAAACATCATAAGCATAGCATAGATATTAATTACAAAAACAACATAGCATAGCATAAAAGGAAAATTAGATCATAAGCAAAGCATTGATATATAATATGATAATTTCGGATATGTATTTGAAGAGTTATGTCATCTAGAATTTAACTACTGTTTGCTAAAGAATTAGAAATGCAACAAAGAGTTAAAGTGATCTGAACAACAAATCACTCGAGTGATTTTTAGTAATCACCCGAGTGATATGCCAAAAATTGTAGATCATTCGAGTGATTCTAGAATTTACTCGAGTGATATGGCTTACTTCGCAGATCACTTGCAGTGACATGAAATCACTAGAAGAAATTTGACTGTTCTGAAATTCACTTCCAGTGATCTCCAAATCATTCGAGTGATATGTGAAATTTTCAGCATCACTTCTAATGATGGTCATTTCACTTGAGTAATCTCTGAAACTTTCTGAATCACTTCTAGTTCATTGAAAATCACTGGAAGAAAAATTCATTGTTTGCAAAATCACTTCAGTGATCTCCAAATTACTCCAGTGATATATGAGTTTTTGCAAAATCACTCCAAGTGGCTCTGAAATCACCGGCGGAATATTTCACTGTTTACAAAATCACTCCCAGTGATACCCAAATCACTCGAGTGATATATAAACTTTGCAATATCACTCCCAGTAGATGTTGAATCACTTCCAGTGAATATTAAACTTCCTCATATCACCTCCAGTGCCATAACTGATCACTCTAAGTTAATTTCACACTTTCTTAAATCACTTCTAGTGAAGCCTGAACGCACTGCCATTGAATTTTAATAGAATCAGAATGCTTCCAGAATCAGAAAACCTTACAGAAACTAGAAAACAGCTGATGCACTTAAGTTAGGCAGACCCTGAAGCGAAGACAAATTATGGGACGAATCCGAATATGCTCAAACGTTAGCTAATTGTTACGAGTGTATGATGGTGTATTTAGAAGTGCAAGTGTACACTGTCGTAATCAAGTAATATAGAAGTGAGTAGAGTATCGTTCCCACGAGGATTGATCACTAAGTACCAAAATTGGTAATTTTAATTCTATTTAGTCGGTTGATTAGTTGTGATTGAGATTACAAGATAGAAATGATGAAATATGAATACAAGTGATATAAAGACAAATATGAGAAAAAGCCCTAGGGATTAGATTTCACTTAATAAATTTCGGATTGAATCACTTATCTATTCTAGTCCAATTTATTCCACATGATTGATAGTCGAGTTTCCCTATTTTAATTACTAGCCTCTTCCAAGGTCAAGTAATTCTATAATTAATTGCTAACCCAATATATTCCTATATGAATTTAAGCAATCAATCATGCATTAAGATTATGGAACTCAATTAAGACTACACAACCCATATGAATATATTCCTATTTCATATGCAAATTATGGTTTTAATTATAGGATCAACACACATGTATCTCCTTCCGGTCTCAACATGCAATTAAAATCATCCAAAAGGTGGCCAATCAATTGTAAGCATTAAGAGCAATAATTAAAACTCAATCATGAAGGAAAAATTAAAACTAGATTTAATAAGTTAAGATTCAATCCGTCATTAGTAAGCTACGTCATCACCCTAGGAAAAGGAAAATTTAGCTCATGATAAAATTAAAAACAAAACCAAAATATATTACAAACATCATAAATATTGCATAAAAATTAATTACAAAAACTTAAAAATACAACTATAAGATGCATGAAAATGGAAAATCTAGCCTACTATATAGGAGGTAAAACCATCCATGTAGGTGGCAACCTATACCATCCATAAAGGAGGACTACCTAGGCCTTCCATATAGGAGGTAAAACCATCCATGTAGGAGGCATGCAAGAAGTAAAAAAATGCAAGAAATAAATTCTAAAAATAACAACTCTCTCTCTAAAATAGAAATTCTCTCTCTCTCTTCCTTCCTCTTCATTTTAGGGTGCCAAGAAGCTCTATTTATAGGCTTCATTTTCGGACTGCTATAGTGATTTGCTACTATGAACCACACTGCTACAGTGAACCGACCACCCACTTGCTACAGTGAACCGACCACACACACCGGCCGCTACAGTACAACGCAATGGTCCGCTACAGTGAAACGCAATGGTCCGCTATAGTACCCCTACTACAGTGCACAATGAACAGTGTATAGTGAATAGTACCACATGAATAGTACTTCCCCTTAAATGCCTTCTTTAATTCTTCTTAATCCGGTACTGTCCATGGCTGCAAGAAAATCATTATTTATTTATTAATTACACCCAAATTGATTATATTCAGCTCAAATATAGTCCACAAAATCATCATATAAGGGAAAATGAATATGCAAATTCCCCCACACTTAGCTCTTGGACGTCCTCGGAGAAGAAAGAGTAACTAATAAGTGCTTCCAACAAAATCAGAAGTGTCAAGTCATAAACAAGGACACAATTAAAGAATAAAGAGATCATAGTATTCTTGAATCAATAAAAGTATAAACTGGTAACTTCATTTGAAAATAAATGAACTGAATTCATAATTGTGGCTCATTCTCTCAATCTCTCAAGTGTTTTAAGGTAAGTGTTTCGCTCAAATTCACCTGAAAAATTGCACTACCATAAGCTTGTCAAAAATCTCAATCTCCACTACCTAATTCACATGCATAATTCAAATCAAAAGGACTTATTAAAGGTTGTAATGGGGTTAAAGTAAAAGGAATGTAAAAAGTGATATGAAGGGCTATATTTACTAAGTAAATAGAGCAATTGAAAAATGGGTCATCTTATGAATAAACCTGGCCTATCTCATCCCAACAACCCATAATTTACATTTTTTTTCTTTTTTTTTCTTCTTTTTTTTTTACAACTTCTGCACTTTTGTGGTTGATGATATATAGACCCCCACACTTGTCAAAAGCCCATTTCACAGAAATTTCAAATGCTCTGTTAATCTTTCGAATTAAGTAAAACCACTTGATAAATCATTAAAACACATATTAATGGGTTGAGAATAAAGAAATAATCAATTAGGCTCAAAGGGGCTTATCAATGATATAATTGCAAGGTTGGCTATTTGGCTCTGGCTAAACAAAATAAATGCCTTTATCATTTTTGAATGTGCATGTGACATGTAATTTCAACTAGATTTAAAGCAAGTTCTAGAGTGACAACTTAATAGGTGAATATCACACACAAGAAAGATAATCACTATTGATCATATAGGCTTAAAAGCTCACGGTTTGGGACTTTCAAATTCAGCTCATTCAGTCTCAAAATTCATCACCAAATTCAACAATCAATTGTTCAATCATGCTATAAAATCTCTAAACTCAATTGATCCTTGCTTCAAACTTATATACTTCTTAAAATTATTGAAAAGCACTCAATTTTTTTTTATTTTAGATGAAACAAAAAGAAAGAAAGAAAAATTACAACTAATAAGATGCATCTTAAGAGTTAAGAATAACTCTTTACTCTGCCATCTATGCATACCCCATGCATCTAATGGTTTTACTAACTAACTATCTAATGGAGAAACTATGCGCTTTTTTTTAATAATCCTCCCCCAACCTAAATCAGACATTGTCCTCAATGTCTTCTAAAGATTAAAGAATGGTTTTTTTTGAACAACCTAAACACACAATAAATTAAACCAAAATGCTAAGAGTAAAACCATAAGATAAAAGAAAGTTACAACCGGAGAGTGGTATCTGGATTCTGCTTCTGACTGCTATCTGAAGATTGCCCACCTTTTTCTTTTACTAATAGATCTGGTTGAGGTTCATAGGTTTGCAGTTTATCTAGTAGTTGATCAGCAGTTGGTGCAGAAATGATGGAATGACGAGTCGCTTGGGGTATGAATCCTGTTTCCACAGCATGATCAAGAAAAGACAACAGGTTATCATAAAAACCATTAACATTTAACAATCCTAATGGTTTTTTATGAAAGTTCAGTTTAGCCCAATATGCAATGTTAGAGATCCCATCCAACGTTTCAAAACCACCGGGTAGAGCGATAAAAGCATCAGCACGGTAAAAGATACATCCCATTCGTTCAGGCATACTTGAAACCCCTAACTCTTGCCCTAAGGAGAAGAAGTGATTTTCTAACTCCTTCACCCATACGTTCAAACCTTTACTACCATTCATGGTTGCAGCAATAGCCACACTTCCCCTCAGGCCTTGAATACCTCCCCCGTAGACAAAATTGATCTTTCTTGCTGCTAATGCACGTCCCAGTTCATTGGCTGCAGGTATAAACTCTCTATCCTTTCCCAAGTCAGTTTCACCAAAAATGCATATAGATTTAAAACTGCATTTTAAAGTGATACCACTCCTCTCTTTTTCTCTCTTAGACATTTTGTTTTTTTACAAATGGAAGATTACATATTTATATTACAAAAACAACGACAACAAAATCATGCAAATCACACATTTTTCAAAAAAATTTGAAAAAAAAATTTCTGACACGAATGACCAGTGGGCCATTGTGCGAAGAAATTAAGTAAAATGAGTAAAGAAAGTCAAAAGTTACTGAAAAAGATAAGACAGATTGACAAAAGCAAGATTATGTATAGTAGTTGTGATTGTGGCTCACATCTTCCTCTGGTTTTACGTCCAGTAACGGCTTAAACGCTTTCTATGAATCGAGGATTTGCTTACCATCCAGTTTTCTTATAAACTGGCAAACAGGGTCTTTTAACGTCAGATTCCCAAGACGGTAGCGCTCTTTTTCTTTGTTGAATATGTCTAATAAATCAAGAAGAACATGATGAACATCACCACTAGGATGCATTTCAAGAGTCTGAATGATATCATCCAATGACTCCTTACTCAGTCCATCCTTTACAAATTGAATTTTATCTTCTCGATTTATAGAAACCATACCTTTGCTCCTACAACGCTGATTGTAACGACCTGCCTCATATATCCCTTATTACTGATCTTACTCAGAGTAGCAATGCGTAGTTCAGTGGGCACACAGGAATAACATGAATATACTGATAATATTAATACAATATTGCTTGATTATAATAAAAAATTTTCCCCACCAGGGGTTTACACAATATTTACAGACCTTCAAACAACCAGCAACAGTCTTCTTCGTGCATACCTCTTTTCTGACCTCAGCATGTTTCCAATGCTCACCTGTCTGAATGGTTGTTTGGGAGGAGTGAGATTCGAGAGAATCTCAGTAGCAAACATTACCACTATGCATGCTAGATATATATGAATGCATGACATGCTTGCCTACACTATTTCATGCCAACATAATGACATGCTGCATGCTCGATGTTATGACATACATATGGCCATTGCACAAATATAACAGAGCTTCAACCAATCATACATGTTCCACACAAATAGGCAAAGCAGTCACATAATCAATGCAAAACATACATATCACATACATGCAGAAAAGGTAAGTTCACTACCTGGTGGACTTTATGTCCTTCTCTTCTTGTCCCTTGATCCGCCAACCATTGCTCCTTATTTGTCACTTCATGGCCCTAGGCAAGTGATAACATCATTAGAGTCATGAAAAGTGAATGTTCAATGGCCTACATTAGCCCTATAGGCTTACTTTCACCCTTGGAGTTCATTCCAATTATATTTGGCCAATTTCTTACTCAAATTCGCATGGTACTCAATCTATCAGCATTTTTGTCCAAACTTTGAAAAATCATAATTAATTCTATAGAACTCCAATTGAGGTGGTTCAAAGCTCTATTTGAATCCCTTTAAGTGTAGTTTTACATAAAAATACTCGATTTTCAACGCTACCACCACACCATTCCCAAAATATTTCCAAACACCAACTGTTCCAGAAATTTTCAGGAAACAGGACCAAAATTCAACAATTCATATCTCATAGCATACTTGTCCAATTAACCATTATGACCTATCAAATTAAAGGTCTATGTCTCTAATTTTATACTGTAAAGTTTCATGGTCATTGGATAACATTTGATTACTCAAAAACTCGTCACCATAATACTACCTCCAGAAAACGGAATACACAGCATTTCCCCTTTAACTTTTAAAATTTCTAAATTCATGTACAAGTGACCAAAATTCATGAACACTTGTATACCCACACAATTTTTCCTCCTAAAGCCAATGGAAGCATCAAAATCATCAAATTATCACTCTTTCTCCACGTCACAGTACAGGGCAGAAATGAGATTATCCGAAAAAGTTTGTTGTTTCTTCGATTTCTCTTGCCTAATCACTTCCTTACTACTCATAATCAAGTGATTAGCTATTTAAATACTCATTATATATGATTTAGCCATTCAAAACACCAATTTAAATCAATATGAATAATATCCAACTTCCTCTATACTCATCCAAACGACAAACCAATCGGTTAAAAAGGAAGCTTACGCTTACCTCTACCCGTTTGCACAAACGGTTCGGAATTCCGGCAACACCCCGACAAGGGAGACGACACCAAACACCTCCAAATGAAAATCCGAAACCGTAGGAATGAAGATCTCGATGAGTAGAGGAAGTTTCCTGAAGGGTACTTTAAGAGAGGATGCCGTTTTGGCAGTGTTTCGGAGGAAAATATTTTTCTCTTTCCTCTTTCTCCATATCCTTCTCTCTCTTCTGATCCGTTTTCCGTGAAAAATAGACGATGATGAAGATGATTTAATGGATATAGGAATCAGATTTTCCATCTGCCACGTGTCAGCTCCCTATTGGCCCAAAATTACAATTTCCGCACAAAATGCTTAATCTGGCAGAATTTTCATTAAACTTTGAAAATTCATATCTAATTGTACAAATGTCCAATTGGAGTGATTTCAAAGGCTATGCGACCCTTATTGAGTCTAATTTTATGGAAAAATATAAAATTTGGCCAATTGGAAGCTCACTCTTCCCAGAATTTTAATATTTGGATGCTGTCCCAGAAAATAATTAATTTCGCTGGGCTAACTTCAAAAATTCATTTCTCTTTGTGTACAACTCCAAATGACTTATATGACCTATCAAATTGAAGCTTGATAAGTCTACTTTCATTCTGGAAAGTTTCATAACTTTTTACCATCATTTACCCATCAAAAAAAGGTCACACAATCATCACTGCCACACCAGGGAATTTCACCGGTGGCAAAATTACTGTGTTCCACTTTACTATATTATGTGTGACTTCTAATCACTTCGTTTTGTTATTCCCCGAGCTCTTTAGCTCACCAATATAATTCATTTAATATCCAAGGATATAAAAGAATTTTTTGGGGAATTTAAACATACCTCATAGGGACATTGCTAAACCGGGGTCTAGCAGTCCACTTAATCCATGCTTAATCTTATGCCTCTAGTCCCAAAATTCGGGATATTACAGTTCTCCCCCCGTTTAATAAATTTCGTCCCCGAAATTTCGACATCAAATGGTACTATCTGTACCTCGGAGAACCGTTTCTAGACATTTAGTCTATCTTTCTCTCATTTTAATTCTTTCATTCTGTACTCACTATGTAGTACTTTCACTCATTTTGTACCCAGTATGTAGCACTCACACAGGATTCACTAATCCGATCTCACAGCGCTTGGTTTCTTAGGCCTTACTGCCCCTTCGGGACTATCCCAAATCATCTTGTATGCATACTAGGCTTTACAATCCCTTTTAGGATTCACCCATATCATACTGTTTGCACATCAAGCCTTATGGCTTATTCAACTTCCAAGACGCTGGATATTCTGGCTTTACAGCCTAGGGATTAACTCTCTATGCCATAGGCATCTTAGGCTTACTGCCTCTACTACAATCTAGTACAACCCATATATTCTGCCATCTTCATGGCATATTTTGGACGCACTAGTCCATGTCACGACGCTAGGTAACAACCTTAGCACTTAGACATATAGGTCTTATAGCCCAAGGTACTGCCCTATGTAAACTTGCATCTTAGGTCTTATCGCCTCAAGCCTCTACTCGGCTTCATGCTTAATCATATCTCACATTTTTCCAGCCTAAGGATTCACTATCCCACTAGGTCTTATGGCCTTAGGACATACCGTCCATCATCCTTGCTGAATACAGCCCTCCCATTAGGCCCACTGCAGAGCCACCCTCATTGGGCGCCCTCTGCAGCCGCACGGGAGTCTGGCCTACACCCCCTGGCTCACCAGGCCTGAGTGCAGCAAGCTTATAGGATAATCATTCCCATTATGCTCTAAAGGCAACCTCTTAAGGTATCGAGCACGCAACATTCGCCACGAAAACTGCGCTTGACAAACCCTGATATCATTTTTATGTAACGGACTGCCCCACTAGGCCAACTACAACGGCACTCGGCTCACGCTGTAGTCGCACGGGACATCCGACCAACTTCCACCCCTCCACGAGGTTTAAATTTTTGTTCAACAGACTGCCCCACTAGGCCCACTACAACGGCACTCGGCTCACGCTGCAGTCGCACGGGACATCCGACTAACTTCCACCCCTCCACGAGGTTTAAATTTTTGTTCAACAGACTGCCCCACTAGGCCCACTACAACGGCACTCGGCTCACGCTGCAGTCGCATGGGACATCAGACTAACTTTCACCCTTCCACGAGCTCAACATTTTTTTGCAATGGACTGCCCCACTAGGCCCACTACAACGGCACTCGGATCCCATTGCAGTCGCACGGGACATCCGACCAACTTTCACCCTTCCACGAGCTTAACATTTTCTGCAACGGACTGCCCCACTAGGCCCACTACAACGGCACTCGGCTCACGCTGCAGCCGCACGGGACATCAGACTAACTTCCACCCCTCAACGGGCTCAACTTTTTATATAACGGACTGCCCCACTAGGCCCACTACAACGGCACTCGGCTCACGTTGCAGTCGCACGGGACATCCGACCAACTTCCACCCTTCCACGGGCTTAACTTTTTATGTTACGGATTACCCCACTAGGCCCACTACAATGGCACTCGGCTCACGCTGCAGTCGCACGGGACATCCAACCAACTTCTTATTTCGGGCTCCATCTCTTGCTACTCAAGCCATTCATACTCTTATGCAATGTTCACGAAGCATGCTAAACAAACCATCATCACAACAATCATCACATGAGCATTCGGCCCCAAGTGTTCACCCGTGCAATAGGCCCCGGGATTCCACTTGTGCATCACATGAGTTCCATGGCCTCGAGTGTCCACCCGCGCAATGCGTCTACTCACGCAATAGGCCCCGGATGACTGCTCGTGCAAAATAGGAATCTCTATGGCCTGAGCGTCCACCCGTGCAATAGGCCCCGGGCGACCACCCCGCAAATTCTGAATGCTCATCAGGTCTTACTGCCCAGGGAATCACCCCTATGCCAGAGGCATTACGGGACTTACCGCCTCGGGCCTCTGCCCGTCAGGTCTGACTGCCTAAGGACACGCTGGCCCAAAAGGTCTTACTGCCTACCGTATATTCATAACACGAATACACGTGATGGTAAACACATACATGCAGAACCATTACATAGGATATGAGAGCAAGAGTAGCTTTCCTTAATCTCTGTCATCATTCGGCACTGGAGCACCCCATGACAATTTACTGGGTCACTCGACCCTTCTTCTCAAGGAAACTTACGCGATAGAAGACTCATTATAAGATACCACTATTAAGAGTCGACATCCCCGTAGCTCTACTTTACAGTTTCAACGTCACAGCGGCTTCACTCCACAGTTTGTCGTCACGGCGGCTACACACTATAGTTCGATGTCATGGTGGCTTCACACTACAGTACTGCACTCGGTGCTTCACACAGGCGCCCATACACCTGGTCAGCCCCTCCGGTCAAAACCCTCTGTAGGTAGCCCTTTCCAATCAGATCTCCCCATAGGTAGCCCTTTCCGATTAGAACTCCCTGTAGGTAGCCCTTTCTGATCAGAATCCACCATAAGTAGCTCTGTCCGGTTGGTCACCTCTAAATGGAAGTATCATTATAACGAGATCTATACCTCATAAGGTCCTTTTTCTTTAGCAGTTCTGTAATCTGCTCTCTCATTTGGGGTCATTTAATATGGACTTTCAATATCGGTCCAGCTCCAGACAATCATCACAAGTTTAAGGGAATATTATATGATCAAGATCTTTCCCTATGCTAGATTAGCAACTAACAACCTCCAGTAACCTCATACACAATTATGTACTATATGCTAGTACCCCAAGCCACTCTGGCTATCTTAACTTCCTGAAGAATCAATTCAACTATGATATTTGATTCTTAGGTTATGGTTCAACTCTTAGAACCTCGACATCACGTAAATCTGAAAATCACTTTCCTCAATCATACCCAATAGGTACGCTAAGAATCAAAATCAATAGCGCCTATTCTAACCTCTACGGTTCTAGGTAATATCCTCAAACAATTACTGAAGGTCCATCATTATCTATAAGGTTCACATGGTTTAGACTCTCATCATGGAATAGAACCCTAGTGTAAACTTATTCACATTCTGACCTAAGCATTATTTAAGCTTAGATCTGATTCAACTATATCCTCAACCTTCAGTATCATCAATTCAGATCCTCTAGGATAGACATACGGCATAATCACCACTCATCATGCATCACCGTATATCATGCCTATATGACTTTAACCCCACGGGTTACCGAGGATCAGTACTTAATATGGAGAAACCTCAAAACAATCACTATGCCTTGAGTTCTCGTAACCTTATTAGATGAACTTTTCTGGCAGTAATCTATGCAACAGAAATGGTTCAGATTAAGGATCAACACTTATTTCATCATCTCTATACCTATAATCATTCCTTAGGTCATCTAAGAACCTCTAATCAAAATTTCAAACCTTTAATCAAAAGATTTGAGATTTTCAAGGTACTTCCCAGGAGGTCACCCATCCTGAGATTTTCCTGGGTTGAGCACGCTTAACTTTTGTGTACTCATGCAAATATAAAGATACCGGCTTGAGCTGCTTTTGACTACCGGTACCCAATGGCTGCCCTTATCCCAACCATTATGCCCACCGCCTCCGGGCATCAAAATACTATGCTTGGGCCGCATATTAGTATTGGTAGATGTATTTAGACACATACCCTGTAATATGCTCCCAAAAGTCCATAAGGTTGTCTGTGACTTATCTCTCCGACTCTGGTCAGCCCATTGGTGATCCTACTCTAGAATGAGGCTCAAACTTTAGCCTTACCCAACGGATCCAGGACAATCTTATACCGCCCACCAGGCTTAATTGTGAACCAGCTGAAGTAATCCACTCTACTGTTCTTGTCATGTTATAATCAAGCATATCAGTATACTATCCTGTTGCCAGAACCGCTTGCTCTGATACCAACTGTAACGACCTGCCTCATATATCCCTTATTACTGATCTTACTCAGAGTAGCAATGCGTAGTTCAGTGGGCACACAGGAATAGCATGAATATACTGATAATATTAATACAATATTGCTTGATTATAATAAAAAATTTTCCCCACCAGGGGTTTACACAATATTTACAGACCTTCAAACAACCAGCAACAGTCTTCTTCGTGCATACCTCTTTTCTGACCTCAGCATGTTTCCAATGCTCACCTGTCTGAATGGTTGTTTGGGAGGAGTGAGATTCGAGAGAATCTCAGTAGCAAACATTACCACTATGCATGCTAGATATATATGAATGCATGACATGCTTGCCTACACTATTTCATGCCAACATAATGACATGCTGCATGCTCGATGTTATGACATACATATGGCCATTGCACAAATATAACAGAGCTTCAACCAATCATACATGTTCCACACAAATAGGCAAAGCAGTCACATAATCAATGCAAAACATACATATCACATACATGCAGAAAAGGTAAGTTCACTACCTGGTGGACTTTATGTCCTTCTCTTCTTGTCCCTTGATCCGCCAACCATTGCTCCTTATTTGTCACTTCATGGCCCTAGGCAAGTGATAACATCATTAGAGTCATGAAAAGTGAATGTTCAATGGCCTACATTAGCCCTATAGGCTTACTTTCACCCTTGGAGTTCATTCCAATTATATTTGGCCAATTTCTTACTCAAATTCGCATGGTACTCAATCTATCAGCATTTTTGACCAAACTTTGAAAAATCATAATTAATTCTATAGAACTCCAATTGAGGTGGTTCAAAGCTCTATTTGAATCCCTTTAAGTGTAGTTTTACATAAAAATACTCGATTTTCAACGCTACCACCACACCATTCCCAAAATATTTCCAAACACCAACTGTTCCAGAAATTTTCAGGAAACAGGACCAAAATTCAACAATTCATATCTCATAGCATACTTGTCCAATTAACCATTATGACCTATCAAATTAAAGGTCTATGTCTCTACTTTTATACTGTAAAGTTTCATAGTCATTGGATAACATTTGATTACTCAAACACTTGTCACCATAATACTACCTCCAGAAAACGGAATACACAGCATTTCCCCTTTAACTTTTAAAATTTCTAAATTCATGTACAAGTGACCAAAATTCATGAACACTTGTATACCCACACAATTTTGCCTCCTAAAGCCAATGGAAGCATCAAAATCATCAAATTATCACTCTTTCTCCACGTCACAGTACAGGGCAGAAATGAGATTATCCGAAAAAGTTTGTTGTTTCTTCGATTTCTCTTGCCTAATCACTTCCTTACTACTCATAATCAAGTGATTAGCTATTTAAATACTCATTATACATGATTTAGCCATTCAAAACACCAATTTAAATCAATATGAATAATATCCAACTTCCTCTATACTCATCCAAACGACAAACCAATCGGTTAAAAAGGAAGCTTACGCTTACCTCTACCCGTTTGCACAAACGGTTCGGAATTCCGGCAACACCCCGACAAGGGAGACGACACCAAACACCTCCAAATGAAAATCCGAAACCGTAGGAATGAAGATCTCGATGAGTAGAGGAAGTTTCCTGAAGGGTACTTTAAGAGAGGATGCCGTTTTGGCAGTGTTTCGGAGGAAAATATTTTTCTCTTTCCTCTTTCTCCATATCCTTCTCTCTCTTCTGATCCGTTTTCCGTGAAAAATAGACGATGATGAAGATGATTAAATGGATATAGGAATCAGATTTTCCATCTGCCACGTGTCAGCTCCCTATTGGCCCAAAATTACAATTTCCGCACAAAATGCTTAATCTGGCAGAATTTTCATTAAACTTTGAAAATTCATATCTAATTGTACAAATGTCCAATTGGAGTGATTTCAAAGGCTATGCGACCCTTATTGAGTCTAATTTTATGGAAAAATATAAAATTTGGCCAATTGGAAGCTCACTCTTCCCAGAATTTTAATATTTGGATGCTGTCCCAGAAAATAATTAATTTCGCTGGGCTAACTTCAAAAATTCATTTCTCTTTGTGTACAACTCCAAATGACTTATATGACCTATCAAATTGAAGCTTGATAAGTCTACTTTCATTCTGGAAAGTTTCATAACTTTTTACCATCATTTACCCATCAAAAAAAGGTCACACAATCATCACTGCCACACCAGGGAATTTCACCGGTGGCAAAATTACTGTGTTCCACTTTACTATATTATGTGTGACTTCTAATCACTTCGTTTTGTTATTCCCCGAGCTCTTTAGCTCACCAATATAATTCATTTAATATCCAAGGATATAAAAGAATTTTTTGGGGAATTTAAACATACCTCATAGGGACATTGCTAAACCGGGGTCTAGCAGTCCACTTAATCCATGCTTAATCTTATGCCTCTAGTCCCAAAATTCGGGATATTACACTGATCACAATTCCACCTTACACATTTAGGATAAACCTTCATTCTTTTAGCTCTTCTCTTTTTGGAGTAAGAGCTTCTTCCCATACCTGGCATAGGTTTAATAAATGAATCATAAATCTCACCTATTAAACGTACCTTAGCTTAAATGATCCAACGGACATCCTCAGGAAGGCCCAAATGCTTGAATGTCTTCATTCTTTCAAGTCGACAGCTATAGATCTTCCTAAGCACATCTTTGGGAAGAGTAGGGAACCTGTTCTTAAGCTTTACAATAATTTCCTCCACGATGAGACTAAAATTTAAAGATGCAGTTTTGTGTGCTTCAGTAAGTAAGAAAGAAAAATGAAAGATTAAGGAAAAGAAGTTTTGGGTTGCCTCCCAAATAGCCGCCCTTCTTTAACGTCTTTAGCTAGACAAAGACCAAACCAATAAAAAATTTTATTTTATTTATTTATTTATTTATTTATTATTATTATTATTTTAAAAAAAATTAGGACTTACCTATTGTTTCCTCCAAAGTGATGACAGTTTTCAAAGTGTTGAGTGCACCGTCATTATATTCTTTCAACCTTTGCTCATTTACTTTGAATTTTCGATCACCATCTTGAATCTCCACTGTTCCATATGGCCATGTTTGAACCACAGTAAAAGGTCCTGACCACCTTGATCTCAGCTTTCCTAGAAATAGCTTTAACCTTGAGTTGCATATCAGAACTTTTTGTCCCGGCGTGAACTCTCTGCTCAAAATTCTTTTATCCTGCCACATTTTTGTCTTCTCCTTGTATAACTTTGCATTCTTATGAGCTTGTTGTCTATATTTTTCAAACTCATTGAGTTGGAGAAGTCTTTTCTCACCAGCCACCTTTAAGTCAGAATTTAAGGCTTTTATTGCCCAATATTCTTTGTGCACTTCAGGATTAGTTGATTTTGAAACATCTACTATTCCCATTGCGAGTGGTTGATTCATGCAGCTTTTATTCACCACGTCTTTTGTGCAGCTGGTCAATGTATCTACTCTGTAACAGATGTCACCTTCATTTGGACATGACCAAGCCTTAAAAATGTTAAAAGATACTTGGTCATCTTGAACTCGTAAAGTCAACTTTCCTTGTTGCACATCTATTAAAGTTCTCCCAGTTGCTAGGAATGGCCTCCCAAGAATGATAGGAATTTCTTGATCTTCTTCCATGTCAAGTATGATGAAATCAGCTGGAAATATGAGTTTGTCTACCTTCACCAGAACATCTTCTAAGACACCCCTCGGATGTTTCATTGATCGATCAGCAAGAAGTAGTGAAACTGTGGTAGGCTTCACCTCTCCAAGACCAAGTTTTCTGTAGACAGATAAGGGCATGAGATTTACACTTGCTCCCAGGTCACAAAGTTCTCTTTCAAAGTTACATTGACCTATGGTGCAAGGTATGCAAAAGCTTCCTGGATCTTTCAGTTTTGGTGGTAGTTTCTTTTGCAGAATGGCACTGCACTCCTCAGTAAGTGCAACTGTCTCAAATTCCTCTAGCTTACGCTTATTTGAGAGAATGTCCTTCATGAATTTTGCATAACTGGGCATTTGGGCAAGAGCGTCTGCAAAAGGGATGTTGATATGTAACTTTTTGAAAACCTCCAAAAACTTTTTAAACTGCTTGTCTATCTTTGCCTTCACAAGTCTCTGAGGGTATGGAACTGGTGGTACATATAGAGGAGGGTTATCTGGAAAGCTGATTCTTCCTGGTACCACATCATCTTCTTGAGGTTTCTGTGCTTCCTCCTTCTTTTCTTGTTCACTTTCTTTCTTTTCTCCATTATTCTTATGTAGAATTACAGGATCTTTCAATTCTTTCCCACTCCTTAATGCAATAGCCTTCACATGCTCTCTTGGGTTTTTTTCAGTGTCACTTGGAAGAGTACCTGGTTGTCTGAAATTCAGCATATTTGCAATTTGGCCCATTTGGATCTCAAAGTTCTTTATCGAGGCTTTCTGGCATTTAAGTGTTGCATCAGTCCTAGCCATGAATTGAGATGTATTCATGGTTAGTTGAGCCAGTGCATCTTCCACATTCACTTTTTGTTGTGGTGGATTTAGTGGTTGAAGAGCTTGTTGCTAGTAGTTCCCTTGCGGTTTGAACACATTTTGATTATTCCTCCAGCCAAAATTTGGATGATTCCGCCAACTTGGATTATAAGTGTTTGAGAATGGGTCATTTCTTTGATTTCCGATATAATGAGCTTGCTCCGACTGAGAAGGTATGGATGACTGTCCATCTTGACTTTATGTACTCATATGAGGTCCTCCATATCAGTCACAGGTTTCATGAGGAGTACTGATTGCATTTGCTTGACTAGTCAATGAGCTCACTTGCTTGGATATAGATGCAACTTGAGAAGATAAAGTTGTAAGGATATCCAGCTTGTGCACTCCAAGTACCTTCTTTGAATTATGACGTTCATAAGGCCATTGATATGCATTTTCCGCCATCTCCTCAAGTAATTAAATTGTAGGCATCATCTAGATTTTTTTCCATTAAAGATCCTCTAGCTGCAGCATCTACAAGAATTCTGGTGGTATGCGTCATCCCATTGTAGAATGTTTGCAGTGTCCACCAATCTGGTAACCCATGATGAGGACATCTCCTTAGCAACTCCTTGTATCTTTCCCAAGCTTCATAAAGGCTTTCTAGTTCATGCTGGGAAAATGAGGTAATTTCATTCCTCAATTTTGCAGTTTTTCCTGACGGAAAGTATTTCGCCAAAAATTTCTGTGCCAAGGCATCCCATGTAGTTATGCTTCCTACTGGTAGAGAATGTAACCAGCTCTTAGCCTTATCCCTGAGTGAGAAAGGGAAAAGTCTAAGTCTAATGGCATCATCAGTAACACCATTATGCTTGAAGGTGTCGCATATTTCTAGGAAACTGGCTATATGTGTGTTAGGATCTTCTGTTGATAACCCACCAAACTGATTGGCTTGCACCATCTGGATGATTGCATGCTCGATTTCAAAATTGTTGGCTGCTACTGGTGGTTTTCTGATTCCAGAAGTTGTCTCCATGACTGTTGGAGTTGCATAATCATGGAGTGTTTTGGTATCTGCTGCTTCTCCTTCTGGATTTGCCATTGAATTGTTTGAAGTAGACTGCTTTCGAACTCTCTGATTTCTTCGACAAGTTCTCTCGATCTCAGAATCACAAGGTTGTAATTCAGTCTTCTTCGATCTGGTCATATACTAAGCAAAAACCTGAAAAGAAACAAAAGACACAAAAAAAAGTAATATGAAGACCAAATTAGTATTAAAATTACTTGGTATTGATATTAATGACAATCCCCGGCAACGGAGCCAAAAACTTGTTACGAGTGTATGATGGTGTATTTAGAAGTGCAAGTGTACACTGTCGTAATCAAGTAATATAGAAGTGAGTAGAGTATCGTTCCCACGAGGATTGTTCACTAAGTACCAAAATTGGTAATTTTAATTCTATTTAGTCGGTTGATTAGTTGTGATTGAGATTACAAGATAGAAATGATGAAATATGAATACAAGTGATATAAAGACAAATATGAGAAAAAGCCCTAGGGATTAGATTTCGCTAAATAAATTCCGGATTGAATCACTTATCTATTCTAGTCCAATTTATTCCACATGATTGATAGTCGAGTTTCCCTATTTTAATTACTAGCCTCTTCCAAGGTCAAGTAATTCTATAATTAATTGCTAACCCAATATATTCCTATATGAATTTAAGCAATCAATCATGCATTAAGATTATGAAACTCAATTAAGACTACACAACCCATATGAATATATTCCTATTTCATATGCAAATTATGATTTTAATTATAGGATCAACACACATGTATCTCCTTCCGGTCTCAACATGCATTTTAAAATCATCCAAGAGGTGGCCAATCAATTGTAAGCATTAAGAGCAATAATTAAAACTCAATCATGAAGGAAAAATTAAAACTAGATTTAATAAGTTAATATTCAATCCGTCATTAGTAAGCTACGTCATCACCCTAGAAAAAGGAAAATTTAGCTCATGATAAAATTAAAAACAAAACCAAAATATATTACAAACATAATAAATATTGCATAAAAATTAATTACAAAAACTTAAAAATACAACTACAAGATGCATGAAAATGGAAAATCTAGCCTACCATATAGGAGGTAAAACCATCCATGTAGGTGGCAACCTATACCACCCATAAAGGAGGACTACCTAGGCCTTCCATATAGGAGGTAAAACCATCCATGTAGGAGGCATGCAAGAAGTAAAAAAAATGCAAGAAATAAATTCTAAAAATAACAACTCTCTCTCTAAAATAGAAATTCTCTCTCTCTCTTCCTTCCTCTTTATTTTAGGGTGCCAAGAAGCTCTATTTATAGGCTTCATTTTCGGAATGCTACAGTGATTTGCTACAGTAAACCACACTGCTACAGTGAACCGACCACCCACTTGCTACAGTGCACCGCCTGCTACAGGAACCGCACTGAACCGCCCCACTTCCACACACACCGACCGCTACAGTTCAACGTAATGGTCCGCTACAGTACCCCCTGCTACAGTGCACAATGAACATTGCACATTGAATAGTGCTGTATGAATAGTACTTCCCCTTAAATGCCTTCTTTAATTCTTCTTAATCTGGTACTGTCCATGGCTGCAAGAAAATCATTATTTATTTATTAATTACACCTAAATTGATTATATTCAGCTCAAATATAGTCCACAAAATCATCATATAAGGGAAAATGAATATGTAAAAATTTTACTTATCACTAATCATTATGGTTACACTTGTTACCATACTTAAACATCATTTGACATTTATTTCAAGTATGAAACAGGAGATTAAAAGTTTGGGTTGCATCTTCAACATCAGAGGTGACTCAGGGCAAACATCGTCACTCGAAGTGATGAGTCCTAGAATGCAGAAATTTAGTTTCTGATTATTGATCCAATGTATTCATGACTAATACTTCATTGTATCAATGGTTAAAGTATTTCTCCAGATTAACATTGAAGAAATCATGGGAAGAGATGAAAAGTTGTTTCATGAGAAGCAAAGCGCCCACTAATAACGGCTAGTTTTTCAAACATGGAAATCTGTCAGAACAAGCAGTGCGACTCTAACGGAAATGTTGAAATTGTGACACCTTATTTCCAATACTCATAAATGAGTATAAGTGACTAGTGAAATCCATTGCGGAACCATAATTTAAACCCAGACTACCAAACATCTAAAATATTTCACAATATTCCACTCTCAGCTTAAGATTTGAACCTTAGGTCGAGAGGGTTTTTCAAACGAGTAGCAAACTTCACAATCATTGCCACAAGATTCACTACGTCACCATTACCTCATCGGCTCTTAATTACCACATATCAGAGTGTGCAACAATTACATAAAACAAACTAAGAGCTATCAATTAAAGTCGTTATCTGCTAAACACATTCATTCATACATTATCATACATACACATATACATGTATAACTTCTTATAAATACAATCACCCAATAAATACAACCAAATATAAGCTAGCGCCTTACGCTTCAAGCTTCACTTCAACTTCATATCTCCTCCATGCATCTTCATGCATCTCCACCTGTCACTATTGTTGGTTGGGAGGAGTGAGATTCGAGAGAATCTTAGTAGCGAACATTACCACTATGCATGCCAGATATATATGAATGCATGACATGCTTGCTTACACTATTTCATGCCAAAATAATTGTTAGATATGATTAGTTTTGATGATAACATAGAAGTCAAATATTAAGAGAGCAAAAGTTTGCATAATATACTTGTCTCTTACCTTGACTAACTACTATTTAATATTGCATATCTTGTAGATTAGTCAAGCAATGAAAGAAAGAGATTGAGGAATGAAGAACTTGCAAGAGTTAATGAAAAAATGAAGATTCAAGTTATATGGGCTGTAGCAGTGGGTACTGTAGCATACGGTTACTGTAGAGTATGTCACTGTAGCTTACTGTAATGCACTGTAGCAATCAGGTGATTTTAACAATCACTCGAGTGATATTTCAGAATCACTCGAGTGATCCTAAAAATAGTGAAAATCACTTGCAGTGATTAACTATTCACTCGAGTGATGTTTATATTTTCAGCCTCTGTTTTCCGTCCAGCTGAGCGAGGTTAGGTAATTCAATCATATCTCTCAAACCACAACTCTGATTGAGATGAAATCAGTTACATATGAAACGAGCATCTAAATGTGTCATTTTGGAACCAGATGTAACATCAAAAGATATAAGATGAATCAGATATGCATGTTCGAAGTTAAAGTTGAAATCAGCGTCACTTTCCAGAATAGCTTTGGTAATTCTGCCATAACTCTCAAACTATAGATCCAATTGAGCTGAAACTCATGCCATATGAAACTAAACTTAAAGAGCTTTCCATTGGTATATAATATGGTAATTTTGGAGTTATATTTGAAGAGTTATGACATCTGAAAATTGACTCATGTTTGCTGTCACATTGAAAGAGCAGCTAAGAGTTAAAGTGATTTGCACAGAGAGCACCCGAGTGATTCTCATAATCACTCGAGTTATCTGGAAGATCACTAGAGTGATCATTAATAATCACTCGAGTGAAATACGTCAGATGGAAGATCACTCGAGTGGCACAGAAATCACCGAAAGAATTTTTCACTGTTCTCAAAATTACTCAAGTTATTCTGTTGATTTTGCAAATCACTTCCAGTTCAAGCCAAATCACTACAAGAAAAATTCACTGTTTGCAATTTTACTTCCAGTGATACCGAAATCACTCGAGTCATATGAGATTTTTTAGAATTACTTCCAGTGCAATCCAAATTACTACAAGAAAAATTCACTGTTTGCAATTTCACTTCTAGTGATATCAAAATCACTCGAGTGATATGAGATTTTTCAGAATCACTTCCAGTGCAAGCCAAATCACTGCAAGAAAAATATGGGAAGAGAAATGGAAAAATATGTTACTATGTTGCATTCAATTTGTCTATTCACATTCAAGCATTTTTTTGTCAGGATTTGCCATCATCAAAAAGGGGGAGAATGTTAGATATGATTAGTTTTGATGATGACAAATATAGATGTCAAATATTAAGAGAGCAAAAGTTTGCATAATATACTTATCTCTTACATTAACTAACTACTATATTTAATGTTGCATATATTGTAGATTAGTCAAGCAATGGAAGAAAGAAATTGAGGAATGAAGAACTTGTAAGAATTAATGAAAAATATGAAGATTCAAGTTCTATGGGTACTGTATCAGTCGACACTGTAGCATGCGGGTATTGTAGCGTACGACACTGTAGCTCACTGTAGCAGCACTGTAGCATCAAGTGATTTTAACAATCACTTGAGTGATTTTCAGTATTACCCGAGTCATTTTGGAAACAGGGAAAAATTCTTGGAGTGAATCACTATTCACTCGAGTGATCTTTGAATTTTGATGCTCTGTTTTTTCGTCCAGCTGAGCGAGGCCTGGTTATTCGATCATATCTCTCAAACTACAACTTCGATTGAGACGAAACTAGTTGCATATAAAAATAGACTCCCAATATGTCATTTTGAAACTAGAAACAACATCAAAGGAGTTTAGATGAAGGATATATAAGTGTTCAAATTTGGCCTTCATATCAGCATCACTTTCTAGGACAGGTTTGGTATTTTGGCCATAACTCTCAAACCACACATATGATTGAGCTGAAACCAATGCCATATGAAACTAGACATAAACAGATTTCCATTGATATATAATATAACAATTTTGAAATTATATTCAAAGAGTTATATTATCTGGAAGTTTACCCCTATTTGCTGAAGAATTGGAAACGCAACAAAGAGTTAAAGTGATCTGAACAACAGATCACTCGAGTGATTTTTAGTAATCACTCGAGTGATATGCCAGAAATTGCATATCACTCGAGTGATTCTAGAATTTACTTGAGTGATATGGCTTATTCTGCAGATCAATTCTAGTGGCACAGAAATCACCGAAAGAATTTTTCACTGTTTTCAATTTCACTTCCAGTGATACCGAAATCACTCGAGTGATATGAGATTTTTCACAATCACTTCCAGTGCAAGCCAAATCACTGCAAGAAAAATTCATTGTTTTGAAATTCACTTCCAATGATCTCTAAATCACTCGAGTAATATGTGAAATTTTCAATATCACTTCCAGTGGCTCTGAAATCACCGCAAGAAAATTTCACTATTCAGAAAATCACTCCTAATGCAGCCGAATTCACTCAAGTGATTAGCTATTTTCTCAGTATCACTTTGGGTTGACATCAAATCACTGCCAGTATATCAGTATGAATCAGAATCACTTCTCGTGAAGATGAGATCACTCCCAGTGAACATAAATGCACCTCCAGTGAAAGCCAATATGCTTCAAGTGATATGTTTATTTTGGTATATCACTCCCAATACATTTCTAGTGAATCAAATACCTTCCAGTGATCACTCAGTGTACTCTCCACTGTGACAGAATCAGCTCCAGTGGCAGCTTATCAGTATCACCTTCAGAAACTTCACAAAATTATGGAAATTACTCAAGGGATAATCATTACCAGTCACTGCCAGTAGAATACTATCTTCTAAAAATTACCTCCAGTGAAATCAAGTTTACTTCCAGTAATTCTCCAGTTTTCAGATATAACTGCCAGTGAACCCGAGTGAAATGTTGTTTTGTGAAAATCACTACCAGTGAAGTATGTAATCACTCGAGTGATATTTTCTAACGGATATTTCTCTGAGTGCTTTTACAGGTGTTATGCACTACTGATCATATGGCATACATGGATCAATATTTAGCGACAGCAAATCATGGGCAACATGACTATTCAATAAACGATTCAATGAACGTGCAAAACAGAAAGAAAGCAACGCTAACACATTTGTAAGAGATCAATAGGAAATGCTAAAGCATCTGTCAGAGCACCACGATCAATCGGCTTACAACGGGAAAATATTTGAATGCTCCAATGGCTCTTAACCTATCTTCTATATAAACTGAAGCATTCAAGAAGAAGATATAGACATACTACAGCGAACAGACACACAAGCAACCATAACCCAACTATGTCAATATGCTGATATTATAAGTCGTCCGCCTCATATACTCTCTGTTCTTATCTGTTTATATATCATGTATACTTGAGAGTGATAATATTTTGTATTATACTTCAGTGAGCATTCATACACTCTGTGAGAGAGCTTGTAAACACTTCATCTGTATTTCAGAAGTGTTCTCAAGGTAGAGGGACTTGAGAGAATTGATCACCTTACGGGGAAAGTTGTAGAGTGGATTGTCAGTAAGACTTTCTGCTCATTAGACTTACAAAGTGTAAGCAGTAGAGAACATTACTGCTCGTAAGACTTACAGTAGTGTAAGCAGGAGAGAACATTGATGCTCGTAAGACTTGCTGGGTAAGCTGGAGAGAAAGGTCTTTGAGATTGCTTTGCTCGACTTGTTGTAAGAAGGAGTAAACCTTACAGTGTGTAAGGGGAAGTAACTCTTGTGAATTTCTAGAGGCTTATCTTGTGCCCAGTTAAACAAGAACATATTGGATTGGAAATCTCAGGAGGAGCCTGGGGACTGGACGTAGGTCATCATCAATTGGACCGAACCTGGATAAATCACAGTTTGCACATTCTCTTCTCTAAGCTTTTATATTTCGAGCATATACAATTTATATAATTACTTGTGAGTTTATACTTTCATATATATACTGAGTTAACAATCTGCGAAAAGATTTTTAAACTTCAGACATTCCTACCATACACCCAATTCACCCCCTCTTGGGTGTCAGCCAGTTCTAACATTTGGTATCAGAACTGGACTCTTGTTTAAAGGAATTAACCGTCTCAAGAGTTTTAATGGCTGTTTTACGGTGTTCTCACTTTCAGAAGGTTTCGATTATACTATCCCACCTCTTTTGAAAGATATTGATTTATGGTTTTGGAAAGCAAGAATGACAAGTTTTATAAAAGGATCTGATTTTGATATGTGGAATGTTCTTATAAATGTTTTTAATTTCAAACCGAGAAGAGATTGGACTGAAAAAGAAAAGAAAATATTTTCGTTGAATATTAGAGCAATGAAGTTCCTGTATAATGCTTTAACTGAAAATGATTTTGAGAAAATCAAATTTTGCTCTAGTGCTAAAGATATTTGGGATACGCTTGATTCTATATATACTTCTAACAAGTGTGTTAAATTTGAAAGTATTGACAGTTCATGTGAAACCATAATCTGTGCATCTACGGCTCATGAACAATTGAAGGTTGAGATTAAAGGAGTCACAGAACACTTCCTTGGGTCAGTCAACACAAAAGAAAAAAAGGAAGAGGATTCCAAAGAAGAGTTCATCAAGGACGAATGCTATGAATCACTCTCTGAAGCTCAAGATGAACTCAAGGTAAGTTCCAATTCTTCTAATGATTTTTGTAAAACTGATTTTCAAAGTTTGCATAAAATTGTTTTCCAACCAATTACTGATTCTGTTGAGAAAAGAAAAAACATTTTCGAACATGCTAGAAATTTATACTTGAAGAAAGAACTTAGGCAAACTGGCTTGTTGTCCCTCAAACAATACAATACTTACATAAAACTTCATAATATATATATTCATAGAATCTACAATTATTGTGGTAAGTCCGGGCACATTTCACACACATGCTATATTAGAAGAAATTCTAATATAAGAAATAAATATGTTTGGGTTCCAAAAGGTCATGGAAATTCTAATGCTAATAATCAAGGACCCAAGTATATGTGGGTACCAAAATGTCCATCTATCACTTTGTGTAAGCAGGATGATCAGAAAAGAAATGGACATAAGAGTACATAGAAGATGAAGAAAAAGCCAAGAGTTTCTCATGCACCAATTAAGAGGTTTGTATCATTGCAAAAGAGAACTCTTAGAGCATCCGTTGCTAGAACTACAGAGAATAACCACCAAAAGAAGCAATAGAGAAAAGGAGTATGTTTTACCTCAAGAATAAACTGCCATAGAGTGTCATTCAACTATCTTGAGCAGAACAAGAAAAGAAAAATATCTCAGGTATCAAACACAAGACTTTTAAAGTCTATATCTTTTGAGAGAGCTTAGCAGACATCTTTGGGAACACATATGAATAATCAACATAACAGAAAGAGATAGTGGGTAAGCAAAGCCAATCCTCCAACTACTTAAGGCAAAGGTACACAATGATAAAACTTCCTATGCCATTGTCTGTAATATCTATTGAGGTTTTGCAATTCAAAATTTTAGAAATGTGTATTGTAGAAATTATGTTTTCGCATTCTTTTAGAAATCCATTTAATAAATTCATAAAAGGATTGCAATGTTCAATAGTTTAACTCTTTATGCATATACGCATACTTGAGAAGAAAATATTCTTATGCATAAAGTCAGGTTTAATTCATTGTGCACAATTTCTTCAAATTGACACATCGTTAGCACATGTGAATTATGTTTCCTACATGCTAACCTTGAATAGATCCAAGTGAAGTTGGATACCATGAAGAAAAATATTTATATAGTTCTGAGTTAACAATCTACGAAAAGATTTTTAAACATCAGACATTCCTACCATACACCCAATTCACCCCCCTCTTGGGTGTCAGCGAGTTCTAACAGTATAAGCAGGAGAGAATGTTGCTGCTCATAAGACTTGCACGGGTAAGCTGGAGAGAAAGGTCTTTGGGATTGTTTTGCTCCACTTGCTGTAAGAGGGAGTTAACCTTACAGTGTGTAAAGGGGAGTAACTCTTGTAAGTTTTGTAAAGGCTTTTGTTGTGCCCAGTTAAACAAGAAGATAGTGGATTGGAAATCTCAAGAGGAGCCTGGGGACTGGACGTAGGTAATCATGGATTGGACCAAACCAGGATAAATCACAATTTGCATCTTCTCTTCCCTAAGCTTTTACATTTCCAGCATATATGATCTATATATCTGCGTATGAATTTATAGTTCCATATGTATTGATTTGATAACCTACGAAAAGATTTTAAACAATCAGACTTTCTTATCGTACACCCAATTCACCCCCCCTCTTAGGTGTTAGTCGGTTCTAACATTTGGTATCAGAGCCCAGACTCTTGTTTAAAGGACTTAACTGTCTTAAGAGTTATCAAGAATTATCAATGTCAGATTTTGGGTGTTGCTGACTTTCTGAAGGTTTTGATTATACCATCCCACCTATTTTGAAAGATATTGATTTTTGGTTTTGGAAAGCTAGAATGACTAGTTTTATAAAAGTATGTGATTTTGATATGTGGAATGTTGTTACAAATACTTTTGATTATAAACTGAAAGAGAATTGGTCTGACAGAGAAAAGAAAATATTTTTGTTGGATATTAAAGCTATGAAAATTCTGTATAGTGCTTTAACTGAAAATGATTTTGAGAAAATTCGATTTTGTTCATCTGCTAAAGCTATCTGGGATACCCTTGATTCTATATATACTTCTAACAAGTGTATTAAAGTTGAAAGTATTGACAGTTCATGTGAAACCATAATCTGTGCATCTACGGTTCATGAACAATTGGAGGTTGAGATTAAAGGAGTCACAGAACATTTCCTTGAGTCAGTGAACATAAAAGATAAAGAGAAAGAGGATTCCCAAGAAGAGTTCATCATGGATGAATGTGATAAATCACTCTCTGAAGCTCAAGATGAACTCAAGGTAAAAATTTCCAATTCTTCTTATGATTTTTGTAAAACTGATTTTCAAAGTTTGCATAAAAATTTTTTCCAACCAATTATGGATTCTGTTGATAAAAGAAAAAATGTTTTCGAACATGCTAGAAATTTATATGTGAAGAAAGATCTTAGGCAAACTAAATATTTGAGATTACCATTTCTCAAACAACACAATACTTGCACAAAACCTCACAATGTATATCATCATGTTATCTGCAATTATTATGGTAAATCTAGACATATTTCTCACACATGCTATGTTAGAAGAAATCCTAATGAGAGAAATAAATATGTTTGGGTTTCTAAAGGACATGTAAAATCTAATGCTAACAATCAAGGACCCGAGTATATGTGGGTACCAAAATGTCCATCTAGTACTTTACGTATACAGGATGATCCGAAAGGAAATAGACATAAAGGTACAAATAAGATGAAAAAGAAGCCAAGAGTTTCTCATGCACCAATAAAGAGGTTCATACCATCGAAAAAGAGAACTCTCGGAGCATCCATTGCTGGAGCTACAGAACATAACCACCAAAAGAAGCAATAGAGAAAAGGTATATGTTCCACCTCAAGAATGAACTGCCATAGAGTACTATTCAACTACTTTAAGGAGAACAAGAAAAGGAGGATCTCTCGTACACAGAGAGAAATTCTCTTGGAGTCTAAATCAAATGAGAGAACTTTGTATTATCCCAAGGATAAAGATGCAAAAACAAAATGTATTAGAAAGATGCAGTAGAAAAGCATCAATCAATAGCATGGTTTACTCAAGTGATCTTGGAGGACTTGAGTAAAAGGATATAATATGATGGAGATTAACTTGGGTGTCTACAAGTTATACTCAAGCCAGGTACACTGTACCAGTATGTAAAACTTTATGCAGAATTCAAGTGTCATGACTTTGTTTCATAATTTCAAAGCTCTTAATAGCACTCGTTCTTTCCAACTCAATTTGAGTGATAAATATTTGCTCATTATTGCACATCATTAGCATTCAATCATTTGTGATTTTTGAAATGTTCTTGATTGCTAAAATTAACTGAAAGTGAAACTGTGCATAATCTTTTGTGCACTTGAGTTTTGAAATGCACAATCAAAAATGTGTTTTTTTAATTTATCTTATTTTATAAAAGTGCATACACATGTTTTTGAAAAATATTCATACTCTGATTGCATTCAAATTGGTTTCAAACTTGGAGTTAATATTTTTGTAAACTGAATGTCAAAATGCTTCAAATCCATCCGTTAGAGTTTTTCCCTTCATTGTGTTATTTCTTGGTGCTATCACATACTTGAACTCTTTTGCAATATGTTAGACCTCATATCTAATAAGTTAGGCATCTGTATGAGTTTCAAGTTTATATCCTATAAAAGAATTGAATTTATGAAAAGTCTTGTTCTTAATGCATAAATCCTTATTGGTTGAGTTATTCCAAGCTTTGTGAATGTTCATTAATGCATTGATTGTTAATGCATTAACCATAATAGTGGAATAACATACTAGGATGATATTATGGAACTCTAGTCATTTAGACTATTGAGTATGTGCTTCACCATCTATAAATCATTGTACTCATCTTGTTACTCATATGCATTAATATTTGTCTTTATTCATTTCTGAGTATCTAGAGTCTTGTATTCAAATTCTTGTTGTACATGCTCATATGTTTCATGACTCAATTCTAAGAGGTAATATTATCGCTTGATTAATAGCAAAGTCATTGTGCTTACATATGTCTATATAGTTAAGCCTCTTTTGGCTAATTCATTTTCCATATGACTTTTGCTCTTGGAAAGATTCTCAAACTTGTTAACCCTAATGTCTTGTTAGAACTAGCTGACACCCAAGAGGGGGTGAATTGGGTGTATGGTAAGAAAGTCTGATCTCTTAAAATCTTTTTACAGATTGTTAACTCAGTATATATATGGAAGTATAAACTCACAAGAAATTATATAAATCGTATATGCTGGAAATATTAAAGCTTAGAGAAGAGAATTTGTAAATTGTGATTTATCCTGGTTCGGTCCAATCGACGATGACCTACATCCAGTCCCCAGGCTCCTCCTGAGATTTTCAATCCACTATCTTCTTGTTTAACCGGGTACAAGAAAAGCCTCTACAAATCTCTTACAAAGTACTCCCCCTTACACACTGTAAGGTTACTCTCTCTTACGGTAAGTCAAGCAAAGCAATCCCGAAGACCTTTCTCTCCTGCTTAACAGTGCAAGTCTTATGAGCAGCAACGTTCTCTCCTGCTTACACCACTGTTAGTCTTACGAGCATCAACGTTCTCTACTGCTTGCACCTTATAAGTCTTACGAGTAGAAAGTCTTACTGGTAATTCACTCTACAGCTTCCTCGTAAAGTAATCAATCCACTAAAGGTCCTTCTACCTTGAGAACACTTCTGAAATATAGATGAAGTATTTACAGACTCTCTCACAGAGTAGATATGATACTCACTGAAGTACAATATAAAATATTCTCACTCTCTCAACTATACAAATATAGAAGATGAAGTAGAGCAAAGAGTGATCAGAGGCTGAAGACTTAGGATATCAGCATGTTCATGTTCTTTTAATATTGTTTGAGGTTCTATGTTCAAATCCTCTCCTATTTATAGCTGAGTTGTGGAAGATGACCATTGTAAACATCCATCCGTTAGAGTTCAATGATTCATTTGGCGGTTGAGCCCATTCGGATATTTTCTTGTTGTAATCCCATCTGATGCTCAGACAGATACTACTTCATTTTTGGTTGGAGTCCTATTAATTTGTATGGTCGTAGTGTATATTTAAATATTTTCCCGTTGATCGTGCTCTGACATATGCTTCAGCGTTTCTTACAGTTTGCCCATTGGTCTGACAGATGCTTCAGCGTTAGGCAGTTTGTTGATTATTCGTTGAATATTGCTAGCGCCCATGATTAGTTGTCGCTAAATATTGATCCGTGTATGCCATGTGATTGGTAGTGCATAACACTTGTAAAAGCACTCAGAGAAATAGCCATTAGAAAATATTACTCGGGTGATTACAGACTTCACTGGCAGTGATCTTGAAAAACTGAAGAATCACTGGAAGTAAACTTGATTTCACTGAAGGTGATTTTCACAAGATAATATTCCACTGGAAGTGATCTTGATTAAAACATATTTTACTGGTAATGATGATCCCTTAAGTAATTTCCATGATTCTGTGAAGTTTCTGAAGGTGAATCTGATAAGAGCAATGAATCACTCGAGCTATAAATTCTTTGGAGATCATTGGAAGTGAATTTCTAAACAATGAATTTTTCTTACAGTGATTTAGCTTGCATTGAAAGTGATTCTGAAAAATCTCATATCACTTGAGTGATTTCGGTATCACTGGAAGTGAAATTGCAAACAGTAAATTTTTTTTGCAGTGATCTGGCTTGCACTAGAAGTGATTTGCAAAATCAACAGAATCACTCGAGTGATTTCGACATCGATGGGAGTGATTTTGAGAACAGTGAAAAATTCTTTCAGTGATTTCTGTGCCACTGGAGTGATCTTCCATCTAAAGCATTTTACTCGAGTGATTATTAATGATCACTCGAGTGATCTTCCTGATCACTCGAGTCATTATATAAATCACTCGGGTGCTCTCTGTTCAGACCACTTGAACTCGTAGCTGCTCTTTCAATTTGACAGCAACCATGGGTCAACTTCCAGATGGCATAACTCTTCTAATATAACTCCAACATTGGCATATTATATATCTCTGGAAATCTCTTTAAGTCTAGTTTTATATGGCACTGGTTTCAGCTCAATTCGATCTTTGGTTTGAGAGTTATGTCTAAAATACTGAACTTGTTCCAAAAAGTGACGCTGATTTCAAATTCAACTTCAAACATTAATATCTGATTCATCTAAGCTCTTTTGATGTTTCTTATAGCTTCTAAATGACGTATTGTAAGTCTATTTTCATATGAAACTGGTTTGGTCTCAATCGGAGTTGTATTTTGAGAGATATGATCGAATAACCAGACCTCGCTCAGCTAGACGAAAGACAAAGCATGAAACACTGAACATCACTTGAGTGATTCTTAGAATCACTTGATGCTGCAATTGATACAGTGCGCTACAGTGCCATATGTTACAGTAACTGCATGCTATAGTGTCAACTACTACAGTCCCTATAGAACTTGAATCTTCATATTTTTCATTAGTTCTTGCAAGTTCTTCATTCATCAATTTCTTTCTTCCATTGCTTGACTAATCTACAATATATGCAACATTAAATATAGTAGTTAGTCAATGTAAGAGATAAGTATATTATGCAACCTTCTTGCTCTTAATATTTGACATCTACATTTGTCATCATCAAAACTAATCATATCTAACGTTCTCCTCCTTTTTTATGATGGCAAATCCTTAGAGAACAATATGCTTGAATTTGAATAGACAAATTGAATGGAACATATTAACATATTTTTCCATTTCTCTCCCCCTATTTGACATTAGCAAAAAGTTTGAAGTATAAAGAAGAAAGTTTCATGGAGAAGTAAATATGAAAATAGATTAGAAATGTCTTTTTCTCTGTTAATCAAAATAAACAATCTTCTCTCCCCTTTTTGAAAGTAGTGATGTAAATGAAAAATATTTTCAAGAAAGCTTTCATAATAAAAGATATGCAAGGTATGCATAAAATATAAAGAGAGAGATGAGGGTTTAGAAATGCTCATTTGGATTTGGTAGGTTGATTGCAGATCCATGAAGTCCAGTTCACCACCTTTTCACTATACAACTCTGATCATGTCTCCAGGATGTTCTTGAGCTTCTATTCCATATTTTTATCACATATGGCTAATGCTCCTTTGTATTGGCATAGGGCTTTGAATATTGCAACCAATATATTTTCCTTTGATTGATCATTAAAGCAAATGTCCTCAAGATCGATATATTCTCCCTTTTAGTATGTTGAGGAGTGAGCATGTATTGAGCTAATTCTCCTGTCATAAATCAAAAATAATTCTTGCAAGGAGAATGGTTAGTGCAATCTAATATTAAAAATTTCCTTTCTATAAAATATATACAAATTAAGATCTTGGAAAGAAAATGTATGAGTAACTCATCATCAAAACTAATCAATTGAAAATAAATGTAGATGAGTATGCTATAATGATTTTCTAAATAAAGGAGATAAACTTTTAAGATGTAAAACACATGTGCATGTAAAGCTCCCCCTTAATGAATGAATGGTCTTAAAAATTATCATGAGAAATACAGTTTAAAACTCTTATGGATTTGGAAAGCCATTGAATAAACTTTGGAGAGAAATAAAGCATGAAATTTTAAAGATTTAGTCACGTTTTGAAAATGATGCATGAATAATTGGGAAGTGTTTGAAATTATTTATGAGGAAATGAAGTTGATTGTTTGCATAAGAAAGAACACTGAGTTTAAGAGAATTTCAGAGATTTTCATCGGAAGGAAGATGATGATAATTTTGAAAATGAAAGGTCATTGGAAAAACAACTGATATAATCTGAGATTTTGCTATTCATTCTAGAGATTTATCCATTCACTCGAGTGATTTTTCCATTTACTCGAGTAATTTTTTTCTGAACCTGAATCACTCGAGTGATATCAACAATTCATTCAAGTGAAGTTGCAGAAAATCACTGATGTCCAGTATTACTTCACTGAATTGCAGACTTACTCTAATTATTTACCTCATACCTTGGTGCTTAAGTTAGTATAGTAATCATCAAACACATGAACATATATAGAGACATTATAAGTAACAAATATTCTCTCAACTTATTGGGATTAACAATTCCCAATTGATCTTTCACAAGGAGTTGTGAAAGTATCTGCTACTTGAAGATGAATCAGAATTAATATCACTTTGGCATCTTTCTTTTGAATATGATTCCCTGATTAAGTGATGTCACAATCTGCTTCTTTGATGTCAATGTCAAGAAATGTAATTGACTTCATAGATGTGTCTGCTCCGTTTGCTTGATCCACTTGTATTTCTTCAATAGCACTCCTAGATACTTTGGTACCCAACTCCTCTTGGCTCCATAGAACAACTCTGCTCTTATACAATTAACTCATATGATATTCGAGCAAGGAGTATAATGAATCATCAAAGAATATAACCAATAAATTCAAGCTATTGAATCATAAAACATATCAAATAAATGATACCAAAGGTGATGAGTTTCAAAGTTCAATGACAATTATAAAAGTTATCATTTATTGGATTTTCATGCAAAGAGAATAGAGAATCACCAACTTCTATAGAATAATAAATCATGAATGAAAATGAGTTTTCCAAGGATCATAATGAAATATGTAAATTGTTTCAAAATCTCAAATATTCTTTCAAATTGTGAAAATGCATTATGACACTAAGATTTTAAATGCATTAAAACTCTTTTATGAATTTTGTTAGGTGTCAATCCTCATTCCGAAAAATAGTGGAAGTCAATAGTTTAAGTATATATATATGTATGTATGAGAAAGCTTCTCTTTTAAAGAATAACTGAGATAACATGTTTCAAAATTTTCCCAAAAGCAAGAGTCATATGGAAAATGTATTAGCCAAAAGGGGCTTAACTTGATAGACATATATAAACACAATGACTTTGCTATAGATCAAGTGATAATCTTGCATCTTAGAGTTGTGTCAAGAAATATGTGAGCATTAATGGCAAGAGATTGAATACAACGCTCTAGTTACTCAAAAATAGATGAAAACAAATGTTGATGCATTTGAGTAACAAGATGGGTAAAATGGTGTATAAATGATAAAGCACATATTCATTAGTCCAAATGACTAGAGTTCCAAAATATCATCCTAATATGTTATTCCACTATAATGGTTAATGCATTAATGAACATTTATAATGCTTGGAATAACTCAACCAATAAAGATTTATGCATAAAAAACAATACTTTCACATATTGAATTAATCTCTGGGAAATATACTTGAAACTCATAGATAAAATCTAATTGGTTAGAAAATAAGGATTGAGGAGTTCAAGCTTAAGATAGCACCAAGAAATAGCATGATAATGAGAAAAACTCTAGCAGATGGATTTGAAGTATTTCTGACATTCAGTATACAAAAATGTTAGCTTCCAATTTTGAAACCATTTGAATGCAGACAATATATGAATAATTTTTTAAATCATGTGTATGCACTAGGATAAAATAAGATGAACTAAAACCAAAACACATTTTTTCGATTGCATTTTAAAGCACAGAAAGATTATGCACAGTTTCACTTTTGGTCTATTTAGCAATCTGGAAATAATTTGATGATCAAACAAGATTGATTGCTAAAGGAATGCAATAATAGAAAAATATTCATTACCCAAAATAAATAAATTCATATAAGCATAGTATAGGGTAAGGATTAGATATCACCGTAATTCCTCTTATCCTTGTGATGACTTGCTTGGCTTTGGTGGAATAATATTGATTTTCCTCCTTTGCATACTCAGTACCAAAATTCAAACACCAAAATTCAGCATCATCAATATATGAATTTTTTTTCGTGCAGCTATAGACTTGAAAGCTTTTACTATCCTATAGAACTGTATAAATTTTCTTTATGGTATCCAACTTTACTTGGATCCATTCAAGGTTAGCATGTAGGAAGCATAATTCAAATGCTCAAGCAATATAGTCAGTTTGCAGAGATTGAGCATAATGAATTAAACATGACTTTATACATAAAAATATTTTCTCTTGAAGTATGCATATATGCATAAAGTGTTAAGTTATTGAACATTGCAATTCATGCATGAAATTATCAAGTGGATTTTCTAATGGATGTGAAAACATAATTTCAAAATAGCTTGCAATGCTCATTACTAAGGTAGCATGTTATAAACCTCAATAGATATTATAGACAGTGACATAGGAGGTTTTATCATTGTGTACATTCACCTGAAGTACTTGGAGGATTGGCTTTGCTTACCCACTGCCTCTTTCTGTTATGTTGATTCTTCATATGTGTTCCCAAGGATGTATGCAAAGCTCTCTTAAATGATGTAGGCTTCGAGAGTATTTTTGTATGAGAGATCCTCCTTTTCTTGTTCTCCTCAATATAGTTGAATGGTACGCTATGGTAGTCCTTCGTTGAGGTGGAACATATACCTTTTCTCCATTGCTTCTTTTGGTGGTTATGTTTTGTAGCTCCAGTAATGGATGTTCCGAGAGTTCTCTTTTTCGATGGTATGAACCTCTTTATTGGTGTATGAGAAACTCTTGGCTTCTTTTTCATCTTATCTGTACCTTTATGTCCATTTCCTTTCGGATCATCCTGCATACCTACAGTACTAGATGGACATTTTGGTACTCACATATACTTGGGTCCTTGATTGTTAGTATTTGACTTTATATGTCCTTTCGGAACCCAAACATATTTATTTCTCACATTAGGATTTCTTCTAACATGGCATGTGTGAGAAATATGACCCGATTTACCGCAATAGTTGCAAATTGTATAAATATATGCATTTTGAGGCTTTATACAAGTATTGTATTGTTTGAGGGACGACAATCTCAAATATTCAGTTTGCTTATGTTCTTTCTTCACAAATGAATTTCCAGCATGTTTGAAAATGTTTTTTTTTCTCAACAGAATCAATAATTGGTTGGAAAACAATTTTATGCAAACCTTGAAAATCAGTTTTGCAAAAATCACTAGAAGAATTGGAACTTTTTACCTTAAGTTCATCTTGAGCTTCAGAGAGTGATTTTTCATGTCTGTCTATAATGAGCTCTTTTCGGGAGTCCTCTTCTTCTTGTCTATCTGTGTTGACTGTATGGAAGTGTTCTATGATTTCTCCTTTGTCATGATCAGCTTCCAATTGTTTATGAACAGCAGATGCACAGATTATAGTTTCACATGAACTGTCAACACTTTCAACTTCAACACACTTGTTAGAAGTATATATAGAATCAAGTGTATCCCATATAGCTTTAGCGGATGAACAAAATCTAATTTTCTTAAAATCATTTTTAGTTAAAGCACTATACATAATTTTCATTGCTTTAGTGTTCAGCGAAAATATTTTCTTTTCTCTGTCAGTCCAATTCCCTTTCAGTTTATGATCAAAAGTATTTGTAACAACATTCCACATATCAAAATCATATACTTTTATAAAACTAGTCATTCTAGCTTTCCAAAACCAAAAATCAATATCTTTCAAAATAGGTGGGATGGTATAATCGAAACCTTCAGAAAATGAGCAACACCCAAAATCAGCCATTGATAATTCTTGATAACTCTTGAGACGGTTAAGTCCTTTAAACAAGAGTCCGGCACTGATACCAAAGAGGGGGTGAATTGGGTGTATAGTATAAATTTCTGATCTTTTAAAATCTTTTCATAGATTGTTAACTCAGTATATATATGGAAGTATAAACTCACAAGAAATTATATAAATCGTATATGCTGGAAATATAAAAGCTTAGAGAAGAGAATGTGCAAACTATGATTTATCCTAGTTCGGTCCAATCAACGATGACCTACGTCCAGTCCCTAGGCTCCTCCTGAGATTTCCAATCCACTATCTTCTTGTTTAACCGGGCACAAGAAAAGCCTCTACAAATCTCTTACAAAGTACTTCCCCTTACATACTGTAAGGTTACTCTCTCTTATGGTAAGTCAAGCAAAGCAATCCCGAAGACCTTTCTCACCTGCTTAACCGTGCAAGTCTTACGAGCAGCAACATTCTCTCCTGCTTACACCACTGTAAGTCTTACGAGCAGCAACGTTCTCTACTGCTTGCACCTTGTAAGTCTTATGAGCATAAAGTCCTACTGGTAATTCACTCTACAGCTTTTCTATAAGGTAATCAATCCACTTAAGGTCCCTCTACCTTGAGAACACTTCTGAAATACAGATGAAGTGTTCACAGACTCTCTCACAGAGTAGATATGATACTCATTAAAGTACAATACAAAATATTCTCACTCTCTCAAATATACATAGTATAGAAGATGAAGTAGAGCAAAGAGTGGTCAGAGGCTGAAGACTTAGGATATTTTCCTGTTGTAAACATCCATCCGTTAGAGTTTATTGATTCATTTGACCGTTGAGCCCATTCGGATAGTTTCCTATTGTAATCCCATCTGATGCTTAGACAGATACAACTTCATTTTCGGTTAGAGTCCCATTGCTTTGTATGGTCATTGAGTGTATTTAAATATTTTCTCATTAATCGTGCTCTGACATATGCTTCAACGTTTCTTACAGTTTCCCCATTGGTCTGACAGATGCTTCAGCGTTAGGTAGTTTATTGATTATTCGTCGAATATTGCTAGTGCCCATGATTAGTTGTCGTTGAATATTAATCCATGTATGCCATATGATCGGTAGTGCATAACTCAGAGAAATAGCTGTTAGAAAACATTACTCTGGTGATTACAAACTTCACTGGCAGTGATCTTGAAAAACTGAAGAATCACCAGTTCTATTGAGAACCGGTCTAAAATAACTGCTACTTTAAGATCGGTTTTGTAACACAAGAATATACATAAACATATCATTGGGAGTGATATACCAAAATAAACATATCACTTGAAACATATTGGCTTTCACTGGAGGTGGATTCAGGTTCACTGGGAGTGATATCATCTTCATGGGAAGTGATTCTGATTCATACTAATATACTGACAGTGATTTGATGTCAACCGAAAGTGATACTGAGAAAATAGCTAATTACTCGAGTGAATTCGACTGCACTGGGAGTGATTTTCAGAACAGTGAAATTTTCTTTCGGTGATTTCAGAGCCACTGGAAGTGATATTGAAAATTTCACATATCACTCAAGTGATTTGGAGATCACTGGAAGTGAATTTTGAAATAGTGAATTTTTCTTGCAGTGATTTGGCTTGCACTGGAAGTGATTCTGAAAAATCTCATCACTCAAGTGATTTTGGTATTACTAGAAGTGAAATTGCAAATAGTAAATTTTTCTTAAAGTGATTTAGCTTGCACTGGAAGTGATTTGCAAAATAAACAGAATCACTCGAGTGATTTCAATATCACTAGGAGTGATTTTGAGAACAGTGAAAAATTCTTTCGGTGATTTCTGTGCCACTTGAGTGATCTACCATCTGACGTATTTCACTTGAGTATTATTAATAATCACTCAAGTGATCTTCCTGATCACTCGAGTGATTATGTAAATCACTCGGGTGCTCTCTATTCAGACCACTTGAACTCGTAGCTGCTCTTTCAATTTGATAGCAACCATGGGTCAACTTCTAGATGGCATAACTCTTCAAATATAACTCTAACATTAGTATAATATATATCTGTGGAAATCTCTTTAAGTCTAGTTTCATATAGCACTGGTTTTATCTCAATTGGATCTTTGGTTTGAGAGTTATGTCTAAAATACCGAACCTGTTCCAGAAAGTGACGCTGATTTCAACTTCAAATTCAAACATTAATATCTTATTCATCTGAGCTCTTTTAATGTTTCTTATGGTTTCCAAATAACGCATTAGAAGTCTATTTTCATATGAAACTAGTTTGGTCTCAATCAAAGTTGTATTTTGAGAGATATGATCGAATAACCAGACCTCGCTCAGCTGGATGCAAGACAGACCATGAAACACTGAACATCACTCGAGTGATTTTTACTATTTCCAGAATCACTTGAGTGATTCTGAAAATCACTCAATGTTGTAGTTGCTACAGTGCCATACGCTACAGTAACCGCATGCTATAGTGTCAACTGCTACAGTACCCATAGAACTTGAATCTTCATATTTTTCATTAATTCTTGCAAGTTCTTCATTCCTTAATTTCTTTCTTCCATTGCTTGACTAATCTACAATATATGTAACATTAAATATAGTAGTTAGTCAATGTAAGAGATAAGTATATTATGCAAACTTCTTGCTCTTAATATTTGACATCTACGTTTGTCATCATCAAAACTAATCATATCTAACATGTCTAACATGTTATCTTAATTGTTATTTAAAAAGGAAGCTTTTTTTTTGGTACATGTATATACTTAAACTATTGACTTCGTGATTTTTAGCATAAGCATTGATATTTTTCATAAATAAGTTTTCATATATTCAAAATCTCAATTTCATAATGCATGTTCATGATTCAAAAGAACATTTGAGATTTTGAAAGAATTTGCATATTTCACTCTTGAAAATTTGATTTCGTTCACAATTTATCATTTTATAAAAGTTGGTCATTATGGATAGATTTTCTACTCTCTTGATCCAACTTACATGGATCGCATGAAAATTTTATCAATGACACATTTTCTATATAAAGTGTATTTACAAATTGTCATTGATCTTTGAAAATTATCACTCTTGGTATCGCTTGTTCGTTATACTTTATAATTCAATGATTTGAATTTATGAAGTAAAATTATATTTTGGTCTGTATTGGTTTATGATACTCTTTGCTCAAATATCATATTATTCACTTGTATAAGAGCATAAGAGTTATTCTATAGAACCAAGAGGAGTTGGGTACCAAAGTATCTAAAGAGTGCTATTGAAGAAATGCGGGTGGACCAAGCGAACGGAGTAGACACATCTATGAATTCAATTACATTGCTTGATATTGACATCAAAGAAAGAAGAAATCTGTAACATCACCTAACTAGAGAATCATATTCAAAAAGAAAGATGTCAAAGTGATATTCTTTCCGAATCATCTTCATCTTCATCTTCATCTTCAAGTAGCAGCAAACACTTTTACAACTCCTTGCAAAAGATCAATTTGGAATGGTTAATCCCAATAAGTTGAGAGAATATTTTGTTACTTATAATTTTTCTTTTATATGTTCATGAGTTTGATGATTATTGTACTAACTTAAGTATTAAGGCATGATGAAATTTGTACTCAAATGAAAGATGTTATCACTTGAGTGATAATGATACTATAGGTAGGTAACTCAAGTGTTCTCAGTCAAGCACTCGAATAAGGTAAGTGATTGGAGTAAGTTGTGAAGTAAAACTGGACATCAATGATTTTCTGCAACTTCACTTGAGTGAATTGTTGCTATCACTCGAGTGATTCTGGTTTAGAAGGAAATCACTCGAGTGAATGGTAAAATCACAGATTATATTAGTTGTTCTTCCCACGAACTTTCATCTTCAAAATTATCATCATCTTCCTTCCGCTAAAAATTTATGAAACTTAATTTTCTTTATTCTGAACTTCTTTTCCTCTCAGAAATTCATGCATAATTATCGAAACCTGATCTCTCACTGTATTTTCAAAATTTCATGGTTTTTGAAGTCCATAAGAATTCTTAACTATTCCTCATAATATATTTTTAAGGTCATGCACTCATTAAGGGGGAGCTTCATATTCACATGTGTTCCATATCTTAAAAGCTTATCTCCTTTATTTAGAAAATCATTATAGCATTCTCATATGCATTTACTTTCAATTGATTAGTTTTGATGATGAGTTACTCATATACTTTCTTTCCATAATCTTAATCTGCATATACATTATAGAAAGACAATATTTGTACTAAATTACACTAATCATTCTCCTTGCAAGAATGCTCTTACTTATAGCAGGAGAATTTGCTCTATGAAATGATTACTCCTCTACAACTAAAAGGAGAATATATCAACTTTGAGGACATATGCTTTAATGATCAATCAAGAGAAATATATTGGCTGCAACATTCAAAGCCCTATGCCAATACAAAGGAACATTAGCCATATGTGATAAAAATATGGAACAAAAGCTCCAGAGCATGCTGGAGACATGATCAGAGTTGTATAGCGAAAGGGTGGTGAACCGGACTTCATGGATCTACAATCAACCTACCAATCCAAATGAGCATTTCTAAACCCTCCTCTCTCTCTCTTTATGTTTTATGCATACCTTGCATAAATTTTATTATGAAAGCCTTCTTGAAAACATTTATTACATCACTACTTTCAAAAAGGGGAGAGAAGATTATTTATTTTGATTAACGGAGAAAATGACATTTCTAATCTATTTACATATTTACTTCTCCATGAAACTTTCTTCTTTATACTTCAAACTTTTTGCTAATGTCAAATAGGGGGAGAGAAATGGAAAAATATGTTGCATTCAATTTGTCTATTCACATTCAAGCATATTTTTCTCTAAGGATTTTCGATCATCAAAAAGGGGGAGAATGTTAGATATGATTAGTTTTGATGATGACAAATGTAGATGTCAAATATTAAGAGCAAGAAGGTTGCATAATATACTTATCTCTTACATTGACTAACTACTATTTAATATTGCATATCTTGTAGATTAGTCAAGAAATGAAAGAAAGAGATTGAGGAATGAAGAACTTGCAAGAATTAATGAAAAAATGAAGATTCAAGTTATCTGGGGGTACTGTAGCAGTGGGCACTGTAGCATACGGTACTATAACGTATGTCACTGTAGCTTACTATAACGCACTGTAGCAATCAGGTGATTTTAACAATCACTCGAGTGATATTTCATAATCACTCGAGTGATTCTAAAAATAGTTAAAATCACTTGCAGTGATTCAATATTCACTCGAGTGATGTTAAGATTTTCAGGCTCTGTTTTCTGTCCAGCTGAGCAAGGTCAGGTAATTCAATCATATCTCTCAAACTACAACTCCGATTGAGATGAAATCAGTTACATATGAAATCAAAGTCTAAAAGCGTCATTTTGGAACTAGAAGCAACATCAAAAGATCTAAGATGAATAAGATATTCATGTTTGAAGTTGAAGTTGAAATCAGCATCACTTTCCAGAATAGCTTTGGTAATTCTGCCATAACTCTCAAACCACAGAACGAATTAAGCTGAAACTAGTGCCATATGAAACTAGACTTAAAGAGCTTTCCATTGGTACATAATATGGTAATTTTGGAGTTATATTCGAAGAGTTATGACATCTAGAAATTGATCTATGTTTGCTGTCAAATTGAAAGAGCAGCTATGAGTTGAAGTGATCTGAACAGAGAGCACCTGAGTGATTCTCATAATCACTCGAGTGATCAAAAAGATCACTAGAGTGATCATTAATAATCAATCAAGTGAAATGCGTCAGATGGCAGATCACTCGAGTGGCACAGAAATCACCGGAAGAATTTTTCACTGTTCTAAAATTCACTCCTAGTGATATCGAAATCACTCGAGTGATTCTGTTGATTTTGTAAATCACTGCAAGAAAAATTCACTGTTTTCAATTTCACTTCCAGTGATACCGAAATCACTCGAGTCATATGATATTTTTCAAAGTCACTTCCAGTGCAAGCCAAATCACTGCAAGAAAAATTCATTGTTTCGAAATTCACTTCCAGTGATCTCCAAATCACTCAAGTGATATCTCAGTTTTGCCAAATCACTCCTAGTGGCTCTGAAATCACCGGAAGAAAAATACACTATTTTGGAAATCACTTCTAGTGATAGTCAGATCACTCGAGTGATGTTTGAAAATTCTAGATTCACTTCCAGTGGATTGAAAATCATTGCAAGAAAAATTCACTGTTTGCAAAATCACTTCCAATGATGCCAAATTCACTCGAGTGATATATAAAGTTTGCCATATCACTTCCAGTGAATGCTGAATCACTTCTGGTGAATATTAAAATTCCTCAGATCTCCTTTAGTGTCGTAACTGATCATTTCCAATGAACTCATGCCACTTTCTCAATATCACTTCCAGTCTTAGATCACTTCTAGCCAGGTGTTATCCAGTCAATGATATACTAATCTTTCAGTAGCACTTCCAGTGATATCCAAGTCATTACAGTGAAATGATTACCTTCAAGTCAGATCAGATTCATTCGAGTGATATAGGTATTTTGATGCACAACTTCTGATGATCACTCAGTGAACTCTTCATTATATCAGAATCAGTTCCAATGATAGTCACATCCAGAAATCAAGATTACTGCCAGTGAAATGCTTCTGCAGTCAAGTGTTAATTGATTTTGTCAAAATCACCTCCAGTAAAGTAACAAGGAAACAACTAGAATGAGTTCATGGTGCACTCTACTGATGTGGATCACTTCTGGTGAAGTAGTTATCCACTTGAGTGATATTTAAAAGATTCTCTAATGGCTACTTCTTTGAATGATTTTACAGGTGTTATGCACTACCGATCACATGGCATACACGGATCAATATTCAGCGACAACAAATCATGGACAACATGACTATTCAATAAATGATTCAACGAATGTTCAAAATAAAAAGAAAGCAACGCTGAAATATTTTGTAAGAGATCAACGGGAAGTATTGAAGCATCTATCAGAGCACCACGATCAATAGGCATAACCGTTAAACTATCTGTCTGAGCACACGATCGGCTTACAACATGAAAATATTTGAATGCTCCAACGGTTTTCAACCTATTCTATATAAACTTAGGCATTCAACAAGAAATAATATAGAACTGGGATACTTCAGCGAACATAAATGATGAAGTAACGAGAACCCAACTACCAACATGCTGCTATCATAAATCTTCATCTCTCAAAACTCTTCGTTAATATATATTTTCATTGTCATGTATAATTAAGAGTGAAATTATTTGTATTGTACTTCAGTGAGTACCATATCTACTCTGTGAGAGAGTATGTAAACACTTCATCTGTATTTCAGAAGTGTTCTCAAGGTAGAGGGACCTTAAGAGAATTGATTACCTTACGGGGAAGCTGTAGAGAGAATTTCCAGTAAGACTTTCTGCTCATAAGACTTACAAGGTGCAAGCAGTAGAGAACGTTGTTGCTCGTAAGACTTACAGTGGTGTAAGCAGGAGAGAATGTTGCTGCTCATAAGACTTGCACGGGTAAGCTAGAGAGAAAGGTCTTTAGGATTGCTTTGCTCGACTTGCCGTAAGAGGGAGTTAACCTTACAGTGTGTAAGGGGGAGTAACTCTTGTAAGTTTTGTAAAGGCTTTTCTTGTGCCCAGTTAAACAAGAAGATAGTGGATTGGAAATCTCAGGAGGAGCTTAGGGACTGGACGTAGGTCATCGTGGATTGGACCGAACCAGGATAAATCATAGTTTTCTTCTTCTCTTCCCTAAGCTTTTACATTTCCAGCATATATAATCTATATATCTGCATATGAATTTATAGTTCCATATGTATTGATTTGATAAGCTGCGAAAAGATTTTAAACAATCATACTTTCTTATCGTACACCCAATTCACCCCCCACTTGGGTGTCAGCCAGTTCTAACAATAATGACATGCTGCATGCTCGATGTTATGATATACATATGGCCATTGCACAAATATAACAGAGCTTCAACCAATCATACATGTTCCACACAAATAGGCAAAGCAGTCACATAATCAATGCAAGACATACATATCACATACATGCATAAGAGGTAAGTTCACTACCTCTTGGACTTTATGTCCTTCTCTTCTTTTCCCTTGATCCGCCAACCATTGCTTCTTCTTTGTCACTTCATGGCCCTATGTAAGTGATAACATTATTAAAGCCATAAAAAGTGAATGCCCAATAGCCCACATTAGCCCTAAAGGCTTACTTTCATCAAACTTTGCAAAATCACAAGTAATTCTATAGAACTCTAATTGAGGTAGTTCAAAATTCTATACAAATCAAATTAAGTTTAGTTTCACATAAAAATACTCTATTTTAAATGCCACCACCAAAAAATTTCCATAAGTTTTCCAAACACCAACTATTTCAGATGTTCTTCCAGAAGCAGGGCATAACGTTGAAAAATCACATCTTTTAGCCTACTTGTCCAAAAATTACAAAATACCTGTCCTATTAAAGATTTGTGTCTCTAATTTAATTCTGGAAAGTTTAGAACTTTTGAATAAGGCTTGCCCTATGAAACATTTCACACAATATCACAGTTTCAGATTCTTTCCAGAAAATAGGGCATATCTTCAACAATTCACATCTCCTACTATACTTATCCAAAAATTACAAACTACATATTAAATTAAAGCCCCACATGTCTACTTTAATTCTGAAAATTTTCATAATTTTTTGACAAGTTTCAGACCTTTAAACATCACGCTCAACACTTACTGCCACACAAGGCAGATTAAGCAATATGCACACACATACTTCATAATTTACCAAATTCATATACAAGCATCCAAAATTCATGAACACTTGTATACGTACTCAATTTTTCCTCCTAAAGCCATTGGAAGCATCAAAATAATAAAATTTCCACTCCTTCCCCACGAAATAGCCAAAACAGAAAATTCAAAGTTCTCAGGAAGAGTTTGTCGGTTTCTTGTTTTCTTTGGCTTAATCTCTTCCTTTCTACTTCTAATCAAATGATTAGCTATTTAGACATCCGTTGGACATCGTTTAGACATTAAAAACATCATTTAAAACCATCCATGAATAGTATCCAACTTCCTCTATACTCATCCAATTGACAAACTATTCGGTTAAAAAGAAAGCTTACGCTTACCTCTACTCGTTTCCGCAAATGGTTCGAAATTCCAGCAACACTCCGGTCAGTGAGACAGTGCCAACCACCTCCAAATGAGAATCTAAAATCGTAGAAATGAAGCTCACAATGAGTAGAAGAAGTTTTCTAAAGGGCACTTTGAGAGATGAAGCCGATTCAGCAGTGTTTCAGCGCCTTGAAATTTCTCTCTCCTCTCCCTCTATTTTCGTTCAGATCTCTCTCTCTCTCTTCTGGTTCTTTTCCTACGTGAAAAATGGATGATGAAGATGATGATTTAATGGATAAATGAGGTGTTAAATTACTTTTCCACGTGTCAGCTCCTGATTGGCCCAAATAATTGATTTTCGCACATAATGCTTAATTTGACAGAATTTTCATTAAACTTTGAAAATTCATATCTAATTGTACAAATGTCCAATTGGGGTAGTTTCAAAGGCTATACGACCCTCATTGAGTCTAGTTTTAAGAAAAAATATAAAATTTGGCCAATTAGAAGATCAAACTTCCCAAAATTTTAATCTTTGAATGCTGCCCCAAAAAATAGTTAATTTCGCTGGGCTAACTTCAGAAATTCATTTCTCTTTGTGTACAAATCCAAAAGACTCATATGACCTATCAAATTAAATCTTGATAATTCTAAACTAATTTTATTCTAGAAATTTTTATAATTTTTGGACATCATTTACCCCTTGAGATCTGCCACACAAGTACGACTGCCACATCAGGAATTTCATCAATAGCAACAATACTTTATTTTCCACTTCAGTATATTGTGTGTGACTCCCAATCACCTTATTTTGTTATTCCCTGAGCTCTTTAATACCCCCCAAGGATATAAAGAAATTTTAGGGAATTTAAATATGCCTTATAGGGACATTTGCTAAACCGGGGCTTAACAGTTCACTTGATCCAGTCTTAATATCAAGCTTTTTGTCCTAAAATTTGGGATATTATAGCATACCTTCACAATTTTTCCTTCTAAAGCCAATGAAAAAATGAAAATTACCAAATTCTAATTCCTTCACTACATCAGGCACGGGGTAGAAATTTGACATATAATCCAACAATTACCAAACTTCCAATTTAAGCCTCAAACTAGTTTCAAATGCCTTCTAAACATCATAAAATACCATGAATGCAATAAAAACACCATGACTCTTAAAAACCTTAGCTTGGGCAAAATTTCACATGCCAAAATTCTCAACCAACCAAGACAACCCATAGCTCAAAATGAAGCTAAAAATCACCTCTTACTCCTTCTTAGGTTCTTTCTTTGGTTCTTCAACTTATGCTTTTGCAAGGTTGCTCAAAACACCTCCTCTTGAAATTATAAAACTATTAGAAAACACAGAACTTTCGGTGGTTAAAGAAGACAAAGTACTTTCGGTGATAGTGGGATTAAACATTCCCTAAATCTCTCCATTATTGTCTCCACAATCATTATGTCCAATTTCATTTGTTTTTCCCTGTGCATGCCTATATATACACATATCTTGTAGTCATATCATCAACCAATGAAATCTGAGCTCTATTATTCCAATATGGTATCAGAGTGGGAGAGAAATATTGTGAGGCAACATGAATCAGTTGCTAATTCAGGAATCTGAGCGATAGAAACAGAGAGTGAGAGAGACACTGAGAGTTGGAACATAGTGAATGACGGCGAGTGAAGCTATACCACTACCACAGAGATGATCGAAAACTACCAATCGGTGAAACCCAAAAGCACGACGTCAAAAGGAACTGGCACGTGAGCCCACGTGCCTCCAGAGCTACCGGCGCGTGACCGCATGCTCCTCCATATCCGTCTATACTATTCTCTGATGGCCATTTTTCCAGAATCATGAACCCCTCTGAATTTTCTCCTCTTTTCAGCACTTTTCCTTAAAATCCAACCAAAATCAGAGATGCTCCAATAGTACTTATGTCAGGTACAAATTCTAAAAACCAATACTCTTCTTCCACCACTCATACCTCAACCAATAGAACGGTGACAACTTCAGAACTCTCGGATAGTCAAATAATAGCCATCAACCATATGTTCAATAGGCAAAACTATCTTTAGTGGTCCCAAACTGTACTAAGGTATATTCATGGGAAGCAGAAGGAAAAATATATCAATGGAGCAGCACCCCAACCTGCTCCAAATGATCCAAATTTTGACACATGGTTTGCTTAAAACAATCAAGTTATGACTTGGTTGTGCAATTCTATGACAAATGACATTAGTGAAAGCTATCTTCTAGCAGATAAAACAAAGGAAATCTGGGATGTAGTAAGACAAACTTACTCTTCCCTTGAAAACACCGCTGCATTGCTTCACTTGAAATGACAACTTCGAGATTTGAGGCAAGGTAACTTAATAGTTACAGAATGTTATAATGCTTTGATAAAAATCTGGCAACAACAAGACCTTTACGATGTACATCCATGGGATACTGTCAAAGATGCCCAGTTACATAGAAAACTAACAGATGAGGGAAGAATATATGACTTCCTCTTTTTGGGCTCAATAATTCTTTTGAGGAGATAAGAGGTCGAATCATGGGACTTAAACCTCTGCCTTCCCTACGTGAAGTTTTCAACCACGTGCAATTTAAAGAAAGCAGGAAATTCTTGACTCAAAGTTGTTATTCTATTCAAATTAAAAGTTCAGCTCTTATAGCGAAAGGACAAAAAGATGAACGGAGGAATAATAAATGGTGCAACTATTGTAAGAAAAAGGGCCACATCAACAAGAAATGCTGGAAGCTACATGGTAAACCATCAACCAGCAAATAACATCTGGCACCTAATATCAATCTCACTATAGCAGATCAAAGAGCTGAAGATAATGCATATATGAACTTTGAAGAAGTATAACTATTTCGTCAGATGCTTGACAAATAGAATAAGTCCAACTATTCTCCTAGTGTGAGTCTAGTACAATCAGGTAATGCCATTATCGCTCTTAACACTGCAGTGACTAGTAAAGATACTTGGATTATAGATTCAGGAGTTACAGATCACATGACGGGTAACAAAACCCTATTCCATAATCTTAAACTCTGTCATGAACTCCTTCAAGTAAAAGTTCCTAATGTTATTTTCATAAGAGTTGAGGGAATTGGCACGATCATATTATCTAATGACTTGGAACTTAAAAATGTTCTGTTTGTACCAAGACTCATTTGTAATCTTATATCTGTGAGCAAATTGACTAGACGTCGATCATGCCAAGTAATCTTTAATAGTGATTGTTGTCTTTTTCAGGATTTAAAATCGAGGCGAATGATTGGGACTTCTAGAGAATGGGATGGACTATACTATCTTGAAGGATCAAACTTGGAGATCATTGATACAAGGAAGGAAAGAAAGACACTAGTTAGCTCCTAGTCTCAAAATCATGATGTACACTTGTGGCAATATAGTTCAGGTCATCCTAGTTTTGAGTATATGAAGCATGTATTTCCCTCTTTATTCAATAAAAACTCCATTCCTTTTCATTGTGGAACTTGTCAACATACCAAGCAAACTAGATCCTCATATCCCAAACAGCCTTACATACCTTCCTCACCATTCATACTAATACATAGTGACATTTATGGTCCTGTCCGAATGAAAACTCTCACCAATACTAGGTGGTTTGTTACTCTCATAAATGATCATACTAGAAAAACGTGGGTTTATTTAATGAAAGACAAATCCGAAATAGCTCAAGTATTTCAAAACTTCTATACCTTTATGTGAACTCAATTCAACACTTCCATTAAGGTTTTACGAAGTAATAATGTAAAAGAATACATGAGCAATGCCTTTAAAGACGTTCTTGCTAAACATGGAATTCATCACCAAACTTCTTGCCCTTACACCGCTCAACAAACTGGAGTGGCTGAGAGGAAAAATTGTCACCTATTGGAAGTAACCCGAGCCTTATTGATGGGACGACATGGGCCTACCATCTTCTGGGGTGATGCTGTACTCACTGTAGCTTATCTCATTATCTGTATGCCGTCCAAAGTTCTCAATTACATCACTCATATCTAAAAACTACTTGACCAATTTCCACCTTGCCTATTGATTAACTCTTTACCTCCAAAAGTGTTTGGTTGTGTTTCCTTTATTCATAAAAATGATGGTAATAAATTTGCTACTCGAGCAGATAAATGTATCTTTCTTGGCTACTCCTCTACTCAAAAAGAGTATAAATGCTACTATCCTACTTCCATGAAACTTATTATCTCCCGGGATACTGTTTTCTTGGAAGAAGAAGCATTTTATCCGATATTACCCATTCAGGGGGAGTATAATGACATTGAATGGATAATCCCTGAAGAATCTAAAGGCTTGACACATACACCATCTTTACCTCCACAACAACCTAAACCCAACCTTATAGCCACAATTGACTCATTTGCTCAACCTGAACTTAAACAAAAAATGCCTCAATCTGAACCCACACCTTTACAAACAAATGTTGAGATCAATTCAGAGTTGTATATCGAATTATGAAAAAAGGAAGAAATCATAGTACAATAAAGAGATGAACCAAACACTGGTAGTACTATCCCTCCCATTCAAAGGAACGACCAAGACTCCAATTCGGGATTAAATCCTGAAGAACTGGGTTGGCCTATTGCATTGAGAAAAGGGGTAAGAGCTTGTACTCAACATCTAATTCAATGCCTTGTCTCATACAGTAACTTGTCTACAAAAATGAAAAGTTTTGTTGTAAATAGTGCACATATAAAAGTTCCTGACACATTTCAACAAGCTATGACTGATCCAAAATGGAGACAAGCTGTAGAAGAGGAATTGAGGGCACTCAAGGACAATAAAACATGGTAAATTACAACGCTTCCTGAAGGAAAGAAATCGGTCGGATGTAGGTGGATCTTCACACCAAAATTCAATCCTAATGGTAGTATCAACAAATACATGGCGAGACTTGTTACAAAAGGCTATACCCAGACATATGGCATTAATTATCAGGAGACATTTGCTCTAGTAGCCAAGCTTAATACCATCCAGGTTCTAATATCAATCGTAGCTAATTTGGATTGGTCACTGCATTAACTAAACATGAAAAATGCTTTCTTGTGTGTAAAATCAACAAGTCGTTGTATGGACTTAAACAGTTACCCAGAGCATGGTTTGGTATATTGACCAAAACAATTAAAGGACTTGGGTATACCCAAGGACAAGAAGATGACACTTTATTCATCAAACGTGTTAATGACAAAGTCACCATCTTGATAGTTTATATTGATGACATAGTCATTACCGGAAATAATGAAGATTTCTCAACTAAAACAGAACTTGTCAAATAAGTTCCAAGTAAAAGATCTAGGGTAAATGAGGCATTTCCTAGGTATGGAAGTGGTAAGAACTAAAAAGGGCATAACTGTATCTCAGCATAAGTATAAACTAGACCTGTTACATGAGACAAGTATGTTGGGTGCACAACCTGAAGGAACACCGATGGAAGAAGGCTGTCATAAGGAGATTAAACCAAATAGTATCCCAGTCGACTCAGAATGATACAGAAGACTTGTCGGGAAGCTCATATACTTAACCCACACACGTCCATATATTAGTTAGGTGGTCAAAATAGTAATTCAATTCATGCACTAACCACAGAGAGAACATATGGTTGCAGTGTATAGAATCCTGAGCTATTTGAAACTTAACCCTGGGAGAGGTATCTTCTTCAAAAAAGGAACTAGCAGAAATATCACAATTTACACTGATGCAGACCATACAAGGGATAGAGAGATTAGAAGGTCCATTTCAGGATATTGCACATATGTGTGGGCAAATATAGTTATATGGAGAAGTAAGAAACAAACTGTGGTGTCCAGAAGTAGTACAGAAGTAGAGCTAAGAACAGTCAATAACAGAGTTTGTGAAGGAATTTAGGTTACCAGATTACTTAAGGAGTTGGGTATTCCACACGAGGGACCAATGCAAATTTGGTGTGACAACAAGGCCAGCATCGAAATGGTTAAGAACCTAGTTTACCATGATAGGACAAAACATGTTGAGATAGATAGTGATAACTCTCCATTTTTAGTATATTTAAAGTGTATTTTGAAGATATTTGGAGAGTTATCTTAACAAATTTTGAAAGATTTCTAATAGATTTTAGAAGCAAATCAAATTGGTGAATCATTTTGGGGATTTTAGTTTAAATATTATGGTTTTGATATAAAATAGAAATAATTTAATTTAGGATAATAATAATAATAATAATAATAATAATTACTCACTGTTTTGTAAAAGAAATGTTTGAGAAAAGTTCAAGAAAAGAACCCATATTTTCAAGAAATTCTGATTGAGCTCCTGAACATTTTAAAAATTTTCACTTTAGTCCCTGCTCAAAAGTTTAAATGTTTTCATTTTAGCCGTGCATTTTGACCAAGGGACTCCTTTAGGTCTGGCAGAGACGCTAAAAAGGAGGAGGCTGCTGGTTATAGAAAAAAGGGAGAGAACAGAGAGCGGCGGGCGTTGGGGTCGAGAGCTGAGATTGAATAAGGAGGAGGCTACCTCCATCTTTATCATCATTCACCATTCCACCATTACCATACCACCATCATTCTACCACCATCAACCTCAGCATCATCTATACACAGTTTCAGAATAGGAATTACAGCAGAGAAGAGTTGTAGTGGAGCAGGATCATCGAAGAATAGAGGAAGAGGCAGCTACTTTGGGTGTGAGCTTCACCATCGTTGAATGAGAGAGAGGTAGCTTTTGGTTTGGTGAAGGCAGCACCATTTTTCTCCATGGTTCATCTTCATCTTCCAGTGGGCTGCTAGAACTGGAACAAGAGCTACTGTACTGAGGAAGAGAGAACAACAGAGCAGGTGAGCGGCAACACACAAGTAGAATTGTTGAACTCAAGATCTTAAGAGCAGCGGCTAGTTTTGGAGGTGGTAGTTGGAGAGACTGAAGCAAATATAGATGTCAAATATTAAGAGAGCAAAAGTTTGCATAATATACTTATCTCTTACATTGACTAACTACTATATTTAATGTTGCATATCTTGTAGATTAGTTAAGCAATGAAAGAAAGAGATTGAGAAATGAAGAACTTGTAAGAATTAATGAAGAATATGAAGATTCAAGTTCTTTGGGGTACTGTAGCATACGGTTACTATAACGTATTTGGCACTGTAGCATATTGTAGCACTGTAGCAACTGAGTGATTTTGAACATCACTCGAGTGATTTCTAGAATCACTCGAGTGATTCTGGAAACATGGAAAATTTCTTGGAGTGAGTTACTATTTACTCGAGTGATCTTTGAATTTTCATGCTCTGTTTTTCGTCCAGCTGAGTGAGGTCTGGTTATTTGATCATATCTCTCAAACTACAACTCCGATTGAGATGAAACTAGTTGCATATGAAAATAAACTCCTAATGCGTCATTTTAACACCAGAATCAACATCAAAGGAGCTCATATAAAGGAGATATAAATGTTGCAAATTGAAACAAAAATCAGCATTACCTTCCAGAACAAGTTTGATATTTTAGACATAACTCTCAAACCACAGATTCAATTGAGATGAAACTAGTTCCATATGAAACTAGACATAAACAGATTTCCATAGATATATAATATTGCAATTTTGGAGTTATATTCAAAGAGTTATGTCATCTGGAAGTTGACCCTTATTTGCTATCAAATTGGAAGTGGAGCTACGAGTTCAAGTGATCTGAACAGGGAGCACCCGAGTGATTTTTATAATCACTCGAGTGATCAGGAAGATCACTCGAGTAATCATTAATAATCACTCGAGTGAAATACGTCAGATCGCATATCACTCGAGTAGCACAGAAATCACAGGAAGAATTTTTCACTGTTCTCAAAATCACTCCCAGTGATATCTAAATTTTGATACCTTATTTCCCAACACTACGGTAGAGTACTAATTAACTAATACTCACCGACTATAAACATCAAAGTGGCACAAAATGGTAGAAACTTTATACAATGCCTCTGCTGGATATAAATATTCACATATAAACACATTAATACATAATTCATCTTACAACCCTCATATTCATTCTTCACTTCATTTCATATACAAACCACAACTTTACAATATTCTCAAAATACATAACAGAAACTTGACAACCTAAACTAAGCTCTCCCACCGCTCAGCCTCATCTCATCGTCATTTACCTTCTCTTTACCTAGCGAGCTTCCTCCCTATACTGGAGATTTGTTTTGGGAAAAGAATGAGATTCACAAGAATCTCAGTAGTAACGTCATTAAACATATAAGATAATACACACAAGCATGCTTCACTCATATAAAATCATCAACAAAATCATCAAACATTATTCAGTGCAAACATGCAATTCATAAACTTACTTCACGCTAGACGGGTTCTCAACCCCTAAGGGCGCCTGTACACAACGCATAGAATACAACCTCATGACCGCCATCGCGCTTGACAAGTTCTCTTGGTCCCGAGGGGTACCCGTGCAAAGATAGGCCCTGGGTCCTGCTCGTGCAATTATGAACATTTCGCGTGAGTGTCAACCTGACTTGTGATAGGCCCTGGGTGATCCCTCCGCTCAAACTAAACATGTTAGATATTTTGATGATGATAACAAAAAATACATATGCATGTCATGTTATATGAAGACAGTTGCTACCTGGTTGCTTCTCTACGCAACTTTCCTGTTTGGTATAAGCTCGGGAAACTACTAAGGCCAAACCGGTTATCAAGTCCTGAAATTTCCAAACATTACAAATGAGTTATTACTCATCCGTATACCTTTCCAAACTCATTTCATTGGTAAATTTAGCCTATTGGTGCCAAATTATCAAAATACCCCTTAGGTCATTATTATCAGTATTTTCTCAAAATCATGATTTAGGCCATTCCTACACATTTTCACGTGTAAAATTCATTTTCGACCTCGAATTGGCCAAAATCACTTCCAAATGACAAAAATACCCATGACAGCCCTTAATTAAGGCTTAAAAAGGGAAATTCTGTCATTTCACTCTCTGATCCTCTTCTCACTTCGGGGTCAACATAGACCCTACACAATTCGGCCTCCTGAATCCAATAGAAGTATTGAATTAGTCAAATTCCCATTCATTCATCACGTCTAGACAGGGAAGGGAAAATAAATTCCCAGAAAAGTTGTGTCGGATTCTCGTTTTCTTTAGCCTAATCACCTCCTTTCTACTTATAACCAATATATTAACTAGTTAGACATTCATTGGACTTGATTTTGAGACACTTATATATTAAGGTCTCTTTGGCTTTCTTGAATTATCTTGAACCAAATGAACCATAATCAAGCCCAAAACAACTCTACTAACCTTAATCAAGCAAGAGGAACAAGTTTAGGAAGTTACCTCTTGACTTTCTTGACTTTCTCTCTCTATGTCGATTTCTCACTCCTCCTTCAAGCGTTTGATTCAGCTGCACATCATGAGATTGAATGGTAAGGAAGATGAAGAGAAGAGACCATAAAGGAATTAGGAACCTTTAATCCCAAGGTTCAAGCACCTTACCTTAATCTTATGCCAATCCCTAGCTTCTCTCCTTCTCTTCCGTCAAGTTCTTGCTTTCAGCCCTAACTCTTGCTGTTTCAAGTCTGATCGTGAATGAGCAGCTGATGAAGGAAAATTAGATAATATAATGGATGATTAAATCCAATTGAACATTTAGCACCTTGTCATTGGACCAAAAATGCTAAATTCCATTAATTAATTCCATCTCCTTTATACTCCCTCACATCAGCCAAAATATGCATGAGAAATGCAATGGAAATCTGAATCTCCAATTATCCCATTATGCCAACACGTAGCTTGTTGACCAAGTCATTGACTTTTTGACTATTTGACCATTTTTTACCATAATTCACCAAAATTAGTTCATTGATGATCAATTAGTCATTTTACTCTTTTTAATTCCCATTTAGCTCAAATCATTGGGAATTGGAGGAAAAGTAATTATTTTTCACTTTTCAGTAAAATTACCATTTTGCCCCTGCATTTAATGATATACCGAAATAAATCATTTTCTGCCCATTTCTTTGGCTAAACCCCATTTTAACACTTAAATGAGGCCATTAACCATATCAATAAATTTTTTGAATTTTGGTTACCATATTGAGCCTTTACCGGTATCTTATACCCTTATTCGGCTAATTTACGCGTAACCGACAATTGGAATATTTTCCATAAATTCACATAAATACATTCACATCATTTTTCACCATTTTATTCCATTAACTATACATCAAATACACACATAATTGTATTGGTGAAAAATGGGGTATTACAGAAATCACTCGAGTGACTCTGTTGATTTTGCAAATCACTTCCAGTGCAAGCCAAATCACTGTAAGAAAAATTCACTGTTTGCAATTTCACTTCCAGTGATACCGAAATCACTCGAGTGATATGAGATTTTTCAGAATCACTTCCCATGCAAGCCAAACCACTGCAAGAAAAATTCATTGTTTGCAATTTCACTTCTAGTGATACCGAAATCACTCGAGTGATATGAGATTTTTCAGAATCACTTCCAGTGCAAGCTAAATCACTGCAAGAAAAATTTAGTGTTTCAAAATTCACTTCCAGTGATCTCCAAATCACTCGAGTGATATGTGAAATTTTCAATATCACTTCCAGTGGCTCTGAAATCACCGGAAGAAAATTTCACTGTTCTAAAAATCACTCCCAGTTTAACCAAATTCACTTGAGTGATTAGCTATTTTCTCAGTATCACTTCTAGTTGACATCAAATCACTGCCAGTATATCAGTATGAATCAGAATCACTTCCTGCGAAGATAAGATCACTCCCAGTGAACCTAAATGCACCTCTAGTGAAAGCTAATATGCCTCAAGTGATATGTTTATTTTGGTATATCACTCCCAATGCATTTCCAGTTAATCAAATACCTTCCAGTGATCACTCAGTGTACTCTTTACTGTGACAGAATCAGTTCCAGTGGCAGCAAATCAGAATCACATTCGGAAATCAAGATCACAACCAGTGGAATACTATCTTCTGAAAACCACCTCTAGTGAAATCAAGTTTACTTCCAGTAATTCTCCAGTTTCATATATCACTGCCAGTGAAGTTGTAGTTCACCCGAATGAAATGTTGTTTTGTGAAAATCACTAGCAGAGAAGTATGTAATCATCCTAGTGACGTTTTCTAACGGCTATTTCTCTGAGTGCTTTTACATGTGTTATGCACTACTGATCACATGGCATACACGAATCAATATTTAGCGACAACAAATCATGGGCAACATATCTATTCAAAAAATGATTCAACGAATGTGTAAAACAGAAAGAAAGCAATGCTGAAACATTTGTCAGAGCACGATCGATAGAAAACGCTGAAGTATCTGTCAGACACACGGTAGGCTTTCAACGAAAAAATATTTGAATGCTCCAACGGCTCTCATCCTATCTTCTATATAAACTGAAGCATTCAAGAAGAATATATATATGATAGTGACCAAATACACGAGCGAACAGAAATGATGAAGTAGCGAGAACCCAACTGCCAATATGCTGCTGTCATGAATCTTCGTCTCTCACATACTCTCTGTTAATATCTATTTTTCCTTCTCATGTATAATTAAGAGTGAGAATATTTGTATTGTACTTCAGTGAGCATTTATACACTCTGTGAGAGAGCTTGTAAACACTTTATCTGTATTTCAAAAGTGTTCTCAAGGTAGAGGGACCTTGAGTGGATTGATTACCTTACGGGGAAGTTATAGAGTGAATTGCCAGTAAGACTTTCTACTCGTAAGACTTACAAGGTGCAAGCAGTAGAGAACGTTGCTTCTCGTAAGACTTATAGTGGTGTAAGCAGGAGAGAACGTTACTGCTCGTAAGACCTGCATGGTTAAGCAGGAGAGAAAGGTCTTTGGGATTACTTTGCTTGACTTGCCGTAAGAGAGAGTAACCTTACAATGTGTAAGGCGAGTACTTTGTAAGAGATTTGTAGAGGTTTATCTTGTGCCCAATTATACAAGAAGATAGTGGATTGGAAATCTCAGGAGGAGCCTGAGGACTGGATGTAGGTCATCGTGGATTGGACCGAATCAGGATAAATTACAGTTTGCATTCTCTCTTCCCTAAGGTTTTACATTTCCAGCATATATGATCTATATATCTGCGTATGAATTTATAGTTCCATATGTATTGATTTGATAAGCTGCGAAAAAGATTATAAACAATCAGACTTTCTTATTGTACACCCAATTCACCCCCCTCTTGGGTGTCAGTCAGTTCTAACAGCTTCGACGCCACCACCATTCCTTCAATCTTCATCTTCATCTCTTCCACAATCTCACCATGTCATCACATTCATCCGACATCTCCACCATCCTTCTTCCTCACTGGCCGTGGTTCATCTTGTCTGTCTCTTGAATCATATTCAACACCACCATTCATTTATTTAATATTAATCAGTCCCTTTGATTAGTGTTCTACATGTCTAAAATTTTGGAAGTGTGTGCTGGAGCTTTGTTGATGAATTACTGATTGAAGGTCAATGCTTATGTTTAGCTCACTTAGATTTTTAGAAGTAGTGTTTTTTGTTTCTCTTTACTTCATCTTTGATTTTCCATGATGACGTTGAACTCTGAATTATCTTTTATTCTGGTTAATACTCTAGATTTAGTTGCAGCTGATGTGGTTGTGTGTAAAGCCATGTGTGGCGTTTAAACCTAGAGTAGCTATGAACTAATTTGAGGATTTGAGCCTGTATGGACTAATTAATTGTGCTTATTGTTATTTTGTTTATTCAATCTTATATTGTTTGTCTATTTAGTGCTTGATCACTACTAAATGGGAATTGGGGAATTTAGATTAGCCTTGAAAGAGGGATCTTAATTGAACCATAGGATTAAGTAATGTGAGATTAGAATTTATTCTAATATGCCAATAGGATAGGAATATACCTATTAGACCCATATAATTATATTAGAGTGAAATTGGACATTTATTGCCTCTTGAGTAAATTAGTTAGGAATAACAATTTTAACTTGAGAGAGGGGTATGAGTAATTGGAAGATACTTATATCTATTTAAACTCTAGATTAACAAATTAACATTAAGTGTATTTAATTTGGGTAAATACATGCTCTAACCTTGAAAAAGGGATTAGCTACTCTAGGTTATTTTCCTCCATTGAAATTTCAAAAATATTAAATTTAGGACTTTGCTTTTGTTTAAATTGATTTTCAAATTAGTTTCTTCCTTGGTTTGCTCAACTTAAATGAACATGGGAAATTTAATGCCTAATCACTAGTTTAATTGAATCTCTGTGGGATGACCTTGATTTGCTACTATACTATTTCCACGGCCCGTACACTTGCGGTGCTTATTTAAAATTCAGTAGCATCAAGTTTTTGGCGCCGTTGCTGGGGATTCAAGGAAGTTAGTGATTAGAATTAAAAATCCTTTAGTAGTTTAAGCTTGAGTTTTGTCAATATTTTTATTTTCATTGTTTCTTGTGTGTCTTTGAAAAAGAAAAATTGAAAAAAAATTGGATTATTCACATCATTCATTTGGTTCAATCAGTGATAAATTGTGCTATCTTGGTTCTTTACAAGGAATGCATATGGATGTAATGAAACATGGAAATATAAATGCTGGTTGGATTGAACATGTTGATTCTTCTCAATATAATTACTTTTCTTGTGTTTATTATGGAGAGAGTCATTCATATGAGCATTGTCCATATACCACTACCAACCATTATATGAGACATGATTTCACTAGGCACCAAACTTGTTTTGATTATGCTTTTTCTCCTAGTGAAAGTTTAGAGTAACAAGAGCCTTGGTATCCACATTTCAATTTCAATTCAACAAAAATTACCCGATTTTTTCACTCTCATCCTCATTTGGAAGAAAACACCCTTGAATATAAAAAAAAGTCTAACTTAGAAAGGTTATTTGAGGAGTATGTGGAATCATCAGAGAGATTTAGTAGAGAGCAAAGGGAATTTGCCATTGATTTTGAATCAAGGGCCCAAAATATTGGAGTATGTATGAATCAAATTGTTTCAACCCTTGAGATAATGAGGCAAGATAATTCTTTAAGCATGATAACCACTTCTTGTGTTGATGATGATTATTGTGAGGAAATTGAGGATGTGCAATTGCATGAGACTTTTGATAATGTGCAAAATGAATGTGAGCCTAAAATTAATTTGGAAGGGAATAATGAGGGTAGTCTAGAAGAGGTTTCAATTGTGGAACCTACTTCTTATCATTTTGATGTTGAAATTGATGTGGATGTCCCAAGAGCTATTATTCATGATTATCCTATTAACTCTTTGACTCTTACAGATGAGAGTTAAGTGGATTTTGTGGGATCCTATAAATTGTTGGAAGCTCCTAAATCTGTTTGCAAAGATGTGCATGTCATGTTTTATTTGCATTCAATGAATACTTGTACTCTTAAATTGTCTATGATTGAAGAAGTACAAGTAAGTAACTTGAATGATCATTTCTTGTGTCTGAAACCTTGTAGCTTAAAAAGAAATGAAGACAAGATAATCCTGGTGTTTGATACTTATGATTAGTGGTTGTTTTGAGTAGTCTGGTTGAGGACTATAAACCAAGCGCTTCTTGGGAGGCAACCCAAGGTTTGGTTTGATATGTTGTTTTGATTTTGTAGGACTTTTGGTAACCCCTGATGATGCATTCCATTTTGATAGCTACAAGCTAGAGCATTCAAAAGCACAAGATAAGGATTGAGAGGGCAGTATTCTTCTACTTTTCTTTGTTTTGTTTGAATTAATTGTTAATAACATGTTCTGGGATATGAGTACTGGTTATAGTCTAGTTTTACATGTGATTGATATTTGTTGTTGACTATTGAGTTGAGTGGTGGCATTTGTGAATTGTGCTTAATTGGTGAACATTTGAAATCCTTGGAACTTTAGCTATCCTTACACTTGGATATAGTGATTTCTTTATTTCCATTACTTAGTGTTACTTGTTCACATTGAGGACAATGTGACATTTAAGTCTGGGGGTGAGAGGTACCATTGATTTTGTATGACTTATCTTCAAGTTTGACAAATTTCTTTGATTTTGCACAGAAATAGAAAATTTTTGACAAATTTTGAACAAAAATTTTGTTTTTCATGGAAGCTTAGATTTTAGTTGTGCACATTGGCAAAGTTGGGTTAATTTGAATTTGAAAGAGTTGAGTTTTGTTAGAATTCTTTTTTATCTTCTTGGAATGTTAGTAAATAGGCAAGTGATTTGGCTTAGGTAAATGACTTTAGAATGTCAAATGTCGTGAGAAATTTGAGCCTAAATATTTATTTCTTTCAAGAGGGAGTACACTTATTATGATTTCATCTCTAGAACTTGTCTTGAATCTCTTTTAAAGCTTTAAATATTTTTGCATACACAAAGATGATTTAGGCATTCATTTCATAGCTAGTTAGGCCAAATGACCATCCTTGTCATATGAAAACCCTTTGCTTTACCCCATTTGAGCCACAACCTGTTTCTAAAAGAAAATTGCATAAAGTAAATAGCCCTTTGTTTGAGAAATGCAATCTTTACATCTTTTCCTTTCCATTCATGTGTTACTTTAGTAAGTGCTAAGTAAAATGAATTTAGAACAAAAATGAAGGGATTAGGAAGTCAATATTATGTGAATTGGTGTGGATACTTTGAAAAAAAAAAGGGAAAAAAAGTGACATAGAAAGAAAAGAAAGATTGAAAGAAGTGTAAAAAAAAGATATATATAAGATAGATACTTTATCAATGAAAAAATTGAAGTAGTCATCATGAATCTGTCCTATATCATATCTGTAAATTAAATTGCAGATATAATGACAAAACCACTTGGTAGAACTAAGTTCAAAGAATTTTGGTGCAAGCTAGGAATGATCGATATATACTCTCCAGCATTAGGGGGAGTGTTAGAAAACAGAGAACTTTCGGTGGTCAAAGAAGAAAAAATACTTTCGGTGATAGTGGGATTAAATATTCCCTAAATCTCTCCACTATTGTCTCCACAATCATTATGCCTAATTTCGTTTGTTTTTCCCTACGCATACCTATATATACACACATCTTGTAGTCATATCATTAATCAATGAAATCTGAGCTCTATTGTTCCAATAAAAACCATAGAATTGAAGCTCTCATCAAGAGAAACAATGTTTAAGAAGAGTGTTTGAGCCATAGAAGTGATCTACTAAATCAAAATCAAGGAGGAAGATCTTACCTCAACTTGATTCTTCCTTTTCTATTTCTTCTTGAGCGTGGATGACTTGGAGAGCTTGGAGAGAGAGTGTTTGATGTGTTTTAATTCACTTGGTTTCAGCTCCCATCACTTGGCCGAAACTTCACCAAGGAAGAGAAGAAAAAGACCATGTGTCATCTTTTTGTGGAGTCTTGAAAAGGTGAAGGGTTAATTAACCTAAGGTGGTTAGTTATTGGTCACATTTTCTCTTTCCTTACCTTTGCTTATCTTGACCAACATATGAGGAAAAGAGAGGGAGATTAAGATGTTATAATATTCTCTTGTATCTTGCTTTTTGGAGTCAACTTTTCTAAGTTGCAATTGTTGACTTTTCCTTCTTCCTTTTTGACTTGTTACATGAATATAAGATGGTTTCAATTTGGATTCTCTCTCTCCTTATAGTATTGAAAATTTTGGGCATTCCAAAAGGAGGATATTATATTGACCAAGTTGCTCTTGTAAACTTGCCTTTTGGTCAATTTTCCAACTTGATCAAATGAAGACCATTTGACTAAGCTTCTTCTTTCTTCTTTACCCTTGATCTTGGCAATTATAATTCATATGCCATTAATCTTTTTTTTTATTTCTCTTTATTTGTACACTAATAATTTAGATAACCTTGTTTCCTTACTAGTAGTGTCATTCCCTTTTATTCTTGTGTTTCAATTATGTTTTTGACTATTCCCAATTCTAGTCAAAAATTAAGTAATTTACAGAGAGCTAATCGGGACTAAAATCATTATACAATTTCAAAGGACAATTCTATCATTAATTTCACTATCTATTTGTATACTTAGCCCTTGAGTACATTTTGGAATATTACAATTCTCCCCCTATTCAATAATTTCTTCCTCAAAATTTGTTACACATCTTGAGGCATAAACTTCTGTTAATGCCTCTTCATGTCTTCTTCTGCTTCCCAAGTTGCTTCCATTGGGGAGAGTACCTTCCAGACCACTTTTACAAATGGGATACTTTGATATCTGAGCCATCTTTTCAAACTCTAACAAGAAACACATGCTGAAGCCATATCCCAAATCCAGGATATCCAGCTTGCAACAAATACACGAAACCAAAATGCACAACTCTCAATATTTCAAACAGATAAAACAAGCCAAATTTCAAAAGATAATCAGGAAAATGAAGAACTTTCTAAACCCTTTTTAAACTTAATTGACAGAATATTTGTTCAAAAATTTTATATCCATGCTAGAAGTGTTATTAATAATTATTTTGTCTTGGAACAAATAGTTTTATTTGACACAGGAGTTTATGCTAATTATTTTAAAGAAGGTATCGTTCCTACTAAGTATTTTGAGAAAACAACTGAACGGTTTAATGTTGTCAATAAGTCATGATTAGATGTAAGGTATAAGGTCTCAAACATTGTTATTGAAAATGAAGGTTTTTAAGTTAAAACCCATTCTTCTTAGTTAAAGTTATGGGAACCCAAATTATTCTTGCGGCACCTTTTGCAAAATTATTATTCCTATATACGACTAATAAAAATGGAATTTGAAAACAACATATGGGTAAAACAATCTTATTTCCTTTTACTTAGAAACCCATAATCAAAGAGTTAAACCTTCTTTCTTCAAAACAGTGATAAATCAATTTTTTTCAAGGAAGATATCTCTTTTAAACAAATAGAGGAACAATTGTGTCAAAAAAAATAAAAAACCAAATCCAAAATTGACTTGAAAAAATCCACCAAACAATTTGTTCGGATTTATCAAATGCCTTTGGAATCGCAAACAACACGTTGTTGATTTGCCTTATGAAAATGATTTTTTCGAAAAAAAATCCCAACAAAGGCTCGACCAATCCAAATGAGTCCAGAACTTCTTCAAACCTATAAAAAGGAAATTCAATATCTTCTGAACAAATTATTAATTCGTAAATCCAGAAGCCCATGGTCTTTGTGCTACTTTTTATGTTAATAAAAATGCAGAAATTGAATGTGGTGCTCCTAGACTTGTGCTTAATTACAAGCCTTTAAACGAAGCTTTACAATGGATCAGGTATCCAATTCCAAACAAATCTGACCTACTAAAATGTTTGCATTCTGCAAGAATCTTTTCAAAGTTTGATATGAAATATGGTTTTTGGCAGATTCAAATCTCTAAAAACAACAGGTATAAAACTGCTTTCACTATTCCTTTTAGTCAGTATGAGTGAAATGTTATGCCTTTTGGTTTTAAAAATGCTCCTTTGGAATTCCAAAGGATCATGAATGATGTAACACCCCAAATATTGGGATAAAAGGATTGAGAAAAAGTTTAACCCAAGTAGACTGCTAAGCCCTGGTTTAGCAAGTGTCACAGTAAGGCACGATTTTGTTTCCTAAAATTCCTTTATACCCTTAGGGATATTATAGAGCATAGGGAAGGGAAAAAAATATAATTAGTGGTGACACACAACATAATTATATTTGGAACACACAAGAGATTTACTATGAGTGAATTTCCCTGTGTAGCAGTCATGATTGTATGACATTTTTCAATAGGAAATTGATGTCCAAAAATTATGAAACATTTAATAATGAAATTAGACTTATAAATATTTAATTTGATAGGTGATATAAGCCATTTGGAGCTGTACACAAAGAGTTATGTATTTTTGAAGTTAGCCCAGTGAAACTCATGATTTTCAGTGGCAGCCTCCAAAAATATTAATTCTGGGAAGTTTAATATTTTATTTGGCCAAATGTTATATTTTTAATAAAAACTAGACTTAGTATGGGTCACATATTCTTTGGAATCACCCCAATCAGATGTCTATACAATTTGATACGAATTTTCAAAGTTTAACAAAAATTATGTCCAATTTTCAGGTAGTGCGAAAGTGGGCAAAAATGTATGGGTAAAATGGTCATTTGGCTAAATAAAATAAAAAGCCAATATTTCCCATATTATTATTTGTGGGACGTCCAAAATGAGTGAACAAGAAGGAAATGATCATTATGTGATAAATATGTTACAAGATGAAGCAATATGAACCAAGCAAGTTGAAGTTTGAAAAGTCAAAAAAAGAGGCCATTTAATTCCCTTTTCTCTTAGCATTTCAGTGGAAAAGGGAAATCTCAAGGGAAATAAAACATGTGACTCATATTAACTTGAGAAAAAGGAAAAGAGAATAGTCAAGTGAATTTGCCTAATTAAATTTCCATTAAGCTATGTTATGACACAAGCAAAAAGACAGGAGGAGAGATAAGGAGATAAATCAATATTCCTCCTCTTCCTTCATCATTTTCGATCAAACACCACCAAAATAGAGAGAGAGAGTTCAAAAAACTAGGGTTCCAAAGTCAGGAATCAAAGGTAAGAAGCTTGGGAACTTGATGTTTTTGCTTCCTAATCTCTCTACAACCTCTTCTCCTCCATTAAATCCATGTTTTTTAAGACAAATCAAGAGAGAGGAGAGAGTGAACAGTGACATTTTAGAGAGATAAAGTGGTGAAATCAAGAGATAATCACCAAAACTTGATCCTCTTGTCTTATACAGTGTTGTTTTGGTTGTTGTTGTGGTTTTGGCATTGTTTTTGCTTGATTTGTAAATTTGGGAAGAAGAAACCCTAAGGGAAAATGCTACCAAAATTTTCCCAAATCATGTTCAATTAGCGTTTAAGTGGTTAATCATGTGATTAGAAGTGAAAAGAAGGAGGTTTATGCATGGAAATCAAAGAACTTCATTTTCCCTAATTATTTGTGATTTTGGTCCAGTAGCTGTTTCACTATGTTAGAGCTGGATTTTGGTATTTTTCATTATTCCATTGGATTTATAAGGGAACATTGTGTGGAAATACAGGTGTTCATGATTTTTAGATGACCATGTTTAAATCTGGAATTTTTAGAAGTTAAGAGGGGGTGCTGTTTAATTTGATCACTGGTGGCAGGGTTGTTGTAAAATGATTTTCATGCATCAAACCTAGTCTAAATGTTATGAAATTTTAAATTCCAAACTTATACATGTAGAGCTTTAATTTGGTGGGTAAATTTTTGGTCAAGTGGATTAAGAGAAATAATTTTCCAAAGTTAAGCCATATTTCTGGAATGTAATCTAGAACAGGGGACGTTTGGCAAAATTCTGGAGAAAGTGTGATATCAATGCTTAGACCAAATCATTTTTACACCAAATTAAATTTAAATAGGTACATTTAGGCTTTAAAATCAGTCAATTCATAATTTCCTAGAATTAATTATGAGTTTCCAAAGTTGACAAAAAATCTGTCAATTTCTAGAAAAATAGTGAAACTGCACTATGCAGAAACTGTTGAAACTATGATGGATAACCAACATAATGAGTCTAGAGTGAGTTATGTATAAAACATTATTTTCAATAGCCACATATGAGTATAAGTGACTAGTGAAATCCGTTGTGGAACCAGGCTTTGGCCTCAGACTACCCAACGTTACAAAACATTCATAAATCCCCACCCTCAACTCAGGATTTGAACCTAAGGCTGAGAGGGTTTTCCAAGGGGTAGAATACTTAAAACATATTTCCACAAGATTCACTACGTCACTAATACACCATCGGCTCTTAATTCCATTACAATCAGCGTATGTGATCATTTTACATTAAATCAAACTAAGAGCCATTCTCTGCTAAACTTCAGCAATTCTCTGCTTATCCATTCATTCATACATTCATATACATATACATCAAATGTATAACCAAAAATAATCTTGTATCAAATACAAATGGTAGTGCCTCACACTACGGTCTTCACCTCACCTCTGTAATCCTTCTACGTGCATATCTCCCTGCACCCTTCAACCTGTCTAAATGGTTGGTTGGGAGGAGTGAGATTTAAGAGAATCTCAGTAGCAAACATTACCACTATGCATGCCAGATATATATGAATACATGACATGCTTGCCTACACTATTTCATGCCAACATAATGACATACTGCATGCTCGATGTTATGACATACATATGGCCATTGCACAAATATAACAGAGCTTCAACCAATCATACATGTTCCACACAAATAGGCAAAGCAGTCACATAATCAATGCAAGACATACATATCACATACATGCAAAAAAGGCAAGTTCACTACCTCTCGGACTTTATGTCCTTCTATTCTTGTCCCTTGATTTGCCAACCATTGCTTCTTCTTTGTTACTTCATGGCCCTAGGTAAGTGATAACATCATTATATCCATGAAAATTAAATTTCCAATGGCCCACATTAGCCCTAAAGGCTTACTTTCACCCTAAGAGTTCATACCAATTACATTTGTGCCATTAAGTCTTAAATTTCGCATAAGACTTAAAGCTGACAGATTTTTCACCAAATTCTGAAAAATCACAATTAATTATATAGGACTCCAATTGAGGTGGTTTAAAACTCCATTAGATCCTCTTTAAGTCTAATTTCAAATAAAAATATCATTTTTAGGAAAATATCAACACAAAAGCCCCAGAAATTTTCCAAACATCAACTATTCCAGAAATTTCCAGAAAACAAGGCCAAAATTCAAAAATTCATATCTCCCAAGATACTTGTCCAAAAACTACAAACTACCCATCACATTAAATCTCTATGTCTCTACTTTAATTCTGGAAAGTTTGAGAATTTTTGGATAAGGTTTGGTCCCTGAAACATCATGTACAAATATACTATTCCAGAAAATTCCAATTTTGCATGACCTAAATTCAAAAATGTATAACTTCTAGCACACAAATCCAACTGAGCATTATGACCTATCAAATTAAATTTCTTTGTGTCTACTTTTCATCTGGAAAGTTTCGGAATTTTCAGACAAGGTTTGTTCCTTGAATTATCACGCACAGTAACAGTGCTTCAGACAAGGCAAATCAAGACTATGAACACATATGCTTTATAAATTCCCAAATTTATATACAAGCATCCAAAAATCATGAACACTTGTATACCTACACAATTTTTCCTCCTAAAGCCAATGGAATTATCAAAATTACAAAATTCTCACTCCTTCATCACATTCTATTCAAACCAGAAAACTAAAGTTTTCTACAACAATTCACCAAAACAGAATTTTGTCTAACAACTTGGTTCAATATCATCATAAATCATAATCTAACCATAAAAACATGATTAAACCACTAAAAACAGAACTTGGTTGAACATGAACAGTACCAAACCCCACAAAAACTCATCCAAGTAACAAATTAATCGGTTAAAAAGGAAGCTTACGCTTACCTCTACCCGTTTCCACAAACAGTTCGGAATTCCGGCAACACCCCGGCCGATGAGATGGTGCCAACCACCTCCAAATGAAAATCTGAAATCATAGAAATGAAGCTCACAATGAGTAGAAGAATTTTCCTGAAGGGTGCTTTGAGAGAGGATGCCGATTCGGCAGTGTTTCAGCGGACTGAAATTTCTCTCTCTTCTTTTCTCCATTTTCATCAACTCACCTCTCTCTCTCTTTTCTTATTGTTTCTACGTGCAGAATGAATGAAGAAGAAGGTGGAGAATTGAATAAATGGGTGGTCCAATTAACTTCCCACGTGTCATCTCCCTATTGGCCCAAACTTCTAATTTTCGCATACAATTCTTAATCTAACAGAATTTTCATTAAACTTTGAAAATTCATATCTAATTGTACAAAAGTCCAATTGGAGTAATTTTAAAGGCTATGCGACCCTTATTGAGTCTAGTATTAAATAAAAATATAAAATTTAGCTAATTGGAAGCTCAATCTTCCCAAAATTTTAATCTTTGAATGCTATTCCAGAAAATAATTAATTTCGCTCGGCTAACTTCAAAAATTCATTTCTCTTTGTGTACAACTCCAAATGACTTATATGACCTATCAAATTGAATCTTGATAATTCTACTTTCATTTTGGAAAGTTTCATAATTTTTCATCATCATTTACCAATCGAAACATGTCATACAATCATCACTGCCATACCAGGAATTTCACCGGTAGCAAAATTACTTAGTGTTTCACTTTACTATATTGTATGTGACTTCCAATCACTTCGTTTTGTTATTCCCCGAGCTCTTTAGCTCACCAATATAATTCCTTTTAATATCTAATTATATAAAGGAATTTTAGGGAATTTAAACATATCTCATAGGGACATTTGCTAAACCGGGGCTTAGCAGTCCACTTGATCCAGGCTTAATCTTATGCCTCTAGTCTCAAAATTCAGGATATTACATTATGAATAGCTAATAACTCAGTTATCCTAAATTTGAAATCTTAGGAAATATCGAAAGCATGAGTCAGAGACGGAGCTGAATCGATTGTCACGCGAGGAAAGGGCATTCCAAGTTGTAACTTCTTCTTATATATATTATGTGATTCTGATTATGTTTGTATATGTCATTCACTGTAACATGAGCTAGTGTCTTAGACATGTCAATCTGCCATGTTGTGGTCAGGGACCCAATAGGGGCGCCAAGTGAACCAAGGTGCAAAACTTGTTGTTTGGCCTTGGGCAAGTGTACATATAGTTTCAATCATCTTACATGACATGGCATAGCATATCTATTTTTACATTCTATATGTTTAAACATGTTTACAAATTTATCAGAATTGTAGAAATAAATGGTTTAGTAGTTTCTAAACCTAAACTTAGTTTATTTCAAACTTAAGTTAGGTTTCTTGGGCATTGGATTTACCAAGGATCCATAACTCTGATTGAACGAGCAATTCAATTTGCTGACAAATTTCCCGATCAAATTATTGATAAAATGCAACTTCAAAGATTTTTGGGATGTTTAAACTATGTTGTTGATTTTATTCCTCATCTTAGCAACTTCGTTAAACCACTTCACCAGCATCTTAAAACTAATCCTCCTCCATGGACGGATGAACACTCTAATATTGTTAAGCATATCAAATCTCAGGTTAAGGAACTTCCTTGTCTTAGCCTTCCAAATCCATCTGCTTTCAAAATTGTCGAAACTGATGCCTCTGACATTGGTTATGGTGGCATTCTCAAACAATGAATAGATCATAAAGAGAAAATTGTTTCCTTTACATCAAAACACTAGAGTACTTCTCAACAAAATTATTCCACAATTAAAAAAGAAATTTTGGCAATTGTTCTATGCATTTCAAAATTTCAATATGATCTTTTAAACCAAAGGTTTTTAGTTTGCATCGATTGTAAATATGCAAAAGATGTTTTGTAGAAAGATGTTAAAAACCTTGCATCAAAACAAATTTTTGCTCGATGGCAGGAACTTTTAAGTGTTTTTTATTTGACATTGAGTTTATGAAAGGCACTTAAAACTCTCTTCCAGACTTTCTCACCCGTGAGTTTCTTCATGGTAGGTAGTATTGAGAGAAAAACAACACCAACCTAAATGTCTCCCAAACTTAACAAAAAGATAGAAGAAAGATCCGGGTAAAAAACCAGAAGATAGCCAAAATTCTTCTCAAACTCAGGGTGCCGAACACAAACAAGTGAGTAAGTGCCACAGCTCCCTAAAGGCTAACTATTTGGGAGAAGGTTCTGCCCACTTATATAGCACCCAAGACCGTGCCCTCCGAGCTACATGGGACTTAGTCCCTACCCCAACTCCTTCATTAATTCGGGTACTGGTGCCACCTTGGGTTCCCTAATAGGCACACAACACCATATATATATATATATATATATATATATATATATATACATGTCTATGTGTGTGTGTGTGTTCAGAAAAAAAATTAATAATATTATATATGATAATATTATTATATTGTGTTAGTTTTAAATTTAGTTTTATCTGATAAATTAAATTTAATAACTAACATGATAAAGATATAATATCTTGGATTTAATTTATAAAGATAAATTAAATCTATTTCTATTATCTCTTTATTCAGATTAAATAAATAGGTTAAATTAAAATTGTCAGACAAATTTAATTAAACCATATTTATTTAATTTGCTTATAAAAAACAATTAAGTATTAATTGATATAATATGGATTTTAAAATTAATAAAGATTAATTTTAAAAATCCAATATCCATCATAAAATAGAAAACCCTGACTAGTTATAAAATGTGAGAGCTAGGGTTTTCTACGAATGATAAAAAAATATAGAGAGAGAATCGTGAGAAAAAAAAAACTTTAGAGGGACATTGGTGGCGCTAGCATGCTGTTTGTGTTGGATTCCTATTCTTGTGGATACCAGTAGAGGGAGCTTATTCGAGTTATTAGCTCCTTGATATCAAAAGGAAAGACTAAACACATAAGAAAGGATACTACTCTCTCTGGTGTGATAGTAGATGTTTTGATGCCTACTCCGATCAATTCATGGAGAAGCCCTATAGACTTTGCTCCATCAAAACACGGAGCAATGGATGGTAGCAGCTTGAGATCATCTAAAAGATAAACTAAGAAGAGCAAGAAATCACTTATGGGTTTAAGTTCTGTAGTTGGTATTAGCCTAGCCCAACGAGCTGATGGTAACTAGGAAGGGGTTAATCTCTGACTCATGGAGTTTGATGAGCTTTGAAGAAGAATTAGTCAACTTGTTGATGTTGAGGAATTTGCTTCAGGAGCAACCAAGCATGGAGATTTGAAAGCTGACAATGTGTTGATGACTGTGGGCATTTGAACAAACATGAACAATGTACGTCTTCTACTACTCGATTTAAAAGTTGTTGACAAATCTGCAGTAGGGATTGGAAAACTTTTGAATTTTCATTTTCCACTGTGCCTACCCATCCTAATAGTGGCATTAGAGACAGGTCAATTATGTATTTAAATTGAGTTTGAGTGCTTATTATGTGCTTATATATGTGATATATAAATTGAACATGATTTTAGAAGGGTTGGATTGAAAACTCAAAGATTGAAGTTAAAGTAGTAGTGCAGTCATATTTTGTTTTCCGGAGGCAGTCTAATTGTCAAGAGTTTTTGAATAATCAAATCTTATCCAATAACTATGAAACTTTCTATAATGAAAGTATACCTCTTAAGCTTTAATTTGATATAATATGTGTCATTTGGGTTAGTACATTAAGAGATATGAATTTTTACAATTAGATATTAAATCTGAACATTTTCTGTGGTAGTAAGGATTAATTGGAGTTTCTAGAACAGTATGCCCATAATTTTTTAAAGGATATATTTTTATTTAAAATATACTTAATAAGGGTCACATAAAGCTTTGAACCACTGCAATTGGACTTTTCTATATTTAATTATGAGTTTTCAAATTTAGGTAAAAAATCTAGTAGTTTAGCGAGACCATCGTAGCTCACTACTCATAGCGCGACATAATCATAACATTTATTGATTTTCATATTGTATGAATTGTTATTTGCTGTGGTTTTATTTTCTAAAATTTTTTGGGTATAGTGAACAATATGGCTCTAGTTTTACAAGGGTTGTAAAATTTTAAATACGTCATGTGTGTTGTGCCTTCCTCTACATAATCTTGATGTACATTCTCATCTCATTCCCCTCGTATATTTAAACGAGGTTTCTCAATGTATTTTCTTTTCTTACTAGAGAGGTCCTCTTATTGGCTTGAGATGATTTAGATTAGGTAAGTCATATTGTGTCACGTTTAAATTATATTTTTTATTAGATCATTACATGCATATTTCATATATATTTGTATGAGATATAACCGCAATATATGTATTCATATAAATGAAATAATTAATTATGCCCTCCAAATAAAATCTTAAGTCATAATGTCGTCAATTAATGAATACTTGTAAAAACCTAAATCGTTCAATTGTAGGTTCTAGCAAAGTGGATGCATTTGAGTTATCTTGGTGAGACAAGCATGAGTAATGGTGCTACTTATAAAGATTCTTTATTGTTTTGACTTAATTGAGATTAACAAAAAAATTTTGGATCTCAAGGCATTAGATGGGATTAAACATGCCAGATCATATGATGATCGAATCCCATAAAAGATCTAAGAGTTACATGTGATGTAATTGGTAGAGGTTACCTACATAAATAACTTGATTTAAGCATCCAGCTAAAGCGGACTTAAATTTAAGCGAAATATGGATCTTAGCCCACTAATTATTACATTAAGGTTGTTAATTTAGTGGGAGATTACCAACCAACTTTGCATATTTTATTGTAGAATCATGTTGATTAGTAATATTGCTACACTATCATTGCGATCATTCCTTGAGAAGAATAAACTCAATGAGATAAACTTTCTTGATTGGTTCAAGAACTTTAGAATTATTCTCCAGCAGGAAAGAAAAGTATATGTCCTAGATCAACCCATTCTTGAAGAGCTTGCAGCCAATGCTCTAAGAGCTCAGGAAGATGCTTACACAAAGCATAAGGAAGACTTTGTGGATGTAGGTTGCTTGATGCTTGCCACCAGAATTCTAGAGCTCCAAAAAGATCTGAAACTTATGGAGGCTCATGAGATGACGATTATACATCTCAAGGAAATGCTCCAGCAATAGGCAAGGCAAGAAAGGTATGAGACCATAAAGGCCTTACATTCCTACAAGATGGTTGAAGGTGCATCAGTTAGTACTCACGTGTTAAAAATGAAAGGCTATATTGATTACCTTGAAAGGCTTGGATTTCCCATGATCCAGGAGTTAGCTAGATTTGATCTTGAACTCACTCCTGGAAAGTTATGACCAATTTGTTATGAACTACAACATGAACAACATGGAGAAATCAATTTCAAAACTGCATGGGATGCTTAAACATGCTGAGCATAATATTAAGAAAAGGCCTAGCACTATTTTGATGGTTCAGAAAGGGTATGAAAAGGAAAGGCAAGGGAAAAGGGAAGGGTAAAGGCTTAGGTGGTAAGATTAAAGAGTCAAACAAGCCTGAAATCAAGCTTGTAGCCAAGAAGGGAAAGCCTCCAAAGGAAGAGCATGCTTCTTTTGCAATGAACCTAGTCATTAAAAAGGGAATTGTAAACTCTACCTCGAAGATCTGAAAAAGAAGAAGAAGGATAGCAGGGCTATCTCTTCATGTATTTATGTTATAGGTATTCATCTTTCTATTTCCTCTACATGGGTATTAGATACTGCATGTGGTTCTCACATTTGTACAAATGTGCTGGGTCTTAAGGGTAGTAGAAAGCTGAAGAAAGGCGAAATGGACCTACGAGTTGGGAATAGAGCAAGAGTTGCAATTTTAGCTTTAGGAACTTATGAATTAATTCTGACCAGTGGACTTTTGTTAGTTTTGAACAATTGCTATTATGTTCCTACTTTAAGTAGTAACATTGTTTCTCTTTTTTATGTGGATAAGGAAAGTTATACTCTATTACTAGGAATGATAAATGTTCTATTTATCGTAATGACGCTTTCTATGCTAATGGTGATTCTCATGTTGGTCATTATATTTTAAATTTGGCACATCCTAATAGTGGAAATATCTATAACATAGCTACCAAAAGGATCAAGTTAAACGTTTTGAATCCGACATACCTATGGCATCGTCGTCTAGGCCACTCAAATGAGAAATGAGTTTCTAAACTCCATCAAGATGGATTTCTTAACTTATTTGATTTTGAATCATATGATACATGTGAATCTTTCTTATTAGGAAAGATGACAAAGTCACCTTTTACTGGGCATAATGTGAGGGCCACTTATTTATGGGCCTTGTACATACAGATGTATGTAGACCACTGAATACAGCTGCCAGAGGAGGTTATATGTACTTCATTACATTTATAGATGACTTTAATAGATATGGATATATCTATCTAATGAAACATAAATTTGAATCTTTTGAAATGTTCAAAATATTCCAAAATAAAGTACAAAATCAACTTGGCAAAACAATTAAAGTACTTTGATCTACTCGAGGTAGTGAATATTTAAGCCAAGAGTTTATTGACCATTTTTGGAATTATGGGATAATCTCACAATTGACTCCTCCAGGAACACTATAATGGAATGGGGTTTCTAAATGGAGTAATCGATAACTATTAGGTATGGTTCAATCTATGATTTGTCAAAAAGATTTTCCACCGTTCTTTTGGGGCCATACCCTAGAGACAGTTGCGTTCACACAAAATTGTGTTCCATCTAAGGCAATTGAAAAGACACCATATGAGATATGGACTGGAAAGAAATCTAGTTTATCTTTTCTCAAAATTTGGGGATATGAAGTATATGTTAAGCAACAAGCCTCAGATAAATTAGCACCGAAATTCGCAAAGTGTCTTCTCGTGGGGTATCCTAAGAAAACAGAGGGATACTATGTCTACAATCCCACCGATAACAAAGGGTTTGTTAATCAAAATGTTATATTTCAAGAAAGAGAGTTTATCTCTAAAAGAACCATGAGGAGCAAGGTACATCTCAAAGAAGTTCGAGAGTCACAAGATAGCATAAAACCAAAGATGAAAAATAGAGAAGACTCACAACAAGTTGCTGAATCTCCTCAAGTAATACACGGTCCATGCAAATCTAATAAGACACAACATCAGCCTCAGAGATATAGATTTCTAATTATTGAAAGTTGTGATGTATTGCTCCTTGAGCAAAATGAGCCAACTACCTATCGAGAAGCCATACTTAGACCATACTCTGAGAAATGGCTAAATACCATGAAGTCTACAATACAATCCATGTACGACAATCAGGTATAGACCTTAGTTGATCCACCTAAAGGTGTAAAAACCATCGGTGCAAATAGATTTTCAAGGAGAAAACTGACATGGATGGCAAAGTAAAGGTATTCAATATATGATTGGTTTCAAAAGGATTTACTTAAACTCATGGCGTAGACTTTAATGAAACCTTATTCTTAGTTGTAATAGCCAAATCAATCAAAATGCTTCTTGCCATTGCAGTGTATTATGACTATGAAATATGGTAGATAAATATTAAAATAGCCTTCCTTAATGGAAAGCTACTTGAGGATGTGTACATGACACAACCAGAAGGCTTTGTACATTCAGAGGACTCTGGTGAAGTGTGCAAGCTTCAAAGATCCATTTATGGATTGAAGCAAGCATCTCAGAGCTGGAATCATCATTTTGATGAAGTAGTCAAAGAGTTTGGATTCATTCAAAACATCGAAGAACCTTATGTTTACAATAAGGTTAGTGGGAGCACAGTTGTATTTCTAGTACTTTATATAGATAACATCCTACTTATTGGGAATGGCATTCCTACCATACAAAGTGTAAGTCTTGGTTAGGAAAGTCTTTCTCGATGAAAGACTTAGGTAAAGCCACCTATATCCTAGAGATTAAGATATATAGAGATAGATCCAAGAGACTAATAGGCCTAAGTTGGAACACATACATAAATAAGATACTGTATAGGTTCAGTATGTAGGATTCAAAAAGGGGTTACATGCCCATGTCTTATGGCATTCATCTTAGCAAAAATTTGTGTCCTAGTACACCTAATCAACGAGATCGCATGAGCAAGGTTTCATATGCCTCGGCCATTAGATCCATCATATATGCTATCTTATGTACTCGAACGGATGTCTCATTTTCCTTAAGTATGACCAGCAGATTTCAACAAGATCCTGGTGAGAATGGACTGCTATCAAGAATATCCTGAAGTACTTAAGAAGGACTAATGACTTGTTCTTGGTATATGGTGGATTGGATTATAAGCTCTGTGTAACTAGTTACACAAATGTAAGTTTCCAAAATGACCAAGATGATCTTAAATCACAATCTGGATACATAATCCTCTTGAATGGTGGAACAGTAAGCTAGAAGAGCTCCAAGCAGAGCATAGCAAATTCTGCAATAGAAGCTGAGTATATAGTGCTATCGGATGCAACTAAGGAAGCCATTTGGATCAAAAAGTTCATTATTGAACTAGGGATGGTGCCTACCATCTCAAATCCAATAGATTTGTTCTGTTACAATAGCGGTGCTATTGTACAGACTAAGGAGCCTAAGTCACATCAAAGGACCAAGTGTATACTCAGGCGATTTCATCTTATTAGAGAAATTATTGAGAGAGGTGATATAAAAATATGCAAAGTAGCAGGAGAAGACAATGTTGATTATCCTCTTGTACAGGTAAAGCATGAGAATCATGTTAGGACAATGGGAATTTGACAAATTAATGATTGTACCTAGTACAAGTGACAGGATGTTGGAAATTGAGCCATAGGGGCTAATCTTTATACTTTGAACATTGTTATTAAATGAATTTCTCCATTTTTATCATATTATTTGCATGTTTACTATGATAACTATATCCTTAGATAAATCATAATGATTGTCCTAAATATCTCTGGTCGGTCATCTATGCAGGAGCAAAGATGAAATAAGACCAGTATGACTTTAAAGATGTATGGAGATACAAATCAAATTTTGATAGGCCTAGTGAAGGGTTGAAGCCTAGTGAAGTATCACATGTAGATGGACTAGGAAATCAAAACATTGAGATGAGCCAAGGGGATACGTTGTAGGCTTGTAAAGTAGAAAAAGAAAGCAATATCACATATCAAAATATGGTAATTATAGATCAAGAAAAGGACCTTCGTGTATCACAAATATGTGAAGGAGAGATTGTTAGAGAGGATGAGGGTGTTTTGATGGGGGTTTCCACCCAAAAAAAATTAAACTGTCCCAATGAATTTCCTCTTATGGAATACTCGGGGCAGAAGAGCTTGCCTATTTCCTAATCTAATTACGGCAATGTCACGATTCTATAATGTAGATTTTATAAAAAAATTTGAAACTAGATGTAGCAAGAATAAAGCAGTTCAGATAGCTAGTAAGTTAGGTTTTCTGTTTATAGAACTTATTGATGTATAAGGTTTTAAGGGAGGGATTTGGTGTTTATGGTCGGAAAAGTAGGAAAAGTTTATGTACCAATGAAGCACCTATAATTTATGCACATCAGAATTTATGGGAATAATCAAAGAATATGGGAATTAACAATTATTTATTCTAGCCCGAATATAATGCAGAGACATAAATTGTAGAGGCACTATTTGAGTTGAGTGCTCAGGTACATCCTCCATGGGCTCTTGGTGGAGATTTTGATGCTACTTTGACGGTAGATGAATAAAGTTCTGTGGGTGAGAATAGGGGCCCTGATAATGAATTCATTAATTTTATTGATGCAACTCCTCTCAATGATCTTAGATTTAATGGACCAAAATTTACATGGCATAGAACAGAATCACATAACAGAATTGATCATGTACTTGGATATAATGAATGGATGAGAATGTTTTTGAATGCAAGCGTCACTCATTTACCTTGGTATAAATTAGATTATCATCCTATTCTACTATGATTGGAGGGGCTACATATGATAAATTAGAATAATAAACCATTCCAATTTATAGCCGTATGGGTATTGCATGATGAGTTTGATGATTTTGTCAAGAAAAATTGGAGAAGGGCCGATGAGTCGAAGGAGGTGATTATCATAAGAATGTAGAAGTCAGAATAATAATGTGTTTGGTCATACGGATAAGAGGAAATGTGAGCTAATTCGGTGTCTTCATGGTATTACCAAAGCCGAGCAATAATACGGGCTCTCAACGGCACCCAGAATCTTCAAACTACCTTATGGGGAAAGTTGGGAAGTATGTGATTACAGGAATCCTTATTATGGGCATAAAAGGCTCATAGTGACTGATCGGTGAAAGGAGATAGAAATACAAAATTTTTTCATACTCAAGCAAAAGGAAGGAAAATAAATTTTGTTGGAGCCATTCAAAATAATGATGGAGAGTGGTATATGAAGCACATATAATTAAAGAGATGGCTACCTCTTATTTTGCCTCTTTGTTTACAGATAAAAGAGTTTGGAGGGAGAAAATTAATTATCACATTATGTATCCAAGAATTGAAGACCACAACCTTATTCTCCTGGGCAAGCAAATACAAAATGAAGCATGTTGACAAGATTGATGGATTTAATACTCGTTTTTACCAAAGTCAATGGAAGCATGTTGACATGTCAATTTATAATTTTATTAAAAAACTCTGGGTGCACCCAGAAGAGATTACTAGTGTAAATAATACTTTTCTGGTACTTATACCAAAAAAGGATAATTCGGAGGAGTTAAAGGATCTTCACCCATTTAGCTTATGTAATATGATTTTTAAGGTCCTTACCAAGGTGATTGCTAACCAGATTAAGGCTATTTTACCAAAGATTATTAGCATTAATCAATGCAATTTTATTTTGGGCCGGCATAGCTATGATAATATTATTGTTGCACAGGAGGTTGTTCACTCTATGAGAAATATGCACGGAAAATGAGGGTATATGGCTATTAAAATTGATCTTAAAAAGGCTTATGATAGAGTGAACTAGAGTTTTTTGAAGCAATGCTTAAATGATCTTTCATTTCCCTCTAATCTAGTCAAAAATTATTACAAATTATGTAACGATAATGTTAATGCAACTCCTATGGAATGGGGGAAAAGCTTATATATTTAATCCTTCTCGTGGAGTTAGACAAAGGGACCCTTTATCTCCATATTTATTTTTGATTTATATGGAATGGCTTGCGCATATGATTCAAGATAGGATGAAGGCAAAAGCCTGGCTTCCAATTAGGCTATGTAAAAATGGGCCTCCTATATCTTACTTGATTTTTGCAGATTATATTATCTTGTTCGGGGAAGCTTCGGTTAATCAAGTGTGACACCTTATTTCCAATAGGTTCACTATGTCACCAATGACTCATTGGCTCTTAGTTCTACAATATCAGAGTATGCGAGCGATTACGTTAAATAAACTAAAAGCCATTCTCTACTTAAACCAGAGCGATTCTCTGCTTATTCATCATTCATACATGCGTTCATATACATATATCAATGTATAATTACACATAAACACCATACATTTATATCTAATACAAAATGGTAGTACCTTACACTACGCTCTTCACTTTACTTCATGTCTCCTCCGTGCATATCTCCATGCATTCTTCACCTGTCTAAATGGTTGTTTGGGAGGAGTGAGATACGAGAGAATCTCAGTAGCAAACATTACCACTATGTATGTAAGATATATATGAATGCATGACATGATTGCCTACACTATTTCATGCCAACATAATGACATGTTGCGTGCTCAATGTTATGACATACATATGGCTATTACACAAATATAACAGAACTTCAATCAATCAAATATGCTCAACACAAACAGGCAAAACAGTCACATATTCAATGCAAGACATACATATCAACTACATGCAGGTAAGGTAAGTTCACTACCTCTAGGACTTCACGTCCTTCAATTCCTCAATTCTTCATCTTCGCTCCGGTTCGGGCACCATCATTCTTTGAGTCCTATAATTCCCAAATATAATAAACAAGTCACTACTCATCCATATATCATTTCAAACTAATATTAGTTGATAACTTAGCCTAATTATGCCAAATTATCAAAATGCTCCTGGAAGCCCTGGCTTATGCCACTCTGCACCCGGTCCAACTGTTCCTTAACAGAAATTATGATGTGGGCCTATCCTATAGAATTTCATGTGTAGAATCCTTTTATGAATTCATAGTAGTCAAATTCAGGCTAATATAATGAAAATACCCTTGACTGCCCTTACTTAAAGCCTTAAGGGGTAATTTGGTCATTTCACCTTCTAGGCCTTTTCTCACTTCATGATCAACATGAGCCCTACAAAATTTTCTCTTTTGAACTCAATGGAATTATCAAATTGATGGAATTCCAACTCATGGCTTATGCCTCACATAAGACAGCCAATTCAGAGTTCTCAAAAGAGTTGTGTCGGTTTCTCCCTTTCTTTGGCTTAATACCCTCCTTTCTACTTCTAATTACATTATTAGCCGTTTAGACATCTATTGGACATCATTTCAGCCTTCAAAACACTAATTGAATGAGAGATGAACAGTACCCAACTCCCATAATACTCATCTAAACAACGACCACAAGATTCAGAAGGAAGCTTGCGCTTACCTCTACATGTTTCTGAATTCGGTTAAGAATTTCGGTGACACTCTGGCCGGTGAGACGGCACCAACCACCTCTAAACAAGAATCTGAAACCACCAAAATAAAGCTCATGATAAGTAGAATAATGTTTGTACTGGGTACTTCGAGAGAAGACGCCATTTCGTTAGAGTTTCAGCGATCACAAGATTTCTCTCTCTGCTCTCTCTCCTCCGTTCTCTCCATTTTCTCTCATTCTTTCTCTTTCTCGTTATGTCTGATTTCTCTTTCCCTTTCTTCTTTTATTTTTGCATGAGAATGAGGAAAGAGAATGAAGGAAATGATGATTAATTAAAATCATCCAAATGGCTTACCACCAATTGGTCCAACTATCTCATTACTTGTATAACAAGTTTCATTTCTCTTTTCCTTCATTATTCCACTAATATTAATGAGAAATAAGAGAGTACAATTCAATCTCAAACTATCTCATTATACCACCTTAAGTGGTTGACCAAAGCCTTAAACTTTTTGGCCCTTTGACTTTGCTTGATAATAATTCACCCACATAGGCTTATTAATTATCAAGTAGTCATTTCCCTTCTTTTAAATTCCCATATGCTGAAATCATAGGGAATATTAGGGAAAAATACCCATTTCTTACTTTATGGAAAAATTACCATTTTGCCCTCACCTTTAATGATTTATCACAATAAACCATTTCTTGTCCCTTTTCTTTATTTCCCTTCACACTTGACTAACTTGGGTATCAATAATAGGGCAATAATGGTTGTTAGCCATTCATGGGTCAAATGACCATTTTGTGCATACGTTATTTTTCCCCCAAGCTCTTTAAATCACCATGATATTCCCTTTAATATCTAAATATATAAAAGAATTTTGGGAAATAATAACTTGCCTCATTAGGGAAATCGCTAAACTGGGGTATAGCAGTCCCCTTAATCCAGGCTTAATCTTAAGCCTCTTATTCCAAAATTCGGGATATTACAGTTCTCCCCCATTCAATAAATTTCGTCCATGAAATTTTGAACACCATCTGGTACAATTTATACCTAGGAAAATCATCTCTAGACATTCCGTCTATCTTTTCCATCACTACTATAGAAAAGGGATTTAACGTCACATAAAGACGTCCCTTTTTTGAAAAGGGAAGTAAAAACTGTACTCAGTGGCATTTACGTAAATAAAGAGAGATTTTTTAATCTTTAGGCGTCCCTTCTTGTAGAAGGGACGCCTAAAGGAGACATTAGGCGTCCCTTCTTCAGAAGGGACGCCTAAAGGGTGCATGCCAGCCACGTGGCTGGCATGCACCCCACATTAGGCGTCCCTTCTCTATGAAGGGACGCCTATTTATATGTTTAGGCGTCCCTTCTTAGAGAAGGGACGCCTAAACATATTTCCCTCCACTTTTTTATCATTTCCCTCCATTCCGTTCGTCACTCTTCCTCCCTCTCTCAAAAACACTTAGCCTCCTTCCACCGTGGATCCCTTCCACCGCTGTATCCCTCCTTCTTCATTTTCTCTCATCTCCTCCTTCTATCATCTCACTTCAATACTCACCCCCTGTATCTTTCTCTTCCGCCTTACTAACTTGTTGCAGCGAGCTGAGAAAGTTACGCTAGTCTTCTCTTCTTCTTTCTTTTTTTCCCCAACTAGCTAGGGAGACGAAGGTCAGCTATCCCCACTAGTGAAAGCCTTATTTTCCTTAATCTTTTCATAGTTTGCAGCATCGGAGCTCCCTCTCTCACGGTGGTGTGCGCGCCTCCTCCCTCCCAACCTCTTCATCATCACGCCATTTTAATTTCCAACCTGTAAGCTTTTTTATTTTTTTTTTGCTTTTGGTTTATTTTATTTCACTTTAGTTAATGTCATGATCGACCGTTTAATTTAAAGTAGTAGTTTTGCTAGAAACTATAAGCCACTCATATATGCCATAAGTACATATGTATGCTAGAGATTCCATAAGTACATATAGTAGTTTTGCTAGTTAACTAATTTTATTAGATTAAATAAGTTATATAATTTATTTAATTATAAAATAAAACATGTGTAGGAAGCTCTGAGTGCTATAGAACTTTTATTGGTTTGAAATAATGAATACATGTATAGAACTTTTAATATTAGGTAGGTGCATAGAACTTTTAACTTGTACTAATTTAAACATATTAGTTCCCTAAAGAAAAATTGATATTTTAAATTGTTGATATTGTCCTTAATTGCCTAAGTTACTTTATTTTTTTTTTGTTTTGTTTGAATTAAGGTGAAATGGTTTGTTATTAAAATTGTGGGATCTTACACTTAATAGGAAATGCTGCCGAAATGTTTTTTGAAAAAAGTGATAAAAGGCAATCTCATAGTTAACAATTGTTATAAACTTGAGTGTTATTGGGAATGGTTTAGGTGGTAAAACAATGGATCATAGTTGGATGAATGCTTTGAAAACTAGTGAAGAATATGAGAATGGGGTGGAAGAGTTTATTGAATTTGCTAGAAGGAATGCTCCAACTAAAAATGGGAAGTATTTTTGTCCTTGTGTGAATTGTTTAAACGAGAGTCGACGAGATGTTGATGATATAAGGGATCACCTACTTTGTGATGGAATAAATCTTCGATACACAAGGTAGATATGGCATGGTGAGGAAGTAATTACTGATTGTCCGTCGCACAAGAAGGAAGGAGTGGAAGAAGTACGTTATGCTTTCTATGATGATCTCTGGACCGAAACAGCCAGGGAATGACATCGATGTGTATTTGGCTCCTTTGATTGAGGACAGTGACAGTTACACGTGTTCATGAGGGGGAAGAAGGTGCAACCATCCCTATCCCTGACGTTGAGATTGCCACGCTGGGTCAGGCAATTGGAGGTTTCATCCTTTGGCCTCAATATCTTATTGGCACGTTGGGAACCCCACCAATGGTAGGAATTATATTTATATCACTTGACATTTATTGGCATCATTGTAATATAATTGGTTTTGTTTTCTATGGTTATAGGAGGAGCAACATGCGCTGAGATGGCCCTTTCTAGCACGGCTCCAACAGATGTACAAAGGTATTCCCCAAGTCGACTTCAATATGCCTCTAGGGATTGTGGGTACACAATTGACGTATCCCTACACGATCGACAATAAAGATCTTAAGGAGTTTATGCATTTGGAGGAGATAGATGCAGGATGGGTCAAACTTGCCATTTGGTTAGTTTTTCTTTTCTAAGTTCAAGATTTCATAACTTCAATAATTCATTGGTCATTTTATTTCTATTTTAGGTCCTTCTACCACATGTGCATTGATATGCAAAGACTAAATATATACGGATTCTTGTGTCCTGCAAATACGACATCAGATAACAATGATGTCGCACAAAGGACGCATTATGTGGGCTTCACGTTATGTGGCCAGACAAAGACACAAAATCAGTCTTCAACACGTTAGTTATTTATTTTTTATTAATTAAAGAAATGCTTGATTTAAATAAATTGGTCTAACTTAAAATGTTTTACATTTTAATGGTTCTAACTTAAAATGTTTTACATTTTAATGGTAGCGCGACCCAAACATATAGAATGCTTGGCGGGTCACATGAGGGTAGAGTTGTTCGCAAGCCAAAGTGGTTCTATCCCAAAGTATGTGGTTCCAATATAATTTAAGTTATTTTATTTATGGTTGTTTTATAAATGATGTATGTTATTGATTTTAACCAATTGCTTTTGATTTATAGTGCCCTCAACAGCCAGGTGGTACTGAATATGGCTATTATGTTCTACTTTACATGTATAATATCATTCAAAGTGGCGTTACAAATGATTTTCAACAGGTAATCAAATGATAATATTTTGGTTGTATTTTAATTGAATTGCTAAACAATCCTTTACTTTCATTGATTTCGTATATATAATCATATTTTCTAATTTGTAGATCTTTGATAATGATGCTGCTTACTTATATGAAGACATTAATTTGATCAGAGACTTGTTGGCTGGGAGGATTCTTCAACACATTGATTTGTAGAAGTTTATCGTTTCTTGTACATTTACTTAGTAGTTGTTTATTATATTAGTGGACAACATTTCTGTCAACAATGTAGTGCATGAATGTTTTATTAGAGGTGGATGTTGTGTTTTGTTAATTATAAACTGCGTGCTGTATGTTTCCTTTTTGTGTATACGTTTCTGTTTGCTTTCAGAATGATATGGCCAGAAACAATACAAATGGCATTGTATAGAAAAAAAACCCTTTAGGCGTCCCTTTTGGCCAAAGGGACGCCTAAAGTCCCTAATTTTTAAATAAAAAAATTCTAAACGGGGACTTTAGGCGTCCCTTTTGGTCAAAGGGACGCCTAAACCCAGCCCTTTAGGCGTCTTTTTACAAAGGACGTCTAAAGTCCAAATTTACTACGTCGCTGGCATACACGTCCCCTCATAAAAGGACGTTAAAAGTCCCAAATAAGGGACGTTAAAAGTGTTTTTTCTAGTAGTGCATCCTTCATAAGGCATAATTACCGGTTAGCCCTTTTCTAGGAACCCATACGGCACCTCAGCAGCTATTTTTAGCCCCTTTTCTCAACCAAGGACTGGTGCTTTACACAAGCGCCTATACACCATGTCAGCTCCTCTAGCCAAGGTAACACTAGGGTACTAGCCCCTACTCCGTGTCAGGTAAAAGCCCACGCTTTCTCCCAAACTCACATAGTGAGAACCTTCGATTATGGTGGCAAATTATAGCCATTTTATTAGCTATCTCTTTCATTTTGCAAGATCGTAAAGCATGTAACTCAAGAATCATATTCTTGAGACCAAATCTCATATAGCATCCTACATTCACCATGCAACACTTTTATTCCTTCTGTACCTAGTATGTAGCATTCAACACAGGACTTACTAGTTCGATCTCACTGCGCTTGGTTTCTCAAGCATTACTGCCTCTTCGGGACTCTCTCTCATATCATACTGTGTGCATACCAGGCTTTCTAGCCCCTTGGGGACTCTCCCATATTACATCGTATACATACCAAGCCTTACGGTTTATTCTTCTACCACAGCGCTGGATACTTCCGCTTTATAGCCTAGAGATTTTTTTCCTTCATGTCATAGGCATCTTAAGCTTATTGCCTTAGCTACAATCTGGCACAATCTGATTATCCTACTAATCTCAATATATTTCTCTGGACATATTGGTCCAATGTCACGGTGCTAGGTAACAACCATAGCACTAGACAAATAGGTCTTACCGCCCACAGATACTTGTCCTATGCAAATCTGCATATCGGGTCTTATTACATCGAGCCCCTACTCGGCTTCATTCTCAATCACATCTCACATTTTACCAGCCTAAGGACTTACTAGTTCCATCAGGTCTTATGGTCTCAAGACATTTAGTCTATCACCCTTGCTGAATAACAGTGTTCTCACCAGGCCCACTGTAGAGCTACCTTTACTGGGTGCCCCATGCAGCCGCACAGAGGTCTAGCCTATACCCCCTGGCTCACCAAGATTGAGTGTGTAAAGACCCGCCTCATATATCCCTTATTACTGACCTTACTCGGAGTAGCAATACGTAGTTCAGTAGGCACACAGAAATAGCATGAATATATTGATAATATTAATACAATATTGCTTGATTATAATACAAAAGTTTTCCCACCAGGGGTTTACACAATATTTACATACCTTCAAACAACCAGCAACAGTCCTCTTCATGCATACCTCTTTTCTGATCTCAGCACGTTTCCAATGCTCACCTATCTAAATGGTTGTTTAGGAGGAGTGAGATTCGAGAGAATCTCAGTAGCAAACATTACCACTATGCATGCCAGATATATATGAATGCATGACATGCTTGCCTACACTATTTCATACCAACATAATGACATGCTGCATGCTCGATGTTATGACATACATATGGCCATTGTACAAATATAACAGAGCTTCAACCAATCATACATATTCCACACAAATAGGAAAAGAAGTCATATAATCAATGCAAGACATACATATCACATACATGCAGAAAATGTAAGTTCACTACCTGGTGGACTTTATGTCATTCTCTTTTTGTCCCTTGATCCGCCAACCATTGCTTCTTATTTGTCACTTCATGGCCCTAGGTAAGTGATAACATTATTAGAGCTATGAAAAGTGAATACCCAATGGCCCACATTAGCCCTATAGGCTTACTTTCACCCTTGGAGTTCATTCCAATTATATTTGGTCAATTTCTTACTTAAATTCGCATGGTAATCAAACTACCAGCATTTTTTACCAAATTTTGGAAAATCATAATTAATTCTATAGAACTCCAATTAAAGTGTTTCAAAGCTCTATTTGAATCTATTTAAGTTTAGTTTTATATAAAAATACTCGATTTTAAACGCCACTACTACACCATTCCCAATATTTTTCCAAACACCAACTATTTCATATGTTCTTCTAGAAAACAGGGCAGACATTGAAAAATTCATATCTTCATATATACTTGTTCAAAAATTACAAAATACCCATAAAATTAAATATATATATATATACTTTAATTCTGGAAATTTTTATAATTTTTGGATAAGTTTTTCCCTATGAAAAAATTTCGCACAACATCACTGTTTCAGATTCTTTCCAGAAAATAGGGCATATGTTCAACAATTCATATCTCCTACTATACTTATCCAAAAAATAAAAAATACCTATCAAATTAAAGATCCAGATGTCTACTTTAATTATGAAAAATATCAGAATTTTTGGACAAGATTTATCATATGAAAAAGCTCTCACAATTCCACTCTATAGAAAAGGCAAAATCAACATGATGCATATACAAACTTCCTAAATTTCCAAATTTATATACAAGCATCCAAAAATCATGAACACTTGCATACCTACACAATTTTGCCTCCTAAAGCCAATGGAAGCATCAAAATCATCAAATTCTTACTCCTTCTCTACATCAAAATAGGGCAGAAAATCAGATTCTTAGGTGCAATATGTTGTTTTCTTGTTTTCTTTGGCTTAATCTCTTGCTTTCTACTTCTAGTCAAGTGATTAGCTATTTGAACACTCATTAGACATGATTTAGCCATTGAAAACACCAATTTAAATCATCCATGAACAGTATTCAACTTCCTTTATACTCATCCAAACGACAAATCAATCGGTTAAAAAGGAAACTTACGCTTACCTCTACCCGTTTCCACAAACGGTTCGGAATTCCGGTAATACTCCGGCAAGGTAGATGACACCAAACACCTCTAAATGAAAATATGAAACCATAGGAATGAAGATCTCAATGAGTAGAAGAAGTTTCCTGAAGGGTACTTTGAGAGAGGATGCCGTTTCGGCAGTGTTTTGGAGGAAAAGATTTTCTCTCTCCTCTCTCTCCATTTATATCTGATCACTCTCTCTCTCTTTCAGATTTTTCCTGCGTGAAATTACGAAGAAGATGATGGGGAATTGATTAAATGTAATCACACATTTCACTTGCCACATGTCACAATCTTATTGGCCCAAATAATGAATTTTCGCACAAAATACTAAATTCTGCATTTTTTTCATTAACTTTGAAAATTCATATCTAATTGTACAAATGTCCAATTGGAGTGATTCTAAAGTCTATGTGACCCTTATTGAGTCTAGTTTTAAGAAAAAATATAAAATTTAGCCAATTAGAAGCTCACGCTTTCCAGAATTTTAATGTTTGAATGCTGTCCCAGAAAATAATTAATTTCGCTGGCCTAACTTCAAAAATTCATTTCTCTTTGTATACAACTCGAAATGATGTATATGACCTATCACATTAAAGCTTGATAAGTCTACTTTCATTCTAGAAATTTTCATAACTTTTTACCATCATTTACCCATCAAAAAAGGTCACACAATCACCACTGCCACACCGGGAATTTCACTGGTGGCAAAATTACTTTGTGTTCCACTTTACTATGTTATGTGTGACTTCTAATCGTTTTATTTTGTTATTCCCCGAGCTCTTTAGCTAACCAATATAATTCATTTTAATATCCAAGGATATAAAGGAATTTTGGGGAATTTAAACATGCCTCATAGGGACATTTGCTAAACCGGGGTCTAGCAGTCCACTTAATCCAGGCTTAATCTTATGCCTCTAGTCCCAAAATTCAGGATATTACAGAGTGCGGAAAACATATGGGACAACCAGTCCTATTATCTCATAAAGGAGACCTCCCCAGGTATCGAGCATACGATATTCACTACTTAAGCTGCGCTCTATAATCCCTGGTTCCATTGAGTTTAACTACTCATCAAGTCTAACTACCTAGAACACATAGTTCACTAGGTACTTTGAACTCATTTCAGGCTCCGTCTCTTGCTGCTCAACTCATTCACACATTTATCTAATGTTCACGAAACATGCTAAACAAACCATCATTACCTCAATCATCATAAGAGCATTCGGCACACTAGTGTATAGCCTAACGTCATTCACTGAACTTTCGTCCCACAAGTCACATGGCTCCAAGTGTTCACCCGTGTAAAGCTAGGCCCAGAGATTCCACTTGTGCATAATAAGAATTTCCATGGCCCCGAGTGTCCACTCGCGCAAAGATAGGCCTTGAGCGACTACTTGTGCATGATAGAAATCTTTGTGGCGTCCACCCGTGTAAATATAGGCCGGGGTAACCACCCTGCAACTTATGAATGCTTATTAGGTCTTACTTCCTAGGGAATCACCCCTATGTCGTAGACATCACAGGACTTACAGCCTTTACCTCTACCCATCAGGTTTGACTGCCTAAGGACATATGGGTCTAAATAGGTCTTTTTTCCTACCATACATTCGTCACATGAATATACCCGATGGTAAACACATACATGCAGAACCATTACATAAAATACGCAAGCAAGAGTTATTGAGATTCACATTGCTGAGCCTGTTCTTCTTCAATCTCTTCCATCATTTGGCACTGGAGTACCACATGGCGATTCACTAGGTTATATAAACCTTTCTTTCAAGGAAACTTATGCGATGGAAGACTCATTACAATATACCACTACTGAGAGTCAATATCCTCGTAGCTCTACTCTACGGTTTCAACGTCAATGTGGCTGCACTCCACAGTTTGCCATCACGGTGACTGCATACTATGGTTCGACATCACAGTGGCTTTACATTATGGTACTACACTCAATGCTTTACTCAGTCTCCTAGCTAGTCATATCTCCCCATAGGTAGCCTTTTCTGATTAGACTCCTCGTAGGTAGCCCTTTCCGATCAGAATCCTTAATAGGTAGCTCTGTTAGGTTCGTTGCCTTTAAATGGAAGTACCATTGTAACAGAATTCAGATCTCATAAGGTCCTTCTTCTCTAGCAATTCTACAATATGATCTATCTCTAGGGTCAATTCATTTGGATTTTGATATTGATCTTGCTCCAGGCAGTAATCATATCTCTAAGGGAATATTCTACAAATTAGATCTTTCCCTTATGCTAGATCAACATCCAGTATCCTGCAGAAATATATATGAGGTTTCCCATACATTTGTGTACTATGCTTTAGTACCTTAAGCCACTTAGGCCATCTCAGAATCCAGAAGAACCGATTTAATCATTATAATTGATTCTAAATTTATTATTATTTTCTTAGAATCTCAACCTCATCTGAGTCAAAATCAGGTCTCTTCAATTATACCCAATAGGTACGCTAAGAATTAAATTCAATAGCGCCTATTCTAACATTCACCGTTTTTGGGTAATATCCTAAAACAATTACTGAAGGTTCAACATCATCAATAAGGTTTACAAGGTTCCGACTTCCATCATAAAATAGAACCAAAGTGCAACCTGATTCTCATTTCCACCTAAGCATCAATTTTGCTTAAATTCGTTCCAACATATTCTTCACCCTTCAGTATTATCCTCAGGGATTGATATACGGCATATCACTATTCATCATGCATCGATGTATATCAGACCCACATTCCTTATCTCCATGGCCCAAATCATTTCTTAGATCATCCAAGAATCTCTATTCCAAGGTTCCAACCCTTGACAATGGACTAAGTCCAACTGCTACACTACCTGTACTTGAGCACTCGCCACAGTGGCACGGGACTCCAACCCATAGCTAGGCAACTGGGCAAGATCACGTGGAATCTACCTATGATTTTTCCTCTCCTCAGTATGCTTAGCCTCAAAGTTCTAATGAGATCCGGGCATCAATGCTAGCATCATCTCATCATTTATCACTAGGTATCGGTATCCTATAATACCTCAACCACCATGTGACATGTCTCTAACATCATATCATATGTCACTAGGTATCGGTAGCCCATATATACCTCAATTACACCATGACATGTCAACAAAGTCTCTTAAAGAAATATTGATTGATAATTATGCAGCCTGACTCATTACTAAAGTGATCACTCGAGTGATCCCTTTAAGAAACTGGCAAAAGGTTCAGAAATCTTTTCTAGAACTATCACTCGAGTGATTTGGGGCCATCACTCAAGTGGTCAATTGAGTGATCCTATAAAAATCCAGCTAGAAACTTTCATCTCATATTTTTCCCCAGGACACAATCCATCACTCAAGTAGTCACTCGAGTGATCCCCCAAAAATCCTGCCAAAGAGTTTCGTCTCACATGTTTCCACACTATATAACCTATCACTCAAGTGATGAAGGGTCATTACTCGAGTGATCACTTGAGTGATCCCATCAAAAACTGGCAGAAACTCTTCTAGTTGTTCTAACTTAGTCACCCGAGTTTGACATGCTGAACTTGGCTTCATCAGCTATCCAAAGCTGAATTCACTTCTACAATCAATCCAAATTCACTCAAAGGTCATCCAATCCTTGTTCTTTCACTTGCCATCACTCTTAGATAAAGTTCTACGACCATGCCTCATATCACAAGGTATCTAATAAGGATCATAACTTATCCATATAAGCAGAGAACTCTAGCAATTCTATTATTGCCAGAATTAAAGCTCAAATAACTCTAGCAATTATCCATCATTGCCAGAATCAATGCTCTAATACCATAAAATGTGACACCTTATTTCCAATAGGTTCACTATGTCACCAATGACCCATTAGCTCTTAGTTCCATAATATCAGAGTATGCGAGCGATTACATTAAATAAACTAAAAGCCATTCTCTACTTAAACTAGAGCAACTCTCTACTTATTCATCATTCATACATACGTTCATAAACATACATCAAATGTATAATTACACATAAACACCATACATTTACATCTAATACAAAATGGCAGTGCCTTGCACTACGCTCTTCACTTCACTTCATGTCTCGTCCGTGAATATCTACATGCATTCTTCACCTGTCTAAATGGTTATTTGGGAGGAGTGAGTGTAACGACCCACCTCATATATCCCTTATTACTGACCTTACTCAGAGTAGCAATGCGTAGTTCAGTGGGCACACAGGAATAGCATGAATATACTGATAATATTAATACAATATTGCTTGATTATAATACAAAAATTTCCCCACTAGGGGTTTACACAATATTTACAGACCTTAATAACTAAAAGGCCTTCAAACAACCAGTAACATTCCTCTTCGTGCATACCTCTTTTCTGAGCTCAGCACGTTTCCAATGCTCACCTGTCTGAATGGTTAGTTGGGAGGAGTGAGATTCGAGAGAATCTTAGTAGCAAACATTACCACTATGCATGCCAGATATATATGAATGTATGACATACTTGCCTACACTATTTTATGCCAACATAATGACATGCTGCATGTTCGATGTTATGACATACATATGGCCATTGCACAAATATAACAGAGCTTCAACTAACCATACATGTTTCACACAAATAGGCAAAGCAGTCACATAATCAATGCAAAATATACATATCACATACATGCAGAAAAGGTAAGTTCACTACCTCTCGGACTTTATGTCCTTCTCTTCTTGTCCCTTGATCCGCCAACCATTGCTTCTTCTTTGTCACCTCATGGCCCTATATAACCAATCACATTATTAGAGCCATGATTCAATGCTCTATTCAACCCTCTTTAGGTCTATTTTCAAAGGAACATATAGCCATTAGCTATATGTGAATACTTTAACATGGAATTTCCACTTTCTAATCTCTGTTTCAAAATTTCAGTTAACACGATTAACTTTAAAAATTCACCATTAATTCTAGGAAACTCCAAATTGAGTGGTTATAATTCTTATGTGAAGATATTTGAATATAATTTCACATAAAAATACTAAAGTTTAGTTACCAAAACCACAAGATTCTCCGAATTTCACCCAACCATACTGTTTCAGGTTTCTTTCCAGAAAACAGGGCAGACATTCAAAAATTCATATCTCCCAATATACTTGTCTAAAAATTAAAAAATACCTTAAATATTTATGTCTCTAATTTAACTCTAGAAAGTTTTAGAATTTTTGGATAAGTTTTTCCCTATGAAATATTTCGCACAACATCACTGTTTCAGCTTCTTTCCAAAAAACAGGGCATATCTTCAACAATTCATATCTCCTACTATACTTATCCAAAAATTACAAACTACCTACCAAGTTAAAGCTCCACATGTCTACTTTTATCCTAAAAATTTTCATAATTATTGGATAATATTTGGTTCTTCAAAAGCTTATTACAATGACACTGCCTCCAGAAAACGAAATTCACAGCATTTACTCTTCAACTTCCAAAAATTCTCAATTCATATACAAGCATCCAAAAATCATGAACACTTGCATACCTACACAATTTTGCCTCCTAAAGCTAATGGAAGTATCAAAATCATCAACTTCCAACTCCTCCTACACGAAACAGTACAGAGCAGGTCTAAGGATTCCCAAAAATAGTTTGTTGTTTTCTCGTTTTCTCTTACCTAATCACTTCCTTGCTACTCCTAATCAAGTGATTAGCTATTTAAACACTCGTTGGAAATCATTTAGCCATTAAAAAATCCTTTAAAACCAGCCATGAATAGTACCCCACTTCCAATTTACTCATCCAAACAACAAATCAATCAATTAAAAATGAAGCGTACGCTTACATCTACTCGTTTTCGCAAACGGTTCGGAATTCCAGCAACACCCCGGCCAATGAGACGACACCAAATACCTCCAAATGAGAATCCAAAACCGTAGAAATGAAGATCTCAATAAGTAGAAGAATTTTCCTGAAGGGTACTTTGAGAGAAGACGCTGATTCGGCAGTGTTTCGGACGAAATAATTTCCTCTCTCTTCTTTCTCGATTTTTGCCTGATCTCTCTCTCTATCTCTTCTGGTTTTTCTCTGTGAGGAAATGGTTGAAGATGATGATGAATTAATGGTTAAATTAGGTGTTAAAAGATTGCCACGTGTCAGCACCTGATTGGCCCAAATATTGAATTTTCGCACAAAATACCAAATTCTGCAGATTTTTCATTAACTTTGAAAATTCATATCTAATTGTAAAAATTTCCAATTAGAGTGATTCTAAAGGCTATGTGACTCTTATTGAGTCTAGTTTTAAGGAAATATATAACATTTGTCCAATTGAAAACTCACTCTTCCCAGAATTTTAATCTGTGAATGCTGTCCCAGAAAATAATTAATTTCACTGGGCTAACTTCAAAAAAACATTTCTCTTTGTGTACAACTCCAAATGACTTATATGACCTATCAAATTAAATCTTGATAAGTCTAATTTAATTCTTAAAAGTTTCATAACTTTTTACCATCATTTACCCATCGAAAAAGGTCACACAATCACTACTGCCACACAGGGAATTTCACCTGTGGCAAAATTACTTTGTGTTCCACTTTACTATATTATGTATGACTTCCAATCACTTCGTTTTGTTATTCCCCAAGCTCTTTAGCTCACTAATATAATTCATTTTAATATCCAAGGATATAAAGGAATTTTTGGAAAATAATACTATGTCTCACTATGACATTTACCAAACAGGGGTCTAGTAGTCCCCTTTATTCCAGGCTAAATCTTAAGCCTTTAGTCCCAAAATTTGGGATATTACAGTGAGATTCGAGAGAATCTCAGTGGCAAACATTACCACTATGCATGCAAGATATATATGAATGCATGACATGCTTGCCTACACTATTTCATGCCAACATAATAACATGATGTGTGCTCAATGTTTTGACATACATATGGTTATTGTACAAATATAACAGAGCTTCAATCAATCAAATATGCTCAACACAAAAAGGTAAAGTAGTCACATACTCAATACAAGACAAACATATCAACTACATGCAAGTAAGGTAAGTTTACTACCTCTTGGATTTCACGTCCTTTCTCAATTCTTCGTCTTCGCTCCGGTTCAGGCACCATCATTCGTCGAGTCCTATAATTTTCAAATACAATAAATGAGTCACTACTCATCCATGTATCATTTTAAACTCATATTATTTGATAACTTAGCCTAATTATGCTAAATTATAAAAATGCCCTCGGAAGCCCCGGCTTATGCCACTCTGCACCCGGTCCAACTATCCCTTGACAGAAATTATGACATGGGTCAATCATATACAATTTCATATGTGGAATCTACTTATGACTTCAGATTAGTCAAATTTAGGCTCAAATGATGAAAATACCCTTGACAGCCCTTACTTAGAGCCTTAAGGGGTAATTTGGTCATTTCACCTTCTAGGCCTTTTCTTACTTCATCATCAACATGAACCCTACACAATTTTCTCTTCTGAACTCAATTTTCAGTTTCTCCCTTTCTTTGGCTTAATACCCTCCTTTCTGCTTCTAATTACATGGTTAGCCATTTAGACATTCATTGGACATTGTTTCGACCTCTAAAAAAATAATTAAATGAGAGATGAACAATACCTAACTCATATAATACTCATCCAAACAACAAACCAAAAGGTTCAGAAGGAAGCTTACGCTTACCTCTACACGTTTCTGAATTCGGTTCAGAATTTCGACGACACTCTGGCTAACGAGATGGCACCAACCACCTCCAAACAAGAATCTGAAACCACATAAATGAAGTTCGGGATGAGTAGAAGAATGTTTGTACTGGGTACTTTGAGAGAATATGTCGTTTCGGTAGAGTTTCAGCATTCACAAGATTTCTCTCTTTCCTATGTTCTCTCAGTTTTCTCTCATTCTTTCTCTTTCTTTTCTCTCATTCTTTCTCTTTCTCATTCTTTCTGATTTCTCTTTCCCTTTCTTCATTTATTTCAGCACGAAAATGAGGAAAGAGAATGAAGGAAATGATGATTAATTAAAATAATCCAAGTGGCTTACCACCAATTGATCCAACTATCTCATTACTTATATAACAAGTTTCATTTCTCTTTTCCATTATCGTTCCACTAATATTAATGAGAAATAAGAGAGTACAATTCACTCTCAAACTATCCCATTATACGACCTTAAGTGGTCAACCAAAGCCTTAAGCTTTTTGGCTCTTTGACTTTGCTTGATAATAATTCATCCACATAGGCTTATTAATTATCAAGTAGTCATTTCCCTCCTTTTAAATTCCCATCCGCTGAAATTATAGGGAATATTAGGGAAAAATACTCATTTCTTGCTTTATGGCAAAATTACTATTTTTCCCTCACCTTTAATGATTTATCACAATAAACCTTTTCTTATCCTTTTTCTTTATTTCCTTTCACACTTAACTAACTTAGGCATCAATAATAGGGCAATAATAGTTGTTAGCCATTCATGGGTCAAATGACCATTTTGTGCATACGTTATTTTTTCTCCAAGCTCTTTAACTCACCATGATATTCCCTTTAATATCCAAGGATATAAAGGAATTTTTTGAAATAATAACTTGCCTCACTAGGGCAATCACTAAACTGGGGTTTAGCAGTCACCTTAATCTAGGCTTAATCTCAAGCCTCTTATCCCCAAATTCGGGATGTTACATCAAGCATATAAAGTTAAGACATGCCTAGATGAATTCTATGCAAGATCATGCTTAAAAGTCAATGCTACAAAGATAAGAGTTTTCTTCTCAAGGAATGTGAATCATATTCGAAGGGTTGAATTAAGTAATATTCTAGGGTTCCAAATGGAAACAGATCTAGGAAAATATCTAGGAGTTCCTTAGCATCATAAATGGATAACAAAGGACAATTTCAGTGAGGTTGTTGATAAAGTGAATAAGAGATTATCTAGTTGGAAAGCAAATTCATTATCTTTAGCTAGCTAAGCTACTTTGTAGGGTCTGTCAACTCCGCCATCCCATCATATACAATGCAAATAGCCTCTTTACCTATTGGCTCATGTGACATAATTGATCATAATAATCAAAGTTTCTTGTTGAGCACAACGCAAGACAAGCGAAAAAATTCATCTTATGTCATGGGACATTGTTTATAAGTCAAAGGTCAATGGTGGTCTGGGGTTAAGGCATATTTGAACTCAAAACCAAGCATTTATGGCTAAGTTAGTATGCAATCTCATTAAGAAGAAAGACAAACTATGGGTAAGAATTATTAGTTGCAAATATAAATGTGGAGATGATCTAATGCCTCGAATTAACCTGGAGAGGATGGGGTCGAATACGTGGGTGGAGATCAAAGCGGCATGGCGATTTGTGCAAGAGGGTGCTGAAGTTTACAACATGAGATAGAACATCCAATAGAAGTATGCACAAAATGGAGATTTCTTGTAAAATCTTCATTTACAATTATTGCAAATGAACGAGTGAATGAGGAAGTTTTATGGAAGAAACTGTAGAAGGTGAACTCTATTCCAATGTGTAAAACATTTATGTGGCTTGTTCCTCATAATAAGCTCTTTACTAACGTAGAGAGATATAGGAGAGGTAAGTGTGTGGATGATTTATGTGGTTGGTGTAAGAAAGGCCCAGAAACTGTGCTACATGTGCTATGGGACTGCACTGAGATTAAATTTTTGTAAATGGAAATGATAATGTTGCCACAAGACCGTAAAATAACCTAAAGGAGTAGGTAAACTTTAATATTTGATGTCGAGAGTAGGGTGACTAGTTTGTAACTTTATTCTAGTTATTTTAGAAAAAGAGGAATGAACATTTATTTGAGAATAAGAATGAGAGCAATGAGTACCTGTGGAATCCTGCTCATGCAATTCTATCTAGCATTAGGCAGGCGAGTAAGTGTCTAGTCGGAATCAACCTATAAGGCAGCTTTGTCAAGAATAAGGGGTAGATGGTTGCCGCCAGATGAAGGTTAGACTAAATAAATGTGGAAGGAGCATTTGTAAGTCACTCAGGTACTGGGTGTGGAGGAATTATTTGAGATGCTGGCGGGAGTTTTATCATGGCTTTCATGTACAGATTGGGGTTTGGAGATCACGTTTTCGCTGAACTGTAAGGCATCTTACTGGTTTGAAGATAATTTGGGATCAAGGGATGCATCAAGTGGTGTTTGAAAATAATGCAAAAGAGGCTCATAATCTAATAAATAACGAGGACTTCCAGAATCATCCAGACACTAGTACTATAATAGAAATTCGTTTAATGCTACGTGACTGGAATATAGACACTACTATAAAAAAACAACATAAATGACACTTATTTTTACAAATATTACGGTGTTTGTGAAGCAGCACAGCTTTCAGCACCATAAAACAACCTACGGCGCTTATTGAATTTCTGAAAGTGCCGGTACTTTTTATTTTATATTTGTTTAAAAAATAATTTCCTACAATGCTTTTGCAGGGAAGTGTCATATGAAATATAGACATCCTATGATGCTTCCCAGGGGAAGCGTCATATGGTTGAGATCACCTCCTATGGTGCTTCCCTCAGGAAGCGACATAAGAGGTGGCAGTTTTTTTTTGTTTTTTTAGTTTGTTTTACGTAAAATCCTTTCACTTGAATTCATGCCACATCAATTTACAGTATAAATTAACAGTAAAAAAAGAAAACCAAATCAGAATTAAATAACACATAATTAGTTCATAAAATTAGTACTAAATTTATGTCATTACAACATATGTACAACTAATTTTAAGAGACTACACAACACAATACAAGCTAATATACAAGAGAAATAATCTAACTAACATATGTGCCTAAATATTAGGTGATATTTGCCTGACCATGTATTGACACCATTCCTCTATGATTTCTTCCACTTGATGATCAATCAATTGATCACAACATTGATCTTCATAATACTACATAAATATCACGCACAGAATGAATTAAAATCACTATAAATCAATTAACTTAGACACTTTCAATTAAATTCAAGACACAGTATAAACTATAAGCAAAAGTACTTACTTTTAAAGGAACATAATTTAGATTATGAGTAACTACATCTTTCATAAATTTCATGACATAATAACAGCAATCGTTATTATTTAGTTGGAATGGACACTGCAACAATACAAAAACATAGTTAAGTCATTGTTTGAAGAAAAATTTGTGAATAACAAAATTTGATTAAATTCATCATATACATTAATCTTCTTCCAGGCATAGGTCGTGGTGGAGTCAGAGTGTTTATTAGAATAGCTCAATCCAATATTGCTTCTATATGCGATCAATGACTAACAAAACAAGCAATGACTAATTAATTTTGGTTATTCAATAATCACACAGAAATATATACACATACACCCATACACTTACCTATTAATCATAATTACCATATCAAGTCGGTTCTCTAGATAACTAGCCTCTAGAGGATCCAAATAGAAAATGCGGGGGTGTCCAGCAATTACAAGCTAGATCACAAGTAAAATCCAATGTTGCCTAAAATATTTTGAAAATTTTACTTTAACAATAATGTTATGGTAAAAGTGAAAGAATAAAAAAACATAAAATAATGTCATAAATAACTTACCCCAGATTGTATGGTACAATCAATATGTTAGTAGGGGTTGCTCTCTGTATGAACTAGTCCTTAAGATTGTTGGTTTGTACATCCAAATTAGTCCCCACATGGTGGCCAAGGAGGTGTGGGTTGAAAAATAAAAATCTATTCACAATTTCCATGCCAACTACCAGATCGTGGTCTAAGTGCCTTTATGGAAAACAAACAGTGTCATTAAAACCAAAAACTTGAATGATGACTAATAACAACATTAATAGATGATAATGATAAAATACCTAACCTATATGTTGATTGTCGTCGCACCAAGCCATCCACGATTAATCACTTCATTTAGGACACCACCATCGACATGATCTGGTACATCTATATGATAGATTTTGATATCAAAATGTATTTCCTGACCTCCTCGGTTGATGATATATGGTGCCATTAATGCCAATTGTTAGCGATATGAGGATATTTATTGTCTGTTACTTCTGTTGCTGGTTGAGGGTTGGGACTTCTATTGTGTTGCTAAGCAGTCTGATTTCTTCCCATGCCTTTCAACTTGTTTTCCTTTAGGACAAGCAACCTACAAAAATCATGAAATTAAATCTGTTAGATATGATTAGTTTTGATGATGCCAAATATATATATCAAATATTATGAGAGCAGAAGTTTGCATAGTATACTTTTCTAATACATTGACTAACTATTTGATATTGCATATATTGTAGATTAGTCAAGCAATGGAAGAAAGAAATTGAGGAATGAAGAACTTGCAAAAATCAATGAAAAATAGCAAGTTTCAAGTTCTACGGTTACTGTAGCAGTAGTACTGTAGCATATGGTTACTGTAGCCGCAATACTGTAGCATACGGTACTGTAGCATTTTCACTGTAGCTACTGTAGCATCACTGTAGCAATCGAGTGATTTTGGAAATCACTCGAGTGATGTTGAGAATCACTCGAGTGATTCTGAGAACAATGAAAATCACTTGCAGTGATTTACAGATCACTCGAGTGATTTTCATGCTCTGTTCTTCGTCCAGCTGAGCGATGTTTGGTTATTTGATCATATCTCTCAAAATACAACTCTAATTGAGACCAAACCAGTTGCATATGAAACTAGACTCCCAATGCGTCATTTGGACACCAGAAAAAAACATCAAAGGAGCTCAGATGAGGGAGATATCAGTGTTTGAATTTGGGATTCATATCAGCGTCACTTTCTGGAACAGACTGGGTATTTTGGCTATAACTCTCAAACCACTAATCCTATTGAGCTGAAACTGGTTCCATATGAAAGTAGACTTCAAGATCTTTCCATTGATATATAATACTGAAATGTTGGAGTCATATTCGAAGAGTTATGGCATCTGGAAGTTTACCTCTGCTTGCTGAAGAATTGGAAACGAAACAAAGAGCTAAAGTGATCTGAACAACAGATCACTCGAGTGATTTTTAATCACTCGAGTGATTCCAGAATTCACTCGAGTGATATGGCTTATTTCGCAGATCACTTCCAGTGGCGACAGAATCACTGCAGAAATTTTTCACTGTTCTCAATATCACTTCCAGTGAAATGGAATTCACTCGAGTGATATGAGATTTTCTGCATTTCACTTCCAGTGATCTCCAAATCACTCGAGTGATATCTCAGTTTTTCCAAATCACTTCCAGTGATCCTGAATCACTCGAGTGATGCGCCAAATCACTTCCAGTGATTCTGAATCACTCGAGTAATGCGGCAAATCACTTCCAGTGATTGAAAATTCACTTCAAGAAAAATTCACTGTTTTACAAATCACTTCCAGTAAAGCTCAGATCACTCGAGTGATCCGCCAAAGTTTTCAAATCACTTCCAGTGATCCTCAATCACTCGAGTGATATTGCATTTTCGCTGAATCACTTCCAGTGAATTGAAAATCACTGCAAGAATATTTCACTGTTCACCAAATCACTTCCAGTGATCTTGAATCACTCGAGTGATATTTGAAAAGTTGCAAATCACTTCCAGTGAATTGGAAATCACTCCAAGAAGAAATCACTATTTACAAAATCACTTCCAGTGATTCCAAATTCACTCGAGTGAAATATGGAATTTTCAATATCACTTCCAGTGAACCAGCAATCACTGTCAGAAGTTTTCAAAGTTTTCAAAATCACTCCCAATGACATTATATTCACTTCCAAGTGATATTGCATTTTCTCATATAATGATTTATTGTTCCAGTATACGCTTTCCTACATACACTATAATCCATTTGCTATTACCTTCATAAACAACAACTGATTTTGCTAGTAAAATTCTATTATCACTGATTTCTCCAAATTGCTATCAAAATCATATGGTATATCATTTTACTACTCAGTTGTGAAAACAAGATCACTCTCGATGGTCTTATTATTGTTTCTTTTATAAAACACTTCCAGTGATCCATATTAATCTGTTGAGATTCAAATATTTCTTAACGGTTATATTCATAAGTGTGTTACAGCTGTACTCCACCATCACGCACATGACAAGTAACTGAACTCTCCATTCAAACAACAACTATTTGTGGGCGGCAGAAAAATTCATAAGTAACGGAAGACAAATACTATTGCATCTGTCAGACCAATGGGCAAACTGTAAGAAACGCTGAAGCATGTGTCAGAGCACGATCAACGGGAAAATATTTAAATACACTCAACGACCGTGCAAAGCAATGGGACTCCAACCGAAAATGATATAGTGACTGTCTAAGCATCAGATGGGATTATAACAGAAGAATATTCGAATGGGCTCAACGGTCAAATGAATCAACAGACTCTAACGGATATCTTCCACAACTCAGCTATAAATAGGAGAGGATTCAAACACAGAAAAGCATGCAATACAATGAGAACATGAACATGCTGATATTCTAAGTCTTCTACCTCCAACCACTCTTTGCTCTACTTCATCTTCTATATTATGTATATTTGAGAGAGTGAATATTTGTATTGTACTTCAGTGAGTATCATATCTACTCTGTAAGAGAGTTTGTAAATCCTTACAAATATATTATTGTATTGAACTAAAGGTAGAGGGACCTTGAGAGGGTTGATTACCTTACGAGAAAGTTGTAGAGAGAATTGCTAATAGTACTTTCTACTCGCAAGACTTACAAGGTGCAAGCAGTAGAGAACGTTGCTGCTCGTAAGACTTACAGTGGTGTAAGCAGGAGAGAACGTTGTTGCTCATAAGACTTGCACGGGTAAGCAAGAGAGAAAGGACTTTGGGATTGCTTTGCTCAACTTACCGTAAGAGGGTGTAAACCTTACAGTGTGTAAGGGGGAGTAACTTCATAAGAGATTTGTAGAGGCTTTTCTTGTGCCTGGTTAAACAAGAAGATAGTGGATTGGAAATCTCAGGAGGAGCCTGGGGACTGGACGTAGGTCATCGTGGATTGGACCGAACCAGGATAAATCACAGTTTGCATATTCTCTTCCCTAAGCTTTTACATTTCTAGCATATATGATTTACATATCAGCTTATGTTTCTATACTTCCGCATGTATTGATTTGATAAGTTGCGAAAAGATTTTAAAAAGATCATACCTTCTTATCACACACCCAATTCACCCCCCCCCCCCTCTTGGGTGTCAGCCAGTTCTAACAAAATCATGTAGCTTTAGATGAAAGTACATAGAAAAAGTAGAAGCAATTGTAAATTAACTACCTTTGTTACTTGCTCAATCAGACCTATTGGCCATGCAATATAGCCACCGGCAACATCTTTCACCATTGTCTCTTCATCCTGAGAAGGGATTGGCAGGAGGGCGTCGTCATTTATGCATATGTCAACCCTGACTCAAAGTATGTTCAGGGGCAATGGTGAGTTATGTAGTGTATTGTTGTCAGTGTTGTAGACCATGCCTATAGCAACCGCATGCTTGAAAGAATCATCGATGTACAACTTGCACGTCAATTCACCCTATGAAAAATAGAGTTAATATATTAAGGTTATAACAGAACAAAAAGTTAACTAGAGAAGAAATTAATTACTAAAGGAATGGGGACTTAGGTGTGGAGAGGTAACTATCTCTGACACTAGTGCTATCACACATTAGACTTGGTACTGGCCTAGACTGTATCAAGGCGCCAATTGAAGCCCTCAACAATGTATTTTGCCCTTGCAGCAACTGTATATAATCATTAAATTGTTCAACTTGATGCTCGTAGTTACTAATCTTTTGTTCTACGTCATGCTTGTAACCACTCATTTGCTGATCTTGTTGCTGCTTGTAGCCATAAATCTTCTCCTTTAGTTGAATAAAGTCATTCTTGTTGGGTTGCTTTTGGGAGCCAAAGTACTTTGTTTTGGTAACTCCAAAACCAATACCCTGAAGATGACCATCATACTCAAGAGCTCCAAGTACTCTACTGAGTAAGTCGTCAGCTCAACATAGTTCACTAACTCTAGTTGTTCTTGAGTCATTGTGCGCTATCACAAAAAGAATTATAACAATATTAGTTATTATATTATAGAATTATTTAATTAAAGCTAAATTTTTGTTGTATGTATAATCCACTACTCATACAGTAATTTACAATCGCCCTGGCTTGCTCACTAGGAATTTCGCCCTTTTTATTTGTGTAGTCGGCCAGCCATAAATCATGCCATGGTAAACATGTGATACCAGAATGGGACTCTTGTATTTGCATGTCAAAGTTAGTTGTAGTGAAAGCTTAGTCATATAAATTATATTCCTAATAAATAATAATTAGTTCTTACTAATCATTGCTCCAACACTCCATATGATACCGCTCCTTTCATATATCGGTATGGCATGTTGGTCACGCTTTCCCAGTTATGCTTACTACTTTCCTGTTTAGATCCAAATCAATCATATCAATAAATGTAAGTTACAAATACATTACAAGTAGTCCGTAAAAGTAAATATTATATTACCATAAATTATGTGTAGTATGTGAGCTCACAAACTCATCCTAGAGCTCTTATGTTATGATACCATTGTACAACTTCAGCGGTGTATGATTGATATTACCATTGTTATCGTACAAGTAGAATCTAACGAGGTCATAACGAAAATTTTGCAAAAGTCTGCCATATTTTTTCAGCACATATTTCTCTTTGTCTTCTTCGATAATGAAACAAGACTATAACAAAAAAGCACACATTACTTGTTAGATTGTAATTTCATGAAACTAAATAAAGCACTCATTATCATCTTTTCCTCTTTCTTCTTTGATTTAAAAACCAAGTCCCCTCTTCATGATCATGTCTCATGTATAAGGGTTCTTCTTCATTTTCATATTCATCTATATCAATATACTTTGACCACAACATCTTAAAAGAAAGATCATCCTCAGGAATATTCAAATATTCATTTCTTTCAGCATCAACTTGTTCTTGGTGATTCTTGTTCGATAGAAGGATAATGGACCAATTCTTCTTAGCAGGATCTAGAATAAAAAACACTTGTTCAGCTTGTGATGCTAAAATGAAAGGATCATCTTTATCCCAAACTTTAGAAAGGTCTACTTGAACAAACCTTAACTCATTCATCCACAATCCACTGTTGTTATTTACCTATTTAAATCTGAACATAGGGACCCTCAACATAGTGTAATCTAACTCCCATATTTATTCAATAACACTAAAGTATGACATTAGTGCATAGATGGGGTGTATGTCTTTAGCACTGGCTCTATGCCAAGAATCAGCAACAAGTGTTACCCCACTATTCTACATCGTGCTCCTTGTATCATATTCATGTGTGTAAAATGTGTAACCGTTGATTGCATAACCATTGAAAGATAACATATTTAATCTCGGTCCATTTGATAACTATCTCAAGTTTTCAGAAACTGAATCAAGATTCATCTCCACCTCATCATTAATGTGCCTTTTTAACTAACTTGGAAAATGTCAGTTGTGCTCTTTTATTATAAAATTTTCATTCCTATCACCATGTACCAATTGAAGAGCATCCTTGTATTCTTCAATATATGGTTCAACCTCATCAGTGTTATGTAGTATATACAAGTGAGCATGCTCCCATTCAATCAATGATATCCTGATTACATCATTCCTACTTGTTCCTTTCCCTGATGTTCGCCTATCGTATCAAGACTTCAGGATCCTTACAGGGTCAACATTTGATAGAAAATCATCAAGGAAGTCACTTACTTCTTCAACCATGTAATAATAAGCTATACAACCCTTTGTCAATATCTATTTTTATATACCCTTTTAAAATTTTCATAAATCGCTCATTCAAGTACATCCATCTTAGGTACACTGGACTGCACAATTGAACCTCTGTTACCAAGTGTACAGTCAGATGGACCATAATGTCAAAAAATAAAGGTAGAAAATACATTTCAAGTTCACATAGGGTACAAACAATCAGCCTTTGCAAATCTAGTAACTTCGTTGAATCAAACACTTTACTACAAATCAACTTGAAGAACATGCAAAGTTTAGTAATGGTATTTCTTACTTTTTTAGCTAATATTGATCGTATACCAATGAGTACAAAATTCTGTATGAGTGTATGATAATCATGAGATTTAAGGTTCTTTAGGTTCAACTCTTTCAATGATATAAGATTCTTTATATTTTAAGAATAGCCCTATGGAACTTTGATTCCTTCAAGAAACTCACAAAATAACTTTTTCTCTTTCCTCTACAGAGTATTAGCCGCTAGAGGAATATAAGTACGGTGCCCTTGCTCAACCGGTGCCAACTCTTCTCTGATACCCAATTTTGTTAGAGCAAGCTTTTCACCCAAGAGGGGGGTGAATTGGGTGATTACAAAATAATTGGCAAATCTAAAATCAATATACAAAACTTAAAGCACAGTTAATAAAAGAAGAGATATCACCAAAGTTGACACAGGGATTTATACTGGTTCGGTCTCAAACACTTGACCTACGTCCAGTCCTCAGAAGTCCTTCTGAGCCTTTCACTATATCCTCCAAGATTCAGTGGGTTCTTGGCACCTCAGTACAAACAGCAAGTTCCTTCAGACACTTGCTCCCCCTTACACAAGGTAATTTCAAATCCCTACTTAAGGTTCCTCAACCTTAAGTTAATACAATTGAGAATGATTTAGTATGAATGACAATCTCTCTTTCAGAGTATGTAGATAAAAACTGAAGTACAGATGAAGTGTTAAAGCCTTTTTGAGAAGATATCACTTGTGGAAAGTTCAGGCGTATTTCTTCGTTGTTGTGTTTTTCAAATGGCTGGACATATATAATAGAACCACTTTAAAGACGTTGTAAATTTGCCCGTTAATTTAAAGATGCTTCTGACAAATGTAACAGCATTTGTCTTCCGTTACTTTTGAATTTCTGCTGCTACCATGAATAGTTGTCGTTTGAGTGGAGTGTTCAGTTACATGTTAAGTGCGTCATAGTGGAGTACAGCTGTAACACACTCATGAATATGACCGTTAAGCAATATTTGTATCTCAACAGATTAATATGGATCACTGGAGGTGTTTTTAAAAGAGACAGTGAAACCATAGAGAGTGATCCTATTTTCGTAACTGAGTATTATATCATGATTTTGAAAGCTACAGTAATAATAAAATTTCACTAGCAAAATCATTTGTCGTTGATGAAGTTAAAAGCAATTGGATCAAGGTCAATGTAGAAAGATGTATACTTGATCAATAAATCCTCATATGAGAAGATGCAATATCATTGGTAGTGAATATAATGTGTTTGGAAATGATTTTGAAACCTTTGAATATTTCTGACAGTGATTGCTGGTTCACTGGAAGTGATATTGGAACTTTGCAAATATCACTCGAGTGATTTATGATCACTGGAAGTGATTTGGTGAACAGTGAAATCTTCTTGCAGTGATTTCCAATTCACTGGAAGTGAGTCAGCGAAAATCCAACATCACTCGAGTGATTGAGGATCACTGGAAGTGATTTGAGAATTTTGGCTGATCACTCGAGTGATCTCAGCTTCACTGGAAGTGATTTGTAAAACAGTAGATTTTTCTTGAAGTGAAATCCACAATCACTTGAGTGATTAAATGAATCACTCGAGTGATCTTTCACAGATCACCAGAATGGATTGCTTTGCTGCTAATTATTCCATGAGCTTCCAAAACATGATTTGTTATCATCAAAACATGGAATCTAACATTCTCCCCCTTTTTGATGATGACAAAACATATCATATGATCAAGTTTAAAATTTTGATTTTCTAATACACTTTGCTTGATCTTTTTGAAATCTTTTGCACTAATTTTGATTTGCAATTGCTAAGATGAGTTTGTTTAAGAGATTATGAGTTTTTGACCTTTTGGAAGATAAAAGATGTAAGTTTCAAGTTCAAAAATCATTGTAAACAGAAAATGCACGTAAGAAGTGAATTTTTTTTGAAATCATTTTGGCGGCTGTAATACACTAGGATTTCCATGAGATCATGTTGGCTACTGCAATCATAAACACAGATACATTAAAAATTTCATAAGATCATATCATAAACTCAATTTCCATTAGATTAAAGTCAAGTCAGATTACACAAGATACACAGTGACAAAGTCCAGGAAAGGTAAAATACATAACTTGTAATTACAAACTAAAACACATATGCATCAAAAGAAAATAAAACACATATGCATCAAAAGAAAATATATCATATCTATCATATCAGCTCTTCTCCCCCTTTTTGGCATCATCTAGAGGAAAGGTAGACGGTGTAGAGGCTTGAGTGGATGCAGATGCAAAGAAAGAGGTAGGTGGAACATATGGAATAATGGAAAGTTGTGGAGGAGATTGGAAAGAAAATGTGGTAGAAGATGGCTCAATAGGAGTGGTGGAAGTGGAGTTATTTGGTCCTATGACCTCTGTGGTGGCTTCCTCAGCTATGATTTCCTCAGTGTGAGAACTGGAAGCAGTGTGATGTGAAGAAGATGATGGGGTCTGGAGAATGGGGTCAGGGTGTGGAATATCACCAGCAGAAATAGGATCAGAAATAAAGATTGTGGGAGGTGCTGGAGGAGTGTCTGAAGGAATAATGGGAGGAATGATGGGAGGATCAGAAAGTGAAATCTCTGGAACTGAAGAATCTGATGAAGGAGGTTGTGAGGAGGCAGGTGGTAAATCAGGGAAGGGGATATGAAGGTGAGTCCTGAGAGCATCCTCAATCCTCTGAATTCTCTGTGACTGCTCAGTCAGGCGCTCAAAAAGGAGATTGGAATTGTGATCCACTGCTGCCACTAAGATTGTCACTTGATTATTAACTTGATCAATCAGTTGAGCATTAGAGTTCTTTAACTAAGTGACTGCAGACTGAATGGCCTCCTGGATATATGTCTGAATAGCAGCCTGAGTAAAAGAAGGACCATGGGAGACTGCTCTAGAGGACTGTGCCTCATCCATCTTGGAGGGTGAAGGGTCCATCCTCTGGGGTTCTCTCTGGCTGGCCTCAGGAGGAGGTGAATGGCGTCTCTGAGGCTGTGATGATGCTCCAGCAGGAATGGTAATTCCTATCCTAGTGAGGTGAATTTTCCCAAACTTAGGAATCCTCACAATATCTCCGTCAGGTGTCAAATGCCAAATATTGTGCAGGGAAAGGATGTAAGACACAAGATGAGGATAGGGAATGGTAGTAGACCTGGATGAGTTGAACCTGAACCTCTTCATTTCTTGAAAGATGAGTTCCCCCACATTTCTTCTTTCCCTTGTCATGAGGGATGCCATCATCTGAAGATCTTTTCCCGTGATATGAGTGAAGTTCTTTGCCTTGTTAACCATACTTCGGGAGTAAATATAGAACAAGGCTCTCTGATCATTGGAAAGAGAGGCTGGGGAAGTGGGTAGAGGTACTCCAGGTTGTCCTGGTCTGAAGATATCAACTAATTCATGAATATTAAACACACGTGGAGGCCTCATAGGAACATCCTCTATCTCTAGATAGGTGTTGATAAGATCCCCAGATAGAAGAATTTTCTGATCTCTAATACTTGTTTCAATTCTCTCAGCAATGATGTTTCCTTGGTCATCCTTTACATCAGCAGTCTTCATGTTACAATAAAAATATTTGACAACCAAAGGATTGTATGACATTCTCAATCTCAGCCAAGGTTCATATTGTTTCAAATATGGGGTTAGATCAATATGAAATTTCTGTTTTAGTTCCTCCAAGTCAACCCACACAACAGGACAGAAGGTTCTTTTAGCAAAGTGTGAGGCAAACACAATGGAGTTCAAGAGACTGAGGTTACCAGTGTTAAATCCAGAAGGAGGTTCAAGGAGCTCAGTAGGTTCTTCAGCCAGGGAGCCAGACTGTCGACTACCAGTGGCTTGACTTGCATACCGTGACTTCTGAGGCACAGAGGCTGCCAAGATATTCGCTGCCCGTGTGATTTTTCTTTGCAAAGTTGATTCTTGGACATCTACTTCTCGCAGGACGTCAGATTTTTCTTTCCCTTTCCCTTTCACGCTGGTATGTGAACGGGTAGCCATTCCCGTGGGTTCCTCAATCCGAATCCCCTTGGATTTTGGTCTGGGTGGATTGGGTTCTGGTTCAGCGGGGGCTTTCGCCCTCTTAGACGGAGGTGGAGGTGGTGGAGATTGCCCGGGCCTTTTTGTTCTTGCCATGGGTACCGACACTTGGTGGAGGTGAAGGTTTTGGTGACGGCTAGACAGGAATTTGACACTGGGTAGGCTTGTCGAAAGCAAAAAGGCGAGAGAAAAGTGAAATGGGGGCAGTCAGGAGTGAACTGTGAAATGACGAGACTGTTGGAAATGAGAAACGAAACTGTCGGAGGAAGGATTTAAACTAAAATGGGCTGGCTTTTGAGGGGATTTGTCGGTTAAGAGTAGTAAAGAGGGTTGCGGTTACTGGGTTCAAGCGTTTTCAGCGAATGGAGGTGATGGTAGAAGGTGAGCAGTCGCGAGAGAGAGAGGAACTGATATATCAGAGTTTTTAACATTCACTCGAGTGATTTTTAACATTCACTCGAGTGATTTTGGTTTTCACTCGAGTGAAATATAAAAATCACTCGAGTGAAGTACAAAAACACTTCACAAAATCTGATATCATGCTGTAACTCCTAAATTAATAATGGAAATACTCATGTGACTTACTAGTGACAAATTTATCAATTTAATTATCTAATTTTACCTGTGATTGCAGTGTTTCACTTTTCACTTACTCCATTGTCTTCCTTCTCTGTTTGTGCCTGTTACTTGAGGATATTACAGAGCATCCTACAAAACAACTTTGTAGAAACTCCGATGCTTAAATTAGTAATGGGATCATCAAAACAATTATGAAATCAACATTTATAAAGATTAAACAACTTACAATTCATTGGGATTTACCATTCCCAATTCCCTTCGTATGTGCATGAATTGTTCTCGGGCAAGAGGTTTGGTGAAAATATCAGCTAATTGCAAATGAGTAGGAATGAATAACACCTTGACATCTCTTTTCTGAATATGATCTCTAATGAAGTGATGTCTCACATCAATATGCTTGGTCCTTGAATGCTGTACAGGATTTTTCGCCAAGCTTATTGTACTGGTGTTGTCACAGTAAATAGGAATTTCTTTAAGGTATATGCCAAGATCCTGAAGTTGTTGTTTTAGCCATAGTACTTGTGCACAACAACTTGAGGCTGCTATGTATTCTGCTTCTGTTGAAGACAAGGATACTGTAGTTTGTTTCTTGCTGAACCAAGAAACGACTGTGCCTCCAAGAAATTGACATTGTCCACTTGTGCTCTTCCTATCTGTTTTATAGACACCATGATCAGAGTCAGAATAGGAAACTAAATATTCATTACCTCTCTTGGGATACCATATACCCAACTCTTTTGTGCCTGCCAGATATCTGAAAATTCGTTTCACTAATTCAGCATGTGACACTTTGGGGCATGACTGAAATCTTGCGCATAGACCAACACTGAACTGAATATCAGGTCTGCTGGCTATGAGATAGAGTAATGATCCTATCATTCCTCGATATTGAGTTATGTTGAAATTGACTCCTTTTTCATCAGCATCCATTAGTACGGTTGAGCTCATAGGTGTATCTGTTCCATTAGCTTCATCCAATCCAAACCTCTTAAGCAATTCTTGAAGATATTTGGTTTGTGATATGAATATTCCATTTTTTCTTTGTTTAATTTGTAAACCCAGAAATAAGGTCAATTCCCCCATCAGTGACATTTCAAATTCTCCCGGCATTATCTCAGAGAACTCTTTACACAAGGAGTCATTAGTAGCTCCGAATATAATATCATCAACATAAATCTGAACTACCAAAATATCACTTAGTTTTCGTTTTATAAATAATGTTGTATTGACTTTTCCTCGAGTAAAACCAAATTCGATGAGAAATTTGCTTAATCTTTCGTACCAGGCTCTAAGTGCTTGTTTCAAACCATATAATGCCTTTTTGAGTCTGAAAACATGATTTGGTTTGGATACATCTTCAAAGCCTGGAGGTTGTTCCACATAAACTTCCTCCTTGATGTATCCATTTAAGAAAGCACTTTTCACATCCATTTGAAATAGTTTAAATCTTTTGATGCAAGCAAAAGCTAAGAGTACTCGTATGGCTTCCAATCTTGCTACTGGAGCATATGTTTCCTCATAATCAATTCCTTCTTCCTGATTATAGCCTTTGGCAACCAATCTTGCCTTGTTTCTGATAATGGCTGCGGATTCATCAAGTTTGTTCTTGAATACCCATTTAGTGCCAATAACCGAGTGGTCTTTAGGCCGGGGCACCAAATCCCAAACTTGATTTCTGTCAAATTGGTTTAACTCTTCTTGCATTGCTAACACCCAATCATTATCTGATAAGGCTTCTTCAATGTTAGAAGGTTCTAATTGAGAAATGAATGCAGAAAAACTTACTTCGTTTAAAACCTTGTTTCTAGTTTTGACACCTTCATTAACTCCACCTATTACTTGATCTAGAGGATGAATCTTGACATATTTCCAGGCACGAGGTTGATCTGAATTACTCAGTTCAACTTCTTTTTCACAATTGTCATCTTCAAGATGTGAAGAGTTAATGGGAGGTTGGTTTTTAGATATCTCATCATCAAAGTCTTTACTAGAGGATACCTATTCATCGAATACAACATGAATTGATTCTTCTACAACACATGTTCATTTATTAAAAACTCTAAATGCTTTACTATGATTTGAATATCCTAAGAAAAGTCCCTCATCAGCCTTAGAATCAAATTTTCCAAGATTATCCTTACCGTTGTTATGAATAAAGCACTTACAGCCAAATATGTGTAGATGAGCAAGGTTTGGTTTCCGTCCCTTGTAAAGTTCATATGGTGTTTTTCCAAGCTTGGTTCTGACATATGCTCTATTTGAGATGTAGCATGCAGTGCTCATTGCATCTGCCCAGAAGACTTGAGACACGTTCTTTTCGTTGAGCATTGCTCTAGTCATGTCTGTAAGAACTCTATTCTTTCTTTTTACTACACCATTTTGTTGAGGAGTTCTTGGTGCTGAAAAATTGTGATCAATGCCATTTGTATCACAGTATTCTGCAAATGCTTGATTATCAAATTCTCCACCATGATCTGTCCTGATTCCTGCAATTGACATACCTTTCTCATTTTGCACTTTCTTGGCAAAGGTAATAAATTTGTAAAAAGTTTCATCTTTGGATGATAGAAATATATTCCAGGTAAATCTAGAGAAATCATCAACAATAACAAACGTGTACAAGTTTCCACCGAGACTCTTAACTCTTGCTGGACCAATCAGATCCATATGCAATAGTTGAAGTGGTCTATTAGTGGTAATTTCAGTTTTTGATTTAAAAGAAGTTTTAGTTTGCTTACCTCTTTGACAAGCATCACAGACTAAATCATTTTTGAAATTGACATTAGGTAGCCCAATTACCAAACCCTTTTTGAGTAACTTTTGCAATTGATGCATATTAACATGAGCAAGTCGCTTATGCCAAAGCCAACTCTCATCAGTAGTACTCAGAAGACAACTTTCAGAAATATTTTCATTCATATCAAGAGTATAGCAATTACCTTCCCTTTTTGCTTTGAGTTTGGTCTTCAACTTTTTCTTTTCAATTTGTAGATCCTCCTTGCTGACTATCAGGCATTCTTCTGAATCAAATATCACCCAGTTGTCTTTATCCGTGCTTTGACTTACACTTAGTAGATTGTGACATAAGCCTTCAACGTAGTATACGTCTTTGATTTTGTCTTTGACTTCTCCAAGTCCTGCTATCCTTCCAGTTTGATTTCCTCCAAATTTCACCTTGCCACCTTCCTTAGGTACTAATGTGGTGAAGTTCTCAGGATCCCCAGTCATATGTCTTGAACATCCGCTATCTATATACCATTTGTTTGATTTGGATGTTCTGAGACAAACCTGCAGTTAAGGATAATTAAGTTCTAGGTACCCATATCCTTTTGGGTCCTTTTGGGTTAGTACAGATAACTTCTAGTTCATGTTTCTTCTTAGGTATCCATTTATAGGTTCCTATAATTCCTTTCTTTTTATGAAAACATGAAGATGTGTAATGTCCTTTTCTATTGCAGTAATTACAGTAAGCAAAAGGATTAGATGTGTGCACAGACCGTGTGAAATAACTTAGATAGGATTTGCATCCTGTTTTCTTCTTACCCTTTCTTTTGTCTAGGTTCGGATCATATCCTATACCAGATTTGTCATTCACATGACGTTGTGCTTTTAAAATGACATTTAGCATTTCACCGCCTTTTGTAAACTTCTCAAGAGTTTTGGTAAGATCAATATTTTTCTTTTCAAGGGACAAACACTTTTCACAATCTCTATCCAAAGGGTTTTTAATTTCTTCTTCAAGAATTTTGTTTCTCTTTTTGCAAGTAATCAAGGTATTAACTATTTTGATGAATTCAGAATGTAAAGCATCATATTCATTTTGTAATTCATCATACGTAGGATCAGAATTCATTACCTCCTCGTCTGTTTCTTTTTGAGCAACCAGACATATATTGGCTGTTTCCTCATCATCGCTTTCTTCTTCTGAGGAGCTATCTCCCCATATTGCAGAAATGAATGCCTTCTTCCGGTTGAAGGATTTGAAGTTTCTCTTTTCTTTATTTTTCTGTACTAGCTCAGGACATTCTGATTTGATATATCCCGGTTTACCACATTCATAGCAGATGATTTCCTTGGAGTCTCTTCTGCCACTTGTTCCACCTCTTTGAAAGTTTATGAATCCTTGGCCTTTATAAAATTTCTTGAATCTTCTGATCATCAGGCCCATTTCATCATCATCGATCTCCTCTTCTTCTTCTTGGTTTTCTGTCTTCGCTTTTGTTGCACTTAATACAAGACCTTTCCTCCTTCTGTCGCCAACTTCTTCCAATTCTCGTTTGAATTTTAGTTTGCTTTCATATTCTGAAAGACTTCCAAACAGAGAAGCTACAGATTGCATTGATTCTCCTTTGGCCTCCTCTATTGCTGTGACTTTCGCTTCCCATTCTTTGGAGAGTATATTTAGTATTTTTCTTACTTGGACATTCTGATCATAGAATTTTCCAAGTGCTGCAAGTTGATTAACAATGTGAGTATATCTAAGTTCAAATTCAGCTATTGACTCACCTTCTTTTATACGAAGCAAATCAAACTCTGTAGTTAGAGTATTGATGCGATTTTCTTTAATTCCAGATGTTCCTTCATGAGCTACTTCAAGCGCTTGCCACATTTCTTTAGCAGTCTGAAGCGTACAGATTCTGAAGTATTCTTTTTGACTTAGTGCACTCTGAATCATTAGAATTGCTTTGCTGTTGAGAGTCACTAGTCTTTTGTCATTGTCATCAAATTCTGCTGGTGATTTAGGAACTTTTCGAGATTCTTCAGTCTTTGTAGGTACGTAGTTCCCAGTCTCAATCACATCCCATAGTCTGTATTCTGTAGCCATTACGAACACACGGAACTTAGCTTTCCAGAAGGAAAAGTGTTCACCATTGAAACCAGGTGGTCTAGTGATAGAAGCTCCGTCAGGAAGGATTGCTTCACCCATGCTTGCCATCGGATCCTTCTAAGGTTGTTAAGCCTGAAATAGAAGACCTGTGCTCTGATACCAAATGTTAGAGCAAGCTTTTCACCCAAGAGGGGGGTGAATTGGGTGATTACAAAATAATTGGCAAATCTAAAATCAATATACAAAACTTAAAGCACAGTTAATGAAAGAAGAGATATCACCAAAGTTGACACAGGGATTTATACTGGTTCGGTCTCAAACACTTGACCTACGTCCAGTCCTCAGAAGTCCTTCTGAGCCTTTCACTATATCCTCCAAGATTCAGTGGGTTCTTGGCACCTCAGTACAAACAGCAAGTTCCTTCAGACACTTGCTCCCCCTTACACAAGGTAATTTCAAATCCCTACTTAAGGTTCCTCAACCTTAAGTTAATACAATTGAGAATGATTTAGTATGAATGACAATCTCTCTTTCAGAGTATGTAGATAAAAACTGAAGTACAGATGAAGTGTTAAAGCCTTTTTGAGAAGATATCACTTGTGGAAAGTTCAGGCGTATTTCTTCGTTGTTGTGTTTTTCAAATGGCTGGACATATATAATAGAACCACTTTAAAGACGTTGTAAATTTGCCCGTTAATTTAAAGATGCTTCTGACAAATGTAACAGCATTTGTCTTCCGTTACTTTTGAATTTCTGCTGCTACCATGAATAGTTGTCGTTTGAGTGGAGTGTTCAGTTACATGTTAAGTGCGTCATAGTGGAGTACAGCTGTAACACACTCATGAATATGACCGTTAAGCAATATTTGTATCTCAACAGATTAATATGGATCACTGGAGGTGTTTTTAAAAGAGACAGTGAAACCATAGAGAGTGATCCTATTTTCGTAACTGAGTATTATATCATGATTTTGAAAGCTACAGTAATAATAAAATTTCACTAGCAAAATCATTTGTCGTTGATGAAGTTAAAAGCAATTGGATCAAGGTCAATGTAGAAAGATGTATACTTGATCAATAAATCCTCATATGAGAAGATGCAATATCATTGGTAGTGAATATAATGTGTTTGGAAATGATTTTGAAACCTTTGAATATTTCTGACAGTGATTGCTGGTTCACTGGAAGTGATATTGGAACTTTGCAAATATCACTCGAGTGATTTATGATCACTGGAAGTGATTTGGTGAACAGTGAAATCTTCTTGCAGTGATTTCCAATTCACTGGAAGTGATTCAGCGAAAATCCAACATCACTCGAGTGATTGAGGATCACTGGAAGTGATTTGAGAATTTTGGCTGATCACTCGAGTGATCTCAGCTTCACTGGAAGTGATTTGTAAAACAGTAGATTTTTCTTGAAGTGAAATCATAATCACTGGAAGTGATTTGCTTCATCACTCGAGTGATTCACAATCACTGGAAGTGATTTGGCGCATCACTCGAGTGAATGAGAATCACTGGAAGTGAATAGCAAAACCGTGAGAATTTCTGGAAGTGAAAACAAAATCACTGGAAGTGTTAGTCTGATCACTCGAGTGATTCACAATCACTGGAAGTGATTTGGCGGATCACTCGAGTGATTCAGAATCACTGGAAGTGATTTTCAAAACAGTGAATTTTTCTTGCAGTGATTTCGCGATCACTGGAAGTGAAATTGCGGATCACTCGAGTGATCTCCCATATCACTCGAGTGATCTGTAATTTTCCGCAATCACTCGAGTGATTTCAGCGATCACTCGAGTGATCTTGAATATCACTCGAGTGATTAACAAAATCACTCGAGTGATCCACAATCACTCGAGTGATTAAATGAATCACTCGAGTGATCTTTCACAGATCACCAGAATGGATTGCTTTGCTGCTAATTATTCCATGAACTTCCAAAACATGATTTGTTATCATCAAAACATGGAATCTAACAAATTTAACCAAATCCAACCTCGTATTAACACTGTCCTTATTTTTTCCTTACATATTGAGTAGCGTGCCAATTAAGGACTTTTAATATGGAAGTTCAAAGAAAATAGACTTCTTCTTCTAGCCACTTGTCCCGATTTGTTTTGCAAAAGGCTTACCAAAATTGTTATCTAAGTGTTTGACCTTCTCAAATACTTGAGCACTAGTCAACATTTTCAATAGGCTACCTTCTTCTGACTCACCATTGAAAGCCTTTTTCCACTTCCTTCAACGATGTTTCAATGGTAAGAATCTTAAATGTATCATATAGACATTTTTCTTACAGTGATCTAATTATACTGAATGAGTGTCATCTTCACATATAGGGCACGCATAATATCCTTTGACGCTATATCCATACAAATTACCATAAGCAAGAAAATCATTTATTGTGCCAAACAACATGGCTTTTAAAGTGAAACTTTCTTCCATGTGCCCATCATACACATTGACGCCTTCCTCCCAAAGCAGCTTCAAGTTATCAATTAAAGGAGCCAAGTATACATATATATCATTCTTAGGTTGCCTTGGACTAGAAATTAACATGGACAACATCATAAACTTACGTCTCATGATCAAGTACAGAGTAAACTTATAAATCATCAATATCACTGGCCACGTATTGTGTGTACTACTCTGAACCCTGTGGGAATTTATTCCATCAGTTAAAAGTACAAGGCGCAAGTTCCTTGCTTCATAGGCGAAGTCAAGGTGGTCATAATCAACTTTTTTCCATTGAGGGGCATCTGCAGGGCGCCTAAGGTTTGTGTCTTCAATCATTTCATCTGCATGCCACATCAGTAGCTTAGCAATCTCTACATTACTATACAGTTGCAAGAATCTCGGAATAATGGGAAACCTTCGATAGACTTTTTCCTTTCTTCTTTCCATATCGGGATGCATTGTATTTAGGGAACTTCTCTAACGTTGCATACTAATTACAAAATAATATGCAATCATTAGGGCATACATGTATCTTCTCAAAACCCATGCCAGTTATAGAGAAAAGTATTTGTTTTTCCTCGTATGTCTTGGTAGGAAGTACATTTTCTTTTAGGAGCATATCTTGCACAAGTTCAAGCAGTACAGTGAAACCCGAATTGCTCAATCCATAGTGTGCTTTAAAGTTGTACAATTTCAACACTGATAGCAATCTTGTGTATTTAGTACTACCAGCATATAATGGTTTCTCTGCATCACCTTTCAACTTCTCAAATTCTTGACGACAGTTATAAAGCACCACTTTGATTGCATTTAGCATTTCTTGAAGACCATCATCCTCATCACACATGCTTGGGTCAAACTCATTTGAAGCACCGATCATGGTATGCACCCGATTACTACGTGCATCATCCATCTCACCGTGCCTTGTCCATCATGTATATGATTGATCTATTCCATGATACACTAAATGATCTAGCAATGAGGTAGACTAATGCGCTTTCCATAGCAACAAGATAAGTAAGGACACAAGATTTTGTTAGGATCATTTGTATGATCTCTTGAAAATCTAATAAATTCTTTCACTCCATCTATATATTCCCTTGAGCACCGATCAGATGACATCCATTTTCGATCCATCTATACCTTAAACATATTTTTATAAGTGGTTAGTTGCTTGCCTATTGCAGTTACTAATTACTTTTATCTTTTGTTATTTATTTTAAAAATAAATTGGTAGTATAAAATCCTAAAATTTGAAGTATTCCAAATATTAAATACTTTATTTAAGTCATAAATAATCAACCAATTAATTCAGCAGCATCATATTTATAAAGTTAAGAGACTAGAAGTATAAAACTTAATGGACTAAAAGCATAGTTGAACCAAAATTAAATTACATCCAAACAATTCAAACTTGTAACAACTAAAAACAACAATGGTTTAAAATATAAGCACCGCAACGTAACTATCAATTTTTTTTTAGTAGTGTGTTGAATTCAAAAACCAATAATGTGGTAGCCACCATCTTCCTTTGACTCTTCAATATGTGTGTGTGTGTGTGTGTGTGTGTGACAAAACCAATAATTATAATGTGCCAAAAATGTAAAGGAAGGTGAATGAGTCTGTATGTCCTATAAAGCCTAACTACTTTAATGGGCACTTAGCTTTGATCTTACCGTCCATCTATCATATTCTTAACATTAATTTCTTTTTCTACTTCAATAATCTCAACATTCTCTATTCTCTTTGCTCTACGCTCATATTTTACCTTTTTTTATTGTTTTTTCAAAGCCATTTGACCATTTAATCAACAACTCCAGCAAATTATTAAATACCATTCACAAGAACTCCAGTATTTAAGTTGCTTAAACTTGAGCCATACAAATTTTACACCAATAATATTTAGATTTAGGATAAATTTTAACTAAAAAAAGATGTGAAACAAATATTGGGGAAAAAAACCACTTACATAGAGGATGCTTCTATAGGAGGTTGCACAAGTAGAAAACAACACATGGGACGGGAAGCTTTGTACTGCAACAGAAGTAGTGACCAAATATTGAAGAAATCAAATTTCTATGAGGAGGAGACAAGAATAAATAAATTAAAAAGTGGGGGACTAAAGAAGCTTATGTTTGCCGCCGTTAAATAGAATAGAGACAATCGATAAGAAAAGGTGGTAGACCAATCGAAGAGACCAAATGAGAGCTCTATGAAATAAGGATAGCGTGAGAGAAGATGAAAAAATGGCTCTCCCCTGCCCTCCAAATAAATTTATAACGCCTTGTATGGCGCTTTCAAAGAAAGCATCATACAAGACGTCACCTTGGACAGCGCTTTCAAATAAAGTGTCGTCCAAGGCAATACTTTTTGTCAGACAAAAAAGGCACCTTAGACGGTGCTTTCAAAGAAAGTGTCATCGAAGGCCATACTTTTATAAAAAAATTAATAAAAAACGCATGCTGAGTTGCGAGGCAATATTACAGTTGTTTTCCAAAGTTGTATCTTTCACAGACAAAGCCCATTTTGAACATTATTATGACCAACTTTATGCTTCAAAAAATTCATTTCCTAATGGTACTTATGTTCAATATCATATCAGCTCTATTCTCAATTCATATTTATCAAACAGTGAACCTTTCAACTACATAAATCAAATGGTTGTGATAAACAACTTGAAGATGATGAACTCCATCCTGGAGCCTCTATACTCCACAGAGTGAATCAAAATAATTAGATCGAGAATGGAAGATCTTGGACATTTTCAATAACAAAACAACAAATAACAATCTCTCCAATTGCCCAAAGCAAATTAATGCAATCTAGGCGTGTAATATTGTAAGTGAAAGTGTATTTATATGAAAGAAGAGCCAAAGAAACAAACAAAAATGATTTTTCCCAGATTTTGGGGGGAAAGAAAGACAAAAAAAAGAAGACATGGAAAGAGAAATTAGAAGGAAGCTAACATGAGGAGAAGAGAGCTCGAAGAATTCTACGCTTTGTAAGAGTCCTCAACTGAAATTGTTGTTGAATTCTGTAAAATGAAAAGCAAGCAAATGAAAAGAGAAGGAACGAAGATAGTGTAGAGAGAAGGAACGAATATATAGATAAACTCGTGACAGTACGTTTGTGTCTAAAAAAAGCATTTGGACAAAAAACTAACATTTGGCCGGTGCTTAATAGAAAAGTGCTAGCTAAGTAATATACTTGGCCGGTGCTTAATGATTAAGCACCAGCCAAGAACATGGCCAACCATAGAAAGTGCCGGCTAAGGCCACGCTAAGTTATATAATTGGCTGGCGCTTAATCAACCAAGTACATTGCAGTCGTCAATGCTACACTGTGGCTCTGAATTTACTGCTTAATTAAGTTTTTGGAATAAAAATTTTGCTGTAGTTTTTAGATGAACTATTTATATATCTTCAAACATTATAAAACAATTTATAGAAAAAGTTTGGATTTAGATTTATATATACTTAACATACTTTTTTTAGATTTTACTTTATTTAATTTTACTTCATAATTAAAACAATGGAAATAAATACATGTGGAAAAGTTGCATTAAGACTATATAATGTCTATTATATTTATGCAAGCAGTATTTAATGTCCCTTATATTTTTGCAAGGCTTATACCAGCTATGACGCTTTACTACAAAGCGCCATAGCTAGTACTTAGGGTTTTTTTAAAAAAAAAAGCTCTTGTATGGCGTTTTTTTTAGGAAATGGCTATATGAGCCTATCACTAAGCTATGATGCTTATAAGCGTCATAGCTTCTAATTTTCTTTTTTTAAAAAAAATAACAATTATCTATGGCGTTTCTTTAAGAAGTGTCATCAAAGGTGCGCCACTAAAAGCCTCTTTTGTAGTAGTGAGAGCTGCAGTTTGTTCCCAGAAATGCAATTGTGTCACATACTTCTTTGCGAAAAGAGCTTTATCTATTGTGACGGGGTTTCACCCAATATTGTGTTCATCACCAGATTTAGTAGTTGTATTGAAGCTGGATCAGGATACTCCTACTGATGGAGGCTGAGTCTTAAGAAGTCTCTCCTCTCTGTATCCAAAAAAAAAAAAATATAAGCAGTTTAATAATTTGTTCTTCTATCCTTTATGCTTTGATCTTAACTGATGAGGAGTTTGACGTTTTGATGCCCTTTTTGACTAATTGAAGATGGATTATTGGTTTACATTAAAGTAGAGAATCAATTTTTTTGACGGTGTTGCATTATTGAAACCTTTTTTTTTTTTTTGTTGGTAATTTGACCCGACAACACACTGTGAACCATCAATTAAGAGAATCGCATATCACAAATTGTGAAAAACGTTGAGGAGCTTTTTCTCTAAAGAAAGCATTGGGATGGGATCCAATTTAGTGCTTTCTTTTTAAAGGAAAAACTATATAGCTAATCATAGAAAGCTTTTCATCTTGGAGCCAGGTAATGGGATTTATGACAATAATAGAATTCTAAAAGATAATTCTTGGGTGACCAAGTAGGTAATTATTGACTTCCACCCAATGTTATTACATACTACCTGGGGTTATTAATATAAGCTTTAGTTGGAGGTTGGATTTGGCATTTAATATAAAATTTTAATTCACTTTGTACCCCATATTTATCCATTTTTTTTCTTAAATTATCCCTATTAATTGTACATATTAAGAGAGTTTGCATCAAGGCTAGTTTCAATGCAAATAATTTAAAAGAATATTAATATTTTAGAAAACTCAACACACATTTTTTACAAATAACTAATTTTCTTAATTTACTCAAATTAGTTAAGTAGATATTATATTAAGCACCAAAGATAGTATTTTATAACAATTTTTTAAAAAATTGAGCAAGTAGCTAATTTATTATTACTAAAGTTGAAAGCATTTTGAGACAAGATCATATTTTTACATCTGAATAAGTTGCTTTCGTATATTTGTGAATCGTCAACTGATTTTGTAAGCAGAATTATAGATAAAGTTGGTTTAATTATATTTTTTTTTTATGAAATTGGTAAATCGTATTTGACGTCCAGTTGACAAATTATAAATTACTACTTTTTTATTTTTCCAAAACAATGCATACACGAAATTCTTGGGCTCCAAAACTTAATAGGATTAATCCCCCCTCATAATTAGAGATGTCTGAAAATGGTAAGATCATCATTGGGCTCCATGCAGAAGGATGGAATATATGTTCATCAATAATGAAACGTCCTTTGGTTGAGAGGAATATTTTCCTACCACATGGTCACGTGTTCGAATAATAAAATGTCCTTTTAATGAATAAATCAATGGAATCGAATTCTATATCTTTTGCAAAAATTCTCCCTCTGGAATTTATGCTTGTAATTTTCTTCGCTGCCATTGTTACATATCTATCTTTGATCTAACTTGCCTCTCTCAAGTCTTTCTTATCTCCATGGCTCACCTGTACCCGTCTATATTAGACCCTGCAGTTAGGCATATAGACCCTACCATTCGTGCTAAGCTTTATCAACGGTCAAGTGAATTCGGCGAAGAGCTCACTCTGGTTTGCACTTCACGTTCCAACCCATCACACACTTGCATTTCTCATTGGAGCGAAAATCACCGAGGGCTGCTTTTCACACTCTAAGATTGCTTGTGTGTAGGGAATCCCGTGAGAATAGAGATAAAGATCAAGGCAAAAAGAGATCGAAGAGAAAGAGTTTATACAATTCGCGAAGCTGAGATTTCTGTGCTTAGAGGGAACTTCGTAGAGATGACAGACCATGGTGAAGTGTGCGTAAGGCGGTACCGAGATCCGTTTCTCAAAGAGGAGAACTGTTACAGTATTATTTATTAAACATAAACCAGGCTTGCATTCAGTTTTCTTCAGTCCTTGCTGAGGGACAAGGTCTTACTTATACTCTCACCGTATAATGTGATCCTTTGAAAGTCATTGACATGATGAATCTTAATGGTCCTCAGTGTTATTTTGGTAATCCCTTATTCCCACAATATATTAAAGGTGACTGTTACCTTGCACGTTCACAGGTAGAAAAGCATCCACGTAATGTTTTAGAGCAGATCAAAGGTTTAGAAGAAGAAGAAGAAGAAGAGAAACGCAAAAACTATAAAATTGATGCGGCTTCATGTGCTTCTTTGTAATATCCTAAATTTTGGGTATAGAGACTTGAGGATAAGCTTGAATCAGGCAAACGACTAAGCCCAATTTGGGTATCTGTAGACAATATGATTAGAATGTCGGTGCAGATGTGCACATAACACATATATAATGCCATTGGGTTGGTAGAAAGACGCCACCTAACTATGTCATGACGTAAGAGACTGATTAGTCGGGTGAAATAGGCCAGTGTAGGTGTGCACATGCCATTTTCAAGGTATATATGTGTCACCTACGCTTTGTAAAGTGGATACCGGCCGGTATGTGGCTCCATGAGGGGGCCACACACACACACTCCGACTTGGTGTCATTTGGCGGGTTTTGATATGCTTGAAGCAATCCCGAGTAAGTCTCGAGTAGAATCCTGAGTAGACACCGATAAAGTAACTTTATTAAAGTAACTTTAATAAAGTAATCATGACATAACTTTTATATTGGCTAAATGAAAAGGTGACACATGTCCCATTAATGATAAAATGTCATTTTTCCTTTTGTGTTGGAATTTTAAGATGGTGACATATGGCAAAGAAGTCAGGGGAATTCACCGATCTCCAGTCAGGTCATTGACAACTTTCTCGAACACTGAGCGGTGGAGCCGGGGAAAATCATTAGACCCTTACTTCCTCTGACATTTTGGATGGCTAAAGGTCCAAGAAAAGATGTGGGACCCACTTTAGAAAAAAGAAGTGACATGTGTCATCAAATCAGTGGAATACCGAACAAATGACACCATAACATCGCGACACGTGGCATAATTTTTCAAGACTCCTCCTAGGCCTTAAAATTTCTTCTAGCTGCCCCAATTATTCAGAAAAATCATGAAAAATAGAGAGAAAATGGAAAAGGAAAGAGAAAAAGTGAATAGTGATTTTCAAGAACTTCAATCGGTCGAAACACTACCGAATCGACGTTTTCTCTCAAAGTACCCTTCACAAACCTTCTTCTACTCATCCTAAGCTTCATTTCTACAGTTTTAGATTTTCATTCAGAGGTTTTTGGTGCCGTTTCTCTTGCCAGAGTACTGCCAGATTTCCGAACCGACTGTGGAAACGCATAGAGGTAAGCGTGAGCTTCCTTTTGAACTGATTGGTTTGTTATTTGGATGAGTTTTTGTAAGGGTTGGGTACTGTTTATTTTTCATCCAAAGGGTATTTTTGAGATTTAATCATGTATTTATGGTTAGAGGATGATTTATGATAATATTGGATCAAGTTGTTGGACAAAATTCTGAATTGGTGAATTGTTGTAGAAAACCCTGATTTTTCGGTCTGAATAGAACGTTATGAAGAAGTAGGAATTTTGTAATTTTGATTATTCCATTGGATTCTACACAAAAAATTGTGTAGGTGTGCAAGTGTTCATGATTTTTGAATGCTTGTATATGAATTTGGAAATTTATGAAGTTGAATGTACATGTTGTTGATATGCCCTGTCTGGAACAGTGACATTGTGCGAGATTTTTCATAGGGTAAACCTTATCCAAAAATTCTGAAACTTTCCATAATTAAATTATACATCCTAATCTTTACTTTTACATGTATTTTTTAATTTTTGGACAAGTACATTGGGAGATATGGATTTTTGAAGTTGTGTTCTATTTCTGGAATGAAATCGGGAACAAGTTATATTTGGAGAAATTATGGGAATGTTGTGGCTGTTATGGCCAGAATTTAGGATTTTTATGTGAAAATATACTGAAAGATTTTCATATAGGACTTTGAACCACCCCAATTGAAGTTCTATAGAATTAACTATGATTTTTCAAAATTTGGTCAAAATGCTGGCAGCTTTTGGCTACCATGAGAATTTGAGAAAGAAAGTGACCAAATGTAATTAGTATGAACTCCAAGGGTGAAAGTAAGCATTTAGGGCTAATATAGCCCATTGGGCATTCACTCTTCATGGCTCTAATAATGTCATTACTTATCTAGGGCCATAAAGTGACAAAGAAGAAGCTATGATTGGAAGATCAAGATACAAAAGGAGGAGGTAGGTTAAGTCCAAAAAGGTAGTAAACTTACTTACTTTAATGTATGTAATGTTTATGCTATATATTGATTTGCTATTTTGCTTTGCTTGATTATGTGAAGCATGTATGAATGAATGAAGCTCTATTTCTGTTTTTACTATGGCCATAAGTATGTTGCATGAAACATTGAGCATGCAGAATATCATTATGAGAACATAAGCCTATGTAAAGCAAGCATATCATGCACTAGCATTCATCTTACATGCATTGTTTGTATGTTTTCTACTGAGATTCTCTTGAATCTCACTCTCTCCCACCAACCATATAGGTCCATGAGCATGACAGAAAAGAATGCATGAAGATGATTCAAAAGAAAAGAAGACGAAGAACTGAAGACCAAATTGTATTTAGATTACTGTATATATCATTATTTGCGCACAGAGAATATTTGGTTGTAAGAATACATGCAAATTTGAATCAAGCCGTAATTAGGATCATTGAGAATAAGAATTAACTCTGATATTCAGTAAGAATAACGGCTAAATAGGTAGTGAATAAATAATTACCCCTAACAAAGTAATAATATAATGAATGCTTCTGTACAAGCAAATAAGCGGTATATAAGACGGGTGTTACATTCTTTATCATCATCATCAACTCAAAGAAGTGCTATTATGAATTTAGGAAAAACTCGATGTCGTTTCAATGGCGCTATCTTCAATGGTTGGAAGTTTCGTTTGGGCCACTGACCCGAAGCAATTGAAGTCTGTACTCTGTAGTGACTAGTATGTGCAATATTGTGCCAAGAAACATAGCTTATCTTAATTACTCCTTCAATTATTAATGTAGAATCTGATTGGGGAGTTAAGCTTGATCATAATTGTAAAACTTATGTTCCATATTTATTATTATTTTCCTAATTTACTTGTATTAATGTTCCCTCAACAATAATCAAATAAGAAAGTAATGAAGAGAATTAACTAACTTATTTCAATTATTAAGGTACTTTAGAAAAAAAATATGATATATTAACTAACTTAACTTATTTCATTAATCTAATCAAAATGAGTCTTACATAAAGAACCAGAGAAAGGGAGTATAATATAACAACCACAATGGATCAGTCTTAATGGAATTTCTTGGAAAAGCTTTTACTACGTGTTCGATATCAATATTTCACCCAAAAAAAAAAATATATCAATAGAGTTTAGAGACCTAGAGTAGCTTAGATCGGTATCAATGTATATTACCTCTTGTCCTCAGTATAAGATTTAGTTGACTTTTTTTTTTAGAGATTAAGAAAGCTAAATAAGTTACTTTAAATTAATTTAATTATATATTAGTTTATAAGTCATACAAATTAGTTTGGAAAAAAAATATAAATACAAATACTTTAAATTAATTTAATTAGCTTCTTTAATCTTCTTAAAAAAGTCAAATAAGTTTTATATTTAAGACTGAGGTAGTATAATCAATAATAAAATTTCACGTACTATAAATAAAGTTACTTTAGTAATTCCCTTGCTATCTCCATGCATGCCTTTCAAGGAAAAATATGTTTCTAGTTTATGATGAATTATGTTTTCTTTTATGGTGATAATAAACGAGGAAGGGAGAACATATTATGACATTTTGTTATTTCTTTATTATGGCACCGATACTGTGATATGATATATTTCAATTTTTTTTTTTTTGGTCAGATATGATATATTTCATCTAGCATGTGCTTTGCGTGCAACTCAGTAACAAATACAATTGTTTTAACACAATATATCGGGTACCAAATCAATTGAGAAATACAGAGGAAATGATTTTCCTTTGTTTTTATAAAAAATAAAAACAAAACTGGAGAGGCATACACATGGCTCCATTTTTAAAAGGATGATAAAACCAGAGTTGGAGGAGGAGAAGGGAGAATCTAAATGTGGTTTCTGTCAATCAAATAGCTTCCTTTACTGTTATCAATTATTTTATCTTTTCAATTCTTGGCACTACAGTAAGGTTACTTACTACCTTGTGACCTGGAGACCACCTGTTCAAATTCTAGAAACAACATCTTTGCTTATGGGTTAAGGTTGCATACATTTATCTCTCACCAGACTCCACCTGATGGATATTTTGTGCACTAGGATACTCTATCTTTCACACCTCCATTATAGTAGCTAAATTTACTTAAGAAATTTCAAGTTTTTCTGAAATTAGAAATTTGTTAGTCATTGGAAGATTAACTTGAATTTATCTTTCACGTCTCCATTATATATAGCAGTTACATAGCCAAGTTATAACTATATTATTATATTATAGCAAATTTAAAATTACTATATTAGAATCCATATAATTGTACTATATTAAATTCGCAAATATCCCTTTGAATTTAATAGTAATTCTCCTTTTCCATCTAATTAAATAGCTTTACTTGCAATTGTCCTATTACAAATTAATCTACAATTTTATTATAGAAAATTCATCAATTACTACGAGTACATTTTGAAATCTACTAGCTACAAATCACAACTTCTGTTTCTTCTCATTCTCCTTCTTTATCTCCTCCTCTTCCTCCTTCCTCTCATGAAGATGATGGTAATCATCATCATCATCATCATCATCATCATCATCTTCTGTTTCTCTAAAATGTTTATATCCATAGATGAATTTTTTAAGAGGAGGGCAATAAAGTAAAAGATACTTAAAAATAAGGATTGAAATACATAAGATCATGAATCTAAATTTCCAATTTTTAGGAGCAATGATGATTTATGTGTAAGAAACTATTCGTATGGTTATATAGTGAACCAAAAAATGGAATTTAATTCCCAAAAATCTGAGGAGCTAAAACAAACGGGGGACAATATAACTTTAAAAATTCTTCGGAGGCTACATCCTTCACCCGATCGATTTGTAAGGTTTTCTTTCATCTTACTGTACGCTGTTAGGATTAGTCAACAAACATGTGAAGAGATTGATATTGGATTATAATCTTATCATACCTCTTGTCTTTAATATAAGATAGATCAAGTTTGTAGTGTAATTTACACTATGAACTATATCTTATATTAAGGATGTAGCACCCCATTTTTAGTCACCAATATTCCTTGTATGTAATTGATATATTTAAGAAAATATAATGGTAAATTGTGGTGCACATGAGTTGACATAAACACTCCAATTGGTGGTTATACACAACTTAGCTAAGCTAGGACACTAAGGAGCAACTAATGTCTACTTCCAGACCTAACATTGTAATCTAAATTGGAGCACAAAAGGACAAAAATTCAGCCAAACCAGAGGAAAAAGAGCAAGACATAAATTTTTACAAAAATATAAGGGCAAAATGGTAATTTTCCAACAAAGCAAGAAGTAATTATTCATCCCTCTTTCTCTTATTATTTTCGCCTAAATAAGGGAAAATAAGGGGAATATATATATTGGTTGGTTAATGTAAATTCAAGTAGGGAAAAAAAAAAGATGATAGCCAATCACAAGCAATCACATGTGTTAAAGCAAAAAGCAAGAAGAGATAATTAGATAAAGCCATTATTTCTCCATTCCTCTTCTTCAAGTTTTGGCCAAGCATCATCAGAGAGAGAGAGAGAAGAGTTTCAAGAACACTTGAAGAAGCAAGAAGAGTTCTAGGGTTCCAAGAGCCAAAATCAAAGGTATGAGCATGTAAATCAAGTGCTTATGCATTCTAATCTCCTTAGAACCTCCTCTTACCTCTTCTCCTCCTTAAAATCCATGGTTAGCAAGCCAAAACAAGAGAGAAGATAAAGAGGCCAGAAGGTGTGCTAGAGAGAGAAAGAGGTGAAATCAAGAGGTAATATCATAAACTTGATCCTCTTGTGTTATAAGTTGTTGTTGTGGTTGTTGTTGTTGGATTTGCCTTGTTTTGTAAATTTGGGCTGATGAAACCCTAAGGAAAAATTCTGCAATAAAATTTCATATAATCATGTTCATTTAGTGTCTAAGTAGTTAATTATGTGATTAGAAGTGGAAAGGAAGTGATTAAAAAAGAAAAATCAAGAAAACACATTCTCCCTCCTAAAAACCAAACTTTCGGCCAAACACAGAACCATAGGGAGGCGATGAAATTTCAAAATTCTGGTGATTCCATTGGATTTAGAAGGGAAAAATGTGTAGGTAGACATGAGTTCATGATTTTTTGGATGCATATATTTAAATCTGGAATTTATTGAAGTGGAAAGCAATGCAGTTTGATTTGTTCTAGTGGAGGCAGTCTGATTGTGAAATGAATTTCATGAGTCAAACCTGGTCAAAAAATTATGAAACTTGTCAGGATTAAAGTATAGATGTAGAGATTTAATTTAAAAGATAGTTTGTAATTTTTGGACTAGTATGCTAGAAGATATTGATTTTTGAATTTATGCTCTGTTTCTGGAAGGAAATCTGAAACCATGGAGTTTGATGAATTTCTGGAAAAAGTTTTATAACAATGGTCAAACCAAAACATTTTTATACAAAATTAGATTTAAACAAATTCATTTAGGCTGGAATCAGTCAAATTGGATTTTCCTAGAATTAATTATGAATTTTCAAATTTGACTAAAAAATCTTCCAATTTTCTAAAAACAGTGAAACTGCACTATATAGAGTTGTACTATGCATAAATTGTTGAAATAGTTATAACTGCATTAGATAACAAGCATAATTTGGCTTAAAAGAAGTACTGGTACAAGTAATAACTAGTTACTTGTAACATTTATTTTGATAGGAATTGGAAATCTCCTGAGCCGGAACCAAAATTTAGGTTAGACTGAGGAACCGAAAAATGAGTCAAGTAGTAACTTTTTCCTACATATACTATGTGATTATTATATGTTTGAGTATGAGATTCTCTTTAACATAAGCATTATGTCTTGGACACGCATATTAGCCTAGTTGTGGTTTGGGACCCAATAGGGGCGCAGGGTTAAGCCAAGATGCAAACATGTCATTTGGCCTTGGACAATGTGCACATAGCATTCTATCATTTTACATGACATAGTGCATTGCATATTTATTTTCATATTTTATACGTCTAAAATGCATGTTACTACTGAGATTTGCTCGAATATCACCCTTTTTCAACATCACAAACATTACTGTTAAGGCTAGCAGCTTGAAAGGCAAGGCAATAGTTACTAGTGAATAGGGTCCCGGTATAGGTTGAAGCTGCTACTAGTTTTTTTGAGCTGTACTTGTTATTTCTGTTGAACACTATGTAAATATTTTTCAAACCCTACAGGGGAATTCCTGTATTGTAAACAAGTACTTAATGTCAGTATATTTCTGTTATTTTTGTATGTCTTACGGAACTTTGCACTTATTACTCTACAAATATCAAAATGTTTTGACAAAGGACAGGAGATAGCAAGTTCTAGCCGGCCCATACAGTAAGAAAACAAGTTTTTTAAAATAGTTATCTGATATCTCATATTACTATATCAGATATTAGTATTGTCAAACTCTATTTGAATAACTCTTTTAACTTGATATTTTTTCCCCATAAGATTCAAGGTTCTGAACTCTTAACCTTATATAAGAGAAACCGACTCTAACACTTCAGGTCAATCAAGCAGTTAGTAAAACTTTTTAAGATCTTAAGATGGGACATACAAGAATGTGCGCACATAGATAGATACATACATAATTACTTATATGTATATATAACAATAAATCTAACATATATATACATATATATATATATATATATATATATATATATAGAGGGTTATCTTGAGTCAAATTCAAGTATTATTTATGTGTTTAAGAGGCCAAAACTCCTTCCACTAAGACCAACGACAGTTGGTAATAAATCTAACATGTTGAAGAGAGTAAACGTGAGTACATAGAATAAATTAAAAATCATAGCAAGAATGAAGAAAAATAACTACATGCATATGTAAAATATTAATTACACCTTGCAAATAAAATCTTTATTTTTTTTAAATGCAATACAATTGTTATTTTTTTTAACGTATTGGTACATAATAGAATCAACATCCAAATAAGGAAAAGGAGGTGAAAAGAATAAGAAATGGGGCAAACAAAAGGGAGGCATATACAGATATTTTCATATTACTTTTACTACTAATAATATGTTAAGATTGGTAAGAATATATTGTTTTCATTTATAATACTTTTTTTTTTTAAGTTTTCAATGACTTTTCTCAATCAATGAAAGTTTTGGGATATGCAGCCCACATCACTCCACTTTTTCCGGAAATATTTGTTTTTAGGACCTCTTCCAAATTCTCAAGAGTTACGTTAAAGTACAACAATAATGAGGGATCGAGATCTCTAAAGGAATTTCCTCAGTCAGATTTTGCTACAGGGAAGCATCTCTAAAAGGAAGACTTGCATAACATTCATAGCCATAGAGAGGTGCACATAAATGAATTAAAGGTTTAATTTGTGTTCACCAATGGAACAAGGGTGAGCATGGTTTTCTCCAGCTGTAAGCATGTGTATAAAGAAATAGAAATTTAGCTTATCTTGTAAATTGTAGTCAATATATCTCTATAAAAATATTCTTGTTGGCAATTGTTTCATCTAAAGTTTTTATTTTCTTTTTGACAAATGGAAATTAATGAATATATCTATTTTTTTGCCGATGGACAATTGTTTTCCACTTATTGCACCATTTAGATTTTTATACTTTATAATAGTCACATAGGGCCATCGTTCTTTTTTCTTTTCCTTTATCCTTTTGACATATGAAAATTAATGAATTTATCTATTTTTTTCCTATTGACACTTGTTTTCCACTTATTGCACCATTTAGATATCTATATTTTATAATAGTCATAGTTTTTTTTTTCAATTCCTCTTTTCCTTTTTCCTTTTTCCTTTTGATAAATGGAAATTAATGAATGAATTTATCTATTTTTTCTGATGGACACTTGTTTTTCACTCATTGCACCATTTAGATATCTATATTTCATAATTGTCATATAGGGTCCGCTTGGAGCTCTATTACTGCTCAAAGTTTTAAAATGTATAAAAAAAGGAGGTATATAAATCCTTTATTATAAGATGTCATTTGTTCCCCTCCTCAATCAATATGAGACTTTACACGCAGGTGCTTTAAATGAGGGAGAGAGTTGTCTCCACTAACCCTCCTCTCCACTTAGGGTTTGTTTGATATGAGAGATTTGGAGGGAAAGGGATGGGAAGGAAATTTTTTATGAATTGAACTTAAAAAATACAATTGGAGAAATGGGGTTATTATATTTTAATAAAAGGAAAATTTAAGATAAAAGACTAAGAAAAATTAATTAAAAAATCTTAACCACACTTCTCTAATTTCTTTAAATCTAACTTAAAAAAATTTCATCTCCGCTCACTTTCTCTTCCCTTTGCCCATACCAAACAGCCCGTGAATGTCATAATCATTGAATCATGTTTTAATAGGTAAGATTGAATAGTATATAACAATATTATAATTGTATATTTTTATTTTATGTAATATAATAAAAAAAAAATTTACATAACATTAAATCACACCCATTAAAATATGATCCAAGAGTTGAGATTTTAGGTGTGGAGGAAATGAAGAGGGAACACTCCTTCACCTCATATAAAATGAAAGGTTTTAATAGTAGCAGCAAGGTTCTCCATGTTAAGTCTCTTTTTTTAAGAAAAAAAATTGAAAACCAATGTACGATATTTTAGGATTTGTGTGGGAAAACTTTTCAAGTTTTTGAATCATTATCAAACTCAACTGTGATAACTCTTTTAATTAGGGTGATGTATTTTTAACAAGATTCGACGTTTTGAACTTTTAACCATGTTCAAGAAAAAAACCAACTTTCACTAACCAACCAGTTAGCAAAATTTTTAAGATGTATAATTGTTTGTATGCATACTTCAATAAATCCAACACATTAAAAAGTAAACACGAGTACATTGAATATTTAAAAACTTAATTAATCACATGCATACATAAAATATAACACCTTGCTTATAAAATCTTTATTATTTTGATTGCAAAGATCTTAATTATTTCTTTTTAAAGGCAATCCACATAACTTTTTTTTTTTTTTGGTATTTTGAAGTATATATTGGTACATAATATAATAGGTTAAAAGAAACTTCCAATCTCTGGCAATGGGAGAAATTTTCCTTTCTAGTATTCTCTTCATCCTACTTTCCCCTCACTTTTTCTAGTACATAAATCTAGTGAAAAATCCATCGAAAAAAGAGAAGAACCAGGAATGTGAATTGTCTACAAAGTTCATTGGAGGCCATGCGTTGCTTAATGCTTTATTCCATTGACATACACCATGTCATCTTTTGAAAGGCAGTGACGTGCATCTCTCTGGTCCACATTGCTAATAACCGGCCTAGGCTGAGCCATGTAATATCAGCACTGTATCTGAAAATCTGAAATTGCAGATATCATATAAATAAAAAGTGCTGTGAACTTGAAAGGAGATGCTGTTTCATTAATCCAACTCATAAAAAGCATATACATACAACATATATATGTTTCAATATCAGAATTCTGAAGTGATTTTTCCCTTTCTGAACTTGCAGAGGTAAGGGTCTGGATCTTCTCAGCGTCTCTCAGCATCCTATAATCATGTCCGTTGATATAATCTGAAAGCTCACAACTCGCCACATCATCAAGCCAATAAATATGAGAATTAAAATCTCAAAATAGAAAATCTTCATCTTCAACCTTCGGCTTCTTCCCTCTTTGGGCAAGCAAAACCTTCGGCTTCCCTCTCCTCTTCGGACTCTCAGCAGTATAACTCCTCCATGGCCATTCCTTCCCTGTCAGTTCTTCCTCAAACTCCCACATCTATGTCTCAGCTTAGCATCCTACTCCTCCTCAACAGAAATTCTTCTCTAATGTCAACATATCAGTATCCACCAAACCCAAATCTACAACCAGAGATAACATGCACCATAGGCAATGAACAATAATAGGTTATATATTTTTATTTGGTTCAACGAGTTTTATGAGCTTGCTGATAAAAAACTTGAGAAGGCTGATTCTCATTTTAAAAAATTCATTTCACCAAAATTTTAAGTTTTTTTTTTCCAGTAAAATTTAAATATCTTCGAATGAGACAATCTTGACATGCATGCCTACTTGGAAGCGCGCTGGGTTTAATTTTATCCATCCAGATCATCAGGTGAAGAGACGGTGGCGGAGGCGGAGAGTCAGCCGAATTTAATTGATACTTTTATGTTTATGTTTAATGGCATGATGATGTGGCATGCTGTGAGCTTTTAATTTACATGGATGGACATGATTTTAGGACGCTGAGGGATATTGAGAAAGAAGACGCTGAGAGTATCTGGTTCCGACAGAGGTAACTAGTTACAATTCCACCTAAAGAGGGAAATCTCAATTGACAAGAATCAAGTGATGCTAAAACTATCTCAGCGGTCTCGGTCTCAATAAAGCATCAAAATGGTACAATGGCATATTATGTATATAGAAAACTCAGATCCCACAAGGGCAGCAATCAAGTTTGGCGAAACTTGGGCCACACGGTGAGTATTCCTGGTCTACTCTCCTCAAAACGGTATCTGCTTAGTAACATCATCAAACTAAAATGAGAAGAAAATGATGAGTCCTAAAGAAGCAACGTGAACTAGATTCCAATAACACATTATATGTCCTCCGCAGCTAGTACTAAAGAAGAAAGATGTCCCACCTGTTTTCATTCAGGAAACTTCTCACAGCTGTTGGAAGAGCAGCTTGTCCTCGACTATGATTGCCAATGCCTGAAGAAATGTAAAGCAATTAAAAAAAAAGAAAAAAGAAAAAAAAAAGAGTCCTCCAACAGATATAAAGTTACTTGTTAGTCCAGTAATTAAGGAAATCGTCAATAGTTTTCTAAAAATAAATCAATCCACTGAAAGATACAGATGGGGGAAAAGGAAATGCTTTTTCTTTTTCCGTGTGTTGCCTTTCTTTAGACTATTGAATTTTCACACACCGAGTATCATTTCTGTCCTGCTTTCTAAATCCCTGTTGTGGTCCTCTATAAGATGTGAAATGCGTACTAATATAACAAAAATGCTTTTAGCAGCCAAGAGTTGGTCTTTTGGACCATTGTGGTCATGCTAGACATGTTAGGATTTTCTCCTTTCTTTGGCCAATAACAAGTATGAGCATCAAATGGGACCATTAAGGAAAATCATTCCCATTGAGTCAGCAGCGAGTGATAAGAGGTGTACTTTCATCCAATTTAAGGCTGGCAGATAGGTCATGGGCAATTTCATTGAATGGGCCCCATTTCAGTGTGGTGTGCAATTACTGACGACCCATCTTTTGTCACTTAGGACTTGTAACATGCAGCAATTATAGTAAATGACCAGTCAGTCGGAATTTACTTTAGTAGATGAAAATAACATTATGTTTGTAGAAAGCAAGCTTTTACTCCAATCAAAGGATGTAACCCTAAAATATAGAATAACTCTCATAATCCAAAGAAGAACGCTTAAACTAGTCTTATCCTAATAAAAACAAGACACTAAATATATGAATGCAAAAACATGTATTTAAAAGGGCAAAAAAATTAGACAAATAACCCTTCATTAAAACAAGATAAATAAAATACAAAACAATTTAAGTTAGATGCATAATAAAATATTTCTCCAACACTTATGTTTCTTTCAAGGCTATAAAGGTTGACATGTTGCTTGGTATTAGCACAAGCAAAAAGTGATTCCAAGGGCCATCTCAGGCTATTAGCTAATAGCTACATAAGCACAAACATATGACAAGTTGTACTAGCAAGAAAGTAAAAGATACCTGTTATGACTTCCAAAGCCGATGATCTAAGCCTTACAGGTGCCTGCGGTTTATCCAAATTTTTCTTATCCATGCCACTAACTGACCCATAAGTCAAATTTACAATCCCATCCATATACTTCACTGCATTTGAACTTTTTAAGAATCCCTGGCTTTCGATTCTATACAGATATTCTTGTAAGGCTTCAATAGCTTCTGATGCATGAAGACCATGCAAATCCAATCTCCATATATCATTTTCACTATTCCTGATCCTAAAAATTTCTTTGGCTGCCTTAGCATTAAGTTCTTGAGCGGTAAGTACATTCTCTTGAGCCTTCATTGAGTGCTGTCGAGCAGAAAAATGATCACCTCTAAGAAAAGCATTAGTGGCTCCCTTTGAATGTCGGGATGCAGACCTGTTAAAATAACATGGAATAATGTCTTAGTGTCTTGTCAAAGGTTGACAAAACAAAGTACAAGTATGGTATGCTGTAAAAACATGGCATAGGTAACCAAATAGAGACTCGAGGGTATGGATGAGTTTAATACACAACAGACAGTTTTCAAGAACATCCCAGGGAAAAAGGAACGAACCAGCATTCATACCTTATAAATCGCAATGCATTCATTCGGTGGCTTAAATAAACATCATCCTCTTCCCATTCAGGCTCAACAGGAACAGAGTTCAAGAGACCAGTATTGAATCTCAAGCTTCCATGGCCAGTGAAACCTTGGACTAGGGAAGCTTTTCCACCTTCATGGTGTTTGTCATAGTCTCTGTGATGACCAGTAAGAGTAGAAGCAAAAGGAACAAGGTCCATTCGATTTTCTGAAGAGAGACCCTGATTTGTCTTATCATGTGGAATATCAGCCAAAGTAGCTGATTGAGGAACAATTGATTCATTTTGATCTTCAGAATTTATAGTGGAAGCCATATTGTGTTCTTCAAAGTTAACTGAAGAAGCCATTGTTTCCAATAATGTTGAGGCCTTATAAACATCATTACTCACAGCGGCGAAGACATCTTCAATCAAGCTATTTTCAGCCCAACAATGTTGCTCTTTGAGCATCTTTATGGCTAAAGTAGCATCTTTCAGAGGAACAGCACTACAATAATTGCCACCAGAATCACCACTTAAAAACATAGTTTTATCATTCCCATTCTCTTTCAAAGCTGGAAAATTATTAGAAGGATGGAGGACTGAAGAAAATGGCTTGACCATAGCATGGTTATTCTTGAGCAACTTCTCACCCTGTCGCAAAGAATTAGGTTTGCTTGCTATAGCTGGGAAGGGGTCCTGGGCAACTTCGGATTCAAGACCCTGTTTCTGTCTCTGCTTGAAATCAAAAGCAGCCCAACCAGAAGATTGACCCTTAGCCTGTGGCATCTTCTTGAGAGGAGATCTGGCTGACATGATCAGCTTTTAGCGTATAATAGCAGACAGACAACTTTTTCAATTGCTTTCACTTTTATCTCTATATAACTTATGCAGAGGCACCAGAGCCCAGTATCAAATGACAAGAGATCCAGTGGACAAACTTTGCAAGTAAACAACTGTACAAATTCAAAAAAAAAAACACAATATACATATAATTATTCTCATGCAATAGGAGAAATATAAAATAACAATATGCAGTCACATATCTGATGTATCAAGACTTAATTTAAACCAGTTCGTTTCACTAGGTATAAATGGAAGAGAAAAAGAAGAAATGAGAATTTGCTGGTTGTCAGTTGTAAGGAAGCATTTTGGCCCCAAAAAAAAAAAAAAAGTTGTAAGGATGCATAGTACTAAAATTTTGCTAATGACATCAAGGATCAAACTTTTTGGTTCTTCCAACTCAATTCAAACAAACAAAAGTTTCAATTTAATATAAGTTGGTGACTCGGAGCAAAAAACAGAAAGAAAGTAGAAAAGAAGGGAAAGCAAGGGAAAAAAAAAACAGGACTGGAAGTTCAGAAAGATAAGAAGAAATATTAGAGCTTTAGGAAAACTTTAATTTTAATCTTAAGTTTGATCAATACGAATAGAAAGAAACGCTTAGAAAATTAAAACCTTTAGGATAACAATTAATTTAACCTATGATATGACCCCTATGATATGACTCAAATAATCCTCACTTGTAAGTATTTAACTAATTACCATCCATATTATAAATTCCTATTTTACTTGTAGATATACATATCAAAATCATACTGCTCCTAATATGCGTACCCATTCCTCATCATTTTCCACGGCAAGAAAGTAGCAGAAAGATCCAACTTTAAAAAAGTACAAATAATAGCAGCTATAGATGAGTAAACAAAAATTTGCAATTTTGGACTCTCAAACGATATCCAAGCTTCCTTCATCAGTTCGACTAGCCATAACTATTAGTTCAAATAGGCACTTTCTGCTCCAGTTCACTTCAAAAAGTTGAATGATTGACCCTTTCCCAATACAGGGGAATACAGAAATGGCTAGAGGACCTGGTACTTGGTAGCTTAAGCAATTTATGATATGGATAAAAAGTAGTCATTGAAGGATAACAATATACGTAATTAAGTATTATTATTATTTGACTTCAACGTAGTTTATACTTTATAATAACAGTACAGCAACATAAGTTCAATTATTGCTTTAACGTTGGTTAGATTATAAAATTACTAAATTATTAGTGAGTGTCGGACATTACTACTAGTTTTCTTCTCCTTCTACACTCTCTAGTATTCTCTCTCCCTCATCCTGTATCTTTACTCTTTTTCCTTTCTGGGATGTGCTTCTGCAGGGTATATCACTCCCCTAATCTCGTAGGCTTTGGAAGACTAGAAATAACAGATCTAGCTACAACAGAGATACTATGACGTTCAATGAGTTTAAAATCAACTAAATTTCAGTTAAGTAAATATCGGAAGCCTCACAAAGCCTGTAGTCTGGTCAAAGGGCTCTACATCCTAATAGACTATAGACTAGTCGACGGGCTCCGTTGGATTGTGATCATCTGATTTAGAACGACCCCTTCGAGACTTGTTTAGACCTAAAGAAACTAATTTCAGTTTAGATACTTGTAAAAAATTTCAATTGATGCTCATAAACTAAACTTGTTTTTCCCTCTTATTTTCCACTGCATAAAATTCACCAAAGTTTCAAGCAAAACGGAAAGCAAATCTTTAAAAGGGAGGAAAGGGAACTGAGGAGAACCAAACGATACCTTTCTGAAAAATCAAGCTATGAATCACTTGGGAAGACCAAGCAGTAGAAACCGTAACCAAGGAATCGATCGATCGAGAAATTGAAACATCGATTGAACCAGAAAATCAGATGCTTGTTGTCCGTAGAAAGTTGCGATCAAACCCACTTCAATTGAATTAATTTTGCAGTTGTAATCCATAAATCAGCTTGCGGAAATCGCACAGAAACAAAGAGGAATAAGAGTCTGAGCAAAGAGAATGAAGCCGAAGGAACGCGATCAGATATCAGAGATCCTCTTCTCTTCTGGCTGTGGCTGTCGGCTGAGGAAGAATCGTACAAGGAAAAGAAAAGTCCAGAGAGGCTCTCTGAATTTACGTATTCGCCCTGTTGACCGGTTTTTCTTCTTTCCCTTTTTTTTTTTGTTTTTTAGATTCAACTGGTACCTTATTTGTCGATGTGGATATCTTCTCATCTTTTTTTTTTCTTTTCTCTCTCTTCATCCCTCTCTTTTTTCTTTTTATTAGAGAGAATTTCATAAATATGAGTGAATTCCTTAACTCTACAAATCCTCTTACAACTATTCTTATTTCTTCTTTTATTTCCAGAACTCTTCCTCCCTCTATAAAGAAAACTTTAGCTAAGAACATAGAAAATTCTGTAGAAGTAAATCACTTACCTAAAGATACCCATCAATGAAACTGATCTACCTCTTCTTAATCCCTACAGTGTCTACCATAAGTCCAATTGTCTTACTAGAAATATCAAAACTCTTTTGACCACCCAACGACCTCATGTAAAAGAGGTTGTTTAGGCTACTCGATTAGGACATGAGGTCGTTCAGGCTATTCGACTGGATCAATGTTCCCTTCCTGCAACCACAAAAAAATAGTACTATGTTATAGAGATACCAAAACCCTCCATGGGAGAAAAGACATTCCTGCTGTAACGAACGACCCCACTCTCACTGGGCATTGGCGGTCCAGTCTAACCCCTAACCTCACTGAGCATTGAGCTGGCCAGGAATTGTCCCCCCTCTTGGGGATTTAATCGCCTCCCCAAGAGCTCGAAGCCAGGACCTGAGGATAAGTTCAAGCCTTATGAGCCACTTGGTAGCTACTTGCACTGCGCTTGAGGAGGAGATTAAATCCCCAAGAGGGGGGACAATTCCTGGCCAACTCAGTACCCAATGAGGGTGGGGGTTGGTTCGGACCGCCAGTACCCAGTGAGAGTGGGGCCATCCGTTACATAACAAATGAAACACCCAAACTTATTATTGATATTACTCATAGTAGCAATTCGCAGTTCAGTAGGCATACATGAATAGCATAAATATATTGATATAATATTGCTTGAATATAATACAGGAGTTTCCCCTACAGGGTTGTACATAATATTTACAGACCTTGAAATAACCAAAAAGATCTTCAGATAATCAGCAGCATTCCCCTGCGTGCATCTTCTTCTTTGTTCTTAGAACCCCTTCGGTGTTCACCTATTTAAATGGATGGTTAGTTGGGGAGGGTGAGATTCGGGGAATCTCAGTAGCAAACAATACCACCATGCATGCAAGATAAATATTTAATGCATGACATGCTTTACTATCTTAATATCATACCAACATAATGACATATATACATGCTCAATGTTACAACATACTCATAGCCATCACATACACAATAACAACAACAAAGCCTTTATCCCATTAGGTGGGGTCGACTATATAGATTGCACGACGCCATTGTGCTCTATCAAGGACCATAGATTTCGATATATTATTAATTAAAAGGTCTCTCTCAATAACCTCATTGAGCGTTCGTTTCGGTCTTCCTCGACCTTGTTTGACAGGACTCCATACTGCTTGATCAACCCTTCTCACCGGAGCACTCAATGGCCTTCGCTGAACATGTCCAAACAATCTCAAACTATTTTCTACCATTTTTTCTTCAATAGGGGCCACTCCAACATGATCACGTATGAGTGTTACGAATCTTGTCCTTTCTTGTATGGCCACACATCCATCTTAACATCCTCATCTCAGCTACCCCTATTTTATGTTCATGATATCCCTTTAAAGCCCAACATTCACTACCATATAGGGTTACTGGTCTTATAGCAGTGCGGTAGAATTTTCCTTTTACCTTATTAGGTACTTTAGGATCACAAATAACTCCAGTAGCTTTTCTCCATTTATACCATCTGGCTTGAATTCTGTGATTGACGTCTCCATCCACTTCACCATCTTGTTGTATAATTGATCTCAAATATCTAAATTTTGTCACTCGCGGGATGACTTGCCCACCCAATTTAACTTCCATTTCACTTTGACTTTGTCTCTTATCAAATTTACAATGCATATATTCAGTTTTGCTCCTACTAAGACGAAAACTCTCAATTCTAAAGTCCGCCTCCACATCTCAAGTTTGGAGTTAATTTCTTCCCTAAATTCAGCCAATAGCACTATATCATTGATCGAGAATTGTCGAGTTCTCGCAAAATAACCAGTTTCAATGAGAATTTGCAGTACAGAGAACCTAGATCGTTTCCCACGGAATTTACATGCAGTCTAAAACATTCGAAACAATGATCGATGGGGGGGTTCAATTAAACTATTAACGAACAATAAACTCAGATTAAAGACCGAAATTGAAAAAGAACTAGACCAAACAGATTAAAACGACTGACCTAGAATTGGGATTCATAGTTTCCTACCATCATCGGACGAAAATTATAACGAACTTGTGATTGGTTCTAGATGAACCGAAATCTCTGTATTCGTCCAGAAAATCCCTCGACTAGACGATCGTCTAGGTTTTGTTCGTATGCGTGGCGTGCTACTGTGCGATCGCACAATATCACTATAACCCGATTTGAACTGTGTCCTTGGGATATACCAATCCGAATATTAAAATAAACGTTCGAACTATTCCAGAAATCGAATCCGATTAGAGTAAATAGAAACGAGTTACGTTACCGGTTTAAGTATGTCCTCTGATTGGAAACGTGAATCCTTAATCCATAGGTCAATCACAGAAACTTAGCTCGACATGGCTGGAAAATCTTAAAAATGAACGAAGAACGCGAAGAACATGAAGAACATTTTTCAGAGAATCAAGAACTTCTGATTTCAATCCAAAAAACGTCACAAATCCGTTCTGCCCTATTCTTTCAACTAACCAAAGTAAAAACCTAATTGTCACATGGGTCAAAGCCCATCAGTTCAGCCCAAAACGGAAATTAATAATAAATGGTGCTTCATTACAAAATTTGGGCCCAATAAAAATCCAGAAAAATACATATAACATTTACTACAGTTTTGACTATCCTCTTGTCCGAATCTTCCCTTCAAGTCTTCATATCAATTGTTGCCCTCTGAATCATCTAAAAGATGAGGTAAGAATGAGATCATTCGGATATCTGGTTCAAGAGTTATGATCAAAATAGAGAAGGGTTGTAAATCTGAAATTTTTATTATTAAAATATGTTAAATATAATAAAACACTCAAAGCCCAAATAAGCATAAAAGCCTATTATTTATTACTAAACAATCTGAATTTATTAATTAAGAGATACAAATGAGTGTAATAAATATTCAATTATCAATCATCCGCAAAAAGCATGCATTTAGGGATCTCCTCTTTTATAGGTTTAATTAGGACGTCTATCACTAGGTTAAACAAATAAGGACTTAAAGCTGATCTCTGATGTAGTCCAATCCTTATAGGGAAGTTCTTTATAACACCTCCGATCCAGACGTTCTAACATTGGTTGTAATCCCCGCATACATATCTTGAATGGCTTTGATATATGCAACCCTCACCCCCTTCTTTTCCAAGGCTTTCCAAAGCACATCTCTTGGCACCCGGTCATAAGCTTTCTCTAAATCAATGAAGACCATGTGTAAATCTCTTCCTTTGATCCTATACTTTTCCATTATCCCCCATAATAAATAAATCGCTTCTGTTGTAGACCTTCCTGACATGAATCCAAATTGGTTTTCAGCAACATCAGTCTCCAACCTCAACCTATATTCAATCACTTTTCCCCACAATTTCATTGTATGGCTCATTAGCTTAATTCCTCTATAGTTTGCGCAATTCTGAATATCCCATTTATAAATAGGAACCAGAGTACTTTTCCTCCACTCATCTGGCATTTTCTTCGTTTGTAAGATCTCATTAAATAATTTTGTGAGCCACAACACACCCTCCTCGCCCAAACATTTCCAAACTTCAATTGGAATACCATCAGGTCCGACAGCTTTACCAGTTTCCATCTTCTTAAGAGCTTCTTTAACCTCGCCAATTCGAATCCTGCGATAAAATGAAAAATTGAGGTCACCTTCTCGAGTTGTCAAATCTTCCAAGTCACAATGCGACCATTCTCCACCTTTATTAAACAACTTATAAAAGTAGGATTCCCACCTATCCTTAATATCTCCATCAGTAACCAAAAATTTTCCTTCTTCATCCTTTATACACCTCACTTGGTCCAAGTCTCTTGATTTTCTCTCCTTGTTCTTTGTGATCTTGTAAATCTTACGCTCTCCTGCCTTTGTCCCTAACTTCTTATAAAACTCTTCATATGCTTTATTATGAACTCACTCACTGCCTTTTTAGTCTCCTTTTTAGCCATACGATATTTTCCCCAATTTTCAGCATTATTACATAAGTGTATGGCTTTAAAACAATCTTTCTTATGCTTGGTTTTCTCTTGAACAGTCTCATCCCACCACCAAGTCTCCTTATCTTGTCGACCAAGACCTTTTGATTCTCCCAGAATTGCTTTAGCAACCTGCTGGACCTTTTTAGACATATTCTCCCACATGATATTAGGATTTCTTTGCAAATCCCACTCCCCCTCCTCCAAGAGAGTTCTCTTAAAAATATCCTTTTTTTCCCTTTCATTTGCCACCACCTGACCCTTGGGTTTAAAACTTGCTGGCGTTTTTGTTTTACATACTTAATATTCACATCAAGGACCATAACCCTATGTTGTGTTGTCATGCCATCCCCAGGGATCACTTTACGGTTAGTACAGAATCGTCTATCAGAATTCCTTACCAAGAAGAAGTCGATCTGTGACCTCGTGGCTCCACTCTTGTATGTTATTAAATGCTCCTCTCGCTTCTTAAAACAAGTGTTGACAATCTTGAGATCATATGCGAGGGAGAAATCAATAATAGATTGACCTTTATTATTGAGTAACCCAAATCCAAAACCACCATACGCTCTTGCATGAGGTCTTACCTCCTTACCAACATGTCCATTAAGACCTCCTCCAATAAAAATCTTTTCAGTTAGTGGGATACTCTAAATTAGTCCCTCTAAATCTTCCCAGAATTTTTCCTTAAGATGTACTTCTGCCCCTACTTGAGGTGCATACGCACTGATAATGTTAATAGTATCATTTCCAACAATCATTCTTAAGGAAATAATTATGTCCTCAATCCTCTTAACGTCCACCACATTCTTCCTCCATTCCTTGTCAGTAATGATACCAACACCATTCCGTCTATTGACCTTTCCTGTGTACCAGAGCTTAAAACCATTAATTTCTCTAGACCTTTCTCCTTACCATTTAGTTTCATGGAGACAGAGAATATTAATCTTACGATCCTTCATTACTCCCACCACCTCCCAAGATTTGCCGCTCAAAGTCCCAATATTCCAAGTGCCAAATCTGATCTTGTTTTCATGAACTAGCTTCTTTAGCCGCCTCTATTCAGAAGAAAGCGGTAGCCCTTGCTCATTTAACACTATATCCGGGCGACGATGCAGCGGCTCTCGCTCACTTCTCACTGTACTCGAGCCATACAACGCGTTACTTACAGGTAACGACCTAGCATTAGCACAATTTCTTCGTTGATCCATGTTCATAAAGATTTGACAGGGTTTTACGTTAGCTGTCAAGGCCTAACACAACCCTCATCCTTTACCCGGGCTTGGGATCGGCTATAAACATAGGCGGAGTTTCATAGCCATAACATAAATATAACAAAACTTTAATCAATCAAATATGCTAAACACAATTAAGCAAAGAAGTCACATAAATCAATGCAAAACATAAATATCAAATACATGCAGGTTAGGTAAATTCACTACCTTAATTGCCCTTCCCTGATCTACTGTCGATTTCACTATCTTTGGTCCGGCTCAGTATAACTGTCCGATCATAAAATTCCAAATTTATAATAAATTAGTTATTATTCATTCATAACTCATTCTAAACTCACATTGCTGGTTATCTATCACAGTTTTAGCAGTTTCAGCACAGTACAATTCTGCACAATGCAGTTTCACTATTTTCTAGAAAACTGGTAGATTTTCAGCCAACTTTGGAAAATCATAATTAATTCTTTAAATTTTCAAATTAACTGATTCCAATGCCTATGTGAATCTATTTAAATTTAATTTTACAAACAAATATCCAAGTCTAACTATCATTATCAGGTAATTACTAGAAATTTGTCAAACCTCCCCTCTTTCAGATTTCCTTCCAGAAACAGGGTTCAACTTTGAAAAATCATATCGCTTAATCTACTTGTCCAAAAATTATGTTCTACCCATAAAATTAAAGCTCTACATTTCTAATTTATGAATGTAAAGTTTCATAATATTTGGACAAGGTTTAACTAACGGAAAACATGTCACAACAACATTGCCTCATAGGAGGCAAATCAAATAACATCTCATTTCATCTTCAAAAATTTCAAGATTAATATACAATCATCCAAAAATCATGAACACCTATATTCCCACAAAATTTTCCCTTCTAAATCCAATGAAACCATAAAAAATACCAAAATCCAGCTCCAATAGGATGAAAATGTCCCTAGGAAAAATATGGAAGTTAAAGAGAAAAATGGATTTTCTTGATTCCGCTTGGTTAAACACTTCCTTTTCACTTATAATCCCATGATTAATCACCCAAACACCTAATGATCATGATCAATGAGAATTTGAGAAACATAACCCCTTAGGTTTTCATCTTTACATTTTCAAAAAATCAACAAAAACAAGCCAATATCCACAACAACTACCACAACAACAACATATAGAGCAAGAGGATCAAGTTTTGGTAATTACCTCTTGATTTCACCACTTTCTCTCTCTAAAATGTCACTGTTTACTCTCTCATCTCTCTTGATTTTTCTTGCTAAACATGGATTTCAAGAAGAAGAAAAGGTTAGAAGAGGTTTCTAAGTGATTTAAAAGGCATAAGCACTTGAAATCACACCTCTTACCTTAGATTTTGGCTTCTTAAACCCTATCCCTTCCTCTATAATACCCTACTTTTCACCAATACTTTTGTATGTGAATTTGTGATATTTAGTGGAGTAAAAAGGTGAAATGTGATGCATATGAATTTATAGGAATTTATGAAACATATTCCAATTTGTCGGTTACACGTAATTTGGCCGAATAAGGATATAAAGAGGCAATTAATGAACAATTAAGGGCCTATTATTGTAACAAAAAATTTGAGGAAATTAAATGGTATGAATGATGGCCTCATTTAAGTGTTAAAATGAGGTTAAGCCAAAGAAAATAATGAAAAATGATTTATTTCGGTAAATCATGAAATGTAGGGGCAAAACGGTAATTTTGCCATAAAGTGGGAAATAATTATTTTTCCCCAATGTTCCCACTAATTTGAGTTAAATAAGAATTTAAAAGAGTAAAATGGCTACTTGATCATTAATAGACCAATTTTAGTGAATTATTGTTAAGAATGGTCAACTAGTCAAAAAGTCAATGACTTGGTCAACAAGTTACGAGATGGCACAATAGGATATTGGAGATTCAGATTTCCCTTGTATTTCTCATGCTAATTCTCAGCTGAAACATGAAGAGGAAAGGGAGATATAATTAATTAGAGAAATCTCATTTTTGGACCAATCATGAAGTGCCAAGTGTCCAAGTTAATTAAACCCTTCATTTAATAATCATTTCTCTTATCTTCAGCTCATTCTCACACCCGAACTGAATTAGAAAGAGTGGGAGTGAGAGCTGAGAACGTGAAGAACGAAAGAGAGAAGGAGAAGCTAGGGATCATCAAGAATTAAGGTAAGAGGCTTGTACCTTGTGATTTAAGGTTCCTAATCCCTCCATAACCTCTCCTCCTCACTTCCCTACTCTTGAATCCATTGATATTCAGCTGAATCAAGAGTTAGAGAGAGAGATACAAGAACGACCAAGAGAGAGAAAGTTGAAGAAATCAAGAGGTAACTTTCCAAACTTGTTCCTCTTGCTTGATTGGTGTTAGTAGAGTTGTTTTGGGTTTGATTATGATTCATTTGGCATAAGATAATTCAAGAAAACTCAAGAGACCTTAATATGTAAATGTCTCCAAATCAAGTTAAATGAATATCTAAATAGTTAATATATTGATTATAAATAGAAAGGAGGTGATTAGGCTAAAGAAAACGAGAATCCGACACAACTTTTCTGGGAATCCTATTGGACTGCCCTGTGTTTGATGTGGAAATTGAGTAGGAATTTGATAATTCTGATGCTTCTATTGGGTTTAGGAGGCAAAATTGTGTAGGGTCTATGTTGACCACGAAGTGAGAAAAGCCACGGAAAGTGAAATGACATGATTACCCTTTAAAAGCTCTAAATAAGGGTTGTCAAGGGCATTTTCGTCATTTGGGCTTGATTTTGACCAATCCAAGGTTAAAAATGGATTATACACATGAAATTGTATAGGGATAGCCCAAGTCATAAATTTTGGTAGAGTGGAGTGAGACCGGGTATGAAGGGTTAAGCCGGATTACTAAGAGTATTTTGGTAATTTAACACTTTTAGGCTAAGTTTACCAATGTTATGAGTTTGGAATGATATAGGGATGAGTAGTGACTCATTGATGGTGTATTTGGAGATTTCAGGACTCGACAACCGTTAAGGCACGATATTTTCCTGAGCTTGATCAAGTGGGGGAAGTTGCAAAAGAAGTGCAACCAGGTAGTAACCATCTTCATATGACATAGCATGCATATGTATTGTTTAATATCATCACAAAATGTCTAACATGTTTAGATTATGCGGAGTGATCACCTAGGGCCTATCTTTATGTGAGTTGACACTCAGGCGATAATGTTCATAATTGCATGAACGGTGCCCAGGGCCTATCTTTGCACGGGTACCCCTGGGGCCGAAAACTTGTCTAGCGCTAGCATGGTTTATGAATTGCATTAAATGCACTGAATGATGTTATGATAATTTCGTTGATGAATACGTGTAAAGCATGCTTTGTGTTTTATCTTGTATGTATGACTTGTGTTACTACTGAGATTCCTCCGAATCTCACCCCTTCCCCCCCCCAAAAAAAACCCATCTTAAATATAGGGAGGAAGCTCGCAGGGCAAGGAAAAGGTAAATGGGGATGAGTTGAGGCCGAACAGCTGAAGGAGTTAGCTACGGTTGTCTAGTTCCTTTCATGTATTTTAAGAATATTGTAAGTTTTGGGTTGTATATGAAATATATGAAGTAAATGGTGTGGATGTTGTAAAGATAATCTAATGAATTGTGCAAGTGAATATATGTAAATATTTATATCTAGCAGAGGTATTGTGTGAAATTCCAAGGTTCCGTAGTGAAAAGAAATAGGGTATCACATTTTTGGTATCAGAGTATTGATTCTGGCAATAATTGGCATTTTCTAAAAGACCTCTTCTTAAGTTTAAGAGATCTACATTTGCATTAGCATTAAGGGATTGGAAGTATAAGTATGAGATGTGGTAAAAAGAGTGGTGTCAAGTGATGGAGTTCGTTTGGTAGCTTATAAGGATGCTTGGGAAGCTTTTGAAATGGTTTCAAGTGGGGAAAATGATTGGAAAACTCGAGTTTAATAGAGGGAACTCGAGTGCATTTTAGCCTAGAACTCGAGTTGGTGAAAGAGAACTCGAGTGCATGAAGTGTTTTCCCACCCTCACTAGGCACTGGCAGTGCAAGTGGTTACCAAGTGGCTCATAAGGCTTGGACTTATCCTTAGGTCCTAACTTTGAGCAATTGGGGATGCGATTAAATCCCCAAGAGGGGGGATGATAAGTAAAATATTTGCATATTTATTTTCCCTTATATGATGATTTTGTGGACTAAATTTGAGTTGAATATAATCAATTTGGGTGTAATTAATAAATAAATAATGATTTTCATGCAGCCATGGATAGTACCGGATTAAAAAGAATTAAAGAAGGCATTTAAGGGAAAGGTACTATTCACGCGGTACTATTCACTGTGCACTGTTCATGCGGTTACTGTTCACTGTGCACTGTAGCGGACGGTTGCGGTTTACTGTAGCGGACGGTGTGGTCGGTTACTGTAGCAGTGCGGTAGGTGTGGTCGGTACTGTAGCAGTGCGGTAGGTGTGGTCGGTGCACTGTAGCAAATTCACTGTAGCAAATTCACTGTAGCAAAATCACTGTAGCAGTCCGAAAATGAAGCCTATAAATAGAGCTTCTTGGCACCCTAAAATGAAGAGAAGAAGGAGGAAGGAGGAGAGAGAGAGTCTCTATGTTAGAGAGAGAGAGTTGTTATTTTTAGAATTTATTTCTTGCATTTTTTTTACTTCTTGCATGCCTCCTACATGGATGGTTTTACCTCCTATATGGAAGGCCTAGGTAGTCCTCCTTTATGGATGGTATAGGTTGCCACCTACATGGATGGTTTTACCTCCTATATGGTAGGCTAGATTTTCCATTTTCATGCATCTTGTAGTTGTATTTTTATGTTTTTGTAATTAATTTTTATGCAATATTTATGATGTTTGCAATATATTTTGGTTTTGTTTTTAATTTTATCATGAGCTAAATTTTCCTTTTCCTAGGGTGATGACGTAGCTTACTAATGACGGATTGAATCTTAACTTATTAAATCTAGTTTTAATTTTTCCTTCATGATTGAGTTTTAATTATTGCTCTTAATGCTTACAATTGATTGGCCACCTTTTGGATGATTTTAATATGCATGTTGAGACCGGAAGGAGATACATGTGTGTGGATCCTATAATTAAAACCATAATTTACATATGAAATAGGAATATATTCATATGGGTTATGTAGTCTTAATTGAGTTCCATAAATCTTAATGCATGATTGATTGCTTAAATTCATATAGGAATATATGGGGTTAGCAATTAATTATAGAATTGCTTGACCTTGGAAGAGGCTAGTAATTAAAATAGGGAAACTCGACTATCAATCATGTGGAATAAATTGGACTAGAATAGATAAGTGATTCAATCCGGAATTTATTAAGTGAAATCTAATCCCTAGGGCTTTTACTCATATTTGTCTTTATATAACTTGTATTCATATTTCATCATTTCTATCTTGAAATCTCAATCACAACTAATCAACCGACTAAATAGAATTAAAATTACCAATTTTGGTACTTAGTGATCAATCCTCGTGGGAACGATACTCTACTCACTTCTTTATTACTTGATTACGACAGTGTACACTTGCACTTCTAAATACACCATCCTAAATTCGTAACAAGTTTTTGGCGCCGTTGCCGGGGATTGTCATTAATATCAATACCAAGTAATTTTAATACTAATTTGGTCTTCATATTACTTTTTTTTTTGTGCTTCTTTTCTTTCTTTTCAGGTTTTTGCTTAGTATATGACCAGATCGAAGAAGACTGAATTACAACCTTGTGATTCTGAGATCGAGAGAACTTGTCGAAGAAATCGGAGAGTTCGAAAGCAGTCTACTTCTATCAATTCAATGGCAAATCCGGAAGGAGAAGCAGCAGATACCAAAACTCTTCGTGATTATGCAACACCAACAGTCATGGAGACAACTTCTGGAATCAGAAAACCACCAGTAGCAGCCAACAATTTTGAAATCAAGCCTGCAATTATCCAGATGGTGCAAGCCAATCAGTTTGGTGGTTTATCAACAGAAGATCCCAACACACATATAGCCAGCTTCCTAGAAATATGTGACACATTCAAGCATAATGGTGTTACTGATGATGCCATTAGACTTAGACTTTTCCCTTTCTCACTCAGGGATAAGGCTAAGAGCTGGTTACATTCTCTACCAGTGGGAAGCATAACTACATGGGATGCCTTGGCACAGAAAATTTTGGCGAAATACTTTCCATCAGGAAAAACTGCAAAACTGAGGAATGAAATTACCTCATTTTCCCAGCATGAACTAGAAAGCCTTTATGAAGCCTGGGAAAGATACAAGGAGTTGCTAAGGAGATGTCCTCATCATGGGTTACCAGATTGGTGGACACTGCAAACATTCTACAATGGAATGACACATACCACCAGAATTCTTGTAGATGCTGCAGCTGGAGGATCTTTAATGGGAAAAAATCTAGATGATGCCTACAATTTACTTGAGGAGATGGCAGCAAATGCATATCAATGGCCTTCTGAACGTCATAATTCAAAGAAGGTACTTGGAGTGCACGAGCTGGATATCCTTACAACTTTATCTTCTCAAGTTGCATCTATATCCAAGCAAGTGAGCTCATTGACTAGTCAAGCAAATGCAATCAGTACTCCTCATGAAACCTGTGACCGATATGGAGGACCTCATATGAGTACACAAAGTCAAGATGGACAGTCATCCATACCTTCTCAGTCGGAGCAAGCTCATTATATCGGAAATCAAAGAAATGACCCATTCTCAAACACTTATAATCCAGGTTGGCGGAATCATCCAAACTTTGGCTGGAGGAATAATCAAAATATGTTCAAGCCGCAAGGGAACTACCAGCAACAAGCTCTTCAACCACCAAATCCACTACAGCAAAAAGTGAATGTAGAAGATGCACTGGCACAACTAACCATGAATACATCTCAATTCATGGCTAGGACTGATGCAACACTTAAAAGCCAGGAAGCCTCGATAAAGAACTTGGAGGTCCAAATGGGCCAAATTGCAAATATGCTGAATTCCAGACAACCAGGTACTCTTCCAAGTGACACTGAAAAAAACCCAATAGAGCATGTGAAGGCTATTGCATTAAGGAGTGGGAAAGAATTGAAAGATCCTGTAATTCTACATAAGAATGACGGAGAAAAAAAAGAAAGTGAACCAGAAAAGAAGGAGGAAGCACAGAAACCTCAAGAAGATGATGTGGTACCAGGAAGAATCAGCTTTCCAGATAACCCTCCTCCATATGTACCACCAGTTCCATACCCTCAGAGACTTGTGAAGGCAAAGCTAGACAAGCAGTTTAAAAAGTTTCTGGAGGTTTTCAAAAAGTTACATATCAACATCCCTTTTGCAGACGCTCTTGCCCAAATGCCCAGTTATGCAAAATTCATGAAGGACATTCTCTCAAATAAGCGTAAGCTGGAGGAATTTGAGACAGTTGCACTTACTGAGGAATGCAGTGCCATTCTGCAAAAGAAACTACCACCAAAGCTGAAAGATCCAGGAAGCTTTTGCATACCTTGCACCATAGGTCAATGTAACTTTGAAAAAGCACTTTGTGACCTGGGAGCAAGTGTAAATCTCATGCCCTTATCTGTCTACAGAAAACTTGGTCTTGGAGAGGTGAAGCCTACCACAGTTTCACTACTTCTTGCTGATCGATCAATTAAACATCCAAGGGGTGTCTTAGAAGATGTTCTGGTAAAGGTGGACAAACTCATATTTCCAGCTGATTTCATCATACTTGATATGGAAGAAGACCAAGAAGTTCCTATCATTCTTGGGAGGCCATTCCTAGCAACTGGGAGAACTTTAATAGATGTGCAACAGGGAAAGTTGACTTTACGAGCTCAAGATGACCAAGTATCTTTTAACATTTTTAAGGCTTGGTCATGTCCAAATGAAGGTGACACCTGTTATAGAGTAGATACATTGACCAGCTGCACAAAAGACGTGGTGAACAAAAGCTGCATGGATCAACCACTTGCAATAGGAACAGTAGATGTATCAAAATCTACTAATCCTAAAGTGCACAAAGAATATTGGGGAATAAAAGCCTTAAATTCTGACTTAAAGGCAGCTGGTAAGAAGAGACTTCTCCAACTCAATGAGCTTGAAAAATTTAGACAACAAGTTCATAAGAATGCAAAGTTATACAAGGAGAAGACAAAAATGTGGCAGGATAAAAGAATTTTGAGGAGAGAGTTCACGCCGGGACAAAAAGTTCTGATATGCAATTCAAGGTTAAAGCTCTTTCCGAGAAAGTTGAGATCAAGGTGGTCAGGACCTTTTACTGTGGTTCAAACATGGCCATATGGAGCAGTGGAGATTCAAGATGGTGATCGAAAATTCAAAGTAAACGAGCAAAGGCTGAAAGAGTATAATGACGGTGCACTCAACACTTTGAAAACTGTCATCACTTTGGAGGAAACAACAGGTAAGTCCTAAATTTTTTTTTTTAAAAAAAAAATATATAAAAAAAAATAATAAAAAAAAAATAAAAAAAAATAAAAAAAAAATTTTATTGCTTGGGTCTTTGTCTAGCTAAAGACGTTAAAGAAGGGCGGCTATTTGGGAGGCAACCCAAAAACTTCTTTTCCTTAATCTTTCATTTTTCTTTCTTACTTACTGAAGCACACAAAACTGCATCTTTAAATTTTAGTCTCATCATGGAGGAAATTATTGTAAAGCTTAAGAACAGGTTCCCTACTCTTCCCAAAGATATGCTTAGGAAGATCTATAGCTGTCGACTTGAAAGAATGAAGACATTCAAACGTTTGGGCCTTCCTGAGGATGTCCGCTGGATCATTGAAGCTAAGGTACGTTTAATAGGTGAGATTCATGATTCCTTTATTAAACCTATGCCAGGTATGGGAAAAAGCTCTTATTCCAAAAAGAGAAGAGCTAAAAGAATGAAGGTTTGTCCTAAATGTGCAAGGTGGAATTGTGATCAGCGCTGTAGGAGCAAAGGTATGGTTTCTATAAATCGAGAAGATAAAATCCAATTTATAAAGGATGGACTGAGTAAGGAGTCATTGGATGATATCATTCAAACTCTTGAGACGCATCCTAGTGGCGATGTTCATCATGTTCTTCTTGATTTATTAGACATATTCAACAAAGAAAAAGAGCGCTATCGTCTTGGGAATCTGACGTTAAAAGACCCTGTTTGCCAGTTTATAAGAAAACTGGATGGGAAGCAAATCCTCGATTCATAGAAAGCGTTTAAGCCGTTACTGGACGTAAAACCAGAGGAAGATGTGAGCCACAATCACAACTACTGTACATAATCTTGCTTTTGTCAATCTGTCTTATCTTTTTCAGTAACTTTTGACTTTTTTTACTCACTTTATTTACTTTCTTGGCATAATGGCCCACTGGTCATTCGTGTCAGAAATTTTTTTCAAATTTTTTTGAAAACTGTGTGATTTGCATGATTTTGTTGTCGCTGTTTTTGTAATATAAATATGTAATCTTCCATTTGTAAAAAAACACAAAATGTCTGAGAGAGAAAAAGAGAGGAGTGGTATCACTCTAAAATGCAGTTTTAAATCTATATGCATTTTTGGTGAAACTGACTCAGGAAAGGATGGAGAGTTTATACCTGCAGCACAGGAACTGGGACGTGCACTAGCCGCTAGGAAAATCAACTTTGTCTACGGGAGAGGTCTCGAGGGTCTGAAGTTAAGTATGGCTATTCCTGCAACCATTAATGGTAGCACGGGTTTGTGTGTAAGGATAAAGGAGTTAGAACATCAATTCTTCTTCTTAGGCCAAGAATTAGAGGTTTCAAGTCTGCCTGAACGAATGGGACGTATGTTTTACCGTGCTGATGCTTTTATCGCTCTACCCGGTGGTTTTGAAACGTTGGATGGGATCTCTAGCATTGCTTATTGGGCTAAACTGAACTTTCATAAAAAACCATTAGGATTGTTAAATGTTAATGGTTTTTACGATAACCTGTTGTCTTTTCTTGATCATGCTGTGGAAACAGGATTCATACCCCAAGCGACTCGTCATTCCATCATTTCTGCACCAACTGCTGATCAACTACTAGATAAACTGCAAACCTATGAACCTAAACCAGATCTATTAGTAAAAGAAAAAGGTGGGCAATCTTCAGACAGCAGTCAGAAGCAGAATCCAGATACCACTCTCCGGTTGTAACTTTCTTTTATCTTATGGTTTTACTCTCAGCATTTTGGTTTAATTTATTGTGTGTTTAGGTTATGCAAAAAAAAAAAAAAAAAAAAACCTTTCTTTAATCTTTAGAAGACATTGAGGACAATGTCTGATTTAGGTTGGGGGAGGATTTAAAAAAAAAAAAGAGCATAGTTTCTCCATTAGATAGTTAGTTAGTAAAACCATTAGATGCATGGGGTATGCATAGATGGCAGAGTAAAGAGTTATTCTTAACTCTTGAGACGCATCTTATTAGTTGTAATTTTTTTTTTTGTTATTTCATCTTTAAAAAAAAAAAAAAAAGAGGTAAAAAAAAAAAAAATTTAAGTGCTTTTCAATGATTTTAAGAAGTATATAAGTTTGAAGCATGGATCAATTGAGTTTAGAGATTTTATAGCATGATTGAATAACTGATTGTTGAATTGGGTAATGAATTTTGAGATTGAATGAGCTGAATTTGAAAGTCCCTAACCGTGAGCTTTTGAGCCTATATGATCAATAGTGATTATCTTTCTTGTGTGTGATATTCACCTATTAAGTTGTCACTCTAGAACTTGCCTTAAATCTAGTTGAAATTACATGTCACATGCACATTCAAAAATGATAAAGGCATTCATTTTGTTTAGCCAGAGCCAAATAGCCAACCTTACAATTATACCATTGATAAGCCCCTTTGAGCCTAATTGATTATGTCTTTATTCTCAACCCATTGATATGTGTTTTAATGATTTATCAAGTGCTTTTACTGAATTCGAAAGATTAACAGAGCATTTGAAATTTTTGTGAAATGGGCTTTTGACAAGTGTGGGGGTCTATATATCATCAACCACAAAAGTGCAGAAGTTGTAATATAAAAAAAAAAAAAAAAAAAAAAGAAGAAAAAAGAAAAGAAAAAAAAAAAAGAGGAAAAAGAAAAAAAAAAATGTAAATTATGGGTTGTTGGGATGAGATAGGCCAGGTTTATTCTTAAGAAGGCCCATTTTTCAACTGCTCTATTTACTTAGTAAAAATAGCCCTTCATATCAGTTTTTACATTCCTTTTACCTTAACCTCATTACAACCTTAAATAAGTCCTTTTGATTTGAATTATGCATGTGAATTAGGTAGTGGAGATTGAGATTTTTGGCAAGCTTATGGTAGTGCAATTTTTTCAGGTGAATTTGAGCGAAACACTTACCCTAAAACACTTGAGAGATTGAGAGAATGAGCAACAATTATGAATTCGGTTCATTTATTTTCAAATGAAGTTACCAGTTTATACTTTTGTTGATTCAAGAATACTATGATCTCTTTATTCTTTAATTGTGTCCTTGTTTATGACTTGACACTTCTGATTTTGTTGGAAGCACTTATTAGTTACTCTTTCTTGTCCGAGGACGTCCAAGAGCTAAGTGTGGGGGAATTTGATAAGTAAAATATTTGCATATTTATTTTCCCTTATATGATGATTTTGTGGACTAAATTTGAGTTGAATATAATCAATTTGGGTGTAATTAATAAATAAATAATGATTTTCATGCAGCCATGGATAGTACCGGATTAAAAAGAATTAAAGAAGGCATTTAAGGGAAAGGTACTATTCACGCGGTACTATTCACTGTGCACTGTTCATGCGGTTACTGTTCACTGTGCACTGTAGCGGACGGTTGCGGTTTACTGTAGCGGACGGTGTGGTCGGTTACTGTAGCAGTGCGGTAGGTGTGGTCGGTACTGTAGCAGTGCGGTAGGTGTGGTCGGTGCACTGTAGCAAATTCACTGTAGCAAATTCACTGTAGCAAAATCACTGTAGCAGTCCGAAAATGAAGCCTATAAATAGAGCTTCTTGGCACCCTAAAATGAAGAGAAGAAGGAGGAAGGAGGAGAGAGAGAGTCTCTATGTTAGAGAGAGAGAGTTGTTATTTTTAGAATTTATTTCTTGCATTTTTTTTACTTCTTGCATGCCTCCTACATGGATGGTTTTACCTCCTATATGGAAGGCCTAGGTAGTCCTCCTTTATGGATGGTATAGGTTGCCACCTACATGGATGGTTTTACCTCCTATATGGTAGGCTAGATTTTCCATTTTCATGCATCTTGTAGTTGTATTTTTATGTTTTTGTAATTAATTTTTATGCAATATTTATGATGTTTGCAATATATTTTGGTTTTGTTTTTAATTTTATCATGAGCTAAATTTTCCTTTTCCTAGGGTGATGACGTAGCTTACTAATGACGGATTGAATCTTAACTTATTAAATCTAGTTTTAATTTTTCCTTCATGATTGAGTTTTAATTATTGCTCTTAATGCTTACAATTGATTGGCCACCTTTTGGATGATTTTAATATGCATGTTGAGACCGGAAGGAGATACATGTGTGTGGATCCTATAATTAAAACCATAATTTACATATGAAATAGGAATATATTCATATGGGTTATGTAGTCTTAATTGAGTTCCATAAATCTTAATGCATGATTGATTGCTTAAATTCATATAGGAATATATGGGGTTAGCAATTAATTATAGAATTGCTTGACCTTGGAAGAGGCTAGTAATTAAAATAGGGAAACTCGACTATCAATCATGTGGAATAAATTGGACTAGAATAGATAAGTGATTCAATCCGGAATTTATTAAGTGAAATCTAATCCCTAGGGCTTTTACTCATATTTGTCTTTATATAACTTGTATTCATATTTCATCATTTCTATCTTGAAATCTCAATCACAACTAATCAACCGACTAAATAGAATTAAAATTACCAATTTTGGTACTTAGTGATCAATCCTCGTGGGAACGATACTCTACTCACTTCTTTATTACTTGATTACGACAGTGTACACTTGCACTTCTAAATACACCATCCTAAATTCGTAACAGGGGACAATTCCTGGCCAGCTTAGTGCCCAGTGAGAGTGGGGGTTGGTCCGGAACTCCAATGCCCATTAAGGGTAGGGCCGTCCGTTACACCTGCAACTACTAGAGTTGCTCTTGTTGACTCTACTTATAAGTAGTATGTTAATGCTCTTATTGGTGCTATTCTTACCGCTTTGAGTAATGGAACTATTATTATCACCATCCAACCATATTTCAACATCAGCTTAGACGATCCTACTCTCACCAAAAGAATCAAAGTACAAATCCAGATTGTTGGAGATGAACAGAATCCTAAAGCTATCATGGCTACATTACATCACCAAGTCATTTATAGACTTTAGAACCATTCTCTCGACTTACACCTTCCTAACTCAACTAAAGATGCCCTATTTTCCATATCCAATAGGTCTGATGATAATTATATCATCCAAATCCCCAGACAGATTCCCAAAGAAAAACTTTCTCAATTAATGCCACTTGAGTGTATCAATAACTATGAAAAACTTTTGCATGAGATTCAACCTTATGTCTATAAACCACACCACCAATCATCCAAAGACTCCCAGATGGAACTGTTAAAACCATATTTGCCAGACTAAATGTGTGATACCTCATTTCCTATAGCCTTATATGAGTACAAAAGAGTAGTAAAATCACTGGTGGAACCAGGATCAAGTCCCGGATTAGGAAATCGTTCGCAAACTCCAATCCTATCTCAGGATTTGAACCTGGGACTGGAAAGGAAATCCGAGAGTAGTAAAAATTTTCTCAAATCCTTTCCACACGCGTTCACTATCTCGCTAAGTCTCATCAGTACTTAAGTCCGTTTCATCAGAGTATGTAGCGTGTCTCTGCTTACGTATCATGATAGGTTCTTTAGTTATAGATTCTTCTTTTAAATCGGAAGCGTAATTACTTATCCAAAATATCATTCCTAAACTAAGTTACTCTTGTAATCTTGTCATGCTTACATAGCTATATACATTATATACATATCCCAAACATCCAAAGATATAGAAATAGACGACCAACAAAACTAAAATCTTCACCGTTTAATCCTCTAGTCGTCTGCATTTACTTTCCTCTTGCCCCTAGAGCTCTCTCCCTGTACTGTAAATGGGTTTTTGTAAAAGAGTGAGATTCGATGGAATCTCAGTAGTAACATAATGTCAATCATATAGTTATAATATCATAAAGCATGTTACACAATCATCATTCAACACAATCATCATAACAACATTTAATGCATCACATGTAGTTTATAAGCTATCATAGCGCTAGATATATTACAAGAACCCGAGCACCTATTCGTGCATCAGTGAGTATTATATTAGCCTGAGCGTCCACCCGTGCATATAGGCCCTAGATGACCGCCCTGCATATTTAGAATACATAAGACAATTCTTGATGAACACACAAATCATACATTGCATATCATAACATATTAAAGTCAAGTTACTACCTGATTGCTTTCCTCTAGCAACTCCCTTCCATTTGTCTGAGCTCAGGCAAGTTTTAGACTCTGGACCGTCGCCAAGTCCTATAATCCCCAAATGTACCATAAATGAGTTATTACTCATCCATGGATTACTCCAAACTTGTACTATTGGTTAAATTAGCCTAAAAAGGCTAAGTTACCAAAATACCCCTATAGACCCGGTCTACACCTCTTTGTACCCGGTCTAACTGTACTTTACTCAAAATTATGACTTGGGCCAATCCTACACAATTTTGCATGTAAAATTCATTTATCACCTCAAATTGGTCAAATTCAGGGCCAAATGACGAAAATGCCCTTTGTAGCCCTTACTTAAGGTTTTAAGGGGTAGTTGGTCATTTCATATTCTAGAGCTTTTCTTACTTCACCATCAACATAAACCCTAAAAAAATTTTCCTCCTAAAACTATTAGAAGCATCAAACTTACCAAATTCCTACTCCTTCAACACGCCTAGAGCAGGGTAGAAATTTAAGGTTCTAAAAAAAGTTATGTTGGTTTCTCGTTTTCTCTTACTTAATCACCTCCTTTCTACTTCTAATCACATGATTAGCTATTTAGACATTCATTGGACATGGTTTGGAGAAAATTGAATAGCAAGGTCCCTTAGGTTTTATCATCCATCTTTCACAAAGCACCCAAAACCAAGCCAAGAACAACATCAATAACATCAACTAAAGCAAGAGAAACAAGTTTAGAGGCTTACCTCTTGATTCCTCCTCTTTTTCTCTCTACATGTTTTCTGTCTCTCTCTCCACAACCTTGATTTATCTTGAAAATCATGGTTCCAAAGAAGTAAAAGTGATTAGAAGAGGTTATAAAAGGATTAGGAAGCAAGAATCACAAGGTTACAAGCTTCCTTACCTTAGATTGTGAGAACCCTGGCCTCCTTGTTCTTCCGTGTTCTTCACCGTTCTCAACTCTCTCTCACTCTATTTAGTTCAGTTGGCACGAAAATGAGATGAAGAAGATGAAGGAATTGATTATATAATCTAATAGTCAAAGGCTTTTACATGTGGCACTTTCCTATTGGTCCATATTTCTATTTTTGTCTAATTATTCCATTTCCCTTCTCGCTCTCTTAATCAATCGAACTGCATGAGAAATAAGAGGGAAAATATTGCTCTTGAAGTATCCTAATGACATCTTACAAATGGTTGACTTTTGACTATTTGACCTTCCTTAATAATCATTCACTAAAACAGGCTTATTAATTATCAAGTAGCCATTTCCCTCTTTTTAATTCCCATATAACTGAAATTATTAGAAATATTAGGGAAAAATAATTTTCCCCACTTTATAGAAAAATTACCGTTTTTTCCCTACATTTTATGATTTACTGAAATAAATCATTTCCTTGCTCATTTCTTTTCATTTGGCCGAATTATATATAACCGGTGATTGAAATATCTCCATAAATTTACACACCACAATTCACCATTTTATTCCACTAAATATCACAAATATTCATATAAGGAATATTGGTGAAAAAGTGGGGTATTACAAAATGTCCCTCTTAGTAGAATTCTCACCCTTTCACCTGTAAGAAGCAAGCTTCATCCAAAAGGGGGTGAATTGGGTGATTTAGTAAATTTTTTGGATGTTACGACGATATGTAACTGAATGAAGAAAGAGTAGAGATAAGAGAAATTGCATATAGAGATTTATACTAGTTCGGTCCCAATTATAGGCCTACGTCCAGTCCTCAGAGATCAACACCTACTGAGCTTTTCACTAAACCTCCAAGATTCAGTTGGCTCTTGGAACGCACGATACAATAATTGCCCTTGCAAGGACTACAAGTAGAAATGTTCTACACTTAGAACTTTCTCTTGCCCTTACGGCAAATCCTACGAGCAGAGCAATTCCAACGACCTTTCCCTCCTACTTACATACGCAAGTCTTACGAGTAGCAACATTCTCTACCACTTGCACCTTATAAATCTTATGAGCAGAGAGTCTTTTAATGAACTCTCTCTACAACTTCTCCTGTAAGGAAATTCTACCCTCTTAAGGTCCCTCTACCTTGAGATGACAAATACAATGAAAGTGTTTATAAAAATCTCATATTGAGTAGATATGATGAACACTGAAGTGCAATATGAATACAGAGAATGAAATCAAAGACTTTTGTAAACTTTCAGTTCTGTTTGTATTCATTGTTCTATCTGATATCTCATCCATCTTTGAAACTTTGTATATTTAGTTGGTCTAGAGATAAACGTTGCAGAGTATCCATTATGGAGCCAGATGTTTGAATCTTCAAATAGGCTGTCATGGTGTGCGTCAGTTACTCTTAGTAGTTGTCAGCCCATATTCGGTGACTGCTAGCTTATATCATTATGTCCACCATATTTGACTTCTTTAATCATATTTGCAATCCAAACATTTAATAACATGTTTCACACTTGGAACAAATGTTAAATAATGTTTAAGTATGGTAACAAGTATAAACATAATAATTAGATAATGTTTAACCATATTCAAAATCATCCTCGTAATTCACTCTGCTTCTGTGTCTGGAAAACTTGAGTTCTTCCTCTTAAACTCGAGTGCATAGAGTTGTTAGCACATCTCTAGGTTATCTCTGCTAGGAACTTATGAGAGTTCATTTTCAAACTCAAGTGTAATAGTGTCTAGAACTCAAGTTCTCCCTTTATCTCAACTTTTCTGCATAACTCTCTGGTTGAAACCTACGGAAGCGCATTTCTAGACTTAAGTGTTCCTAACACTAGAACTTAAGTTTTGAACCCAAAATCAAGTTCTCCAACTATTCCTTGCTTCTGAGTATCTCTCTGGAATAAACTCACGGAAGTGCAAATACAAACTTGAGTTACTTTATGTCTAGAACTTGAGTTTCAGAACCAAACTTGAGTTCACCAGGAACTTCAGCATTCTGACCATGTCTCTGAGTAAAACTTGCGAGAGTTAAGATTTAGACTAGAGTGCATTTTCTACCAGAACTTAAGTGTGACCTTAAAACTCGAGGGCTCTAAGTTCTGTTGGTTTCTGAACAAGTCTCTAGAATAAACTCTCAAGAGCGCAACAATTAACTTGAGTGCATATTGATCCAAAACTCGAGTTTCATACCTAAACTCGAGTACACATGATATCATCAGATTCTCCCTTAGCTTTTGGAAAAAACTCATTTGAGTTAATTTGCCAACTCGAGTGCATTTTAGCCCAGAACTCGAGTGCAATATCAAAACTCGAGTGCTCTGCTTTGTCTTCACAACACCAAACTCTTGGGCAGAAACTCTCATTGCAAAACTTCCAAGACTTGAGTTCATTTCATATGAGAACTTAAGTGCTCAATCAGGACTCGAATGCATATGCTTTAGATCACTTCCTGTAATGTACACAGCTCAAGTGTTAGAGAAAACTCGCAAGAGTTAAACTAAAATATGCTTACCAAACTCGAGTGTAGCAACCAAACTCGAGTTCATAATAACTCAAAACTCGAGTGCCCTTACCAAACTCGAGTGCATCAACATTTTTACAAAACATAACAACGTCAATTTGTAAAATGCTCTTATTGATCAATTTAACTCATTGTTCTTATTTTAACTTTGTCTTTCCTTTGCAAAACAATTCATTATTAAATGTTATCATCAAAACATGGATTATAACATTCTCCCCCCTTTTGATGATGACGAAACCTTAGTAATGGATTTGAAAAACTTATTTAGTTAGTGACAAATGAAAGTTTCAAATACATAAACATAAGGTCATAATGAACTTATTTTAAAATCAAAGTTCTTGATATCATTTTAGCTTCTTCCTTCTTTATTGCTTTACGATTCTCACTGCAAACCTTAAGAAGATACCAAAACAAATATGCAAAAACTTGAGTGCTGTACAAGTTCATGATTGAAAACTCATAACTACATTATATTACAGAACTTAACATGGTTGAATAGCTTGCAAAATTAACAAGAGTTCAAAATTCATAATTGGAACCATAGCTTCATTGCAGATTTAAACCATAATCCAGAAGTATAGAAATAACTTTTAAACATAAACTTCTAACTAGAATAACATAACTTGACTCCCAGAAGAACTTTGACAAAATAATAAAAAATAAAACTGACTCCCCTTTGATACATATAAACTCAGACTCCTTAAATACTACAGACACTCCCTCTTAAACAAGTAATCATAGCTCAAAGCCATCACTTATCCTTCTCCCCCTTTTTGTCATCATTCGTATAGGGAGGAACTAGAAAGGTAATATCTGATGACGCTGGTGGAGTGTATAACACCAGTGTAGTAGATAGATTAATAGGCTCAGGTATGAATAATGGTGACAATGGTTGAGTAGCAGTTGGGTCTGGCTCAGGAGTAGGTTGGCCATCAAGAGTGATATCTACAATAGTTGAAGTGTGAGGGTCAATGTAGGTAAATAGGACTGTGGAAGGAGTGGTGGATGTGGTAGGAGGTAGAATAGATAAAGATGGGGCTAAAGTTGAAGGCACAGAGAAATAAGCATGCAATAGCATCTCCAACTCAATAAGCCTCTGAGTCTAGTCCTCCTAGGTTCGTATATGGGCTTCCTGGGTCTTTACCAAGATGTCAAAATTGTGGTTTGTCTTGTCAACCAACTTAATCACTTATTGCTCCATCTTGTTGACTAATTGCTCACACTGTTGAATCATCTTGTTTATAAGACCAACTACAGCCTTATTGACCACGTTTTCCATATACCATTGTATAGAGGCACCTAGAAAGGATGGAGATGGTGATCTTCCTCTTGCTAAGGATTAAGCCTCATCAGCTGTAACCTGAGAAGAGGTATGTTTCTCGACCTACAGAGGTAGTGTAATTCCCAAATGATGTAATTGTGTCATTCCAAAACGAGGAATTCTCACCTTTTCATCCTTGTCCAAGTACCATATCTTGTTGTATCTGAGGATGAGGGAGACAATCTATGGGAGAGGTATGTAAGTGTACAGGGTGGAAGAAAATTTGAAATGTGTCATTTCCCGAAAAATCATGTTCCCTACATTCCTCTATTGTCCAAAAAGTAGAGAGGCCATCATGAAGTAGTCCTTATAGGCAAAGTGAGTGAAGTTATTGGAATTATTCACGATACTTCTAGTTTAGATATAAAAGATGATGCGTTGGATGTTGGGTATTTAGACTAGCTTAAAGTTTAGAGGTCCAACATTCTCACCGGGTCTAAGGAGATGGCATACTTGAGTAGGTGTAAACTTAGTAGTAAGGTCAAGAGGTGGAATAATGTAGTCAAGTATGGTGTTTATGATGGAAGGGGTTATTCTCACGATTTGGCTACGAACTGTGGTCTCAAGTCCTTCCTCTATCAATACTCAATGAATACAATAGATGAATACTTAGCCATAGTTCATAGTAGCCTAGGTACTGTCTCAGATTAACATAGAAATGGGTATTCAAGTAATTCAAATCAACATAAACTATTAGGCATAATTTTCTATGAACAAACTCAGTATTGTATACCTTCTTATCAAATGGTTTCAGGGCAGCGACATTAAGACCATCTAGAGTCTTGGTCTCTTATTCTTGCTCGATGCCTGAGAGGTGGAGGGAGCCTCAGATTGTGCAGGACCCTAAGATTATGAAGGTACATCATGTGATACAGAATCACCAACCCCAAATGTTATCTTTCTAATCAAGGCATCAAGCTTGGATTTTTTAATGGCTTCCCGAAGGAGTCTGACTTATTCACTATCTAAGGATGACTCAGAAATAACCTCAGTAGCATGCTCTTTACCTCTTCCCTTTACAACCTTGGTTCTTGATCGAGTGATGACCGGTTCCTTGATAGTAATACCTTTAGCTTTCTTGGCCGGAGGTCAAGCAACTTTCAATTTTGGCCTTGGATATGTTTTCTTTCTAGCATTGCCCTTTTTCTTGGGAGTAACAGTCTTTAGAGGAGGAGGATGAGTTAGAGTTGAAGATTGAGTAGGATTAGGTGGTGCCATTGGTGTTGGTGTCTCGAAGGAGTTTGAAAGAGATTGAGATAACGAGGATGATGAAGATGGAGATGGTATAGGTGATTCTCAGGATACCTGAGCAACTTTGTTATGAACCATATTGAATTGAAGATGAGAAATTACTGAACAATCACATAAATCAAAAGAAGCAAATTACCAAAAGTGTAGAAAGTTTAAGAGATGATGAAATGATGCTAGGGCTCATTGAATAATTTATATCCTGAATCTGACGTTTGGAGATGTTTGAACGGATGTAACTAATGATTGATAAGTTACGAAGTAATGATTTAGTGAGCAAGGGTTGGAATTTGAATGGGTTAGTGTATTGAGTGAAGAGACGTGTTCGAGTTTGAAGAATAAGTATGATGTTTGAGCTCCGGAAACTGATATAGACTTATGAAACTCGAGTTTTTCCCTAAGAACTTGAGTTTATATGGACTCGAGTTTGCCCTTACAAACTCAAATTCTGCAAAAAAATTCCCATACTGACATAGCGTACTTGGCTTGAGTATGACTTGTAGACACTCAACTTAATTTCCAAATTCTTGTATCTTTGTACTTAACTCCTCCAAGATCACTTGAGTAAACCATGCTCAACTTTCTCCCTGTATTCTGATTTAATACTGAAGTTTCAGCAGTGAACTCGAGTTTGCTCCTGAGGACTCAAGCTTACTTTTGAACTTCTTATGAACTCGAGTTTACACTCAGAGTTCATGTATACTCTGTTAATCCCTATTTTAATGAACGTATACAAAGCATTCCTACAAAACAAACTACTACATACTCCGATGCTTAAGTTAATATACCAATCATCAAAACATGAACAAAATTGCATATAAACATAATTAATGACAGGGAATTCTTACAAATTATTGGGATTAGCCATTCCTAATTCTCTCCTTATATATAAAAACTTCTCTTTCTCCAATGGTTTTTGAATATATATGCAAGTTGGAAATCAGTTGGAATGAATTACACATTGACATCCTTTCTTTGTATATGGTCACGTATAAAGTGATGTCGGACATCTATGTGCTTGGTTATTGAATGTTGTACAGGAGTTTTGGCTAAGCTTATTTACTTGTGTTATCGCATAAAATGAGTATCTCTTTCAAGTTGATTCTCAAGTCTTAAAGTTGTTATTTTAGCCATAATACTTGAGAACAACAACTTGATGTGGTTATGTATTTAGCTTTAGTCGAAGATAATGAAACAATGGTTTGCTTCTTGCTGAACTATGACACCAAAGAGCCTCCAAGAAATTGGCATTGTCCCCTTGTGCTATTTCTATCAATTTTGTATCTTGTATGATCTAAGTCTAAATAGGCCACTAAATATTCGTGTCCTCCTTTTGGGTACCATAGGCCAAGTTCTGTAGCTTCTCCTAAGTACCTGTAAATTCTTTTTCATTTTCAGCATGTGATACTTTAGGAGTAGATTGATACCTTGAACATATGCCAACAATTAAATTGTATGTCAGGTCTGCTTGCTGTTAGATAGAGCAATGAACCTATCATTCCTCTATATTTAATGATGTCATAGTCTTTACCCTTCACGTCAATATATAGTAGAGTGGTTGATCTTATTGGAGTGTCAGCTCTATTTGAACTGTCCATCCCATACTTCTTTAACAACTCCTTTAGATATTTGGCCTGGGAAATAAGAATTCCATTATTCCATTGTTTAATTTGAAGTCTAAGAAAGAAGTTTAATTCTCCCATCATGGACATTTCAAATTCTCCTTGCATAAGTTTAGAAAACTCTTGACAAAGAGATTCGTTAGCAGCACCAAAGATTATATCATCTACATATATTTGTACTACTAATATATCATCCTTATTATGTTTGATGAATAATGTTGTATCCACTTTTCCTCTAACAAAGTTTTAATCAAGAAGAAATTTGCCCAGTCTTTCATACCGAGCTCTTAGTGCTTGTTTCAAACCATACAAAGCCTTTTTGAGTTTGAAAACATGATCCGGTTCGGAATCATCCTTGAAACTAGGAGGTTGTTCTACATAAACTTCCTCCATAATATTGTTAGATTTCATGTTTTGATGATAACAAATTATGTTTTGGAAGTCCATGGACTTTATATCAGCAAAGGAAGTGATACACGTGATCTGAGCAAGATCACTCGAGTGATTTAGATAATCACTCAAGTGATAATCAAGATCACTCGAGTGATCTTTAAAATCACTGGAGTGATATGGTAAATAACCAGATCACTCGAGTGATATGTGTAATCACTCGAGTGATGCGCCAGATCACTCCCAGTGATTGAAAAATCACTGCAAGAAAATATCACTGTTACAGATTTCACTTCCAGTGATCCTGAATCACTCGAGTGATATGTTATATTTGCCAAATCACTTCCAGTGAATCTGAAAACACTGGAAGAAAAATTCACTGTTTTGGAAATCACTTCCAGTGAATGCCAGATCACTCAAGTGATACCTGAAAATTTCCAAATCACTTCCAGTGGAATACAAATCACTGCAAGAATATTTTACTGTTTGCTAAATCACTTCCAGTGATGTTGAATCACTCGAGTGATATAGTATTTTCGCTGAATCACTTCCAGTGGATTGAAAATCACTGCAAGAAGAAATCACTATTTACAAAATCACTTCCAGTGATTTCAAATTCACTGGAGTGGAATATGAAAATCTCATGTTCACTTCCAGTGAGTCTGTAATCACTGACAAAAGTTTTTAATGTTTTCCAAATCACTTCCAGTGACATCATATTCACTCCAGTAATGTTTCCTAATGCTAGTAACACTCTCAAACAATCACTATGATCCACTTGCAAACTACTCTCATGGAAATCAATAGATTTTGTTAGTTAATATTTGTTATTGATAATTATTACTAATTACTCCAGATTACTGTCAAAATCATATGACATTATTTCGATACTCAGTTGCTGAAATCCATCTCTAGTGAAAGCAAGATCACTCCCGATGGTTTTCTTGATTTTCAGAAAATACTTCCAGTGAATCATATTACTCTGATGATATTCAAATATTTTCTAACGGTAATATTCTCAAAGGGTATTACAGCTGTACTCCACCATCACGCACATGACAAGTAACTGAACTCTCCATTCAAACGACAACTATTCATGGGCGGCAGCAAAATTCATAAGTAACGGAAGACAAATGCTGTTACATTTTTCAGAAGCATCTTTGAATCAACGGACAAATTTACAACGGTCTTCAAAGCCTCTAATATATATGTCCAGCCATTCGAAAAATAAAAGTATGAAGTGAAACGCTTGAATACATTGCAAACAATACTTTTACAAGTGCTTCAAATCTTCATTCGTATTTCAGTTTTTATCTATACACTCTGTGAGAGAGATTTGTCAGTCATACACATTTATTTCCAATAGTGATAACTTAAGGTTGAGGAACCTTAAGTTGGGATTTAAGATTACCTTGTGTAGGGGGGAGCGAGTGTCCAGAGGAACTTGCTGATTGTACTGTGGTGCCAAGAACCCACTGAATCTTGGAAGATATAGTGAAAGGCTCAGAAGGATTTCTGAGGACTGGACGTAAGTCAAGTGGTTGAGACCGAACCAGTATAAATCCCTGTGTGAACCTTGGTGATATCTCTTCCTTTTTATTACTGTGTCTTAAAGTTTTATAAATTGTATTTAAATTTCTGATTATTTGGTAATCACTCAATTCACCCCCCTCTTGGGTGAAAAGCTTGCTCTAACATTTGGTATCAGAGCGCAGGTCTTCTTGTTCAGGTTTAACAACCTTAGAAGGATCCGATGGCAAGCATGGGTGAAGGAATCCTTCCTGACGGAGCTTCTATCACTAGACTACCAGGTTTTAGTGGTGAGCATTTTTCCTTCTGGAAAGCTAAGTTCCGAGTATTCGTAATGGCTACAGAATACGGACTATGGGATGTGATTGAAACTGGAAACTATGTGCCTACAAAGATTGAAGAATCTCAAAAAGTTCCTAAATCACCAGCAGAATTTGATGACAATGACAAAAGCTAGTGACTCTCAACAGCAAAGCAATTTTGATGATTCAGAGTGCACTGAGTCAAAAAGAATACTTCAGAATCTGTACTCTTCAGACTGCTAAAGAGATGTGGCAAGCTTTGGAAGTAGCTCATGAAGGAACATCTGGAATAAAAGAAAATCGAGTCAATACTCTAACTACAGAGTTTGATATACTTCGTATGAAGGAAGGTGAGTCAATAACTGAATTTGAACTTAGATATACTCATCTTGTTAATCAACTTGCAGCACTTAGAAAAATCTATGATCAGAATGTTCAAGTACGAAAAATATTAAACATACTATCCAAAGAATGGGAGGCCAAAGTCACAGCAATAGAGGAGGCCAATGGAGAATCAATGCAATCTGTAGCTTCTTTGTTTGGAAGTCTTTCTGAATATGAAAGCAAACTAAAATTCAAACGAGAGCTAGAAGAAGTTGGTGACAGGAGAAAGAAAAGTCTTACACTAAGTGTGACAAAAACAAAGGCAGAAAGCTAAGAAGAAGAAGAGGAGGCCAATGATGATGAAATAGGCCTGATGATCAGAAGATTCAAGAAATTTTATAAAGGCTAAGGGTTCAGGAATTCACAAAGAGGTGGAACTAGCGGCAGAAGAGACGCCAAGGAGATCATCTGCTACGAATATGGTAAACCTGGACATATCAAATCAGAATGTCCAGAGTTATTACAGAAAAATAAAGAAAAGAGAAACATCAAATCCTTCAACAGAAAGAAGGCATTTATTTCTGCAATATAGGGAGATAGCTCCTCAGATGAAGAAAGCAATAATGAAGAGATAGCCAATATATGCCTGGTTGCTCAAGAGGAAACATATGAGGAGGTTTGCTCAAGACATATGACTGGTGATCCTGAGAACTTCACCACATTAGTACCCAAGGAAGGTGGCAAGGTAAAATTTAGAGGAAATCAAACTGGAAGGATAGCAGGGCTTGGGGAAGTCAAGGATAAAATCAAAGACGTATATTATGTTGAAGGTTTATGTCACAATCTATTAAGTGTAAGCCAAAGAACAGATAAAGACAACTGGGTAATATTTAACTCAGAGGAATGTCTGATAGTTAGCAAGAAGGATCTGCAAATTGAAAAGAAGAATTTGAAGTCAAAACTCAAGGCAAAAAGAGAAGGTAACTGCTATACTCTTGATATGAATGAAAATATTTCTGAAAATTTCCTTTTGAGTAACACTGATGAGAGTTGGCTTTGGCATAAGCGACTTGCCCATGTGAATATGCATCAATTAGATAAATTACTCAAAAAGGATTTGGTAATTGGTTTACCTAATGTAAACTTCAAGAATGATTTAATTTGTGACGCTTGTCAAAAAGGTAAGCAAACTAAATCATCTTTTAAATCAAAAAATGAAATTACCACTAACAGACCACTTCAATTATTGCATATGGATCTGATTGGTCTAGCAAGAGTTAAGAGTCTTGGTGGAAATTTGTACACCTTTGTTATTGTTGATGATTTCTCTAGATTTACCTGGAATATATTCTTGTCATCCAAAGATGAAACGTTTAGTAAATTCATTGCCTTTGCCAAGAAAGTGCAAAATGAGAAAGGTATGTTGATTGCAGGTATCCGGACAGATCATGGTGGAGAATTTGATAATCAAGCATTTGCAGAATATTGTGATACAAATGGCATTGATCACAATTTTTCAGCACCAAGAACTCCACAACAGAATGGAGTCGTGGAAAGAAAGAATAGAGTTCTTACAGAAATGGCAAGAGCAATGCTCAACGAAAAGAATGTATCTAAAGTCTTCTGGGAAGACGCTATGAGCACTGTATGCTACATCTCAAATAGAGCGTATGTCAGAACCAAACTTGGAAAGACACCATACGAACTCTACAAGGGACGGAAACCAAACCTCGCTCATCTACACATATTTGGTTGTAAGTGCTTTATTCATAACAACGGTAAAGATAATCTTGGAAAATTTGATTCTAAGGCTGATGAGGGTTTGTTCCTAGGCTATTCAAATCAAAGTAAAGCATATAGAGTTTTTAATAAACGAACATGTGTTGTAGAAGAATTAATTCATGTTGTATTCGATGAATATGTGTCCTCTAGTAAAAACATTGACGATGAGATAATCAGTAACCAATCTTCTGTTAACTCTCCCAATCTTGAGGTTAATAATATTGAAAAAGAAGTTGAACTAAGTCAACTTGATTAACCTCGAGCCTGGAAATACATCAAGAGTCATCCTCTAGATCAAGTAATAGGAGAAGTTAATGAAGGAGTTAAAACTAGAAATAAGGTTTTAAACGAAATTAGCTTTTCTGCATTCATTTCTCAATTGGAACCTTCTAACATTGACGAAGCCCTATCAGATAATGATTGGGTGTTAGCAATGCAAGAAGAATTAAATCAATTTGACAGAAATCAAGTTTGGGATTTGGTACCTCGGCCTAAAGACCACACGGTTATTGGCACTAAATAGGTATTCAAGAACAAACTCGATGAATCCACAGCTATTATCAGAAACAAGGCAAGATTGGTCGCCAAGGGCTATAATCAGGAAGAAGGTATTGATTATGAGGAAACATATGCTCCAGTAGCAAGATTGGAAGCTATACGAGTACTCTTAGCCTTTGCGTGCATCAAGGGATTCAAATTATATCAAATGGATGTGAAAAGTGCTTTCTTAAATGGGTACATCAAAGAGGAAGTTTATGTAGAACAACCTCCAGGTTTTGAAGACGTATCCAAACCAAATCATGTTTTCAAATTAAAAAAGGCCTTATATGGTTTGAAACAAGCTCCTAGAGCTTGGTATGAAAGGTTAAGCAAATTTCTCATCGAATTTGGTTTTACACAAGGAAAAGTCGATACAACTTTATTTATAAAACGAAAACTAAATAATATTTTGGTAGTCCAAATTTATGTTGATGATATTATATTCGGTGCTACTAATGATTCTCTGTGTAAAGAATTCTCTGAGATAATGCAGGGAGAATTTGAAATGTCTTTAATAGGAGAACTGACATTCTTTCTGGGTTTACAAATTAAACAAAGAAAGAATGGAATATTCATATCACAGACTAAATACCTAAAAGAATTGCTCAAGAAGTTTGGATTGGATGAAGCTAATGGTGCAGATACACCTATGAGTTCAACGGTACTTATGGATGCTGATGAAAAAGGAGTTGATTTCAATATAACTCAATATCGAGGAATGATTGGATCATTACTCTACCTCACAGCCAGCAGACCTGATATTCAGTTCAGTATTGGTTTATGTGTAAGATTTCAGTCATGCCCCAAAGTATCACACGCTGAATTAGTGAAAAGAATTTTTAGATATCTGGCAGACACAAAAGAATTGGGTATATGGTATCCCAAAAGAGGTAACAAATGTCTAATTGCCTATTCTGATTCTGATCATGGTGGTTATAAAATAGATAGGAAGAGTACAAGTGGGCAATGTCAATTCCTTGGAGGTGCTGTTGTTTCTTGGTTCAGTAAGAAACAAACTACAGTATCATTATCTTCAACGGAAGCAGAATATATAGCAGCCTCAAGCTGTTGTGCACAAGTACTATGGCTAAAACAGCAACTTCAGGATCTTGACATATATCTTAAAGAAATTCCTATTTACTGTGACAACACCAGTACAATAAGTTTGGCAAAAAATCATGTACAACATTCAAGGACCAAGCATATTGATGTGAGACATCATTTCATTAGAGATCATATTCAGAAAAAGGATGTCAAGGTGTTATTCATACCTACACATTTGCAATTAGCTGATATTTTCACCAAACCTCTTGCCTGAGAACAATTCATGTATATACGAAGGGAATTGGGAATGGTAAATCCCAATGAATTGTAAGTTGTTTAATCTTTATAAATGTTGATTTCATAATGTTTTGATGATCCCATAACTAACTTAAGCATCAGAGTATCTATAAAGTTGTTTTGCAGGATGCTCTGTAATATCTTCAAATAACAGAGATAAACAGAGAGAAAAACACTCGGGTGATGATAAAAGACCAACTTGAGTGAATGAACAGTGAAATACTGCAACCACAGGTAAATCAAGTAATTAGATTGATAATATTGTCACAGGTAAGTCACATGAGTGTTTTAATTAATAATCTTGCAGTTACAGCGTGTTTTTAGATTCTGAGAAGTAATTTTGGACTTCACTCGAGTGATTTTTATACTTCACTCGAGTAAAAACCAAAATCACTCGAGTAATTAGACCAGGACAGCCTGGTGTGCCTCTACCCTCTTCCCCAGCAACTCTAACCAATGACCAGAGAGCCTTGTTCTATATTTATTCCCGTAGCATAGTTAACAAGGCAAAGAACTTCACTCATATCACTAGGAAGGATCTTCAAATGATGGCATCTCTTATGACAAGAGAAAGAAGAAATGTGGGTGAGCTCATTTTTTAAGAAATGAAGAGGTTCAGGTTTCACTCCTCCAGGTCTACTACAATTCCCTATCCTCATCTTGTGTCCTATATTCTCTCCATGCATAATATTTGGCACTTGACACCTGAGGGAGACATAGTGAGGATTCCTAAGTTTGGGAAGATTTACCTCACTCAGATGGGAATCACTATTCCAGCTGGAGCTTCTTCACAGCCTCAGAGACATCATTCACCACCTCCTGAGGCAAGCCAGAGAGATTATCATACAAAGAAGATGGATCCTTCACCTTCCAAGATGGATGAGGCTCAGTCTTCCAGAGCAGTATCTCATGGTCCTTCATTCACTCAGGCTGCTCTTCAGACATATATTCAGGATGCCATCCAGTCTGCTGTCACTCAGTTGAGGAAGTCTAGCACTGAACTGATTAATCAAGTCAACTACCAAGTTAAAGTGTTAGTAGAGGCAGTGAATCACAACTTCTATATACTTTTTGAGCGCCAGACAGATCAGACACAGAGGATCCAGAGGATTGAGGATGCACTCAGGTCTCACCTTCACATTCCTTTCCCTGACTTACCACCAACCACCTCACATGTACCTCCTACATCAGACTCTTCACTTCCATATCCTTCTCTTTTTGACCCTCCTATCATTCCTTCAGACACTCCTCCTCTTGCACCTCCCACATCCTTTATCTCTGACCCTATTCCTGCTGGTGATATTCCACAGGATGATCCCATCCTCCAGACTCCATCATCTACATCACATCATACCTCTTCCAGTTCTCATACTGAGGAGATTGTTATTGAGGATGCTACTACAGAGGTTATAGGACCTACTCATTCCACTTCCACCACTCCTCTTGAGCCCTCTTCTACCACCTTTTCCTTCCAGCCTCCTGCCTAGCTCTCCCTCATTCCATATGTTCCACCTGTCTCCTTCTTTCCTTCTTCATCTACTCAGGCATCTACACCTTCTGCATCTCCTTTAGATGATGCCAAAAAGGGGGAGAAGAACTGATATGATCATATGTATTTTTTTATTGTTTATTGTCATGTAGTAGTGCAGTTTGTGTAGTTTCAGTATGCTTTCTGAACTGACATGTACTTGTTCAAAGATTTTAATCTAATGAGAATATAGTCTTAATGTAATTGTGTTTATGTTTGCAGCTGCCAATATGATCTCATGAAAAGCAAGAATTTATGCTTCACATGTGCATGGTTAAATTCTGTTTATAATGGTTTTTGAACCTTGAACTAACATCTTTTATTTTCTATATGAGGTCAAAAACTCTTAATCTTTAAAACAACTCTTTTTAGTCCTTGCATAGTTAAGTTGTTGCAAAATTTTTAAAAAAGATCAAGTGAAGTTTGTTAGAAAATCAAAATTGTGAACATGATCATATAATGTTTTGTCATCATCAAAAAGGGGGAGAATGTTAGATTTCATGTTTTGATGATAACAAATCATGTTTTGGAAGTCCATGGACTTTATATCAGCAAAGGAAGTGATAAACGTGATCTGAGCAAGATCACTCGAGTGATTTAGATAATCACTCGAGTGATAATCAAGATCACTCGTGTGATCTTTAAAATCACTCGAGTGATATGGTAAATAACCAGATCACTCGAGTGATATGTGTAATCACTCGAGTGATGCGCCAGATCACTCCCAGTGATTGAAAAATCACTGCAAGAAAATATCATTGTTACATATTTCACTTCCAGTGATCCTGAATCACTCGAGTGATATGTTATATTTGCCAAATCACTTCCAGTGAATCTGAAAACACTGGACGAAAAATTCACTGTTTTGGAAATCACTTCCAGTGAATGCCAGATCACTCGAGTGATACCTAAAAATTTCTAAATCACTTCCAGTGGAATACAAATCACTGCAAGAATATTTTACTGTTTGCCAAATCACTTCCAGTGATGTTGAATCACTCGAGTGATATAGTATTTTCGCTGAATCACTTCCAGTGAATTGAAAATCACTGCAAGAAGAAATCACTATTTACAAAATCACTTCCAGTGATTCTAAATTCACTCGAGTGGAATATGAAAATCTTATGTTCACTTCCAGTGAGTCTGTAATCACTAACAGAAGTTTTTAATGTTTTCCAAATCACTTCCAGTGACATCATATTCACTCCAGTAATGTTTCCTAATGCTAGTAACACTCTCAAACAATCACTATGATCCACTTGCAAACTACTCTCATGGAAATCAACAGATTTTGTTAGTTAATCTTTGTTATTGATAATTATTACTAATTACTCTAGATTACTGTCAAAATCATATGACATATTATTTCGATACTCAGTTGCTGAAATCCATCTCTAGTGAAAGCAAGATCACTCCTGATGGTTTTCTTGATTTTCAGAAAACACTTCCAGTGAATCATATTACTCTGATGATATTCAAATACTTTCTAACGGTAATATTCTCAAAGTGTATTACAGCTGTACTCCACCATCACGCACATGACAAGTAACTGAACTCTCCATTCAAACGACAACTATTCATGGGCGGCAGCAAAATTCATAAGTAACGGAAGATAAATGTTGTTACATTTGTCAGAAGCATCTTTGAATCAACGGACAAATTTACAACAGTCTTCAAAGCCTCTAATATATATGTCCAACCATTCATAAAATAAAAGTACGAAGTGAAACGCTTGAATACGTTGCAAACAATACTTTTACAAGTGCTTCAAATCTTCATTCGTATTTCAGCTTTTATCTATACACTCTGTGAGAGAGATTTGTCAGTCATACGCATTTATTTCTAATAGTGATAACTTAAGGTTGAGGAACCTTAAGTTGGGATTTAAGATTACCTTGTGCAAGGGGGAGCGAGTGTCCAGAGGAACTTGCTGATTGTACTGTGATGCCAAGAACCCACTGAATCTTAGAAGATATAGTGAAAGGCTCAGAAGGATTTCTGAGGACTGGACGTAGGTCAAGTAGTTGAGACCGAACCAGTATAAATCCCTGTGTGAACCTTGGTGATATCTCTTCCTTTTTATTACTGTGTCTTAAAGTTTTATAAATTGTATTTAAATTTCTGATTATTTGGTAATCACCCAATTCACCCCCCTTTTGGGTGAAAAGCTTGCTCTAACAAATATAACCGTTTAAAAATGAACTCTTAACATCCATTTGATAAAGCTTGAAATCTTTAATGCATGCAAATGCTAAGGGTACTTGTATGGCTTCCAATCTTGCCACTGGAGCATATGTTTTCTCATAATCAATACCTTCTTCTTGATTATAGCCTTTAGCAACTAATCTTGCCTTGTTTCTCACAATGATTGCTGATTCATCAAGTTTGTTTTTGAAAACCCATTTGGTTCTTATAACCAGACAGTCTTTAGGATGAGGTACCAAATCCCAAAATTGATTTCTTCTAAATTGATTTATTTCTTTTTGCTTAGCAATCACCCAATCATTGTCAAAATGTGCTTCCTCAATATAAGAAGGTTCAATTTTAGAAATCAATGCAGAAAATGTTACTTCATTTTGAATTCTACTTCTTGTTTTAACATCTTCATAAACATCTCCAATCACTTATTCAATTGGATGATCTTTCATGTGTCCCCATGCTCATGGCTGAGCATATTCATTAACATTCTCTTCATTTTGATAAAAAATAGTTATATTCTTAGTTTTCTTTATCAAATCCATTTCTTCTTCATCAAGAAACTTTGTCAAAAGATCTATTTCATCAAACATAACATGAATGGTTTATGTTATAATACATGTTCTCTTATTAAATACCCTATATGCTTTATTTCTATTGAATATCCTAAAAATAAACCTTCATCATATTTTGAATCGAATTTACCCAGATTTTCTTTACTGTTGTTGTGGATGTAACACTTGCATCTGAAGATGTGCAGATAAGCAAGGTTACGCTTCTTCCCTTTGTACAGCTCATACGATCTCTTTCCATGTTTCTTGCTAATATATGCTTGATTACAGATATAGCATGCAGTGCTCATTGCATCAACCAAGAATACTTGTGACACCTCTTTATCGTTAAGCATTGCCCTTGCTATCTCCGTGAGAACTCTGTTCTTTCTTTCTTTCCACAACTCCATTTTGTTGAGGCGTTCTAGGTGCTGAGAAGTTGTGATCTATTCCTTGATTGTTGCAAAAGTCTTCAAAGAGTTTATTGTCAAACTCTCCTCCATGATTGGTCCTGATGGAAATAATAGACATACCTTTCTCATTTTGGACCTTCTTGGCAACCATAATAAAATTAACAAACATTTCATCTTTAGAAGTAAGAAATATAGTCCACGTAAACCTTAAAAAATCATCAACAATAACTAGAGTATATAGATTTCCTCCAAAAAAATTTATTCTTGCTGGTCCTACTAAATCCATGTGAAGTAATTGTAATGGTTTAGAAGTTGAAATCTCATTCTTTGTTTCGAAAGAAAACTTAGTTTGTTTTCCCTTTTAGCAAGCATCATAAGTCATATCATCTTTGAATTTAAGTTTGGGAAAACTAACAACTAAATCCTTTTTAATCAACTTGTCAAGTTGACTCATGTTGACATGATCAAGACGCTTATGCCATAGCCAACTTTCTTTAGTTTTTCTTATAAAACAGTTTTCTGAAGAATTTGAATTTAAATCAGGAGTATAGTAGTTACCGTCCCTTTGAGCTCAGATCTTAGCTTTGATAGATTCTTTATTAAGATGTATATCTTTTTTATTGACTATTAGGCATTCTTCTAAATTGAAGAGCACCTAGTTGTCTTTATCGGTGCTTTGGCTTACACTTAGGAGGTTGTGGCATAATCCTTCAACATAGTAAACGTCATTGATTGAAACACCATTCGTTCTTCCAACTTCACCAATACAGGAAATACGTCCATATTGGTTACATCCAAAGACTACCTTTCCTCCTTCTTTAGGTTCCAATATGGTGAAATTTTCTCTATCACCAGTCATGTATCTTGAGTATCCACTATCAATGTACCGTTTGTTTACCTTTGATACTTTGAGACATAGCTAGAGTAATATCATTGAATTTAAGGTACCCATATTTTCTTGGGTCCTTCATGGTTAGTATGAATTACTCTTGGTATATGTGTCCCTTTCAGAGCCCATTTATATATACCGATGGTCATACCTTTTCAAAAATGACATGATGAAGAGTAATGACCTTTTCTATTACAGTAATTACATGATGCAAATGGATTTGATTCATACACTGTATTTCTAAAATATTTTAGATATGTTTTAATGCCTCGTTTCTTCTTTCCTCTTTTTTTATCTTGTACAAATTTATAACTAATTCCTGATTTATCATGTATAACCTTTTGAGATTTCAAAATTATTTTGAGTTTCACTTTCCTTAGTAAATCTTTCTAAGGTTTTCGTTAAATCACCTATTTTCTTATCTTTTTCTTTACATAATGCACAAGATGAACATGATATGCTAGAACTATCTCTACTTTCTAGTTATTTTACTTTCTTCTTATTGGAAAATGGGTTTGAGCCCACTCTCACCCTCGGCACGTGTTGTGCATGCACCACCATGAAGCCTCCATAATGCCATACGTGACATAAATCTAGACTCCACGCACCGTCAGCATTCTGGTGAGTATAATAATTTATAGTAAAGAATGAGAGGCCTGAAATCCTATGATCTTTATGCACTCATAACCTAAAATGATAATATTAGGAAATCATGACGTCAATTACACTTCGGGTACGCTCAAATCCTATACTTCTTATAGCATATCATTTCTTTAGCTATCTTAATGAATTCAGAATGCAATGCATTATATTCAGATAAAAGTTTATTATTAGAGGGTTCACAATCACTTACCTCGGAGTCTGATTCTTCCTCTTTACCTACCAAGCATATGTTAGCAACTTCATCGTCGTCACTTTCATCATCTAACGAACTATCACCCTATATGGATTATATGTATGCTTTCTATTTCTGCTTCTTCTTATCTTTGTTTTTGAAGCATTCGGACTTAATATGTCCCAAACCGCACTCATAGCATACAACTTATTGCTCTTTATTTTCTTTCTTGCTCGAAGCTCCTTGTTGATTCTTGAAGTTCCGTTGACCTCTTCTATAGAACTTCTTAAATTTCCTAATGATTATTCCCATGTCATCATCGTTAAGTTCATCTTCACTTTCGGATGGTTTGGCTTCCTTGATAACTTTGAGGGTGACTCCTCTTTTCTTTTTATCATCAAAATCTTCCATCTCTTTCTTGAATTTTAGCTTTCCCTCATACTTAGAAAGGCTTCTAAAGAGTGCAGCTACCAATCTCATCGATTCACCTTTGACTTCTTCGATGGCTATCACCTTTGCTTCCCATTCTTTTGTAAAAATGTTAAGAATCTTTCTTACTTGGAAGTTTTGATTAAAGGTTTTCCCAAGTGCTGCCAGCTAGTTGACAAGGTAGGTATATCTAAGTTCAAATTCAGATATCCTTTCTCCAGGTTTCATCCGAAATAGATCATACTCTGTAATTATAGTGTTAATTCTATTTTCTTTGATTTCAGACGTACCTTCGTGTGCGATTCTAAAGCATCCCACGTCTTTTTTTGTAGGCAACGTACAGATTCTAAAGTATTCCTTCTGGCTAAGGGTGCTCTGTATCATTAATATAGCTTTGCTATTTAACGTTACTAACCTTTTGTCATTGTCGTCGAATTTCTCTAGTCTTTTCTTTACAATTTTGTCTCAACTTTCTTCGTTGAAACATAATCACCATATTCTATTACATTCCATAAACCATATTCATTTGTCATAACGAGCATTTTGAATTTAGCTTTCTAGAATGAGAAATGTTCTCTGGCAAAATCAGGAGGTCTATAAATGGAAGCTCCATCAAGAAGAATATTTTCATCCATAGTTGCCATGTGAATGGACCCTTTTCAAGCTGTTAAACTCTTCTAAGAAGACCTTATATAATATCCCAAATTTTGGGACTAGAGGCTTGATAATAAGTCTGCAACAAGAGGACTGCTAAGCCCTGGTTTAGCAAATGTCCTAGTAAGACATAATTTTATTCCCTAAATTTCTTTTATACCCTTGGGGTATTAAAGAGTATAGGGAGTAACAAAAAAAATCAATTAGAGGTCACACACAACATAATGATGTTATAACACAAAGTAGTGTTGCTATCGGTGAAATTCCATGTGTAGTAGTCGAGATTGTGTGACATTTTTCAATGAGCAAATGATTCCAGAAATTATGAAAATGTTCAGAATGAAACTAGACTTATAAATCTTTAATTTGATAGGTCATATAAGTCAATTAGAGCTATACACAAGGAATTATGTATTTTTAAAGATAACCCAATAAAACAGGCGATTTTCAGTGTTAGCTTCCAGAAATGAGAATTATGGGAATCATGAGTTTCTAATTGGCTAAAATTTATATTTTTCCTTAAAACTAGACTCAATAAGGGTCGCATAGCATTTAGAACCACCCTAATTGAATATCTATACAATTAGATATAAATTTTTAAAGTTTAGTGAAAATTCTGCCCAGTTTTTCACTATGTGCGAAAATTACAAAAATGTAAGGGCAAAGTGGTCATTTGACCAATAAAGTCAGTAGCCATTTATTTTTCCCTTAATTGGCATAAATTATAGCTGAAGTAGGAAGCAAGAAAGGGAAATAGAATCATTTTGTAATATTAAACAAAAACTATATATTTTGGACCAATAAGGGACAACCATGTGTAAAGCAATTTCATTAACACTTTAAGTCTTCATTTCCTCATCTTCTCATGCTCACTTTCATGTAAAACCTAAACCAAGAGAGAGAGGGAACCATCAACCATATTCAAGAGCAAGAAGCATACCAAAGAGCAAGGGTTTTCCAAAATCCAAGGTAAGAGGCTTGTAATCTTGTAATTTCACTAGTGCAAAAAGCTAATTTAACTACATGATTTGGCTTCAGTTACTTGAAGAACATAAGCTATAATTTATGTGATATAATTTTGCTTCGGTCTTATGTGTATCTGATGCCATAATGTATAATACGGCATCAGTTATTTAAAGAACAGAAGTAATAATTCATATGACATAAAATTTACTTCTATTTTAAGTATAACTGATGCCATAATGTAAAATATAGCATCGGTTGTATATTAAACAGATTTCATAATTAAGATGCTATAAAAATAATAATTATGGAATCAGTTTAGTAAGCATCAAACACCATAATTAAAATAAAGTTTTGGAATTTAATTGTGCAATAAATAAATTTGAAATATAACATGTCATAATTGTAATTAAATAATATAAATAAAATTCTAAAAAATTAATTTTCCCTAAAATATAATATATTATAGTTTTATTATAAATGACTTTTCTTAATTGGGTCATTTATAACTTAAGATTAGAGATTAGTGAATTTCTTCTAACTACTGAAATAAACCTAATTAATTATAAAAAAAAATTGGATGATCAATTTATGGGTGAAACTTAACCTATAATTTATAATTTATTTACTGAACTTACTTATAACATCGGGTTTATAAGAACCCAAGGCCTTAATTATAACCCATATAGCTTTAAGGAAATTAGAGATATGTTAGTTATTGTTTTCCTCTAAAAAACATATTACCTTAATTTTGACTCTACACCCGACACCCTAATGTTCAACAAAAGCCTCCACTACTCTCCACAATGCTAAGTTCGCGGCTTCTATCTATATGAATTTTGCTCCAGTTTTGCTCCCTTCGTAAGTTCATTTATCACTTACAGGATTGCGCTTACGCCTTCAGAATCGGGCTTTAGGGTTTCCAGATTTGCCAAATTCTTCATTCACTTCACCTCACCATTATCGTAAGCGACAGAATCAGCCTTAATTAGAGAATCGGCCCCTCTGTTTTTTGCTTTGGATTTGATTGGATTGTGCACTGCCAATTTACTTGTCATTTATAGTATTGTCTACACAATTTCTTTTCTATATATGTAGGTTTTGTGTTTTGTTCAAATTGCATAGAGATTGGATTTCTGATTAGCAAATTTTGATCTTAGTTGTAAATTTCATTTAAAGTTTTCAGAATCCTATGAGATGTTGTCTTCTTCACACTGATATGGCCTTTACTGAGATGAACTAACATTTAAACCATATAAGGTTGATAATAGACTTATTCATTTGTTTTTGGCATGGCTAGACACCAATTTACTTGTTGTCTAAAAAGTTTGGACATGAATTTTATTAATTTGATTCCACCAATTTAAATATCAGCACATGAAGAATTATCACACACATACTCCATGGTGTCCTTATTGACCGACGAATCCTAAGGTTTAGCCTGTAGCCGGGTAGGGAACTATTGTTACTTAGGCTGGGTAAACTTAGGCTTAGGAAAGGAAAGAGTAGGACACAACAGATTCAGGGCATGAATGAGAGGACATAAGAATTTACATGCGGCAGATGGGTGGCACACACTAAAGGTATGAAAGAACTTGCTTTCCCGGTTAATCTTTCATAAACAAGCCCAATTGACATATTGAGAAGGGCTTGAACAGACAGTGCTATTAGGAGTCCCACAAGTGGCGAAAACACTAAAGTTGTAGGGTCCTTGTCCTACTCCAAAGCACACCATGAACCTCTCTCTGAATCCAAACTTGGTAGGATTCAGCATTACAGTTCGGTAAGCATTATAGTAATCTGTATAGGCTATCGTGGTATGCGAGTACTAGTTCCTGAATTGTTGCAACTTGTCTTGCAGTACAAGGTTGTGGGCATAGCTTTTCTCGTTGACGCTTTTCACGCATCAAAGGTTGTCCCTGTCATCTTCAAGTTCCAGATATAGAGATAATGGCAGACACCCAGTTAGTGGCAAACCTTGGATAACAAGGTACTTAGCACCCCTCTATAGCAATGCCTGCAAGAACATAACTTTATGAAACAATTCCTTAATCTAGACTCAAAATTGATTGCTCTTCGTTTATTCACACGGTCCCGAAGCTAAAGAATTACCTGTAAAGCATTGGAGATACTAAAAATAGAGAGCTTTATGATAGTATCTGCGGATACTGTAGATCCAAGAGTGTAGGCATAATCATTGACTCCAATCTCACCAAACCAAAACAGAGTATCATCAAAATCTTCATTACACTCTGATGAGTTTCCCTTACATCCTTGGCTATCAAGATATCTGTTGAATCAGAGAAGCTGGGTTTGAATGGACTGAGGTGTTATATCGAGTGTAAGGTTGTTCCTGACAAAGAATTGATGGTTTATTGCAATAGAACCAGCAACAGCAAAGTTTACTCCAATAGTATCATTGCCTTTGAAGTGAAGGTAAGGAGGCAAGTAAGGTAATAAAAGTAATTCAGCCACAAAGTCTATGACAAGCCTCCCATCAGAGTATCTATTGGTGGAATGGTTAAAGAAGGAGCTTCCATATGGCGAGTTTGATACATGGTCAAAACCACTAAGGCCATTGGCACTTTTGGTGTTGCTTGTGTCAGTGAATAAGTCACCAAAGATATAAATCTTTTTGAAGGGTCGTGTTTATCCCATCACAGTAACTGCAAAACTTGACAGAAATGAGAATATGGCTATGAGGATGATTTTAGAAGAAGAAGAAGAATAAGCCATCTCTGAATGCTTCGTGTAGATCTTCAACTACTGAGGCCTTTATATAAAATACTACTTGTATGATAGTACGAGTATGTTAAACTTTCTGTTTTTCACAAGAATTTGTTAAATATTAATAATAATACCTTTATTATGAAGTAGGTTGAGGACTGGGGGAAGACCGTTATGAACTATGTAAAGTTATTAAATTCATTGCAACAGATCAAATGAATAATAATTGAGCTTCTTTTTAAGTACTACTCCTACATATCACCATATATCAGACATCTATTTTTTTGTAATTAGGTAGGTGTTTTCAAAATATTTAGTGAATCACCAGTCATATGGGTCTTAAAGAAGCCTGTATTTATATACACGAGCAAGGGAATAGTATGAATTAGTTGAGGCCTTGAATTAGTGTGGCCCTACACCAACTGTTTCTTTTAGATGAGTTGTTGTTTTATTGTGAGGTGTGAGAAAATGCAAGCCGTGTGATTTGGTGGTGGGAGTAAATGGGGAGGCATATTTAGTTACAGTAATGTGAATGTCATTTATTGAAGCCAACTACCTCAAAAGCCCACATATGAATTAGGTACTACATGTCCTTCACTAACTGGATTGGCAAATCTCAATCCCCTATGTTGATTTAGGAATTGCTTTTCAACCTTTATCCTAAAAATCAATAACTCATCCCTACATATATATTTCCACTACTATTGACTTTTGTGCCAAAGTCTATTTTGAAAAAAAAAAGAGAAATGGTATACTCTGCTTCATCAAACATCAGTACCTAGACCATGTTGAATCCTTGAGTGGTTTTGTATGCATTGGTCACCACCACTTGACCCATATCCACTTCAACTTTTCAAATCAACTTCTTTATTTATTTATATATTTTTTCTCATTGGTTCGTCACCATTCACCAACTTGGCCTTCTAGAATGCTAGGTTATATGTTTCATGCCCCTACAAAATTATTTGACTAAAACTTACACTATGAGGTTTTGAATTTAATACCCATAACAATGACTGACCTTGAGACCAACCAACAACTACAGCTTTCCCTTTTTTTCCTCTGATTATATTCTGTGTACTTTAACCGTTTTTGTATTTCCTTAATTTATATAAAGTGGTTTGAACTCTTCTGATCTTATCATTTGTATATGCTCTTTGGTGTTAATTGATCCCCATATGTATATATATCACATTCACAAAAACACATAATTATTGTATCATTCGAATTATTATAGGATGCTGATATTATGTTTTAATAGGCATGCAACACCAAATATATTAAGCATTAAATAATTTTTTTTGCTAAATCCACATTTCATTCATATTTTTGGTTTCCAACAACACACATTCATTTTGTGGATATGCACGCCTTCCTACTTAATTTGTTGTGATGAATTTGTTTGATTAACCTGACATACGACCCATTTTTCAAATAGGTAATTATGGATCGTAGTTGGATTGACGCTTTAAGAACAAGTGATGAATACAAGTGTGGGGTGGATCAATTTTTAGAATTTGCAAAAAAATAATGTCTCTAATAATAATGGATTGTTCTATTGTCCTTGTGTTAAGTGTTTGAATGGGTTACGAAAATCTGCTATAGAAATAAAAGATCACCTAATTTGTTTTGGGTTCTACAAAGCATATACACATTGGGTATTGCATGGTGAATCTAAAAAATGTAGTGTGTCCCAAATTGAGGAAGATTATATAAATTTAGATGATCGAATGTTAGATATGATCCATGACATTGGTGCTGAGGCTATTGAGCAATTACATAAAAACAATAGCTTGTCTGATGATGCCAAAAAGCCTCTATATCCTGGGTGTACAAAGTACACATGGTTAACAACAGTGTTAAAGTTGGTGAACTTGAAAGCAAAAAATGGGTGGAGCAATGCAAGTTTCACAGAGTTGCTTAAACTATTGAAAGAAATGCTACCAGAAGGTAATGAACTTCCTGACCGTAACTATGAGGCAAAGAAGATATTGTGCCCAATGGGATTAGGGTATAAAAAAATACACGCTTGTCCTAATAACTGTGTATTATACAGAAAAGAATATGACAAGCTAGATGCTTGTCCAATATGTGGGACATCACGTTACAAAGTGAAAGAAATAGGGTGTGGTGATGTGATTACTAAGGGGCCTCCAGCAAAGGTGCTATGGTATCTTCCAATAATACCGAGGTTTAGACGTTTATTTGCTAATGCAAATGAGGCAAAAAAGTTAAGATGGCATGCTGAAGAGAGGAAAAATGATGGAATGCTCCGACATCAAGCTGATTCTCCTCAGTGGAAAGGAATAGATCAATTGTTTCCTAATTTTGGTAGTAAGCCCAGAAATCTTAGGCTTGGACTTTGTACAAATGGGATGAATCCTTATGGAAATCTTAGTAGTCAACATAGCTCCTGGCTTGTACTACTGGTTATTTATAATTCACCTCCTTTCTTATGTATGAAACGTAAATACATTATGTTGTCATTGATGATTTCAGGCCCAAAACAACCAGGAAATGACATAGATGTTTACTTGGCACCATTAATTGAGGATTTGAAGATGATGTCACTACTACAAAAAACACTTTTAACGTCCAAAAAAAGAGGGACGCCTATACCAGGGCCGTAAAAAAGTTAGGATACGACGTCCTTTAAAAAAGGGACGTCTAAAGTTTTTTTTAAAAAAAATTCGCTTATATTTTTCACTGCCTAACAATTATAACCTACAGAAACAAGATCGAACAGTTTTTCATAAACCAAAATGTCCTTACAGATTAATATTGGTGAAGGATGATAAATCAAAATGAATCTACAATGAAGATAAATCTAAATCTTAACACAACAAAATACATATACAATAATCCCAGTTCAAAACTTAGCCTATCAAAAGAAAAAGTAATTATCCATACCTTTCGACCACAGTAGGAGAGGGAGGATGTAGGTCAACGGCGGGAGAGGGAGGGAGGAGGAACCAACAGCATCAAAGATCGAGGAAGAACAATGGCGACGAGCTTCAACAATGGAGAGGAAGAGAGGAAGATGGTAGATGATGGTGGTGAAGATAGAGGAGGACGGCTTTCAAAAAAAGAACAACGATAATGAAAGGGAGTAAGAGAGAGAGTTATGGTGGAAAATAAGCTTCAAGAGAGTGGTGGAAGATTCAGCTTCGAGAGAAAATGAGAGTTTTGAAATTTGAATCGAGGAAGCTAGCTTGCAGAGGTAGACATAACCTTAAAAAGAGTTATGTCAGTATCAATTTGAATTATTTATGTTACCTTTAGACGTCCCTTTTTGAATTTGGGACGTCTAAAGTAAAAAAAATTGACTAAAGTCTAAAAAAAATTAATTTTTTACTTTAGGCGTCCCTTTTTGGAAAGGGACGACTTTAGACGTCCCTTTTCAAAAAGGGATGCCTAAAGTCTAAAAAAAATTAACAAAAATTAATTTGTTTTACCTTAGGCGTCCCTTTTTGAAAAGGGACGTCTAAAGTCCTGACTTGAGACGTCCCTTTTCAAAAAGGGACACCTAAAGTCTAAAAAAAATAAAAAAAATTAATTTTTTTTACTTTAGGCGTCCCTTTTTGAAAAGGGACGTCTAAAGTCTAAAAAAAATCTAAAAAAAATTAATTTTTTTTAGACTTTATACGTCCTTTTTTAAAAAGGGACGTCTAAAGTTACTTAATTCTTACCCACAATTACAAAAATGTCATCGTCTTTATTTTTTACTTCCCTTTTTTAAAAAGGGACGTCTTTTAGGGACGTAAAATCTATATTTTGTAGTAGTGTGTGGGAGGAAGGTGTGGATGTATTTGATGCATATAATCATGAGCCTTTTAAGCTAAGAGCCATGATTTTTTGTACGATAAATGACTTCCCTGCATATGGAAACTTGTCTGGATATAGTGTTAAGGGGTATAAAGTATGCCCTATTTGTGAAGATAAAACATCCTACCAGCAACTACTATATGGAAAGAAGACATTCTATCTTGGTCACCAAAGATTTCTCAAACCAGGACACCCTTATCGGAGACAAAAAAATGGCATTCAATGGATTTCAAGAGAATGATGACCCTCTAGAGCCACTTACTGCAAATCAAGTATATCAATGGGTGAAAGATATGAATGTGGTAATGGGTAAGAGCCAGAAGAAAGAAGCTAAAAAGAATCTATAGAAGAAGAGGTCTATCTTTTTTTATCTCCCTTATTGGCAAAGTCTTGAGGTAAAGCACTGTATTGATGTTATGCATGTAGAAAACAATGTATGTGAAAGTCTAATTGGAACACTACTAAAAATAAAGGGAAAAGACCAAGGATGGTAAGAAAGCAAGAATGGACTTAATTGAAATAGGCATACAAAAACACTTGGGTCCAAGAATTGATGGAAAGAGGACTTACATGCCCCCAGCCCATCATACTTTATCTAAAAGAGAGAGAGAAAGCTTTTGTAAGTGTATACATGGTATAAAAGTTCCGCAAGGTTACTCTTTAAATGTCAAAAAGCTTGTATCAATGAAATATTTAAGATTAGTAGGCATGAAGTCTCATGATTACCACATTATGATGCAAGAATTCTTACCAATAGCAGTTTGAGATATATTGGAGAAAAAGGTTAGAATGACTATTACAAGATTAAGTTCCTTCTTCAACGCTATATGTAGTAAAGTTATTGATCCTGAGAAATTAGATGAATTACAAAATGATGTTGTAATTACCTTATGCCAACTAGAAATGTACTTTGTGCCATCATTTTTTGATATCATGGTACATTTAATTGTGCATTTGGTGAGAGAGATAAAGTTGTATGGTCCTATTTATCCACGTTGGATGTATCCATTTGAACAATACATGAAAATCCTTAAAAGGTATGTGAAGAATCCACACAGGCCTGAAGCATCAATTGTTGAAAGATACGTTGCTGAGGAGGTTGTTGAGTTTTGTACTGAATATCTATCAGAAGTAAAACCAATAGGACTTCCCAAGTCTTGCCATAAGGGAATGAGAGTTGCAGGGCAAGGGACGCGAGGTTTTAGTGTAAAGCCTATGTCTCATGACAAAGTGGAACAAGCACATCTATACATCTTGAACAATACTAATGAAGTTCAAGATTACTTATCCAAGCATTAAGAGGAATTAAGGGATCAAAATCCTAAAAAGCCAAATAGATAGTTGCTAACCAAGCACAATAAAGCTTTTCCACTCTGGTTTAAGGAAATGGTTAAGCAAGATCATCAAAAGTCTAATATCTCTGACACAATACGATGGTTAGCTAGTTAGCCTAATTTTAATGTCACAACTTAGACTGGATATGATATTAACGGGTATTCATTCTACACGAAAAATCAAGATGATAAGAGCATTGTGCAAAATAGTGGAGTCATGGTAGTAGCAGAATCAATGCCTTATTCTAGTTTCAAAGATAAAAAACCTACAGTGGCATCAATGCAGTATTTTGGCGTTATTGAAGAAATATGGGAAGTAGACTACTTTAAATTTAAGGTGCCAATTTTTAAATGTAAGTGGGTTGATAGTAATAATGGTGTTAAAATAGATAAGTCAGACGTAATATTGGTGAATCTTAATAAGGTAGGTTATAAGGAAGAGCCTTTTATCATGGCGGTTCATGCAAAACAAGTTTTTTATGTCACTGACCCAGCAGACAAAAACTTGTCTGTGGTTCTATATGGCAAAAGTCTAATTTCTCAGGATGAGAATGATGAATCAGGTTTTGATATTGGTAAGACTCCTCTTTTTATGTCATCCTTGCCTCAATCGGATGAAGCATATAAAGAAGATGATGTATATGGTGCAACTAGTGATCATGAATAAGAAGGTGATTTGTATGGTATAAGGACCGATCATAAGGTTTATGGGATAACTAATATTCTTTTGTATGTTCTTTCAAAATGCTTCCTTTTTATTTCATTTCCATTATAATTTAAAATAATTGTATTTTTGTTACTGATCTTATTCATGTTGTTATTTTAAAAGGAATGCATGGAGAATTTGTCTAGCACCAATAGCCAAAGAAAAAAGTCAAAACGGGGTAGAAAAGGTGTCACACGACTTACTAGATTACTCAAATAGATGGAGGCAAGAAGATTCATATTGAGTTAGATAAAAGAGGGGAGCCAATTGATTGGAAAGAAGGGAACACATTTAGAAGTTATGTTGCACTTATGGCACGCCAAAAAATTAGTATTTTGGAAGAAGGATGGGATAAAGTGAATGAAAAGGATAGAGATGAAGTTTGGGATACTATAAAGGTACCTTTCATTACATATCATATCTACTTTTTTATTTACCTACATTATATACAAATGTTTTTACTAACTTAATTGTTTATATGTGTGTTTCTTTACAGATTACTTTTGACCTACCTGAGACACAATTTTTAAGGGAAAAGTGGCTATCTTATGTAGGAGGGCGATGGAGGGACTTTAAATCAAAACTTACAAAAAAAAAATATATACAATGAGTTGTATAATGAAGGTGACTTTGATGTCAATAATGACACTAATTTTGAAAATCCTTGGGAGAAGTACCCTTATATTGATGAGGAGACATTGTTAAAATTTGTTGAAAGTAGATATCATCCTAATTTTTTGGTATGTAAAAGAAGAATGTGATTTTGAGTTAGTATTTTTTAGAGTTTTATTTTTGATAAATACTTTCCATTCTTTTTAATAGGAAAAAAGAAAAAAGGGCTAGGAGACACAGACGAAAAATCTCTACCCCCATACCTTATCTCGTGGAGGGTATGCATTGCTTCACAAGAAAATGATGGAGGAGAAATGGAAAAATAAAAGACAAGCTGTAGGGGTAATAGATGATGGAGATGTTTCTCCTCCATCCCCTATCAAGCGTAGTCAAACATGGAAGAGAGCAAGAATGAATAAAAAAGGAGAGTTCCTTACTAAGGAGGCTTAAGAAGTATCAAAAAAGATTGTAAGTATTTTATAATGAACAAATTTGTTATGTGCTTAGGGAAAAATTTATTAATTACATTTGTTACTTTCTTGTTGCAGGATTCTCTAGAAGAAGCAACTGCTCAAGGAACATTTGTTCCTACTGGTAGGAATGATATATTAGCCACAGCATTGGGGAAGGAAGAGCACCCTGGCCGTGTTAGGGGGATGCCAAGAGGAGTAGGTATTAGAGAATACTTTGGACCACCTTCTTCTACCCATGGCTTGGAAGGTGTACCACTACAACAAGTGTAAATCTTGATAGAGGAAGCAGAAAAGAAAGCCGATATGCGAGTGTCAGCTTTAGAGCAAGAATTTCAAAAGAAGATTATGGAAATGCAATCAATGATGACATCTTTTGCTTCGGTGCATATGCAATCTCAAAATGCACAGCAATCTCCCATAACACTAAGCACAAAAAGTAGTTGTGTGGAGGAAAGTGTGTCATGTATACTTTATTTGGAGGATCTTGAAAGATGTTTGGTTGCATATGGAAAGGTATATAACTCTACAACAATGATCCACCATCAGAAGATACTAGATTACCAGGTCAAGGTAGTGATTGAAAAAGCTGTAGACGCTAATGCCTTAGTGCCATTCCCTATTGAGGATGTAAAAACGGTAGGAGAAGCTAAACAAAATTTCATTATTTGGCTAAGAAGGCTAGTTCATCAAGTTACATCTGAGGTATGAATAACCTTGTCATTTTCCACCATTCCCTGATTAAAATAGTATGCATTTTTAATTTTTTTCCTTCACTTATTGATTCATTATTTAGGAACTACAACAATCAAAGGATTCTTTCTATTCAAATTCTCAACAAGCAATTAGACCTATTGCCAAACTAAAGCAAAATGGCTTGAGATAGTTAGCTTCATTTGTTGTCGATATGGACAATTTCATTGTATTGAATGTGAGTAAGGAGATCGTAGGCCACCCTTTTGAATTAAGGGTCTTCAAGCGTGATGTACTTGACCTCATTTCTTTTGATTGGTTGAATATATCAATTATTCAACTTTTCCTTAAGTAAGTATGCACTCATATTTTTGAATTTAACATTTAAATTTTTTAATTTCTTCACTAACCTATTTTCCATTTTCATAGGTATCTCCACAGTCTCTGCAAAGAATTGGGTAAGATTGATAATTATGGATTCTTATGCCCACATTCTATTCAATCGTCTGGAAACAATAATGTAAGTGAGAGAACGTCATATATTGGAAGGACAATTAAAGAGGGGAATAAAAAGTGTTGGTTTGCACCATTTATTGAAAGGTATTTAATTCTAATTCATCTCTTAAGTAGAAACTTTCTTAACGACATAATATTAATATGAATTCATATTGTAGTAATCATTGGAGGCTTGCCGTTATTTGCCCACATGAACGTACTATATATTGGTTATGTTCTTTACAATGGGCAGTGAGTGAAGATACAAAGTGGGTGTTTGAAACGTAAGTTTTATGTAAAGCTCTATTCTATAATATTTGACTATATCATTTTCTTACAATTATTTGATAATAGATCTTTAAAGATGCATTCTATATTGGTGGGAAAGAATGGTCAAAGTGATATCAATTAGGTCCTTTTGAAGGTAAATACTTTACAGTTAAACAATGGATTGCTAAATTATATTTGTGGTTTTTTTAATTTGATTGTTCTTGTTTGTGTACATTCAAGTGCCATAAACAACTAGAAGGTTTTGAGTACGGATATTACGTGATGCGGTATATGTATGAAATCATCACTAAGGGCATCACTAACTCATTTAACAAGGTAATAATATTATATATAAATCATAATTTTAGTTTAGACTTTAGTTTTTCTCATAATATTGCTTACCTAAAGATTTGTTGAATTTGCAGCATTTCCAAAGTTTGGAGTCATATTATGATGCACAAATAAGAGAGATATGTGACATTTGGTCTGAATACTTTCTACGTTCAACAAAATTAGAGTAGAATGACATGTTGTACATGGTTCTCTTTTGTGACTTGATAATGTTAGATATATACTTTTATTTTGACCATTTATTTATGTTATACATTAGTCGCATGACTTGCATTGTAGTAGATTGACTCCATATGACAGCAGGTTCTCAAATGGGGAGTTAATATAAGATTAGCTCTTTTTATTAAAAAAATTATATTACAATTATGGCGTCGGTGATGACCATAACTGACGCCGTAATTGGTAATTATGGCGTCAGTTAAGATACGAACAGACACCGTAGAGAAACAAATTACATTTCTATTATGACGTCGGTTGCGTATATGTAACACGCCATAATACAATTACGGCGTCAGCTTTGTGTGAAAGTGACGTCGTAATATATTCATTAACGGCGTCATCTCTTGAGCAACCGACTCCGTAATATATTCATTTACGGCGTCATGTTTTTGTGCAAGTGACGCCATAATAGATAATTTTTGCTACGTCTATTTCCGCTACACCCTATATGATGTAGCCAAAATTCAATTTTAACTGATGCCAAATATAGCTTTTTGCACTAGTGTTTTTGCCTCCTAATCACAGTATAACCACTTCTAACCTCTTCTCCTCCTTGAAATCCATGGTTTTCAAGACAAAATCAAGAGAGAGGAGGGAGTGAACAATCATGTTTTAGAGATAGAAAGTGGAGAAATCAAGAGGTAATCACCAAAAATTGATCATCTTGCTATATATGTTGTATTGTTGGTGGTTATTATTGATTTTATGGTTGTTTTGGCTTGGTTTGTGATTTTTGGAAGCTCAAACCCTAAGGGGTTATGCTGCCCAATTTTCTAATAATCATGTGGGAAAGGTGTTTAAGTAGCTAATCATTTGATTATAAGTAAAAAGGAAGTTATTAAGCAAGAGAAAGCAAGAAACCAATAAACTTTTCTCGAGAACTCTAATTTTATGTTCTATATGTTTCATAGAAGAGGAGTGAGAATTTGATGATTTTGATACTTCCATTGGCTTTAGGAGGAAAAATTGTGTAGGTATGCAAGTGTTCATGATTTTTGGATGCTTGTATATGAACTGGGAATTTTTGGAAGTTGAAGAGTAAATGCTGTGAAATTCATTTTCTGGAGGCAGTGTCATTGTAACGTGTTTTTGAATGATCAAATGTTATCCAATGACCATTAAATTTTCCAGAATTAAATTATAGATATAGATATTTAATTTGATAGGTAATTTGTAATAATTGGATAAGTATGTTGGGAGATATCATTTTCCAAAGTCAAGCCCTATTTCTAGAAAGAAAACCTGTAACAGTGTTGTTGGGCGAATTTCTAGGAAAAATATGACAATAATAGTTAGACCAAAGTATTTTTACATAAAATTAAACTTAAAGGGCTTCACAAAGGACTTTTAACCACCTCAATTGGATTTCTATAGAATTAATTTTTATTTTTTAAAGTTTGGTCAAAATGCTGGCAGTTTTGACTACCATGCGAATTTGAGAAAGTAACTGGCCAAATGTAATTGGTAATAATTCCAAGGGTGAAAGTAAGCCTTTAAGGCTAATATAGGCCATTGTGCATTCACTTTTCATGGCTCTAATGATGTCATTACTTATCTAGGGCCATGAAGTAACAAAGAAGAGGCAATGGTTGGAAGATCAAGTCCAAAAAGTAGTGAACTTTCCTAACTTGCATAACTTGATATGCGTGCTTGTGTATTGATGTGTTAATTGCTTTGATAAATTGTATGAAACATATTTGAATGAGTGAAGCTCTGTCTCTATTTATGCTATGGCCATCAGTATATTATATGAAACATTGAACATGCATATATGTCATTATGTTGGCATAAATTTATTTAAGCAAACATGTCATGCACAAAGTATTTCTTGTATGCAATGGTTAGTACTGTTTGCTACAGAGATTCCTCGAATCTCACTCCTCCCAACCAACCATTTAGACAGGTGAAGAATGCATAGAGAAATGTGAAGAAGAATTATTAAGAAGGTGAATTGATGATCGTAATGCGAGGCACTATTTTTTATTTGATGTAATTCGCTTGATAGCCATATGTGATTATATGTTTCATGTATATGAACGAATGAACGAATGTAGTATGAGCAGAGAATAGCTCTAGTTTACTTAAAAAGAAAAAAAAATGCTCGCATATACTCTGATATAATGAATTTAAGAGCCAATGAGGCATTTGTGACGTAGCGAAACTTGTGGAATTAATTTGTAAAATTTTCTACCCTTTGAAAATCCCTCTCGACCCTACGTTCAAATCCGGAGTTGAGACTCGGGGATTTATGAACTATTTCAAAAGTATGTTGGGTAGTCCGGGTTCAAATATTGGTTCCACAATGGTTTTCACTACTCTTTTGTACTCCTCTGAGGCTATTGGAAATAAGGTATTACACCTTGCTCTAATACCAAATGTAAGAGGCAAGCTTCATCCAAGAAAGGGGTAAATTGGGTAGTGTAGTAAATTTTTCGGATGTTATGGTGATTTGTAATTGAATGAACAAAGAGTAGAGATGAGAGAAATTACACACAGAGATTTATACTGGTTCGGCCTAATTCCAGACCTACGTCTAGTCCTCAGAGATCAATACCTCTTGAGCTTTTTACTAAACCTCCAAGATTCAGTTGGCTCTTAGAACGCATGATACAACATCCTCGTAAGGACTATGAGCAAAAATATTCTACACTTAGAACTTTCTCTCCCCCTTTTGGTAAGTCTTATGAGCAAAGAAATTCTAACAACCTTTCTCTCCTGCTTACATAGTCTTATGAGCAGCAACGTTCTCTTCTACTTACACCCCTGGAAGTCTTACGAGCAGCAACGTTCTCTATCGCTTGCACCTTGTAAGTCTTATGAGCAGAAAGTCTTCCAAAGAACTCTCTCTACAGCTTCTCTCGTAAGGAAATTCTACCCTCTCAATGTCCCTCTACCTTGAGATAACAAATATAATGAAAGTGTTTGTAAAAATCTCTTACAGAGTCGATATGATGAATATTGAAGTGCAATATGAATACAGAGAATGAAATCAAAGACTTTTGTAAACCCTTGTACTATTTGTATTCATTGTTCTATCTGATATCTCCTCCATCTTTGAAACTATATATATATAGTTGGTCTAAAGATAAATGTTGCAGAGTATCCGTTTTGGAGCTGGATGTTTGAATCTTCAAACAGGCTGTCATGGTGTTCGTTAGTTACTCGTAATGGTTGTTAGCCCATATTCGGTAACTGCTAGCTTATATAATTATGTCCACCATATTTGACTTCTTTAATCACATTTGCAATCCGAACATTTAATAACCTATTCATACTTAGAACAAATGTTAAATAATGTTTAAGTATGGTAACAAGTGTAAACATAATGATTAGATAATGTTTAACCATATCCAGATTGATCCCTATAATTCACTCTGCTTCTGTGTCTGGCAAACTTGAGTTCTTCCTCTTTAAACTCGAGTGCATAGAGTTATTAGCATATCTCCAAGTTGTCTCTGCCAGAAACTCACAAGAGTACATTTTTAAACTCGAGTGTAAAAATATCCAGAACTCGAGTTCTCTTTGTAAACTCAAGTTCTCCCTTTATCTCACTTTTCTGCATGACTCTTTGGTTGAAACTTGCGGGAGTGTATTTCTGGACTCAAGTGTTCCTAACACCAGAACTCGATTTTTGAACCCAAACACTAGTTCTCTAACTATTCCTTTCTTTTGAGTATCTCTCTGGAATAAACTCGCGGAAGTGCAAATTCAGACTCGAGTTACTTTATGTCTAGAACTCAAGTTTCACAAACAAACTCGAGTTCACCAGGAACTTCAGCATTCTGACCATGTCTCTGACTAAAACTTGCGAGAGTTAAGATTCAGACTCGAGTGCATTTTCTACCAGAACTCGAGTGTGACCTTAAAACTCGAGTGCTCCAGGTTCTGTTGGTTTCTGAATAAGTCTCTAGAATAAACTCTCAAGAGTGCAACAGCTAACTCGAATGCATATTGATCCAAAACTCGAGTTTCATACCCAAACTTGAGTATACATGATATCATCATATTCTTCCTTAGCTTCTGGAATAAACTAGTGAAAGTTAACTTGCCAACTCGAGTACATTTTAGCCCAGAACTCGAGTGCAATATCAAAACTCGAGTGCTCTGCTTGGTCTTTACAACACTAAACTCTCAGGTAGAAACTCTCATTGTAAAACTTCTAGGACTCAAGTTTATTTCAAATGATAACTTAAGTGCTCAATCAAGACTCGAGTGCATATGCTTTAGATAACTTCCTGCAATGCACACAACTTGAGTGTTAGACAAAAGTCGCAAGAGTTATACTGAAATATACTTACCAAACTCGAGTGCAGCTACCAAACTTGAGTTCATAATCACTCAGAACTCAAGTGCCCTTGCCAAACTTGAGTGCATCAGTATTTTTGTAGAACATAACAACGTTAATTATTGATCAATTTAATTCATTATTCTTGTTTTAACTTTGGCATTCCTTTACAAAACAATTCATTATTATTTGTTATCATCAAAATATGGATTCTAACATCACCAACCTATAAACTAACTAGAAAAGACCCTCTTATAGCTTAGGTAAACCAATATACTAAACCCTACTATGTCTCTCATCTAAATGGTCATTTCTTGTGGGATGTACCTGGTTCAGGCATGTATGATTCTGATTGTGAGTGTGATACTCTAGAATGGTGAGAAGAGTCTGATGATGATGAACAAGGACTTTACCTATACAAGTATGCAATCAAGCATGTCAGGAAAAATAAATCCTTTAAAGGATCTTCTTACTGCCGCAAGAATCATCGCCGCTATGAAGATGATAATGATCATGACCCAAAACAACCCATTAAGAAAAGAGGATGTCAACCTCCTCCTTCTCCTGAAAGATCCTCTAAAGATATGTCTCTTATTGAATTGATGATGGAGATGGGACATTTAGATCTTGTCAAGAAGTTCTTTCTAGAATCAAAGATTGCAATCCCAACCATTCCTTCAATGACTACTCAACAAATTCCGTGCATAGGGATGATTAGAAATCCTTATGACTAAGAGTTTCCTCTACTTGAGAGACGAATAGATGAAAATACTAAGGTATATTCTCAACCATATGTAATTCCAAATACAGTTGACTCTCGAGGACATTTCAGACCAGCCTTTGTAACTGATGAACTACTGAATTGGCATACTCAAAATATTGTTTGTCAAAACACAGCATTAACCAGAGTTGATTCAAAACTTGATTCATTAGTAATCAAAACAGACAGGCTGACTTCCTAAATGGGACAAATGATTGAAGAAGTTTATAGACTCTATACTTTTCAGACAGAGCAAGCTTAAAAATTGGATGCAAAATTAAGAAGATTTATCACCACAGGCTACGTAGGACCAGAGTTCAAACAGAAAGAAAGAGAATTACAAGCCATACATAAAGATTTGCAAAGAATTACAAGTCATATATGAGTCATATCCCTTATATCCTTTGATTCTACCACTTATTTATCCATCATTACCTACAGTTTATCTTAAAGCAGCTAATTATAGCAAAGTATTTCAGATGAATTATCCTTTGTTCCAATAAATCCAGCAACCACTTCAACCCAAACCCATTACAAGACCTTTTCCAAGAGTACCAGAAAGACATGCCTCTCATTAGCCTTCTTATTCAATCTATGAAACAATAACCTTTTCAAGATTGAAAAAACCTGTTCAAACAGTATCAAAATAAGTGAACTTGTTGTTTCTTAGATTACCCCAACTACCACTCCTGATAAACAAAAGAAAAAGAAAATTGAAGTCCAAATTCCTCAGCCTTCCCAAACTTTTCAACCTACCATTCAACCATTGACCCAACAAACCACAAACTCTCAGGATTCCACTATAGCAATACTTCATAATCCCTTTGAACTACTTCAGGACTTAGACTCATCTAGCTCACAATCATATGATTCTTTTATTTCTACTTATGATGATGATTCAGAAGAAAATTGTGCTAATATTTCAAAAATTGCAAGTGTCCAACCAAATGAGGAAGAAGAAGAATTTGCATAATCATATATAGAACACTCATCAGATCCTCCCCAGCAACATGATTTTTCTTACAAGCCATCTACTGGCCCTTGGTTTACCTTTGATGATATTCCATAATATAAATGGAGAGACAGGCTCCATGAGTTTGGAGCCTGGATTGATTTACAACTGACTAGACAGAGAGTAACTCTTCAATAAGTTCTCCAAGAGTTTGTTTCAAGATTTACTGGAGCCTTAAGAGATTGGTTTCAGCATCTTAGTAAATGTGAGAAATTACAAGCGATTCAAGTCCAGACTGCTAATATTCTCCTCGGTATAATTCAAAAAGTTCATTGGAGACTTCAACATAATTGAAAAAAGGGAAAAACAAGAATTCTTTAAAATGAAATGCTACTCTCTTGATAAGAAAGATCTGCAGAAGCATTATCATAAAATGATTGCTAAATATTACTTATTGAATAGAGGTAATGATGTCAATCTTTGACATACCTTCATCTCATCCCTTCTTGATGAAATTTAGCCAGAGCTTCACAGAAGTATAAATTCTCTTTCAAGAAATATCTTACAAATCTCTATCGGAGAAATTTATCAACTAGCTCTAGTAACTATTGATAAGCTTTATGGACAATATAAGTACTTTAAAGATATGCTTATGCATGACAAAGCTGAAATATGCTTGTAAGAAGCCATATTTGAAGATCAAATGCAAAGATCATAAGGCTTGCCATTATCCTACCAAGAAGAAGTCTTATTATCATCACTATACTAGACTTCCAGAGAAGAGATTTCCTTCCAGAAGAAGACCAAGGAAAAAAGCTATGTTTTTCAAGCCTAGGAAACCTTTTACTAAAGGATCAAGATGTTTTATTTGTAGGAAAAAATGACATTTTGCAACAAATTGTCCTAACAAGACCAAAAGAGATATCAAGATGATCTAGTAACTCCACAGCACCTTGATGATAACAGACAAAGAAGTAGCTATTGAAGCTTTCCTTGAAGAACAACCCTTCAGGGATAAAGATACTTAATATGTTGTTTCACTCTCTGAAGAAGAAGAGAATTCAGATTTCTCCTTTGAATCTGAATCTGGTACTGAGACAAAAGAAGAAACCTATCCTTATGAATCCATTAACCTTATTGGCCCAGTCTTACCCCCAAGCCAAAATATCCATCCAAAAGACCCATCCTTCCCAAATCCATCAAAATCCTTTATTGGATCTCTTGGATCTTTAAAATCCAATCCCAAGGAAAACCTCAACATCCCTCTTCCAAATATAAAGGTCCAAGTTCTTGCTTATAAATACTCCAAACATATTTCTACTATTGCCTTTATTGATATAGAATCATGTAACACAATGATGAAACCCCATATTCTTCCACCTAAGTAGTAGATCCCTCATGATCAATATTTCTTCATTGCTGATGCAAAACTTTTCAAAATTAATATTATCTCCAGAAGAAAGATTGGAATTAATAAGTTCTTCCTAGGATGCACTTTGAAAATTAAGGTTCTAGAAAGTGATCTCTCAGGAAAAGACATCCTATTAGGTTTTGATTCCTTATATCATACTCAAAATCTTATGATTTTACCTAAAGGGATAAAATGAAAAGGAAATTTCAATCTTTATATATAAATTCCTAGTTTGTTTGAGCTTCAACAAGCTCCTCCTTAATATTCAAATGTTAAAGACCAATTACTTCAATACTATGCAGACAATCATAACCAATTCCCACATCCTTCTCCATTATGGAAAAATCAAGAGTTTTTCTTCAGACTACCTTTCAAAAAGAATGAGGATATTAATCCCACTAAGACCTCTCATCCTAGAATAAATCCTAATGATTTAAATATTGCCAAAGAAAATTTTTTAGCCTTACTAAAATAAGGACTCATTGAACCTATAAAATCTTATTGGGCTTGCCAAGCTTTCTATGTTAAGAAGAGATCAAAAATCAAATGAGATAAAAAGAGACTTGTCATTGATTACAAACCCTTGAATCATTTTCTTTAAGATGATAAGTTTCCATTACCAAAGCCCAATGCCTTGTTTTCCTATCTCAAAAATGCCCAAGTCTTTTTCAAAGTTTGACCTCAAAGCAGGATTTTGGCATTTGGGTATACACACAGAAGATAGGCCTAAAACTGTTTTCTATATACCTAATGCCTAATAGCAATTGACTGTTATACCCTTTGAACTCAAAGTAGCCCCATCATTATTTCAAAAGGCCATGACTGGAATCTTCAAACCTATTCTTAATAGTGTCCTTATCTATATTGATTATATTCTTCTATTTGCTGATACTAAAAAATCTCATAAAGCTCTCTTAGCCCAATTCTCCAAGATCATAGAGCGGTATGGCATTATGCTCTCTTTAAAGAAAAGTTAAGTTGGTGTGGAAGAAATTGAATTCTTAGGCATCCATTTCAAAAATAGTCAATACAATCCAAGACCTCATATCACACAGGAATTATTAAATTTTCTTGATGACAATATCTCTCCCAAACAAGTCCAATAGTTTCTTAGAATTGTAAATTATCTCAGTGATTTTATCCCTCATGTATCCCATCAAACTAGCTAGTTGTCCAAGCTACTAAAAAAGAATCATCCACAGTGGGGAAAAGAACAAACAGAAGCTGTCAAATTCCTCAAAAGAATCACTCAAAATCCTCCACCGTTGAAGATCTCAAATCAAGGAAAAACGATCTTACAAATGGATGACAGTGATGAATTTTTAGGAGTGATACTTCTTGAAGAAGTAAATGGAAAAAGGTACTATTATGGACATGCCAATGGACAGTTCAAAGAGCAAGAAAAGCATTATCATGCAACGTACAAAGAAATCCTTGCTATCAATCAAGGAATTGAAAAATTTAGCTTTCATCTGAGCCCCTACTACTTTATTGTGGACATGAAAAAATGTACTATTATGGACATACCAGTGGACAGTTCAAAAAGCTAGAAAAGTATTATCATGCAACGTATAAAGAATTCCTTGCTATCAAGTGAGGAATTGAAAATTTTAGCTTTCATCTGAGCCCCTACTACTTTATTATGAAAATAGACAATACATCTTTTCCAAAGATGCTTGATCCAAAGAAAAAGATCTTACCTGATGGTAAATTAATCAGATGAAAAGATTGGTTCTCTCACTATAAATTCACAGTTTATCATTTGGAAGGTCATCATAACATCATTACAGACTTTTTATCTAGACCTTAGAAGACCTCTACTCCTCCAAAAATCCCTTCTTCAAAGCTCTTGTACATTTTTACCATTTTAGAAATCCTTCCTGCTAGAACCATGACCCATTTCATAAAAGCCTCTCTCTTTCCTCCAAACACCCATCTTTACAGCAAAGAAGATTTCATCCACTATGCTAAAACCAACTTGTTTCATTGGCTCCACCTTCTCTTTGTGAAAACCAACCTTTTTTCAGCAACCCAACATTTCAGCCTTGATACTCCTTACGCCGCCTTACCATTCATCTAAGGTCCTATTCCTGAAAAACTACTCTGGTATATTTGGTCATTGACTATTCTTTTCACTAGTTGCATAGCTCTTGCACCTCTTCCTGTATACCACTATCTTTGTGATAAAAACCATAAAAATTCTCACCTTCACCAGTTCCTTGAGCTCTCTGCTCCTTTACCTTACTAGAGAGGAACTTTGTATAATACAATAGATGAATATAATCTTTGGAAAAAAGAAACAAAAAAGATTTTCTTGTATTTTCTTTCTTAACAGGACTTATTCTCTTAGCTTTAATGGAGATGTTTACTTCAACAGTCATGCTAACCCTTGGCATTCTCTATTCGACTGGGTCAGACAAGATGTCAAAGAACTTCAAGAAACAAGTGATTACTTGGTACAAGTCAATCAACAGGAGAAGAAAGAATGCAAACTCCTCATTTTGATTCCTTCTACACGATATGGTTATGAAGAGTTGTATGCTCTACAGCCTTATTACTCCTCCTGTTCTGCCTATCCCTTTGAAACATCAAATGTTCCTCCTAAACCAAACCCTACAGATCCTATCTTACAAGACTCACAAGATCCTTATAAAGACTTTACTCAGTTGAGTCTATTTACACCTGGAACCTTAACCTAGACTTTTCAAAATCCTTGACCTAAAGGACTTCATTTACCTCAGCTACTCTTTCTCAAAGCTATCCTTCTTACTACATACAAGATCTAACCTAAGAAGCCCAAGAACAAGAACCTCAAGAATCTCCAGAGTTTTCTCAGACTTACTCCACTATGCTCGTAAACTACTTTATGATACAGACAACGACAACTTGTCCCTTGATGATGATCATGAACTAATAATAAAGTAGTAAGTCACCAAGACAAAGTATCAGCAAAGGATTTACTTTTAAAAAGTTATTAGTATGTTTTACTTTTCAGAATAATTGTACCATAGGCGTGCCTTGTTAAAGTGTGTTGAGTTAGTATCTTTACAGGTGTCCAACTTTATCAGTCAAAATTATGTATTATTTAAGAGTCATGGGTTGTCCTTATAAGGCCTACATGTTTGTATTCTCAGTAAATGTGTTTTGTCGTTTCTAAGTGTGTTTGGCTATATAAGCGATGCTCCTCCTCACTTCAAGATAATCAAGAGTTGTATTCACTTCTATAGATAAATATGGTTTCCCAGATGACTTCCTTCTAAATTTATCTCTTCTCTTCTGAAAACTTGAGTTTTTAGTATGATGCCTCCGCTCTATAAATTCAAGTATGCTCTACACTTGCCTCTTTAAGAGGAACTTGTGCATTAGAAAGAATCTGACCATGATCCATTGATGAGAGTACTGAGAAACAATCAACTGATGAGGCCATTTTATGTGTGAAACTGAATGGATTCAGAGTCCTAAAGTGTCCTTGAGCCAAGATGAGATGAGAGAGCTTGGACTTAACCTAGACTAGAATCTCATTTTAGGGTCAACATACCTCTGGATCAATTCAGTTTATTATTTCTCACTCCATCCAAGTATTAGATGGGATAGATCTAGGTCCCAATGACTTTATTGGTATATGTATTTGAGATCTTCTAGTCTTATTCATATAAGACACCACACAGTCATAGGGATTCGGATACATCCACCCTCGCCATAGTATGGATCATCTCCTTATTTCTTTAGTCAGTTATAATGAAGATTCCTCAAAAGAAAAAGTTCCTCCAAGAAAAGGAATTAATTGCCAAATCTTTGTGTCTTTTAGTGGTCCATGTTTTTTTTCAAAATTTTAGTTGGTCCCTATGTAGCAAATTAATTCTAGTCAATCTCAAAACTTTCTAAAACTTCAATGCACCCCATGGTTAAAAAGAAATTATTATTTTCGGTAAAAAACCATGACGACCTTCATTTATGTTTTTTCTAAAGAGCATTTACAAGACAAATAAGGATATTTACAAGATAAATAAAGAGATTTACAAGACAAATAAAGGGATTCGAAAGAACCTAGAAAATTAAAAATATTTTGGTCATTTACAAGATAATATAAAAATTCACAAGACAAATATGGGTATTTGCACGATAAATAAAGATATTTACAAAACAAATGAAGGGAATCAAAAGAATCTAGGGACTTAAAAACATTTTAACCATTTACAAGACAAATATGAAAATTCACAAAAAAAAATATGGGTATTTATAAGACAAATAAATATATTTACAAGAAAAATAAAGGGATTCAAAAGAACATAGGGACTTAAATACATTTTGGTAATTTACAAGACAAATATGAAAATTCACAAAACAAATATGGGTATTTATAAGAAAAATAAGATAATTTATAAGATAAATAAAGTAAGGGTATAATTATCTTTTCACCCACAAAATTTAATTTAATTTTGATCATGGGGTGCAATGAAGTTTTAGAAAGTTTTGGGGGTTGGCTAAAATTAATTTGCTCTAGAGGGGGCTAAGTGAAATTTTCCCTTTTTTTATAAGATTCTTTTGGAGTTTTACCTTCTAGATTACTTTTTTAGAATTTAGTCATTATTTTTGGAACATTTAATATTTTTTAATAAAATAATAAGAGTATAAAGTTAAGTGATTAATTTGAGGGAAAAATCTAATTAAATTCAAATGAAATACTAATATCTAAATTTAGATCTGCAGTTTCAATAAATCCCTAATCAAGCCGTGAGGTCTCATTAGGGATTTTCTAAATGTTGTTAAAATATCATAATGCACATTATGGTTTAAACGAATAATTGAAGGTGATGATAGCAAAAAAAAGGAAAAAAGAAAAAAAAAGAAAGTGATGGGAAAAAAAAGAATAATTGAAGGTGAGTGAGTGTATGCCATATTTCTATTTTGATTGTTTCAACTTAATTTAATTAGGATTTAATTATAATTATTTGGGATTTAATTCCTAAAATATAGGGTATTACAACAAGTATTAAGCATAAATAGAAACCTATGAAGTATAGTTCTAATATCAGCAACTAAAACTAGACTTTCTGACGGGGACGGGCATGGTTTACGGCTCATTACAATCTCTGCATAAACTCATTTTGACACCCCCAACTCAAATTTGCTTCACAGGCTACTCAATGAAGGACTAATTTAAAATGCATAACAATGCTTGCCTCAACTACTCCTTCATCACCCAACAAAACTCCCCTTGTGCAGAGTATGAAAGCGAATATGTTCCTTAATATACTTTTTAAGGTGAGGCAAATATTTTCATATAGAAATATATATATAAAAATTCATAGCAATTAACAAAGTTATATAAATTAATATAAAATAATAACTGGTATAATCAAAATTGATATTATTATGTGTCAATGAATCGAATTATTATAATTAGAATAATTTTAATATTTAAAATAAATATAGATTCCTCCATTCTAATATAATAAATAAAAATATTTTAATTTATGACATAAAAATATCAATACTAAAATAAATTATTTAACATATTTTAAGAAATTTTTTATGATTACAAATTTTGAATATGTGAGTTTTCTGTACGTGTTTGAGCAATGTGAAAAATATATTCAACTCGAAAACCTAAATTATAAGAGCTTAACATTGAATTTTTATTGAACTAAAATAATATTTAAATAATTTAAAGGATAATTATATTGTAATTAACAAATTTTTATTATAATATTTTTAAAGGTTTTAGTTATATATTTTAGACAATATAAAATTATTTATGTTTTTTTTCCAATAAAAATCATTCCATATGAGAGAAAGATTGGTAGGGGGAAAATAATCTTTTTTTTAATTACAAAGGGCTATTATGATCTTTTAAAAATATTCAAAAATCCCTAATTAGGCCTCTTGGCCTCATTAAGAATTTATCGGAAGTATAGGCTTGAATTTAGATATTAGTATTTCAGCTGAATTTAATTGAGATTTTCCCTACTTTTATCTTAGAGATATAAAATTTTATTTAATTTTTAATTTTATATTATAATATAAAAATGTGTTAATGGCCTTATTTTTATGCCAAAGTATACTTTTGGTCCTTTAAGTTTACATGAGCTATCATTTTAGTCCCTTAAATTTGTAAAGTATACTTTTAGTACCTGTTTGGGTTAACGGTAGAAGTTTTTTTTTTTTACGTTAGCATTGCACAGTCACCACCTAACTTTGCCTAGTTAGCATTTGTCGTTAATAACATTAACAGTGTTTAGTTTTAAGGACTAAAAATGTACTTTACAAACTTAAAAGACTAAAATAATGCCTCATGTAAGTTTAAAAGATAAAACACTACTACAGAAAGCACTTTTAACATCCTTTTTTAAGGCCTTTTAACGTCCTTTTATGGAGGGATGCCTATGCGAGCAATGTAGTAAATAATAAAAATAACGTCTATTAAGAAAGGGAAGTCTAAAGTCCACTTTACTCAGAGTAGCAATGCTTTACGTACACATACCCTATAAAGACCCTGTCTTATATACCCCTTATTATTGACCTTACTTAGAGTAATAATGCGCAGTTCAGTGGGCACATAGGAATAACATGAATCTACTGATAATATTAATACAATATTACTTGATTATAATATAAAATTTTCCCCCACAGGGGTTTACACAATATTTATAGACCTTAAAATAACTAAAAGGTCTTCAGATAACCAGCAACATTCCTCTTCTTACATTCCTCTTCTCTGTTCTCAGCACACTTCCAGTGCTCACCTGTCTGAATGGTTGTCGGGGAGGGTGAGATTTGAGAAATCTCAGTAGCAAATAATACTAACCATTGCATACAATAAATGCTTTGTGCATAACATGTTTGCTTACATGAATTCATGCTAACATAATGACATATATGCATGTTCAATGTTTCATATAACATACTCATGGCCATAGTATAAATAGAGATAGAGCTTAACTTATTCACATATGCTTCATACAATTCATTAAAGTAATTGACACATCAATACACAAGCATACAAATCAAGTCATGCTAGTTAGGAAAGTTCACTACCTTTTGGGACTTTATGTCCTCCTCTTTTATCTTGGTCTTCCAACCATTGCCCCTTCTTTGTCTCTTCATGGCCATGTATAACCAATCACATTATTAGAGCCATGATTCAATGCTCTATTCAACCCTCTTTAGGTTTACTTTTAAAGGAAAATATAGCCATTAGCTATATGTAAACACTTTAACATGGAATTTCCTCTTCCTAATCTCTGTTTCAGAATTTCAGTTAACACGATTAACTTTGAAAACTCACCATTAATTCTAGGAAACTCCAAATTGAGTTGTTACAATTTCTATGTGAATCTATTTGAATATAATTTGACATAAAAATACTACATTTTGGCCACCATAACCAAAAAATTCCCAAAATTTCTCCCAACCACACTGTTCCAAGTTTATTTCCAGAAAATAGGGAAAAATTTAAAAAATTCATATCTCCTAGCATACTTGTCCAAAAATTACAAAATACCCACAAAATTAAAGCTCTACATGTTTAATATAAGCCTGAAAAATTTCATAATTTTTGGATAAGATTTACCATATGAAAAGCCACGCACAACATGATTGTTCTAGATAGTGCAGAATCAACAACATGCACACACTTAGTTCATAAATCTTCAAATTCATATACAAGCATCCAAAAATCATGACCACTTGTATACTTATAAAAATTTTCCTTCTAAAGCTAATGGAAGAATCAAAATCATCAAATTCTTAGTCCATCACCACGTCACTCACAGCACAGAAAATTAGAGTTCTCGGGAAGAGTTTGCCGGTTTCTTGTTTTCTTTGGCTTAATCACTTCCTTTATACTTCTAATCAAATGATCAGCTATTTAGAAATCCATTAGAAATCATTTAGCCATCGAAAACACCTTTTAAACAAGATATAAACAGTACCCAACCTTCCAAAAACTCATCTAAATAACAAACCAATCGATTCCATAGGAAGCTTATGCTTACCTCTACACGTTTCCGTAGACGGTTCAGAATTCTGGTAACACTTCGGCCAATGAGATGGCACGAACCACCTCCAAATAAGAATCTAAAAACATAGAAATGAAGCTTACAATGAGTAGAAGAAGGTTCATGAAGGACACTTTGAAAGAAGACGCCGATTTGGCAGTGTTTCGGCGAACTAAAGTTTTTCTCTCTTCTTTTCTCCATTTTTGGTCCAGCACTCTTCTCTCTCTTTCTGTTCTGATTTTCATGCAAAAATGGCTAGAAGAAGATGAAGATAATGGTTAAATGAATTAACCATTTCACTTGTCCCGTGTCAAGCTCCCATTGGTCCAAAATTCCAATTTTCGCACTTGACACAAAACTTGGCAGAATTTTCATTAAACTTTGAAAATTCATATCTAATTTTAAAAATGTCCAATTAGGGTGATTCTAAAGTCTATGAAACCATTATTGAGTCTAGTTTTAATAAAAAATATAAAATTTGGCCAATTAGAATCTCACTCTTCCCAGAATATTAATATTTGGACGCTGCCCCCGAAAATATTTAATTTCACTGGGCCAACTTCAAAAATTCATTTATATTTGTGTACATCTCTAAATGACTTATATGACCTATAAAATTAAATCTTTGTAAGTATACTTTCACTTTGGAAAGTTTCATAATTTTTTAACATCATTTACCCATTGAAAAATGTCACACAATCACCACTACCATACTGGGAATTTCATTGGTAGCAACACTACTCTGTGTTCCACTTTACTATATTGTGTGTGACTTCTAGTTGCTTTATTTTGTCACTCCCAATGCTCTTTAGTACCCTCAAGGATATTAGAAAATTTAAACATGTTTCATAGGGGTATTTGCTAAACCGGGGCTTAACAGTACACTTGATTCAGGCTTAATATCAAGCCTCTTATCCCAAAATTTGGGATATTACAAGTGGGGCATCCAAATAGAGGAAGTAAGGTTTTCCCGACTCTAAAGTAGGAGAAGGCTGGCCAAGGGGTTCCAGAATGGGAGAATGGGAGAAGGGGTTCCTCCGGCGGGTTGTAACTACCTTTGGTGCTAGGGAAGGCTAAGGATTCCCAGGTTCTATGCCCATTACTTTCCATCGATCTAAACATGGATTTGATTTCACCACGTAGCTCTACCAACAGCTCTTCTAAGAGCTCCTCGTGAAGCTTAGCCACAAGCTCTCTACTGGGTTTAGCTTGTGACGAATTTTGTGAGGCTCGTCTAAAAAACTTCGTGACACCAACTCCCCTTGGCTCCCCTTTAACACGACCGAGGTGATCAACCTTCCCAATCGATGTTGACAATATGTCCATTTATCCACTAGGAGTGAACGAACCTCGGCTGCTCTGCTCTTTGAGTTTGTCCTGTAAGATACAATTTATCATAAACAAAAATTAAACACTACCAATACGAAAAAATTTTGAAATTAAATACTTATTCTTTAACTACTGACAATTCTCACGGAAACCTTAGCAACAGCCGGATTTATGAACTTTCCACCCTTAATCCTCGCTGCTTTCCATTTTTAGTGAAGCGTAGGAGGAGTCGTGGCCTGCACAACTATGCTATGATCTGATTTGGTTGCTTCCTTCATTTTCTCCAACTCTTCTGCCATCATCCTTTGCTCAAGCTTCCGATAACCACCACGAGACATGTAATGCTAATACTGATTTAATGCTTGCCTCTCTGTATTTGCTGCACTTACTTCCTGTGAAAGGAAAACAATGAAAAACGAGTCAATAATGTCAAGTATATTGAAATAAAAAGTTATATACCATGATGAAAGAAAGTTTACCAAAATTTAGGATTTTCCCGTGATGCCACAAACAACCTCCAATCTTCTGGAGACAAATATGAATATTCCTTACATGGGTCTAAACCTCTCTTTTCCCCTCGAATATACCTTTGTGTGAGCTTGTTTTTAAAATCTTTCCATCGTAGATGAACCTCCCTCATCTAATTCTTGTACATCTCCCTGGTTCTGGGACATCAAACATTTACTACAGGAATAAAGAAAATTATATTTGAAGCAATAGGAATAAAGATCCAAATGCAGTTGTCTCGAAACTTATATACCAAAATTTGTTGTCAAATCATGTCTTTCATTTTCGGGGGAACCCGCCTCCAATTATCATAGATGATACGAACTTTTTCTTGACCTAAATAACCTAAATAGCTAATAAAATGGTCTTCCTCAGGACCAAGTGGATTCTTATTGGCATCGAAGTCCACATGCAATCTCTCCTGTTGATGTTGATGACGTGCAGCTAATGTAGGCATCTTTGTGACGCCTCTAGTTCTTTTCACAATGGGGTCGACTCTTTCTATTTGATGCTCCCTATCACTGTGTGAGTCACTAGAGCTATCCATATTAACACAAAAATTATTGTCAAAGAGGTAAATAAATTGCAAGTACATGTATAAATTAACCAGCATAAAGGGAAAAAACACAGTACTATTTTCAAAGTTAAGCACACAATACAATTTTCTAAGTATGGCTTCAGCTTCTACCATCACTTCACTATTTTGCATAGTACTTCTGTTATCTTGGTCTTTTGTGTAGAACAAATATCCATTTATATCATAACCAGTCCAAGTAATAACCTGAAACGAATGCCCCCAAGCTAGCCACTCGATTATCTCAGATACACTGGTCTCATGCAAAACCTTCTCTTTGAACCACTCTATGAATGTCTTGTTTTGCTCAATAGCTATCTGCATGTCACTCTTCTTTAGATTCATGTTCTTTAAACACATTTTGTGTTCATCTATGTATGGTTGAATTTCTTCCATATTATTCAGGATGTACAAATGTGCTTGCAACACCTCTTCATAACGCACATTCTTCACTTTCAGTCCTTGTGTTCCCTTACTTCTCCCCTTTTCATAACGAGACTATTCCTTCTTCCCAGATAGATAATCTTTACAAAAGTCCATAGCCTCTTCAACTACATATCACTCAACTATTGAGGCTTCAGGTCAATAAGGATTTTTAGAATACCATTTTAAGATCTTCATGAATTGCTCAAAAGGGTACATCCACCTCAAGTAAACTATACCGCAGAGCCTTACCTCCCTTACTAAATGAACTACCAAATGCACCATTATATCAAAAAATGAAAGAGAAAAATGCATCTCTAGTTGGAAGATCAAAGAAAATTGTGTCTTACATGAAGGAGGAGAATGACTATCACAAACGTTTTTCTCCACATGCATCATATCGATACTGTCTCTTACATCAAGACTATGACAATATGGAAGATCAAAGAAAATTGATCTCTTCTTCCATATGTTCTTCTCACCCGAAGTCCTCTGATTTTTACCGAAGGTGACATTGATACGTTCCATTTGACTATAAACTTCCTCCCCGGTTAATGCCTTTGGAGCTATTCCATGCTTCGGTAAGAGGTTATAACGCTTTCTTAACCTACGACACGGGTGGAATCGATGAAGAAACCTCATGTGACTAAGGTATACCATTTTTTCCCATGCTTAAGTTGATAGAAGTATGTGTCTGCTTCACAAATTAGACATACTTTATGCCCCTTCACACTGTACCCTGACAAGTTTCCATATGCAGGGAAGTCATTTATCGTTATGAAAATCATTGCACGTAGCTTGAAAGACTCCTTATATACATCAAACACATCTACGCCTTCCTCCCACAACTTCTTTAAGTCCTCAATCAAAGGCCCTAAGTAGACATCGATATCATTCCCAGGTTGTTTTGGTCCAGAGATCATCATAAAAAGCATCACATGCTTGCATTTCATACATAGCCAGGGAAGTAAGTTGTATATTACAAGTAGAACTGGCCACGAACTATATGTGCTAGTAAGAGTTCTATACAGATTGATTCCATCTGTACAAAAGCCAAGCCAAAGGTTTCTCGGTTCGCTGCCAAATTGAGGGAACATTTCATCTATTTTCTTCCACTGTGGAGAGTCAGCTGGGTGCCGAAGATATTTTCCGTCAAATATTCTCTCCTCAAAATACCATCTCAATTTCTTCACTTTTGTTGCACTCACAAACAAATGCTTAAACCACGGTATTATTAGAAGATACCACAACACCTTTAAAGGTTGCCTTTTAGTTGTCCCTTCACCACAACCACCATCTTTCTTCACTTTGTATCATGATGTTTTACACTTATGATACTCACTAAGACCTTCATACTCCTTTTTGTACAATACACAGTCATTAGGGCAAGCATGTATCTTTTTATACTCAATACCTATCGTAGATAAGATTTTCTTGGCCTCATACATACAGTTTAAAAGTACATTATTGTCTGGAAACATATCACACAACAATTCAAGAAACAATGTGAAACTACTATCGGTCTACCCACAAGTTACCTTCAAGTTGACCAAATGCTATGTTTCTATCAGCCGTGTGTACTTACTCTCAGGGTACGAAGGTGTCTCTGCATCACTCTATAGGCTGTCATGTTCATGCGATTGCGCAGCGCAAAGGATTCCACCTCAACATCGTGAATCATTTTCTCCATTCTATCTTCATCTATCACATCCACAACTTTCCTCTTGTGCAACGGACAATTAGTTACTTCCTCACCATGCCATATCCACCTTGTATATCGAAGATTTATTCCATCACACAGTAGGTGATCCCTTATAACATAAACATCCTGTCGGCTCTCATTTAAACAATTGAGACAAGGACAAAAATACATCCCACTTTTTGTTGGAGCATTCCTTCTAGCAAATTCAATAAATTCTTCCACCCCATTCTCATATTTTTCACTAGTTCTCAAAGCATTCATCCAACTATGATCCATTTTATTACCACCTAAGCCATTCCCAATAACACTCAAGTTTAGAACAATTGTCAACAATGAGATTTCCTTTTATCACGTTTTTTTTAAAAAAATTCAGCAGCATTTCCCCTTAAAAGTAAGACATCCCAAAATTTCAATACAAAACCAGTTCAACTTAATTCAAACAAAACAAACTAACTGAGGCAATTTAGGACAATATCATCAATTTAATCGAGCAATTTTCAATACGAAACTAAAAAATTCAAAGGGAAGTCTTAAAAAAAATTTAAAACTTATACTAAATTTTAAAAATTCAACAAACTTTTATTTATGAGAGCACGGGAGTTAATTAATTAATGGTCAATATATATATACACGTGTGTGTGTGTGTGTGTGTGTGTTAGTTATAGATTTGAGAACCTTTTAAATGTTGTCAGCATATTATAGATTTGAGAATTATGAACTTCAAATGAGATAATTATTTTTCAGTATGATTTTTGTTTTCTCTTACAAGATTTGAGTTTTTTTTTTTCAGCATGTCACTTAATGCACATGCATGCATGGCCAAAACAGATCCATACACAAACAATGATAGTGAAATATCATACACTACAACTGCATATATTCCCCTTTGATTTGATCTATTCATAAGAGGAGTATGACAATTTAATGATTATCTTTTGAGGATTTATACCTCAAACATGTGAGAATAATATATTAAGAGACAAATTTACCCTTATATATATATATATATATATATATATATATATAATGGATTAAAATTATCTATTTTTCACTAAATATATATAATAACCCTCTCCACATATAATAAATTAATAACAAAATTACCCCTAGCCCATATGTATAACAAAATCATGTTGTGCGCATTGTACAGACATATCAGGACTATTATTTTACTAATTTGCATTCTAAACATTTTTTTTCGTACTCCTTCATCAAAAAAGTAACATGGGTATTCATATTGTATATACTTCCTCACTTCCTATCACTAGGCAAAAAAACCATAAAACCGTAAAAAGATCAAGACGGTGGAGGAGAAAGGTTCTTATTAGCCAGCCATTATGTTCATATATCCGCAGCATCAGAGGAAAAAAAAAGGATTTTAGGTGTTGCGCCAGAAAACATATATCCAACAAGCGCTAAAATTGGACATATAATCGGATCATCTCCCAAGCACCAAATTGTGATGCTGATTATGAGAGAGAAAGGCCTTGAATTGAAAAGACATTCAGAATCATTAAGAAAAAAGGGATAAGGTCAAATTTTGCCTCGAAAATTTTTACTTAGTGGGTATTCAAAAGTTTTTTAAGAATTAATGATGTCCCGGTGTAAAAAACGTAGCAATTTCACCCATCCTATTAGAAAAATTAATTTTGACTGTTAGTTTAATTTATATGACATACTCAGCACTGCCACATGATCATCCAATTCACTTTCTCCCTCTCTCTTCCTCGCCATAGCTCCGTCCTCTTCTTCAAAGGCCATCTCACGAGCGCAGCAATATTTACTGTCATATTGCCTTTAGATTAATCACAACGCATTAACAATCAATCCATGAACCTAAATGAACCAGAAATAATTCCTTCCTTGGTCCTCCAACACCAAAAGACTAAAGAGACAATCTTATACCTTGTTGCGTGGTATCTATCCACCACCTGCAAGTCAAGTTACCACAACAACCCAAAATAAATTTAATGACAAAATGCAGTGGCTTAAGCTTCACAAGGCACACATCCAAAAGGTCCAGTTCTGAAATCAGTCAATTTGGCTCTAAAAAGAACAGTAACATCAGAAAGTGCAGTGATTAAGATACAATAAACTGAATTTGAATAGCAACATCAACTAAAGTGCAACACTCCTCAGAGAGGGAATCACTCATGGACTTAGCACCAAACAGTAAATGCAGTAACAAGGCAATATAATAGCAAACAAGTACTTAGACCTTCAGACTAATCACAACCCCATCAACAATTAATCCTTAATAGACCAAAAATAATTCCTTCCCTGGTCCTCCAAAACCAAAAAGAGACCATATAAAACCCTCTAACTTCCAAAATTGGAGCACAAGCATCAATCCTACAAACAAATCACCTGAAATTGACAAAAAGACAGCAAGCAAAAGCGTCGGATGAAGGAGAGGGCAGAGGATAAGGGGTAAAAAGAGAGAGGGGTTGTAGAGGAGATGAGGAGGATGGTGGTGGAGAGGTCGTTGGAGAAGGAGAAGGCTTTGGAGTGGAAGAGGAAGGGCGGAGGAGGTTGCCTCTAAAGAAGAAGAAGATGACGGAAAGGATAGGTGATGGCGAGGAAGAGAGAGGTGCGTTTGATTACCTCAGCCTGACCATGTGGATGATTATGTGTCTGGGATGATGACGTGGCTGTCTTGAGTGTGCCATATAAGTAACGGCCAAAATTAAATTTTCTAACGAGAGGAGTAAAATTGCTGCGTTTTTCATATTTCCATGGTAACATTGTTCTTTAAAAAACTTTTGGTAGGCAAAAACTTTCAGGTCAAAATTAGACCTTATCAAACAAAAAAAGAAAAAAGGAAATTTGCAGCAATAAAGACAATAGCAGCAAGAAGAGTGGAATGCAGGCTATTAATAGGGTTTATGGATGGACACTTTAATCAATTTAAAAAATTATAATGGCAATAATATCGTTTCCACTTGATTATAAGAGTTCTACATCCACAATTCCTCATTCCTCAATTTTATTCATGAAAATTAGAGGTACGTAAGGGTAATTTTGAAAATGATACTCAGAATTTCAGGAATAGCCTCAGAGGCACATGAAATAGAAAATAATTCCTTGGGATATATTTTAGGCTTAATTGAGGTATAAATGACAAAATTACCTCAAAAAGGACTTTTAAAGAATTATTAGACTTTCGGTTAACTAAATGATAATTAGCCAAAATTAATTATGAAAATTACAAGGAGGCCTCAAATAAGTGGGAAAAACAGGGAAAAAGATTGATAGGAATTTCTGAAGTAAAGGTCAGTTTCATGTCCAAAATATAGAGTAAGGGATAGAAAATGTATTTAGCTGTATTATTTTTGACAGGATCAAACTAAATGATATTTGTCTCAAGTAAAGGACTTCAAGAGCTTTCAATAAAAATTTAGAACACCCTTATATGAATTTTATAGAATTAGTTATAAATTTTTAAAATTGGACACTTGGACCACATAATTGGAAATACGAAATAAATAGTAACTCAATGATTAAAATGGGAATTTCCGTCTATGGGCTTTAATTATCCATTCGCCAAAACCAGAGTGCTTCTGGATGCATTTTAAAGGTGGTAAAATGATGGATGTAACAAGTCTTTAATATAAAATATATATTTTTTAAAATATTTTAGTCATCTTTTATAATTTCTTAATTCAATTTTTTTATTGACTATTGTTGAGAGAGTATCAATACAGAAAAATCAAAAAAATCATAACAAATATAAATAATATTTTTTATATTTAAAACCAAGATCAATCCCTAAATAGATCATATATCAAGAATGAGAGGGCGTATAATTTTTTTTTTCCCGATAAAAGTCAAAATGCATTCATTATAAATATTCATACATTTGTCTATAGCTAGAAAGCTAAAAAGGCAAGAATTTAAAGAAAGAAAGGTCTTAGAATCTATATCTGAAGCAAATTTTACAGAATCAAAAGTAAAGAAGTTCAACAAAAGGGCTATATCATGGTGCAAAGTGATAACAGAGTGTTTCTTTATTTTTTTTTTGGGGGGGGGGGGTTATGAACTGTTTTTTTCTTTTTTTTGAAGGAGAATACTTCTATAACCTCCTTCCTATTGCTGTCAAAGAGAGCTGAATTTGTAATCCACTTGAGACATTGCTCTTAAACTTCCTATTGCATATATAATTAAATGTAGTGATATGTTAAGGGAGGCTCATAGATAGACACTTTTATAAATTATCTCTTTTCAATCCTCAAAATGTTTCGAATTAAACGAACTACTTACTTAATAAGTTAAGACTTGAGAGCAGGGGTGTTTAAATCCGGGACCGGGACCGAGATCCCCCAATCCCGATCCTGGTCCCGGTTTGATCCCGGTCTTGGGATTACTGGGACCGGGACCGGAATTGAACAAGGAAATCCCGGTTTTTTTAAAAAAATTTAATTTAAAATATATTATTATATTAGTTAAATTTTTCATAATCTAGTATTTAAAATAATCATTTAACGGCTAATAAGGACATAATAATCATACAAATTGATTTAGAATTGAAGATTAACATTTTATTATTATTATTATTATCACATTTATCATCTTCGTTATTAGCTTTATACATTATATAATTAGGATTAATATTATGATATATGTGGTTTAGCTCCAACTAAAAATGTAATACACATATTATCAAATAATAACTTAATTTATAGAGTAAAAAATACAAAAATAAAAGGATAACTTAATTTATAAAGTAAAAAATTAAATAAAAATAAAAAATAAACTGGGACCGGGATCACCAAGGGTGATCCCGATCCCAGTCCCGGCCGGGACAGGAAATTTTTAGGATTAAAATTTCTGAGACCGGGATAGTTTGAACAGCCCTACTTAAGAGCTTGAGGAAAGCCATCGTGAGTGTGATAACCAAGATATAGAGGGAAGATTAGAAATAAAATTAAATTATAACAAGGACTAAATGTTGAATTTTGAACTTCTTTAAAAATGAAATAATCTTGTAAAGTCATTAAGATATTTTTCTCATAACTAATAGAATCTTCCTCGTATTGAAACAAACTCTTAAAATAATATAATTTAAAATTTATTTAAGATATTTTTCAATTGATATATATATTTAGTTAGTTCTTAGATGATGATCCGCTAATATTTTAAAATCTAACCATTCAAATAAATTAACACACACATTGATGTGTGCTTATGTCGCTAAAACAATCAATTAAATCAAGACCAATTAATAATGTAATATAGTGGTAACTTAGGTCTTTCTCCCAAGAAGCAATATGTGGGTTTTTCCATAAGATTGAATTTAGATGATAACGGACATAAACTAAAATGCAAAACTCTACTACTTAATTGTAAAATGCAAATGACTCTAAAACCTATATGAGAATGAAATTAACCTAAATAAATGCAAATACAATTTTTGGGCGGTTTCTCTTATGAAAAGGGGGATTAAAATCCTAAGGAAAAGAAATAAACTAATATATAAGGAAATCAAATAAGAAAAGATAACAAATGTTTTCTTCAAATACGGTAAAGGGAACAACTTAGGATTTACATGAAGTTAGCTTTCTCAGCCTAGATTAATTAATTAGACCAAAAGGAGATTGATAAAAGAGAGTAATTAATAAATTTAATCATCTAATTGAAGCATGGGAAACCCTCAAGCTCAATAACACTTACTCCACTAGGAAACTCATAATGAAATAAGCGGTAATTAAATCCATTAAAAACCAATCAAAATTAATTTTAAAATAATTTTGAAAATTATATTTACAATTATCTAATTAAACAACTGGACAATTAACCACCCAATTAAACAATCAAGAGAAAAAACCCAATTGACAATTAAATTAATAATGAAAACTCAATTAATAATTCAATTGACAATCAAAAGATTTGTAAACAAAAATTTTAGCAAATGTCTCTAAGCACAAAACATTCTAAAATATCAATCCAATTCAAAAGAAGTATGTGTACAATCTAAAATTAGATTGTTCTCAATTAATACAACTTAAAATCATTTAAAACTAAATAATCTCAAGTCTTGAAATAAATTAAATAAAAGGAAAGACACTCCCTTGTGGTCTTCATGTGTAAGTCCTAGGCTCTAGCTTCTTTCATGCTCCTCCCAAGTTGTCTCCCAAGCTAGCTCAAGCTTCCATGATCATCTTCTTAACTCCATGAAAAAGTATGAGTGTGGGCTCTTAATGGAGAGCATGGGCTGCCTCCTTTGACTCTCAATGAGAGCGTGTATTAATAGTGGTGGCAGCTAAGTTAATTAATGGGAGGAAGAGAGAGCTTGGGTCCAAACTTGAGCCCATTAAAATTTATCTAGCCCAATAAAATCCAACAATTAGATTCTCTTTTAGCTTCTAAAAAAAATTATGCACCATAGGATCTTCTAATTTACTTTTTCTTGCCCTGCAAGAATTAAATAAAATCGTGATTTATAATATATTTGAAAATATTATTTAATCACAAGATCGCAATAAGAATATTAACTATTTAAACTAAATAATCTCATAATTTATTCATATTTATATTATTTCCTAAAATTGGCTAACAATCCAAATATTATCTAATAAATTCAAATTAGCCTAAAATAGTCTCCAAAATAAATGAATAAAGTGAGATAAAATATATAAAATTTGGGATTTATCACTGCTGTGCTTGGAGAGTTAGTTCTTAGATGATGATCTGCTAATATTTAACATCTAACTATTCAAATAAATACATACACACATACATATATATATGTTGGAAGATATTTAGTAAATATTAGTAAATCTCATAATATCAGTAGTATCTTATAGAATTATCTAGAAAACCCATTTAAATTCTATTTTTTATAACAACAAAAGAAAATTATACATTTAAATTTCTGAGACCCTAACTTTCTAAACCTATTATTCATCATCCATCCCTCAAAATGGCCGCATTTATGCCGCTAAAAGCCTTTGCAAGTATAACCTCGTATTCATGTTTTCATAATGCAAGGTCCTTGCATTCTCTTCCACGCCTTTTTGGCTAGTCTCATTATATCACCATCTACTTGTGCATCGACATACAAGGTAAGGGGTCAAACTTCGTTTCTTTGCATTGAAACACCCTTTCCTATTTCTTCCAATCTAATATTTCTAATCACTACTACAAAAATAGGTATTAATGACGTACATTTTGTAACGTTTTTTTAAAAAAGTGCCACAATTTCTTCCATATTTTTTTAAATTTTTTTTAAAAAAACTTTAGGTGGCGCTTTCTTGAGGAATCGAAGGAAGCGCCACCTAAAGTGTTTTTAAAAAAAAATAAAAATTGAAGCAACAGCTGTGGCGCTTGTTTAAGGAAGTGTCACAGCTGCTACGTACTTTGTGTGGCACTTAACCTAGCAAGTGCCATACAAAGTATTATTTTCTTTAAAAAAAATTCAAACCCTTCTCTCTCTCGCAATCTGCTTCCATCACATTTATCCTCTTAGTCTCCAATTATCATCCAACACGTGCCATCACCCTTATCTTTTTATAGTTCCCACATTTCCTCCTTCTCCTCTACTCATGACCGTCCAAAAGTTCAATTTACACTTACTCATTTTTTTGTTCCATCACTTCTCACATTTTCTCTTCCTCCTCTTTTTATTTTTGTGACACTCCTTGCTCATTTCTTTTTGTCTCATTTCTTGCACCAAACTGATGACCCTACTCCTTCTCCCTCTTGGTATCATTTCATCATCCTTATAGTTTCATGTCGTCCTGTAAGTTGTACCCACTCATTTTTTTCCTTTTTTTTTATATTTTAAAGCTACGTATAACACATTGTCTTGTTAATAACTTTTTTTTTAATTTAAACATATATGCAACTTTGTCTTTCTCTTTTTCCTTTATTAATTTTTTTTCAGGTGTTGTGTTTGAGATTTCCACTCACTCCGTTCAAGCTTCCTCTATACTGTAAGTTTTTTTTAATTTTTGAGCTTACAAATATAATTTTATTAGTAGTTAATAGTTTAATTTTCTCAATATATTTTATATTTAATTTATTATGAAATCTAAAAAAATTATTCTCATTTTTGTATGCAGAAAAATAAATGAGATAAAATTAAATGTTATTATATATAGGTTATATGTGAAGATATGTAGTGGTTATAATTTTTTATTGTTGCAATAATTGTTAACATTATATTGATGAGCTGCATAAATAATATAGTTATTTATTTTTAACACTTGTATTTTACTTAGTAGTGATTTGTTAATTAGTTATTTGTTAATTTATATCATTTTGGAGTTATTTGATTTTTATTTATTTTCTTTCATTTTGTTGTAGAGATATAAAAATATGTTTAAAGTGTATTATTAATTATAATTATAAGTTTCTAAAAAAAATACGAAAAAAATTATTTTTTTAAAAAAAATGGTCTAAGGTGACTCTTCCTTGACGAAGTGTCACAGAAAGTGACTTCCTGTTGCGTTTCCTCAAAGAAGCGCCACTCTAGACTTTTTTTAAAAAAAATTAAAAAAGGCCTAGGGTGGCGCTTCCTTGAGGAAGCACCACCCTATGCCTTTTTTAAAAAAAATTTAAAAAGGTTTAGGGTGACGCTTTCTCACAGGAAGTTCAAACTTCCTGTGGTACTTTCTCAAGAAAGTGCCACCCTAAGTGGTATTTAAATAAAATATGTATATACATGCTGTGACGCTTGTAGGTAGCGCCACAGTTTCTTTTAGTAGCGTTAGGATATGTTGCGCTTGTCAAGCGTCACAAATAATATTAAAATAAGCGCTACAACTATATTTATTTATAGTAGTGAATTTCCTTCTTCTTTGGCCAATCATAACTTACGCATCATATTGGCCAAATGTTTGCTTGTCCTTATTCAGATCCCATAACTAGTTAATAATTGCACCCTGAAATTATCCTAAATAGCACGGTGGTTCTTATGCCCAAGCACTTGTTTTCGCCTCATGAAGATAACTCTTGAACTGATCATTTAACTGGAAGCAACATCATTCTTATACTAAAAATTAGACTTGCAAAAATGAACTTTTAGATTAAGTCTTAGTATCTGGGCATTATAGGACGCATACGAAAAGAATGGGAAAATTTTGATTTCAGTAAATTATCAATAAGGATGACATGAAAGTATTACCTATAGGTGATATTTGTGAGAACTCTTCAGCTGGTCCCGAGTCCTAAAGTGGTTAAAAAGGGATCTTTACTAATTTTTTATTAATTTATGAATTCTTGAATTTCAAACTTATGCGATATTTATTGGAATTTATGTCAACATTTTATGAGGGACTATTGTTTCTGTGTTTATCATTCTAACATTATAATTCCTTAAATTTAAGTTGTGTGATGATATTTATTAGTATCATATTTCAACTGCCAATTTTATTTTTTTTCTTATGCTTCTTTTCCCTTTTCTTTTTACAACTATTTTTCAAATTTTCAATTGATATATTTATCTTACCTTCTCTTTTTTATTTTTAATTTAAGATTGACTTCAAATCTTTATGTTTTTAAATTGATCTATCTTTTTAAAAAAATATTTTTTTTAAATGACTCCTTTTTATTTTGCTTTCCTTCAGTTCTCTATTTTCGACTTCAAACTTTCCTTTTGTTTTCAAAAAACTCAACTAATGTATTTTTATAGATGAGAAGTAGTTATTTTTGGTATGTATAATATATGTACGTGTCAATATGGGAGAAATATTAGATATATACGAGATATAAGAGATACACACACATATAGTGAGGGGTTATTCCTCTCCATATGTTGTGCTATATATGGTATATGAGATAGATATATAGGTGAGAGGTTCATTTTTCATTGCAAAGTTATTTGGTATATGGTATACAAGATATTATATGGGTGAGACGGTTATTCCTCATCAGAGTTATATGGTATATGATATATAAAATATTATATAGGTGGGACAATTATTCCATACTAAGTTTGGTGTAGAAGTGTTACGTTGTGATTGAATGTTGATTGATCATTGCAAATCCTTTGGTTTTTTAAGGAGTGAGAAAACTTTTATTTTTCTTAGTGTATACTATTTTCAACGTGAACTTTCAAATAAATTTTTATTCCTTTTATGAACATCATTTGTGAAAAAATCTTGTCGGCCTTTGCTTCCCTTCCAGGCACTTTGTTATTTATGTTTTCACTAAGTCAATAGTAGACTCATTCCTGTCTCTATATATTTTTTAAGGTTATGCGACTAGTGAGATTAATTGTGGTCTATATATATGCTTTATAAACTAATGGAATATATTGTACTGGAGTGTTGCATCCTGTGGGATCCCGTGATGACATGACTACTATGGCGGTGTCAAGTCTTATTGTTGAGATGCTTGTCTGAGAGTTTATAGAAATTGCTTTGGCTTGCTAGGCTAAGTGAAGTTATCTGACTTAGCCTATATGCTAGTCATAACTCAGATTTTGGGTCGTGACAGTGAGGTTGTTATAAGGAAAATTAGCATGATGAAGGAACAAAAGAAAAAAGTTTTCTATTTTTATGACACAGAGATTAGAAATTCCTGGTTGAGGGATTACTACTTAGATTAGAAGGGGCTGACCACTTACAGCTGAATTATGGGGGTGCTTAATGGGCCTCAAAAGAGTATGGGACTACTGAATGCGGGACTTAGTCGTAAGAAGTGATTATATAGAAGCTATTAAGCTGATTCAGACAAAGTTTCTTGCAACATATGAGAATAGGGGAGTGATCAGCTTGGAGATCAAGAATATGATTGAGAGGAGTTGGAAAGTTGAATTTCCTGTTCTGAATAAAGACGTTAGCCATGTTGCAGACTCTCGTGAAAAGAGCTCTTAATGAAGCTGTGAGCCTGAACATTTTAAGTCTAGAGGCCCTATCAGAGCTTCTAAATTATATTTCTATTACTTAGGCTTAGTTGTTTTTACTCCTTTTTTCATTCTATTCCATTGAGTATATAAAAAAGAAAAAAAAAAGAAAAGAAATTCCTTGCAGATCATGCTACACTCACATATATAAATGGATGGTGCATCTGGGTTGCCCGAAGGATGGCTACCGTATCGGAGGCACACTTAAGATAAGTAGAACATAAAAGTTGTTGTCCATATTCTGAAATTGATTTTTATTCTTATGATATTAACTCTGATCCTTAATTAATATATAAGAGATATATAACTAACTCATGAATATTTAAAAAATTAGTTAAGTTAATTATTTATAACAAATATATTTGTTGATGACTTCTCTAAAGTAGCATCTTTAATCTTAGGGATGAGCAAAAAAACCCAGTGGTCTAGGTAACCCAGTTTGATTGTGAAAAAATTGACCTGAAGCAATATCGGTAGACCAGACCAGACTAGTCATCTCGGGCCGGACTGGATTTCAGACCAATGCCTCAGACCCCTTGGTTTTGTCCATTCTAGCCCCAAGCTGTGGTTTTAGGTTTTATATTTTTAAATACCCCCACCCAGTCACACACACTTGGACACAGTAACACATTCTCACTGTCTCACACACCACACATGCTCACGGCTGGCTCTTGCTGACGCGCACACGCCCTAGAGGTCTCAACTCTCAACTCTCAACTCTCAAGATCGAAGTCTCAACTCTCAACTCTCAACTCTCATGGCCGCAGAAATCAGAAGGAGAACCCTAGGTCTCTCACTCTCACTTGTATCCGACAAGCTCCCATCTCGGTGTCTCCTGCTTGATGGCTTGCGTCCTCGTCATGCGTCCTCAACAGCTTGACCTTGTCGTCCTCTTCACCTCTTCCAGGTGCCTCTTCTCCTTTCCTCACTGGTCACATCTCAGTCAGTCGGTGCCTCGGCGGTCACCGCAAGTTTCAGTGTTGAGTTAAGTTTTCTTCCTTTTTCCAGTATTCGGTTTTCCTCTAGTTTCAGAGTTTCACGTCTCAGTCTGTATGAATTGTTTTTCTTGCCGTAATCGAAGCAGAGAAAGCTAGAAGAAAACGTAGGGCAAGAAATAATGGAGTAACTTAGAAATACGTTTTCTTCTAGCAACTTAGAAAAACGATTCAGTGTTGAAATAATGGATTGCGTCTGCTCTGCGTTTTTTTTTAATCAAAATTTATGGAGTCTTTGTCTACTCTTCTTGGCAGTAAATTTTGTTAGCAGGGTCATGATTGTCATCGTCCACCAAAAGTCACCAGATCTGTAAAGTTGGAAAAATCTTTGAACTCTAGACTTGGAAGTTGGAATTATTTCTAAGGCATAACAATAACGTTTGAAACGTTGTTGGGCAGGGAGAAAAATGTTTGAAAAAATAGAGAATCTTACCAACACACTAGAGACTTATTGGTAGCTCTCATCTTACAAATATTTTAAGAATCTTTATGGTTGTCATAAAAAACTAATTGTTGTACCTAATTGTTTGGCTTCTTGAGGTCATCATATGAATATTGAGACTGTCATCATGGATGTTTTTCTTGTCCGAGTATAGGGCCATATTAGATATTTTAATATATTATGATTATTATTAGTTATTATTAATTAGGTAATTAATTAAAACATTATGAGTGTGGCCCGTAAGTCAGATTTAGGCCCAATTCTAGATTAGGGTTATTGGCTATTAATGTGATTTTTCTGATGGTGGAAAACACACTTGAGTTTACGGCCAAATGAGACGAGCGTAAGGAAAACCTAAGTTGCTCATCTGAGGTTCCCTGACTGGCAACGGCTCTTAACCCAGTTGACATCGCTGTGCCCTACAACTAGTCAGAAAGAGACCTGACAATCTACATTTTGTCTTCATCTTATGTTTTATAGGTCTCTTTCAACAGGATTCACGAGTTCTCAATCTGATCAGAGATTAGCTATGGCGAGAGGTAATTTTTGTAAGTCTTTCGCTGATTGGTATAGGAAAATTTATGTACTCTATTTATGATTTATTAGAGAATTCATGAGTTTTATCCTACATGTGGCATCAGAGCCAGGTTCTCTGACCCTCTGCCTTCTATTCTTTGATCGGGGATGATCTAAGTATGGAATTAAATTAAATTTACCGTAGTGATTTTACACTGATTCCATAGCTTGGATTGGAGATCGAATTTTTTTTTGGTAGATGAATTACATCATTGGTGAAAGTTAATTCATCTGAGTTCCTAAATTGTTTATTATATTAAATTGTTTTGGGATTAATAAATTTAGAGGAAATTTTCCTCACCATCCCACGTTTTCTCTTAGAGATTTTAGCCTTTTTTATCAATGTTACCTTCTGATCTTGTTCATTGATGTCTTTAGAAAATTCTGGTTTATGTTGATCTGCAAATTTTTGTCTGGGTGTTTCGATTTAAAGTTTGTGCTTTCGGATTTATGTTTAAATTGCATTGGAAAATCGAAGGAACGAAAACGCATCTCAATTAGCATTTTGAATTCATACTTTGCGATTAGATTGTCATGTTTATGCGTGAATTATTATCCTGATCTCATTCCCACTTGTTTTTTTGAGATCAACGTTCACCAAGATCATCGTCGCCGCTCCTTAATCGATGAATCGAAGAGACCAAGAAACACATAATACTTTTCGATTTGATTCGGCCTATTTTGATTTGTATTTCTCTCGATTTCGTTCGATCATTTGGTTATTGTGTTTTGGATCATTTTTTCTGTTTGCCACCATGATAATCACTGTCTCAAGCTCTTCGATAGCCTGGGAATGGCCCTGGAATTACAGCAAGTGACAAACCCATCAGGGTTTGCAACCGGGTCACACAGAGGAGTCGAATCGGGTAGGGATCTGGCTGGCGAGGAAGACAAGCAAAACGGCACGCCGTTTTGCACTATGGATGTTGTCTCCTTCCATTACGCGAAGCGGCGCCATTTTCTGGCCACAGTGAAACGCACATTTCACACATTCTAAAGCTGGGCCAGACGCTCATTTGAGCTTCAAGTCTGGGCCGAATTCAATTTTGGCATTTGATGAACAACGTGAATTGGGCTTTTTATGAGATTGGGCTTCGAATGCAATTCCTATTATCATTGGGTATTTCTCTAGGCCTTTCCGTTTTGGGCCTATGATTTTTTTTTATGTTGGTTTTAAACCAAGTTTTTGCAATTGATTTTGGGCTCTCTCATCTCCTAACAACAGTGACATAAACATTTACGTTCTGGACTATTTATTTGATTTGTTTAATGGGTTAAATATGTATATTCGTTGTTTGGGTTTTGTTTTGGATTTTATCTATCTGGGCATTCCTTGTGGCTCTATTATGTTTATTAATTGCTTGGGCCATGATATTTTTTAATTTCCAAAAACAAATTTTGGGCTAAATAAACATTTTTGCTCATTGTTTATTAAATTGACTTCTGTTTTATGTACAATTTTGATTATATTACATTAAATTGTTTAAATTTATGAAAATGATTAATCTTGGCAATTTTCACATACTGAAAAATTTGTGAAATTATTTTATGAGTTATTTAATTGTCTAAATATTTGGAAAATTAACTTTAGGAAATTATCTAAGCGTTCAAATTTTGTAATGCTTAATTTAAGTCGAAAAGTGCCAAAATTAGTTCTTTAAACAATTTTTTGGATATATAAAATAGTGGGAGGGTTTTCTAATTAATTATTTAGGGGCCTTGTTGGTCAAATTAATTTAATCCCTCCATTAAAATGTGCATGTATTGGATTTATTTTGAATGCACAAAATAGTGGGAGAATTTATTTTTGTTGATTAAATTAATCTATTAGATAGATTCTCATTAAGAATTTGTGCATATTTGGAATTTAAATGCACATGGTTGGTATTTGTGATTACCATGCATCTTTGGGAATAGCCACAACATCCTCTATTGCATGTGTAGATAATCACTTATGTGTTTTAACATATCAACTTTATTAAATGGGTAATATTAATTTAATCAAAGTGGGAGGATTGTGTTTAGTCACTTATGTTGATTAAATTAATTGGTTAAGTTCTTCATGAAGCTGTGCATATACAGAATTAATTGCACATGATTGATATTTATGATTAATTTGCGTGCTATAGTGGTAGCTACCGTACCATCTTACAACATGCAAAGTAATCACATGGATTTTGGAATATCAATCTTTTAAATGTGAGTAAATATTATTTTATTCACATTCATGATTTAGTTTATTAAATTAATTAATTAGGATTCTCATTGACATTGTGTGTGTGTGTGTATGGTATTTAAATTGTACATATTTGATATTAGTGATTAGCATACATATTTTGTTTAAGGAATAGCTACAGCATCCTTATACAAAACATATTTAATCATATAAGGTTTTAGCATATCAAATTAAGATCATATGTACAATTAGTATACACAATGATGTGATGTTTTTATGATGAGTATGTAGAATCGAGGAGTAGCCACAGCATCCTCACTAGGTACATACGCTTTATTTTGTTCTAATGTTGTTCCAATGAACAAAATACATCACATAAAGATTTAAGACATCAATTGTAATTAAATGTATGACTATAATTAATCTTTACCCATAGGTAGATAATTATAATCATAGTTTTAATTAGGGTGGAATGGAACGGCATTATATTTTCTAAGTAGCCCACAGGTATTAGGGGATATAACTGCATTCCAGTTTCACCAATTCGAGATAAATTCATGATATGCTAATATCTTTGCCCACAGGTAGATATTAGTGATACGAATTTATAATTGTATGATTTATATTGGTAAACATACGCCTATATGCGATGGTTGCTTGCCTCTTATAGTAAACTTTGTAAGTATGATTTACCTTTATTTTGACTTTGCAGCATGATTGCTATCTGTTCAATTATTTAGTTTGATATAATTTATTAGAGACAATCAAGCCTATAAGGAGAACTCCTACCATTAGGATAAAATTGACATTAAGAAAAGTTCTAATATTTATAATACTAGCGTGAGAAATGAGATAATATTATTGTCTCAATAAAGTAATCTCAATCAAGAGCTGGTTATTATAAGTACATAAAGAATAGAACAAAGTCAATAGTTGTAGATAGGCTGAAGGACAGATTTAGAAATTTTCATAAATGTTATTGCATTGTTTTGTTGACTATAAAGTGATTCTCTGTAATATGGTAAAATGTCTCCATTAATCAAGGTAGGACAGATTCTCAGTTTATTATCTCATGAGTTATTACTCTTTTTCATGAATACATGTATGGATATCAAGTATTCATTGGAAATGTGTATATATAAGTCTTGCTTCCTTTTGGAAAAGCATGAGATTTTAAATGAGAGCTATTTAGCTACCAACCCAAAGGCCATAAAGTTATAGACGTATAAAGTTTAATTTGTCTATAAATAGAGGCTTGATTGGAGGCAGTAGTTGTCATTGTTTTTGTTCTAACAGACGCAATAGTTCATCCTGATTATAGTTGACTCTTCACAATACTTGAATACTATTTGCTTTATAATTAAGTAATGTCTTTTGACACTTTTAGAGAATATAAAGCAGAAGTGAGTATTTTAATCTGATAAATAGATTAATATAGTTAAGTCAATTATAAGAGATGGATGACATGATGGGTACATGATAGAGGACGGTAACTTAGCCTATATGTTTTCCTCTTAAGGAATGCACTTAAGACAATTATATATCTTAGATGAGTTTCCAACAAAATTGTGTTTAAACCCTTTTTAAAATCTGAAAGTTGGAAATTCAGTTTATATATAATTGTCTTATAAATGGAAAAGTGTGGAAGGAAAACATTCTAAGGACTAAGAATGCACATTTTGGTGAAGATGCAGAGAGATCTTAGGAATTCTATTAAGTTGTCCATGTCATTTCAGAAGTTGTGTAGTAATTTTGAAATGCTAAATTATTAAGAAATGACATGATTAGTGGGAGTGATCAAATTCATTCAAGATGATCACACATAACGGATTGTAACCTCTAATTATGATGGAACATTGGTTTTACATGATACTCTTCTCGTTGAGGTTAATGTGAAACATCATCAAGTTCTGAAATTCTCAATTGGTCAAGCTTGAAATAAGAAGCATCAACATTAAGGACTCTATCAATTATTAGGAAAAGAATCTCAAAACAAACAAGGGGTATTTCAAATTGATAGATGATGCTCTTATTATACAACTTCAACTATCAACAGATTGGGTTGAGACTGATGACAATTCAAATTTGGTAATTGCTACCAACTATACATCATGTATTTCAAGTAGTCTGGCTAGAGTATAAACAATGAGAGTAACCCTAAATTTCATTGGCATCTTTCCATTATAGTAACAAGGAGAGATGTATGTGAATTAAAAGAAAGGGTCACAAAAACTATGAGGAGAATTTAGTTAGCAAAACTAAGAAATCGTCCTCACAAGCATATTTCACATTAATGATAAATGTGTTATGATACGATCACATACATGATAAAGTTGAAAGTATCATAGTCTTTTTGTATCACTAGATTAGTGAGAGTTGAGTCATCTATATTGAACAAAATAATGATTCACTTATTGCTCGTGAATTTTGACATAAGGTGTTGCATATAACAAAATCATCATTATTCAAGTTTGTGATATAACTAGGATAAATGTAGTCTTCTTCTAGAATACATAAGGGGATTGTTCTCAAAACACTTGAGAACGTCATAAGTAACCTATGATTACAAGTATTTGAACATTTTTGGATAGATGGTAGTTGCTATGAAAATACAATTAGATTGTCCATATGTCTCTAATATATATCATTGAATCCCTTCTAATTTAATTTCCTAGGTGTAAGCTTGCTTGAATGTGCACACAAATAGGCAATGCCATTGGAAGGGAACTTTAGGAGGATTATCAGACATATTCTTGCTTGAATAATAATTGAAAAGCTGCAAGTCATGAAGTACATTGCAAAATGTACATTAAGCCTCATGCTCTACATATAGGAAAATGATTAGCTTTGTTTAGTTTCGTATGATGTGTTAACTATAAGATAGTTAATACTATGATGCATCTTTACGTTTACTGAACAAAACGCAATATGGAGGAATAAATACAAGATTGCTAAGTAATCACTTATTGCTTAGTTCCTCCATGAATTGCTTAACCTAATCATTCTTTGAGGCAAGTTATAAGATTACCCGGTTAAAGAATTTCATCATATGGTTTTAAATTTATTTAAACCCATTAAGGGTGTTGTATGACCATAAAGTTAATAGGTCATAAACACATAAAGTATTGATCCTTGAATGAATTGCATGCATTTAGAGACATTAAAGGATCAAATACCTTATTTGTGAGTTGGATCACATTGAGTGATCTGAATAAGGTATTGTCAAATGATGAAATTCAAGTTGGAGTTTGTTGTCTCATATTGATACAAAGTTATTAAGATTGACAAATATTTAAGTAGGAACCGAATAAACATTTAAGGTTTATTCATTAAGTTTTGACCCATTAAGTAAGGGTGCTGCTATGTAATACATAGAAGATAATACTCGACTAAGGGGACTTATCGCCATGATTCTTGCATCATAGCCTTAATTAATTTGGACAGGGCAACTGACATATAGTTACGGGCCAAGTAGAAGAATGTTAGATATTTTAATATATTATGGTTATTATTAGTTATTATTAATTAGGTAATTAATTAAAATATTCTGAGTGTGGCCCGTAAGTTAGATTTAGGCCCAATTCTAGATTAGGGTTATTGTCTATTAATGTGATTTTTCTGATGGTGGAAAACACACTTGAGTTTACGGCCAAATGAGACGAGCGTAAGGAAAACCTAAGTTGCTCATCTGAGGTTCCCTGACTGACGACAGCTCTTAACCCAGTTGCCATCGCTGTGCCCTACAGCCAGTCAGAAAGAGACCTAACAATCTACCTTTTGTCTTCATCTTATGTTTTACAGGTCTCTTTCAACAGGATTCATGAGTTCTCAATCTGATCAAAGATTAGTTATGGCGAGAGGTAATTTTTGTAAGTCTTCCGCTGATTGGTATAGGAAAATTTATGTACTCTATTTATGATTTATTAGAGAATTCACGAGTTTTGTCCTACAGGCCATTCTTTTAAAAGATTTCAGTCACGAACTTTTTTTAACTAGCTAATCTCTTTGCGATTTTTTGCACCTTTTTATTTGTTCATATAAAATAATCTTTATAGTTGTAGGACATTGAAGATTAAATAGAAGATGCAAACGTTTGGAGAAACTAGAAAGAATGTTCCATGGAACATCCTTAAGGAAGGAATTAATAAGTGTGTATCTGTGAATTTTTTTGGCCTTCAAATTTCGTCTTTGCATTTGTAGGACATTGAAGGTTAAATAGATGAATTTTTTTGTCTTTGCATCTGTGAATTTTCTTGGCTTTGTTCTGAAGTTTTTTTAGGAAGATGAATTTTTCCCATAAAGTTTCAGAGTTTCGGAGTTGAAAATACTTGTTGTTTTCTTAATTGATGAATACTTTTTATTTTTTTGCTGGTATGGATAATGAGCAAACTTCAAATGTTGATTGTGTGTAATGCAATAGACTTTTTGTTACTTGATAGGTTTAATGTATTTAATTGATTGTTATGGTTTATATTAAAGTAAATTGAATGTTGTTGAATATTGTTGGAGATTATTTTGGATTTATGTTTGGGTTTTAATGTTTTAATTTGTGATGAGTTTTATATGATTCTATGTATTGTTATGGTAATAGTAGTTCAAATATTGCCTCACAAAGAAGGGGGAAAACATCAAATAGGTCCTGGAGTCCAGTGCTGCTGGATCTGGTCTAATACAGTCCGAGTTCAGGCTGGTGCTAGACCAGACCAAACCTTGGGCTGCTTGTTCAGCCCAAGGTACTATATCCAAACCAGACCTCGGGTTGTGGCCAAACCTGATCTGGTCTGGTTCATGGTCAACTCTATTTTATCTTGGGCCTTAGAATCCTCTCGTGATAAAAATCTCCCTTAAAATATGTAATCAATAAGGATATTTTATATAATCTCTCTAATTTAATCATTTTATACTCTATGATAAAATAAAATAAAATATATTTGAAGTATATTTTTATCCCTTTAAAAGAAATTTAAATAAATAAGTGTTAATAAATATGATGAAAAATAAAAAATTATAAATTTTATAATATAATCAAAAGTAATAAATTTTATAACATTATCTATTATAATTTTTGGTTGTATAATATTTTGACAAATATCAATGTTTAAATAATTCTTTTGTTAAATAGGGGTATATGGGTCAAAATTCAAGTTTAAGAGTCAAAAGTTTGTGTAACATGCATTTTCATATTATGAGAGGTTTATATGGGTTTTCAAAATAGAGGGAATTTTTCTGTAATTTATTTAGGTAAAATAGAAGGATAGTCGTTAATGTATTTTACTCATTTTTTATTTATAGAAATATTTCTTCCCCGTAAATCTTCATATCAAATAAACATACATGCCAGCTGTGCGTGAGGGTGAATATTTATTAGTGGGCAAAAGTGAGGGTCAATAATTACTAGGTGATTGGATGAAAACCCGTAGAGTTGTTCCATGAATTTCAACCTAAATTCCCAGATACTTTTTCCCATATAAAGTCTGCCTCGCTCCCACATTCGCCTATCTGTATCATAAACTGGATACTCCTTCCCTTTTCCTTTTCCTTTTCCTTTTCCTTTTCCTCCTTCAATTAATACCATATCTTGATTTTCCTCCTCCACCTATATATACATGTAATAAAGAGATTCTCTTTTTATATCTCTCTTCTCTCTTAGAAATCACCAGCTTTGCATGATCTCTCTACCAAACATAACCTCTCACTTTATCTCCCAAATTATTCTCCATTCAACAAAATTCTCTTCCCCACATAAACCTCCCATGAAATCTCAGAATTATTTGTAAAGACGCAAAATGGATTATCATTTCAAACAAACAATTACGAATTTATCCATTGTACTTCTATTCTTCATCGGACTTCTCCTCCTGTTTTGGTCTTCTTCTTTCTCTAACCCATTATTAAGGTTCCAGAAGTTCCGGTATGACAAAGTAAGTTCAAATTAATAACCCTTTTTTCATTTCTTGTTTAAGAATAAATCAAAAGATTCAATCTTTTCTCAATGTTTATATATATTATTTCCTTTTTTATAGAACGCCATTGGTGGAAGTCGAGATTGTGATCTTGATTCGGCTTTAGCGAAAGCCTCAATGGAAAACAAGATTGTAATAGTGGCGTTCATAAACAAGGCTTACGCAGAACAAGACGTTAATGGCGATACCGTCACCATGTTTGACCTATTTCTGAGCAGCTTCTGGCTTGGAGAAGGCACGAGGTCTCTGGTCGACCACCTTCTCGTTGTCGCCGTTGATCAGCTGGCGTACGACCGGTGCCGGTTTCTCCGGCTAAACTGCTTTAAATTGGAAACGGACGGTGTTGATTTTGCCGGCGAGAAATTGTTCATGTCATCTGATTTCATTAAGATGATGTGGAGAAGGACTCTTTTTCTCTTGCAAATTCTGAAACGAGGATATAGCTTCATCTTCACGGTACGTTTCTTTCAATTTTGTTTATTTTTGGAAAATACATTAATACAGTCAACATCAAAGAGACAGGTCAGTTTTTTTTTTTTTTACAGAAATAATATATGTTGTTCTATTGTTAATTAATTGAATTTAACAAATTTTACTGAATGGGGTTTGTGTCTTGCTTGTGGGAGAACTCGATTGAACAACTATAATTCTATATTTGCGCATATAAAAAAAGCTGTAAATTTAAAACATACTAAAATCTTTTGGACGTTGAAGAGAATGGTTTATCTCTATATTTGGGAACCTAACTATTGCTATTGATTCATTTGATTTAATTTGTACGTTGATCATACGCGTCTTTTCCTTGAGAGGTTCATCTGTTTAATCCAACGAGTAAGGTGGATGGTCTTATTATAGCCTATCCAATTTTATCCTCTTAATTTCTATCATAAATGCAATATATTTAGTTTGGAATTATTTACAAAATTCAACTATATAACTTTTAAAGACAATTTTTTTATTAAGATATGTAGCGTTTCAGTTTCACACTTCACTACTGAAACATTTTTGCATTAATTTCTCTGGATTCATTATTGGGAGGGGCAAAAATACCCTTGTGTTTTTGTAAAAGTAGCACCCAACACCAAATTTTGTTAATAGGAGCATAAATACCCATCATAATTTAAAAACAAAGCTGAAATGCACATGCCGTTATTTTCTAATGACATCCGTTAGTTAAATGCCCAGTGCGTCGATCCACCGTCATCCGCAGCCTCTTCTATTTTACTTTTTTCAATATACCATCACCTCCATTAAGCTTAACCATGCTTGTTGTGTTCTCTATAATCCTCCATTGTCCAAATCATTTCCCTCATTCCTCTTACCTAAACCATTAACCTCTCTCTCTCTCTTTCAATGTTAGCATCATCATCTTAACTTCACCATCATTTTCTTTCCTTCTTCACCGTCTCTCACCACCTTTTCCACCATTACACCACCTTCAATCTTCAACCTCACCACCATCTTCACCGTCTGTCATTACCATCTTCATCGTCTTTCATCACCATCCTTCATCATCCTTTCACCTTCATTCCTTCCTTTTCACCATCCTTCATCATCTTTTCACCCTCATTACCATCTTGATCGTATTTCATCACCATCCCACCATCTTCACCTTCTTTCACCACACTCTCCACTGCCTCTCTGTTTTGTATGTCCGTCGGAACTACAACTCCACCATTAATCATTACCTTCAGTTTTTCTTCTTCCTCTCACCATTTCATCTTTGCTGGAGAGGAGAAACTAGAACCACTATATCCCACTACCACCATCACGGTCATTTCCTTCTATCATCCTATCTTCACCGTAAGTCTTCTCTGTTTCAGATTATCAACACCACCGACCCCCACTTCCGGTGAGCTTGCCGTTACTGGAGAAGACACCACTGCCAGCTATAGTTGCGTCTTAGATAGCAGAGACACAAACCTAGCCACTGACAAAGAGCTTGAGAAGGAAAGCACCACGGGACGTGTAAGCCGGAAAGAGCTCAAAAGCAGAACATCACTGTTCCTATTCCTCCATGCAAGCACCTTCTTCTCCAACCATCATCACCTTCATCACCGTCGGACACATAACTTAAACGTTACAACACCGCGACCAACTAAAAGAAGAGCTCAGAAGCAAAAACTTGTGTTTTCCGAAGTTGTTTCCAGTACCGTCAATCATCTCCGGCCCCCATTCCGGCGACTCCCAGTGCTGCAATCAACTAGGAGTGTCAGAGTAACCCAATCAGCTCGAAGAACAAAAATATAACGCTGAATAACTATAACTCCGCCATGTTACGTGGCTTCAGCTTGATTCTGCAACTTTCGGCGTGATTTCTCCAATTTCCGGTGACCCATTCTCTAGTCTCTGGCTAGCCTTTTTCTGTGATCAAGGCACGATCACGCCTCATCACTAATCCTCGCCCTCGAACTTGGGCCTACTGGTTAGAGCACGATCGAGATCGCTATCAGACTTGGGTTTATGGTTAAGGCTCGCTGCGTTCACCTGACGATGATGATGTGTGTGTAACTTCATGAATAGTGAATCAGAGCTGTTATATCGTCTGCCCTGTCCTTCCTTCTATACGTGTAACTTTATTTGTCAACCTTGGTGATGATGTGTGTGTAGTGAAAGCGCTAAAAGATACAGCAGAGATGTTGGGGAAGAAGGATTAGGACTTCAAGGTAGATCCATGCAGTGGAGAAAATGGATGAGTTACGACAACGACAAAAATTTGACCTACGTTTGCTCTTTTCTCAACGATAAAAATGCCACCGTCTGCCACGTCATTCGAAAATAACGGCAGGTGTATTTTAGCGCTGTTTTTAGATTATGATGGGTATTTATGCTCCTATTAACAAAATTTGGTGTTGGGTGCTACTTTTACAAAAATATAAGGGTATTTTTGCCCCTTTATCCTTCATTATTTGATAGGTATGCAGAGCATTATTATTGTTATTATTATTATTATTAGAAATAATCCGGTACCGTTATTATTATATTACTTCTGGATTAAGCTGTCATAGTTCTTATTGTAGTTAAATACAGAATTGACGTGTTTAATTAAGTTAGAATGAGGTGTTAGAGATAACTATATGAATTAGAGGAGTGTAATTAGCTGTCAATTAAGGTAATCAAAACGGTTGTGGGTAATTAATGGAGGAGTCAAGGCGATTATGATGACTACTAAATTTTGACTAATTAGAGGGCTGTATATAAAAGGTTTGCTGGTTAATGATAGTTGATGATTTATAGTAAAATGACACGTTAAGAGAATAACATTGGAACGGGAAATCTGCATTTAATTTTGGCCAAACACATGCCAGTTTCAATAATTAAAGTTTAATGTATAAGTAATAATATACTGCGCCTTCAGAGTTAATCCTTCTGCTTCAAACTGGAAATCACAATTTTTTTGGCAGTGATGTTGAATTTTCTGAAAAAACATTTGATGAGATTCAATTATCCATATGCATATTTTGATATTGATAATGGGTGTTTGTTGAAATTTATATATATTTATTGATTATTGATTATTGATATGTGTGTATGTGTGTTAAACTTGTAATGTTAAAATAGTCATGTACTAAACGAATTCCCAAACCATTATACCCATGTTATTAAAGGCACTAGCTTAAATATTACTACTTATAATCCTTAATATAAAAGCTAGTTGGGGTTTAGATTTAGTTTTAAATATAAGATCTCAATTCACCTTGTCTTTTAAATTTATAATTTTTTTCTACGGAGGTAGTATCAAGTAATTAACTTTGTGGTGGTGGTCAATAAAAATTTAAAAAACAAATAGAGAGGAAATTCCTGCGATGATGAGAACTAGTGATGATACATAAATTCCATGCCTAATTTCTTTTTCATTGTCCAGTGCTACTATTATACACATGACTTGCCTAACACGCTTTAGAATTTTCTCTTGCTTGTATAGCTATACTGATTTAGAGTTGCCTAACACGCCTTAGAAATATTTGTATGTGTGGGTTTATACCAAAAAAAAAAACTTAAAATATTGTTTTAAAGGGGTTTTTGTTGCTTAGACAAAAAAAACCTAAACTTTTCTTTTCAAGGTGGTTCTGTTGCTAAGCTTCGGGTAGTGCATAAGGTTAAAAGTATAATTTGTATTGAAAAGTTTATTATTTTATACGAACATGTGGCATGTACTCAAATAATTAAATAATGAAAGTTTATTGTATAAGTAATCTATTGCACCTTCATAGTTAATCTGCTAGTACTTCAAACTGCTGGAAATCACCAGTTTTCTTGGTAGTGATGTTGAGTTATCTGAAAAACATTTGAGATTCGATCATTTATCAATATATATTGGGGCATTTAATTTTTGTGCTTTATGCAGTGCATGAATTCCTAAGTTAAGCTTGTAATGCTAAAATAATCTTCTAGACGAATTCTCAAACCATTAAGCCCTTGTTATTAAGTCATTAACTTTGTAGTGGTTATTAATAAAACTTTGAAAAACAAATAGAGAGGAAATTCATGCGATGATGAGAGATAATGATGATACATAAATTCCATGCCTAATTTCTTTTTCGTTGTCCTGCGCTTCTGTTAAATAACTAAAGTTTAATGTATAAGTTGTAAGCCTAATTCATGCTTTTACATCATACATATATCATAAATAAGCATAAATTGTCTCAACTATAGCGGAAGACTCATAAATACCTCTTGCCATTGCTAATTTATGAATGGGGGTGAAATCCACGGGTTCTTGCGGTGAACTGCAAAACAAAGAAGCGTCAGAAGATTGTCAGGTACTCTTCTGACTGACTGCAAGGCACAGTGATGGCAACTGGGTGGGAGCCGTCACCAGTCAGGGAACCTCAGAGAGCTGCTAGGGTTTTTCACTCGTACACTCAATATCTCTGACGGCTGAATACTTAATTATGTGTATTTCACCATCAGAAATAAACATTAATAGCCTGTCAGTTAATTACCCTAATCCTATAATTGGGCCTGGATCTGACTAACGGGCCACACTCTGGATATTTTAATTAAATCTAATTAATTAATTAATAACTAATATATTATATTATAATTAAAATATCTCACATTCTTCCACTTGGCCCGTACCTTGATGTCAATCGCCCTATCCAGATTAAACTAAGGCTATGCTGCAAGAATCATGGCGATAAGTCCTCTTTGGTCGAGTATTATCTTCCATGAATTACATGCAACACCCTTACTTAATGGGTATGACTTTATGAATAAACTTCTACGTTTATTCGGTTCCAAACTTAATGTTTATTATTTTCATCAACAGAATGTATACATATAATGATTGAAATAATAAACCGCATAATTAATTTCATTGCTTACCTCTTCTATATGAACGAGGGTCTAACCCCCATCTGAGGGACGTGTAACACAAAAGCACTTGGTTTCAATCCCTTAGTCAAAGGATCAGCTAGCATGTCCTTTGTATTGATATGATCAACCGAAATTTCGCCATATGCAATTCTCTCTTTTAAACTTAGGAATTTCAGTTCGACCCATCGGCTTCGACTTCCACTCCTTTTGTTATTTGCAATGGCTACTGTGGCTGTGTTATCACAATACATCTTAATTGGCCTAGAGATTGAATCCACAATCTTAAGTCCAGCAATGAAATTCCTTATCCAGATTGCTTGTGAACTTGCCTCAAAACACGCTATGTACTCAGCATCACAAGTAGAGGGAGCTGTAAGTGTTTGTTTTGCACTTTTCCATGATATAGCTCCATTTGCTAGTAAGAAGATGTAACCAGTAGTAGACTTGTTTGTGTCTAAACATCCTCCTAGATCAGAGTCTGAGTAACCAACCACTTCCAGGTTTTCTGTTCTTCTATATGTGAGCATGTGGTATTTAGTACCTTGTAGGTACCTAAACACTTTCTTTGCAGCTGTCCAATGTGCTTCCCCTGGATCACTTTGGTACCTTCCCAACATGCCAACAGCGAAAGCTATGTCAGGTCTTGTGCAAACCTGTGCATACATCAAGCTTCCCACTGCTGATGCATATGGGACCCTTTCCATTTGCTTTCTTTCAAGCTCATTTTTTGGGCATTGACCTAGACTAAACTTGTCCCCTTTTTTAAGAGGAGCTACGTTAGCTGAACAATTATGCATCCTAAATCGTTCAAGAAATTTGTTGATATAGGTTTGCTGAGACAAGCCTAAAATGCCTTGCGCTCTATCCCTATGGATCTTGATGCCAATAATATAGGACGCCTCACCCATATCCTTCATATCAAAGTTCTTACACAGGAACTGTTTCACTTCACGTAATAGTCCTAGATCATTGGTTGCAAGTAGTATGTCATCAACATACAAAACCAGAAATATGATCTTGCTCCCACTAACCTTGTGGTAAATGCATTCATCCATGAGGTTTTCATCAAAACCAAATGATGTGATTACCTCATGAAATTTCAAATACCACTATCGTGAGGCTTGCTTCAAGCCATAGATCGATTTCTTCAACTTGCATACCAGGTGTTCCTTATCCTTTGCAATGAATCCCTCAGGCTGCTTCATATAGACTTCCTCCTCAAGTTCCCCATTGAGGAATGCAGTCTTGACATCCATTTGGTGCAACTCTAAATCAAAATGTGCAACCAATGCCATGACTATGCGAAAGGAGTCTTTCGTTGATACAGGGGAAAATGTTTCCCTGTAGTCGACTCCTTCGACTTGTGTGAAGCCCTTGGCAACCAACCTAGCCTTGTATCGATCAATGTTACCTTGAGAGTCTCTTTTGGTTTTGTAAACCCATTTACAGCCAATGGCTTTAGACCCACTTGGTAACTCCATAAGATCCCATACACCATTGTTTGCCATGGAATTCATTTCTTCAGTCATAGCATCATGCCATAACTTAGAGTTTTCACTCTTCACAGCCTAAGTAAATGTAAGTGGATCATCTTCAATGCTAATGTCACAGTAAATCTCAGTAGAGTACACCACGTAGTCACTAGGTAATGCTAGTCTTCTCTCTCTGGTTGATCTTCTTAATTCAACCTCTTGAGTTGGTTCAGGTTGTTCATTCGGGACATCCTCCTCCACAACTTGTCTTTGTTCTTGATGTATGGGAGGTGGATAAATCTGAACATACTCATCATTACGTAAGTCAGGGGTCACTTCCATATGATCTTTTTTTGTTTGATCACTCCCACTGATCACGTCATTTTCAAGAAAAACAGCATTCCTAGATTCTATAAATCGTGCAAAAGGTGAAGGACAATAGAACCTATACCCTTAGTCATACATGGATAGCCTACAAAGTAAGCTCTAATGGTTTTAGGATCTAGTTTCTTCTCTTGTGGATTGTAGACTCTTACTTCCGCAGGGCAGCCCCATATCCTTAGGTGTCTTAAATTAGGTTTCCATCCTTTCCAGATTTCAAAGGGTGTTTTTGGCACTCCCTTTGTTGGAACCCTGTTTAATATATACACAGCTGCCTTGAGTGCCTCCTTCCACAAGGATGGTGGAAGTTTAGAGCTATTCATCATGCTCCTAACCATGTTTAGCAAGGTCATATTCCTTCTTTCTGCAACACCATTCATGTCTGGTGAACCAGGCATGGTGAACCAGGCATGGTGTATTGGGAAACTATCCCATGCTCTCGAAGGAAATTTGCAAAAGGACCTGGCGCTTGTCCTTCACTAGTGTATCTACCGTAATACTCACCACCTCTATCGGATCTCATGATTTTAATTGGTTTTCCAATCTGCTTTTCTACTTCAGCTTTATATTCCTTAAAGGCATCTAGTGCCTCACTTTTATTATCAAGCAAGTAGATATACGTGTATCTCGAATAATCATCAATAAAGGTGATGAAATATTTTTTACTGTTTATGGACAAATCAGGGCAACAAATATCAGTATGTATTATCTCAAGTAGCTCAGAGCTTCTCTTAGCTCCTTTTTGTGACTTATTGGTCTGTTTTCCCCTTATGCAGTCCACACAGGTATCAAGTTCTAAATGGTTTAAAGATAGAAGGATTCCATCCTTAGTTAAGCTTTTGATCCTGTCCACGGAGATATGTCACAATCTCCTATGCCACAAGTCAATAGAATTCTCATCAATAATACTTTGTCTAATACCATGCATAACAGAAAAAACTTGGGGCGGTTCAGGAATTATTTTAAACAAATCGTCAATCATAATAACTTTCACAATTGGAACAAGGTCCTTACTGAAATACATCAAATCTTTATGCAAATAAATCCCATAGTTCAAAGGAATAAGCTTTGAAATAGAAATAAAGTTTCTCCTATAACTAGGAATGAAAAAAAATTAAGAAGATCCAGCACGGTTTTATTTAGGAAAATGATTCTAAAAGTTCCAATTGCTTTAACCGGATCTCCTTTCCCACTCCCTGAAAGGACTCGAGCTTCATTGGGAAGTGGAGGTCTGGTTCTTAAAAACCCCTGCATGGTAGTAGAAATATGGATCATTGAACCCGTATCGATCCACCAAGTATCACTATCAATGCTAATATGATGAGATTCAAAAGCTAAACTTGAATTATACATACCTTTACGTTCCAGTCATGCCTTCCTCTTCAGGCACTCATCTTTCATGTGCCCTTTCTTCTTGCAGAAGAAGCAAATTGCTTCAGCTTTCTTTATGGATGGCACAGCAGGAATCCGTTTCTTCTTCTTGTCCTTGTCCTTCCTGCCTCCGGCACCAGTCCTGAAGGAACTTTCAGCCAGATGAGCTGCCCTAGGTGCATCCCTTCCACTCATCTGAAGCCTTGTTTCCTCCTGAATACACATGGACAGCAGTTCATCAATTGTCCATTTTTCCCTATGTGTGTTGTAGGAGACCTTAAAGGCGTCATACTGAGGGGGAAGGGAGTTCATCACCAGATGCACCAGGAACTGCTCTGTCGGTTCCATGTCAAAGGTTCTCAGCTAGGAAGACAAGTCTCTCATCCTCATAATGTGTTGCCTGACTCCGTCCGTCCCTGTCAGCTTCATTGCACACAACTCCGACATGATGGAACCACCCATCTGTTTGTCAGTTGGCTTAAATTGCTTATCAATGGCTTCGAGGAACTCCTTAGCTGTTTCACACTTGGGGATTGCTCCCCTAATGCTTCGTTGGATCCTGGTCTTAATATAAGACAAGCACATGCGATTGTAGTGCTCCCAGCGCTCCTGATAGTCAATTTCATCCTTAGTTGACCTGTCAGTTGGTTTGGGAGGTCTGGGTTTCTCTATGACAAAATGCATGTTCATCATATCAATCTGCAAAGAAATTTCTTCCCTCCACTCAGGGTAATTGGTACCATCCAGTATGATTTTGCTAGTATTTTCAGCAAAAGGGTTAGGGAAAACAGTAGGTGCTGCAATTTAAAAACTTAAGTTAGCTCACAAGATTTAAATTTGAGATAATCACGAATTCTGTGCCTTTGTATGCATGTTATGCTTTAATGGAAACATGCAACATATATAAATGTGTATCACTAAATTCTACCTATGGGCAAAGAATATAGCATTGCATGCATTTATCTCAAATTGGTGGGCCTAGAGTGTATAATTTACATTTCCTAATACCTGTGGGCTACTTAGAAAATATAAGACCAAACTATCTCACCCTAATTAAATATATAATTATAATTGTCTACCTATGGGCAAAGATCAATTACAATTGTATATTTAATTACAATATGATATTTTATAAGTTCCATATGTGATATTATTGCAAGCAAAACTAAAGGATGTTGTGGCTATTCCTTGGAGAAAGTAGCATGCAAATCACTAATATCATTTCAGTGCATTTAATCAAAATATGCACATCCTAATGGAGAGATTAATCAATTTAATAAACTCAATAATTAATTAAATCACTCCCACTGTTTTATGTATCCAAAATTGTTTAAAAAATTAATTTTGACATTTTTCAACTTAAAATCTGATTTGTAAGATTATAATTATTAAATAATTGTCTAAAGTCAATTTTCCTCAATTTTAGAACAATTAAATAATTCATGAAAAATAATTTCACAAATTTCCAGTATGTGAAAATAGCCAAAATTAATTATTTTCATTTATTTAAACAATTTTGTGTCATTTATAAAGAAAATTACATAAAACAGAAATTAATTAATTTAAATAGTGAATGCAAGTATTTTAAAAAGGCCCAAAAAGCATTCTGGAAATCCATTATTTATGTCCCATAAAATCAAACTTTAATCAGCCCAACATATTTTTCTGGAAAGTCCAAAACGATAGCCCATAAAAGAAATCATCCCAAAAAAAAAATATATTTGTCGGCCCATTCCGTACGGCCTAAAACACTTAAAAAAAATTTGGCCCAGTCCACGGTTTTTGCAGGAAAAAGAAAAAAAAATTGTGTCGGCCCAAACGAGCGGCCCAATCCGAGTTTATTAAAAAAAATTTTAAACACAGGCCCAAAAGTTGAGCCCAGATCGGTCGGCCCATCCATCTGACAAATGAAACGGTGCGTTTCATTGTAATCCAAACGACGTCGTTTCTGTTCATCTTCCCCACCCGTTTCCCAGAACCCTACCCAACCCGATTCCCTGAAAAAACCCGGTAGGTTGCCGCGACCCGCGATACTCAGATGGTCCTTTTTTCAGGCGGTCGGCGAGCTCTTGAAACAGTGTTTCTTATGACGGTTCTCGACGGCGTTCAACACAGAAGCATATAAAAATGCAAAAGGAACAATTTATATGCAGTGTACGATGAATTTGATTAAAAACACTTAAACTAAAACAGAAAACACAAAAACCCTGACGGCAGTTTTAATGGTGGCCCTCGACGGCGATGATCCACAGAAACATATAGAAACGTGCATATTAATAAATCACCGATTAAGCACAGATTTTTAGCAAAACTCAGATTGATACAGCGAAACAGATTTGATTCAGGATTCCTAAAGAAAGACAGAAAAAACACAGGCCCCGACGGTAATTTGATGCGATACAGAGTTCCTCACGCTCTTGAAAATCAAGACAGATAAGAGATTGAAGCAGAACAATAGCAAACTCATGTAACAACATGTTCTAAATCCAGAAAGCCGAAATTGAATTCCATGAATCGAAGCACTTCAAACAAAATTGTAACACAGTTTCGGTATGGATATTCTCAAAAAACTCATTGAAAAATTATTATTTGATGATACCCTATTTTCTCAATGGTTTTCAGAAATTAGAAGGTAGAGAATCAGAGAACCTGGCTCTGATATCACATGTAAGCCTAATTCATGCTTTTACATCATACATATATCATAAATAAGCATAAATTGTCTCACAACTACAGCGGAAGACTCATAAATACCTCTTGCCATTGCTAATTTCTGAATGGGGGTGAAATCCACGGGTTCTTGCGGTGAACTGCAAAACAAAGAAGCGTCAGAAGATTGTCAGGTACTCTTCTGACTGACTGCAAGGCACAGTGATGGCAACTGGGTGGGAGCCGTCGCTAGTCAGGGAATCTCAGAGAGCTGCTATGGTTTTTCACTCATACGCTCAATATCTCTGACGGCTGAATACTTAATTATGTGTATTTCAGCATCAGAAATAAACATTAATAGCCTGTCAGTTAATTACCCTAATCCTGTAATTGGACCTGGATCTGACTAACGGGCCACACTCTAGATATTTTAATTAAACCTAATTAATTAATTAATAACTAATATATTATATTATAATTAAAATATCTCACATAATCTATTGCGCCTTCAGAGTGAATCTTTCTGCTTTCTATTTTTTTTAATGAATAGATTGAATCTTTCTGCTTTAAACTGGAAATCACAATTTTTCTGATAGTGATCGTGATAAATTATCTGAGAAACATGTGAGATTCAATTGTGTGTGTGTATATCAATATATATTAATATGTTAAAATATCTATACATTTCTTGATTATTGACACACACATACACAAAGTCCTATATATGAATAATAGGGCTTTTAGTTTTGTCCTTTCTGCAATGGATGAATTCCAAAGTCAAACTTGTAATGGTAAAATAGTCATATAATATGTGATCTTAAGCCATTATACCAATATTATAAAAAGTACTAGCTTACTTCTAATATCAAGTTATCAAATTTGTTGTTATGTTCATTAGAAATTTTTTTAAAAAAATTAGAGAGGAAATTCCTGACTTGCCTAATTTCTGGTTCTTCACAATTGCCTAGCCAACACTTCTAAGAAATATTTGATTTCCGCATATTATGTTTGGAAGGAGAAAATAGGGGATTAAGACAAATAAACTTAAATTTATCCTTCTTTAATGCTGTTTTTGTTTCTTAGCTTACTGTCATATGAGATAGAGTCGCATGTTATGTTAACATCTTTAATATAAACTTTGTGTGTGTGAGTGTGTGTGTAAAAATTTTGGTTTCTAGCTTTAGGTTTGGTGTTGTAATGCACAGGGCTCTCAAAATATAATTTATATTGAAAATTTTATTCTCCTATACGAACATATGTGTTATGTATGTATGCATGTGAGCTCGTTTATAAGTTTTTTAATCAATAGTGTGTAAAATATTTTCTTTATCAATTTCGATTTGTCATTTCTCAGATAACGTGGTGTGAGAACGAGTAACGGATTAAAGCAAACGATATTGATTAGCCAATAAAATATCTAGAAGAGTGATGAGTCAACAAGAAACTTAAACGAGAAATACTCGATTTATGTTTACGTAACATGACTACCTAGATGGCGTATTGTAGAAGAGCAAGTAATTTAACGTAGGTGCCAAAAAAAAAGTGTGATTTTATTATTTTTCTAACAATGTTCCTTTGAATGAAACAGGATAGTGATGTGATGTGGCTAAGAAACCCGTTCACAAGACTAAGCAACGATACGAACGAGGACTTACAGATAAGCACAGACCGTTACCTGAGAAATCCTCGTTCGAAAAACCATAACATCAACACAGGATTCTACTTTGTTCGATCGAACAACAAGACAATTTTGTTGTTCGAAATGTGGTACGGTAAGAAGGACATCTCGAAAGGACAGAAAGAACAAGACGTGCTTGAAGGTCTCATAAGACATGGCATAATAAGACAGCTGGGACTTAGGGTTAGGTTTATGGACACTCTTTACTTCAGTGGGTTTTGTGAAGATAGTAGGGACTTTAGGGCTGTCAACACCGTGCATGCCAACTGTTGCCGGAGCATCACCGCCAAGATCGCTGACCTTAAGGCCGTCCTCCGGGACTGGAAACGGTTCAAAAGGTTGGAGTCGAGTGAGAGTAACAATTTGACGACTACTTTGAGGTGGTCGGACCACCGGGCATGCCACAGCTCATGGCATCAGTAACTGGACTTGGCAGTAGAGATAGATAGTTAAGGTTGAGTTTACCCATGGTTTTGATGAACATTATTGGGAAACATTCGAACATGTTTTCACATGTTGTATTTAATTTACTTTTTTGTTGTATGAGAATTATTTATCTGAAAGATTTGAATCTTTCTCATTGCAAATTGATTGATGGAATAGCACACATAGCAATATAATTATGCCTTTTTTTTTTTTTTGGGTGTATGTGAATGGTTAACTCGACGACTCTTTTTTAAACTTGACTCGGGGACTTCAATTTTTAACTAAGAAAAATGAGTTACCCATTTATAAAGAATTTTATATATATATAATTTTTAATTTATTTTATTTTCTATAAAAGGCCATTATTTGCACAATGGTTGAGATTTAATATATGAGATCAGAAGGTGCTCTTGATTTAATTTAAGAGACATTTGATGGTTTTAAGGAGTTTACTAAATATTTTTCTTTCATATAAGCCCATATTTAATATAGTAGTTTTATCGCATTGCTGTAAGACAAGCATTACAATATGATAGTGAATGTTGTGCTTTAAAGGGACAATATGAATATAATGTGGGGTAGCTAAAATGGGAATGTTGAGATGAATATGTTTTTATACAAAAAAAAAAAAAGATGAGATTCGTAATGATTATATACATGAATGAGTTGGAGTGGTATTTGTTGAAGAGAAAATGATAGAAAATTGTTTGTACTTTGAACATGTTCAAAGAATGCCATTAGATACACATACACCAATGAGGATGGTCGATTAAGCAGTATGGAGTCCTCTAAATTTAGAGGAAGACCGAAACGCACACTTAGTGAAGTTATAGAGCAAGATCTTTTGTTTAATAATCTATGCAAAGATTTGGGTTTTTGATAGAGTACAAAGACATCATGCGATCCATGTAGCCGACCCATTTAATGGGTTAAAGCTTTGTTGTTGTTTTTGTTATTGTTGGAATATAATAGTCCACTCTTGGTTTAAAGTTTATATCTATCATAGAGAGGCATGGGTTATAAAGAGAGATATCATTTGTGGTTTAAAGGTTATATCTATTGTCATATAACCATACATTTGAGGGTTGCATCTATTCCTATGTAACCATACGTATACTATATATATGGTGTGAGATTGAGGAAGTAGGCTAGTCAAAATAATATACACAGAATATTGCTCTTCTCTCCCTCTAAAAAGTTCTCTCATAAGAAACTTCTCTTCTCTTCCTCTCTACGGTGTATTTACTATGTAACGTGATCGGTGTCACATCCCAAAATTTATTAAAAGGTTAAATTCCTTAAAAGAAAATTAAATGATGCTAGAGATTAATCTTGGGAATTAAAGGCCAATTTTTCTGAAAATTCGAGGAACAATAGTTAATGATCATAATTTGGTTGGGGACTCTCTGAGAAATTATTTTAAGGTTTCATAGAGTTAATTAAAGAAGATAATCCTTAAAAATTGTTAAGGATTAATGGGAGTTAGAAAGTAAGCCAAATTATGGAATCAATGAAATTTAAGAAATCTTAAATTAGATAAAGGGAACAATTAAGGCCTAATGTATGTAATTGATAGGATAAAAATATACCTATATATATAATATTAAAAAACACACACACTCTTCCCATGCTATACACACTTTCCATGCCAACTTCAAGACTCACGCACATATACACATTTATTCAATTAAATAAGCAAACACCTACCCCATGTGTCACACACACACTCTTTTAATAAATTAAAATATTTATCACTCTCATACTCTCTCATTCTCTCATACACACACACACACACCAACACACCCACACACTCCTCATTTTCCATTTTCATTCATTCAACACATTCAAAAGAAACATAAAAATATAGGAAAAGAGAGAGTGAGTGATAGAGAGAGCAAGAGAAACATAAGAGTGATCGGTGCTACAAGAGGAAGGAAGAAGATGCTACAAATCTCATACACAATTCCATAACTTGATATAGGTGAGTTTCCTTCCCATATTCTTAACTCTTTCTAGTTAATTTGAGGCTGTTTTGGGTGGTTTGGGAAGCATATTAATTTAGTATAGTGAATAAATTGTGAAATGGAGAGTTGTTGACTTGTGAGGTTCTGTTTTGGCTAAAATAGTGCATGAGAAAGGAATGAGAATTTGCCAAATTTGAGGTTTCCAATGAATTCTACACGGAAAATTGTGTGGGAATACATATAGTTGTGACTTTTGGATGATTGTATATAAGGCTGGAATTTTTAGAAAATAAGAGGAGTTGTTATTTGGTTAGTTTCTCTGGAATCAATTTGGTTATAAAATTAATTTCGTTGAACAAACCTAGTTAGAAAATTATAAAATTTTCTAGAATGAAAGTAGACATCCTAAGATTTAATTTGATACATAATATGTGTCAGTTGAGTTTGTAAATTCTGAAATATGAATTTTTGAATTTAGATGATGAATCTGAAACTTTTTCTGGTACATATGTGGTTAGATGAAATTCTGGGACTTTTTTGGTTGTAAATTCCAGATGATAATATTTTTTCCTGAAAATATACTTAAAGAGGGTCACATATGATTTTGAACCATCCGATTTGGAGTTCTACAGATTTAGTTATGAATTTTAGAAGTTAAGCTATTAAAACAGGAAAGATTTTCTAGCAGTATGGAAAAACGTTAAAACTGGGATAAGTCATGGATAAGTGTTAGTGGAATGTATTTTTATCTTAAAATAGACTTATTGATTGACACATATAATTTGGAACCACCTTAATTGGATATTCCTAGGTCAAGATATGAATTTTTAAAGATTATTGAAAATTCTGTCAATTTTGAGTAATAGTGCAAAAATAATAAGTAAGGGTAATTTTGTAATAATTGGGACTCTATGGGTCAAGTTAAATACTTACAGTTTGTATGAGTCTATTAAATACCCAATGGTCCTAATGTATTAACTATAATGATAACCTACCAAAGTGTCTTGAAATACTAAATATTTAGAGCAAGTAATAATTCGTCCGTCCATGAATAATAAATTATAAGATTTGACATTTTCCCGGGATGCCTAAGAGACTGAGAACATGAACCAAATTTGGAAAGACTGTCAGGTAGTACCTTATCTCTTATATCATATGTGATGTCATGTATGTGTATCATATCATCTGTATATGTGCGAGACAGATAGTCCATAAGCAGTAAGACCCGTAAGTACAAGTTGCACACGGAGTTACCCGGGGGCGTTTTGAGCCGGTAGGCTTGAGACAGAAAGTCCGTTACTGTACCTTGTATAGGACAGAGGCCCTGGGCAGCAAGTTTGTAAATTTTAAGCGCTGTGAGTCTGTGATAAGGGACCGGTTAGGCCCTTTTATGTGCTGCATTTTAGTAAGTTGAACTGTTTAATGATTTATTTTACATGCTTAGTATTTGCATATTATATGAGTGATCTGTGTACTACTGAGATTCTTTTGAATCTCACCCCTTTTTTTCAACAAATGAAATACAGTAAAGGCGTCCAGCTCCAAGGGCAAGAAGGTAATATAGATGGACGAAGAAAAAACGAATTAATTATGGATTATTTGGTTATCATTTTATTTTGGATGACTGTAAAATATTTATAAGTAGTAGTAGTAGCGATAGTAGTACTAGTACCCACGACGCAAACTGTATAAGTTATAATCAGTACGCTAGACTTTTGATAACGCGCTGATATCTAAAAGCCCACAAGTTAACTACCACTATGCGAGCTATGGATAGAAAATGCTCTGCATTTTAAATAAATGATTTTACAAGGTCAAAAAAAATAAATGATTTTGAAACTGATAAGGAAAATGAATTAACAAACTAGAATGAGACCACACATATTTATTCTAAAAAGTTTTTTGAAAACCCTACACAAATATAAGTTGAACTCTGCCTTAAAATTTGAACTTTTAATTGTTATGGTCTCAGATTTGAAATCATTATATTTGGAAATTAAGGTATTACAATCGCGGTCCGCATTGTTGCTTTGATTTTGTTTGGGTACTTTAAAGAGTCAATCGGATTCCAGACACGGAAAAAATTCTTACATAGTATTAGAGCAAGTTTCTTGAGGCCATTATCATATTATTTTTCCTAGAGAATCAGGTGATTCTTAAGGGCAAAGCCTTAATTTCTTAATTAATTTTCTTCCGCGAGTATATACATGGGCATATACATAATTATTTGAAACATGTTTTGGTTCATGAGTATATATGCCTCCAATATATATTTTCTTGAGGTCCACACATATGCATATATTGCTTCTATTTTTCCGGCGAAAACCTGTTATATGTTACTGTCCATAATCTTGTTTTTCCAAAAGCATGACTGCTATATATAATGGTTTATGGATATGTTAATTTTTTTTTTTTTAGCTTTGCTTGGCAATGTGTGGCTTCAAATGATTCTATCTACTTGAGTTTTTGTTTCCTATCTTACATGTATGAATCTGGAAATCCAGATGCCTCTATTTTTTTTTCCCCTGTTTTCATATGTTTTACGTGAAGTACAATATTTAAATGATAGAAAAGATTTGTAATATGAAACTTTAAATCCATAAGTCATTGATAAATAGTAGGAAACTTTCCTGTATATGATTTAGACAAATGAATATGATGTTGAACCTACTGTAGAACACCCATATGAGTCACCCACTCGACAAGTTCTATTTTTTTGATTTTGGGATTGGTTAGTGAGAAACCCTAGAAACTAGATCATGAAATGGGTATAGTCTTGTAGAGGAAGACAAAATGGATAAAAAGACTTAGATTTCGCAGAAAACAAAGAGAAAACGGTGAAAAAATCCACTGTGCAAAATGAGCCCGACATGCCTTTTGTGATTTCTGATTGGGTCACGTGAAAAAAGTGTTTTTAGGCTACAAAATTGGTGTCATTGCGTCGATCTTGAAAAAAAAAAGATATAAACACCAAGAATTCAAAAAACCGACATTGGAAACACCGGTTATGGAGGGAAGAAGCATTTGGCCCGACGAACCCGACCCAATGATACAACCGGGTCATTCTGACCTGAGTGAAGGGAAAAAATGAACCAAACAGCACCTTGTTTGGTTCTCCGTTCAAGTGATGCGCCATAATATTCAGCAAAACGGCGCTTCCCCATTCTCATGCAAAACAGTACGTTTTGCATAATTAAAAAAAGGGAGGCTGAAGGTTCTAGGCTAAGACATTAATTGGGCAGAAGTGTTTATGGGCTATCGGAGCCCAATAAGATACTGGGTTGCGTAAGAAAAAAAAGAGGGGTAGGGAGGATTTTTAAATTAAGAAAACAGGGAAGGAATTTTGGTGTTGGGGTCAAAAGAAATTGGGCCGAAGGTAAGAAAAGAAGAAGAGCATTGGGCTTGAAAGGGATTGGGCTGTTTTTCTATTTTTCAGAATTTTTCCATTTTCTCCTCGTTCTAGAAGTGCATGAGGGAGTGTTTAGGCTCCGAGATGCAGTTTATTTCTAAATTAATTATCTATATTTTGACATACAATATGTTGATTTTAAAATATATTTGAATCTATTTTGAACATTTTCAATGCTATTATAATGATTTTTATTTGTCTAAAAATTCTTAAAATATTTGTAATGATTTATTCCATTTTACTTGAGATAAATGAGTCAAAATAGATTTTTCAAAGCACTGAAATAAAATTTATTTTAGTCTTTTGAATAATATTGTTGTTGAAAAACATATATCTAAACTTGAACTTGATGGCTTTAGAAAATAAACAAGTTTTTCAATTAAAAGCGTTTGAATGTTGGTCCAAACATATATTACTTGGAGGAATGTGAGCCTCTAAGTAATGAATAGGATATGGATTTTCCCATTTAAATATGAAGCTATAAGTGGAGACCTAGAAGGAGAATGTCTTGATATAAGATCAAGATGGAAAGAATCCAAAATAAGGTTATAATTTATCCTAAAATGAAATGAGAGGAACAATTGGAAGAGAACTAAGAATACGATTCCTAAAAGGAAGTTGAATTTTCTAAAAAATCTCAACATATAGACATTTCCTAATATGTCCAAACTCTGGATCATGGTTGAGTTCATGGAAATGTCAATCTTTGAGTAAGGAGTGAATGTCCATCTTAAGAGAAGAACAAAGTCTAAAGCCCAATCTAAATCCTTTAAGAAGAAATATTAAATGTTTCTATTAGGAAATAGATATGATTTGAATAAGAAATTTAGAATATTTCTTCTAGAAAAACAATAGTTGTTGAGAATCTATCAGTCTAGGTTTGAAAATCAAGAAGATTTATAAACTATTAAGTTCCTTGACTTCCATATTAGAGTTTAAATAAGACATTATGAACATAATAAAATGAAAGACATAAAGAAATAAAAGTCTAATACTCTTTATGAGTAAGAGCTCTTAAGAAATGAGTCATTCAAGAGCGTCATATGCTCTATCTAAATGGGAGCTCTTAGAAAATAAGTCTTCTCAGAGTAATAATTGAACATGTTATTTAAGGTACTTGTATGAATTTCTTTATAGATGATAATGACATAATTGGAATTTGTGTAATGGGAGGTACAAATGTATTCTCCTAATCATATATCTAATGACGTTGTTATTTTTTTATCAGGAATAATATAAGTATATGATGTTGTATACTTCAATGTGTTATATTATTGATAAGTTCTTGGATTAGATAAATTTTGAATAACCCTTTGTGTGGGATAATTTGAGTGGCTAAGCCAAGAGAGGCTACCAATAACATAATTTATAAACTTAATGGCGACAATCAAAATAACTGGTATTTATAAAAATAATTCTTTGTCAAACCATTGGCAAATGGTCATGGTAATACTAAAGTTAAGATGTCAACTTAGTATAGAAAAGATTATGAAACCAATATGGCTTGATAAGGGAAACAAAATAGTATGAATTGCCCTATAAAATTGTATAGTTGTAATTCAATTTTTCTTTCAATAAATTTCTTTGGTTAGTAATTCTTTGTGCATGATTGCATTTTCATTTCTTCTAATTTAAGTATTGACTTAAATATATGTCTTGCTAATAAGAATGCATAAATTGATTCTAGAAATAACATAATGAAAGATTTTCAGTAAGAGAACTAGAATTGAGTATACATTGCCATTATTTTGGTTTGTTGCATATGGTCCTATAAGCATGCAGGTAAAACATAGAGCTTGATATATTATTACATAGGTTGATTTCTTATGATTATGGTTATTACTAGATTTCACACAAGTCTGAAGCTAGAGTGTTTTAGATAATATGTGAATGAAGGTTAATAATCAATTGGATAGGAATTTTAAAGGTCCTACGAATTGATCAAGATAGTGACTAACTGTCTGATCAATTTCAATGAGCTTTGTAAAAAGGAGATATTTAAATAGTTAATTATCCATGGCATTCCATTACCAAAATAAGTTTATAAAGGCGTAATAGAATACTATTAGACATAGTTAAACATATTATGGTTCACATTAACCCACCAAATGTGAGTGGGAGAGTATTATCTAGTCCACCTTTGGTGGATTAGTACACATGCACACATCCTTGGTTTAATCAGGTGTATGTGGATTTGAGTTTAGCCATATGCCCTCTAAAGTGGTCACTTTTACACCCAATAAATGTTGGACTAAGCAAAAGTTATATGTGAGTTCTTTCATAGACCATGAGGGTTATTTACGAATTCCCATAATGGTTGTAAGTGAGAGCTCATAAGAGTTACGTTTTCAAGAGTGAAAACGATGATAGAATTGTGACCGAAAAGAATTGAAAGGTACTGCATTTGTTATAAATTAGTTTTCAAATAAGGGTGAAACTAATCACATTATATCTCTTTGCAAGACACAAAGATAAGGCAGTATAGAACATGCCGACAATCCTCCATTGTTTTTGTGAGTTGGAGCTTAGAACGGTTAATAAAAAGACCAAAAAAAAATAAAGAAGAAAGGTAAGAAGCTCCAGTGGGAATAACTAAGAAAAATGTTCATGGTTATTTAGAGGAGGATGATTAGTTGTGTTCTATACAAGAGACCATGTCAAAGAAGAATGTAAAGGCTTGAGAATGAATCAACTTGAGAATTAGTTGATCTACCACCAAGTCAAAAGGGCTATCAGGAACTAGTAGTAAGCTCTCTAGGTTTAAGAGAAATGTGGGTGGATCAATTGACATGCACAAGACTCATGGTTATAGAGGAGTATGCATAATGTGAAGGTATTTTTTCTCACTCGTTGTGCATTTAAGTTAGTTTTAATATGTCAATAGTTAACCATTTGAATTTAATTACATCATGTGGATGTAAAACCTACACTTTGAGTGATGATCTGGATGAAGAAATCTATATGCAATGACTATTAGATTTAACTAAAATTAGTATTTGAAGTTTCACATAGTGGTGACTTCATGTGTTTTTGAGGAAGTCCTTTTATGGATTGATGCAATCGTCCAGATGTGGTGTTTAATGCCTCAAAAAAGCAGTAACCCAATGTGGCTTTCAGATGGTTGAAGAGAACCATAGATAAATGATTTGTAATGTTATTGCTTTAAGTGGATGATATACTATTAGCCATACATAGTTTGAATTTGGTAGTTTCTATTAAAGAATGGTGCTAGTAAATTTTGAAAAAGAAATTCACGGCTAAAGTAGTTGGATTTGATATCCAAAGTGTAAAATTATTTTCTTAAAAAAATAATTAACCAAAGGTTTTGATAAAACCATTTGCCAAAACATTCTCATATACCCAGTTGGGCTTTAAACTTCACCAGTATCAACATAACTATTTACTAACCAGTTCAAACTCTTTAACTGAATAATGTCATCATATATTAAAATATCCATATCATACCAAATTGTGGATCCACAAGTTCAAAACACGTCATAAGGCCTTTAGGCCATCCAGCATCATCAAGAGTAATTAAAAATATATAGTTAATGTATCAAATATCCAAAATAGATCAGATTATGCAGATGAGCTCTAACGTGGCAATATACAATAATCCAACATATATTAAAAAGATGGAAGCACTACTTTTAATAGAAGTAGCTTAAGCTTCCGGAGTCTTCCTTGATAGACCTGCATGACAACTATCACCTGGAAAAATGTTAAATCAACGGGGTGAGACAAAAGCCCCAGTAACCAGCAATTCATCTCATCGGACATATAAGTAAGTGCCCGTGAGGTGTCAAGTGGGATAGTTATAAAAACACAACATTATTAAAATATCACTTGTCTATATGTATGAATCCATAAAAATTCACAATATCAGAATCTTATTCTCATATTTATCACATGAATGTACAAGAATCAATATATAAAAATTTATTCTCTATCCTCCTTTATTTTCTCTGACTGAACCCATGGGCTAGTACCCACCCATATGACTGGTAGCTTAACTCAACAAGCTCACCGATCAAGTGATATAGACTGGCCAAAGTCCACAGAGCACAAGATCAGACCATGGGTTCCCCTTCTAAATATATTAGTGGGGTGTCAAGGCCCTACTAACACAAAGGAGCCAAAGGACTAACCAGTGTACACCTGGAAGTCCACTACCTTATTTCCTCTTTCTGTACAAGAATTCACCCCCTTATTTTCTCTTTGAGTAACCTTCCATTAAATCCACATCCATCATCCCATCTCATATCAATATAACACGCCATTAACAATTCACAATTATCAAAGGATCTTTCCAATCTCATAAATAAATACAATTTCATATAATACAATATCACCAATAATTTTATTAATGAAAATATGTCCCACAAGACAATTCATTAACAACATAATTTCAAAGTCCTCATCACATATCAATAGCCAAATTTATAATTCTATATATTCAAAAATTACTCACAAACATCATACAAGCATGCACAATAAAAGGAAAGTGGTTATCTCTCGTCAAAGCTAATTATGACCACATTGCTCTTAATCCAAGAGCTCAAACACACGCCAAAATCAATCTACCACAATCAATTTACTACCCATTAATAATTCTCTAAAACTCCACATAATCAAAATTATAACTTATATACAAATTTTAATAATAATATATTATAAAAACTGAAAATAACAGTTTGGGGTTTAAATTTTAAAAATGACTGTTTAGTCCTTCAAATATCAGAAATGACAGTTTAGTCCTCCTAATTTCATAAATGATAGTTTAGTCCTATGAATTTCAGAAATAACATTTTAGACGTACGAATTTCAGAAATAACAATTTAGTCCTACAAATTTCAAAACTAACAAATTAAGATTTCAATAATATCTCCATTAACTCAAATAAATTATTTAATCTAAATTTAATCGGTTAAAAAGTCCAAAATAGCATTATTTATAGACTAATTATATAGAAAATTCATTATAAAATCTTATTCCAACTAAATAACAAAATTAAATCGATAAAAATTTATTATTAATCATCCTCTATATTCTTACATTCATATACTGATAAAACTTAAATTTTCTCAAAATTCTAATCCTAAAATATTCTCTAATAAACAAGAAATTACTATCATAAGAAAGATAAAATTATCTAGAACATCTTTCATAAAAGAAGTTTTGTAATTAGAAGAGATTTTGAGTACCTTATTGACCCCCAAAGATATAAAAATACTCCTATCAGAGCCTCACCGCACACCTTTCCTGCATGACACTTCGCGCAAAGTGGAGAGGGGGTATTTATAATACCCCCTTCCACCTAACTTAACAATAACTTTTTTTTTAATTAATCGCCACTAACTCAATTATCCTGCCTGCCACTCACTCAATGCCACTCACACTAGTGCAGAAAAGACTTTTTACATGTGACGGAAATGACTTTTTACACCTGACATAAAACACGTGTAGAAACAGTAGGTGTAGAAAATCCAGACTTTCTACATGTGTCGTTTGTCACGTGTAGAAAGTCACACTTTCTACACGTGACCTCTTATATCAGGTGTAGAAAGTCTGAAACAGAAGACTTTCTACACCTGACTTTAGAGGTCACGTGTAGAAAGTCCAGACTTTCTACACTTGACCTCTTACATCAGGTGTAGAAAGTCTGAAAAAATGGAGACTTTCTACACGTGACCTCTTATATCAGGTGTAGAAAGTCTGAAACAGAAGACTTTCTACACCTGACTTTAGAGGTCACGTGTAGAAAGTCCAGACTTTCTACACTTGACCTCTTACATCAGGTGTAGAAACTCATTTTTGAAAAAAAAATAATTTTTTTTTAAAAACAATTTACAACGAAACTAATGTATGTGAAATATCAAATTCCATCCAAAATACTCATGGTAGGCTTATGAAGATACATAAACTTGGCTTCATTTTTACAATGAAATTGTACAATTAAAGTCAAACTCAATACCAAGTAGTGACAATACAATTCAACATGTCTAATACCAAATAGTAGTTATTAACTTTACAGGTTTAACATTACACTCACAAGTTTGTGATCTCTAAAAAATAAGTTGCCCAACGTGTGCGAACATCATCAATGTCCTCTTCAGAAAATGCATCCGTAATGTCAAAAATCTACAGATTTGAAAATAAAAAATAATATGCATCAATTTAATAACAACGAAATGAACTTAATAAAAAAAATATAATTAAATACAATTACCTCTTCTGTAAATTCTGTACTACCCAAGAGGATGATGTTTAACATGTGCCTCATCACATAATATCCACAAGCCTTATTCCCCTTTTGACGACGGCACTATAGAAGAACATGCATTTTATTATATTAAATATATATATATATATATATATATATATATATATATATATATATATGTGTGTGTGTGTGTGTGTGTGTGTGTGTGTGTGTGTGTGTGTGAACAAGATAACTATATTCATAGAAGGATAGATTGAAACTATTTATCTTTGGTTGTAACCAGATAGTCTCCCTAAGCTGGTGTGTATGCTTTTTCTTAACCACTCTTTGATATATTTCCATTGCCCTGTAGAAAAATATATAAAATAGGGTACATTATCTAAAAAACTTACATATTGCAAATAAAAAGTCATTGTCAAAGTATATTTACGTGTCCATCGTTTTTTTCAAATCCTTTCCCGGATTATAATGTAATGAACATAAAAGAACAACGACATTCTGCTCTGGGCATAGAACCACTAATTGCCAATGAGTGCTGCAAAAAGAGGTATGAATTATATATATATATGTACAAAAACAAGGTATCAATTACAAACTTTTTCTTACTCGTTAACATATGGCGCTAGGTAGCACTCTTTTCCATCTTCACAGAGCCTCTGCCGAAGGTATGACTCTCTTATGGTGGAAATGTTCCCTTTTTTCTGGATGTGAATCGGGCAAAGGAATCCAAACTTGCCACCATTCCCTGATAAGGTATAAAGGCGATGGAGGTACCTACAATAGTTAAAGCATGCATGTCAGAATCAAAAGTTGAATACTTAGTAATATTATTAAAAATATACCCACATCATAAACAAGTGAACGTGCGGTATGGTAATCTGATCCTTCGTTAAAATCCTAGCTATATCCTCCTGCTCGATATGCACAAACATGTCCCTCTTACCCACAACGTCTGGATCCATCGTCAATACTTCAGTTGAGAAGGATCCGTCAAACGCCAGCATACACAAACGTTGAAGCGGTTTCTCCTGGTTTTGGGTCTGCGGTTGGGGATGGCATTGTGGAACCACTTCATTGGATGGGGTAATTTTCTAAATAAACAAAAATTTATAGAGTTATTAATAATTGCAAGTTATAAATTAACAATATGAAAAAATTGAAACATATCAAGAAGACAAATAATTTCATACTTCAGTGTGAACTGCAGCAGGAACTACTCGGACTAGTCTCTTTGGCCACCGAAGGAAAGTTTTGAGGGCTTGACCCACAATCTTCACCTCATCATTCGGAAATGGAACAGGGGCATCTGGAATTTTTGCCTCTCCAATCACCACTCTCAGTTCGTCATCTTGCATTCGCTCGTGGTGGACGGTTGGCCCCAAGTTGTGTATTGCGCCAAGTGCTACTAAGCGTCTATCAGGGTCCTCCAAATATAATTCACAAGGTTCACTGTCTTTTTGGACTCCAGAATCCTCTGATATACGGCCAAGAACACAACTCCCATTTGTACTTTGAACTGCAGGAGAATGAGTCGGATGGATAGTTGTGTCTTGTCGTGAGCTTAGGATGCTCATCATTTCTTCCTTTAATTGTAACATCTGGGCGGCCGTTTGCTTCCTTTCATTCTCTAAAATCACTTGCATCTGCTTCCTTTCATTCTCTAGCATCAATTCCATCTCTTGCTTAGTGACCATTCCCGTAGTGGCATAACGTGTATTTGATCCAAAGTAGTCTCTTATGCCTACTCCTCGACCAACGCCCCTAACACGACCACCATAGTCTGGAGTCCCCGTGGCAACCGTCAAGACATCATCCCTTCCCCGTGGAATGAAGACTCCCTGAGCACGTTCTAGTTGAAGTTGATCCTATAGTATATAAATAACAAACATAATTAAAAATGTAACTATACAACAAAGAAAATAATAAGGATTGACGTTAAATTACTTACAATTCTTTCACCAATCACGCGTGCCTTCTCGCTCATATACTCTCCAGTCTTTCTTCGACGTGCGGCCCTCCACTTTTCTTCACGCGATATTGGAGATGGTGGAGATATAATGGTAGATGGATCCAACTGAGCCTCTTCTTGTCGCCTCTTCTGTTTCTCCTTCATCATTTCTTCTTCGAGCTTTTCATAACCCCCACGAGACAATCTATGGGGGCAATTATTCTTTCTACCACTCGCTATAGCTTTATCCCTTTTTATCTTTTAATAAGAAACCAAAAAATCATTAATCGATAAAATTAAATGAGAATAAAGTAAGTAACTAATTAAAGTGAATAAAAACTAACCAAGGCTTCTGGTGTAGTCCTCATCCTGTAAAATTCTTTCCATGTAAATTCATCAAGAAATGTATACTCCGTACAAGGATTAGGAGGATTCTTACCCTCTGCAACCTCGACATGCACAAATCTTTTAGTTAGCGAGGTCTTGAAGGCCGTCCAACGCTCCGCGCAATATGATAACAATTTATCCTTTAAGACTTGACTGGGAGGAACGTCGTAAGTAAGCTGTGAAGTCATTATATTAGTTAGTAACATGAATAAATGTAATAGTTACAAAAGTTAATAGGTGTATAGTATTGTACCGCTATAGTGTTCCAAATCTGATCCTTGACAGATTCATCCACTTGATTCCAATCCTTAATCGTTATGCTAGGCTTGCTACGTGCTTGGAGGGCAACAAAGCTAATAAACTTGCTCTTGGTAGGCCCGATTGGTCTCCATTGCCTATCAAATTCAATCGGTATTTTCTGGTCATCCGCGCGACTCATGGTCAATTCTTTCAGGGTCGTGCCACGTCTACCCTTTCTTTTCCCAGAATGAGTATCATCAATATTGGGGGAATCCCTCTCCATGTTCCTGTTTGACAATGAAATAAGGTAAGTAATTGAAAATCCAAGATACATAAGCAACGAAATACGATTACTAACTTTTGATTAAAGTCTGTCAAATAGGAGCAAATATATTCTCCCATATCCTTTCATGGTGGTCAGTTCTTGTGGCATGTATGTCATCTACTTCATCTTCATTTAATTCAGGCAACCCTGACGAGAAACATGGAGTCTTAGAAACATCAGAATTTAATTCCTTATTATCATCACTGTGAACTACAGTTTTTCCTTGGAGAACAACGGAGCGACTTTTATTTGTTGGATCAATTACATAAAACACTTGTTTTGCGTGGGCTGCTAAAATAAAGGGCTCCTCACTGTACTTTAATTTATTAAGATCAACTAATGTAAATCCATACTTATCCACTTCAACACAGTTATTATCAATCCACTTGCATTTGAATATTGGGACTCTAAATTTAGTATAGTCAACCTCCCAAATATCTTCAATAACCCCAAAATAAGGCATAGCTGCTAACTTTGGCTTTTTGTCTTTTGAACTGGAAAAATGCATAGATTCAGCCACAACCATAACTCCACTGTTTTAAACAGTACTCTTGTCATCCAGGGATTTCGTATAGAAGGAATACCCATTGACATCATATCCACTCTAACATATGACATTAAAGTTAGGACCCAGTGCCAACCATTTTATAGTTTGAGAAACACTATTATCATTGGCTACTTGTTTTTTGAACCATTGTGGGAAAGTCTTGTTATGCTCAAGCAATAACCTTTGCTCAGTCATGCGACCATGTTGTGCCCTTATAATTTCTTTGTGCATAAATATATAATCTTGAACTTCATCGGTGTTATTCAAAATGTATAAGTGTGCTTGTAACACTGCATCATGATCGATATTAGTTTTCACTGTTACCCCACGTGTACCCTTACCTAATAATCTGTCCTCATGACGAGATTTAGGGAGCCCAATAGCTTCTTCGTTTGACAAGTAGTCGGAACAAAACTCAATAGCTTCTTCGGCAATATATCTTTCAACCATGGAAGCTTCAGGCCTGTATGGATTCTTCACATACCCTTTAAGAATTTTCATGTATCTCTCAATTGGGTACATCCATCGTAGATAAACAAGGCCGCACAACCTAATCTCTCTCACTAAATGAACAATTAGATGTGTCATGATATCAAAAAATGAAGGAAGGAAGAGCATCTCAAGCTGGCACAAGATAATAGCAGCATCCTTTTCTAGTTCATCTAATTTATCGGGGTCAATCACTTTGTTGCAGATGGCATGGAAGAAGAAGCACAGTCTAGTTATAGTATGTCTCAAATCATCTGGCAATATGCCCCGAATAGCCACGGGAAGTAGTTGTTGCATCAAGATGTGGCAATCATGAGATTTTAAGCCCACTAATTTCAAATCTTTCATCGACACAAGCTTTTTAACATTTGAAGAATACCATTGAGGCACTTTGACACCATGTAAACAATCACAAAAGCTTCTTCTCTCAAGCTTCGACAAGGTATGAGAGGCTGGAGGTAGATAAGTCCACTGACCTTGTGGCTGTGGATGTAACTCATCTCGTATTCCCATTTCAATCAAGTCTAATCTTGCATTGACACCGTCCTTTGTCTTGCCCTTTATATTGAGAAGTGTCCCAATAATACTATCACACACATTTTTCTCGACATGCATCACATCAATACAGTGCCGCACATCAAGACTTTGCCAATATGGAAGATCAAAAAATATGGACTTCTTTTTCCATATATTTTTATCAGCTGCACTCTTCTGCGTCTTTCCAAAGATAACATTGATGTCTTTCACCCGTTGATAAACTTGCTCTCCATTCAATGGCACTGGAGCATCTCTATACTCTTGATGGCCATAAAAAGCTTTCTTTAATCTACGATAAGGGTGATTTTGTCTGAGAAATCTCCGGTGGCCAAGGTAGACTGTCTTCTTTCCATGCTTAAGTTGATGGTGGCATGTGCCTGCTTCACAAATTGGACATGCTTTGTGTCCCTTAACACTATACCCAGATAGGTTTCCATATGCAGGGAAGTCGTTTATGGTACAGAAGATCATGGCACGCATATTGAACACCTCTTTTTGATTCGTGTCAAACACATCCATACCTATCTCCCACAACTCTTTCAAGTCTTCTATCAAAGGGGCTAGGTAAACATCAATGTCATTTCCTGGCTGCTTTGGACCCGAAATCACCATAGACAACATAATATACTTACGTTTCATGCACAGACGAGGAGACAAGTTGTAAATCACTAACAGAACAGGCCATGAACTATGAGTACTGCTAAGACTACCATAAGGATTCATGCCATCAGAAGATATCCCAAGCCTGAGGTTTCTTGGCTTATTTCCAAACTCAGGAAACATCTCATCAATTTTCTTCCATTGAGGAGAATCGGCTGGATGGCGAAGCTTCCTATCCGATATTCTCTCATCTGCATGCCACCTTAAGTTCTTTGCATCATTCATATTAGCAAATAATCGCTTGAACCTTGGTTTCACTGGAAGATACCATAACACCTTCGCAGGAGGGCCTTTAGTAGTCTCGACAAAGTCTGTATCACAATTCCCTTTTAATTTGTACCGTGAAGCACCACATTTTGGACACTTATGCTCCCCTTCGAACTCTTCTCTATATAATATACAATCGTTAGGACAGGCATGTATCTTTTTGTACTGCAGACCCAAGGGACACAACATTTTCTTTGCCTCATAGTAACGGTTGGGTAATTCATTACCTTCTGGAAGCATATCTGTCAGCAACTCAAGCAATTCTGTAAAACTCTTGTCACTCCACCCATTCCTTGCTTTCAAGTGGACCAATCTCACCACAGCTGACAACAACTTGAATTTTGTACATCCTGGGTATAAAGGCTTTTCTGTATGACTAGACAAGTTATCATACTCATGTGATCGCTTAAAGGCCTCTTCGCCAATATCACGAATCATGTCCTCTAGTCGATCATCCATGTCCACATCAACTTCCACCTCTTTAGATGCACTCAGCTCTTCTACTAATTCACCATGCCATACCCATCGTGTATAACTCTTCAAGAACCCATCACAAATCAAATGCTCTCTTATTTCTCCGACACATAGTCGCCTCAAATTTAAGCAATTTACACAAGGACAATAAAACTTCCCAGATTTATCACCACCAGCATTTCTTATAGAAAATTCCAAAAAATTCTTCACCCCATTATCGTACTCATCACTAGTTCGTCTAGCATAGATCCAGCTACGATCCATATGTGCAAATAAACTTCAACACAAAATGAAATTGTTTAAAATTTTGTGTTCAAATTATAGGAGGACTATTGAAAGACATGGAATGAAGGAGGAATAAAATTACAGAGATAAGAACACAAGGGTCTCTCTAGTTTGAATAAACAAAAGAGGAAGCAAAGCACATGCCAAGTGAAACCACTTGTGTGTTTGTGTCCAACCAGCAAGCAAGTCATCAAACTTAACCAAAATCAAGAGGTTGGTGTCTATTAGCTACAACACGTGTGGGAATAGAAAAACAAAGGAGGAAGGCTACAAGTAATTCGATTAATAGGTTGTGTTGGAGTAAGAAACATAATCTAGTCAAAAAGGAAGCAAAGCACATGCAGAGTGAAACCACTTGTGTGTTTGTGTCCAACCAGCAAGCAAGTCATCAAACTTAACCAAAATCCAATTTTTTTTTTCAGAATCCAACCATGAATGATGAGAAGATAAGGTGATGAGTCAGATTCAGATATATCAGTTTGTTGATGTTAACTCTTAATCAGACTTCACATGATCTATCCATCCCGTGTGTGTGTGTATAATAACACAACAACAACAACAATATAATTCTGGGGGCCATGGAGGGAATTTTAGGGATATATCCTTTTGAGCCTTCTTTTTAAGAGGATATATAGTAGTATATAAATACATATTCGAATCAAAGGAATGTAGTATAAGTATTTGTAATTAAACAAATATAATATGTAATTGTTTTTATTGGGGAGTACTTGGAGTGGGTAAATGAGAATCTCTAAAGCTAGCTGGATTTGCCTTTAATAAGAGATTTTGGGAAGAACAAGAAAAAGAGTTTGGGGTTGAGTGTTTTTGTTTCAAGTTTTGAACATATTAAAGATTAATTGAAGAGCCCGAAGCTATATTTTTATCCCAGAAAACATGTTGAGTTGAATAATATAGTGGCATTATGCCTGTTTATTAAAAAAACAGTATCGAAGGTTGCTCCTTAGCTTTTGTCTGCTATTCTTTTTATCCCATCACATATGAGATCAACTGATACTAATAATATACCTGCCTCTGTCCCTATACATATATATATAGACTATAACAACATAACAAAACAATCTGAGCAACTATACTTCAAAAAAGGCAGAGATTTCAACATAGGCCAGAGATTTGATATAATATACAAATGCAACATAAAATGGCTTGATCCTTAAAGTTTGATTTTTCTTCATATCAGACTATCAGTACATAAAATGCACCCAAGCCTAGCGTTCCAATCTTCTTCATATCAGTATAGAAACCAGAGATTTTACGGGAAAAGATTTAACGAAAAAAAATTACAAGCCACAAAATGAGGATCACCTGGCCGAAAATTCTGAAATGGGAAACAGCAATGAACCGTCAGAAGTCGGATCTCGAAAATCTGAATAGAGACTGGAGATGGAGAGGAAAAGAAAGCTCAGACTCACAAAGCAACACTAACTCAGAAGGCTACAAATTCAGAGTATATCTAGCGTCATTTTAAGGTTAGGCAAACGCTTACGGCGGCGATACAGAACACAGACGCTGACGGCGGCGATACAGAACACAGACGCTGACGGCGGCGACGGAGAGATTAGCCTAAACTCTCGCGGCAGAGTGTGGGTAATGGGTTGGCAGATGAGCGTGAGAGGGAGGGAGGAATTGGAGCTAACTGGCGGCAAAAGAAAATGATGAGAAAGTAGCGCGCAGGGCTTAATTGACGGGGATACTACACCGGTTGTAAAATAACCGGTGTAGAAACTTACTTTCTAAACCGGTTCAAAACACAACCGGTGTAGAAAGTAAGTTTCTACACCGGTTATCTTACAACCGGTGTAGAAACCAACTTTCTACACCAGTTCAAATACAACCGGTGTAGAAAATATTATCTACACCGGTTGTATTTGAACCGGTGTAGAAAGTAACATATTCTACACCGGTTATTTTACAACCAGTGTAGAATATGCTGACTTATTTTATATTAAAAAGTTCAATGCTTATTCTACACCGGTTCTAATTTAACCGGTGTAGATTTAGATGACTTTCTACACCGGTTTTAATTCAACCAGTGTAGAAAACTTGAATTTATTTTTAAAAAAATAAATTCTTCTTCGTTATATTTTTTTGTTTAAGTAAATTAAATATTTTTTGAATTAAATTAATTTCATTTTTTTAGTGGAAAAAATTTTTAAGTGGACTTTTCTACACGTGTTGTCAATTCAACACGTGTAGAAAGTCCTAAAATCTTAATTTATTTACTAAAATGCCACCGGTCACACTTTCTACATGTGACCTGTTTCGTCAGGTGTAAAAAGTAGGTCTAAATTCATGATTTTGTACTAGTGTCACTCAGTATAATTGACTGAGTGGCTGCCTGCCACTATGAATTATTAGTGGGTGGCGCCAGCCTAATAACCTTTTTATTTTTATTTATTTTATTATATATATATATATATGTATATATATTACATACATACATACATACATATAATTATTTCCTAATTATTTTATTTTCTATAAATAAATAAAAACCGAATGTTACACAAAGAGATCTTAAGACTCCTCTTTTCTACAAGAGAATTATATTAAGAAGATTCTTAAGCGGTTCAAAATACGTGAATGCAATCCCATGGTACCCCCCCCAATGACTTTAGAGTGAGTTTGAGTCTTGATAAATTTCCCTGATTGAACCAACCAAGAAGATAATGAAAAAATGTCTACATAGATACTGTTGGCAGTGTGATGTATGCAATAATGTATACAAGACCAAATATATGCTTATGGTAGGACTTGTAATTCAGTACTAGTCTAACCATTGTGAAAGATATTAGATGTTTTCACAGGAGGGTCCTAAGATACTAGTAGTGTACATTGATTATGCACATTCAAAATATGTGTTGTGGTAGTACAAGTGGTTATATGGCTGGTAATATTCATAGAACATGTGAGATTTGAAAGTGAGAATTCAAATCTAATGTCAAAGTATTGTGACTACACGTAGTCATTACCTAAACAAAAGACCCTAATTATAATAGATAAACTAAATGCAAAAGTATAGTTATATGAGATATGTTATGGCATATAAAGTTGTTGTTGAACAATGTATTCATATAAAAATCCCCTAATTAAGCCTAATGACCAAGGACATGTATGAGAAATATATCAAGTCATTTGGCATACATGTGGTATGAAGTAATGATACTTCATTTTGGCTTTTAATTTGTGTGTAAGTATACAATGTCTAGTATGTCATACAGGTAGGTGAGATCGGCCTTCTCACACAAGCGACCGCCTTTGACATTCAAGAGGAGTGTGCAAAGATGAGATAATTGTGTTCATCAACAAAGCAGCAAGAGTGCTTATATGGTAGAGAAGAAACACAAACTATGTGGTCTCGACTTAAAGTGCAGTAAGTCGAGATAAGATCCTTGATTGAAAATATGGATCAAATCATTGAAAGCCACATCCATGATACCTATTGTCAAATAGAAAATTCTTCAAAATTGACGTCATGTAAAGTGAATGGAGTTGAGGAATTTCAGTTTCACTACTACAGAAGGCACTTTTAATGACCATTTTTTTTACCCTTAAGACGATAGTTTTCATAGGGTTGTGTATGTGAGTGTCGTTGAAAGTTTCAAAATAGATGACCATTTTTAAATAGTTATTGTAAGAGACTTACAAAAACTGTTTTTTTAAAAACATTCGTTGTATGTATTAAGAAATAACATACAACGATTGTTTTCCAAAAACAGTTGTTGCATGTATTTGAGATACAACGACTGTTTTTAAAAAAACAATCGTTGTATGTCCTACATACAATAATTGTTTTTTTTTCAAAAACAATCATTGTAACCTTTTTTTAAAAAAAAATTATTCATTTTTCTCCCCACATCTTTGATCATTAAAAACCTGGGAATTTCCAAACAATTATATTTTGAATTTGGAAAGCACTCAAAATAATTTGGGTCTCAAAATGCTACTGAAATTGGAAACATCATATTGATATAAACAAGAATAATCGCGCCATTTAATGCTTCATCATAATTTTCCAAAATCTTCCATAACAAATTCATAGTACTCAATATATATAAACAAGAAACTAATAGGTGGCAAAGTATTCAAGTATGGAAATATAATATACCACTGCACTATGTAAAAAGAAACCTCTACACATCATCATCTATGTGTTGTAGAAGATATCATGACAAAAGGTCTTAGATTAAATTAATGTCTTCGATTGTGTAGGGGTCTCGATTACCAAAAATATGTGTGCAAATTGGAGAATAAGTTAATATAAATCAATCAACTGAATAAAATAACTAACAATTTAATTACAAGAACAAAAATTGAAATTCAATTGAGAATAAAGAAATGATCACCTGTTCAAAATTGGTAGTAAGTCTACTAAAAAAGATGTTATACATATATAGTAAAACATATTAGTCGCACTTAGTGTTCCCTGATTGTCGAGAGCACTATACATCAAAAGCAATCGGTAAAAAAGAATAAAGGCATATGTGAAGTGATTGTCAATTAAAGAACTTGAATTTAAATAACTTACTTTTGGTTGGAACTACTTCGTCGAACTACTTTTACCTTCATGCTTCCCACCCATTATATAGTATGTCTTCAGTGCACTATAATTAAAATAAAAACAGAAGACATTAATACAATTTAGTAAAGTCAAAAATCAATTATTTACAAACAAATTAACTTACATGTTGAAAATATTTTTTATCTCTTCGTCTGGCTTGCTACCTAATAAATAAAACCAAAAGATGACGTTAATGGAGGGACAAGGAACACAAAGACTACAATCATAACTATAATAACATACATTTTGTGTTGAGCTCCCTTTCAACACACATTTTATGGAAGCAACTACCACATAATTAAAAATAACATATCTATGTGATAACTATAATAACATACATAATGATGACAATTGTGTTTTCCTCTAGAAGCCTATCTCTCATAGAAAGCTTTAAAAATCTAAATGATGTGCCCTGTTCTATATTTTTTGAAGTTTAACATATCTATGTGTCCCTGTGAGTATTTGTGCTTTATGGGACAAGGAAATTTAATCCATTTTATACAAGATGATCGGGAAGCTCAATTCTCAAAGATTCTAAAAGGAAAGGTGGCAATAGAATCAAACAAAATCACACCCAAATGGCATTAGAATAATGGAAAGAGCATCCCATAGAATGTTAAATGACTACAAACTACATGATAATCCACACCAGTTAATAAAAGAAATGCAAAGGAATAAAAGTATGCATAAGCAAAGGAGCGAAATAGACTATACTAACCTTGGGTTCAATGGACTTTCATTAATGCCATCTTCTTTTGCCATTTTAAAATCTAAAAAGGATAAACAACTAAGCTATCATATGGAAATTACTCAGATAGCAGAAATTATTAGATATCATTCATAATTTTAGGAGAAAGATAGATAACAAGAGGACTAGTAGAAGTGTCCCTTTGGGATCAACTGATAAGATTAGAACGATAAAGAGAATATTTGCAGAGCCCTGTGCAAGAATGACAGGTCGAGAGGACTAAAAGAAGCAGGACAAGAAAAGTACTTGATATAACTTTTCCTTCCAATGTCCTAGCAAACCTTCCCAGGCTTATATAAGTAAAATACTTGTTACAAGTATAACCGTAATTCAAAAGAATAGTTCAACCTTCTAATTGACATAAGTTATGTATTTAATGGGCATAATAAAAGAAGATTAAAATAGGTGCAGCAAAATAATTGAAATTAGATTCCGATAATTCAGTACAAATTATACAACACAGACAAAACATATGTAATGTAAGTTGTTGTGACTTTTTATATAATTGAACAAAATTATAACACAGTCAGCGGTAGCTAGCTAGGCATAAATCAACATAAAGGAATGCACATTTCACAAAGAAAATAATGGCAACATAGATATACCGGACGTCCATATATCTGAAATACTTTGATGAGAGCAACTCCACCCCTAACACAACTGCATAAGAGTAAACCTGAAATTAAGAAAATATGAACATCACATAATGCGACCAATATTGGGGAAGGAAAAAAGAAAAACTTGCAAAGCTATGTACAGGCGAATTAATAGCTTACCATACTGTGAAGAAGCTTGTGATGTATAGAGGAGGAAACTTTCCCCCATTCTCCGCCTTCACAAATTCCATTATAGCATTTAACACGACCTCCTGTTACGTTGGGAAAATCAGAAATAACAAACCAAGCTTCTCCTTTATGAGAAAAATGATACTCAGCCACTCACCTTAAGTGTTTCGCCGGATTGTGGGGATGCGAAAACGTCAATAGGAGCCTTAATGAAGTCATCGAACTTGAGCCGCACCCAAGAGGGGTATATGAGTTGGGGTCAAGGCTGGATATGTCAAGGGGGGACGATGAAGATGAAGGAAGGTCAGGGAGAAGGGGAAGGAAGAAAGATTGGAGCAAGAGAAGGGATTCGAGGACAAGATTAGGAGGGTAAGTGGATGAAACAATGGAAAGAAGGCGAGGGAGGTTGTTGATGTAATCTCGGGAGGACAGAAGCTGAAGCCCCAATGTTGTCTCGCACCCTGCTCCCATCATCTCGGCGAAGCGTCTACTGCCACATCATCTCAACGACCGTTTCTCTCAAAATGGTCGTTGAAATCTCTCTTTCAATGACTGTTTCCTATAACAATAGTTGAAAGGTTTGTATTTAAGCGCTGATCTACCACCTGCTCTCCCCGACAAACGTGCAGAATGCCTCACTAAAGAACCAACCTACAGAATGCTTTCCATGGCAGATCCAGTCCCATCAATCATAAATTAAAATGCATTAAATGGTCCATGTTATGGTTATAGGAAGTAGATAAGCTAAGCTGCATATATATGTAATGGAAAATTTAAAAAAAGAAGATTCAACGACTGTTTCACACAAACCAGTCGTTGTAACTTAAGAAAAAATAATAGAAAGGGGTGACAGACGATTGAACACATGACCTCAAGGGAAATTCCCAAATGCTTAGCCAGCTGCGCTAGAAGACTAGATGTTGACATATTCAATGACTGTTTTAGATAAAATAGTCGTTGTAACTCTAACTAAGAAAAAATATTAAAAGGCTTAGCCAGCTGGGCCAGGAGACCACATTGAGGCTCAACAGGACCTCAAGAAAAATTCCTAAAGGCTCAGCCAGCTACGCCAGGAGACCAGAAGTTGACATATTCAACAACTGTTTTACATAAAACAATCATTGTAACTCTAACTAAGAAAAAATATTAAAAGGGTGAGGGAGGCTCGAACCCTCAACTTCAAGAATAATAACCAAATTCTCTAGCCAGCTTCGCTAGACACTAGAGTTGTTATGATCAACGATTGTTTTATACTAAAAAACCATTGTAACTGAACCAAGAAAAAATTTCCACCCCCTTGTGTAAAGATTCAACGACTATTTTATTAAAACAGTCGTTGAAAATGTCTTTTAATGATTGTTTTTAAGAACAGTCATTGAAAGTTTAGCTTTCAATGACTTTTTTTCTTGAAACAATTGTTAATTGTTAAGACAAAATTTTAAAAATGCTACTGCCTCATTTTTAACTTCTGTTTTCAAAAAAACAGTCATTAATTAGTGTCGTTAAATCTACTATTTGTAGTAGTGTTTAGATAATGGGAGTGTCTAGACTTAAGTCTTTATGGTGTCAATGATAAAATCAAGACGACATATGCTCTTAAAGTATAAGAGTAATACTGTAGCATGTGATTCATACCACATGTGTTAAAAACCCGCAAATGGGAAGCAAGTGAATGGATATCCCTACTTCATTATTGTGAGTCCCACAAAGGTTAACCCTTCAATGATGTCTTTTGACTTTGACATTAACATGGAAATATGTTTCAACATTTGATATTTTAGCATTTTGTTCTATGATCATGATTGATGCGATCTAAAGGTATTATGTTTGAAAAACGGTTGATTCATATCAAAGTGATATAAAGGCAAAAGGAAGATTATTACCTGAAGTATACACACCTATGCTGATGTCTGAGACCAGTCCCTTATGATATGATTTTGTAATTTCATAAGTATGGACACTATGCATACTAGAAAGGCAAGATGAGTTTTATACTAACTCAAAAGGGATTAGATTGGCCATGAGAGAAGTGTATATTGATAAATCTAAGACATCCGAGCATTATATCAATATCAAGCTGCACTATAGAGTTGTCTTGTGCTAATCTCTATAAAAAGAGATTTTTAGTACAAATCACCCAAATGGAGACGTCATGTCTACACGGTCATAGCAAAACACCCTGTATAAAAGAAGTAAGAGAAAGAGATTTGGCCCAGGACATCTAATCCACCAAGTGTGAGTGGAAGATGTTGGAATATACTAGTCCACCCTTGGTGGATTAGGGCCCAAGCCCCAAATCAAGAGGGGCTATCATAGAGAGGCACAGGTTATAAAGAAATATATCATTTGTGGTTTAAAGGTTATATCCATTGCCATATAATTGTACGTTTAAGGGTTGCAACTATTCTTATGTGACCATAAGTATACTATATATAGGTTGTGGGATTGAGGGAGTAGGCTAGTCAGATTAATATACATAGAATATTACTCTTCTTCCTTTAAGAAGTCCTCTCGTAAGAAACTTCTCTTCTCTTCCTCTCTACGGTATATTTGTTATGTAACATGATCAAGGTCTGCATTGTTGCTTCAGTTTCATGTGGGTACTTCAGTGAGTCAATTAGATTCCAGGTACACCCAAAATTTTTATAGTTTGTTGTGTATGCCTATATTTAATAAAGCTAGTGATCATATAATTCTTAAGTTTAGTGTACCTAAAAGTAATATTGAAAACTATTTGAATTTTATGACAAATTTATTATTTTTAAATATTTTTGTTGATACATGTGAATTAATTAGAAATGACTTACTACTTTAGTCCTTTATATTTATTACTTCACAAATGATTTAGAAAAATAGCTAGAAATAGTTTGTATCATTAAAATAATAAAAGATTGTCCTGATTCGAAGAGAATATGAAATGCCTTGGGTATAGATGGTTCACACATATTTTTTTTGTTTGTTTGTAAAAATTAAAATAAGGGAGGGAGTGGAATGTGACCTTTATATAGTTGGTTGCTGGTGGCTATAGAATTGGAGAAGTCACCTACGATTTGAAGAGGATTTTTGCCTATCCACGAGACCGGACTTGGATTTAAATTATTTATTTATTTATTTTTGGTTTCATATGATCACCAAACTCTATCTCGTACTTATCAGGCTACAACTACTTTTCCTTTCACTAATACAATTCATTGTCAACTTGCTCTCTCTAAATTCCGAGTTGACTTCATCAACTCGGAGCTTATGAGCCTGAAGTCCTCTTTCATACAATTAATAACATAATTTTCCAAATGCAAAATCAGAAATATAATGGTTTAACGGGCCACGCAATACTATTCGAAATCTAAAAATGGTGGGCTAAATATTGAAAAGAAAATGATGAGCAAATGAACAGAAATTGTAGAACTAAATATAGTATTAAAAAGATCCATTAAATTTTTTTATTAACCAATAGCATAGAAAAATGCTATTTAGCACTTACATTTTACCCCAGTTAAAAAAATAGGGGTAAAAAATTGTAATAGGTGACAATTTTGTAAGAAAATTGTATGATTCTAGGACTTTTCACGCTGATTATAAACATATAATTGGTGCCAAAAGTAAATTTATCTTTCTTTTCAATTTTTACAACGTAACTTTTTGCATTAGTTATACAAAAAAAATTTTCATACACTAAAATTGATCGTCGGCCAATTTTATATAGTTAATTATCTCAAAAAAGGGACAAGGCAGCTTCCAAATTAAGATGGGAAAATTGCTCATAAAGACCTATTCAACAAATTAATTGCTAAATGGGATCTTATGTTCAAATAATCTTCCTCGTGTGCAGAAGATCTTCCCTTGTGTTTAAACAATCTTCTTTGTGTTTAACATATCTTCCCTATGTGATCTTCCCGTGTGTTCAAACAATCTTCCCTTGTCTTCAAACAATCTTTCTCGTGTGCAAAAAATCTTCTCTTAAATGCTTTCAGGTCCTATTTAGAAAATAAATTTCTAATGAGGTATTTATGAGCAATTTTTCTAATTAAGATTCCATCATTTGTATGCGAGGCTATTAGAGAGCTTAAGTCGTCGTCAAATGCCTCGCTGCTCATTAAGATTCCATCATATTTTCTAGTTGTTGATTAATTTGGCTGATTTTTTCAATTTTTGACATGATTGCTTAATTAATAAGTACTCTTTTATTAGTTATTACTACTATAAGACATATTCTAAAAAAATATATGGTATGAAAATTCAATTATAAGTCACCAAATTAAAAGATGATATCTTCGGTTGGCATAACAAAAAAAAAGGATATCGTAAGTTTTATTAGCAATGTGTTTTAATAATTTTAAAAGCAAATATACGGAAGATATGTGTAACACACCATTTCTAATCACCAATATTCTTTCTATGTAATTAATATATGTAATGGAATAAAATGGTGAATTGTGGTGTGTAACAATTTACGGAAAATTCTAATTGTCGGTTATACACAACTCGGCCAAGTAAGGACATAAAGGAGCAACTAATGTCCACTTAAAGGCCTAATGTTGTAACCAAAATTTGAGTATAAAATGACACAAAAAATGGCTTCCTTCAAGTGTCAAAAATTAGGCTAAACCAAAGGAATGAGCAATAAATGATTTATTTCAGTAAATCTTAAAATGTAGGGGCAAAACGGTAATTTTACCATAAAGTGGGAAATAATTATTTTCCCATAATATTTTCAATAATTTGAGTTAAATGGGAATTGAAAAGAGAGAAATGACTACTTGATCATTAATAAGCCTATTTTGGCAAATTATTACCAAGTAAGGTCAACAAATCAAAAGTCAAAGGACAAAAGTCAATAATTTGCAAGATGGCAATATGATAGCTCAAGATCAATATTTTCCTTTCTTTCCTTATGCATTTACGGTGGAATAAAGAAGCATAAAGGGAAATGGAAACATTTTATACCAAAGTCAATATGTGGACCAATCAAAATGCCACATGTGTTAAAGCAATTGATCAACTTAATATATTATCCAACTCGTCATCTTTTCCTCTTCATTTCCCGTGCAAAATAGAACCAGTTAGAGTGAGAGAGAGGTTGAGGCATGAAGGAGCTCAAGAAGCAAGAAGAGCTTAGGGTTTTTTTCCAAAAATCAAGGTAAGAAGTATAAATACTTGAAGATTTTGCTTCCAAATCATGTAGGAACCTCTACTAATCTCTTCTCGTCTTTAAATACCATGATTATCAAGGTTAATCAGAGGTTTAGAGAGAGGGGGCTGAGACATTTTAGAGAGAGAAATCACAAGAAATCAAGAGGTAATCACCAAAACTTAATCCTCTTGTCTTGTATCAAGTTGTTGGTGTTGTTATTGTTGTTGGTGGTATTTGGTATCTTTTCTCTTGTTTTGCAATTATAGGCTGAAGCATAATCATGGGTAAATACTGCCAAAATTCTCTCTAAATATTCCCATTTAGTGTTTAAATAGATAATCTTGTGATTAGAAGTAGAAAGAAAGTGATTAAGCAAGAGAGAACAAAGAAACAACAAGTTGCTCCTAGAAACCCTAACTTTCTTTTCTATGGGTGACATGAGGAAAGAGTAGGAATTTGGTAATTTTGATAATTCTATTGGCTTTAGAAGGAAAAATTGTGTAGGTATGCAAGTGTTCAAGATTTTTGGATGGTTGTATGCCAATTTGGAAATTTATGAAGTTTGTGTGTACATATGTTGGTTTTGTCCTGTTTGGAGCAGTAGCATTATGCGTGGTGTTTTATTAACCAACCTTATCCAAAAATTCTGAAACTTTTTAGAATTAATTTAGAGATATAGAGCTTTAATTTTATAGGTATTTTGTAATTTTTGGACAAGTATATTGGGATTATATGAATTTTTGAAGTTATGCCCTGTTTTCTAGAATGCTATATGGATAAGTGATGTTTGATAAATTACTGGGAATTATATGATTACATTGAGAAAAATAAAATATTTTTCCTTAAATTTACATTGAAATATCTTCTTTTTGGCTTTAGAATCAGTTAAATTGGAATTTTTTAGAATTAATTATGAATTTCCAAAGTTGGCTGACCAAGCTATCAGTTTTTGGAAAATAGTGAAACTGAACTGCACAGAGTTGTATTATGCAGAAACTATTGTAACTGCATTAAATAACTAGCAGCATACCATTTAAAGGCGATAATGCTACAAGTAATAACCAATTACTTGTAACTTTAATGATGATAGGAATTGGACATAGCCCGAGCTAAAATCTTGACAAACGTGCAAGTTTGGAAAAGATTCAGGTAGTAACTTCTTCTTGCATATCTTATGTGATTATTTGTATGTTTAAAGTCATCTCTGTAATATGAGCTAGTGTCCTAGACACATCAATCTGCTATGTTGTGGTCAGGGACCCAACATGAGCGCTAAGTCGACCAAGGGCAAACATATAGTTTGACCTTGGACAAGTGTACACATATCATTTGATCATCTTACATGACATGACATTGCATATCTATTTTCACATTCTATATGTTTGTAAGTATGTTGCTACTGAGATTCCCTCGAATCTCATTCCTTTTCCAAAATAAAAAACCTTACAGCTGAAGCAGGCGGCTTAAAAGGTAAGACGGTGGCTCCCGGAGTTTAGGGACCCAGAGCTCTCTGTTGCTGCAATAGTTATTTATGCTTGTACTCTTTGCCACTTATGAACGCTTTGTACATTTGTGTATATTTTCAAACCCTACGAGAATTCTCCTGTAATGTAAACTTGTACTTAATATCAGTATTATTTCTGCTGTTTCTGTATGCCTTGTGGAACTTTATGCTTATCACTATGTGAAGATCGAAATGTTAAGGGTTTTGACAATATGGAACTAAAATTCTAACATCATAACATATATAGTCAAACTCAACTACAGATCTTGGGGAAAAAACGACCAAACGGACCAGGAGGGCCGCTTCTCTTCTCTTTTCCTTCTCTCTCTCTCTCTCTCTCTTCCTCTTATTATCTTGGTTTTGAATTAAATTTTAATGATTGAGCTCTAATATTTTATAAAAGGGTTAATGATCTATTTTGCCTCAAAAGTTGTTACGGTAGAATAATTTTGCCATAGAAGTTTTTTAGGGTGCAATGTCGCCCTAGAATTTCCAATCATAGCAATTTGGCTTTGACCATTATCCTAGTTAAGTTTGACCGTTAATTGACTAAATATATTGAGCTGACAATCCACTTGTCATCCACGTTATTTTTGTTTTGGATTTAGGTGCAAATTGGCCCTGGAAGTTTTCACTCACGAGCAATGTTACCCTACAAGTTTCAAAATCATAGTAATTTTACCCTACATGTTATTCAGGTTAAGTTTGTCTGTTAGTTGATCAAATTGCTCTTTGGCAAGTCCATATGTCATGTACTTCATATTTTTCAAAGTTAGATTTGAAAATAAGTAATTTTTTAAAAAAATATGCATCCGGTCTAAAGAATTATAGACAATTAAAGAGGTGAAAACTAAATATGTTGAGCTGACAGTCCACTTGTCATCCACGTCATTTTTGTTTTGGATTTAGGTGCAAATTGGCCTTGGAAGTTTTCACTCATAAGCAATGTTACCCTAAAAGTTTCAAAATCATAGCAATTTTACCCTACCTGTTATTCAGGTTAGGTTTGTCTGTTAGTTGATCAAATTGCTTATTTGGCAAGTCCATGTGTCATGCACTTCATATTTTTTAAAGTTAAATTTGAAAATAAGTAATTTTTTTTAAAAAAATACATCCGGTCTAAAGAATTATAGACAATCAAAGAGGTGAAAACTAAATATGTTGAGCTGACAGTCCACTTGTCATTCACCACATTTTTGTTTTGGATTTAGGTGCAAATTGGCCCTGTAAGTTTTTACTCACGAGCAATGTTACCCTACAAGTTTCAAAATCATAGCAATTTTACCCTACCTGTTATTCAGGTTAAGTTTGTCTGTTAGTTGATCAAATTGCTTATTTGGCAAGTTCATGTGTCATGAACTTCATATTTTTCAAAGTTAAATTTGAAAATAAGTAATTTTTTTTAAAATGCATCCATCCTAAAGAATTATAAACAATCAAAGAGGTGAAAATTAAATATGTTGAGCTAACAGTCTACTTGTCATCCACATTATTTTTGTTTTGGATTTAGGTGCAAATTGGCCCTGGAAGTTTTTACTCACGAGCAATGTTACCCTACAAGTTTTAAAATCATAACAATTTTACCCTACCTGTTATTCATGTTAAGTTTGTCTGTTAGTTGATCAAATTGCTTATTTGGCAAGTCCATGTGTCATGCACTTCATATTTTTCAAAGTTAGATTTGAAAATAAGTAATTTTTTTAATAAAAAAATGCATCAAGTCTAAACAATTATAGACAATCAAAGAGGTGAAAACATCTTGTGTGATGAAGAGAAAATCAAAGAGGTATTTGCCTATCATGGCATCACTGGGGTACGATGTAAGGACCCTTTTGGCTTTGATACCAAAATAATGTCACACCTCGCCTCATTATCGATATTGCTCAAAATAGCAATTGTGCAGCTTAGTGGGCACATGACAATAGCATAAATATACTGAGCTATTGATAATATAGTGCTTGATTACATAGAGAATTTCCCATAGGGGTATACAAAATAGCTACAGACCTTAGACATATATAGAAAGTCTTCAGATAACCAACGCCTCCTTTTGTACTAGTCCGCAACCTCCAGTTGTCGGAAATTACCTTTTTTTGCTTTTTGAGCCACTGCCTGCTACTAGAAACTTTACATGTTTATGGAAATGGTGAGATTCGGGAGAATCTCAGTAGTAACATGCTTTCAAAACATATAAAATTCGAAAATAGATATGCAATGTCATGTCATGTAAGATGATCGAAACGTTATGTGTGTACACTTGCCCAAGGCCAAACTACTTGTTTGCCCTTTGGTCTACTTAGTGCCCCTGTTGGGTCCCTCACCACAACATGGTGAATTGATGTGTCTAGAACTCTAGCTCATGTTACAGTGGATGACATTCATAATAGGCATCACATAGTATATGTGGGAAGAAGTTACTATTTGGAACGTGCTCTTCCCTTGCTTGTCAATCGTTCCAGCTCTGTTTTCGGCTAGGCTATCGATATATCCTAAAATTACACATTTAGGATAAATGAGTTATTATTCACTCATAACTTATTCTAAACTCATTGTGTTGGTTATCTTGACTCAAAGTTGCATAATTACATAAAATACCCCTAGGAACTCAGTCTATGCCCATTTGAACCCGGTCCATTGTACTTTACTCAAAATTATGACTTGGGTTAATCCTACATAATTTTACGTGTAGAATCCATTTTTGCCCTTGGATTGCTCAATTTCAGGCTTAAATGATGAAAATACCCCTTGACAAACCTCCACTTATGCTTTAAGGGTAATTCGATCATTTCACACCCTAGGCCTTTTCTCACTTCATTATCAACATGAACCTTACCCAATTCGCCATTCTAAACTCAATGGAACCATCCAATTGATGAAATTCCAACTCTTTCTTCATGCCACACATCTAGCAATAATTTAGAGTTCTCAGAAGAGTTTTGTCGGTTTCTCATTTTCTCTTGCCTAAACACTTTCTTTTTACTTCTAATCACATGATTAGCTATTTAGAAACTCATTGGACATGATTTAGAGGGAATTCAGGCATTACTTCCCCATAGTCCATTTATTTGAAAACTTGAGAAACAACATCATCATGCACTAATTTCAACAAGAATAACATCAATTAAGGTAGAAGAAGCAAGTCTTGAAGTTTACCTCTTGTTTCTTCCACTTTCTCTCTCTAGGTCGCCATCTCTCTCTCTCTTCTCCCTTGAAGTTTTGCCTTGAACACCATAGATTTGATGGTGAAGAAGAGATTAGAAGAGGTAGTAGAGAGTTTAGGAAGTTTTAACTTCAAGATTACAACTCCTTACCTTGATCTTGAAGTTCATATTCTCGTTCTTTCTCGTTCTCCAGCTCTCTCGTTTTGTTCTGATTTGATTGAATGAATCAGATGGAATGGATGAAGAGAGTGATATAGTGAGTCATTAAAAATGGTTCTTATGTGGTCACACTTATTAGTCCACTTCATTAGCTTTCTTGCATGATAATTCATTTCCTTTGTCATGCTTCTTCTTCCACTAAAATAGTGAGATTCTGTGACATCCTTCCTTACAATACCTCACTGGCTCTTAGTTCCACATATCAGAGTAAGCAAGAGATTATTTTAAATAACTAAAAGCCATTCTCTTTATTTACGCTAGAGTGATTCTCTTATTACATTAGGGAGGTTCTCTGCTTTAACAATAATCATTCATACATGCTTATACATACACATATACCCCAAGCAACATAAGGCTATCAAATGTAAATCCATTACATTAAACGATCTTCTCCTCAGTAATTTGTCCTCCGAGCATAATTCCATGCATCCTTCAACCTGTCTAAAATGGTTGTTTGGGAGGAGTGAGATTCGAGAGAATCTCAGTAGCGAACAATACCACTATGCATGTAGATATATGAATGCATGACATGCTTGCCTACACTATTTCATGCCAACATAATGACATGCTGCGTGCTCGATGTTATGACATACATATGGCCATTGCAAAAATATAACAGAGCTTCAATCAATCAACATGTTCAACACGAATAGGCAAAGCAGTCACATAATCAATGCATAAACATACATATCACACACATGCAGGAAAGGTAAGTTCACTACCTGTCGGACTTCACGTCCGTCCTCAATCCTTCGTCTTTGCTCCGGTTTGGCACGTCCATTCATCGAGTCCTAGAATTCCCAATACATTTAATGAGTCATTACTCATCCATATAACATTCTAGACTCGTATTAGTTGATAACTTAGCCCAATTATGCTAAATTATCAAAATGCCCCCGGAAGCCCGGCGTAACTGTACTTTTACAGAAATTACAACATAGGCCAATCCTATACAATTTCACGTGTAGAATCCATTTATGACTTCAAATTAGTCAAATTCAGGCTCGAATGATGAAAATACCCTTGACAACCCTCATTTAGAGCCTTTAAGGGTAATTTAGTCATTTCACACTCCAGGCCTTTTCTCACCTTATCATCAACATGAACCCTACACGATTTGCCCTTCTGAACTCAATGAAATAATCCAATCGATGAAATTCCAACTCATGGCTCACGCCTCACGCATGACAGCCAATATAGAGTTTTCAAAAGAGTTGTGTCGGTTTCTCCCTTTTTTAGGCTTAATATATTTCCTTTCTACTTCTTATTACATGATTAGTCGTTTAGACATCCATTAGACATCATTTCGGCCCTAAAACACAAATAGAATGAGAGATGAATAGTACCCTACTCTCAAAATACTTATCCAAACGACAAACCGAAATGGTAGAAAGGAAGCTTACGCTTACCTCTACGCTTTTTTGAATTCGGTTCGAAATTCCGGTGATGCTCTGGCCGGTGAGACGGCACCAACCATCTCCAAACGAGAATCCAAAACTATAGAATCAAAGCTCGGGATGAGTAGAAGAATGTTTGTACTGGGTACTTGGAGAGAAAACGCCGTTTCAGTAGAGTTACATCGAATCACAACTTTCTCTCTCTTCTCTCTCTCCTCCGTGTTCTCTCATTCTTTCCATCTCATTCTCGTTCTCATCCGTTCTCTTTCTCGTTTCTAATTTCTTTCCCTTTCCCTTTTAATTGCACGAGAAAGAGTGAGAATTGATGATGAAGGATGATGACTTAATAAATCATCCAGTGGCCTTTACTCAATTAGTCCACCTATCTCATTTCTTGCACAACAAGTTTCCTTTCTCTTTTCCTTCATCATTCCACTAATATTAATGAGAAATAAGAGAGTATAATTCACTCTCAAATTGTCCCATTATGCCACCTTAAGTGGTCAACCAAAGCCTTAAACTTTTCCACTTATTGACTTTACTTGATAATAATTCACCCACATAGGCTTATTAATTATCAAGTAGTCATTTCCCTCCTTTTAATTCCCATTCAACTCAACTCATCGAGAATATTAGGGAAAAATCCTCATTTCTCATCTTTTGGCAAAATTATCATTTTGCCCTTACCTTTTATTTCCATTTTAATACCCAACAATATAGAGGAATTTTGGGATAAATATCATTCCTCGCTTGGACATTGGCTAAACCGGGGTCTAGCAGTCCACTTAATCCAGGCTTAACCTCAAGCCTTTAATCCCAAAATTTGGGGTATTACAGATTCATAAAGAGAATATTATTTTCAAATTATCCCATTATATCACCTTATACGCAGTTGATCATAGCCGTATGCTTCATGGCTCTTGACTTTTCTTTGGTATTAATTCACCTAGTAGTCATTTTCCTCCTTTTTAGTTCCCATCTAACTGAAATCATTGGGAATATTAAGGAAAAATACTCATTTCTTGCTTTATGACAAAATTACTATTTTTCCCTTACATTATTTCCCATTGGAAAACCGTCACACAATCACGATTGTCACACAGAAATTCACTGGTAGCAACACTACCTTATGTTATAATCTAATTATGTTGTGTGTGACCTCTAATTGCTTCGTTTTGTCACTCCCTATGATCTTTAATACCCCCAAGGTATAAATGATTTTAGGGAATAAAACCGTGTTGCTAAATCAGGGCCTAGCAGTCCACTTGAATTAGGCTTATTCTCAATCATTTTGTCTTAAAATTTGGAGTGTTACATACGGCGGCAAAGAGTTTTTGATTGCCTTGTTCTTGGCAATCATTCTTAGTATGTTATGCATCTAATGATGGAATCTTTTTTTAATTTCCATCTAGTGAATGTGAGCTCCTCCTCTATATATAACTTCTTCAATATTGTTCATGCTATTAGATCAGCATATTCGGTTAACTAATAGTTAAACTTAACCTAGATAACTGTTAGGGCGACATTGCTACAATTTGGTAACTTTTAGGGTAGAATTGCTTTTAAGTAAAAAATTTCAAGGCAAATTTGTACCTTAACCAGAAAGACATGGATGACACGTGAACTGTCAGTTCAATATATTTGGTCAACTAACTGTCAAACTTAACTGAAATAATAGTAAGGAAAAAATTGCTATGATTTGGAAACTTCTGGGTAACATTGCACCTCGAAAAATTTCCATGACAAATGTAATAAATAACTGATGATTTTATTTAAAATAAAAAAGGAATTTAGAAGGTTTGAAAAAAATAATAATAATGAAATACATAAAAAATAAGATAAAAAAATTAGAATGTAAGTCAAGATAAAGATTCAGAATTTTTTTTAAAAAAATAATAAATTATTTCTAATTTTAATGTTCTGCATTTTGGACAAAGGTAACAAAGTGAAAGGGTAGTTTAGTCAAAAACAATTATGCTTGTTGTCTACTTCCCAATTCTAGGTTCGAATCCTCAATTAAACAAAAGGGACAATTATTTTGTCTTAAATTCTTAAAATTACTAGCATGACATTAACATTATTCTTATCACTTCATTTAGGTGGGGTTTTTGGTCTTTTTCCCCAGACTAAAACCTCACTTTCTCATTTTCTTTTTCCATCGGTAAATATACTAAGGGAGGAGGCAGAAGGATGGTTTTCTAGATGCGTCTTCAGTCTTCTTTCCCAAATTCAGCGTCGCCGTTCTTCTTTTCTTCCATCACTAGCATGTGCATTCTTGTAAGCTTCCACCCATTGCTGTTATAGGTGCCATGAACGTCCATCAAGCTTCTTCCTCTTCCCCAATTTTGTATCGCCTGTGTGTGTGGTTGGGTTAAGGAGCTTCAATCCTTCTTTCTTTTCCGTCTGTAGTGATATTTGGCAGTAAGGAGATGAAATTCTTCTTTTCCGTCTGCAGCTGAACATTGGGTATGTGAGGGAACTAAACAAGCTTGCTTTTTTTTTTTTTTTTTAATTTCCTTTTCACGACTACTTATTTTGTATATGATTCGGATATTCCCTCTCCTATCTGCTAAGGAACTAGATGTTTAAGACTACTCTTTTTTGATATATACATCAACGACCCCTTTTGTTTCATGACTTGATGTACGACTGGTAATAAAGATTCCAGTTTTTCCCTTTTCCCTAAAAGAAGTAATAGGTGGAAAAGGTTTAAAATTTTACGTTGTTGCTGAAACCTTCTGCTGTTAGTGATTAATTAGTAAAGCTTGATTGATTTTGTGGATATTTGGTGGGTGAAATTTGTGGACAGGAAAAACTGGTTCTGAGAATTGTTTGTATATGCACATTATGTGTTTGTTAAAATGTGGTAGAGAAATTATAACTCAAATGAGTAGTTGATTGTGGCTAAAGTAGTATGGGGTAAAGTATAGTGTATATATTTATTTGATTTTCATGTTATGTTTTAGGAATTGGAGTTCATTCCTTAAGGCTCAAGACATACTTAGGATGGAGTTTAGTTGCATATGCTAAAACAAAGTTTGAAACGTAAATTGGATTTGGGGAATTGATTTGTTGAATTACTTATAGGGAAAATAACTTATATTGAGGGGTATTTTTATGGAAAATTTTCTTTTCTGATTGTGTCTTGATAAAAGTTTGAAAAATATAATTCGATTTTTCTTGCTTCAATTTGGTTTCCTTTTCTTTCAAAGCTAAATCGTGTTAGTAACTTTAAGGGTTTTACCTTGATTAATGAATCTAAGGATTATCGAATCTTGGAGCCTTTGTTGATATATGATATGGTTTGGATAATGATTTAGAAAATTTTGAAACTTGATCGAAAAGATTATTGAGGATGCATATGAAATTTGTGAAAAAGAAATGCAAGAGAAATGTTTGTTGGGTAAATCAACAAGTAAAAATGATTAACACAACATTGGAAAAATTGTAATGTGAGTTATCTAAGATTTATAATGGTATATTAACAATAGTGATAATGAAAATAAAGTACATAGGCCAATTTCTTTTGATTCCAAACTATGAAATACTAATAGAATGGGGGATTCTAACACTATCAGTGAAATGTATTATTCAAAGAATTTGTAGCACTTTGCCTGTGTTTGGTGGAGCTTGAGAAAGGGAATGTGTATATATATTTATATTTATGTGTGTATATGGTATGCTGGTGAGTAAATAGATGATAGCCTTGGTGTATGATGAGTAACTTCAGGTTGAATAATTCGCATTGCTTTGGTCTTATAATTGTTGCTTGTCATGCTGGGAGAAGTTTCTGATCATGGCTTGTTTAAACATGGTGGTCAAATAATAAATTAAATTAAGATGGAAGTTGATGAAGGAAAATTTTTAATTGAAGTTAATAGAGATTCTTTGTTTTGGATAATTAGGCAGCTACATGGAAATTTTTCTTCAAGTCTAGTTAAAATGGCAAATTAAATCATTTGGGAGTCAACAGGTGAGTGAATAGAATCCCATTATAATTATAGGTAAGGTTTTTACTACATGTTATATTTTTTGTATTAATTACAACATTCTCTAAGCATGATATCATCAAGCAAAACTGGACTTATTCATTTTCTTATTGATATCGAAATGGAAAAAGATTAAGGATTTTATGTATTGATATTTATTCTTCTTCTATGGTTCACAGTCATGCACGGGATTGGCAAGAAAAGTTTTGAGATATGCTTTGTAAGCTTTCATGCTGAGATGATTTATATATTTTGAAAACGTTTCTATATCAACTATGCTTGTTCGATTGACAGATGGAATTTAAAGGAAATCTATTAAGATTTTTGTGAACCTTCATGCTGGGGTTTTCTATTATAGAGTATTTATGAGTTTTTATTGTTAGAAGAAAATTTCTTTGTTTTCTGATGGTAAATTGACCCGATGCATGCTTGAAAATGTTTTTATGAGGATTGAATACAGAACGCTAGTTACAAACAGCAATACTGTTAATCCTTGGTGTGTTATGGTTAACTCGAGCTCGCTTGACATTCATGAGCATAGTACTCACACTTGATATTTGTGGGATTCATTCTCATGCTTGTTATCCATAGGTTTTGTACATGCACTTGTTCCGTGGCTTTGAACTGCACTTGGTTACTTATCCTCGTGGACTGTGTATCCATGTTTTTTCTCATAGCTTCATGCTGCTCTTGATTATTTACCCTTGTAGACTGTGTCCACGCTTATTGATTGAACCATATTTTATATATGATTTTCATAATTAAATTGGGATTTTAATACATTTTCTGGGACACTATTACATGATTGAGCACTAATTTTAGTTAGAAACAATTGTATCGAATTAATTGCAATTAAGGGTAAAATGATCATAATTTATTAATTATTTTGTGCAATTGTTTCTTGAATTTTTAATACTACCGTGTGCTTAATCTTGCATTGTAGGTCTTTTGGGAAGAAATTGGCAATTTTGAAAGTTCATAATTAATAATTTGAAGGCCGGGGAAAATTATAGGAAGGACCCAAAGGTCATAACTGGCGCTTTTGACCGGGGAATATTTGATCTTCCTTCTTCATCAATGGAAACCAGGATATAATGTCTTTTCTTCTTTCAGCCAGCAATGATGAAAAGAAAAACTAGAGAACATGCTTTCAGCTGGAACTGGACCCGAAAAATTATGTGTAAAGATAGGAATCTGATCATCATCATCCCACTATCTTATCCTCCCATTATCATCATCATCACTTGCACTTTTTCTTTCTTTAAAAACAGAACAGAGAAGCATCACGAACGGAAACACGTTCTTCATCTTCATTTTTCTTCCTTCCCCTTCTTCTTGTCGCCGGCGGCAAGCTTCACTCTCACCAAGTGAAATTAGTGGGAGAATGACTCAACAACTCAACTTTGTGAGTGTGAGTGATAATATATTTATATATGAACCAGTAATTACATTGGTTGCACAAGTTGCACAAATTAGTTACAGAAACTAAAAGCCTAACAAGATACACGTGATGTATAGTTATGTGGAAGATATTGGAAGACACACTTGATGGTGACACGTGTATTACTTCCTGACACGTATGACTTCCTTACATCCCCCCTCAAGCGAAGGGTGCATCAGCATCACCAAGCTTGGTTCGAAAAGACCAGAACCTGTTGTGAGACAGAGGCTTAGTCATGCAATCTGCTAACTGATCATTTGAAGGCACATACCCAACAACTACTTTCTTGGCCAGAACTTGATCTTGTATGAAATGGGCATCTAACTCAATGTGCTTAGTGCGTGCATGAAATACTGGGTTACTAGCCAAAGCTTGTGCACTCATATTATCACACCAAATTTGAGGAACTCGTGTCAAAGGAAATTTTAATTCATGTAGCAACGTTGTGAGCCAAGCTAACTCAGCTGCCAAATCAGTTAGAGCCCGGTATTCTGACTCAGTGCTTGACCGAGCCACCACTCTTTGCTTGTGAGAATTCCATGACACTAAAGAGCTTCCAAAAAATACACAATAGCCGCCTATAGATCGTCTGTCATCAGGGCAATAAGCCCAATCAGCATCCGTGTAACCAACAAAATTTAGATCTCTGCTACATCTAATATATAAGCCAAACGTAGCTGTTCCTTTGAGATAACGAAGAAGTCTTTTTACTGCCTTCCAGTGTATATTAGTTAAGGAGTGAAGAAACTGACCTAGCCTATTTACCGCAAAGGATATATCAAGCCTAGTTTGTGTTACATATTGTAAGGCACCCACTGCACTATGATATGCTAAAGGATCTTTTAGCTTTTCACCTTCAAAAGCTGATAAGGGTTTGCCTAAGACCATAGGAGTAGAACAAGGACCATAATGAAGCATCCCATATTTTTTGAGTAGATCAGCAATATACTTAGTCTGAGACAAGTGCAATCCTTCTGCATTTCTTTTCACCTCAATACCTAGAAAGTAGTGTAATGAACCCATATCCTTTAAAGCAAAAGTAGTATGAAGTGCATGAGTGAAGGCTTTTACCTTTGTGAGATCATTCCCTGTTACTATAATATCATCAACATACACCAAGATCATGATGATACAGTTAGAATGATTAAACCAGAACAAAGAGGTATCACTCTTAGAATTCTTGAATCCCCAACATAGTAGTGTTCTTGAGTTTGTCAAACCATGCTCTAGGTGCTTGTTGAAGACCATAAAGTGCCTTGTCAAGTCTACAAATATAATTTTTCTTGGTTTTGTTTACAAAACCTTCAGGTTGTTGCATATAAACAACATCATTAAGAGTACCATTTAGAAAGGCATTGTTGATGTCTAACTGATTAAGACACCAGCCTTTTGCTACTGCAATAGAGAGAACTAGCCTCACTGTAGATGCTTTTATAACAGGGTTGAATGTTTCATGATAATCGACCCCTGGGCTTTGTTGAAAACCTTTTGCCACTAACCTTGCTTTTCTTTGTTTCAAGCTGCCATAAGGGTTAAATTTATTTCTGAACACCCATTTGTATCCAACGATACTTTCCTTTTCCAGTGTAAGGAACTAAAGTCCAAGTTTTATTTCTTAATAATGCTTCATATTCGACCTTCATTGCATCATGCCACTGAGGATCTCTTAATGCATTAGCAGCAGAGGTTAGTTCAGGATCAACTTCAAGTGCTTGCTTGGCTAGACCAATAAAAGGATGCTTTGGTTTAATAATTCCTGCTTTGCTTCTTGTGACCATGGGATGAATATTAGTGGAAGGAGAACTATGAGCTTCAGTAGGACTTGTTGAATGAGGAGTTGTGATAGCAGGAACAAAATCAGTGTGAGATACTGAATCTGTGGGTTATGTTATGATCTTCTTGAGGAAATGGGGATGATGAGATCACATCTAATGGAGCTGGCATGGAAACAGAAGTGGCAAGAGGAGTAACAATTATAGGTAGATTAAAAAAGGATGCATCAATCTCATGAGAATTTTTTGGCTGCTGCATATTGAGAAAGCCTTCTTTAAAAGGAAATTCAACTTCATTAAACACCACATGCCTTAATACAAAAATTCTACCAGTAGAACTAAGACATTTGTACCCTTTATGATCACTACTATATCCTAAGAACACGCACTTCATAGTGCGAAATTGCAACTTATGGACATTATATGGACGTAAACAAGGGAAACATGCACTGCCAAAGACCTTCAAAAAATGCATATCAGGATCAGTATGAAAGATAGCAGTATAAGGAGAGTGACCATCTAATACTTATGAAGGAAGGCGATTTATAAGATAGACTGCACATTGAAAGGCTTCATACCAGTAAGACAAAGGCATTGAAGCTTGTGCTAATAGACTAAGACCAAGCTCAACAACGTGTCTGTGTTTACGTTCTGCACGCCCATTTTGATTTGATGTATGTGGGCAAGGATGCCGAAATTCAATTCCATTAGCAAAGAGAAAATCAGAGAAGGCACGGTATTCACCACCCCAATCACTTTGCATAGTTTTTATTTTCCTGTCAAACTTATTTTCAACAAGAGTTTTAAACTCTATAAAAGCATGAAATGCTTCTGACTTCTTTCTAAGTGGATATAGCCATGTAAATCGGCTGCAATCATCTATAAAATGAATATAGTAGTGAAAGCCAGACGTACTAGAAATGGGAGCTGGTCCCCATATATCCGTATGTATCAGGTCTAATACATTTGAAGCATGAGATACAGATCGTTGGAAAGGCAACAAATGTGATTTACCATATTGGCATGCATCACAGAAAACATGTGAACTCTTTGAACTCTTGATATTACAAGAATTAAGAACTTTATTCAAAACAGACACAGAAGGATGTCCTAGTCTCCTATGCCATAGCTGGACTTGATCTTTATCGACAACGTTAACTGCTAATGCTACGGCATCAAGAGGTTGGACCATTTTGTAGGATCCATTTTTAAGCTTGCCTTGACTCAAAATCTACTTGGAAGCCTGATCCTTCACATAACAACCATTTCGATCAAATTTGACAGTCACATTGTTGTCAGAATCTAGCTGAGCTACACTAAGCAAATTATGTTTAGAATCAGGAACATAAAGAACATTAGACAGAACTAGTGACTTCGAGGACTGATTACATGGCAAAGAAGAAGAACCAGTACTGATTATAGGTAATTTATTACCATCATATCCAACCAGATTTTTCTTACCACCAGTATTAGTGGATTCATGGAGATGTTGAGGATTATTAACCACATGATTAGTAGCACCACTGTCCATGAGCCATACGGGATCAGCTACGGTTTCAGCAGATGCCACATATGCTGCTGGCTGAGAAGCAGTCTGTGCCTTTTTAGTTGAAACATTTGCATGCAAGCGAACATTCTTGTCAAACCTGAAATAGCAATCAGATGCTATGTGGCCAGATTTACCACAAACTTGGTACACAGGACGATTTTGACCTCCAAAACCTCGTCCTCTGTTGTTACGTCCTCCACGAGTGTTTGAACTTCCACGACCTCGTGAGTGTTCAAACATATCTGCTCTAGCTAAGTTTACAGAAGGATTAGCTAGAGAAAGATTAGTCATGCCACGATAAAGCTCAAGCCTACACTCAAAAGCAAGCAATTCAGATTGTAAACTAATCCAAGATAAGTCGGTGCGAGACATTAATATGCCCACAATAGAATTATATTCCAAATCTAGACCACAAAGAGTAGCAGCAACAAGTTCATCGTCTGAAACTGAAGATCCAACGAGACTTAATTGATCAGCCAAATACTTCACTCGAGCAAGATACTCATCCATTCACAACGAGTTCTTTCGGATTCTTTGTAGCTCATATTTGTTGACTAAGATCCTAGACCTTGTGTCGGCACCAATCAAATCTCTGGCAGCCTTCCAGAGTTCTTGTGAGGTGCTGCATCTGACCAGTTGACTTCCAATTTCCAAAGTCATGCAAGATAGTAACCAGTCGAAGACAGTTTGATCGGCAGCAATCCACTCTTCATGCTGGGGATTAACTTCATCACCAGTGAGAAACGCACTCGGGCACGGTTTGGTACCAAGAACATAACCATCGAGACGTTGGCCTCGAAGCAGAGAAAGCACCATGGAACTCCAAAAAAGATAGTTACTGCGATCAAGTTTAATCGAAGAAGGAGTTGTAGATGATGAAGCGGAAGCGGAAGACAGAGATGGAAGGGAAAAAGATTTGGAAAGAGAGATGGAAGAAGACGAAGAATGGCTTAGGATCGGAGACGAAGCCATTGAAGAAAATGACGGAGAGAGAAAAGATGGAAAAAAATGGCTCGTGATACCAAGTGAAATTAGTGGGAGAATGACTCAACAACTCAACTCTGTGAGTGTGAGTGATAATATATTTATATATGAACCAGTAATTACATTGGTTGCACAAGTTGCACAAATTAGTTACAGAAACTAAAAGCCTAACAAGATACACGTGATGTATAGTTATGTGGAAGATATTGGAAGACACACTTGATGGTGATACGTGTATTACTTCCTGACACGTATGACTTCCTTACACACCACCATTAGCCGCTGGCGACACTCCTCCATTATCCACCAAACACCACCGGTGATTGAAGAGAGCTTGAGAGACGGAGGGAGATCGGTGAAGGAGAGGAGAGACCATCGATCCTTCACCGCACCACTACCACCACCTTGCTCAGTTCTCATTTCACCAAATATCACCATCGCTCTTCTGTCAACCACCTTCACCGTCACTCTCTTTTTCATCGTCGGATACCACCAAAACTGAACAGAGTTGGGAGTGGTACGGTGATCTTCCTCAGTTCTCCACCAAGAGTCTTCCATCACCTTCAACCTTTCTTCACTGTCACTGAACCATCACAAGACCACAACCATCATCACCATCATTTCCTCCGTCAACCTTCTTTCTATTTTTGTTTTCCGGCCCCCATTTCCGGCAGCCCAGAACCACCGAGATTCAGCCTTCCTCTCTCACGTCTCAACCTTCACCATTGCACCTCTTTCACTGTCACACCGTCAGCTTCTCTAAGATTTCCAGCATGTTTCGGCAAGTCTTTTTGCTTTTCCAGTTTTCCGGGCCCCATTTTCCGGTGAGCTTGTGCAGATTCCGGCGAGTGTTGCATTTTCTGGAGACTTGTGTTTGATGCTCAATGGACTCCAAAGGGGGAGTCATTTAATTTAATTTTGTACTTCATTTATATATTTTGTTTGAAATTTGATTATAGTTTGTATAATATGTGGATTGAATTGGTGTAATTTGGAATATTTCTTATTTGAGTTAATTTGAGTGGTGTGTTTGTTTATGTATTTAATTAAATTAAATTTTATTTTAAATAAAAAATCAAAAATCAATTTTCCCTTGTTTTATTTAATTTGTATGACATTTAGATTATTTAGGATTCAATAAAAGACTCTTCGAAAAGAGAAAACCATCCTAGATTTGCTTATACACAATCTTTAATTAATTTTTTATTATGGACTTCAAGGCGAACACACAAAAATGTCTTAATCACTTATTATCCATTATGTTGAAGTCCAACGAAATATGAGATATGATATTTACTGTTTTTAAACTGATTTTGTTAAACAAATTGTTTTATTACGTATTTTGTTTTGTTTGTATAACGATATTTCATATAGTTTTATTTATGATTATAATTGTATGCTCTAGAAGTTGAAACTTGTTATCATGTTGTCATCTTTCAAAGTTAAATCTATTTAAATTATTTTTCTTTAGCATTTTATCAAATTCTATAAATGGGACGTTATTTACAAGAAAATATTTTGATTTCAGATAGTGCAGCTGGCTCCATTCCTTCTGCTTTTGACCGAAGATCTATATTGCTGCTGTCTTGAAGTTGAAGTGCTATTTTGAAAGATTCCTATAGTAATGTAAATTCTTAAACTCATATATTTATAAATCTCTTGTTTAGATGGCCCACAAAATCTATAAGCAGGATCCTTGTGTTTTTTTTCTTGTTATTTTGATTATAAGAATTATACTTATATATATGGATTTGAAATTATTTATGTATACTTCAGAGTATTAAAGTTATTATGTCAAGAATTTGTTTATAGGTTTAAAGCTTAAGGAATGTGAGTTCTCTTATACTCCGTGCCGGTCACCCTTTGATTTTCAAGGCTTGACAACAAAATTGCTCCACCATGACAACTTTCAAAGAAAAATATATCCTTAACCCTTTATAAAATTATTATAATATTACATATAAATAAATATATTTAAAATTGCTTCACTGTGACAACTTTCAAAGAAAAATATATCCTTAAACCTTTATAAAATTATTATAATATTACATATAAATAAATACATTTAAATTCTTAAATTTTGATTCACAGTTAAATATAGACTATAATTAGTTTAAAATGTTCTATGATTTTTTTTAATTTTTTTTATTGTAGTTCTAAATTGTGTGAGTTAAATTTTATTGATATTTTAAATTTATTTATCTATAAGTAATATTATAATAATAATAAATTTATAAAATAATAAACCTCAACTTTTTCAATTTTAAGGGAAAATCGAGAATAATTTAAATGAGAAAAAATACATAGACTTCTCAACGAAAATAACAGACTAAAGAATTGCCGAATACAGAAGCTAAAATGCAGAGTGTGAAAGATAAAATATAGATTTTTAACCATGGCCTTCTTACTACAAAAAAGTCTGTAGTTTATATGTTCCAATAGTTCTCCATTTAGTATCTATATTTTGCACTTTTCTTCCGTTTTTTTTTTTCAGGAATCTAGGTCATTTTTTCCAATTAAATTTCTAAATTCCCTATTTTTCCAAATTTTAATCCACAAATAGGAATAGGAAGAGAAGAGGAAGAGGGGGATAAAGGAGAAGAAAAAACTCCCTTCTGCGTTGTCTATGCCTGGGCGAGAAAATATCCATGTCCGACATATTTACCCTCTCCGATGCTCCATATAATACGCGCGACTCACTTTTAATTACTTTATACATTAATAAAAAAGGTTAAAATTATTAAATTCTTAATAAAATTTAAATGATTTTGAATATCATCATTATCAACTACGTGGTATTAATTTCTACTACACTACTTTTTATTACATATATGAGGTTTAAAATGCATCCTATGATACTAATAAAAGGATCATATATATACTCATCTAGTTCTATTACAAGTCACTTTTAATATGTTTTACACAGATTAAAATTTTTTTAAAATTTTATTAACTTTGTTATAAAATTCAACAATTTTTTAATTTTATCCCTATTAAATATACATTATGTGTCATGAGAATAAAATATATATAATAATAAGTTAAGGGTAAAATTATACATTCATAATTTTATCCCTATTAAATTTATATTATGTGTCATGAGAATAAATTCTATATAATAATAAGTTAAGAGTAAAATTATACATTCATATGAAAAAATTTAAGAAGGTGTCTTAAAAATAGGATAAAATTTTTTATCTCTCTTGCTTATAAATAAAAATACAAGTACACACACGAATTACGATTGAACTAGCTCTCTTCGCCATATATAGCCAAAGAAAATTCTCTGAAGAAATATCAGCATATCCTTATACTGTTGTACAGATACTTCCAATGGATTTTGCCAAACAGAGACTTGTCAGCTCTAGATATTTAAACTCATATTAATGCATTGAAGTTGAACCGGTTGACCTTGAAAAAAAGACAACAGGAAAAGTCTTCCCCTAAAGTTAAACCAACCTTGTGGGAAACAAAAATAAAAATTAAAAAAAATAGGTTTTGTGGGCCCACAAGTTAAGTGTGACCCACACCTATCTCGCCGCCGCAGACCTTTCTTCCTTATGCCGTCACCCAACATCCCAAGACCATTCTCCCAAACCACCACGATATATCTGTATAATTCCAATTCCAATTCCAATTCCAATTCATCAACTAATTCTCTTCACCATATATAGCCAAAGCAAATTCTCTTGATTCTGCAATTCTCATAAGAAATATCAGCACACACATATATATATAGGCACACCCAAACAAACACAGACATGCACATCCCATATATGGATAATGTCAAACAGAAATCTGGGAATTTCACCGTCGTACTGCTATTCTTGATCGGAATCTTTATACTATTTCGGTCTTCTTCTTTCTCTAGTCCATTTCTGATCCAGAAATCATCATCATCAGACGCAGTAAGTTCAACATATGAAGCTTCAGATCATGAATCAAAATATTCAGTCTTTTTTAACCTTATATGTTCTTTTTTTTTTTTTTGACGTTACTGTAGAATACCCTGGAATCTGCTTTAGCCAAAGCGTCAATGGAAAACAAGATTGTAATAGTAACGTTCATAAACAAGGCTTATGCAGAACAAGACGTTAATGGAGACACAAATATGTTTGACCTATTTCTGAGCAGCTTCTGGCTTGGAGAAGAAACAAGGTATCTGGTTGACCACCTTCTGGTGGTCGCTGTGGATCAGACGGCGTATGACCGGTGCAGGTTTCTCAGGCTAAACTGCTTTAAATTGGAAACCGACGAGGACGGTGTTGATTTTGGAGGCGAGAAAGTGTTCATGTCATCTGATTTCATTAGGATGATGTGGAGAAGGACTCTTTTTCTCTTGCAAGTTCTCAAACAAGGATACAGCTTCATCTTCACGGTACGTTTTGTTTTTTTTTCGATTTATTAGATATTTTTATTTGGCCTTTATTAAGGAAAAATGATAGAAAAATACCATTTGAATTACAAAAACTCTAAAATTTTGATTAAATTAGTAAAATGATAAATATGTGATATGATAGAAATCTAGGATTTTAAAGTTCGGGTATTGACAATTTGAGTATAGGAATTAGCAACTTGGGCGTAGAGAATGACAACTTTAGCTCTTCAAGTTATCACTGTATTTACCCATTGTTAATTACTATTATTAAGTTGTCATTATCTATATTCAAGTTGCTAACACCAAAACTTCAAAATCTCAAATTTCTACCGGATCATCTATTTGTCCTTTTGATAATTTAGTAGACATTTTAGGATTTTTGTAATTCAAATGGTCTTTTTTTCTTTCATTTTCCCCTTTATTTATCATTATTATAAATACATCAATCAAGTCCACCGTCGGTAATATAAATTAGTTTACTATAATTTTATTGTTAGTTTGTTATTAGTTCCATAAGATTTTATATACGGTTAGTTGTTACTAACTATATCCATTACAAGGATTCATTAGAAAACAATATATTAAGGGTTAATATTATTGTTAATCATTATAGTTTGATCAAATTTTATTTTTTGTTCCTGTAGTTTCAAATTGATGGTTTTACTTCCTGTAGTTTCAAAAAAACTTGATTTGAGTTTGATGACTGGTTCATATACCCTTAAAGAGTTTAAATTTTGTCCCTATACGCGTAAAGTCAGACTAAATCTTTATAAAACTATAAAGATCAAAACCAACGATTTAAAATTACAGAGACCAAAATAAAATTCAATCAAACTATAATTGCCACAATAATGTTAACTCATATATTAATTGCATGATAGATTTTATAAAATATTTTACTTTCTCAAGTTCTAAATATACGTCACTTTTTTTTTTGCCTGCTAAATATATATAGGTCACTTTTTAACTCCCATAGAATCAAGAAAAGTTTGTTACCACATTAAATTGGTCTTAAAGTTAACTAAAATTTCACTATTACCTTATTAATTAATAATACTACCAATTTAAAAATCAAGTACTTTCTTATACAACTTAATGAAAGGAATTTATGAGAAAAATCATTAAAATACGCCAAAAATTCATATAAAGTTATTGATATTTAGAACCATAAATTTTATCTTAAAATATAAATTATATTTAGGGATGGAATAGTACAAATAGGAAAGAAACATTTGAAAGGTTATTTTTAAGTAGTAACAATATTACTACGGTCTGTAACAAAAAAAATAAAAATAGTACCACTGTCAGTTCCTGATACTAGAGTTAGATGAAAGGTTGGATTTGATTTAAAATATAAGATCTCATTGTATTTTATTTCTAAATTTATATATCATTTTCTCCTAAACTACTTTACTTAGATTATTAATTGATATATAATATAATGTTAAGCATAGATAGTTTAGAGATCATATCACAATTCAATTTAACTAATTTATTTTATTTCATTAATCTACCCAAATTAGTTAAGCATATCTTATATTGAGGATTCAAAAGGAGTATCAAATATAGAATTTAATCAGACTTCAACATATATAAAGTGGTGTAAAATAACATGATATAAAACAAAACAATCCATCTCTGATCTCTATGCAATATTAACTGTTAGCAAGAACGTTGCATGAACCATATACATTATTCATAATAATAGTGAATAGTACATACAGGATGCTGATGTGATGTGGCTAAGAAACCCATTCACAAGACTTAGCAACGACACTAATGAGGACCTACAAATCAGCACCGACAGATACCTCGGAGATCCTCGGTCAGAAAAGCATGATATCAACACAGGATTCTACTTTGTCCGATCAAACAACAAGACCATTCCATTGTTCGAAACATGGTACAGCAAGAAGGACAACTCCACAGGTCAAAAGGAACAAGACGTGCTTCAGGATCTCATTAGACATGGCATAACTGGACAGTTAGAAATTAGGGTTAGTTACATGGACACTCTTTTCTTCAGTGGGTTTTGTCAAAATAGTAAGGACTTTAGAGCCGTCACCACCGTACATGCCAATTGTTGCCGGAGCATCACCGCCAAGATCGCCGACCTTAAGGCCGTCCTCCGAGATTGGAAGCGGTTCAAAATGTTGGAGGCAAGTAAGAGTAATTTGACCAACACTATTGAGTGGTCTGATCACCATGAATGCGGCAAGTCATGGAATTAATTAGTAATATAATCCCAAGGACGACGAGGCAGTGTGTGTACATACATATATAGCTAGAGAAATTCCTATTGAATATGCTTGTTAGAGGAACATGGTGAAAAAGATGTGTTTTATGTTTTGCGGCATTTTTCCCATCCTTTTTTTTTGGGGTCCGAAAAGGAATTAATTCAAATGTTTTAGAACTTCGTGATAAAATTTTATCCGGTAACTCGTATATATTCTGATGGGAATTATTATTTTGCATAATTTCCATCATCAATATCAACATAAGTCCCTTTCTTAATTAATTAGGACATAGGATGTTTTGTTCTTTAATTGTAGTTTTATCTTGTATTGAGGACAATGCAATGCAAGATTTAAGTGTGGGGAGAGATACCCCTTGTCTTGATTATTGGGTTGCCATATGATTCAATTGCTTCCATATGTTTTCATTGTGAAAATGGGCTAAATTTTTTCAAACTTCTTTACTAATTTGAGCTATTTGTGAATATTTGAAAGCCTTGTGTTAAGAAAATTGAAGTTTTGAAAGTAAAAGCCCTTTGTTTGCATTGCTGCAATTATAAATATTGAGTTTTTTTTAATCTTTCGTCACGGCTAGCACCTTCATTTCTGCCAGTATTCATCTTTATATGTAGTTCGTCAAGTGAACAACACATATGCCGTAGTGAACACTACAATCACACACATTGATGCTTTGCGACATTTTGAATAAGGAAGCTTCAATATGCCTTGCAACCAATCCATACTTGAACTTTTGACACTATGATTTGGTAATGACATCTTTTTTTTTTTTTGGATAAATTGCTAATTGCAAGATTAGAATTTTGTATGACCATGATTGTGATGGTTTGATTGATCCACTACCCGAAAAAAAAAAAGCAAACTAGCACTGGAATTTAGCGACCAAATTCCGTCGCTAATCGATTATTGATAGCCTATTTTAAGATGGAATCATTAAATTCTGTTGCTAATCCACTATTTTTTTTTTTAGTAATGGACATATTTTTCTATGAGATCTTAAGTCACTTGACAATATAAGGTCTCAAGTTCAAATCTAACATTGACATTTGTGTTTAAATTGATTGTATTAATTAATCAGGCCCAGCTGTTGTTAAACCCTGTTGTTAAACCCAGTTTAGCATAGTGTTTGAATTGATATTCTTTACTCTTTATTTGATTAGTTGGGGGCCCAAGGCCCAGAAACGTGAAAAAGCTATCACTTCCCTTTTTTTGGACGAAAATATCACTTCCCTTTTCCAAACTTAATAAAAGTTCTCATATTTCTTTTAATAAAAAATCGTTCTACTTACTTAACAATCATCATCTTATAACTATCATTATTAACATTGAGATCATGAAACTATTCATTTTTTTGTTTTACTTTAAATTTTTGTTTCATTTTACTTCTTATTCTTTATTTTTTCACATATTAGAACAAAATTATGTCTACCAATAAACTGTTAGTTGATGTAGTAAATGGCCTCATACTATAATAATGAGAAAATAAGTTTGAATTCTATGAAATGTACTTGTTGGCAGAGAAAAAAAACCCTTTATGTTTTAAGTCTTGAAAGGGATTATACCGTGACCAAATCAAAAAAAAGAAACAAAACTACGTACGCCTCATTATGATCCCTCCATGTATTTATCCCTCGTTTAGTTCCTCACTTCTCTGTTTCTTTACTTTGTCCTAACATAATTTTAATCCATTTTGAGTAAAAATAATAAAACTAAATTATAGTAAGTGAAAAAATATGGACAAAACATACTATATCGATCTGCTTGATATTGTCAATAATGCGCTATTAAACTTTAAAATATTCGATGGCATAACAACTTTAAAATGGGAGTTTTTTTGGCCTTATGTCCTTTCTAAAATTTGAGCAATTAACGCCCTTTCTTCAATAAAAACATTTTTCTAAAGCAATTCTCTAAAGAAACTTTCGTAAATAAAATTGAGTAAAGCTAAATGACCATTTCCTAATTAACTGTCAAACAATGTCCCAAGATACTTTCATATGGAAGTATAGTGCAAAATTAACCCCAAACATCACTTTTCAGCCTTTCTATTTAAATATAATAACTGATGCACTTAAATCAACTTTCTCAAGTAAAATAAATGCCACAACACCATTTTCTCAAGCTAGTCTATTATTTGGCAATAAGTTTCAGATAATGTGAATAACATGCTAATTGAATGGGTTATAATACTCATTCTAATTGAATGCTTACAATATAATCCTATCAATAAGTCACTTGATTAACTTTTAAAATGTAGCATAGCCGTTTAAAAATGGACATTTTTGGGGCATTATGCCATTTATTCATGCTAAATTAAGTCATTCATGTTCTAAATAGATGCTTCATCTAAATGAAATTAAAGTGAGATGAAATTATTTATTTGTGTGAGAAGGACCAATGAGAATTGTAATTTGTGATGTCAATTGCTTTGAATTCTCAACAGTCATTTGCCAATTTTCATGGTCGGCACGTATGAACAGGCTCAAGTTAAAGTTGGAGTCGTCTCTAAATCAAATGTGAAGATCAATTTTTTTTAATTGAAGAAAATGATGCAATTTATAATAAGCTTGACGAAATCAAAACGTAAACACGTTTTCTTAAAAATTAAAATTGATAACGTTTCGTTATCAATTTTTAAATGTTAGTAGTATTCATACCGCGTATACTGATGTTCTAATTTTTATATTATCAATAAATTGGGAACCTTTTGCTTCTAACAATTGAGCATTGATTTTAGCGTAGAATCTAACATGAAAACTTGAAACGCTCGATGGTATTAAATTGTTCTAAAAATACATATTATTTGAAAAAAAAGAAAGATATAAACTCCGAAAATATACAAGACCAAATTTATGAACGATATAAAGCGGGCGTGAGTTATGACCCAAAAAAAAAAAAAAGTATAAAGCATAAGTTTTCCAAAAGTGCGTGTGTGTAGAGTGTATGTGCTCATAAATGGAATTTTTATTTTGATATAAATTATATACATTAAAATTGGTTGATCTGTCGGATTATTATGTAAATATGATATATTAAAGAAGTTTGTCTTATGACGCATGAACTCAGATGCAATACTACCTTTAATCTTTAATATAAGAGCCGGTTAACTTTTTTTTAGAAGAGGTTAAAGAAACTAAATAAATTATATTAAATTATTTATATTTATCCATTTTCTCCAAAGTACATTATAGTCAAAAAGTTCACCGAAGAATAATAAATAGTTGTGCTTACTAGGCATTTAGTTGATCAGTGCCTCTAAATTTGACATTGGTAAGTTCTTTCACATTTCTTTCCTCACTACAACAAAAATAAGTTTTTACTTTCCTAAAATACATCCATATTTTAAAAAGGGAAGTAAAAAGCTAACATGATGGCATTTATATAATTTATACACAGAGTCCTCACTCTGTCCACTCCCTCTTCATTGTCACGAACACACATACACAAAGGCCTCACTCCCTCCTTCGTCCCTCACTCCGACCTCACGCTTACACAGACGGCTATCTCACAAGACGAAAGACGTAAAACAACACGGAAATATTGATGCTTCCTTCAAATTCTTGGTACGTAATTATAATAAGAAGAAAACCCTACAATTGTTCTAAGCTTGAGTGTTATTGGGAATGACTTAGGTGGCAATAAAATGGATCATAGTTGGATGAATGCTTTGAGAACTAGTGAAGAATATGAGAATTGGGTGAAAGAATTTATTGAATTTGCTAGAAAGAATGCATGCTCTAACAAAAAATGGGAAGTATTGTTGTCCTTGTGTCAATTGTTTAAAGGAAAGTCGGCGGGATGTTAAAGTTATTAGGGATCACCTAATTTGTGATGGAATAAATCTTCGATACACAAGGTGGATATGGCATGGTGAGGAAGTAACAGATTGTCCGTCTCACAAGAAGAAAGTTTTGGATGTGATAGATGAAGACAGAATGGAGAAAATGATTAACGATGTTGAGGTAGAATCCATTGCACAGTCGTATGAATATGACAGCCTGCGGAGTGATGCGGAGACACCTTTGTACCCTGAGAGTAAGTACATACGGCTGACAGGAACATTGCATTTGGTCAACTTAAAGGCAACTTGTGGGTGGACCGATAGTAGTTTCACATTGCTGCTTGAATTGTTGTGTGATATGTTTCCAAACGATAATGTACTTCCAAATCGTATGTATGAGGCCAAGAAAATCTTGTCTACGATGCGTATAGAGTATAAAAAAGATACACGCTTGCCCTAATGATTGTGTATTGTACAGAAAGGAGTATGAAGGTCTTAGTAAGTGTCATAAGTGTAAAACGTCATGATACAAAATGAAGAAAGATGGTGGTTGTAGTGAAGGGACAACTAAAAGGCAACCCTCAAAGGTGTTATGGTATCTTCCAATAATATCGGGGTTTAAGCGGTTGTTTGTATGTCCAACGAAAGCAAAGTTGAGATGGCATTCTGATGAGAGAATATCTTATGAAAAATATCTTCGGCACCCAACCAACTCTCCACAGTGGAGGAAAATAGATGAAATGTTTTCTCAATTTGGCAGCGAGCCGAGAAACCTTCGCCTTGGGCTTTGTACAGATGGAATCAATTCGTATGGAACTTTTACTAGCACATATAGTTTGTGGCCAGTTCTCCTTGTAATATACAACTTACCTCTTTAGTTATGTATGAAACGCAAGTATGTGATGCTTTCTATGATGATCTCTGGACTAAAACAGCCAGGAAATGACATCGATATGTATTTGGCGACTTTGATTGAGGACTTAAAGAAGTTGTGGGAGGAAGGTGTAGATGTGTTTGATGCATATAAGAATAATCCTTTCAAGCTGCGTGCAATGATTTTCACCACGATAAACGACTTCCCTGCATACGGGAACTTGTTAAGTTATAGTATGAAGGGGCATAAAGCATGTCCAATATGTGAAGCAGACACATACTTCTATCAACTCAAGCATGGGAAAAAACGGTCTACCTTGGTCATAGGAGATTTCTTCATCGGTTCCACCCGTATCGTATGTTAAGAAAGCGTTTTAACGGCTTACCGGAGCATGGGATAGCTCCAAAGGCATTAACTGGGGAGGAAGTTTATAGTTGGGTGGAATGTATCAATATCACCTTCATAAGAATCAGAGGACTACGGGTGAGAAAAATATATGGAAGAAGAGATCAATTTTCTTTGATCTACCATATTGGCGTATTCTTGATGTAAGACACAATATTGATATGATGCATGTGGAGAAAAAAAGTTTGTGACAGTCTTATCAATACGCGTTTGCACATACTAGGGAAGACTAAGGATGGAATCAATGCAAGACTAGACCTTCTTGATATGGGAATAAGAGAACGGTTACATCCACAACTAAGAGATGATGGTAGGAGGGTATACATGGAGCCAACAGCGTTGTTAACACATAGAAATTGATAACATTCTAGCATATTTTCTTATATTTTCCACTAATTTTTGTGTATAAATTGTGCATATGAAGAGTCAATAGAAGAAAATGTGCATGTTAGAGTAATAAGCCAAAGTTGAAGTTATTCTTGTCTAGAACCACATAATTGTGTGTTTTAATTCAAAGAAAAAAAAAGAGAATGCATCCTTTCTTTTGTAGGGGGATAAAGAGACAAATTGGGAAGCCTTAAAGGACAAGAAGGACAATGCTTGTAGCAGTAAAGAAGAGAAAGCTTAAGGAGTGTGTTGTTGGCTGAAGCAAATGAAAATCTAAATTCGCTGTGTCATATGCTTCAGCCAATGACGTGTGTGCTGAAGCAGACAGGGTCAGAACTTACTGTGTCATGTGATTTAGCACTTGACCCTTGGCTGAAGCCAACGGAGACCAGAACTTACTGTCGCATATGCTTCAGCACAAGACAGTGTGCCGAAGCACACGACAAACAGTACAGCCTTGCGTTTTACTTGCTGAAATGCTTGAGGAAGCTTTTTAAGGAAGGGATAGGCCGAAAGTATAGTTTTCTATAGTTTGGAAGGGTTCTTTAGAGCTTGGGTGCTAGGGTTTTAAAGTTCTTGAAGAGTTTGGACCTTGGGTTGAAGATTGGAGGAGATAAAAAGCACAAATCCTTGGTTTTTCTCATTCCTCTTCTCTTTCTTTGTTAGATATTGATTATGGCTATCATTATTCCACATAGTTGTAGCTATTTTATGATTATGTATAGCTAAACTCTTCACTCTAGGGTTATTTTGAGCTTTTGTATGGATTAAGACTTGATTATTCCTCTCTTTTAGTTGTTAATGATATATATGTGTTGGTTTCATTCTTTGCTTAATGCTTCTAAATGTTTGGCCACCATTTAGATTGAATTGTTCATTTGGATTTGATTTGAGAAAGCTAATCTATATGTAAAACTTGGGTAAAATCATGCTAGACATGAAATTTAGATATTAAATGGATGGTTTGTTAGTAACATAGAGATATAGTTACTAATCTAGCATTGTCAATGAGATTGTTGTTAAATGAATATTCTCTCTTAATTGTTGCAAGAGATTGTGCATATTAAGTAAGGATATAAACTTAGTTTTGACTTGAGAAAGCGTAACCAAATGCTTTTGAACCTTGGACTAACACATATTACCATTGAAAACACTAATGGAGAGGAAATTCATCAAGTTTTATGAAAGTACAAAGGGGATAAATAACCCTAGGCTTCATCTAATATTTGAAATCAAAGAATTTGGTTTCTCTTAGTAATTGTTAGTTTTAGAAATAGTTTGTTATTTTTCATCAAAAAATTTTATTCAACCTTGTTTAAATTCAAATGATTCCATTCACGGAGGCGAACAAGTTTTTGTAGCCGTTGCCGGGGACTATTGACCAAGTCCTTTGAGTTAATTAGTGTAATTGTGTGCTTGATTACGCTTGAATCATTTTCCTCTTTTTGTTTTATTTTCTTAATTTACTTTATTTTTAAGTGTAGTCATAGCTATAGTTCTTTTTCTTATTTTTATTAGTTTAGTCTTACTTATTGATAAGTTTGATACTCGTTGTGAGATATCTGAATTGTAGGTACTCGTGCTCCGTATGCAAACTGATTTCGAAGTAGTTCTTGAGGGAGTGGTTGAAGAATATATTTCTGAAGATCTTGACACTGAACCAGAGACTCCATCTCTAGTGCAACCTATCCAAGAACCTGAACCTTTACTGATACCAGAGCAACGGTACCAGAGCAACCGAGACAACCACCTCATCCTCATCCATATTTCAATATGGTCAATCCTAATGATGATGATTTGGAGCGCACTTTAGATGAGTACATAGAGCAAGAAAGCTCCACCTATCAATTTAGCATCCAGTTCCCTGCTATTCATGCTCAGAATTTTGAGTTGAAACTAATCATGATTCAAATGCTCCAAATGATTGGCTTATTCTTTAGAACACAAAATGAAGATCCTATTGACCATTTGACACACTTTGTACAAGTGTGTGAGAACTTCAAATTTTAAGGAGTAACTTCGAATGCACTCAGATTGTGACTCTTCCCTCTATCACTTGATAAGAAGGCAAGAGCTTGGCTTACCGCTCTACCTCCTAACTTAATCACTACTTGGGATGAAATGACATTCAAATTCAATGCAAGGTTCATTCCAAGGGGTAGAAGGGCAGTTCAAAGAGCTGAACTCTTGGGTTTCCAACAAGATCCAGGTGAACTCTTTCATGAAGTATGGGAGCAATTCAAAGAGATGTGGTACAGTTGTCCCAATCATGAACAAAAGACCTATGTCTTGCTTGAAGCTTTCGCAGCAGGACTGGATGTGTCCACCTCAAATATGCTCAACAATGCCTCCAATGGTGGAATTGGTAAGATGCGGGTTTGTGATATATTACAGTTGTATGAGGACATAGCTTCTAGTTCCTTGCAACAATATAAAAAATCACGTTCTAGCTGTCGAACATATAAGGAATCAAGCTCTTTAAGTAGTACAATTGCGTCTAAGGAAATTGTTGCTCAACTTGAAGTAATGGCCAAGAGATTCGATCAACTTGAGTTGAAGATAGAGATAAATTCTTCCAAGAATGTGAATGCTATCCAAGCTCCAAGTCCTTCTTATGAAATATGTAGAGAAGCCCACTTCTATGAAGAATGTCATCATACTATGGAGTCGATGAATTATTTGAACAATAATAAAAGATATCCATATGGCAACCCTTACTCTAATACCTACAACAAGGGTATGAGGGAACCCAAAATCAATCATTATGCTTATACTAGTAAGCCAATAAGGCCCCCGGGCTTTGAGTCCCACTAAAGCCACAAAAGGGTGATTCCGAGACAAACAAACTTTTGAGGCAACTTCTCAAAGGTCAAGAAGGCTTAATTGGCATGGTTTTACTTCATGACACGTCAATCAAGAATCTTGAGATACAAATGGGATAAATTACTTCACACTTGAGTGCTCAACCAAGAAATTGTCTCCCAAGTGATACCATTCCCAATCCTAAACAGAATGGAAAAGAGGAATGCCATGCCATTTACTTGAGAAGTGGAAAAGTGTTACCGGATATGCCTAGCTCAAGTAAACCAAGCCCCAAGAAGAAAGATAATGTAGTTTTTGACAATGATTAGGAGGAGTTCGATGCAAAGATTGTAGAAGAAGAAAAAGATAACAAGGGGAAAAAACAAGTTGAGGGGAGTTTAAATGTACTCAATGGTAAGAAGGTAGATCAAGAGATGAAAGATGAGATGAAGAGGAAGAAACCTACATATAATGTTGTGATACCTCCACTTCCATTCCCTCAGAGATTCAAGAAGAAGGAAGAGGTTACTTAGTTCAAGAAGTTTGCAGATATGTTCAAACAACTTCATATTAACATTCCTTTTGCCGAAGCATTGGAGAGCATGCCTAAATATGCTAAGTTCCTCAAAGACGTCTTATCTAAGAAGAGAAGATTCAGTGAGTATGAGACTGTAGCCTTGACTAAAGAATGTAGTACGGTTATCCAAAGGAAATTGCCTCCTAAGCTAAAGGATCCAGGGAGTTTATACATCCCTTGTAATATTGGGACTAATGTCAGTGGTAAAGCTCTTTGTGACTTAGGTGCAAGTGTGAATTTAATGCCCCTTGCTATTTTCAACTAATTAGGGTTGGGAAAGCCAAAACCCACTACTGTTACACTTCTGTTTGCGGATAGGAGTACTTCTCAACCTAGAGGGATTATTGAAGATGTTTTGGTCAAAGTAGATAAATTCATATTTCCAGCAGATTTCATTGTCATAGATTGTGAAGTTGATTGGAACATTCATCTAATCTTTGGGCGTCCATTTTTAGCAATTGCTATAACCCTAATCAATGTTGAAAAGGGTGAAATTACTATGCGAGTTGAAGATGAGCATGTTGCTTTTAATATGAACAAGCTAATGAAGTCTTCCAATGAGGCTGAACAATGCTTCTTAGTTGATATGATTAGGAAAGTGAAGCAAGAGAAATTCAATAAGCCAATTCATAATGAGCTTGTTGAAGCCTTGTCATTAGAGCTTGCAACCGAGGGTCCAAAGGTGGAAGAAGGCATGAGTGTCTTGAAGGCAACACCGGCTAATCCTGAGAGTTGGGTACCATTGTAATTGTTAAATTTGTCTTCCCTTGATAGACCATCTTTGAAATAATATATTAAAGAGGCATGGTCTCCTGAGTTGAAGAAGCTACCTTCTAACTTTCAACATGACTATTTGAGAGCCAACAATCTACCATTGGATATAGCTTCACCATTAGCCATTCAACAAGAAGAACATCTTTTAGAAATTTTACAAGTATGTAAAAGAGATATTGAATGGGCTATTGAGGTTATAAAGTCACAAGCATATACCTCTAGTGTAGTAGGGTTGAGAAATCAAGACTATAAGGGATTTAAAGCTAGTGGCAATAGATTAAAGCTCAATTACGGTAGAAAGGTGAACCATCAAGTTTTCACCTTACTGAAGATGATGTGACTTGAGGAGATGAAGAGTCAAGCTCAAGACTATAAACTAAGTGCTTCTTGGGAGGCAACCCAAGTTCTAAACTCAATCTTTTTATTTTTAGTGTTTTTAGTAGTTTTATGTTTGATCTTTGTGTTTTGTAGGAAGGAAGGGTACCTCATGAGGAATGAGAAAAACTAATACAAAGGAAGGAATTTTTGGGAATGAGCATGAAGTTGTTGGAAGGATATGGGAAAAGCATTTCAGGAAAGTACACTTGACTATGAGCTTATAGATAAGATTCTAAAGTACATATTTGGTTATTGATCAATTTTGGGTAGTACTGAAGCTACCTTGAGAATGTGATTAATTTTGACTTCCATTTGCATTGTGTACGGATAAGCTTGTGGTGGTAGTGTTTCATGTGTTTAAAAGTTTAAGAATGCTAGTGATTTTCTTCATAATCCTCATGTTCATGATGCATTTTCTGTATGGTAAAGAGTGTGGATGTTTTGAGCTGGTTTCTGTGCTTGAATGGATGCATGATACTTGTTTCATAGTATTAGAGTGGGATTTAGACTTGGTTGTGATGTTCAGTTTGCTAATTGAGAGTTTGTCTAAAATTGGCTTCAGCCAACAAGTTGTGTGTTGAAGCCAATCAGGTATGTCTTTGAAAAATTTTGCTCATCGTGTACTATGCTTCAACATACATGGTGTTAGCTGAAGCACTTTTTTTTCATTTGAAGGTTTTGGCTTAATGTGTCATAAGCTTCAGCACACAAGGTGTGTGCTGAAGCCAATGCCTATAAGCTATTTTATGTGTTAATGGCTTTAGCACATAAAAGGTGTGTTGAAGCCAAGTTGCGCTTGATTAAACAAATGCAGGCATATTAAAAAAACAATTATATATATATATATATATATATATATATATATATATAAATAATTTAATAAAAAAATCAGAGAGATTTATTTTCCTTCTCCTTTACTTTTTTATCTTATTCCTACTCTAACCTTATGAATTTGGTCACTATTGGATCTCCATTCATTCCATCCAAAACCCTAATCCCTAAATGTCATTTCTCTCCTTCACTCAAACCCTAATCTCTATTGAATCTCATTCCTTCGGCTCACCTCTAGCTCTCACGCCTTCACTCTTCTCAGTTCAACCTCCCAGCTCTCTCTCGCTATCCCATTCGCCCAGCTATCTCCATCTCTCAGCTTAAACCTTTAGCCGTCACTCTCGCCCTCAGTTCTCTCCTTCACCACTCAGCTCCTACTCCTACAGAACCTCAGCTCCTCTCCACCTCCAGCTTAGCCTTCACTCTCGTCCCAGCTCACTCTTGCCACACATACCGTCATCTCCAACCCTCAGCTCACTTTCTTAATCACCCTCAGCTCTCTTCCCCGTCTGCATTTTTGTTTCTCCTCTCCCTTATTCAACCATCATTCCCCATTTCTTCAAGCTTCAGATTTATGGTCTTCACCATAACGCAGGCAGCCGCCTTCGTCTCTCTCAGTTCATTGTCGACGGCGTGGCTTTGCCACTCCGACGACCCTTACCACCAACCCTGAAACGTCTACCTCCCTTACTCTCTGGTTTTCACTCACAATCTGAAGAAGAAACTAGAACAGTGAGAAAGGGAGGCTGTTGAATATGAAGCTTTAAGCACTCTCATATTTTCAACACCAGTTACCCTCTTCTCCTGCTCATCGTCTATCCTTCCTCTCTGGTGACATCCTCAGTAGTTTCTCCATGTTTCTGTTAACCCCAAACTCCACCGAATCCTAAGTCTTCGAAAGCTTCCTCCTTTTGCTTCATACTACTAGTTCGTTTGTTTCTTTCTCTCCCCCAGAAGTTCCCTCAACTGCTCCAGCGACCTTCAGCATTAATCTTAGTCATTTTTTGCCAGAAGTGTTCTTAGGTCAGTGGAGCTTGTTCCCATGTTTTAGGCTTGCCTCTGTTTCGGTTCTAATTTGTTTTTTTAGGTAATTTTTTTTTCTTGTTTCTCTTTGTTGTCCCTTTTGGGTTTAGTTAGATTAGAAATAAGATTATGGTGATGATTGTCAAATTTGGTGGTGTTTGATATGGACAGTGTAAAGAACTTAAGGTTGAACTGTGTGTTTGATATTTAGGTTCTTTTGTATGTGACTTAGCTACTGTCTTGCTAATATGCTCTGAGTCACTTATTGATGTGTGAAAGCTATCAATAACTTGTGTTGGAAAGGTTGTTGATGAACTTGTCGTGTGGTTCTGTATAGGTGCTGCCTATCATGCGAATTGAACAAGTTCTTATAGCTCTGAAACTTGTGGTTGCTATGAAAAAAAAATCAATTGTGCAACTCTATTTAAACTCTTGCAAAAAAAAAAATAGAGCTGCAGAATATGTGGAAATCACATTTCATTCCAATTCCAAGTTTTCAAAACTTCAAGATGAATCTACTTGAGTTCAACATGAAAAATTTTATGTGAAAGTGTTTCAAAATCTGAACTGTTTTTTTAATGGGCATTCTGAAAAAAAAAGAAAAAAAGGGGTGTTTCTCCAAGCACTTTTGGTTGCCATTTCTACTGGAACTATATCTTTCATCTTCATCACAAGTCTCAAAACTTCAATTTAAGCCTACAAGATTTTTAACAGATCAGTTCAGGTTTATCAAATTTCCCATGTTTCTTGCATATGCTTAGTTACTTTGGAAATTATGCTCTGACTTGTGGAAAGGAACATTGACATTTAAGCCTGAATTTCAAAGATGGCTTGAGGATTAGGAGTTGGAAATTAATGGTGTTTGATTGTGCTCATAAGTTCTAGAGTCCAATAGGTCATTTTGGGTGTCTCTTTAACCTTGATCTTAGCACAATTGTTGGATTAAGAGCTATAAATTGAAAATCTACTAGTTGCTCTAAAATCTTGTGGTTGCTGATTTTAACTGGAAAAGGTTGCAATTAAGTTTTGAACCATGAAAACATGCCTTCACATACTGACGTGTGAATGACAATGCCTTTATTAGTTGTGAAAACCCAGTTTGGACCCCAATCCACAAGAATCCAGAATTGCTTATACAGTTGCTTGATTTGGCAAGACTTTGTAAAGTTGTGAACTAGTTCTCAGTCTCTTTGTTTTGCACCTTTAGCTTTCACACAACACATTTCATTGTGGAAGACCAAATTTTTATTCAACAAGATATCAATGGGGCTTTGAAAATCACTGCAATTATTTGGTTTTCTGCAATTACTGATGATTGCATTTGTTAAGACCAATTTCCTCTTTGATCATTCAATTTTGATATGGGAAAACTTGTTTTGATTTTTTAGCTCTAAAAACTTTTGTTTTCCCTTCAACCTTTTGATTTTCTCTTGCCCTTGACTTGATCTCTTCTTGAACTACTTTTGTTTCTTTGGTATTCCATAATGTAATAGGGTTGGTCAGCTACATCTTCACCCTTTGAAATCCTCATTTTACAAAATTAAAAGGCCAGCTAAGGCAGTGAGGATAGGATTAAGTTGGAATTTTTCTTGAAAGCTTTGGAATTAGATAGAATTCAAGTTTGGGGGTATCATTCCTTTCTTTTAGGATAGTTTTAGTCAGGTTTGTTTCTTTGTGTTTAATTCCCTGATTGTTGAGTTTTTTGCTTTAGTGTGTTTAGTGTTCTTCTTAGGACTGTTATAGCATTGACAATTGCTGCTTCTATCTTTTGCTTGAGCTCTAGTTAGCCCCATGATTGATCTATTGATAACTTGTGCTAAATGTGTATATTCTTGATGCCTATTTTAGATGTGTATATTTTGAAATTTGGCCTGTAAATGTGACTGTTGCTTCAGGACACTCAATAGATGCTGCTTGATGCTGGCTACTGATGGCCAGTACTCTTTGACACTCTTGTTAACATGTGAATATGAATTTCCTAGCTACTGATAGCTAGTTGTCCGCAACGGTCCATGTAATATCCTAAATTTTGGGACTAAAGGCATAAGATTAAGCCTAGATCAAGTGGACTGCTAAGCCCTGGTTTAGCAAATGTCCCTATGAGGTATGTTTAAATTCCCCAAAATTACTTTATTTCCTTGGATATTAAAAGAAATTATATTAGTGAGCTAAAGAGCTCGGGGAACAACAAAACGAAGTGATTGGAAGTCACACACAATATAGTAAATTGGAACACAGTAATTTTGCTACCGCTGAAATTCCCGGTATGGCAGTGATGATTGTGTGACATGGTTCGATGGGTAAATGATGGTGAAAAATTATGAAACTTTCCAAAATGAAAGTAGACTTATCAAAATTTAATTTTATAGGTCATATAAGTCATTTGGAGTTGTACATAAAGAGAAATGAATTTTTGAAGTTAGCCTAGCGAAATTAATTATTTTCTGGGACAGCATTCAAAGATTAAAATTCTGGGAAGAGTGAGCTTCTAATTGGCCAAATATTATATTTTTTCTTAAAAATAGACTCAATAAGGGTCTCATAGCCTTTAGAATCACTCCAATTGTACATTTATACAATTAGATATGAATTTTCAAAGTTAATGAAAAATCTGCAGAATTTGGTATTTTGCGCGAAAGTTCATTATTTGGGCCAATCAGGTGCTAACACGTGGCAATCATTTTAACACCTGATTTAACCATTAATTCATCATCATCTTCAACCACTTTTTTTTTTCACGGAAGAACCAGAAATGAGAGAGACAAAGATTAGAACAAAAATGGAGAAAGAAGAGAGAGAAAATTATTTCCTCCGAAACACTACCGAAACGGCATCCTCTCTCAAAGTATCCTTCAGGAAACTTCTTCTACTCATCGAGATCTTCATTTCTACGGTTTTGGATTCTCATTTGGAATTGGTTGGCACCATCTCACCGGCCGGGGTGTTGCCGGAATTCCAAATCGTTTGTGGAAACGGGTAGAGGTAAGCGTAAGCTTCATTTTTAACCGATTAATTTGTTGTTTGGATGAGTAAATTGGAAGTGTGGTACTATTCATGTCTGGTTTAAAGGATGTTTTAATGGCTAAATAATGTCCAACGAGTGTTTAAATAGCTAATCACTTGATTAGGAGTAGCAAGGAAGTGATTAGGTAAGAGAAAATGAAGAAACAACAAACTTTTTCGGAGAATATGATTTTCTGCCCTGTACTGTGACGTAGAGAAAGAGTGGAAATTTGATAATTTTTATGCTTCTATTAGATTTATAAGGCAAAATTGTGTAGGTATACAAGTTTTCATGATTTTTGGATGCTTGTATATGAATTGAGAATTTTTGGAAGTTGAAGAGTAAATGCTGTGAATTTCATTTTCTGGAGGAAGTGTCATTGTTATGAGTTTTTGAGGAATCAAATATTATCCAATAATTATGAAATTTTTCAGGATTAAAGTAGACATATGGAGCTTTAATTTTTTAGGTATTTTGTAATTTTTGGATAAGTATAGTAGGAGATATGAATTTTTGAAGATATTCCCTGTTTTCTGGAAAGAATCTGAAACAGTGATGTTATGCAAAGTTTTTCATAGGACAAACCTTATCCAAAAGTTCTCAAAATTTCCAGAATTAAATTAGAGACATATATCTTTAATGTTATGGGTAGTTTGTAATTTTGGGACAAGTATGTTGGGAGGTATGAATTTTTGAACTTCTGCCCTGTTTCTGGAATGTGATTTGGACAGGTTGAGTTTGCTGAATTTATGGAAACATTATGACAATAATAGTCATACCAAAGTATTTTTATATAAAACTATACTTAAAGGGCTTCAAGTAGAGCTTTGAACCACCTCAATTGGAGTTCAATAGGATTAATAATGATTTTCCAAAATTTGGTCAAAAATGCTGGTAGATTGAGTACTATGCGAATTTAAGTAAGAAATTAGCCAAATATAATTAGAATGAACTCAAAGGGTGAAAGTAAGCTTATAGGGCTAACGTAGGCCATTGGATATTTAATTTTCACGGCTTTAATGATATTATCACTTGCTTAGGGCCATGAAGTGATAAAGAATGAGCAATGGTTGGCGGATCAAGGGACAAGAAGAGAAGGACATAAAGTTCGAGAGGTAGTTAACTTACCTTTTCTGCATGTATGTGATATTTATGTCTTGCATTGATTATGTGACTATTTTGCCTATTTGTGTGAAACATGTATGGTTGGTTGAAGCTCTGTTATATTTGTGCAATGGCCATATGTATGTCATAACATCGAGCATGCAGCATGTCATTATGTTGGCATGAAATAGTGTAGGTAAGCATGTCATGCATTCATATATATCTGGCATGCAAAGTGGTAATGTTTGCTACTGAGATTCTCTCGAATCTCACTCCTCCCAACCAACCATTCAGACAAGTGAGCATTGGAAACGTACTGAGATCAGAAAAGAGGTATGCACGAAGAGGAATGTTACTGGTTGTTTGTATGCCTTTTAGTTATTAAGGTCTGTAAATATTGTGTAAATCTCTGGTGGCGAAACTTTTGTATTATAATCAAGCAATATTGTATTAATATTATCAGTATATTCATATTATTCCTGTATGCCCACTGAACTACGCATTGCTACTCTGAGTAAGGTCAGTAATAAGCGATATATGAGGCGGGTCTTTACAGTCCACAAGTGCATGGGTTGTTCCAAGTAATAGAGTGATAAGTAAAATATTGTTCCTACGAGGATTTGGTTCCAAAACCCGGTTAAGTAGCGATTATTGCACTTTCGCCTAATTTGAGTTGGACAATTATCACGGTTGGATGAAAACAGAATTATAAACTAAAAAGAAAATATAAACAAATGATTAATGGACTAGAAAGGATAATACAATGGAAGTTAGGATTGTTTATCCCACTTGCATTTCATAGGTACTCATTCAAATCCCCACAATATGAGCTCTCAAGGATGGATCATGCTAACCAAGGTTACTAATTTACCCATAAGTGCTCTCTCAAGTCTCCAAAACAGGTGATTAGCTCAATTGGTTCGTTAATTTCTTAACTGAAGGTTTAAGCTCAACCTACATTGCAGAACCTATGCGGCTATGTGAGGTCAATGAGTATATCTCTACCTCATTAACAAAACCATCCATCCCTCTCCTGGATTTCAATTTCCCACACAATTAAACCCAAGTTCTACACTCAATCTAGCCCTTTTAAGCATTAACCAAGTGAATCCAACAGCCTCATTAGTGGCCAACCAACAAGGAGCATTAAGAACAGAGTGAAATCAACATAAATCAACCATTCAACATAAATATAAAGGGAAAATGAGTACTTAATCCGTACAAGGGTTCTAAAAAATCCAAACAATAAAACTCTAGCTATACATATTCATAAAACCCAGAAGAAACATGGTATACATCAGTTACAAAGCATAATAAAAGGGAAAGACAACAGAAGGAGAGGAAAAACCAAGAGGAGAAGATCAAATCTTCAACATCTAGCCCAATATCCACCTCCAAGCTCTAAACCCTAGCAGAGCATTGTCTCCACAGCGCCTCCTAAGTCCAAAATGAGGCACTGATGTGTTAATTTTGTATTTATAAGCCATAGAATCCGTATTGTCATCAAAACGCGTTTTTGCTGTTTTCGGGAGTTGGCCGCGCCAAAGGTTGTTGGCCGCAGCCAAAATATTTCTGGACCATTGTTGGCCGCGGCCAAGCTTCCTTATGAAGCTTTTTGGCCTTCTTCATCCTTTTCTTGCTCTTCCATGGTGCTTTGACTTCCTTAGCTCCATTCACACTTCTTGATCATCCTTTGGTGCCTCCAATGACTCCTTTATGACTCCAATATTACCTATCAACACAATGAAATCTATAAAAATAATGTTGATGTAATTTTAATGCAATTATGGGGCTTAAACAGAGAAATTATGCCTTTTTACCATCAATACCCCTGGGCACATTACTTTTACACATTTATCATCAATTATCTATGAATTTACCTAAAATGTATGCAAAACTAAAGGTAAATGTGCCACTTTGACCGGAATTTCATGATGTTAACAATAGTTTAAGTGGTTTATATAAGTTTCTCTGTATGATGACTATGTCTGTTGTGATTGTCAATTGCCTAGCTACTGATGACTAGTGATAAAAGCATGAACATGTTTTGATTAGGCTACCGAGGGCCTAAATTTTGTTAAATATTGAATGGTGTAAATGCTGTGAATATGGTGTTGTACACGTGTTGGCTATTTTCTATCCCATCCTTTTAGTTGACAATGAGGATATTGTCAATTTTAAGTTTGGGGGTGAGTGCTTCAATTTTGAACAATTCTGAAAAATTTTGAATGAAAATGAGTGCACAGACCAAATTTTGTTAGGAAATTGTTGGACTGCTTGAGATTTCTCATACTTAAGCTTTTGTTTGTGAAAAAAAAAATTTGAAAATGAGCTGTTAGTTTCGGTTATTCATCAAATATTGTTTTGGATGATCCAATGATATAAATTATGGCTCTAGAAGTTATATTAGGTAGGAAATTTTTATTAATGTGTATGGATGAGTGCATCATAGTGATAAAACATGTTGTTCAAGATTTTTTAAGTAATTTATGCACTATTGGAGTTAAATTTATTATGGATGTTCCTGTTGAAGGGCTTTGTGGCAAATTAGATTATATACCTTTATTTTAAGTTTATGATTTTAGAATCCTCTTTGGAATTCCTCAAAAATTTCGATTTATTTCATAAAATTTGAAAATATGATTAGAGCAGTTCATAAAATGTGATTGAGCCTTTCAGACCTACCTAATTGATGTGATTTTCCTTTTTGAACCCTTATTTTGAGCCTATTTGAAAAACTAATGGAAGATTATTATTGAAAAAAACCTAACATTTACCTACCTTAGCCAATGTGAAAAACCATGATTCCCCTTGCTTTGAGATAGATGATAAGTGATTGGGTGGTGGAATGTGGTGATGTTATAAAAAGTTACAAAAAGATTGGGAAAAGGGTGTTAAAAAAAAGAAAGAAAATTCACAATGTATAGAAATCAAGCCAAAATACTAAAAAAAAACCTACAAAGAAGGCTTGATATAAAAAGATCAATTTGATTCAAGTTTGGGGGGAGTATGTTTCATAAGAAAAGAAAGAAAGCCCTTGAATAGCTATAATATATCTTAAGATATTTGATTGATTATCCTTTACCTTTTCTTTTGAAAACCTCTACCCTGGTCCATTACAAGATAAGAAAAGTCCATTTTTTAAGTGGAATGAATTAGAAGAAAAGAGGAAGGAATTAGGGGAAGATAAAATTATTTGTTTAAATATTGGTATATGATTTGAAGTGCTGCTCTGAACATTGACTAGTGCAAAAAGAATGAATGTTAACTCCATTCACACACTCACACTTAAGAATTCTTGAAAAGCATGTTTTAAATCTATGAAGCATTCATCTTTACATATTGTATTCATTTCTTGTTTAATATAATTACTTGGAGCAGATGATGAGGATAATGTGTTCATACACAAATTATGAGTAACTGATTCATTCAGTGAGGATTTATTACTTTGCTTGAGGACAAGCAAAAGCTTAAGTATGGGGGTGTGTTAACACATAGGAATTGATAACATTCTAGCACATTTTCTTCTATTTTCCACTATTTTTTGTGTATAAATTGTACATATGAAGAGTTAATAGAAGAAAATGTGCATGTTAGAGTAATAAGCCAAAGTTGAAGTTATTCTTGTCTAGAACCACATAATTGTGTGTTTTAATTCAAAGAAAAAAAAATGAGAATGCATCCTCTCTTTTGTAGGGGGATAAAGAGACAAATTGGGAAGCCTTGAAGGACAAGAAGGACAATGCTTGTAGCAGCAATGAAAAGAAAGCTCAAGGAGAAAGTGTTGTGTTGTTGGCTTCAGCCAACAACACGTATGCTGAAGCAAATGAAGATCTAAATTCACTGTGTCATATGCTTCAGCCAATGAAGTGTGCCGAAGCAGAAGGGGTCAGAACTTACTGTGTCATATGCTTTAGCACTTGACCCTTGGCTGAAGCCAACGGAGACCAGAACTTATTGTCGCATATGCTTCAGCACACGAAAAATAGTACAACCTTGCGTTTTACTTGTTGAAATGCTTGAGGAAGCTTTTTAAGGAAGGGATAGGCCGAAAATATAGAGTTATGTAGTTTGGAAGGGTTCTTTAGAGCTTAGGTGCTAGGGTTTTGAAGTTCTTGAAGAGTTTGGACCTTGGGTTGAAGATTGGAGGAGATAAAAAGCACAAATCCTTGGTTTTTCTCATTCCTCTTCTCTTTCTTTGTTAGATATTGATTATGGCTATGATTATTCCATATAGTTATAGCTATTTTATGATTATGTATAGCTAAACTCTTCACTCTAGGGTTATTTTGAGCTTTTGTATGGATTAAGACTTGATTATTCCTCTCTTTTAGTTGCTAATGATATATATGTGTTGATTTCATTCTTTGCTTAATGCTTCTAAATGTTTGGCCACCATTTAGATTGACTTGTTCATTTGGATTTGACTTGAGAAAGCTAATCTATATGTAAAACTTGGGTAAAACCATGCTAGACATGAAATTTAGATATTAAATGGATGGTTTGTTAGTAACATAGAGATATAGTTACTAACCTAGCATTGTTAATGAGGTTGTTGTTAAATGAATATTCTCTCTTAATTGTAGCAAGAGATTGTGCATATTAAGTGAGGATATAAAATTGGTTTTGACATGAGAAAGCGTAACCAAATGCTTTTGAACCTTGGACTAACACATATTACCATTGAAAACACTAATGGAGAGGAAATTCATCAAGTTTTATGAAGTACAAAGGGGATAAATAACCCTAGGCTTCATCTAATATTTGAAATCAAAGAATTTGGTTTCTCTTAGTAATTGTTAGTTTTAGAAATAGTTTGTTATTTTTCATCAAAAGTTTTTATTCAACCTTGTTTAAATTCAAATGATTCCATTCAACCTAATTAAGAACATTATTTCATTAGTTAGCTAGCTTTAGTCATAGTTCTCATAGAAACGATATTTACTTATCACTTTATTACTTAAGGCGATCCGTGCACTTGCGGAGGCGAACAAGCGCATACACTATCAAAGAAAAGAAGTTTGTGTGGGTGTCTGCATAAAATTAAGGTGCCACATGGATATTCTTTTAATGTTAGAAAGTGTGTCTCAATAGATGATTTGATGTTAGTGGGAATGAAGTCTCATGACTATCATGTGTTGTTGCAACAACTATTACCAGTAGCCATTAGAGGCATTGTGAAGGATGAAGTGCGAACTATTGTAACAAGATTGTTGTTTTCTTTAATGCTATTTGTAACAAAGTCATTAGCACTGAACATTTGGATGAACTGTAAAATGAGGGTTTTATTATTTTATCCTAACTAGAGATGCATTTTCCTCCTTCATTTTTTGATATCATGGTGCATTTGATAGTTCATTTAGTAAGGGAGGTAAGGCTCTGTGGTCCAATTTACCTGAGGTGGATATACCCTTTTGAGCGATTCATGAAGATCTTAAAAGGGTATTCTAAAAATCCTTATCGACCTGAAGTCTTAATAGTTGAGTGATATGTAGTTGAAGAGGCAATGGATTTTTGCAAAGATTATCTATCAGGGAGAAATGAACAGTCTTGGCATGAAGAGGGGAGAAGCAAGGGAACACGAGGCCTGAAAGTGAAGAATGTGCCTCGTGAAGAGGTGTTACAAGCACACTTGTATATCCTAAATAATATGGAAGAAGTTCAATCTTACACTTTTTTATGAAGTTTTTATTTTTGATATATATTTTTAAAAATATACGAAATCAATTATAACAAGTTATATCAGTAAATTATAAATTAGGGTTTTGCCAACCACTTAAAACTAGCTCATGTACAATAAGTGTGGGACGAGATGTAGACACAAGTTAAGAATTCAACTCCTCCAACAAAAACTACATATATTGATTTGCTAATTAGGTGTTGATAGCATTGTATTTTATTTTAAAAGTGATCATGAAATGGCTAGTGAGGATCATGAAAGCTACATATATACATATAAATTATATAAGGACCCAATACTTAGATGCCACGGAAAAGTATGATATTACGCAGAAAAAAATGATAGATATGACGCCATTCACGTTAAATGTATAATAGATATGACCATTGACTATGAAATACAAAACAGATTATTTTAATGTCTCAAATCCCAGATTTAACCCTATCAATCATTGAAATTCTCTCTCTCCCTATTAATACCCACTGAACCTTGTCACTAATTGCGACCTGTGATTGTATTCTTTTGCCATCTTCAGTTTAAAAATCGTTTTGTTTTTTCAGTGTCTTCGAGTCTCACTTGAAGGAGGCACGTAACAATGTTGTCTTCTTTTTTAGGCAGCAAAAAGGAGAAACAGATACAAGGGACTGTGGTGTTAGTGAAAAAGAAGAACTCGTTCGACTTCACTGACGTTGGCAGGTCTCTGTTTGATAGTGCAAGCGAGTGTTTAGGCCGAGGCGTATCAATCCAGTTGATCAGTGCTTCTAAATTTGACCAATGTTAGTTCTTTCACATCTCTATTTCCTTTCTCTATTTCATGCTTCATACCATAGTTTTACCCTGTGTTTGGATTCACCTTGTGTTTGGATGGTGAGAAAATTTGAGGGGAAAGAATACTATTTTTACTATTTTTGAAAGTTTTTTGTTCTTAATGACCTCTCTCCCTATTTTTCTCTCACTTTTCTGTCCAACCAAACATAAGGGGAAGAAAAAACACTAGAGGAGAAAAAGAGGCATGGACTTCATATCTTTTTCCACAAACTCTTCTCATCAAAGTTGGAGAGAATTTTGAAAGAAAATATGCTTTTTTTAAATTGCTTTTAGATGATTAAAAAATATGCATCTATTCATCCAAACAAAGAAATTTTTTCTTCTAGGAATATCAACTGGAACATTCATTCCAAAGAAAGATAGAGAAAGATAAAATTATGTCAAGGATGGTCACTTAACCTCTAATATATCATCCACCAACTCTGATCTCCAATACTAGGTTGGAGTTGATAATTAAGTTTTAAAGTTAATTTTTTATACTTATTTAATTTTGATAATCTAGTATATGTTCTTAAAATGATAAAATTGCATCTTTAGTCCTTTAACTTTATGTAAAATTTTATTTTGGTCCCTATATTGTATAAAATATTTACTCTTTTAACTAGAACACTGTTAACAAAATTGTCGATATTAAAATTTTAAATATTGAGAAAACATTTTCAAATGATGACATATTAAATTTAATTTTTAAAATAATAATGACTATTACAAAAAAGCATCATTTGATACTAACAGTGTTAGTGTTAGATAATTGGAAATATACTTTTTAAAATTAAGGTATACCGTTATCTCTTAAAACTGTTAGTTACGTTTCTCAGAGTTAAGGCACCAATGAAATATGGGATGCACCTACTAATGTTTTATATAATAGAGTACTTCTGCTTTTCTATGACCACTTGTATAGATTTATTTCTTTCGTATTCATCCTTAGCTTTTTTATTCTGAACCAGACAAAAGGCTATACTTTCATTTAACATCAAAACACAGCACCTATATATTATTTGAGATTTTAGTTAACATAGTGAATGTGATAAACATAGTAAAGGAAAAATTTCTTTCGTTTATTACTTCTTCCAGTCCTTTTTATAGGATCAAATTTACTATTTTGTATCAGCTAAGGGAGTAAGTTGAAATTAGATATTTCTTGTAAAATCACTAAATTTCCCTCAATAAAAGTTACTCCCTCCGGTCCTTAATATATAACATATTTACTTAATTTGATTAGACTAAGGAAGTTAGTTGAGTTAGTTAATGTGACAAATATTTTCTAAAACACCATAGTCATCTTCCTTAATTTCCTCCTCTTCTCTCATCCTTAATTATTGTTGAGGAAGCATCAATTGGGGTAAATTAAGAAAAGATTGATAAATATGAAAACTATGTCTTATATTAAGGACTGGAGGAGTATTAGTTAGAGAAGTTTGATTAATTAGCCAGTGAGTTTTATAAATAGCTAGGAATATTAGATTTTAAAAAAAATCAATACTATCACAACAACAAGCCTTATCCCACTAGGTAGAATAGGTTACATGGATCACATGATACTATTGTGCTCTATCAACAACTAAATCTTTAGATAATTAAAATGTCTCGTTCAATGACTTTATTGAACATTATCTTTGAACTTCCCCTATAGCTCTTCACATGACTCCATATTGACACACACACACACACACACACACACATATATATAATTACTAAAACACCCTCTATTGTTTAATAATTATAGTATTAATCAATGATGATTCAAAAACTTGTACTTTTGCAGAAAGGGGTGCCAAAGGGAAAATTGGAAAGCCTGCATATCTGGAAAGCTGGATTACTAAATCCCCAAATCTGACGGCTGAAAAGTTTGAATTCAAAGTACACTTTGAATGGCAAGAAGAAGTAGGGATTCCAGGAGCATTTCTGATTAAGAATAAGCATCCCAATGAGTTCTTCTTCATAAGTTTGACTCTCAAAAATGTTCCACTCGTCGGTGAAAGTGAAATCCACTTCCCTTGCAACTCTTGGGTTTACCCTACAAATAGATACGAAGATGGTCGCATTTTCTTTCGCAACAAGGTAATATAATATGTGTTCCACTTAATTTTAGCACATATAAGTGAATTAGACTGCTCATGTACATGTTTATCTGTTAATTAATTATTCAGTTAAAATATATCTGATGAGAAATTAAACAAAGTTTGTCCAATGTATTGCAGGCATATCTTCCAGATAAAACACCAGATCCACTTAGCAGATATAGAGAGGAAGAATTATCCAAATTGAGAGGGGATGGAATTGGAAATAGGGAAATTCAAGAACGTGACAGGGTCTATGATTATGCTATTTATAATGACTTGAACAATCCATAAAGGCATGACCGTCCGATTCTTGGAGGAACCATTGGAGGGGAAATTAAATATCCTTACCCTCGTAGAGGACGAACTGGAAGGTCCTTAGTACAATCAGGTTAGGTTTCTAGAAATGATTTTATTTGAGATTTATTATTTTCAATTAGGTTAAATGACACATAAACATTTGGATCATAATAAAAAACTTCCTTGATATGAAGAAAAACATGGTAAGGAAACATATGTATTTGTATGAAAAACCATCTTACCCTTGATTAGTGTGATGAGGTTTATTTGCAAACAAATTTATGAGTTATCTTCATATAGCTTGATGATTCTTACGTGCCGTATTTGTGATTGATCAATGACTATATATAATTTTACTGATCTAGATTACGAGAGCAGAGTGAAGTTTTTGGGCTCAAATTAAGTTCCAAGAAACGAAGAATTTTCTCCATTGAAGAATGCAGACTTCGTTACTTTTGGATTCAAATCTGTGACTAAGGTTCTTAAACCTACTTTGAAAGCTCGTCTTTCTGAAGAGTTTAACAGCTTTGATGAAGTTCTTGATCTCTACGAAGGTGGATTTAGGTTGCCAAAGGCTTTACTTATGGCCGTAAGTAGCTTTATTCCACTCCAAAAATTAAAGGAAGTTTTTCTAATTGATGGAGAAGAATTGCTCAGATTTCAAAAGCCTCAAGTAATTAGAGGTATGCCGTGTGTGTGTATATGAAAAGGTCTACATAGATGCTCATTGATACAGTGAGATAGATCTACACCATCCAAATATAGTTTCAACGGTTTAAATTTAAAATTTTCAAATAATGATTTTAGAATTAAGAAAAATAATTTTTTAAAAAACTGATAGTTAAAAGATTATCATTATTTAAGATATTGTGCACATGTAAGTAATTTTTTAAAAAATAGAAAGTAAAAAAAAATCTGGACCATCCAAATTAGATTTAGATGGTCTAGATTTGGTGCTCATCACCCAAAATGAATGCCATTTCATGATTCGAAAGCATTGAGAATTATGGATCGTATACATATTGGGAACTGGGAAATGACTAAAATAAGTGTATCCGAGGATCATCGTCCCCTTGATACACTATACAAATTAATTAGTGAGAATTAGTATAGTGTGTAGAAAGAAAATAGTTGACTAACGTTTATTTCTCACAAGTATCATGCAATATATAGATCATCTCAAGTGCGCTAAATGTTATTAAATGGATTTTTTTTTTTTTGTAGATAATAAAAATGCATGGATGAAAGATGAAGAATTTGCAAGAGAGATGCTTGCTGGAGTAAAGCCTGTCAAAATATGTTGTCGTCAGGTATGCCTAATTATTTTGCAGACAATAAAAATGTTCTTCAACGTCAAATTTGTCCAATTTTATGTCCAGCATCATAGTTATGATAACCTTGCGAGGGAAAGGTTTACAATGGAAGACTTCCATTTTTTTTGTGTAAAGTGTAAACCCCCTTCATGGGATTCTTTGCCATTCCGGACCATTCCCACCCTTTACCCCAAAACTATGTAGTTTTGGAGTAAGAAAGGGCAAAGAGGCTTCTTTTTTTTAAAAAAAAAAAAATCAGAACAAAACAAAAAAAGCATCCACCACTTAGAAATATTTTTTAGTAGCATTATCTCAAATTAATTTTCAGCACACTCAGCACCCAAATGTATTTTTTAGTGGCATCTAGCATTCAACACCCATAAGTATTGTTTTAGTAACATCAAATATTCTAAAATAAATTTTAGTGCATTTTTTTAGCACCTAGGATGCTAGGTGCTACTAAAAAATATTTTTGGGTGCTGAGTGCTCAGTGTCACAAAAAATATTTTAGAGTGTTAAACGTTGTAAAAATTAATTTGGGATATTGAATACTACTGGAAAAAAAATATTCAACAGTAATTGATGCATTTTTTTCAACCAAAAAAAAAATTTCCTGTGCTTTGTTATCATAAAACTATGTAGTTTTGGGATAAAGGATGGGAGCAGACCAGAAGGGTAAAGAAGAGAATCCGGATCCCCCTTCATGCATGAACCAGCTTTCTTGCTAAGCCCTTTACCTAGTAGGGAGAGCTAATTCTAGACCGTCTAAATTTGATCAAGAGGGTCCATATTTGAGTTGTTTTAAAATAATTATTTTTTAAATAAAAAATTATTTTTTTAAAAAATAATGGTTAAAAGATTATCTTTATTTTAGATTCTATACCCATTAACTCTATATCCTATTAACTCTCCTTACTATGTAAAGTGATTAACAAGGAAACCGGTTTCCATCATGTATGGTTACCGGATGCTGTGGAAGGGCTTCCCCCTATTTCCACTCTTATCATAGTAGCCGCGGGAATTTTTCTTGTTGCCCGACTTCTTTTTCTTTTCATAGTTATTCCTTCCATAACAAATGGAATAGCTTTCATAGGGATAATAACAGTAGTATTAGGAGCTAATTTAGCTCTTAGTCAAAAGGATATTAAGAGAAGTTTGGCCTATTTCTTTGCAGTATTGGCCTATTAAAAGCAAGGTTGATGGTACTATCTGCAAAATAAGTAAAGATGATATCCAGAAAAACTTAGAAGGGCTATCTTTAGAACAAGTAATCAAGTCTAAAAACTTGTTCTTTATTCATCCAGAAGAGTATCCTATTCATAGTCTCTATATTAATAACATTTTTTCTGCATTCAATTCATCAGGCAATAAAAGGCAAGAAATTATTTGTACTGGATTACTATGACGATTTCATTCCATATTTGAGGCTTATAAACACAAACTGCTGCTGAAGATATTAGTTCTAAAGTTCACCCTAGAGCGTATGCTACTAGGACAATTCTTTTATTAAAGAATGATGGGACTTTAAAGCTACTTGCAGTTGAATTAAGTTTGCCCCAAGAGGCTCAATTGGATGGAACTCCTCCTCAAGTCTACTTGCCTGCTGAAGAAGGCGTGGAGAAATGGATTTGGATGTTGGCTAAATCCTACGTTGTGGTGAACGACTCGAATTATCATCAACTAATTAGCCATTGGTAATTGGTATTTATATATTTCCAGTTTTGCATTTTTTTTTTATCTCCTTTCCATAGTTGACTATTAATATGCACGTTTCTATAATTTCACTTGACTTTTAATTAGGTTATTGTAACTTTTTTTCTTTTTTATCAGGTCCTTATAGTTTCACTCGTTTTTAATCATATCCTTGTAGTTTTTTTCCTTTTCATCATGTCTTTATAATTTGCCAGATTTTTAATCATTCTTTTTCTTTTTTTTTATCAATCACCTAAAACTACAAGATCAGATTTTAAAAAAAAAACTACATGAACTTGGTTAAAAAAAGGTAAAAACAGAAGAACTTGATAAAAAAACTACAAGGACTGATGAAAAATCAAATGAAATTATAAGGACTTAAAAATTAATTGGAATTTATATTTTTCTAGTATTGCATGCTTTTCTCCTTTCCATAGGCGACTATTAATATTTTTTCACGTGAATCTATCACACAGGTTACAAACTCATGCTGTTGTTGAGCCTTCTGTCATTGCAACAAATCGGCAGCTTAGTGTGATTCATCCTATTTATAAACTTCTAGTTCCACACTTTAGTGATACTATGAAGATAAATGCTCTTGCTCGACAATCTCTTGTGAATGCAAATGGAATTATAGAGTCAACATTTTTGCAAGGAAGATATTCTATGGAGTTTTCATCAAAGCTTTACAAGGACTGGGTTTTCACAGATCAAGCACTGCAGTTGATCTTCTGAAGAGGTAAATATCACTAAAAGAAGTCATTAATCTTTAATATAGAAATAAGATGAAATTCGAAAAAGCAATCTGTGATTATGTATTGTATCGTAAGATATGGGGATAATTAATTGTTAAGTCCTTATAATTTCATCTGGTTTCAAATCAGGTCCTTATAGCTTTTTATCAACTTTTTATAGTTTTACCTGTTTTTAATTAGGTCCCTATCATTTTATTTCCTTTTTAATCATATCCTTATGGTTTCACCTGATTTTTAATAATGCCCATGTCGTTTCAGGTGATTGATAAGGAGAAAAAAAACTACAGGAATATCATTAAAAATCAAGTAAAATTGTAAGGACATGATAAAAGGAACTACTAAAACAGGTAAAACCATAAGAACATGATAAAAAGAACGGGTTCGGCTTCTGTCCGCTGCCTAAAAACGGGTTTGGCTTCTGTCCGCTGCTAATAACATCCGCTGCCTGTCCGCTGCTTAAAAACAGCTTTGTTTTAATCTGAACGAGTGGATAGGACACAAGCCACGTAGCACAAGTGAAGGAGAAAAAGTAGCGAAAGGAGCATTGATGAAGCCATATGTTTGGATAGTTGGATTCATTGGCTTTGGATCCTTTTTGACAGAAAAATATAAAACTATATTTATGAGATAAATAATAAATAACTTCTATTTTTATAAAGTTTATATATATTAAAATTACATTATTTTTTTACAATTTTATTTTTATGTTTTAAGAAGAAATTTTACCCTCGTAATTTTAAAAACAATGCAATTTTAACCTTACATTTTAATTAAAGTATCTTTTAAGTTTCATTTAACACCTTGAAATAATGTGTCGTCCAATTTTTCTCTTAAAATAATTTTTTTTGTTAATTTTTACCTCTTTTTCATATTTTTAATATTCATCTTTAATATTTTAGAATGAAAACAGAAAATTAAGTAAAATTTATCTAAGATGATTATTGAAAATGTTGAAAATTAGGATCATCTCTTGTCCTAATTTTTTGTTGGTGGGTTCTGCTCAACATTTTCAATAGTCATCTTAGATAACTTTTACCTAATCTTCTATTTTTTCATCCTAAAATATTAAAGATGAATATTAAAAATATGAAAAAGAGGTAAAAATTAACAAAAATATTACTTTAAGAGAAAAATTGGACGAACATTATTTTAAGGTGTTAAATGAAACTTAAAAGATACTTTAATTAAGATGCAAGGTCAAAATTGCATTGTTTTTAAAATTATGAGGATAAAATTGCTTCTTAAAACATAAGAATAAAATTGTAAAAACAAATTATTTAATTTTAATATATATAAAATTTATAAAAATATAAGTTATTTATTATTTATCTCATAAATATAGTTTTATATTTTTCTGTCAAAAAGGATCCAAAGCCAATGAATCCAACTATCTCAACATATGGCTTCATCAATACTCCTTTCGCTACTTTTTCTCCTTCACTTGTGCTACATGGCTTGCGTTCTATCCACTAGTTCAGATTAAAACACAGCCGTTTTAAGGCAGCGGACAGAAGCCCAACCCAAAAAGAACTATATATAGGGTTCTTATTAAAAATCAGGTGAAATTATAAGGACTTACATACTAATTATCCCTATGATATGTATACGCAATTTTGATGTCTATGTTATTTCTTGATTTAGGGGAATGGCAACTAAGGATTCAACTTCTCCTCACGGCCTTAATCTTGTGATTAAGGATTACCCTTATGCTGTTCATGGATTAGATACATGGTTTGCAATCAAGACTTGGGTCCAAGAATACTGCTCCTTTTATTACGAGAAAGATGACACTGTTCAACAAGGCAATGAACTTCAATCCTGGTGGAAAGAACTCGTTCAGGTTGGTCATGGTGACAAGAAAGATGATCAAAAGTGGCCCAAAATGAAAAATCGTAATGAGTTGATAGAATCCTGCACAATTATCATATGGATAACTTCAGGCCTTCATGCTGCTGTTAATTTTGGACAATACCCATTTGGGGGCTATATCCTAATTCGTCCCACAATTACTGGGCGTTACATGCTTCAAAAGGGTACTTCTGAGTTCTGAATATGAAGAGCTTAAGACTAATCCAGAGAAAGCTTTCTTGAGAACCAATAATTCAAAGGACCAAGCAATTAATGTCACAGCTGTGTTAGCTATCTTGTCAAGGCATTCTTCTACTGAGGAATACCTTGGAAAAGCATCTGACTTATCTGATTGTATATCAGATAAAGACCCCTTAGAGGCATTTGGGAGATTCAGAGAGAGGATAAGAAAAATTGAGGAAAGAATTGAAAGAGACAACAATGATGTGAAACTCAAAAATCGACATGGTCCTATTAATATGCCCTACACATTGCTTTACCCTAACAGTGAACCTGGGCTTACTGGGAAGGGTATCCCAAATAGTATCTCCATATAAAGGGGTGATGTAATGAGCATGACTTATTTCTTGGGAAAATCACTATGAGGCATCAAAAGGTCCTACAAATGGGTAGTATGAAATAACAAATTTCAGTACGAAAAATGATAACATGTCCATGCTGCATGCTTACTTGCTGTGTGACTTTTTGGTGATTGAATTCTTTTCTTGGGACCTTATAATGATTTTCCCTTATATTTTTAGTATGGGCTTGGAAAAGGAGGCAATATGTGTGTGTGTGTGTGTGTGTGGAATGGGCTAGAGGCTTCATCACTTGGGACTACGAGAAGTTTTTAGGTGGCATAAAGTTGAACAATAGGGTTTAGGTAGAGGTGTGGAATTTGTTGTCTAATTTTCCTTTTTGCTGGTTATTTCCTTTTGCTTTTGAACTTAGATTGTAGCCTATGGCTGTCTAATGATTAATAAATATATGTATTTAGTAGTTTTGCTCCCTATTATTGTTCCTTCAATAAGTATCAAGATGTATCCCTACCTCCAGTTCACAACCAATCATATTCCTTTTATGAAATGAGAGTATCAGTTATTCTTGTGTGTGATTATCACTTACATATCTTTGTTCCCGACTAATGATAAGTCCCCCTCTTTATCAGTTTGTTTATTTAGTATTTTCAAACCAAAAATTTAATCTTGCCTCTTCAGAATCACGAAGCTAAATTGATTTGATTCATAAATAAATTGAAATATAAGGTTATTGGGTTTATATACATTCTATCATTGAGCTTTTAATTGGTCATTGCAAACAAATGATCGGCAGCTTATTTCGCGATTTTGGATTTTTGAAGAGCAAGCACTGCCTGTTGACCTTGTTATGAGGTAAACATCTCTGAAGTACGTAAGTCAGAAAAAGGGAGAAAAAATAGAAGAGATATTCATAGCTAGCTATTAGACATTGAGGACACCTATTGTTGTTTTTAAAATATAGGGCCTTTAATAAAATCTTTTAGGGTTAAACAAGTCCATATACTTTTATCGTGTTTTGTTTTTTATCCCTTTCTCATTTTTCATTCCCATATTCAAAATGTTTTTTTGAAATCCTATATTGATTAAGGAGAGGAACGAATGACACTTTATGAAGGATTAAGTATCTCCAACTCTCCAACAAGAATGCTGCCCCTAGGGGTGCATTATAAAGTCTCACATCTCCTAGGGCGAATGAAAGACATCTTATAAAAGTCTAGATCCCTCCCCTCTCGACACGAGCAAATATTGAAATGTTACAGTTGGTCTCCACATTTTTATAAGACCTTGAACGTTTTTGAACTCGTGCAGTGCATGAACTTAAAAAATTGTTTGACATATTTTCCACTGTTTTTGAAAGGCTTATAATAGACTACATTTTAATTTAAATCAATATTTGACCATGTATGAATGCTAAAACATTACATTCGCATTGCTCAAATTTCAATTTAAAGGAGAATTGGATATCAAGAAGTGGACTGGAAGGTTAGCAGATAAAAGCCAAATCCCAGAATTAAAGCCTGATATTCCTGAAAAGTAGATTCAATGCACTCAGTTGGGAAATGTAAACCTCCACCCGGCCCTAATGAAGAGGCTTGAAGCCAGACTCCACTACAAAAAAAAAAAGAGCTTCAACGACGACATTTGGTGGCGACTTTTAATGTTGTCACTGAAAGTTAGACTTTCAGCTGGGCTGAAAGTATTTACTTTCAGCTGCGACACATTATGTCGTTGCTGAAAGGGGTATAATTGGCGACGACATTATGTTGTTGCCGCTGAAGGTATAACTTTCAACGGCGACTCTTGTGTGTCGCCAACGACTTTAGTGTCACCGCTGAAAGTCTTGTTTGCGATTTTTGAAAATTTTAGTTTTTTTTAACTTATGATATTTATACAATAAATATGTTTATTCATGTAATTTCTTGGATTATTGTAAGATAAAGAGAGTTTGAGAGACAGTATGTTGTGTATGAGATGGTGAGAGGGAGGGAGTGGGAAGAGAGTGGTACGATGTGTATTTGAGAGAAATTATAATTATGTTTGTAATGGCGTGTGTGTGGCTGGGTGGGTGGATGCGCGCCCGTGCGTGAGATGGAGAATTAAAGATACAATGTGTGTGGGAGGAAGGGAGTGCAAGCATGGGAGAGGGGATAGTTAGTAAGATAGGGAGAGGGGGGGAGTGAAAGATGGAGTGTGTGAGAGGGAGAGAGGGATAATAGCATTGAGAGGAGTATACAATACAATTAACTATTTGGGATAATATGATTATATTATAATTAAATTGATGTAAGTATATGTCACACCCCAAAAATTAAGGAGTGACCGGCACGGAATGTGAGAAAACTCACATCTTATAAGCCTATAATATATAAAATTACATGTGTGTGTGTGTTAAACTGAATATAAACTTTTTAACTATATTCACCTTAGCAAGAATAATAAGCTTCTTGTAGAAACTTTAGTAGTCTTCACTATAAATGGGACCTCCTTAAATTTCTACAACATTCATCAATGGTTCAGAAAAAGGAGCTTTACTCCATACTAACATATATATAACATACAATAAAGGTAAGGATCATAACTATAGTTTACGTGGAGCTCCTAGAACATGATTTACAAAAATGAGTAATACATAATTTAAATTTTACATTGAATAGAGAGGATTGTTGAAGACCACACTTCAGCCCCAATTTAACACAAAGGCTCCTCAATTATGAGCAGGAGTACAAGTTCAGCTTCGCTATTTGGTACATCTCGAAATATATTTCACTCTTTCCAAACTTCCCAAAACAATCACCCTTGTAGCCACATAACCGCCATATACAATAAACGCACAAGCAAAGGAAAGAAGTGAGGAAGCAATATGTACTGTCCCTACTCTCACACAGCAACGTCATAGAGCAAAGAAAGAAGAGAACCCCCAGCGCACATAACAGCGACAAAAGAAATGAATATCAATACCAAGAAAGGAGAAGGAGACAGCCGACCTGTCCTGAAAGTCTCCCTCCCTATTTCTGCAGCAGATATGTTGACTAGAAAGGAGGGAAAAACAAAGGGAAAGTCCAGTGATGATGAGCAGAGGAGGAAGGAGAAGAATGGATGATGAAGATGATGGTCTTGCACACAAATGACAGACATGGAAAGCAGAGGAGAATGGCTAAAGAATATTTTGAGGGTTGTTCTTTTTTTTTTTTAAATAAATTTACTATTATGGTTATTATTAAGTTTTTTAAAGAAGGGTTTTATGATAATCTCATATCAATAAAACAACATAAAAAAAATTCCCTTTGGAAACACATAGGATTCAAACCCCAAACCCAGGAGTAGACAGCAAACAATTTCCCACCTAAACACCAATCCACTTTTCTAAAAGCTTAATATAAATAATCTATATAAGAATTAAAGATCAAAATAGGTATTTGATAACTCTCCATTTTTAGTATATTTAAAGTGTATTTTGAAGATATTTGGAGAGTTATCTTAACAAATTTTGAAAGATTTCTAAGAGATTTTAGAAGTAAATCAATTTGGTGAATCATTTTGGGGATTTTAGTTTAAATATTATGGTTTTAATATAAAATAGAAATAATTTAATTTAGGAATATAATGATAATAATGAGTCACTATTTTGAAAAAAAAATTATATTTTTAGGAATTCCGAATGAGCTCTAAAATATTTCAAAAATTTTCATGCCAGTCCCTCCTCAAAGGTTTATTATATTTTCATTTAATTCCCTTGGTCAAAACGCACGTTTTGACCAAGAGATTCATTAGGTATTTGGACGCTGATACAGGGAGCTGACATTGGGAGGCCGCTGGTTTTAGATAAAAAGAAAAGAACAGAGAACGGTGGTATATGAAAGTTTGGATTTTACTCGTGCGTATTGGCAAAGTTGGGTTGATTTGAATTTAAAAGAATTGAGTTTTGTTAGAATTCGGTTTTATCTTCTTAGAATGTTAGTAAATAGGCAAATAATTTGGTTTAGGTAAATGACTTTAGGATGTCAAATGCCGTGAGAAATTTGAGCCTAAATATTTATTTCTTTCAAGAGGGGGTACACTTATTTCATAGCTAGTTAGGCCAAATGACCATCCTTATCATATGAAAATCCTTTGATTTACCCCATTTGAGCCTCAACTTGTTTTTAAAAGAAAATTGCATTGAGTAAATAGCCCTTTGTTTGAGAAATGCAATTTTTATATTTCCCCCTTTCCATCCATTTTCTACTTTAGTAAGTGCTAAGTAAAGCAATTTTAGAACAAAAATGAAATGATTAGGAAGTCTATGTTATATGATGAGTTGGTGTGAATACTTTGAAAGGGGAAAAAACAGAGAGAAAAGAGAAAAAGTGAAATTAAAAAAAGATTGAAAAGAATGGTGTGTATAAAAAAATACAAAAGAAAATAAATAGAAAATAAATAGAAAGAAACAAATTGTGAGGTTCAATGAATAAATGTTCTTTATAGAGTAAGTGAGTTGTTTTCTTTAAGTGGATGTTCCTTCATTTTTCATGAATTTCATGGAATTGCTTAGCACTAATTAAAGTATTCATCCATATTATTTGATCATGTTCATTTCATTATCCTACCCTATTTATTACAACCTTTGGAAAAGTCCTTTTGATTTGAGTATGCAATGGGATAATGTAGTGGAGATTGAGATGATAAACAAGCCTATGGTAGATGGGTTGCAATAGGTGGAATTGAGTGAAACACAAGTCAATTATTATCTTGAGAGATGAGTGCAAACACTTACCTTGTGAGGGATATTTTATTGTGATTTATCTTTGTCAAATTAATTGCCTTGCTACTTGCATTATTAGAAGATGGAAAAGAGTTCTATAAGGTTTTATTCTTAAAATTTTGAATTAATTCCAATTTTATATTACTTGCTTTAAAGTCTTACTTCCATGAGCTTCTTTGGTTGTTTTAAACTTTTAAAATCTTGAGGACAAGATTTGATGCAAGGAGTTGACAGTCGAAGCTCTCAGGTGTTAGTTCTCAGCCTCCAAGGTGAAACTCGATGGAGGTGTTGGTGTTCAGAGGAAGACCGAAGGTGATGCAACGGTGAAGAAGGAATGATGGTGGTGATTTTTGAGAGAGGTCAAAGGTAGAGAGATATAGAGAGGGAGACGGTGGTGATGAGAATGCTTGAGAGAGGGATGGTGGTGAGAAGATGCCGATGGTGGTGTTGGAAGTCGCTGGTGGTCTGTCTCTCCTCCCTTTTGTGGTGGTGAAAGTCTCTCTCTTCTCTCAAGCTCTCTCTCTCTCTTCTACGATAATGGTGGACGATGGGGGAGTGTCGCCGGTGGCTAATGGTGGTGAGGGTGAAGCTTGCCACTAGCGAAAAAAAAAGAAGAGGAAGGAGGTGAAGAGTATGGTGTTGTTGTGAACCTAGCGTGATGATCTGTGATATATATATATATATACATATATACATATATATACATATATACATATATATATATATATATGCTTTGTTCTGTTTGCTTTTTTTTTTAGGCAGAAGAAAGTGAATACATGATGATGATTATTATGATTATAGGTCTTTATTTCAAAAAATTGTTTTATATTTTTTAACATCAATTATAACAATATATATACAAATAATATATATGTAGTATTCAACAAGGTTCATACTCTTTTCAGTCATTTTTCATCTAAACGGGCTTTTCAAACACTAATCCAAATATGTTTAAGGTTAGAAAAAAGTCACTTCTGCCACCGCCAATCCAAACATAAATCACATTTTAAATATGACTTTTTTTCAATCTCACTTCTACAAAAGCCCATTTACAAAAAAGCCATTTTTCCACCGCTAATCCAAACAAGCACATTTTCTTCTTCCCTCCCACTTCTTGCTTCTTTCCCGTGGCACCCTTCTTGCCAATTGAAGCTTCGTCTTCCTCTCTCGCATGTCTGACCTGAACACAAAGAGCTCCGACGACAAAATGCTCCTAGCTACTGCTCTCTCGTTCTAAGGATCTATCCCCATCATCTTCTTCAGGGATTTTAGGGTCTACTACTTTGGTACAAATCTGGATAGATTTTCGATACCATTACTGTGCTTGTGTTTTGTGACTTAAACACCCTATTTCTAGTTGCTGGCTTGGAAACTCGAGACTGTGCTGTGATTATTGCTGTTGAAGATTGATAAATCAGTGCCATTGCTGAATATTGGACAGTATATTGTTAAATCTTATTAATTTCTTGAAGTTTTTGTTGTTCAAAGTGTGAAACAAAAAACTTTTCTGTCAAGTTAAGAATTTGGTTAATTTCGGTCTGCTATGAAGTTAATTAGATTTTCACTGTAGCAACTTACTGACCTTGAGTTTTTGAAAGCAATAAATATTTACTGAAGAAAACTCTGTTTCATGAAAGCTATAATATTCTAATTGTTGACTGCTGAGAGTTTGGTCAAAAATCGGGGTGTAGTTTACTTATAGGTTAGGTATACTCTTTTGTTTTTCATTTTTATAGGAAAAAGTTTTCTCGAAAAACAAAATAAATATTCTCTGCTTCATATTTTGTTTTTATGTGAAAAGAAAACAACAGTCTTGTAATTAAAGCAGAAGGAATTTTGCTTTATTCAAGTTCTAGAATTGAGCAATATCACCGATTTAAATCAATATAGGTGTAATTGTTGTCACTTTACACCAAAGTCTTTACTGTAAAGTTTTCCACTGAACAATGTTTAATTCTCTGTGAATATAAGATTAAATTGATCTGCTAGTATTGTTACAACCTCATGGATTTCAAGCTTGCTGTCATTTTACATCAAATTGGTTTTCTCTGTGAATTAGTTGCTGGGCATTCATTCTTGGTTCTGCAATTTGGATTTTACTATAGTTCTTTCTTGCATTGTAAGAACTTTGCTGAGAAAGGAATTGTGCCTGTAGCATATCGAGTAAAAGCTAAGTCATTGAAAAAGGGAAAAAATTGAGCATTTGCTGCATTATATTAAGCATCTCAAAATTCACATTTTTGCTGTCCCGTATCACTTAAGCACTTTGTTGCTGCATACTATTTTGTGAGTGAAATTCTGGAGTTGTGCTAAAATCAAAAATTCCGAATTGTAGCTCAACTGAGTACTTGGGTCGAGTTGCATACTATTGTTGCCATCATTGAAATTAAATTTTGGAACTTGTAGTTGCTTTCATGCACTGTGTTTTTTGACAGAAAATCAAGGTTTCACCATCAAAATTGGTTTGACAGAGTAAATTCATGAATTGAACTTATTTTTGGGTAGAATTCTCCTCTGATGGGTATATTAGTATTGTGTTGTTGTTCTGATTTTTCTACTTGTGATTATCAGTGAAGTGAATAATGATAGGTTAAGCTTGATATTTATTCGATCGTTTTTTTTAACTTTAAACTCTTGGCTGGTTTCTGTTGTTGTTTTCAAATTAATTAACCTAATGCCAATGAGAACAAGACAGTGAAAAGGAAGGAGATAGATCAACGCACACACCTATATCATTTCTAATTGAGAACTCATGTAATTAAAGAGAAATGGATTACATGGACCTTATGTGGGTATGCAGTATAATGGTTTATTGTTTCTTCCCAACAAGTACAGTTATTTATTCATAGTGAAGTGACAAAAGATTTTGAATAGATAATTGCTTCTTTAATATCAAATAATTATATCTTTGTTGTAATTGAATTGTTGCTTATTTCATTCACTTGATTGATTTAGATTAGCTTATTTTTCAATTTATAGATTTTTAGTAATGAGGATTCCTACAAAGTGAAAGAGAATATTGTTATCCGAGACCTTTTGTTAGGAGTTGTACTAATTTGTTATAGCTGTATTGATTTGCTTGTGAATTATGCTTTCCTTTTAGGTAAATAGGAAGTCTTAGTGCAGGATAAATCTTATTGTCCAATTGATATCTAGCTACTTGCTTCTGCTTTTTCGTTAAGGAAGTTAATAGTGTAAGACTAGCGTTGAGTAGTAATCTCATATTTTATTAGAAATAATGTCCATATATTGTCAAGTGTTGGGAAATCAAGTAAGAGGAAGTAGAGTTACTGTGCATGATATGATACTTTTCTACATTTGTTGTCTTACAGTCCTGCTGAAGCTGTTAAGAGAGGTAGATCTCCTTCTCCCTAATTTAAAAGGATATCTCCACGCGCAGATGTGATAATATGTCTTTCTACTTAATGGTGCTACATTAAATGTTTCAATGTGTTTGGAACCGTTTTGCCACACAGAATTCAAATTATTCCTCTTATGTGTTTTATATTTTGGCCTAATCACTGGTTTTGCTAAAAATATTGTTATAATGTGTATTTTTAACATTGTATATCTTGCAAGTCTATAAAAAAAATTTGTAACTTTCGATGTTGCCGCTGATACATGTTTCTGCGGCAACATAAAAGTTGCCACTGATGCATGTTTCTGCGGTGACACAATTGTTGCTGCTGATAAAAGTTTCTGCAGTGACACGAATGTCGCTACTGATGCATGTTTCTGCGGTGACAATTGATAAAAGTTTCTGTGGTGACACAATTGTCACCTCTAATAAAAGTTTCTTTGGTGAAAAATGTCGTCGCCTATACCCCACTTTCAGCAGCGACAAAATGTCTCCGCTGATTGTCTATTTTCAGCGGCGACAGTCGTTTCTGCGGCAACACTTCATTGGCGACTTTTATATTTTCAGCGGCTGTCGCCGCTGAAAGTTGATTTTTTTGTAGTGCTCATAAACCCTTTTTTTATTTTTTTTTCAAAGTCCAAAGTTCATAATTAAAATTTTACATACAATGTAAAAGTTTCAATTAACCTGACAAGTACTTGAAACAAGAACTCCCTTTATTGTCAAAACCGTTGGAGGGGGGGGGGAATAAAATCCTATATATCGCACTGTCTTGGATAATACTTTGCAACATATATATGTATTCAGAAAGTAATTAAACAAAGCACTCTTCTAGATCAATTAATCTTCATGTATGCCTTTGTCCTCGTCATCATCATCTTTATAATAATAGTAATAATCTTCTTCTTCTTCTTATTCATCATCATCATGTTCTTCTTCATTGTCATAATCATTATCTCCTTCTCCTTCTCCTTCATCTTCATCTTCATCTTCATCATTTTCTTCTTCTTCTCTCTTGCTTGATGTGAGATCTTGAGCTTAAAGTATAAAGCCAGACCAACTTTAACAAGTACAAGAAAACTAAGTAACAGTACAAGTATGGAAATGTACATCCCAAATTGATCATCGTCGCGTTGTCCCTCCTACAACAAGCACAGTTACTAACGTCCCCTTGCCTATCTTAAACATTTCCAAATCTTTTAGGGTTTCTGGTTTGTCACTCTCTTCATGAAACATAGTTCTATCTTACTCCTTCATTTTTGAACCACCTCACTTGAAGATCATATTAGATGTTGTAACACCTTACTTTCATACAGGACAAAACAGTTCAAAACGTGACCTGATGCCAAATCGGAGACCATAAACATGTTCAGTCCATTTGGGATCTTGACTTCACTATAGTTAAGTGGGTTTTTCGAAAAAAATTTCAAAACTTTTTGATTATGGTCTCATTTTCATTTTTCAAGTTGGTTTAATTCGTTCGGGTCTGTTTCCATTTGTTAATATCAGAGTACTTACTGAAGTTCTCAGCGGATATTCAAATTAAGTTTGCTACTAAAGGGTCCACTTGGTAAAGTCACCTTGTTCTAGTTAATTTACATCAGTTACATACAAACTTCCAAATCTATAGTTAGTGTATTTCTACCACCATGAGTACTAAGTTTACCAAAATACCATTCAACATTATATACAGATCCAAAAGTTAGATAACCAACAGGAAATAAATTCTGAGTCTTCACTTCTACCTGTCCGTGGCTACCTTCTTCCCATGAGAGCTACTTGCCCGTGCTGCAGGTTAGTGTATGCAAATCCGCAAGTGCACTAGTCGCGCCAAGTAATAAAGTAATGAGTAAGATATCGTTCCCACGAGGATTTGGTTCCAAAACTCAGTTAAGTAGCGATTATCGCACTTTCGCCTAATTCGAGTTGGACAATTATCACGGTTGGAGGAAAACAGAATTATAAATTAAAAAGAAAATATAAATAAATGATTCATGGACTTAAAAGCATAATGCAGTGGAAGTTAGGATTGTTTATCCCCCTTGCATTTCATAGGTACTCATTCAAATCCCCACAATATGAGCTCTCAAGGATGGATTATGCTAACCAAGGTCACTACTTTACCCATAAGTGCTCTCTCAAGTCTCCAAATAGGTGTTTAGCTTAATTAGTTCATTAATCTCTTAGCTGAAGAATTAAGCCCAGCCTACATTGCAGAACCTATATGGTTATGTGAGGTCAATGAGTGTATCTCTACCTCATCAACAAAACCATCCATCCAACCCCTGGATTGCAAGTTTCCACACGATTAAACTCAAGCTCTACACTCAATCTAACTCTCTCAGGCGTCAACCAAGTGAACCCAACAGCCTAATTGGTGGCCAACCAACAAGGAGCATTAAGAACAGAGTAAAATCAACACAAACCAACCATTCTACATAAATATAAAGGGGAAATGAGTACTTAATCTATACAAGGGTTCTAAACAATCCAAACAATAAAACTCTAGCTATACATGTTCATAAAACCCAAAATAAACAGGGCATACATCAGTTACAAAGCAGAACAAAAAGGGAAAGACAGCAGAAGGAGAGGGAAAACCAAGATGAGAAGCTCAAATCTCTTCAAATCTTCAACATCTAGCCCAATCTCCACCTCCAAGCTCCAAACCCTAGCAGAGCATTATCTCCAAGCTCTGATGTGTTAATTTCGTATTTATAGGCCCTAGAATCCGTGTTGTCATCAAAACGTGTTTTTGTTGTTTTCGAGCGTTGGCCGCGGCCAAAATGTCTCTGGAAGATCTTGGCCGCAGCCAAGCTTCCATAAGAAGCTTTTTTGCCTTCTTCACCCTTTTCTTGCTCTTCCATGGTGCTTTGATTTCCTTAGCTTCATTCCCACTTCTTGATCATCCTTTGGCGCCTCCAATGACTCCTTTATGGCTCCAATATTAACCTATCAACACAATGAAATCTATAAAAAAAAGTGTTGATGTAATTTTAATGCAATTATGGGGCTTAAACAGAGAAATTATGCCTTTTTACCATCAATACCCCTGGGCACATTACTCTTGCACATTTATCATCAATTATCTATGAATTTACCCAAAATGTATGCAAAACTAAAGGTAAATATGCCACTTTGACATGAATTTCATGATGTTAATAGATAGTTATTGGAAAAATGGTGAGATTCAAAAGAATCCCAGTAGTAACAAACAACACTAATATAAAATGCATACAAAGAAACATGCCATAATAATCACCATATACCAAACAGTTCAATATTCATTCAACATTTAGAGATATATTCATACAACAAATAATTATATTCAAGGACTTACAGTCCCTTTCCACAGCGCTGGGTGTTCTATTGGGCCAAAGCCCTTCTCATCTAAATGCTTAACGGGTAATTCTGTCCGATTCATGTTCACAATTTAAGTATGAATAATGGCAATAATATGCATGAAGCAGGATACATAAAATATGAGGGAGAAGTTACTACCTTAGCCTTTCCAATGTTTCGAGATTTGTTACCAATTCCTTGGTCATCCTGGGAAAATATCGAATCCTATATGTGAAAATTTATGAATAGATGGGTTATTACTTAGCCCAATACATTTGTAAATCATTCTCTTATGTTAGTTATCATTAGGGTTATTATGGTCATTTTACCAAGTCAACCAATGAATTAAAATGGTCAAATTATCCCAAGAGACTAATTTTTACCCTTGGTAAACAAAGAAATTACAATATGCCATTACATTTTGCAATTTTCGCATAGGCACAAATGCTGGCAGATTTGGTCCACTAACTTTAAAAATTCATATTTCTTTGCACAAATGTCCAATTGGAGTGGTTCTAAAGCCTATATGACCCTTATTAAGTCTAGTTTCAGGGAAAAAATTCTTCACTTAGCCAATTGGACGCACAGAAATCCATAATTTCCAGTTATTGGACATTGTACCAGAATTTTCCAGTTTTACATGACCAAACTTGAAAAATGTGGAACTCACAGCATACACATCCAATTAACTATTATGACCTATCAAGTTAAAGTTCTATGTCTCTACTTTTATACTGGAAAGTTTCAAAATTTTTGGGCAAGATGTACCCCTTGAATTATCACGCACAACATCTACTATTACACAGGGCAGATTACACAACATGTTCATGCACACTTCCTAAATTTCCAAATTGATATAGGAACATCCAAAAATCGTGAACACTTGTATACCTATACAATTTTTCCCTCTAAAACCAATGAAATCATCAAAATTACCAAATTCTAATTCCTTCACTACGTCAATAACAGGATAGAAATTTGATACATAATCCAACAATTACCAAACTTGCAATTTAAGCCTCAAAATAGTTTCATATGCCTTCTAAACATTATAAAACACCATGAACATAATCAAAACACCATGAATCTTCAAAACCCTATCTTGACCAAAAACAGGGCAGAATTTCACATGGAAAAATCATCAACCAACCAACACAATCCATAGCTCAAAATGAAGCTAAAGCTCACCTTTTGCTTCTCCTTAGGTTCTTTCTTTGGTTCTTCAACTTTTGCTCTTACAAGATTGCTCAAAACACCTCCTCTTGAAATTCTAAAATCATAGAATTGAAGCTCTCATCAAGAGGAACATTGTTTATGAAGAGTGTTTGAGCCATAGAAGTGATCTACAAGGTCAAAATCAAGAAGGAAGATCTTACCTCAACTTGATTCTTCCTTTTCTCTTTCTTCTTGAGCTTGGACTACTTGGAGAGCTTGGAGAGAGAGTATTTGATGTGTTTAAATTCATTTGGTTTCAGCTCCCATCACTTGGCCGAAACTTCACCAAGGAAAAGGAGAAAAAGGCCATGTGTCATCTTTTTGTGGAGTCTTGAAAAGTTGAAGGGTTAATTAACCTAAGGTGGTTAGTTATTGGTCACATTTTCTATTTCCTTGCCTTTGCTTATCTTAACCGAAATATGAGGAAAAGAGAGGAAGATTAAGATGTTATAACATACCCTTGTATCTTGCTTTTTGGAGTCAACTTTTATAAGTTGCAATTGTTGACTTTTCTTTCTTCCTTTTTTACTTGTTATATAAATATAAGATGGTTTCAATTTAGATTCTCTCTCTCCTTCTAGTCTTGAATGATTTGGGCATTCCAAAAGGAGGATATGATATTGACCAAATTGCTCTTGTAAACTTGCCTTTTGGTCAATTTTTTCAACTTGATCAAATGAAGATCATTTGACTAATCTTCTTCTTTCTTCTTTATCCTTGATCTTGGCAATTATAATTCATATGCCATTAATCTTTTTTTTTATTTGTCTTTATTTGTACACTAATGATTTAGATAGCCTTGTTTCCTTACTAGTAGTGTCATTCCCTTTTTATTCTTGTATTTCAATTATGTTTTTTACTATTCCCGATTTTAGTCAAAAATTAAGTAATTTACCGATAGCTAATCATGATTAAACTCATTGTACAATTCATAGGAACAATTCTATCATTAATTTCACTGTCTATTTATACACTTAGCCCTTGAGTACATTTTGGGATATTACAGATGCCGCCTATAAATGACCTAGAAACATGACAAAATATATTTCATCGGCTTAGAAGACTCAATAGGGTTAGTTGATGTATTAAAAAACACATATATTTGTAGATCTTTATTTGGTGATACTGTGAGTATCATCCGTAGATAATAAAGATTAAGTAAATTTCTTTTAGGGCAACTATATTGTAGATATTTATGTGTCGTTTAAAGAAAATAAGAAAAAAAATCTTCATTATCAATACGAAATAGAGAATTCCTTATCAAGGACGATGAATGTTACTAGCTTACTTTAATTATCAATAAAACACACTAGAAATTGACAACTATCAAATAAACTACTACGACAAGCACGATGAGGGAAAAATATCAAATTGATAAACTTTTGTTAAAATTAACAGAACTTTTAATAATGTGCATTATCAGATTATCAACAAAACAATCACATCCGTATGTATGATTAATCATATCTATGAATAAATTGACCAAATTCGAATGACACATATTACAGTATAAAGTATAAGAATAGATTAAAGCTATATAATGTAAAAAGGGAATCCTATCAAATAATTTAGGCTATCTTGATAGAAAGACAAGATTAACATATATATATATATATAGTCTTTAGAATACCAGAAAAGAGAAAGGGTAATTATTGACAAAGGATATTTTATTGCGCGTTATTTGAGTTAGTCTAGGATACCAATCTAGCTATGTAAGCACTTTTTACATAAAGTGCCTCTTACTATCAATAATAAGAAGAGTCATTCAATTTATTTTTCTATTATGTCGCTTTTAGGTAGCAGGGATAGAAAAATAAATTGAATGACTATTCTTATTATTGATTATAAAAGGCACTTTATATAGAAAGTGCTTATATAGCTAGATTAATATTCCAATAGTGAGACTAACTCAAAAAAATATATATATTTTTTAATATATTCTTATGCGCAACTAGGATAATTCTAACTGCCTAAAATAATAAGTATACTTTTCCGATTGGGCAGTATGGCATCAACTATTGCTTAAGCTCCCCAGCTCACCATGTTTCGGTTAATGGTCATATAGTAGATAGAACAAGTTATCGCTGCAAAAACCCAGGATATTATTATGGCAAAGGATGAAAGGATTAGTTAATCAAATGAAAAAAAAAAAGTATTAGGATAAATATTAGAATATTAAGAATTCTCCCATTAAGAAAAGACTTGAGCGCACTCCTACCCTGAGATCATAGATCAGTAGCTAGCTCAATTAGAACTAGTTATTGATCTACCTGATATTTGTGACTACCTTTTCAGAAAATAAAATAAAAATAAAAAAATACTACTTACACTTCAAAATTTCAAATAAGTCTTTTTACCTACAAGAGTATAGATATTAATTACAGGAGTAGCAATTGATAACTCATTTTAGTAGGAACCACTAATTTGAGATTTCAAGTGGAATTTTCTTATCTTTTTCCCTTTAAAAAAACATTGAGACTTCAAATTCCACGTAACCTCCATTAAAAAAAAAATTTAAGCTTAAACCTTCATGACACATAAATCAATACCTTCATGAGTTTTTCAAATCTCTGCTTAAACTGAAAATTGTTTTACTGCCATATACATGAGTACATACCTCTGGCTAATGATCTACTGCTACTGCCTGCTTCTTGTGCTGCGTGTTATTTTTCACGAGTCTTGTATTTCACGCCTTTATATAAATTTCCTCAGCGATAGAGATGATAGATAAATTTGATTACGCTTTAATATACATCTCAAGGGATAGATTTGCTCATATCATATCTCAATTAATTATTTAGTCAAATTTGAATCAAGATATTTTAAATTTAGAAGAATCTACTAATTTAAATTTAAAGAAATAATTAAAAAAATATAACAATAAATAATTTGGTTAATTAATAAGTGCCAAAACTAAAATATAGATTTTTATACCAACATATGCTTTCAAATAATATATATATTTCAGAAGATAAAATAATATTATATCAATATCACAGAGTCTAATATTTTAAAATTTAAAAAATTGTAAAATTTAAAAATTATCAAAATCTAATATACACCGCCCAGAAAATGTTTGGAGAGGGAGGATAACGAGTTTTTTTCAGGATAATTATCAAATACGTTAATGGTAAAAAGATTACATCAGAAGGCTACAATTACACATGCATGGGCACGAATATAGCTCATTGTAAGTCCGGATAGATTTAGAAGCACATAACATAACCTTATGGAATTTGAAATAACTAATTAAAAAGGATATGTCTCCGTAATAAATGTTGGCATGGGTTAGTTTAGTTCCCTACTCAGGCAGAATCATCTTTTTGATGCACACAACTTATTGAAAGAGGCGTTAAACAGAAGGCAGTCGATGATCCAACTAAGCGTTGCTCTGAAACAATGAAGTGAAATATTAGGCTTAGCTGAGACCTTTTTCCACAGGAAAGATTGAATTGATTGGCCTTGATAGCAAATCCAGGATTGACAATAACTTGTCGATGATTTCCTATATTTCTCCAATAAAATGATCCAATCTGCTGCAGTCAAGCTGTTGATGCCTATCCTACGAACCGTAATAGGCCTGTTAGTTGAATGAGTTGCCTCATTAGGTGCAGGATCCACTGTTGGAGTAAAGGCCAATATGTTGTAAGACAATGAACAACTAATTTCCTTGATTACCAAATCAAGTGAAGTCTTATGACCCTGATGTAGATGAAGATTTCTCTTCATCCATATAATTGAGAACAATTTGATGATTTTTGCTATCATGATGAATTTGTCTTCTTTAAAGATCTTCATGAGAATAAATTTCAGCCAAAGCTTGAAACCAGTTATATCCTCAGAAGGTGGTCGAATTCATAAGTGAACGCCCAAATACACAAGTTCCAGCAGCCTAGAGATGATGCTTATTTAATATATCCACGGTTGGCAGAGCATCATTAAGAAATTTCCATATCAGCAGTAATTCTTTATATGGCAGGGCTATTGACTACAAAAACCTCCATAAAGCATCATGCAAGTTCAGATATGAATTCATTGTTATTTTATGAAAGCCAGACTTGACAGAGTAAATACCAGATGCTTTGAAATCCCAGACCAATTTGTCATGAGTGTTTATAATGGAGATTGGAGTCCGAAGAATTTGTTCTGCAGTAGCACTTGGATAAACTGATCTAATCAGCTCTTAATTCCATCTAATTGGACTCCAACTTGATGGAAGATGCACTAACAGATCACCAACAGCTCTAATGTTTTGAGTTGTATGGGATCTAATTTGCATGGGCCACCATTAAGGGTGGTCGATAGGAATTGGAGATCCATTACCAACATTCCATTTCACATTATCTAAGGTAATGTCCTTACATTGGTAAATACCTTTCCGAAACCAGGATGAATTATATGGTTTTCCAATCAGGGAAATACCATTGAGATCAATATATTTCCCTTTCAATGTTTCAGTAAGCAAGGATCCTGAAGTAGAGCAGAGTAGACGCTATATCTGTTTAGCCAGTAGCGCAGTGTTAACATGATTTATTGATCTAACTCCTAGACCTCCTTCTGTTAAAGGTCTAAACAGAACCTACTTGCTTTTGAGAAGAATTCTTTTCCTATCTCCATTTGTTCACCAAAAAAAGTTGATGCATCTCGAGTCAATGGTACTGCAGATACGAAGGGGAATTTTCATACAAGACAGCACATGGAGGTTAACACCTAAGAGAACATATTTAATCAAGGTGAGTCTCAAGGCTTGTGATAGGAGCCTTACTTTCCAAGAAGCATTCTTTGTTCCACAGAGTGAATCAAATGGGAATAGATATGTGTCTTGTTTTTGCTATGATCTACCAAGTACCAAGATATTTTCCAAGCCTATCCGAGAATCGAACTCCCAAAAATTGTGAATAAGCAACTTTTTGCGCATGAGGACAACTAGGACTGAAAATGACTGATGATTTGTAATGATTGATAGCTTGTCCTGACCAAAGGCTGTAGAGATCTAATGAGGCTTTAATCGAGTTGATGCTTTAGTCTGTACCTTCAAAGAAAAAAAATTGAATCATCAGCATACAAAAGATGAAAGACTGGTTGAGAGCTACTGGAGATTCTTATTCCCTTAAGATTTCCTCAATGCTCAAAATGCAAGATAGGATATTTGATGCAAGAATATATATATATAGAGAGAGAGAGAGAGAGGATCTGCAACATCCTAAATTTTCACTAACAAGACTTAGATAATCATACGAAGGAAATATTTAGCGGTAAATAGAATTTAGTGAATAATGGTTTAAATAAGGAAGATCAATCTAAAATGAATTAATATATTAAATTTTAATGAAGCCCAATAAAATATAATTAAGCAATTATTATTATTGAATTATTTTAGAAAAGATAAAATAATAAATTTAATAGAGGTTAAATGAGAGTATTTAATTTTCATTTTAATTATGTGGGTATAAGTAAATAAATAATAAAATAAAAGAGACTAAGAAATCACACATCAACTAAATATGGAGAAGAGTGAGTTCTTGGAGCCTATATATTGGAGTAGTAAGGCGGATCCAAGGGCAATATTTCTATTTTCACATATAACTGAGGCAGCCTTGGTAAAATGCCATTTACATTTTTGTTAACTGCTAGATCAGGCTGAAATTTGGTCAACCCATCTAAGACATCTAATCTATCGATTTTAGTAGTTGGATTAGTAATTAATGTCATCCAAAGCTCAAAGCATGATCAAATTTCTGGAACTTGGATGACAAATCCTATAAGGAAGAATCAACGTTTTCGACTAAGTCTACTAATGGATCGATGCAAAATTTTGTGAGCTTATTCGAGACATCCTATTCAGAAAAACTAACGATGGAATCGTTGATTTGAAGCCTTGGGTATCAGTAGTGTATCATAAAATTAATCTATTCCTTGAGTAGCTAGATGGTAGTAATTTGATTTAATTTTTTCTTACTATGTAGTTTGAGTTCAAGCATGAAATAGAAAGGTTTTTAATTGTCTAACTTAGTGAACTCCAATTAATGTGATCCTATCTATCTATTTATTGGTGCTGCTCATGAATTTTTCTGAAACACTCCACAAACTTAGAATGAGTAGAACTTGTATGAACCTTGCTATTTTATAAGAAATAACACCTTGTGGGACCTTTGTGGGAGCCACAGGACTAGATAGATTGATTTGTGGAATCAATAGAGACAACTATATATAGATCTGGATGTATAAACTTTGTTATGGGTATATTTGTAATTCATGCCTCGCTGAATTTCCTTTTCATTGAGGCGAGTGGCCCTGTATGGGCAATAATTGAACTACTGATGTAATCTACTTATGAGTATGAACTTGACAAATATATGTATTATGTATGTGATACACAAAGATTCTGTACTATTGATATATTGTCGGTTGACTGGATAAAGAATGTATGTCTATATTGGAACATGTTGACTCAATGTTATGAGTTGGAAGGTATGAGCATGAGGATATGAAAACCCCTTAAAAATAATTTGATATAAATGGCGGAGTTTGTAATATCCCGAATTTTGGGACTAGAGGCATAAGATTAAGCCTGGATTAAGTGGACTGCTAGACCCTGGTGTAGCAAATGTCCCTATGAGGCATGTTTAAATTCCCCAAAATTCCTTTATATCTTTGGATATTAAAATGAATTATATTGGTGAGCTAAAGAGCTCGGGGAATAACAAAATAAAGCGATTAGAAGTCACACATAATATAGTAAAGTGGAACACAAAGTAATTTTGCCACCGGTGAAATTCCCGGTGTGGCAGTGGTGATTGTGTGACATGTTTCAATGGGTAAATGATGGTGAAAAATTATGAAACTTTCCAAAATGAAATTAGACTTATCAAGCTTTAATTTGATAAGTCATATAAGTCATTTGGAGTTGTACACAAAGAGAAATGAATTTTTGAATTAAGCCCAGCAAAATTAATTATTTTCTGGGACAGCACTCAAATATTAAAATTCTGGGAAGAGTGAGCTTCCAATTGGCCAAATTTTATATTTTTCCTTAAAACTATACTCAATAAGAGTTGCATAGCCTTTGGAATCACTCCAATTGGACATTTTTACAATTAGATATGAATTTTCAAAGTTAATGAAAAATCTGCAGAATTTGGTATGTTATGCGAAAATTCAATATTTGGGCCAATCAGGTGCTGACACGTGGCAATCTTTTAACACCTGATTTAACCATTAATTCATCACCATGTTCAGCCATTCCTCACTGAAAAAGAACCAGAAGAGAGAAAGATCGATCAGAAGGAAATGGAGAAAGAAGAGAGAGGAAATCTTTTCATCCGAAACACTGCCGAAACGGCATCCTCTCTCAAAGTACCCTTTTGGAAACTTCCTCTACTCATCGAAATCTTCATTCCTACGGTTTCGGATTTTTATTTGGAGGTATTTGGTACCGTCTCCCTTGCCGGAGTATTGTCAAAGTTCTGAACCGTTTGTGGAAACGGGTAGAGGTAAGCGTAAGCTTCCTTTTTAACTGATTGATTTGTTGTTTGGATGAGTAAATTGGAAGTGTGGTACTATTCATGGCTGGTTTTAAAGAATATTTTAATGGCTAAATGATTTCCAACAAGTGATTAAATAGCTAATCACTTGATTAGGAGTAGCAAGGAAGTGATTAGGCAAGGGAAAACAAAGAAAACAACATATTGCACTTAAGAATCTGATTTTCTGCCCTGTTTTGACGTGGAGAAGGAGTAAGAATTTGATGATTTTGATACTTCCATTGGTTTTAGGAGGCAAAATTGTGTGGATGTGCAAGTGTTCATGATTTTTGGACGCTTGTATATGAATTGAGAATTTTTGGAAGTTAAAGGGTAAATGTTGTGTATTCCGTTTTCTGGAGGCATTGTCCTTTTAACGAGTGTTTGAGTAAGCAAATGTTATCCAATGACCATTAAACTTTTCAGTGTAAAATTAGAGACATAGACCTTTAATTTGATAGGTCATAATGGTTAATTGGACAAGTATGCTAGGATATATGAATTGTTGAAGATATGCCCTGTTTTCTGGAAAGAATCTGAAACAGTGATGTTGTGTGAAATGTTTCATAGGGCAAACCTTATCCAAAATTTCTAAAACTTTCCAGATTTAAATTAGAGACATATAGCTTTAAGTGAATGGGTATTTTGTAATTTTTGGACAAGTATATTTGGAGATATGCATTTTTGAATGTCTGCCCTGTTTTCTGGAAGAGCACCTGAAACAGTTGGTTTTTGGAAAATTCTGGGAATGGTGTAGTGGTGGCGTTTAAAATCGAGTATTTTTATATAGAACTAAACTTAAAGGGATTCAAATAGAGATTTGAACCACCTCAATTGGAGTTCTATAGAATTAATTATGATTTTCTAAAATTTAGTCAAAATGCTGGTAGTTTGATTACCATGCGAATTTAAGTAAGAAATTGACCAAATATAATTGGAATGAACTCCAAGGGTGAAAGTAAGCCTATAGGCCTAATGTGGGCCATTGGGTATTCACTTTTCATAGCTCTAATGATGTTATCACTTGCCTAGGGCCATGAAGTGACAAATAAGAAGCAATGGTTGGCGGATCAAGGGACAAGAAGAGAAGGACATAAAGTCCAAGAGGTAGTGAACTTACCTTTTCTGCATGTATGTGATATGTATGTCTTGCATTGATTATGTGACTGCTTTGCCTATTTGTGTGGAACATGTATGATTGGTTGAAGCTCTGTTATAATTGTGCAATGGCCATATGTATGTCATAACATCGAGCATGCAGCATATCTTATGTTGGCATGAAATAGTGTAGGCAAGCATATTATGTATTCATATATATCTGGCATGCATAGTGGTAATGTTTGCTACTGAGATTCTCTCAAATCTCACTCCTCCTAAACAACCATTCAGACAGGTAAGCATTGGAAACGTGCTGAGATCAGAAAAGAAATATGCACGAAGAGGACTGTTGCTGGTTGTTTAAAGGTATGTAAATATTGTGTAAACCCCTGGTGGGGAAACTTTTGTATTATAATCAATCAATATTGTATTAATATTATCAGTATATTCATGTTATATTCCTTTGTACCCACTGAACTACGCATTGCTACTCTGAGTAAGATCAGTAATAAGGGATATATGAGGCAGGTTGTTACAGAGTTAGTGAATGGGTTGTGAATGATAAAAAATGAATACCACATGGCAGACCACTAGTTTGATTATTGTGCACTACTAGCTACCATCTCTTCATAGGGCAGTATTCCCTTATACGACACTCCAAGAGCTTCTAGGCAGTATTCTCGAGGGCAATAACCCTATTAGAGGAACCCATGGTCCCCATTATGCTATGTACTTCTTGGCTGGTCTACATCACACTAGTGCAAAGCTTGTGAGAGTAATCTAGTAACATGGATGTACTTGGCCTATACGCTCAGTCAAAGTATGTTGTGTTATGAATAAATGTCCTTTGAAAAATATGAATCGATACTACATAATATGCTCTTGCATATCATATCGGCTTGCCCTTCTTCTTATTATATCCATGTGACATGTTTGTATATTAGTCCTACATGGCATCCAATGGGTGGTACTGGTAAGTAAGGTGGGTAGTGATTGTGTTATTGAGACAATGGTCTCATCCATTACTTCTCATATTTTTTCAGGTGAGAGATCGAGAGGAGGTATAACTAGGATAGAGCCTGAGACTTGAGGCTACTGTTGCGAGTAGTCTTTGGTTATTTGCTATTTTCATTTCATTTCCACATTCGGAATTTTATTTATTGCATCATGTTGCTTCTAAATTAATTTGACTTTCATTATTTACATGGTTAAAAGATTTGAGATTTCGTAATGGATGGACGAAGGCGTATGGTGATTATTATTTAACTTATGTTGAACTTGAGCACCTTCGGTTGAGAATTTATGATATTAATTGCTTTATAGGATTCTTGAATAAACCATGGACCTTTGCTCCTCGTGAATAATACTTGTTACAAGGGCGTGAATTATGATATTGAAGTAGTGTTTGAGAATTTAATATAGGATTATAATCTTGATAGACATATATTTGAGTTCATTCTTTCCATCAAGGTCATGTTTGAAGAAATTTTTGAAAATCATGTTAAGTTTAGGGTTAATTAGAGATGTTGTTACAAGATCTCCTTGCTGAATCCCTCTTGAAGGATTTATAGCTCTTGTGACTCTTTCATTAAACACAACTTGGTATTGTACACTTGTGATACTTTGCATAACTAAAGCAATCCATTTGTCAGGAAAATCCATCTTCTTTAAAACTGCATAAATGAAGTTCAATGATACAGAGTCAAAGCCTTTTGAAAAATCTACCTTGAAAGCAACTAATTTTTTCCTTCCTGTTTTGGCCATGTGAACGTGATTCATAATATCTGCAGCCAGAAGTATGTTGTCAGTGATTATTCTTCCTTTTACAAAGCACACTGAAATGGAGCAAAGTAGTCTCCTAAGACTCTCTTCATTCGTATACACAAGACTTTAGAGATAACTTTATGTACAACATTGCATAGACTGATAGGTCGAAAATCTCTAAAAGTATGAACACTTTCTGAGGACTTGGGAATAAGAATAATATTAGTCTTGTTGAAAGAATGAATCATGTACATCAAATCATATTGCACAATCTCCTAGTATTTTTTATAAAAGCTAGCATGAATTCCATCAAGTTCATGTGTGAGGCCAGTTTTCAAGAGTTAAAGCAGAGGCTCACAACCAATCCATTTCTTATTATCCCTAATCTAAAGCAGACTTATGTGGTCGACAGTGATGCTAGTAAAAATTGATTAGGATGTGTCCTAATGCAATAAGGCAGAGTGGTAGCATACACTTCTAGACAGCTAAAGCCTCATGAAGAAAACTACCCTACTCACGACTTAGAGCTACTAGAAATAGTATATGCTTTGAAGATTTTAGACATTACCTCTAGAGCAACCACGGAGTTATATTGTAACAACAAAAGTCTCAAGTACCTAGAAGAACAAAAAGAGTTGAATATAATGAGATAAAGAAGATGGATGGAATTGCTAAAAGATTATAATTATGAAATCAAATACTATCTAGGTAAGGCAAATGTGGTCACTGATACTTTAAGCTGAAAAGTAACGTAGGTAGCAACTCTTATGATTAAAGAACATGTGTTGATTGAGAGCATCAGAGATTGGAATTTAATAGTTTCAATGACACTTTGAAATTTGACCATGACTCAGATTAAACAGAACTTGAGTAAAGAAATTCAGGAAGCTCAAGAACATGATCTTATGGCAATATTGATAAAGGATAAAATAGAAAGAGGAGAAGCACAAAATTATAATCTATCTAATGACGGATTGGTCATGTTTAACATTCTACTAAAGGCAGAACTCAAAAAGAAGATCCTAGATGAGGCACATAAAAGTAAGTATACTCTTCACTAAGGCATGGCCAAGATATATGATGATCTTAAGTCTTCCTTTTAGTGGCCAAGGATGAAGAGTGATGTTATGAAATTGTTACTTCACACTCCAAAAAGTTAAAGTTGAGCATAAGATAACCCCAGGAGCTCTACAGTCCATAAAAATTTATGAGTGGAAATGGAAAAGTGTTACAATGGATTTTATAATGGGCTTGCCCATAACTATCGCTAAACATGATGCCAGATATATCGGTGATTATTAATTGATAGGTTAACCATATCAGCCCATTTCATAGCAATCACAGCTAACTCCACCTTGGAGGATTTAGCAAAGGTGTATGTAAAGGAAATAGTCAGGCTTTAAGGCATGCCAAGAAATGTTATATTTGATAGAGATCCTTGATTTTGATTTACTTCATCATTTTGGAGATCTTATCGGTACCTCGTTGAAATTCAGCATAACTTAGCATCCTCAGATAGAAGGTCAAACAAAAAGAACAATTAAAATGTTAGAGGATATGTTGAGATACTGTGTACTATATTTCAAAAGAAGTTGAGATCACTCTTTATCACTTGCAGAGTTTGAATACATTAATAGTTATCATACGAGTATTCAAATGGATCCCTATAAAGCATTATAAAAAGAAAATGTTGATCCTCACTAAGTTGGACTGAACTGACTTAAAGAAAAGTTTTATGTTCCAGATTTAGTTGAGCAAACCTAATAACAAATCAAGATTATAAGAAAGAGGCTTTTGGCGACTCAAAGTAGACAAAAAAGTTATGCTAATAAGCGGAGAGGCAGGAAAAATTTGAGGTTAAAGATCATGTATTTCTAAGGATCTCACCAATAACACGCAGCACACAAGCAATGAAGACAAAGAAATTGAGCCCAAAATACATTATGTCCATCTAAATTTTTAGCAAGAGCTGGACCAATGGTACTTCAGATAGCTTTACCCCTAGTTTGAGCATACTGCATAATGTCTTCCATGTAACTCAATTAAGGAAGTATCAGCCAAACCCGGACCATGTCATTGAACATGGGGTTGGCCTGCAAAATGATCTGATGCATGGAAGTTCAACCAGACCAGATCATCGATATGCAGGAGAAGAAGCTAAGAAATAAAGGTATTATATTCAAGAAAGTGGTTTGAAAAGGGTTGTTTGCTAGGGAAGCTACTATATGGAAAAATGGAGGAAGACATGAAGAAGTAGTATCAAAAGTTTTTGTCCTAAGGTACATTTTAACTTTCCAGGAAGAAACTTATTTTACAAAGGGAGAATAGTAACATCCTAAAAATATGAAAAGATATTTACAACGCATACTTAAGGCCTAGGGGATGTTATTTGGAAATTAAAAGCCTCAGAATAATTTATTTGGTTTACAACTTATTTTCATGCCAGAATTTTAAAAAAAAAAGGAAAGAAATAACTATTAAAAGTATATAAGACCCAGAATAAATAAGGAAAATTATAGATATATTTTTTGGGAAATAAATGAACTTATGCTGTTTATTTCGACAAAGGAGTCATGGATAACTTTCAAGCTATTTGCTTGAATTAAGGGCCTTCAAAATAATTAAAAATAATGGATAGGGGTTATCATTTGATCTGAAAAATTTTAAAATGTGTTAAGTATTAATTTCTAAATTTATAGATAAATTTAGTGCCAATAAAGAAGAGCAAAATGGTAACTTTAACAAGTGAAGCCCAATAATGGAATTGGGTTCATATTTAGAAAACTTTTGAGAGCCCTCGGATGTGGCCCAACTGAACTAGATGGTGAGAAATTAGATTTTATTATTGAGCCAAAAAAATGATAAATAACACACACACCACAAACCTTAGTCGGTTGGGCGAGTCATCCAAAATCACCAAGGCCTTCCTTTTTTTTAGTCCTTCGGGGCAAGGCTTTCACCTTTTCATGCAAGGAACTTGCAAAGGAAGCCAAGACCCAAGCCAGGATGGCTTAATAAATAGAGTAAAAGAGACCAAGAGTTAAGTCAAGGAAGGCGAGCCAAAAGAAGCTATCAGAGGGAAGGAGTTGACGCTGTATTCAGGCGAGTTATTTATTCCCTCATCCATTCTCAGTGTTTCTGATTGTGCAATATGGGGTTTGGATGAGTGTTTAGAGTTGAAGATTTATTAACTAAGTGAAAGGGGGAGCAGCGACAGCATCAAGGATGTTGATAGGAGTAGAACAAAGCACACACGTATTTTGGGATATTGTGCCGTGTATATTTGTTCTTCTCTGTTCGAATTTATTTGTTTTAAATCACGTCCCTGCTGCCCTTGAATGATGGCTTTAGATTTCAGTGAGAGATGAGAAGAGAAAAACACATTTAGGCCTTAATTACCGAATCAGCTTGATATTTGAGATTGGAAACTGATTATCTCCCGTTGTTCAATCCCATGCTTTGCTCTAGAATGAACACAAATTGCTGGTTTGGGAAGAGCTGTAAATGGGAAGATGATTCATGAAACTGAATAAATTATCTAAATTGGTAACTCTCTATTTTGACTATACTAATTGTTTCTTGATGTGGGTGTTACAGTTCGAAACATATTTTAATACTATAATGGCCATATGGTAGTGAATATAAAGAATAATAGATATAAGATGTTATATGCTGATTGTGGAACCTGAGTTGGAAATTAGCATTTGTCGTTCTAAAGGGCTGCACAAAGAATTTGAATGGCTTATACATGTGTATGTACATATAGGTGTTATCTGTTGTAGTTCGAAAATTATATGGCTGTCTGGGTGTTTATAAGTTAATGAAGATATAAATATTTTCATATAAAAGGCACCATTGTAACATCCCAAAATTTATTAAAAGGTTAAATTCCCAAAAAGAAAATTAAACGGTGTTAGAGATTAATCTTGGGAATTGAAAGCCAAATTATGAAACCTATGAAATATATGGGATCTTAAATTAGACAAACCAAAAAATTACAGCATTGTGTGTGTAATTAATAGAATAAAAATATACATATATATATATATAAAATATTAAAACACACACATCATTTTCCCTTGCTTCACATGAGACTCACGCACACACACACAAAAACATTAAAATAAAACACACACTACCAACATGGCACACACACATTTATTTAATTATTAAACACAATACTCTCTCACTCTCTTAAACACACACACGACAACACACATACAATTAAAATATCTCTCAATTGTCAATCGGCCAGTAGCAAAGAAAAGAAAGAAAAGAGAGAGTGAGTGAAAAAGAGAGCAAGAGAAATATAATAGAGAAAGAGAGATACATAAGAGTGATTGTTGCCAGTAGAGGAAGGAAGAAGAGATATAAAACTCCATATCCTAGTATAGGTGAGTTCCCTTCACATATTCTTAACTCTTTTTAGTTGATTTGAGGTTGTTTTGGATGATTGCTATAAGTCTAGAATTTTAGAAATTAAGAGGAGATATTGTTCGGTTAGTTTTCTCTAGAATCATATTGGTTGTAAAATATATTTCGGAGGTCAAACCTAGTCCAAAAATTATGAAAGTTTTCAGAATGTACGTAGACATCCTAAGCTTTAATTTCATATATAATATGTATCATTGGGGTTTATAAATAGTGAGATATTAATTTTTAAAATTAGATGAGGAATCTGGAACGTTTTCTGGTACAGATGGGGTTTGACGAAATTATGGAAATTTTTTGGCTGTAATTTCTATATCGTAATATTTTTCCATGAAAATATACTTAAATATGATCATATAGGATTTTTAACCATTCCATTTGGAGTTCTAAAAATTTAGTTATGAATTTTGGAAGTTAATCTATTAAAACAGGAAAGATTTTCTGGCAGTATGAAAAATATTAAAACTGGGAATGATTCATGGATAAGTGTTAGTGAAACATATTTTTATCTTAAAATAGACTTATTTATTGACACATAGAATTTGGAACCACCTTAATTGGATATTCCTAGGTCAAGATATGAATTTTTAAAGATTATTGAAAATTCTGTCAGATTTGGGTAATAGTGCAAACATAATAAGTAAGGGTATTTTTGTAATAATTGGGACTCTATGGGTCGAGTTAAATACTTAGAGTTAGTATGAGTCTATTAAATATCCAATGGTCCTAATGTATTAACTATAATGATAACCTACCAAAGTGTCTTGAAATACTAAATATTTGCAGCAAGTAATAATTCGTCCATCCATGAATAATAAATTATAGGATTTGACATTTGCCCAAGACGCCCAAGAGACTGAGAACAGGAACCAAATTTGGAAAGACTGTTAGATAGTACCTTATCTCTTATATCATATGTGATGCCATGTATGTGTACCATATCATTTGTATATGTGCGGGACAGATAGTCCATAGGCAGTAAGACCCGTAAGTATAAGTTGCACCAGGAGTTACCCGGGGGCGTCTTGAGCTAGGTAGGCTTGAGACAGAAAGCCTGTGACTGTACCTTGTATGGGGCAAAGGCCCTGGGCAGCCAGATTGTGAATCTCAAGCGCTGTAAGTTTGTGATAAGGGACCGGTTAGGCCCTTTTATATGCTACATTTCAGTAAGTTGAACTGTTTGATGATTTGTTTTACATGCTTAGTATTTTCATATTATATAAGTGATATGTGTACTACTGAGATTCTTTTGAATCTCACCCCTTTTTCAACAAATGATATACAACAAAGGTGTCCAGCTTCAAGGGCAAGAAGGTAATATAGACGGACGAAGAAAATGTGAATTAATTATGAATTATTTGGTTATCATTTTATTTTGAATGACTATAAAATATTTATAAGTAATAGTAGTAGCGATAGTAGTACTAGTACTCACGACACAGATTGTATAAGTTATAATCAGTACGTTAGACTTTCGATAACGCACTGATATCCAAAAGCCCATAAGTTAACTACCACTATGCGAGCTATGGATAGAAAATGATGTGCATTTTAAATAAATGATTTTAAAACTGATGAGGATAATGAATTAACAAACTATAATGAGACCACACATATTTATTCCAAAACGTTTTTGAAAACCCTACACAAATATAAGTTGAACTCTGCCTTAAAATTGGAACCTTTAATTGTTATGGTCTCAGATTTGAAATCATTATACATTCAAACTCATCTAAAGGCTTTGGAAATTAAGGTATTACACACATAAACAAAATGTTGGAGGCTCTTATATATATATATGTAGTGTGCTAAGTGCAATGGGATTGAATTTTTATATTGTTCCCTTCATGCTCTGTTCGGCCAGCTCAACTCCAGCAAGAGGGAATTGAATTTAAATAAATTTAAGTGCTTCAATAAGTTTACAAGGAACGATGGTGTAGGTACAAGCACTAAGTTGAGCTTGAAATCTAAGAAAAGAATCAAGTTAAGGGTTGAATCAAAAGCAAGAGTGCTGGGGCTTAGGGAAAGATCAATTAAGCAAAATGAATTAATCAATTCCTGATGAATAATTTATACGATTCGTTATTTGCTATGAAGTTGAAGGAGGAAGCAAAGTCCTAGAGAAGCAAGGAAGAGGAAGAGAGCTAGAAATTAGAACAAAATGTAGCTTTAATTTAATCATTAATTTTGTATATTTTGTTTTGGTTGCATGTTTGTTTGTGCCATTGTTGATGTAGTTAAGCATGATAACATGTGAATTTCTTACTCATGTTATTGTCATGGCCATGTGTAATAATAGTTTCATTTATTTAGTTTTACAAATATTAAGTTATTGTAAGGTATTGTTCTTTGTGGCTTGTTTTGCATGATCAGTTATTTACCATACACTAAGTACTAAAATATGATTATTGCTACTGAGATTCCCCAATCTCACCCCTCTTTCTATGTATTAACCATAGGAATAAGTACATCCAAGGGAAAGGAGAAGCTGGTGGAAGCTTTTAGCTAAGGGTGAATAGGATGAAGCATGTTGCATTTTGACAAACTTTACATTTAGTTTTCATCATTACGGCAAGTAAACTTGTGTTGTTTTTGGTTTGTAAATATATCTCCATAAGGATTAAAGGATAATAGTGGCTCCAAAGGAGAGTAGGAGCTAATTATGGTAGAAGTTTCAGATATAACGAAACTATATATACATGCTGGTATGTTCTTTTTGCATTCGACTTTATGCAGGGAAAACATACTACAAAAAAACTGTTTTTTAGTAGCGCTGTTTTTTAGTAGCGGTTAAATTATAGTGGTTACAAAAAACCGCTACAAATACCAAGATTTGTAACAGTTTTAAAGAAAACTGCAACAAATTTGCAATTGTATGACTCCCGCCAAATTGCGCACTGGTAAGCGACGGTACTTTGTAGCGGTTAGAGCACAAAAACCGCTACAAAATGTGGCACCAGCTTGGCGTCATAATTGTAGCGGTTACTTAGCAGTGGTTGTATCATACTAACCACTACAAAATGTGGTGGTGTATTTGTAGCGTTGAAATGTGTAAACTGCTACAAAAGACAAAAAGGTTGGAGGTTTGTAGCGGTTCTTTCCAACCGCTACAAAATGTGTGGTGATTTATAGCGGTTTTTGAGGTAAGAACTGCTACAAAATGCAAAGGGTTGCATGTTTGTAGCCATTTTTGACAACCACTACAAAGTGTCATGGGGTTTCATGCTTTTATAGCAGTTGATGTAGCATTTTTGGGGAGAACCGCTACAAATGTCACGGCTATATAAATGCCACCACCCCTCTTTTTACCAATTTTGGCAAATTCCGTTGGTACGCACACTATGAGAAGTTTTCATCAGATCTAAGGTTATGCTTGAATATCTAAAGACTTAAACACTTGAGGTTAGTAAAGTTATTTATTTTCGTTTTTTAGCTAAATAGATTTGTTTAAAGTAATTTCATTGTTATTTAAATATATTGTTGTAATATTTGTGAGTTTCTGATCCTATTTTTCCATGTGTAATATGTTTTTTACCATGTTTTGGAACCCGGACCGGACCGGCCGGTCTGGCCCGGGAACCGGCCACTCAGCCACTAAACCGGGCTAGTCCGGTAAACGGACGGTTCGTTACTTTTTTTATTTTTTAAAAAAATCAATTTTTTTAAATTTTTCTTTAGAATTTCATATTAATAAGCTTAAAATATTCAATTTCTCATCGGTTTGGCCCCAATTTGACTCCAATCTAACCTACTAACCCCGACCAGTTCAATGATCGGTCCAGATTTCGAAACCTTGGTTTTTTAACCTCTGTTTTTATTTTTATTTTTAATATGTTTTTGGGCCGATTTTTAATCTGTTGGTTATTATTATAATAATTTTTTTATAAATATTGGTTAGGTGTGACTATAATTTAGTTTTAATTCATTAAGTGAGAGATTTTGTAATCAATTATATTTGTATTTATTTTCTTATTCTAAAAAAAGGCATTAATATGAAAAGTGAATAATTATAGCAATAATGTCTTCCTAGAGAGACAAGGGGAAGGGAAGGTGGTAGATAAGCATCTGCCTAGAGGACCTCTTCTGCAAGGGGCAGTAGTCAGGGTAAAGAGCACCCTAAAGGTCAACATGTCCTAGCGGAACCATAACAAGTGACCTTGCCATAACTGGAGCTAGCACAATAGGCCCCACCATAATAGGCGACCCCACTAGAGGTGCCTATTCAATCATAGGGGCTCGATATTAGTGCGAGCGGCTACAAGGATAATGGGAAATTTGATATCAATTTTCCCTTGACCAAAGTGTAGCAGTTCCTTGACAGCGAGAAGGCTAGGGAACCAAAATCACCCACTACGATTGTCTTCACGATCAACCGGGTTTGATGTGTAGGTTTGATTGAACCATATTTTTATATAATTTTTTATTACTAAATTGGGACTTTTAATGCATTGTGTTGGATATTATTGCATGATTAATTAGTACTAATTTTCATTAGGGACATTTGTATTGAATTAATTGTAAATAGGGGCAAAATGGTTATAATTGGTTAATTATTCATACAAATTATTTGTTGAACTTTTGAAGTTTGCAGATAGGTCCCTGGTCAAATAGGTTTTGACCAAGGACCTTCTTCATCCAAGCCAGATAGGAGAGACAGAATCACAGGGGGAGTTACACTGCAAGTTGAGAGCCTCCACCTTCCAAAAACCTCACAGGCAACCTTAACTCCTTTAACTATCCTTTCCATCGCCGGCGAGTAATTCAGAGAATCAGAGGAGAAGCACATTGCGGCAAGGAGTTGGACCGGAGCTAGAGAGAACTTGAGAAGGAAGGGCCAACACTTTGGAGAGATGGTGGGAGATCGGGGAAGGAGAGGAGAGACCATCGATCCTTCACCGCAACACCATTTGGCCGCCATCACCACCGTTGTCAACGGCGTCTTCCTCCATCATTCGTCCTTGTCTCTTAGACCACTACCATCGCTGGCGGAGAGGAGAGTTCAGAACATACCACCTAGAAGCTTCACCAATATTGCGCCTTCGCCATCGACCTCTCCACTTTCAGATTCACAAACCAAATTTCCATTCCTTTTCCGGCGAGATTTTATGCTTTCCGGTGACTTTTTTTTATTCCATCAGTCTCTCTCTCTACTGTCCTTCCAAACCTTCTTCGGCCCTACTCTGTGATTTCCCAGCAAGAATCTAAGTTTTCTAGAGAGCGTCTTTCTCCAAATTCCGGTTAGTATTGAATATTCCGGCGCCTTTCTCCAAATTCCAGCAAGTGTTGAATTTTTCGGTGAATGCCCAAATTCTAAGTTGTGATTATTCTAAGGCAATGAGAGGCTGATTCCTTTGCTTCTTAGAGATGGATTGTGGCTGGAGTTCTAGAGCTTCAACTAGTGGAGTTGTTTAGTTTTCATTTGCTTTGGACTATGTGGTTGATCTTATTTGTCATATTTCTTGGATGATGCATAGTTTAGAGACCTAGATGAGTGATTATTTGTCTTTGTTGGTGAACTTTTGTGTTGAAGATTGGGTTTATGTGTTTGCAGTTTGTAATTGACATATTTTCTATTGGTTTAATGAAATTATGCTTTCTATGTGATATCTAGATTTCTATTATTGATTTGAATCAGTTTAAGTGTCATGATTGTGCTCTCATTAAGAGTAAACAAGTGCGTTAATCCATTTTCAAACACACATTAAGTGGTACTTCAATAACATTCCTAAGCAATGGCTATAAATGCGATTGTAGGAGTAGTCATTGATTAGGAATGTTAGACTCAATGTGATTACTTAGGGTTTTTCAATTAGACTTGACGAAAAATTAACTCTCATTGTCTTAATTGAATTAGGATAGCCATTTTCCTTTTCCAAGAGCATTCATTATACATTCCATACCCATTTTCATAGACCATTCCATTTTATAAACAAAATACCAAAAAAAAAGATTAGGATTTAATTTTATAGCATCTATTAGTTATAGTTAAACCTGATTTTTAAAACCAACTCCATGTTTTCTTGCATTCTTGCATTTTAGATACCTAGTTAACTTAGGTAGCTCAATAAAGGCTCCTCGAGTGAGATGACTCAAGTGTTGCATTGTACTGCAATTCTTGGATTAAAAATATTTTGCATTTGACCTCAAAGACCCAAAGACTCGGTCAAATCAAGGTCAAGGTAAAGAATTGTTTTAATAAGTTACTATTTTAATTAAAGTGGTTTAAATGTGAAATTATATTTAATTAAAATTTATGATCAATTGTGTAAATGAGCAGGGAACATCACCACCAAGAGGCTAGACGTGGCTGCTCTACAGAATTTGAAGGTTCCTTCCACTACATTTTCAGCATTCCTTCCATAAGCAAATATATATTTCCATCTTCAACTTCAATTTTATAAAGTGAAGAACCTAAATCATTATTACCTACACATTCCCAATATTAAACATGAAAAATATTAATACTTATTTAACTTAATTTAATCATTCTCCTCAAATAATAATTATTGTCATTTAAATTGTTACTTAAATGATAAATCATCAAAATAATATTAGAACAATAGATTGAAAAAATTATTCACGTGATTTTTTTAATTTATACAACATTTAGTAGCGGTTGACATCAATCAATACAAAGTTAAATTTAAATTTTTAGCACAATGATTTAAAATTTCATTAAACATTCATAGCGGTTCCCCAACCGCTACAAATATTTGGTGCCATCTTTTAAAATTTTTGAAATTAATTAGTAGCAATTTGCTACAAATGTTGATGCCAAATTTTCAAATTTCATTTCCTATCACACCCTTTTTTTTGGGGGGGGAAGTGGTGCCACATTTGTAGCAGTTAGCCAACTGCTACAAAAAAATGTAAAAAATATATAATCACCCAAAATTCAAATGACAGTTGTAATGGTTTGCTAACCGCTACAAGATGCCCCTACAATGTGTAATCCACAGGCTCATCTTGTAGCAGTTTGGACAAACCATTACAACTATAGTAGTGGTTATGTTGACATGTGTAGTTGGTCCATAAAACCGCTATAAAATCGTTTGCAACAATATATTTTGTAACAGTTTGCCTAACCACTACTATTATCATTTGTAGCGATTAAAATTGCTATAAATAAGTCATTTTAACCTCTACAAATGAGCGAATTTTTTGTAGTGATATTTGATTTATTTCATAAGATTTGGTAGGATAATAGCACACATCATAAGCCTTAAAACAAGTACTAATTTGTAATTTTTAGATCTGTAGATAAAAAAATATGGATTTTCTATGTTGGGTCAGAATTCTAGAATTTTCTAGGAAAATTCCTATGAACAGTCTGAGTTTCAAATAAATTATGAACCCAACAGGACTCTATTGAGCCCGGCTCTTTATTTTATCATGAAAGGCATTAAAGGAGCTTAAGTTTGAGCTTTGAACAACTATTTTAGAGTTATAATGAATTAGTTATGCATTTCTAAATTTCTTAGAAAATCCCTTTCCAACAATAAGTGTTAGAACTTGAAATATTTGTGACTCTGATGAGCTCTTAGAACTCAACTCACCTAAACTTTCTTAAATAAAAAAAAAACTTGAAATGTTTGAGAAAAGTCCTTAATTATTGGTGATTTCTGGGAATTCTAAAGAATATTAGTAGTTCATTCTGAACTAAACAGCTCTAATAAATGTCCTTAGAGTAAGGTATGACAGGTTCATACTGATATATGATGAGTTGAATGATAAACTTGCTGAAAATGACTGTAAGCTAAGGAAATGATTTCATCATAATTACTTTCCAGGTCTCATTCTGCCTTTTAATGCTTGTAATTTGACTGGCCGGTTTCCTTTTGGAGACAGTAGCATGAAAGAATTTTGTGTTCTCTCCTTCAGACAACTATTTTAACTTCGCTCTTTGCATTGTGACCAGTAGCTGTTCTCGCAGTCATAAAGAAATTCCCGGTTATGCCTAGCAGTAGCCAAGTCAGCTTCCTTTTGCACAGAGATCTGTTCAGATAGACAAATTGAATTAGAGTTTCGTCTCAATTCCGCTTCAGCCTGAAGAATTCTGTTGAAGAGATTTCCAATAGATGTCCTGTTCCAAGAAAGAAGGTCAGAAAGAGTTCTGTTAATCTTGTAATGTAATTGAAAAGTAGGAGAACCCTGAAACAATTGTTCCCAGCATGATCTAATTATCTGATCACAATCCCTATATTTAATCCGGAGAGAAGTGACTTATAAATAGAACGAGTGGAGTATGATTCAGCTTGAGTCACTAATTATTAATAGGATAAAGTTGGAAGATTTTGTTAATTTAAAACAAATTTAATGAGTTAATTGTCATTCATTAATTTATCTGAATTAGTTGAAAGTGCATATAATAGGAAACCATGCGGGATTGTGCTTTGGATGATAACTTTTTTTTTTTTTAAAAAAAAAAAAGGAGTTGAATTGCGTCCAGCATTCTAAAAGCATCTAACAAGCATTGTTATAAAACTTTTGAGTTGACTTTATGAGTTTATTGGTTTTACATTCCTAACTTATAAAATCTGTGTCAATTTGTGCTTAATTAACTTGTATTAGCCATAAAATTAGTTAGACTTGTGAGTTTACACACTGAGTTTGTTGTTTTTATATTTTTACTTTATAAAATTATATCAACTCATTCTTATACTCATGTTAGCTTGTTCATTTTTACAATATTCAATGGCTTTATGTATGAACTTCATAGAAATTTCTTATTTATTTGAATATGATAAATTATAAATGTTGATGCATTTAATTTCAATTATTCATATTTAAATTTAATTATTGTCATTTTTATTATTTTATTATATACTATTAACACCTATTTATTAATAAAGTAAACTCTTATGAGTTTAGATCTGAGTTTTTATTCATGTCACAAGTTTAATTAAACTTACAAGTTTGACAACCTTAACAACAAGCACCCAAAACTTAAGATACAAAATGTTATTGAGAAATAGGGTGTTGGATATACCAAATATTACTTTAATATAATGGGTGCCATTGAAAAAATAACTTAGGGTGTTGTATGTACCAAACATTAGTAAGATACAGATCGAGTACTACTGAATTAGGGGATGCTACTTAACAAAAAATAATATGTATTTTACAAACTACCTTGATTAGGCTATCTAGCATATTTTATGAAAGGAAACCTTGGACACTATAGATTGATATATAAATATATTATTGAGTTAAGGTATAAAAATATTCATGAACTTTTTTAAAGAGCGTTAAATACCAGAAACTTTATTTGGGTGAAAAATGTCCATGAACTTTTTGAAAAATGGGCTAAAATGCACCCACATAAAGGGCAAAATTGTCCATTTTCAAAAAGTTCATAGGCATTTTTATACCAAATAAAGTTGATGGTATTTAACGCTCTTTTAGAAAAGTTTATGGACATTTTTGTACCTTAACCCTATATTATTTTGGATTTGATCCCGCCCTAGTTCATATCCCACTCTTTCATATGTTCTACGTATATAGTAAATAATTTGAAATAATAACTTTCTATATTGCCAAAAGTAACTAACTAAAGCCCTTTTTCCTGTGTTGTGCACAATATTCAGCAACACCCGCACCCATGTGTGAGTATAATATATATGTGTGTGTGTGTTCTTTTTTTCCGCAAAAGACCAAATATTATTAATAAAAGAAGAGCAACACATATATTCAGTAACTAAGCAAATCAATAATCCACTCAGAACTAACCGAAGAAGCAGCACAAAAGTAATGCTAAAAATAAAATACCAACCCTTGTTATTCTACTAATATGATTAATTAATTACTGAAAACAAATTACAATTCACAGCATTCCAATCAAACTCTTCTTCTAATCTTCATGTTGTGTCATACTTGTTCTTCTCTTTCTTCTTCTCTTACGACTTTCCCAGAGCTGAATCTTAACGTGAAAGCCCAGGCCATCAACAAGAAGTATAACCAAAATAAGTAAAGGTTCACAACTAACTGGTCTCTGTTGCCTAAACTAGCCCTCACTAATATTGCCAAAATTGCCCCTACTATAATAAGCGTCACCCAAACCAATGGCTTGCCTAAAATTAAGTTTCTGGTTTCTCACTTTCTTCTTCATGACGAAGAAGAGTTCCATTCGGCTCCCACATTTTTTAACCAACAGCCCCACTTGAAGATCGATCCAATTATGGATAGATGTTGCGTGTCAACAACCTAGAAACATGACCAAAATATTGCACCGGCTTAGTTAATGCATTAAGAAAGAAACATATATTTTATAGATCTTTATAAAGACTAATCTCTTTTAGTGTAATTATTGTAGATATTTGTGTATAGTTTAAAGGAAATAATCACGATCGATATGAAATATTGAATTCATAGTCAATGCACATAGGCTTACGGCTAACTGGAGACATGTACCTGAAATCAGTACAAGGATGAATGTTACAACTTCAATTACACACTCTGTGTGTGTGTGTGTAGAAGTAGTAATTCTAAATCCCTAATATTATTTTTTGGGTTAATCTAGTGCCACCGTGCGTGCGTGTGTGGGTAGTAATTCTAAATCCCTAATATTATTCTTTGGGTTTTGAACGGCAGGCATAGAGTCTAATGAATAGTTGGGGATCGAACCTAAACTGTGTGTGTGTCCTCATGTTATTTTTTGGACGCCAGGAATATAGTTTAATGAAGAGTTAGGGATCGAACCCTAAAACCACAATACCAAATGGTCTTTGGCCATTTTCACAAAAATGGTGAGTCTTCAGATTCCGCATATAGTGATTAAAACAAAATTCTAAGCTCTTAAAACTTCATTATTCATGACACTTAAATCAGTAGCCTTCATGCGTTTTTCATATCTTTGCTTAAACTGGAAATACTGCCACATACATCAATACATACCTCTACCTAATTGTCTGCCTTCTTGTATGCATGTGAGGTAAGTATACGAAAGAGTCATGTTGACACATGCTTTAGAAGCTAGTCTTTTAAAAATTAATCCAAATAAGATTTTATATAACTTTCCTATTAGACAGAGAGCGCCCTCAGGGGTTTAAATAAATTTGATTATACTCTAATATCTCAACAATATCTCAATTAATTATGTCGTCAAAATTGAATTGAGACATTTTAAACAATCAATTAAAAAATATCTAACAATAAATTATTTGGTTAATTAATAAGTGCCAAAACTTTCCGTGGGCAAGATTTATAAAATGTGTTTCTGGTGTCTTTGCTTCGAAATTTGACAAAACTTCTTGGTGAATTTCACGCCAAGACAAAAATCTCTCCTTTTTAAAAAAAAATAAAATTATCCCGCATCCGTATCCTATGAGTCATGAGGAGCATTTTTTCCTTCTTTTTTTTAGAAGAACTAACATTTAAAAATATCCTTTTACTAGTAATTGAACATTATTATTATTATTATTATTATTATTATATTGTTCTTATTTCATTATCTTATATTATTACATTGTTGTCATTATTTCATAATCCTTGTACAATTTAGATTAGGATCTTATCTAGATAGTCAAGTTATATAATATAAGTTAGTTAGCTAGATTTTGTGGTTTTGTATGTATTTAATGCACTGATTTGCACGGAGACTGAAATTTTAAAAAGGGAAAATTACACTGTAGTCCAAAGCAACTAAAAATATGAAGAAACGGTCCTTCAAAATCGCAAAATAAAAAATTCGTTTTAAGGAGTTGTTAATAGAGCCCCTCAAGTTGTCAATTAACAACTTGAGGAGCTCCATTAACAACTCCTTGGGACCAATTTTTCATTTTGAGGTTTCGATGGATCATTTCTTCATTTTCTTTCTTGTTTGAGACCTCAATGTAATTTTCCCTTTTAAAAATTGATATGATTCTGCTTAAGCCGACATTTTTAAATATATATGTTCAATTATCACTACAAAAAAATAGCGAATTAGCGACGGAATTTAGCGACGGAGTTTCCGTCACTAATCAATTTAGAGACGGAAATTAGTGACGGATTAGAGACGGAACAATATTAGCGACGGAATTTGTTCCGTCGCTAAAAAGGCCGTTACTAATTGATTAGTGATGGAATTTTGCATTCCGTCGCTAATTAGAGACGGAAAAATTCCGTCACTAATTAGTGACGGAATTAACTAATTAGAGACGGAAAATTCCGTCTCTAATTAGAGACGGAATTTTCCTTCTCTAATGCGTCGCTAATTATTTTTTTATATATAATTTAAATTGCCACATGTCTACAACACGAGCCTTCACATGTTCCTCACTGGCGGCCGCCACGTGTACCAATCAGCCACCGCCACGTGTCACCCTCCACCTAGCGCCACGTGTCCCCTCCACCTCGCGCCACGTGTCACAAGTCACAAATTGGTTGCATTTTGTGACTAAGTTAGGATTCGAAGCCATGACCTCTCACGCGCGTGCTAGTGCCTTTGCCAGTTGAGCTAAGAAGAACCTGTGAAAATTAAATGCAAAATCATATATATATATATATATATATATATATATAGACACACACATTCACACGTACGTACGTACGTACGTACGTACCTACATACATACATAATATATATATATATATATATATCACTTACAAACAAAAATAGAAATACATAATTTTATATATTATTGAATATTTTAATTTAGTTTTCTTATTTTATTTTATGTAAATATTCTACCTAAATTTTTATTATTAATATCTTTTTTTATTTATTTTATTTTATATTTTATCTTTTTTTTTGTATTTATAAAATTTTCATTTTATTTTTTTATAATATATTATTAAAAATTCAAATATATTATATTATAATTTTAATTTCAAAAATAAATATGAATTAATAATTTTTATTTATTTATTTTAATATTATATTATTAATTTAAAATAATTTAAAATTTAAATTATTTTAAAAATTATAATTTTGAAAAAAAAATCGAATTATTAAAAATTTTAACTATTAGAGACGGAATTAGCGATGGAAATTCCGTCGCTAATTAGAGACGAAAAAATTATGTCTCTAAATTCCGTCGCTAATTTTTAGGGACGGAAATTAGTGACGGAATTTAGCGACGGAATGTAATTCCGTCGCTAATCCGTCTCTAATTAGTGACGGAAAAATTCCGTCTCTAAATTCCGTCGCTAATATTTTAGAGACGGAATTTAGTGACGGAAATTCCGTCTCTAAATTCCGTCGCTAATTTTTAGTGACGGAATTTAGCGACGGAATGTAATTCCGTCGCTAATCCATCTCTAATTTAGAGACGGAAAAATTCCGTCTCTAAATTACTTCGCTAATTTTAGTGATGGAATTTGTGAGGGATTAACGGAATAAAATTCCGTCGCTAATCCTGTATTTTTTTGTAGTGTATGAGGCCCAGCTGTATTTCCATCCATCACTCAAATTACCATATTAATTTTATTTTATATTTAATTGCAAAATTAACAAGTGAGATTATTTAAAATTTAACATCCTGGTGAAAATTTTCAACATAGTTAAGAAAAATCATTTCAAATTCACAAGATCTTCGGAGAATTTAATTGTGATAAAGATAAGAATTTATCATAATTATAGTCTATTTAATTTTAACAAACATATATAAATAAACAAATATCCATCCAAATTTCACTTCCCATCTCATTCTTTCTATATCAAAATGCTTTCAAATAATATACAGATTTTTACTTTATTTTTAATTGAATTTTAACAATATTTATATTACAGAAGATAAAATAATACCACAACAATTGACTTATAAAAGTTATGATGTTTTTCCTTTTTTGAAAAATAAAATTCCCAACTTGCCCATCCTTTTATTTTGAAAAAAAAAGTCACAAAAGTTGTTTCATTTAAGAAGGGTAAAATGGACGGCTATGATGAATAGGCAATAATACTTACTTACTCAGGTTTCCGTAGTCCGGCTCAGATAGCGAGATGTACGCTTGGCATCCTGTAACATCCTAAATTTTAGGATAAGAGGATTGAGAATAAATCTGATTCGAGTAGACTGTTAAGCCCGGTTTAACAAGTGTCCTAGTAAGGTATGATTTTATTCCCTAAAATTCTTTTATACCCTTGGGGTATTAAAGAGCATATGGGATGGCAAAGCAAGGAAATTAAGGGTCACACACAATATAAGTATATTGGAACACAAATTAGTGTTGTTGCCAGTGAGTTTTCCAGTGAGGCAGTCATGTTATGTGGAATTTTTCAATGGGAAATGATGTCCAAAAACTGTGAAAATTTTTAGAATGAAAGTATAATTATCAAGCTTTAATTTGATAGGTCATATAAGCCATTTGGACTTGTACACAAAGATATATGTATTTTTGAAGTTAGTCCAGTGAAACTAACTATTTTTAGTGGTAGCGTCCAAAAACAATAATTTTTGGAATTTTGAGCTTCCAATTGCCTAAATGCTATATTTTTTTCTTAAAACTAGACTTAATAAGGATCATATAGCCTTTAGAACCATCCCAATTGGATGTCTATACAATTAGATATGAATTTTTAAAGTTTTGTGAAAATTCTACCCAGTTTTTCAGCATGTGCGAAAATCACAAAAATGTATAGGCAAAATGGTCATTTGACCAATAAAACAATCAGCCATTTGTTTTTCCCTTTAATTCAGATAAATATTGGCTGAAGTAGGGAGCAAAAAAGGGAAATAATTTATGTGACCTATATTTAATCTAAGCAAAAGAAAAGTAAGAGCCAATTAGAACTAAGCACATGTTACTATCTGAAAAGGAAGAATAGATAATGGAAGTGGCATTCAATTATTTCTTATTTCCCTTGACATTTCAGTCAGCAAAAAGGGGGGCAAGCAAGAGAAATATTCATTTAGTGAATATTAAAGCAAGAAGAAGAGAAAAAGAAAATAATGACCAATCACAGCTAACACATAATGAAGCAACTTGAGATACTTAACAAAAGTTATTACCTTCTCTTCATTCCATCTTCATTTTCGGCCAAAATCTGCACTCAAGAGAGAGAGAGAGTTGAACCAAAAACATGAAGAAATGGCAAGGACTAAGAAGCAAGATCAAGGTACGTTTCACTTGTTCTTGCCTTCTAACTCTTGTAACACCTCTTCTAATCTCTTCTCCACCTTGTATACCATGATTAGCAAGCAAAATCAAGGGAAAAGAGAGAGGAGGAGGCCATGGTCAAGGGAGGAGAGGAAGAGGAATCCGGTAAACTCAAGAACTTAACTTCTTTTGTTGATTCTTGTGGGTTCTTGAGGGTTATTGTTGTTGTCGTAGTTGTTTTGGCTTGGTTTGTGATTTGGGGATGCCAAACCCTAAGGGGAGGTGCTGCCCAAATTCACACTAAATATGATTAAGAAGTGTTTAATGGGCTGAATATGTGATTAGAGGTGAAAAGAAAGAGTTGTGTGGATTGAAAACAAGAAAACACATTTTCCCTCATAATATGTTGATTTTTGACCAGGGGCATTTTCATCCTGTTTGGTCTGGAATTTCATCAATTTTATGGTTTCATTGAGTTTAGAAGGGAAAATTGTGTAGGGTTCATGTAGACTGTGAAGTGAAAAAAGCCCTAGAATGTGAAATGACCAAACTACCCTTAAAACCCTAAGTTAGGGGCTGTCAAGGGTATTTTCATAATTTTGGCCTGATTTTGACTAATATGAGGTCAAAAATGGATTCTACACGCAAATTTGTGTAGGATTAGTCCAGGTCATGATTTTTGGAATGGTACAATTTGATCGGGTACAAAGGGCATAGACCAGATCTCAAGGGATATTTTGGTAATTTTGTATTTTTGAGTCATGATAACTAACACATTGAGTTTAGCATGAGTTATGAATAAATAATAACTCATTTATCCTAAATTTTTAATTTTAGGATATACCGATAGCCCGAGCCGAAGACGGAGCTAGACCGATTGACAGGCAAGGAGATGGCATGTTCCAGGTAGTAACTTCTTCTTACATATATTATGTAATTCCTATTATGTTGTATATGTCATTCACTGTAACATGAGCTAGTGTCTTTGACACACCAATCTGCCATGTTGTGGTTAGGGACCCAACAAGGGCGCCAAGTAAACCAAGGTGCAAACTTGTCTTTGGCCTTGAGCAAGTGTGCACATAGTTTCGATCATCTTATATGACATGGCATATCATATCTATTTTCGTATTATATATATTTGAAAGTATGTTACTACTGAGATTCTCCGAATCTCACCTTTTCTATAAATGTATAAAGTTTCCAGCAGCAGGTAGCGGCTCGAATGACAGAACAGTAATTTCAGGATATTGGAGGTTCCGGACTAGTACAAGAGGAGGCGTTGGTTATCTAAAGAACTTTCTATTTGTTTAAGGTCTGTAATTACTCTGTACACCCCTATGGGGAATTCTGTATGTAATTAAGCAATATTGTTTCAATATATCAGTATATTTACACTATTTCTATGTGCCACACTGATCTTCGCATTACTACTCTGAATAATATCAATAATGAAATGAGGTCTTATACATCCCCATACCGTTGTGCTAAGGAAAAGGACCCATCTGAATTTTTCTTTGAAGAAAAAAAAAATCTACGAACAAGAAATCATTTATGAGTGAGTTGGATTCGCGTCACAGTTTGTTTAAGATTGAAAATGTAGTCACTTTTTCTTACTTTATTCCTCGCAAATTCACAGTTCGCTACGTCAGAGGTAACGACGGACTCCCAGGTCACAGAACCATCGCATGTTTCTTCTCAAAAGTAGAGAAGACACATATATATTGTTAATTACCAATGTACTACCCCAATTCTTTATCCATAATCCTCAATACAAGATAGTTTATCGGGAAAATTGCAGTGGAACAGAAAAAACATTAAAAAAAAGTCATTCATTATCTAAAAACCCTGATATAGATTCTAATTGTAAAATTATATATTTGTCTTTATTGACAAGTGATAGTATTATCGTTGGCAAATCTATGTCTTAACAAATGTATGTACCATATTGATAAATTATAGTATTACAGTTGACAAGTGTATCTCCTATACTAACTGTCATATTCACAATGGGGGTAAAATATTTAATTTCGTAATTCAAATCTATATCATTGATATCCTTTAAGAGTTTTTAGATAGTGAATCATATATTGAGATTTTTTTTTGGTTCCTCAGAACTAAGGGTATTCACTTCTGTTTCATCTCAACTGTCCAGTTCTAATCACGGTCATTTTGGGACGAGACAATCCTATCTCAAAAAAAATTTAGGACGGGACAAAATTATTACCGGAACGAGATGCAAGACGGGCTTTGTTCCATCCTGGCTTTTTGTCCGGTCCTCAAATCATGTTGTTATATATATATATATATAATATCAAATGTTTTTTTATTTTTTAACCAAAATATCTAATATTTTTATTAAAGATATAACTAATATATTTCTTTTTAGATAGATGTTAGTTATATAAAAAAATATATCATATAATCTTTTTTAGACTAATTTTAGTCATATAAAAAGATATTATTATATATTGGTTAGATTTTTAACACAAAATACTATAAATATTTAAGAAAACCCTCACAATTACTAGCACGGTATCATTGTCTTCATTCACTCCACTCTCTATCGGTTTCTCTTGCATATGCTTGCCTAATTATCTACAAAATACAATAAATATTTATGATTTATCATTGCTCCTATTAAGTTTAATTTTTAATTATTTTTTATTTTTTATTATGCTTTCAGTCTAAAAATTATAAATGAGGATGATTATGTAACATCCCAAAATTTAATACAAGGATTAATTTATAGAAACTGGATAGTAAGTCAAATTATGGAACCTACAAAATTTAAAGAAACTTAAATTAGATAAAGGGAAAAATTAAGGCCTAGTATGTGTAATTTATAGGATAAAAATATACCTATATTTACACATAAAAACTTACCGACACATACTAAACAATTAATCAGTTATTCTTCTCTTCATTTGGCACACTTGGAGGATTCTTGAACACACACACATACACTTAGAATTAGACAGCACATGCATGTTGAACCAATGAACTACACACACCAACGTACTTCTCATCTTTCTCTTCTCATTCGTACAACACACACACACATTCATTACTCCTTCTTTCTTCATTCTCATTCGGACAGCGCGCACACATACACATTCAGCAACTACAATAAATAAAACACTCTCAACACCTTCATCTCTTCATTCGATCTAGCAGCTGAAACAAAGAAAAGAAACAGAAAACCAGAAAAACAGAGAAAGAGAGAGACGTGAGTAAGAGCTGAATTTCTCGCTGGAAATAAGCAAGAAGGACGGTTGGATTTCCACAAGCAACCACATATTCTAATATAGGTGAGTTCCATACACGCTTATATTGCTTCTTTCATTGGATTTGAGGCTGTTTTTGGTGGTTTTGGGTTGCTGGATTTAAGAAAATTCATCGGAAAGTTTCTGCAATAAAAACCAGTCATTGTGTGACCATTTTACGTGGGATTTTTGGTCTATTTGCTTATGTAATCATGTATCCAAATACAAGGAACATATTTTAGGAGTATGTAGAGTCAAAATCTTTGAGATTAGAGTTCAAAATCATGGCTACATGTCAGTTTTATCAACTCTGTTTTACTCGCTGGAAAACAGATCAGTTTCTGCCAAAAACTTGCAGAAGCTCAAACGGAGGCTATAGATAGAGTTTTTGTCTGGTTCTTTTTTCTATAAAAATTTTAGGACGTGTAGTAGGATATAGAATCAAGAAGAGTATAATTTGGAGTCAAAATAAGTGAGTTATTGAGTTTTAAACTCAGACTATCAAAAACTGATGTTTTGGGAGACAGTCCATTTGGTGTTGAGCTTTGACCAACCTAATCATATCCAATATTTATAAAATTTTAGGAGATATTAGACATCTCAAGATTTAAAATGAGTCATAAAATGAATCATTTAGATATCTGTAGAGGGAGTTATGATTTTTGAAATATAGGTCCAGAAACAGATGAAATTCTGGAAGTCCAAATTCTGGTAGTTGGTTTCGTGGTATTTTTTAGTAGTGTAATATTTTCCAATGGCCATGAAACTTTTCAGAATAAAATTAAATATTATAAGCTTTAATTTGATATATAGATTTTGTTATTTGGATTAATATATTGAGATATATGAATTTTTGAAGTTAGTTGCTGTCAGAATATGTTTCTGGAAGTCAGACTAGTTGTGTCGAAATTTTGGAAACCCAAACTTTGACCAAAAATTATGAAAATTTTCAGATTCAAAGTATACATTAAGAGATTTAAATGGATATGTAGTTTGTAATTTTTGGACAAGTATATTAGGAGATATGTATTTTCAAAGTTGTGCTCTGTTTCTGGAGAGTAATCTGGAATAGTTGCATTTCGTGAAATTTTGGGAGCAACATGGTGAAACTGAGTAGATTTTGATATTTTTCCATGAAAATATAAATCAAGAGCTTCATTTAGGCTTTGAACCCAGTCAATTTAAAATTTTTCAGAATTAGTTATGATTTTTCAAAATTGACTGGAAAATCTGCCAATTTTCTAAAAAATAGAAAATTTTCACTATGCAAAATTATACAGTGTAGAAGCCGCTGAAACTGAGATAATCTTCAGAATATGATTAAAAGAAATAGTAATGCAAGTAATAACCAATCACTTGTTAATTTTAATTTATAGGAATTGGTAATAACCCGAGCCAGAGAAAAAGTTTTGGATAAACAGCCAGACTGAAAAAGGACACAGGTAGTAACTCTTTCTTTCATACATTATGTGATTATTTATATGTTGTGTATGTCATTTTTGTAACATGACAGTGCCTGAGGCATAACATGCGAATAAGTCAGGGTCTAAACATGTCGTTTGACTATGGACACGAGTTAAGCCGAGGTTGCAAACAGTCATTTGGCCTTAGACAGTATGCATACAACACGAGTTAGCATTTTACATATCATGGTGCATTGCATATTTATTTATCGCATTTTATATGATTGATTGTATGTTACTATTGAGATTCATTCGAATCTCACCATTTTTCAACATTTAAAAATATTCCAGCAGAAGGTAGCGGCTCTAAGAGCAAAACCGTAAATATTAGCGATTGAAGGTCCGGTTCTAGTCGGAGTACAGTTGGTTATCTTTATTTTTAAATTTTATCTCTTTTAGACTATGTACATATTTTTCAAATCCTATGAAGATTCTTGTAACGTAAACAAGTACTTATAATCAGTATATTTCCGCTATTTATGTATGTCGTCTGAACTATACATTTATTATTATGTAAATATCGAATTGTTAAGGGGTTTGACAGATTACATATTTGTAGTATATATTTTCAATCATCTAAGTTCAGCATCAAACTCATAGCCATACATTTTAGTTTTGCCAAGTCCAAAAATAAGAAAAATCTAATGCTTCAGATCTTAAAAATAAATAAACGGGACATAATGTTTCTGTCTCAGTCCACTACTACAAATAAACATAGCTATGACGCTTATTTTAATACCATCTGTGGTATTTGACAAGCGCCACATATCCCAACGGCACTAAAAGAAGCTATGGCGCTACCCCACAAACGTCACAGCATGTATATTTTTTTATTTAAATATCACCTACCCTAGACAATTTTTTAAAAAAAATAATTTTTTTTCAAATTTTTATTTTAGAACCCTATAATTATAGTTAATAAGACATTTTAAACATATATCCATATCACTACAACAAAATGAAGAAAAGCAAATAACAATCAAATAACTCCAAAATGATATAAATTAACAAATAACTAATTAACAAAATCACTACTAAATAAAATAGGAAAAATTACAATAAGGTCTCAAACAAGAAAAAAATGAAGAAATGGTCCCTTGAAATCGTAAAATGAAAAAATGGTCACAAGGAGTTGTCAATAAAAGCTTCTCAAGTTGTCAATGACCAGCACCTGGAGTTGTTAATGAGACCATTTTTTCATTTTGTGATTTCAAAGGACAATTTCTTCATTTCTCTTCTTGTTTGGGACCTTATTGTAATTTTCCCAATAAAATACAAGTGTTAAAAATAAATAATTATTTCATTTATGCAACTCAGTTAACAATTACTACAACAACCAAAAATTATAACTACTACATATCTTTACATACAACCTATATATAATAACATTTAATTTTATCTCATTTATTTTTCGGCATATATAGATGAGAATAATTTTTTCAGATTTCATAATAAATTAAATATAAAAAATATTGAGAAAATTAAAATATTAACTACTAATAAAATTATATTTGAAAGCTCAAAAATTAAAAAAACTTACAGTATAGAGGAAGTTTGAATAGAGTGAGTTAAAACCTCAAACACAATACCTGAAACAAAATTAATAAAGGAAAAAGATAAAGATAAAGTTACATAGATATTTAAAAAAATATGGTTAACAAGACAATGTGTTGTATGTAGTTTCAAAATATAAAAAAAAAAGAAAAAATGAGTGGGTGCGACTTACAGGATGAAATGAAACTATAAGAAGAATGAAATTGGACCAAGAGGAAGAATGAGTGAGGTCAGTTTAATGCAAGAAATAAGACAAAAGAAATGAGGAAGGAGTGCCGCAAAAATAAAAAGATGAGGAAGAGAAAATGTGAGAAGTGATGGAACAAAGAAATTAGGGAAGTGTACATCGAACTGGGGACGGTGATGAGTGACAAAAAGAGGAGAAGGAGGAACTGTGAGAATTAAGAGGATAAGGATGATGATACGTGTTGGATAAAGAATGGAAATTAAGAGGATAAAGGTAATGGAAGTAAATTGCAGGAGAGAGAAGGGTTTGAATACGTGTTGGATAAAGAGTGGAGATTAAGAAGATAAAGGTGATGGAAGCAAATTGCGGAAGAGAGAAGGGTTTGAATTTTTTTTTTAAAAAATAGTACTTAGGGTAGCGCTTGATAGGCTAAATGCAACACAAAGTACATAACAACTATTATACTTTCTTAAACATGTACGACAACTGCTGCTTCAATTTTTATTTTTTAAAAAAAACACTTTAGGTGGCACTTCTTTGAGGAAGCGCCACCTAAAGTCACTAGGAAGCTATGACGCTTCATTGAGGAAATGTCACCAAAAGTTTTTTTTTTTTTTTTTAAATATGGAAGAAGCTGTGACACTTCTTTAAAGAAGTGTCACAAAAGGTGCGTCACTAATTCCTATTTTTATAGTAATGGTCTCATCCTGATCTTGGTCTTGTCATGTCCTGACCTGACGGGAATATGACAATTTTGTTGTCATGTACCCTTTTACTGGACAGAACGTGAAATAGGCCTATCCTATTTTAATCCTGTGAGCACCCCTACTTAGGACTATAATGCGAATTTCCCTAGTTTATTTAAGAAAAATTTATAAATAAGTCCCAAATAAAAAATTAACTATTTTCTCAATCTCACTTACAGGTATAATTTTTATATTTTTGGGTTAAACTTTTATAATTCTCCTTTTGTCTAAAACAATAATTTTTTTGTTAAATATTCTCTTGTTTTGATGGTCTTTTTTTTTTTTTTTTTGAGCTGGTTGTTTTGATGGTTCTTAACTAACCACACAACTTTCTCACTAACTAAATAACCTAACTAATTAATAAATTTGAGGATAATTTTGAAATCTAATAGAAGAGAGCACCAATCCAATGTTGACGGGGACTATATTGTCCAGTTCGCCTACATATAACCCCCAAATTAAAAGATCGTGCATGCTTGGAATGGGGAGTTCAGAACCGACTTTTTGGATTATAAAAAGTCAGTTAGAACAAAAATTATGTTTGAGCAGATGAATTTTAATTCAAAAAGTCACGTTTACAACTATGAAAAAAAAAAGTTAAAACAACTTTTTGTAACTAACTCTTTCATATCTGAATCTTCTAAAATTAACTTTTCAAAATATGATTCTAAGCAAATTTTTATATAACTGACTTTTTCAATAAAAAAAATAAAAAATTATTACAAATTTAAATCACATTACATCAATTACCTTCTATCCATGCCCTCAATTTACAAAAGTCAAATATGAAATAAAACTCCCTTTGCCAAATGTTAATGCAACACACATTTCATATTAGGGGCTCCTCCGTCATTTACCAGTCAACATGAGATCAAACATCATCTTAATAACCAAAATATGTGTAGCATAATTGGTTAAAATACTCTAAATATTCAGTACTACTTCAGAAAACATGAGAATATTCATTACAAGATCCGTTCCGAGGCTCAAGTCCTCTCTTTAAAGAACTTTAATGTTCTTCAACTTATTTCTATCATAAGTCACATTTGTTTGAAATTCTCCAACAAAAACTGCTGTTCATTGTAATGTTATGAGTATGGCCTCTGCAAGATATATCACTGGCGGGAATTCTAATTTATTTCATTGAATTATCCTTCGCAATGTAAGTACATACATGAAAATCAGCCAGAGACTACTCTTAAATTAAAACTACTCTGCTCTCTGATCTGAATCATTTGACTTGAAATAAATAGACACAGACATGACTGCCACCAGTAATTTCACAGTAAAACTGATATGAAGTTCTGATTCTCCTTAACTTACAGAATGAAACAAAAAAAGAAAAAAAAAATCTAAACAGAAAAAGCTGAACTAAAAGAACTCACATATCTTAGTTCTGAGAGATATAACTTACTGGCCTCCTGAGCCTAATTAAACTTCCATTACTCTACAAAGTTAAGAAGTATACCCAATAGGCATTATCTATGGTTCTTCTGAAGGTGATGGCATTCTCTTAGCCTTGTTCTTCTTCTTCTCTGAAACTGCCTTAGCGAATGCCTCAACGATCCGTTGTTGAGACTCCAAAATCATCTCAGTACGTTTCATTTCCATGTCCATCCTCATAGTTTCAATCTCTCTCGCCATCTCCATCTTCATTTGCTCCATCCTCACAAATCCATCTCCCAAAACCTTAATTGCAGTCACCATCTCTCCCACTGGATCCCTCTCTCTCTCCCTCTTCTCCAATCCGCTTCTCTCTTTCAAAATCCTTGTTCCGTAATTTGGGCTGCAATTAGAGCTTGGCGTGGCTGAGTTCGAATTCGAGTTAAATTTCTGATCAGCAAGCTTCCCGTAAAATTTGGTCCCCGGTTGTGCTATACTCACCCCAGTCGGAATCCTAATGCGAAATCCACCTCCACCGATGCCGCCGCCATCGGAGCCACCGCCGATTCCGTTCCTGTACAATTTATTCAAGCTCCTGGTGTTCGACCCGGCACCAGCATTCTTAAATTCCTCATACAAATCTAGATCGTCATCGTCATCGTCGTGGTCAATCTCATCAGGGCTATCGGAATTGTTCTCAGCTTTAACCGGGGAAGGACCTTTTTCCATAGAATCCATGCGCTTGAAATGGACCCAGGACGAATTGAACCGGGCAACGGGCATGGACCGGGCACGCTGGATCTCGGTGCGGTACCGCTTTCGGAGCTTCTCCATCTTATGGCGGCACTGGACGGCGGTCTTCGGCGGAGACGCATTAGGACAACGACCCGTAACTGCATCGGCGACCTCTTGCCAATGAGTAGCCTTCAGATTACCCCGACCAAGGGAATACCACTTGTCACGATACGCGTCGATGAGAGCCACAGTCTCATCGTGGGACCAGCACGGCGGCGGAAGACGGCGAGACGACGGTGGCGCCGGGAGGGGAAGAGGCACAGCGGAAGGCGGATCAGCAGGAGGAGTAGAATCCACCGGCGAAGATGGTGAAGCCATGGGAACCAAACGAAGAAACAATCCAACGAAACAACGTCACAGAGTGAGAGTCAGATCAGATACGGAAGGTGAAGGATAAGGAGGGCGGCGCAGAATAGCGAGACGGAAGAACAGAGAGAAAGGGGAGGAAGGTGGTGGTGGTGGTGGAGAGGAGAGAGAGTGAGGATAAAGGAGGGAAGGAGGCAGGGTGGGGTGGGTGGTGGGTGAGAGGGAGGGAGGGGTGTGCGGCTGAAAAAGAGATCTAGAAGGATGAGGAGGCCACCACCGCTTAGGTGGGAGGAGAGAGAGAGTGGAGACTAACGTGCGCCGCGGGGATAAGGTGGCGCACGCTTGCCAAGCCATGAAGCCAGGGGAGGAGGTCCACCTCTGACTTTGGCCATTACCTTCCCCTTGACCATATTCCCATCCTTCCTCATCGGCGTCGTCATCATTCATAATCAACAATCAATATAACTAATATAAAATTCAAATAAAATATAGAGGTGCCCTTTTGATCTCTAACGGGCCATAAGCCATGTACAAAATTTTCATATAGTGTTTTAAATTTATAAAATGCTTTTTAATCTAAAATACATGGGTCTTATAAATCAAACTTTTAGTCCATAAATTATAATAAAATTTATTTAGAGAGTTATTAATTATTATTTTTAAATGTTACTCTAATTTATTTACTGTATACATTGTATATCCAGAAAGTGGAGTAGGTAACAAAGATTTGAATATGAAAAATTGAAAATAAATCAATATAAAACATATTTAATTAGTTAATCACCTTTTTTTTCGTTTTAGTAAAGTGGTTGAATGTAAGTTATATCTTTTTAATCATTTAACCCTTTGTTTAAGAAAGTCAATTTTATTTCGCCAAAAAATAGAAATTCAATTTAATATATTAACATTTGCTTATATTTAAAATTTTAATGTGATGTTTAATAAAACTAGCCAGGTTAGAGTATGAAGGCTTAAAAAAATGTTGAGTAAAATAAAATTTTATATGAAATTAAAAAAAAACAAAGATACATTTTTATCTATGAAAAAATAATACAATGCCAATGGGTGTTGGTTTTTGGTCGCTTGGGAGGGTGGAAGAGTTATGGCCGTTTGGTAGTATTGAATTGGAAATTTGGAAATAAGGAAGTGAAAGTGAAAGAAAGTGAAATTGGTATATGTGTGCGTTTAATAGGGTGGAATCCATTTTTTCATTAAAGCCACTTCTATTAAAATTAATGGAAGTCATTTCCATCCCACCCCCCTAAGAACTCAGTTCCACTTCTCAGGGAAGTAGAGCTTAGTTAATATCCTGAATTTTGAAATTAAAGGTTAGAGAATAAGCCTAAATTAAGTGGACTACTAAGCCCCGATTTAGTAAGTGTCTCAGTACGATATGATTATGTTCCCCAAAATTCCTTTACCCTTGGCGTGTTAAAGGAATATTATGGTGAATTAAAAGGCTTGGGGGAATGACAAAACAATGCAATTAGAAGTCACACACAACATAGTGAAGTGGAACACAAAGTAGTATTGCTACCGGTGAAATCCTCAGTGTGACAGTTTTGTTTGTGTGGCATTTTCAATAGGAAAATGATGTCTAAAAATTATAAAACTTTTCAGAATGAAAGTAGACTTATTAAACTTCAATTTGATAGGTCATATAAGTCATTTGGATTTGTACACAAGGAATTATGTATTTTTGAAGTTAGCCCAGTGAAATTGACTATTTTCTGTGGCAACGTCCAAAAACAATAATTCTGGGAAGAGTGAGCTTCCAATTGGTCAAATTTTATATTTTTTCCTTAAAACTATATCAATAAGGGTCATATAGCCTTTAGAACCACCCCAATTAGATATCTACATAATTAGATATGAATTTTCAAAGTTTAATGAAAATTCTGCCAAATTTTGCATTAAGTGTGAAAATGGAAAAATTTGTAAGGGCAAAATGGTCATTTGACCAATAAAGAAAGCAACTATTTATTTTTTCCTTTAATTGGGATGAATTATGGCTGAAGTAGGGAGCAAGAAAAAGTGAAATGGAATTATTTGTAATATTGGATAAAACCATATTACAAGAGCTAGGGTTCTCAAAAGTCTAAGGTAAGAAGCATGTACACTTGAAGTTTATGCTTTCAAATCATGTAGGAACCTCTTTTAATCCCTTCTCCTTCTTGAATACCATGTTTAGCAAGCAAAAATTCAAGAGAAGAGAGGGAGGAGGCATCAACCCTAGTGAGAGAAAGTGTGAAAATCAAGAGGTAATCTCAAGAAACTTGATCCTCTTGGCTTATTTGATATTGTTGGTGTTGTTGTTAGTGGATATTGCTTTGTTTTCTCTTGATTTTAAAAAATGGGCTGAAGCTAAACTATGGGGAAATGCTGTCCAAATTCCCTCTAAACATGTCCATTTAGTGTTTAAATAGCTAATCATTTGATTAAAAGTAGAAAGGAGGTGATTAAGTAAGAGAAAACAAGAAAACAACAAACTTCACCTAAGAATCTTAAATTCTGCCTTGTATTGTGACGTGGTGAAGATGTAAGAATTTGGTGATTTTGATTATTCCATTGGCTTTAGAAGGCAAAATTGTGTAGGTTTGTAAGTGTTCATGATTTTTGGATACCTGTATATCAATTTGGGAATTTATGAAGTATGTGTATGCATGTTGTGAATCTTCCCTGTCTGAAACAGTGTGTTTGTGCGTGGTGTTTCAGGGGTCAAACCTTGTCCAAAAATCTTGAAACTTGCAAAATTAAAGTAGATACATAGAGCTTTAATTTGATATGTAGTTTGTAAATTTTGGACAAGTATGTTAGGAGATATGAATTGTTGAACTTATGCTCTGTTTATTGTAAAGAAATCTGAAACAGTGATGTTGGGCGAAATTATGAGAATTTTGTAGTTGTGATGACCATAATTGAGTAATTCCATGTGAAATTATACTGAAATAGCTTCACATAAAATTTGGAACCACTCAATTTGGAGTTTCCTAGGATTAATGGTGAATTTTTAAATTTAGTCATGTAAACCTAGAAATTCTGGAACAGTGATTAGAAAAGGAGAATTCTATGTTAATGTGTGTACATATAGCTAATGGCTATATTTTCCCTTGAAAGTAGACTTAAAGAGAGTCGAGTAGAGCTTTGAATCATGGCTCTAATGATGTAATTGGGTATTTAGGGTCATGGAGAAGTCAAGAAAGAAGAGGAATGGAAGAATTTCCAATGGTTGGAAGAAGAGGAAACAAATGAAGGACAGTGGTCCACAAGGTAGTAAACTTACTTACTTGAATATATGTGATGTTTATGATGTGTATTGATTTTCTGCATAGCTTTGCTTGATTATGTGAAGCATGTATGGTCATAAGTATGTTGCACAAAACATTGAGCATGCATAATATCATTATGTGAACATGAGCCTATGTAAGGCAAGCATATCATGCACTAGTATTCATCTTACATGCATTGCTTGTATGTTTGCTATTGAGATTCCCCGAATCTCACCCTGCCCCACCAACCATATAGTTATGATGAGTACTGAAGAAGAATACATGGAGATATGCAAAGGGAAATACGGAGGAGATATGAAGGTGAACTAGAGATCATAGTTCAAGGAACTATCTTTATATTTAATGTAACTATTTTGGTAGTTTGTGATCATACTTGTTATGTATGAATGGATGAAGTATAAGCAGAGAACCGTTCTAATTTAATTGAAGGAAAAGCGTTTATATACTCTAATATACTAAAAGTAAGAGCTGATGAGTCATTGGTGTCGTAGTGGAAATTGTGGAAATGTTTGAGAAGTTTTCTATCCTTCGAAAAACCCTCTTAACCTTATATTCAAATCCTGAGTTGAGAGTGGGAATTTGTGAACGATTTCTAAGAATTTGGGTAGTCCGGGTTCAAATCCTGGTTCCACTACTCATTTATACTCATATGAGGCTATTGGAAATAAGGTATTGCAACGAGGACAATGGAGGATGACAAGGACGATGACGAACGACAAGGGCAATAACGAACTGTGACTATGACTGCTCTTTCATTGCAGCGAAGACAAAGATGATGGCATTTTTCACAACGACGATGACAGATTCAAGCTATCAATGAACATGACTCCACTGTTTGGCAACGAACATGAATCTGCATCGTCTCCCTCTGGCAACGAATGTGAATATGCTGTTGTAATACCTTTATTCCAATAGCCCTAGATGAGTATAAATGAGTAGTGAAATCATTTGTGAGACCAAGACTCGAACCCGGGTTGCCAAACTTCAAAAAACATTCACAAATCACAAATCTCAACTCAGGAGTTGAACCTAGGGTTGAAAGGGTTTTTCAGCAGGTAAAAAAATATTTCAATTACTTTCACAAGTTTCACTACGTCATAATGTCTTATCGGCTCTTAATCTCATTATATCAGAGTATGCGAGCGATTCCACCTTTAATTTAATTAGAGCGGTTCTCTTAGAGCTGTTCTCTGCTAAACTTCATTCATACACCCATATACATACATATCAAATGTTTACACTAAATACAAAAGGCAGTGCATTGCACTACAATCCACCCTTCACCTTCGGAGTTCCTTCTTGCATATCTCCAGGCATTCTCCACCTGTCTAAATGGTTGGTTTGGAAGAGTGAGATTCGAGAGAATCTCAGTAGCAAACATTACCACTATGCATACCAGATATATATGAATGAATGGCATGCTTACCTACACTATTTCATGCCAACATAATAACATGATGCATGCTCGATGTTATGACATACATATGGCCATTGCACAAATATAACAGAGCTTCAACCAATCATACATGTTCCACACAAATAGAAAAAGCAGTCACATAATCAATGCAAGACATATATATCGCATACATGCAGAAAAGGTAAGTTCACTACCTCTTGGACTTTATGTCCTTCTCTTCTTGTCCCTTGATTCGCCAGCCATTGCTTTTTCTTTGTCACTTCATGGCCCTATATAACCAATCACATTATTAGAGCCATGATTCAATGCTCTATTCAACCCTCTTTAGGTCTATTTTCAAAGGAACATATAGCCATTAGCTATATGTGAACACTTTAACATGAAATTTCCCCTTTCTAATCTTTGTTTCAGAATTTTAGTTAACACGATTAACTTTGAAAATTCATCATTAATTATAAGAAAATCCAAATTGAGTGGTTCCAATTCTTATGTGAAGATATTTGAATATAATTTCACATAAAAATACTAAATTTTGGCCACCACAACCACAAAATTTCTAGAATTTCGTCCAACCACACTGTTTCAGGTTTCATTCCAGAAAACAGGGCATAAATTTAAAAATGCATATCTCCCAATATACTTGTCAAAAAATTACAAAACTACCTATCCAATTAAAGATCTATGTCTCTACTTTAATTCTAAAAAGTTTGAGAAATTTTGGATAAGGTTTGGTCCCTGAAATATCACGCATAAACATACTATTCCAGAAATTCTCAGATTCACATGACCAGACTTTGAAAAATCATAAATCCTAGAAAACTTGTTCAAATCCTTCATATTACCTATAATATTAAATCTCATTATGTATAATTTAAGTCTTGAAAATTTATGAATTTTTGGAAAAGTTTTAGACCTTCAAATATCACGTAAAACACTGACTGCCACACAGGGCAGATTTAATCAACATGCACATATATGTTTCATAATTTCCCAAATTTATATACAAGCATCCAAAAATCATGAACACTTGTATACCTACACAATTTTACCTTCTAAAGCCAATGAAAGCATCAAAATTACCAAATTTCCACTTCTTATCCACGAAATATCCAGAACATAAACAGTAATTTAGAGTTCCCGGAAAGAGTTTGTCGGTTTCTCATTTTCTTTGGCTTAATCACTTCATTTCTACTTCTAATCAAATGATTACCTATTTAAAGACTCATTAGACATGATTTAGCCATTGAAAATACAATTTTCTTATGAGAATGAATAGTACCCAACTTCCAATATACTCATCCAAACAACAAATCAATCGGTTAAAAAAGAAACTTACGCTTACCTCTACCCATTTCTGCAAACGGTTCGGAATTTCGGCAATACTCCGGCAAGGGAGACGACGCCAACCATCTCCAAATAAGAATCCAAAACCTTAGAAATGAAGCTCGTGATGAGTAGAAGAAGTTTCCTGAATGGTACTTTGAGAGATGACGCCGATTCGGCAGTGTTTCGGCGGACTTAAATTTCTCTCTCCTCTCCCTCCATTTTTGGCTGCAGCTCTCTCTCTCTCTTTCCTATGTTTTCTGCGTGAAAATGGTAAGGAAGATGATGAATTAATGGTTAAAAGAATTAACCATCACATTTTGCCACATGTCAAGCCACGATTGGTCCAAAATTACAATTTCCGCACAAAATGCTTAATCTGACAGAATTTTCATTAAACTTTGAAAATTCATATCTAATTGTACAAATGTCCAATTGGGATGGTTCCAAATACTATGCAATCCTCATTAAGTCTAGTTTTAAGAAAAAATATAACCTTTGGCCAATTATAAGGTCAATCATCCCAGAATATTAATCTTTGAATACTGTCCCAAAAAATAATTAATTTCGCTAGGCTAACTTCAAAAATTCATTTCTCTTTGTGTACAACTACAAATGTCTTATATGACCTATCAAATTAAAGATTAATAAGTCTACTTTCATTCTGAAAATTTTCATAATTTTTCACCATGATGTACCCATCAAAACTTGTCACACAATCATCACTATCATACCGGGAATTTCATTGGTAGCAAAATTACTTTGTGTTCCATTTTACTATATTGTGTGTGACTTCCAATCACTTCATTTTGTTATTCCTCGAGCTCTTTAGCTCACCAATATAATTTCTTTTAATATCCAAGGATATAAAGGAATTTTGGGGAAATAATACCATGCTTGGCCAGGACATTCGCTAAACTAGGGTCTAACAGTCCTCTTAATCCAGGCTTAATCCCAAGCCATGTCCCAAAATTCGAAATATTACACCGTCATCTCCCTTTGGCAACAAATGGAAATGATTTGAAACATGACTCGCAGTCAATCTCGATTCTATCGTCAACGAACATGACTCCACTATCGTCTCCCTTTAGCAACGAACGGGAATTTGCCGTCGACTCCCTTCGGCAATGAACGCAACTTTATCGTCGTATCATTTTTTAGATTTTGATCTTCTCCCAACCTCTGGCGTTAACGATGGCTTGCACTTGATAGATCTGCAAGCTTTGATTTTCATACCCATCTCACTCTTTTCGATCTCACTTCCCCTCGATCTCGCCGGGGATAGAGGAGATTTGCAGGCTCCGATCTTCATACCGGTCCACAACCTTTGTCTCTGGTTCAGCTTCTTCCTTCAATTTCTGATTTATTAAGACAAAATACAGCTTTAATCGATTTCTTTCTTCGATCTCACTTCCCCTAGATCTTGGCGAGGATGAAGGATTTTTTAAAAAAAATTTCCAAACGAAAAATATGACTTGATTCTTAACTTGGGGGGGGGGTTTGTTTTCTTCTTTTTGTGGTGAAATATGATTGTTGATGGTGGTTGTCGGTGGTTTTCATAGTGGTCGCCGGTTGCTCTAGGTGCTTGAAGTTATTGGAGGTGGAGGCTAGGGTTTTTGGTATAAGGGTAGCTTGATTATTTCACATTTAAAATAAACATATAAATTAAAAATTATATCATACTTTCATAGTTATACCAAACATACTTTTATCCTTACTTTCACTTCCAGTTCCACTTCTAATTATGCTTCCAGTTTCACTTCCACTTTTATCAAAAACTCTTTCACGGTACCAAATGAGGCATTAGTGGTCACTCCAACACTCATTTCTTTTTCTTTTCTTTTTCCTTTTTTAGTTATGCAAAATAAAAATTAGAAACTATATGCAATTTTAGGTCTCCTCTTTTTGCCAACATGGTCCATATTTAGAACTAAATTTAACGCATAATTAGCTTTTATGTTAAGTATATTAACTTACACGGTTTAAATGCATTATTTGTTAGTGTTATTTTCTTAAGGTAAAAATACAAAAAAAATATTGTTTGAACTTCAAAATCATAAATCAGTCTTGTTACCTACAAGAGTATGAGTATTGACTATAAGAGTATAGCAATGAACTACTCATTTTAATAAAAAATCACTTATTTAAAATTTTAAAGTTCAAATGGTATTTTATTGTATTCTCCCTTTTCTTTATTATAAAATAAAGATAAGATGCCCGAGTTTTGTTTGAAATTAATATTAAAAAGAAAAATCAAAATTCACAAATCATTTTAAAATTATGTGGAAAATCGAGACCAAAATCGAGATGGTTGAGAATTAATTTTTTTTACTTTTATTTTAACCAAAGTAAATAATTTTTTTTAATGTGTACTTAATATAAAATAATAATATTTTAACTATCATATTTTATTGAAAAATAATTTTTAAATTTAAACCATTATATTTCGTGTTATGTACGGAATTCAGTTTTTTACTAAGAAAAAAATGGGAAAAAGATTTAAAAATAGTGAAAATTTCAAAAAAATGCAGCCAAAAATAGAAAATTTCAAATCAATACAACAAATTTGTCAAATCCCAAATCAATCAGGTGTTAGTACAGACAAGGAATTTGAGATTTTAAAATTTTGGCTAAAAGGCAATTTTACCCTTCAACTCTCCCTCCCTCTCAGCTTAAAATAACAACACTGGGCTCTTAGGGTGTATTTAGTTTGAGGGGAGGGGAGATGATGGTATGTTACTTTGTTTGGTTTGTCAGAAAAAAGGGAGGGGAGGGGGTCCTTAGTATAAAATAAAGAGAGGGAAGGGAATTTAATTCAAAATTTCGCCTCCCCTCCCCTCCCTTCCAACCAAACATACCCTTAAATAACAACAATGTCTTCTCCATTAACAACTCTAGGGACAAATTTGAAATTCACAAGTTTTAGTAGCCAATAACAACATCGGTCTCTATATTAACAACATCATATTTTAGATTACAGTGTTGTTAATCAAGAGCCTGATGTTGTTATTCCGAGTTGAGAGGGAGGGAGAGCTGAAGGGCAAAATTGTCTTTTCGCCGAAATTTCAAAATCCCAAATTCCTCATCAGTCTGACACTTGACTAATTTGAGATTTGACAAATTCGTTGTACTGATTTAGGATTTCCTACTTTTGACTGCATTTTTTTTTTTGAAATATTCTCAAAAAAAATACCACTTAAACTTCAAAATCCTAAATAAATGATTTTTTATTAAAATGATTTGATAATTATTATATTCTTATAGTTAATTCTTATATTCTTATGGGTGATAAAACTGAATTGATATTTTGAAATTTAAATATTATTTTTTTTAATCTTTTTTCCTTAAAAAAAAACTGGTTGCCGGCGGAGGCGAAAGAGGTGAGAAATTAGTTGGGTTTGGTTAGAAGAGAGAGAAAAAGGGGGGGCAAGAGGAGGTGGTGGTGGTGGTGTTTCTTAAATGGGAAGAAAGAGACGGCTTAGGATGAAGTCATGAGGATAGGATGGGCAGAAATGGGCGGTAACGTGTCAAGCCATGATTGGTCATTCATGCTTAGTTGTCCTTCCTTCACATGGATGGTTTGAGGTACGCCCTCAGCTGAGTGGTCTGTAACATAAGATAAACCTTTATTTTGTTTTTTTTCTAATTTTACCCCGACGGTATTTATTGCATGCATTTTTTTCCCACTTATCTTCTTTATATAACGGCATAATTAAAAAATAATATATATTTATTTTTTTAAAATAATTTTATATTTTTTTTTAATTAATACAAATCGATTATTTAAAATGTATAATAAGAAATGAAGAGAGTATTGTGTTAGTTGTTCTCCCCTAATTGTCTCTTCACATGCCCTTGCATTTTCTTTCTCCACCTTTTTTTCTTATACTTATAAATAGAAAGGTTAAAGGATAAAAATATTCTAGTAATTTTCAACAAAAAAACACTAAGTGTTCGGAAATTTTTAAAGATGTAATGTTATTCCAAAAATAAAAAAATGACACAATTTTATTCTACCGTTAAAAAATGTTAGGTTTGACTATCAAATTTAGCTAACATAGACACATGACACCCAGTACACGCCATCTCATCATCTCCGTCAACAATCTCTACCCAACTCACTTTGTCTCCCCTGCAACCCTTCTTTTTCCCTTCTTTAAGTGAAAACCCCAACTTTCTCTCTCTATATCATCTTTTTTGATACATCTCTATATCATCTTTCCTTCCACACACAAAGTAAGTTGCAAGGTCTGCTTTCAAATATTGCTCCCATGCTGCCCAATGAATATTCATGAATAGGTCACTTCGCTCTTTTCAGAGTACTTTTCAAATATGGGCTGGGTCCGATTGAAGAAGCCCTCTCTTTTTTTTGTTGTTCTTTTTCTGAAACCTGTTCCAAATTTTAAAAGGCTAACAAAAAAAAAGTTGGGGATTGAAAAGGGATGTTTGAAGTAATAATAACAAAAAGTGATTTTTTTATATTATGACATTTTTACAAACTTAAGATTGGATAAAAATCAGATTGTATAATGCGTTATATTTGGATTATTGGTTGTATAAATGGCTTTTCTGAAACTAAAACTTGTTTGAATTGATGGTAGCAAAAGTGGTTTTTGTGATCATTTTAAAAGAAAAGTTAAATTATTAAAAAATTAAAAATAGTTAATTTAATTTTGAAAATATTAAAATACTTAATTAAATATATTTAACTAATAAAAACGCATAGAAGTTAAATCATACTAGCGGTTAAATTATTGAATATTAAACAATTGATTATTATTTAATTTATGAAGTGTAAAAAATGTCATGTTTTTTTATTACACAAATCGTACTAGCAGTTAAAATTAATTAACAATAAATATGTCAAAAATACCATATTTCTTTCAAATATGCCCCTGTTTATGAAAACAATATAGGAGAGAGAGCATGAGTAAAATATGATAGAGTGGGTAAAAAAAGAAAAAAGTAGTTTAAATTTTAAAACATAAAAAAAAAGTTGCTTATATTAAAAATCATTCAAAAAAAAAGAAAAGAAAGGAAATTACTTAAAAAATGACAGGAGGAAGTACAAGAAGGAAGTATGAAAGTGAGCACAAGCACTTCAAGCCAAAAGCAACAGAAAGTAGCTTATCTTCAATTGTGGCTTTTGATGACTTTTAGGGGTTGTTTGCTTTTGATGACTTTTAGGGGTTGTTTAGTATGAGGGATTTGGAAGGGAGGGGAGGGGAATGAAAATTTTTATGATTTGGATTTTTAAAAAAAATTTAGAGAAGTAGGGTTAAAAGTTTTTAATTAATTTTCTTTATTCTTTTATTTTGTATATTATCTTTATTAAAATTTTATAACTCCACTTCTCTAATTTTTCAAAACCCAACTCATAAAAATTTTCTCTCCTCTCCCTTTTCCTCCATTTCCCTCGTACAAAACAGACCCTTAGAGCAAAAGCACTTAACTTTTAAAGACATCCTAAACATAGGTAAATGAACCAATCCCGCTTTGAAACAAAAAGCCACTTTAAACTACTTATAAGCCATCTCAAACAATGTAATAAACCAAGATTCCAATTTTCACTAAAAAGGGTGCCTAACATGCTTTCTAACATTTGATTTGTCAAGCTGCGAGAGGCTAACTTTATCCACTGGACCTAACCCTATTAGTTTTGTTTAGAAATTTGAAGAGAAACAAACTTTATGGGAAAGCTAGTATTTTCTGGCCTCCTGGCTGGTCCAAGAGTTCTTTTATGCTAAAAAGGCTCAATTTTTAAGGCCTTCCTTTCAATTAAAAAAATGAGTGAAGTGGGTTGGCCCTATTCCTGACTATGTACTAGTTTCGCTCAAAATTTAAGTATTTCAAACTATCTTGTCAAAACAGAAGAAAAGTTAATTATTATATTTACAAGACAATATAAAAATTATTCTATTTTCCGCCTTTCCTCTTCACACCATTCTTCACACCCAAATATCATTGGGCGTGGACTCAGCAGCCCAACACATGGCGGAGAAGGATCATGATAGGAAAGGCATAAAATAAGAGCAACTTAATATGTGCTATCAAAGCATGTTAGATCTTTCATCAAGTAATCACATAATATCGATCAGTATGTGTGTGTGTGTATAAAATAAAATAAATACAAAGAGTTGATGAATATGAAATATTATGACGCAGCACTAATACACTTGCACCAATTTCAATTTTATTCAGTAACACCGAAGGACGAAGACGTCTCTGACGATTATGGACTGACACAATAATACAAACTTAATCAACAAGAACATAAGAAATTATAAGTTTCATTATACAAGAACATGAAACATAGCCATGAAATTAAATCCACTCATTCATTCCAACGTAAGCCCTCATCACTTGGTTTATTCTTGTTGCCTCTTTAGAGAACAAAGGTAAATAACATGAACGTAAGACTGTGTAAATGACATGAAGGCCTTAGATGCTGCGATTTCTCTGACGACGATCATGTCACTACTACAGATTAGGGATAAAGAGAAGTAAAAACTGGACGCGGTGGCATTTATATAAATAAAGAGAAATTTTTTTCTCTTTAAACGTCCTAAAAACTAAAAAGGACGTGTAAAGAGACAAGAAGGGACGCCTAAAGATCTGCCTTTAGGCGTCCCTTCTCTAGAAGGGACGCCTAAAGGCTGCATGTCAGCCACGTGGTTGACATGCAGCAAACAATAGGTGTTCCTTCTTACAGAAGGGACGCCTATTGTATACCTTTAGACCTCCCTTTTCCAAGAAGGGACGCCTAAATGTTCCTTTCCCTCCATATTCTTCATTTCCCTTCATAGCAGCATTTTCGTTCTCTCACGGTCACAAGACATTGCCCTCCTCCCTCTCTCAAAAAACCCAGCTGCAGGAACTTAGCCTCCTCCATAGCAGCATTTTCGTTCAATCTCTTTCCTCCCAAGATTCTTAAGGCGCTATCCCCCTCCTCGATCTGTCTTTCTCGCGTCGTATCCATCCCTCTCTCATCGTGTCCACCACAAGGCCAGCAGCGTCAATGAACCTCCGTCCTCACCTCCAAGGTACAGCGCGCCCCTCCCTTTATCTTTATTTAGGCAGCCATCATTTTCTCTGTTGCTCATTGTCAAGGATTTTGCATTGGTTTTTTTTTGTAGAGTTGTATTTTTTTTATGCGGTTATTTAAGGGTCTGAAATGTCACTTATGTGTTCGTGCCATAGATTTTTGCTTCTCCTATTACATTTAGAAAAGACATATAATATTTATAATATATGATATTTATTGTTGTACTTGGGCTAGCAGGTTACATCTAAACTAAGAAAGACACTTGTGTCTTTTTATGGCTTTTGCACATGACATATATATATATGTAGATAATTATAAAATATTTTGTAAGTGAAAAATATGTTGGAATTTGTTGAAAAGTGACTATTAAAAAATTATAAAACTCATTACTTGTTTAGCTCCGAAGTATATATGTAATAGAATGAAAAATGAATGAGATTAAAAGGTAATAATTAATTATTTCAAATGTGATATGCCATATATGTCTGGAAATAAAAATATTTTTGAGAAATAATTGTTGTGTCATAATAATAATAATATATAAGTATAAATTTTTTAACATGTCTTTTTGAATTTTTTAGTTTAATGATGAAAAATTAGTAGATTGTATTTTTTATGTTTAAAATAGTTATAACAGGAAATCTTATTATTGTCAATTATTCTAAACTTTAGTGTTATTGAGAATGGCTTAGGTAAAAAATGGATCATAGTTGGATGAATGCTTTGAGAACTAGTGAAGAATATGAGAATGAGGTGGAAGAGTTTATTGAATTTGGTAGAAGTAATGCTCCAACCAAAAATGGGAAGTATTTTTGTCCTTGTGTGAATTGTTTAAACGAGAGTCGGCGAGATGTTGATGATATAAGGGATCACCTACTTTGTGATGGAATAAATCTTCGATACACAAGGTGAATATGGCATGGTGAGGAAGTAACTGATTGTCCGTCGCACAAGAAGGAAGGAGTGTATGTTATAGAGCAAAATAGAATAGAGAAAATGATTCACGATGTCGAGGTTGAATCCTTCACCTAGGCACATGAATTTGACAGCCTGCGGAGTGATACGGAGACACCATTATACCCTGGGAGTAAGTACACACGACTGACGGGAACATTGCATTTGGTGAACTTAAAGGCAACTTGTGGATGGACCGATAGTAGTTTTACATTACTACTGGAATTATTGTGTGATATGTTTCCAGAAGATAATGTACTTCCAAACCGTATGTATGAGGCAAAGAAAATCTTGTCTACGATGGGCATGGAGTACAAAAAGATACATGCTTGCCCTAATGGCTGTGTATTGTACAGAAAGGAGTATGCAGATCTTAGTATGCAGGTCTATTAAAATGTTTTTCTTGGATCAGAATCTTCGCCAAACTTCAGATACTGAAGCAACACATTATACTAAGGGCAAATGTGCAAATCTACCAATGAACAATTTTGTGAGGAGTATATATAAGACTTATTTATTTTTGGGTGCAAAAATAACCATAAACTATTTATTTGTGAGCAGATATAATCATGCCGTTAAAAACACTTAACCGCCATTATTTTTTGCACCGTAGGTCCTACCAGTCTTCTCTCTCTCTATTATTTTAATATTTTTTTAATAGAAAAATATCATTTAGACCCCCATAGAAACAATTTCATTTCAGATAACCTTCAAAAGATTCTGAAATTTCACTGCACCCTTTGGGTACAGTGAAATTTTAGATCTTTTGGGGTACAATGACTCAAGGGGTGCAGTAAAATTTCAGAATCTTTTATAGGTTATTTGAAATGAAATTGTTTCTATGGGGTCTAAATGATATTTTTCCATTAAAAAAATATTAAAATAATAGAGAGAGAATACTGGTGGGACCCATAGTGCAAAAAGTAATAACAGTTAAGTGTTTCTTAACGGTGTTGCTATATCTGCTCCTAAATAAATAGTTTATGTCTATTCTTGCACCGCATAAATAATTTATGGCTATTTTTGCATCCCGAAAATAGATAAATCTTATGGATGCTCCTCACGAAATTGTTCTTTGATAGATTTGCTCATTCACCCTTATATTAAACGTAAGCTTTTGGTTTCCCATGAACAGTTAATTAAACTATAAATAGGCTTTGATTTTTGTTATATGAAGTCTAAACATTTAAAGGAATTATAGCAACACATGCGAGTGTGTATGTATAGAATAACCATCATGGACCATATGATTTGATAACATTTTTAACAAACAGGTATTACCTTTTGTGGGAAAATTCGTCGTAAGATAGGAATTGGTTATCCTTAAAGTTGGCAAGAGGCAATTCCGTCGCTGAATATTTTGTGACAAAATTAAATTAGAAACGAATTAACATAGCAACGGAATTTTGTGACCGATATTTTATATATCTTAGTGATGGAATTGCCACATATTTGCAATGGAATTAAATTTGGTCACAAATTTACGGTTTTGTTTAGTGATTTATGTTGATTTAATGAACTGAATTACATTCTCATTTAAAAAAGAGAATCTTGATTTTCCATACCTTCTTAGAGCATTGGCATTTTTACCCCTTTTAGGAACCTCCTCAAATTCAAAAGCTTTAGGGGTTGTTTGATTTTGTTTATAAAAACTGTTTTCTTATTTTTAGAAACAATAAAATAATAAAACATGTGTTGGTAAACTGTTTTTAAAAACAATTTTTTTTAAAAAACTTGAAAAAAAAAATTAATTGTTTTCTTGTTTTTGTTTTCCTTTTTTTTTTAGACCGCTACTTACCCATTATTGACACTATACTATTAATGACGACCACCACCACGTCACTACCAGCGACCACACCGTCACGTCACTTCAAAAATAAATTTTTTAAAACAATATATTCAAACAATTTTTTTTTTCAATTTTTAAAACTTGTTTTCAAAAACTATTTTATAAAATTATTTGTGAGAACACAAAACAAAAAACAGAATCAAACAAGCCCTTAGTATCCATCCTTTTAACAGTTTTGTTCAAGAGCTCCTTAACATATTTTTCAAGTTTGTCCAAAGTTTCCTTTGATGAGTTATCCATTTGGTGGTATGTCCTCCTTTTAATCCATCATCCTGCATCATGATGCAGATTGGAATTAAAATTCATTTCCTGACACGAACTTAAAATTAGTATTATATTAATAAGGTCAAAGTCCACAAAACCCCTATGTTCTTTAGATAAGGTGCATATAGACATTTAAAATTTTAAATTTAATCTCCTTAACGCTTTAAGGATTCTTCATATTAAACCCCCTATTGTTACTTCTTCCGCCAAGTTACTGAAGAAAACTAACATGTCAGATTAATAAAGATGACATGGCATCTCACGTGGATTAAAAATTTTAGATTAATTATGATATTAAAAAAAAATCATAAACTTTATGCTAGCAGATGACCCTTGACATTTTAAAATTTAAATTAATCTCCTTAATGTTTTAATTATCCATCTTATATGTCATGTCATCCTCTTTAACATGGCATGTAATTTTTCTTCAATAACTCAAGTTACATTAAAATTAAACTTTGCAACATCAAGAGAGTTATATACAACTAATCCAAAATTTATAAGGTTTTTAGCCCATAATTAACAAACTACTACAATATAATGTGGATTGTGTGTGTGTGGATATTACTTGTCATATTGGATTTTAGCCCATAATTAATAAACTACTCCAATGTAATGTGGATTATATATATATATATATATATATATATATTACTTATATACCTGAATCGGAAGGTAATAGTTCTCATTATGACCAGCAACGCGAAAGATAGTAACGTGGTGATAATCAATCAATCAATCATGGTGGTTGTTTGGTTCAGCGGCAAAGGCATCAAATAAGCCCGATTTGTACCTCAAATGGGCTTATCTGTTTTTTTTTTTTTCCATTCTCAGACAGGCTTGTCGAGCCATGATTTTTTTTTTAATTTTATTTGGATGGCTAAAATCTGAGAAGGGCTTATGGGATGAGCTTATTTATCAGGCTTATTGGAAAAGCCAGCCCAACAACACATGTAGTATGCGTGTGGGAAGATGGATTTAGTTTCTCTCCCATACCCTTACAGCACATTTGGTACGCAGGAATTGAGCTCATGGAGATGGAAATGGAGGCCAATTCCATCCTTTGAGCATGTTTGGTATGGTGGAATTTGAGAAAATTCCATTTCCACATGGAACTCAATTTAGGCCAATTCCACCAAGATCAATTCCACTCAAAAAGCTCAGATTTCTAATTCCATGTTGGTGGATTTCACTTTTAACCCTGCCCTCTTTTCCATGCTTCAAGCCATACAAGCATATATGTCCCTTCGATTGTGACCTCCGACAACCTAGTGACAGCACCCATCGGTAACCCAAGACGGTGACTTACGGCAACCCAAGATGGAGACCTCGAGCAACCCACATCAGCGACCTTCGACGTGAAGAAAGAGCTGAATGTGGAAGAGCGACAGATGAGAATTATGGCATGAAGAAAGAGCTGAACGTGGGGTATCATCATAACCATTAAAACAGAGTACGTTGAGCATATCAGCATGAGAACATCAGCCAACTCCTTCCTTCCTTCCTTCACCTTCCATTTTTTCTCTGTGTCACCGGCAGCCTTCACCTTCACCATATTGCCGCTGGCAACCTCCTTTCATCCTCACCATGGAGGAGCTGGGAGTTTTCACAAAGGCCACCATGGAGATTGATGGGAGACCAAAATAAAAGCGTACCGCCCACCACCATAAGACCACACTGTGTGAGAGAGAGAGAGCTTGGATTGCTGGAAGAAAATCAAAATCAGCTGGAACTTGGGGTGATTCTGAACGGTGAAAGGGAGGAGGAAGAAGACAACCATAGCCTACACCATGAACCATCGTTATCTTCTTTCCTTCTCTCTGATGAAGCCACACAAGTTAGGAGCTCAGATTGAAGCACCGAACTAGAGACCACAACATTGTTTATCACCAGCTTCGCCTTCATCCTTTGTTTTCTGATACAACCCTTCTAGTCGCCGGAAAATCACAGTTCCGACGACTCTCCACCACGCTATCGGAATTAAATCATTTTTTTTGTTCCATCAGCTCTATCTTGACCTTGGGATTTTTTTAAAAAAAAAACTAGAAGGACATTTTGGTCTTTTCACATGGAAATGATGCCTCATTTCCATAACATACCAAACATACTTTTAAACCTCATCTCCATCTCCATCAAAATCAATTCCAACATATCAAACGGGCCCTTACTCTCATTTGTCTCTCCAAGACTAAAAACTGTGCCGTTTTGAGTGTTAAATGGTGAGGGTGATCTCATTTTTTTTAGTAAAAATAACATTTAGCATTTTTTTAATAAACACTCAATATCCTAAAATTATTTTTCATGCACTTTATAGCATAAAATATTTTTTCAGTAGTACCAATATCTGACAAGCTGCACCCTGAAGTATTTTTTCAGTAACACTCAATATCTTAAATTATTTTTAGCGCATTCAACACCCTAGTGAGTGCTATTAAAAAATAAATTATGTTGCTGAATGTGTTAAAAATTAATTTAGGATACTGAGTGTTACTGAAAAAGTACTTCAAAGTACAACTTATCAGATACTGATACTATTGAAAAATATTTTAGACTAAAAAGTACATGAAAAATAATTTTAGGATATTAAATATTACTAAAAAAATGCTAAATGTTATTTTTAGAAAAAAAAAAAAAGAGATCACCCTCACTATTTAACACCCCAAACAACACAGTTTTTGGTATTGAAGAGGTAAAGGAGAGTAAGGGCATGGGAGAGAAGCTGAATCGGTGGGAAGATATCATTGGATTTCTTTTTCTTTTGTTCGTTAGTGCGCCACATGCTATCCATGTGCTTTTCTCCATTGTTTCCTGTGTCTGTTTAAATCTTATATAAGACATATGATTCTATTAGTTATATAATATTTTTTAAATACATTTATGCATTGAAAAAAAAACCGGACCGGACCGGCCGGTAATCCGGTCCGGTTCATGGAAAAACCGGTGAACCGGTTCAAACCGGTGAACCGGTTTCGACCCGGTCAAAACCGGTGGTTCGACCGATTTGACCGGTTTTCCTTTTTTTTTTAAATAAAATACATTTTTTTATTCTTCTATCTACTATTGGGCATTATTTTTTAGGGAAAAATGAAAGTTTGAAGACCAAGATGAAGAGAAAAGTAAGTAAAAAAAGAATAAATCTAAAAAAAATGATTTTTAGAGGATATAATAATTAATTAATTATAGGAAAGGAGATGTCATTATATAAATATAGGCATCATAACTAATACTAATATATTTTAAGCATTTTTTACCTAAAGATCTTTACCACTAATAAATTATAATATTTTAATATGACCGGTTTGACCACCGGTTCGACCACCGGTCCGACCCCGGTTGAACCATTAACCCTTAAACCAGTGCTGTGACCGGTTCATTGACCGGTCCGGTTTTTTGTTCCTTGCATTTATGTATCTTGACACCACATTATTTATCTTACATTTTTCCACTTCATTCTAATATTAAATATCTTTTTTTTACACACATAAACCTAAAAAACATTTATCCAATCTTTAATCCAAACAAGTTGCATGTCCTCACTTCCATCTTGCAAAAATTCAACTAAGGGACCAATTATCCAACTTTATGTCTTTCGAGCATCGTATGTACTGTACTTAGGCTCAGTTCCAGAGACCATAATGATATCATCAGAAATTTTTTGTAGTCATTTGGAGCATCCATCACCGGCAAGTTTTGAGGATTTGCCTCCTTTTCCTGAGTCACCTGGCTAAGGGCTGCCAAACCCTATATACAAAGAGCCCAAATCTATAATTAAATTGGAGAGAGTTACTATAACCTTACTCGGCTAAATTTCTTATTTATCAAATAAAAAAAATAATCCATAGGTTTTTTTAGTTTCATTTTTTTAATTAATCATATATTTTTTTTCTTTTTTATTGGGTTCTCGCAATTTTCTCAATTATTGGCATTAGTCCTTATAATTACAATTTTTTCAGGGAGAAATGATGAAAGCCCCGTTTGAAAATTTTATTGATAAGAATGATATGATATGCTTTTATATACAAAAAAGTACTATTACTCTACAGGATTTTACACACACAAAATACAAATACTCAAACTCAAATCCTTCCAGACAATAAAATTTTCAAACAGAAATTTTTTACTGATTTACCCCATTTTTTTATTATTACCTATGTCCATGTTGACTAGGTGACATTGATTAGGGCAATTTTTTTTTTCCTATGTTAGCCTTAGGGTCTACAATAAAAAATTAACTAATGATTGTGTATAAATAAATTTAGGATTGTTGTCTCTTCTTGATGAGCCTTTTATTGAATCTAAGTAATCTAAATGCCATTCAAATAAAGTAAAACAAAGAAAAATGAGTTTTTGATTTTTTTTGGTTAAAAATTAATAACTAAAAGAAAATAAAATTTAATTAAAGGCATAACTATTATTTTTGGTATTTTATTAAATTAATACAATTATTTTCTCTAATATAAATACCCAAACGCACCACTCAAATTAATTTAAATCATAAGAAAAGTAAGTACATATACATACAAGCAAAAATCCAACCACACAAATTCAATCCACAAAGTTAACAATACAAACTCAGAGATCCAAATATAAATTGAGAAATTAAATTGAACAAGAGAAACTCATTAAGCTCTGAAATTCAAGTATGCATTGGAATTTGGGAAAGTTCACCGGAAACTGGGTAACTCGCCGGAAAATGCAAATCGGTCGTCGGAAACTGCAGAACCCGCCAGAACAAGATGAAACAAGGTAGAAGGCGACGGTGGAGATGAGTTGAGGTAGTCTCCTTCTTCCTTGTCACGGCGGTCAAGCTTTGATCCTTGACAAAGGTTGTTCGACGGTAAGGGTGAAGATGAACAGAACTCCGACGGTCAACTTGCGGCGCTTATGCAACTATGGTATGATGTCTATTCTGAGTTCCCCGGTGGTGTGAAGACTGAGAAAGGTGGTGAAAGAAGGAAGAAAGGTGGCAGAGGTGTTGCTTGACGGAGGTTCGACGGTGGTTTTCGGTGGTAGAGAGAAAAGAAAGTCGCGGTGGTCTGGTTTGAGCTTTCTCACAGCAACCTCTGCTTCTGAATCCGGCGGTGGTTCTCTCTCCTCTCTCTCTCTCCTCTGTATCAAGCCCCCCTTGGTGTGGGTGGTCGTGATTCAAGATGCTAAAAACTCAGCTCTCTCCCTTAGCTCCGAGGCGTTGTTGGTGGTTATGGCGGAAGAAGTTCGCCGCAGGTGGTACTGGAGTAGAGAAAGCTGATGGTGGTGGTAGCTTCTTCCTCCCTACTCTCCTCTCAAGCTCTCACTCTCTCCTCTGTATCAAGCTCCCCCTTGGTGTGGGTGGTCGCCGGCGGCAATGGTGAAGTACATGGAAGCCGCCGGCGACAAAAAGAGAAAAGAAGGAAGGAGGAAGATCCTCGTGATGAGATGATATGGTGATGCTCGGATTTTTTTAAAGAAGGGAAAAGATGAAGGTAATGATGATTGATGAAGGTGATAAGGTCCTGCTCCCTCCAGCTCACAGGTCCCTCCATTATCGGGCTCTCCATTACCAGCCGAAAGCATGTTCCCTGGTTTCTCTTTTCATCATTGCTCGCCGAAAGAAGAAAGAAGTTCTCTGCTTTTGACTAGGGACCTTGTTTAAAAGTATAAAAGTTTTGAGGAAGGACTAAACTACAAATATTTAAAACTTCTGCAAGATGACATCACAATTTCTGAAACCTTGGGTCATTTCTTGTAATTTAAGTCTGTCCATTTTCTTCATTAACTTGAAATTTTCAGAAATGCTAGGGAACTTTTCTATAATTTTTTTGGTCCTCAAAAATATTAATTCAACCTTCAAAATCTCCAATTTTTTTTCCAAAAACACCTGCAATGCAAGATTAAGCACAAAGTAGCATCAAAAGTTTAAGAAATCATTTGTATAGATATTTAACAATTTATGACCATTTTACCCTTAATTATATTTAATTCAATACAAATGTCACTAGCTTAAATTAGTGCTTAATCATGCAGTAATGTCCTAGAAAATACATTAAAAATTCCAATTTAATTATGAAAAATCATATAAAAATACGGTTCAATCAATTCCCTCGTACTTAGACCATTGTACTCCTTAACAAAGGCAATTGGGTACAAGATTTCAAGTCCAGATGATTGATGCATTTAAAAGATGAGCAATTTCATAATTAGAAAGCAATGGATCAATTAATCAAATTCCTCAACCAAACACTAGTCATAGTCAAACGATATAAAGAATTTAGTTAACTACACAATCTAAAATATTAGAATGAAGCATAAACGACTATCAAGATATTATTGTTTCACTCATCTCACCTTATCGGGATAATTTCACTTTAGTTCACTTGATTAACACCTTACCATAGGCTTGTAACAACTCTAATATCTTCACTACTAATAGCAATTAACGTAATGAATTAAGAGGGCTTAAAAAGCTTGTAATGATGGATGAAAGCTAGATGAAATGAATTAATAATAAAAATTGTTGATATGTAAGTCAAAATTACAGGACAAGTTAACTAAATAACTTTACAAACTATTGCCAATTCTTTTCTTAATTCATGAACAAATGCCTCTTATGCTTTTTTTTTCAAAATGTATAATTTTTAATTTTTTTTACTTTCTTTCTTTTTTTTTTTGTCATTTTTTTCTCTATATACATGGCATTTCAATATACAAATTGTTCAACTTTCTATTGGCAATTTACTTTGATTTTAGAATACCATGAACACTATGAATAAATGGCATGCATACAACTTGGGAGGGGTTCAAAATGGATAAGTAAATGGTGATGAATGAGGGTTTATGTTTGGTTGAAAGGGTCTAAAATTGAATGCTTCTTTCATTTCTATCACACTATTGCAAATTCCGTTTCGAAAAAGAGTGGAAATAAGTTCTAGAATGTAGACAAAGTGAACATGCACACGTGGAAAAGAATTAAGGCCTAAATAATTTTCCAACAAGGTTTTTCTCCAATACTCCTTCTAACACAATCAATTTCATAGGAAGCTAACCATAAAACATCTGCTTAAATATTCTAAGTGCTAACTTTACAAACACAATTAATCAAAGCATTGCAATCAATTATAATAATACTCAATTCTTAAATGCACTAATGATACATAAACTTTCTTTCTCAAACAAGGAGTAAGAAAAAAATTTGGGTTCATTTATCTTCCCATTCACTTGAAAAACAAAAACATGGTATTAAAAGTTGCCAAAACACTAGATCTCATGAAAGCTCGAAGAATCTCTCACAATTCATATTTCCAAAGTGGCAAATGTGACCCTTTACTACTTAGGACATGTATCAAAGCAAATCATTCTTGAAAATTTTTGAAAAATTTTCTAGCTTAAGGCATTTTCTCATTTAAAAACAATCATTGGGATTCAAAAATGTATTTCCCTCCCCAACACTTAATCAACACATTTTCCTCAATGTGGAAAAACGCTTTAAAGAGAATGCTAAGCAAATTGAAATTTAAGGCACAATGGTAATTAAGTAGAGTGGTGGCCAAAATACAAAGCATATAAAGGAAATTCTTATTATTGTACTTGCTAAACAATGCGACTTCTATTTTCTATTGGATTGTGTCCCTCCCCTATACTTATCTTCGTCATACAACAATTAAGCTCAAATAATCATAGGATTTAAGAAGAAAACAAGTGAGGAAAGAGATAATCTGTGTTAGAGTATATTGAGTCACTTGAAGGACAAGTTCTCATCCCCAATGAGAATTATGCATTTATCTTGTGAAACAACTTCTCCTGTATTGAATTTCCTTGGTGTGGCTCAAGATCAATCAAAAAAGGTCTAACAATGTACGGTGGATGTTGTTTCCTCCGATAACCTTTCCAAGAATGTGTCTGCAAAGTAGACAAGTTAGAAGCAGTATCCCATCCAAAAATGGAAACAAGGAGAGATTTCAAGTGAATTAAAGGCATGTGAAGTTCCAAACTCTCCAAGTAAATATCACATCTAAGGAAATTAATGAAACTCCCATCAGTAGGAGTAAGACAATCAGTCAATTTTTGAAAATCCTCTTATTTTTGCAAAGTGGAAGGTGCAGAATCCAACTTAGTGTTGGGTTACACCACATCATCATTGTAATCACAAGGGGTGGAAGAAGAAAGAAAAATATTTTAATTAATTGTCACCCAAAACTTTTGAATTTTCAAAAGAATCATTTTCTTTTTCTATATCAAGTGGTAAATCACAAAAAAGAATTATATGGAAATAATCATTTTCATTTGTAAAATCATCAATCAAAGCATTTGAATATTTCCATATGAAACTATCATGCAATTCATTGGATTTAAAAGAAAAATCATTTTCTAGGCTATGGTCTTTTTACACTCACATCAACTACATCAGCATCCATAAAAGATTCAAAATTTTCACAATTGTCATGCTTATAATCATCAATAGTATAAGAAGGTGCGTCAAGATTAATGGTAGAATCAACAACTTCACTAAATACTTTCTTTCAAAACTCAACAAGTGGCATTTGTCATGATAAAAATCTACACATGTTTGATCTTTAGCACAAGAACATGAAAATATATCATTCAATATATTATAATAATCCTTAGTACTATGAATAGAAGCATTTTCAACAGGTAAGGCATCACAGAATGAAGAAGGAGCACATTCATCAACAAGTACAATCGAATCACTACTACTAGAACCAATAGGTTGAACAATTATATTTTCAAACATTTAAGGGGATTCAACAATGATTTCTCCATCCACCTCATCATCACTAAAATCATTGATTGTTGTACTAGTTAAAGTAATATGAGAGTCTACTTCTATAAAGATTTGATCATTACCAAATGGTAGAGAAGACTCTTCAATGTTGTTTTGTACTTGCTTCACATCTTGTGCTTGTGTGGAAGTAATCACTGGAGGTTTGAAATAATCCATTTGTGAAATGGCATATGGGTTATAAGTTTGGATTCACTGTTCCTCCTCCATAGGAGAGGAAGACTCCTCTGAAAGTTGAAAACAAACCTTATTGACTTTCTTGACTTGCGTAGTTGGCTCACATGTAGGAAATGGAGGATGAGTCTCTTGTGTAGTGTTGCGCTTAGAAGTCTTTTGTGTAAGCCACTCCATTTCTTTCTCCAACTTCTCATTTTCTTTCTTCCATCGCTCCGCTTCTTGTGTGATGGCTGAGTGAGACGTTCAATGTCTTTGGCCAATCTCGTACTCTCTTTATCTTGTTATTCCATTGATTTCATTAGAGAGGCCATGCGATGGGCAAATGTGTCCTTTTGTGACTACTCCTCATTTATAGTCTGAGTCATTAGATTTTGGAATTCTCGAATAACTTCACTAATGGTAGATTCTTGGTTTGGCATACATGGTAGGAAATGAGATCGATAAAATGGTTGGAATGGTGGATAGAGAGACTCAGGATGTGGATTACATGATCAGGAAGTGGGGTGGAATGAAGAAGGAGGTTCATGATATGGGTTATATGGTGGCAGAGAAGGCTCGTGGTAAGATTTATAGGGTGGGTGTGGTGGGTGATTAAATTGGAATGAATGTTGTTGGTAAAGTTTGTGCTATGGATGGTGGAATAGACAATGACATTTTTGACCAATTGGACTTCTATCTTGACATCCCAACTTGACTTGAAGAAGCCGCAATGATTATTGAATGGGATGGATGGTTTGAGAGATAAACTCTTTCTTTTCAATCGAGTCTCCTACTAAAGAGTGAGATTGAAAAGATAAACTTTCTTAACAATCGGATTGAGATCCATAAGAGACATTATTATTCCTCCCAGTGTAATTGGCTACAAAAGAGTAGGAATTGAGAGGTAAATCTTGATAGCCATTAAACCACGCTATTACAAATTCAATCACATAATTTCCAATGAATCACAAGTCTCAAATAGAAGGAAAAAAAAAACCTAAAAATCAAGAAAAATCTAAAAAGAAAACTCAAAAACTAATTTAATGAAAAATTCAGAAAAATTCATGAAAATAAAGAAAAATTTGAAAAGTGGCCAAAACAATGGAATTTGGGTAAAATTACTATACCTAATAGCAAAGCTATTAGTCTTTGCTTAAAATGACCCAACACTTTAAGAAACCAAAGCTCATAATTTTCTGGTCAATATTTTTTTAAAAAATCTAGCAAGCTTAAAAAAGGTGTAATCGAATTTTAAGGAAACTCCAAACAATTTTCAAGTGTGTAACACTTTATTCCAACCACAAATCAAGTTTATGCAAAACCAAAAAAAAAAATGCAAGAATTAACTTAGAGGTGAATTCAAACAAGTGAGTCCAAAATTATATCAAATTTGATGCAATAACACCACACAGAAGTTACTGAGTCAAGACAATGCAAGAACCCTACGCAAGCTACCTAAATGCACAAACAATAATGCACATTTTTTTTGGGAATATTTTTTTTTCAAAGTAAAGAAAACAAACTCACCTGAGCCATCTAAAAGTACAAATCCTAAACGATATGTAACAAAAAAATAAAAATGCTAAATTAACAAGCTTCACACGAGAAACTCCTTATAAAAAGTGAATTTGACAATTAGATTACCTAAGAAGTCAATTACTTAGCTCCCTTACAATAGCGCCATTTGATTAGGACAATTTTTTTCGTACCTTAGCCTTGAGGTACATAATCAAAAATTAAATAAAGATTACGTATAAATAAATCTAGGATCATTCTTTCTTCTTGAAGAGCCTTTTATTAAATAATTAGTAATCTAAATACCATGCAAATACAATTATGTATTGGAATCTGGGAAAGTTCCCCGGAATTTGGGTAACTCGCTGGAAAATGCAAATCGGTAAACTCCCCTGATTAAGCTCTGAAACTCAAGTATGCATCGGAATCTGGGAAAGTTCCCCAGAAACTGGGTAACTCGCCGGAAAATGCAAATCGGTCGTTGGAAACTGCAGAACACTCCAGAACAAGATGAAACGAGGTAGAAGGCGACGGGAAGTCTCCTCCTTCCTTGTCGCGGCTCTCAAGCTTTGATCCTTGACAAAGGTTGTTCGACGGTAAGGGTGAAGATGAACAGAACTCCGACGGCGCAACTTGCGGCGCTTACACAACTATGGTATGATGTCTATTCTGAGATCTCCGGTGGTGTGAAAACTGAGAAAGGTGGTGAAAGAAGGAAGGAAGGTGGCTAAGGTGTTGCTTGACGGAGGTCCGACCGTGGTGTCGGTGGTAGAGAGAAAAGAAAGTCGCGGTGGTCTGGTTTGAGCTTTCTCACAGCAACCTCTGCTTCTGTCAAATCCGGCGGTGGTTCTCTCTCCTCTCTCCCCCCCTCTCTGTATCAAGCTCCCCCTTGGTGTGGGTGGTCGCGATTCAAGCTGCTGAAAACTCAGCTCTCTCCCTCAGCTCCGCGGCGTTGTTGGTGGTTATGGCGGAAGAAGTTCGCCGCAGGTGGTACTGGAGTAGAGAAAGCTGATGGTGGTGGTAGCTTCTTCCTCCCTACTCTCCTCTCAAGCTCTCACTCTCTCCTCTGTATCAAGCTCCCCCTTGGTGTGGGTGGTCGCCGGCGGCAATGGTGAAGTACATGGAAGCCGCCGGCGACAAAAAGAGAAAAGAAGGAAGGAGGAAGATCCTCGTGATGAGATGATATGGTGATGCTCGGATGTTTTTAAAGAAGGGAGAAGATGAAGGTGCTAAGATCCAGCTCCCTCCAGCTCACAGGTGCCTCCATTGTCCGGTCTCCATTACCAGCCGAAAGCATGTTCCCTGGTTTCTCTTTTCATCATTGCTCGCCGCAAGAAGAAAGACGTTCTCTGCTTTTGACTAGGGACTTTTTTTAAAAGTATAAAAGTTTTGAGGAAGGACTACAATACAACTATTTAAAAATTCTGCAAGATGACATCACAATTTCTGAAACCTTAGGTCATTTCATGTAATTTAATTCTGTCCTTTTTCTTCATTAACTTACAAATTTCAGAAATGCTAGGGAGCTTTTCTATAATTTTTTCGGTCCTCAAAAATATTAATTCAACCTCCAATTTCTTCCCAAAAACAACTGCAATGCTTATTAAGTAAAAGTAGTATCAAAAAGTTTAAGAAATTATTTGTATAAATATTTAATAACTTATGACCATTTTATCTTTAATTATACTTAATTCAATACAAATGTCACTAGCTTAAATTAGTGCTTAATCATGCAGTAATGTCCCAAAAAATACAATTAAAATCCCAATTTAATTATAAAAAATCATATAAAAATATGGTTCAATAAGACATAACATGTCTATAATACAAAATTAAAAGAGGTTTTTGAAAAAAAATAATATGATGGAATAAATGTTATTTATTATCAATATAATAAAAATTATTATGCTCAATTAATTTGCACCTAGTTATAAATTTAATTTGATTTTTTTATTTTATTTAGCATGTCAAGTGCTAATTAACGCCAGTTCTCTTACAAATTATGTTTTACCAAAAAAATTATTAACAAATTATGAGTATGCCTATAATTGGGAAAATTATAAGGACCAAATAGAAAAAAAAATTTAAGGACCTGATTAAAAATAATTTCACATTATAAATAATACTAATTATTTTCCCTAAAAAAAATTTTGGATTGGGCACTATTTCTTAACCCAAAACTTTATGACATGAGTTCATGAGTATTATTTTTTTTTAGAATAAAATACTCTAATATCCCTCTGTTTTGTCTTAATTACACAGACCTCCCATATATTTTAAAAACTTATATAAATCTCCCTTAGAATCAAAATATATGTTATACAAACCTATCTTATATTTTGTAGATTCATTTTCCATCCATTTAATCATTAGTAAACCATTAAGCTTGACTCTCAAAATTTTTTTTGAACAAAATACCCCTCCTTAACATTAGAATTATTTAAACATCCATATTTATTAAAAAAATCCAATCAATAGATAATTCTAATATATATTTTCAAAATTTCAAGTATGTTATACTCCTACAATTTATTAATTTTGATTATATTACAACCTACCATATACATATAGACAGAGGAAGATTCAAAAACAGATATACCTTATAGGTTGAGAAGAGTGTAGGAGCAATTCGTTTCATGTCAAAAGTAGGGATAACAACGTTAGTCAAAGTATCATGAAGTCTTGTTTCTCCCAAGTTTTGTTCCAAAATTTTGCGTAAAGGAGTTGGAGCATAATCTGGGAGCACGATACTGAAACACTCGAGCTCAAGAGCCTTTTGAATCTCAGGTTTAGCCATTGCTTCTATTTCTTCTCGAGTTGCTTGGTTTTCATCTTGGTTTTGACCACTGAACCTCCTTTTTATGGCATACCAAATCTTACTTGTCCTTCTTATATAAAATAAATTTCAGTCGTAAATATATAGGAAGAACGATCTTATTGTGTTGAATTCTCTCAGTTTCATTTTTAAAATTCGCCACATTAATTTTATACAAAAACATACACAGAACAAAATATCAATTTATGAAATTATTCTTTATAAAATTTAATAAGAGTTTTGCCCAAAAAAAATGAAAACAATTAATAATAAAAAACACGTTGATTAATTAAGTACTGTACATTTCTTTAAGCATTTACATCACTCGTTTTTTTTCTTGGGGGGGGGGCGGATTTGAAGTATCCTTCGTCAAACCTGAGAGAATTTCTCGCAGCAATAATTTTTAAGAAGAAAAGACAAACCCCTTATAGCCAGATTTACTTTATATGTAAGAATTGATAATTCAATCCTCAATAACTGGTTTAAGGGAAAAGAGTCCCTGCCACTGAGATTAACATTATTACATTATTGATATTAATATTGAAAATTTGACTTGTGAAAAACTCAAACATAACTAATGAAGATGAATAAGGAACTCAACGCTCCTCAAGTATGGTGTTCCGTTTAAATCTTATCAAATTATAGTTAGTGCTTGTTTGGAACAGCGGTTGAAAATTTCAATCATGCTTATGAATTGTAATTCACGAAATACGAAGTAACTTTTACGGTCTACGAGGTAGTTTTTACGGTCTACGAGGTACTTTTACGGTCTACGAAGTACTTTCACGGTCTACGAGATAAATATGTGGAGGAGATTTATCTCGATTTACGTGAATCGGGCTTATATAATAAGCCCGATTCAAATAAGCTCAAACAAACAAACACTTAACAGCACCAAAGATTACTTTTTATTAAGGAAAAAATAATAATAAAAGAACATGAGTTATATACCATCGTCTCCATCCTTGGGGGAAATTTTCAGGTGATTTAGCTTTGTAAAATTCATCGATTTCAGAGGTAGTGAAGAGACACTACTAAAAAAAACAGATTTAGTGACGTACTTTTTGTGACATTTATTTAAAAAAGTGTCACAATTTTAACTAATTTTTTTGATCTAAAATTTTTTGTGTGGATGAACATTAGGTGGTGCTTATTTATATAAGCGCCACAGCCAGTTGTTGATATTAGGTGGCGCTTTCCTAATTAAAGGCCACCTAATGTATTTTGCCCAAAAAAAAATTTTAAAAAATAAAATTAAAAGAAGCTGTGACACCTATTCAAATAAGCGCCACCTAAAGTGGTCTGAAACTATATTATATTACATAATAAATTAATAATATGATTATATTAATATATATATATATATATTAATATATATATATATATATATGAATTAATAAAACAAAAATTATGTGTATATTGAAAATTATAAAAATGACATTGGGTTATTAATAATATGATTATATAAAAATATAATTATTAATATAGTAATTAGTATATGAAAAATTAAAAAATTACATTGGGTGGCGCTTATTTGTAAAAACGCCACCCAATGTCCTTTTATTATTGTTTTATTTATTTATTATATGATTATATAATAATATATTTATTAATATATTAATTAGTATATGAAAAATTAAAAAAATTACATTGGGTGACGCTTATTGGTCAAAGCACCTCCCAATATCCTTTTATTAATGTTTTATTTATTTATTATATGATTATATAATAATATATTTATTAATATATTAATTAGTATATGGAAAATTAAAAAAATTACATTGGGTGGCGCTTATTGGGATAAGCACCACCTAAGGTCCTATTATTAATATATTAATTATTATTTAATTTATTAATAATATGATGATATAACATACATACATACATATACATACATACATACATACATACATATATATATATATATATATATATATTAATTTTAGTTGAATTAATTAATGTATTAAATAAGGAATTGGGTGACGCTTTTACCAATAAGCGCTACCCAATGTCAACACGCCAAAAATTCCTTTTCCCACCTCCTTCAATTTATTTTCCCAGGCCCTATCAGCTTCTTCCTAAGTCCTAAACCCTCCGCTCACAGTCTCCACCCCCAGCTCACCAGCCCCCACCCGATCCCCCAGCTCCCCCCCGTGTCCACCGTCCCCCAGCTCCCCCTGGACTCCCAATTGCCTGGCCCCTCCGTCCCCCAGATCCCCCGCCCCCCATCGCTTCTCACAGCTCCCCCCTGACCCCCAGCTCCCTGCCCCCACCGCCGCTCCCAGCTCCCCTTCCTCAGTCCGCAGCTCCCCCCCGGCGGTTCCCAACTCCCCGGCACCCTATCGGTCCCCCAGCTCCCCCCTCGGTCCGCAGCTCCCTCGGCACCCTATCAGTCCCTCAGCTCCCCCAAGCTATCTCCCTTCCCTAGCTAGCTGTCTTCTTCCCTTTTTTTTAACAGACCTTCCCTAACTGTCTAAATAACACCTCTCGCCCTCATGTCCTTCAGTTAAGGTGTCTCATTAGCTTTCAAGGTGGGTTTTTTATATTCGTAGTCACCTCTTTTTTTATAATTAAGTGTTGTTTCTGATGACTTTAATTTATTTATTGCTGAACAACTTCAAATTTCTCGTGTCTGATCAGCTGTGTCCCCATAATACTGCCAAAAGCAACCTTTTTGGTCTTGGTCCCCACTGCGAATCTGTAAGTTTGTCTTTTATTATTATTTTAATATATATGTATTGTTTTTCTGTATATCCCCTGAGACTTGCCCTTTTTTGTTATTTTTGTAATTTTAAGTAATTTTATTAACTTATCATGATTTTTAGTTAAATATAACAGCTAATTAATTTAATTCAAAAATTAAAAAATAAAAATTAGGAAACATTGGTCAACAATCAAGAATTCACATACTATAAAAATTTACTATTTTCTCCAAGAATTCAACTATCTTTTGTTGCATCTTGGATAAAGTCTTTTTTTTTGGATTTATGCATAATTGGCATAGTGAATTAGGATTTATTTTGTTACCAAAAAATAAACTAGGATTTTATTACTTATTTATTTGGATCTGTAACTTTGTCTTTTATTATTTTTCTAATATATCTGTATTGTTTTTTTGTATACTTTATCCGCTGAGACCTGCCCTTTTTTGTTATTTTTTTAATTTTAAGTAATTTTATTAACTTATCATGATTTTTAGTTAAATATAACAGCTAATTAATTTAATTCAAAAATTAAAAAATAAAAATTAGGAAACATTGGTCAACAATCAAGAATTCACATACTATGAAAATTTACTATTTTCTCCAAGAATTCAGTTGTACTTTTTTGTTGCATCTTGGATAAAGTCTTTTTTTTTATTTATGCATAATTGGCATAGTGAATTAGGATTTATTTTGTTACCAAAAAAATAAACTAGGGTTTTATTAATTTATTTGGATCTGTAACTTTGTCTTTTATTATTTTTTTAATATATCTGTATTGCTTTTCTGTATACTTTATCCGCTGAGACCTGCCCTTTTTTGTTATTTTTTAATTTTAAGTTATTGTATTAATTTATCATGATTGTTAGTTAAATATAACAGCTAATTATTTATTTGGATTATATAGTGACATAAATAATGTCAAATAAGTTCCCTTTTTTTAACTTTATTTAATTCTAGGTTTTTGAAACCATAGATGGATTGAAAATGGATGTTATCTGATCGGTGTTCAAAAGAATATATAGATGGGGTGAAGGAGTTTATTAGATTTGCAATTGAGCATACAAAAGATCCTAACAAAATCTTGTGTCCTTACTTATCTTGTTGTTATGAAAAGCATTTAGTCCACTTGATTTGTTAGATCATTTAATGTGTCATGAGATTGATCAAGCATATACACGATGGACAAGGCATGGTGAGACAAACGACCCTTGTAATGATCGGTCGCGTACCACCAGTGGTGCTTCAAATGAGTTTGACCGAAGCATGTGTGATGGAGATGATGGTTTTCAATAAATGCTTAATGTGGTTGAACAAGTACTTCATAACTGTCCTGGAGAATTTGAGAAGTTCAAAGGTGATGCAGAGTTAGCGTGTAAGTTATATGTTGAACATTTTGGAAAGCACGCAGTTGCGGTGGGTGTTGCCTACAACACAAATAATGATACCCTCCACAATTCATCATTGCCGGAGAACACTATCCGAGTAAGGGTCGACGTATGCACGGATGATGATGCACTATTACCCATCCCTTCTCTGGATGACGAGACAATGGTTAAAGATGTTGTCGGCGGTTATGTTGCTTGGCCAATAGGTTTGATAGAGCCATATCAGAAGGTAGTCAAGAACACAATTCCTTCTATTTTTCCTATGCTCAACATCATTTAATTTCACGCTTTGTTTTTACAGGTTCAACGTTCTAAAGAAAAACAAGTTCAACTACATGGCAAGGTTTCAAAGTGTTCGACCACACAGCTGAATCCCAACCCCTCAGCTAGCCAATAGAGCAATCGACAAACGATCTCATATTGCAATCAGTTGGCATGTATTGCACCTAGGTTGATACACGAAGGAAGTCTGTCATTGCCATTTGATAGAGACATCTATGGTGTTCAGGGAATAGAGAAACATATTACTGTTGATGTGTTGGGTGAAATTTTCAATTGTGGATGGATTGGTGTTTCGATCATCAACATCTGGATTAGATACTTTATTGTCATCATTTATCGTTGTTATTATTATTCATCTTTCAATTTTTTTGCCGTCATCACATTTTTTGCTCTTTGTAAAGGCACTTGTACCATGACATCTTGGTACACACACAAAAAGGTCCAATTCTCCTTTGTCAACCCTTATCTTATTAGACAACATGTGGGTAGAGTAGATCCCAATGTCCAATCTAATGATCTAAAAGAATACTTCAGACAAAGAGCAAACCCAAATATGTTATTTCTGGTGCCATACAATGCGGGGTAATTAATCTATTATTACTGGTCGTATTTCACTTTGCATTTCTTTACTGTATTACTTTTACTATATCATCCATGATCGAAGAAAAACTTTCAAAATCTTTTAGGGCACATTAGATCTTGATTGTGATCAATGCAGCGATACCTTCTGGCCCTCGCATTTACTATATAGATCCTCTAAGTGGAGGTGTTCCTTCAGACCGTCCTCATTTGTTACGACTGATTAATAGGTGAGCATATATATGCAGTGTGTGTAAATATATATTTGTGCAAGCCATTAAATACCCTAACGTAATAAACATTTATTTGTTTTCTTAGTGCGCTGACTACATATAGAGCCTCTGCCAGCTTGAGCTATTCTAAATCTGCAGATCCTGCCCATAGCTATACCTGGAAGAGGATACAGGTACTGATTTAGGAATTTAATTGCATTTTAATTTTAATAAAATTGTATTTTCAAATTTATTTAACTATTTTACTATATTATTACAGTGCCCTTTCTAGCCTAATAACGATGATTGCGGGTATTATGTAATGAAATTCATGAAGGATGTCATTACTCATGATCAGCTTCAGGTTCCACTAAAAGTAAGTCATTTTAGTACAATACATATTGTGTTTTAGATTTAATTAATTGTCTGATAACTAATGTTTAGTTATATTAATTCATTATTTGCATCATTGTATTGGTGTAGTATTATGAAGATCAGCATTCTGATAGTTTGAATGACAACCAAATCAATGAACTCATCGAAGAATGGTGTGAGTATTTGTTGAGGCACTGCCCTGGCTAGCAAGTGTTAGGTTGTTTATTTGCCTATTGCATTTACTGTGGTTTTAAATAGCTGAATTAATTAATGTGTGTGTGTGTGTGTGTGTGTGTGTGTATAATTGGCTAAATATATGTTTAGAGGTGATTTTGTTAATTACCTATCTGTATGTGTCAATTTAGTTATTCCATTGTGGTTTGCATGGGTATAGAAATTTTTGTGTTATAGGCAAGGTTTGACAAAAATATAGAAAACATTATATAAAAAAAACCTTAGGGTGGCGCTTTCTTCAGCAAGCGCTACCCTATATTAAAAAAAAATACTTATGGTGGTGCTTGTTCAATAAAGCGCCACCCTAAAAAATATATTTTTACTCAAATTAATTTTTTTAAAAATAATTAAATGAGCCTAGAGTGGCACTTATTTAAAAAAGCGTCACCCTAGGTTAAAAAATTTTCCTAAAAAAAATTATGTGAAAAAATAAAAAAATATAGGGCGACGCTTCTTTCAAAAAGCGCCACCCTATATATTTAATTTTTTAAAAAAATAAATATATGGTGGCGCTTACTTACACAAGCGCCACCCCATATATATATATATATATATATATATATATATATTATTTTTAATATATTTGTATTTTAAAAAAAGACGTGTTAAATTTTTTTAAAAAAATAATTTACAAAATGGGAACTTTGGGTGGCGCTTTTTTGAATAAGCGCTACCCAAGGTTACAAAAAAATTTTGTAATTAAAAAATAAATTTTTTAATTGATCTTAAATATAGGGTGGCACTTATGGACGAAAGCGCCACAGGAAGTGCCGTATCAGTTGTGGCGCTTTTTTGAAAAAGCGACACCCTTAGTTTATTGAATTAAAAAAAAATTACTTACTGTGGCGCTTTTGATTGGGCCCTACAGCTAGTTTTAGTGGCATTCTAATATGGCGCTTGTGAAATGCCACTAATATTATTTTTATAAGCACCACAGCTTCATCTTTTTATAGTAGTGAGAGGACGAGTTTTATTGTTTGGGTGAGGAGCTGTGAGCATGGCAATGATGAGTCCTCCGGTGCTTGTTCCTGCAACTACATCAAAAAGTCTGCTATCCTTGCATTTGGGTCACTTTGCTGAAAATCACCACTTTGAGGTTAGACAAAAAGAAGAAAAAGATTGTGTTAAGTAATAAAATACTAGTAATTGTTTAGGAGAATTAGGGAAAATGACCAATGAAAAAAAATATTTATTAATAAGGATCTTAAGAATTGTAATTATTTTTAAGGATAAAAAATTAAAATATAAAATTTTAATTACAAAACTAACCTTCTCTAGTCTCATATCAACTATTTGAATGTTAATTAGGTTATCAAATTTGATGATATCTCTATGTATATTTTGATAAAATAGCATTTACATACAACTTAATATTTTTATGATATTCTCTTTGGTACACATTGGTTTATCTTAAAAGTTACCCAAATTAAAATAGCTTCTAAAATCTATATATAATTATAAATCAAACTCTTTTTAGGTTTTTATTATTTTTAAAAACTTAAAAAATCACAAAAACTCTTAAAATATATTTATTTTAAAATATGTGATTTTTCATTAGAAAAACTTAAACAATCGGGATACACCCTAAGAAGAATGTTATGGAAAAATACTAAAATTTAAAATTCTTAACACTAAACTGTTAAATAAACTATCTCAGGAACATCAGTTCTTAAATAAAAGCCAATCCAATTTAAGGACGCGCACACACTTCATGAGGGAACATCAATTGCTAACTAACTATTAAATAGTTAAGATGGGGTTAGCAAAAATATAGAGAGTTTAGTCGGGATTAATTCCATGATTAAATATTTATATATTAATTTTTAATCCTTTAAAATAATTACAAGTTTTAAGTTCCTTATTAATAAATATTTCTTTTCCTTGGTTCTTCTCCCTAATTTTTCCTAATTGTAAAGGATGTTAATATGAAAAATACAATAATTTAATTAAGTGAACAATACAGCAAGACATAATTTAAAGTTGATTCTTATGGTTGCTGGAAACAAGTTATGGGGTCTTTGATGTGCCTCCCTCTTATATCTCTTTGTAATGCCCTAACTTAGCTCCCAAATGGATTTTTCCCCTTTTGATCAATTGAATTTTACACAAGTGACATTTTAATATCTTAAAGGCATGAAATAATGCAGTTTTGATTTTTTATTTTTAAAGAAAAATACTGTAGAATTGTGCATCTTTCATTTATTGTTTTTCAAAAAAATTGTAAAAAAATTCAAAATTGCATTATTTCATGTCTATAAGATATTAAAATGTCATTTATTTTAATGTAAAATCTAATGATCAAACAAAACTAGAAAAAATATTTGCGAAGTTGGGTTATTATAACGGGCATTCAAAAAAGTCAAATTAGAGGCCCCAAGCCCCTGAAAACATGCCACAACATGAAAAAGAATTAAGAAAAAAGGAACAATGATGATTTGGATGAGTTGCACATATATAACTGCATGCAGTTAGCATTAACACATCAACACTGAAATAATATAATTTTGCAGTGTATTCAAACAAAAGGTTATATAAACATTAATTAATACGACCAAACCTGAGGATTATTATTGATTACACACGCATGGTGTTATGGTGACCTAATTCAACAGCTTAATTATATATAATTTTTGTTCCCAATCCAAATGAAGGAATCTGAAGCTCTGTCTCTAAAAACTGAAGGAGGACAGCAGGGATGAGGCCTCGAACACCGCCTCCATCGATGCTCAGAACAGTCACAAGATTTCCAGAAGCTGATGAGGACGACGATGAGTCCATTCTTAGTGAAGTATTTGAGATACAGAGCTCAGAACAAAGAGTTAGAAATGGGAGAAAGCTTCTTGAGTAACCTCGCAAGCATTTCAAAGCTATTTATAGATATAAGGGAATAAGGAAGGGAAAATTGCCTATAAATACTTGTCTAAAATCCTCACTTTAACTTGGAGAATTTATCGGGGTTCAAACTGATTAGGATCAAGTTGAGTAGGACCATAAGGGTAGTAAAGCTTTACCACCAAGTATTTAACAATGTTACATCCAAGAGTTCGAACTTGGAACCTTTGGTTAAGAGAGTACAGCTCCTCACGTGTTGAACCAAATGCTCAGTGGTTGCATATATATCAGTATTTTCTATGTATGAATTCTTTCATACGATTGGAACTTTCTATGTATAAACACATATCATATACTTTTTGAAAAATAAAATTTTCAAACTTGTTACTTATGGGAAATTTTCCCAATAAGTAACGGTGGAAGCTGGGAGAATTGGATGAGGATGCAGCATGCAGTATAAGAAGGACAAAAGTTGTAATGGGAAAGTGTGGAATGATTACGAAATCTCCTTCTGAGTAGATTCCCTATCTTCTGTCTTTTTCTATTAACTTTTATGTGTTATTCTTTCCTGCACTGTGAACTTTGTTCTTAACTTCTGCAATTCCGAAAGTTATAGCAGTTGAGCTTATCAATTCCACGGCGCATATATATACAAGGTTAACACTTCCGGGGAGAAATCGCTTAAAAAAAAAATTTCAGGGTAAAATTGAGATTTTTGGACAACATCTGGGATAAAAATGGATCTTAACCTATCTGTGTGTGTGTGTGAGAGAGAGATCGACTGAGACTAAGTTACATTTCTATGGTTCTTATTTTTTAAGCATTACATAGTGAACATGCATGTTCAATGCAAGATAGATTAGAGAGTAACATGTGTGAGTCTTTTTTTTTTAATGGGGGACTCGTTCTCGCTCGCACCAACTTAATAAGTATAATAGATATTGGGGCCAATTTAACAAAATTTTTAAAATTGCACAATTTTTAAAAGATTGGATATACTTGTATCTTTCAAAAGTTAATTATGTTGTATGCTTGCTATGAAAAATTTTGTACTTAAAATTGTACCTTAACCCATTAAATTATAGTATGCTGCATTGTTGGGTCCCCGTCTACCTACCGTAAACCGTTGGTTGTGCATCATGTGAGTATTTGAATGCTGGCTTATGTGATTTTTTTTTTCTTTCGAAGATGGTCTGTGTGTGTGAGAGAGAGACACTGTTTGGATGGCTGGCACCTAAGAGGAGACTGTGATGGATTGGGCGTCTTTAATTTTTTTTTAAAAACGTTTTTAGAGAATAAGAACAATATAACAGTGAAAACATTGAAAAATAGAGCAAGTTGAATTTTAAGTTTTGTAAGTTAATAAAGTGAAATATTTGTTTGTAAAATAGGTTAAAAAGCATTTTTTCTCTCGAACTACTTTGTGAGGAGTAATAATTAGCATACACTATTTATTGGAGCAACTTCGCCCTTCAAGTGTCAAAAGTGTGGAAAAATAGTGTCTCCACTAACCCCTTTTCTTCACTTAATTTCTCCACCATTAGATTAGTTTTTAATTATTTAAATTTGTTCTATAAAAATATTATTATAATTTAATATTTAGTATTACAATAATATTTTTAATATAGTATAAAATCTCTATCATTAGAAGCCAATCTAATAATAAAAAAATTAAGTGTTGAGAAACTAAAAAAAAATATTAGTGGAGACACTCATTAATTTCCATAAAATTGTTGTTCCGTTGGCCGTTTGACTCACGAACATTAATATATTATCATTGCCTTTTTGCTAAAAGTAACAGAAAGTCATCCTATTAACGTGTACTGTATATTAAGTACACTTCAATATAGACTTCATTTAGGACACGTGTGGCTCTAGATTAGTCTAGATTGTGACAGCTGTAACATATACTTTATTTTGACCTTGAGCTGTAACATACTTGACAACTTGTAACCAGATGACTCTAACTGCATGACTAATACCCGTTAACTTCATATAGAATAAGATTGTGTTCAAAAGACCATTTTTGCCCCTAATAAAGTATTTAAGCAGAAGTAACTGCCATCCTAAAATTTTATAGTATAAAGCAATTTTCATCCTAAAACATTTGAGAGAGTTTAATTACTTCCCAAGTTTCATGGGAATTTGGGCTTCTAACTTCTTAGAAAATATTTCGTTTTTATAACTAGGTAGAAGCTAATTCCCTTCTCGATCAGAAAGTTCTGCTTGTATTTCTTACGTCTCCCATACAAAGCAACCCCAAATACAAACAAATAAATACACACAATCCTACCCTTATTTATTTATTAGCCATTGTTTTCCTATAAGATGGATTTTTGAACTCAGTCTTTCCTTAATCTTTTTTATTTAGTTGGGCCAATGTATTCTGTTCTACTGAATTTGCTTAATTCAACATTTAATTTGTTAATCAAGTAACATCTATTTAGAAATAAAAGGGGCTTACATGAAATCCTTTTTTTTAGGCTTATTTGATAAATAATACATTTTCAACTTAATTATCACTAAAAATGAGAACAAATTATCATGGTGGCATCAAGCCAATACTACAAAAAGCAATAATTAGCGATAGAATTTAGCAACGGAATTCCATTGCTAATTAATTAGTGACAATTTATTTGATGACTGAATCATATAATTCCATCGGTAATCCATTATTTTTTGTATTCCTTCCATCTCTTAATATAATATTTATTTACCTAATTTAATTAGATTCAAAAAGTTAGTTAATATGACATGTACCTTCTAAAACACCATACTCATTTTTTTTAATTATCTCATTCTCGATTATTATTGAGGGAGATCAATAGGGTTCAATTAGGAAAAGATTGACAAATATAAAAAATATTTTCTTATATTTAGAACTATGATCAACTTCCAAAATATATCATATATTATGGACTAAAGGGAGTATGTTATATCCCAGCTCATGTGATGAATGAGAATGAGATAGATACTAACATTTTTGAAAATTTGTACTATTTTAAAATCTTTGTGAGGGAAAAATTGAAGTTGTAGTGGTCATAACTTATGTTTTTTAGCTTACCTGTGCTATCGAGGTATAATCACATAATTAATATTGATCAAAATATATAATAAATAGGACACGGTGTAGTTGAATAGTTGATGAATATAAAATATTATGGTGCAGCACTAATAATACACCGACAACCATTTGAGTTTTATTCATTAATACGTCTTCGATGATGGGCTACAACCCAAACATAATTCATAAGAACAGAAGAAATTACATAATTCATGCAACAATATAGTCGTCTCAAATCCACTTATTTATTCCATTAACGTAACATAACCCACTTGTTTTATATATTCTCGTTGCTCTTTAGATGCTTTGATTTCCTTGACGACGACCCGGTTTTTCGTTGACCAGAATCTCCGCTAACCTTCACAGTACAGAAGGAAACATTAAACACAAGCTTAGTTTTGGTTTCTCAAGAAAATTTAAACTATATTCCTCTAGTCCTATTTATAAGGTACTTCTAGCATGTATTACACAGAAACAAAAACTTTATTAATTCTGCCATATAATTTTACAACTTTATCCCTATCTAATATTACATGATACTCTATCAAAACAAAGTCAACATAATAATAAATGAAGAGGAAAAACATACATTCATATGGAAAATTAATAAGGTGCCTTAATTAAATAGGACAAAAAAATTTCTTCTCCCCTTACTCTACAAATAGGACCACACACACAGAGGATTTGATTTTTGCCATCCCAAGTCAAAACATTTAAGGGAAATAGCAACACATGCAAGTGTGTACAAAGTTCGTATAACCACCATTTACCATATAATTTGATAACAAATTTTTAGCAAACAGGTATTAATTAATTATATATTTAAATATATTGCATTAATTACTCGTACCTTGCTAGAGCATCTGCATTTGTTCCCCTTTCAGGAACCTCCTCAAATTCGAAAGTGTTAGTGTTCATTCTTTTAACTGGTTTTTTTAAGATCTTCAAGGCATAATTTTCAAGATTGCCCAAATTTTCCTGTGACGCATTATCCATTTCGATCATCTTGTCTGTTAATCCATCATCCTGCATCATGAATTCGCAGATTGCCATAAAATTTCATTTGCTGACACGAACTTAAAATTAGTATTAAACATGTCATTCAATTTTATTAGGATTTTTTTTTCTGACCAAAAAAATGTATTATGATTTTTAAATTATTAGTTTTGTCATGTTATAAAATATTTTAATTCAAATAAGATAACGTGAAAATTTAACCAAGTCCCTATAGTTTCACCTGCTGATTAAGGAAAACATTATAGAGACCTGATTAAAAATCAGGTTTAATTTTAATGATATGATAAAAAGAAAAACTTACAAGGATATAATAAAAATTAGGTGAAACTGTAAGGATATTATTAAAAACACTACAGTAATTTCCAAATTTAAAAAATAGGTGAAACCATAGGGATATGCAAATTAATTTTCCCTAATTAATAATAAAGTAAATTTAGAATATCGCGATATCTTGAACAATTTGAATTCTGTAAAATTAAAAGCTACGTCAAATAAGCATTGAAAAAATGGTTGATGCATTTAATCAAGTGAAAATTGCCTCAAATGCAAAATGTATTGTCCAAAAGGTACTCTAAGGACCTAGGACCTTGAGCAGGTACAACTCTTTCTTAGCTATATGCAAATGTCTACAATTTTTTACATAGCTGAAGATAGATTATATATAACTAAAAAAGAGTTGCATCCATTGACGATGGGTTAACGTTGCTTTTAAGTCCTTAAAAAAATTTCAAGTACCTTTGGGCAATAAATTTTGCAATGGCGATCTTTCAGCGATCAGTTCGCTTTGATAAATACCTGAATTCGAAGGTAATGGTCCTCAGCCTGACCAGCCGCACGAAAGACAGTAACAAGGTGATAATCAATCATGTCTTGACTTCCATCCTGCATAAATTCAATTATGGGACGTGCCCAACATAGTTTTCCCCACCAATATGCTTCATCAGCATTGTACGTAGTTTTCTTAGACTGAGTTCCACATCCCAATGATATCACCAGGAATTTTTTATAGTCATTTGGATTCTTCATCATTGGCAACATCTCTGGGTTTTCTTCCTTCTGCAGAGTCACCTCACTAATGGCTGCCAAACCCTAGATATAAATAAATTGAAGGATGATTTTTATATATACATGTAATACCACTTGTGGAGGCTAGTATTAACTAGGGTGAGTTTCTTATACTTTTTGATTCGACTTCATGTTTTAGTTCAAAACCATAAGACTCAAGTTTAATATGAGTATTCTCACTTATTTGTACGCACGTACTTACATACCTACCCACACACACACATAGCTGATGAGGGATTTCTCACATCAAGTAGTTCACTAGCATCTGACATATCTTTATGGTCTAATCTTTTGATTTACCAAATAAAAAGAGATTAAAGAAAAATAAAAGAGTTTAATTACGGGATTAAGAGCATTGACTCCGCCATCGATCAAATGGAAATCAAGTGTTTCATTCTTAAAATGATAGGGCGGGAAATATGTGGGAGCAGCTGAAGTCCCTAAGCATATGTCCGACAGCTTTGCATTCAATGCTGGCACTTGTTTTATCTGTAAATCAAACAAAAGATAATAGAAATTAAAAATAAGTGAAATAACATATGCCTCATTAATTAATTAATCGTGAGTCTATATAAATATCAATAGCTTTAATGCCTGTTTGGTTAAGCGATGGGAACTTAGATAAGCTCGATTGAAATAAGAAAAAGTGATTATAAATCCTGATTATCCTGTTTAGGTCAATTTTAAAAAATCACGATCAACCCCGATGAATCATGATTTTACCCTCTAACAGCATATTGAGCATAAGTGACAAGGGGTTGCTTATGCAATTGAAAAATCCCGATTGAAACTTCCATAACAAGAATTTCTCCAATTTACCCTTTGATCTCTTCTCCAAATATTCTTTACATATATTTAACCTTTTATTTTTCAACTAAAGTAGTTCAAATAATATCATGTTAAATATTGTTTTGTCCATTACTGAACACGAATTTTTAAATTATTTTAAATAATAACAATTATAAAATGAAAATAATATTTAAATTATTAGGAGCCACGTTATATGTATAAAGACAGTAAATAGGTAAAAAAAATAACTTATTTTTCAAAAACACCCTTATTTATGGTGGGGATGAGAGCCAGAGATAATGAATGGGAAAAAATGAGAGAAATTTGTAATTAATTGGGAATAAAAATGAAAAAAATACATTAAAATTTCAAACATCAACAAAGTGTAACCTATACAAAGGACCAGCGCTATTTAAAAAATTGTAACTTGTAATATTTTAAAAAAAGACAGAAGGAGTTACCTTATAGGATGAGAAGAGAGTAGGAGCCATTCGTTTCATGTCGTAAGTAGGGAGAACAACCTTAGTCAAAGTGTTACCAAGTCTTCTTTCTCCCAACCTATGTTCCAAAATTTGACGTAACTGAGTTTGAGGATATGTTGGGAGAGCCACCCAACCGTAAGTGTCGACCTCAACAGCCTTTTGAATCTCATTTTTAAACATTGATACCATTTCTTCTGGAGCTTGGCTTTGGATTCGGGTTTGACCCCCAAATCCGAATATCTTTTGGAAGATTTCTCTAATCTTATCTTGCCTTCATAAATGAAATGAATTTTATTCGTAAGAAATTTTAAAAAATAAATAATAAATTTCAGTCATAAATCCTAGAATATTAGTTTTATTGAGTTGAAAAATCTCCAGGGTACTGGACCGCTAATTAACAGGTTTAGACCATGGTTCAAGTGTCAATAGTTTAAATAAGGGTTAACTTAAAATTAGACCAGTCATGATTAAAATAATATTTAGATAAAAAATCATTAATCTACAACCATATAGAATATTCATCTACTCCCTTCGGTTCTATTTATAAGAGCTCAATAACTAGATTATACGATTTAAGAAAACAATTAAAATTAGTTAATAATAATAAATATATCTGAATAAATTTTGTTTTCTAAGTATGTCCTTATTTATGATGGGGTAAGTAAGAAAGAGAAATAAGGTAAATAAGCATTACCAACCTTTCAATTAATACAATATTTATAATTAATTAGGTGTAAAAATGAAAAAAAAAACCCTTTAAATGTTCAAACAACTCTTATTGGACTCTTTTTCAAAAGGACTAATGCAATTCAAATTTTAAACTCCAATAAAAAAAGGACCAGAAGGAGTATAAACTACACATAACTTAACAAAGGCACAATTGATGGATGGATATTTTTGAAAATACAAAATGATGTCGTTTTAGGGTCAATAGGAAAAGGAAAAGATATAAAATATAACCCGGCCGACCCGTCCAAAACTCTTGGCCAAGAGACTAGTCTATTGATTTATTGGTATGACAGGCTGAAGCGGATTGAGTTTTAATACACTATGATGATCTCTCAGTTTCATTTCTCCAGACAGATCCCTTAAAACTAGATTTACTGCATATGTAAAACTTGATAATTGAAGCCTCAACAAATTATTCAAGGAATGAGAGTCTCTACTGCGCAGGTTAACCTAAGATAATTAAGTTGCGTAATTCATGACTTATTATAAAGGCTAAAGTATATATTTAGTCCTTTATATTTACTCCAAGTTTCAATTTAGTCCCTTAAGTTTAGAAAGTGTAATTTTAGTCACGTAACCCTAACACCATTAGTCTCATGAATGTGATGGCTGTATATTTAAATAAAGTATTCTTAAATTTTAAAAATATAAAAAAAATTATTGTATATTAATGAAAAAAAATAATAATTGAATAACAAGGTCCACCATCTTCTTCCCAGTGTACACAATCCTCACCCTCCTCCATTAACGACTTCTCTAATCCAATTTTCCTTCCATTTTCTTACTGCTTTACTTTCTTTTAAATTTTAATCAACCCCAAAGACATCAACGTTGAAGATTGGATTGACATGACCAGGGTTGAAGGAAAACGAAGTTACAGGAAATAGCCGAATTGCATTTTCACACATAGAGATGCATATATATATAATAATATTCAACCACTACATCGCATAACCACGGTTTCGAAGAAGTATAGCATATGAACAAAAGGGAAGAGAAAGAGCTGAGTAAAGCAATTTGAACAGAAAATTCACTTTCCACTTTTACGCTGTTCACAATTTCAAGAGGTTGTCATGAAGGAAGAAGAAAGCACAAAAGGGACAGTACGAATGAAATAAGAAGAATGAGGAGGTGGCTGTTGAGTAATGAGTGACAGATTGAATGATAAAGAAGAATGGCATGAAATAGCAATGGCGTATAATTCAAAGATTTCGAGAAAATTATAAAAGGAAAACAGAAGAGAGAGAGGGGATTAGGGGGAGAAGGATAGCCGAGAAAAGAGGATTAGAAGCAGATGGAGTGCTGAGTGCCGAGAGCTAAGAGAAAAGTAAGAAAATGGAGGGAACATTGGAGAGGAGAAGCCATTAGCAGAGGAGAGTGAAAATTGTGTATATGTGGAAAGAAGATGGTAGGGCTATAGTTGTTATTTAATTATTATTATTTTTAATTAACATGCAATAATTTCTTTTCATATTTTTAAATTTTAAGAATATTTTATTTAAATACATAGTTAACATTTTCTGTTAGATAAAACTAATGGTGTTAGGGTTATGGGACTAAAATTACACAATACTAATAATAATAAAAGACTATATTGAGACAGGGTCCATTTATTTGTGCGACTTAACCCAGATCAAGTTCACATTAGTTAATACCACCAAAGATTATTTTTTATTGAGAATATATATATTATATAAACTACAAGATATACCATAATTTGCATCCTTGGGGGAAAATCTTAGGTGATTCAGTTTTGTAAAACTCAACGATTTCAGAAGCAGTGAAGAGAGGACGAGGATGTTCGTTGTTTGGGTCATCAGGAGCTGTGAGCATGGCAGTGATGAGTCCTCCTGTGCTTGTTCCTGCAATCACGTCAAAATAATCTGCGATCCTTACATTTGGATCTTTTGCACATTTCTGAAAATAATAACCACATTGAGGTTCATTAGATAGATAAAAAAGAGTGGCAAAAACGATAGTACTAGTATATTATGAGAAATAAATAATTGTAATCAATGAATAAAATAAACAAAGGAAAAATTAGTTGTAGTAGATATATATATTTTAAATTTTGTGGCAACTTAAATGTCACTTAGCCAGCATCCACAAAAGCCTTAACAAACTATGATCATAGGGACTTATGCCCATAACTGAGAAAACTGTAGAAATCTAATAAAAAAAACTACATGGATCTAATAAAAATCAAGTAAAACTATAATGACCGAATCTAACAAATTAATTTTCTCAAAGAATTAATTAATTAATTAAGTGGGGATAAACTCATCAAAGCAGGGAACACAAAAGTAAAAGAAAGGGTTATATATTGCCCCTTATTTGACAAGAAGGAGAATACATAGAAAATAAACATGATGAGTGAAATATACAATTTTACAAAATAAAAAAGATAATATTAAAAATAATTATAAAATGATGGAACCTGAAGCTCTTTCTCTAAATGACTAAGGAGGACGGCGGGGATGAGGCCTCGAACGCCACCTCCATCGATACTCAGAACAGTCACAAGATTTCTAGATGATGGAGAAGAAGGGGCTTTTGTGGGAACTGATGAGATCCATGATGAGTCCATTATTAGTGAGCGATGAAGAATTTGAGATACAAAGCTTAGATTCAAAGCTATTTATAGACTCTGGAGGCCATGTTCAAACGCAAGATAAGTTTGAGAATATAAGGTGTCCGTATAATGTTGAATTTTTATTAGTGTTTTCACACTCAACGAAGTTATTGATGAGCCGAATTTATTGATTAACAATTTATTTAAAGGTTTAGTTATTGTTATCAACCAGTGTGTTTTCAACAATCTATGTAGATAAGGTTCATTGTTGTTATGCCCATGTGTATGTGTATTCACAATTGTACCAAGTGGGTACATTTTAAATGCTGGGTTATGTGGCCCTTTATTCGTTGGAAGATTGTGTGTGTAATGACATTTTTAGGGCGGTTGACATTAAATTGGGGTGTTTTTTTAAAAAAATTTCAAAACCAGTTTCAAAAGACAAAAACAATATGTAACCATCAAACTGTTGAAATATGAAGCAAATTGAAATATGAAGCCTGTATAAGTATGTTTTCAGACCTGTATCACGTCTCCACGTGTATCACATGAGTAGGTAGATTTGTAACTATATATACTTTAAATTTCGCCACTCATCTTGTATTTTCCCCCCACATGCATATATACTACAAATTTTACAACACAATTCTTCGAAAGTTGAAGAATTTTAATTTGAAAAAAAAAAATATCTGCAAGTCCCTAAAGTTTCATATAATTTTTAATGAGTCACTTAATTATACGTTCTTGATTAAAACTCAGGTGAAACTATAAGGACATGATAAAATGAAAATAAAAACTATAAGAACTTGATTTAAATCAAAAGACTCTATAAGGACATAATAAAAAATAGAAAAAAAAACTAGAAGGACATGATTAAAAAAGATAAAACTGTAGGGACTTGCAAACTAATTTTTTGAAACATTTTTAACTTAGATAAAACTTAAAAATTTTTGAATAATTATCCTATAGAAGTTGTATGAGGAATTGGAAATGGATTATTACTAAAAAAATTATTTAAACAAGTGAAAAGCTTAATTATATTAAAGCCCCAAAATGATTTTGTTTAAAAATATATTTGAAATGAGTCAGAAGTAATTTTAAATCACTCCCTTTCTTTTCTGTTTTATGATTTAGGCTTATAATGCAAAACCACAGAATGGGCATTAAAGGATAAGGAGAGGAAAGAGTTAAAATCAATTATGTATTTTCAAATAACCGTTAATCATAAAAAGAGAGTATAGAATATTCCATTGAGTTCATTTTTTTGAAAACATTTGGTGATTTATATTTTATTTTTAATTTATGAAATATTATTGCGCCTTACTAATACAATGACAAAGGGTTTGAGTTTTATCTAAATCTAGGGGACTTATTTGTTAATAAATTTGTTACATATCTGGCAATTTTTTTTTTTTTTACATAGCTAGAACACATTTGTAATTTTCCCTTACGTTATTTGAAATTGTGAACCCAGCTGATCCTTGGAAGTTTTATTTCTTGTTCGGCCAATGCATCCATTGTATTTACATAATTTAAATATTAAATTTTTTTGTTTAACATTTAATTGGACTTTACATATAATTTCCACATGTTTTTCTTTCTCTGTTTTACATTTTTTTCCAAGGAAATTTTGATGACATATATAATATGAAATTAATCTAAACAAGTAATAGGGTTCGAGCCATTCTATTAATCTTTTTAGTTTGTTTGGGGGGGGGGGCTAGAATAATAAAAGCATTGCTCCACACTATGTAATATCCCAAATTTTGGGACTAGAGGCATAAGATTAAGCCTGGATTAAGTGGACTGCTAGACCCTGGTTTAGCAAATGTCCCTATGATGTATGTTTAAATTCCCCAAAAAAATTCTTTTATATCCTTGGATATTAAATGAATTATATTGGTGAGCTAAAGAGCTCGGGGAATAATAAAACAAAGTGATTGCAAGTCACACACAATATAGTAAAGTGGAACACAAAGTAATTTTGCCACCGGTGAAATTCCCGGTGTGGCAGTGGTGATTGTGTGACCTTTTTCGATGGGAAAATGATGATGAAAAATTATGAAACTTTCCAGAATGAAAGTAGACTTATCAAGATTTAATCTGATAGGTCATATAATTCATTTGGAGTTGTACACAAAGAGAAATGAATTTTTGAAGTTAGCCCAGCGAAATTAATTATTTTCTGGGGCAGCATCCAAAGATTAAAATTCTGGGAAGTTTGAGCTTCCAATTGGCCAAAGTTTATATTTTTCCTTAAAACTAGACTCAATAAGGGTCGCATATCCTTTGAAATCACTCCAATTGGATATCTACACAATTAGATATGAATTTTCAAAGTTAATGAAAATTCTGCAGAATTTGGTATTATATGCGAAAATTCAAATTATGGGCGAATCAGAGGCTGACACGTGGCAGATGAAAAACTGATCCATTTAATGAATAAATCACCATCTTCCTCAGCCATTTTGCCCGTGGAAAAACCAGAAGAGAGAGAGATAGAGAGAAGAGATGAAAATGGAGAAAGGAGAGAGAAAAATTCTTTTTTCTGAAACACTGCCGAAACGGCATCATCTCTCAAAGTACCCTTCAGGAAACTTCCTCTACTCATCGAGATCTTCATTCCTACGGTTTCGGATTTTTATTTGGAGGTGTTTGGTGCCGTCTCCATTGCCGGGGTGTTGCCGGAATTCTAAACCGTTTGTGGAAACGGGTAGAGGTAAGCGTAAGCTTCCTTTTTAACCGATTGATTTGTTGTTTGGATGAGTTTTGGGAAGGTTTGTGGTACTGTTTGTAACACCTTAATTTCTAAAGCCTTTAGATTAGTTTAAATATATAATGGTTTCAAACCTGAGACCAAAACAATTTAAATTCCCAATTTAAGAATAGTTTAATCTTATATTTGTATAGGATTTTCAAAAAAACTTTTTAAAATAAATATGTATGGTCTAAATTTTAATTTGTAAATTCATTATCTTTATCAGTTTCAAAATCATTTATTTAAAATGCAGAGCATTTTCTATCCATAGCTCGCATAGTGGTAGTTAACTTATAGGCTTTTGGATATCAGTGCGTTATCGAAAGTCTAGCGTACGGATTACAACTTATACAGTCTGCGTCGTGAGTACCAGTACTACTATCGCTACTACTACTACTTATAAATATTTTACAGTCATCCAAAATAAAATGATAACCAAATAGTCCATAATTTATTTGTCTCTACTTCGTCCGTCTATATTACCTTCTTGCCCTTAGAGTTGGACGCCTTTGCTGTATATCATTTGATGAAAAAGAGGTGAGATTCAAAAGAATCTCAGTAGTACACAGATCACTCATATAATATGCAAATACTAAGCATGTAAAACAAATCATCAAACAACATAACTTACAGAAATGCAGCACATAAAAGGGCCTAACCGGTCCCTTATCACAGACTCACAGCGCTTGAGATTCATAATCTGGCTGCCCAGGGCCACCACCCCATACAAGGTACAGTCACGGGCTTTCTGTCTCAAACCTACCTAGCTTAAGACGCCCCCGGGTAACTCCCGGTGTAACTTGTACTTACGGGTCTTACCGCCTATGGACTATCTGTCCCATACATATACAGATGATATGGTACACATACATGGCATCACATATGATATAAGAGATAAGGTACTACCTGACAGTCTTTCCAAATTTGGTTCCTGTTCTCAGTCTCTTAGGCGTCCCGGGCAAATGTCAAATCCTATAATTTATAATTTACGGACGAACGAATTATTACTTATTCCAAAATAATTTAAAACACTTTGGTAGGTTATCATTATAGCTAATACCTTAATTCCAATAGGTATTTAATGGACTCATACCAATCTAAGTATTTAATTTGACCCTTAGAGTCCCAATTATTTCAAAAATACCCTTACTTTTTATTTTTTCACTATAACTCAATTCTGTCAGAATTTTCAATAATCTTTGAAAATTCATATCTTGGCCTAGAAATATCCAATTAAGGTGGTTCCAAATTCTATGTGTCACTTATGAAGTCTATTTTAATATAAAAATACTTTTAACTACCACCTATCCACGTATAATTCCCAGTTTTAAATTTTTTTCGCACTGCCAGAAAATCTTTCCAGTTTCAGTAGCTTAACTTCTAAAATTCATAACTAAATATCTAGAACTCCAAATCGGATGGTTCAAAATCCTATATGATCCTATTTAAGTATATTTTCAGGTAAAAATATTATCATTTATAAATTATAGCCACAAAATTTTCAGAATTTCTTCAAACCTCGTCTGTACCATAAAACGTTCCAGATTCATCATCTAACTTTAAAAATTCATATCTCACTATTTATAAACCCAAATGATACATATTATATATCAAATTAAAGCTTAAGATGTCTAATTTCCTTCTGTAACCTTTCATAATTTTCTGACCAGGTTTGGTTACCGAAATTGATTTTACAACCAATATGATTTCAGAGAAACTAACCGAACAACAACTCCTCTTATTTTCTAAAAATTCTAGACTTATATATAATCATCCAAAAATCATAATCTCATGTATTCCCATATAATTTTTCGTGTAGAATTCATTGGAAACCTCAAATTTATCAAATTCTCATTCCTTCCTTATGTACTATTTTTCCCAAAACAAAACCTCACAAGACAACAATTCATTATACTAGGTTCTTATGCTTCCCAAATTACCCAAAAATAATCTCAAATCAACTAGAAAGAGTTAAGCATATGGGAAGGAAACTCACCTATATCAAGTTATGGAATTGTGTGTGAGATTTGTAGCATCTTCCTTCCTCTTGTAGCACCGATCACTCTTATGTTTCTCTTGCTCTCTCTATCACTCACTCTCTCTTTCCCTCTCACTCTCTCTTTTCTTTCTTTCTTAGTTGCCAGCCGATTGGGTAAGATGATACAGTGTGAGTGTTATATTAATTATTATTGTATTTGGGTGTTAGGTTGTGTGAACCACATGGTGTAATAATTAATATTTTATCATTAAATTAATGAAAGTGGTGAGATGAAGGAGTTTGGCAAGTGTCATGAGTGATGCGTGAGGAGTATGTAAAGCAAGGGAAATGTGTGTATTTTAATATTATATATATATATATATATATATATATATATATATATATATATATATATGTATTTTCTTATCCTATTAATTACACACACAATACCATAATTTTTCACTTTGTCTAATTTAAAATCCCATATATTTCATAGGTTTCATAATTTGGCTTTCAATTCCCAAGATTAATCTCTAGCACCATTTAATTATCTTTTTAGGAATTTAACCTTTTAATAAATTTTGGGATGTTACACTGTTCATGGCTGGTTTAAATTAGTGTTTTTAATGGCTAAATGATATCCAATGGATGTATAAATATCTAATCACTTGATTATGAGTAGTAAGGAAGTGATTAGGCAAGAGAAATCGAAGAAACAACAAACTCTTTCTGAGAATCCAATTTCCTTCTGTTTCTGCCCTGTATTTTTCGTGTAGGAGGAGTTGGAATTTGATGATTTTAATGCTTCCATTGGATTTAGGAGGAAAAATTGTATGGGTATACAAGTGTTCATGAATTTTGGATACTTGTACATGAATTTAGAAGTTTTAGAAGTTAAAGGGTAAATGATGTGTATTCCGTTTTTTGGAGGCAGTGCTATTGTGACGAGTTTTTGAGTAATCAAATGTTATCCAATGGCCATGAAACTCTCTAGTTTGAAATTAGACACATATACCTTTAATTTGATAGGTCATAATGGTTAATTGGACAAGTATGCTATGAGATATGAATTGTTAAAGATATGCCCTGTTTTCTGGAAAGAATCTGAAATAGTTGATGTTTGGAAAATTTATGGGAATGTTTTGGTGATGGAGTTTAAAATAGAGTATTTTTATATAAAACTAAACTTAAAGGGCTTCAAATAGAGCTTTGAACCACCTCAATTGGAGTTCTATAGAATTAATTATGATTTTCCAAAGTTTGGTCAAAAATGCTGGTAGATTGAGTACCATGCGAATTTGAGTAAGAAATTGGCCAAATATAATTGGAATGAACTCCAAGGGTGAAAGTAAGCCTATAGGGCTAATGTGGGCTATTGGGTATTCACTTTTCATGGCTCTAATGATGTTATCACTTGCCTAGGGCCATGAAGTGATAAAGAAGGAGCAATGGTTGGAGGATCAAGGGACAAGAAGAGAAGGACATAAAGTCCACCATGTAGTGAACTTACCTTTTCTGCATGTATGTGATATGTATGTCTTGCATTGAATATGTGATTGCTTTGCCTATTTGTGTGGAACATGTATGATTGGTTGAAGCTCTGTTATGTTTGTGCAATGGCCATATGTATGTCATAACATCGAGCATGCAGCATGTCATTATGTTGGCATGAAATAGTGTAGGCAAGTATGTCATGCATTCATATATATCTGGCATGCATAGTGGTAATGTTTGCTACTGAGATTCTCTCGAATCTCACTCCTCCCAAACAACCATTCAGACAGGTGAGCATTGGAAACATGCTGAGATCAGAAAAGAGTTATGCACGAAGAGGAATATTGCTGGTTGTTTGAAGACCTTTTAGTTATCAAGGTATGTAAATATTGTTTGTGTAAACCCCTGGTGGGGAAACTTTTGTATTATAATCAAGCAATATTGTATTAATATTATCAGTATATTCATGCTATTCCTATGTGCCCACTGAACTACGCATTGCTACTCTGAGTAAGATCAGTAATAAGGGATATATGAGGAGGGTCGTTACACACTACTCATGCTATATAGGTGAAACCAATAAACTAAAACCATTTTAAGCATTTTGGAATATCGCCCAAAGTCCCAATTGAAACGCAATCCATTAATACACAAGGTACACCCATTCTATTTTTAGTTATTTTATTTATATATAATATTAATAAAGAGTACTTTAATTGTCAAGATACAATGTTTAAAATATATATTGATTCTTTTACAAAATTTGAATTTTTTGGGCAAGACAGACAGTATGCAATCACATATGAATATTAATAAATACATGACTTCATTTTGTATGTATTTTATTTTTTAAGTATTATATGTAATAATTTCTTTTTTTTAAGAACGCATTCTCAAACCTTCTTTGAGCCCGTTTGGTTCAACCCCATTGCATGCATGCAATAGTAATCATGATTGCATTACCATGAGAAGAGTGTTTGGTTGCTCTTTAGCATGGTAATAGGGTTTACCATGGTAATGATGATTACCAAAAAATTGGTAATCCTCATTCATACCTCCCCACATATGAATCCTCATTACCATCACATTGCATAGTTAGAAAAGTCTAATTTACCCTTTAGTTTTACTTCTCTTTATTTTACTTATATATTTTTACTTAGGCACATCGCCACAACCGCTACCACTGTTGCCGCCACCACCGCCGCCGCCACCTACCGCCACCTCCTCCTCTACCACTGCAGCCACCTGCCGCCACCTCCTCCTCCACTACCGCCACCACCTTCTCCTCTACCGTTGCCGCCACCTACTCCTCCACCACCGCCACCACCTCCTCCTCCTCTACCGCTGCTGCCACCCGGCACCTCCGCTACTACCTCTTCCTCCTCCGCCGCCGCCACTACCTTCTCCTTCTCCGTTCCTGCCACCACTACCTCATTCTCCTCTGTCACCCTACTACCTCCTCCTCCTCCGCCGCTGCAACCATCGCCACCACCACCTCCTCCTCCACCACCTCTTCCTCTGCCGCTGCCACCACCCGGCACATCAGCTACTACCTCCTCCTCATCTGCCGCCGCCGGCCCCTTCGCTACTACCTCCTCCTCCTCCCTCGCCGACACCTGCCGCTGCCACTACCTCCTCCTTCTCCGTAGCCACCCACCACCGTCGCCACTACCTCCTCCTTCTCTGTTCCCACCACCACTACCTCCTCCTCCTCCTCTTCTGCCTCCGCCTCCGCCGCCGCCCCTGCCACCGCCTCCTCTTCCTGCTCATCTGCCTCCGTCACCTCCACTACCTCCTCTTCCTCCTCCTCTGCCTCTGCCGTTGCCACTACCTCCTCTTCCTCCTCCTCTGCCACCGTCGTTGCCACTACCTCCTCCTCCTCCATCGCTGCAGCCACCCGACACCGCCGCCACTACCTCCTCCTCCTCCTCCACCTGACTCTTAATTTTCTTTTTACAAAGATTATAGTAAGGGTAAAATAGACTTTGTGTAATATATTAATTTTAAATAATTTTTAAAATAATAATTCATTGCACCTTACTTAAAAATCAAACCAAACACTAGCCATGTAATTAATATTGCATTGCATTACCATTGCATCGCATCGCATTGTACTACAGGGTGTAATGGGATCGAACCAAACGGGCCCTTTCTGTTTTAAAGTTCATCCTTAATTAACTTTCCTGCAGTGAAATTATGTTTCTCCCCGCTTTAGATGCTTTGGATTTAGTATTTTATGTAAATATCATTTAGTTGTTAAAAATTTAAAATAAATAAATTAAATCGTTAAATCTCATTCAAATTCCATCTTAATGATTGAAAATTAAAAGGAAAAAAATAAAAATACAAGGAAGACCAACTTCGAAAACCCAAGAATTAGTAGGCAAAAAGGCAAATGATCACTACTATAAAAATCAGATCTAGTGGCGCACCTTTTGTGACACTTATTTAAAAAAGTGCCACAGCTTTAACTAATTTTTTTGATCTGAATTTTTTTTTTGTGGATGAACATTAGGTGGCGCTTATTTACATAAGCACCACAACTAGTTGGTGATATTAGGTGGCGCTTTCCTAATTAAGTGCCATCTAATATATTTTGCCAAAAAAAAATTTTAAAAAATAAAATTGAAAGAAGCTGTGACACTTATTCAAATAAGCGCCACCCAATAGTTTTTTCTATTTTTCAATTTTTTTTAAAATTTCTGCTTATTGAAATGAAAATTATACACGCGGGTGTTGATTATAAAAATTAAAATCTATAATAAAATAACAAATGATAAATTTTAATACCATATACAACTAATATGAATAAATATATATTAGATCTATTATATTAATTAATAAATATAAATGAATACTACTAATTTTTAAATTAATAATTTAATAACATATATAACTAATATGAATAAACATATCTTGGGTGGCGCTTATTGATATAAACGCCACCCAAAGTGGTCTGAAACTATATTATATTATTTAATAAATTAATAATATGATTATATATATATATATATATATATATATATGAATTAATAAAAAAAAATTATCTGTATACTAAAAATTATAAAAATGACATTGGGTTATTAATAATATGATTATTGAAAAATATCATTATTAATATATAAATTAGTATATTGAAAATAAAAAAAATTACATTGGGTGGTACTTATTGTGATAAGCGACACCCATTGTCCATTTATTATTTATTTATTATATGATTATATAATAATATATTTATTAATATATTAATTAGTATATGTAAAATTAAAAAATTACATTGGGTGGTGCTTATTGGTAAAAGCGCAACCCAAAGTCCTTTTATTATTATTTTATTTATTAATAATATGATTATTTAAAAATATAATTATTAATATATTAATTAGTATATAGAAAATAAGAAAAAATACATTGGGTGGCGCTTATTTGGATAAGCGCCACCCAAAGTCCTTTTGTTATTATTTTATTTATTTATTATATGATTATATAATAATATATTTATTAATATATTAATTAGTATATGTAAAATAAAAAAATTATATTGGGTGGCGCTTATTGGTAAAAGCGCCATCCAAAGTTCTTTTATTATTTATTTATTTATTTATTTATTATATGATTATATAATAATATATTTATTAATATATTAAAAAAATTACATTGGGTGGCGCTTATCCCAATAAGCGCCACCCAATGTCCTATTGTTAATATATTAATTATTATTTAATTTATTAATAATATGATGATATAAAAATATATATATATATTAATTAATTTTAGTTGAATTAAATAATGTTAAATAGGGTATTGGGTGACGCTTTTTCCAATAAGCGCCACCCAATGTAAACCAGCCAAAAATTTCTTTTCCCTCCACCTTCAATTTATTTTCCCGGGCCCCATCAGCTTCATCCTAAGCCCTCAGCTCGAGGTCTCCACCCCTAGCTCACCAGCCCCCACCCGGTCCCCCAGCTGGCTACCATGTCCCCAGCTCCCCCCGTGTCTGCGGTCCCTCAGCTCCCCCTTCCCTAGCTAGCTATTTTCTTCCTTTTTTTTAATAGACCTTCCCTAGACCCTACTGTCTGAATAACACCTCTCGCCTTCAGGTCCTCCGGTTAAGGTGTCTCATTAGCTTTCAATGTGAGTTTTTTATATTAGTAGTCACCTCTTTTTTTATAATTAAGTGTTGTTTATGATGAATTTAATTTATTTATTGCTGAACAGCTTCAAATTCCTCATTTCTGATCAGCTGTGTCCCTATAATACTGCCAAAAGCAACATTCTTGGTCTTGGTCCCCACTGCGAATCTGTAAGTTTGTTTTTTATTATTTTTTTAATATATCTGTATTATTTTTCTGTATACTTTATCCGCTGAGACTTGCCCTTTTTTGTTAATTTTTTAATTTTAAGTAATTTTGTTAACTTATCATGATTTTTAGTTAAATATAACAGCTAATTAATTTAATTCAATAATTAAAAAATAAAAATTAGGAAACATTGGTCAACAATCAAGAATTCTCATACTATGAAAATTTACTATTTTCTCCAAGAATTTAGCTGTCCTTTTTTGTTGCATCTTGGATAAAGTCTATTTTTTTTTGGATTTATGCATAATTGGCATAGTGATTTAGGATTTATTTTGTTACCAAAAAAATAAACTAGGATTTTATTACTTATTTATTTGGATCTATAACTTTGTCTTTTATAATTTTTTTAATATATCTATATTGCTTTTTTGTATACTTTATCTACTGAGACCTGCCCTTTTTTGTTATTTTTTTAATTTTAAGTAATTGTATTAATTTATCATGATTGTTAGTTAAATATAACAGCTAATTATTTATTTGGATTCTATAGTGACATAAATAATGTCAAATAAGTTCCCTTTTTTAACTTTTTTTAAATTTTTATTGTATCTGGAATGAAGTCTATTTTTTCATTTAAACCTATTGTGACCAATTGTTATAAATTGACTCACATACCCTTTGTAACGGATAGTTTTCTCATTTAGTGTGTATATAGGTTGAAGGCATAGATGACTTTCTCATATATAGCAACTAACCACTATTTAATTCTAGGTTTTTGAAACCATAGATGGATCAAAAATGGATGTCATATGATCGGTGTTCAAGAGAATATATAGATGGGGTGAAGGAGTTTATTAGATTTGCAATTGAGCATGCAAAAGATCCTAACAAAATCTTGTGTCCCTACTTATCTTGTTGTTATGGAAAGCGAATTAGTCCACTTGATTTGTTAGATCATTTAGTGTGTCATGGGATTGATCAAAGATATACACGATGGACAAGGCATGGTGAGACAAATGACCCTTGTAATGATCAGTCGTATACCACCGGCGGTGCTTCAAATGAGTTTGACTGAAGCGTGTGTGATGGAGATGATGGTTTTTAAGAAATGCTTAATGTGGTTGAACATGTACTTAATAACTGTCCCAGAGAATTTGAGAAGCTCAAAGGTGATGCAGAGAAACCGTTATATGCTAGTTGTACAAAATACACAAGATTGCTAGCAGTGTTGAAATTGTACAACTTTAAAGCCCGCTATGGGTTGAGTGATTCGGGTTTCACCACACTCCTTGAACTTTTGCAAGATATGCTTCCAGAAGAAAATGTACTTCCTACGAAGACATACGAGGCAAAGCGAATTCTTTGCTCAACAACTGGAATGAGATATGAGAAGATACATGCATGCCCTAACGATTGCATATTATTTTGGAAACAATATGCAACGTTAGAGAAGTGCCCTAAATGCAATGCATCTCGATATGGGAAGAAGAAAGGAAAAAGTCCCGTCAAGGTCCTATGGTATTTTCCTATTATCCCAAGATTCAAGCGTTTGTACAGTAATGCAGAGATATTGAAGCAGTTGACATGGCATGCAGATGAGAGGATTGAAGACACACAGTTGAGGCACCCTGTAGATGCCCCTTAATGGAATAAAATTAATCATGAGTATCTTAACTTTTCGAACGAGGTTAGGAACCTACAGCTTGCACTGTCAACTGATGGAATCAATCCCCACAGCGTTCAAAGTAGTACACACAGCACTTGGCCGGTTTGATGATTTACAACCTTCCTCCACACTAGATAATGAAATGTAAGTTTATGATGCTCTCGATGTTAATTTCTGGGCCAAAACAGCCTGTGAATGATATAAATGTATACTTGGCTCCTTTAATTGATGACTTGAAGCTACTTTGGGAAGATGGCGTCAATGTTTATGATGGGTATAAGGAAGAAAGTTTCACTTTGAAAGCCATACTGTATGAACTCGAGTTCTCAGCCTCCATTGCACTCAAGTCTCGCAAGTTACAGCCTGAGAGTTTCCACCTGAAAGCTGAATACCCAGTGAAAATCAGCTTGCACTCGAGTTCTTCACAAGGAACTCGAGTTCTCAGGAAATTTACACTTGAGTTCACTTTTGAACTTCCACGAGTTTCCACATGAAAACATCAAATTTGATGGAAAGTTCCTCATGCACTCGAGTTCTGTCCCTTTTTGCACTTCAAGTTCTAGAAGTGCAAGGTGAGAGTTCTTGCCCGAGACTCCTTATCCTTCAGAATTTCAACTATGAACTCGAGTTCATCATGCCAAACTCGAGTTCATCAGCTATTCCAAGCTGATAAACACTTCAAAACTCATTTCAAATCAATTCCAATCTCACCCAAATGCTACCTAATCCTTGTTCTTCCATGGATTATCATTCCTAGGTATAGTTCCTCCACCATACCTCCTATCCCAACCAAGGATTAGTACCATCGATATAAGCAGAGAACTTCTAGCAAATTCCAACATTGCTAGAATCAACGCTCTATAATTCTAGCAATTACCCATCATTTCCAGAACCATTACTCTGATACCAAAAATGTAAACACCCTTCCTTATATTACCTACCGGCTCTTAGTTCCATTAAATCAGAGTAAGCGGGCGATAAATTATTAAACTAAAAGTCGTTCTCTTATTCATGCTAGAAAATTTCTTAAATACATTAGAGCGATTCTTTGCTTATACAACATCCACACATACACATACTTCCATATACACACACATGAATGAAATACAAGAGGTAGTGCCCTGCACTACGACCTCCTCTTCACTTCACGTCTCCATATCTCCTCCGCGCATCTTTATGCATATTCACCTGTCACTATGGTTGTTTGAGAGGAGTGAAATTCGAGAGAATCTCAGTAGTGAACATTACTACTATGTATGGAAGATATATATGAATGCATGACATGCTTGCCTACCCTATTTCATGCCAACATAATGACATGCTGCATGCTCAATGTTATGACATACCAATGATCATCGCACAAATATAACAGAGCTTCAATCAATCAAATATATTTAACACAAATAGGCATAGCAGTCACACAATTAATGCATATAACATACATATCACACCCATGCAGGAAAAGTAAGTCCACTACCTGTCGGACCTCACGTCCGTCCTCAATCCTTCGTCTTTACTTCGGTTCGGGCATGTCCATTCATCGAGTCCTAAAATTTCCAATACATTTAATGAGTCATTACTCATCCATATAACATTCTAGACTCGTATTAGTTGATAACTTAGCCCAATTATGCTAAATTACCAAAATGCCCCCGGAAGCCCGGCCTAACTGTACTTTTACAGAAATTACAACATGGGCCAATCCTACACAAATTCAAGTGTAGAATCCATTTATGACTTCATATCAGTCAAATTCAGGCCCAAATGACAAAAATACCCCTTAACAGCCCCTAGATAGAGCTAAAAGGGTAAATTGATCATTTCACCTTCTTGGCCTTTCCTCACTTCTTCATCAACATGAACCCTACACAATTTGCTCTTTTGAACTCAATGGAATCATCCAATAGATGAAACTCCAACTCTATCCTTATGCCACGCCCAACGTAGCCCATAAAGGATTCTCAGAAGAGTTGTGTCGGTTCCTCCATTTCTTTAACTTAATATCCTCCTTTCTACTCCTTATTATATGATTAGCCGTTTAGACATCCCTTGGACATCATTTTGGCTCCCAAGACACGGATTGAATGAGAGATGAACAGTACACTACTTCCAAAATACTCATCCAAATTATAAACCGAAAGGGTAGAAAGGTAGCACATGCTTACCTCTACCCGCTTCTGAATTCAGTTCGGAATTTCGGCGACGCTTCGGCCGGCGAGACGACACCAACGGCCTTCAAATGAGAATCAAAAACCATAGAATTGAAGCTCGGGATGAGTAGAACAACATTTGTAATGGACATTTCGAGAGAAAACGCCGTTTCAGACGAGTTCCGGCGAATCAACACTTTCTCTCTCTTCTCTCTCTCTCTCGTTCATTCTCGTTCTTTCATTCTCATTCTCATCCATTCTGATATGTTTCTCTTTCTTCTCCCTTTTAATCCGAACGTAGGAAAGGAATGGAATTAATTGATGAAGGATGATGATTAATTAAAATCATCCGGTGGCCTTTACTCAATTAGTCCACCTATCTCATTTCTTGCACAACAAGTTTCCTTTCTCTTTTCCTTCATCATTATATTAATATTAATGACAAATAAAAGAGTATAATTCACTCTCAAATTATCCCATTATGCCACCTCAAGTGGTCAACCGAAGCCTCAAGCTTTTCCTCATATTGACTTTACTTGATAATTATTTACCAATATGGCCTCATTAATTACCAAGTAGTCATTTTCCTCCTTTTAATTCCCATCCAACTCAAATCATAGGGAATATTAGGGAAAAATCCTCATTCCTCATCTTTTGGCAAAATTACCATTTTGCCCTCACCTTTTATTTCTTTTTTAATATCCAAAGATATTAAGGAAGTTTGGGATAAATATCATTCCTCACTAGGACATTTACTAAACCGGGGTCTAGCAGTCCATTAAATCCTAGCTAAATCTCAAGCCTCTTATCCCAAAATTTGGGGTATTACAGTAGCTCCCTTAATAATTTAATTGGGACTACAGTCCGAGACAGAGTTTACCATTCAAGATTGGAGACGAGTGAAGAAACAATATGGGAATATAATATGGGGTGAAGTCCAGGTAAGACATTAATTAATTTATTATTCGGGTTGTTTTGTTTCATATGATTACAATCTAACAAATTAGCTTTGGTTCTATGGCACAGTCTTGTTTTGTTATTGATGGTGATGATCACGAGAACTTCGTGCTTAGAAAATCTGGTAAACTCATGAGAAAGTTTCGTTCCAATCTTGTGAAATATTTCTTGAGGGATGATAATGAGAATATCATTCCAGCACCTCTGGAATTATACGAGGGGATCATTAGTCAAGAAACGTGGGATGAGTTTGTGAGAACACATACAAGTCAAGAATTTCAAGTGATGTGACATCATACTTTATAAACTACTTGTAATATGTTTGTAATTAATATTTATTAATATGTATCATTTGGATGTAAACAAGAGTTAAGTGAGAAGAACCACTCCAATGTAGTCAATATGCCATACCGCTACACACAAGGACCTGTATCTTATGGAAAGTTAGAGGAAAAAATGGTAAGGACTAATGATTATTTCTTTAATTTGTCTAACTCATTTTTAACTTCAACTAGCTTTCACATGCAAATAGAAGAATCAACTTCAGATATTACACATATCCCACGACATGACTTGTGGGTAGCTGGTTGTACACACAAACAAGGGGAAATTCGAAGTGAAGAAGCAAGAAGAGTTGCAGAATATTGTGTAAGTATTGAAACGTATATTGAACGTACAATAATCCCATTGCTTAGATGATTATGGTTTATATTAACTACTAGTAATAATGTTGTAATTTATTTTGTGATAGCGATCAATGACACAAGAGGTGCCAGAGTTGGTGGCTTATGTTGGCCATGATGATCTGCTAAGCAGAGCGCTGGGTGTACCTGAGTACCATGGTCGTGTTTGAGGTACTGGTTTTGGCGTGACACAGACATCATACTTCGGACGTCAAAAGCACCCGAACAAGAGTGACTTTTTGCAGCTACCCGAGGAGATGAACAGCTTCAAGCATCAAATGCAAGGACAATTTGATTCGCAAATGCGTTTGTTGCAAGAGGAAAACGTGCAGCTGAGGGTGAACATTGATCAACTCATGCAGTCTAAGGCAATGCCAAATGTTCCTACTTGTGACAGTCCAAGTGTGAGAGATAATTGTACTTCTATCTCTAAAGTACATCTCCCTTCGGTAATTAATTTCTTCTCTAACTAATTGTTACATTGTCAATTAGTATATAACATAACATCCTAAACTGATCTATCTTTCATAGGGCGAGTTAGCGTGTAAGTTATATGTTGAACATTCTGCAAAGCACCCAGTTACGGTGGGTGTTGCCTACAACACAGATAATGATACCCTCCACAATTCACCATTGCTAGAGAACACTATCCGAGTAAAGGTCGACGTATGCATGGATGATGATGCGCTATTACCCATCCTTTCTCTAGATGACGAGACAATGGTTAAAGATGTTGTTGGCGGTTATGTTGCTTGGCCAATAGGTTTGATAGAGACATGTCAGAAGGTAATCAAGAACACAATTCCTTCTATTTTTCCTATGCTCAACATCATTTATTTTCACGCTTTGTTTTTACAGGTTCAATGTTCTAAAGGAAAACAAGTTCAACTGCATGGCAAGGTTTCAAAGTGTTCAAGCACACAGCTGAATCCCAACCCCTCAGCTAGCCAACGGAGCAATCGACAAATGATCTCATATTGCGATCAGTTGGAATGTATTGCACCTAGGTTGATACATGAAGGAAGTCTGTCATTGCCATTTGATAGAGACATCTATGGTGTTCAGGGCATAGAGGAACATATTACTCCTGATGTGTTGGGTGAAATTTTCAATCGTGGATGGATTGGTGCTTCGATCATCAACATCTGGATTAGGTTCTTTATTGTCCTCATTTATCTTTGTTATTATTATTCATCTTTCAATTTTTTTGTCGTCATCACATTTTTTGTTCTTCGTAAAGGCACTTGTACCATGACATCTTGGTACACACACAAAAGGTCCAGTTTTCCTTTGTCAACCCTTATCTCATTGGACAGCAAGGGGGTAGAATAGATCCCAATGTTCAATCCAATGATCTAAAAGAATACTTCAGACAAAGAGCAAACCTAAATATGTTGTTTCTAGTGTCATACAAAACGGGTTAATAGATCTATTATTACTGGTCGTATTACACTTTGCATTTCTTTACTGTATTACTTTTACTATATCATCCATGATCGAAGAAAAACTTTCAAAATCTTTTAGGGCACATTGGATCTTGATTGTGATCAATGCATTGGCACCTTCTAGCCCTCACATTTACTATATAGATCCTCTAAGTGGAGGTGTTCCTTCAGACCGTCCTCATTTGTTGCGGCTGATTAATAGGTGAGCATATATATGCAGTGTGTGTAAATATATATTTATGCAAGTCATTAAATACCCTAACGTAATCAACATTTATTTGTTTTCTTAGTGCACTAACTGCATATAGAGCCTCTGCCAGTTTGAGCTATTCTAAATCTGCAGATCCTACCCATAGCTATACCTGGAAGAGGATACAAGTACTGATTTAGGAATTTAATTGCATTTTGATTTTAACAAAATTGTATTTTCAAATTTATTTAACTATTTTACTATATTGTTACAGTGCCCTTTCCAGCCCAATAACGATGATTGCGGGTATTATGTAATGAAAGTCATGAAGGATGTCATTACTCATGATTAGCTTCAGGTTCCACTAAAAGTAAGTCATTTTAGTACAATACATATTGTGTTTTAGATTTAATTAATTGTCTGGTAACTAATGTTTAGTTATATTAATTCATTATTTGTATCATTGTATTAGTGTAGTATTATGAAGATAAGTGTTCTGACAGTTTGACTGACAACCAAATCAATGAACTCATCGAAGAATGGTGTGAGTATTTGTTGAGGCACTGTCCTAGCTAGCAAGTGTTAGGTTATTTATTTGCCTATTGCATTTACTGTGGTTTTAAATAGCTGAATTAATTAATGTGTGTGTGTGTGTGTGTGTGTATTCACATTTGACTACATACATGTTTAGATGTGATTTTGTTAATTACCTATCTGTATGTGTCAATTTAGTTATTCCATTGTAGTTTGCATATGTATAGAAATTTGGGTCACATGTATGGTTTGACAAAAATATAGAAAAAATTATATAAAAAAAAGATTTAGGGTGTCGCTTTCTTCAGCAAGCGCCACCCTATATTTAAAAAAATATAATTATGGGTGGCGCTTGTTTCAAAAAGCGCCACCATATATGTACTATTTTTAGTATATTTTTATTTTAAAAAAAGACGTGTTAAAAATAATAATTTTTTAAAAAAATAATTTACAAAGGGAAACCTTGGGTGGCGCTTTTTTGAATAAGCGCCACCCAAGGTTACAAAAAATTTAAAAAATTTTGTAAGTAAAAAATAATTTTTTAATTATTCTTAAAAAAAGACGTGTTAATTTTTTTTTCAAAAATAATTTACATTGGGTGACGCTTTTTTGAATAAGCGCTACCTAATGTTACAAAAAAAATTAAAAAATTTTACAATTAAAAAAATTATTTTTTTAGTTGAGGGGACCTTGGTTGCATCTTTTTGAATAAGCGCCACCTAAGGTTACAAAAAATTTTTAAAAATTTTGCAATTACAAAAAATTATTTTTTTAATTGACCTTGGGTGGCGCTTTTTTGAATAAGCGCCACCTAAGGTTACAAAAAAATTTAAAAAATTTTGCAATTAGAAAAATAATTTTTTTATTGATCTTAAATATATGGTGACGCTTATGGAAGAAAGCGCCACAGAAAGTGTTGTATCAGCTATGACGCTTTTATTTATCTAATTAAAAAAAAAATACTTACTGTGGCGCTTTTGATGGAGCACCACAGCTAGTTTTAGTGGCGTTCAAATATGTGGCGCTTGTGAAGTACCACTAATATTGTTTTTATAAGCGCCACAACTTCTTCTTTTTGTAGTAGTGGATGAGTTTCAAGGGTATACAAGGATAGAGCTGGGAATCAGGGCTGGGCTCGAGGTAAGAAAAATTGTTCTTTTTTAAAGCCCGGCTCGAGAGCATAAGAGTCAGGGCTTGAAGCTATTTTCACAAGATTTAACTACATGTCTCGTACAACAAAACAAATACAGTTACTAATTCATAATCAAAGGTAAAAAATAATGTCCATAAATAACTCAGTCTCGTACAAAGTATAAGATGACAAGAAACTAAACATTCTAAGCAATATGAGTATGATGACTATCATTTTCATCTTCTTCGCCACTATCATCAATTTCAAGGAAATTCAATTGTGTTTCACTTTGAATAGTAAGGTCTATTTAAGGGGTAAAAATATAAAGAATTTCTTCTCCAACATCATGAATACATCCATAATCTTTATCTGTAACAAAAAATAAATCAAAATGATAAATAACTCTATAACAAATATAAAATACAAATAAATTAGTAAATTATCATCATATGTGAAACTTTGGAGTAAATAAGAAATATCTAATTTATTTTTCTTATAAAATAAGAAATATCTTTTATAATTTTATAATTTTTAGGATTCTTAATAGAATATATTCTTATGAAATTTAATTCTAAAATAGACAATAACAACTAAATATTTGCAACATTATCAATAAAACATAAAAAAATCAATAATATTATTATCATATAAATAATTTTAAAAAATAAAAAATATATATGAAGGCTTAAAGGGCCAACCCGTGGCCTTATAGGGCCGGCCCTTTTAGGCCCTCGGCCCTACAGGGCTAGCCTTTTTAGGTCCACTTTCAATTTTGAAACTAAAATCTTAAACCTGGCCCATATAAATTCAGGACCTAAAAGGACCGGCCTGACAAACTTAGCCCGTTTTCCCGGCTCTATACAAGGATGACTTTTTTGACAAAGGAGGCTTATTGCATAATATTCTGTCCTCATCTTTCAAGATTATCCAAATTCTCCTTTGATGAGTTATCCATTTTCGCCATATCTTCGTTTAATGCATATCCTCTATCTCTCCCTCCCTCCCTCCCTCTCTCTTACACACACACATGTGTGTGTGAATCTCTTAAGTTCCATAATTTAGTTAAGATTTTAGCCCAATTATAATTTTTGGGTCTTGTGTAATACAATCATTCATTTTTTATTTTTTTTATTGGTACCGGCCTATCATATTATTTTTATAAATTAATCTTTATTATATTATAAAAATTTTCTTCCTTAATTAACTTCTTTAGGCCATAAAATAGTTTTTATGAAATTTTCAAACTAAATTATAACTTTTAATTATTATTTTTTGAATTTTAAATAAAATAGGCTTTTAATTTCTAAAAATTAACTTTAAAATTATTTGATTCACTTTTTTGCGAAATTAATAAGCCTCCTAAAAATTTTTGAGATGTTAGAGAAACTTTCATTTCATTCTAGCTTGCAATCGATGGAATCAAGAATTTTGTTTCAAAATCAAGTTTTTTTTATTTGATTCCTAGCCTTATTTCGGTGAAATTATTTCTTGAGTATTGTTGCCTTACTTCGCTATCATTCCGCCATCAAGAGTGCTGAAGATGGAGGTCGAAGTGGCCATGAGAGGTCGTTGGAATCTTCATCTAGAATTACAGGTCATGACGGTACTGGTTCGGGTCGCATTTAATGTTTCAGGTCGGGTAGGGATTCAAAAAGTGGGGAAGGCAAGCACAACGACACGTTGTTTTTCATCTAGGACACTTTCTTTCTCCACTACGTGAAACGACACCGCCTTGGCTTAGAGTAAAACGCACCGTTTCACTAATTCCTGGAGGCTGGGCTGACATGTATTAGATCATCCTTTTGGGCTTGATGAAATTTTAATTGTTTCACTTTAAAATTATAGTGTTTTGGGCCCTCATTTCTTGGGCTTCAAATTCAATTAATTTATTACTCTGCTAACTCTCTGGACCATGGGTTTTAGGCCTGTGAAATATTTTTTATGTTCTGGCTTTTAAACGATTAATGGATCTGGGCCTTGAGTTATATCTCATAAGTTTATTTGGGATATTTATATTTGTTTTTCATTCTGGAAAATTATGCTTGGGCTCAGATTTTGGGCTTGTATCTTTTTTTTGGGCCATTTGTTTTTTCAGAAAACTAGCGTGGACTTAAACTTTTTATTTTGTAAATTATTCTTAAGTTTCATTTTAGACCATTATTTTTATGGGTCACTTATTTCATCAAATATTTGAATATTTATTTTTATGTGACATTTCAATTGTTTAAATATAGAAAAATTAGTTTTGGCTATTTTCGCATTGTGGTAATTTACAAAATTTATTTTGATATATCATTTAATTACCTCAATATGTATGTAATAAATGTTTGACAATTTTTTTGGATAGCTTGAATTTTGAAAAATTATATTTGATTTGAAACATGCTGAAATTCATTTTTTTAAACAATTTATTTTTTTAAACATGCGCAAGATATTAGTAATTAGCATGCTTGTTTCATAGGGATTAGCCACAACATCCATAATTTTGTTGCATGCACATTTATAATCACATATGACATTATAGAATATCAATTGTAATTAAATATATAGTTATACTTAGTCTTTGCCCACAGGTAGATAATTATAATTGAATATTTACTTAGGGTAATAGAATGAGATTATATTTCTAAGTAGTCCATAAGTATTAGGAAATATAATTGTGTTCTAGATTCATAAATTTGAGATAAATTCATGCTATGCCTATGTCTTTTGTCAAACCCTTCAATAATTCGATATTTAATATAGTATCAACGCATAGTTCAATGAGCATATAGAAATAGCATAAACATACTGATATAAAGTATTACAGGAAATCTCTACAGGGTTTGTACATAATAATTACAAATCTCAAAATACGGTGTAGATAATCAATACTAAATTCTTCATCAGGACTGTAACTCTCAGTTTCCAATATCTGCCTCTTTGCCCTTCAACCCGCTTCCTCTAACTGAATACATTTTAATTTTTGGAAAGGGTGAGATTCAAATAACACACAATCAATCATATAAAGTATGATAAATAAATATGCATTGCATCATATAATGCAACAGAAACTAATGTTGTGCACATGTCAGTCAAACAATGTTCAAGATAAAAATGATGCTTTTTTTTCCAATCAAAATGATCATTTTGTCCTTACTTGCCATACAGTGATAACTTTAATATTTCAGAGCAGACAACAGCCTTTCTGTACTTGTTTTACTACCTCAGCTGGGTCCCATTGGCCTCATGGTACTTGTGCTTTTCCTATAGGGTGATACTTGTGCTTTTCCTACACCACAGCTCTAGAAATTAGTATCATACATTTCACATCCCAGAACATGGAAACACAATGCATATAAATAATCGCATAATGTATGAAAGATAAAGTTACTACCTTGATTCCTTTTTGGTGCCTAGTTAATAACAGTCCTCTAACTTTTGTCTGACTTGAGAAAATATCAAATCATAAAATTTCAAATTTATAATAAATGAGTTATTACTCATTCATACTTCATTCTAAAGCTCATATATTTGGTTATCTCTATCCTAAAATGTATAATTACCAAAATGCCCCTAGAGAATCCGGTCTAATTCCCTTTATACCCGGTATAATTGTACTTTTTCAAAAATTATAACCCATACTATTCCAACATAATTTCGTGTGTATAATCCATTTTTGAACTCAATTTTGAAAAAATCACACTGCATTTCCCAAAGTACCCTTGACAACCATAAAGTTGGGGTTTTAGGGGTAAAATTGTCATTTCACACCCTAAAGCCTCCATACTCCATTTTTTTACATGTTTCCTACACAATTTTTCATTCTAAATATAATGGAATCATAAATCCATCAAATTTCAGCTCAAACACACCAAAACAGGGCTAGCCAAAATTCTAGAATTTTTGGAAAAATGAAGGTTTTTCAATTTTCATTCAACCAAACATCTTATTTCCACTTCTAATAACTTGTTTAATCACTTAAACACCTCTTGAATATGATTAATCAAAATTGGGTAGCACCACTCCTTTGGGTTCATGCATCCCAAATCACAAATTCAAGCCAAACAACCAACCAAAACACCAATAGCAATCATAAATCAACAAGAGGTGACACGTTTTCAAGGTTACCTTGCTTTCTTCTTGTCAAACCCCTTAGTAATTTGACATTTAACAGAGTACCAATGCATAGTTCAGTGGGCATACAGAAATAACATAAACATACTGATATAAAATTCTTGATTACATTACAAAAATTCCCCACAGGGTTTACACATAGTAAATTTACAAAAGCCAAAAATACATAAAAAGGACAAAGATAACCAACACTAAATTCTTCATTAGAATCGTAACCCTTAGTTTCCAGTATCTACCACCTTGCCTTTAGAGCTGCTACCTCTTGTTAAATAAATTTTATTAACTGTAACACCCCACTTTTTATTCATCGATATTCCTCAATATTAAAAGGTGAATATTGGTAGACATGGCATATTAAAATAAGGTAATTAGTGGTCACACACAACATAGTTATGTTTGGAGCACAAGTTGTAGAAACTAGATTTGCTGCCAGTATGTTTTCCTACGTGGTAGTCTAGTTGTGTGACATTTTTAAATAGGCAAATGATGTCCAATGCCTATGAAAGTTTTCAGAATGAAATAAGACTTATCAAGCTTTAATTTGATAGGTCATATATGTCATTTAGAGTTTTACATAAAGAATTATATATTTTTGAAGTTAGCAAAGTGAAAGTGGAAAGTTTCTGTGATAGCATCCAATAAATGGTGATTTTGGAATTTTGAGCATCCATTTGGATAAAGGATATATTTTTTTACTAAAAATAGACTTAATAAGGGTCACATAACCTTTAGAACCACTCTAATTGGAAATCTTTACAATTAGATATAAATTTTCAAACTTCGATTAAAATTCTTACATATTGAGTACATGTGGGAAATTACTAATATAAGGGCAAAATGGTAATTTTCCAATGATGCAAGAAGCATTAAATATTTTACTTTTTCCTTGGAATTTTTGGTTAAAAAGGGAAGAGCAATGGAGAAATAATTTTCTTGGTCTAAATTGAATCAAGAGGGAGTGATTTATGGCCAAGTAAAGTTTAGGGTTGAAAAGTCAAAAGTAAGAGTAATAAAGAACTCTCTTACATGTTAATTTCAAGGGGATGAATGAAGATAATATAAGAGCTCTCTTCTTTCCATTTCAAGATGCACTTTTCGGTCAAGGGAAATAAAGGAAAAGAAAAAGATGATGGCAATTAAAATGGGCACATGGGAATTTCATTTTTTTAAAAAAAATTATTATTGCAAGAAAAGGAAGAGATATTTTAAAGCTCTTTAACCTTTATTTATTACTCATTTTCGGTCAAATTGGAAGCAAGAGAAGATGATTTTGCTTGGAACATATTTAATTCAAGAAGGATAATTAATTATGGCCAAGTAAAAAGCAACATGCACATGTAAAATTTCATTAAAAAATAATATACCATAAAGCAAGAAGGAAGATATTATTAAGCTTTCAATATCTCTTTCCTTCCTTTCCATTTTTAGTCAGACACAAAATAGAGAGAGAGAGAGAGAGAGAGAGAGAGAGAGAGAAGAGTGTTCAAGAGCTTAAAGAACATCAAGAGAGCTAGGGTTTCAAGAAGCCAAAAATCCAAGGTAAGAGCTTGAAATCAAAGTGCTTATGCCTTCTAAACTACTTAAGACCTCTTATAACCTCTTCTTCATCTTGAAAATCATGGTTAGCAAGCTAAATCAAGAGAGAATAGAGAGAGAGAGAGAGAGAGAGAGGGAAGAGGCATCTTAGAGAGAGAAAGTTTGGCAATCAAGAGGTAATCTTCAAACTTTGATCCTCTTACCTTATATGATGTTGTTATGGTTGTTGTTGTTGAATTTGGCTTGGTTTTGCCTAGTTTTGTAAATTTGGGAAGATGAAACCCTAAGGGTAAATACTACCAAAATTTCCCTAAATAATTTTTGTAAGTGTTTAAGTGGTTAATCTTGTGATTAGAAGTGAAAAGGAGGTGAATAATAAAGAGAAATAAGGAAAATACAACTTCCCTTCTAAGAACCTAAGTTTCAACTAGAGGCAAAACAAGGAGAAGGAGTTATAATTTTGTAATTTTGATGGTTCCATTGGATTTAAAAGGGAAAATTGTGTGGGTATACTCGAGTTCATGATTTTTGGGAATTTGTAGGCAAATCTGGAATTTTTAGAAGTTCAAAGTAAATGATGTTTGATTTGTCTCCAGTGAGAAAGTGTTGTTTTGAACATAATTTCATTACACAAAACTGATCCAAAAATTATGAAACTTGGCAGGATTAAACTAGATATGTAGAGCTTTAATTTTATGTATATTTTTGTAATTTTTGGACTAGTATACTAAAAGATATGGATTTTCAAATTTGTGCCATGTTTCTGGAAGGAAATATGAAATAGTGGAGTTTTGATGAATTTCTGAGAATGACATGGTTGTAGTGGTTAGACCTAAGTATTAATAAATAAAAAATAATTTTAAAGAGCTTCACATAGGCTTTGGAACCAGTCAAATTGGATTTTCTTAGAATTAATTATGAATTTCCAAATTTGATTAAAAGTTTTCTAGAAAATGTGACACTGCACTGTGTAGAGTTATACTATACAGAAATTGTTGAAACTGCTAAAACTACATTAGATAACCAGAAAAATTTAATTAAAGGCAGTAATAATACAAGTAATAACTAGTTACTTGTAACTTGAATTTTATAGGAATATATAATAGCCCTAGATGGAATAAGGATTTAGGATAGACCGAAAAACTGAAAAAGAAATCAGGTAGTAACTCTTTCTTTCATACATTATGTGATTATTTGTATGTTTGTGTATGCCATGTTCTGTAACATGAGCATAGTATCTTAGACATGCATATTAGCTTAGTTGTGGTCTAGGACCCAATGGAGGCGCAAAGTTAAGCTGAGGTTACAAACAGTGATTTGGCCTCGGACAGTGTACACACAACATTCTATCATCTTACATGACTTGGTGCATTGCATATTTATTTTCATATTTTATATGTTTGAAATGCATGTTACTATTGAGATTCGCTCGAATCACACCGTTTTCCAACATCACAAACATTACAACTGAGGCTAGCAGCTCGAAAGGCAATGCAGTAGTTACCGATAAATAGGGTCCCAGTGTAGGCTGAAGCTACTATTAGTTATTTTGAATTGTACTTTTTATTTTTGTTGAACACTCTGTAAATATTTTTCAATCCCTGCAGAAATTTCCTATATTGTAAATAAGCAATAAGCACTTAATGTAAGTATGTTCTCGTTATTCCTGTATGCCTATAGAACTATGCTCTTATTACTCTGCAAATATCGAAATGTTAAGGGATTTGACATTTACGGAAAGGGTGAGATTCAAACGAATCTCAGTAGTAATATACAATCAATCAAATAAAATGCGAAAGATAAACATGCAGTGCAACATATATACAACATAATATAATGTTGTGCACATGTCTGTCAAACAATGTTCAGGATCAAACGATGATTTTATCTAGATCAAAATGGTTGTTTGTCCCTACTTTCTATACAGTAGTCACAATAATATTCCGGAGCAGGCACCAACCTGTCCGTACTCATCAATCATATTCCGGAGCAGGTATCAACCTGTCTATAGCTGTGGCTTACCTAGACTGGGTCCACACCACAGCTCTAGAATTACCACCATATACATTCACATCATAGAACATGGTAATTTCAATGCATATAAACAATCGCATAGTATACAAGAGATAGAGTTACTACCTGAACTCCTTTTCGTGCCTAACTAATATCGGTCCTTTGGTTTCGGGTCCGGCTCGACAAATATTAAATTCTCAAATTCTCAAATTGATAACAAATGAATTATTACCCATTCATACCTTATTCTAAGAATCATAGAGTTGGTTATCTTTACCTAAAAATGCATAGTTACCAAAATGCCATAAGGGAATCTGGTCTAATTCCCTTTGTACTCGGTATAATTGTACTTTTCCAAAAATTATGAATCAGACTATTCCTATACAATTTCGCATTTTTAGAATCCATTTTTGACCTCAATTTTTCCAAAATCACACTCCATTTCCCAGAAACCCTTGGCAATCACAAATTTAGGGTTTTAGAGGTAAAATTGTCATTTTACACCCTAAAGCCTTCATACTTCATCTTTCACATGTTCCCTTCACAATTTTTCATTCCAAACACAATAGAATCATCAAATCCATGAAAATATAGCTCAAACACCCATAAATACACCCCATCTGAAATTCATGAAAATTTAGGAAAAATAGAATTTCTTGATTTCAATCAACAAGCCACCTTTTCTTCACCTTAAATCACTTCTTAAACCCTTTAATTACACTTCCCACATGATTAATTAAAATTTGGGCAACACCTCCCTTTAGGGTTCATACATCCTAAATCATAAAATCAAGCCAACCAAACCAAGAATTCAACCAATATCATCAACAACAACAATAACTAGTCAATAAGTTAAGTAAGGTTTCATGATTACCTTTTGATTCCTTTTCTTTCTCTTCAAAAACTTCCACCTTCTCCTTGTTGTTTCTCTTGATTTTCTTCTTGCTTCACATGATTTCAAGAAGGATTTAAGGATTAGAAGAGGTTTTCAAGATATTAGAGATAAGAACACATGAATTTTTCTACCAAACTTACCTAGTTGCCTTCTTGATTTCCTTCTCTCTCTTCTTTGCACTTTGTGTTCTTGAACTTGCTCTCTCTCTCTCTCTCTCTCACTCTCTCCCTCTTATTATGCTCAATTTGGCTGAAATTATGGCCTTTGGAAGAGTATAATGGCTTCTTGAATAATCCATTTCCACCTCCTTAAAATAATATTTGTTTATTGCATTTTTACACATGTCATGAATTTTTTATTCTTTCCACTTGGCTAATAAGGCTTCCACATGGCATCCTTTAGCTCCAAATTTCATTTTCCCTTCTTCTTTTCTCTCTTGGCTGAAATTGGCCACTAATTATAGAGAAATCAAGAGCCTTCTTGATTATTCAACAAATGACCATTTTGCCCTCACATTTTTTCCAATTTTTGAATTAAATATTGTCTTCCTTCTTTCCTTTCCTTTTTAGATGAAATTTTCATCATAAATTGGGTCAAAAATTGTGCTCTTCCATACTTAATTTTAGGCTACAATATTAGGCCTTTATTAAAACAAAAATTGTGCTTTATGTCTTATTTGGCCAAAATTTCACATAATCACTATTTCCAACATTTTGGCTACTCCAAGTGCACCAAAATTCACCATTTTATTCCATTGAATATAATCGAATGTACAAGGAATTTTGGTGAATAAAATTTGGGATATTACACTTCTTCTTTCTTTCTCAAGACTGACCACTCTTCCTCTTCCTTTCGCTTGATTTTCTTCTTACTTTGCATGATTTCAAGAAGGATATGAAGATTAGGGAATGTTTCTGAGTTTATTGGCATGAACAAGCAATTTCAACTACAACTTACCTTAATTTGCTTCTTGATTCATTCTCTTCCTTCCTTGTTCTTTATTTTTCTCCAAACTTTCTCTCTCTCTTTTCTTTCAAGCTTGGCCGAAATATTGCCTTAAGGGGGCTAATATGCTCTTAAATAAAATTATCTTCCACCTCCTTATAATTAATATTATTTTATTGTAATTCTTTTATACATGGAAATTTCTTGTGTCTTCTTTTTCCTTATGGCAAGACAAGCTTCCACATGGCATGCAAGGTGTCCTTTGGAAGGTAGGAGGTTGTTGTTGGCAAAATCAAGCTACCCATGTCTACAGACTCTCAGCATTAACTAAGAGTCTAATTGGAGGCTGCTTCTAAACAGGATTCTCAAGCTGATTAAGCTCATTCTCCTGTCCACCAGGATGGTTCTCTCTCTTTCCCTATCTGCATCTTGTTTTTGCTTTCAAATCGTATATCATTATACGTTACTTTGTCAACATGCCCATTATTTGCTGTATTGGGTTGAGTCTAGCTCCCTAACCCCGTCCAGCACTTCTACCTCTTTGTCTTACTATCTTTATATCTCATTATTTTAAATAATGAAGAGGTCAATTCCATATATTCATAAGGGTATTTTTTTCATTTCAAAAATTTTAAACACGCAGATACTCCAATGATAACATACATCAGACATTTATAGTAGTTCATGGAAAGCTTTTAGTAATATACAGTCCATACACAATTATACAACATGTTTCTTTTCTTTTGTATTATATGACTTAAAATTTTCAAAAACTTCTCAGGGGGTCACTCCTCATTCCATTTCCTTAGGCCAAGCATGATTAACCTTAATGTACCGGTGCAAAAATGTTTGTACCGGCTCTAACCGCTTCCGAGCATCGGCACCCCATGATTGACCTCATCCCAAATAGTCATGTCAACCATCTCCGGATGACCAAATACTATATATAAGTCATATATCAAGACCGATACATATATCGTAACATGTAATCTGTCATGTGATCCCTAAACTCCATAAAACTATTTCTTGGGCCTCACTCCATAATGTTGTTCTTCTTCTGGACCCAAAATGATGTATCTAGGAAGAAATATAGTGTTGTATAGATTTAATCATCATTTGAGAATTCTATATCGAGAAATCCCTGATCCCAATACAGTGTGTCCACATCATGCAAAAATTGTGCATACTGGGCCATCAGGGTGTCACGAACACGGAGAAAATATATACAGGTTCCTGACGTACCCCCACAACTACTAATCCGACTATATATCATATCTCACGTGTATGGGTTTCTCCCTAAAATTGGTGACACTGTATGGATCTGACTTCGACCCATTCGATAGTAGCTGCTTGGTATCATTAACAGATGAATTGACAGTTGGCTTCGGACTGGGTTGAGGTCCATAGAATGACCTTTGCTACACTCACTTCCTTAGAGTTCACAGCCTCCTGGGATTATCCCCAACTCGATATGGTCATACAGGCTGCCCTTCAGGTACCCTTTGGTCCTCAGGGCCTGATTCACCGACAACGGTAATTTACTCCTCTGACGCCTCCCTCTGCTCATATTTCCTGTTACAACATAATCAAGACCATATCAATATACTATTCTTTTACTACCAGAATCACAATGCTCTGATACCAAAAATGTCAAAACCCTCATTATTTTGATATATATCAGAGTATTAATACATGGTTTAGTGGGCATACAGAAATAATGTAAATATACTTATATAAAATTCTTGATTACATTACAGGTTACCCCCCATTGGGTTTATACATAATAATTTACAAGCTTCAGAATACATAAAAAGATAAGAAGCTAACCAACACTAAAGTCTTGATTAGCACCGGAACCTCGGTTGCCCTTTCTTGCTTTGCCGTTCGAGCCGCTTCCTTTAGCTGAATTAATTTTATTTTTGGAAAGGGTTAGATTTGAGTGAATCTCAGTAGTAACATGCAATCAATCATATAAATATGCAATGCAACATATAATGCAATAGCTAATAATATTATGCACATATCTGTCAATCAATGTTTAGGATCAAACAACGATTTTGTCTGGGTCAAAATGGTCGTTTGTCCCTACTTACCTTATTGTGAGCAGGCACCAACCTGTTCATACTTGTCACAATAATATTCTAGAGCAGGCACAAACCTGTCCGTACTTGTCACATTAATATTCCGGAGCAGGCACTAACTTATCCATACTTGTCATACTACTTTAGCTGGATCTTACTGGCCTCATGGTACTTGTACTTTTCCTATAGGGTGGTACTTGTAATTTTCCCATACCACAGCTAGTAATTATACCACATAAGCTTCATATTGCCCTACCTAGATTGGGTCCAAACTAGCCTAGTGGTATTTGTGTTTTTCCTACTGGGTGGTACTTATGCTTTTCCCACACCACAGCTTTAGGAATTACCACCATATACTCACATCATAGAACATGAAAATTACAATACATATAAAAAATCATATAGTATATGAAAGATAAAGTTACTACCTTGACTCATTTCCGTGCCTAGCTAATATCGGTCCTTTAACTCTGTCCAACTCGAGCAAAGGTCGAATCCTAAAATTCCAAATTGATAATAAATGAGTTATTACTCATTCATGTTTTATTCCAAAGCTCATTTAGTTGGTTATCTCTACTTAAAGTGTAAAATTACCAAAATGCCCCTAGAGAATCCGATCCAATTCCCTTTATACTTGGTATGTACTTTTTTAAAAATTATGACCCTGGCTATTCCTGCACAATTTCATGTGTAGAATCTATTTTTCACCTTAGTTTTGACAAAATAACAATGCATTTCCAGAATTACCATTGACAACCACCAATTAGTGTTTTAGGGGCAAAATTGTCATTTCACACCCTAAAGCCTTCAAACTCTATTTTTCACATGTACCCTACACAATTTTCCATTCTAAACACAATGGAATCATAAAATCCACCAAATTCCAGCTCAAACACACCTAAAACAGGTTTGGAAGAAAATATGAAAAAAATTTGGAAAATTTAAAGTTTCTTGATTTCTTTCAACAAAACACCTTTTTACTTTTAATCATTTATTTAATCACTTAAACACCTCTAGAACATGATTAATGAAAAATTGGACATCACCTCCCCTTTAGGTTCATACATCCCAAATCACAAATTCAAGACATACCAAGCCAATAACCAACCAAAACCACCAACATAATCATAAAACAACAAGAGGAATCAAGTTTTCAAACTTATCTTGCTTCTTCCTCTTTCTCTCACTAAAACTGCCACCTTCCTCTCTTCTTTTCCCTTGATTTCTTCTTACTTTGCATGATTTCAAAAAGGATATGAAGATTAGAGAGGGTTTACAAGAGTTTGAAGGCAAAAACAAGCAATTTAACCTACTACTTACCAAATTTTCCTTCTTGTTTTCCCTTAGCTCTCTTCTTGCTCTTGTTTTCACAAACTCTCTCTCCCACTTCTCTTTCAATTCTTGGCCGAAATATGGCCTAAAGGAGCTAATATATTCCTAAATAAAATCATCTTCCATCTCCTCATAATTATATAATATTTTATTATTCTTTACACATGGCATTTCTTTATGCTTTTTTTTCCATATGGCTTCCTAATCTTCCACATGGCAAGGTGGCTTAATATTATTTCTCCTTGCCTCCTCATCCCTTTTGGCCGAATTTCTCCAATAAATAAGGAAAAATATTGGATTTTAATTTTTATTAGCTAAATGACCATTTTACCATTGTACAAGTTGTTGTCTTCCTTCTTCCCTTTTCTTTTTGGAAAAAATTTTCATTATAAATTTGGCTAAAAATTGTACTCTTCTATACTTAATTTTAGGCTACAATGTTAGGCCTTTATCAAGACAAAAATTGTGCTTTATGTCTTACTTGGCCAAAATTTCACATAATCACTATTTCTAATATTTTGGCTACTTCAAGTGCATCAAAATTCACCATTTTATTCCATTTAATATAAAAAAATGTACAAGGAATTGTGGTGAATAAAATTTGGGATATTACACCCTCGACAACCGGTAAGCACTGAATGTGGATACTATGTTATGCTTTATATGTATAACATCATTCAGAGTGGAATTACAAGCGATTTTCAACAGGTAATCGCTTCTTCATTCTCAAATGATAATATTTTGGGTATTGTAATTGAATTTCTAATTAATTCATTCACTTGATTGATTTTATCTAAGCTTATCTTCTAATATGCAGATTTTTTATGATGAAGCTGTCTACTTATATGAAGACATTAATTTGTGCAGAGACTTTTTGGCTGGACATCTTCTTCAACACATAGCTCAGTAAAGTGTATTTTTATATTAGTTAATATAGTTGTGTAGTAGACAACTTTTTGATACTTTGTAGTGGTTATTGTACATAGTATTAGGTAGTAGGAGTTAACATTTTAATTAGTTAGTGCGGGATGTTTCCTTATCATTTGTAAGGACATTGTGGTTTATAAATAATTTTTTGATCCTGTGTCTATAGTTTTTAATTGTTGCGTAGCGAAAAATATAAATAAATGGTTTTCTTAAAAAACCTTTTAACATCTGTAAACAAAAAGAGATGCCTAAAGTCACTTTAGGAGCCTAAAATTTGCACTTTATGCGTACTTTAGGCCTCCCTTTTTGTAAAAGGGATGCCTAAAGTGTTCACTTTAGATGTCATTTTTTAACGAACGTTATTATCATTATTTACTACGTTGCTCACATAGGCGTCACTCTATAAAAAAACGTTAAAATGGCCTAAAAATGAACGTTAAAAATACTTTTTGTAGTAGTATAGACTCTAAATTTTCCCCTTTTTCTAATTTAAGTTTCCTTAAATTCTTTAGGTTCCATAATTAGGCTTGTCTTTAGTCCAATTTTGATTTTTAGTCTGATTAAAAAAAGTTACTAACTTTTCCTCAATTTCTAAATCGGTATTGGCTTATTTTTTTCTAATTCCATAAATTAATCCTTAATAATTTTTAAGGATTTTCTTTGTTAATTAGCTTCATAGAACCTTCAAATAATTTTTTTGAAAATTTTGAGCCAAATTATGATCTCTAACTATTTTTTCTCAAATTTTTGAGAAAATAGGCCCTTAAATTCGTATAATTGATTTTATCAATATTTAAATTTCTTTTTGAAAAATTTATTCCTCTTTTCAATTTGAGGGATTTTACAACTGCTGCTTTGTTCTGAAAGTGTCACTCCCCCCCCCCCAAATTCTGACCTAATTCTCAGTATATTTGTACTATTTATGTATGCCTACTGAACTATGCATAAATACTCTAATAAATGTCAAAATATTTAGGAGTTTGACAAAAAGATCATGAGCCAGGAAGAAATTTGTTGTGTTGATGGCTTCAACTAACAATACATATGTTGAAGTAGTAAACAAGACTTAATGAGTAAGAGGCCCAATGTGTCATATGCTTCGGCCAACATCACGTTAGCTGAAGCCAATAGAGATCTAAACCCACTATGTGATGTACTTCAGCACTCGACCCTTGGCCGAAGCTAATGAGGACCTAAACTTACTGTGTCATACATTTTAGCACTCGACCCTTGACCGAAGCCAATAAGGACCTGAACTTACTATGTCATATGCTTCATCACACGATAGTATGCTAAAGCATACGACAAAATAGTACAACTATGTGTCTTACTTGCTCAAATACATGTGGAGGGTTTTTAAGGAAGTGTTAGGCTAAAAATAAGTCATTCTGCAGTTTTCAAGTGTTCTTTGGAGCTTTGGGTGCTAGGGTTTTGGCTTCTTGAAGAATATTGAGCTTGGGTTGTAATCTAGAAGAGATTTGAGGTTCCAATCCTTGATTTTTCTCATTCTTCTTCCCTTTCTTTACTAAATTCTTGATATGGCTGTAATTATTTTAGATAGTTGTAGCTATTTTATGATTATGTGTAGCTAAACTCTTCACTCTATGATTATTTTGAGCCTTTGTATGAATTAATATTTGATTATTCGTCTCTTTTAGTAGTTAATGATATATATGTGTTAATTTTATCTTGTGCCTAATGCTTCTATGTGATTGGACACTACTTAGATTGCCTTGTTCAATTAAATTAAGCTTGAGAGACTTATTTTAATTGTAGAACTTAGGTAAAATTATACTAGAATTGAAGTTTAGGGATTAAATGGATGGTTTGTTAGTAACATAGAGATATAGTTACTAGCCTACCATTGTCAAATTAAGGTTGTCGCTAAATGAATATTCTCTCTTAATTGTAGCAAGAGATTGTGCATATTAAGTGAGGATATAAACTTGGTTTTGACTTGAGAAAGTGTAACCAAATGCTCTTGAACCTTGGACTAACATATATAACTATTGAAAACACTAATGGAGAGGAAATTACTCAAGTTTTATGAAATACAATGGGGATAAATAATCCTAGGCTTCATCTAATATTTGAAATCAAGGAATTAGCTTTCATTTAGTAATTGTTAGCTTTAGAAATAGCTTTTAAAAATTCTCTTTACACATCAACAATATGTTTTAGCTTAACTTTATTAAATTCACTAAGCCTATTGCTTGATTAAGTTGTTAAACAAATCATTGTGGGAACGATACTTGACTTATCACTTTATTACCTGGTGTGACTCGTGCACTTGCGATAGTGAACATGTCCCCAAAATTCTAGTCCTAATCCATAAGCCTACTCAACAAGTTTCTCCAATTTGCTTACCATGTTTCTGCTGCACTACTCTGATAAACATATTGTCCAACTTGTCTATACCTAACTTGATTTAAATCACTATGATGATTTCGGACAAATCACTTTAGTGATATTACCACTTGTATTACTATCTCTACTCTTGTGTAACAACATATATCTGTTGAACTTGATCCTCTCTTCTTTAATACTTTTATGTTGCTTTTATATTATATATGTTGGTGTACTTAACAATTCTAAATCTGCGACTATTCCAATATCATCTAGGCTTATTTATACAACCCTTCCTAAATGTTTGTTACCATGAACTATTTGGTAAGGTCCCGGTTTAAGAATACTCAGTCAACACCATTTACCATATAGTCAATTTGTCATACCATTTCTATTTTATTGCTTATCCACAAATGCATATGCTTAGGTTACTCTTTATTCACATGCTAATCTCTCAAACAAAATCATAAAAATTCCTTAAGAGCTTTTTAGTCTAGAAGCACCTCAAAGCTATGCAATCATAACATCTTAACATTTACTCTGAAAAGAACTCTAGATTTTCTTCCTTAAAGAGATGTCCACCTAAAGCTTATGATATGGTATTAACTACAATTCTATAACCTCAAACAAACTCCCAATACATCAATCTCTATCATATATTTTAACACTATTCAGATATTCAGTATCTGTTTTCTTTCATTACATATTTAAATAAGTACAAAAATTTGTTTAGTTTTCTTGATATTTAAAAAGAATTCTCTTTATGAGTATGAATTTCATACTTCTAGCCTTAAAAAAAATATTTACATTTCCCACACTTTAATTATATCCTTGGATAAACAACCATTTAAAATATTCCCTCTCAATTCCACAAAAAAACATTAAGTTCATAAATAAAGTTTTTAAACATATCATAATAAAATTTTAATTAACTCTTAACTCTATTGAGTTTCAAAACTACATGATAATTTCATGATATATGAAAAAATATGCTTATAGAGTATAAAACTTATTAAAATGTAATTCAGAAGAATAAATTCTATTCATAACAAAATATTTGGAATTCCCAAAAAAATAATTAAAATTTGAGTCACATTTCAAATTTTCTTGGAGACATATTTATTCATCTCTTTATCTTATTTTAAGAAAAAATCATTTGAAGAGTAGTTATTTTTTTCATATTCAACATCTAATTTGACTCCCTAACATCAATCTTCCTACAAGGGTTCTTTTTTCTTACTAAAACATTTAATAACAAATTTATTTGCTACCTCTATTAAGCTCACCTTATTTATCAAGTTCTATAATTTTAATCTATCTAGTTTGTCTCACGATAAATGAAGAAAAAATTATGTACATGATCACATACAATCTGCATATTATGGCCTCTAATTGCAATTTTATTCTAATATCAACGCTATTAATTTTCTATGCACTTTGATATTTACTTATCTCAATGCCACTACTAATTAAAAAGGGTCTCCCAAATGGGTTTTTTTTGGCTAAACTTATTTTAAAAAGCCAACTCTAACTTTCTCCCAATCAAGAAACATATAAACCCTTTTATTTTAAAAGAAATATATTCTACAATATATTTAAATTAATAGACTAATATTACTTGACATATCACAAATATAATCGATACGTGTCACATATATGTACTTATTTATATATTACTCTTAAAGTTATTGATGCACTTCAATCAAATCACACAAACCTTTAATATGTTTATTCACACAAACCTACACACATTTTCTATGATCCTTACACACATTAAGCATCCATCACGACACATTTATATAGAACCTTGCACATCACAAATTATGACTTCACATTAATTTCTATTATCTTTCATAACACATGTACTACCTGCAACCACACAAACACACCATCATGTCAAACCCCTTAACATTTTGATATTCGCAAAGCAATAAGAATAAAGTTCTATAAGGCATACATAAATAGTGGAAACATATTGATATTAAGTACAAGTTTACATTACAGGAGAATTTCCTACAGGGTTTGATAAACATATATACAAATGTACAGATCATTCAAATGTATCTAAAGTACATGCAAAACAATTATAGCAGCAACGAAAAGCCCCGGGACCCTAATCATCGGTAGCCACCGACTTGTCTTTTGAGCTGCCCGCTTCAGCTGAAATGTTTTGTTTTGAAAAAGAATGAGTTTCGAGGGAATCTCAGTAGCGACATGCTTACAAACATATAGAATGAAAAAATAGATATGCAATGTCATGTCAAGTAAGATGATCGAGACTATATGTGTGTACACTTACCCAAGGTCAAACTACATGTTTACCCCTTGGTCTACTTGGTTCCCCTGTTAGGTCCCTGACCACAACATGGCAATTTGGTGTGTCCAAGACATTAGCTCATATTACAGTAAATGACATATACAATCATAATAGGCATCACATAATATATGTAAGAAGAAATTACTACCTGGTTGCTTTCCTCTAGCAACTTTTTCTCGTTTATCTGAGCTCAGGAAAATCTTAGGCTTCGGACAGTTACCAAGTACTACAATTCCCAAATACACTATAAATGAATTATTACTCATTCATACATTACTCCAATCTCATGCTATTGGTTAACTTAGCTTTACAATTCTAAATTACCAAAAATACCCCTGTAGACCTAGTTTACATCCTCTATACCTAGTCTAACTAGACCTCACCAGAAATTATGACTCGGGCCAGTCCCACACAATTTCAGGTGTAGAATCCTTTTTTTACCTCAGATTGGTCAAATTCAAGGCCAAATGACGAAAATGCCCTTGGTAGCCTCTTTCTTTGGGTTTTAAGGGGGTAGTTTAGTCATTTCACATTTTAGGGCTTTTCTCACTTTACCATCAACATACACCCTACACAATTTTTCCCTCTAAACCCAATGGAATCATCAAAATTACAAAATTCCATCTCCTTTACCATAAACACGGAATATATTTTAGGTTCTCAGAAAGATTATCTCAGTTTCTCGTTTTATCTTACTTAATCACCTCATTACTACTTCTACTCACACTATTAGCTATTTAGATATTCATTAGACATAGTTTGGAGAAACTTGGACAGCAAGGTCCTTTAGGTTTTATCAACCATCTTTCACAAAAACAACCAAACCAAGCTAAGAACAACACCAATAGCATCAACTAAAGCAAGAGAAACAAGTTTAGAACTGTGTCTTGAAAATCATGGTTCCAAAGGAGTAGAAGTGATTAGAAGAGGTTATAGAAGGATTAAGAAGCTTAAACCTCAATTTATAAGCTTCTTACCTTGAATTTTGAAGAACCCTAGCCTTTGTGTGCTTGAGCTTCTCCACCGTCTCAAACTCTCTGTCACTCTATCTGGTTCTGTTTTGCACAAAAATGGCAAGGAAAGATGAATGGATTAATGATATATTAGGTTAGTCAAATGCTTTAATACATGTGGCAATTTTCCATTGATCCAAAATATCATTTTTTTTCTTGCTTAATATTCTCTCTTCCCTTTTTATTCCCTTAATCTAATGAAAACAATGAGAATTGAAGGAGAAAAATATTAATCTTGATCTATCCCATTGCCATCTTGCAAATTGTTGACTTTTGGACCTTTGACTTTTGACTATTTGACCTTCCTTGATAATAATTCACAAAAATAGGCTTATTAATTATCAAGTAACCATTTTCCTCTTTTTAGTTCCCATATAAGTGAAATTATTAGGAATATTAAGGGAAAATAATCAATTCCCACTTTATGGAAAAATTACCGTTTTGCCCCTACATTTCATGATTTATTGAAAGAAATCATTCATTACTCATTTCCTTTGGTTTGGCTGATTTTTGACATGTATATTAGGCCATTAATCATGTCATTTTATGTTCCAATTTTGGTTACAATAGTAGGCCTTTATGTGGATATTAATTCTCCTTTGTGTCCTTGCTTAATCGAGTTGTTTGTAACCGACAATTGGAATATTACTATAAATTTATACACACCATAATTCACCATTTTATTCCATTAAATGTATTAATCACATAGGAGGAATATTGGTAATTAAAAATGGGGTGTTACACATCGCATATTTACCACTTCTCATTATATTATCTATTTATTTATCAATTTATCTCGTTATACTTTTGACTTTATTCACATTAATATTGTTTGTCACTTTTGACTCACTCAAAGTTTACACATTACCAAACTACCTTTTATTTTGTCTCTCCTTTTCTTTCTCATTCATAACTTACTCAAGTAATTCATTGTTCAATGTTTTATACTTAATTCCTCTCACTTGTTGACTCTTTTACCTTCTATGCTATCCTTCCACTAAAATAAAAATTACTTTCCATAAGCTATGTTTTCGAGTTAATGTGAGATGAAACAAATAGGATTTTGGTTATAGTTTTCCTCAAGATAGTCTAAGATAAGGAGGTACTTGTGATATTTTGGTTTGGGACTCATTTTATTTGATAGTGCTCTGGATGTTAAATAACATTGGATGGGTTACTTTTTATTGGCATTGGAAGCACATTACATTGTAGTGGGGTAACATTTCACCGTTTAATGAAACTTCTACCTAATTGATGGGATGGTTAATAGATTATCTATGGTTAAACTTTTTGCAACTTATCAATTGATATAACCTTTTTTTATGAATAGTTTATCAACCTAGACGTAGATGTTCTTATTTCGAATTCTTATTTGAGCTGCTAGATTTATGTTCAGGCCAACTACCTTTCTCTTCTACTGAAATTACTATAATATTTATATCAAATTTGAACCCATATTCCCATTCAACTCACTTGACAGTTACTTCCATATCATGACCTAGTAGTCTAAATCTCTCTCTCTCTTTTTACTCCTAATAGTTACAGGAGGACTATCTTCTACCTCCTTTGTTTTCTTTTTAAGAATGAGATCTAAGGACTATCCTTTAATTTGTTCACATTCTATGAACGAGATCTTTCCTACAACTTGTCTTGTTAACAAATTCTTAGCTTTACTTTGCTACTAAAGCCACCTATTATATTAGGCTACTTATTATCTAGATTGTTGTCCATTTGGCTTCACATCTTAAGCCATTTCTCTTTTTAAACTATATATTTGAGACACATTTTCATATCTCTCATTTGCGTAGCATTGCTTAAGACTAGTTCCCTCATTTCCCTTAAATTAGCATCCTTATATTAAGGTGGAGGTGGGTTACTTGAGTACTGTGTTATATAGACAATATGCATAAAATATATAATCTAATTACTTTGAAAAATCTTAAAACCTTTTTAACAATCTAACCTCTAATCATGTTGCCTTATATTTAGATGATTCCATTGAGATTTAGAACTATATTTCTTATTTCTTATTTTCTCTAAAGTTGTAACATCTTGATACAAAAATTGGTACTATTGATTGAATCTCGTGAGTTAAAACCTTTTTCTCCCTTCCTGTGTAGATTACCACAATAATACAAGAAATTAAATGTGAAGCTACATGTTACTTTTTTTCCTTTAATCACTTAAAAACTAAAACTAAAAAAAAGGGCATACATTATATTTAAATTACCATGACCTCTAATAAGATCAAAATAATCAAACTAGTAATAGAAAGTTCCTAGTTGTTCTATTGTCTATCTCTATGAGGTTTTACAATTTTCCCCACCTAAGAATACAGACCACCTTAGGTGTGTCAAGTTAAAAGGAAACAAAAATAACAAAATTGAGTTAATACTAATGAGGGGTAACTATGAAGGTTATGCTTATTCACACTTATTGCCACAATCTATATGCAATACAATAGGTAGCATTCTTGAAATCACCAAACTTATCTCTGATACAAAAAATGTAACATCATCTCTAATAAACACTAACCTTAATGTGATTTTCAAAAAAAATTTTAAAGATGACCTTGATGGGAAAGAATAAACTCAAATGCATGTGCATCTAAAGGAGTTTCTCAAATCCATATGATAATCAATCCCTCGAAATTAGTTCCTCAAATCCATAATCCAAATTAAGTAAACAAACATCTTAGGTCCTCGACCGTCTATCAAAAGAGTGCAATTATATATTCTAAGTGAATTTACATGCAATATGATGTAATAGGAAAAATTCCCTAAATGTGGCAATAAAAATGAAATAAGCAGTAACCGCTAGCTATTTTTTAGGGTAACCACATTATCATATGTCTTCTCAGTTGCTCCTGCCCTCGAGCTCTCACCTAAAAAAGTGTGAAAAGTAACAAGATGAGACTATTGTCTCAGTAACGCAATCACTACCCACCTTACCTATTGGCACCACCCTTAAGGTGCCAGGTGGGACTAACATATAAACATGTCAAGCAGATATATTAGGTAGAAAGGCAAGCAGATATATTAAGCAAGAGGTCAATCAGATATACTAATTAAGAGCATGATCATATTCATTCATATTCTTAGGGAACATTTACTTACAACACAACATACTATTTCACAAAATGTTATTGTGCATGATTACTTCTTATCTTTCATTAACCCTTGACTATCCTTATATCCTCCTTATTTCTTCCGACTGAACCCATGGGCTAAGTACTTTTTTTATGTTAGCGGGTTACTCTCACAAGCTCCCGCAAGTGTGATGTAGACAGGCCAAAATACTACAGAGTACATAAGGGGCTATGGGTTCCTCCAATAAGGTTACTACTCGGAAATACTGCTTAGTAGGGTTGTGGAGTTTTGTGAAACAATATGATGTAGACTTTGCATTATTCTAGGCTTGTAGAGTTTTTCAAAAAAACCTATGAGCAGCACTGATAAATAAGATAGATAAGACCATGTAACCTTGTATTTTCTAAGTTCCAACCAAGGAAAATCCTTATCATAAAGCTTAGAGTAACAATAAACTTCATTAATGCATAACAATAAACTTCATTAATGCAAAGTCTTTTAGCATCACTAGATATTTATAATTTCTCCTCCATTGAGTTGCTCAAATTTCCTATGAGTAGGAAATGCAATATTAGAACTATATTAGATTTGAGAATTAAGATCGTTGGAGCATTAGAATAGCCTTGTCTAATGTTTCAATGATCTCATCAATTTGGGATTTTAACTTTTAGAACCTATAGGAAACTACTATATCTATGACATAATTCCTATTTTTTCAAACAATAGATTTAATGAGTGATAAATTCCTCTTACTCAAAGTATCAAATCAAAGATTTCACCGTTAGTTTTGCTAAACGGGATGTCCCAAACAAGTTGACAAAATTGCGTGACGATCTAATGGTGTACTTAGTTGGAAACATTGATTCTTTCCTCTAGGGTTTTTTTTAGCCTTTTATCACGTAACCCACTACACTAATTTCTATTCCTGTTTGTCTTTTAGGCTTTGTAACTCGTAACCCACTCCACTAATTTCTAATCCAATTATTTGAATTGACTGATTGGATGTCTTGGTTGGGTTGACCAAATTTCAGCCTAATCCAATAGTTAAAGAAAACACAAATGACATTTTACCAAGGCTACCCTAGTTGTATATGAAAATAGAAAAGTCACACCTTGAGTCTACCTCACTATTCTTATATATAGGCTCTAAGAATTCTCTCTTCTCCTTATTTATGCAATGTAGGACTTTTTAGTCTCTTTTATTTTATTATTTATTTACTTATATTCAAATAATTATAATTAAAATTAAATACTCTCATTTAGCCTCTACTAACTTTATTATTTTATCTTTTTATAAAAATTCAATTACAATAATTGTTTAATTATATTTTTATTAGACTTCATTTAACTTTAACGTTTTAATTTATTTTAGATCTATCTTCTTTATTTAAACCTTTATTCACTAAGTTATATTTAGCATTAAATGTTTCCTTCATATGATTATCTAAGTCTTGTGAATGAAAATATGGGATGTTACAAAAGTGGTCTGGGTTTAAACTATGGATGAATCGATATTGAGTTGATTTTCACACATAACATGTGGTGCAATAAGGACACATGATAGGGGTGAGGTGGAGAGGGATGTGATACCTTATTTCCAAACACTACGGTAGAGTAATAAATAGCTAATACTCACCAACTATAAACATCAGAGTGTGGATAATGCTAGAAATTCCATACAATACCTCTACTGGATATACATATTCACATACATGCACAATTCATACACAATTCACTTACAACTCATAGTCTTCATATACAATATCAAAATACATACAAAGTTCTCAAAATACATAATGGAAACTTGGCAACCAAAACTAAGCTCTCCTGCTGTCCGGCCTCGACTCGACATCATTTACCTTCTCCTTGCCCCGCGAGCTTCCTCCCTGTACTGGAGATTTGTTTTTGGGAAAAAGGATGAGATTCATGAGAATCTCAGTAGTAACACATACAACATATAAGATAACACATACATAGCATGCTCATCATATACTCATCAATCAAATTATCATAACATCATTTAGTGCAATTAATGCAAATCATACATCATGCTAGTGCTAGACAAAGACTTGGCCCCGAGGGGTACCCGCGCAAAGATAGGCCCCGGGCACCGCTCGTGCAATATAATTATTATCGTATGAGTATCAACCCGTGCAAAGAGAGGCCCTGAGTGATTTCTCTACTTAATCTAAATATGTATGACATTTGATGGTAACAAACCACACATATACATGCTATGTCATATGAAGACAGTTACTACCTGGTTGCGACTTTACGCAACTTTACCACTTGATACAAGCTCGGGCAACAGCTTTTGAGGCCAAACCGGTTGTCAAGTCCTGAAATTGTCAAACATGACCAAAGGGGTTATTACTCATCCATATATCTTTCTAAACTCATATTATTGGTAAATTTAGCCTATTGGTGCCAAATTACCAAATTACCCCTTAGGTCCTCATTATCAGCATTTTTCTCAAAATTGTGATTTAGGCCATTCCTATACATTTTCACGTGTAGAATCCATTTCCAACCTTGAATTGGCCAAAATCAATCCCAAATGACGAAAATACCCTTGACAGCCCTCAATTAAGACTTAGGAAGGGCAAATTGGTCATTTCGCTTTTCGAGGCTCTTCTTACCTCAGGGTCAACATGGACCCTACACAATTCAGCCTCCTGAATCCAATGGAAGCATTGAATTGGTCAAATTCCAAGCCATTCCCCACGTCCAACACATAGGAAGGAAAATAAATTCCCAGAAAAGTTGTGTTGGAATCCCGTTTTCTTTAGCCTAATCGTCTTCTTTCTACTTATCCTTGCAATATTAATTGATTAGGCATTCATTGGACTTGATTTAGAAGTACTTTCACATTATGCTCTCTTTGGCTTTCTTGAGTTATCTTATACCATTTGAATCATAATCAAGTCCTAAACCACTCTATTAACCTTAATCAAGCAAGAGGAACAAGTTTTGGAAGTTACCTCTTGATTTTCTTCACTTTCTCTCTCCTGCACATTTTCTCTCTCTCCTCCACCACATTTGATTCAGCTGAACATCAAGCCAACCAATTGTATAGGGATGAGGAGAAGAGGCTATGGAGAGATATGTAACTTAAATCACAAGATAACAACTCCTTACCTTAAGATTCAACAATCCCTAGCTCCTCCATGCTCTACGTTCTCAATTCTCGTTCTCAGCTCTCACTCTCATTCTTTAGGTCAGTTCATGCGGGAGAATGAAGCTGATGGAGAATTAGATTAACCATATATTACAATGGTTTAATTAATTTGGATATGTGGCATCTTATAAGTGGTTCAAAATGTCATTATTCTTTAATTAACTCCATTTCCTTTATACTCCCTCATTCCAACCAAAAATCACATGAAAATTAGAGGGAAGTATTGGTTCTCCAATTATCTCATATTGTCAACACGTAACTTGTTGACCAAGCAATTGACCTTTTGACTATTTGACCATTTTTTACCATAATTCACCAAAATTAGTTTAATAATGATCAAGTAGTCACTTTGCTCTTTTTAATTCTCATTTAAATCAAATCATTGGGAATTTGAGGAAAAATAATTATTTCCCACTTTTCAGCAAAATTATCGTTTTGTCCCTGCATTTTATGATTTACCGAAATAAATCATTTTCCACCCATTTCTTCAGCTAAACCCCATTTTGGCACTTAAATGAGGCCATTATTCAAGTCATTTAATTTTGTGAATTTTGGTTACCATATTAGGCCTTTACCGGTCTCTTATACCCTTATTCGACCAATTTACGCGTAACCGGCGATTGAAATATTTTCCATAAATTCACATAATTACATTCACATCATTTTTCACCATTTCATTCCACTAAATATACATCAAATATACACATAAATGTATTGGTGAAAAATGGGGTATTACAAGGGACATGGCAACACATGGCACCTTATGATGATGTGTTGGATGGCGGGACAATGGTGGTGACACAGACGGCGAACAACCAGTGAGTGTTGGTTGCCGACGTGCTTTTTTTTTTTTTAAAAAATATTTTCAGTGGTGACACTTGATTTCCTTTGAACATGTACCTTCAATGGTAACTTATTTTTAAGTGGTAAAAAAATTTGCCACTAAATACTTTCAGTGGCAACCATTTTTTCACCACTAGAACTTTTAGCCATAATCGTTGTAGCAGCGACTTGGTGATGACTTTTTGTTGTTGTTGAAAGCCTTTCAGTAGAAAATTTTGTCACCGCTGAAAGTCAAATTTTTTTTGTAGTGACATAATGTTGGTTAAAAAAAAGAATAAGTGCATGTGAGAGAGAGAATGAATTACTCACTATCTTAATTAAGGTTTTATGGTTGAAATATGTCCACCCACTAATTAAATGAACACTTTTGTTATTAATAGTGGCCTAGCTAGATTCTCCTCCCTTTTATTTTGCTCCCTAAGCACAAAATCTTCCAGACTGTTTAAAGGCAAGCTAATCGTAGGTCCCATATTAGGTTAATGTTGTCAAGCCCCTTATTTTTTTGACATTTATCAGAGTATTAACGCGTAGTTCAATGGGCATATAGAAATAGTACAATATAGTGATATAATATTCTTGATTACATTACAGAAAAATCCCCACAAGGTTTGTACATATAACAATACAAATCCCGAATACAATGAAGAACTAATAGATAACTAACAGAAAATCTCTTGATCAATACTAGACCTTCAATTGCCGGTATCTGCTGCATTGCCCTTTGAGCCGCTTCCACTACCTGAATAAATTTTTAAATTATACAAAGGGAGAGATTCATATAAATCTCAATAGTAACATGTTATCAATCATATAAAATGTGAAAAATAAACATGCATAGTGGCATATATCATGATGCAACAATCAATAATTCCAAGCACATGTCTGACAATGTTCAGAAACAAAGTGATGATTTTGTCTGGATCAAAATGATCGCCCGTTCCTTGCATAAATCATAACAATTTACATAGGAATCCACCTATGTAATGTGATCACATCAACGTTCTGCAGCAGGAATCCACCTGTATGTACTTGTCATGTTTGCTCAAACTGGGTTCACCTAGCCTCATGGTACTATGATGTTCCTATAGGATGGTACTTGTGCTTTTCCCACACCCAGTGAGAAATTATGCCACATAGGCATATCATATATCACATTGGCCGACCTAGACTGAATACCCACTAGCCAAGAGGTACTTGTGTTTTTCCCTCAAAGTGGTACTTATGCTTTTCCCACATCCAATTCTAGGATACTTACTGCCTTACACATATTATGGCACAGAACATGGCAAACAATGCATATTAACAATCACATAGAATATGAGAGATAAAGTTACTACTTGGGCTCCTTCCCAAAGCTTAGCTACTACCAATCCTTTAACTTTTCATCCTGCTCGGGCAAATATCAAATCCTAAAATTTCTAAAGTAATTGTAAATGAGTTATTACTCACTCATACTATAATATCCCAAATTTTGGGACTAGAGGCTTAAGATTTAACATGTATTAAAAGGGACCAATAGACCCCTGCTTGGTAAATGTCATAGTGAGGCATAGTATTATTTCCCAAAATTCCTTTATATCCCTAGACATTAAAAGGAATTATATTGGTGAGCTAAAGATCTCGAGGAATAACAAAACAAAGAAATTGAAAGTCACACATAATATAGTAAAATGGAACACAAAGTGATTTTGCCACCGGTGAAATTCCCGGTGTGGCAGTGGTGATTGAGTAACATTTTTTAATGGGTAAATGATTTTGAAAAAATTATAAAAATTTTCAAAATGAAAGTAGACTTATCAAGCTTTAATTTGATAGGTCATATAAGTCATTTCGAGTTGTACATAGAGAAATGAATTTTTGAAGTTAGCTAGTGAAATTAATTATTTTCTAGGACAACATTCAAATATTAAAATTCTGAGAAGAGTAAGATTTCAATTGGATAAATTTTATATTTTATATTAAAACTAGACTCAATAAGGGTCGTATAGCATTTGGAACCACCTCAATTGGACATTTGTACAATTAGATATGAATTTTCAAAGTTTAATGAAAATTCTACCAAATCAAGCATTATGTGCGAAAATTGATATTTTGGGCCAATAGGAGCTTGGCACTTGGCAAAATTATTTTAACACTTCATTCAATCATTCTTCATCTTCCTCATTCAGCATTTACTACGTGAAAATAGAAATAAGAGAGAGAAAAAGAGCTGAACAAAAATAGAGGAAGAAGAGAGAGAAAGTTCTAACCGTCGAAACACTGCCAAATCGGCGTCTTCTGGCAAAGTTCCCTTCACGAACCTTCTGCTACTCATCACGAGCTTCATTTCTTCAATTTTGGATTTTATTTTAAAGGTGGTTGGCACCATCTCACTAGTCAGAGTATTGCCAAAATTCCGAACCATTTGCGGAAACGAGTAGAGGTAAGTGTAAGCTTCCTTTTTAACAAATTGGTTTGTTGTTTGGATGAGTTATGGGAAGGTTGGGTACTATTTATGGATGGTTTTAAAGGATATTTTTAATAGATAAACGATGTCCAATGAATGTCTAACTAGCTAATCATTTGATTAGAAGTAGAAAGGAAGAGATTAGCCAAAGAAAACAAGAAACCGATCACAAACTCTTCCTGAGAACTTTGATTTTCTGTTCTGGCTTTTTTGTGGGGAAGGAGTGGAAATTGGATGATTTTGATGCTTCCATTGGCTTTAGAAGGAAAAATTTTATTGTTATGCAAGTGTTAATTAATTTTGGATGCTTGTATATAAATTTGGGAAATTATGAAGTATATGTGTGCATATTGCTTAATCTGCCATGTGTGGCAGTAAGTGTTGGGCGTGATGTTTAAAGGTATAAAACTTGTACAAAAATTATGAAATTTTTTATAATTAAATTAGACATATGGAGATTTAATTTTATATTTATTTTGTAATTTTTAGATAAGTATAGTAGGAGATATGAATTTTTGAAGATAATTTTTATATTTCACATAAATAATTACTTAATATTTTTCTAAATTTAGTAAAAATATTGAATATTGAATAGATCATTAATAAACATTATTTTTAAAAGATAAATTAGGGATTGAGTACAAAAAGGGGTAAATTGGTAGACAAAATTTATTCTAATATGGTTTTTAATTAAAAATATATTTTAAGAATCTGTTGAGAATATTCTTTAACGTTGTTAATGGTTTTGATTAAAATACATGTTTTCAAAATAGAAGGGTGATATATGTAATTAAGGTAAAATAGAAGGGTGACTAGAGTATTTTACTCTTAGTATTATTTCATAATATGTAAATTATAAAAAATCTAAGTAGCTAATATAGTTAACGACACAACGATTTGGTCTTTATTCAATCATGCATTATTTCCAGCAAGGTTGCAACATTATTCTGACGAAAAACACAAAGCAAAATGACAAAACGCAGAGTTACAACACTGTCAACACAGAAGGGAACCTGAAGTGACAAGCACCCTAAAGTTTTAAAGTCTAAGGCAATATGGTTAAGTGAGTGTTAAGAAAGTCATCAACACAGTTTATGAAGTATTAATTAGTGCTAATACTAATTAAAAAAAACATTTGCACTCCAAGTAATTGCTAGATCTTCTTGGGTCTTAATCATGCTCTTAATCAAAGAGCATTTAAATACAGAGTCAAGTCCATTCTATACACAACGTCAAAGGTTTGAGAGTTTCCCTGCCTCCCACTAGGCTTTCTGATGTGTAATAAAAACGAAGGAAATGAAATAAATCATACCTTAATGTATACAAATGTCAAATCATAAAATAAAGATAAAATGTTAATTATTATTGATTAGTAATGACTAAATCATATTTCACTCTTGCCACATTATTAATTTGTTTGTGCCAATAAAACTCTATAATGATGTCAAATTTCTGCTAGAGAATTTCATATGATCTATTTTTATTAATTTATGATTTAAAACTAAACCAGACTGGCCAGTCCAATATCAATCCAATAGAAAACTAACCTATATCCAGAACAAATTAAACTATAGTGGAAAAAACTAGCCAACTTGTTCAATAACTAGTTCACTAAAAAACAATACCAAAAAGGAAAACAAGGGGAAAAGAAAGAAAACTTAATTAAACTAATATACCACGGGCTTTAAACATTATTAGACATCCCATCCTCACCTTTTCCTTTAACATCCACCTCCTTTATAAAGGCTTCTTCCCCTGGATATGCCTCTCACAGAACCGATGTGGAACTTCCACTATCCATCTTTTTCCCCTTATTTCATCCAAGAAAAAAAAAATTTCCCCTTTTGATAGCTCACTTGTAACATTCTATTGGAGGTAATTATGTTCAAAGCATAGTCAAACACTAAAATGCAGACACCTCCCAATGGGGATTTAAAATTTGATTTGACACATTGTGAGAGACTAGTCATTTCCACTAAATCCAACCCCAGTGGTTTTAATTTTTCAAACTTCAACTTCTCTCTACTCATCAATGGCCTTGTAACCTAGTGGCCTAAAAGCTCCCTTATATTAGTAGAAAATTATGAGTTCAATCCCACTTGTACCCTCATGTCATCTGTGTTTTCCCCTTTAAATCTATATATTTTTTCACATCACTGGAGTAATCAAGGGCTATCACTAGAGTGATCCCTTTTGAAAATTGGCAGAGAGTTCAGTTCTCTTATCTTTTCACATCACTCTAGTGATTACTCGAGTGATCTAGAGCCATTACTCGAGTGGTCACTTGAGCGATCCCTTCTAATACTTGCCAGAGAGTTTAACTGAATGAAATGACTCAGTGCACAGTGCATCACTTGAGTGGTCCATCATCATCACTCAAGTGATCCATTCCAAAACTTGGCAGAGAGTCTTTCCTAAGTTTTTCACGTTGACTTACCTTATCAGTTGAGTGGTTACTTGAGTGATGAAGGGTCATCACTCAAGTGATCACTTGAGTGATCCCTTCCAAAATCTGGCAGAGAATTTTGGTCACTATTTTTGCCTCATCACTCAAGTACTCACTCAAGTGATTTAGTCTATCACTTGAGTGATACCTTAGAAAAGCATGCAGAATGTTTCCTTAAAGTAGAGCTTCATACCATATTTCTTTATTACTCTGCACACTTCAATAAACTTGTCAAATCATTCACAAGCCATTTTTTTATCATTAATTCATACTTTTGTTATCATCAAAACATAGGATATGATATTCTCCAACTTTTTGATGATAACAAAACATGTTGGTTTTTGAAATACTTATTTTAAAAGTGATTTTGTCAGTTCAACTTAAATATCATGATTTATTTTTTAATTGAAAACCTTTAAGATCACATATCAATAAGTATTCTTTGATAAGATAAAATTTAAGCAAATTGTGATACATAAAGCAAATAATCATGAATTTGCTCTATATCAAATACCATAATCTCTAGAAATTAACATAAATGCACAAGTTAAATATGAGTTGTAAAACCTTTTATAATTATCATAAATATATTCAAAATAACATGAGTGTGTTCAAGATGACATGAAATGCTCCCTAAAACCCTATACACCCATATGCACCCTATGCTATACATCTACATTATGCAAAATCACAAAATCACTAATCCAAGTAGTCTTCTCCCAATCTTCTCCCCCTTTTTGACATCACCAGAAAGGGTGGATCATTCAAGAGAGTTAGAGATGGAACTAGATGGCTTAATGGAAGAAATAGGTGAGATGTCAAGAGGTGAGGCTCTGGTGTCATAGGTATCACCCTGCTGAGTAGAGAAGGTAGGTGATGATTTCTTAGGCTCAGGGAGGTTGACAGGTGGAATCTAGAGAGGATCATCAGGAGATAGTGTGTATATAGGAGGATGCTGTAGTGGTAATGGTGGTGAAGTATGAGAAGTGACCACTATAGTCTCAGTATTAGCAGATAAATGGTATGAATGGTTACTGGAGGAGTGGTGTGAGTAGTGAGAAGGTGACTGTGAGGGTGGCTCAGTGCTTGTAGGTAAGGCAATAAGTATGGGCACTGAGGTAGGTTGGACTGGCTTATCAAGTATAATATGAATCTGGCCAGATAATGATGGGTCAATCATGGTAAAGAGAATGTTGGTTGGTATCGTCTGAGGTATGGTAGAAGGAGGGATAAAAGTAGGAATAGGCTCAGGGACCGGGGTAAAAGTAGGTATGGAAGGTCCAGGAGTAGAAGTACCATGAGTCAATGCATCCACCTTCTTGTGCAAAGATCCCAAGAGATTCCCAATCTCCAGCATAACGCTAGTCTGGGCCTGCTGCTGTGCCTATATCTATATCTTTGTTATGTGCCAGTATTGCCTCATTGTGCTTATTCATATACTTTCATGTGGGTGACAAGTTCAACATTCCTATTGGCGATGTCCACATGAAAATTGTCAAGTACCTCCTTCATATAGTTTTTGACTGCTGAACTAATGAAGGAAGGTGCAGAGGTAGTGGCTAAAGTAGAGGACTGAGTGTCATCCAACTTGCTTGACTTAGCCTCTGTTTTCTTCTCCTTAGATGAGGATTCCATGGGCTTCTTTAATGGGATTTCGATACCCAATTTTCCTATATGGTTCCTCGCTACTGGTAGTAACCTTTCAATTGGCTCATTAGGCTCTAAGTACCAAATTTTGTTCTCCTTTAGGAACAATGATATGAGTTGGGGGAAAGGCATATGATTAGTCTTTGTTCCTGAAAACTTATGCCTCTTGATCTCAGCAAAAATAAGTTCACCCAAATTCCTCTCTTCTTTTAGGATGATAGAAGCCATATTCCTGTAATCCCTCTTGATAAAATGTGTAAAATTATTGGACTTATTAACAAGGCATCGAGAGTAGATGTACCATAGAACCCTATGCATATCACACATGTCATTAGGATTAAAGATAAGGGGTCCTACTCTCTCAACAGGCCTCAATATAGTAAAAATTTGGTTTGGTTCTAGGTTGGGTTGGATATCATTAGGGGGTCCTCTATGCCTAGCTAAGTGTTTATCCTAGAAGGTGAAGTCAATATGGTTTGTCCCTTAACCTTAGTAGTCATTTCCTTCTCAACTGCTTGCCTTATAAGATCATTTACCCATTCCAAATTGCAATAAAAATGTCTCACTATTTTTGTGCAATAAGGAAGTTTTACAGAAAGTCAAGGCATGTAAGTTTCAAGGTAAGGGCTCAAGTCAAATTTTGAGACTTCTAATAGAACTTGAAGATCAATGTAGAACATTTTACACACCTTTCTTCTAGAGAAATGTTCTTTATACTCTAGTGTCTCTTCAAGTTTATTTGTGTTGAACCTTTTTAGGAGGTTTAGTGATTTCTTCTTCTTTTTCTCTAGTTCCCTCCTTTAGTGGGGATTTTGAAAATTTGGAAGGTCCTTGTTTTGCTCCTTGGGATTGATAGGCCTCATCTATAATACTTGTCATAGCCTTGGCAAGCTTAACAACATATTTCGGTCCCTTGGAACCTTTCCCAGATCATGATGGAGTATCAGAAGAATCTAAAGAAGGTGTAGATGACATTGTAGATTCTTTGCCTTTACCCGGAGGAGTTGCCTTCTTAGTTCTAGCCCTTATGACTATGTGCTCATTGATCACTACCCCCTTTTCTTTGGGTTTTTCTTGTACTTTCGGTTTGGAGAGAGATTTAGGTTTGGAGGTTTGCGAGGTCTTTTGTTTCTTAGGAGGAGGAGATGGAGGGGACTCAGAAGATGAAGGAGTAACAGTTCTTGACACCTTAGTTCTTACCATTTTGGATCTGAAGCACTGAATCAGAAGTAAGGTTGCTGACTATCACAAATGTTAGTACTTAGTATATGTGAGATTTTAGACAGTTTTTGAAGCTGCAATTGGATGGGTTTTGATAGAAATATAGTGGATAAGTGATTGTGAAAAGATTTGGGCAAAGCTCTGGAGTGTTACTGGAAGTGATTGTGTTAGAAAATGATAGAGTCCTGAAAGATATAGCCCTGTGCCCAACATCAATCCAGTGATCTTAAGGCATTACTCGAGTGATCATGCATGACTGATGCAATAATTCAAAATTCAAGCGCATATCTGGTATGAATAATATTATAATTACCCATGAATATTCCCTTGATGATTTTTAGGCACTGGATGGCATATTTGAGTTGAAACTTGGTTGATTTTCTATCTGCATTGATGATCACTCGAGTGCTCATTCGAGTGATGAGCTGCTAATCGTTCATATTCAACCATTATGCCATGTCATTTCAAATTAATTACAACTTCCTTGCCTTGCCAGGTCATCACTCGAGGGGTCACTCAAGTGATGCATCAATCACTGCCAGTTATCACTCGAGTGATTTGTTGATCACTAGAAGTTGTCACTTGAGTGATTACTCCCTCTATTTATCCCTGCTTTTCTTATCACTAACAGAGCATCAAGGTCTCACAAAACAAATTTCTAGCTACTCCAATGCTTAAGTTAGTTATCATCAAAATATAATCAAATAACAATATCTAACATTTATAAACACTTAACAACTTACAATTCATTGAGATTTACCATTCCTAATTCTCTTGTATAAACAAAAATTACTCTTTGGCAAGAGGCTTTGTGAATATGTTAGCTAATTGCAAATGTGTTGGAATGAATAACACCTTAACATCTCTCTTTTGAATGTGATCTCTGATGAAATGATGTCTCACATCAATATGCTTGGTTCTTAAATATTGTACGGGATTTATAGCCAAGCTTATTATTATGGTGTTATCACAATAGATAAGAATATCCTTAAGGTAGATGCAAAGATCCTATAATTATTGTTTTAACCATAATACCTATGCACAACAACTTGAGACTGCTATATATTCACCCTCTTTTGAGAATAGTGATACTGTGGTTTGTTTCTTACTGTACCAAGAAACGACTGCACCTCTAAGGAATTGGTCTTGTCTACTGGTACTCTTCTTATCTGTTTTGTAACCACCATGATCAGAGTCTGAGTATGAAACTAAATACTCATTGCCACCCTTACGATACCATATACCCAATTCTTTCTTGTCGATGAGATATCTAAAGATTCTTTTCATTGTTTCAGCATGTGATTCCTTAGGACACGATTGGTATCTTGCACATAGACCAACATTGAATTGAATATCTGGTCTGCTAGCTGTGAGGTAGAGTAATGCTCGATCATCCCTTGATATTTGGTTATATTGAAATCAACTCCTTCCTTATCAGCATCCATAAGAGTTGTTGAACTCATGGGGTATCTGCTCCATTGGCTTGATCTATTTCATACTTTTTAAGAAGTTTTTAAGATACTTAGTTTGAGATATGAATATCCCATTCTTTCTTTATTTGATTTGTAAACCTAAAACGAATGTTAATTCTCCTATCATAGACATCTCAAACTCCCCCTGCATTTTATCCTAAAATTCCTTGCATAGAAGATCATTAGTAGCATCGAATATAAGATCATCAACATATATTTGAACTATTAAAATATCGTTTTGTTTTCATTTTATAAAAAATGTTGAATCGACTTTCCCTCGTACAAAACCTTGATCAATGAGAAATTTACTAAGCCTTTCATACCATGCTCTAGGAGCTTATTTCAAACCATATAAAGCTTTTATTAATTTGAAAACATGATTAGGTTTTGTTACATCCTTAAAACCTGGTGGTTGTTCAACATATACTTTTTCTGTAACATAACCATTTAAAAACGCACTTTTTACATCCATTTGATAAAGCTTGAATCCTTTGATACATGTAAAGGCTAAAAGTACTCATATTGCCTCCAATCTTGCTACTGGAGCATACGTTTCCTCATAATCAATACCTTCTTCTTGATTATAGCCTTTGGCTACCAATCTTGCCTTATTTCTAACAATAGTTGTGGATTTATCAAGTTTGTTCTTAAATACCCATTTAGTACCAATGACTAAATGATCTTTAGGTTGGGGTACCAAATCCCAAAATCGATTTCTCTCAAACTAGTTAAGTTCTTCTTGCATTGCTAAAACCCAATCATTGTCTGTTAAGTCTTCGTCAATGTTAGAAGGTTCCAATTTAGAAATAAATTAGAGAAACTAACTGCATTTAAATATTTGTTTCTCATTTTAACAACTTTATTAACTCCTCCTATGGTATGTTCTAGAGGATGACTCTTGTTATATTTCCAGGCTCTAGGTTTTCCTAGTAGATGTGACTTAACTTCTTTTTTTGTTTTATCAACCTCAAGACTGGAAGAATTAGAAATATGCTGGCAATTTTGAAGATTATTAACTATTTCCTGCTCATCGTCAATGTTTTTGTTAGAGGATTCAAATTCATCGAATACAACATGAATTGATTCTTCAACTACACAAGTTCATTTATTAAAAACTCTATATCCTTCATCATCTTTCAAATTAAACTTTCCTAGATTTTCTTTACTGTTATTATGAATGAAACACTTACAACCGAATAAGTGTAGATGAACAAGGTTCAGCTTCCTTCCCTTGTAAAGTTCATATGGTGTCTTTCTAAGTTTGGTTCTGACATACGCTCTATTTGAAATATAGCATAATGTGCTTATAGCGTCTACCCAAAAAACTTGAGACGCGTTCTTTTTATTCAGCCTGGCACTAGCCATCTCTGTTAGAACTCTGTTCTTCCTCTCAACTACTCCATTTTGTTGTGGTGTCCTTGGTGTAGAGAAATTGTGATCAATGCCATTAGTATCACAGTAGTCTCCAAAGACTTGATTGTCAAATTCTCTACTGTGATCTGTCCTGATACCTACAATGGACATACCTTTCTCATTTTGCACTTTCTTAGCAAAAACAATGAATTCAATAAAAGTTTCATCATTCGATTACAAGAAAATAGTCCATGTAAATCTAGAGAAATCATTAAAAATAACCAATGAATATAAATTTCCACCAAGACTTTTAACTCTTGCTGGACCTATCAAGTCTATGTAAAGAAGTTGAAGTGGTCTATTGGTTGAAATTTCATTTTTTGATTTGAAAGATGATTTTGTTTGTTTACCTTTTTAGCATGTGTCACAGATTAAATCAATTTCTAAATTCAATTTAGGTAAACTAATAACTAAATCCTTTTTGAGTAACTTTCCTAGTTGATGCATATTGACATAAGCATATTGACATAAGCTAGTCATTTATGCCATAACCAACTTTCATCGGCATTACTTGTAAGCAATTTTCAGAAGCATTTTCATTCATATCAAGGGTATAACAGTTACCTTCCTTTTTGCTCTGAGTTTTTCCCTCAAGTTCTTCTTTTCTATTTGTAGGTCCTTTTTTCTTACAATCAAACATTCTTCTGAGTCAAATATCACTCAACTATCCTTATCTGTGCTTTGACTCATGCTTAGCATATTGTAACACATGCCTTCAACGTAATATACATCATTGACTTGTATACATTTATTGCTTTTGATTTTACTTAGTCTTACTATCCTTTCAGATTGATTTCCTCCAAATTTTACCTTGACACATTCTTTTGGTTCTAGTGTGGTAAAATTCTCAGGATCACTGGTCATATGTCTGGAGCATCCACTGTCTATATATCATTTGTTGGCTTTGGATGCTCTGAAGCAAACCTCTTCCTCTGTTTCCCCTTGGGCAACTAGAAATATATTAGCTATCTCTTCATTATTGCTATCTTCATTTGAGGAACTATCTCCCCATATTGCAGAAACAAATTCCTTCTTTCAGTTGAACTATTTGCCTTTTCTCTTTTCTTTGTTTTTCAACAACAGCTCTGGACATTCTGATTTGATATGTCCTGGTTTACTATTTTCGTAGCAAATGATTTCTTTGGTTTCCCTTCGGCCACTAGTTCCTCCTTTTTGAGAATTTATGAAACCTTGGCCTTTATAGAATTTCTTGAATCTTTTTATTATCAGGCCCATTTTATCATCATCAAACTCATCGTCTTCTTCTTGACTTTCTTCCTTTGTCACGTTTAGTGCGAGGCCCTTCTTTTTCTTGTTGCCGAATTCCTCCAGTTCTCATTTGAATTTTATTTTACTTTCATATTCAAAAAGACTTCCAAACAGAGAATCTACTAATCGCATCAACTCTCCTTTTGCCTCTTCAATCGCCATGACTTTGGCCTCCCATTCTTCAAAAAGTATAGTTAATATCTTTCTTACTTGGGGTATTCTGATTATAGAATTTCCCAAGGGCTGTAAGTTGATTCACAAGGTGAGTATATCTAAGTTCAAATCTAGCTATTGACTCACCTTCCTTTATACTAAGTAGATCAAATTTTGTAACTAGAGTATTGATTTGATTTTCTTTTATTCCTGATGTTCCTTTGTGAGCTGCTTCCAGGGCTTGCCATATTTCTTTAGCATTTTGGAGTATACAAATCATAAAATATTATTTTTGACTCAAAGCACTTTAAAATTATTAGAATTGCTTTACTGTTGAGGTTCATGAGCCTTTTGTCATTGTCGTCAAATTCTGCTGGTGACATAAGAACTTTGCGTGAATCTTCGATTTTTATAGGCACATAGTTCCCATTTTCAATCACATCTCATTATCCATATTTTGTAGCCATGATGAATACTCACAACTTTACTTTCCAGAAAGAAAAGTGTTCTGTAATGATCATCACATATGAGCATAAAACTATCATATGTTCTGATACCAAAAATTGTGACACCCTTCCTTTCAATACCTCACCAGCTCTTAGTTCCATTAAATCAGAGTAAGCAAGCGATTACTTTAATAAACTAAAAGTCGTTCTCTTTATTTACGCAAGAGCAATTCTCTTATTACATTAGAGTGGTTCTCTTATTACATTAGAGCGGTTCTCTGCTTTAACAACAATCATTCATTTATTTTCATACATACACACATCATACACATGAGCAAATGTAAATCAATTACATTTAACACAATGTAGTGCCCCACACTACGATCTTCTCCTCAGCAATTCCTCTTCTGAGCATAACTCCATGCATCCTTCAACCTGTCTAGAATGGTTGTTTGGGAGGAGTGAGATTCGAGAGAATCTCAGTAGCGAACAGTACCACTATGCATGGCAGATATATATGAATGCATGACATGCCTGCCTACACTATTTCATGCCAACATAATGACATGATGCGTGCTCGATGTTATGATATACATATGACCAGTGCATAAATATAACAGAGCTTCAATCAATCAACATGTTCAACACGAATAGGCAAAGCAGTCACATAATCAATGCAAGACATACATATCATACACATGCAGGAAAGGTAAGTTCACTACCTGTCGGACTTCATGTCCATCCTCAATCCTTCGTCTTTGCTTCGGTTTGGGCACGTCCACTCATCGAGTCCTAGAATTCTAAATACATTTAATGAGTAATTACTCATCCATATAACATTCTAGACTCGTTTTCAGTTGATAACTTAGCCTAATTACACTAAATTACCAAAATGCCCCCGGAAGCCCAGCCTAACTGTACTTTTACAGAAATTACAACATGGGCAAATCCTACACAATTTCATGTGTAGAATCTATTTATGACTTCATATCAGTCAAATTCAGGCCTGAATGATGAAAATACCCTTGATAGCCTTTACCTAGAGCCTTTAAGAGGTAATTTGGTCATTTCACTCCCCAGGCTTTTTCTCACTTTTCCTTCAACATGAACCCTACACAATTTGCTCTTTTGAACTCAATGGAATCATTCAATCAATAAAATTCCAACTCTTTGCTCATGGAACACCTCAGGTAGCCATTTTAGAGTTCTTAGAAGAGTTGTGTCGGTTCCTCCCTTTCTTTTACTTATTATCTTCCTTTCTACTTCTTATTACATGATTAGCCATTTAGACATCCATTGGACATCATTTTGGCTCCCAAAATCTAAATAGAACGAGAGGTAAACAGTACCCAACTCTCAAAATACTCATCCAAATGACAAACTGAAATGGTAGAAAGAAAGCTTACGCTTACCTCTACGCCTTTCTGAATTTGGTTCAGAGTTCTGGCGACGCTTCGACCGGTGAGACGGCACCAACCACCTCTAAACAAGAATCCGAAACCATATAATCAAAGCTCAGGATGAGTAGAAGAATGTTTGTACTGGGTACTTTGAGAGAAAACACAGTTTCAGTGTTCTCTCTTCTCTATCTCCTCCGTGTTCTCTCATTCTTGTCCGTTCTCTTTCTCTTTCTCTCTGATTTCTCGTTCTGATTTGTTTTCTCTTTCTCTTTCTTTTTTTAAATCAAGAATGAGAGATTAAAGGATGAAGAATAATAACTTTAATGAGTCATCCAAGTGGCCACACAACGTTAGCCCACTTCTTTAACTTTCTTGCATGAAAATCCATATCTTTTCATGCTTCTTCATCCATTAACATTAACAAGATTATAAGAGAGTATAATTCACTCTCAAATTATCCCATTATACCACCTTACGTGATCAACTGAAGCCTTAAGCTTCTCCACTTATTGACTTTACTTGATAATAATTCACCCGCTTGGGCTTATTAATCACCAAGTAGTCATTTCCCTCTTTTAAATTTCCATCCAACTTAAATCGTAGGGAATATTAGGGAAAACATCATTTCTCATCTTATGGAAAAATTACCATTTTTTCCTTACCTTTTATTTCCTTTTTAATACCCAACAATATAGAGAAATTTTGGGATAAATATCATTCCTCTATTGGACATTCACTAAACCGGGGTCTAGCAGTCCACTTAATCTAGGCTTAACCTCAAGCCTTTAATCCCAAAATTCGGGGTATTACATGTTCACCATTGAAACCTGGTGGTCTGGTGATAGAAGCTCCATTGGGAAGAATTCCTTTACCCATTCTTGCCATTGGATCCTTCTTAGGTTGTTATACCTTAACAAGAAGACTTACGCTCTGATACCAAATGTTAGAGCAAGCTTATCACCCAAGAGTGAGCGAATTGTGTGATTACAGAATAATCGAAAACTTAATAAAAATTTAATAATCTTAAAACACAATTGAGAGTAAGGAGATAAATCAACGAAGTGTATACTAGAAGTTTATACTAGTTTAGTCACAACTACTTTGACCTACGTCCAATCCTTAGAAATCCTTCCGAGCCTTTTACTATATCTAAGATTCTGTGGGTTCTTGGCACCTCAATAGAACACAAGTTCCTTCCTGGACACTCACTCCCCCTTACACAAGTATTCTCAAATCCTAACTTAAGATTCCACAACCTTAAGTTATCTCAATAGAAGATATTGAGTTTGTAAAATAATCTCTCTCACAGAGTAAATATATAAATATTGAAGTATAGAGAATGAATAAGAGAAACCGAGCACTAATAATATATTGCTCGATGTACGTTCATGTGTTATATGTGTCTATCTTTCTTCATTGAATGTTTCTATATTTATAGCTGAGTTATAATAGCCGTTGGTAGCATTTCAGCATGTTCATTAGAGTATCACAACTTCATTTGACCATTTTCAACATTTGACCATTGAATGTTTCCATATTTATGCTTCGTAACTTGACCTTTCATTTTCTTGCATGATCTCTTCATTGTTTCCCTAAAAATATGCTTAGAATACTAATACAATGAAGAGTTAATCATATAGATAACAAATCAATAAACAACTGATGGCTATCATACAATCTGGTCTACATCACTCGAGTGATCACTTCTGAAAATTGGCAGAAAGTTCAATTCTCTTATCTTTTCACATCACTCTAGTGATCCAAAGCCATCACTCAAGTGGTTACTCAAGTAATCCCTTCTAATTCCTACCAGAGATTTTGACTGAATAAAATGACTTAGTGTAAAGTGCATCACTCGAGTGATCCATTTCAAAACTTGGCAAAGAATCTTTTCTAAGTTTTTCATATTGACGTACCTTATTACTCGAGTGGTCACTTCCAAAATCTAGCAGAGAGTTTTGGCCACTATTTTTGCCTTATCACTTGAGTACTCACTCGAGTAATACCTTAGAAAAGCATGCAGAGTGTTTCCTTGAAGTAAAGCTTCATACCATATTTCTTCATTACTCTGCATACTTCAATAAACTTGTTAAATCATTCACAAGCCATTTTTTTTATCATTAATTCATCCTTTTGTTATCATCAAAACATAGGATCTAACAGGACGAGCCTCACATTATTTGTCACAAGATGAACCCAGTTGAGAGCTTATGGCCAAGATTCGCGAGGAAGTCGAACAAGAGCTTAAGGTCAAACTTCGTGACAAGCTCCGAGAAGAGCTGTTGGTATACCTACATGGTGAAATGAAATCTATGTTTGAATCGAAGATGAACAGTGACAGGCATAGAACCCATGAATCCTCGGCCTTCCCCAATACTAAAGGAAGTTATAACTAACTGGAGGAACCCCTTGGCAACCCTTCTCCCACTCCAGGGCTGAGAAAACCTTGCACCCTCTATTTGGATGCCCCACTACTGCGTGTTGTTGCTGATGCTCTCATTCACACATAAGCTATCACCTACCATCATAAGCAAATTCTACAGCATATACGTAGGGTGACTTTGACATGTGTTTGAGAAGGGGAAGAAGGTGCAGTTGTCCCTATTCCTGATGTAGAGTTTTCCGTGTTAGGTCAGGTGATAAGATCTTTCATCATTTGGCCTTAAAATCTTATTGGCACAACAACAACACCTCAAATGGTAGGAACTACCTTACTATTACTTGAGATCTTTTAGCATCCTACTAATACTTTTTTTTTTATGTTCTAATAATAGGATGAGCAAGATGCAACAAAATGACCCTGCTTGGCATGACTGCAACAGCTCTATAAAGGCATTCGCCATATCGACTTGTAGATGCCTCTAGGGATTATAGGCTTAACATTGACGTATCCCTTTATGATTGACAGGAAAGATCTGAGGGAGTTCATGAATTTGGAGGAGATAGATATAGGATGGGTTAAACTTGCAATCCGGTCAATTTTTTTTTTCAATTTTTCTTTTAATTAATGCAGTGGTTTTTGGTTTCATACATTCAATAATTCATTAATCATTTTAATTCTATTTTAGTTCCTTCCACCACATATGTATCGACATGGAAAGACATGATTTATATGGATTCTTATGTCCTGCAAATACGACAAGGGATAGTAATACTTTTGAAGCAAGGGCGAGCTATGTGGGCTACGCAATAGAAGAGACCAAATTTCATTGTTATCTAGGACCAATTGTTCAAAGGTACGTAGTTTAATTTTTTTTATTTAAGAAGTTTAAGAAATAATTGCCTTATCATCTAACACTAATATAAAAGAGGGATTTAATGGCTCCTCTCTTGTGACACTTCCTTAAAGAAGCGCCAAAGATAGTTATTTTTTTTAAAAAAAAATATTTGGAAGCTTTGGCACTTACAATTATAAGTGTTACAGTTGATGTTAAGCTTATATGACTCTTCTCTAAATAAACGCCAAACAAGGCCTTCATTTTTTGAAAAAAAAAAATAAAACACCAGCTATGGCGTTTGCTTTGGCAAGCACCATAGCTGACAATATTTTTTACAAAAAAAAAGTAACTTGTTTGGCGCTTTCTAGGCAAGCACCTTCCAAGGCCTTGCCTATATTTAAAGAAAAAAAAACCATTGTTTCCCTTTCATTTAAAATAAAAATAAGGTCCTTGGTAGGTATTCTTCCCTATTAAAGGAAAAAAAGGGAAGCTTTGGCGCTTATTTAGGAAGAGCTAAAGCTTCCTATTAAAATAATAAAAATAATTAAAAAAAGGGGAAGCTTTGTCACTTCTTTAAAAAGCACCAAAGCTTCCTATTAAAAAAAAGTAAAAAAAAAGGGAAGCACCAAAGCTTCCTATTTAAAAAAAATAAAAAAGGGGAAGCTTTGCTGCTTAAAGAAGCGCCAAAGCTTCCTATTAAAGAAATAAAAAATAAAAAAAAATAATTGGCTTTGTATTAGATAAAAGCACCTTATATATAGGGACGGATGGAGTATATTAATGGCGGGCAAAAACCTGGTAGTCCAGTCTAGTCTGGTCCAACTTGAGCTGGTTTGGTCCAGTCTGGTCTAGTCTAAATAAGCAACATAATGAAATCAAACCAGACTGACTAGTCGGGTTGGATCAATTTTTGGACCAGGGGACCAGACTACTTGGACTGGTCTAGATTAATTTTTTTAAAAAATATTTTAATCTATATGTTACTTATTTTTTTTACTTAATGTTGTTGGATTTTTTTAATGATTTATAATTATTTTTTATTTTTTATGATAATTTTATATGGTTATAGGTATTTTTTATTATTTTGATTGTATTTATCATGTTTAAATTTTTTTTACCAATATATTTTTTATTTTTTTTCAATGTTGTTGGATATTCTTATAGATTTATGATGTTTTAATTTTATTTGATGCATTTCATATTTTTATGGTCTAATGGTGATTAATAAATTCAAATTTTACCTTCCAAAAAGGAATAAAACAAAAATTAAAAAAATTAAATTTAGGTTCTAGACTGCCTAAACCAGTCTAAGTAGTCCACAAGAACTAGTTTGGTCCAGCCCAACCTTGGATTCGTGTTGGACCAGATTAGACCACAGGTTGTATTGTATAGGGAAAGGGGCTTCTTTATTTCCCTTACCGTCTACTTCCTTCCATTTCTTTATTTACACTGTTAGATCAACTTTGATGGTTAAGATTTAAAATCCTATAAAAAGTAAAAAAAAAGAATATATAAAATACTTTAATAAAAGTACAAAGATATGAACTATTTAGATTAAATTTTAATAATTTAAATTTATGGGTTAAAGGGCAAAAATACCCTGAAAGTTTTCATCAAGGAACATTAAGTATTTGAAAGTTTTCGATAGGGTAATTTTATCCCAGAAGTTGAAAAACAGGGCAATATTGCCCCTCCTTTAATTTTAACTGTTAAACTTAACGGATATGCATACATGGCATTCTTACATGCCACCTCATCATCCAAAATCCACAATCTCTTACCACCTCCCTCTATCTCTACATTAACTCTTCCTTTCCTCTCTCCCCCTTCGTTCTCCCGATAATCACCAATGATTGCAAGAAACCACAATCCCATAGTAGCTCCTCTAAGAAAACATATTGATCCAAGAAATTGGTCTGACTATAGTTTCTCCAACTATGGTTTGATTATTACCCAACTCCCCTGCATATTGCCTTTTTAACCCATTGACTCATAAATGAAAATCTTGTTATTTCTTAAAGAGAAAGGGGAAAATAACTGGGAAAGGAGGGGGGAGGGTGCGGTAATTATTCTGGTGGAAAGAGTAAGCAGCTATGATGAACTAAGGAAGTTGATGAATGAATGTGAAGTCATACTCTGGCGCAATGTAACCCACTGATATAAACATGCTTAGCTTGCTTTCTTTTATTGCAATAGAAATCATTTATCAGTAAGTTATTCAACTCAAATCCTCTTCAATGGATTATATTTCTCAAGAGTATTCAAGACATCCAATTCCATCAGCACTATCATCAAGCTCATCCACATCATTTTCCTTGATAAACACAGCACCACAACAATCTATATAATTGGGTTCAAATAGAATCCACCAAGTAGTACTTTTTGCAAACATCTTATGGGTGATCTTCAAAAATGTAAAATCTACCTGCAATCTGTAAACAAATCATACCAAATAACTTCAACTTTGACTCTATCAGAATAGCAATTACAAGAAAAGGGAAAACAAGAATTGCAGCAACAAAGCATTTACAGGATAAGAATGACGGCAACTTTGAGTTGAGAATTAAGTGCAAGAGATCATGGAATGAGAGACCACGACAACGATATACTAGCCACAAGGACGCCGATACAAAAGCAATCAATACAGAGGTATTCGTATAAGAAAGTAAAGAGACGATGACGATGGTGATGGGATAGGGCTTTTGAATATTGCTCCAAACCATCGTAATTCTTCCGCCATCATCGAACCTCTCTCTCTCTCTCTCTCTCTATGCAATGATTAAATATCCCTATTAAGAAGATGGTCGTCGGAGGAAATAGTATGATCTAAGGGGTTTGGCTGTCGCAATTTCTAGGTTCACTATCGCCATTGGACCTCTCGTTCATTTCTTGATGCTTTGTCGGTCTCTATGCTCTAGTGAGGGTTAAGGGCAAGGTTGGTATTTCATAATTTTTTAATTTTTCTTATGATGTGGCATATTATGTGGGATAATACATGGCGTAATATCCCATGTGGCAGAGCTAAATCAGCATTTTTGGTCAAAGTTTAGTTGACCGTTTAGGTCTATTAGGGCAAGGTCATAATCACCTCATTTTTTAAACTTAGCTTCTAGGGTAAAAGTGCCCACTTGAAAACTTCCAAACACTCAACGCTCCTCCATGAAAACTTCTGGGGCATTTTTGCCCCATAATCCTAAATTTATTTATTTACACTTTTTGTTAATTAATATTATTATAATATTTTTATAGGATATTAAATCTCAACCATCAGAGTTGATCTAATAGTATAAATAAAGAAGTAGAGGGAAGTGAGCCATGAGGGAAATGGAGAGGCCCCCTTCCCGTATTATACAGCCCAAGGTCCTCTTTTACTCAATTCATGCCACCTCATTCAGAGAGCTCAAACTTTATTATACACAAGTTACTTATCTGTCTTCTATATCGGAGGAAGGAATTTCTCGAATCTTTGTAAGAGATCAAAGATATTCTTGACTATGAGATATTAGAAGATATATCATACATATTTTAAGAGAAGCAAACATGAAATGTTACGGGATATTAGTATAACAATCATAATATGAGCCTACTAGATAGGAAAAATTGCAATAAGGTCTCAAATAATAAACTTAATGTAACTAAGTCTTTAGAAATCATCAAATTGTAGTGAAGTTATAAGAAACCTATCCAAACATGAAAGTACAATTTTTCCCTTTTGTTAGTAATGACAAGTTTAGAGCATCCAATGATTGTTAATTGTATGTTGCATATATGATTTATGTTGTTTCATTGAGTGTGTGGGAGGGTATGAATTTCTGCTGTGGAGATTGTGCTATGTTTTTGTATGCAGAGGGATAATTGGAAAAGAATGAAGCTTTATGTATTTATAACCCCTATTATGCGATTTCAAAATGTGAGTCAATACAGTGCTCTAAAGTTGTTAATGTTGCTCATGTAGTTGTTAATAACAACTTTGTTTTGCAGACTGACAGAAAAGATGGCGAGTACGTTTGGAAAACATATATTATGATTCTTGGATATAGGAGGGCAATTTTTAAATGGAGGAGAATATGATTTGCAATATATTGGGGGTAACGTTAGAACAAAAACCACAAAGGAAGGCACTGCATATGAGGAGTTGATAATAATTGTAGCATAAATTATTAGAAAAGAAAGTACCAAAAGTTTTAAGAAATTCACGCTAACATTTGATGCAACAACTTTTGTGGACCTTGCAAATGATGAAGGAGTAGAATGTTTTATTAAATTTAATGGAGAAAATTGTCATGTATATGTACGAGAGAATGTAGATGATAATACACAACTAACAAGGGATGATGCAAGGAAGGTACTATATATGTGTAAGCTGTATTGCTTTTTGAACTAATAATTTCTATGATCACTTGTTGCCGTGTAAGTTGTCATTAGTTGCTATAAACTTGTCATCATTAACAAAGGGGCAAAATTGTACTTTCATGTTTAGATTTTGATAATTTCAAAGGATCTGATTGCCATTAAGTATATTATTGGGACCTGGTTGCAATTTTCCCGAAATAATACTAAGAGGGAAAACTCCCAAAAATAGTAAAATTCTTTTACTATTTTGGAAAGTTTTTCTTCCTAGTATTCCCCCAAATATAGTGTTAAAGTTTAAGATAACTTTTTTTTCCTTGAAAAATGGAAAGATGTGTGTAGTGAAGAAGAAGAGCTTGGCACAAAAGAAACCTTTTTTTTCAGCCACATATATTATTAATTTATGAGCTAATTCACAAAATGGTGATAACGGATTGTTAATCTATGAGAGCTTAATTACATCGCAATGTGAATCCCTCCCTGACTTCATCTAACTAAATTACGTTTCAGGGCATCCAAACATTAACAAAACAATACCATGAAATGTATGAGGAAGTATACATGTAGCTAGCTAAATTCTTCAAAGGCCATACATGATGAACGATGACTTCAATTCAAACTCGTGATTGAATCTTCCGGTTCGCCATCCTTTGCAAACGCCTCTTTCTCTCTTCGTACAGAATCTTGGCCACCCTACGTACGTACATTGCCAGATGATAAATATAAATAAGTAAGCAAAAAAATATTTTAAAACTATGATGTATTCAATTTTCCAACATCGATCCTTATCTGCAGTTGTAGGGTAACGGTGAGTGTGTACACCTTTTGAGATTCACTTCATTTGTAACCTTGTTGGGAACTTCCTCAAGCTTAAAAGTGTTGACGTTCCACCTTTTAGTCACATTCTTTAACAGATTTTCTCCGAAATTTTCAAGATTCTGCAAATTCTCTAGTTTAGAGTTGTCCATTTGAGCCATCTCTTGTGTTAATGAATTATCCTGCAAAACTCGATGGAATTATTACTTCAAATAATCATCATCACCATTACTAAGCTAGTTAAGATAAATGATAAGACAGGATATTTTTTTCATTTAATTAATACTCTTTACAGTCCTAATGTATGAGCTAATTGAGAGGTCTGTTTTGCTTCTAAATATAAAACATCTATCCACTTTGTTTACCAAACTTATAATTTTTTTTACTAAATTATCCCTATTAATTACATATATTAATTAAATGAGGTTTTCATATTAAGGCAATGATGAAAGAATGTATTTTGAGGAGAGAAACATACATTTGTTACAAATAACTAACTTAACTAATGTCTTTAATATATACTCACTCAGTTCAAAATATAAGATGCAAATAACTTTACGCAATTTGAAAAGTTGGTTAAAATTGGTTAAAGACAATAAATATGTAATATATATATATATATATATATATATATATATATATATATATATATATATATATATATATATATATATATATATATATATCTTACTATCTTAAAACACCTTATTTATGGAGAGAGTGAGTGAAAAAGAAGATCAGAGAGAATGAGTGGGGGAAAAATATGAGAGATATATAATTAATTAGAGGTGAAATTGAGGGAAAAATGTATTAAATGATAGGAAAAAAACCAAGCTGTGTCTTATATTAAAAACTAGACATCCGTACATATTTGACTCTAATATTTTGAACCAAATAGAGTATGTAAATTACTCCCTCCAATCTATAATATAAGTTACTTTAACTAATTTATCAGAACCAAAAAATGGTAGTTAACTCATTAAATTCGTCCTAAATTGAAAAGAAAAAATTATAACTTTACCCATATCAAATGATGTTTTCAAGAAGAGAGAAAATATAAGGAGTCATATTTGAACGTTAACTACAAGAGCAAAATTGACAAATAATCATTGATTAATTTCCAAGTGACTTATATTGTGGACTATGTCACTTTTCTATAAGAGACCTATATTATGGACTGGAGGGAGTAGTTATCATGTTATACTCCCTTTTGGTCCCTAATATTAGTTATTTCTAACTAATTTACACTTACCAATCAAAATAGTTAAAACCATTAAATTTGTCATAAAATTAAAGTGATGATTTCCAATTTTACTCTTGTTAACTAAGCTTCAAACTTCATATTAATTATATTCTTACTACCCCTATTAGGGGTGGAAACAAGCCAGACTTTGATCAAAGAGGCCTGATGGAGGCTTAAAGCCCGAGCCTAGGTTTGAGCTTGTATATAGGATTTTTTTAAGGTTCAAGCTTGAGCATTTGAAAGGCATGGCAAGGCTTGAAGCCTTTTTTAGAGGCCTATTTAGAATGCAGATATTTAAATAGGCTTGAGAAAATATACTTTGAAGGCCTTTAATAGGCTTTGAGTAAGTTAAATAAGGATTGAGGTCTATTTAAATCCTACAATATTATTTAAATAAAAATTAATTGCCAACAAACACAATAATATTGTATAAGCAAGCACAACAATACAACATAACCAAATTAAATAGAAATGAACATCATGTAAAGATGTGTGCTTCTAAACAATCAATATGAAAAAAAAAAAAAATTTGGCCGTGCAAGTTCAAGGAGCAAGTTCGAATGGAGGTGAAATCTCCTTATTGATCAACATTTTCACCTGGACAAGTTAATTTGTGTCTAAGCAGAAAGCTACTAGCGAAGAATGGAGGAATGGAGGAAGGCGATCGGGTTGCCATGGAGAATGGGAAGAGAAGTGCGACGGCTAGGTTTCAATAGATAAAGCTGAATATTTAATAAAAACCTAGGGGAACTATAGTGATTCACCTAATTGTATTTTTAAATTAGAATATAAGAATAAAAAAATATAGGCATAATGCATACATATATGTAATATAAATATAATTATGTTTGTTAGTGTCTAAACAAGCCAAGCCTTAACAAGATAGGATTGACATATTTACACATTCAAGCCTTTAAATAGGCATAAGCCTAACCTATTTATTAAACAGGCCAAGCCAGGCTGTAGGCATATTCCCACCTCTAACCCCTATTAAATATGAAAATATATGGGAAAAAACATATTTAATACTCTTTGAAAATAGAAAAACCTTTAAAAAAGGATTAAAAACACCTAAAAGGTGCCCCATACTCCCTCTAATCCACAATATAAGTCATTTGAAGAATAATTAATACTTATTTGTTATTTATACCTCTATATATAATTAAAGTTTAAATATGACTCATTGTGTTTTTCTTTCTCCTTCAAAACCACACTTAATATGGGTACAGTTGAATTTCTTTTCAATTTGAGACAAATTTAATCAGTTACTACCATTTCTTGGTTTTTGTAAATTATTTGAAGTGACTTACATTATGGTTTAGGAGTAATAAAGCAAGAGGGAGTCTTTAAGATCAGAGGGAGTACATGGAAATTTTTTTTGATACTCCTTGAAACTAGCAAATGCCTTATAAAAAAGACTAAAACACCTTCTAGAAGGTTTCCTATAATAAAGATGTAACATCCCAAAAATTTAATGCAAGGATTAAATTATGGAAATTAGATAGTAAGCCAATTTATGGAACCTACAAAATTTAAGGAAACTTAAATTTGACAAAGGGAAAAATTATGACCCAGTGTGTGTAATTAATAGGATAAAAATATACCTATACATATATATAAACTTGTTGACACACACTAAATACTAAACACTCATCCTTCTTTTCGTTTGGCACACATGGAGATTTCATGGATGCACACGTATATTTCACTAAACAACATTCACCTACATATGAGACAAATATACATAAGCAGGTGGCATTTCTTCTTTGGATCTTTGGATGCATGCAACGTGTTCCACATATACATTATCAAACTGCCTACTCCTTCTCTTCCCATTTGACCAAGCTTACAGCACACACGTACAGCACATAAATCACTCTCTCTTCCCTCTCTATTCAACATTCATGCAGCAACTGAAACATAAGAGAAGAAAAACAGAAACGAACAGAAACAGCAGCACAGAAACACAGAAAACAAAGAGAGAAACGAAGGAAGAACAAGCTCCAAATCTCATACACAACATCATAAACGTGTTTAGGTAAGTTTCTTCTACTTTAACCTTGGATTTCCATTGGATTTGTGGTTGTTTTCTGGGTTGCATGTGAGTTTTATCAACTCTGTTTTGGTCGCCGGAAAATAGAGGTTTTATCGGAAACTTTCAGAAGCTCAACCGGAGGCTACAGATGGATTTTTCATCTGGTTCTTTTTGATATGGAAATTTTAGGATGTGTAGTATGAAATAGAATCAAGAAGAGCTCAATTTGGTGTCAAAACGAACAAGTTATCAATTTTTTAAGTTAGACTGTCCAAAACTGATGTTCATCAGCGTCAGTCCGTTTCGTGTAGATTTTTGACCAACCAAATCACATCCATTATTTACGAAACTTTAGAGGGAGATCGTAGACATAACAAGATTTAAAATGAGTGGTAGAATGCATCATTTGGATATCTGTAGAGAGAGTTATGATTTTTGAAAGATGGGTTTAGAAACAGGTGCAATCCTGAACGTCCAGATTCTAGTAGTTGATTTCGTGGTGTTTTTGACTTATGTAATATTTTCCAATGGCCATGAAAATTTCCAGAAGTTAAGTACATAGTCTTAGCTTTAATTTGGTATATATTTTGTGTTAATTGAATTAGTATACTAAGGGATATGAATTTTTGAAGTCAGTTGCTCTCAAACTGTATTTCTGGAAAACAGTTTGTTTGTATTGAATGTTTGGAACATCAAACCTTGCCAAACAATTATGAAACTTTCCAGATTTAAAGTAGACATCCATAGCTTTAATTTGACGGATAGAACATAATTTTTGGACAAGTATATTAGGAGATATAGATTTTCAAAGTCATACTATGTTTCTGGAGACTATTCTGGAATAGGGGTATTTCGGTAAATTCTGGGAGTAATATGGTAAATCTGGGTAGATTTTGATATTTTTCCATGAAACTATATTTCAATAGCTTAATGTAGGCTTTGGACCCAGTCCATTTCGATTTGTCTAGAATTAGTTATGATTTTTCAAAGTTAACTGAAAAATCTGCCAATTTGCTGAAGAATAGTAAAATTGCACTATGCAAAATTATATAGTGTATAAGCCACTGAAACTGAGATAATCAGCAGAATATGATTAAAGATAATAGTAATACAAGTAATAACCAATTACTTGTTAATTTTAATATATAGGAACTGGTAAAAGCCCGAGCCGAAGAAAAAGTTTTGGATAAACAGTTGGACTGGAAAAGGACCCAGGTAGTAATTCTTTCTCTCATGCAATATGTGATTATTTATATGATGTGTATTCCATTTTCTGTAACATGACAGTGCCTGTGGCACAACACGCGAATAAGCCAGGGTCTAAACATATCGTTTGACCATGGACACGAGTTTAGCCGGGGTTGCAAACAGTCGTTTGGCCTTGGACAGTATGCATACAACACGAGTTAGCATTTTCCATATCATGGTGCATTGTATATTTATTTATCGCATTTTATATGATTGATTGTACATTACTACTGAGATTCATTCGAATCTCACCCTTTTTCAACATCTAAAAATATTCCAGCAAATGACAGCGGCTCTAAGGGCAAAACCGTAATTATTGGCAGAGGAAGGTCCAGTCATAGTCGGGAGTTACATCTGATTATCTTTAGTTGTGGAATTTATTTCTTTTGTACTCTGTATGTATTTTTCAACCTAGATGAGAATTTTCTGTATTATCAGTAAGTACTTATTATCAGTATAGTTTGACTATTTCTGTTTGCCATCTGAACGACACATTTATTATATACCGAATATCAGAATATTAAGGGGTTTGACAATTTTGGTATCAAAGCAGGGGTTCTGGCCACAGTGTGCGCAGTTCGGGCAACAGAATAATATACTGATATGCTTTATTATACAATGACATGAACAGCGAAGTGAATTACTTCGGCTGGTTCACAGTCAAGCCTTAGAGAAACAGTAAATACCTAGAGGGTAGTATAAGGATGACCTGGATCCGTTGGGTAAGGCCAGAGTGTGGGCCTTAACCTAGACTAGAATCACCAATAGGCTGACTAGTGTCAGACAGATAAACTACAGAAAACTTGGTGGATCTCAGAGAGCAAATCACATTGTATGAGTCCGAGTGCATGTATCGGCACTAATATGCAATCCCTACACAATACTTTAATGCCCGAAGGCAGTAAACATGGCTTTTAAGATAAGGGCAGTCACGGGGTACCGGTGGTCGGAAGCATTTCGAGCTGGTATTTGTATTTTTGCACGAGTACACAAAAGTTAAGCGTGCTCAACCCAAGAAAATATCGAGATGGGTGACCCCCTGGGAAGTTACATGAACATGTTATGTAACGTAAAAGAGCAAGAACATGTTATACAGTAGCTCAGAGGCTGTATATTTTTACACGTTTTCCCTATCTATTGTAAACCTCTGTTATATGTTATTACAGGAGTACCTGTCTACCCAATATGTTGTGAAATGACCGATATACCCTTATGTTATGACGAAATAGAATATTAGAGTGGCACAATAGAAGCATAGTGAACCTATTCACAATTCTTGAAAGTTGCAAGAGAGGTTGTCAGTTGCACCAGTGATTATCATCCCACATTACAATATGACCTGTAAGGTCGACAGTGACACAATACATGTGGTATACTGTATGACTATATGGTCCCAATAATGCAGCAATGAGGCAGCCTTATCAGAGCATGTTATTCAACCCCATGATCAGTATGCACCCCTGACATGGTCAGATGAGAGTTCTGGTTGCACTGGTGAAAAGCACAAGTAACCCTATGGTCGGGAGGCGGTGCGTAAAACATGCGGCTGAGGCGGTGTGGCCAACAATGTTACATCCTGAGTGATGTACAGTGATATTACCCATGTAAACCTATGTGGTTTGCAGGAACATGACCAGTATGGTATACAGTGACACCACTTATGTAGCTTATAGTCACACAATCTGTATGAGTTTTGATGACCCATCTAAATAGAGATAGGGATGAGCCCTAGAGCAGTAGGGCATAATGGTGGTAAGTACCTCTCAAACAGTATGATGTTAACAATTCTAGAATCAACTACCCCACTCATGTTGTAAAGCTAGCAACAATTAATTTTATTTGAGAGTATGAGACAATTACAGATAGGTTGATACCTGCTCTAGAACATTTATATGACAAGTAAAGATACCACGATGTGACAAATAGGGATAAAGCAATCATTTTGGTTCGGAACAAAATCATTGCCTTGATCCTGAATAATGCACACCGTACGGGAAGTAACGGTCAAATAGTCCTTTGACCCTGAACCCCGAGCAGATAGACATATTTATAGACAGAGCTGTTATAAACAGATAGAGGTGTAGACAGACATCGAAATATTAAGCCCAGCGTACACAATTGTATTGGGTAGTAATATCAAAATATTTAGAGTTGTGAAAACAGAACAGCATAAGCCGTAAGGCTAAATATATCAGGCAGAGTCCCAATAAGGTAATGAGACTTAGAATCATTAGCGGACTATATGTCTTGAGATAATAAAACTTGTTGAACTTGTATTCCTCAGTTTAGCAAATTGTTAAGAAATCAGAGTATGCAAAACAGAAAACAAAGGCAATAAGACCCAAGGTACATGTTTGCATGGGGCAGTATCCCTGGGCAGTAAGATCCAACAAGCACTTTTTGCTATATAGAACAGTGACGAACATGTTGAAGAGTAAGCAACTCCATGCCAAGTTGAGCAAATGTAGGTTGTGGTTATCAGAAGTTAAATTTTTGAGCTATATGATCTTACAGCAAGGTTTCTCAGTAGATTCAAACAAGGTAGAAGCAGTACCGAACTGGAAGAGGCCAGAAACAGTATTTGAGATACACAATTTTTCTGGATCTTACAGGTTATTATAGGCGATTCATACAGAATTTCTCTAGAATAGCTTTGCCATTGACAAAGTTAACACGAAAAACTCAACCTTTTGTGTGGGACAACAGTTGTGAGAAGAGCTTCACAGAGCTGAAACAGAAATTAACAACAGTACCAGTGTTAACAATCCCAGATCCACAGTTGACCTTTGTTGTCTACACAGATGCCTGTGGGCATGGATTGGGATGTGTTCTGATGCAACATGGCCGAGTAGTGGCATATGCATCTCGTCAGCTGAAGCCTCACAAACAAAAATATCCTACACATGATCTTGAGTTAGCAGCAATTGTATTTGCACTAAAAATCTGGAGACAGTATCTCTATGGGATGACTGTAGAGTTGTACTGTGACCACAAGAGCTTAAAGTATTTATACGATAAGAAAGAGCTCAATATGCGGCAAAGCAGGTGGATGGAGTTACTTAAAGACTATAATCTGGAGATCAAGTATCATCCAGGTAAGGCTAATGTAGTAGTAGATGCATTAAGCCATAAAACAATGCAAATAGCCCTTATGATTCACGAGCAAAGGCTGATTGAAGATTTTAGGGATCTTAATCTGTCTAACCAGATCATGACTAAAGGCAGCAATGTCAGTCAGACAGAGAATTATCTAAGAGCAGTTATAGAAGAAGCTCAGATACAAGATAAACATGCACAGTCTATTAGAGATATGATTACAAACAGAGAAACTCAGGAACATGACTTGTCATCAAGTAGGCTAGTCAGATATAAGAAGCAAATATATGTTCCACCACAATTTGAGTTGAAACGACAAATCCTAGAAGAGGCACACATGAGTAAATATACTTTACATCTAAGAGCAACTAAGATGTACCACAATTTGAAATCCACATATTGGTAGCCAGGCATGAAAAAGAATGTGACAAGGTTTGTTGCTCGTTGCCTTACATGTCAGAAAGTCAAAGCTGAGCACCAACGACCTTCAGGACTACTACAAAACCCTGCAATTCCTGAGTGGAAATGGGAGAGCATCACAATGGATTTTGTGACAGGACTGCCAAAGGTCTGAAATCATGATGCAATATGGGTGATAATAGATCGATTCACGAAGACAGCTCATTTCTCCCAATTAGCATTCACTACTCTCCCGATAAACTTGCAGACATTTATATCAAGGAGATAGTACATTTACATGGTACGCCAAAGAACATCATATCTGACAGAGATCCTCGGTTCACTTCCAAATTTTGGAAGGCGGTACACGAGGCTTTGGGTACTAAGCTCCAATTCAGTACGGCCTATCATCCTCAGACATACGAACAAACTGAGAGAACAATTCAGACATTAGAAGATATGCTCAGAGCATGCGTGATTGATTTCAAAGGTAGTTGGGATCAATTCCTTCCTTTGGCGGAATTCGCATACAATAACAGCTATCATTCGAGCATTTAAATGGCTCCCTACGAAGCGTTGTATGGAAGGAAGTGACAATCACCCTTATGCTAGGCAGAGTTATCTGAGAGGCAGATGTATGGGCCATATATTTTTGATCAAACAACGGAGCAAATAAAGTTGATTAAGCAAAGATTACTAGCTGCACAAAGTCGAAAGAAGAGCTATGCTGACAAAAGGCGAAAACCTCTTGAGTTTCAAGTTGGAGACCACGTATTCATGAAGGTTTCACCTACTACTGGTATTGGTAGGGCGTTAAAGGTGAAAAAGCTTAGCTCAAGATACATCAGTCCTTTCGAGATCTTGTCGAAGATTGGGCCAGTAGCGTATCAAATAGCTTTACCCCCAAGTTTGTGTAGACTACATGATGTCTTCCACGTCTCACAGCTGAAGAAATATCAACCTGATCCAGAACATGTGATTAAATATGAAGAGGTTGACATGCGAGATGATTTGACGTATGAGGTCACACCAGACCGAATTATTGATCGACAGGAGAAACAACTAAGACATAGGAGTATTCCATTCATCAAAGTAGTATGGAAGGGGTTATCTCCCAGAGAAGCAACTTGGGAAGTTAAAGAAGACATAAAGAGACATTACCCGGAATTTATGTCTTCATATATGTAACAAATTTCGAGGACGAAATTAATTTTACGGGGGGAGAATTGTAACATCCCAAAAATTTAATGCAAGGATTAAATTATGGAAATTAGATAGTAAGCCAATTTATGGAACCTACAAAATTTAAGGAAACTTAAATTTGACAAAGGGAAAAATTATGACCCAGTGTGTGTAATTAATAGGATAAAAATATACCTATACATATATATAAACTTGTTGACACACACTAAATACTAAACACTCATCCTTCTTTTCGTTTGGCACACATGGAGATTTCATGGATGCACACGTATATTTCACTAAACAACATTCACCTACATATGAGACAAATATACATAAGCAGGTGGCATTTCTTCTTTGGATCTTTGGATGCATGCAACGTGTTCCACATATACATTATCAAACTGCCTACTCCTTCTCTTCCCATTTGACCAAGCTTACAGCACACACGTACAGCACATAAATCACTCTCTCTTCCCTCTCTATTCAACATTCATGCAGCAACTGAAACATAAGAGAAGAAAAATAGAAACGAACAGAAACAACAGCACAGAAACACAGAAAACAAAGAGAGAAACGAAGGAAGAACAAGCTCCAAATCTCACACACAACATCATAAACGTGTTTAGGTAAGTTTCTTCTACTTTAACCTTGGATTTCCATTGGATTTGTGGTTGTTTTCTGGGTTGCATGTGAGTTTTATCAACTCTGTTTTGGTCGCCGGAAAACAGAGGTTTTATCGGAAACTTTCAGAAGCTCAACCGGAGGCTACAGATGGATTTTCATCTGGTTCTTTTTGATATGGAAATTTTAGGATGTGTAGTATGAAATAGAATCAAGAAGAGCACAATTTGGTGTCAAAACGAACAAGTTATCAATTTTTTAAGTTAGACTGTCCAAAACTGATGTTCATCAGCGTCAGTCCGTTTCGTGTAGATTTTTGACCAACCAAATCACATCCATTATTTACGAAACTTTAGAGGGAGATCGTAGACATAACAAGATTTAAAATGAGTGGTAGAATGCATCATTTGGATATCTGTAGAGAGAGTTATGATTTTTGAAAGATGGGTTTAGAAACAGGTGCAATCCTGAACGTCCAGATTCTAGTAGTTGATTTCGTGGTGTTTTTGACTTATGTAATATTTTCCAATGGCCATGAAAATTTCCAGAAGTTAAGTACATAGTCTTAGCTTTAATTTGGTATATATTTTGTGTTAATTGAATTAGTATACTAAGAGATATGAATTTTTGAAGTCAGTTGCTCTCAAACTGTGTTTCTGGAAAACAGTTTGTTTGTATCGAACGTTTGGAACATCAAACCTTGCCAAACAATTATGAAACTTTCCAGATTTAAAGTAGACATCCATAGCTTTAATTTGACGGATAGAACATAATTTTTGGACAAGTATATTAGGAGATATAGATTTTCAAAGTCATACTATGTTTCTGGAGACTATTCTGGAATAGGGGTATTTCGGTAAATTCTGGGAGTAATATGGTAAATCTGGGTAGATTTTGATATTTTTCCATGAAACTATATTTCAATAGCTTAATGTAGGCTTTGGACCCAGTCAATTTCGATTTGTCTAGAATTAGTTATGATTTTTCAAAGTTAACTGAAAAATCTGCCAATTTGCTGAAGAATAGTAAAATTGCACTATGCAAAATTATATAGTGTATAAGCCACTGAAACTGAGATAATCAGCAGAATATGATTAAAGATAATAGTAATACAAGTAATAACCAATTACTTGTTAATTTTAATATATAGGAACTGGTAAAAGCCCGAGCAGAAGAAAAAGTTTTGGATAAACAGTTGGACTGGAAAAGGACCCAGGTAGTAATTCTTTCTCTCATGCAATATGTGATTATTTATATGATGTGTATTCCATTTTCTGTAACATGACAGTGCCTGTGGCACAACACGCGAATAAGCCAGGGTCTAAACATATCGTTTGACCATGGACACGAGTTTAGCCGGGGTTGCAAACAGTCGTTTGGCCTTGGACAGTATGCATACAACACGAGTTAGCATTTTGCATATCATGGTGCATTGCATATTTATTTATCGCATTTTATATGATTGATTGTACATTACTACTGAGATTCATTCGAATCTCACCCTTTTTCAACATCTAAAAATATTCCAGCAAATGACAGCGGCTCTAAGGGCAAAACCGTAATTACTGGCAGAGGAAGGTCCAGTCATAGTCGGGAGTTACATCTGATTATCTTTAGTTGTGGAATTTATTTCTTTTGTACTCTGTATGTATTTTTCAACCTAGATGAGAATTTTCTGTATTATCAGTAAGTACTTATTATCAGTATAGTTTGACTATTTCTGTTTGCCATCTGAACGACACATTTATTATATACCGAATATCAGAATATTAAGGGGTTTGACAAAAGACAAAAGGGAGTACCTGAATTCGAAGATAATTGTCTTCAGCTTTAAGGCCTTGGAAAAGAGAAGCAAGGTGATACTCAGACATGTCCATGTTTCCATCAAACATGAAATCCATTAAGGGACTAGCAGAAGTCTTCAAATTAAAAACATATTTCAAAGCACCCCATGAATCTCCCTCTTCAGCACTGTACTCATTCTTCACAGCAGCTTCTCCACAGCCCAATGATAGCAACAAGAATTTTGTGTAATCATTTGGGTTGTTCATCATAGGGAACATCTCTGGATTTTTCCTCTTCTTGATCGTCACCTCACTCAAAGCAGCCAAGCCCTAGAAGTAGTGTATATATATATACATGATGGAGTGCTTATTTGGATTAACTTTTGCAACAATATATACTTTTATCCTAACTGACTTTTGCAAACTGACACTGGGATAAAAATCAATTAATGTAATTTGACTTATGTTTGGTCATGCTTTTGTAAAATAGTCAATTCAACAGAAACTTGTTTGAGTAATATATTGAAAATTCAGTTTCAAAATATTCAAATCTAAAGAAAGTTGAAGCCAAAAATAAGAAGAGAAAAAAACAATTACTTCAATTATAGAGCCATTTTTTGCCTGCAAGGCATTTTTCCCACAAGTTATTCCAAATATACAATTTTCATCCATCTAGCCTTTTCTTTTGTCCCAACTTAGTTTCAAGGCTTGCTAACTCTATTTCCAACCTGCACTAAGATGGTCAACTATATTATCCCAAAAAAACAAGATGGTAAATTATATTTAGAAAATTGGAAATGTTTTAAAAACATAAATAATAATAGAGGTGGTAAAAGATAGCTTAAATAAATAAGTAATAGAGGTGAAAACGTGGAAAATTGTAATTGACACTAACAATTAATTTTATATGTTTAAATTTTGGCATTATGCCTATAAAGTTGAAAGCATGGCTAACAAAGATTCAAATAATCTAAACTTTTTATTTACGAAAAGATGTTATTAATTAGCGTTATCATAAACAAATTTTTGGTATTAATTACCGGATTAGTTGCGATTACACCGCCATCGATCATATGGAACTGTTGGCCAGCATTCTCAAAGAGGTATGGTGGCAGATACGTCGGTGCAGCTGAAGTCGCTACGGCTATATCTGAGAGCAACGCATTCAATTGAGGCACTTCTTTCAACTGCATATATAAAAACCAAGTTGTAAGATAAAATTTGGGGGAAATTACAATGAAGGGTCTTGTTAAACCGTTATTAATTCAAATTGCAAACCTCTGATTATTGAAATTTCATTAAAATCCATGATCTTTGATATTCTTTTTTTAAAAAAAACAAAAATTGAGTTGGGAAAATAGCCCTTGTGAAGCTATATATTTTCTGTAGTCCAAGGTTATGATTGAAAGAACACTTGAGCTGCACCAGATTTAATTATACTTTAGAAACTAGCAGACAATATCTTATTTTACCTGGGTTTTCACAGTTGGATTGCCTATAATTCACAACTGATGCTAGGTAATTTCTGTAGTCTAGTAAGAGAAAGGAGAAGTTGGGCTCTTCAGGACTCAGACAATGGGAGACAATCTCACTCCCCAATGAATTTTAATTTTAAAATTCGAGATAAGGTCCATGGTTCTTTAATGAAATTTCAATAATTGATTGTATGTATAATTAGAATTAATGGCTTACCAGGGTTCCTAAAGTTATTTCCTTTAGGGTCTGTTTGGAATGAGGGATTTGGAGGGAAGGGGAGGATAGGAAAAAGTTACATGAGTTGAATTTAAAAAAATTGGAGTAGTGGTGTTACAAGATTTTAATAAAGAGATTATGTAAGATAAAAGAGTAAAAAAAATTAATTAAAAACTTTTAACCCACTTCTCTCATTTTTATAAATCAAACTCTGGAAAAAAAATTTCTCCCTCTCACTTTCCCTCCCCTCCCCTTTTACCATACAAGCCCTAATAGTTATAGTGTTAATATAATCTCATAAAGCTAGATTCTTACTCTTACATATGATAAATTTCAAAAGGCTTAAAGTTTTAAGGGTTAAGGTGCATCCGGAGCCTGAAATATTTTTTTGAGGTGCATCTCATGCCCTAAAGTATTTTCTAGTGTATCCAACACCCTAAAATATTTTTTAAGTGCATCAATCACCCTAAAGTATTTTTTGTGCAATTTTGCACTTAACAATTTAGGTAATTTAGGATGTTAGAAACACTTGAAAAAATACTTCAGGGTGTTAAATGCACCAAAAAATAATTTAATGTTCTAGATGCACCTAAAAAAAATACTACATAGTGATGATCACTCATAAAAAAATACTTCATGATGCTAGATGCACCACCAAATATTTTAGGGCATTGGATGTACTTGAAAAGATATTTCAAAATACTCGATGCACCTTAACCCATGTTTTAAATTTGACGAAATTTTACACAATTTATTTTAGCAAAATAACATTCAAATATATATGTGGGCACGATGAAATATAAAACAGCAACTCATGAACAGCATAAAGGAAACAATTAAGAACAAATATTAAATAGTACCTTATAATTTGAGAATAGCGTCGGCGAAAGTTCCTTCATGTCGAAAGCTGTGATAACAACATTCGTCAAAGTATCATTCAGTCTTGTTTGGTTCAACATCTTTTGTGTAATATGACGTAAGTAATCGTTCCTGTACTTGGGCTTCAATAGATTTGGCCTACATAAATAAATAAATAATACTTCAAATATTAGTTTATAGAGATCAAAAAATATGTGGATTGATTAATCATGAATTTGCGTGTAATAATAAAGAAATTTGAATCAATCTTACGGTGTGTTTGGCGGGAAAATGTTGGCTGCTTCATCTTTGTAGAACTTAATTATTTGAGAAGCATCGAATAAAGGTCGCTTGTTTAAGTCTGGAGTTGTAAGCATTTCAGTAATGAGGCCTCCGGTGCTGGTTCCAGCAATTACATCAAAAAAGTCTGCGATCCTTAAATGCTCATTGTTGGCTATTTCCTGAAACTCAGTTAAATGAGCTATAACTCGTTAGTCAATGTTAAAAGACATAAGTTTAAAGGGAAAGCCGATCTCAAAATATTAGCATGTTAGATGGGCTGAGTCCCTTGAACAAGAAGAGTCCACTTCTCTTGTGAGGCTAGCTCTTGATGTCGGGAAAGGGGTCTCTTCATTTCCTCTTTATTTAATATCTCAACTATTAGATTAAGTTATTTTCATGGTTGAGATTTAGTAGATTATTTATTATATTTAATGTTATAATAATATTCTTATATATCTTTAAATTCCAATTATTAAAATTTAATATGATGATGGAGACATGACATGGAGATTAAATGGAGAGGAAATAGAAAGAGAAATCAATGGAGACATTCTTCTCCCCGTGGAACTCAACCCTCCCTTGTTGGTTAAAACTCTTTGTGTGTAACCCTGCACATGAACATAGGTCTCTCAATTAAAACACCAAAGCACAAGTCTTAAGGAAAACCCATTTCAGATAACTAGCTTTAGGTATGAGACTCTCTCACGTGAGACTCATAAGAGTTTAACTCATGTTGGACGGCTTTGATTAATTTGTATTAAACATTAATAAACTCAAAAACAAGTAGTTCAAAATTTCAAATGATGAGAATAACTAACCTGAAGATGAGCTTCAAGGCGTCGAAGTATGACGGCGGGGATAAGGCCTCGGAGACCGCCACCGTCAATACTGAGGATGGTGACAATGGTTCCATGCGACGGAGGTGGAAGCTTAGGAATCTGAGTAGCGACTGATAAGTATGGAGGAAGAGAAAGAAGGAGAGAGACAAAACACAAGAACGAGCAAGACGCCATTGCTGCACTAATTAACTAAGAAAGAGTAAGCTTTATTTTAAGGATGTAGTGGAGGCAATTTATAGGCCTTTCCAAGAAATTTTTTATGTTTATTGGGATTATTGTAGTTACTGACTTTAATTAAGGATAATTGTAAAATATTTTAATAAATTTTTATAAAAAGTAACGAAATGGGTAAAATATTCAAAGTTTTGCAGACAACATTTCAAACTCCTTAGCATCCCAAGGGGGGAAAAAAGGCTTGTTCTGATATCACACCATGTGACCTCTGTCGCGTCTTGAATGTCCCACGGCTTCATCTTTATACGATGTCGTTTTGGACGCTAATTGTACTCGTGGGTTGTGGCTTCATAGTTTATATCCAAGTTGTGAGTTGTGGCTTCATAGTTTATATCCAAGTTGCAGGGAATATACTTTTTATAGTTAAATGGATAAATTACACAAAATCTCCCTAAACTTTAGGTGTGTTGCATATAACCTCCCTGATCTTTGGAAATTTAAATCTAAGACCCTAAACTTTAACACTTTTATCATCAACTTCCTTATCGTTAAATTTAATAGTCCATGCCATCTCACTTTTTTTATTAAGTAATATGCCACATCACTTTACCACATGGAATTTTTTAAGTATTTTACTTATTTTATCACGAGCTAAAAATTTTTTTAGGGCTATTGTGTCATTCCCATATTAAAATATGTTTAGCCTATTGAGCATGAGTGTACGAGACATGCCCGCGTGGCTGCTTCAACCTCCTAAGCCTATTGTACCGAAGCAAATGCCAAATCCCACCATGCTGCATTGAACTTCCTCATGGCCTTTTTTTAATATCACGGGCCTCCTTATATGTTAATTTATTCCAACAATTTCGTTCAAATACATAAACCACAATAATAAAACAATAAACAAATGATGGTTCTGGAGGATGAGAAAGAAAGAATTACAAATGACATGAAGAGGAAGAGGGTGAAGAAGAATAACATCTTGGAAGCAGAATCGCAGTGGTCGATAATAGAGCCCCAAGCCAAGCTAGCCGCACCCTCCCTCCAACCCGCTAGTGTGACTGACTGTGCCCCCACCAACTCCGCTATCACCGTCAGTTGGCTTGTGGGATTAAAGAAAGCCGCTTAGGAGGTTAAGCCCATTCTAATATGGCAATGACACAATGGCCCTAAGATTTTTTTAGATATTGATAAAATAAGTAAAATGCTTAAAATTCCATGTGGCAGAGTGATGTGGCATATTTCTCAATTAAAAAAAGTGAGATGGCATAAACCGTTAATTTTAACGGCAAACACTTTAATGGTAAGGAGGTTGATGGTAAAAGCGTAAAAGTTCAAGGTCTTAGATTTAAACTTTCAAAGATCAGGGAGGTCATGCGCAACATGCCTAAAGTTTAGAGAGGTTTTGTGTATTTTAACCTAGTTAAATTAATATGCATTAACGAAACCTCATAAACATATTTTAAATAGAATAAACAAGGTAAACCATTAAGTTTACCAGTTGTGACTATTATTAAAGAATAAACATTTTTATAAATTTATATAACACCATCGTTGAATTCTTGAAGCTCTATTGTTGGTGACAACTTCCATATAAAGCCACAACTCACGAGAGCACATTTTTAATTTATCTTTTTTTTTCCCCGACTCATTTTTAACTTATCTACTCTTTAAGTGCTCATTTGGGAATAAAGAAAAAGTGTTTTTTTAATTTCTGTAAGTCGAGATAAAACTCTTCTTACAAACTTATTTTAAACGTAATAAGATGACTTGTAAAAAGCTAAAACAAGCACTTATGCATATCAGATATAAAAGCAATGTTAATTAATAAAATATTATCTTGAATCATGTGTTGGAGTGACATGTTTAATAGCACTTACATATTTGATTTGAAGATCTCGTGCTTCTTTTAATATTGCGTTGTCCCATTAGATGATTTTTTGTTAGTGTCTTGCTTTAAGGATTGTTCCGTAATAAATAAATAAAAAAACACATAATAATGCTTAGTTCGAAAATAGATCAAGGAGGTACGGGAGGGGGTGTTACGAGTGTAGGATGGTGTATTTAGAAGTGCAAGTGTACACTGTCGTAATCAAGTAATATAGAAGTGAGTAGAGTATCGTTCCCACGAGGATTGATCACTGAGTACCAAAATTGGTAATTTTAATTCTATTTAGTCGGTTGATTAGTTGTGATTGAGATTGCAAGATAGAAATGATGAAATATGAATACAAATGATATAAAGACAAATATGAGAAAAAGCCCTAGGGATTAGATTTCACTTAATAAATTCCGGATTGAATCACTTATCTACTCTAGTCGTATTTATTCCACATGATTGATAGTCGAGTTTCCCTATTTTAATTACTAACCTCTTCCAAGGTCAAGTAATTCTATAATTAATTGCTAACCCAATATATTCCTATATGAATTTACGCAATCAATCATGCATTAAGATTTATGGAACTCAATTAAGACTACACAACCCATATGAATATATTCATATTTCATATGCAAATTATGGTTTTAATTATAGGATCCACACACATGTATCTCCTTCCGGTCTCAACATGCATATTAAAATCATCCAAAAGGTGGCCAATCAATTGTAAGCATTAAGAGCAATAATTAAAACTCAATCATGAAGGAAAAATTAAAACTAGATTTAATAAGTTAAGATTCAATCCGTCATTAGTAAGCTACGTCATCACCCTAGGAAAAGGAAAATTTAGCTCATGATAAAATTAAAAACAAAACCAAAGTATATTACAAACATCATAAATATTGCATAAAAATTAATTACAAAAACATAAAAATACAACTACAAGATGCATGAAAATGGAAAATCTAGCCTACCATATAGGAGGTAAAACCATCCATGTAGGTGGCATCCTATACCATCCATAAAGGAGGACTACCTAGGCCTTCCATGTAGGAGGTAAAACCATCCATGTAGGAGGCATGCAAGAAGTAAAAAAATGCAAGAAATAAATTCTAAAAATAACAACTCTCTCTCTAAAATAGAAACTCTCTCTCTCTCTTCCTTCCTCCTCATTTTAGGGTGCCAAGAAGCTCTATTTATAGGCTTCATTTTCGGACTGCTACAGTGATTTTGCTACAGTGAACCGCACTGCTATAGTGAACCGACCACACCGTCCGCTACAGTAACCCGCACTGAACCGCCCCACTTCCACACACCGTCCGCTACAGTAAACCGCAATGGTCCGCCACAGTGAAACTGCTACAGTGCATAGTGAACAGTACCCGCATAAACAGTGTACAGTGAATAGTACCACGTGAATAGTAACTTTCCCTTAAATGCCTTCTTTAATTCTTTTTAATCCAGTACTATCCATGGGTGCAAGAAAATCATTATTTATTTATTAATTACACCCAAATTGATTACATTCAGCTCAAATATAGTCCACAAAATCATCATATAAGGGAAAATGAATATGCAAATATTTTACTTATCATGGGGGGACTCCAATTCAAAATATAATTAAGTTGAGTTAACCTAATTACATAGAGATCAAGGATTAAATTATTAAATCTAGGCTAAAGTAACTGCATTTTCTAAAATTACCTTTATCAAAATTTAAATAAAAATACTTTCTCATACTATTAAATTACAGACAAGGAGAAGTTAATTAAAAAATCAATTAATGTCATAATATATTATTATTAAATAAGACTTATATATATTAGTATTAAATAAGACTATATTTCTTACTAGAACAAGCTCAGGAAAACAAAAAACTCAACCCTTCTAGTCCTAAATATAGGGTGCCTTCCCAAAAAAAAAATTGATTCATAATATAAGTCCTAAAAGAAGGCTTGAAGTCTAATATTGTGTTTGTTTATACTTTTAAATATGTGCAAAGTTGGAAAAATATTCGTTTTTATAAAGGTTGGAAAAATATTCTATTTTTAGACAAAATTAATGAATTTATCAGGGGGAAAAGATACATTTAATAAGTGAACTACATTTCCTCAATTCTAGATGTAATATCCCAAATTTTGGGACCAGAGGCATAAGATTAAGCCTGGATTAAGTGGTCTGCTAGACCCTGGTTTAGCAAATGTCCCTATGAGGCATGTTTAAATTCCCTAAAATTCCTTTATATCATTGGATATTAAAATGAATTATATTGGTGAGCTAAAGAGCTCGGGGAATAATAAAATAAAGCGATTAGAAGTCACTTATAATATAGTAAAGTGGAACACAAAGTAATTTTACCACCGGTGAAATTCCCAGTGTGGCAGTGGTGATTGTGTGACATCTTTCGATGGGTAAATGATGGTGAAAAATTATGAAACTTTCCAGAATAAAATTAGACTTATCAAGCTTTAATTTGATAGGTTATATGAGTCATTTAGAGTTGTACAGAAAGAGAAATGAATTTTTAAAGTTAGCCTAGCGAAATTAATTATTTGCTGGGACAGTATTCAAAGATTAAAATTCAGGGAAGAGTAAGCTTCTAATTGGCCAAATTTTATATTTTTCCTTAAAATTAAACTCAATAAGGGTCTCATAGCCTTTGAAATCACTCCGATTAGACATTTGTACAATTAGATATGAATTTTCAAAGTTTAATGAAAATTCTGCCAAATTAAGCATTTTGATCGAAAATTGGATTTTTGGACCAATTATAGGCTGACACGTGGCAGATGAGAAAACTGATCCATTTATCCATTAAATCATCATCTTCCTCGTCATTTTTCACGAAAAAATCTGAAAGAAGAGAGAGAGAGATGAGGCAAAAATGGAGAAAGAAGACAGAGGAAATTCTTTCCTCCGAAACACTGCCGAAACAGCATCCTCTCTCAAAGTACCCTTCAGGAAACTTCCTCTACTCATCGATATCTTCATTTCTACGGTTTTATATTTTCATTTGGAGGTGTTTGGTGCTGTCTCCCTTGCCGGAGTATTGCCGGAATTCTGAACCGTTTGTGGAAACGGGTAGAGGTAAGCGTAAGCTTCCTTTTTAACCGATTAATTTGTTGTTTGGATGAGTTTTGAGAAGGTTGGGTATTTTTCATACTGGTTTAAATTGGTGTTTTCAATGGCTAAATCATGTCTAATGAGTGTTTAAATAGCTAATCACTTGACTAGAAGTAGAAAGGAAGAGATTAAGCCAAAGAAAACAAGAAAACAACATATTGCACCTAAGAATATGATTTTATGCCCTATTTTGACATGAAGAAGGAGTAAGAATTTGATAATTTTGATGCTTCCAATGGCTTTACGAGGAAAAATTGTGTAGGTATACAAGTGTTCATGATTTTTGGATGCTTGTATATGAATTGGGAATTTTTGGAAATTGATGAATAAATGATGTGTAATTCGTTGTCTGGAAGCAGAGTTGTTGTGCGCGTGTTTTCAATGGGAAAACCTTGTCTAAAAGTTCTGCAACTTTTCAGTTTAAAATTAGAGACATAAACCTTTAATTTTATAGGTCATAATGGTTAATTGGACAAGTATGCTATGAGATATGAATTGTTAAAGATATGCCCTGTTTTCTGGAAGAACATCTGAAACAGTTGGTATTTGGAAAAATTCTGAGAATGGTGTAGTGGTGGCGTTTAAAATCGAGTATTTTTATATAAAACTAAACTTAAAGGGCTTCAAATAGAGATTTCAACCACCTCAATTGAAGTTTTATAGAATTAATTATGATTTTCCAAAGTTTGGTCAAAAATGCTGGTAGATTGAGTACCATGCGAATTTGAGTAAGAAATTGGCCAAATATAATTGGAATGAACTCCAAGGGTGAAAGTAAGCATATAGGGCTAATGTGGGCCATTGGGTATTCACTTTTCATGGCTCTAATGATGTTATCACTTGCCTAGGGCCATGAAGTGATAAAGAAGGAGCAATGGTTGGCGGATCAAGGGACAAAAAGAGAAGAACATAAAGTCCGAGAGGTAGTGAACTTACATTTTCTGCATGTATGTGATATGTATGTCTTGCATTGATTATGTGACTGCTTTTCCTATTTGTGTGGAACATGTATAATTGGTTGAATCTCTGCTATATTTGTGCAATGGCCATATGTATGTCATAACATCGAGCATGCAGCATGTCATTATGTTGGCATGAAATAGTGTAGGCAAGCATGTCATGCATTCATATATATTTGGCATGCATAGTGGTAATGTTTGCTACTGAAATCCTCTCGAATCTCACTCCTCCCAAACAACCATTCAGACAGGTGAATATTGGAAACGTGCTGAGATCAGAAAAGAGGTATGCACGAAGAGGATTATTGCTGGTTGTTTGAAGGTCTGTAAATATTGTGTAAACCCTGGTGGGGAAATTTTGTATTGTAATCAAGCAATATTGTATTAATATTATCAGTATATTCATGCTATTCCTGTGTGCCCACTGAACTACGCATTGCTACTCTGAGTAAGATCAGTAATAAGGGATATATGAGGCGGGTCGTTACACTAGAGAGGTACTTAGGGGTGATTTATAATATGACCGGAGGGAGTATTTTGGACTAGAGGCATTAGGAAGAAGAGACGTGGGAGGAAGGGGAGCCAGATAGGCTCATGGGGAATAGAAGGGGAAGAAAAAGAGGATAGTAAGAGCAAAAGAGTAGAACATGAAATTAGACAGGATTTCAAACCTTCAAATATTGTCTTCTTATTTCTTTGTATTGGCGAATGTACTAATTTAGTAATGTATAATTTCGCTATGAGCACTCATAAGAATTAATTATTTTCGGTGTAAAAGTAGACATAAATAATTTATTTGGGAGCAAATATAGCAACGCTATTAATAAGACTTAACTTTCATTACTTTTCACACAATGAGTCCTACTAATATTCTCTCTATATATATTTTAATTTTTTTAATGGAAAAATATCATTTAGACCCCATGGAAACATTTTTATTTTAGTCAACCCTCCAAAAGATTATGAAATTTCACCAAACTCCCTTGGGTCAAAATGAAATGAAATTTTTTTAGTGAAAATATAATAATGCCCTTACTTTATGTTTTCATAAGAGTATTTACAAGACAAATATGTGCATTTTTAAGACAAATAAGGATTCAAAGAAAACCAAAGAGTTAACAAGAACATTTTGGCTATTCACAAGAGAAATTAAAGAATTCACAAGAAAAATAAATGCATTGTACTTAAAATGTAAAATGTAACTGAAGTTAATTCTCTTTAATGACATTGCTATATCTGCTCTCAAATAAATTATTTATATATGCTTTTGTACTTAAAAATAATTAATAATACTTATGGATGCTCGTAGCAATATTGTTCATTGCTAAATTTATACCATGCTTCTTTCTACTCTGTGTTGTCTTTCTTGGTAGTGTTATTAATTATAAGGATTGGAAACCCATTGAACTTGCAACTAATGGACGTCCCTTGACCCGGCCCATAAACATATTTTTAATCCCACCATACAATTAATGCAAGGGCCATTAAAATTAATATAATTAAACATTAATTTCATAATTTTGCAAACTTTAATAATATGAAATATTAGTAGAATTGCAAATGCATGCTAAGACCCTGAAATATAATCCTACTGGTGATCCATAATTCTCTTTGTATTTGAGTCATGAGAGCTAGCTTGATGAGGGAACGTTTTGAAAATTCTTGACCGAAGTCCTACAAATAGGACAGGTCAGATGCATAGTGAACCAAGGATCAACGCACTTGACATGAAAGAAATGGCCGCAATCCGGAAGAACTCGTAAGATATCAGATTCTTGGTAATCCATCAAGCATATTGAGCAGCAACAAGGACTTGAAACACCATTATCACCATCATCTTCTTTATCATCACACAACTTATTAATATTGGCTTTTGATGAAGATGACGATGATGAACTGCAAACCCTAGCTTGATCCACCAAGCATGATGGCTCCACTACTACAGTCACCGTCGTCGTCACCACCGTCTGGTTCGTCTCTGTATCATTAATAATATTAATGCTATGATCAACCCCACCATGTGATGATTGGCTTGCTGTGTTGGACTGTGTGGTGGTGCAACAATAGGATATTACTGAGAGTATGAAGGATATAAGGATTAAGATGAAGAACAGCGTCAAGCTGTACAATATCTCATCCATCTCTCACAAGCTATATACTCAGTCATAACGGAATGATACTAAAATTAGAAAAGTGATCGGTATGGGACAAGCAGATGTATGTATATATATAATATTTGAGGATGATGAGAGATATATAAACAGAATCTTATTGAGCTGTTCTGTTTTTCTTAAGGGCCGCTCTATCATGAAGTGACAGTCCTTCATATCTTCAGATAATTCATTTATTCTAATCCATCGTTTGTGTGCTATATACTTCGTTGAAACTTGCAAGCAGCAGGAGACTACTTCTGCGTTACGGCAGGCGAAGCAGTGGATTTCAACCATCCATGGTGTATATTTGGAAAATTAAATATTGCTTCAGTTCCAAACATAGAAGTTAGACAAAAAGTTTTCATTTATTTATCATGGACCAATCGCTGTTAAGTTACCGGCTTTATCTTCTTGATGGGAAATGCCACATCAGCTTAATAAAAGACTCACGCCATCTTACTAGCATCCTATGCAAAGTTAATAATTTTGCAAAACCCCCCTTAAACTCCATGCTAGTTATAGAAAACCCCTAACTTTAAGAGATTAAATTTAAATTTTGAAATATTAGGGGAGTTACATGTAATTGACAAAAAATAAAGGAAGCTTTATAAAATTATTAACTTCAATAAGATGCCATGTGCTATGCCAGATGTTGCTAAATTGTAATTATTATTGTTTCAAGATAGATTACAAAAGAAATTGCGAAATAAAACATTTTAAAGTATAAAGAGAATCTTATTGAGTTGTTCTATTTTCCTTAACGAGTGCTCTATCATGAAGTGACATTCTTCATATCTCTTTATTTGATTGATTGATCTATTTATTTATTTTTATTTGTCTTGATCCATCTCTAGTATGGGTACCTACATTCCTTATTATCTTCATCATGTCCTGATACCAATACTTCCCAGAAAGAGTTATTAGTCCTTTTTATGAGGTAGAGCATTTGCTAGTGTTTCAAGGAGTATAAAAATGTTTTCCATATATACACTCATATTTAACAAGAACAATGAGAGGTTAGAAATTAATGAAGCAAAATCTTAGATTTTAATGTAGTTAACAATGCTAATATTAGAAATCACTTAAATTTGATAACAAATTTAATGTTTTAACTATTTATTATTTATACACGTGATTTAGTTAAAAGTGATTTGTAAATGGGACCCGAGGGAATTTCATGCCTCTCCAACCATCTCACCACAATAAAAAAAAAAAAAAGATGATTAAGTAATTAAATTTGTTTTAAAATTATAAAAATTTTATGCTAAATTTACTCATATTTAAAACCATAATTTATATCTTGAAAAGGCCAAAAAAAGAGAAATTACATCAAATTTTAAATAAGCATAATCTAAAAAATTATAATTAATATCTCATTTAATGATTTGTTGGCATATGATTAGGATTTCAATAGTTCATACTTCGTTGAAACTTGTAAGCAGAACGAGACTACGTACTTCTACATTACGGGGTAAGCGAAAGCAGTAGATTTGAACCATCCATATATGTTTGGAAAATTTAAGAGATTTTATTTTAAGAGAAATATTACATAAAATAAAAAATAACCATCAAATGGAAAAAAAATTTAAAAAAATAATATTGAAAATGAAAAAATATACAATAAAATCGGCTAAATTTAATCCAACATTTTTTTAGTACATTAATCTAACATTTATCCTTCGTTATGAGCAGCAGTATGATGCTGTTCGCATCATCAGCGTCTATAGTTGATCTATTTTCCTGTGCCATAATTTTGCAACTATTATTGTTTCATGATAAATTAAAAAAAAAATTGTGAAATAAAACATTTTGATTTGAAGTGTAAATATGTAATTACCGATATAACATCGTTGCGAAAATGATTAAAATATTGTTTTTACAGGATAAATTTTAAAACTTGTCAGTTGTCATGGCCATCCAACACACTGTATCTACGTCATTGAGTTTTGCTTTGTCTGGGAAAATCTATATAAAAACAAAACTTCTGTCTTGATAGAGACAGCTGCTTGCCGTTTATCTGATTTCCTTATATTAATCATGTCCAAAATTGTATTCCACAATGTGAAACTTATTGTTGTGGAGAAACCTGCATTCTGCACTGTTTTAATATAGTTTTAATGGTTTAGATTTTAAGTTTTTAAAATTATTTTAATTTTTAACTTCTTCAACAGTTCAAACTAATTAATGTTAATATCTATGATTTTTTTTCATATGATCAGAATGATACTTTACTATTTTGAAAATAATAGACTGAAAGTAAATAATAGGGGTTAGATTTAATGGAAGAATTTTGTCTCTTACAATGTGACAAATTAAGGTTTAAATATCTGCTGCGAAAAATGTTCACATTTAGAATTCTACAATGCCTAAAATAAAATTGTCTCTAATATAAAGATCCATATGTCTAGCAAAAACAAGTCTAGCAAAAACAATGCTAAAAATTAAAGTTTAAAATATATAGGATTCTTTTAATGTAACTAATTTAAAATTACAAATTAAAGTACCTTGTTTACATATAAAAAATATGGCGGCAACCATAAACAATAAATTATGGCATTAATGTGTCAAAACAAAAGGCCAAAGTGGTTGTCAAAACATGAAAATTTCAGCGATATAGCAAACAACTACTCCTTAAGTGGGGTCATCTATATATAGATCATGTACAACACTGTTACACTCTATTAAGAATTAGATTTTTGATTAGATTGTTAGTCAAAAGATTTTGTTTAATAATTTTATTGATTGTTCTCTTTAATCTTCTTCTAATAACCCTTTGAAAAAGATTCCATACTGCTTGATCATCTCCCCTCATTGATGCATCTAAAGGTTTTTTTTATGAATGTGTCCAAACTATCTTAAATGAGTGTAAACATATATTCCATTAGACTTTTGGTCCAAGTTCACCTTTGATGGGCTAACTTATTTGATTGAAAAATAAAAAACCTTCCTCATTAAGTGGGAAATTGATCGGCATTTAACTTTCTGACTAAAGGGCAAGCAAATAATCAATCCACAATAATAAATGAGCTAAAGAGGCCACATCTTTCTAATTAATGGTTACCCTGACCCTACAGATGGAGGTTGTTAATCGTTTTTCTACCACAAGTACACAGGTCACAAGTGGTATAAAAAGTTGTCATTCTCATGAGGATTAAGGTAAAAGTGGGCTAAATAATGCAATCATGCTCTTAATTAGGTTGAGCAAAGTCATTTTAAATATTTCAATTTGTGAAAACAATTTTTGCTTTAAAACAGAGTAAATTGGACTAAGCAAGATAAAATTTGATTCTAACTTCAATTAAATGGAGCCTATGATTATTTCTCCCTTTTTGCATTTCATAAAACTACATTAATTTTCGCTCAAATAGTATTTCAATGAATGTATGTGTTCGTCTAAGGTTCAAAAGCATTTGACAAAGCTCTCTCAAGTCAAAATAAAGTTTCTATTTTCATTAAAATGTACAATCTCTTGTGACAATTAATGAAAATCAACTTTAAGGAACAACCTTAATGTGACAATGCAATATTAGTAGACATATCTCTATTTTCCCAACAAGCTATCCATTTATTAAGTAAACTTCAAGTCAATCATGATTTTAACCAAGTTCTACACCTAAATTAGCTCTCTCAAGTCAAATCCAAATGAACAAATCAATCCAAATGGTGGCCAAACATTTAAAAGCATTAAGCAAATGATAAAATCAACACACACACACACATCATTAACTACTAAAAGAGATGAATAATCAAGTCTTAATCCATATAAAGATTCAAAATAATCGTAGAATGAAGAGTTTAGCTACATATAATCATAAAATAGCCACAACTATCTAAAATAATTACAGTCATTTCAAGAAACAAGAAAAGAAAGTGAAGAAGAACGAGAAAACCCAAGGATTGAAGCTTTAAATCTCTTATAACTCCAATCCCAAAGCTCCAAACTCTTCAAAATGCAAAACCCTAGCTTTTAAAACGTCCAAGAAGTCTAGAATGAGTGATTTTTGGCCTATCCCCTAGGTTTTATACTTGTTTTTCCACTTCAGTTTTTAAAATGCACATAATTATTTTTCGCATTTGCCATCAGCTTGCTATAGTGAACCCCTGGTGAATTGTCAAACAAAGAGAGTGTTATTTTAGGTGATTTCGCTATGGCTTGGCTATGGCAAATCCACTACCAAATGGTAGACAGAGAGGTCATCTTTTGAAGTAGTTTTGCAATGGCTTGGCTAAAACAATTATACGGAAAATGTAGGCTTCTCTTTCATAGTATTCTTTTTCATCTTCTTGCATTCTTTCCTTCTCTTCACAACTTCCTATGATCTTTGAGAACTTTTACAACTTGTCATCTTCCAGAAATTCATGAGCTCTTTAACTTTCACCAATAATCACAACTATATGCATTTAACTTATAATTTAACAAAAGTTTGAGTTTTCTTTTGTCACATCACATTTTTTTTATAATCTCTTTATATGCACAATTTGAACCCAAAAAAATGTGAAAAGAGAAAAAAGTGTGCTAGAGTATTATCAATTTCTATGAGTTAACAGAGGTGCCTCCTTTAGTTGATTTTTGTTTAAAAGAAAGTTTAGGTGAGTTGGGTCCAAGGAGCCTCTCTCAATTATTCTCCTTCTTTCTTTCTTGTGTGGTGAATTAGCCTAAACTACTCATGAAGCTTTGTATGTTTGATCCATACCCAAAAATAGATATGACGGAGTATGGTTTCTTCCTTCCTCTTTATTTCCTAACATATCCAATACAACGTAAACAAAACACATAAAAATGGAGCTTTGGAAAAGAAGTGTGGGGGTAAGTGATGTTCATAGCGAGACTTAAACCGTATTTGACTCCCGATGAGACTTGTGGACATCGGGACATTTTATGATGAAAAAATGGGTATGTAGAAAATTGGTGTGATGCTAGCCTGTGATTGGGCTTAAAGGAGACTATAAGTACAATTGTTAGTGTCTAACTTCAGAAAGTCATTTGCTTGGATTTTACTTTGCAGACTTTGTCATGATATATACTATTTTCGGTTATTAATATAAGATATATTTACCTAATTTGATTAGATTAAAAAAGTTAGTTAATATAATTAATATGTATTTTTTAAAATATTCTAGTGATCTACCTTAATTCTCTTCTTCACTCCTTTTTTATTATTGTTAAGGGAGTATCAATAGGGGGTAAATTAGGAAAAGATAGATAAATATAAAAGTTAAATATATCTTATATTTTAAACCAAAATCAACTCCTAAAATATGTGTTATATTCAGGAATAGAGGGAGTGTTTTCATTATAGAGGGAGTGTTTTCATTTTTTTGGTCTCTTCTCTAATTTCTTCGATTTGACATACAAATATTGCATTACATTCAAAGTAATCTTCATTTTCCTCATACAAGGTGAGTTCCTCTTTGATTAATACTCGATTTGCACTGTTTTCGTCCATGCTGACCAATTCATATTCGTTTAGAGCTAATTACAAAATAGGCAGTCGCTAACACCAAATTAAGAGAGAAGGAAATTGAAATTTATTTCTCTAAACATACTCTTATGTACTTTGTGTTTATATACATGTGTCAGGTAGTAAAGTAGGCCAGCTCATTATTTACAACAACTAATTACAGTTGTTACTAGCTAATTAAGTTAGGTTAACCAAATACGTCATATTAGTTTCTAACTCTATTAACCCCTACAAGTTGGCGAATATATATTGATCATGCCAAGCTTGAATACAAATACATTAAAGGGTTGAGGGTTGAGAGGCTTTGTGAACACATCAGCAAGCTGATTGAAGCTGCGAACAGGAATCGAATGAATGATGCAAGCTTGACCTTTGTCTCAAACAAAATGACAATCGAGCTCAAGATGTTTAGTATGTTCATGAAATGTTGGGTTGGAGGCAATGTGGATAGCTGATTGATTATTGTAATATCCCGAATTTTGGAACAAGAGGCTTGAGATTAAGCCTGGATCAAGTTGACTGCTAAGCCCTAGTTTAGTAAATATCCCTATGAGGTATGTTTAAATTTTCTAAAAATTTCTTATATCCTTGGGGGTATTAAAGAGCTCGGGGAATAACAAAATAAAGTGATTAGAAGTCACACATAATATAGTAAAGTGGAACACAAAGTAATTTTGCCACCGATGAAATTCCCGGTGTGACAGTGGTGATTGTGTGACCTTTTTCGATGAGTAAATGATGGTAAAAAGTTATGAAACTTTTCAGAATTAAATTAGACTTATCAAGCTTTAATTTGATAGGTGATATAAGTCATTTAGAGTTGTACACAAAGAGAAATGAATTTTTGATGTTAGCCCAGCGAAATTAACTATTTTATGGGACAGCATCCAAATATTAAAATTCTGGGAAGAGTGAGCTTGCAATTGGCCAAATTTTATATTTTTCCTTAAAGCTAGACTGAATAAGGGTCGCATAGCCTTTAGAATCACCCTAATTGGATATCTACACAATTAGATATGAATTTTCAAAGTTTAATGAAAATTCTGCCAGATTGGATATTATATGCGAAAATTCAATTTTTGGGCCAATTAGAAGTTGACACGTGGTAGATGAGTTGGCTGATGCATTTTTCCATTAATTCATCATCATCTTCAGCCATTTTCTACGTGAAATAACTAGAACAGAGAGAGTGAAGGTTCAGAACGAAAATGGAGAAAGGAGGAGAGAGAAAATTCCAACCTCCGAAACACTGCCGAAACGGCGTCCTCTCTCAAAGTGCCATTCAGCAAACTTCTTCTACTCGTCGCAAGCTTCATTTCTACGGTTTTGGATTTTTTTTTGGAGGTGGTTGGCACCGTCTCACCGGTCGGAGTGTTGCCGAAATTCCGAACCGTTTGCGGAAATGAGTAGAGGTAAGCATAAGCTTCTTTTTTAACCGATTGGTTTGTCGTTTGGATGAGTATAGAGGAAGTTGGGTACTATTCATACTAGTTTAAAATGGTGTTTTGAATGGCTAAATGATGTCCAATGGATGTCTAAATAGCTAATCACTTGATTAGGAGTAGCAAGGAAGTGATTAGGTAAGAGAAAATGAGAAAACAACAAACTATTTTCGGGAATCCTTAGATCTTCCCTATACTGTTTCTTGTAGGAGGAGTTGGAATTTGATGATTTTGATGCTTCCATTGGCTTTAGGAGGAAAAATTGTGTAGGTATACAAGTGTTCATGATTTTTGGATGCTTGTGTATGAATTTGGGAATTTATGAAATAGGGTTGTTCATGTTGTTGATTCTGCCCTGTTTGAACAGTGACGTTGTTCGAGCTGTTTCATATGGTAAATCTTGTTCGAAAATTCTAAAACTTTTCACACTTAAATTAGACATGTAGAGATTTAATTTTGTGGGTATTTTGTAATTTTTGGACAAGTATTATAGGATATATGAATTTTTGAAGTTGTGCCGTGTTTCTGGAATGAAATCTGGAATAGTTCCTGTTTGCCAAATTTTTGGGAAAATTATGACAATAAAAGTCATACCAAAGTATTTTTATATAAAGATACACTTAAAGGTCTTAAAATAGATATTTGAATCACATCAATTGGAGTTTTATAGAATTAATTGTGATTTTTCAAAATTTGGTGAAAAATCTATCAGCTTTATGTCTTATGTGAATTTAAGATTTAATGGCACAAATATAATTGGAATGAATTCCAAGGGTGAAAGTAAGCCTATAGGGCTAATGTGGGCCATTGGGTATTCATGGCTGTAATGATGTTATCACTTGCCTAGGGCCATGAAGTGACAAAGAAGAAGCAATGGTTGGCGGATCAAGGGACAAGAAGAGAAGGACATAAAGTCTGAGAGGTAGTGAACTTACTGTTTTTGCATGTATGTGATATGTATGTCTTGCATTGATTATGTGACTGCTTTGCCTATTTGTGTGGAACATGTATGATTGGTTGAAGCTCTATTATATTTGTGTAATGGCCATATGTATGTCATAACATCGAGCATGCAGCATGTCATTATGTTGGCATGAAATAGTGTAGGCAAGCATGTCATGCATTCATATATATCTTGCATGCATAGTGGTAATGTTTGCTACTGAGATTCTCTTGAATCTCACTCCTCCCAACCAACCATTTAGACAGGTGAAGAGTGCAGGAAGATATGCATCGGAGGAGATATGAAGTTGAAGTGAAAATCATAGTGTAAGACACTACTATTTGCATTTGATGTATACGTGGCTTGAAAATAAGGTATTACAATTATCACAGTAGAGAATAGTCAAAGAAGGATGAGGGATCTTTAAATCAGCAAGAAGATATAACAACCATTGGATTTCACAAGCAACACAACCTATAGCATGATATTCAGCCTCAGAAGATGAAAGAGAAACTGTTGTTTTCTTCTTGTACCTCCAAGAAATTAAAGAGTAGCGAAGAAAAACACAACATCCTGAAAGAGATCGACGTGTATTAGGAAAATCAGCCCAATCTAAGTCACTAAAATCCTTGAGTTGAATACAAGAATTTGCTGGGAAATAGAAACCCTTTCCCAAACAACCTTTAATATAGCAAAGAATGCGAAGAGCAACCTTGTAACGAGTTGTAGTGGGCGCTCAAGTAAATTGACATAATTGCTACACAACATAAGAGAGATCAAGTCTAGTGGTCGTGAGGTAGAGAAGATGATCGACAAGACGACGATAAGGTGATACATCAGCAAGAGGAGTGCCAACATCCTGAGAAAGGTGAGTAGAGCAAGCCATAGGAATAGACAGTGTCTCGCAACCTAAATAACCAGCATAAGAGAGTACGACTAGCGCAAATTTTCATTGATTCAATGTAATACCAGATGAGGATCTAGCAACCTCTAGGCTAAGGAAAAATTTGAGTTGGCCAAGTTCCTTAATCTTGAAAGAATCATCAAGAAAAGTCTTAATATGAGTAATCTCAATGGAATCATTGCCTGCAAGAATGATATCATCGACATAAACTAATAAAGTTGTAAAAGAATCTCCAGTATGATGTACAAAAAAGAAGTAAACAGATTTTGACCAAGAATATCCACATGAAGTCAAGGTAGAAGATAAATTAGCAAACTATTGGCAAGAGGCTTATTTTAAACCATATTGTGATTTCTACACTTTGCACACAATCTGAGGATTATCAGAAGAATCATTGCCAAGTTCCTTAATCTTGAAAGAATCATCAAGAAAAGTCTTGATACGAGTAGTCTCTGTAGAATCATTACATGCAAGAATGATATCATTGACATAAACTAATAAAGTTGTAAAAGAATCTCCAGTATGACATACAATTGAGGAGTAATTACATGAAGTTAAGGCAGAAGACAAATTAGCAAACCATTGGCAAGAGGTTTGTTTTAAACCATATTGTGATTTCTACAATTTGCACACAATCTGAGGATTATCAGAAGAATCATTGCCAAGTTCCTTAATCTTGAAAGAATCATCAAGAAAAGTCTTGATATGAGTAGTCTTTGTAGAATCATTGCATGCAAGAATGATATTATCAACATATACTAATAAAATTGTAAAAGAATCTCCAGTATGACATACAAATAAAGAGTAATCAGATTTTGACTGAGAATATCCACATGAAGTCAAGGCAGAAGATAAATTAGCAAACCATTGGCAAGAGGCTTGTTTTAAGCCATATTGTGATTTCTGCAATTTGCACACAAGATGAGGATTATCATAAGAAAATCCTAGTGGAAGATTCATGTATACATCTTCATTAAGATCTCCATGTAAGAAAGCATTGTTGACATCAAGTTCTTTAAGATGCCAATTAGAGGCAACATCAACAGCAAGCAATAAACGAACAACGGTCATCTTAGCAACTAGAGAGAATATATCAAAATAATCAACTTCTCCAGTTTGAGTATATCCCTTTGCCACTAACCGGGCTTTATAACTCTCAAGATTGCCATTAGCTATAAATGTTGTCCTAAAAACCCACTTACAACCAATTGGAACAGGGTTAACATAAGCAGCTTGAGGAAAGTGACTTATCAATCTGTATAATCCTTAAAAAAGCTCATCTATACCAATCATTTTCCATGTCTTCATGTCCTGGATAAGACAATGGGAAGATGAAAAAAAATAAGAAAATAAGAGATTTGATTAGTCATTTGCAAGAGTGAAATGATATTGAAATGAAATTCTGATACACATAGAACATTAGAAAGACAGAGAATTAATCTAAATAGTACCATAAATTGAGGTTCAGGGGAACAAGATGAAGAAACTGAAACAGGGTTAACATAAGCAGCTTGAGGAAAGTGACTTATCAATCTGTATAATCCTTAAAAAAGCTCATCTATACCAATCATTTTCCATGTCTTCATGTCCTGGATAAGACAATGGGAAGATGAAAAAAATAAGAAAATAAGAGATTTGATTAGTCATTTGCAAGAGTGAAATGATATTGAAATGAAATTCTGATACACATAGAACATTAGAAAGACAGAGAATTAATATAAATAGTACCATAAATATTGGTAACCATCACTACAAAAAAATAGCGAATTAGCGACGGAATTTCCGTCACTAATCAACTTAGAGACGGAAATTAGCGACGGATTAGAGACGGAATAATATTAGCGACAAAATTTCCGTCGCTAAAAATACCATTACTAATTGATTAGTGACGGAATTTTGAATTCCATCGCTAATTAGAGACGAAATTTACAGACATAATTTCCGTTGCTAATTAGAGACGGAATTGACTAATAAGTGATGGAAAATTCCGTCTCTAATTAGAGACGGAATTTCTGTCTCTAATCCGTCGCTAATTATTTTATATATATATAATTTAAATTGCCACATGTCTACAACACAAGCCTCTACATGTCCCTCGCCGGCGGCCGCCACGTGTACCAGTCAGCCACCGCCACATGTTCCGGTAAGTAGCCACGTGTCACCATCCCCACGCGTCACGTGTCACAAGTCACAAATTGGTTGCATTTTTTGACCAAGTTAGGATTCGAGGCCATGACTGTTACGAGGATTGATCACTAAGTACCAAAATTGATAATTTTAATTCTATTTAGTCGGTTGATTAGTTGTGATTGAGATTGCAAGATAGAAATGATGAAATATGAATACAAGTGATATAAAGACAAATATGAGAAAAAACCCTAAGGATTAGATTTCACTTAATAAATTCCGGATTGAATCACTTATCTATTTTAGTCCAATTTATTCCACATGATTGATAGTCGAGTTTCCCTATTTTAATTACTAGCCTCTTCCAAGGTCAAGTAATTCTATAATTAATTGCTAACCCAATATATTCCTATATGAATTTAAACAATCAATCATGCATTAAGATTTATGGAACTCAATTAAGACTACACAACCCATATGAATATATTCCTATTTCATATGCAAATTATGGTTTTAATTATAGGATCCACACACATGTATCTCCTTCCGATCTCAACATGCATATTAAAATTATCCAAAAGGTGGCCAATCAATTGTAAGCATTAAGATCAATAATTAAAACTCAATCATGAAGGAAAAATTAAAACTAGATTTGATAAGTTAAGATTCAATCCGTCATTAGTAAGCTATGTCATCACCCTAGGAAAAGGAAAATTTAGCTCATGATAAAATTAAAAACAAAACTAAAATATATTACAAATATCATAAATATTGCATAAAAATTAATTACAAAAACATAAAAATACAACTACAAGATGTATGAAAATGGAAAATCTAACCTACCATATAGGAGGTAAAACCATCCATGTAGGTGGCAACCTATACCATCCATAAAGGAGGACTACCTAAGCCTTCCATATAGGAGGTAAAACCATCCATGTAGGAGGCATGCAAGAAGTAAAAAAATGCAAGAAATAAATTCTAAAAATAACAACTCTCTCTCTAAAATAGAAACTCTCTCTCTCTCTCTTCCTTCCTCCTCATTTTAGGGTGCCAAGAAGCTCTATTTATAGGCTTCATTTTCGGACTGCTACAGTGATTTGCTACATTGATTTTGCTACAGTGAACCGCACTGCTACAGTGAATCGACCACTCACTTGCTACAGTGAACCGACTGCTACAGGAACCGCACTGAACCGCCACACTTCCACACACACCGACTGCTACAGTACAACGCAATGGTCCGCTACAATACCCCTGATACAGTGCATAATGAATAGTACCGCATGAACAGTGCACAATGAAGATCTTTGATATACTTTTGCTGAGAGAGAGAGACAAGATTACTGCCATGTTTCTGGACCTCAATGCCAAGAAAGTAATGAAGATATCTAAGATCTTTTAATGAAAATTCTTGATTAAGCCACTGTTTGAGTTTGTCAATATAGCCAGTGGAGGTTCCAGTGATGAGAATATCATCCACATAGACAAGAACATAGGTGAGATCTGTCAAAGATTGATGAATAAAGAGAGAAGGATCACATTTGCTAGAGATGAATCCAAATTTGAGAAGAGTTATGGCCAATCGTTGGAACCAGGCTCTTGGGGCCTATTTTAAGCCATAGAGACTATAATGCAACTTGCATACAAGAGATGGATCAAATAATTCAAAACCTGGTGGTTGTGTCATATAAACCTCTTCTTCGAGATTTCTATTTGAGAAGGAACTATTGACATCAAGCTGTGAGATAGACCATGAGTTGTGCAAAGTAATGTTAAGAATAGTGCGGATAGTAATGGGCTTTACAACAGGAGAATAAGTTTCATTATAGTCAAACCCATTTGTTTGATGAAACCCTTTGGCCACTAAGCGAGTTTTATACTTATTGATGGAACCATCTAGATTGTCTTTGATCCAGAGGACCCATTTGCAGCTAATAACAGGCCGATTGGTGGGTGGTGAGATAAGAGACCATGTAGAATTCTTGAGAAGAGCTTAATACTCATCATGCATTACCTTGGCCCAATGAGGAATGGCAATGACATGAGAGGGATTGGAAGGGATATATATGGGATCTGTAGGAGAAAGGGAGGTAGAATAAGCCTTGGGCTTGTGAATGCCACTTTTTGCACGTGTAATCATAGGGTGAGCATTGGTAGGGGTAGGAGGAAAAGATGATGGAGAGGAACTAGAAGTAGATATGGAACGAGATGCTGAAGGGCTAGAAAAAGATGGGATGGAAGGAGAGGAAGTAGGTAGGATAGGAGATGGTATAGTAGAAGGTGAGAAAGACAAAGAATTTTGAGGAGTGGGTGAGGAAGAGTTGGAAGAGTGGTTGGGAGAAGGAACTAAAGGTATGAGACCTGACGGTAGAGGAAGAGAAGGTGTGGAGGAGATGGTGGTAGCTAGTGATTGTGACTGAAAAGGAAAAGAATAGACTCATTGACTTTGACATCATGAGAAATATAAATTCGGCCATTAGGAGCAAGACACTTGTAACCACAGTGAGACATATTGTAGCCTAAAATGGTACACTTAATAGAACGAAAGGAAAGTTTATGAGATTGAGAGTGATGTAACAGGGGTTAGCAAGAGCAACCAAAGACACGTAAAAATGAATAATCAGGTGGTTTATTAAATAGTTTGGTGAGAGGGGCAACATGGCCAATAGCTGAACTAGGTAGCATATTTGTAACATAAACAGCATCAACAAAAGCATCATCCCAGTATTTTAAAGGAAGACCAGCCTGTGATAGCATAAATAAGCTAGTATATGTCGTCTCTCAACAAGACCCATTTGATAATAAGCATATGGACAAGAATATATGTGAAGAATGCCCTAGTCAGCCAAATATTTATCAAAACAATAAAATTCACCACCATTATCAATTTGAATAGCACGAATATGAGTGATCAACTGATTTTCAACTATAGCCTTGAATTGCAGAAAAGTAGGAAATGCATCAAACTTGCGTTTGAGAGGATAGATCCAACAAAATCTTGAAAAATAATCAACAAAGGAAATATAGTAAAGATTTCCATTATTAGAAGAGCATTAAGCAGGTCCCCAAAGATCAATTGAAATCAATTCAAGTGGCAAAGAGTACACAGTAGTAGATGCATGAGAAGGCAATTTATGAGACTTGCCCATACAACAAGCAGAACAGAAATTAGTACTTGTACTAGGGGAAAAATGTAGATTACAACTCTTCAACAAACGAGGAAGTACTCCTTGAGGAAAGTGAGCCAATCTCTGATGCCATAAGGCAAGAGAGGGACGTGTCTGTGATACAGTAAGACAATGTGCAGTTTTATTTGTGAAACATGTAGTAGTAGTATGATTGGAAGCTGGAGAAGTTGATGTAGTCCTTGCTAACCAAATTGGATTCGAGTGTAGAAACTCATAGAGTCAATCAGTTCTGCGCCTTCCCTGTAGTAGAACATGACATGGATCCTACTCAGATTTGACACAACACCAATACCGATGAAACTCAAGAAAAACATTGTTGTCGAGTGTCCTTTTGGGAACACTCAGCATATTGTTATAAGAGAAGGAACATGAAGAACGTCCTTTAATGCCAGTAGGTAATTTGACAAATGAATAGGAAAATAAGTATAGCCTTGATTAAGAATTGACAAACCTGAACCATCACCGATATGGAGTTGACTAGAACCAGAATAAGGAGAAGCCTTCATTAAATTGGTAGCATTAGGTGTTGCATGATGAGTGGTGCCAGTGTCTGCAACCCAAGCATTAGAAGCAGAGGGATCTGGAGAAAAGTACTCAGACGAATAATAAGAGTATGGGTCATAAAAGTATGGATCAAAGGTCGCTGCCATATGCAAATTAGCCTGAGGACATGGAAGCGAATAAAAGGACTGATCAAACTGATAGTGAAAGTAGGCAGCAGAGTGATCGGGCTTAGCACACAATTGACATGGGAAAGAGGATCGATTACCAAAACCACGGCCTCGACCACGACAACTTCGTCCATGACCATGACGACCAGATCTACTACTACCAGGACCACCACGGCCATTGTGTGATAAAAAACGAGATGCTTGAGAATTGTAATTCTGTGAATTGGTAGATGACTTAGAAGGATGGTCGGTAGAGACAGATGCTTGAGCAATATGAGCCATTGGTTTAAGGCTCTCAGACTGGGCCAATTTCAACGAGCGATTGAGTTTAAGCTCATGAGAAATCAGAAGAGACTCGATTTCACTTAAGGAAAATGAAGTGCGTTAAGAATTAACAGAGGAGATGACTGAATCATACTCATCTAGCAAGCCATCAAGAATTACCTCAACCTGATCTTGTTCATCAACCGTGTAACCAATAGAAGCCAAGGCATTATTAGACAGCGATTTAACTCGAAGGATGAATTCAGAAATTGTTCGATCGTCTTTTGCGAAGTTCACATTTGTACTATGAGATTTTTGCACGCGTGTGAGCTTGGAAGTAATCCAAGACACATTTCTAGGCTGAGCGAGAAGTTGAACAACCAACCAATTGAGGCAATAACTAATCAAAAATGGTTGATTGGAGCCAGGAAAAGATGAGCTGATCTTGCTTATACCAGACAAGATAGGCAGCAGAAACTTATCCAGCTTCAAGGTCTTCGGAGGATGGAAACTGAGGCGGTGCGACACCAGAATCCAAATAATGTGATAAGCCATGACCATGAATAGCAGACTCAATCTGTTGCTTCCAGGCTAAAAAATTTCATTCATCAAAGCTTGGATGAAATAAAGTGATTGAAGGCTATCAACTCGTTGGGCTTTGAAGAATCCACAACGACTAGTTTAGTGGATTGAGAAGAGGATGAAGAAATAGAAGCCATGGTTTGGTACTGGTAAGCTCTGATACCATGTACGAAACAGAAAACAAAAAATGAAGAAATGAAATAATCTGTGTTGAATTTATAGAATTAACTTTACACTGTACACACATATATAAACTACATGGAGAGAATAACTATAGGTCAGGTTAGCTAACTGTGGTTGTTACAACTATGGTTACATTATAACTAATGTTGCTGAGTCAGCGCACACAACTGATAGAAGTTTACTCTCTAATAGAGACAAGAATGAGGGACAGATTCTCGTTTGGATGCAAATAGTAGTAACTCGCGCGGATCCTGTGAAAGATTGGTCTGCGGCACATTTGAGTGGGATTCGTTGGCCATAACTAAACTAGTTAGAACTTAGAGAACAGAGCATGGAAGGGAATCAAAGAAGAAGAAGGAGGAGGAGGAGCAGAGAGAGAGAGGGAAAAAGCAGTGGATAAGAGCGTTTTAGTGCTCTTATTCCATGACACCGAATTAAGAGAGAAGGAAACTGAAATTTATTTCTCTAAACATACTCTTGTGTACATTGTGTTTATATCCATGTGTCAAGTAGTAAAGTAGGCCAACTTATTATTTACAATAACTAATTACAGCTGTTACTAACTAATTAAGTTAGGCTAACCAACTACGTCACATTAGTAGCTAACTTTGTGAGTCGTCTCCTATAATTTTTGGAATGCTGGTATTTTATATATAATAAATAGTTATTTCGGTAGTCAAATTTCTTAACTAGTCAACATTACTTACATGGGCTGGTCGAAAAGATATTTTTAATTTTTTTTGTTAGGTATAGGTATCCAAGTAATTCTGTTCAAAGCACTATCGAATACTAAATATAGACACTTCTTTCAAAAGAGATTCGAACCTTAGTTCACCATGTTGTGAGAGATTTAGATAGAAAAATGACAATAATACTTTGACATTTATTTATATGGTTGACTAAATTTGGAGTCCTTAGATATTATCTTACACCAATTTAGACTCTAGAATCATCTGTGCTTCAGAAAAATTCCTCATGAATAAACACCCTTTAAACCCAAAATATACTTTTTTGTATATTAAACCGCCAATTTTGTTTTGATATTTTTACATTTCTAATTTTTATTAATTACTTCATCTAATTTTTTCTACTTAATGAAATTTTATTGTTATTTTGATTTAATAAATATTTATAAAAAATTGGAATAATTGATATTTAGATTACTTAGCTTCACGCTTTGTAATTTGTTCTGGTTCCCATGACTTGATTCCCATATTCGTATCCAGAAATATTATTCATGTCCAATAAAATAATAACTTCTTTATATACAACGCTAAAGTATAAAACACGATCATATTTTTCAATTGAATAATAGGCATTTAAAAGATTGATAATTTGGCATGATGTTGTTGGAAAAAGAACAACAATAATGTTAACTATTATGTTTGAGTTCAAACTTCAAAGGGAAATAGATTAGTCGTCACTGACGTGATTGCAACGTAATTCTACACCTCAACAACAGGAATGTACGACACCATAACATTTTACCAACAAGAAGATCAAATATGGGCAAGGGACCTTTAATCCCTTAACCTTCTATTGATCATGGATTGGCTAGTATGAGATAGTACAGTTTTGATTTTTTTTAATATTTTTTAAAATAGATAAAAAATGCACAATAATAGAGTATTTTATTTCAAAAATCATCGATTCAAATTTTAAAACTGCATTTTATATTCATAAATATATGACGTAAGTTATCAAAATATCACTTATTTAATTTGGAACATGGCTCAGCTTCACTTCTCGTCATAGTCATAGGCATGAGCACCATGGTGCTCATCATTATGGTGAAATTTGCTCCATTTAAAAATATACAATTTCAATTTTTCAAATTTAAAATTTTAATTGATAATTTTTAAATAATAAAATTATTTTTCTACAATATTTTCAATTAAAAGATTATCTTTATTTTAAATATTATATCCATTAAAATAATTTTTCAAAAAGTAAAAAAAACGTATAGTTATGCGTCTGCAACTCTAGTTCTTAATCTTTATTATAAGTCCAATTGTTTGACCAAATCACACCAAAAAATAAAAGTTAAGACATTTAATATATCTTAAATTGATTTCCTTTTTAAAATTTTCCTTTATTTAATAATGAGTATTAAAAAAAAGGGTATACATTTTTTCTCACCTACATTTTAAATATGGATAAAATTGAAAAACATTCATTGACGAATCTTAAAGTTAACTTATATTTAGGACAAAAAATATTTGACAAATAGGACAGATCACAAGGACGGAAGAGGGAGATCAGAGACAATCATATTTGGTGTTCTAATTCATTTTGTTTGTATCTCTCCCCGTAGAATTTTGTGATATTTTTGTCGTCTGCATTGACTGGTTCCATTCAAAATATTGGGTTTGAATTCATGGACTAATTTTTCCATCTTCCTCTCCCTAAGTGAGATTTTCGTTACACAACTCCATTTTGAGTATTTTTTTCCAAGTCGACCCAATTTTTATTTACTTTATTTTGGTCGACAAAGTGAGTTATGCATAGCATCTATAAAAGTCTGGCAAAAAAAAAAAAAAAAAAAGAGCTTCTATAAAAGGATGATTTGATCTTCGCAAAATCCTTCATTAACTTCAAATAATCAGTCACATACACTTGTCTCCCATATATTCATCTCAAAAAGAATCCAACGAGAACTAACTACCACTCATGGATTTTCTTGATGTCCCTCTGCTTTATAAACTTGATCAATTTCAATATCTTTGAGGTGACTGGTCATAATTGCCTCGTCCATCAAGAATCTGCCTTGCTTCATTTGAAGAATAGCCTCATTTTCAATCCAGCCAAATCCCAAAAACTGCTTCATTGGAACCAAAGTGGCAATAATTATTGTTGCCGATGGAACGGAGTAACATGCAGTAACAAGCGACATGTTATAGCTTTGGACCTCAGTGAAGAATCTATCTCCGGAGGACTTAATGGCTTGAACAGTACTCTCTTCAACTTTCAATATCTACAGGATCTGAACTTGGCCTACAATGACTTCGATTCAGTCGTTTCTTTAGGAGTTTCAAAAATTGAAGAACTTGAGGCATCTAAATCTCTCAAGTGCTAGCTTTGAGGGACAGATTCCAATTGAAGTCTCCCAATTAACGAACCTGGTTTCACTTGATTTGAATACCTCATCATCACGTCACACTCTAAAACTTGTGAGGCCAAATATTGTTGATCTTCTGCAAAACCTTACAAAAATCATAGCTGTCAGTTCAATGGAATGCTTCCGAATTCGATGTCTTACCTAACCCAGCTTGTTCATCTGGATTTGTCATCCAAACTTCACTGGTCCTCTTCCCTATTTCAACATGTCCAAGAACCTCAAGCATCTACCCGTTTCTCTTGATCACTTGATAGGTGAAATCTTATTCCATTTTAAGAGTCTTGACAATCTCATCACCATTGATTTAGTGGGAAATTCCTTTTGCGGAAGAGTTCTTTCATATCTTCGAGAACTTATGCTTTCTCATAATAGATTTGAGGGTGTATTGGAGGAACTCCCAAATGCATCATTCTCTTCATTAGAGATCTTTGATGCCAGTGGGAGTAATCTAGAAGGGTCAATTCCCTTGTCCATTTTCCATCTTAGAAAGCTTATTGCCCTCCAACTTTCCTCAAGCAAGTTCAATGGCACTATGCATCTGGATATAGTGACTCGTTACAATAGGCCTTAATCACAACAACCTCTCTGTGGATACAACTTTGAGAGATAACTCTGATTTTTCAACATTTCCAAAATTGAACCAGCTTATGTTAGCTTCTTGCAAGTTGAAAGAATTCCCAGTCTTTCTGATGAACCAATCCAATTTAATCTAACTAGACCTATCTAGCAACCAGATTCATGGCAACATACCCAATTGGATTTGGAGGTTTGATTTTATGACACACCTAAATCTTTCAAACAATTTATTGACAGATTTGGAAGGTCATTTCCAAAACTTCAGTACCAATCTGTTTATCCAATTAACTTAAAGGCCCCACTTCCATTTTTTTCAAAAAATGTGATGTTTTTGGATTTTCAAGCAATAGATTTAGCTATATAGCCCCTTCTTACATTGTTAACAAACTTCATTTTGTATTTTTCCTATCTCTCTCAAACAATAGTTTTCATGGCAGAATCCCAGAATCCTTATGTAGCATTTCAAATCTTAGGGTTCTTGATCTTTCTGATAATGGCTTCAATGAAACCATTCCTAAGTGTTTGACAAGAATGAGTAGTACTCTAAGAGTACTAAATCTTACAAGAAACAAACTCAAAGGCCAAATTTTGGATACATTTTCAACTTCCTGTGCTTTGAGGTTCTTGACCACAATGAGAATTTCCTATGGTGCAGTTCCTGGTGGATTATTGTCACCACCATCATATGAAGATTCTATTTCGAATTCTGGAAGTTCCATTGATTGGAATCTCTTGAGTGCTGAACTGGGATTTTTTTTTGGCCTGGAATTGTGATCTTTCCTTTTATTTTTTGGAAGCAATGGAGGCTAAAATACTTCAAACATGTAGACTTGGCCCTTTGGAAGATTATCCCTCAGCTTGATTTTGTGTATGAAAACCATGGTGGGAAAGCTTACAGGAGTGTAAGGTGGAAGTCTTTTTAAATTCACTGAAAAGAAAAGCAGAATAAGTGCTTATTTCTACAATTTGTTTTTCACTTTCTCTTGTTTATTTTTGCTTCATTGTTCTTTGGGTTTGGTGTGTATAATGCCAGAATGTTCCTAGCTCTTTAATGCTTGGCATAATCATAACAACAATAACAACAAACATGGTCTAATATTTCCTCTCATTGATTATATGTGACCTTCCTCTTCCTTTGATACATCATTTTAATTTGTCGTTGAAGCTTTAGTTTTAAGGGTTAACATAGAACTGTTGTAGCCAAATCATGTTGCTTCTGCGCAGCAAAACGTAGAAAAACAGCATTGTAAATTGCGTTTGGAGGGCCCAACTGAAACGGAAAAGTAAACGGATACATGGCCAGCAGAGGAAAAGAAGCTTATCTCATTAATTATGTGATTCTTTCTATCGTTTACTTTATTCCTTCTGTCTGTCTTCTTTATTCCCTTTGTCGTTCATCTTTATTCCTTCTGTCTGTTTACCTTCAGCCTTTTCAATATTATAAATAGGCTGAACCATTTGCTTGTAAACCAACAAAGTTTGAATAAGAATTAATTCGAGTGTGTGTTTCTGAACCATTTGGTATCAAAGCCTGGTTCTCAAAAGGCCAGAAAGCGAGAGTGTGAGCAGAGAGTGAGAATAAAAAAAACGCAAGGGAAAAAGAGAGTTCAAACTTGCCCCTACAGCCGTTTTTGAGCTCAACGACCTCACCATCGTCTTCAGGAGGCCGAAAAATGTCGTACAGGAGGTTTCCGACAACCAGAAACACCCTCATGTGCCGTCACGCACCACGCTGGAGATCCATGTGCCGTCCCCCGAGAGCCACACGCCGGCCACACGCTCTAGAGGTTGAAGACGAGCCATATAATCGACACGTCATCATACACGTCAGCGAGAGCTGCATAGTCAACGCTGAGTCATCCAATCAGACGCTGCGACATGTCCTGAGTGCCACGTCTCTGCTGACGTCATTACCACACATCAACGCCACATCATCAGCCAACCCAGATCTGCCGAATCAGAGAGAGCCACGTGTCGTAAGAGACACGTCATCATTGCTCAGTTAGCCGAACTTTCGAAAATTGCAAATTGACCCCATAAGTTTGGTGAAAAATTACAGTTTTGGACCCAAAACTTTCTGAAATCATATTTTAGCCCAAATTTTTTCAAATTTTACATTTTTTCCCCCAAAAAGTTGGAAAAAATTACAATTTTAGCCCAAAATATTTCTATAATTACAATTTGACCCCTAAACTTTGCCCAAATTACATTTTTACCCAAAAAAAATCTGTGATCAGAAGTTTACCTGAAATTTTACTAGAATTCCCTTTTTACACTTTTCTTTCCAGAAATACCTAATGTACCCCTAATCCAATACCCAAAATGCCTCCAAGACGCAGGAACATGCTTGAAGTTGAAATGGAAGAGATGAGGCGTCGTTTACGAGAGCTGGAAGCTATAATAGAAGTTCAGCGAGCCTTACTAGAAAACCATAATGAACAACCAGAAGCCGATACTAGCAGCAGCTCATCTTCCTCTAGCTACCACCGACCTCCTCGGCAACAATCTTTCCGCTCTAATGATATCAAGGTAGACATTCCTGAATTTGAGGTGAGACTACAGCCTGATGAGTTTATTGATTGGCTTCAAACGGTAGAACGAGTCTTCGAGTACAAGGAGATTTCGGACGAACAAAAGGTCAAAATTGTAGCTTTGAAACTTAAGAAACATGCTTCTATTTGGTGGGAAAATCTCAAACGCAAGCGAGCACGAGAGGGCAAGCGTAAAATTACAAGCTGGGAGAAAATGAGACGCTAGCTTACAAGTAAATTCCTACCCGATCATTATCACCAAGAAAATTTTATACGCTTACAAAATATTAGATAGAATTCATTGTCGGTGGAAGAGTACTCTAGAGAATTCGAGCAACTAATGATGAAATGTTACATCCAGGAGAAGGAGGACTTACCAATCGCCCGCTACCTTGCAGGTTTAAACCCCGTCATTAGCCGTATAGTTCAGCTTCAACAATGCTGGACCCTGGATGATGTGATTCGTCTAGCTATCCGCGTGGAAAAGTAGACGACCAAGAGATCTTCTTTTCAGCCTTCTTCCTTTCAACCTTCTTCTTCCAGAAAGTATCCCGACAAGGCAGCAGCCATACATGCCAGGCCACAGTATAACACAGCAAGCAGACCACCACCAAAGGTCAGCAAAGTAACTGGCTCTAAAGCACCAAAATGCTTTAAGTGCCAAGGATTCGGCCATATTGCCGCAGATTGTCCTAACCGGAGGGTTGTCACTATCAGGGAAGGACAAGCACCTGAAGTTCCTACAGAGGATGATGAGGAGAATGTCTTTTATGGAAGAGCCTATTTATGACGAGGAAGTTACGCTTGCCGATCAAGGAGAGATGCTAGTAATTAGAAGAAGTCTGTATACAGCAGTGGTTAAGGAGGAACCCTGGTTACGCTGCAATATTTTTCACACCCGTTGCACGTCACAGGGAAAAGTTTGTAATGTCATCATTGATAATGGAAGCTGTGAAAATGTAGTCTCTGACTACATGGTAAAGAAATTGAAGCTGCCAACACTTGACCATCCGCATCCATACAAGCCGCACTGGCTTAATACTGGAAGTGAGGTAAATGTTTCTAAACAGTGCCTTGTTACTTTTTCTATTGGGAACAAGTATAAAGATGAAGTTCTTTGTGATGTGGTTCCCATGGATGCATGCCACCTACTACTGGGGTGGCCATGGCAATATGATTAGTATGCTCTGCATGATGGACGAGAAAATACCTATTCCATCACTAAAGACAGAATCAAGATCAAATTGACACCTTTATCACCCAGTAAAATTAACAAAACTTCTAGAGAAGAGAAGCCATTGGTGTCATTAATGTCTAAAGAAGAACTCAAAGTGATAAAATTTGAGCCCCAGACAATGAGTTTCATACTGGTACTTGAAAAGAATAGAAAGTCTAACATCCCACTACAAATTTTGCCTTTACTTTATGAATTTGCAGATGTAGTAGCCGAAGAGATTCCATCCGAGTTACCGCCGATGCGTGACATCCAACATGCCATTGACTTTGGTCCAGGAGCAGTCATCCCTAACAAGCCTACTTACAGGATGAGTCCTCAGGAACATGCAGAAATCCAGCGAAAAGTTGAAGATCTACTGAAGAAAGGGCTGGTTCGAGAAATTATTAGTCCCTGTGCTGTACTTGTTCTTCTTGTCCCTAAGAAGAATGGGAGTTGGAGAATGTGTATTGATTGTAGAGTTGTCAATAAGATCACTATCAAGTATCGATTTCTGATACCTCGGCTAGATGGTATGCTAGATCAACTACATGTTGCCACTACCTTCTCCAAGATTGACCTACGAAGTGGTTACCATCAAATCAGAATTCACTCCGGTGATGAATGAAGACTGCCTTCAAGACAAGAGATGGCCTGTATGAATGGAATGTGATGCCTTTTGGGTTAACCAATGCCCCTAGCACATTTATGCGACTAATGAATCAGGTATTGTACCCCTTCATTGGCAATTTGTTGTGGTCTACTTTGACGACATTCTTGTGTATAGCAAAAGTCAAGAAGAGCATTTAGAACATCTACGGCAAGTTTTACAAACCTTGTGAGAACAAAAGCTGTACGCCAACATACAGAAGTGTACTTTTCTTTCCAAATAAGTTATGTTCCTTAGGTACATCATAACCGCTGAAGGTGTTCGAGTTGACCCCATCAAAGTTGAATCCATCAATAGCTGGACAGTCCTGCAGTTTATTCAGGAAGTTTAAAGTTTCCACGGATTAGCCTCTTTTTTATGGAGGTTCATACGCAACTTCAGCTTTATTACCGCACCACTTACAGATTACACTAAAGGATATAAATTTTAGTGGACAGAGCAGCCCAGAGAAGCTTTCAAGAATTGAAAACGAGACTGACTGAAGCCCCTATTCTAGCTCTGCCAAATTTTGATCAAGTGTTCGAAGTTAGTTGTGATGCTTCCAATTCAGGAATTGATATTATACTTAGCCAAAAAGGGACACCCAATTGCATTTTTCAGTGAAAAACTTGATGATGCTAAGCTCAAATATTCCATCTATGACAAAGAATTCTACGCCATTGTTCGAGCTTTGCAACATTGGAGCCACTACCTGTTGCATAAAGAGTTTATCCTCTATTCTGACCATGAAGCCCTCAAGTATCTGAATTCTCAACAAAAGATCAGCCGGAAGCATGCCCGTTGGAGTGAAATCTTGCAATCTTATCCATTCCTGATTAAACATAAGGTTGGAATCTTGAACTCAGTAGCTGATGCACTTAGCCATCGACATATGTTGTTGTCAATAATTCAAGCCAAAGTTGTTGGGTTTGAATGTGTCAAAGAATTATACCAAGATGACCCAGATTTTTGGGGAATATGGGAAGCAACTGCAGATCATCCTTTCCACCAATACTATAGACATGATGGGTTTTTATTCTGAGGTAAAACCCTATGTATTCCTTAGTATTCCCTAAGAGAGGCAATAATCTGGGAAGCCCATGATGGATGATTAGCCGGTCATTTTGGCAGAGATAAAACAGTCACCCTGATCAAGGAAAATTTCTATTGGCCAAGACTTGAACGAGAGGTCAAACGGCATGTACAAAGATGTAGAACGTGTCACTTGGCTAAGGCAAAAGGTCAAAATACAGGATTATACATGCCGCTACCAGTCCCAGAAGCACCTTGGGAAGATGTAAGCATGGATTTTATGCTTGGGTTACCACGTACGTAGAGACAGAAAGATTCTGTCATGGTAGTTGTGGACCGATTTTTGATATGGCCCATTTTATTCCTTGTCAAAAAACCAATGATGCTGTACAGGTTGCTGATTTATACTTCAAAGAGATTGTCTGTGTCCATGGCATTCCTAAGACTATCACCTCTGATCGTGATGGCAAATTCCTCAGCCAATTTTAGAGAACTCTTTGGAAAAGGATGGGTACTAAGCTTCAATTTAGTAGTGCTAGTCATCCGCAAATGGACGGACAAACAAAAGCTATAAATAAGATTCTTGGCAATCTTTTACGAAGTTTTGTTGGGAAAAATGTCCTGGCTCAAGTTGAATTTTCTTATAACAGTTTCCTCAACCAAGCCACTGGTAAATGCCCTTTTGAAGTTGTTTACAGTACACGACCTCTTAGTTCATTAGATCTAGTTCCTTTGAGTGATAAGCAGTATTTTAGCACAGACACAGAACAAAGGGCAAAAGAAGTTAAGAAACTATATGAACAAGTACGTGAAAGGATCCAGAAGCAGAATTTGAGACTCAAGGCACAATGGGACAAACATAGGAAGCAGTTAATTTTTAATGTTGGAGATTTAGTTTGGATTCACTTGCTGAAAGAATGATTTCCATAACAGCCCAACGCCAAATTATATCCACGAGTAGATGGTCCATTCAAGATTACAGAGAAAATCAATGATAATGCTTATAAAGTTGAGCTTCCAGGTGCTTATGGAGTCTCCGCTACTTTCAATGTTGCTGATTTATCTCCCTATATTGATAATGATGTTGATTCTGACTCGAGGATGAGTTCCATCCAACCCAGGGAGAATGAAACGGAAAAGTAAACGGATACATGGCCGACAGAGGAAAAGAAGCTTATCTCATTAATTATGTGATTCTTTCTGTCGTTTACTTTATTCCTTATGTCTGTCTTTTTTATTCCCTTTGTCATTCATCTTTATTCCTTCTTTCTGTTTACCTTCAGCCTTTTCAGTATTATAAATAGGCTGAACCATTTGCTTGTAAACCAGCGAAGTTTGAATAAGAATTAATTCGAGTGTGTGTTTCTGAACCACCAACACCTCCAAATACGCACTTGGTGGATTGAACAACATGAAGAAGATGAAGAAGGATTATTATTAGATGAACGGATTCTTATTTGCCTCAGAGAGTAAAGCAGCTTTAAGTATCTGCGGTGAAGAGGAAAATGGGAGCTTTGAGGATTAGAAGTTTATTTTATAAAGTGGGCATTAACATCCATAAATGTACTACCTCCAGTTTAGATTAACTTTTGGAGAATATCTTATAAAAAAGTACGGAAAAAAATAGTCATGGAATACCATGGTTTTCTTGCTAAAATAGATTGTGGAAAATTTGAGAGTGTTTGGGTAGTTTAACCCAAATCAATATTGTAGAGAATGAAATTCCACACAAACTTGTATATATATTTATAGTCATTCATTATTCATTATTCATTATATATATTAAAGCAAAAAGTAGAGAACCTCCTCATCAAGTATAGTCATGCAATTTGGGATAAATCAAGACATTATTGCCCTTGTGCCTAGATTCATGGAACTCCTTATCTATATCAATAATAATGTATTTTCCTCTTTAATTTAGAGGAAGTAAGCAAGGCCAAAACAATGAAAGGGGCAGTGGCTTTCTATATTAACAGCTCAGCACCTTATTATTGTCCATATTGGGGATCCTATCATTCCCTCACGATTTTAAAATGCATCGAGAGGGGGAGGTATTCATACATTTACAAGGAGTCTTTGGTTTGCCTCCCTACCTGATGTGAGACATCATAGTAGTGAATTGGTGTGCGCTTGCTATTTTTGTGCTATCATCTTGACTCTGGATTGAGTGCGCTTGCTGTTATTGTGCTACCATCTTGACTTTGAATTTGGTGTTTTGTTGTTTTCTGTGTTGTTCTTTCTATTTTTGGATATTAAATTTAGTTGTTATGTAAGAATTTCATAAACAAGCTCCCTACTATACACCTATAGTCTTACATCAATAGCCATTCAAAATTAATTGAAAGCACAACTTTTAGAAAAATGCTATAAATTTTATGCCTTTCTTTTGTGTATGGCATTATAATAAGAGTAAAACAAAAGTTTCCTTCCTACAAAATTCATGTCTACAACACAATATGCTGTTAAAATAGCTTAGAGAACTCATTCTCTTTAGAGGGTAAAGGCTTAAAGGCGTTGAAGAAGCCTTTGAGCCTTATGCCACCTAATTCAATATACTAAGTAGATCGATACAACCGTTCAATAATAGATGGCCAGGCCTTTCCATGTGAAATAAGAATGAAATAACTAATTAGGCAAAGAAAATCATTATTTAACAATATACCAAAATACTTATGCACGCACGCACATATATATGTGTATGTATATGAAAGACATGACATTCTTCTTCTTCTTCTTTTTCCATTCTTTACCTAAACAAAATGTCATTCAGAGAATAACAAAATGATGAAACAAACATTGATATCATTTAGCATAAATAGAATTCCTGGTTCCATTAGAATTCTCAAGATACCAAACATTTAAGATTTAGAAGGATTGACCATGCCAAAATTATAGATTATAAAAGTTGTTGATAGTGAGAATGGATGGCCTACTTCCATGTTTAATTAGATTAAATAACCCATATATTAGATTAATCCCTACTTTGGTTCATCCAACTTGACTTCTTTTTTTTTTGCCCCCTCTAGCCCAACCTGATGAGAATTAGGTCGGGTTAGTTTTACTTTTATGGACACATATCACAATTTTGGGTGAAAAAGAATAGCTAAAAGTTAAACTAGAATATATTATCTTTGATCTTTCATATTTGAGAGTTAGGATTCATTTTAATTATTATCTTATTTTATGTTAATTCATGTTGATCTTGATAGGAAGATAAAGGGCATACTGTTAAAGATATTAAAGTGAAATTAAATTGATTAGTTAGTTGATTTGGGCCCTAGTCTATATAAATGGTCTTGGTTAATATGGTTTAGTGTGTATGATAGTTAGATCCTCACCATGTTTAGAGAGAGGTTAATTTGAGTCTCTCTCTAGAGAGGGAAGTCCCTCTTAATCCCCAAGTGGAGTTAGTTATCTCCCTCAAGTGATGATAGATTAGAGATAGTCTAAATGGGTTATAGTTTATATGAATGTGTTCTTATGTTATTAATACAAGATTCTTCATCTTTTTCATTATATTTCTCTGATTGCTATTGTTAACATGGTATCAAGAGCAAGGTTATTTTGGGCCCATAATACATTTAGCACGTCAATTTGTCAGATCAATGTCGTTTCTTGATTAGCTGTCAGATTAATGCCGTTTCTTGATTAGCCTGTGCAAAGTGTTTCCAAGGGTTTACGTCTCTTGCATATTTGATTCCTTAATGTTACTATCGAGGAAGGTGTTGTAGTTGTTATAGTGGACTCCGCAGACAAATTCTGATTCAGATTAGTGGTGGAGCACCATGTACCCGCCCTGCCGTTACCGGCGAAACTCATCTTGTCTCTGTTCAAGAAACCACCAAAGGGACTTGGAGATTTGCAGATTCAAGAAGCAAATAAACCATTATCGTGTTCACCGTTGATGCTCAGACCGTAATTTTTGTCTTCCTTACAGTTCCTCGCTGACGTTTTACGTAACCGCCGTTCGTTGGGACTAGACAAAGTCTGCGCCTCTTGCGTTGTTCACGCCACTGCAAGGTCGCCTTTCTTGTTCTCTGTACTCTTCATCGAGGTTTCTTTCCAAGTTCACGATTTGTGTAAGAGAATTCCTTCCCGTTTAGTGATCAGCGTCAAATTGGGGATTCTTAATGTGAATGACATTTGTATAGTGAGATTTTGGGTTCTATTGACTACCTTGGTTGTGATGTTCTCTCCACCATCATCGTTTTCCTTGCACTAGTTCGTAGAAGAACCATTTTTCTATTATACCTTGTTCAGCTAGAGGTAGGCCTTGATCTTCAGTAACATACCTCATAACTTGGCTAGGGTTTCTCATAATTTCTTGGGCACATCCAAGTAGTGGTTGATTTTTACACTTGACTTCTTTCTATACTCAGAGGCATCTTTACTGTCCTACTCAATGTTGGAACTCTTCAGACTTATTCATTAATCTGACTAGTTGCAATCAATATTCTCAAGAAAAGTATCTATTAGAAGATTTAGAGTAGATTGTTATGGCTTACTATGTTGTTGGTGAGTTTGCCATGTGATTTGAAGGAGTTGGTTCACAATATCATTCTAGAGATGATTGGCAACGAGATTGGAAAGGCAACATCAAGCATTTATCCTCTGCAAATTGTCTTAATTAGAAAAGTCAAGCCTTTGAAAGCTCCTAAATTTAGAGCTTTGACATCAAAAGGAAACTGATGGGGGTACTTGGTGTTTGTTCAAAAGGTTTATAGTAGTACTTGAGTAATGACTAAGCAGTTGGTATTGTTCAAATTACCAATCCATATTCAGTTGCGGACCTATTTGATGCTTGTCCCATGAAAAATAAGCAAAATGGTAATTTTGATCAAACCTTATTTGGGAAAGATGATGATGACAAGATCACATGCTGGTTGAATTGAAGAAGAGAAAATGTTGTGTGAAAAGGAATGCAATAAAGTTCTTGAGTTCACATTGTTATGACCAAGTCCACTGACAAGATTTTAATCATGAATGACTTGTAAATGAGCAGCCAGTGGTTGTCAATAAGTCAAATGCTTTAATATTGTAAGTTTAATCAAATGCGAACGTGTTGTCCTTAGGAATTGTGTTAGATGAAGCCAAGTTCCTCTTTCAGGAAATTTCCAGGAGACTCCTTACTGTGACTGAAGGTGGAGGAGATAGATGATCAATCAGTAGCATCTAGGAAACCTTCTACTTGTTGAAGTCTATTGTATTCACAAGGCTCTAAAAAAAAGAAAGAAAGAAAGAAAAACACGTTTGCATTGGTATCTCAGGTGCAATTTGGTGTATGTGGTAGTCAACTAGTCAACCATTGAATTCTTAGATCACTACAAAGACTTTAACAGCAAAGACTCTTGACAGCTGTTGACACAGGAACCTTTAAGAACTTGACAAATCAGTTACTAATTGGAAGAAGGTTGGATTGGGTTTACAAGATGGATGGGACCTCAAGTTCTTCATAGTGCTTGCTTTTTAGCATGAGGTTACTTTGTGTTTGAAACAACAAGGCTTACTATATTACAACAATATCTTACAAGGAATTAAGTTGAAATTTGTGTTTCACCTAGCTGAGTTAACGGCATTTAAGTGCAAAGTCAAATATTTTAATGGGTGAAGAAGATTGCAAATAGAAGAGGTTGCAGATCGATTTTAGCCACAAAAGTATGAGAGAGGCAAAGAATGTTGATAGTGTTGCCTATAAAGAGAAGCATGTCACTCGATGTGGAGAATAATATTTTAAAGAAATCTTTGTATTGGGTCTAATTCACCTTACTCCCGTGTTGTTCAAGTTGAACTCAGTGAGTTAAGGAGTATCAATTTGAGAGAGCGTGTTAAAGATATTAAGTTGAAATTAAATTGATTAGTTAGTTGATTTGGGCCCTAGTCTATATAAAAGGTCTTGGTTAATATGATTTTATGTGTAGGATAGTTAGATCCTCACCATGTTTAGAGAGAGGTTAATTTGAGTCTCTCTCTAGAGAGGGAAGTCCCTCTTAATCCCCAAGTGGAGTTAGTTATCTCCCTCAAGTGAGGGTAGATTAGAGATAGTCTAAATGGGTTATAGCTTATATGAACATGTGTTCTTATGTGATTAATACAAGATTCTTCATCTTTTTCATTATATTTCTCTGATTGCTATTATTAACACATACCTTGGATTTGGTAGAGGCGAAATCAGCATACGAAGAAATCCATCCTATAGATGGATAATGTTATAGACGTGCATTTTGGGGGGGGTAAGAATGACTCTAATGGGAATTATTGTAGAAGCTGTAATCCTATCTTAATCCTTAATTTAATCTAAAAGCTCAAAAGATATGGATAGAAAAATAATAGATGGATAATGTTATAGACGTGGATAAAAGATATTTTTTTTTGCCAATGGCTAAAAGATAAATTAAACTGTTACAAGATATTTTTAATTAGATTAAGTAAATAATCTAATTTTATGAATGGGTTTAATGAATAATGGATTATTGGAAGATAACAAAACTGAGAAATAATATATACTTTAAGGATATGGAAAGATATTAAAATAATCTAATTTTAAAGATAGTTGGGAGATGATAGTTAAAAAGATATATTCGGATAATCTCTTAAAAAATAAAATAAAACACAAAAGTGTCCATGGAAAATAAATAAATAAATAGATAGTTGGGAAATAATAGTTAGAAATGTTATGAATATAATATTTGTCTGGATGTTCTTATATCTCCGTTGTCAAATATTATCTCTAATATCTTATAGTTATCTTTATTCTTATTAAATTTGTTGATGATAGATATAGATTCTATTGAAATTGTAAAGTTATTCCTATAAATGAAAGGCATGTATTATGTACTTGACACACCTTGATAATTAATGAGAATTGTTCTCTCTAATTATCTTCTACTTTCGCCGTCGGTGCGAGTTTTTTTTCCCTCTACTAGGGTTTCATTCCTTCAAGAGGGTGAGGTCTTAATCTTGTTGCAGATGATTCTGCTAGGGGATCGATTTCGTCCCTCTCCTTGTAAGGCTCTCTCTCCCCTTATGGTGGAGTCCTTTAGTAGCCCCCTTATGTCAAGGGCGGTGGAGGTGATAGCTGGGAGTGAATTCGATGGCGGCGGTGAGCAGGGAAGTAGGATGGAGGGTTGTGAGAAAGCATTTAGGCCGCAATCCTCTGGGAGACCCTCTGATGGGTTCCCCCATGGCTGTCACAGTTGAAAAACAGAATGAAAAGGTGGATCTCTCTTCTACTTAGTGAAAGGGTGACGATGATGGAGGCTGGAACTTGGGGTTGTGCAACTGCTCTGAGGAATCTAAAGGCAAAGTCATGGATGCGTTCAAAGGTACTAATCGTTTGATTCTTCGATCTTGAGGTGAGTAACTTGCTAAAGGTTCCAACTTTCCCCATTAATGTTTGTTTGGGATTGAGATTTGTAATTGGTTGGACCGATTTGCTTTCTATTGATCTCTTTATGCTATGCATTGTCGCCTTTTCTAAAGCTTTGACATTGGGGTGTATTTTGGTTAATATTGTATAAGAGGGTACTTCATTATTTTTCTCCATTGGGAAGAGGGATACATAAATCAAGGTCCCGTATCCAGGCTGCCTCTATCCTAAAAGAATTGGGGTGGAAGGCTTTTAGATAGGAGAGAGTACGAATGATTGATCCGAGCTACATAAGCAGGGATTTTGACACCACTCCAAAAAATGGTTATGCTTGGTCAAGGATATTGGTATGTGGTGGAGTGGGAAAGCTTTTTATTAATCAAATTACTTTAGAATGTACAATTGATAAACAATTGAGACTTATTATTCTGAGTTGTTCAGTATGTCTCTATGTGTTGTTCATCATTGATTAAATGTGTGCCTGCTCAGTGTGTTGCTCAATACTATTCATTGTCAAGGTAGACATGTGCCAGTTCAATGTATATGGCTTTATTGCTCACCTTCGGGCTGGGGTAGTATTCCTTTATCCTATTGTCTAGTAGATTGTGCATTCTTTGATATTATAGTAAATGTTCTCCTTGTGTACCTTTTGGTTCTAAGGAACCTAGTTAGGAACCCTTCTTGCACGTGTGTTCCCATGGAAGCAGATTTGGCAGCCGGGTGGATTGTCAAAGCTTTATTGGAAGGTTCTTGCCCTGTAGTTCGGGTTTTTCAACCTCCGATTCTGATGCAGGCCTATCTGGTCTATGGTGCGGCAGAAGATTTGGCTTTGTATTTATTTTATTGTTGTAACAGAGGTCTTGTGTTTCCTTGTTTCACTACAAAAAAATCGTCCATTTCTGACAGAATTTGAGAAAGAAAAAAGTTTCATCTCAAAAGTCATCCAAATTCCGTCGGAAATTTTCTGACAGAATTTCTGAAGGAATTTGCGACGTAATTTCCCACGGAAAAGTCTGTCAGAAATTCCATCGCAAATAAGAATTTGCGACGGAATTTCCCATGGAACAAGTCCATCGCAAATCAAAATTTCTGACGGAATTTCCCACGGAACAAGTCCGTCACAAATCAGAATTTCTGACAGCAACAGAATTTCCCACGAAAAAATTCCGTCAGAAATTCCGTCGCAAATCAAAATTTGCCACAGAGTTTTTTCGTGGGGAATTCCGTTGTAAATATGTATTTATTAATTTTTTAAAATTTTTTATTATGATTTATTTAATTAATGATTAATGTAATTATTATATATTAATTATATTATAATTTAAAATTTAAATTATTATTAAATTATAATATAAGTAAAGAAATTATTAATTCATATTTATTATTGAAATTAATATATATATATATATATATATATATATATATATATATATATATATATTGATAATATATTATATACAAATAAAAATTTTATAAATACAATAAAAATAAAAAATAAAATAAAATGAATAAAAAAAGATATTAATAATAAAAATTTAGATATAATATTTACGTAAAAAAATAAGGAAACTAAATTGTAATAAATAATATATATATATATATATATATATATATATATATATATATATATATATATATATATAATTTTGTATTTAAATCACATAGGTTCTTCCTAGCTCAATTGGCAAAGGCACTGGCACACGTATGAGAGGCCATGGCGTTGAATCCCAACTTGGTCACAAAATGCAACCAATTTGTGTTATCGACATGTGGCGGGTGACGGTGGGCGACATGTGGCAGTTGACTAGGACACGTTGTTGTTGACCAAGACATAGGCCGTCGGAGGCAAGGTGGCGGTGGTGAGCTATGGGTATAAGTGGTGACTACTGGCCGGAGGTTTCCATTGAAAAATGGCGTAGGTAAATTTGCCACAGAAAGTTCTGTCGCAAATTACGGTGGAACTTTCCATGGAAAATTCCCTCACAATTTGCCACAGAATTTGTTCTATCGCAAAGTCTCTCGCAAGTTGCAACGAAAAATTCCATAGCAAATTCTTTCTTAAATTGCGAAGGAATTTCTGTCGAAAAATTTGTCACAATTTGAGACGAAAAGTCATATTCCATCACAAATCAATTTGCGACGGCACTATTTCTAACAGAATTTTTTCCGTTGGAAATTCCATTGCAAAATGGTTTGCGACGGAATTCCGTCGCAAAATTGTTTGTGACAGAATTCCGTCACAAAAAAGCCTCCATTCCGTCACAAATTCTGTTGGAAAATCCATCAGAAATTACCTGTTTTTTTGTAGTGTTTCTCTAAATTGTTAGCTAGATATATAGGTATGTGTGGTTGATCTTTTTCTCTACTTGTTCTGGTTTGTTTAATTCCTAGTTATGAGACATTGTACTATATTTGCCTTTAATATTACAAGTTTCCTTTGATGGCAAAAAAAGAGAGAGAGAGAGAGAATTGTTCTCTCTTTCTCTCATATTCTCTTTCTCTCTCTTTTATTTATAACATGATGAGTTTATGACATATTGTTCTTGTTTATATATAATTATTCTTTTTTTCTGTGGCTTTAACTCTATTGAGTTTTTCTTTCTTTATGGGATGTGAAATTTAATTATAAGGATTAGAGACTTATTCATTGTTTTGGGAGGAAAAATCAATATAATACCAACAGGAGTAATCTAAAAGGTTCTATTCTACAAGTCTTCTCATATCAATTCTTCCATCAAAATATCTTAGAACAAGGTATACTATGATGTAAATCAATTATGCAAACTTTTATATACTCCTAGTAGAAAGGCAAATTGCTAACTTGGAAATTTAAAATGGTCGATCATATTTATTAATTAACTAAATATTTTAAATTTAATATATTCATTTCTCAATAAATATAACAAAATTATATTATTCATAATAGGACATATTCATTATGAATCTATATGTTGAGTATGAACCTCCTTTGATCATAAAATATCTAGAACTATCTGCAAGAGCTTTATTTACAACTAGATTTGCCGCTTGTCATTTTGATGAATCAGTTTTTCTAATATTAAGGGGAGAATACAAGTAGTTGGGTAAAGAGATTAGCTAGAATGAATTATTATTGACTCATTTTACAAAATAATGTGAACTGGAAGTTCAAAGGATAATTCACTTGTAGAATTTAGCTAATCAACTATTATGAGCATTTACTGACCCAATGAAAGTGACAAAGTCACATGTTCCAACTGTTAATGCTCCTATTAGAATTGATGTCCCTGAAGGGTAGTGTATTGTAAATAAATCTCAAGCACGCCTAATGTGTGGCAGGCCCATCAGTTTCAAAAATAAAAACCCTCGAAAGAAAAAAGGAGTTAAGAAAATAGATGGTCAAATCCAGGGTGATCAAGAAAAATTAATACCTCTAGAAGAATCATCTCCTGAAGAGTTATTATCTCCAAAAGAGAATGTTATAGTCCCAGAAAAGACTCATGTACTTTAAATGTATGAAAATAATGATATTTCAATAAATTATGTTATGAATGGAATACGATGGAACCGAAATAAAGTCAATATTCATGACATCTTTGATTATAATATAACATATGATGTAATGAAAAATATGTTAGACTCGGCTGACACCCAAGAGGGGGGTGAATTGGGTGTAAGATAAAAATTTAAGAACTTTAAAAATCTTTTTGCATCTTAGTTAAAACAATAAGTATAAAAGTAGTCAGGCATAAATCAACGACTAGTCATTTAAATTATGTATGCTAGAAAATATAAAAACTTAGGGAAGAGAAGATGCAAATTGTGGTTTATCTTGGTCTGGTTCAATCCACGATGACCTACATGCAGTCTCCAGGCTCCTCCTGAGATTTTCAACCTACTATCTTCTTGTTTATTCGGGCACAAGGAAAGCCTCTACAATTCACAAGTTTAGCTGGGCACTTGTGAAACCATTTACAAATCTCTCACCGAGATACTCCCCCTTACTCACAGTAAGGATACAACCTTTATGATGAAAGATTACAATCAATCTTCTCTCTCAGAAGTGAATAAGATAAACACTGAAGTACATTACAAATAATTTCATTCTCTATGGTAAATTATATGATCACTGAGAAGACAGAAAGAAAATGAGATAAACATCATAGTATTGGCATTTTGACAGCGTGGGTGCAAGCTTATTATGTTCGACTTTGAATGCTTCTCTATTTATACTTGATGTAGCTCTGATGACTGTTGAAGTATTCGTTAGGCATGATGGTATTCCCATTCTGATTTTGTCGCTTTAGAAAAATATGACCATTGGAGTTTCTAACACAAAATGCTTTTTGGCCATTGAGCTCTAATCCATGTTTAATCACCTATAATCCTCATGTAAACATGATTAGTGATGATTAGGAATGATTAGAAACAATATAATCAAGGTTCAAATGAGTTTGTAGGATTACGAAGAAATTTGAGATGATGATTAAGAGAATCTGATGAATATCACTCAAGTGCATGAAATATAACTTCAGTGATCTTTTGTTGAGATACATTGCACTCTTGGTTTTTCAGAGAGTCACTTTTTGAATCCTCACGAGTTTCCTGTCATCACTCGAGTGACAACTTACCCACTCGAGTGAGCTTTGTTAATAACTTGCAAAGCCATTGCGAGTCACATTAGAACTCGTGTGCTCCTCTAGAACTCGAGTACATCAGTATGAAGTTTCTTCCTGCAATGTTCACAACTCGAGTGCCAACTGATAAACTCAAGTGGAGAGTTACAACTTTAATAAATATTACGAGTGACTCTAGAAAGGCTGTAAGTGGCTGGTTATCACTCGGATGAACTCACCCAAGTGAATTCTTTCTGAAACTTACTGAGCTATCGCGAGTGACTACTAAAACACCTGCGAGTGAGTTACTTTACTCGAGTGACTATTACTCTTTGAAATCGTGCAAGTGAGCTCTATCGCTCGAGTGGCTATTTGTTCACTCGAGTAGCCTCTCATCTTAACTTTCAGAAAATCTGTGAGTGACTTGAAGAAACCTTGCAAGTGAGAAAGGATCACTCAAGTGACAATTGATTAACTCGAGTGGAGAGTTATAACTTTTAGAAATGAGTGATTTCGTGAGATTCCTTCAAGTGATATTCGTCAGAATTATTATTCACTACACTGAGACATTACTTCTAATCCATCTGCAAATCTATAAATATAGAGGTCTTTGAATAAAACTCCAAATTTGGAAAATGATTTAACATCAGAAAGCTCTTGTCATTTATATTTCAATCCAAAAAGAATAAGCTCTAAACACATTGTATTATGTAAGTTATGATCCAAATGGTGTAGATAGTGTATGCATTTTTTAGCACCAACTTCCAGAAACCATAACGCTTTGAATATGACTCCAAATTTGACATATTATATATCCATGGAAATATATTTAAGTCTAGTTTCATATGCCACCAGTTTCAGCTTAATTAGATTTGTAGTATGGGAGTTATGTCCAAAATACCAAACCTATTTTGGAAAATGATGGTGATTTGAAGATCCACTTTAACAATTCATATCTCCTTCATCTGAGTTCCTTTTAGCTTGATCTTGGTGTAAAAATGACACATTAGAAGTCTAGTTTCATATGCCATTAGTTTAATCTCAATCAGAGTTGTGGTTTAGGAAATATGGCCGAATTACTAAACCTCGTCCATGCTGAACGAAGAACAGAGCTTAATAGAGTAGTTGAAAACTGATATTCTACTTGAGTGACTGATGTTCTACTTGAGTGAATAATTAAAAATTCACTTCACTCGAGTGAAAATGAGATATCACTCAAGTGAAAATGTGTCACTCGGGTAATATTGAAATTTCACTTGAGTGAACATCCAAAAACCTCCAGATTGGGTATTTTAACTCCGAATTGATCAATTCCAACTTCCATTTGATTATCCAGACTTCCAATATCAAAACTAAGAACTTGAAACTTGATATTCCCATTATATTTTACAATTTCTTTTTTCTTCAATCTCTTTCTTCTTGATTTTATTCTTGATTATTCTCAATAATTCAACTTGATATCTTCTAATCTACATTAAATATATTAGTAGTCAAGGTAGGAAATAAATATATTATGTAAACTTTTTGCTCTCAATATTTAATATCTATGTTTGGCATCATCAAAACCAATCACATCTAACATTCTCCCTCTTTTTAATGATGGCAAATCTCTTATGAAAAATATCTATGAGTTATAAAGCAAATTGAGTGTACCATATTTTTCTTACCTTTCTCCCCCCTATTTGACATCAAAAAAAAGTTTGAAATATATATAAAGAAGAAATGCTTATGGAGAAGCATTTATGAAAACAAATTATAAATTCTTTTCTCTCCCTCTATTTGAAAGTATGTTTATTTTTAATGTGATGCAAATAAAAGAAGGTTTCATACAAGTTTGAAACAATTTAGAGAGATTTTCAAGAAAACTTTCATAATCAAATCAAATTGAAATCAAAGATATGCAAACTATTCTCAAGATATAAATAGATAGGGTTTAGAAATGTTCATGTAGATTCAGAAAATTGGTGAATGATTTGTGAAGCCCATTTGCTTGCTTTTTTGTTGTGTGAAATCCAGTTGACTTGCTGTGGATCAGGATATCTTATACATCATCTTGTTTTGAGTTGTTTACTCCTCAAACAGAATATTGGAGTTCTGATTAACCATGTCACACAGCTGCCTCTTCTTAAATTTTAAAGCTCATTTCTCATATAGACCAAGGAATGTTCCTCATCTATCCTCGAAGTCCCAGCTTTCATCGTCTGCCTCTTCTTCATAAAGCTCTTTTGTAGAGCATATCTTGAATGGGCATCAAAGCATCTTTCCTCAACTTTGATAGTTTCTCATTATAGTGCGTTGAGGAATATCTTTACGCATAACAAATTCTCCTGTCACAAATTCAAATTTTTCTTGCAAAGAGAATTATTAGTGCAATCAAATATCAAAATATTCCTTTCTATTTTCAAATGAAGATAATGAAAGAAAAATATAAACATAACTGATCATCAAAACTAATCAGCTGACAATAAATGCAAATGAGTGTGCTAAAAATATTTTCTTTAAAAAAATGGGATATGAGCTATTAAGATGTGAATGTGAAGCTCCCCCTTAATGAATGTATGACTTAAAAATATGAAGAATATAGTTAAGAACTCTTCTTCAATTGAAAAGGTCATTGGAAGCTTTGTAGAGGAATTGCGTATGAGAGTTAAAACACTTGGATAGGATTCAAGTCTTGCTTGAAGTGATGAGAATAACATCTCACTCCTTGTCTTCTTTCCAATTCTTCTTGAAGTAGCTCATCGTCTTGGTTCATGTAGATGACTTCAAGTGTCTTCTAATTGATATCTTGACCAATGGATGATTTATTTCACTCATGTGCTCAATCAGTAACATCCTTTAAAATTTGTCAACTCATACTCAATGCAAGCTAGTTTTGAAAGCATTAGTATATTTCATAAAATAAAGTTTTCAAGATAAGATATACAACTTGAAATTGCCTTGAAGAAGATACATATGCTTTCTATGATGTTAAGAGTATTACATATATTAACAACATAATGAATATTTGATGATGATACGAGGGAGTTGGAGAGACTGAGGGAATGAATCGAAAGACAACGGTCTAAAGGTTTCTAAATTGTAAGTTGAGAAATTGAAATTTTGAGAGGTTTTGAAGAGATAATGAAAGGGCATGAGAGGGAATGGATCAAGAGTCATGACATTTACTAATATATAATCTGTTGATATAGGTTTCCACTCAAGTGGCTAAAGTATCACTCGAGTGATAATACTTCACTCGGGTGAATCCTATGTCACTCGAGTGCAAATTTACGTTTAAAAAATTTAAAAGTATTGCATTTGATGGGGAAATTAGTTTTTTTTAAAAAAATAGCTGGGTAGTGTTTAAATTTAAAATAGGAAAGTATATGTTTGATGTTCTAAATTTGCATCAAGTTTAAGTCTTGTGAGTTTATAAAATCCATTTTTAGTTTCTTAATCTTAATATTGCCAATCTCATTTAAATGCTTTTTTGTTTTAGCTTTTTAAAAGTGCTTTTACAATTTACAAGATAATTATGTGATAAGAGTTTTGTTTTGATTTGCAAAAAATAGCTTCTAAAATGATAGTTTTGTTGTTTCCCAAATATGCACTAAGAAACTAAAAATGCATTGTATGAACTTATGGGAGTGTACTAAAATTTGATGTAAACGTAGAGGAATAAACATAGGCTTTAGCTTATTTTATTTTTATAACAAAAAAGTTTAAATAAGTTGGGTTTCGGGATTTACCAGGGTCAGGGTATGCCTCCGACTTAAAAAGTGTAAGGTACTTTAGATTGTCTACTAACAAGATCCTTACTTCTGTGGTGGGGTTGAAATACTTTAGCATATTTTAAATTTAAATGCTACCCCTTTAATTTTAAAAAAATAATTTTATCATCAATAGTATTTTGAATTTTTTAAAAGTACAACGTTATTTTATCTTAACCTTTTACTCGTGGAAATGTCTTCCCCCTTGGCTTTCACAGTTGGCATCACCTCACAATCACACTCCCTCTCTCTTTCACACGTTAAGTTTCATAGTCCATTTTGCACAAAAAATAGGGCGTTTCATGGTCGAGGACGGCCGCGGACGAAAGTAGCAAAGGAGAGAAGCCTGTTCCCTTGAGATCATAGGTTGGAATTACAACATTTGTCAATGTTTGGCTAAGTCGTGTTTGGTTAAATGCTTACATCATACTTGGGACCTTGCGTGAAAAGCATACTCCAAGGCCTTCTTCTGATGGAAGACTCAGTGATAACAAAATCATAAGAAGTGGCTGATTAACTCAATTTTACTTCAAGCTAAGTGCTTGTTTAGCTACTTTCCAAAAAAAATTGCATTTTACAAGACAAGACTCTTATCATACAATATTTACTTCGTACCATGCAAAACTACTTAAAATAAGCTAAATTAAATTAAAAATCCCTAAGAATTTGTTAGAAATGGTGATTTGGATATTCAAAAATAGCTTTTTAATCATGATTTATGATTTACGAGATATATAAAAGGAGTTTGTAGCGGCTCGTGTGAACATAGTAATAGAATTGAGCCAAGCTAAAATAAGGGAAAAGATAGAAGTGCTAATGGAAATGGGTTTAGCATCAAGTCAATTCAAGCCCAACCCTTGTAAGGAGGGAGAGGGGAAAAATTGGGTTCTTCCCATTTTGGTTGAAATTTCATATATTGAAACATGGGTTAAAGAGTTAAATACCTGAAAGTTTTGGTATATGGGTATTGGGCACCTAAAATTTTTGAGAGGGCAAATGTGCCCTATAAATTTAAAAAATGAGGCAATTTTGCCCCTCTATTAACCAACCCTAACGGTCAATGTTTGTTGACCAAGTATACAAGGTAGTATGCCCATATGGCATCCACCTCATCCATTTTTGCCCATGTCAGTTGTCAGATTTTTTAGTAGGATTTTTTCTTTAAAAAAAGATTCAGATTCCCTCCTGCAATGTCTCTTATCCTTTATATAAGACTTAGTTGAGTTATTTGGGGAGATTAAAAAAGATAAATAAATTACTTACTTATATAGTACTTTATAAGTCAGGCAAATTAGTTTAGAAAAAAATGATAAGTATCCCCAAATAACTCAACTGATTTTTATATTAAGAATCGTAGACATTGCAGGAGCGGATCTGAGTTTTTTTCAAAAAAAGTCGTACTAAAAAATCTGATGACTGATGTAGACAAAAAAAAAGGGTGCGGGTGGATGCCACATAGGCATGTCACCTTTGCATATTTGGTCAATAAACATTGACCATTAGGGCTGGTTAACTAAGGGGCAAAATTGCCCCTTTTTTAAATTTACAGGGCACATTTGCCCCCTCAAAAACTTCCAGGTGCCCAATGCCCATACACAAAAACTTTCAGGCATTTAAGCCCTTTAACGCTTGAAAATTATATTCACTATTATGTGTCTATCTCCTACTTTTTACTTGATATCAAATTATCATATTTTGGAACAAGAAAAAAAAGGGTTAATACAACTTTTTACTTGAAGGACTAAAACCTCTTGTTTAAAAATTCATGGATCAAAATCAAAATGAACAGAAACAACAAGAACCACAAACATTGTATTAATCAAAAAGAAATTCTTATATTAGGGATTACATGCTAAAAGCTAAACTATACATCACTAATGCAAAAATATGTTTTACAATGCTTATAAAAAGATTTCTTCACCGGTTTTATAACTTTAGTATATACAGGCTAATGCAAAAATTTAAAAACATTCTATATCGATTCTTGACCCCCAGTGTAGAAATGGATTTTCTACACTGTTTTATGTAATGTAAATGAAGAAGCACCTAGTTTGATTGAAAATACAAGGCCCAATTTTTTGTAGAAGTGAAGGATTTAGGAGTAGTGAAGAGAGGACGATGTTTGTTGTAAAGACCCGCCTCATATATCCCTTATTATTGACCTTACTCAGAGTAGCAATGCGTAGTTCAGTGGGCACACAGGAATAGCATGAATATACTGATAATATTAATACAATATTGCTTGATTATAATACAAAAGTTTCCCTACTAGGGGTTTACACAATATTTACAGACATTAATAACTAAAAGGCCTTCAAACAACCAGCAACATTCCTCTTCGTGCATACCTCTTTTCTGATCTCAGCACGTTTCCAATGCTCACCTGTCTGAACGGTTGTTTGGGAGGAGTGAGATTCGAGAGAATCTCAGTAGCAAACATTACCGCTATGTATGCCAGATATATATGAATGCATGACATGCTTGCCTATACTATTTTATGCCAACATAGTGACATGCTGCATGCTCGATGTTATGACATACATATGGCCATTGCACAAACATAACAGAGCTTCAACCAACCATACATGTTTCACACAAATAGGCAAAGCAGTTACATAATCAATGCAAAACATACATATCATATACATGCAGAAAAGGTAAGTTCACTACCTGGTGGACTTTGTATCCTTCTCATGTCCCTTGATCTTCCAACCATTGCTTCTTCTTTATCACTTCATGGCCCTATGTAACCAATCACATTATTAGAGCCATGATTCAATGCTCTATTCAACCCTTTTTAGGTCACTTTCAAAGGAACATATAGACATTAGCTATATGTGAATACTTTAACATGGAATTTCCTCTTTTTAATCTCTGTTTCAAAATTTCAGTTAACACGACTAACTTTGAAAATTCACCATTAATTCTAAAAAACTCCAAATTAAGTGGTTCTAATTCTTATGTGAATATATTTGAATATAATTTCACATAAAAATACTAAATTTTGGCTACCACAACCACAAAATTCTCAGAATTTCGCCCAACCACACTGTTTCAGGTTTCTTTCCAGAAAACAGGGCATATATTTAACAATTCATACCTCATATCATACTTATCCAATTAACCATTATGACCTATCAAATTAAAGTTCTATGTCTATAATTTTATATTGGAAATTTTCATGGTCATTGGATAACATTTGATTACTAAAAAACTCGTTAAAATGACATTGCCTCCAGAAAACGAATTTCACAGCATCTACTCCACAACTTTCAAAAACTCCAAATTCATATACAAGCATCCAAAAGTCATGAACACTTGTATACCTACAAAATTTTTCCTTCTAAATCCAATGGAAGTATCAAAATCATCAAATTCTTAGCCCATCACAGATTAGAAAACTGAAAAATCAGAGTTTCCGGAAAGAGTTTGTCGGTTTCTTGTTTTCTTTGGCTTAATCACTTCCTTTCTACTTCTAATCAAATGATTAGCTATTTAGACACTCATTATACATGATTTAGCCATTGAAAACACCATTTTCTTATGAAAACAAATAGTACCCAACTTCCAATATACTCATTCAAACAACAAATCAATCGGTTAAAAAGGAAGCTTATGCTTACCTCTACCCGTTTCCGCAAACAGTTCGGAATTCCAGCAACACCCCGGCAAGTGAGATGGCGCCAACCACCTCCAAATGAAAATCTAAAATCGTAGAAATGTAGCTCGCGATGAGTAGAAGAAGTCTCTTGAAGGGTACTTTGAGAGAGGATGTCGTTTCGGCAGTGTTTCGGAGGAAAGAACTTCCTCTCTCATCCTCCTCCATTTTTGGTTCAGCTTTCTCTCTCTCTTTCCTGTGTTTTCCACGTGAAAATGGTGAGGAAGATGATGAATTAATGGTTGGAAGGATCAGTTTTCTCATCTGCCACATGTCAGCACCTGATTGGCCCAAATATTGAATTTTCGCACATAATACCAAATTCTGCAGATTTTTCATTAACTTTGGAAATTCATATCTAATTTTAAAAAATGTCCAATTGGAGTGATTCCAAAGGCTATGCGACCCTTATTGAGTCTAGTTTTAAGTAAAAATATAAAATTTGGCCAATTGAAAGCTCACTCTTCCCAGAATTTTAATCTTTGAATGTTGTCCCATAAAATAATTAATTTCGCTGGGCTAACTTCAAAAATTCATTTCTCTTTGTGTACAACTCCAAATGACTTATATGACCTATCAAATTAAAGCTTGATAAGTCTAATTTAATTCTGGAAAGTTTCATAATTTTTCACCATCATTTACCTATCAAAACATGTCACACAATCATCACTGCCATACCGGGAATTTCACCGGTAGCAAAATTACTTTATGTTCCACTTTACTATATTGTGTGTGATTTCAATCACTTCGTTTTGTTATTCTCTGAGCTCTTTAGCTCACCAATATAATTCCTTTTAATATCTAATGATATAAAGGGATTTTGGGGAATTTAAACATGCCTCATAGGAACATTTGCTAAACCGGGACTTAGTAGTCCACTTGATTCAGGCTTAATCTTATGCCTCTAGTCCCAAAATTTGGGATATTACATTTATGATGAGGATGAGGGGCTGTTAGCATTGAAGCTATAATAATAATCCCACACCTGTAGTGCTCCCAGCTACCACATCAAAATAGTCTGATATCCTCGCATTCTCGTCTTTTTTCTAGTGAATCAATTTCACATATCACCAGCAACACATATCATTCCTCATAATCAATATAATTATTATACTTGTAATAATGGTATGTTATAAAAAGGAACGGAGGAATTACCATTATTCGAATGCGTATGTTAATCCCACTTGGAAATATTAAACATTTAATGATTTTTTATATGTTTATCTTCAATTAATTACTCCCTCTGATTCAAATTAAAATATAAGAGCTAATTGTGAGGGGTATGGTTTTTTTTTTTTTTAATAAGACCCACTTTACTTTTGTCCTTCCATTTAATTTTTCTTTTTTAAATTTGCCACACTCTCATCATTCTTCTCCCTTACACTCTCTTTCTTTCTTTTTCCTTTTTCTTATCTCTCTTACTTATTCCTTAATAAACAGGGATATATTTGGAAAAGAATGTAGATATAATACATATTTATTATGTTTAACTACGTTTGACTAATTTATTGATAATTGTAAAGTAAGTATTTGACTCTTATAGAGGGAGTATATGTCTTTCTCTTCACTTTTCTTGACTCATTCTCATCACTTTTTCCACCCATTCTCTCTCCCCATTCTTTATAAATAAGGGTGTTTTTGGAAAATAAGTTGTATTTTTTATATATTTATTGTTTTTAACAAATTTTAACTAATTTTTTTTATCTATGTAATGCGGTTATGGGCATCTTATACCACTTTGGTCCTATTTAAAAGTTCCAATTAACTAACTTTTATATTACCAAGGAGAATTAATTAACTCATTAATTATGGGATAAATTTTCAATTGTGCCCTTATTTATGAATGGTTCCAAGAGTCAGCATAAATAAATTTTTTTTATTTATTAAAATTAATAGGGGAAAACTTGTAAACATCACATCTATTACTATGAAAGTGGACTTTTAACAAGGGCTAAATTTTTTTCTGAAAAAAAACTTATAAATAGGACCATAGTAGTAAAAAGAACTGGAGGGAGTACTTAATTAACTGTCATTTCCCTATTCATGTGAATTAATTGAAACTCCCCTATGCACTATCCAAAAAGAAAAAAAAAACCAGAAAATTAGTTACAGATTGCCCCCTCGAATAATCGATTAATGATGGTCTATTTTTAGGACAAAATCATCGAACACCGTCGCTAATCCACTCCACTGTTTTTTTATAGTGATAATAGAAACGGGATTGGCTAGTGTATTATATGAAATGTTCCAGAATTCACTATCTGCCGGAAGAAAACCAGTCAAACTATATCAGCATATATCTATCCTCATTCTCATCTTTTTTCTAATGAATCAATATCACATATCACCAATAAGGCATAGCATGCATTATAATCAATATAATTATTACTACTAAGTTAACTGATATCTTGATTTTTGTTGATAACTCTCCATTTTTAATATATCTAAAGTATATATTGAAGATATTTGGAGAGTTATCTATTCAATTTTTGGAAATTTTTATGAGATTATACTGTTATAAGGTCAAATCAAAGGGGTGCATTAATGCATCATTTGTGGGATTTTTAATAATAAGAATTTAAAGTTAAAAGAAAAGAAAAGAGTTTCAATTTCATTATTATTATTACTTCCTCTGTTTCTTTTTATAAAAAAACAACTACCACGCATAACCCATTCCTTTTTATAAGAAACATTCAAAGAATGTCTTATTTTTTACTTCTCACTTTCCCATTTGGCCTTAATTATTCTATTTAATGTCAATATAATTAATTTTCACATACCCAAGGACCTATTACTTCTACCATATTTACTTTCTTATTCTCTCTCTTATTTCCCTTGTTGAATACATTTATTGTTCTGAATTGACATTTTCTTAAGAAAAGCAAACTCTCAACATAAGTTCCAGCAAGTGTCATAGAATATCCTAGTCCCAGACTCTCCACCAATATAATTTCTTGATTGGATCAACTAAAACTGTAGCTTTACCTATAAATCGTGCAACCACTTTTCCACTGCAAGTTAGAACTTATATGGCTGATATTCCCCTATTAAGGATTTTATTAAGGTGCAGTATTTGAGACCATGATTCGTTAATACCATATTCTTTCATTACCCAAATATCTCTCACCCATCGCCATCGACATTTTATTGTACGATCAACCACCACAGCAAGCGAATGGCCTACTTCCACAATAAGTAATATTGATACATGAGATTCTCTATGATTCGACTCTTGCTGTAACGTTAATTCTTGAAATGTTTCTTCAGTCATATCAAATGATAAAATAAATCTGTACCCGAAATCATCACCTCTAAGAACAAGCCAATGTATGGCACAATTCACAAACAATAGGGGTGTTGGAATCTGGCTGGTCTACCCTTGGTGGATCAGGCCCAAGCCTAGTTCACTTGGGACTATTATAAAATTCCAAGAAAAGTCTGGGTCTAAATAAGGAGTTTTATCCTTATGATTTGAAATTCAAATCATAATAACTCTCGTACGTGATATACGGGGCATATCATTTTGTGGAAGTCAGTTAGAAAAATACTGATGAAAAAACTCTCGTAGAATCTACTCTCTATGGTTCCCTTCTCTAATGGTGCATCTTCCGTATGAATGTGATCCGAGTCCATATCGGTAATCTGATCTCATATAGGTACTCAGCGAGTCAACAGATTCCAGGTACGCCTAAAACCCTATAGTGGTATTAGAGCTAGGTTGATAATATTCTTATTACGGTTGTGATATTTATCTAGAATATATGTTGTTGTGTTTTTCTTTTGTTCTTCGGTGTTCCTTATCATGTATCTAGTATAATAGAATGTATGGATCATATATGAAGTCGTTGAACCTAAATTGAAGAGAAAGATATATAGAACGTTCATTTGATAATATTCCGCCATGATTAAAATTTTTTCTTGAGTTGGGTTATGAGAAGAAAAAAATCTTTAAGCCATGAAATTGTCATGAACATCCAGAGAACAAAAAAAGAAGTTAAATGAGGGAAGAAGCAGTGCTAGATGTGTGGAAAATGGTTACGTCATGGGCACTGAACCTTAAGAGAAAAAAAAAATTGGGTGCTACAAAAGCCTAATTTTATGGATTCAAAATTAGTCTCATTGTGTAGACCATCAAAAAATGAAGAAAATGACACCAAGAATGCTTAAAACGGACGTCAGATGGCGAAGTAATAGAGGAGAGAAGGAACCGGGTCTGACAGACCCAACCCACGCTAAAACCGGGTCGGGTGAGACCCGGCTAGAGGTTGAAGGAGACCTGCTCTCCCTAAAACGGCGTCATTTCGTCAAACCTGAAAAAAGGGCAGAGGTGGATTCGGACTGGGTGGGTTAGGTATATGGTTTAACCCGATCCACAAACAAAAAAACATCTGGCAAACTTAAAAAAAATTGCTGAATTGAAAAGCGCCACGTGGCGCATGTGGGGTCATGGCATTGCCTGAAGCCACGTAGCAGAATCCATCTAAGAGCTCTCAGCGTGTGGACTCTAGATAGCCAACGTGTGTGACGATTTGAGAGCTTGGTGGCGGCGCGTACACTGCATGCGCCGATGATGAGAGTGGGCTAGTCTGGATTTTTTTACTTTTTCCAGAATTTCTTTTTCCTCCTCCTTCTAGGGCCGCGTAAAGGTGCATTTGAGCTCCGATTTAGACGCGGTTTGTTTCTAAAAATCCCTAAATTCAAGATCTTCATTTTGGTATATGTTTGAAAACTTTTTGGTGTATATTTGGATATGTTTCAGAGGCATTTAGTGTTATTTTTAATGATTTTTTAGTTTAAAAATCCTAAAATATTTTAAATAATTCATAATAATTTTATTTAAGATAAATATGAATTTTGGGAGTTCAAAAAACATTGGACCAAAATGATTTTATTCTTTTGGATGATAATAGTGTTGAAAAACACTTTTTTAAGTATGAACCATTTAGTAGTTGATTAGAAAAAGAACATATTATTTAATGAAGTCTCTAAATATTGATTCAAGCCTAAATCACTTAGAGAAAAGTGAGCCTTTAAGTGATAAATGAAAGAGGATTTGCTTATTTAAATTTGATCCCTGGAACATAGCCTAGAAGGAGAAGATCCTAAAGAGGGTTGAGAGGAAAATGATTCAAATTAAGGTTCATTAAAACTTGAAATTGAATAAGAGATGTAACTAGAAAGAAATCTGGGAGATAAACCTAAAGAAAAATCTGAATTTATTGAATCTTAAGAAGGTGAATGTCAAGATTCATATATGAAGAAACCTCAGATTTGAAAGTGTGGATTTGATACGAAAGAGACATTATCAAATCATCGTGAAATGGAATCTCAAATGGAGAAACTTCCCAATAATAATAATAATAAAACTCTAGATCATGGTAAGATTGAAGAAGTTGATGCACCTCAGAAGGTAGAGCCTACTTCATGAGTGAAAAAGAGCCTTGAGCCTAGTCTAACCACCAACATTAGAAACTATAAAAGACTTGAAAGAAAATACTACTTAATGGTTCCTTGAAGAAACAAGGAAAAACGGCATAAGACATTTGAAATATCTCTTTAAGAAAATAGAAACTTTAGAGGATGATTAAAATAACATGGGACATAAAATTCTTCCAGCCTTAGAAAACAATGGTTATTGTGAACCTTATCAAATTGGGTTTGAGAAATAAATAAAATTCTCCCCTTGAAGATTTGTTTGGCTGAATATTAAGAATGAAGAAATGAGATGAATATGAAACCAAAGAAAACTATTGAATTGTCCCAAATTCCCTGATAATAAGACATTATGAACATAGTAATTGTCTAAGAGACATGAAAAAGCAAATGTCAAACACTCTTTATGAGTGGAGGCTCTTAGAAAATGAGTCTTCTAAGAGAAACAAATGCATGCTCCATCTAAGTGGGAGCTAGTTTCATATGCTTTATCTAAGGGGGAGCTTTTAGAAATTGAGCTTTCTGATAATCATAATTGAGCATATTATGTGAAATACTTGTATGAAATTATTAATAGATGATAGTGGCATTGCTGGGATCTGTGTGATGGGAGGTACAAACATATTCTCCTGATCATAGACCCAATGATGTTATTACCTTTTCTAGTCAAAAATAATATAAGTACATGGCATTGTATACCCCAATGTGCTATAAAAGGACATTCTTGGTTCAAATCAATTGTGAATAACCCTATGAGTGGGATGATTTAAGTGACTAAGCCAAGGAAGACTGCCAAGAACAAGAATGTTAATTAATAAACTAAATGGGGACAGTTTGTGATATCTGGCATTGAAATGTCTCATATAAATAAAAGATTTACAGTAAAGGGACAATGACTGTATTTCCATTACAAATATTCCATCATTATAAATGTGGTGCTATGTTTGAGGGAAAGAGACAGAGCTTAACATTATATAACTCTTATTGAGGACTATTCATGATATCATCATGCTTGTTTGATTTCGCATAAGTCTGAAGTTTAAGTACTTTGGACTGTGAATGAATATGTTATGAAATCAATTGAATCAATTAAATAGGAGTTTCGAGATCCTGCAAATTGATCGAGGTCATGAATATTTATTTGATGAATTAAATAATCTCTATGATAGAAGAAAGAGAGTTAGATAGCACTTCGTTTTTGAATGGAGTTGCTAAAAGGCATATTGTTATACTATTAAACATGATTAGGCACCAAATGTGAGTGGGAGAATATTTAGTATTATGAGGTATACTTTTGGTGGATTAGTACACATACTTGATTTCGTCAAGTGTATGTAACATTGAACTTAACCATGTGCCCTCTAAGTTGATCATTTCTATAAACCTTATGAATTGTGGTCAAAGTGCAAAATTGGATTTTGACTTTCTATAGACCATAAGACCCATTTGTGTATTCCTATAGTTGATGGTAGACCATAAATGTCAGTTACAAATTCCCATTGTGTTTGTGAGTAGGAGTTTAATAGGGTTACGTCTTCACTTTTTGCATGAGTGACAAAATGGAATTATGACTAAAAAGAACTAATAGGTACCACATTTATTATGCATCAGTTTCTAAACAAGGGAGAAACTGATGGCTATGTGTCTCTTTATGAGACACATAGATAAGAAAGTATAGAACTAGCCAGCGATTCTCAATCATCCTTGTTAGTGGGAGCATAGAAGGGTCAATAAAGAGACTTAAACAAGAGAAGCAGGAACTTCCAATAAGAAGGAGTAATTGAGAAAGGAGTTTATGTTTGCTCTAGAAGATAGAGTCGTGTTCTATATAAGATTGCTGCTAAAGCTAAATGAAAGAAAGAAATGGAAGTGATGATTCATTGAGAAAGAATCATATTTAAGAATTAGTTGATCTAATCCAATATAAGAGGCTATTTGGAACTAGCTAATTTTTTGAAGACTAGAGAGTAAGAGTGGATAGATTAATTAGCAAATAAAAGACTCGTTCGATTGCAAAAGGGTAAGCATAACAGGAAGGCTTTCATCTTACCAGTTGTGCATTTTAATTAGACTTATTCTGGAAATAGTTTACTGTTTAGATTTAGATATACAATAAGAAGATGTAAAATCTACACCTTGAAGTGGTGTTATGGATGACAAAATCTATTTGCAATGACGTTAGATTTCACTAAAAGTGGTATTTGAGGTTTCACAGAGGGATAACCTCATCTATTTTTGCAAAGATCCTTTTATGGATTGAAGCAATCATCTAGACAGTGATATATAACGTTTCATAAGAGCTATAACCTAATGTAGTTTTTCAAATGGTTCAAGAGAACCATTGTCAAGTAATTTGTGATATTATCTTTTTAAATGGATGATATACTATTAGCTAGAAATAGTTTGAATCTAGTAGTTCATGTTAAAGAATGGTACTCATACAATTATGAAAAGAAGCATATGTGTGAAGCAATGTACATTCTTGCACTTCAGATACAGTAAGATAGCTTAAGGAGAATCCTCTATGTCATAAGAGAATTATATTAAGAGGTTCTTAAGCGATTCTATATAAATGAATGCAAATATATGAATACCCCAGTGGCTTCAGCAATGATTTTGAGATATTTTTAGAGCATATAATGATTATGCACATTTTAATGTACTATGGCAGTACAACTAGCTATATGGCTGATGATGTTTAGAGAAACATCTATGATTTGAAAGTGAGAATTCAAATCCAGTATTAATGTATTATGAAAACACTATAGCCATTACCTGAGTAAAAGACCCTAAGTATTATATCAAGACTAAACACGAAGATGTGATTCTTGTTAGAAATACTATAGCACATAAAGTTGTTGTTGAACAATACATTCCGATACAAAGTCCCCTAACTGAGCATGTGACCAAGGAAATACAAGAAGAGCATGATGAGTCTTTTGGCATACATAGGAAGTGAAGTATATATATTTTATTATGGTTTTACATGTGTATGTGAAATTATACAATGTCTAGTATGTTGTACAGATGGATGAGGTTGGCTTTCTCACATGAGCGACCACCTTTGACACTCAATGGGAGTTTGCAAAGATGAGACATATGTGTTTACCGGTAAAGTAGTGAGAGAGCTAACATGGTAGAGAAGAAACATAAAACTAAATGTTGCCTTGACTTAGCAGTGCATTTAGTCAGGATGAGATCCATGATTATAAATATGGATCGATTCATGGATACCCACATCCATGATACCTGTAGCCAGACAACAAATTCTTCAAAATTGATGTCATGTGAGTAAAACTAAAGAATTTGGGTTTTGATATTGTGTGTCAATACTTAAGTCTGTACGGTGTTAACAGTAAGACCAAAATGACATACACTATTATAGTATAAGTGTAACACCGTGGGATGCGATTCATATGCATGTGCTAGAGAATGGTAAATGGAAAGCAATTGAATAGATCACTACTTTATTATTGTGTGAGCCCCAGAAAGGTTAACCCTTTCAAGATGTCCTCTGACTTTGACAACATCATGGAGATATGTTTCGACGTCTGCTACTTTAGCATTTTTCCTATGAGCATGATCGATACAATCTAAAGGCATTATGTGACACCTTATCTCCAATACTCATAAATGAGTAGTGAAATCATTGGTGGGATCAGGATTTAAACCCGGACTACACAACATCTAAAATCTTTCACAATATTCCACTCTCAACTCAGGATTTGAACCTAAGGTTGAGAGGGTTTTTCAAAAGGGTAGCAAATTTCACAATCATTCCCACAAGATTTATTACGTCACCATTACCTCATCGGCTCTTAGTTACCATATATCAGAGTGTGCAACGATTACATAAAATAAACTAAGAGCTATCCATTAGAGCCGTTCTCTGCTAAACACATTTATTCATACATTCTCATACATACACATATACATGTATCACTTCTTATAAATACAATCACCCAATAAATACAACTAAATACAAGCTAGCCCCTTGCGCTTCAAGCTTCACTTCAACTTCATACCTCCTTTATGCATCTTCATGCATCTCCACCTGTCACTATTGTTGGTTGGGAGGAGTGAGATTTGAGAGAATCTCAGTAGCGAACATTACCACTATGCATGTCAGATATATATGAATACATGACATTCTTGCCTACACTATTTCATGCCAATATAATGACATGCTGCATGCTCGATGTTATGACATACATATGTCCATTGCACAAATATAACAGAGCTTCAATCAATCATACATGTTCCACACAAATAGGCAAAGTAGTCACATAATCAATGCAAGACATACATATCACATACATGCAAAAAAGGTAAGTTCACTACCTCTCGGACTTTATGTCCTTCTATTCTTGTCCCTTGATCCGCCAACCATTGCTTCTTCTTTGTCACTTCATGGCCCTATATAACCAATCACATTATTAGAGCTATGATTCAATGCTTTATTCAACCCTCTTTAGGTCTATTTTCAAAGGAACATATAGCCATTAGCTATATGTGAACACTTTAACATAGAATTTCCCCTTTCTAATCTCTGTTTCAGAATTTAAGTTAACACGATTAACTTTGAAAATTCACCATTAATTCTAGGAAACTCCAAATTGAGTGGTTCCAATTCTTATGTAAATATATTTGAATATAATTTGACATAAAAATATTAAATTTGGCCACCGCAAACAAAAAGTTCCCAGAATTTTACCCAACCACACTGTTTAAGGTTTCTTTCCAGAAAACAGGGCAGACATTCAAAAATTCATATCTCCCAATATACATGTCCAAAAATTACAAAATACCTATCCAATTAAAGATATATATCTCTAATATAATTTTCGAAAGTTTGAGAATTTTTGGATAAGGTTTGGTCCCTGAAACATCATGCATAAACATACTATTCCAGAAATTCCCAGATTCACATGACCAGATCTTGAAAAATCATAACTCCTAGCACACTTGTCCAAATCCTTCATATTACCTATCATGTTAAAGCTCATTATGTCTAATTTAAGTCTGGAAAATTTCGGAATTTTTGGACAAGTTTTAGACCTTCAAACATCACGCACAAGACTGACTGCCACATAGGGCAGATTTAAGCAACATGCACATATATGTTTCATAATTTCTTAAATTCATATACAAGGATCCAAAAATCATGAACACTTTCAAACCTACACAATTTTTCCTTCTTAAGCCAATGGAAGCATCAAAATTACCAAATTTCTACTTCTTCTGCATGAAAAATCCAGAACAGAAACAGAAATTTAGAGTTCCCGACAAGAGTTTGTCGGTTTCTCGTTTTCTTTGGCTTAATCACTTCCTTGCTACTCCTAATCAAATGATTATCTATTTAAACACTCATTAGACATGATTTAGTCATTGAAAACAATATTTTCTTATGAGAATGAATAGTACCCAACTTCCAATATACTCATCCAAACAACAAATCAATCGGTTAAAAAGGAAGCTTACATTGACCTCTACCCGTTTCTGCTAACGGTTCGGAATTCTGGCAACACCCCAGATGGTGAGATGGCACCAACCACCTCCAAATGAAAATCCAAAACCATAGAAATATAGCTCGTGATGAGTAGAAGAAGTTTCCTGAAGGATACTTTGAGAGATGACGCCGATTCGGCAGTGTTTCGATGGACTTAAATTTCTCTCTCCTCTCCCTCCATTTTTGGCTGCAGTTCTCTCTCTCTCTTTCCTGTGTTTTCTGTGTGAAAATGGTGAGGAAGATGATGAATTAATGGTTAAAAGAATTAACCATCACATTTTGCCACATGTCAAGCCATGATTGGTCCAAAATTACAATTTCCGCACAAAATGCTTAATCTGACAGAATTTTCATTAAACTTTAAAAATTCATATCTAATTGTAAAAATGTCCAATTGGGGTGGTTCCAAAGGCTATGCAATACTCATTGAGTCTAGTTTTAAGTAAAAATATAACTTTTTGCCAATTGGAAGTTCACTCATCCTAAAATTTTAATCTTTGAATGTTGTCCCAGAAAATAATTAATTTCGCTGAGCTAACTTCAAAAATTCATTTCTCTTTGTGTACAACTCCAAATGACTTATATTACCTATCAAATTAAAGCGTGATAAGTCTAATTTCATTCTGGAAAGTTTCATAATTGTTTATTATCATTTACCCATCAAAACATGTCACATAATCATCATTGTCATACCGGGAATTTCACTGGTAGCAAAATTACTTTGTGTTCTATTTTACTACATTGTGTGTGACTTCTAATTACTTCATTTTGTTATTCATCGAGCTCTTTAGCTCACCAATATAATTTATTTTAATATCCAATCATATAAAGGAATTTTTAGATATAAAACTATGTCTCACTATAGCATTTACCAAACAGGGATCTAGTGGTCTCTTTTAATTCAGGCTTAATCTCAAGCCTCTTGTCCCAAAATTCGGGATATTACATGGATGACCACAGTCGTGGTGATGAAGCATGAAGCCCACCCTTGCCGCCACCGCTTTCCTTGCTGCCGACGGTGAAAGCCAGTTCTGGCCTCAGTAGAAGATTCCAATGGGTTCGGCATCGTTTCTGATTTCCCTAACCCAAGCGGTGGAGGAAGAAAGCCAAGATCAAGACCGAGACAGAGACCAATTTACGGAGATGACCCATTCAGAATCTGGTGACTTTTCTTCCTCTTCTTCATCACCGTCTTCGTTGATGGGAACCTGTAATGATTTTGAAGGTTTCGTCTCTGGGTATTTACTTATGGGTTGTGGTTAACATGAAAATAAATATTTACAGATTATTAGGAAAAAATATGGGAGAAACATTGGGTAGCAATTAGTATTAATATCAACCCATTTATTATCTAACTCCCTCCTGATTTTTAGGATCTAGCCGATAGACTGTGCCCTATATATTTTGTACAGATTCACAAACAAGATCACATAACTTGTATGAATTATATCGGTTCTTTATCACCTCGTAGAGGACTTTTGGGGCTCCTGAGATCTAAAAGCCACGCTGCTTCAGATAAGTTTGTGAAGGAATAGGGTTGTGTAGTTCAGGTATTGATTTGAAAATTTTCAGTATAGGTAACCTCTGTAATGACCGTTTCATTCATCTTTTTTCACTTGTTGGGAAATCCCAGGGAGATAAACTAAGTCCAATTGAGCAAATGGAGTTTCTTACACTTTTTTCCCTCACTTACATAGTCAATGAAGTTCCCAGGCTTGCATTTTTCGTTTTCAAACGTGGTTGAGAGCTAGTTTCTTTCTGACGATTGAGGAAGAAGAAAAGAAGAAAAGGGAAGAAACCTTTTTTCTCTAGAAATATTAAAGGAGGGGGAGAGAAAGGGTGAAAGAGAGAGAGGATGAGGGGGGAATACATGTAGCTGTCATTTAAGCCAGTCATTATAGTCAAAACTAACGGTTAATGGCAGTAAAAAGAGGGGGCGACAATTGCTATGTTTTAAGATTTTTGGAATAATATTGAGACTACAAAATCTTTCAGGATAATATTATTCTTTAATAAATATTTTTAGGATGAATTTGTACATTAACTTTATATTATTATTATTATTATACTTACTCGTTAATGCGTGCTTTTCTTCTTCACAACAGTGCCTATCTTCTATTCTGTGATGCCTCACCTTCGTCGAGTTCAATGTCACCAGAAGCACGCAATTGCACAGAAACCCTGCATCTCAAGTAATCACCATTAATTATCCACACCTACAAATCACCTATACTTACAAAAATCAAAATCTGAGATAGAACAATACCGATTATGGAAAGACGATTCACCCAATTAGGGATAGGATTTCCGCTGGGTCTTATACAGGCATTGTTACAGAGATGGTTGCAGTTCTTAGTGATAAGATTATAGGCATTCCCTTTATTGGGAAGTGCATAAGAATTTCTCTACCCTTAAAGGTCTGTTTGGTTTGAGGGGAGTGAAGGAGAATGGAGGGGAGCGGGGAGGGATTTTGGTCCCTTCCTCTTGATTGACAAGATGGAGCGGAGGGGAAATTTTTTGAAATTTTCCACTCTCTCTAATCAAAACCTCTTTCCCCCAAATTGGAGGGATTTGGAGGGGAGGTTAAAATTTTTTTTATTGAACTAAAATACCCTTGATCATTTATATATATATATATATATATATGATAAGTAAAACCATGTAATATAATTTTAGATATTTATTAATATAATTATAGTTATATTTATTCAATTTTTATAATTATTAAATTATAATTTTATATTTATAATATATTTTATTAAACATTGTATATAATTTTTAAAAAATTAAATAAAAGGGTAAAATCGTTGAAATTAAAATATTTTTCCTCCCCTCCAAAACCAAACAAAGTAACATTAAAATCCCTCACCTCCCATCCTTTCTCATCACTCCAAACAAGGTTATATGAAAATTCCTCCCCTCGCTTCCCCTCCATTAAAATCCCTCATCTCCCCTTCGTTGAACCAAACAAACCCTAAATGTTACTTTATGTCATTTTCAAACTTAAGAACCAATTATTATAAACAGAGTAAATTTAAATGATTAAAAGCACTAGTTTCAAACTTCATGGACTAAAATAAAAATTGGGTGAAACTTCAAGGACCAATAAAAATGATGTTAACCCTATAAATAAAAACAATTAAAAAGCAATAAATTTGCTATCAAATTCATATAATTTCTAATGTTATCATTATTAATTATATCATAAGTAATATAATGTATTAATTAAAGTAATAATTGTAATTAAATATTTTAATATGTTGAAGGTTACAAACTAAAAATATTTTTTTAAAAAAAATTCTAATAAAATGTTTAAAATCATAATAGTAAAGTGAACAAGAATTATTATTATTTTATATAGAGTCAACGCTTTAAAGCTTGTTTGAGATCACAGTCAGTGTCTTTATAATTATTTATTCACATAAATCAAGACAAAACTTTTCTCACTATTTATCTCGTATATCGTAAATTATAATTAAAAAACTATTTTTGAAGGTTTCAATCGTTATTCCAAACAAACACTTAGAATCCAACTTAACTTCTTACACTTAGGGTTTGTGAAGGGACTAAATTTTTAGTTTTCCTTATGACAATGAAAATATTTAGTTTTTGACTCAATATAACTAAAATATTTAAAAATAATAAAACTTATTTATTTCTTGTTTGTTGTAAATTTTAAACATTTTAATAAACTATTTTTGGAAACAAAAATTATTATTTTAAGGTTATAATTTTTAATGTCTAAAATTAGAATATTTTTAAGTTGTTGATTATATATTTTAAGCTTTGAAAATATTTTAATTGTAATTATTATGCCTGAGAGGTTGAGTGGTTTGACTTTGTTGAGCAGGGTGCCGCAGCATTGTTGGTTGATCTTATAGTGTTTGGCTGAAAAAACAAAAAAGTGCTTCTGCTATCAAAACCAAGGTTTTGGAAAATTATGCTCAAACACTCAGAAACTATGCAGAAGCTATTTTCTGTCCAAAACTATGGTCTTAGATAATCTAATATTTTTCCCTTCTTGAATCAAGAAGCTCCTATGCTTCCTTAGGAAAGAGAAGGAGAAAAAAGTTGCTGAATAATCTTATCATCATCATGTACGGAAATAAACTATGCTTGCGCTGGAGAGAGAAAAAAAGGAAAAGGGAAGAAAGAAATAAAAGAATTCAAAATTAACATTTCAAATGTACGGAAATGACAATGGAAAAAAAACAGAAAAAGAAAATATATAGAGAGAAAAATTGAAAAAGAATAAAGAAATAAAAAATTAAGAAATGGAATAATTTTATATACATAAAAATTTTGTAAAATGGGAAATTGGGTATTTATTTTTAGGATAAATATCTTTAAAACCTTGACTTAGTGACCTACTGACCCTTGATTCAATGTCTCGACCTGTTCAACATCCGGTCCGAATTTTCAAAACCTCTACAATCTGATGTTACATATCCTTAAAATGGAATTTTTTACTTTATATACAATTATTACATCAACTAATGTCCTTTTTATAATTTATAAATGAAAAAGTGATTCTGATAATAATTATTTAAATACTTTTATTTTATCAACATCATTTTTTTTCTCAAAATTTATTCTACTCAAAATCTATTCTAGAGAATAACTTATATCTTTTTTTTTATAAATTATTTTTTAAAAACTAATTCAAACATTCTCAAAGGAGGTTTACAACAACGGTTTAGAAGCGCTTCAGAGGGATGAGGACAAACGGGGTTGTTTCTCAGTCTTTTTTTCCCCCTTTGAAGGAAAAGAGGGCCCAGCCTAAACAAAAAAACTAAGAAAACCTAATTACAAGTTTAGAACCCAATATACTTTCTTCAACCGTCGGATCTTCCTCTCAACCATTAACTCTGTCCTCTTCCCTTTCTCCATCTATCTCCATGCTATGATCTGATCGGTGCCTCCCTCCATAGTCACATCTGTTTCTAGTTGGAGTTTCCACAACCCGACCCGACTAGTCCGGATTGCTTCAGATTCGCTGATTTTGCCTCTTCCAAGTCCAAGGTATGCCCTTTATCTTCCTATCAAGATTAACATGAAACAAGATAATATTAAATGATTAAAATGAATCCTAACTCTCAAATATGAAACATCAAAGATTATTTACTCTTGTTTAATTCTCAACCACTCTTTTCCACCCTAAATTGTGATCTGTGATCCGATAAAAGTAAAACTAACCCGACCTAAAGAAAAGCCGGATGAACCAAAGTAGGGATTAGACTAATATATGGATAATTTAATCTAGTTAAATTAAACTGTCTTGCATAATCTGATCTATATACTTTAATATCATTTTCCAACTATATTCAAAATTTGATTATTTTAAATATTTTAATATCTTTCCATCATCCTTAAACATTTTTTTGACCTGAATTATCCTATCTCTTTTTTCATATTATCTTGTGATAATCTATTATTCATTAACGCCTTTCAACCTAATTAGATTATTTAAATCTCTTTTAATAGTCTAATATATTTTTTAGTTATTCTTTAAACCTTTCACACTAATTAGATTATTTAATTAAATTAAAAATATCTTGTAATAGTTCAATTTATTTTTTAGCCACGTCTATAATATTATCCATCTATTATTTTCCTATCCATATCTTTTGAGCTTTTTGATTAAATTAGGATGAGGATAGGTTAACGGTTTCCAGAATAATTCCCATTAGTGTAATGCTTTTTTCCCCTATAAATAATCCATTGTTTGCTTTTTATCCCCAGAAAGCTATTAAGCTATTCGGTTCGTTTCTTTTATGATAAAGAGCGGAGTCCAAAGCAATATGTTCGATCATTTACCTTCAGAAATTGTGGAGGAAATTCTTCACTGATTACCCGTCAAGTCTATTGTGAAATTTACCTCTGTTTGCAAAGCTTGGAATTCCCTTATCAAAAATCAGACTTTCATACGTGAACATCTCAACCGTACAATTGATCAAGCTTCCAATGGCAACAACGACTCCATCTTTTTGAATTTAAGTCTTACAAAAGTCACTGGGCAACGTCACTATCAAAAAGAGGATTTTTATTCATTGTACTCCGTTAATCAACAAACTGATCACTTCTCTGTTGAAAGATTCCCACTCTCTCATCTATTTGGGCGTGATCGTCATACACTATTCGCCGGCATATGCAATGGCCTTGTATGTTATACTGACTATTCACCATTAGATTCCGCAACTATCCTTATTATTTGGAATCCTTTGCTTCGAAAATATTTGGTGCTCCCCAAACCAATCATGACTTGTAAGAAACGTGACCGTCAACACTATGCCAAATATGATCTATGTAATGGATTTGGTTTTGATTCCAAGAACAACGATTATAAGGTTGTTAGGCTCATGAATCTTTGCTTTGAACTTGATAGTTCTCATGTTGAGGTGTACTCTCTTGTTTCTCATTCTTGGAAACGTATTAAGGTTAGAGTTCCTCAGTTTAATTTTTATTATATAAGTTAGGAGTGGTTCCCAGTATTTGTGAAAGGTGCAATACATTGGATTGTTCGTAGAGGTGATAATTTTGGGCTGAGTTATTTTATCATTTGATGTGACTGAAGAAACATTTCGAGAATTAATGTTACCACAAGAGTCGAATCATAAAGCACCGATGGGTGAGCAATATTTGGGTAATGAAAGAATATGGTATTAATGAGTCATGGACTCAAATATTGCAGCTTGGTAAAAGCCTTAATAAAGGCAGATCAAGGATATTAGCTCTAACTAGCAGTGAAAAGTGGTCGCGCCATATTAATGGATCTATAGTTGTAGTTGATCCAATCAAGAAATTGGTGGAGCGTGTGGGATCAGGATATCCTCAAACTATTGCTGGATCTTATGTTGAGAGTTTGTTTTTCTTAAACAATAATGAACATTATGTTTTGTCTTTCTAACAATTGTAAGGTTAAGATTAAGCTATTAAATTAATGTTTTGGTTTATATTTCTTCTCTAGAGGTTATTTTCTGAACTAACTCAGTTATAGTGATTTTCTATTGTGCTCAATGTTCGATATTTGCTGATAAGTTTTATGCAGTCTCTTAAATATACAACTAATAATAACCTATAAAACGATATATTTATGTTTGTCGTCAACTAGATTTTTTGATTCCGTTAAGACGTGGTCAATTTTCATTTAACTAAGATAAGTGTAAGAAAAAAAAGGTAAATTAAAGCAAGAAGGTCAAAAGACATTGGTAACATAGAAAAAGGTCAATAATATTTCATCTCAACCATTACAATAATCATAGAATACAAGATAGCTCTTCGAGATTTTGGTTAAAAAAAAAACTCTTCCAGATTAGAAAACAATTAAGGTATCAGAGATTGAAGTTAAATAAAATTCCCTCATAATTGATTGATCATAGTTTTTTTTTTTTTTGAAGGTTTGCAAATTAAATGTGAGGTAAAAGTCATTGCGGGCATTGGAAAAAGTAAACAATAATCATAGAATATAGTTGGAAAAAATCACAGAATATAATAACTTTGGGAAAATTAAATTGCTACTAGCTGAGACACTCAACTTTATTTGGCCTGCTACTTGCAAAGTTTATAATATATTTTTTAAATTTCTGAAACAAGAGTAGTTAAAAGTAAAATTAAAATAGTAAATAATAAGACCAAAATAGTAAAGATGGTTCTTATTGCTGACTATTTGCTAATAATTACTTTTATTTTGATATTTACTACTTTCGTTTTGATACAGATTAATTTGACTAGCTTCCAGCAAAGTGTCTAATACATTTTTTGAATTTTCAAAACAAGGGTAGTTAATAGTAAAATTAGAGTAGTAAATGACGAAACAGAAGTAGTTATTTGAAAATACTCAACAAGAACTCTTTCTACTACTTTAGTGTAACTATTAACTATTTTTATTTAAAAAAAATTCAAAAAAGAATATATTATGCCATTGGAGCTCCGTTGACTAGTCATTAGCACCAGAGCTATGGCAACCAATTGCCGGCAAGATCACCATAGCTGCAGGGAATGGTTGCCAGCGATGGTTGCTGGTGGTAGAGCTTTAGTGACCAGCAACTGACAAGTAAAGCCGGGAAATTGGGCCAAGCCCGTCGAGTTGGTCCTTTTAAACCTTTCTAAATCACGGGTCGTGCTTGAAAATTGGAGCTTCAAAAGGAAGTCAGGTCTACAGGGCCGGCCCTTTAGCTTTTTTTTTTAATTCCCTGCTCCTCCTGCTAGTGCCCTTATTAACTTTTCCCTAAGAATCTTAAAATTGTCAAATTTACATATGATGGTAATTTACTACTTCTTGATATTTTTACCCCTTAAGCAGAGTCTACTATTTAAAGTGAAGTACAATCAAAATTCCTTGAAATTGATGATAGTAGCAAAGAAGATGAAAACGTAGTCGTCATAATCATGTTGCTTAAAGTATTTAGCTTTTTGCCTTCTTATGCTTTGTATGAGATTATGAGTTACTTATGGACAATATTTTTTACCTTTAATTATGAATTAGTAACTGTATTTATTTTATTGCATGAGATGTGTAGACGTATAGTTAAATCTTGTGAAAATGGCTTCCGGCCATGTAGGCCAGCCCTGGCTCGCATGCTCTTGGGTCGGGCTTTGAAAAACATCAATTTTTCTTTCCCCAGACCCTGTAAGGCTAGCCCTTTTAGGCCCTAGCCCGTCAAGGGATGGCTCTGATTCCCACCTCTACTGACAAGAGACTTTAATGGTTTTTTAAAAAACGGTGAGGGCAATGATGTCATTCCCAACATTTTAAAATTTCAAATCAATCCATTGAATATAATTTTGGATTATTGAAATTCAACACCCAATTTGTATTTTTGATATTTCTAGGATATTTTTTGTCTTTTTTCCTAAAATGAATAACAAGATTTAAAATCAAGAGTTGAAATTGACAAATAAGATGGTTGATATATAATGAAACGTTGACATGTAATTAAATTGTATTCATCTATCCTATTTATAAGATACTTTCAGTTGGTTTTGTACAAACCAAGAAAAAACTGTCATTTTATATTATGAAACATGTTTCTAAAAATTCAATAACTTTCCAATCTTAGCCTTATTTAATTACATGCTTTCTAAGAAAATAACAATTTACACAATATAGCGGACTCACTTGTAAATGAGGCTCTAAACAATGTCATGGTTTAAAAATTCTAAGAGCCTTTGTTGGATTTCTAGCAACTGTGTTTGCTACATATGGTCTTTAGTTTAGTTAGATTTATTTCTGATGTATTAAAAAATGGCTAAGGTACAAAAATACCCATAAACTTTTACAAAAATTGAACCCAACACCATAAACTTTTTTTAATGCGAAAGTAATCATAAACTCTTAAAATAGAGGCAACACTAACCACGCTGTTAATAACTCCAAATAGACATTAAATGGATGTCTATTTATAGTGGGCCCCACACTACTAAACAAATAAAAATACTTAAGTTTTTTAAATTTCCTTTACTCTCCCTACCCTTATCTCTTTCTCCCTTCTCTTGACTCTATGCCTTCCTCGGTTCCTCCTTCTACTCCAGATTTTCTTAGATGTCGATGGTGACGAAGGCGGAATCTCCCACTAATGACGGTGGCGAATCAAGCATAGACTCCACTTTTTCTTCCTCATCTTCAATGATCATTCCCTTATCGTCAAATCAAACCCACACAGCTCTACTTTTGTTGAAACGTTAGATCCACTATGAGATTGAGGGCGTGGTAAATAGCTGATAAAGCGGTGAGATTGAAGAAGGGTGTGCTTTGTGCTTTAATAACCTCTTCAACAATTAAATCAAGGATTACAATAAAAGGTGCAATCTCATATCGTCTCTTGAGGATCCTTTTATTAATTATCAAGGAACTAAATGCAATAATTCACATGAAACAATAAAAAAGGGGAAAAATTGATCTTTTAACTGCCAACTACTTTTTGAAAATGAAACTTAAATTGTTCTAGGCTACTTCTTTTTTGGAATTTTCCTTAAAATATGAAATGGAATGATGACAGAATTAATGAAATGAGAGAAACAACAAGATCAATAATGGGATCACTACTATAGAAAGTACTGTTAACGTCTTTTTTTAGGCCTTTTCTACGTCTCTTTTCAAGGGGACGCCTTTGTGAGCGACGTAGTAAAATTCGAAACGACGTCCGTTAAGAAAGGGACATTGTAAGGGACTTATGGCATAGCTTTTTTAAAACAGACGCCATAAGTCTATAACTTACAACATCCCTTTTAGAAAAAGAACGCCTTAAGTTGGTTCAAAATTTTTTTAAAAGCATAAACAGTGATGTGTGAACAGTGACGTGTGAACAGTGCTACTTTCTTTTCTTCTTCTCTTTCTGTCTCGAAACTCCTGTAGCTCTTCAACTTTTCAGTAGCTTGCTTTTTCTCCTTTCTCCTTAGGTTACCAATTCCTTTTTTCTCTTCCTAAAATGGTGTCACTTCCCTTCTTTTAGTCAAACTTTTGAATTCAAAAATCAATTATCTTCATCTCCACATATACCATACTAGATCTGATTGTGAAAAATGAAAGAAAATTATTTTATAATAATAATAATAATAAACAGACATGAGAGTCAGATTCAAATGCAAAAAGAATGTAAACAGAGGCTGGCATGTTAGATTTGAGAAGTGATTAAGAGAGAGATTGTCGTCGTAGTTAGGGACACCGAAGGGCATGACGAGAGTGAGGATAAGGGAGAGGAGATGGCGGGAACACCAAAGGAAGAACTGGAAGAAGCCATTTGAATCTATGGGGTGTGGGTCTCTCTCTACAACTCCTCTTAGAGAAACTGAGAAATGTCGCGGTGTGACACCTTATTTCTAATAGCCTTAGATGAGTAAAAAATGAGTAGTGAAATCATTGGTGGGACTAGGATTTGGACCCGGACTACCTAACTCTCACAATAGTTCATGAAACTCCCAAACTCAACTAAGGACTTGAACCTAGGATGAGATGGGTTTTTCAAAGGATATAATACTTAAAATGTATTTCCACAAGATTCACTACGTCACCATTACCTCATCGGCTCTTAATTACCACATATCAAAGTGTGCAACGATTACATAAAATAAACTAAGAGCTATCCATTAGAGCCGTTCTCTGCTAAACACATTCATAGATGCTTACATCCACATATACATACACCACAAATGTAAATTAATTACATTAAAGCAATTAGTAGCGCCTTGCACTACAATCTTCACTTCAACTTGATATCTCCTCCATGCATCTTCATGCATCTTCACCTGTCTAAATGGTTGGTTGGGAGGAGTGAGATTTGAGAGAATCTCAGTAGCAAACATTACCACTATGCATGCCAGATATATATGAATGCATGACATGCTTGCCTATAATATTTCATGCCAACATAATGACATGCTGCGTGCTCAATGTTATGACATACATATGACCATTGCACAAATATAACAAAGCTTCAACCAATCATACATGTTCCACACAAATAGGCAAAGCAGTCACATAATCAATACAAGATATACATATCACATACATGCAGAAAAGGTAAGTTCACTATCTATCGGACTTTATGTCCTTCTCTTCTTATCCTTTGATCCGCTAACCATTGCTTCTTCTTTGTCACTTCATGGCCCTATGTAAGTGATAACATCATTATAGCCATAAAAAGTGAATACCCAATGGCCCACATTATCCCTATAGGCTTACTTTCACCCTTGGAGTTAATTCCAATTATATTTGTGCCATTAAATCTTAAATTCACATAATTAGACATAAAGCTGATAGATTTTTCACCAAACTTTGAAAAATCACAATTAATTCTATAGAACTCCAATTGAGGTGGTTCAAACTTCTATACAAAGATAATTCAGTCTAGTTTTACATAAAAATACTCAATTTTGAATACCACAAACACATAATTCCCAGAAATTTTCCAAATACCAACTGTTTCATATGTTCTTCCAGCAGCAGAGCATAAATTTGAAAAATCACATCTTTTAGCACACTTGTCCAAAAATTACAAAATACCTATCAATTTAAAGATATATATCTCTACTTTAACTCTGGAAAGTTGTAGAAGTTTTGGATAAGGTTTGACCTATGAAATATTTCTCACAACATCACTATTTCGTATTCTTTCCAGAAAACAGGGCATATCTTCAACAATTCATATCTCCTACTATACTTATCCAAAAATTACAAAATACCTACCAAATTAAAGCTACACATGTCTACTTCACATGTAGAAAATTTCAGAACTTTTGGACAAGTTTTATCATATGAAACAGCTCGCACAATGGCACTGTACAGACAGGGCAGAATCAACAACATGCATATACAAACTTCCTAAATTTCCAAATTTATATACAAGCATCCAAAAATCATAAACACTTGTACAACTACACAATTTTTCCTCCTAAAGCCAATGGAAACATCAAAATTATGAAATTTCCACTTCTTCCCATCGAAAAATCTAGAACAAAAACAGCAATTTAAAGTTCCCGGAAAGAGTTTGTTGGTTTCTTGTTTTCTTTGGCTTAATCACTTCCTTTCTACTTCTAATCAAATGATTAGCTATTTAAAAATCATTAGACATGATTTAGCCATTGAAAACACCATTTTAAACCATCCATGAATAGTACCAAACTTCCTCTATACTCATCCAAATGACAAACCAATTGGTTAAAAAGGAAGCTTACGCTTACCTCTACCCGTTTCCGTAGATGGTTTGGAATTCTGGCAACACTCCGGCCGGTGAGACGGCGCCAACCACCTCCAAATGAAAATCTGAAACCATAGGAATGAAGCTTGTGATGAGTAGAAGAAGTTTCCTGAAAGGTACTTTGAGAGAAAACGCTGATTCGGTAATGTTTCGGTGAGTAGAATTTTCTCTCTCTTCTCTCTCCATTTTCTCTGCAGCTTCTCTCTCTCTCTCTTCTCTGCATTTTCAATGTGAAAATGAGCTGAGGAAGATGATAATTGATGATTAAAGGAGGTGTTAAATTGCCTTGCCACATGTCAGCTTCTGATTTGCTCAAATAATTGATTTTTGCACATAATATCCAATATGGCAGAATTTTCATTAAATTTTGAAAATTCATATCTAATTGTACAAATGTCTAATTGGAGTAGTTCCAAAGGCTATGCGACCCTCATCGAGTCTAGTTCTAAGGAAAAATATAACCTTTAGCCAATTGGAAGTTCACTCTTCCCAGAATTTTAATCTTTGGATGCTGCCCCAGAAAATAGTTAATTTCTCTGGGCTAAATTCAAAAATTTATTTTTCTTTGTGTACGGCTCCAAATGACTTATATGACCTATCAAATTAAATCTTGATAAGTCTACCTTAATTCTAAAAAAGTTTCATAACTTTTTACTATCATTTACCCATCGAAAAAGGTCACACAATCACCACTGCCACACCAGAAATTTTATCGGTAGCAACACTACTTTGTGTTCCACTTTATTATATTGTGTGTGACTTCCAATCACTTCATTTTGTTATTCCCTGTAATATCCCAAATTTTGGGACAAAAAGCTTGAGATTAAGCCTGGATCAAGTGGACTGCTAAGCCTCAGTTTAGAAAATATTCCTATGAAGCATGTTTAAAACTAGACTCAATAAGGGTCGCATAGCCTTTGGAACCACCCCAATTGGAATTTTATACAATTAGATATGAATTTTCAAAGTTTAATGAAAATTCTGTCAGTTTTGCAATTAAGTGCAAAAATTAATTATTTGGACCAATATTGAGCTGACACGTGGCAGGCACTTAATACTCCATTTAACCATTGATTCATCTCGTTCTTCAGCCATTCCTGCATGCTGAACCACACAGAGAGAGAGAGAGAATGAAGCAGCAAAAAATGGAGAAAGAAGAGAGAGAAAATTATGTGCGTCGAAACTTTACCGTAACGATGTCCTCTCTCAAAGTACCCTTCAGGAAACTTCTTCTACTCATCGTGATCTTCATTTCTATGATTTTGGATTCTTATTTGGAGATGGTTGGCGCCGTCTCACCGGCAGGAGTGTGCAGAAATTCCGAACCGTTTGCGGAAACGGGTAGAGGTAAGCGTAAGCTTCCTTTTTAACCGATTGATTTGTTGTTTGGATGAGTTTTGGGAAGGTTGGGTACTGTTCATGACTGATTTAAAATGTTGTTTTCAATGGTAAAATCATGTCTAATGAGTGTCTAAATAGCTAATCATTTGATTAGAAGTAGAAATGCAGTGATTAAGCCAAAGAAAACAAGAAACTAACATAGTTTTTTTGAGAACCTTGAAATCTTCCATGTACTGTTTCATGTAGGAGAAGTTGGAATTTGATGATTTTGATGCTTCCATTGGCTTTAGGAGGCAAAATTGTGTAGGTATACAAGTGTTCATGATTTTTGGATGCTTGTATATGAATTTGGGAATTTATGAAATAGGGTTGTTCATGTTGTTGATTATGCCCTGTTTGAACAGTGACGTTGTTCGAGCTGTTTCATATGGTAAATCTTGTCCAAAAAAGTCTGAAATTTTTTAGGCTTAAATTAAACATGTAGAGATTTAATTTGGTGGGTATTTTGTAATTTGTGGACAAGAATGCTAGGAGATATGAATTTTTGAAGTTGTACCCTATTTTTGGAATGAAATCTGGAACAGTGCATGTTTGCCGAATTTATGGGAAAAGTATGACAATAATAGTCATACCAAAGTATTTTTATATAAATATAAACTTAAAGGGATTCAAATAGAGCTTTAAATCACCTCAATTGGAGTTCTATAGAATTAATTGTAATTTTTCAAAGTTTGGTGAAAAATCTATCAGCTTTATGTCTTATGTGAATTTAAGACTTAATGGTACAAATATAATTGGAATGAACTTCAAGGGTGAAAGTAAGCCTATAGGGCTAATGTGGGCCATTGGGTATTCACTTTTCATGGCTCTAATGATGTTATCACTTACATAGAGCCATGAAGTGACAAAGAAGAAGCAATGGTTGCCGGATCAAGGGATAAGAAGAGAATGACATAAAGTCCGAGAGGTAGTGAACTTACCTTTTCTGCATGTATGTGATATGTATGTCTTGCATTGATTATGTGACTGCTTTGCCTATTTGTGTGGAACATGTATGATTGGTTGAAGCTCTGTTATATTTGTGCAATAGCCATATGTATGTCATAACATCGAGTATGTAGCATGTCATTATGTTGGCATGAAATAGTGTAGACAAGCATGTCATGCATTCATATATATCTGGCATGCATAGTGGTAATGTTTGCTACTGAGATTCTCTTGAATCTCACTCCTCCCAACCAACCATTTTAGGTAGGTGAAGGATTTATAGAAAGATGCACGGAGGAGATATGGAGGTGAAGTGAAGAGCATAGTGCAAGCCACTATCTTTTGAATTGATGTAAATACTCTGGTTATTGTGTTTTATGAGAAGTTATACATTTAATGTATATGTGTATAAATGTATGAATGAGTTTAGCAGAGAATAGCTCTAGTATGATTAAAAGAAAAATGCTCGCCTATACTCTGATTTTATGAATTTAAGAGCCGATGAGGTATTTGTGACGTAGTGAATCTTATGGGAATGATTGTAAAGTTTGCTACCCTTTTGAAAAACCTTCCCAACCTTAGGTTCAAATCTTGAGTTGAGAGTGAGGATTTATGAACATTATTGAACGTTGGGTAGTTCCTGATTCCACAATCGATTTCACTACTCATTTATGCTTAGTTGGAGCATTGGAAAGTAGGGTGTCACATTCCCTGAGCTCTTTATCTCCCCAATATAATTCCTTTTAATATCCCAAGATATAAAGGAATTTTGGGGAATTTAAACATACCTCATAGGGACATTTGCTAAATCGGGGCTTAGCAGTCCACTTGATCCAGGCTTAATCTCATGCCTTTTATCCCAAAATTTGGTATATTACACATGGGGTGAGAGAGAGAGAGAAAAAAGAAAGAGCAAGGAGGGCGGTGTGTGTTGCAATGAAATTTTTTGGCAATGTATATATTTAAGTTCGAAGAAGGCAAATCTTCTGAATCCCCAATGTAATTTGTCGTCCCTAATATTAGGGAATATGGGACGCCACCTAGTTAGGGACGCCACCTTAATGGAATATTAGGTGGAGTCTGTTTTGGAATTAAGACGCCTAATCTGTCAAAACTGATGCAAATAATTACAAAAATGCCACCGCTTTTTATTTTTTACTTCCCTTTTTGAAAAATGGGTGTCCTTTTGGGGTAGTAAAATTTATATCTTATAGTAGTGGATAAGCAATCCTTCATAGCAATAACATAAGCAATCTTCACTTTAAATAATTATGGGAGATTAAATAAGCTCACTTCAAAAGATTTTAAGGGTCACCCCTAAGACTAGACCTAACTTAGATTAATTAATATAAGTACAATATAAAATTCATCATAAGATTTAGGAATCACAAATACAATGTAGAAATAGATGAATGAAAGAGCAAAAACTCTCCTGTTAAAGCTCTAAGTTCATGCCACTACCACAAAGGTTTAAGAAATTTAGCTAAGAACAACCATGTAAGGAGAAGCTATCTTCTACACCAACAGTCCATCCATGGATAAACAATAATTAAAATGCAAATGGATGATGAATAATATGAGATCAGTGTCTAACGGTGGAAGAAATGATAGAGGAAGCCACAGCTAGGTGTTACGTGTGTAAATGGTTTATTAAAAAGTGTAAGTGTACACTGTCGTAAACAAGTAATATAGAAGTGAATAGAGTATTGTTCCAACAAGGATTGATCACTAAGTACTAAAATTGGTAATCTTAATACTATTTAGTCGATCAATTAGTTGGTGACTGAAATTACAAAAGAAAAAAAATGCTTAAATATGAATACAATTGATATGAAAACAAATATGAGAAAAAGCTCTAGGGATCATATTTCACTTAGCAAATTTCGGATTGAATCTCCTATATATTCTAGCTCAATTTATTCCACATGATTGATAGCCGAGTTTTCCTAATTTAATTATTAGCATCTTCCAAAGTCAAGCAATTCTATAATTAATTGATAATCTAATATATCCCTACATGAATTAAAACAATTAATCATGCATTAAGATTTATAGAACTCATTAAGACTACACAACTCATATGAATATATTCCTATTTCACATGCAAGTTATGGTTTTAATTATAGGATCAACACACATGCCTCTCTTTCTAGTCTCAGCATACATATTGAAATCATTCAAAATATGGTCAATCAATTCAAAGCGTTAAGAATAATAATCAAAACTCAATCATGAAGGAAAAATTAAAACTAGATTTAATAAGTTATGATTCAATCTGTCATTAGTAAGCTACATCATCACCCTAGGAAAATAAAAATTTAGCTCATGATTAAATTAAAAAAAAAACCAAAATAAATTGAAAACTTCATAAACGTTGCATAAAACTTTATTATTAAATTCTAAAACATAAAGATATAACTACAAGATGCATAAAAAAAAAAAAAAATTAGCCTTCCTTATAGGAGGTAAAACCTTCCATGTAGGTGGCAACTTATATCATGAAGGAGACGTGCAAGAACAATACAATGCATGAAATTTAACTCTAAGATGGTGTATCTCCTTATGTTTTCCACTCCTCTATTTATAGATGAATATAGTGTAAAACTTTTCACTTGTTAGGTATGAATCTTGACTTTAAGTCACTAATGTTGACCTTGTAGTAATCTTGCTTCTTGATTGTAGCCGAATTTTGACAATTAAAATGGTGGAATCTCATATTTTTGTCTTCATGAAAGTTATAGATCTGGATCTTAACTTTCAAACGCATGTGAGAGCTCCTCATTTCAATATTTGCAGCTCAAGTAATGGTCAAATTAGTGGGCAAATATCAGACTTGGACAAATCCATGTATTTGACTTCTAAGCAAAATTTAGAACTCTCGAACGCAGAGCTGAGTTTTGGCCTCAACATAAAAGTTGTAGGAATTTTTCTTAGTTTTTTATCCATATAAATAACGTCATAATATGACATCTACAGCTCCAAATATTGTCTGAAAACTGAAACATGGTCAAAATTTAGTATTTTTTCAATGAATTTTATTTTATGTCAAAATCATTATTTATTTATCAATTACACCCATATTTAGTAAATTAAGCTTAAATATCATCCAAAAAATCTTCATATAAGAAAAAATAAATATACAAATATTTTACTTATAACTAAAAAAGTGGGGAACGAAGATGTGACTATGAAGATGGTAGTGTGAGCGCCAATCTGAAGGTGGAAGGGGTGATATGGCTCCGCCCTTCTTCTCACGCACAGGATTGACGGTGGCTGTCTAGTATGAAGAAGAAGATGACGGTGGACGAATGTTGAAGGTAAAGATGAGATGGAGAAGGCGATGAAGGTGAGATTTAAGAAGGAAAGTGATGATAATCGAAGGTGAAGGTCGAGGTGTCGAAGATGATGGAAGTGTCGAAGGTTTCGCCTGTGCACGGCACTCCGTCTCTGTTTCAGGCCATGGCTGGCGACTAAAAAGGAAGGTGATGGAGAGATGATGGTGACAGAGGTGGTGAAGTGAAGATGAAGAGGAAGATGATGATGGGTGAAGGTGGATGATGAGATGATGAAGGTGGAGAACGAAAGTGAAGGTCCCCCTCTTCTTTCTGGTTCGGGGTGCCTTTAGTTCCTTTTTCTTTGCTGAATCTGCAATTCTCAGACCTAATTCTCTTGGCACGAAACGCTGCAGTTTTGGTCAAGGACCAAACTACAATTTGTAAAACGTTTGTGGTACTAAACTGTAATTGTTGCAATTTGAGCTCAAACTTCTATTTTCAATGTGATCCAAATTTCTTCAAGGGCCTACAATAAAAAATTAATCCAATATAAAATATTCTAAAAAAATTAATGATTAAGAATAATTACAATTATTATGATAATTTTGTTCTTTTTAGTTATAATTTAATGTATTTACTCTTAATCTCAATTAATCATAATAATGACATTTTAAGCTCAATAACTATAACACAATCCTCAAATAAAGAATGGAAATATATAATAAAATAGGAATAAAGCTACATTTACAAAGCATATTCAATTGCCCCCTAGAGCCTAGAGGGACGAATTTACGTAACGTTTCTAATACCCTTAGTATCATTACTTTTTTCAAATGGGGGCATAAGTGTCAATACCAAATCTAGCCCTAGATGATTGAATGAGGGAGCCAGGGCTTGAATCATATCAACCTTTTTTTTAATATAAAAAAAATTAATATTTGTTTTCTATTGTTCTATGATTCAGATATTATTACATTAGTGTAAACTAAATCGGTTCGACCATCTCCAAATGAAAACCATGTCTAGAAGTGAAATTAAGCGAACGTCCAATGAAAATGAAATTCAGTTTTTCAGAAAACCAAAAAAAAAAAAACAGAGAGAAAGAAAGTAAAACCTTTGAAGATAATGTTTCTGTGTGATCGAGTGACATGCTGCTGAAACACATGTTGTGAATAAAGCAAGTGCAAAGAGGACTGAAAGAACGAAGACTCGTAATTAGTAAACAACCGTGGATGTCTAACAACCATATACCTGCAACATCAATTTGAGCATTACCTACCCCTAAAAGATTCCTGAATCAAATAGCATAATCATAGAATTATATATAATTGGCAAAATTATGACAAAAATCATTAAAGGGATCCATTGCATCTAAAGAAGTATGCATATAGTTCACGCCCCTCCTTATCTCTAAAGATAGGGTGTCCCAATTCCAACCAACAGCTAACAACTATTCCATCCCCATTGTCCATTGAGCCTGCTCTAAACAATACTTTCTTTATCTGAGTTAATATAGTAAGATTGAATGTTACAAGTTTAATTTTTGCTGAATTTGATGATGAATTTCATTGACTTGGAGAGATTTGTTGTTGATGATGATAAAACCGAAGATGAATAATCGAGGTTTAGAGGTTGACATTTTTTTTTGTGCTAGGGGTATTTTTGTACATTCACATTGAAAGTTTATAATTGCTTTTCCACTCAAAAAAAGTTTATAGTGTTGGGTGCATTTTTGGCAAAAGATTGTGGGTATTTTTACACTTTAACCCTAAAAAAACAATTTACATAATAATAAAAGGGTAAAATTATACATTCACGTAATAAATATTATTAAAGATATATTCTCTGTGGGAGTACTTTTTTTTTTCCAGATCTTTAGGAGTAATTAATTCTTCATCGCTAATTTATATATGTCACTAACCTAATTTTTCTTTTTGCTCAATTTAGCACGTAAAATAAGGGGGAAAACAAAATTGACGTCAGTATGCTGACCAACCAGTTCCAGATGTAACGTCAGCGAAGAAGAGAATCAACTTGTCCAGCTTGATACGGTAGCAGAATGAGAGAGGATAGAAAGTCAGCCGCTGTTTAATTGGTTTTTGTGTATTCAGGATCATGCAATTGTCTGTTTCATATATTATTGGTTTCTTTTAATGTATTGGCTTGTGAAGCAGTATTTATTTCCCTTTCCTTCTCTTTTATGGTTTTGCTTTCTGTTAATTCGCATTTTGGATTGTAACTGAAGTGAAGGACAATCGAATGTGGCTATTTGATGAAATTGCTTCTGTTAGCATATCGGCTTCGTTAGCTTTTTGTTTGTTTTCTCTTTTTCTATTCTATTAGTGTGGCTATTGGGAAGAACGTGCATTTTGTTTGTTCTGACAACAATATGGCATTGAACTTACTGTTCTGAGAACAATGCTTGTTGATATTTCGTGATTTGAAATGCATTCTTTGAACTTGAGGATTGGGGATCTGTTGTTCTGGTGATTGGAAATCTTGTTTTTCAGGTGGGAGTGTTCTATTTTTTGTTCCATTACTTATTACAAGAATAAGTCTGATTACAATAGGTATTAGACCCTTATTTATAAGCTAGAATGACTTAATGATCAAGCTAATGCTAAAACTAACTAATGGTTATATTCCAACCCACTAACAGACTCTAACTAAATTTAACCTATTATTATATTTCCAAATCAATACCCCTCCCAAAACATCCTTGCCTTCAAGGATGGACGACAACAAAAGACAAATGAAATCAAGAAAAACCTAAGCTTCATAAGCTGCTAAATCCTAGAAAGATTTTGGTAAGCATTGAAGTAATCTGGAACTTGAGCTGCTACACCTCCATTGCGTTTCTTTTCTTTTCTTGCGCAGAGACCACCTCCTTCCAAAGACCATTATTGCACCGAACTTCCCTCTGAACTTTGCAATAGAGTTCTTGTAGGACAACATTGAACGAATCCATGGGATTTAGAGAACCAATTGGAAAGGTTGTGGGCTTTTCTCTTTAAGGCCGTCTTCAGAGCCCATTTGTGCCTCTGAATATAGAAAATTGTTTGACACTTGAAAATATCTGACACTTATGTTAAGTTTGGATGGAAAGAAAAGTTGAGGGAAAATTGGGGATGAAATAATATATTTAAAAACTTTTATAAATGATAGAAAAATTTTATTATTTTTTAGAATTTTCTCTCTTAGTTTTCTTTTCCTCTTAATTTTTTCTCAATCTAAACATAGGGTCGGTGAAAATGGGAGCTAGCTGTGTTTTTTACTTTTTAAAGGGAATCTCTCTTAGCCACGTGAACTTCTGAACTTGCCCCATACAGAATTTCATGCTTCTTGAAGCCCGCACACACATTCGCGAGATACAATCATACTTCTGGAATTGCTTAGACTCACGAACAGAAGAGGCAACAAACAGAGACATCAATGAGGGAAGAGAGCTCATTGGGAGAAAAGAAACATGGATGGTTGGCGCTGAGCATAGAGCAAGCGGGGACGGCAATGAAGAACCTGGTTTCTTCATTACTGTGTATTATGGAAAGAAGATGAGAGAGAGCCAGAGAGGGATTTGTGAGAGAAGACAAGCAGAGAGAGAAACTAGTGAAGGGGAAATTGATAGATCTTTGTAATATGAATCTAGGAGATTAGGGATAGAAAGAAGATTGGAGGGTTGAAGGGAAAAAGAAGAGAGGGAATAAGAGAGAAGAAGAGAGAGAAGAGTTTCTGAATAATTCTCTGGGAATCCATTACATGTCAAATACATTGGGATTAGGCCACCGGGTCAAGGGTCTTGTGCGATTCCTCCTGAAAACGCTCACCGAAGTCAATGTTCGAAGACCCATTTTCTCCAAATGAGAGTTTCGCATTCGTCCACGATTATGGTTCGCTGAACCATTTGCAACTCTTTTCTGCAACCTTGCATTGAGTCTTGGAGAGTTTTGACGGCTTCATTGAGAATGCTGACAATCCCTAACCTCTGCTCAATAGCTTGCAGTCTTTCCTCCATAATTCTTGATGTTTCTTGTGATTGAGTCTCTACCATTCAGCACTAGGAAGTAAGTAGCCAATAACCAAGGCCAAGAGCCGAAATGCTTTGATACCACTGATAGATCTTTGTAATATGAATTTAGGAGATTAGGGACAGAAAGAAGATTAGAGGGTTGAAGGGAAGAAGAAGAGAGGGAATAAAAGAGAAGAACAGAGAGAAGAGTTTCTGAATAATTCTCTAGGAATCCATTACATGTCAAAAACTGTCAAATACAATGGGATTAGGCCCCTTACTTATAGGTTAGAATGACTTAATGACCAAGCCAAGTTAAAACTAACTAACTAACGGATATATTCCCTAACAACTAAAAAACTAACTAATTTTTAACTCTTTATTACATTTATATATCAGAAATGTATTCCATTATTGAACACAAAAGCATAAGTTTAATTACAATAGGTACTAGACCCTTATTTAAAACTAGAATGACTTAATGATTAAGCTAATGCTGAAGCTAACTTACAACTTATTCTAAACAACTCACTTACAGACTCTAACTAACTTTTAACCTATTATTATATTTCCATATCAGTGTGGTTGTCTGTTAACATCTTATTTTTATTTCTTTTTTCTCCTGACTATAAATGGACCAGTTATTCATCTGTGGTGAGTGATGAACAAATGATAGCTCATAATAAGCTGTCTTAAGGTCCTGTGTGAAAGATAACTTCGTTCATGTATTTATTTGAAGACCAGTGAGGAGATCTCCAATTATTAACCGTGGTAAGATTTAACTTGAACAAACTGAATTGTTGAAATTATATACTTTAATTATCCTTCAGCATTTTGGTAGCTGGCTCATCGCTATTATTATCTGAGAGTATGAAGATTAGTTTGCTCGTTGGGCAGCTTTTCGGAAACTTCTCTATCAGTTTCTTCATGCTGAGAACAAGACAGAAAAAGACAATCCAATAAATTAAAGAAGCAGATATTATCACTTGGAGCAGGTTTTGACATAATATATTTTCAGTTGCAGGTGCCTGGTTTACCCTGTGAGTTGTCATAAGTATTATCATGACACATTCAACATAATTTTTCTTCTTGTGTGTCATGCCAAGCGATTGTCCCATAGATTTTACAACTTCAATCTTTAAGAGACAGCTGAAAAAACATGTTTTGGGGACCATTTGTTTAAGCTTGAAAAAAAAGTGATTTTCCAATTGTCTAAAAACTGATGTGTCATTTAGAGCTTTTTTTAGAAGAAATTATTTTGCATTAGGCCACAATCATAAAATGGACAACACATCCTAGAATTTCTTATTAAGTTTTTATTTCTGGAAAATTGTGATTTTTTTTTTCCATAAAAAGAGCTGAAACAAATGGACCTTTTCCCTCATGCTAGGTAGAACATTGGAGGGAGCAATTTACTTCCATACTGCATATTTGCCTTTTTGATTGTGGCTCAGAACCTTTTATTATTTTTCCGTTTTGCTATATTCGGGGTTAATGTGGAAGGCAACTGCCTGTCAGAATGTGGGGTTTTGTTATATAAGTTTGTTCAAGAAAACATTAAGACGATGAACAAGGACATTTACTTAAGTGAGTCAATACATCACTATGTTATTGCTACATTGAGATGATGAACAAGGAGATTTATTTTAGTGATAGGCTATGTAGATGTGCCGTTTCTTTATTAAAATAATATTAGTGAGAAGAGGAGTTTTAACAGTGGCTTTTTGTTTGTATCCGAGTACAGATGTAGATAAGCATGTAACCATTGGGGCCTTTCTAAAACTTCATGACTTGTATTTTCACTCATGCTTGCTTTTGCTCTGTGTTTCCCATCTTCATTCTGATAGCATTGAATAATTTATGGTTATTTATGTGCACTCGTGTAAATAAGCACAAGGTAGAATGAACTTAAGTTGCATTCATGCTTTTGCTGTATGTGTATACTGTGATGTAGAAACGCGCGGGGAAAAAATCCATCAATTTTTGTATGCTTAAAACGGAGGCAGTCTAAAAGCTACATCTAAACGTCCCATGTTACAATTTTTCTATTATAAGCTGTTACAATCAAAACAAAGATATAAAAAAAATTATCTGATATGCGGCTTATTTGGTGCGATAGACCAATGGGCACTAATATCTTTCTCTTGTTTAGAATGATGTGCAAAAGTCTGAACTAGCTGAGAATATGTGTAGCATTAATTAATGTCTTGTGTTCTAACATTAGTGGTGTTAAGTTCTATCCCTGGACTATAACGCATGGTCCTGGAACATAGCCAGTTTGGTGTCTTTCTTGGAATGGGATTCCATTTATATTGCACCCAAAATAGGTCAACAATATCTTTTTTCATTACCTTTTTTTATTTGGGGGTCATTTTTTATTTACGAAGTGACTTTCCGTTTACTTTCGCATTATTCAATTATTCTGGCCTAGTGAGGCTGGGTTTAGAGTGTGAAATATTTAAATAATTAAGGAAAGGCCTAGTTGTAGTTTCTGTGTGTTTGTTTATCGGCTTTTCAATCAAAACATGACTAATGGATAATTTATATGTAAGCACATTATTAAGTTTTTGCCTGATAGTTAATCATTGGGAATTTGGTTTTTGGTTTAAGCTTTGATCTGAACACCTGCTGAGCGATCTTTCATTATTTGCAGAGAAAGGAGAAGTGCATAGTGATATCACTAAAGACTGCTACCTGTTTGATTTGCGTGACATAGAAAAACTGAATGATATTATAGCTGTAAAATAAATGCTGAACTCTTATGTTATTAATTTAAATTCAAAAGAAGATGATAAGAAACATTGTCCTAAAGTGCAATAGAAAGGGAAGGAAGGCGGGAACATCGTCCTTGAGAACACATATGGGAGGAACTCAATTTAAGATAACAAAAGAAAACTTTTGACTAAGACATAGGGAAATCAAATGCTATGACAGAATTTACATAAATTTAAGATAATAAATGAAAGCTTTTGACTAAGACATTGGGAAATCAAATGCAGTGACGGAATTTGCTGGAAGTGTGACTAGCATTTCTTTGCTTGGATAATCAAGAGCGCTCATTTTTGGTACAACCTACACAAAAAACGAAAATAATATAAGTGTAAATATAAGGATAATTTGAGATGCATTTGTTTACTACCAAGGGAAAAAAAAGAAATGCATTACTAGTATTAATGTTTTTTTATGAGGAAAGAAATGCATCTATATACCTTTCTAGGCTTATCAAAACTATTCTCATCCCAAACGCTCCCAGATGTGAGTTCTGTCTTTGTTGCACCACTAAAATCCACGTTCTCATCCAAACCATTTATAATCATCTTAAACCTTGATGAGTTATTGTTAAAGTTCACCACCTGTATGCAAAAAATATCGTAGATTGACTGAAACATATGGCTCGAGCAATCATTTAATTAAATGAAAAAACATATTATCGTTTATACATTACCTTGATTCTTAAATAAGTCTTAGTCTCTTGATTTTGCCACCTAATTGCAGTTGCAAGAAGTGTAGATGGAGCTTCGAGTTTTGAATCTAAATATGTAGCTCCACTTGATGTGGTGAATAACTGTTGCAACCAATAACTTGGAATACCATAACTTTGATGAGAGTCAAACATTATAGCATCAGGTAACCAACTGCAAAAGTTCATAAAAATCATCATCTTTCAGTCTTTCCAACACAAAAATAAATAATATATAGGGCGGTCAAGTGCACAAGGCTCCTATTAGATAAGATTTGAAAAAAAGTCAAATATAAGCATCCTTACAATCCCAGATTTAAAACCAAAGGTTACATGTGGCAGCAACCTTTACCGAGTTGACCCTCTTAAAAGTAAATAGTATCTAATGAAAATTAAAAAATAAAATAAAATATTACCTTTTAACATTTCTTCTCTCATTTGTATTATAAAAAAGTGGTGCATAACTAACCATTTCCACCAAGTCACTGTATCAAAACGTCAGAAGAATTAATAAAAAGTTTGAATATGGAGTAAAAGAACACATTAAAGAAATAAATATTATTATTATTATTATTATTATTATGTAGTTTAAAAAAATAACAAACCTGTTCTTTTCTAAACCCATTAGAAATCCAGCTTCACCCAAGGCTGATAAGAGAGTTCCATTCCTAGCATCATGTTTCCAAACAGCATACTCACTAACAAAGGCTTTTACACCAGTACGCTTTTGATGATCAAACCAGTTATGCAATGAGGAAATATTCTTGGAAGAAGTATATTTATGGTAGTCATAAAAATCAGCAGGCATCTTCAAGGGGTGCTGAGTAGCATCACAATTTGTGATGATTTTGATATCTGGGTAGTAATGTTTGATGGCATCATAGAACTTAAGGTAATTTTTAAGATAATTAGATTTGTCACAATCTTCATTTCCAATGGCAACATATCGCAGATCAAAGGGCTTGGGATGTCCTAATTTAGCTCTTAATTTGCCCCACTTTGATGTGACAGGACCTCTTGCAAACTCTATTCCATCTAAAGCTTCCTACAAAACAAAATACCGAATGATATTTTCAGTAATGAATAAAAAGTGAACTTTATAAAGAAAGATCTAGAAAGTCATAATTTATACTTGCACAAAAGGACCAATGAAGGAAGGATCCACTTGTTCATGTCGACTAATACCACTGTTAAATACCCATACTGGGAGTGCATTAAGATCCTCTGCAAGCTGTTTAAAAATAAAATTCAATACATGTTTATGTAAATAAATATATGAAATATAGAGAAATCAGAGTTAAAAATAATTAAAAAAACTACACACTTGGAGAAATTCTAAATATCCAAGGCCATCATCAGTCCAATAACCCCATATATCATTAAAGTGACCTGGTCTTTTTTCCCATGGTCCAACACTATCTTTCCATCTGAATGCATTTCTCAAATGATCTCCTTCAACATAAGTACCACCTAATATATGATTTGAGAAAGGAAATCAGTTATAATGAACTCCAACTCATAGATATTAATTATTTAAAATAATTCTTTAGATAAAGATTTTTATACCAGGAAATCTAAGAAATCTTGGTTTTAAATCTGCAATCATTTGAAAAAGGTCTTTTCGAAAACCATGTCCCTGAATCAAAAGAAAATAAAATAAGTCATACAAAAAAGAAAAAAACAACAACAAAATGTTTCATTTTATATTGCTAAATCAAGTATTTTAGACCTTGTGGCTGTCGAGGGGCATGGCTGAAACTTGATCCAACCAAAAAGTTCCTTGTTTGGTTGTTGTTATTTGGAGGCTTGATTTAGAATCTGATGCCTTAGCTTCAAGGAGTAACTCTATCTTTTCCCACTTTGGAAGATGCTTTCTATACCTACAGAAAAAAAAACATTAAATTATGTATTGTATTGAACATATAAGAAACATCAATATTTTGAAATTAAATTAAAATTTATTATTAATAACCTAATGTTAGTAGAAGCCAATTCTTTTCCATCTGCTCCCACAAATGCAACTTTCAAATCAATTGGTTTTGGTGCTTGCGCATATAAAGCTACCTTATATTTATTTCCTTCCTCAATATTCTGAAGAAATAAAATATAAAAATGAATTGTCAAAATAAAGGTAATATATGGGAAATAAGGATATAAAGTCAAATATTAAAACTATATAGTCTCACCATGCCCCAAAACCCAGGATTAGAGAGACCAGCTCCTGTTGATGAATCTTTGAGGATGTCGACTCTTACTGCAATTTCATTACGAGGAAAAGGAGAAGATCGCTCCGTTGTGACGCTTATAGTTGATTCATTCCCAACAAGTGACCATGGGAATATGTCTGAAGGAAGTTGAGTACCACCGGCTTCAAAACCTTGATAGAAGTATAATAAATACATCTCAGTTAATAACCCAAAAAATACAATAAAAACAATAATAGAAAAACTTTGAGAAAGCGTCAGAGTTAAATAAACACAGTACCTCTGTTGTTGACAAGCTCAGACCATAATCCTCCCGTCCCAGCATGATTAATCTCCTAAAAAATAAATGATCAGTTATTTTTATAATTTCAAAATTGTATAAAAATGTATACCCAGAAAGCACATACTCACCTCAAAAAATATTCCAAAAAATGTTTCTGGAATTTTTCTACCAGATTGAGCGTTGACAACCAGGGAAGGGGTTGGATTGTGATGAGAAAAGGTATGAGAAGCAAAAGAAAATAAGACAAGCAAGAGCAGTGTAACTTTAAACGACCTCATTTTTCCTAATCACTAAAGTCGCTCGTGCTTTTTCCCCCTATTGGAGGACTGTTTATATAGGAAAGAAGATTAATCCTTTCTATCATTTTCTTGATATCTTAATCCGATATCCACCTTTAGATAATTCTATCATTTTCCTGAACCCTTAATCCTATCTCCGCTTCTAGATAAAAAAATATATATATACATATATATAGTTTAAATTTAATATTTTATAAAACTATTGATATATTATTTTATAGATTTTTTTTATTTTGTCAGTATGGTAGTTATAAATTATGTAGATAAGATTTTAATTTTTTAGATTTATTTATTTATCGTTAGTTATAACAATAATTTCATAAAATATTAAATTTGAATTATCCATTCGGTTAATCTAAGGGTGGACAAGTGATTACCAGAATAAAGGGAGAAGGAGAAAAATAAGAGAAATTGTTTATATAGAGATTAGGGCGGATGAGTAGAAATAAATATACAATAATATTTTAAAGATACAAGTATGAAATTAACTGATTAAATCTTTATCTCCGATTCGAGCAAAAATCTAGGCATTTTTATATATAAGCTTAATTAGTATTGATGGAGTTAAATTAAATAGATGAAATTAACGGACTAGATCTTTATCATTTTCCTGATCTCTTAATCCTATATCCACTTTTAGATTAAAAAAAATGTATAGTTCAGATTTAATATTTTACAAAACTATTAATATAGTATTTTATAGATTTTTTTTTGTTACAGTTATAAAATGTGTAGATAAGATTTTAACAGTTTAAAATTATATACTTATCATTATAAAATAATTTCATAAAATATTAAATTTAAATTATCCATTCGGTTAAACTAAAATTTGATAGGTGATTATGAAAAGAAAGGGATAAAGAGAAAAATAAGAGAAATTGTTTATATAGAGATTAGGGCGGATGAGTATATATAAATATATTACCTGCCATAATATTTTGAAGATACAATTATGAAATTTAACCGACTAAATCTTTATCTCCAATTCGAGCAAAAATATGGGCATTTTTATATATAAGCAAGTTTGATTAATATTTGAAAAAAAAATTGAAATAAATTTTTTCAAAATTTTTTTCTAGTAAAATTTTGATGGAGTCCAATATTAAATCTAAGCTTTCTGATAGAATCATTTAGTACCCATTTGATTCACAGAATCGAAGGTAATGTCATGTAATGTAATGCATTGTAATGAAATGATGATTACATAAACTTATTTGGTTCGTCATTAAGAAAAGATGACGCATATGTATAAAAACGTTTGGTTAGATTACATCGAATATAAAAATATATGGTAATAATATAGTAAGAAACAAAATTACTCATATCTACACATATATGTATAATGTACTCGTTGTGTTAATGGTAATATTTTCAATTTATGCACTGTTCACATTGGGTTCATAATAATTTTTCAATATATAATGGTAGAAATATTATACAATGCACACGTTGAGTTCATTGTAATTTTTTAATATTTAATTGTGGGAATATTATTTAATAGGATATTTTAATATTTTTAATGGTGGAATATATTTTTTTTATTTTTTAGTGGAGGGATATTTTTTAAATTTTATATTATTAATTAAATTTTAAATATTTAATAGTGGTAATTATTTAATATTTAATAGCAATTACGAATGGGTACTTTGGTCAAGTTAAATAATTATAGTGATAATAGTGTCTTTTTCACTTGATTACACAGGATACCTGCATCTCCATTCATTAGTCCTAGCCGTGTAATCCTCATTACATTAATGATGTAATCATGATTATAAAATATAATCCTCTTTATATCATATAAACACAACCAAATGCTATAATTAGTCTATTATATTAAGATTACATATAATCTTTTCCCATGGAATCGAACTAAACGGGCTATTAGATGCTTTCATTTGCATCTGTTTCTAATTAGTTTGAGAAGCTACTCAAATCAAAATAATTAAATTTGATAGTTGATAAAATGTCATAAAATATGGAAATAAAGATATCATAAAATTTAAAGCTTAAAAAAATAAATAAATAAATCTGCTTGGGGATATGCAGAGTATCATAAATTCATAATTCTAAAAATCACTAAATAATAAATTATTTATTATGATTGTAATCAAGCAAATCCAATACAATTTATTATATTTTGTATAAAATCTATAACTACTAAATTAATTTTCATGAAATCTCAAAAAAAAAAAGAATTTAGTTTTTTTCTTAAACAAATAAAGAAACGCAATTGGAACTTTATGTGGGAAACACGTCCAAAGTAACGCTACACCATTTCTATTGTGGGATAATTAATTAAAGATATATAATTAAACAGATTAAATGTATTGGTAAATGGCAAGTACTCTTCCTATCTGACTTCTTACCTATCCATCCCCATAAAATATCATATTTTAAATAAGGGCCATAGTAGTGGTATTATTTAGTTAATAGTTTTTTTTTTCTTTTTTGGATAAGATGTTAACCGTTTGTTATTTCTAACCAAATTTGTTAGTGCATAAGATGACAGCTGTACTCAAATCCTTTTTATATGTACTCAGATATGTACTCAGATCTTTTTTATATATATAGCCAAGTGTTGTATATAGTGAAATAAGATACATAATTTATTTTTCTCAATTTCACAAACTCCTGATTATCTCTTTCCCTTGTGTTCTTCTATTTTTGCTCTCTTCCTCATTTCTAGAGCTTCTCTTCAATTAGTCTGATTTGGTAACATGGTATCAGAGCATCCTTTGCTCTAACTTCACCGCTCTTCTTCATCATGGTTGATCAATCTTCTTCTTCGGCTTCTCGTGTTTCTGATGTGGTGCAAAATCCATCGAATCCCTACTATATACATCCTAATGAGAATCGTTCACTTGTACTCATTTCTCCAAGTTTAACCGGATCAAATTATCATTTCTGGTCCAGAGCTATGAAGATGGTGTTACAATCGAAGAATAAATTTCATTTCGTTGCCGGCACGATTTCGGCACCTCTGACAAGCGATCCTCTGTTTCCTATTTGGGAGAGATGCAATACAATGGTTGTGGCATGGTTAACTCGTTCAATTTATCCAACCATAGCTTAGAGCATCCTTCAGATTGACCATGCTTCAAATATTTGGGAAGATCTTTGAAGTCACTTATCACAATGTGATATCTTCCGTATGACTGATTTGCTTGATGAATTGAATTCTCTTAAACAGGGTGATTTGACTGTAAGTGAATACTTCACTAAGCTCAAAATTATTTGGGATGAATTACATAATCTTCGTCCTCTTCCAATTTGTGGTTGTACTGTTAGATGTTCTTGTGTTTCTTTTGACAAGATTAATTTGTATCAGCAATAAGACTATGTGATTAGATTTTTGAAAGGATTGAATGATAGATACTCTTTGGTTAAATCACAAATCATGATACTCAATCCTCTTCCTTCTCTTAACCGAGTTTTTTCGCTGGTTTCACAACAAGAAAGGGAGATGGGACTTCTTTCTAATCCTAGTAATGTTACTGTACTTCTTGCTAAATCTGGTAGACCTTCTTTTTTCATAACTCTGACCATAATAATAAGCAGTGTACCTATTATGGTAAGCCACGCCATACCATTGAAACTTGTTATAAGAAGCATGGTTATCCACCTGGCTTTCAATTTTGAAATCCTGCTTCTGTTAATAATGTCTCTCAAATGGTGATGCACTGCTACAAAATAGGCTTTTAGTGGCGCATCTCTGATGGCACTTCTTCAAGAAATGCTGTAGATAATTTTTTTAATAAAATTAGAATCTACGGTGCTTCATATTATAAACATCGTAGCTTAGTGATAGGCTTATATGGCATTTTCCTAAAAAAGTGCATACAAGAACTTTTTTATAAAAAATTAAGTACTAGCTATGGAGCTTTATAGTAAAGCGTCATAGTTGATATAAGCCTTGCATAAATATAAGGGACATTAAATGCTGCTTGCATAAATATAATATACATCATGAAGGAATCAAAGTTCCAGAGGGCTATTATTCAAATATAAAGAATTTGTATCAGTGAAAGAGTTGAAGCTAAAGAACCTTAAATATCATGATTGTCATGTGCTCATGTAGAATTTTGTACCTATTGGTATACGATCAATCTTACCCAAAAAAGTAAGGAATATCATCACTAAACTTTGCATGTTCTTCAAGTTGATTTGTAGTAAAGTGGTTGATTCAACGAAGTTACTAGATTTACAGAGGCTGATTGTTTGTACTCTGTGTGAACTTGAAATGTATTTTCCACCTTCATTTTTTAACATTATGGTCCATCTCACTATACACTTAGTAAAAAAGGTTCAATTGTGCACTCTAGTGTACCTGAAATGGATGTAGCCGAATGAGCGATTTGTGAAGATTTTAAAAGGGTATGTGAAAAATAGATATCGACTAGAGGGTTATATAGCTGAGTGTTAATGGTTAAAGAAGCGACTTCTGTGCTGGTTTTCTATCCAATGTTGACCCTATAGGGATCCCGAAGTCTCGTCACGATGGCGAATATCACGGAAAGGAACAAGTGGGAAGGATGTTATCAAGATATCATTGACTGAATGGGAACAAGCTCACTTGTAGGTGCTACATAACACTGATGAGATTGAACTGTATGTTGAAGAACACAAGGATGCTCTTCGATTGGTATATGGTGATAGGAATGAAAATTTTATAACAAAAGAGCACAACCGACATTTTCCAAGTCGGTTAAAAAGGCGTATTAATGAAGAAGTGGAGAGGAATCCTGATTCAATTCTGAAAACTTGAGATGGTTATCGAATGAACTGAGCTTAAATGTGTTATCTTTCAATGGTTATGCAATTAACGGTTACACATGCTACACACATGAACATGATACAAGGAGCACGATGCAGAACATTGTGGTAACACTTGTTGCTGATTCTTGGCATAAAACCAGTGCCAAAGACATACACCCCATTTATGTACCAATGTCGTACTTTAGTGTTATTGAACGAATATGGGAGTTAGATTACACTATGTTGAGGGTAATTAGTATTTGTAACACCTTAATTTCTAAAGTTTTTAAATTAGTTTAAATATATAATAATTTTAAACTTGAGACCAAAACAATTTAAAGTCTCAATTTAAGATAGAGTTTAATTTTATATTTGTATAGGATTTTCAAAAATATATATATTTTTAAAATAAATATGTGTGGTCTCATTCTAGTTTGTTAATTCATTATCCTTATCAGTTTCAAAATCATTTATTTAAAATGTAGAGCATTTTCTATCCATAGCTCGCATAGTGATAGTTAACTTATAGGCTTTTGGATATCAGTACGTTATCGAAAGTCTAGCGTACTGATTATAACTTATACAGTCTGCATCGTAGGTACTAGTACTACTATCGCTACTACTACTACTTATAAATATTTTACAGTCATCCAAAATAAAATGATAACCAAACAGTCCTTAATTTATTTGCCTCTTCTTCGTTCGTCTATATTACCTTCTTACCCTTAGAGCTGGACGTCTTTGCTGTATATCATTTGTTGAAAAAGGGGTGAGATTCAAAAGAATCTCAGTAGTACACAGATCACTCATATAATATGCAAATACTAAGCATGTAAAACAAATCATCAAACATCACAACTTACAGAAATGCAACACATAAAAGGGCCTAATCGGTCCCTATCAGAGACTCACAGCGCTTGAGATTCATAATTTGGCTGCCCAGGGCCTCTGCCCCATACAATGTATAGTCATGGGCTTTCTGCCTTAAGCCTACCTGGCTTAAAACGCCCTCGGGTAACTCCCGGTGTAACTTATACTTACGGGTCTTACCGCCTATGGACTATCTCTCCCACACATATATAGATGATATGGTACACATACATGATATCACATATGATATAAGAGATAAGGTACTACCTAACAGTCTTTCCTAATTTGGTTACTGTTCTCAGTCTCTTAAGCGTCCCGGGCAAATGTCAAATCCTATAATTTATAATTTACGGATTGGTGAATTATTACTTATTCCAAAATAATTTAAGACACTTTGGTAGGTTATCATTATAGCTAATACCTTAAATCCAATAGGTATTTAATGGACTCATACAAACTCTAAGTATTTAACTTGACCCTTAGAGTCCTAATTATTTCAAAAATACCCTTACTTTTTATTTTTGCACTATTACTCAATTCTGTCAGAATTTTCAATAACCTTTGAAAATTCATATCTTGGCCTAGAAATATCCAATTAAGGTGGTTCCAAATTCTATGTGTCACTTATGAAGTATATTTTAATATAAAAATACGTTTCACAACCACCTATCTATGAATAATTTCCAGTTTTAAGGTTTTCTCGCACTGCCAAAAAATCTTTCCAATTTCAATAGCTTAACTTCTAAACTTCATAACTAAATATATAGAACTCCAAAGGGGATGGTTCAAAATCCTATATGATCCTATTTAAGTATATATTCATGTAAAAATATTAACATTTAGATATTATAGCCACAAAATTTCCATAATTTCGTCAAACCCCATCTGTACCAGAAAACGTTCCAGATTCATTATCTAACTTTAAAAATTCATATCTCACTATTTATAAACCCAAATGATACATATTATATATCAAATTAAATCTTAGGATGCCTACTTTCGTTATGAAAAATTTCATAATTTTCAGAATAGGTTTGGTCACCGAAATTTATTTTAAAACCAATATGATTCTATAGAAACTAACCAAACAGCAACTCCTCTTATTTTTCTAAAAATTCCAAACTTATATATAATCATCCAAAAATCATAATCACATGTATTCTCATATAATTTTTCGTATAGAATTCATTGGAAACCTCAAATTTGTCAAATTCTCATTCCTTCCTCATGCACTATTTTGGCCAAAACAAAACCTCATAAGACAACAATTCATTATACTAGGTTCTTATGCTTCCCAAATTACCCAAAAATAGCCTCAAATCAACTAGAAAGAGTTAAGAATATGGGAAGGAAACTCACCTATATCAAGTTATGGAATTGTATGTGGAATTTGTAGCCTCTTCTTCCTTCCTTTACTGGCATCAATTGCTCTTACATATCTCTCTTTCTCTATTATGTGTCTCTTGCTCTCTCTCTTTTCACTCACTCTCTCTTTTCTTTCTTTAGATGCTGGCCGATGAGAATTGAGAAATATGTGAAGTGTGTGTTGTGTGTTTCGTATGATTAAGAGAGTGAGAGAGAGTGTGTTGTTTTTAATAATTAAAAATGTGTGTGTGTGTGCTATGTGGGTATTAAATTAATAAGTGTGTGTGTGATTACGTGAGAAGTGAAAGAAACATGGAGAGGGAGTATATTTATTTAATTAATTGAATGTGTGTGCGTGTGTCTCATGTGAATCAAGGGAAAGAGTGTGTGTGTTTTAATATTATATATATATATATAGGTATATTTTTATCCTATTAATTACACACACAATGCCGTAATTTTTCGCTTTGCCTAATTTAAGATCTCATATATTTCATAATTTGGCTTTCAATTCCCAAGATTAATCTCTAGCACCATTTAATTTTCTTTTTGGGAATTTATCTTTTTAATAAATTTTGGGATGTTACAATTCTTCCCCTGTAAAATAAATTTCGTCCTAGAAATTTGTTACACTTCTTGAGATATAAACTCCGGGTAACATTTCTTCAGGTCCTCTTCAACTTCCCAAGTTGCTTCCCTTGGAGACAGTCCCTTCCACACCACCTTCACGAATGGTATGCTTCGATATCTGAGTTGTTTTTCTTGTCTGTCAATGATTTGTTCTAGCTTAGCCTCATAAGTGAGATCATCTCGCATATCCACATTTTCATATTCCATAATATGTTTGGGGTCTAGTTGGTACTTCTTCAACTGTGAGACATGAAACACATCGTGCAGTCTACTCAAGTTTGGGGGTAAGGCTATTCGATATGCTATTGGCCTAATTTTGGCCAATATTTCAAATGGACCAATGTAACGTGGGCTAAGCTTTTTCCTTTTGATTGCCCTACTGATTCCGATAACAGAAGATACCTTTAAAAATACATGATCTCTCACTTCAAACTCTAGAGATCTTCTCCTTTTATCAGTATAGCTTTTCTGTCTACTTTGCGCTGTTAAGAGCCTCTTTTTGATAGTCCTGATTTGCTCTGTGGTTTGATCTACCAGATCTGGCCCATATAGTCTTCGTTCATTCAATTCTGTCCAGCATAAGGGTGATTGGCACTTCCTACCGTACAATGCTTCATAAGGAGCCATTTGAATACTCGCATGATAGCTATTATTGTAAGTGAATTCAGCGAGTGGAAGGAAATGATCCCAACTTCCCTTGAAATCCAATACACATGCTCTTAACATATCTTTCAGTATCTGTATGGTTCTTTCTAACTGTCCATCCGTCTGTGGATGATAGGCCGTACTGAATTTCAGCTTTGTACCTAGAGCTTCATGTAGAGCTTTCCAGAATCTTGATGTGAATTAGGGATCTCGATTGGAGATAATGCTCTTCGGTGTACCATAGAGTCTGATTATCTCCCGTATATATATTTCCGCTAACTTCTCTGGGGAATATCTGGCATTAATGGGTATGAAATGTGCCGTCTTAGTGAAACGGTCGACAATTATCCAAATGGCATCATAGTTTCTAATTTTGGGTAAACCCATCACTAGATCCATGGTGACACTTTCCCACTTCCATTCTGGAATTTTTGAACTCTGTAGAAGTCCTGTTGGTCTCTGATGTTCAATCTTCACCTTCTGACAAGTGAGACATCAGGCCACATACTTGGTCATATTACTTTTTAACCCTGGCCACCAATACATGGACTTCAAATTATGATACATCTTAATCATTCCTGGGTGAAGGGTGTAACGACTCTTATATGCCTCATCCAGGATTTTCCACCTCAGATCAGCCTTTGGTGGTACATATATTCACTATTTGTATCTGACCAATCCACTTGGTGAAAGATCATGATCCTGGGTTTCACCTTTTTCAATCATCCCTCGGATCAACTGGGCTCGTTCATCTTGCATTTGAGCTTCTTCAATTTTTGCTCTCAGATTTCTTTCTTCTTGGCTAACACTAAAATTAGCTAGGAGTACTTCATTCGGTTTGTATGCATTCAAGAATACTTGATTTGTCAAGTTTAGATCCCTGAATTCCTCTAACAATTTTTATTCTTGGACCATAATGACTGCTACTTGCACCGCTTTTCTACTCAAGACATCAACAACAACATTTGTCTTCCTGGATGATATTTAATCTCTAGATTATAATCTTTTACAACTCCATCCAGCGACATTGTCTCATATTCAATTCTTTTTAATCTTGTAGATACTTGAGGCTCTTATGGTCACAGTATAACTCTACAGTACTACCATACAGGTAGTGTCGCCATATTTTTAATGCAAACACGATTGCCGCAAGCTCCAAATCATGAGTGGGATAATTCTTCTCGTGAGGCTTCAGCTGTCGAGAGGTATACGCCACCACTCTGCCTTGCTGCATAAGGACACATCCCAATCCTTGCTTACTAGCATCACTGTAAACCACATTGGGCTCACTGGGATCTGGAATAATCAGTATTGGTGTGGATGTCAATCTCTCCTTCAGCTCCGAGAGGCTCCTCTCACATTTGGCATCCCACACATATGTTTGATTCTTTCTCATGAGCTTTATCAACGACATGGCAATCTTGGAGAAATTTTGAATAAATCTCCGGTAATAACCAGCAAGACCCAGAAAACTGTGTATCTCTGTTATAGTTTCTGGCCTCTTCCAGTTTAGTACTGCCTCCACCTTACTAGGATCCACAGAGACTCCTTCTTGTGAAATTACATGGCCCATAAATTTAACTTCTGAAAGCCAGAATTCACATTTACTCAGTTTGACAAAGAGTTGCTTTTCTCTCAGAATTCTCAGCACTATTCTCAAATGCTCTTTATGTTCCTCTTTAGTCTTAGAGTATATTAGGATGTCGCCAATGAAGACTACCACGAACTGATCCAGATATTGACCAAAAATCCGGTTCATGTAATCCATAAACACAGCAGGTGCGTTGGTTAGTTCGAAAGGCATCACCAAGAACTCATAGTGTCCATATCTGGTTCTAAAAGCTTTCTCCGGCACATCCTCAGCTCTTACTCACAACTGATGGTAGCCTGATCTTAAATCAATCTTTGAAAATACGCTAGAACCAGATAGCTGATCAAGAAGATCATCAATCCTAGGGAGTGGATATTTATTCTTGACGGTCACCTTATTCAGCTCTCGATAATCAATACATAAACGTAGGCTCCCGTCCTTCTTCTTAACAAACAATACTGGAACTCCTCATGGGTAAACACTGGGTTGTATAAACCTTTTCTCTAGTAATTCTTCAATTTTCTTCTTCAGTTCTGCCATTTTATTTGGTGCCATTCGGTAAGGAGCTTTGGAAATAGATCCGGTACCCGGCATTATCTCAATGGTGAACTCAACTTCCCTTTATGGAGGTAATTCACTAATGTCTTCTAGAAATACCTCAGGAAATTCATTCACTACAGGTATACTCTCAATCATCACATCTGATTCTGCCTGAACCGAGAATAATATCAGATACCCCTCATACCCTTTTCTTAGACATTTCTCAGCTTCAGCTATAGAGAGAAAATTCAGGTTAATGCTAGCATAATTTCCTTTATGTGGTTTAAGATATTCAATTCTCTTGTTACCACAGTCCAGCAAAATATTGTTCGCCGTTAGCCAGTCAATTCCTAGGATAACTTCCAGTTTGTGGAGTGGTAGATAGATCAAATCTATCACTGACTCCTGCCCCGTTACATTTATAATACAATTCAAACAAGCATCTGAAGTAATAGCTCTAGCACCCATCGGTGTAGATACAACCAGATCATACGGTAATTTATGCACATTTAGCCCTAACTCTTTAGCACACTCAGAGGAAATAAACGAATGACTAGCACCAGAATCAAATAAGGCTTGTAATGTTGTACCATTAAGAAGGATTATACCTTGGATCATCTTTGGAGATTTCTAGGCCTCCTCATGGGTCATCGCAAATACTATCCCTTGAGTCTTGGGCTTGGGCTCTACTGCCCGCTGTTTACATTCACTAGCAAAGTGACCCGGTTGATGACAGATGTAACAGATTATCTGTCTATCACACGTCTACCAGGATGCACCTTACCACATCGAGAACATGTTGGAGCTGTAAAGGTCCCTTGGTTTCCACGGTTATCTGGCTGATAAGGTCTCTTATCATTTCCCCTGAATGATGATCCCTAACCCTTCCGTTTCTGAGGAAAACTTCCCCGACTAGGCCCACCGTGGTTGCTGGTATTCTTAGTCAGATTTCGATCTCGCAGGTTGTACTCCATGATCCGACATTCTTCTACTACTTTGTTAAAATTTTTGAATTGTCGGGAGGCTAACCGATCTTTCAGGTAACGCTTCAACCCTCTGATCAGTAGATCTGAGCTCCACTGCTCACCTTCTTTGTTTCGCAAGTAAGAGAAGTAACGGGACAAGCGAGTGAATCGAGAGAGATATTCATCGAAGGTTTCCTCTTCACCCTGTCGAATAGATAAGAACTCTGTTTCTTTTTCGATTCTCACAGATCTGGGGAAGTATTTTTCATTAAAATTCTCCTGGAATAGCTCCCAAGTCACAGGAATATTCTGGGTTCGCAACATCATAGCTATATTCCTCCACCATTGGTCTGCATCCCCCTCTAGTTTGTACACCGCTAGTCATGCCTTTATCTCAGAAGAACACTCCAATATTTCAAAAATTTTCTCCATTCTGATTATCTAGTTTTCAGCTTCTTGAGGGTCAAATTTCCCGTTGAATAACAAGGATTGGTGTTTATCGAACTCTGTAACCCAATACTGTATGTTTCTTTCCTCATGAACTGATCCCCCATGAGATTCTTGATTCGGTGTTATTGGTGGTTGTGACTCCTCAGGTTGGGTTAATTCTTCCTCATTCTCTGTTTCCTCTTGAATTGTTTCATTATTTACTGAATGCCCCTTATCTTCATTCTGCTTAGCTTTTACTTCCTGGAGCTCTTCCCTAAGTTCTTGTATCATGGCCCGCTGTTCAGTAAGCATGCCAAGCATTTGTTGCATAAGATCAGGTCTAGCATTTGGTTCCAGATTATCATTTACGTGTCTACCTTTACCTTGGCCTCTGCCGCGGCCTCTTTCGCTGGCTCTACCACCTCTTACAATTGCCATCTTTATATTTCACTATATTGAAATGAGGAAGAGGTAAATTCCACATAATCATATATCACTATACTATTCTGATAATGCCAGAACCTTATGCTCTGATACAAAAAATGTAACACCTTAATTTCTAAAGCCTTTAGATTAGTTTAAATATATAATAATTTCAAACCTGAGACCAAAACAATTTAAAGTCCCAATTTAAGATAGAGTTTAATCTTATATTTGTATAGGATTTTCAAAAATATATTTTTTTAAAAATAAATATGTGTTGTCTCATTCTAATTTGTTAATTCATTATCCTTATCAGTTTCAAAATCATTTATTTAAAATGCAGAGCATTTTCTATCCATAGCTCGCATAGTGGTAGTTAACTTATAGGCTTTTGGATATCAGTGTGTTATCGAAAGTCTAGCGTACTGATTATAACTTATACAGTCTGTGTCGTAGGTACTAGTACTACTATCGCTACTACTACTACTTATAAATATTTTACAGTCATCCAAAATAAAATGATAACCAAACAGTCCTTAATTTATTTGCCTCTTCTTCGTCCGTCTATATTACCTTCTTACCCTTAGAGCTGGACGCCTTTGCTGTATATCATTTGTTGAAAAAGGGGTGAGATTCAAAAGAATCTCAGTAGTACACAGATCACTCATATAATATGCAAATACTAAGCATGTAAAACAAATCATCAAACATCACAACTTACAGAAATGCAGCACATAAAAGGGCCTAACCGGTCCCTATCAGAGACTCACAGCGCTTGAGATTCATAATTTGGCTGCCCAGGGCCTCTGCCCCATACAATGTATAGTCATGGGCTTTCTGCCTTAAGCCTACCTGGCTTAAAACGCCCTCGGGTAACTCCCGGTGTAACTTATACTTACGGGTCTTACCGCCTATGGACTATCTCTCCCACACATATACAGATGATATGGTACACATACATGACATCACATATGATATAAGAGATAAGGTACTACCTGACAGTCTTTCCAAATTTGGTTACTGTTCTCAGTCTCTTAGGCGTCCCGGGCAAATGTCAAATCCTATAATTTATAATTTACGGACGGGTGAATTATTACTTATTCCAAAATAATTTAAGACACTTTGGTAGGTTATCATTATAGCTAAGATTTTAACAGTTTAAAATTATATACTTATCATTATAAAATAATTTCATAAAATATTGAATTTAAATTATCAATTCGGTTAAACTAAAAGTTGATAGGTGATTATGAAAAGAAAGGGAGAAAGAGAAAAATAAGAGAAATTGTTTATATAGAGATTAGGGCGGATGAGTATATATAAATATATTACATAACTTAATATTTTGAATATACAATTATGAAATTTAACCGACTAAATCTTTATCTCCAATTCTAGCAAAAATCTAGACATTTTTATATATAAGCAAGTTTGATTAATATTGATTTTAAAAAATAAAATTGAAATAAATGTTTTCAAAATGTTTTTCTAGTAAAATTTTGATGGAGTCTAATATTAAATCTAAGCCTCCTGATATAATCATTTAGATCATTTGCATCTGTTTCTAATTAGTTTGAGAAGCTACTCAAATCAAAATAATTAAATTTGATAGTTGAGAAAATGTCATCAAATATGAAAATAAAGATATCATAAAATTAAACTTAAAAAAACAAAAAAAAACTGCTTGGGGATATGCAGCGTATCATAAATTCATAATTCTAAAAATCACAAAATAATAAATTAATTATTATGATTGTAATCAAGAAAATCCAATACAATTTATTATATTTTGTATAAAATCTCTAACTACTAAATTAAGTTTCATGAAATCTCAAAAAAGGAATTTATTTTTTAATCTTAAACAAATAAAGAAACACAATTAGAACTTTATGTGTGAAATAGTATGCAAATCCAAGAATCACGTCCAAAGTAACGCTACAACATGTCTATTATGGGATAATTAATTAAAGATATATAATTAAAGAGATTAAATGTATTGGTAGGGACCCATATTGGCAAATGGCAAGTACTCCCACTACAAAAAAAATGAACTTTCAGCGGTGACTAAGTTACCACTGAAGCGTTTTCAGTGGCGACAACATGTCGCCGCCAAAACGACTGTCGCTGATACTTTTGGTGGCGACATTTGTTCATCGCCGCTGAAAATAGACAATCAGCGGCGACATTTTGTCGCCGCTAAAAGTACAAGAGAAGGCATCAAAACAAGGGTCGCTGCTGAAAGTGGGGTATAGGTGGCGACAATTGTCACCGCAGAAACATGAATCAGCGGCGACATTTTGGTCGCCACAGAAACACTTATCAGTGGCGATAATTTTGTCGCCACTGAAACATGTATCAGCGGTGACATTTTTGTCGCCACAGAAACTCTTATCAGCGGCGATATTTTTGTCGCCACAGAAACTCTTATCAGTGGCAATAATTTTGTCGCCACAAAAACATGTATCAGCGGCGACATTTTCTGTTGCCACATAAACATGTATTAGCGGCAACATTTGTCGCCACTGAAAGTTATAATTTTTTTTAAATTTTTTTAATATAAATTGCTGAAATTAAAACATGTACTCTATTAGTAAAGATCAAAAGTAATTTTAAACTAGCAATGATATTAATACAATTCTTCAAAACTAACATCTGATTCTCAAAATGCTTCAAAGTTAAGATCAAGTATTTAAATTTCTTGTACAAAGTCTAAGGATTGCCTATTAGAAACATTAAACATGTAAATTATAGAGAAGGACCAGCTTGTGGGCCAACAAGACTAGGAGTAGATGAAGTAGGAGATGCTAATTGCCCCTGTTGCATCAAGATAGCTAGTTGAGCATGTATTCTTTGCTCTATTTGTTCCATCTTGTGCTGAAATTATGCACGCTTTTCTTCCATCTTTGCACGCTCCGCTTCTATCTTTGCACATTCTTCTGCAAGATTTGCTTCCATCTTTGCACGCTCCTCCTAAATTTTTTTATCAAACTCCTAATGCAATTGGGTATACACATTCTCCACAGCTGAATTATCATTGGATTGAAAGCGACCTCTCTTTCTCAAAGGCTCTGCTCCATACCCTTTTCCTCTTACATACCCTGATCTCTCACCAAGAATAACTGTCAATATTTCATCAGAGGTCATTCGAGCATCACTCTCTACCTCTTCTTATTGTTGTTGGAGAAGTTCTTGCAAGTCAGTCTAGAATTAAAGCATGAAAAAAATGAGATAAAAAATTCTTGAACTTAATGTAGCATATAAAAACACAACACATACATGAATTTGCTCAGATTGCGGATCTACCCACACTAACTGTCCATCTGTTGTCTTCCTAGTATGTGTGATATGCCAAAACTGGTTAGGGGGTGCAGGTTGTCCAGTAGTAGGGTCCCTCTATAAAGCATAATATACAAAGATGATAGGTGGTACAATTTAAAATAAAAAAGGATTGAAAACATAGACTAAAGTAAAGAGAGATTAAACTTACTATAGCAAAGTTAATCTCCTCAAATGATCGAGGACCACAAGTATGCTTTGTTACTTGTTTTTCTCGGTTTTTCTTGTTCCTTTTACTTTTTGTCTACAAAAAAAATAGTAATAAGGAATTAGTGACTAAATAAATATATGATCCATTTAAAAGGATAAAAAGGTACCTTAAAACCTTCAGTCTGAAAGTATGTTAGTAACAACTCCCAATCTTCAGAACTAAGATTTGGAAGAGGATTAGCCAGCCTATCCTCATCAGAAGCATATTTGTTATAGTGTTTGTGCAAGTTGGTCTTCCAATTTCTAAAGGCATTTTTCAAGTTCATTGTTATAGTTTTTTTAAACTTCTCTTCATTGATTGCATCAGAAGGTTCAAATTTATCCTAAAATGCATAAAAACATAATTATGTTATGAAAACATAAATAAACAAAGGTATATATAAATATTTAGAAAGAGTATACCTTTACTTTTAAAATCATCTCATCTCTATATTGTTCACAAATATTCTTCCATTCAGCACCATAACGGAAAGAGATTGTGGTCCTAATAACATAACCACAATAATTAACAAGGTTTCTCGCTTCTGCACCTACTGCTCGTGTTAGGGAGTTTGAAAGTTTCACTGGTATCTTTGCTCCAAATCTGGTCCTCAAGTCCACTTTAAAGTATTTGTACACTCCTCGACCTTTTTTGAGAGTATGAGAGGAGCCTATAATTCATTTGAAAGAATGAAAACAATTAAAAGTTACATGTGATGTGGAGTAGTTATTTATATTATATAAAATTGAAGCAAATTTACCTGCACTACTAGCTTGAGTAGGGGGAGAGTTGGCAGGCATTTCCTCGAGTTGTAATTGTAGTGATCGAGGTGAAATAGAAGGTCTTGATTGATGTGTAGAGGAAGTACCTCCACTACTTGTGCCACCATGTAGTCTAGAGGAATGATTTTTTCCACATCGACCTCTCTTTAATCCTGACATAACCTGCAAAAATGTATAAAATTTAATTAAATTTTTTGTAAGCAAAAAAATTATGAAAGCAAATTTGAATGATAAATGCCATATAATTTATAAATACTCAATATAAAAATTAGTAAAAGTTACCATAAAGAAACAATAATTTCATTCGATTGATTCTTCTGAGGTACTATCACATATATCAGTATCTTCTGATTCACTCTCTTGTACTTCATTTTCTGTGTCACTTTCTACTTCGGTATCACTATCATAGTCATCAAGCACATCCTCTTCATTACTATCTTCATAAACCAATGAATGAGTTTATGATAGTTCTCCTCCTTGTACAAAGGTATGGTGTTGTACATCTTCTCCATACAAGTTAATGATAATATCAAATTCTACACGAGTTGGATTGTCAATATTTAAGTCAACCACCAACTGTTGATAAGCCTCTTCATCAACCATAATAGCATTTTCCTCACTAACATCATTATCTTTGTCAATAGGCATATTGAACAAGTCACGTGGATTCGTTTTGACAACAAGCAGCCAACCAGGGTGAAGAAGATCATCCACATAAAAAATTTGCTCTGCTTGAGATGCTACAATGAATGGTTCATTAGTTTGTAATGAACATTGAGTGTTTATACTTGTAAACCCATACTTATCAACCTTATATCCTTTTTCATAGTGAGCCACATCCCACCAATGACACTTAAACAAGTATATTTTTCTATTCCCAATGTAAGACAATTCATAAATATGGTATAACACACCATAATATTCTTTATCAGCATGAGTTTCATCACCCTTGACCATGACTCCACTATTTTGAGTCTTTTTTCCTATTGCTCGATCTTTTGTGTGGAAGCGAAATCCATTTCCTATGAACATAGAGTAACGACTGACGACCTTTAATGAACCTATTGATAAACTTATAAGTTCAGGGCTTACATGGCCTTGTTTGGACAACACTCTCACCTATGCAAACAAGAATCATTTCTTTAATATGCAATAATATTATAATTTATACAAATACTAAAATTTAAAATATTATAACTTACTCGTGAATGAAACCAATCAGGAAACCCCTTGCACTGGCTTAGTGATCCTTGTTCTTCAACTTCAATCCTGTAATCCTTAAATGTTTTTCACACAAGTAAGAAAAATATAAATTATAACAAATACAATCTCTTTTAAGGTAAGGTTGGCATACTCTATATATGGCCAAACTTCTTCGCAGTTTTGAAGCACATACATCCTTGCTTGACAATTGATTGACTCAAAATGTCCCCTTGGTTCACCACTTTTCTTGAATATCAAAAACTCACAGTTGACATCAGCACTGGTTTCATCATTTCTATGTGGAACATTAAACTTTGTAGGAAAGTCTTTTAAATAGCGTGAGCAAAAAGTAAGACTTTCATCTACCAAATATCCTTCTGTAATTGATCCTTCAGGTCGAGCCTTATTGTGAACATAAGATTTGAGTGATCGTAAATACCTTCATAAAAAATTGTTTAGATTTCAATGTTTTTGAATGATTATAACGATATTGAATTGGTCCACCAACTTTTACCTCTCCCACTAAGTGTATTGGCAAGTGAACCATAACATCAAAGAAGGAAGGAGGGAAGATAGTCTCCAACTTGCATAATGTGAATACTATTTCACTTTGAAGTTTTTCAATTTGCTCATATGTCAAACTCTTTGAACAAAGGTTCTTAAAAAATCTTCCCAATTCTATAATTGGTTCACACACTTGAGGACGTAATAGCCCACGGATTGCAATTGGAAATATTTCTTGCAATAGCACATGGTGATCATGGCACTTCAGCCCAAATATCTTTCTCTCTTGAATATTGACACATCTTGATATATTAGATGAAAAAGAATCAGGTACCTTTAAGTTAGCTAAGAATTCACAAAGGGTTTGTTTCTTTTCATTGGATAAAGTGTAAGGAGCATGAGGCTTAGAAATATTATTACCAACTTTAATTAGGTGCATATTTCTCCTAATTCCCAAGTCCATCAAATCATACCTACTTTTCAATGTGTCCTTTGTCTTTCCAACTAAATCCATTATTGTCGACACAATATTATCAGAAATATTTCTTTCTATATGTATCACATCAAGATTATGTCGTATCAACAAATGTTTCCAATAAGGCAATTGGAAAAAAAATGCTTTTTTTCCTCCAATTGTAAGCATTTGTGTTTGTATGACGCTTTTGTTTCTAGGTTTTTCCAAATGACACATTACCCAATCGTTCTAGTTGCATAAGTGCTTCTTCTCCAGTTAATGGAACTGGTGGAGCCCTGTGTTCTTCTTTCCCATCAAATGAGGCCTTATATTTACGCCATGGGTGATTTTGTGGAAGAAAGCGCCTATGACCCTTGTAAGATAATTTGTTCCTTAATGAAATGCAATGTGTGTCTTTGTGGCAATATGGGCATGCAAGCTTTCCTTTGGTTGACCACCCATAAAGGTTTCCATACGCGGGGAAGTCATTTATTGTCCACAACACTGTCACATGCATAATAAAATTTGATTGAGAGTGTGCATCATATGTTTGCACCCCTACCTCCCACAGTTGTTTCAACTCTTCAATCATTGGTTGTAAGTAAACATCTATCTCATCACCTGGACACTTTGGACTAGGAATAAGAAGTGTCATCATAAAGTATGGGCTTTTCATACAAAGCCAAGGTGGAAAATTATATGGTACCAAAACAACAGGCCAAATGCTATGATTGGCACTCATATTCCCAAAAGGTTGAAATCCATCACTAGCCAAGCCTAAACAAACACTCCTTGGATCAATAGAGAAGGTAGGGTATTTTTGATCAAAGTGTTTCCAAGCAAGTGAATCAGCTGGATGTCTCAATACATCATCATTAGTGTTCTTCTCTCTATGCCACATCATTTTTTTAGCTGTATCTCTTGCCATATAAAGCCTTTGAAGCCTAGGTGTTATTGGAAAATGCCTCAAAACTTTCTGTGGAACCTTTTTGCCTTTTTGTTTATTTAACTTCCATCTAGGCATGTTGCACCTAGGACATGATTTTGCATTTGCATGCTCTCCCCAATACAATATGAAATCATTCCCACAAGCATCAATTTTCTTGTAATCTAAACCCAAATCACGAATTATCTTCTTAGCTTCATAAAATGAATTTGGCACTAATGCTCCATCCGGGAGAACAAATTTCAATAGCTCCAATAGTAGATCCATAGATTTATTGGTCCAATGGTTAAGGCATTTCAATTAAAGCAACTTTACAATGAAAGACAATTTTGATATCTTGTTGCAACCTGGATAAAGTTCTTTCTCTGCATCCTTTAACAAGTTAAAGAACCTTTTCGCATGGGAATTAGGCTCGTCACTCTCATTTAATCCAATGTTCATATCATCCATACAAGGAACTCCATATGCATCGCATACCATCCTTACAAGATTCTCATCCTCATAAGTATCATTTTCTACCACTCTTCTTGAAGTCTCACAGCCACTTTAAAATCTAGTATTTTCTCCATGCAAGTCCCACACCTTGTAACTATCCCAAAAACCCTTAATCAATAAGTCCTCCCTAACATCTATTTTCACCTTAAATGAAACATTCCTACATTTCTTACAAGGACAACGTATTTTGTTTGTCACACCGTGTTGAGTAAATGCCTATTGTAGAAAATTGTCTACTCCTCTAATGTATGCTAGGTTGCCTCTGTCTTTAATATCTAACCAACTTTTATCCATTCCTATTTCAATAAAAATTCAAAATTTCATAGATGAAAAAAAAGAATACAAAAACAACAAATGTGAAAAGACAAGATTTAAATGTTTAATATCATATGTACACACACACACATATATTCCATTATGGCTTCCAGGTGGATGCAGCCTCTCTAGGCCTACTGATCAGTATCTATGTCCTCCAATGATTGTATTTTAAAGAAACCAATCAGTACACAAAAAAAAGAGATATAAAAAGAGGAGGGAAGTACCTCCTTAATGGGGGTGTATGTATACAGGGGAGAATGAAACACAATTAAGGGGAAAAAAGAGAGAAAGAGAGACAGTGCCAACTTCTTCACCTGAATCATAAGTTTTAGGACTGACCTAGGCTAAAAGGTACTAGGAGTAGTAACTTAAGGCAGAGTAAAGCATACTATTAATCATAATTAATAATCAGTAATAAACACATGCAATCTCATATGCTTATATAAATAATAAAATCTGCTCTCTCCGGTAGTGTTGGCTCATGATAGATATAACATTATTTGCACCCGACTGATAATCAACATAATTTCTCAATCTGCTTCAATTCTGAACTAAGATTGCATTGAAAGAGGGCCCTTTTCCCCATACCCAGATAGCTACTCGCATACTTTAATTTATCCTAATGCTAAATTTCCCATCTGGTGAATAGGAATATGCCCTTACATGCTTCTGTTAAGTTTTAACTATTAACCCTCTCCAAAAGGGTAAAAAAGGTCTATAATCTAAAATTAGCTTTTTCTTTTTTGCATCTTTCTTTAGAAGGAATCACGTCATGGGTTTATGGTTCAAAATTAAAAAGCAATGTGCAAAATCAATCCATAGTAAGGAGAAAGAAGAAGAGAGACCAAGAAAAGTATGTTACATCTCTTTTACATGCTACTAATACAGAATTGTTGTGAAGGACAACCAAGATAAGATCAAGATTGGGAAAAGATATTATCATAAAGCATCTTAGAGTATAAGTGAGAGACTTGAATTGACCCTAAACTAATGTGTCGTGACATTTAATAATACCTTAAATAGAGATTAGATGACTTCTAAGTTCAAACAAGGTTAATGGCATACAAACACACAACTATTACCCTTTGTTTCTTTGTGCTTTTTTTTTACTACCAAACTTTGGCCTATCACCTTTTTACGTTTGAACATATTTTCAATTAAACAAGATTTAAATGTAGCAAATGAAAGCAAGAACCATATAAAGCCAGTGAATCCTTAATGCAACATAAACAAATAACCAAGTTTTCTCATGTAGCTAGGGGTTCGACACTATAAACAGACCTCACTATCATAAACACTGATTGAGAGAAACAAAGTTAAAGCACTATATAACTGCAGGATTTTTATTTAAAAGGAAAGCCATTCACTTTGTAATTTTTGAACTAACGACTAAAATGAACTACAGGAACAAAACTACAAATAATATCCGAAATGCTGTATATTTTGGATATGAATGAATTATTACCTGAATGGAGGAGCAGATAGTGGTGACGTTGCTAGAGGAGGAGAGGAGCAAAGGAGAGAATCGTAGTGTAATAGGGCTGTAGAGATATCCTGATGATTGTTCAGATTAACTTAGTTGTGGTAGAGTCGTAGAGAACAGAGAAAAGGCGCTGAATGAAAAAACTGACGCGCTGAAACGAAAATTTGGGGATTTAGGTTTCAGGATTTAAACAATTAAATATTATATAAGTTATATAATTTTCGCTAGTAGTAGCAATAACCAATTGGCTCAATTGGCAAGAGTGACGTGTTGAAATTAGCTAGCTGCGCGGGTTCGAATCCTTGCATTATATTATGATGTTATATTTTTTTTAAACAATTAGCATCACTTGAAAAAAGAAAAAACCACTCAAGTTCCATGCATTGCGCAGAATCAAACGCAAATCTCCTATTTGATTTGAGCAACTAAAGGATATATAACACCTCGCTTGACAAATTTTATTGATCAACTTTCACAACAAAGAATCAAAATATAATAATAAAGTAAATCTTAATTAATTATAAAATTTATAAATAAACTTAATTTAATTATTTCTTGGTTAATATCACTTTTGAACCTTGAAGTGTTACCCAATTTTAATTTTAATCCCTCAAGTTTTAAACTGGTAGTTAATATTAAGATTTTAATTAATATTACATATGAAACAAGAATTTAGTATATTTTCAAAAATAAAATATTAGGTTTCAAAACAAGCTTTCTTCAACTTATAAATATTAGGGTCTTTAAATTAAATGTGGAATATAAGTTTGAAATAGTAACCAATATCATATAGAACATACTTGCTTCAACTTATTAAAAATCGGGTTTTAAAATAAAATATGAAATATGAATTTTGAATAACAACTACTTTAAAAAAAAATTTTCAATATTGTTACCCATGATATTTCAAAGCGTAATTTACAGATAATGGCATTAGGGAAAGCCACTGTCTAAACAGCAGATGTAATTCAATGTTTTAAAACTGAACAATGGGTCCACCTCATATAGCTTTATTATAAAGTTTTACTGCATTATGGTTTTTATATTATATATGAAATATGATTTTGGACTAATATAAATTTTTATAGAATATTTAGGAATATATTATAACATCCAAAATGAAATCCAATTTATTCACCAAATCCATTTAAAAAGCCTCTAATGAACATTACCTTTCAAATTTTATCTATTAGGAGAATAACATTTTGGACAAGGATTACAGTTATAGATTGAGCATAAAAGAATGACCCGTGATGCGACTAAAATTAATCAAACACTGTAAGTGTATAGGTTATAAAAATAGTAAGAAACAAATTAAGATTGTCCCATAAAGACTCAAGTTATATAAAAAAACTAAAATTATAGAAAACTTTAAATAAGACTTTTTAGCGGCGACATGGAAGTCGCCACTGAAACATACTTTCAGCGGCAACATATTTTGTTACCACTGAAAGTGTTATAATCAGCGGCGACATCATGAAGTCGCCGCTGAAGGTTCCACCTTCAGCGGCGACTTCATGATGTCGCCGCTGATTATAACACTTTCAGCAGCGACAAACTATGTCGCCACTGAAGGTCATAATTTTTAGCGGCAACATAATTATCGCCGCTGAAAGTTGGACTTTCAGCGGCCACCTTATAGGTCGCCGCCAAATGTCGCCATTAAAACTCTATTTTCTTGTAGTGTCCTCCTATTTGACTGCTTATCCATCCATCCCCATAAAATATCATATTCTAAATAAGGGCCATAGTAACGGTATTATTTACATAAGACATGCGTTTCCAATACAATTGGAAGCAACATTCATGGAGACAACTAATGTTGAGCAATAACAACAAAAGTCAAATCGACATTTGGAAGTTTAACTTTGCAGTTGACCATTCTTTTATGACTGTGAATCCATAGTCATCACCCTAATACCGGCGTTACTAAAGTAAACAATGTATCTGGTCCAACTTCCACTTCAGATTCATGGTTAGTAAGGTTCTTAGTTCTTACGCATTTGAGTTAGGGAAAATAATACTAATTTATAAGAACATAAGAAAAGAAATAAAACCGTACTATTTTCCTTTACATTGTCATGCATGTTCGTGTGCTAATGGGGGAGAACACTTTCTGCAACATACAAGGGGCATGGCTATGGAGGTAGGGACCCACGAGAGGGAGGACTTTTGTTGTTGTTGTTGTTATTTTTTTTTTGAGAAATAGCCCAATGATATTAATAGAAAACATTAAAGTACATCGTAAAGACAATACCAAAGGAAACAAAGAAGGTAGGTTAGACAATAAACAAGAAGAAAAGTTAACTATTGCTACATCATCTAAACAAGTAAACAAGGAGAGAAGTGTCATAATATCATCCAAGGACTCTTGTTGTTGATGAGAAAACCAAGGTTTGCTAATCGGTTAGTTGGGGTGAAATTGATTCAATTTTTATATATTAGGGATAAAATAGCATTGCAAAATATTTTAAGGTATTGGATATACTTTAAGTACATTTCCTTTCATAAATTTTCACTCATGTGATTAAAAATATAGACAGAAACTTGTTATATTTTATAAACCAAATATATGTTTGATCCATAATTCACTACAAAAAAAAGACTTGTCACCACCGAAATTTTTCAGCGGCGACATTTTGTTTCCACCAGGTCGTTGGCAATGCGAGTGTGGTTGAAAGTATAGGCGGTGACTTTTATGAGTTATCGTTAAATGTTCACCTTCAATAACGATATACTATGTCGCCATTGAATGTTCACTTTCAGCGGTGACACTCTGTCGCTGTTGATATTAGGTTAAAGTCACCGTTGAAAGTAAGATTCAATGGAAACATAGGAGTCACCCCTGATGACTCTTTTTGTGGCAACAATTGTGGCCGCTGATTCTCATTTTCTACCATAACATTCTTGTCTCCACTAAAAGTCTTTCCTGCTTTTCTACGGTGACAAAAGTCATCAATGAAGGCCAAAATTTTTTTATTATTTTTTTTAATTTTATTACATTAAAACTTTTATTTCTGGTGCACATAATAATAAAATACTGAAAAAGGAAATTGAAATAGAACTATAATACATTAAGTAATAAAATCCACACTTTTTTAAATGTTAATTTCAATCTCTCAAACTATTTAACATCATAAACTTTTATAATGGAACCAGCAAATAATGCTAAAGGACTAGTCTGCAGGACACACAAAGTAGTAGATGTAGATATAGGAGCATTTGATTGGAACATTTGCATGAAGGCATTGAGTTGAGCTTGCATTCTTTGTTCAAATTGTGCTTGTTCTTTTTCCATCCTTGCATGATCTGTTGCATGCTTTTCTTCCATCTTTGCACACTCTGATGCAAGATTTGATTCCATCTTTTCTCGCTCCTCTTGAATTATTCTATCGAACTCTTGCTGCAATTCAGTATGTACATGCTCAAGTGAACTTTGACTAGATTGGGTATGGACTCGCTTCCTTGGGGCTGTGCTTCATTCGCTTTCCCTTTGACATATCCTGACCTCTCTCCAAGAACAACCATTAATATCTCGTTAAAGGTCATATGAGCATCACTCTCTAATTCTTGTTGCCTCACGGAGTTCCTTGAGAAGAATCTACAATTAAAAGCATAAAAGTAATAAAATAAGAATAAAAATTATTAACTGAACAAGAATGATAAGAATATAAAGCATACGTAAATCTGCTCAGATTGCGAATCCACCCACACTGATTCTCCATCTGTATTCGTTATAGTCTGTGTTATATACCAAACTATATCAGGTAGTGCAAGTTGTCCAGTTGTGGGGTCTTTCTGCAAAGCAAAACGTACAAATACAGATAATAGCATATCCAAAGATAACCAATGATGCAAGCATAAATTAATGTTAAGTGGAGGGATTGCACTTACTGTAGAGTGGTCCATTTCAGCAAATGATATAGGACCACAAGTATGTTTTGTCACTTGTTTCCCTCTGTTTTGTTTGTTTCTTGTACTTTTTTTTACAAAACAATTTGGCCACTAATAAGGATTTAGTGAATGAAATAATAACACCCATTTGAAAAGGTTAGTAATGTACCATGAAATTTTTAGACTTAAAGTATGTCAATAACCACTCCCAATCTTTAGAACTTGCATTTAGAGGTGGATTAGCTAATCTTTCTTCATCAGTGTCATATTTCTGGTAACAACCATGCAACTTAGTCTTCCAATTTCTAAAGGCATTTTGGAAAGTAAAGGTTAAAAACTCATCAAAATTTTCTTCATCTCCCACATTATCAAGTTCAAATTTTTCCTAAAACAAACAAAAACATAAGTACTAGTTATGACAACATAAATGAAGTAAGATACATATTATTATTTGACATGAATGATACCTTGACTTTCATTTTCATCTCATTACCATACTCTTCTAACACGTCCTTCCAATCAACATAACTTTGCAAAGATATTGTTTTCCTAATAATCAAACCACAATAGTTAGCTAGGTTTCTTGCTTCTGGTACTACTGCTCTTGTCATGTCATCAGAAAGTTGAACTTTAATCTTTGAAAATTTGGTTCTTAGCATCACTTTATGCGACTTGTAAACTCCTTTACCATTCTTGATTATAAAAGAAGATCCTATCATTCATATAAAATAATTATGACAATTAATGTTACATGTGAAATAGATTAGTTATTTGTATTATATAATTGGACAAAAAAAGTTATTTGCATCATATTAAGTCAAAGGACATTTACCTACACTACTATTTTGAGTAGGAGGAGAATTGACGGGTTGTTCCTCAAGCTGTAATTGTGGTAGTCGAGGTGAATTAGTATGTTGTGTCTACTCTATTTGAGGTGTAGAGGAAGCACCTGCACTACTTGTGTTGTTATGTCCTTTGAAGAGTGAAGGGACTTTCTTACCCTGTCGCCCCTTAAAGCCTGACATGTCCTGAAAAAAATGTACAATATTTAGCTTATTTTCCAACAAGCACTAAAGTCTAAAAAGCATTTAAGTAACTAAGACTTAATCCACATATTAGTAAAAGCTACAATCTATAGAGACACTAATTTCATTCAACTGAATCTTCTGTGACACTATCACTACTATCAATACTTTGTGATCTACTCTTTTCTACTTCATCTTCTATGTCGCTTTCTACTTCAGTATGACTATCATTGTCGTCAAGCACATCCTCTTTGTCACTATCTTCATGAGACTGTGAATGAATTTCACTATCATCAATAAATCCAATTTCAATGGTATTGTGGTTACTTTTTTGTGATGGTTCTTCTGCTTGAATAAAATTCTATAGCTGTAGATCATCCCTACCTAAGTCAATGACAATATCAGGCTGTTCAAGACTTGCATTATAAATATTTAAGTCAATCACCAATTGTTGATAAGCATCTCAATCAAGAGTAGTAACATTGACCTCACTAACATCTTTATCATTATCAATTGGCATATTAAACAAGTCATGTGGGTTTGTTTTGACAACAACAAGCCAACCAGGCTGAACAATGTCATCCACATAGAAAATTTGCTTTGCTTGATATGTTAAAATGAATGGTCCATTGGTTTATAGTAAATATTAAGTGTTGATACTTGTGAACCCGTACTTGTTATCCTTATATCCTTTTCCATGGTGACCCATGTCCTACCAATGACACTTAAACAAGTATATCTTTCTATCCCAATGTAAAACAACTCATAAATATGCTCTAACACACCATAATATTCTTTATCAGCATTGGTGTCATCACCCTTAACCATGAATCCACTATTTTGAGTTTTTTTCTGAAGCCCAATCTTTCATATGGAAGCAAAATCCATTACCTATGAACATGGAATGATAATTGACAACTTTTAATGGACTAATTGATAAACTCTCCAGTTCAGGACTTATGTGGCCTTGTATAGATAACATCATCACCTACATATAAGAATCATTTCTTAAATATGAAATACTATTATAATTAATATAAACGTCAAGGTTTAAAATTTTATAACTTACTCGTGAATGAAGTCAATCAAGAAACTCCTTATAATGGCTTTGCTCACTCACTCAATCTTTAGGCTTCAAGCTCAGTCTTATATTCTCTACAAGCTTTTTACACAAGTGAGATAAATATAAATTATTGCAAATATACATTTAAGTAAGGTGAACATACTCTATAAACAACCAAACTTCTTCACATTTTTGGAGCACATACATCCTCGCTTGAAAATACTCTTCATAGGGAAGAGAGATTGTCTCAAAATGACCCCTAGGTTCACCACATTTCTTAAATATTGAAAACTTATAATTGATATCAGCATTGGTGTCGTCATTCCTATGGGGAATATTAAACTTTGTAGGAAAGTTTTTCAGATATCATGAGAAAAAAGTAAGACTTTCATCTGCCAAATATCCTTCTACAATTGATCCTTCAGGTCGAGCCTTGTTGCGAACACATGATTTGAGTGATCGGAAACACCTAATACAAAAAAATTGATCAGCTTTAAATGGTTTTGAATAATAAACTTAAAATGTAATTACAAATTGCTTGACATGTTACCTTTCTATGGGGTACATCCAATGATATTGAACTAGACCACCAACTTTTGCCTCCCCGGCCAAGTGTATTGGCAAGTGAACCATGACATCAAAGAAGGCATGTGGGAAGATAGTCTTTAACTTGCACAAGGTTAATGCTATGTGACTTTGAAGTTTGTCAAGTTCTTCACATGTTAAGCTCTTCTTAGAACAAATATTCTTAAAAAATCTTCCCATTTCTATTATTGGTTCAGACACTTTTCAGGGTAATAGCCCACGTATTGCAATTATAAATATTTCCTCTAATAGGATATGGTGATCATGACACTTCAAACCAAATATTTTTCGCTCTTGAATGTTGGCACACCTTGAAATATTAGATGCAAAGGCATTAGGTACCTTTAAGTTAGCTAAGGATTTGTAAAGGGCTTGTTTCTTTTGGGGAGACAATGTGTAAGGAGCATGAGGTTTAGTAACATTATTACTAACTTTAACTGGGTGCATATTACTCCTAAGGCCCAAGTCCACTAAATCATACCTACTTTTCATTATGTCTTTTGTCTTTCCAACTAAATCCATCACTGTCGACAAAATATTATCAAAAATATTTCTTTCTATATGCATTACATCAAGATTATGTCATATCAGCAAATTTTTCCAATAAGGCAATTGAAAATAAATGCTTCTTTTCCTCCAATTGTAAGCATTAGTGTCTGTATGACGCTTTCATTTTTTACCTTTTCCAAATGACACATTACCCAATTGTTCTAGTTGCAAAAGTACATAATCTCTAGTTAATGGAATTGGTGGAGACCTATGTTTTTCTTTCCCATAAAATGATTTTGCATCTTTACGCCATGGGTGATTTTATGGAAGAAAACGCCTATGACCTATGTAAGATAACTTGCTCCTTAATGAAATGTAATATGTGTCTTTATGGCAACATAGGCATGTAAGCTTGCCTTTGGTTGACTACCCTGAAAGGTTTCCACAAGCAGGAAATTCATTTATTGTCCATAACAATGCATCATGCATGTTAAAATTTGAATAGGAGTGTGCATCATATATTTGCACCCTACTTCCTACAATTGTTTAAGCTCCTTAATAATTGGTTGCAAGTAAACATCTATTTCATCACCTGGACACTTTGCACCAGGAATAAGAAGTGTCATCATAAAGTACGGGCTCTTCAGACAAAGCCATGATGGCAAGTTATATGGCACCAAGACAATAGGCCAAATGCTATAATTAGCACTCATATCCCCAAAAGGTTGAAATCCATCACTTGCCAAACATAGTTTAACACTTTTTGGATCAGCAGAGAAGTTAGGGTATTGTCGGTCAAAGTATTTCCAAGTAAGAGAATCAGCTGGATGTCTCATTACATCATCATCAGTGCATTTCTCCTTGTGCTACCTCATATATTTAGCTGTCTCTCTTGCCATATAAAGCCTTTGCAATCTAGGTTTTATTGGAAAATGTCTCAACACTTTGTGAGGAACCTTTTTCCCTGTCTGCTTAGCTTGTTCAACTTCCATTTAGGCATCTTGCACTTAGGACATGATTTTGCATTTGCATGCTCTCCCTAATACAATATGCAATCATTCTCACAAGCATCATTTTTTTTATAATCTAAACCTAAATAACGAATTATCTTATTTACTTCATAGAATGAGTTTGGGACCAAAGCCCCTTATCGGAGACTTTCTTTCAATAAATCCATGGATTTATTGCTCCAATGGTTAAGGAACTTCAATTGAAGCAACTTCACAATGAAAGACAATTTTGATAAGCCACAACCTGGATAAAGTTCTGTCTCTGCATCTTTTAACAAGTCAAAAAACCTTTTGGCTTGGACATTAGGCTCTTCACTCTCATTTAATCCAATGTTTGCATTATCCATAAAAGGAACTCCAATCCATATGCATCATCCATAGAAGGAACTCCATAAGCATCACATACCATCCTTATAAGGTTTTCTTCCTCATTAGTATAATTTTCTGCCACTCTACTTGAAATCTTACACTGACTTTCAACTCTAGCAATTTCCCCATGTAAATTCCACACCTTGTAACTATCCCAGAAACCTTTACTTAATAAGTCTACTCTAACATCTATTCTAACTTTGAATATAACATTCATACATTTCTTACAAGGATAACGTATTATGTTTGTCCCTCCATTCTGGGAAAATGCCCATTCTAGAAAACCATATACGCCTCTAATGTATGTTAGGCTCCCTCTATCTTTAATGTCTAACCAACTTTTGTCCATTACTATTTCATGAAATTTTTTTTATCAATACTTATTTCAATAAGAAAATAGGAAAGAAAAACTTAGACAACAAACAAGAAAGCAAATAAACATAAAAGAAGTACAACATGATATTCTAATAACATATGATGAATTTATATGTAATCAAAAAATTCTAGTAAGACTTGTATAAAATTCTAACAACATATTAATTTATATGTAAAATTCTGGTTGAAAGATTTTTAATGGAATGAAAGAAGAATATTTAAAACGAGGGAGAAGTTGTAAAACAAGAGTTGTGAGCAAATTTGATAACTTTGGACACACATAAATGAGACATGTCACAACAGTGACATGCCCATATTTTAAGTCAAAAAGAAAAAAAATGAAAAAAGGATCCCACAAACTTATAAGGTTTTCAAGTCATCATAAATAATTAAAGAAACACAATGCCCCACGTACAAATACATATAATGCCAACTTCAACTAATCTCATGAATATATATATATATATATATATATCAGCCTCCAATTGTTCAACTACTGATAATATGCACTAGCAAAGAAATATTCAAACCATGTAAACTTCCAAGTTAAAAAACATACAATAAGTGAATTAAAGCAAGACTTGTATAATTAGACCCAAAACTTGGAGCCTTTTAGATATCAGAGTGCTTCCGTTTATTTAAGATTTATATGCAGCGGGGACATTTAAAAGCTAAGCGAATGGCTAGTTTGGCCTCATCTTTAGCTACTATAAATTGTAAGCTACCTTCTAAACTAATGGTTTTAGTTCATGTTCCTTTTAAATTTGGTTGAGCTTTCTTCCCCCTTATTATTTGGTCCCATATTTAATATGCTCATTGTATTTATGTCTTCCCTTCTTTAAAAGTGAATCCGTCATATAATAGAGCTACTATAGACCATATGTTGGAGGGTCTCAACAGAGCAGTAGCCATATACATGAAGGTATTATTCTTTGTTACGAATGACATTATTGCTCCCTTGTAAGTTCCCAGATCCTAAGGATTATCTGTAACACCTTAATTTCTAAAGCCTTTAGATTAGTTTAAATATATAATTATTTCAATAGGTATTTAATGAACTCATACCTTGGTAGGTTATCATTATAACTAATACCTTAAATCCAATAGGTATTTAATGAAATCATACCAACTCTAAGTATTTAACTTGACCCTTAGAGTCTCAATTATTTCAAAAATACCCTTACTTTTTATTTTTGCACTATTACTCAATTCTGTCAGAATTTTCAATAATCTTTGACAATTCATATCTTGGCCTAGAAATATCCAATTAAGATGGTTCTAAATTTTATGTGTCACTTATGAAGTCTAATTTAATATAAAAATATGTTTTACTACCACCTATCCATGAATAATTCACAGTTTTAAAGTTTTCTCACACTGCCAGAAAATCTTTCCAATTTCAATAGCTTAACTTCTAAAATTCATAACTACATATCTAGAACTCCTAATGGGATGGTTCAAAATCCTATATGATCCTGTTTAAGTATATTGTCAGGGAAAAATATTAAAATTTAGAAATTATAGCCACAAAATTTCGAAAATTTCATCAAACCCCATATGTACCAGAAAACGTTCCAGATTCATCATCTAACTTTAAAAATTCATATCTCACTATTTATAAACCCAAATGATACATATTATATATCAAATTAAATTTTAAGATGTCTAATTTAATTCTGAAAACTTTCATAATTTTCGGACCAGGTTTGGTCACCGAAATATATTTTACAACTAATATGATTCCAAAGAAACTAACCAAACAACAAATCCTCTTATTTTCTAACAATTACAGACTTTTATATAAACATCCAAAAATCATAATCACATGTAGTCCCATATAATTTTTCGTATAGAATTTATTGGAAACCTCAAATTTGTCAAATTCTCATTCCTTCATCATGCACTATTTTGGTCAAAATAAAACCTCACAAGACAACAATTCATTATACTAGGTTCTTATGCTTCCCAAATTACCCAAAAATAGCCTCAAATCAACTAGAAAGAGTTAAGAATATGGCAAGGGAACTCACCTATATTATGATATGGAATTGTATATGGGATTTATAATCACTTCTTCCTTCTTCCAATGGCACCTATCACTCTTATGTCTCTCTTTTTCTTTAATATGTGTCTCTTGCTCTCTCTCTCTCTCTCTCTCTTTCACTCACTCACTCTTTTCTTTTCCTTGGCTGCCGAAAGTGAAGTAATGGAGAGATAAAAGAGTGTTTTTAAAAAAATGGAAATGTGTGTGTGTGACAAATGGTTGTTTATTTAATTGAGTGAATGTGTGTGCACATGAAAGATGAGAGAAGCATGGAAAGGGAGTGTGTTTATTTAATTAATTGAATATGTGTGTGTGCATGGCGTGTGAAGTGTGGGTAGATGTGTATGCTTTTATTATTATTATATATATAGGTATATTTTATCCTATTAATTACATACAATATGCATTAATTTTTCTCTTTGTCTAATTTAAGTTTTTCTTAATTTCATAGATTTCATAATTTTGCTTACTATCTAACTCCCATAAATTAATCCTTAGCCTTTGAATAAATTTTGGAATGTTACATTATCTGGCAGAAAGTCAAAGAAAAGACTAACCTAATTACCCAAATGAATCAGTACATAAAACTGAAAATAGAGAAAATGAAAGAATCAGGTATGAATATGTTAGAGCAAGAAATTTCTAATTCCAAAACTATTGCTACAAAAATATTTGGTTCTTACTAGTCCATGGCATTTAGATAAGGAAACATTGCATACAGTATTAGCCAAATAATTCTCTATGGCAAAAACCAAGGTAAAATCCTTCCTAATGTCAATTACTACAAGCCAAACAAAGTAAAAGGATGGTGCAAATAGAATATAAGTAACTAGAGCCAAACAAATCAGTCACATCTCAATGCCAAGAGTACAAAAGAATAGTGAAGAAGGAGAGGGATATTACATACAATAGATCAAAGAAGAAACCAAAGCTTCAGAATAGCAGTATTGTTGAGCCATTAAATTTTAGAATAGAAATACCGTTAAGCCCTATGTTCGACATAGTAGACGGAAATGAGAAGGACCAAGAGGCAGAAGAGACCATGAATATTTAGGGATTTGGGAGTTGTTGTTGCGATAGAATACTAAGACTGAAAGGGAAAACGAAAAAGGAAGAGGGAAAACAATAAAGGGGTTCATATGGATTCCAAATGGTTTTTCGGGAAAAAATAAATTTAGAATGTTTTAAACAATTGAAATATAATTAAACCTAGGATTCATTGAGTAGTGAAATCATTCGTGAGACCAGGATTCGAACTAGGATTACTCAACTTCAAAAAACGTTCATAAATCCCCAATCTCAACTCAGGAGTTGAACCTAGGGTTGAGAGGGTTTTTCAGAGGTTAAAAAAATATTTCAATTATTTCCATAAGTTTCAGTACATCATTAACTCTCAACGGCTCTTTGTTTCATTATATCAAAGTATGCGAGCGATTCTCTGCTTAAACTTAATACATTCACTTACATACATGTAATGTATAGCCACATATGCATCAAATGTATAATTACACATAACCACCATACTCTTACATCAAATACAAATAGTAGTATCTTGCACTACGATCTTCACTTTACCTTCAAATCTTCTCCAGTGTATATCTCCCTGCACTCTTCACCTGTCTTAATGGTTGGTTGGGAGGAGTGAAATTTGAGAGAATCTCAGTAGCAAACAATACCACTATACATGCAAGATATATTTGAATGCATGACATGCTTTCCATTTCTAAAATAATGTCAATAGGATGAACCTACATGCTCAATGATACTATATACTCATGGCTATCATATAAACATAACAACATTTCAATCAATCAAGCATGTTCAACAACTAGCAAAGCAGTTACATAAAACAATGCAAAACATATATATCAAATACATGCAGGCTAGGTAAGTTCACTACCTTTTACTTGATGTCCTCCTCATGCACCTTGATCTTCCAACCATTACCTCTTCTTTGACGTTTCATGGCCTTAGATAAGAATGACATCATTAGAGCCATGAAGAGTGAATGCCCAATGGCTACATTAGCCTCAAAGGCTCACTTTCACCTTTGGAGTTCTAACCGATTACATTTGGCCATTTTCTTACTCAAATTCGCATGGTAATCAAATTACTAGCCTTTTTTGGTCAAATTTTGAAAAATCATAATTAATTCTATAAAATTCCAATTGAGGTGGTTAAAAGTCCTTTGTGACCCCTATTAAGTCTAATTTACAGTAAAAATCATTACTCTCATAGTAACTATTCCTATAAGTCTAGATTTCATTATTACTCTCCACTGTCCCAAGATAGCTTTCAAAATCCTGTCTAAATGTCAAAAATCATAAATAATTATAAAAAACTCCAATTGGACTGATTCCAAAGCTTAAATAAATATATTTCAATATATATTTAATTAAAAATATTTATGTTTCCCCAATGTAGAAAAATTATTCCTAGAAATTTGTCCTAGGCTACTGATCTAGATTCCTTTCCAGATTACAGGGCTTAACTTCAAAAATCCACCATTAATTTTAGGAAACTCCAAATTAAGTGGTTCCAAATTCTATAAAAATATATTTCAATATAATTTCAAATAAAAATACTAAAATTTAGTCACAACACCCATAAGCTTCCCATAATTTCTCCCAACAAGACTATTCCAGGTTTGGTTCCAGAAACAGGGTCAAACTTCAACAATTCATATTTCCTAGAATACTTGTCCAAATCCTTCATATTACATATCAATTTAAATCTAATTATGTATAATTTAAGCTTGAAACATTTCAGAATTTTTAGACAAGTTTTAGACCTTCAAAAATCACGCACAACACTGACTGCCACACAGGGCAGATTTAAGTAACATGCACACCTATACTTCATAATTTCCTAAATTCATATACAAGTATCCAAAATTCATGAACACTTGCATACCTACACAATTTTACCTCTTAAAGCCAATGGAAGCATAAAAATTTCCAAATTCATTCATCTTCATCACGTCACAGATAGAAACACAATTAAGCTTCTCATAAAAAGTTCATTTTTCTTCGTTTTCTCTTACCTAATCACTTCCTTGCTACTCCTAATCAAATGATTATCTATTTACACACTCATTACACATGATTAGAAGAAATTTGGGCATTAGGAACCCTTCAGGTTTCATCATCCATATTCCACAAATCATCCTAATCCAAGCCAACAACAACAACCACAACAAAGGCACAAGAAGCAAGTTTTGGAAGTTTACCTTCGATTCTTGTTGTTTCTCACTCCAAAAATGTCTCATCTCTCTCTCTATACCTCTTATTATCCTTGAAAATCATGGTTCCAAAGAAGTAGAAGTGATTAGAAGAGGCTATAGAGGGGTTAAGGAGCAAGAATCACAAGGTAGCAACTTTCTTACCTTGTTTTATGATGAACCCTAGCACTTCCACCATCATTCACGTTTCAGCTATCTCTCCTAGGGGTGTTCAAAGTATCCCGGTCCCGGTTGTCCCGTCCCTATCCCGGAGATTTTAATCCTGGGAATTTCCCGTCTTGGCCGAGACCGGGACCGGGATTTACCTTATAAATTAAGTTATCTTTTTATTTTTGTATTTTTTACTCCATAAATTAAGTTATCATTTGATAAGATATGTATTACATTTTTAGTTGGAGCTAAACCGTATATATCATAATACTAATCCTAACTATATAATGTATAAAGTTAAAAAATGAGATGATGAAGGTGATCATAATAATAATAATAAAATACTATTTTTCAATTCTAAATCAATTTGTGTGATTATTATGGCCTTGTTAAGCGTTAAATGATTATTTTAAACACTAGATTATAAAAATTAACTAATATAATAATATATTTTAAATTTATTTTTTAAAAAAAAAATGGGAATTCTCGATCCCAGGACCAGGATGCATATGTGCATCCTGGATAAAAACTGAGACCGGGATTGGGGGATCCCGGTCCCAGATTTGAACACCCCTACTCTCTCCTACTCTTGCATTCTGATTCTGTCATGAAAATGGGCTGAAGATGATGATATTAGAACGGTTAAATGAATTAACCAACCATTTGCCACATGTCATGCTCCTATTGGCCCAAATATCAAATTTTCGCACATAATACTAAATCTGGCAGAATTTTCATTAAACTTTGAAAATTCATATCTAATTGAAAAAATATCCAATTGGAGTGATTATAAAGGCTATGCGACCCTTATTGAGTATATTTTTAAGAAAAAAAATATAAAATTTGGCCAATTGGAATCTCACTTTCCCCAGAATTTTAATCTTTGAATGCTGCCCCAAAAAATAATTGTGTTACTTCCAATTGCTTTGTTTAGTTATTCCCCGAGCTCTTTAGCTCACCAATATAATTCCTTTTAATGTCCAAGGATATAAAGGAATTTTGGAAAATAATACTATACCTCACTACTCTTTTGTACTAAACCGAAGCTATAGAAAATGAGGTATCACAACGACTATATATATCATCACCGAAGGTTTGACCATCCGCAAAGACTTTAATTTGTCGTTGCCTTTGGTCACACTTTTGGTGGCAACAAAATTGTCACTACTAAAGGATGAATCTTTTAGCGGCGACACAAAGAGTCATCGCCAAAAGCCAAACTTTTTGTGCCGACTTTTGTTGTCATCGCTAAAAGTGTCTTTTTTTTGTAGTGATTTCATATCAAGTTTTAATTTAGTCGCTTAACAAACAAGACCAAGACTAGATAGATCTCTTGATCTATTAATAATTAAATCATTTTTTTATCGAAAGGAACTTCTATTGAAATGCCAAGTTGAAATAATGTTCAGGACTAACATGACAAAGTGGGGGAAAGAATTCAGAGAGTAAATAACAACAATAAAAGTAACTAGCATCACAACGATCCTTATTCTACTCTTGGATAGAAGCATTCTCTGAGATATGTTTAGCCTGCTCCACATCTAAAGTCATAATGGATAACAAAGGGAGTAATGGTTCTTCAACTCACCCCATAGGGAACACACCCTTACAAGCTTCAACTACTAAGTAGTAAACTACAACATTACCCAAACGGGGGTTGAATGTTAAGGAGAACCCAACTCTGGATAAAAGTAGACTGATAATGTCTTAGATTATACTTCTGCATTTCCAATCATAGAGATCTGGTAATTGAGATATTACACAATTATGCAATGATTGACAATCAGCCTCAAAGATAACCTTGTCATGGCCTAGATCAATAGCTAACCATAATGTTTATTTCAGTGCCAAAACCTCTGTCATAAACACTGAGATAGACTTGATTTTATCTTCAAAACTCCATACAAATTGGTTAGACTTATCCCTACAAATTATTCCTAGTGCCGCTCATTCTGGCGTTATGTGGAAAGAACCATCGGAGTTAATTTTAAGACACCCACTAGAGGTACTTGCTAGGCAATCACAATATTATTTGATCTATGCATCTATATTTGAGTTCTATTGTCCCTTTCAAGTGCAGCAAAGAATTCCAAATTAGATCTACATGCAGCTTCTACTACGGCTAATGGGTTCGAGCTCAAGTGATTAAAAACCACATCATTATGATGTTTCTAAATATACCAAAGTATCCAGCATATTAATGCAATCTCAAAATCATCCAGACTAGATTTTGCATCACTGATATTTAGCTACCAGTTATCAAAGTTCCATACCTGTTGTTAGAATTAGCTAATTTAAGAGGCAAGCTTCACCCAAGAGAGGGGGTGAATTGGGTATTGTAATAAAATTTTTGGTCATTATGGTGTTATGGAAATAAATGAAGAAGGAGTAGAGAAGAGAGAATTTGTACATAGAGAATTATATTGGTTCGGCCCAACCACAAGCCTACATCCAATCCTTAGAGATCAACACCTTTTGAGATTTTTACTTGTCCTCTAAGATTCAGTAGGCTCTCATAATGCAACAATACAATAATTGTCCTCGAAAGGACTACGAGCATAAATGTTCTAATCCTAGAACTTTCTCTCCCCCTTACGACAAGTCTTACGAGCAGAGCAATTCTAAAAGCCTTTCTCTCTTGCTTACCCATGCAAGTCTTATAAGTAGCAACATTCTCTAATGCTTGCACCTTATAAGTCTTATGAGCAGAAATTCCTACCAGGAATTCTCTCTATAGCTTCCCCCGTAAGGAAATCAACCCTCTCAAGGTCCCTCTACCTTGAGATCAATTCAAAAATATAATAGAAAGTGTTTATAGACTCTCTCATAGAGTGGATATGATAATCACTAAAGTATAATATGAGTACAAAGAGAAATACGAAATCAAAAAGTCTTGTAAATTTGTCAGTGTATTCTCTTGTGTATATATTTGTCCATCTTCGATGCTCTGTATTTATTACCGATATGAGTTTAGCCATTATGGAACGGAATGACCTATTATGGAGCATAATGTATAGATTTGAATTTCTAGACAGTCTTTCATGGTGTGCCAGTAGATTGTTGTGGTAGGTAGCCACTATTCGGTGTGTAATGATGATGTTAACCATAATTGACTTTCTTATTTGAATCTATAATCCGAACATTTAATCTCCTGTTTCAAACTTGAAATATATGTTAGTTAACATTTAGGTATAGTAACAAGTGTAAACATAATGAATAAATAACATTTAACAATATTCAGATTGTTGGTTGTAACTCTATAATATCTTCTCCTTCTGTAACTGATAAACTCAAGTTCTTGCTACTAACTTGAATCCAAACTTGAGTTTCATCATCAAACTCGAGTTCTCTCCAATATTTGCATATATAAAGAATGATGACTCTCAAGTGCCTCTTGAGAGTGTTTGGAGAATTTTTGGCCAAACTCGAGTTCTTACGTATAACTCAAGTTCTTAGACATAACTCAAGTTCCTTGTATGATTTTCCAAGTTCCATCTTCCATTTCACTGAAATTTCAAGTTATCTTGAAGTTTTTAAGTCCTAACTCGAGTTCTTCTCAGAAACTCGAGTTTCAAAGCTGTCAACACCACTTTAATTTGTTTCTACAAAAAACTTGCAATAGTTAATTTTTCCAATTCGAGTTCTCTTTTAGACTATAACTCTAGTTTTGATCCAAAACTCCAGTTCTTAAGACAGTTCTAGCTTCTGGATTAGCTTCTGTATAAAACTTGCAAGAGTTAATTTGCCAACTCGAGTTATCTTTAGACCATAACTTAAGTTCTTAAGACAAATCCATTTTTTGGATAAGCTTTTGTATAAAACTTGCAAGAATTAACTTTCAAAACTCGAATGCATCAGATATTATGCAGCATGTTTCTCTCAACTTGTGAAATGCATTGGTAATCAATTTGATTCAATTAAACAATGATATTTCATTGCAAAACATTATATTAAATTTTTATTATTATCAAAACATGGATTCCAACATTCTCCCCCTTTTTAATGATAACAAAACCTTAGTAATGGATTTGAAAACTTATTGAAAGATTTATTAGATTCCTAACATTAAAAATTCAAGGTTCTTGGTTGCACTTTGGCACTTATCTTCATTAACTCTATAAAATTTATACACTGCTAAACTTGTGACAAGATCAAGTCATAATATTTTATTTAAATTCATAACTTAATTACAGAATTCATAATTGAACAATAAACATAACTTCATCTATATATAAATTTCAAAATCTAGTTATATAACTTTCCAAGATTTGATTACATAATTATGACCATATGACCAAACTACAAACTCAAAAATACAAAGTTCAACATACAAATTTCAACAAAAAAAAAAGCTCCTTCTTAAACTATGACAAACTCCCCCTTAAACTTATGAAGTACAAATATAAAGCTCAAATGCCATCACTCGTCCTTCTCCCTCTTTTTATCATTAGTAGAGGAGGGAGGAATAAGAAAGGTGATATCTAATGGTAAAGGTGGATATATAAAACCAAAGTGGTAGAAGGATCAATAGGATTAGTTAAGGGTTGTAGAAGAAATAATCCACATGAATAATGGATGTTTCACAAAAGTATATGGCTTCATGTCGGATGCAAAGCAAGAAAGAGAAAGAATCAAAGGATTAGACTTGGCATGTTAATTTTGTATAGATAAACCACTCTGATTCATTTTATGTAACATACAATCGAAAAAATCACATCTTTGTTATCTCTTTAGTTAAAGATCAATGGGACTGTGACTCTTAAATCCTTTATTGGATTTGATCTTTCCTTTTGGAAATAAAAATTCTATTTCTTGTCACATACACATATTAATCAAATAGGATGATCAAATTAGTAAAAGAGAATTTGTTAAATAATGAGTGGTAAAGGGTGAATATCCTTGTGAGTAGTTGAGAACCTAGTCTAACTGGGGAGAAAGATAAGGAAACATTTTGAGAGGATATCCTCTACAATTAGCAAACTATGACTTTTGTGAATCAATGAACGTAAGGGCATAATATAAAGCCTAGTGTTTTATTAATCTTATGGACGTTTACTCGGAATGCTATTATGTTTACCTAATTTTAGGCAATTATGAGGCAGTTAAATAATGGAAAATCTAGTCAGAAATCAATTAAACTAAAAGGATAAGACCTCTTGAACTAACAAGGGTTAAGAACACCTATGTGATCAGTTCAAGATGCTCTATGTACGAAGGGATTGTTAGGCAACTTTCAATACCTAGACCTTCAATATAATAGAGTTGTTGAAATGAAGATATGAACCTCTCCTTCACATAGTTGAGTAAATAATAGCATAAGTGAAATTATCGGCTATATGTTGACATGCAAACTCACAAATATTGTCTTCATACTTAACCAAATTCCCTCTAAGTCAGGCATGAACTTGGCCTTTAAATCATGGATAGGCCTTAGACCAGGCCTAAGCGAGTTAAAACTATAATTGCCAGCAACTTATTATCCATAATTCATCCTATGAGTATGGAAGACTGGGGCCAAGGCATAAAAGGTACATCTTCATGAGATAACCTAAGAATTTGAAATGATATGTCTTTATTAGTGAAAATGATTATGGCTCAGTGACTAAGAAAGAACTAAGAAACATAATGTTCATAGTAACCATGTTCCCTAGCAGGAAATGAGCATTTGACTATGTCAAAATCTTTTTAACAGGTTAACAGTGACAAGGAATAACCAAGTGTTCCTAAGTTCATTGATCTCAAGTTGGAGGGTTCAGACCATTTTCACAATGAAAGAGATAAGTTACAAGAAGAGTACCTCATCTATATATAGGAAAGAGAATCCTATGAAATCCACATCAGAGTAAATTATCCTTTAGCAAATAATGGTAAGGGGATAGATTCCCTAATATATTGAATATTCTCTTTATCATTTAGAAGGTGATGATGACTACCTATAAGTATCTGAAAGACACTAGAAAAAACTGCTAAGAAGAATTACAAAATAGGATGTGGATTTTTTTTAAACTAGCCAAGTAAATGTTTGGGAAATTGGGAAAAAGTAGGTTCACAAATCCATAAGGAGCATATAAAACCTAAAACACTTAGTTGCTAAGGTTTACTACAATTGGACGATTGCTCATTATGCATTTCAACTCTGAACAACCAAATTTTGGCTATAACAATAAGCTTAGTTTTGAAATTACATCAAGATGATGTGAAGACCACTTTCCAATTTGAAAATTTGGAAATTGGATGATGAAATCTACATGAAGCAAATTGAGGGCTTCGTAGAAAGAATTATCCAAGTCATAGTATATGAGGATTCACAAGGTAAAACCTCGCCAACTTCAAGATAATCAAAGAACACTGTATGAGTGCCAAACAGGCTTGAGATGATTGTTTGTGAAGTCTTCCTTTGTCAAATGACATATGTTTATCTAAAACAAGTGTGAAGGGAGTTAAAAGAATAAAGGATCAGAGTTATCTTAAATTCTAAGTTGAAAGATAATGGTTGAACGTAACATATCTTGAATGACAAGACAAATGGAGATTGCATAAGAAATGTACAATCTTTGCCACCTAAGACATACAAGGTTGTTGGACTTGGAAACTATTTTTTGGTCCATCTATGGAAAAGATTATGAGAGGAACCATGGATTGAGTTGTCAAGGCAATAGCTCACGTTTGGAATGATACTCCAATACAAGACCTAGGAAAATGATAATGGAGTAAAGAAACAGACAAAGTATTTCTGTTATCATGGAATTAGAACACAAAGCGTGTTCTGCCATCATTCAATGAGCCATATGGATGGAGAATTTCCCATGAGTAACTGAGAATGAATGGTGGATAGAAGGATCTAAATGAAAATATTTTATGATGTGGATCCTAAGTATCATAGCAAGGTAAAACATTTATTTAATGTATCTCTATGAGAGATATGCTTTCAAAGAAATAAGGCAATAGTTCAATGACCTTCTGCTGATGAAATATTGGTAGATCCCCTTACTGAGCCTGTAACTTGATATTCATATTAGAACTCATATTTTGATTATTGTTAATTGTAAAAGAGTTGATAATGAATAAAAGGTTTTTAAAAAAAGAGGTAAATTTTTCTGATAAAAATAGTGCCATCACTCAAGTGAGCACTCTAGTGATGAAGTAAGGAAATTGCTCTATTTCAGTGGCGCTCTCTGTTAGATTTTTTTAAGGGATCACTTGAGTAATAGCCCTAGATCACTTGAGCGATGAAGGAAAAGCATCACTAGCATAGCACTCGAGTGATTTTGAAAGTGATATACGTTTGCATTGACAAATCACTTAAGTTATCATTCGAGTAATGCTTTATTTTGAGATTACTAGCAAAGCACTCGAGTGATACATCAAGTGATTGATTACTAACACATTACTCAAGTATGCATCTAGTGATTCATCATAGATCACTTGAGTGATGGGAATAGTGGATCATTAACACAGCACTCAAGTGATCCATCCAATGATATGTGATGATCTGTGCATTGTCAAGACAGATTACTCAAGTGAATACTTGAGTGATGAGTTTCTGTCAAGATCACTCGAGTGATCAGTCCCAAAAATCTAGAAATCAGTATCTAATCATTGATTCAGTATAATAATATCTAACACTTTATTGTATTAGTGTTTAAAGTATTTTTCCATGATTACAATGAAGAGATGATATGAAAAGACAAAAAATGACTTTACGAAGAATAAGAAGTGTCCGAACATAACGGCTAGTTTTTAAATATATCAACAATCAAAAGTAGCAGTGGGACTCCAATGGATAAGTTGAAATACTCACAACGGTCATATCCTACTCAACTATAAATACTGAAGAAGCAAGCAGAACAAGATACAATAACAATATATACATATACAAGAGCGAACAATGATAAATATATATTTTGTGTTCTATTTCTTATTCTTTCATTCTCTATGCTTTAGTAATTATTTATTTACTCTTTGAGAGAGATTTTAATCACAAACTCAATATCTTTTATTAAGACAACTTAAGGTTGTGGAACCTTGAGTTGGGATTTGAGATTAGGTCGTGTAAGGGGGAGTGAGTATTGGGGTAAGGAACTTGTGCTTGTTCTGAGGTGCCAAGAACCTACTGAATCTTGGAAGTTATAGTAAAAATCATCAAAAAACATTTCTTTTGTTTTCGGGCATTGGCCGCGGCTAAAATGTCTCTGGAGGTTGTTTGGCTGTGGCCAAAATAGTTTCTAGAAGGATTTTGGCCGCAGCCAAAGAATGTTGGCTGAGGCCATACTCCCCTTATGATCTTTGCCGCGGCCAAGCTTCCATAAGAAGATTTTTGGCCTTCTTCACCCTTTTCTTGCTCTTTCATGGTTCTTTGACTTCCTTAGCTCCATTCTCACTTCTTGAGCATCATTTGGTGCCTCCAATGACTCCTTTGTGGCTCCAATATTAACCTATCAACATAATGAAATCTATAAAAACAATGTTGATGTAATTTTAATACAATTATGGGGCTTAAACAAAGAATTTACACCTTTTTATCATCAATACCCCTGGGTGTAATATCCCAAATTTTGAGACTAGAAGCATAAGATTAAGCCTGGATCAAGTGGACTGCTAAGCCCCGGTTTAGCAAATGTCCCTATGAGGTGTGTTTAAATTCCCCAAAATTTCTTTATATCCTTGGATATTAAAATGAATTATATTGGTGAGCTAAAGAGCTCGGGGAATAACAAAATGAAGTGATTAGAAGTCACACACAATATAGTAAAGTAGAACACAAAGTAATTTTGCCACCGGTGAAATTCCCGATGTGACTGTGGTGATTGTGTGACCTTTTTTGATGGGTAAATGATGGTAAAAAGTTATGAAACTTTCCAGAATGAAAGTAGACTTATCAAGCTTTAATTTTATAGGTGATATAAGTCATTTGGAGTTGTACACAAAGAGAAATGAATTTTTGAAGTTAGACCAGCGAAATTAATTATTTTCTAGGACAGTATTCAAAGATTAAAATTCTGGGAAGAGTAAGATTCCAATTGGCCAAAGTTTATATTTTTCCTTAAAACTATACTCAATAAGGGTCGCATAAACTTTGGAATCACTCCAATTAGATATTTTTACAATTAGATATGAATTTTCAAAGTTAATGAAAATTCTGCAGAATTTGGTATTTTATGCGAAAATTTGATTTTTGGACCAATTATAGGCTGACACGTGGCAGATGAGAAAACTGATCATTTAATCATTAAATCACCATCTTCCTCAGCCATTTTTCACGGAAAAACTGAAAGAAGAGAGAGAAAGAAGCAGAACGAAAATGGTGGAAGAGGAGAGAGGAAGTTCTTTCCTTCGAAACACTGCCGAAACGGCATCCTCTCTTAAAGTACCCTTCAGGAAACTTCTTCTACTCATCGAGATCTTCATTTCTACGGTTTTAGATTTTCATTTGGAGGTTTTTTGTGCCGTCTCCCTTGCCGGAGTGTTGTCGGAATTCCAAACCGTTTGTAGAAACGAGTAGAGGTAAGCGTAAGCTTCCTTTTTAACCGATTGGTTTGTCATTTGGATGAGTATAGAGGAAGTTGGGTACTGTTCATGCTGATTTAAATTAGTGTTTTGAATGGGTAAATGATGTCCAATAGATGTATAAATAGCTAATCACTTGATTAGGAGTAGTAAGGAAGTGATTAGGCAAGAGAAATCGAAGAAACAACAAACTCTTTCTGAGAATCCAATTTCCTTCTGTTTCTGCCCTGTATTGTTTCGTGTAGGAGGAGTTGGAATTTGATGATTTTGATGCTTCCATGGATTTAGGAGGCAAAATTGTGTATTTATACAAGTGTTCATGAATTTTGGATACTTGTACATGAATTTAGAAGTTAAAGGGTAAATGATGTGTATTCCGTTTTCTGGAGGCAGTGTTATGGTGACGTCTTTTTGAGTGGTCAAATGTTATCCAATGACCATGAAACTCTCCAGTTTGAAATTACACACACAGAACTTTAATTGTATAGGTCATAATGATCAATTGGATTTTTGTGTATTTAGATATGAATTTTTGAATGTCTACCCTGTTTTCTGGAAGAACATCTGAAACAGTCGGTGTTTGGAAAATTTCTGGGAATGGTGTAGTGGTGGTGTTTAAAATAGAGTATTTTTATATAAAACTAAACTTAAAGGGCTTCAAATAGAGCTTTTAACCACCTCAATTGGAGTTCTATATAATTAATTATGATTTTCCAAATTTTGGTCAAAAATGCTGGTAGATTGAGTATCATGCGAATTTGAGTAAGAAATTGGCCAAATATAATTGGAATGAACTCCAAGGGTGAAAGTAAGCCTGTAGGGCTAATGTGGGCCATTGGGTATTCACTTTTTATGGCTCTAATAATGTTATCACTTGCCTAGGGCCATGAAGTGACAAAGAAGAAGTAATGGTTGGCGGATCAAGGGACAAGAAGAGAATGACATAAAGTCCACCAGGTAGTGAACTTACCTTTTCTGCATGTATGTGATATGTATGTCTTGCATTGATTATGTGATTGCTTTGCCTATTTGTGTGGAACATGTATGATTGGTTGAAGCTCTGTTATATTTGTGCAATGGCCATATGTATGTCATAACATCGAGCATGCAGCATGTCATTATGTTGGCATGAAATAGTGTAGGCAAGCATGTCATGCATTCATATATATCTGGCATGCATAGTGGTAATGTTTGCTACTGAGATTCTCTCGAATCTCACTCCTCCCAACCAACCATTCAGACAGGTGAGCATTGGAAACGTGCTGAGATCAGAAAAGAGGTATGCACGAAGAGGACTGTTGCTGGTTGTTTGAAGGTCTGTAAACATTGTGTAAACCCCTAGTGGGAAAACTTTTGTATTATAATCAAGCAATATTGTATTAAAATTATCAGTATATTCATGCTATTCCTGTGTGCCCACTGAACTACGCATTGCTACTCTGAGTAAGATCAGTAATAAGGGATATATGAGGCGGGTCGTTACACTGGGCACATTACCTTTGCACATTTATCATCAATTATCTATGAATTTATCCAAAATTTATGCAAAACTAAAGGTAAATGTTCCACTTTGACAGGAATTTCATGATGTTAACACACCCCCAAACTTAAACTTTTACTCATCTCGAGTAAAACCCATCGGCAATAAAAGAACCAGATTAATTAACTATTAAATTATAGCATATGCATGATGTTGTCCTCATTAGATGCTCAAGATGTTATACTCTATAGGAAAAATAATGAAATATAATGGAATGTAAGATTCATAAATTAAAACAAGTTTTTAAAAGAACTTTCAAAATGTGTGTGTGAGAGGAGAATTGGACAACAATTCTCTTGCAGATATCAAGATCAAATGCAACATTTCAATATGTATAAATCAAAATCAATATCATATCTTTAAATACTTACATCATCCTATCTCTCCTCTAATAGATCTTTCCACACAATTTCAAAATCAATGGGACTTTATAAGCTTGTAATGTGGCCAGTGGTTAAGCTACTTAAAAGAATGAGAAAATAGAGGATTCAAATCTCTTGAGATAATATGACATTACATTATTCTTCTTTGTGTATTACACAAAATTTTCTTTCCAGATGCCTAAACACTCCCCCAAACTTATCTCAAATTGATTTCTTTGCACTCCAAGTCTTATTGAATTTAACACTCTTTCTTTTCTTTTTCTTTTTCTTTTGTTTTTTTTCCTTCTTTTTTTTAACATGTAATTGAAAATATACTAACAACCATACTGCATTCCTAATACCCAACTTTTCAATACATAACTTTTATAACTCCTATACCAATCCTCACTTCCATAATCCTCAACAAATCATCATTCATCTCAAGATTATGGTGATTCATGATTTTTCAAGCTACAAAGGTTAAGGTTTAGTATAGGTTCTTCAAAAATAAAATTTATATGGTTTTCTTAAGGCTTAAATGGGGTGCAAATGGAATGATTTTCATAGGTAAGCTTGAAAGGCACAATCGCATTTGAAAGAACATGCCTAAATCATTTTTCAAAAATGTGTGAAATTTTCATTTTATTTTAAGATATTCCAATGTGAGTTCTAAATTTCTTCAATGAAGAAGGAATATACACACCAATTTGCTACAAAATCTCCTAACAAAAGCATTCAAATCATTTCCAACTCTTGTGCATAGTGTTTATTCCGAAAGCATTCAGGAAACAAGCTTTAAAATCTAAATAATGCAAACAAAAATATTTTCCATCATTTCCCATAAAACATAAAATCTAAGCATCCTTTCTATCTTGGATCATACATTCATTATCATAGATAATTAATCAAAGTGTGAGAGAGAGAGTTGTGAAACAAAATGTTAAAAACTGACTTGGCCGTGGCCAAAATCTTTCTAAGCTCAATTTGGCCGCTGCCAAAATTTCTCTGACCACAATTTGGCCGTGGCCAAGATCTTCAAACCCCTTTTTCTTTGCAGTTTCAGATCTCAGCACTCTATTTCACACATTGGAGCATATTTTAAAATGATCAAAGGTTAAAACAATGTAAAAGTTAATATCCCAAGCAATCCAAAACAATAAGCATACTTTGATCAGAGGTTAAATAAGTGGTGATTTAATGACAATTATTCTTAACAACACAAGGCATGTCTATATGATATTGAAATCAATAAAAGCATGGTAAACACTAGACTTCCTTGAAAATGCTCATCAATCACCCAATTGTTCCATCCTTCCTTAGTTCCATACTTGTTGCACCTGTCTTTTCATGGGTTTTATTCTCACCTTGGGTTGCCTCCCAAGAAGCGCTAAATTTATAGTCTTCAGCCAGACATTGCTACAAAAATACTAATCATAAGTATCAAAAATCATGATCACCTCATCTTTATTCCTCTTCAGGCAGTAGGGTTTAAAGATGAATGGGTGTTCATGAGTCACCTGTCTGTACTCATCAATCATCAGTAACTTCACAGTACAGGTGTTTAAAAATTTAAAAGAATGAAAAACAAACTTATTCACAAAAACAACGCTAGAAACTTCTAAAAATTTAGAACACCCAATAAAATCTACATGGCTCTCATCAGTAAGAGCCAAAACAGAAGTAGGAGAATCAAGATCACAAATTATAAGGATTTCCTCTTTAATTTCCTGTTCAGAACAACAAGGTGCAGGTTCCAGAATCAAAACCTCAGCTGAACAATTGGTATTATCTTCTTCCACATTAGTTTCCAATACATAATCATCCTCAGAAGTGTTGCAAACTGTTAACAACACTTCTTCACTCTCCATAGTTACTTTTTCACTTGGGTTTTCATGATAATTTTCATTTTGTTGCAAAGACTCAAGTGTATAAACTATTTCACTCACATGCATTGTTAAATTTTCAAGAGCATATGCATGTTCATGAAATTTTGTTTTTGTCCAATCCCTCATTTCAGTTGCATTATCAAGAATAAGTTGAAGCTTTTCCTCTATTGAGGGCTTCTTCTCATAGACAGGGATGGATTCATTTTCATCAAAATGGAGTGACATATAAGGATGTAATGTATGTGAATAAGAAGAATTAGGATCCCAATACAATGAATGATTTTGATTCCCATGAAGGCTAAAATTTTCATCATACAAATTAGTTTGAGCCTCCATGTAATCCCAGGTTGAAAAATGGGGGCATTGCTCACTATAATAATTATCTCCACAATGATTACAGCAAATGTACTCATATTCAGTATAAGAAATGTAAGGATTAATATAAGAATTGGGATACTCATTATCATGAGAAAATCCACCACTTGATTCATTTAACCACAAAGGATTATCCATGTATAAAGAAAAAAATCAGAATAAATAACAAAAAAAATAGAACAATGATGCAGCACAAACAGAGAAAAACCAGCAAAAACAGAAAAATGCAGCAACAAGTATATACAAAACTCAAGCTTAAGCTAGTAGTGTTCTAATCAAGATAACCCAAAGAAGGTTCTGGCACACAAATCCCCGCAATGGCGCCAAAAACTTGGTCCACAACGATCCGCAAGTGCATGGGTCACGTCAAGTAATAAAGTAATAAGTAAGATATCGTTCCCACGAGGATTTGGTCCCAAAACCCGGTTAAGTAGTGATTATTGCACTTTCACCTAATTTGAGTTGGACAATTATCACGGTGGAGGAAAACAAAATTATAAACTAAAAGAAAATATAAACAAGCGATTCATGGACTTAAAAAGACAATGCAGTGGAAGTTAGGATTATTTACCCCCCCCCCCGTGTATTTCATAAGTACTCATTCAAATCCTCACAATATAAGCTCTCAATGATGGATTATGCTAATCGAGGTCACTAATTTACCCATAAGTGCTCTCTCAAGTCTCCAAATAGTTGTTTAGCTTAATTAGTTCATTAATATCTTAATTGAAGAATTAAGCCAAACCTACATTGCAGAACCTATGTGGCTATGTGAGGTCAATGAGTGTATCTCTACCTCAACAAAAAAACCATCCATCTAACCCCTGGATTTCAAGTTCCCACATGATTAAACCCAAGTTCTACACTCAATCTAACCCTCCCAATCATCAACCAAGTGAACCCAATAGCCTCATTGGTGGCCAACCTACAAGGAGTATTAAGAACAGAGTGAAATCAACACAAACCAACCATTTAATATAAATATAAAAGGGAAATGAGTACTTAATCCATACAAGGGTTTAAAACAATCCAAAAAATAAAACTCTATCTATACATGTTCATAAAACCAAAAAGTAACAAGGCATACATCAGTTACAAAGCAGAACAAAAGGGAAAGACATCAAAAGGAGAGGAAAAACCAAGAGGAGAAGCTCAAATCTCTTCAAATCTTCAACATCTAGCTCAATCTCCACCTTCAAGCTCAAAACCCTAGTAGAGCATTGTCTCCACAGCGCCTCCCAAGTGAATAAGGCTCTAATGTGTTAATTTTGTATTTATAGGCCCTATAATATGTATTGTCATCAAAACGTGTTTCTGCTATTTTCAAGCATTAGCTGCGGCCAAAATGTCTCTGGAGGTTGTTTGGCCACGGCCAAAAAGTTTCTAGAAGGATTTTGGCTGCGGCCAAAGAATGTTGGCCGTGGTCAAACTCCCCTTATGATCTTCACCACGGCCAAGCTTTCATAAGAAGCTTTTTTGCCTTCTTCACCCTTTTCTTGCTCTTTCATGGTGCTTTGACTTCCTTAGCTCCATTCCCACTTCTTGATCATCCTTTAATGCCTCCAATGACTCCTTTGTGGCTCTAATATTAACCTATCAACACAATGAAATCTATAAAAACAGTGTTGATGTAATTTTAATACAATTATGGGGCTTAAACAGAGAATTTACACCTTTTTGTCATCAATACCCCTGGGCACATTAGCTTTGCACATTTATCATCAATTATCTATGAATTTATCTAAAATGTATGCAAAACTAAAGGTAAATGTGTCATTTTAATAGGAATTTCATGATGTTAACAGGTATACAATTTTGTATGTCGTACAGGTTAGAAAAGGTTGGTTCACTTACACAAACAACCATCTTCCCATATTTTGCAGGGCCATAGGAGGGTAAGATGAACAAATAATCACCATGTGATGGTTAAGAATAATCTTTGCATTTGAGTCATCTCAGTTAAACTGAGATGAGATCCATATGTATATATATGCACAGAACATGGATTGAAGCATGAATATAGACCTGTAGCCAGGCAAAGAATTCTTTTTCATAAATGAGATTGAAAACATATATTGTGAAAAAGAAAGTTCTAGTTCGAATGTTGAATAGATTTTTGAACTAATGTATGTATGGTTAAAAAAGAAAGAAATTGATGTGAACCACAAACCGTTTACCGTAGCATGTAATTCATACTGCATGTGCTTGATAGTTAGACTGCAATATGGGACATAGGTGAAAGATCCTTGGTTCACTACGGTTTGAGTCCCAAGAAGGAAAAATCCTTCCACGATGCCCTTAAAACTTAGGTGGTATCATGAAAGCTTGGCCAAAGCTCTATGATCACACACAATTCGGTCAAACGAGTGAAAACTAGGAAAGCAACTAAGTCAAGCGAACTGATGTTTAGCCAAAAAGGAAGATTTATTCCTAGATACATAACATATACTAGTGTCTCTAGTCGACCCCTTACCAGTTCTATGTGTAGCTTGTAAGTGTGAATACTATATGCATGGAAGGAAATTTGAGTTAATCAATATATTAACTTAAGAGGAATTAGATATGCCGTGAGTAATGTCACTACAAAAAAAGATGATTCATAGCGGTGAATTTGTATAAGTTCAATTAAACTGCTATAAATACTAATTTTTGTAGCGGTTAACGTCTAAATCGCTACCAATTTTCCCCTCTGGATGTGTATGAAACAAAGCTCCTTCATTTTTTTCTATGATCATCCCAGGTAAAAAGCCACCCGATAATGACATTGATGTGTATCTCCAACTGCTTATTGCAGAATTACTGGACTTGTGGCAGGTCAGCATTGAAACATATGACGTGTACAAGAAGTCATTGTTCAACTTACGTGCAACTTTGATGTGAACCATAAGTGACTTTTCTGGGCTTGGAATGTTATTCGGGTAGAATGTGCATACTGAGATGGCGTGACCAGTTTACAATTTTGATTCTGACGCAATGCGCCTTCCCTAAGTCGAAAGTGGTTCTTCATGGTTTATCAGAGGTTTCTCAATGGCAAGCACAAGTTTAGATTGCAATAGAATCATTTTAATAGGAGAATGAAAAAAAGAGGACTTCCTAAAACTTTAACCTGTTTAGACATCTTACAGCAGCTTCAGGACGTCGAATTCGAGTTTGGAAAAAGTGACGATTCAGCAATTGTAGGACGAAAGAGTAGGAGGACTACTTTGACTTTTGTACCTCAGCAATGGTGAAAGAGAAGCATCGTCTTTACTCTTTCAAATTGGAAAACTAATTTACTTCGATACAGTCTTGTTATGATTCACATTGAAAAAATATATGCGGCAATGTTTTATACACGTTGCTTAACAAACCTGGTGTAATATCCTAAATTTTAGGCCTAGAGACTTAAGGATAAGCCTGTATTAGGAAAATGACTAAGCCCAATTTAGGAAGAGTCCCAAGAACGATGAGATATAGAAAGACTCTCAAGGACTATGCGATTTGGCCTTACTAGGTAGAGGGCTCGGTATTTGCAGGAAGTATGATTAAAGTGTTGGTACATATGTGTACAGGACACATATACAGTGCCGTTGGGTTAGTAGAAAGATGTAACCCAACTATGTCATGATGTAAGGGACCAATTTGTTGGGCAAAATAAGCCAGTGTAGGAGTGTACATGCCATTTTTGGGGCATACATGCGTGCCCTGCGTTTTTAAAGTATATGCTGGTATGGGGTACCATACGGGGCCTACGTACACACTCAACTTGATATTATTTTATGGGCCTCGATATGCATGTCGCAGTCTTGAGCAAAACCCAAGTAGAATCCTAAGTAGACACTGATAAAGTAGCTTTATTAAAGTAACTTTAATAAAGTAAGTAATGATGTCTCATGATGACTAGCTTTTGTGTTGGTTTCTTGAGAAAGTGACACATCCCTTAACCATGAAAAAAGACAAATCCACTTTTATGTTGCAAGAGTGAGGAGGTGACAAGTGTCCCTCATTATTACCATCACCTTTATGCCTTTTAAGTTATCATCACCAGGGGGTGCCACCTCACTCCAAGCCGGGGAAATCCATCGGTCTCCGGTTCAGTCACCCGACTGAGTTTCCCAAACATTGAGCAGGGAGTTCGGGGAAATTTTCATGGCTCTCCCTTCCCTTGACAATATGGCACTACCTAAGAGAGAGAAAAGATGTGGGACTCACTTTATTGAAAGAAGTGACACGTGTCACCAAATCATTGGTTTACTGGACAAATGGCACTACAGGAAGCTGACATGTGGCAACTTTTTTCAAACACCATTAAGGCCATTTAATTAGGTGAAATATTATTAAAACAAAGGGAAATCAGATTGAAACATTGAGAAAATGCAAGAAGAGAGAGAAGAGATGAATAGTGATTTTCAAGAACTTCAATTCACTGAAATACTACCGAAATGACATCTCCTCTCAAAATACCCTTCACAAACTTTCTTCTACTCATCCAAAGCTTTATTTTTACATTTTTGGTTTTTATTTAGAGGTATTTGGTGCCGTCTCACCGGCCAGACTACTGCCAGATTTCTGAACCGACTGCGGAAACATGTAAAGGTAAGCATAAGCTTTCGTTTGAACCAATTGGTTTTTTGTTTGAATGATTTTTTGTGAGGTTTGGGTACTATTCATGTTTCATTCAAAGGGTTTTTTTGAGGTTTAATCATGTATTTATGGTTAGATTATAATTTATGATGAGATTGGACCATGTTATTGGACAAAATTTTGTTTTGGCAATTTTGTTGAAAATGGGTTTCATTTGGTCAGAGGGTAAGGGGCTAAAACTTTAGGATTTTGATGATTTTGATCATCCCATTTTGTTCTACATGAAAAATTTTATGGAAATAGCCTTGATTATGAATTTTGAATCATTGGGACACAAATTGAAACTTTACCAATTTCTGCCCTGTTAAGGTTCCTACGTGGCAGTCATTTTTTGTTGTGTTTTTGAGTGACTGAATGATGTCCAAATCTTATAAATCTTTCTAGTCTAAAATTAGACTTATCAAGCTTTAATTTTATATGTCATAATGGTCAATTGAATTTGTGTGCTGGAAGTTCTACATTTTTAAAGTTTGGTAATGTAAAACTAGAAAATTTTGGAGAAGTGTCCAATAAAAGGAACCTCTGTACCTATGTGTGTATATTTAGCTTATGTATATATTTTTCTCTGAAAGAAGACATAACAAGGGTCACGTAGAACTTAGAAGAACCTAATTTGGATTTTTTTGGATTTATTTATGATTTTTACAAATTTGGCCAAGAATTAAGAAAAAGTTTTTGACATGTCTTAACTGCGGCCAAGCATTTTTGGCTGCGGCCAAGACCCCAAATTCTAGCATTTCATGTTTTTGAAAGAAATTGAACTATTTAGCCCTTCTTAGCATTTTGGGCATATACTCTTCCAATGACTTGCAATCATATCTCTAATGATGTGGTTGGGTATCCAGGGCCATGAAAAGTCAAGAAACAAGAAGAATGGAAGATACTTCAAGCAACTCCAATGGTTGGAAGAAGAGAAAACAAAGAATGGATATTAATCCACAAGGTAGTAAACTTTTCTAACTTGCATAACTTGATATATGTGCTTGTGTATTGATGTGTTGATTGCTTTGATGAATTGTATGAAGCATATGTGAATGAATTAAGCTTTGTTTTATTTATACTATGTCCATTAGTGTAACATGTTAAACATTGAGCATCTATATATGTCATTATGTTGGTATGAATTTATGTAGGCAAGCATGTCATGTACAAAGCATTTCTTGTATGCATTTGTTAGCACTTTTTACTACTGAAATTCTCTTGAATCTCACTCTTCCTCACCCAACCATATTGTTATATTGAGTACAGGGGAAGAATGCATGCATATATGGAAATGGGGAAATACAAAGGAGAATTGAAGATTGAAGTGCAATGCATTGCTTATGTATTAGACTCGAACGCTTTAGTGTATATTTGCATATGAATGAACTGAGAACGATCAGAGAATAGCCCTAATTAAATTAATAGAAAAAGATAAGAATTGATGAGTAATAACAAAGTTGCGAACTACTAGAGTACTCTTCCCCAAAAGTTTTTGAAAATTTTAGAAAAACCCACTCAATCTCAGGTTCAAATCCTGTTTTGAGGTTGGGATTTGAAACAACTTTATTAAAGAACATCGGTTAGTGGTTCGAAGTCAGTGTGTAAAACTCATCAGATCAAGTGTAAATGTAAGATGTTACACCTGGCAACTCAAAAGATCATCTTTAAGCGAGGAAAGATTTACGGGCCATGGGAGTTTGTGAAGATGCATGGCCTGATAAGTATGACAAATTTCAATCGGCAAAGTTCACCTTTACAAAAAAAAATAAGGAAGTCTTCCTAGCTACGTTGAAGAAAATAAAAGTTCCTTATGGGTACTCAACCAACATTTCACTATGTATTGACATGTAGGCATAGTAGGTTGCTGGCCTGAAGAGTCATGACTCACATGTTCTTATATAATAGTTAATTCCGCTGGGTATGAAGAATGCACTTCCTCCGCATGTGTCCATCATTTTGGTGGAGTTGAGCTACTTCTTTTGGAAGTTGAATTCTAAGGCTTTGATTGTTGAGGAGCTCGATCAACTGTAGTCCAAAATCATTCTTATGCTTTGTCATTTGGAGATGATCTTTCCTCCCTCCTTTTTTATTGTGATGGTTTACCTGACAATCCAACTTGTTTATGAAACAAAGCTCGCTGACCCAGTTCAATATCGCTAGATGTATCCTATAGAGAGGTACTCATTTTACATTTGTGCGTCATCATTACTTTCTCAATTTATTAGTCGGCCATTTCACCATTCAATATCATTTCTCCCTCTTTACTTTATAAGTTTCTTGGCAAATTGAAATCATATGTAAGGAATAAGGCGTGAGCAGAAGGTTATATAGGGGATGAAATCTTGTATTTTTGTTTAAGGTACTTTGATGACATTAAGGCGACTTTCAACCAACCTCCTCATGTAGACGATTGTCCTGAAACTGAGTGAACAACATCTATAGAGTTGTTAATCTCTCATGTTGGCAAACCAGTTGGAGGAAGTGAGAACTACAAACTAACTGCAACTAAGAAGTTGCAAGCATATAGACATTTTTTGATTAATTGCACTCAAGTTGAACCCTTCCTTCAGTAATAATTGTACACTCATATGTTATTCTACAATTATCCTTACATTTTTTATTTACATTTCATTATCGTCTTCCCATGATTACTTGTAGGGAATTTAGAAGTCATGTGAAGCATTGACTTAGGATCCAAACACAAACATCCTCCGAAGTTGATAAAAAGGTCTATAGAGAATTCCCAAATTAGTTTGTGAGCAAAATATTAAATGACCACAACCCACACTCACTAGAGTTTAGAGCCCTTACAATTGGCCTTCTTGACCATGCACAAAGGTTTACAGTATATAATGTTAATGGCTTTAAGTTTTGCACGGAATCACAAGATGAAGGATTTCAAACTTAAAATTTGGGTGTTTTTGGTACCATTGAGACAAGGAGTTATGTGAGCAGCAGTGATGGCAATATATAATTCGAAGGTATTCCTTACTATGGAAAGCCTCTTGATGTCGTCAAACTAAATTATCAAGGCCGTTTCACTGTTACAATGTTCAAGTGTTTGTAGGCAAATATGACAACTTCTCAGGACTCACAACTGACGATTTAGGCATCACATCAGTAAATTTCTTGTGTACAATATCCACCAATCAATCTAAAGATGACGAGCCCCATATTCTTACATCAGAGGCACACCAAGTTTATTATGTCGAGGACGAGAGACATAATGATTGGAACATGGTGGTTCGCTTAAAGCCTTGAGACCTTTATGACATGGATAATGTAATATCCCAAATTTTGGGACTAAAGGCTAGAGAATAGGCCTGAATAACGTAGACTACCAAGCCCACTTTAGTAAGAGTCCCAAGAATGATGAGATATAGAAAGACTCTCAAGACCATGTAATTCGGCCCTACCAGGCAGATGGCTCGGTATGCATAGAGAGTAAGTGATAAGTAAAATATCTGCACATTTATTTGCCCTTATATGAAGCATTTTTTGGATGAAATTTGAGCTTAATGTAATGAATTTGGGTGTAATTGATAAATAAATAATGATTTGACATAAAATAGAATTCATTGGAAAATACTAAATTTTGACCCTGTTTCAGTTTTTAGGAAATATCTAGAGCTCTAGATGTCGAATTGAGACGTTCGTTATATGGCTAGAAAGCTTAGAAACATTCCTATAACTTTTATGTTGAGGTGAAAACCCAGTTCTATCCTTAAGAGCTATGAATTTGGCTTAGAAGTTGAGCATGTGATTTTGTCCGGGTCTGACCTTTGTCCACTAATTTGACCATAACTGGAGCCACAAATACTGCAATGAGGAGCCTCACATGCGTTGTCAAACTCAGATCCAGATATACAACTTTCATGAAGATAACAAAGTTAGATTCTAACATTTTAATTGCCAAACATTAGCTGCAATCAATGAGCAAGGTGGTCACAAAGTCAATATTGGTGGCTTAGAGTCAAGATTCTTACCTAACATGTGCAAATTCTTACACCAAATTCATCTATGAATAGAGGAGTTGAATGCACAAGAAAGGACACCATGTTAGAGTTTAATTTCATGCATTTTTATTGTTCTTGTATACCTCCTACATGGAAGGTTTAGGTAGTCCTCCTTTATAGATGGTATATGTTACCTCCTACATGGAAGGTTTTACCTCCTATATGGAAGGCTAGATTTTTCTATTTTCATGCATTTTGTAGTTGTATCTTTATGTTTTAGAATTTAATAATCATGTTTTCTGCAATATTTATGAAGTTTTCAATTTATTTTGGTTTTGTTTTTAATTTCATCATGAGCTAAATTTTCATTTTCCTAGGGTGATGACGTAGCTTACTAATGATGAATTGAATCTTAACTTATTAAATCTAGTTTTAATTTTTCCTTTATGATTGAGTTTTAATTATTTTTCTTAATGCTTTCAAGTGATTGGCCACCTTTTGGATGATCTCAATATGCATGTTGAGGCCAGAAGGAGATACATGTGTGTGGATCCTATAATTAAAACCATAATTTTCATATGAAATAGGAATATATTCATATGGGTTGTGTAGTCTTAATTGAGTTCCATAAATCTTAATGCATGATTGATTGCTTAAATTCATATAGGAATATATTGGGTTAGCAATTAATTATAGAATTACTTGACCTTGGAAGAGGCTAGTAATTAAAATAGGGAAACTCGAATATCAATCATGTGGAATAAATTGGACTAGAATAGATAAGTGATTCAATCCAGAGTTTGCTAAGTGAAACTAATCCCTAGGGCCTTTTTCTCATATTTGTCTTGATAACAATTGCATTTTCATTTAATCATTTTTATCTTGCAATCTTAACCACCAACTAATCGATTGGCTAAATAGTATTAAAATTATCAATTTTGGTACTTAGTGATCAATCCTCATGGGAATGATACTCTACTCACCTTTATATTACTTGTTTACGACAGTGTACACTTGCACTTCTAAATACAACATCGTACACTCGTAACAAGTTTTTGGCGTCGTTGCCGGGGATTGTTGTCATTAATATCAATACCAAGTAATTTTAATACTAATTTGGTCTTTACATTACATTTTTTTTCTTTTTAGTGTCTTGTGTTTCTTTTCAGGCTTTTGCTTAGTGCATGACAAGATCGAAAAAGACTGAATTACAACCTTGTGATTCAGAGATCAAAAGAACTTGTCGAAGAAATCAGAGAATTCGAAAGCAGTCTACTTCAATCAATCCGATAGCAAATCCAGAGGGAGAAACAGCAGATACCAAAACACTCCATGACTATGCAACACCAACAGTCATGGAGACAACTTCTGGAATTAGAAAACCTCCAGTAGCAACTAATAATTTTGAACTCAAGCCTGCAATTATCCAGATGATGCAAGCAATTCAGTTCGGTGGTTTACCAACAGAAGATCCCATTACACATATAGCCAGCTTCCTAGAAATTTGTGACACATTCAAACATAATGGTGTTATTGATTATGCCATTAGACTTAGACTTTTCCCTTTCTCACTCAGGGATAAGGCTAAGAGCTGGCTATACTCTCTACCAGTGGGAAGCATAACTACATGGGATGCCTTAGCATAAAAAATTTTGTCACAATACTTTCCTTCAGGAAGAATAGCTAAATTGAGGAATGAAATTACCTCATTTTCCCAGCATGAACTAGAAAGCCTCTATGAAGCATGGGAAAGATACAAGGAATTGCTAAGAAAATGTCCTCATCATGGGTTACCAGATTGGTGGCAATTGTACTCATTCTATAATAGGATGACGCATACAACCAGAATTCTTGTAGATGTTGTAGCTGGAGGATCTTTTATGGGAAAGAGTCTAGAAGATGCTTACAATCTTCTTGACGAGATGGCAGCCAATGCATACCAATGGCCTTCTGAACGTCATGTTTCAAAGAAAGTGGTTGGAGTGCACGAGCTGGATATCCTTACAACTTTGTCTTCTCAAGTTGCATCTATATCCAAGCAAGTAAACTCATTGACAAGTCAAGCAAATGTAATCAGCACTCCTCATGAAACCTGTGATCGATGGGGAGGACCTCATGTGAGCAAGCAAAATTAGGAAGGACACCCATCCATGTCTTCTCAGATGGAGCAAGCTCATTACATTGGAAATCAAAGAAATGATCCATTCTCAAATACTTACAATCCAGGTTGGCAGAATCATCCAAACTTTAGCTGGAAGAATAATCAAAATGTGTTAAAACCGTAAGGGAACTACCAGCAACAAGCTCTTCAACCACCGAATCCACCACAATAGAAAATGAATATAGAAGATGCACTGGCTCAACTAACCATGAATACATCTCAATTCATGGCTAAGATTGATGAAAGATTCAAAATCCAGGAAGCCTTAATAAAGAACTTGGAGATTCAAATGGGCCAAATTACAAATATGCTGAATTTCAGACAACCAAGTACTCTTCCAAGTGATACTGAAAGAAACCCAAAAGAGCATGTGAATGCTATTTCATTAAAGAGTGGGAAAGAATTGAAAGATCCTATAATTCAACAGAAGAAAGATGGAGAAAAGAAAGAAAGTGAAGAAGAACAGAAGGAGGAAGCACAGAAACCTCAAGAGGATGATGTGGTACCAGGAAGAATCAGCTTTCCAGATATTCCTCCTCCATATGTACCACCAGTTCCATATCCTCAGAGACTTATGAAGGCAAAGCTAGACAAGCAGTTTAAAAAGTTTCTGGAGGTTTTTAAAAAGCTACATATCAACATCCCTTTTACATATGCTCTTGCCCAAATGCCCAGCTATGCAAAATTCATAAAGGATATTCTTTCAAATAAGCGTAAACTGGAGGAATTCAAGACAGTTGCACTTACTGAGGAGTGCAGTGCTATTCTACAAAAGAAACTACCACCAAAGCTGAAAGATCCAGTAAGCTTTTGCATACCTTGCACCATAGGTCAATGTAACTTTGAAAGAGTACTTTGTGACCTGGGAGCAAGTGTAAATCTTATGCCTTTATCTGTCTAAAGAAAACTCAGTCTGGGAGAGGTGCAGTCTACCACTATTTCATTACTTCTAGCTGACCGATCAATAAAACATCCGAGGGGTGTCTTAGAAGATGTTCTGGTGAAGGTGGACAAACTCATATTTCCAGCTGATTTCATCATACTCAACATGGAAGAAGACCAAGAAATTCCATCATTCTTGGGAGGCCATTCCTAGCAACTGGGAGAACTTTAATAGATGTGCAACAGGGAAAGTTGACTTTACGAGCTCAAAATGACCAAGTATCTTTTAACATTTTTAAGGCTTGGTCATGTCCAAATGAAGGTGACACTTGTTATAGAGTAGATACAATGACCAACTACACAAAAGACGTGGTGAACAAAAGCTGCATAGATCAACCACTAGCAATGGGAATAGTAGATGTTTCAAAATCAACTAATCCTGAAGTGCACAAAGAATATTGGGCAATAAAAGCCTTAAATTCTGACTTAAAGGCAGCTGGTAAGAAGAGACTTCTCCAACTCAATGAGCTTGAAGAATCCATACAACAAGCTCATAAGGATGCAAAGTTATACAAGGAGAAGAAAAAAATGTGGCAGGATAAAAGAATTTTGAGGAGAGAGTTCACACCAAGATAAAAAGTACTGATATGCAACTCAAGGTTAAAGCTATTTCCAAGAAAGCTGAGATCAAGGTGGTCAAGACCTTTTATTGTGGTTCAAGTATGGCTATATGGAGCAGTGGAGATTCAAGATAGTGATCGAAAATTCAAAGTGAACGAGCAAAGGCTGAAAGAGTATAATAACGGTGCGTTTAACACTTTGAAAACTGTCATCACTTTTGAGGAAACAATAGGTAAGTCTTAAAAAAATATAAAAATAAAAATAAAAATAAAAATTTTTTTGTTTGGTCTTTGTCTAGCTAAAGACGTTAAAGAAGGGCGGCTATTTGGGAGGCAACCCAAAATTTATTTTCCTACTCTTTTATTTTTCCTTCCTACTCACTAAAGCACTCTGCATTGCATCCTTAAATCTTAATTCTCATTATCATCATGGAGGAATTTCTTGCAAATCTCAAGAATAGGTTTTCTACTCTTCCCAAAGATATGCTCAGGAAGATCTATAAATGTCAACTTGAAAGAATGAAGACATTCAAGCGTTTGGGCCTTCCTGAGGATGTCCGCTAGATCATCGAAGCTAAGGTACATTTAATAGGTGAGATTCATGAATTATTTATTAAACCTATGCCAGGAATGGGAAGAAGCTCTTATTCCAAAAAAAAGAAGAGCTAAAAGAATGCAAGTCTGTTCTAGATGTGCAAGTTGGAATTGTGATCAGCGCCGTCAAAGCAAAGGTATGGTTTCGATAAATCGAGAAGATAAAATTCAATTTATAAAGGATAGATTGAGTAAGGAGTCATTGGATGATATCATTCAAACTCTTGAGACGCATCCTAGTGGTGATGTTCATCATGTACTTCTCGATTTATTTGACATATTCAATAAAGAAAAAGAGCGCTATCATCTTGGGAATCTGATGTTAAAAGACCTTGTTTGCCAGTTTATAAGAAAACTGGATGGGAAGCAAATCCTCGATTCATAGAAAGCGTTTAAGCCGTTACTGGACGTAAAACCAGAGGAAGATGTGAGCCACAATCACAACTACTGTACATAATCATGCTTTTTTCTAATATGTCATATCTTTTCAGTAACTTTTTGACTTTCGTTACTCCTTTTTTTAATTTCTTCACGTAACGGCTACCGGTCATTCGTGTCGGATATTTTTTTCAAACTTGTTGGAAAAATGTCTTATTTGCATGATCTTGTTGTCATTGTTTTAGTAGTATAAATACGTATTTTTTCACTTATAAAAATAAAAAAATGTCTAAGAGAAAAATAGAGAGCAAGGGTGTCACCAAAAAATGTAGATTTACATCTATTTGCATTTTTGGTAAAACTGACTCAGGAAAGGATGGAGAGTTTATACCTGCAGCATAGGAACTGGGACGTGTATTAGCTGCTAGGAAGATCAATTTTGTATACAGGGGAGGACTCCAGGGCTTGAAGTTAAGTATGGCTATTCCTGCAACCATTAATGGTAGCAAGGGTTTGTGTGTAAGGGTGAAAGGGTTAGAACATCAAGAGTTAGAAGTTTCAAGCCTACCTGAATGAATTGGACGTATGTTCTACCATGCTAAAGCTTTTATCACTTTACCCGGTGGTTTGGAAACATTGGATGGGATCTCGAGCGTTGCATATTGGGCTAAACTTAACTTTCACAAAAAGCCATTAGGATTGTTAAATGTTAATGGTTTTTATGATCACCTGTTGTCTTTTCTTGATCATGCTGTGGAAACAGGATTCATACCCCCAAGAAACTCATCATTCCATCATTTCTGCACCAACTGCTGATCAACTACTTGATAAAATGCAAACCTATAAACCTACACCAGATCTATTAGTAAAAGAAAAAGGTGGGCAGTCTTTAGACAGCAGTCGAAAGCAGAATCCAGATATCACTCTCTGGTTGTAAACTTTCCTTAATCTTAATAGTTTTACTCTTAGCATTTTAGTTTACTTTATTGTTTGTTTATGTTTTCAAATAAAAAAAATGTCTCTAATCTTTAGAAGACATTGAGGATAATGTCTTATTTAGGTTGTGAGAGAAAAAAAAACATAATTTCTCCATTAAATAGTTAGTTAGTAAAACCATTAGATGCATGGGGTGTGAAAAGATGGCAGAGTAAAGAGTTATTCTTAACTCTTGAGACGCATCTTATTAGTTGCATTTTTTTCTCTCTTTCTGCTTCATCTAAAAAAAATAAAAAGAGGATATTTAGTTTTAGAAAAAAAATTGTGGGCTGCCATGATAAGTCTATTCATAAGATGGCCCATTTTTCAAATGCTCTGTTTATTTCTTAAATGTAACCCTTCATATCACTATTTACATTCCTTTTACCATAGCCCCATTACAAGCTTCAATAAGTCCTTTTGATTTGAATTATGCATGTGAATTCGGTAGTGGAGATTGAGATTTTTAGCAAGCTTATGGTAGTGCAACTTTTTTCAGGTGAATTTGAGCGAAACACTTACCCTTAAACACTTGAGAGATTGAGAGGACAAGTCACAATTATGAATTTGGTTTATTCAATTTCAAATGAAGTTACCAGTTTATACTTTTTTTAATTCAAGAATACTAAAATCTATTTATTCTTTAATTGTGTCCTTATTTATAACTTGACACTTCTGATTTTGTTGGAAGTACTTATTAGTCAATCCTTCTTGTCCGAAGACGCCCAAAAACCAAGTATGGGGGAATTTGATAAGTAAAATATCTGTACATTTATTTTCCCTTGTATGAAGCATTTTTTGGATGACATTTGAGCTTAATGTAATGAATTTGGGTGTAATTGATAAATAAATAATGATTTGACATAAAATAGAATTCATTGGAAAATACTAAAATTTGACCCTTTTTCAGTTTTTAGGCAATATCTAGAGCTCTAGATGTTGAATTATGACGTTTATTATATGGATAGAAAGCTGAGAAAAATTCCTACAACTTTTATGTTGAGGTGAAAACCCAGTTCTATCCTTAAGAGCTCCAAATTTTGCTTAGAAGTTGAGCACATGATTCTATCCAAGTCTGACCTTTATCCACTAATTTGACCATAACTTGAGCCACAAATATTGAAATGAGAAGTTCTCATATGCGTTGTCAATCTAAGATCCATATCTACAACTTTCATGAAGACAACAAAGTGAGATTCCAACGTTTTAATTGCCAAACATTAGTTGCAATCAATGAGCAAGGTGGTCACAACGTCAATATTGGTGGCTTAGAGTCAAGATTCTTACCTAACATGTGGAAATTCTTACACCCAATTCATCTATAAATAGAGGAGTTGAAGGCACAAGGAAGGAAACCATCTTAGAGTTTAATTTCATGCATTTTTATTGTTCTTGCATACCTCCTACATGGAAGGTTTAGGTAGTCCTCCTTTATGGATCATATAGGTTGCCTCCTACATGGAAGGTTTTACCTCCTATATGGAAGGCTAGATTTTTCTATTTTCATACATTTTGTAGTTGTATCTTTATGTTTTAGAATTTAATAATCATGTTTTCTACAATATTTATGAAGTTTTCAATTTATTTTGGTTTTGTTTTTAATTTCATCATGAGCTAAATTTTCATTTTCCTAGGGTGATGACGTAGCTTACTAATGACTGATTGAATCTTAACTTATTAAATCTATTTTTAATTTTTCTTTCATGATTGATTTTTAATTATTTTTCTTAATGCTTTCAATTGATTGGCCACCTTTTGGATGATCTCAATATGCATGTTGAGACCAGAAGGAGATACATGTGTGTGGATCCTATAATTAAAACCATAATTTTCATATGAAATAGGAATATATTCATATGGGTTGTGTAGTCTTAATTGAGTTCCATAAATCTTAATGCATGATTGATTGTTTAAATTCATATAGGAATATATTGGGTTAGCAATTAATTATAGAATTACTTGACCTTGGAAGAGGCTAGTAATTAAAATAGGGAAACTCGACTATCAATCATGTGGAATAAACTATACTAGAATAGATAAGTGATTCAATCCGGAGTTTACAAAGTGAAATCTAATCCCTAGGGCCTTTTTATTATATTTGTCTTTACAAAAATTACATTTTCATTTAACATTTTTATTTTGCAATCTCAACTACCAACTAATCGATCGGCTAAATAGTATTAAAATTATCAATTTTGGTACTTAGTTATCAATCCTCGTGGGAACGATACTCTACTCACCTTTATATTACCTGTTTACGACAGTGTACACTTGTACTTCTAAATACACTATCCTACACTTGTAACAGTAAGATCAAAGTATTGGTGCAGATTTGCACATGACACATATACGATGCCATTAGGTTGGTAGAAAGACGCCACCTAACTATTTGATGAGGTAAGGGACCAATTAGTCAGGTGAAATAAGCCGATGTAGGTATGCACATGCCATTTTAAGGGCATACATGTCTACCCTGCGTTTTTCGAAATGGACGTCGGTAAGTGGCGCTATGTGGGGCCTACATATACACTCCGATCTGGTGTCATTTTACTGGATTTGATATGTGTGATGCATTCCCGAGGAAGTCCCGAGTAAATCCGAGTAGACACCGATAAATTAACTTTATTAAAGTAGCTTTAATAAAGTAAGAAATGATAGCTCATGATGCTAGCTTTTGTGTTGGCATAATGAGAAGGTGACACTTGTTCCTTTATTATGAGGTGTCCTTCTTGCCTTTTTATTGGCATCCCAAGACGGTGACACGTGGCGCTAAAGTTCGGGAAATCCACAGGTCTCTGGTTCGGTCATGTACTTGACTTCCTAAACGTTGAACCTGGGAGGCCAAGGAAATTGTCAGGCTTATCCCTTCCCCTGAAAATTATGGTGCCACCTAAGAGAGAGAAAAGGGGTGGGACCCATTTAGTCGAAGTTAGATCCACTTGTCACCGTTTGATCGATTTATTAGACACTTGGCACCGTAGGATTTTAACACTCAGTATGATTACTCCCAAGACTCCTCCCTAGCCATATATTTTTGGCCAGCAGCCTAAAAATGAAGGAAAAATCAGAGAAAATAAAGAAAAAATGTTGGAGGAGAGGAGAGAGGTGAATAGTGATTTTTCAAAACTTTAATCCGTCAAAACACTACTAAATCAGCGTTTTCTCTCAAAGTACCTTTCACAAACCTACTTTTACTCATCCTAAGCTTCATTTCTATGGTTTCAATTTTCATTTGGAGGTGTTTGGTACCATCCCGCCAGCCAGAATGCTGCCAGAATTTTGAACCGATTGTGGAAACGGTAGACGTAAGCGTAAGCTTCCTTTTGAACCGATTGGTTTGTTGTTTGGATGAATTTTGTGAGGGTTGGGTACTGTTTATTTTTCTACCAAGGGCTGTTTTTGGAGGTTTAATCATGATTTAATCATGTGTTTATGGTTAGATTATAATTTATGATGATATTGGACTAAGTTATTGGACAAAATTCTGTTTTAGTGAATTGTTGTAGAAAACTCTAGTTTTCTGGTCTGAACAGAATGTGATGAAGGAATGGGAATTTTCCAATTTTTAGGTTTCCAATGGATTCCTTGGGTAAAATTATGTAGGTATACAAGTGGTCATGATTTTTGGATGCTTGTATATGAATTTGGAAGTTTTAGAAATTGAAGAGTATAAGTGTTTTGAAATCTGTCTTCTGGAGGCAGTGTTATTGTGACATGTTTTTGAGTGGATGAATATTATGCAATGACCATAAAACTTTTCAGTCTAAAATTATTGATATAGACCTTTAATTTGATAGGTTATAATGATTAATTAGACAATTATGCTAGGAGTTATGATTTATCAAAGTCTGGTCATGTTAATCTGGGAAATTCTGGAGCAGTGTCCAATAAAATGGAACTCTGAAATTATGTGAGTGCATTTAGCTTATGGGTATATTTTTACCTTAAAGTAGACTTAAATAGGGTTAAATAGAGCTTTGAACCACTCAATTTTTATTTTTTTTTATATTTAGTTATGATTTTTACAATTTCAGCTAAGAATGAGGATGGTCAAATTCTGAACAACGAGGTTCTTGGCCGTGGCCAGAAATTCTCTTACCTGATTTTGGCCACGGTCAGCCACTTTTGGCTGCTGCCAAGACCCCCAAATTCCAGTATTTTATATTTTTTAAGGAAATTGACCTATTTAGCTCTTCATAGCTTCTTGGACTTTAATATATACTTCCAATGACTCAAGAAAGAATAGGCATGGAAGAATTTCTAAGAAGCTATAAGGGTTGGAAGAAAAGGGAAAACAATTCAAGAAGAAGGACATTAGTCCACAAGGTAGTAAACTTACTTTAATGTATATGATGTTTATGCTGTGTATTGATTTGTTGTATTGCTTTGCTTGATTATGTAAAGCATATATGAATGAATAAAGCTCTGTTTCTATTTTTACTATGGCCATGAGTATGTTGCACGAAACATTGAGCATGCAGAATATAATTATGTGAACATAAGCCTATGTAAGGCAAGCATATCATTCACTAGCATTCATCTTACATGCATTGTTTGTATATTTGCTACGAGATTCCCATGAATCTCACTCCCACACCAACTATATAGGTATAACGAGTACAGGAGAAGAATGCATGAGGATATGCAAGGGAAAATATGAAGAAGAATCGAAAATTGAAGGGAAATGTATTGGTTATGCATTTTAGTTAGATTTGTATATGTATAAACTAAGAACGAGGATAGAAATACCCTGATAATTATACAAAGAATTAAGAAATGATGAGTTGCTAAGAAGTTATGAACCACTTTATGATGATGTTAAACATAAAGTTTTTAAACTATTCAGAAAAACCCATTCAATTACAGGTTTGAATCATGTATTGAGGTTGGGAATTGAAAGAACTTTACAAGGAAAGATCGCTTAGTGGTTCGATGTACTACCTAAAACTCATCAGAATGATTGCAAAAGTAGGGTGTTACATTTTATGGTATCTGAGTGGAGATTCTGGCATTTGGCTAGTATGATTTATTGTTGAGAATAGGTATACTGATACCTTGTTAGTGATTCCAAGCTAGAATGAATTGTGAGTTAGGGATGAACCCAGAGAAATAGAATTTTCCCCGACCACTAATTGGGCAAAGTAGTTTGGAGGATGGGGTGAGCTGTATGTAGGGAATGAAATAGAGCAGTAGTGATGTATACCCAGTAAGGAAGGGTATAAGCTCTGGCGAATTTGATGCTATGCTGGCTTGTGACCCGAATTCCAGTGAAATTCCATGGTTAAGCGTGCTCAGGCGAGAGCAATCCCAGGATAGGTGACCTCTTGGGAAGTACCCTAGAAATTTGAAACCTCTTGATTATAGGCTTGAGTACCTGGAGATATGAAACATGGTAATCCCTTAGGATGCCATGAGAATGTTAGAATGAATACATTGAAGATTTATGATAGGCTTGAATCCGATCTAAACTGAAATAGCCAAAACGTGACTTGAGTTACACTACGGTTCCAATATATGAATGTATGAACCTTATGAACTTTGTGAACCTAGTAAGTAATATTGAATTGTCATCAATGCTTTGGGGAAATATTTGAGGGTATTACCTGAATGTTATAAGAATAGAATAGAAGGAATGGATCATGATGATTTTAGAATACTTATTGGGTATGGCTGAGGTTCTAGAATTAGGTTGATGAGCCTAGAAGTTGGATAAGCATCCAAAGAATGCTACCAACTGAATTGTAACCTAAGAATCAAACAATAGTTGAATTGATTCTTGAGGTTTAGAATTGACTTGAATGAATTGAGGTACTAGAATGTAGTATAGATATGTGCATGAGGTTTCTGAAGGTTGCTAGCAGCTAATCTAGCATAGGGAAAGATCTTGATTATAGAATATTCCCTTAGAAAGAATAAATGTGAATTTGTTCCCTAGTGGAACATAGTAATAGAAAGAATGAGAATAACCATGAACTATGGTCTCATAATCGAGACAGAGAATAGAATACGCTAGTAACTATCGGATTCCTAGAAAACCCAGGAAGATTACCCCGGTAAGGGAAGTAGAATTATGCATGGAGCTGGACCAATATTGGAAGTCCATATAGAATAACGCCAAAAGAGATAATAGAATGAGAAAAGGGTTTGTGTGACCCAGTGAATCACCATAGGGTGCTTCAGTACTGTTTATTGAAAGAAAGACAAAAAAATGAAGAAAGAACAGGCTCGACAAGACAGAACAAGTCAAGTAAACTCTTGCTCTCGTATTTTATGTAATGGTTATGCATGTATGTATATACCATTAAGTGTATTCATATTATAAATATATGATGGGTAGTCAGACTTATTAGGCTAGCATGTCCTTAGGCAATCAGACTCAAAAAGCATTCATAATTAGAAGGGTTGAAGCCCATAGTTGTAAGACCAAGAATTGCCGGGCAACGTCCCGAAGAGGTTATAAAGCCTGAGAATTTCCCAAATGACTGTGTGTCCTGAAACGGCCGAAAGGCTAGAACAGAATGGCCAAAAGGCTAGAATAACGGTCAAAAGGATAGAATAGAACGGTTGTAAAGCTGGAATTGAAACGGCCGAAAGGCTAGAATAATGGCCATAAGGCTGGAATAGAATGGGATGCATGTCCTATGAATAAATATGAATGCTTGAGAAGGGATGGTTTGTTTTGCATGCTTCGTGAACATTACATATGTAGATGAGTTGCTAGAGTAGTAAGGGTTGGAGCCTGTAATGAATTTAGAATTAACGAGCTTCTAGGACAATTGTTTGGTTCCTGTGTAGTTTTGAAAATTGAAATTTCAACAGGCTAATGTACCAGCTATCTTTCTATATTCTATGAACTAATTTTTTGTATAAAATGAATTGTGAACAGAATTTTCCAAGAATTGAATTTTTTAATAGAATTTTGAACACAATTAAATTGTTGAACAGAATTTTTGACCAGTTTGTATTGGTCATTTTTGAACTATGTTGTCTTAAAAGAAGGGATCCTTAAAGGAACCCAAGATAGTGGTAGCAGTACAAAACTTGATTAGACCAAAAAATATTGTAGAAATACTCAGTTTGTTGGGTCTTACCAGATGAATTTTGGAATTTTCCTTAAATTGTTTTGTCACTCACTTGAAAGAAAGAATTACAGAAAGAATTTCATAAGTAGGATGATGTCTATGAGAGGATTTCATAGAGTTATAGGAGAGGTTGAAACTCACACCAGTATTGAATATTCTTGATCCTAGAATGTGACCCTTGTCTAGTTTGCAGTGAAGCAACCAGTATGATCTGCAACAGAATGAGAAAGAAATAAAAGATTAGGAAACGTCATGGTAAAGTAGGATGGAATGGTGACGTGTGCCTCTCAACAGTTGAAACCTCATAAGATGAATTAACCCACTTATGAGTTTAAGCTGGCAGTAATCATGTTTTCTTCGAAAATGTGAAAGCATTATTTTGTGTGGTGTGATTGTGAAAATATACTGCAACCACAAGAATTTTGAATATTTGAAAATCAGAAAAGTAGAATATGAGACAACATAGAAGAATGGAAAAGCAGTAACGCGACTATCGTCATTGATGCATTAAATTGAAAAGTGGTGCAGTTACCGGTCATGGAGAAACAAGAACAAAAACTGATAGAAGGGTTAGAAATATGAACTTGTTAGGTCATATAGTACTTGCTAGCCATAGTGCTAGTCATGAGGAAAGTAGTTTGTAAGATTCAATTGAAGAAGCTCAAACATAAGATAGATGAATAAGGTCTATAGGAATAAGATTGAATAAGAAAACCTCTAGAATTTGAGGTAGGGAGAATTTGAGAATAGTTCTAGAATTTAGGGTGTCCTCTAAAATTTAAGGTGTCAATAAAAGGTAGAAATAAATAAATGAAACCCTCGCTACAGTGGTCCTTTTAATATAGCAAATTTCAAGGATGAAATTTATTGAACGGGGGGAGAATTGTAATATTCCAAATTTTACGACTAAAGGCTAAAGAATAAGCCTGAATAAAGTAGACTACCAAGCCCACTTTAGTAAGAGTCTCAAGAATGATGAGATATAGAAAGACTCTTAGGACCATGTAATTCGGCCATACCGGGTAGAGGGCTCGGTATGCGTAGAGAGTAAGATCAAAGTATCGGTGCAGATGTGCATAGGACACATATACGATGCCGTTGGGTTGGTAGAAAGACGCCACCCAACTATGTCATGAGGTAAGGGACCAATTAGTCAAGTAAAATAGGCCGATGTAGGTGTGCACATGCCATTTTCAGGGCACACATGTGTACCCTACGTTTTTCAAAGTGGACGTCGGTGAGCGGTACTATGTGGGGCCTACATACACACTCTAACATGGTGTCATTTAACAGGCTTCGATATGCATGATGCAATCCTGAGCAAGTCTTGAGTAAATCCAAGTAGACACCGATAAAGTAACTTTATTAAAGTAGCTTTAATAAAGTAAGAAATGATAGCTCATGATGACTAGATTTTGTGTTGGCATAATGAGAAGGTGACACTTGTCCCTTCATTATGAGGTGTCCTTCTAGCCCTTTTTTTGGCATCCCAAGACGGTGACATGTGGCGCTAAAGTCAGAGGAATCCATCAGTCTCTAGTCCGGTCATGTACTTGACTTCCTGAACGCTGAACCTGGGAGGCTTGGGAAATTTTCAGGCTTATCCCTTCCCCTGACAATTATGGCGCCACCTAAGAGAGAGAAAAGGGGTGGGACCCATTTAGTTGAAGCTAGAACCACTTGTCACCGTTTGATCGATTTATTGGACACATGGCACCATCGAATTTTAATACTTAGCATGATTACTCCCAAGACTCCTCCCTAGCCATATATTTTTGGCCAGCATCCTAAAAAGGAAGGAAAAATCATAGAAAATAAAGAAAGAACATTGGAGGAGAGATGAGAGGTGAATAGTGATTTTTTAGAACTTCAATCCGTCGAAATACTACTGAATCGGCATTTTCTCTCAAAGTACCCTTCACAAACCTTCTTCTGTTGATCCTAAGCTTCATTTCTATCGTTTCAAATTTTCATTTGGAGGTGTTTGGTGCTATCCCTCCTACCGGAGTGCTGCCGGAATTCTGAACTGATTGTGGAAACGTGTAAAGGTAAGCGTAAGCTTCCTTTTGAACTGATATGTTTGTTGTTTAGATGAGTTTTATGAGGATTATGTACTGTTCATTTTTCAACCAAGGGCTTTTTTTGAAGGTTTAATAATGTGTTTATGGTTAGATTATGATTTATGATGATATTTGACCAAGTTGTTAAACAAAATTCTGTTTTGGTGAATTGTTGTAGAAAACTCTAGTTTTCTTGTCTAAACAGAACATAATGAAGGAATGAGAATTTTCCAAGTTTCAGGTTTCCAATGGATTCCTTGGGTGAAATTGTGTAGGTATACAAATGTTCATGATTTTTGGATGCTTGTATATGAATTTGAAAATTTTAGAAGTTGAAGAGTATAAGTGTTGTGAAATCTGTCTTCTGGAGACAATGTCATTGTGACAAGTTTTTGAGTGGTTGAATGTTATGCAAAGACCATGAAACTTTCCAGTCTAAAATTAGTGACATAGACCTTTAATTTGATAGGTCATAATGGTTAATTGGACAAGTATGTTAGGAGTTATAATTTATCAAAGTCTGGTTATATGAATCTGGGAAATTCTAGAGCAGTGTCCAATAAAATGGAACTCTGCAATTATGTGAGTGTATTTAGCTTATGTGTATATTTGTACCTTAAATTAGACTTAAATAGGGTTAAATAGAGCTTTGAACCACTTAATTTTGATTTTTGTCTATTTAGAAATAATTCTTACAAATTCGGCCAAGAATCAAGACGGTCAAATTCTGAACAGCGAGGTTCTTGGCCGTGGCTAGAAAGTCTCTGACCTAATTTTGGCCGTGGCCAGCTGTCCGCAAATCCACAAGGCACAGGTCACGCCAAGTAATAAATTAATGAGTAAGATATCATTCCCACAAGGATTTGGTTCCAAAACTTGGTTAAGTAGTGACTATCGCACTTTCGCCTAATTTGAGTTGGGCAATTATCACGGTAGAGGTAAAACAGAATTATAAACTAAAAGGAAAATATAAACAAATGATTTAAGGACTAGGAAAGATGCAGTGGAAGTTAGGATTGTTTATCCCCCCTTTCATTTCATAGTTACTCATTCAAATCCCTACAATAACAGCTCTTAATGATGGATTATGCTAACCAAAGTCACTAATTTACCCATAAGTGCTCTCTCAAGTCTCTAAATAGGTGTTTAGCTTAATTGGTTCATTAATCTCTTAATTAAAGGATTAAGCCCAACCTACATTGCAATACCTATATGGCTATGTGAGGTCAATAAGTGTATCTCTACCTCATTAACAAAACCATCCATCCCTCTCATGGATTTCAAGTTCTCACACAATTAAACCCAAGTTCTACACTCAATCTAGCCCTTTCAAGCATCAACCAAGTGAACCCAACAACCTTATTGGTGGCCAATCAATAAGGAGTATTAAGAACAGAGTGAAATCAACACAAAGCACCCATTCAACATAAATATAAAGGGGAAATGAGTACTTAATCCATACAAGAGTTCTAAACAATCCAAACAATAAAACTCTAGCTATACATGTTCATAAAACCCAGAAGAAACAGGGCATACATCAATTACAAAGCAGAAAAAAAGGGAAAGACAGCAGAAGGAGAGGAAAAACCAAGAGGAGAAGCTCAAATCTCTTCAAATCTTCAATATCTAGCCCAATCTCTACCTCAAAGCTCCAAACCCCAGCAGAGCATTGTCTCCATGGCGCCTCCTAGGTCCAAAATGAGGCTCTAATATGTTAATTTTGTATTTATAAGCCCTAGAATCCGTGTTGTCATCAAAACATGTTTCTGCTGTCTTCGGGCGTTGGCCACCGCCAAAATGTTTCTAGAGGTTGTTTGGCCGCAGCTAAAGAATGTTGGCCATGGACAAAAAGTTTCTGGAACTTCTTTGGCCACGGCCAAAGATTGGTTGGCCGCGGCCAAGCTTCTATAAGAAGCTTTTTGGACTTCTTCAGCATTTTCTTGCTTTTCCATGGTGCTTTGACTTCTTTAGCTCTTCTCCCACTTCTTGATCATCTATTTGTGCGTCCAATGACTCCCTTGTGGCTCAAATGTTAACCTATCAACACAATGAAATCTATAAAAACAGTGTTGATGTAATTTTAATACAATTATGGGGCTTAAACAAAGAATTCACATTTTTATCATCAATACCCCTGGGCACACTAGCTTTGCACATTTATCATCAATTATCTATGAATTTACCCAAAATATATGCAAAACTAAAGGTAAATGTGTCACTTTGACAGGAATTTCATGATGTTAACACCAGCCACTTTTGGCCGCGGCCAAGACCCCCAATGACTCAAGATCATTGATCTAATGATGTGATTGGGTATCTAAGGCCATAGAGAAGTCAAGAAAGAAGAGGTATGGAAGAATTTCTAAGAAGCTCCAACTATTGGAAGAAAAGGGAACAATTCAAGAAGAAGGACATTAGTCTACAAGGTAGTAAACTTAATTTACTGTATGTGATGTTTATGCTGTGTATTGATTTTTGTATTACTTTGCTTGATTATGTTAAGCATGTATGAGAATGAAGCTCTGTTTCTGTTTTTACTATGGCCATAAGTATGTTGCACTAAACATTAAGCATGCAGAATATCATTATGTGAACATGAGCTTATGTAAGGCAAGCATATCATGCACTAGCATTCATCTTACATGCATTGTTTATATGTTTGCTACTGAGATTCCCTCGAATCTCACTCCCGCACCAACTATATAGGTATGACGAGTACAGGAGAAGAATGCATGAGGATATGCAAAGGGAAAATATGAAGAAGAATCGAAGATTGAAGGGCAATGTATTGGTTATGTATTTTAGTTAGATTTGTATATGTATAAACTAAGAACGTGGAAAGAAATACTTTGATAATTATACAAGGAATTAAGAAACGATGAGTTGCTAAGAAGTTACGAACCACTTTATGATGATGTTAAAAATAAAGTTTTTAAACTATTCATAAAAACTTACTCAATTACAGGTTTGAATCATGTATTGAGGTTGGGAATTGAAAGAACTTTGCAAAGAAAGATCGCTTAGTGGTTCGATCTGCTTCCTAAAACTTATCAAAATGATTGCAGAAGTAGGGTGTTACAGGTGATAGTGACAACATCACGTACGAGAGTGAGCCATTCTATCCCACAAATTTCGATAACTTCTTTTGCGAAGGCAATGATAATTTACTTATAGTTCTGTGAGTTTTTAAAAATTTACATAATTTAAATTTAATATTTTCTACACAATAATACCAAATAAAATTTCCTCCACAAAATATTTGTAGGAAAGGCGATGAAAAATGATCAAGTGAAACCATGCTTTTGTTCTTCTATTTTTTAATTTTCATAAAAAAAATTCTGACTAACATTTGTAGCCATTTTATAACCGCTACAAACTATGAACATAAAACCGTTACAAACATAAACCACTACAATAATTGACATTAACCGCTACAAAAATCACGCAAATCCCTATAAATACCCTCACACCAACTCTTTTCATATACTTCTTCGTTTCTTCACTCCCTTCTTCTCTCTCGTTTTTTCTCATTTAGGGTTTTTTTTTCAAGAGTCCAAGATCTAAGTAAGGTCATCAAATATGGTAAATTTTTTATCAATTCTTTCATCTTCACATTTTTTTCTTTTACGTATAATATTCATACTAATTATTTTTTTTTTTGAAGAAATTAACAAACTATTCCTCAACATTTTTTATGTTCCTTCCATAATGATCAACATCTACAAGACAACAAAATAAGTTCTTGTTACCTATAAATCCATAATATTATTTACACTTTCTCAATATTATGTATATAAATTTTATATTCATATGACTCAAGTTAATTTTTTTTGTTAATGTAATTCAATTTTTTAAATAGTAATCAACTTGTTAGAACAATATTAGGACAATTGAATTAAATTATTGGATAATTTTTTTTCATTTTCCCAAAGAATTGTAGCGTTTAGTATAACCGCTACAAAGTTAAAAATTGATTGCATTATTGGCACACACTTTTAAAATTGCATCCTAATTTAGTAATGGTTTATTAGCCGTTACATATTTCAACTTAGTAGCAGTTTTATAACCACTACAAGGAGTCAAAAATTGCATTTTCCATTTTCCCACCATTGGAAAATTTTTGTAGTGGTTATATAACAGCTACAAAATTTTTGGCGCCTAACTTAAAAATTCACATTTCAAATTTGTAGTAGTTATATAACTGCTAGAAATTGGCAGCTAAACATTTTTAGCAGTTTGATAACCGCTACGAAATTGTCATATTATGAGTTAACTTAATCCGACTATTGTAGCGGTATGTACAAACCGCTACTAATTTAGTCACGGTTTTTGTCCTTGAGTAGCAGTTTCATTTAATTACTACAAAATTGCTTGCAACTTGGGTTTTTGTAGCGATTTTATTAACTGCTAATAATGATATTTGTAGCAGTCAAAACCACTAAAAATAGACATTTTTAACCGCTACTAAATCACTATTTTTTTTTAGTTTTTGTATTGGAGAATTGGGGCATCTGAGGCAACAAATAGATAACTTACAGATTTATAAAGGGCATCCTTGGATGATAATTTGTTATGAGGAATTTCTAATATCACAAACACCAAATTTTGAAGACTTTTTGCCCACACGGTCACTACAGTCGCCAAGTATGAAATAGGAAAGAGTAATGGACAAACGATGGAAGGCCCATCAAGTGCAAGTAGGAGATGTTGGACTTAGGGTCTAAGTCTATCCTTGATAGGCCATACTATTTGATTGGGAAACAAGTAGCCTTATCAAATAAGAAATAAATCACATTAATTATGGATTTGTTAATTGAGAAATAAGTAATTGTATATTGGGAAATTAATCAAGAATTAATTTCTTGATTATTACTTAGAGGAAGTAGGAGTGCATATAACTTCCTAATTAATGATCTCCCTAAACATCTATAAATAGGATGCGCCTCTCTCAATTGAAACTCACCCCTGCCATTGAGCTATTTGGCAATCTCTCTTTTCTCCTACCATCTTTCTTGTTATGGTGATCTGCCGTGCCAATCCAGATTAGGCTCTAGTAGTCTAATAGTTGTGTAAGCATTATTATGTCTGAGTTATGAAGCATTAGAGCATTGATTTGGATCCGAACGTGGACTCACCCCGGTACGCAAGGCTCTTCTCTCTCCTAATTTTTTCTTCATCTTCTTTCTCATTTTCTTCTCATATTCAATGCTTCATAATTTTTTCTTCATCTGAGATATGATCTATCACTACTACAGACAGGGCTTTTAATATCCCTAAAAGATGTCCCTTTTTATAAAAAAGAAGTAAAAAATGAAGGCAATGGTATTTGTGTAATTTTGGATGGGAATTGATTAGCTTTAGGCATCACAACTTAAACTTCATACGCCTAAAGGGTACTTTAAGCATCCCAAGTATGAATTAGGACGTCTAAAATAAAATTTAAGGGAATCCAAAGGCAGATTTTTAGCGATCTCATAAAACTAGGACACATTTAGGCGTCCCTAGTCTAACTGGAGACACCTAAAGGGAAAATTAGGACACCTTACTAGGGATACCTAAAGTCCTTCCCCTGTCACCTACTGCTCTAACCCTTATCAAAATTCTTGCTCATTGGTTCTATCTTTCGGTGCCTCTCTCTTCTTTCTCATTGTGTCTGTCTTTCTCCTTCTTTCTGTGCTTTCTCTGTGTTTCTCCGTCTTTCATCCTTTCTCCATCTTTCTATGCTTTCTTCGTGTTTCTCTTCTTTCAAACAGTGGGTTTTCCGGCAGAGCTACCAATATATCCACCTACTAAGGTAGTGACCAAGGAAGGGACAAGTATCGGCCGTCATTTATCTCTCACTCTCACAACTGTCATGCTCTCAGGTGCCACCGTGGGTCGTCTCCCACTACGCCGTCGGCCACAAGTTAGCTTGAAACTGAACTTTTCTTTCGTTAACAAAAATGATTGGAATCACTGTCGGCCATCGTCAGCCATCGTTTGCATTTTCTGTTAACATCGTAATACTTGCGTTAACACCCACCACCTGCATTTTCTGTGTTTATGCTCTGTATTTTCATGTGTTCACCTTAATGATATGGATGTTGAATTTTTCCTATGGATTGCAAGATGCTGGTACTAAGACGGACTTTAGGGAATGTGATTCTTTTGTTATAAAGTGTGTGATGTTTTGATCTGATATGTTTTACATTTATAATTTTTTTCCGTTTAATTCTAAGCAAGTCTGAAAAATAACTCAAGATCATTACGTATACTGATCTAAAAGGCAAAATGTTAGATGATATGTATGTCATAATTTGATTATATAAGCGTTGTTAGTTTCTATCCTTTTATTTCCAATGTAGGCATAATTAACTTTGTAAAGACTGGCACAAAAATAATTTGTCGTCCTCTATGTTATCATCAGATACAGGTGATAAAAATTGGGAAACAAACCTTTCACCAAAAAGAAAAGAGGAAGATAACGTAGAGATGCCACTGAAATTAAGTGGTGGATAATACAAAGGTGAATATATTTTGTTGGGATGAGATGAGATCGTAAAGCAGATATAATCATGTCCTCCATTGAAGCATTATAATCGAGTATCTATCTAGTTAGCTAGGCGTTAAAGAAAGATTGCTTCAGCTTTTCAATATTTAAAAAAAAATTGTTCTGTGGGATATATGCTATGTCCCATAGGAGACATATGCAATGCAGCTGAAATCCTGTATCACCTAATAATTAAATGGATAAAATAAACGGATGACAAGTTTCTGTTTTTTTTTTTTTCCTATGTTCATGCTCAGTATTTTAAGTTTGCTTTCTATATTTAATTTGTTCCTTTTAAAAAAGAAACTTTTCCCTCCATGACATATATTACCTTGAAGAATCACTAAAGTTGTCCTTTGTTCTTTCCAGAGGATTTGAATTTTTAAAAGAGAAGCAGAATAAATTATCCTTCCCGACCTCCCAAAGCATTTAGTTGAGAAGCTACTTGAAAGAAACACTAAAGTTTAACTCTTCTTTATCTGTTCTTTGAATTTAAAAATTGATTGGTCCAAATTGAAGGTTGTGACTTATGACTTGTGACTATAAGTGTTACACATAATTTGAGAAATAGCTTATAATGTTTATGATTTTTGAAGAATGTTACTTGTTAGAATTTTTAAATTACACTACTATAGTTGGTAGTATGAGTTTGTTACAACAACAACAACAAAGCCTTTTATCCCACTAGGTGAGTTCGGCTACATGGATCACACAACGTCATTGTGTTCTGTCAAAAACCATAGATTTTGATATATTATTAATTAGAAGGTCTCTCTCTCTATGACCATTGAGCGTTCGCTTCGGCCTTCCTCGACCTCGTTTAATAGGACTCCATCATGCTTGATCCACCCTTCTCACCAAAGCACTCAAAGGCCTACGCCGAACATGTCCAAGCCACCTCAAATAATTTTCTACCATTTTTTAGTCTAAACGTCCCATGGTAGTATGAGTTTGTTACATTGCAAAAATTTATTGTACAAAATATATTAGTAAATTACACTACTATAGTTGGTAGTTTTTTCTTTCACTTGATAAATTAAAGTTTATTATTTGTTTAATTATTATTGTTTAATTTTTTCTTTTTAATTTCAAATGTAAAGCATGTGTGTAATTTGACTTCAAAGTTTCATTCCTTTAATGAAATTGTTGGATTAAATTGTTGATATTGTCCTTAATTACCTCAATTAGTTAGTCTTATTTAAATTAAGCTAAAATGGTTGGTTATTGAAATTTTGGGATGTCTCACGTTTAAGGGGAGATGTTGTCAAAATTTTTAAAAAAAAAATTAGTAAAAGGAAATCCCTCCGTTGACAATTGTTCTAAACTTGAGTGTTGTTGGAAATGGATTAGGTGGTAATAAAATGGATCATAGTTGGATGAATGCTTTGAAAACTAGTGAAGAATATGAGAATAGGGTGGAAGAGTTTATTGAATTTTCTAGAAAACTGCTCCAACAAAATATGGGATGTATTTTTTGTCCTTGTGTCAATTGTTTAAATGAGTGTCGACGGGATTTGATGTTATAAGGGATCACCTACTGTGTGATGGATTAAATCTTCGATACACAAGGTGGATTTGGCATGGTGAGGAAGTAATTGATTGTTCGTCTCACAAGAAGGAAGTTGTGGATGTTCTAGATGAAGATAGAATGGAGAAAATGATTCATAATGTTGAAGTAGAATCCTTTGCGCAATCGCATGAATATGACAGCTTGCGGAGTGATGCAGAGACACCGTTGTACCTTGAGAGTAAGTACACTCGGCTGATAGGAACCTTGCATTTGGTCAACTTAAAAGCAACTTGTGGGTGGACCGATAATAGTTTCACATTGCTGCTTGAATTGCTATGTGATATATATGTTTCCATACAATAATTTACTTCCAAACCGTATGTATAAGGCCAAGAAAATCTTGTCTACGATGGGTATGGAGTATAAAAAGATACACACTTTCCCTAGTGACTGCGTATTGTACAGAAAGGAGTATGAAAGTCTTAGTAAGTGTCCTAAGTTTAAAATGTCACGATATAAAGTGAAGGAAGATGGTGGTTGTAGCGAAGGGACAACTAAAAGGCAACCTTCAAATGTGTTGTGGTATCTTCCAATAATACCATGGTTTAAGCGGTTGTTTGCGAGTGCAACAAAAGCGAAGAAGTTGAGATGTTATTCTGATGAGAGAATATCTGACGGAAAATATCTTCGCCACTCAGTTGACTCTCCACGGTGGAAGAAGATAGATGAAATGCTCCCTCAATTTGGCAGTAAACCGAGAAACCTTTGGCTTGGGCTTTGTACAGATGGAATCAATCCGTATGGAACTCTTACTAGTATACATAGTCCGTGGCCAGTTCTCCTTGTAATATACAACTTACCTTCCTGGCTATGTATGAAACGCAAGTATGTGATGCTTTCTATGATGATTTCTGGACCAACATAGCCAGGGAACGATATCGATGTCTACTTGGTGCCTTTGATTAAGGACTTGAAGAAGTTGTGGGAGGAAGGCGTAGATGTGTTTGATACATATAAGAAGGAGTCCTTCAAGCTACGTGCAATGATTTTCACCACAATAAACGACTTCCCTGCAAACGGAAACTTGTCAGGGTACAGTGTGAAGGGGCATAAAGCATATCTGATTTGTGAGCAAACACACACTTCCATCAACTTAAGCATGAAAAAAAAGGGTCTACCTTAGTCACAAGTGGTTTCTTCATCGGTTCCACTCATATCGTAGGTAATGGGAGCCAGCTGTGTTTTTGACTTTTCAGCAACACCAACTTCTGAACTTGCGTCATACACAATTACATACTTGTTCAAGCCCGCACACAATGGGATGTAGCCGTACTTCTGGACTTGCTTAGACTCTCGAACAGAAGAGGCAACCGACAAAGACACCAATGAGGGAAGAGAGCTCACCGGCAGAAAAGAAACAGAGATGGTCGGCGAGCGGCGACGGCAATGAAGAACCAATGGTCCAAGAATATTGAACAAGGAGATTTATTTTAGTAATAGGCTATTTGTTTGTATCCGCGTATAGATGTAGATAAGTACGTAATTCATTTGGGCATTGCTAAAGCTTCATGACTGGTATTTTCACTCATTCTTGCTTTTGCTCAGTGTTTCCCATCTTCATTCTGATAGCATTGTTGAATTTATGGTTATTTATGTGCACTCGTGTAAATAAGCACAAGGTGGAATGAACTTAAGTTGCATTCATGCTTTTGCTGTATGGGTGTACTGAGATGTAGAAACATGCATGCTGGGAAAAAAATCCATTAAAACGGAGGCAGTCTAAAAGCTAGTCTAAACGTCCCATGTTACATATGCGATAGACTAGTGGGCACTAATATCTGAAGGCAAAAAAAAAAAAAAAAAAAGTGGGCACTAATATCTTTCTCTTGTTTAGAATGAAGTACAGAAGTCTGAACTAGCTGAGAATATGTGTAGCATTGTAACCATCAATTTTAATATTTGTTGTAACCCATTTTGCTTAGTTCTCTCACGTGTAATAATTGCTCATCTATAGTTGTATTTGAAATGATTCCACTTTCTCATGTACATTAATTGTGCATTAATTAATGTCTTGTGTTCTAACATTAGTGGTGTTCTATCCCTGTACTGTGACGCATGGTGCAGGAACATAGCCAGTTTGGTGTCTTTCTTGGAATGGTATCCCATTTATATTGCACCCAAAATAGGTCAACAATATCTTTTTTCATTACCTTTTTTTATTTGGGGGCATGGGGGTCATTTTTTATTCACGAAGTGACTTTCCGTTTACTTTCGCATTATTCAATTATTCTGGCCTAGTGAGGCTGGGTTTAGAGTGTGAAATATTTAAATAACTAAGGAAAGGCCTAGTTGTAGTTTCTGTGTGTTTGCTTATCGGCTTTTCAATCAAAACATGACTAATGGATAATTTATATGTAAGCACATTATTAAGTTTTTGCCTGATAGTTAATCATTGGGAATTTGGTTTTTGGTTTAAGCTTTGATCTGAAGACCTGCTGAGCGATCTTTCATTATTTGCAGAGAAAGGAGAAGTGCATAGTGATATCACTAAAGACTACTACCTGTTTGATTTGCGTGACATAGAAAAACTGAATGATATTATAGCTGTAAAATAGATGCTGAACTCTTATGTTATTAATTTAAATTCATAAGAAGATGATAAGAAACATTGTCCTAAAGTGCAATAGAAAGGGAAGGAAGGCGGGAACATCGTCCTTGAGAACACGTATGGGAGGAACTCAATTTAAGATAACAAAAGAAAACTTTTGACTAAGACATAGGGAAATCAAATGCTATGACAGAATTTACATAAATTTAAGATAATAAATGAAAGCTTTTGACTAAGACATTGGGAAATCAAATGCAGTGACGGAATTTGCTGGAAGTGTGACTAGCATTTCTTTGCTTGGATAATCAAGAGCGCTCATTTTTGGTACAACCTACACAAAAAACAAAAATAATATAAGTGTAAATATAAGGATAATTTGAGATGCATTTGTTTACTACCAAGGGAAAAAAAAAGAAATGCATTACTAGTATTAATGTTTTTTTATGAGGAAAGAAATGCATCTATATACCTTTCTAGGCTTATCAAAACTATTCTCATCCCAAACGCTCCCAGATGTGAGTTCTGTCTTTGTTGCACCACTAAAATCCACGTTCTCATCCAAACCATTTATAATCATCTTAAACCTTGATGAGTTATTGTTAAAGTTCACCACCTGTATGCAAAAAATATCGTAGATTGACTGAAACATATGGCTCGAGCAATCATTTAATTAAATGAAAAAACATATTATCGTTTATACATTACCTTGATTCTTAAATAAGTCTTAGTCTCTTGATTTTGCCACCTAATTGCAGTTGCAAGAAGTGTAGATGGAGCTTCGAGTTTTGAATCTAAATATGTAGCTCCACTTGATGTGGTGAATAACTGTTGCAACCAATAACTTGGAATACCATAACTTTGATGAGAGTCAAACATTATAGCATCAGGTAACCAACTGCAAAAGTTCATAAAAATCATCATCTTTCAGTCTTTCCAACACAAAAATAAATAATATATATAGGGCGGTCAAGTGCACAAGGCTCCTATTAGATAAGATTTGAAAAAAGTCAAATATAAGCATCCTTACAATCCCAGATTTAAAACCAAATGTTACATGTGGCAGCAACCTTTACCGAGTTGACCCTCTTAAAAGTAAATAATATCTAATGAAAATTAAAAAATAAAATAAAATATTACCTTTTAACATTTCTTCTCTCATTTGTATTATAAAAAAGTGGTGCATAACTAACCATTTCCACCAAGTCACTGTATCAAAACGTCAGAAGAATTAATAAAAAGTTTGAATATGGAGTAAAAGAACACATTAAAGAAATAAATATTATTATTATTATTATTATTATTATTATTATTATGTAGTTTAAAAAAATAACAAACCTGTTCTTTTCTAAACCCATTAGAAATCCAGCTTCACCCAAGGCTGATAAGAGAGTTCCATTCCTAGCATCATGTTTCCAAACAGCATACTCACTAACAAAGGCTTTTGCACCAGTACGCTTTTGATGATCAAACCAGTTATGCAATGAGGAAATATTCTTGGAAGAAGTATATTTATGGTAGTCATAAAAATCAGCAGGCATCTTCAAGGGGTGCTGAGTAGCATCACAATTTGTGATGATTTTGATATCTGGGTAGTAATGTTTGATGGCATCATAGAACTTAAGGTAATTTTTAAGATAATTAGATTTGTCACAATCTTCATTTCCAATGGCAACATATCGCAGATCAAAGGGCTTGGGATGTCCTAATTTAGCTCTTAATTTGCCCCACTTTGATGTGACAGGACCTCTTGCAAACTCTATTCCATCTAAAGCTTCCTACAAAACAAAATACCGAATGATATTTTCAGTAATGAATAAAAAGTGAACTTTATAAAGAAAGATCTAGAAAGTCATAATTTATACTTGCACAAAAGGACCAATGAAGGAAGGATCCACTTGTTCATGTCGACTAATACCGCTGTTAAATACCCATACTGGGAGTGCATTAAGATCCTCTGCAAGCTGTTTAAAAATAAAATTCAATACATGTGTATGTAAATAAATATATGAAATATAGAGAAATCAGAGTTAAAAATAATAAAAAAACTACACACTTGGAGAAATTCTAAATATCCAAGGCCATCATCAGTCCAATAACCCCATATATCATTAAAGTGACCTGGTCTTTTTTCCCATGGTCCAACACTATCTTTCCATCTGAATGCATTTCTCAAATGATCTCCTTCAACGTAAGTACCACCTAATATATGATTTGAGAAAGGAAATCAGTTATAATGAACTCCAACTCATAGATATTAATTATTTAAAATAATTATTTAGATAAAGATTTTTATACCAGGAAATCTAAGAAATCTTGGTTTTAAATCTGCAATCATTTGAAAAAGGTCTTTTCGAAAACCATGTCCCTGAATCAAAAGAAAATAAAATAAGTCATACAAAAAAGAAAAAAACAACAACAAAATGTTTCATTTTATATCGCTAAATCAAGTATTTTAGACCTTGTGGCTGTCGAGGGGCATGGCTGAAACTTGATCCAACCAAAAAGTTCCTTGTTTGGTTGTTGTTATTTGGAGGCTTGATTTAGAATCTGATGCCTTAGCTTCAAGGAGTAACTCTATCTTTTCCCACTTTGGAAGATGCTTTCTATACCTACAGAAAAAAAAACATTAAATTATGTATTGTATTGAACATATAAGAAACATAAATATTTTGAAATTAAATTAAAATTTATTATTAATAACCTAATGTTAGTAGAAGCCAATTCTTTTCCATCTGCTCCCACAAATGCAACTTTCAAATCAATTGGTTTTGGTGCTTGCGCATATAAAGCTACCTTATATTTATTTCCTTCCTCAATATTCTGAAGAAATAAAATATAAAAATGAATTGTCAAAATAAGGGTAATATATGGGAAATAAGGATATAAAGTCAAATATTAAAACTATATAGTCTCACCATGCCCCAAAACCCAGGATTAGAGAGACCAGCTCCAGTTGATGAATCTTTGAGGATGTCGACTCTTACTGCAATTTCATTACGAGGAAAAGGAGAAGATCGCTCCGTTGTGACGCTTATAGTTGATTCATTCCCAACAAGTGACCATGGGAATATGTCTGAAGGAAGTTGAGTACCACCGGCTTCAAAACCTTGATAGAAGTATAATAAATACATCTCAGTTAATAACCCAAAAAATACAATAAAAACAATAATAGAAAAACTTTGAGAAAGCGTCAGAGTTAAATAAACACAGTACCTCTGTTGTTGACAAGCTCAGACCATAATCCTCCCGTCCCAGCATGATTAATCTCCTAAAAAAATAAATGATCAGTTATTTTTATAATTTCAAAATTGTATAAAAATGTATACCCAGAAAGCACATACTCACCTCAAAAAATATTCCAAAAAATGTTTCTGGAATTTTTCTACCAGATTGAGCGTTGACAACCAGGGAAGGGGTTGGATTGTGATGAGAAAAGGTATGAGAAGCAAAAGAAAATAAGACAAGCAAGAGCAGTGTAACTTTAAACGACCTCATTTTTCCTAATCACTAAAGTCGCTCGTGCTTTTTTCCCCTATTGGAGGACTGTTTATATAGGAAAGAAGATTAATCCTTTCTATCATTTTCTTGATATCTTAATCCGATATCCACCTTTAGATAATTCTATCATTTTCCTGAACCCTTAATCCTATCTCCGCTTCTAGATAAAAAAAATATATATATACATATATATAGTTTAAATTTAATATTTTATAAAACTATTGATATAGTATTTTATAGATTTTTTTTTTATTTTGTCAGTATGGTAGTTATAAATTATGTAGATAAGATTTTAATTTTTTAGATTTATTTATTTATCGTTAGTTATAACAATAATTTCATAAAATATTAAATTTGAATTATCCATTCGGTTAATCTAAGGGTGGACAAGTGATTACCAGAATAAAGGGAGAAGGAGAAAAATAAGAGAAATTGTTTATATAGAGATTAGGGCGGATGAGTAGAAATAAATATACAATAATATTTTAAAGATACAAGTATGAAATTAACTGATTAAATCTTTATCTCCGATTCGAGCAAAAATCTAGGCATTTTTATATATAAGCTTAATTAGTATTGATGGAGTTAAATTAAATAGATGAAATTAACGGACTAGATCTTTATCATTTTCCTGATCTCTTAATCCTATATCCACTTTTAGATAAAAAAAAATGTATAGTTCAGATTTAATATTTTACAAAACTATTAATATAGTATTTTATAGATTTTTTTTTTGTTACAGTTATAAAATGTGTAGATAAGATTTTAACAGTTTAAAATTATATACTTATCATTATAAAATAATTTCATAAAATATTAAATTTAAATTATCCATTAGGTTAAACTAAAATTTGATAGGTGATTATGAAAAGAAAGGGATAAAGAGAAAAATAAGAGAAATTGTTTATATAGAGATTAGGGCGGATGAGTATATATAAATATATTACCTGCCATAATATTTTGAAGATACAATTATGAAATTTAACCGACTAAATCTTTATCTCCAATTCGAGCAAAAATATGGGCATTTTTATATATAAGCAAGTTTGATTAATATTTGAAAAAAAAAATTGAAATAAATTTTTTCAAAATTTTTTTCTAGTAAAATTTTGATGGAGTCCAATATTAAATCTAAGCTTTCTGATAGAATCATTTAGTACCCATTTGATTCACAGAATCGAAGGTAATGTCATGTAATGTAATGCATTGTAATGAAATGATGATTACATAAACTTATTTGGTTCGTCATTAAGAAAAGATGACGCATATGTATAAAAACGTTTGGTTAGATTACATCGAATATAAAAATATATGGTAATAATATAGTAAGAAACAAAATTACTCATATCTACACATATATGTATAATGTACTCGTTGTGTTAATGGTAATATTTTCAATTTATGCACTGTTCACATTGGGTTCATAATAATTTTTCAATATATAATGGTAGAAATATTATTATACAATGCACACGTTGAGTTCATTGTAATTTTTTAATATTTAATTGTGGGAATATTATTTAATAGGATATTTTAATATTTTTAATGGTGGAATATATTTTTTTTATTTTTTAGTGGAGGGATATTTTTTAAATTTTATATTATTAATTAATTTTTAAATATTTAATAGTGGTAATTATTTAATATTTAATAGCAATTACGAATGGGTACTTTGGTCACGTTAAATAATTATAGTGATAATAGTGTCTTTTTCACTTGATTACACAGGATACCTGCATCTCCATTCATTAGTCCTAGCCGTGTAATCCTCATTACATTAATGATGTAATCATGATTATAAAATATAATCCTCTTTATATTATATAAGCACAACCAAATGCTATAATTAGTCTATTATATTAAGATTACATATAATCTTTTCCCATGGAATCGAACTAAACGGGCTATTAGATGCTTTCATTTGCATCTGTTTCTAATTAGTTTGAGAAGCTACTCAAATCAAAATAATTAAATTTGATAGTTGATAAAATTTCATAAAATATGGAAATAAAGATATCATAAAATTTAAAGCTTAAAAAAATAAATAAATAAATCTGCTTGGGGATATGCAGAGTATCATAAATTCATAATTCTAAAAATCACTAAATAATAAATTATTTATTATGATTGTAATCAAGCAAATCCAATACAATTTATTATATTTTGTATAAAATCTATAACTACTAAATTAATTTTCATGAAATCTCAAAAAAAAAAAGAATTTAGTTTTTTTCTTAAACAAATAAAGAAACGCAATTGGAACTTTATGTGGGAAACACGTCCAAAGTAACGCTACACCATTTCTATTGTGGGATAATTAATTAAAGATATATAATTAAACAGATTAAATGTATTGGTAAATGGCAAGTACTCTTCCTATCTGACTTCTTACCTATCCATCCCCATAAAATATCATATTTTAAATAAGGGCCATAGTAGTGGTATTATTTAGTTAATAGTTTTTTTTTTCTTTTTTGGATAAGATGTTAACCGTTTGTTATTTCTAACCAAATTTGTTAGTGCATAAGATGACAGCTGTACTCAAATCCTTTTTATATGTACTCAGATATGTACTCAGATCCTTTTTATATATATAGCCAAGTGTTGTATATAGTGAAATAAGATACATAATTTATTTTTCTCAATTTCACAAACTCCTGATTATCTCTTTCCCTTGTGTTCTTCTATTTTTGCTCTCTTCCTCATTTCTAGAGCTTCTCTTCAATTAGTCTGATTTGGTAACATGGTATCAGAGCATCCTTTGCTCTAACTTCACCGCTCTTCTTCATCATGGTTGATCAATCTTCTTCTTCGGCTTCTCGTGTTTCTGATGTGGTGCAAAATCCATCGAATCCCTACTATATACATCCTAATGAGAATCGTTCACTTGTACTCATTTCTCCAAGTTTAACCGGATCAAATTATCATTTCTGGTCCAGAGCTATGAAGATGGTGTTACAATCGAAGAATAAATTTCATTTCGTTGCCGGCACGATTTCGGCACCTCTGACAAGCGATCCTCTGTTTCCTATTTGGGAGAGATGCAATACAATGGTTGTGGCATGGTTAACTCGTTCAATTTATCCAACCATAGCTTAGAGCATCCTTCAGATTGACCATGCTTCAAATATTTGGGAAGATCTTTGAAGTCACTTATCACAATGTGATATCTTCCGTATGACTGATTTGCTTGATGAATTGAATTCTCTTAAACAGGGTGATTTGACTGTAAGTGAATACTTCACTAAGATCAAAATTATTTGGGATGAATTACATAATCTTCGTCCTCTTCCAATTTGTGGTTGTACTGTTAGATGTTCTTGTGTTTCTTTTGACAAGATTAATTTGTATCAGCAATAAGACTATGTGATTAGATTTTTGAAAGGATTGAATGATAGATACTCTTTGGTTAAATCACAAATCATGATACTCAATCCTCTTCCTTCTCTTAACCGAGTTTTTTCGCTGGTTTCACAACAAGAAAGGGAGATGGGACTTCTTTCTAATCCTAGTAATGTTACTGTACTTCTTGCTAAATCTGGTAGACCTTCTTTTTTCATAACTCTGACCATAATAATAAGCAGTGTACCTATTATGGTAAGCCACGCCATACCATTGAAACTTGTTATAAGAAGCATGGTTATCCACCTGGCTTTCAATTTTGAAATCCTGCTTCTGTTAATAATGTCTCTCAAATGGTGATGCACTGCTACAAAATAGGCTTTTAGTGGCGCATCTCTGATGGCACTTCTTCAAGAAATGCTGTAGATAATTTTTTTTAATAAAATTAGAATCTACGGTGCTTCATATTATAAACATCGTAGCTTAGTGATAGGCTTATATGGCATTTTCCTAAAAAAGTGCATACAAGAACTTTTTTATAAAAAATTAAGTACTAGCTATGGAGCTTTATAGTAAAGCGTCATAGCTGATATAAGCCTTGCATAAATATAAGGGACATTAAATGCTGCTTGCATAAATATAATATACATCATGAAGGAATCAAAGTTCCAGAGGGCTATTATTCAAATATAAAGAATTTGTATCAGTGAAAGAGTTGAAGCTAAAGAACCTTAAATATCATTATTGTCATGTGCTCATGTAGAATTTTGTACCTGTTGGTATACGATCAATCTTACCCAAAAAAGTAAGGAATATCATCACTAAACTTTGCATGTTCTTCAAGTTGATTTGTAGTAAAGTGGTTGATTCAACGAAGTTACTAGATTTGCAGAGGCTGATTGTTTGTACTCTGTGTGAACTTGAAATGTATTTTCCACCTTCATTTTTTAACATTATGGTCCATCTCACTATACACTTAGTAAAAAAGGTTCAATTGTGCACTCTAGTGTACCTGAGATGGATGTAGCCGAATGAGCGATTTGTGAAGATTTTAAAAGGGTATGTGAAAAATAGATATCGACTAGAGGGTTATATAGTTGAGTGTTAATGGTTAAAGAAGCGACTTCTGTGCTGGTTTTCTATCCAATGTTGACCCTATAGGGATCCCGAAGTCTCGTCACGATGGCGAATATCACGGAAAGGAACAAGTGGGAAGGATGTTATCAAGATATCATTGACTGAATGGGAACAAGCTCACTTGTAGGTGCTACATAACACTGATGAGATTGAACTGTATGTTGAAGAACACAAGGATGCTCTTCGATTGGTATATGGTGATAGGAATGAAAATTTTATAACAAAAGAGCACAACCGACATTTTCCAAGTTGGTTAAAAAGGCGTATTAATGAAGAAGTGGAGAGGAATCCTGATTCAATTTCTGAAAACTTGAGATGGTTATCGAATGAACTGAGCTTAAATGTGTTATCTTTCAATGGTTATGCAATTAACGGTTACACATTCTACACACATGAACATGATACAAGGAGCACGATGCAGAACATTGTGGTAACACTTGTTGCTGATTCTTGGCATAAAACCAGTGCCAAAGACATACACCCCATTTATGTACCAATGTCGTACTTTAGTGTTATTGAACGAATATGGGAGTTAGATTACACTATGTTGAGGGTCCCTGTGTTCATATGTAAATGGGTAAACAACAACAGTAGATTGCGGACGGATAAGTTAGGGTTTGTTCAAGTGGACCTTTCTAAAGTTTGGTATAAAGATGATCCTTTCATTTTAGCATCGTAGGCTAAACAAGTGTTTTTTATTCCAGATCCTGCTAAAAAGAATTGGTCCATTGTCCTTCCATCAAACAAGAATCATCAAGAACAAGTTGATGCTAAAAGTAATAAATATTTGAATATTCCTGAGGATGATCTTTCTTTTGAGATGTTGTGGTCAAAGTATATTGATATAAATGAAGATGAAAGCGAAGATGAACCATTATACATGAAACATGATCATGAAGAGGGGATTTGGTTTTTAAATCAAATAAGAAAGAAGAAAAGATGATAATGAATGCCTTTTTTTTTGCCTTATATGTTTTATTACATGTATATTCATATATTTTATCGTAATTTACTTTCATTGTCATGATTGTCACTGTGTACTGATATTTCATTTGGTTTATTTAACTTGTAGGAAAATGGATCCCACAATATAGATGAAGTTCCTCATGTTGAACATCATGGTCAGGCCGCATTTGAGGTTGACGTAACCCAAGGAAGAACCGTAATGAAAAGACTGATCAAGCTAAGGAGTAAGGGCATTAGGTTAGCGCTTGAATATAATGACAACGAAAATCCAATCGAACCTAATGCTAGCTCATTTAATAATTTCATTAGGACTACAGTCAGAAAAAGAGTCCCAATTATATTTTCAGATTGGAGACAGGAAAAGAAACAGTATGCAGATATCATCTTGGGTGCAATTAAGTAAACAGTATCTACTTTATTATCCAGGTTATTTAGTTTCATGAAATTACAATCTAACAAGTAATGTGTGCTTTTTTGTTACAGTCTTATTTCATTATCAAAAAAGACAAAGAGAAATACGTGCTGAAAAAAATGCCACAGACTTTTGCAAAAATTTTCATTATGACCTTGTCAGATTCTACTTATGCATAACAATGGTAATATCAATTTTACACCGCCGGAGTTGTACGATGGAATCATAACATAAGAGCAGTGGGATGAGTTTATGAGCTCACATACTACACCAGAATTTGTGGTAACATAATATTTACTTTTACAGACTACTTGTAATGTATTTGTAACTTACATTTATTGATATCATTGATTTGGACCTAAACATTAAAGAAGTGAGAATAACTGAGAAAGCGCGGCCAACATGCCATACTGATAAATGAAAGGACCGGTAACTAGAGTGTTGGGGAAACGATTAGTAAGAACAATCATTATTTATTAGGAATATAATTTCTATGACTAAGCTTTCACTACAACTAACTTTGACATGTAGATACAAGAGTCCCATTCTGATATCACACGTTTACCATGGCATGATTTATGGCTGGCCAGCTGCACAAATCAAAAGGGACAAATTCCCAATGAGCAAGTCAGGGTAGTTGCGGATTACTGTATAAATAGTGGATTATACATACAATAAAGATTTAGCTTTACTTAAGTAATTCTATAATATAATAACTAATATTGTTGTAATTCTTTTCGTGATAGCACACAATGACACAAGAACAGCCAGAGTTGGTGAACTATGTTGGGTCTGACGACTTACTCAGTAGAGTGCTTGGAGCTCCTGAGTATGATGGTCGTCTTCGGGGTATTGGTTTTGGAGTCACCCAAACAAAGTACTTTAGCTCCCAAAATCGACCCAACAAGAATGACTTTATTCAACTAAAGGAGGAGATTTCTGGCTACAAGCAGCAACTGGACCAGCAAATGAGTGGCTACAAGCATGACGTAGAACAGAAGATTAGTAACTACGAGCATCAAGTCAAGCAATTTAATGATCATATGCAATTGCTGCAAAAGCAAAATGCGTTGTTAATGGCTCAAATTGACGCCTTGATGTAGTATAGGTGTCAAACCCCTCATTATTTTGACACTTATCATAGTATAAACACGTAGTTCAATGGGCACGTAGAAATAGTACATTATACTAATACAATATTTTTAATTACATTACAAAAAAAATCCCACAGAGTTTATACAGGCTACATTACATATTCAAATATAAATAGGGACTATCAGATAACCAACGAATAGATTCTTGAGTCAGCATCAGACCTTCTTCTATCAGCATCAACTATTTTTGCCCTCTAAGTTGTTTCTGCTTGTTGAATAAATTCTAAATTTTTGGAAAGGGTGAGATTCATACGAATCTTAGTAGTAACAAAATATCAATCATATAAAATGAAAAAAGTAAATATGCAATGCAGCAATCAAAATGCCTAAGCCTATCTGACAATGCCCAAGAAAAAAATGATGATTTTGTCCAGATCAAAATGACCACCCGTTCCTGATATGCACAATGTCATATCATAATGTGATCACAACAACTTGGAGCAGGCCTATACCTATCTATACTCATCATAACTTGGAGCAGGTCAATACCTATCCTTACATATCAAGTCATTCAACTGGGTCCACCTGGCCACATGGTACCCCAAAGGTTCCATGGGGTGATTTAACTTATCATCCACACTCAGAGAGTTTCAATGCCATAAGCAATACATTGAATAAATCCTGAAAATCATTGCATATCAATATTCACATAGTATATGAAAGATAAAGTTACTACCTAGACTCCTTTCCAATGTCTAGCTACTATCGGTCCTTTAACGTTTCATCCGGCTCGACAATTACATATCCTATAATTTCCAAAGTAATTGCAAATGAGTTACTACTCATTCATACTTATTCTAGAATTTTTATGTAGGTTATCTTAACCCAACATCACATATTTACCAAAATGCCCCAGCAACCCAGTTCGGCCATGGTATTTTGTAATTTTTCAAAAATTACAACTTAAACCCATTCTACATATTTTCATGTGTACATCTCATATTTGACCTTAGACCAGATCAATTCCAACTCAAATTATAGTTTTGCCATTGACAACCCTAACTTGGGGTTTTAGTGGTAAAATTGTCATTTCACAATCCGGGGCTTTTCACACTTCGCACTCAATATAAACCCTACATAATTTTTCCTTCTAAACGCCATGAAACAATTAGAATAATGAAATTCCATCCCCTTCCCCCATTTCTATCCTTGGCCGAAACTTACAGAAAGTTTGGGGAAATTGGGTTTTTCTTGATTTTAATCCTTAATCCACCTTATTAACACTTGTTTCCATTGGTTAATTCATTCAATCACCATTTCAACATAATTAATAGAAATTTGGGAAGAATTACCCCTTAGAAAATGGACATCCCAAATTTACAAAAACACCAGAAACAGTCAAATAACTAGCCAGAATACAGTCACAACTCAGTTTTTGGTAAGAATTTCAGAGTTTAAACAACTTATCTCATTTCTTCTTCTTTTCTCCTTCTTGGCCAAAAATATATCCCTTTCTCCTTGGAATTTTTGCATATTGAATGAATAATTCAAGAAGATAAGGAGGTTAAGGAGAGGTTTTTGTACTATAACATAAGATTGTGCAGAGATTTCGGTATGCTTACCTTAAGTTTAAGCCTTAGACTTCACTTCTTCTTCCTCTTCTTTCTCCTCTTTTGTTATCTTCCTTCTCTTCTTTCATCTCTATTTTGGCCAACTAAGGCCTTAAATAAACCAAGTGTGCAGAAATTTTGGAGTTCTCTAGAGATCATTCATGGCATCATCCAAGTGGTCCTCAATTCTTTTATTACACATGTCATATTATAATTACATAATTAATTATTTAATATTTATATTGCTCCATATGTCCCCTCTTGCTGTATTTATGGATAAAAAATTTACAGATTATAATTATTTGGTCAAAATGACCATTTTGCCCTTGCAATTTCACAATTCATGAGAAAATTGACAGAATTGTCATTAAACTTTGAAAATTCATATATAATGGTATAAATATCCAATTGGGGTGGTTCCAAAGGTTATGTGACCTTTATTAACTATATTTTTGGGGTAAAATATAACATTTCATTCTCAAAATTTTTATTTTTGAAGTCTGCTCCAGAAAAACGTCAAATTCGCTGAGCAATATTCAAAAATTCATATCTCCTTGTATACAACTCCAAAAATTCCATATGACCAATAAAATTAAATAATATCATGTCTAATTTCATTCTAGAAATTTTCATAATTTTTAGATGTCATTTACTAATTAAAAAACATCACACAGTCCAATTGCCTTAATAGGAAATACACCAACTATCTTATATAACAATTATTTTGTTGTGTGTGACTTTATAGGCTTTGTTTTGCCACTTTACATGCTTTTTTATCATGAAATACTATAATAGTTACATGATACTTAGTGATCAAAATTTGGGACATTACACTAGGCCAACACCAAGTTCAATGTGTGACAGCACTAGTACCAAAGATAGTTGCCCCTTCACTCCTAAAGTCCACATTCCTTTGGTAATTAATTTATTCTCTAGTTAACTTTTTGTTACGTTATAATCTTAATATATTAACTCTATTTTTCATAGGGCAAATCGACGCGCAATTTCCATGTCGATGATTCTTTCAAGCACGCGGTTGCTATAGGCATGGTCTACAACACCGACAACAATACACTGCACAATTCACCATTGCCCCCAAACACACTTTGAGTCAGGGTTGACATATGCACAAATGACGATGCCCTCCTGCCAATCCCTTCTTAGAATGAAGAGACAATGGTGAAAGATATTGCCGGTGGCTATGTTGCATGGCCAATAGGTCTGATTAAGCTAGTAACAAAGGTAGTTAATTTACAATTGTTTCTACTTTTTCTATGCACTTTCATCTAAAGCTACATGATTTAATTTCATTATTTTTATAAGTTGCTCGTCCTAAAGGAAAACAAGTTGAAGGACGTGGGAAGAAATCAGACTGCTCAGCAACACAACAGAAGTCCCAACCTTCAACCAGCAACAGAAGCAACAGACAACAAATAGCCTCATATTGCCAACAATTGGCGTTAATGGCACAAAATACCATCCACCGAGGAGGTTAAAAAATACATTTCGATATCAAAATATATCATATAGATGTACCTGATCATGTCGATGGTGCTGTCCTAAATGAAGTGCTTAATCGTGGATGGCTTGGTGCGACAACCATCAACATATGGGTTAAGTACTTTATCATTATCGTCTATTATTGTTATTATTATTCATCATTTAAGTTTTTGGTTTTAATGACACTGTTTGTTTTCCATAAAAGCACTTATATTACAATCTGGTAGTAGGCACAGAAATGGCAAATAGATTTGTATTTATCAGCCCACACCTCCTTGGCCACTATGTGGGGACTAATTTGGATGTACAAATTGTAACGACCCACCTCATATATCCCTTATTACTGATCTTACTCAGAGTAGCAATGCGTAGTTCAGTGGGCACACAGGAATAGCATGAATATACTGATAATATTAATACAATATTGATTGATTATAATACAAAAGTTTCCCCACCAGGGGTTTACATAATATTTACAGACCTTCAAATAACCAGCAACAGTCCTCTTCGTGCATAGCTCTTTTCTATTCTCAGCACGGTTCCAATGCTCACCTGTCTGAATGGTTGTTTTGGGAGGAGTGAGATTCGAGAGAATCTCAGTAGCAAACATTACCACTATGCATGCCAGATATATATGAATGCATGACATGCTTGCCTACACTATTTCATGCCAACATAATGACATGATGCATGCTCGATGTTATGACATACATATGGCCATTGCACAAATATAACAGAGCTTTAATCAATCATACATGTTCCACACAAATAGGAAAAGCAGTCACATAATCAATGCAAGACATACATATCTCATACATGCAGAAAAGGTAAGTTCACTACCTCTCGGACTTATATTCTTCTCTTCTTGTCCCTTGATCCGCCAACCATTGCTCCTTCTTTATCACTTCATGGCCCTAGGCAAGTGATGACATCATTAGAGCCATGTAAAGTGAATACCCAATGGCCCACATTAGCCCTATAGGCTTACTTTCACCCTTGGAGTTCATTCCAATATATTTGACCAATTTCTTACTCAAATTCGCATGATACTCAATCTACCAGCATTTTTGACCAAACTTTGGAAAATCATAACTAATTCTATAGAACTCCAATTGAGGTGGTTCAAAACTCTATTTGAATACCTTTAAGTTTAGTTTTATATAAAAATACTTTGGTATAACTATTATTGTCATAATTTTCCCAAAAATTCGGCAAACAGGTACTGTTCCAGATTTCATTCTAAAAACAGGGCACGACTTCAAAAATTTGTATCTCATAGCATACTTGTCCAATTAACCATTATGACCTATCAAATTAAAGGTCTATGTGTCTACTTTCAAAATGGAGAGTTTCATGGCCATTGGATAACATTTGGCCAGTCAAAAACACGTCACCATAACACTGCCTCCAGAAAACGGAATACACAACATTTACCCTTTAACTTCTAAAACTTCTAAATTCATGTACAAGTATCCAAAATTCATGAACACTTGTATACCCACACAATTTTGCCTCCTAAATCTAATGGAAGCATCAAAATCATCAAATTCCAACTCCTCCTACACGAAACAATACAGGTCAGAAACAGAAGGAAATTGGATTCTCAGAAAGAGTTTGTTGTTTCTTCGATTTCTCTTGCCTAATCACTTCCTTACTACTCCTAATCAAGTGATTAGCTATTTATACATCTATTGGACATCGTTTAGCCATTCAAAACACTAATTTAAATCAGCATGAATAGTACCCAACTTCCTCTATACTCATCCAAACGACAAACCAATCGGTTAAAAAGGAAGCTTACGCTTACCTCTACTCGTTTCCACAAACGGTTTGGAATTCCGGCAACACCCCGGCCGGTGAGACGGCGCCAACTACCTCCAAATGAAAATATGAAACCGTAGGAATGAAGATCTCGATGAGTAGATAAAGTTTTCTAAAGGGTACTTTGAGAGAGGATGCCGTTTCGGCAGTGTTTCGGAGGAAAGAATTTCCTCTCCCTTCTTTCTCCATTTATCTTCACTCTTTCTCTCTCTTCTTTCATATTTTCTGCGTGAAAAATGAAGGAAGAAGATGATAATTGATGATTAAATGGTTCAGTTTCTCATCTGCCACGTGTCACCCTCTGATTCGCCCAAAAATTGAATTTTCGCATATAATACCAAATTCTGCAGAATTTTCATTAACTTTGAAAATTCATATCTAATTGTACAAATTTCCAATTGGAGTGATTCTAAATGCTATGAGACCCTTATTGAGTTTAGTTTTAAGAAAAAAATATAACCTTTGGCCAATTGGAAGCTCACTCTTCCCAGAATTTTAATCTTTGAATGTTGTCCCAGAAAATAATTAATTTCGCTGGGCTAACTTCAAAAATTCATTTCTCTTTGTATACAACTCCAAATGACTTATATGACCTATCAAATTAAATCTTGATAAGTCTACTTTCATTCTGGAAAGTTTCATAACTTTTTACTATCATTTACCCATCGAAAAAGGTCACACAATCACCACTGTCATACCGGGAATTTCACCGGTGGCAAAATTACTGTGTTCCACTTTACTATATTATGTGTGACTTCCAATCACTTTATTTTGTTATTCCCCGAGCTCTTTAGCTCACCAATATAATTTCTTTTAATATCCAATAATATAAAGAAATTTTGGGGAATTTAAACATGCCTCATAGGGACATTTTCTAAACCGGGGTCTAGCAGTCCACTTAATCCAGGCTTAATCTTATGCCTTTAGTCCCAAAATTCGGGATATTACACAAACCAACAATCTTAAGGACCAGTTCATGCGTAGAGTAACCCCTACTAACATGTTTATTGTACCATACAATCCGGGGTAAGTTATTTGTGACATTATTGTATATTTTTTTATTCTTTGACTCTTACCATAAGATTATTGTTAAAGTAAAATGGGTTATTTGTGACATTATTGTATCATACGCGGTTAGGGGTTTCCTTCTCTTATACTTTAATGTCGTTTGATCAAATTTAATGGTTTTGTTAAATTTGCATCCTTTTTAATTGTTCGTTGTTATTTTTTCTCCCAACAAAACATTATTGTGCCAGGCGCTCATTTGGTAAAAGTTCATTATCAAATTTGCACCTTAACCCAAGTAAAATTTTTGAAATATTTTAGGGAACATTGGATTTTTCTTGTGATCTAGCCTGCAATAGCTGGATGCCCCCGCATTTTCTATTTGGATCCTTTAGAGGCTGGTTATCCAGAGAACCGACTTGCTATGGTGATTATGATTAATAGGTAAATGTATGGGTGTATGTGTAAATATTTGCCTGTGATTATTGAATAACCAAAATTAATCAGTCATTACTTGTTTTGTTAGTGTGTTAACTACATATAGAAGCAATGTTGGATTGAGCTATTCTAATAAACGCCCTGACACCACCACGACCTATGTCTTGAAGAAGATTGAAGTATATGATGAATTTACTCAAATTTTTTATTCACAAATTTTTCTTCAAACAATGACTTAACTATTTTTTTTTGTATTGTTGCAGTGTCCATTCCAACCAAATAATAATGATTGCGGTCATTATGTCATGAAATTTAGAAAGATGTAGTTACTCATAATCTAAAGTATGTTCCCTTGAAAGTAAGTACTTTTACTTACAGTTTATACTGTATTTTGAATTTAATTGAATGTGTCTAAGTTAATTGATTTATAGTGATTTTAATTCATTTTGTGCGTGATATTTATGTAGTTTTATGAAGATCAATGTTGTACGCAATTGACTGATCAACAAATGGAAGAAATCATTGAGGAATGGTGTCAATACATTGTCAAGAAAATATCACCTAATATTTAGGCACATATGTTAGTTAGATTATATTGTTTCTCTTTTATATTAGCTTGTACTGTGTTGTGTAGTCTCTTAAACTTAATTGTACATACATTGTAATGACATACATTTAGTACTAATTTTATGAACTAATTACGTGTTATTTAATTTTGATTTGGTTTGCTTTTTATTGTCAAGTTATACTGTAAATTGTTGTGGCATGAATTCAGGTGAAAGGATTTTATGTAAAAAAAACTTTAAAAAAATGCCACCTAGGAAGCGGCATAGGAGGTGTTAACACCTCTTACGGCGCTTCCAATGAAAGCGCCCTAGGAGGTGATCTCACCTCCTATGTCACTTTCCCGAGGAAGTGTCATGAGATATCCATACTTCCTATAACTTTTTCCCGCAAAAGCGTCGTAGGAAATTATTTTTAAACAAAAATAAATTAAAAATTACCGATGCTTTCAAAAGTTTAATAAGCACCGTAGGTTATTTTTATGGCGCTAAAAGCTCTGCCACTTCACAAACGCCGTAATATTTGTAAAAAAAACATCATTTATGCTGTTTTTTTTCGTAGTGCTAATTCAAATTTGAAATATTTCAAATTACATCTAAAATCATATTTTAAATTTTAATGGTTAAACTATACTTTTGTTCCTTTAAATTTATATTAAGTATCAATTTATTCCTTTAAATTAAATATGAATGTATGATATACTTAAAATTATAGATGAAATGTCAAGAAATTTTCTTTAAATGATATGATATATGATAAAAAAAACACTTAACGATAATTTTGACTGCGAAAAGTTGATAGTCAAAATATGAAATATTAGCATTCTTAATTTCATTGGGTTAAATTCTTCTGCCAGTGCATCTCACAATCCTCTATAAAAGAGAGGTGCAAATTTATGAAAATATATGGGTAAGTTTTTATTTCAGGAAATTAATTGCTAAATCAACCTCAGACATTATGTTAACATTACAAAATCATACATTTTATGTTATTTTTTAAAAATGTATAAATATCGTTTTTCATACTTCTATATGATTAAATGAATATGAACATCATATATAATCCTTATATAATCACTAACACTTGTAAACTCTAACTCATTTTTTATCATTTTCAATATGAATTATAGGAGCTTATAAATCATCAAGTGCCTTAATTTTATTAACTTGTGACATATATCCTTTACTATCACTAACTATATTTATTTTCCAAATCAAAAAATCATTTCCGTTATCCCTTATAATTGTAAGGCCCGTGCATTGCATGGGTAATCTATCTAGTTGCAATCTTAAAGCACGTCGTAACGCCATGATTGCAATAAGGAAAGGGTGATTTAAAAAAAAGGGGGGGGGGGATCACAAAATGGTACATGCCCTCATTAAATCAAAATATATAATATAAAATAACTAAAATTATAGGTGAAACCCCAATGGCCCATTTGGTTAACGGGATATAATGGAATAGAATATAATAATGATTATATGAATTTATTTGGTTTGCCATTAAAAAACGATGATGCATATATATATATAAATGTTTAGTTGGATATTATATCAAATATGAGAATATATGATAATAATAGAGCAACAGACAAATTTGCCCTTGTTTACACATATATATAATATACATGTTTGATTCATGATAATTTTTTCATTTGGTGCCTGTACACGTTGGTTTTATAATATTTTTTCAATATTTAATGGTGGAAATATTATGTAATATACAAATTGGATTCATAATAATTTTTAATATTTAACTGTGGGAATATTATTTAATGGGATGTTTTAATATTTTTCTAACAATGGAATAAATTTTTTAAAATTTTTTAATTGGGGAATATCTTTAAAATTTCTATATTATTAATTAAGTTTTTAATATTTAACTGCATTTATGGGTGGATAATTTGATCAATTTAAAAAATTATAATAGCAATAATGTCTTTTTTGCTTGATTACGGGATGTCTACATCCAAATTTGTTAGTATTAACAGTGTAATCCTGATTACATCAAATGATGTAATCAGGATTACAAAATGTAATTCTCTTTACATTATATAAGTTCAACCAAACGTTGTAATCAGTTTGTTACATTATAATTATATGTAATCATCTCCCATAAAATCGAATCAACCGGGCTACAAGTGTTCTTTTAGAATAACATGACATATAAGAGGTGGGGGAACACAGAGACTTTCACAGGACATGAACCATTAACTCTAATTTTAACAAAAGAGTTTATACTTAAAATATAAGTCTTAAATTTAGCCTTTTAAAGCTTTAAAAGGAGGCACAAAGTTATCACTCTGATCTTATTTATAAGTCTATTTTGACAAAAAAAATTTGATTCTTATTATAAGTCCAATTTCAAAGTAATAAATACATTTTTTTTCTTTTTTGCCACTATTAATTACAATAAACAAAAAGAATTTTTTCATGTTGATTTTTGAAACCAATCATAGATAGGGGCAAAATTAAAATTTTAACTTGTAATTAATGAGTTAACTAACTTTCTTTGATATGTAAAAATTAATTAATTTAAACTCAAATAGAATCAGAATGGTAGTCCAAAGTCTAGAGAAGTTTTGTTTAGTTTAACTTTTTGAAAATCCTTTAAGCTAGATATTTTGGTCAAGATATACATCATTGTAATTTTCCCAAAATTTAATTTGGCTTCTGTATAAGTGCAAGTAAACACTAGTGACAACAATATATATCAGACGATTCGTTCAAGCAGATGATATTGAGATGTATAGAAAGAAAGAGGAAAAATGTATGGCAAACATCATATAGCGTTGCTTGCAACTATTAAACCTTTACCAATAATAAATGTGCAAACAATATAGTGACCCAAATTAAAAAAGAAAAATTAAAACAAAAAGGAGCCTAATGCAAATACAATAGGCATATTACAAGGACTTGTGACCAGTCAGAAAGAAACCTTCGAATGTTATACAGAATGCAAATGGAGAAATCCAGCATTGTGATGTTCCAACAGCATTTAGCAGAAACTGAATCATATAACTGAGGCTCTTTCATAGCTTCCATGAAAAGGTGGATTTGCTCTAAAACTGGAATAAGATCAGCCTTTACACCAATTTCTCCATCTTATACTCTAGCATTGCGCTTTTCACCGCATAGTATTAATTCAAAGGTTATCCTCCAGCTGGTTGAGAAGAGTCTGGGAACCATCATCTGTGTTCTCATTGTCACTGTTATTTTCTGCTATATCAGATAATCCCATGAGAGATGCATAAACTTTATCATTATGAATTCCTGATTGCCGCAGCAATTCAATTAAGACTTCGGAGCTCGCTGTGTCATTTTCATCTTGACAGAGCTTGAAGAATGCAGAAATATTCACAGGCTTTGGCTTCCAGCTCTTTGAACCCTCCTCCATGAAAGCTTCCTTAAAGCAGGACAAGGCCTCAGAAATCTTCCTTTCTCTAATATGCACCTCAGCAAGAATCTCCCATGTACTTGAATTCGGTTTCCCACCAACTTCAAGCATATGTTTAAAGAAATCCAGAGCTTTATCTGTGTTTCCATTCTTCACATGCCAAGATAGGAGAAGATTTCCTATTCTAGCATCATAAGATGTTTTTACAGAGAGCCATTCTTCATAGAGTTTTTCTGCACCTTCAATATCACCTATCCTAACCAGAGAGGAAATAATAGCATGATATCCCAAGTTTGGAATAGTGGGGAAAACCGATTTATAGGTATTCCACACACGATAAACCTCCTCCTTTTTACCAACACTTCCGTATAAACTCAGGAGGTAATGATAAGGTATCCTATCTCGACCTCTGATTCGACTCTCAACTTTTCTTAAGCTCTCTTCAGCCTTTTCAAGCAGATCCATCTTAATGTACATTGTAGCTAGTGTGCTGAATGTAGTCCAGTTTGGAATAATGGACTTATCCTTCACCATCTGCTCAAAGACTTGTTCCATTTTTTCTGGTGATCCTTGTAATCCACAAGAAGATAACCAGATATTATATGAGTATATATCTAACTGTATGTTTTTCTCCATCATTTCTGAAACCGTCAAGTCAACCTTATCATACTCCTTTAGATTCATGTACAGAGTCATCATTACATTAAATGGAAGTGAATGAGTTGCATATTCTTTACTCCTCATGGTGTCCAGCAAAGACTCTGCCTTTTCTTTCATCTTATAACGTACATAGGCATTCAAAAGAGCCCCATATGTCCTCCTGTCTTTTAATTTATCAGGCAACTTCAGAAAATATTCTTCCGCAGTAGAAACTCCACAAACCTTGGAAATAAGATCTAATTGAATTGCAGCATCACTTGCAGATAATCTAAACCTCTCCCCTCTGTTGTTCATCCATTCATATACCTGCATGATTTGCATATGGTAAGTGGATTTTCTTCATGTAATATTTTTCAAGGTTAATAAAAGCATATTATAAGGCTAACAAAAGAAGATTTATTTTATCAATGTTTTTCAAGGGTAAGATACTAATATCATTCAAGAGATCTGAGTTCCTTTAAGACAATAAATAGCAAGGGAAAAATAAAGAACTCTGCACAAGTGCCTCAGCCGACCTTTCATATTAGAAAAATGATCATCCACTGCAAGAACACAGCCTTTCCCTTTGTCAAAAAAAGGAAGTGAATAAAATGTGCAATTCCATCCCCTGATAAATTTAAAAGCCATTAGCCCAACTAACAATGTGGGGAAAGGAAAATGGGCTTTGAAATTGCATGACTTCCATTGATAATGGTCACAATACTGACAAATCCCAAATTTCAAAATAACACAAGTAATAATAGTACAATGATCTCCCAAACCCAAATTCTACATAAAAAAAGACATAGAAAGCATGATTTCTCAGGCTCAGACAAAGATAGAGCTCCCAAGGAATCAATCAGGTTATAATGCAGTCTCAATTAATTTGCTGCCTAATGCTCTATACCAAATGTTGAACAGCGCACGTATTTTGAACCAAAGTTTTTAACATGTTATACTACATTGATGCTTCCAAATTACAGGAATTTGTTCTTGGTTTCTACAGAGTAATGACAACTCTGCATAGATCTACTGCCACAGATGGCACATAATGAAGCTTAAAAATAGCCGATCAGATTCTGCTTAAAAATCTTGAAATTAGGGGAGACAAAACAGTTTGATATTTTTTCCCTTTAATTTCTTCTTCTGATAAAATACACTCAGAAACAAGGAAAGCAATACGGAAGGTGCACTGCTAAATGTTTAATTGGGGTGTGGATTGTGACACAAGCAATACCCTCAATTTGCAGAATCTTCATTCTTCCCCCTCTCTATCTCGCCCCATTTGGTAGAAGCAGAAGTGCTGATGATTAAAAATTAATTTGAAATCATCTGAAAGGAAAAGCTAGCTGCTCCACGGAGTTTGTCAACGGACCAAAAATCTTAAATATTCTACAGCACACTTTTTAATTACTCATGAATGTGTGTGCGTGTGCATGCCTGTGACTTTTATATGTTCCTTTTGTTTCCCTTAATCATAACAGAGTATTAAGATGTCCCATGGGGCAAAAATCAATACTTAACATGATATAAGCCTCAAAGCAATTTCATACAATAGGCCGATATTATGGATGGAGTGACCTAAGTTTGTATCCATGGGGTATCAAATCCTTCGCCTAGAAAGATGGTAATGCCGGTATTCCAGTGTTTCTTTGGGACTAGAAAACTAGCATATAGCCAGCCTACAACCCTGTTATGGACTAGCACATATTTAACTAAATATATTTCAACACCCCAAATTTCTTTCATTTGCAAAATTGGATCACTGAATTTGCAAAAGCTGAAAAGTATGACCTCCTATTTCAACAAGCAACAATTCTATCCAACCCTTTGATCTTTCTACAAACTCTAAGGACCTTCCTCTAAAATTCAAAATTTAATGCTTGGACACAGAAATTCAGCTCACACGTAAATTTTCACACAGTTCTCCCTTTTTCAATTCGTCAAATAAGACCATGGCATAAAAGTGAAGTAACAAAGTAAAATAACCATTGCATCATCCTAGTAAACAACCATGAACTAAACAAAACAACAAAGTAAATCACATCACTTGGCCAAAATACATAGAAAACGAATTAAATGATACCAAAAGAAAAATGATTTTCAGTTTCTGACCTCAAGAGCTCGGTCATGCTTCTTGTATTTCCTCAATTCTTTCACCACTCTACAAAGCTCCCATTTCGTGAGAGTCCTCCCCTCATTCTCCCACTGATTCAACACACTCGCAGAACCCAACTCTGGGCTTTTCATCAACGATATTCTCCTGTACACATCGTTCCATCTCACAATGGGTCTTCGCTCATAGTCTAGGGTTCCGTAGCTATGAACTTTAGAGATTGCGCATTTGATGGAAAGTCTCTGGAAACATACGGATTGTCGAAGTGTGGAGGTGGAAATTTTTAGGGGAAGAAGGGGACGAGTGTAACATAGAGACGATGAAAGAGATACGTTTTGGTTGTGCAGAGAGGATTGAAGAAGCATGTTTTTGGGTTCAGTTGTTACAGCTCGATGCCGGAAGTAGATGCACTTTTCGCTCGAAGGAGATAATACTAAGGTGGGATGGGACAAGGATCCCCAAATGATGAAGCCGGTTTTTTTTTTTTTTTTTTTGGGGTGGGGGTTATTTTAATATTTATTTGATATTTACGAAGCCCTGGGTTGTGGGTTCAATATTCTTCTAAAAAACGAAATTAAAAAAATAAAAATGTTATAAAAATATTGATGATAAGAGAGAGTAAAAGATATAGAAGAGAGAAAGTAAAAAGAAATTTTCATTCACTTGTAGGTATATAATACTTAACCCAAAGTCTCTATTTATAAACACAAAATCGCATATAAACAATAACTTCCGCATATCTACAGTACTACTACAGTAATAAACAGTAAACCCGTGATGCTGCTGCGATACAGTAAACTGCTACAATGATGAACAATGCTACCAATAAGTCTGATATTATAGATTAAGTTGACTAGAATAGCAAGTTGATATGAATATGAGCTAATGGACATCCACATAATTAATATTCATAACACTCCTTTTTGGATGTCCATTATAAATATGCCTTATTAAAAACTTTAACTAGGAAAAATCCAATGGGATAAAAACCTAGTAAAAAAATAAGAGTACATCATTCATTGATACACTGTCTAATGCTGCCTCATTAAAAACCTTTATAGGAAAACCCAGTGAGACAAAACCTAGATAACAGAAAAAGAGTACAGCGTGTATCGACTCCCCCTCTTGACAACATCAATTGGTATCTCTGAGTCTTCAAAGGCAAATGTCATAGACAAAGCTTTTCAAAGATTGTACTAGGAAGTGATTTAGTGAATAAATCTGTTAGATTTTCACTTGAACGGATTTATTAGATATCTATTACACCATCCTTTTGAAGGTCATGAGTGAAGAAAAATTTTAGTAAAATATGTTTCGTCATATCTCCATTGATATAGCCTTCCTCAAATTGGGTAATACATGCAGTATTATCCTCATATAGAACTGTTAGTACCATTTTGCCTAAAAATAAATGATGAGTTGTTCATATGTGATTTATCACTGACTTCAACCATACACATTTTCGACTTCATGTATTGCTAGAATTTCTGCATGGTTGGATGATGTAGCTGATATAGTCTATTTCATAGATCGCCATGAAATAGTTGCACCTTCACATGTAAAAAAATAGTCTGTTTGTGATTTACCATCGTGTAGATCAGATAAAAATCCAACATCTGCATAACCTACAAATTCATGCTTAGATACATTTGAGTAGTATAATCATATGTCTATAGTGCCTCTAAGATAACGAAAAATGTGTTTTACTCCATTCCAATGCCTTCATATTAGTGAAGAACTATATCTTACTAATAAATTAATAGCAAAAAATATATCAGGACGTGTGTGATTAGCAAGATATAATAGTGTTCTAATAGCACTAAGGTATAAATATTTCTAGACCAATTAGTTCTTCATCACCTTCTTCGCTAATGACTCAAGTTTGGAATGGATTTTTATCTAATTTCAAAGACCTTACAATCATTGGGGTATATAATGGATGAGATTTATCTATGTAAAATCGTTTTAGGACTTTCCTTGTATAAGTTTCTTGATATACAAATATCACATTTTTTAGGTACTCAATTTGTAATATAAGGCATAATTTTGTTCTTCTCAAGTCCTTCATTTTAAATTCTTTCTTCAAACAATTAATTACCTTTTAAAGCTCTTCAAGAATTTCAATGATGTTAATACCATCAACATAAACAGCAATTATAGCAAATTTATTTCTAGATTTTTTCATAAAGATGCATGGACATATCATATCATTTTTATATCATTCTTTCAACAGATATTCGTTAAGACAATTATACCGCATACGCCCTGATTGCTTCAAGCCATACAGAAACTTATTTAACTTAATTGAGTATTGTTCTCGAAAACTTGAATTGAATGTTTCTGACACCTTAAGTCCTTTAGGGACTTTCATATAAATATCATTATTAAGTGAGCCATATAATGTAAAATTCTTTCCTTAAAACAATAATTAACCAAGCGTTTAATAAAACCATTTGCTAACACATTCTCATACTCCTAGTTGGGCTTTGAACTTCATCAGATTCAACATAATTCTTTACTATCCAGTTCAAACTCTTTAACTGAATAATATGCCATCATATATTAAAATTATCCATCTCATACCAAATTGTGGATCCATAAGTTCAAAACACGTCATAAGGCCTCTAGGCCATCCAGCATCATCAAAAGTAATTAAAAATATATATAGTTAATGTATCAAATCTCCAAAATAGATCAGAGTATGAAGATGAGCCCTAACATGGCAATATACAATAATCCAACATATATTAAAAAGATGGAAGCATTACTTTTAATAGAAGTAGCTTAAGCTTCCGAAGTCTTCCCTGTTGGACCCGCACAACAACGATCACCTGGAAAAATGTTAAATCAACGGGGTGAGACAAAAGCCTCAGTAACCAGCAATCCATCTCATCAGACATATGAGTAAGTGCCCGTGAGGTGCCAAATGGGACAGTTATAAAAATATAACATTATTACAATAACACATGTCCATATGTATACATAATAATTCTCAATATCATAATCTCATCTCATGTTTATCACATATGTATACAAGATTCAAAATACAAGAATTTATTTTCTGTCATCCTTTATTTCCTCTCCTGCCTTATTTCCTCTGACTGAACCCATGGGCTAGTACTCACCCGTATGACTGGTAGCTTCACTCAACAAGCTCACCGATCAAGTGATATGGACCGGCCAAAGTCTATAGAGCACAAGACCGAACCATGGGTTCCCCCTCTAAATACATTAGTAGGGTGTCAATGCCCTTCTAAACACAAATGGGCCAAAGGACTAACCAGTGTACACCTGAAAGTCCACCACCTTATTTCCTCTTTTTGTACAAGAATTCACCCCTTATTTTCTCTTTAAGTAGCCTCCCATTAAATTCACATCCACCATCCCCTCTCATATAAATATAACATATCATTATTAATTCATAATTATCAACAGGATCTTTCCAATCTCATAAATGAATACCACTCATATAATATAATATTACTAGTCATTTTCTCAATGAAAGTAAGTCCCACAAGACAATTTCATTAACAACATAATTTCAAAGTCCTCATCACATATCAATGGCCGTATTTATAATTCTATATATTCAAAAATTACTCACAAACATCATACAAGCATACACAATAAGAGGAAGCGGTTACCTCTCGCTAGAGCTAATTATTACCACACTACTCCTAATCCAAGAGCTTAAGACACGTCAAAATCAATCTACCATAATCAATTTACTACCCATTAATAACTCTCCAAAATTCCACATAATCAAAATTATAACTTTCATACAAATTTTAAGATTAATGTATTATTGAAAATAACAGTTTGGGGTTTAAAATAAAAAAATGACCGTTTAGTCCTTCAAATATCAAAAATGACAGTTTAGTCCTACGAATTTCATAAATGTCTATTTAGTTCTTCAAATTTCAAAACTAAACCAATTAAAATTTCAGTAATATCTTCATTAACTCAAATAAAGTTTTTAACTCACATTTAATCAGTTAAAAAGTCTAAAATAGAATTACTTATAGACTTATTCTATAGAAAATTTATTATAAAATCTTTTATTAACTAAATAATAAAAGTAAACCGACTAACATTAACTATTAATTATCCTTTACATTTTTATAGCTATATACTGATAAAAATTAAATTTGTCCAAAATGCTAATATTAAAATATTCTCTAATCAACATGAAATTACTATCATAAGAATGAGAAAATTATTTAGAACATTTTTATGAAGAAAGTTTGTTGAAAAGAATTTATTTTAGTTATATAAATGATCTTATAAAATAAATAACTTATCTCAAAAAACCTAAGTGAGATCATTATTCCATTCTCGTTCTCTCGCTCTTCTTCCCCACCAAACCACACAAGACTGCACCTCTTGTGTGGTTTTATAAAGAGGATTGAGGGGGTGGTTGGGAGTGTACCCACTCCCCTCTTATAATATATATATATATATATATATAAATGCGTGGGCAGCCCTCGTGTTGTCCACTTTGCATGTACTATATAATATATATATATATATAATATTATAATAATCTAATAAAATATAATATAATATATTAATAATAATTAGTTAGTTTTTTTTCTAAAAATAAAATTTGGATATTACATATAAATATGTAGTCATGACATCCATTGATGCAGATCAAACCCTTCATTTACTATTAGGCTAATTAAATAACAAAAAGTAATTGCATCCACTATTGGTGAATACATTTCTTCAAAATTAATGTCAGGTATTTGTATAAAGTCTTGGGCTACAAGAAGTGTCTTATATCTTATTATTTCACCCTTTTCATTTCTATTTCATACAAAGACTCATTTGCATCCAACTGGCTTTACATCTTCAGGTGTAAGGACTACAAGTCCAAATACTTTTCATTTTTCTAATGATTTTAATTCTGTATTAATGACATCTTTCTATAGGGGCTAATCTTTTCTTTGTTGGCACTCGCTAATGGATTTTGGCTCATGATCCTCATTATCATTCATTACATCATATGCTATATGATAAGCAAATGTGTCATCAACATTGACTTCATTTCAATCCCATCGGATTCCATTCATAACATAATTTATTAAGATCTCATTATTTTCAAATATGTCAGATACCGGGTCTCTTATGGGACTATAACATTCTCTTCTGGAGATATCTCTACTGGAGATAATAACTCTTCAAGAAATGGCTCTTATAGAGCTATTAACTTTTCTTGATTATTCTCGACTTGATCATCTATATTCTTTGCTCCTTTTCTTTTTCTAGGATTTTTATCTTTGCAATCGATGGGTCTGCCACACTTTAGGCGTGCTTTAAATTCATTCATAGTAGGTTGTCCTTCAGGGACATTAATTTTAATAAGAGCATTAGTAGCTGGGACATGTGACTTTGTCACTTTCTTTGGGTCAGTAAATGCTTCTGGCATTTAATTAGCTAAATTCTATAAATGAATTATCTTTTAAACTTCCAGTTCACACTGTTTTGTACGAGGATCAAAATAAGCCAATGATAATTCATTCTAGCTAATTTCTTTACCTAGCTGCTTGTTTTCTCCACCTAATGTTAGGAAAAGTGATTCTTCAAAATGATAATTGGCAAATCGTGCCATAAATAAATCTCCTGTATATGATTCTTAATATTTTATGATTGAAGGAGATTCATACCCAACATATATTCTCATCCTTCTTTGAGGACCCATTTTGGTGCATGTGGTGATGCTACTAGCATATATACCGCACACCCAAAAGTCCTTATATGGGAAATATTATATTTCTAACCAAAAACCATTTGTAAGGGGGAAACATTTAGATAATTTGTTGGCCTAATGCGGATTAACATTGTGCATGCAAAATGGCATGGGCCCAAGTAGAAATTGGGAGATTAAATCTCATAAGTAAAGGTTTTGCAATGAGTTGCAATCTTTTAACTAATGATTCTACAAGTCCATTTTGCGTATAAACATAAGCTACATGATGTTCAACATCAATTCTAAGGGACATACAATATTCATTAAAAGCTTGTGAAGTAAATTCACCAACATTATCAAGACGTATTTTCTTGATAGGATAATCAGGGTAATGTGTTCTTAATCTAATCAATTGAACAAGTAATCTCGCAAATGTCAGGTTGTGAGAAGATAATAAGCACACATGTCACCATATAGTTGATGTATCAATTAAATCCATATAGAACCTAAATGGTCTACATGGTGAGTGTATTGGCCTACAAATATCTTCATGTATCCGTTCTATAAATGTAATAGACTCGCTTTCTACTTTGCTTGATGAGGGACGAATAATTAACTTTCTCTTGGAACATGCAGCACATGAGAAATCATAGGATTATGGTATTTGTTTACACTTCAGGATATGTCTATATGAATTCTCAATTATTTTTCGCATCATAATTGAAACAAGATGGCCTAACCGATCAAGCCAAACTCTAAATTAATTAGTAAACTTCTGGTTTACATTTGCAAACTGCTGGTTTGCATTGGCAAACTTCTGGTCTGTATTGGTGAACTTCTGGTTCTCAATAACATGTGTTTCAATTGTGTTTATAAATGTATAATACAAGCCAGAAGAAAAAGTAGGAAAACTTTCTAATATGCATTTTCTACCAGAAACTATATTTGTGATAACAAGATATTCGTGGTTATTTTTAGTTGTTGTTTCTATATGATATCCATTTCTGCGGATATCTTTGAAACTCAACAAGTTTCTTTCAGACTTGATAGAATAAAATGTGTTATCAATACATAATTTTGTTCCTTCAGGTAACAAAATATTAGCTCTTCTGGAGCCTTCAATCAAATTTATACTACCACATATAGTCTAAACGTTGGCTTTTTGCATTACCAAGGAAGAAAAATATTTATCATTTTTTAGTATGGTGTTGGTTGTTGCACTATCAACAAGACATAAAATCATAATTAAGAGAAGTGTATTTGATAGGAGCAACTTTAAACACATTAAAAGCATATCAGTTCAAATTGACAAAGATAAATTATGCTAAGAAATCAGTAACATCCAAATGGATAATATCCATATATCCATACTCAGAATTTTTAACCTTATCAACATGATTTACTTCAACCTTTGATCCTTTACCATTATTTTTAATTGATTTTTGGTAAAATTCAACCAAGTGTCTTGGTGTACAACAGGTATGAGACCAATGACCCTTACCACCACAGCGATAATATGGATTTTCAGCATTTTTATTATGCCCACTATTTTTCCTTTTATGATTCTTATCAATCTTTCCCTACTTCTGGTATGAATTTGAACCACTACGTTTTCGACACGGCCACACCTGCGGCTGTAGCTACTTCCACGGTCACAATTAGATTCATTCATTACTACATTCGCTTCTAGGAATGAAGTCGAGCCTGTTGGACAGGATTTATGGTTTTTCAATAAAAGCTCATTATTCTATTCAGCTTCAAGGAGGCAAAAAAGTAATTCAACATATTTCTTAAACGTCTTTTACGATATTATTATTGCAGGAGCAAATTGGATGTATCTATTTATAACAAGCTTTTGGAATAATGACCTCTTTTTTATGATCATACATTTCTTTTAAATTGTTCTAAAGAACATAAGGGTCTTTCACGGTCAAATATTCAATTTTGAGGCGTTTATATAAATGGTAATGTAGAAAAATTACGGATCAAGCATTCAAGATAAATAGTTCTTTTTGGTAATGACAAGAGCCACAAATTTATATTTTATAGGATTTAATATAGTTCAAACTAGTGCAATAAAAAGGTATTCATAAAATATGAAATATAAAAACATAATATAATAACAAGAAATTTGTAAAGACAATAGATAATTCATAAAGTAAGATATTACAATAAAATTTAAAAATTTATGGCTTCGGGACATTTAGTTCTCATGGCTTCAAGTCAATTAGTCTTATAGCTTCAAGCCACTTAATCTTATTATGAGAAATTAAATCTATATGGCTTCTGGCAATTTATCTTCAGGATAAATAAAAGTTGAATATGGCTTCCAGCCATACATTAAGATAGAAGATGAAAGTTATATGACTTCAGACCATATAATCTCAAAATAGGAGTCAAAGAAAGATGGCTTCTGGCCATATAATTTAAAAATAGGAAAATCAAGGAAATATGACTTATGGCCATACAAGAAGATGAAAAGCATATGGCTTCTGGCCATATTATAGGAAATCATAGGGATATGGCTTCTGGTCATATCATATCAAAATAATAAATTAAAATAATATGACTTCTGGTCATATAATTTCAAGAATCAAAAGTGTATTGCTTCTTGCCATAATAATAATATAAAGAAACTTGTAAAGGATATATATATAAGATATAAGAACAATAGTAATCTCCAATCTTAGCCATGGAATCCGATGTTTATAACAATCGGTAAAAGTATCTCTCTAATTTTATATATTGGCTCAGATTATCCCAGATCTATCAAATAAAGATATTGTAAAATAAGGTAGATGAAATTGTCAAAGAAACAATGAGAAGATCATATTTTCATTAGAGCTTCATGCTGATAACATGTTATAAAAATATCAATGATAAGAGAGAGCAAGAGACATAGAAGAGAGAAATTCAAGAGAGAAAATAGAGAGAAATTTTCATTTAATTGTACATACATAATACTTGGCTCAATGTCTCTATTTATAGGCACACAAAAAACGTATGCACAGTAACTTCTGTGTATGAACAGTAACCTTTCCACGTATGCTTCAGTAACTTCCACGTATCTACAGTATTGCTATAGTGATGAACAACAAACCTTTACAGTAATAAACAATAAACCCGTGATGCTACAATGACACTAGGGGTGTTCATCAAGCCCTTGTGCCCGGTGCACCCGCCCGAGCCCGGAGAAAAATCGCCATACCCGGCCCAAAAAAAAAGCAGCCCTAAAAAAATTGGGCACAATCGGGCTGGGCATTTTTTTAGGCAGGGCCGGGCATCAGGGAGGGTATTCAGCCCTACCCATTTGGCCCTGCTCGGTATACATATAATATATATATATATATATATATATATATATATATATATATATATTAGCTATTAGCGGGTAGACCATGTAATGCAACTATGTTATAATATATATATATATATATATATATATATATATATATATATATATATATTATTAGCCATTAGCCTGTAGTGGTAGACAACATTTACGCAATGCACGGCACACGACATAAAGCAACTATGCAAGTTATTAAATTAATGATTAACCCATCTCGTCATTTTCCTTTCTCGGTTCTGTTTCTTAGTTCTTGCATTTTACCCTGGCAGTTGCAAGTCGAGCTTCAGTTCTCATCGCCTCAAGCCCTCAACTATGAACTAGTTCAACAGCTCGACACTTTCAGGTTCCAGCTGCTACTGTTGCTCATTCTAGTCACCTTATTTACCGATTGAACTCTAAAGACATATGATAGTCTTTTTGACTATTTGCTATCTCTGCCTTGTTTCACTTCAGATATGTATGGGGTTAAAACTATAAGCCAACAATATTGAATATGTCACGAAACATTTTTATTTTAGCCATCGAAATGATGCTAGTCAATGGGCTATGGGGTTGATTTTTTTACAAAAAAAAAATAGGGGGTTGATAAATGTTGGGCAAGGCGAAGCCCGCCTGCCCAGCCCGTAATGCTCAGCCCAAAAATATTAGGGCTTGTATTGGGCAGGGCCGGGCATCGAGCTGCAAAATGCAGCCCAGTGATCTTTTGGGCAGGGCATCGGGCTAGACCTTCGCCCTGCCCAACCCAGCCCTACCTATGAACACCCCTAAGTGACACACAGTAAACTGCTACAGTGATAAACAATGCTACCAGTAATATCTGATCTTATAGATTAAGTTAACAAGAAGAGAAAGTTGGTTTGAATATGAACTAATAGACATCTATATAATTAATATTCATAACAAAAAAATTAATACTTTACTGAACTTTTTTTTCCGCCTATACTGAACTATTCTAAGTCTAGCTAGTGTATAAGTTGGCTCATTTAGCTCATGCGGTACGTCCAATTAGATGACTTTGTCTTTCCATCAATTTATGGGTGATATTATATTCCTTTAAAATGATTTATTTTAAAAACTTTTGCTCTCAAAAATGTTTTAAAGATGAAAGTTTTGTCTTTTGTGTGAATTTAGTCCCTTTTTATCAATTGGATAAGAATTTTCAATTGCCAGCCTAAAAGCTTAGGCAAAAAAAATTATTACGTTACGCTTAATGTTATAAAACTTAACTTTTAATTTAATTGTTAATTCTCATAATTAAATTTTTGAAAAAAAAATCAAATACCATTTGAATTTACAAAACTTTAAAAAATCTTATAAGGCATGGAAAAGACATATAAATGATTGAGGAAGAATATGAGCTTTTGAAGTTTGGAGATTGCTACCAAAATGCCTTGCAAATGTAAAAAAATCATAAAGCAAAAGCCCCTGTAATGGTGATTAAAGACCCGATGGAGATGGTGATTGTGGTAAAAAAGGAGGACTTGCGGAAAAGAAGATATAGGTAGTGATGGTGGAGAGAGAAACCTCCAGCAGTGGTGGTGAAATCGGCAATGGCGGCGGCGGCGGCGTAGTCAAAGATCACCTTCCTCTTTGATTTCCTTCTCTACCTTCTCCATTCAAAAAGTATAGCCTCCCCTCTAGCCCTGATTTCTATCGGTGGTGGTGAGAATGGGGAGGACGATGGTGGTGTTAGTTATAAACAGAGAATGGTGATGGTAAGATGAAGGACAATGGTGATGAGGACATCCGAACTGCTAGTGAAAGTTGTTGGGTCCAAAGGTGAGGCCAACGAAGTGGGGAGAAGAAGACGAAGAGCAAGAGGGAGGTTGATGGTGATGCTGCGTAACCTTTAGTAGTGGTCATGGTGGATCTCGATGGTGAACACGAGATTTTCGGCGGCGGTGATAAACTCTAGTCCCTTCTCCCTCTCTGTTCTCAACATCTTCTTCCTCTTTGGTTTTCAAAAGTTGTCGGCCAAATCCCCTTGAAAGTGTTGGCTAATTTCGATCTTCTTCCGGTAATTGTTATCTCGATGAAAAAGAGCACCTAATATTTGCCATGGGTTGAGTTCTTCGCTGGAGCTTAGACTCCGTGAGACATCTCCGATCAAACTCATCAAGCTTCTCGCTGGGGGGGTTCATCATCAAGCTTGAAGCTCACCTCTGGTTCGGTCGCAGAGCTGTTTCTCCTCCATCTCAGGTTGATGAGCAAAAACGCGAAATAGAGGAACCCTCCATCTCTATTTCACGCAAGACATTAAAAAAAATTGACCTTTTTCTGACATGTGGCTTTCTTAAAGATGGTCCATAAAGTATAAATCAGCATATTAATGACTTGTCTTTATTACTATTTGTTTGATTTCCCTTCCTTCTCTATCTTCTTTTGTAAATACCATATTCTGAGCAAATTTTAGTTTCGTCCCTCCAATTTTTCTGTTCAACGTAATATGACAAAGAGATTTGTTACTCTAATCCTTGAGCTTACAAGAATTACATATTCATAAAGTTTCTGGATTCTGAGCACTAATCCTAAATAATAATCTAGTACATTATGCTCTATCTTTTTATGATCATGACCATGTTTACTATAAATAGCCATGGGATAATGACCTTTGGTACATTAGGCCTGGGGGGGTGGTTATAGCTCTGGCTTAGATGGCCGATGAGGGTTCTTGTCTTTTTTTTTAAAAAATAAAAAAAAATTGAGGGGTATTTTGTTAAAAACTCTTAAATTTCACAAATCCAGATTCCTCCTTAATCACCTTTCTATCCTTTTCATTTCATATCAGATCTTTTAAAGTTTTACAAGTTCAAATGGTATTTAAGTGTCATTTTTCTTAAATTTTTTAGTCTTTGCAATTTAAATTTTAAATTTTATAGGTTTTAATATCACACATCATTAAAAATTTTTGGGTTAAGGTATACCAAACCTTCTAAAGTATTATTTCGGCACATTGACTATCTTAAAATATTTTGTTGTGTGTTCAAAACTCTGAAGTATTTTTTTTCTTGTACACTCACTACTCTAAAGTACATTTTTAGAGACATCCAACACCCTAAATTATTTTTTAGAGCATCAAACACTTTGAATTATTTTTTTAGATGTATCCAACACCTTAAATTACTTAAATTGTTACGTGTATAATTGCACAAAAAATACTTTAGAGTTATGGATATAGATAAAATAATATTTCAAGGAGTTAGGTATAATAAAAATACTGTAGAGCACTTAATGCGTTGAGAAAAATGCGCATCAACCCAAATTTTTATTCTCACACTTAATTTAAAAAATTGATGAAAATTATCCTAATGAAAAATTTATTACTTGAAGGTATTTAAATATGTCGTAAATGTATTTTATTTGGCATGTAGTTGAATATATACAGCTAAAGTAGAGTTGTGATCTTACAGATAGATTGCACCTAGGCCCTTAAACCAATTTCATATGCTTTTGGATAATAAAATTTTAGGACATTTTTCAGTAATTTTTCCTAATTTTTTATCCTTTTAATTTAAAATGTTTAATTTTGTCTGGAAAAATTTTAGAAAATACCTTCAAAATATCAAAATCTCAAGTCAGTTTTATTTTTTACAGTAAATTAAGTATTAATTATATGAGAAAAAGACAAAAAAAATACCACTTCAACTTTAAAATCCTAAATCAGTCATGTTACTTATAAAATTATAGGTATTAACCACATTTATATGGTAATTGAAAACTCAATTTAGTAAGAAATTATTGATTTGGGATTTAAAGTTCAAATGGTTTTTTTATTTTTTGTCATTTTCCCTAATTACATTTAGTTAGAAATTTATAATTTATTTTAATACGAAATTACCAAATTGGAATTTTCAAATTTTGGAGGTATTTTTTTTGGAAAAATCCAAAAAAAAAACTTTTAAAATACTGAAAAACAGAAAGGCCAGTGATATCAATATTCATAATGCCAAAGGGGTGTAAGAGTCTAACTTGTCCTTTTTTAAATTAAACAAAAATGACAAAAATGTCCTTCACTTATAAACTTTTTTGCTTCTCTTTCTCTTGTTTCCAGATTTGGTTCTCTCTTTCCTTCTCTCTCAGCCGTTCGTTCATTCCACCGATCTTCTTCAACCTCCATCCCCTCATCCTCCTCATATTATCAGACTTGGTGAATGAAAGAGTTGCCACTCACTAGGACTAGAGACTTTCCAGTTGGCCACGAAGTTGGAGGTGGAAGAACAAGAATCCACAGGTGAAGGCGGTACCTTAGGCAAACTCTCATACGACTTTTGATGTTTAAATCTTCATCGGTCAAGCTCTTGTCTTGGTCAAATCCTCATCTGGCATTTCCACAAAACCCTCAAGCAAAACCTGATTCTTCTTCTTGCTTTTTGTCTTCTTACTACTGCAAGCATGCTCCCAAAACTACAACTCTTGATCCTGAATCACTCCTGTTGGGCGTCTCCTAGATCAAAGGCGCACAACTCTTGATTTTTGATTCTCAAGTCAAACTTTTGTTGTTGGCTTTGTTATTTTTATTCTTAATTCATCCTCTTGTTGCTGGTGGTTGATGTTTTGTGGTGGTTGGTGGTGTCTTTGATGCTTCATCGGAAAGTGTTGTTGATCTTTTCATGATGATGAATTGAAAAGCTTATTAGAACTTCTGATATTCTTTTGTGAACTTGCAAGAAGCATTATTAGAAAACTTGTGAAACCCTCGGAAGATCTTGGAAATTATAATTTGCAACTAGTGAAATTATTTAAGGAATTTGTGAAAACCTTATAAATTTTTATGAAAAATTGTGAAACCCTTATCAGATATCATGAATAAAAATTTGCAACTTGTGAGATTCCTTAAGAAAGTTGTGAAATTATTTTGAAAACTTGTGAAAACCTTGTTCGAACTTGTGAAACCCTTACATTTTGTGAATTCAAATTTGCAACTTGTAAAATTTTTTAAGGAAGTTTTGAAAACTTGTGAAAATCTTATCCAAGCTTGTGAACCCTTTACCATAGCTTGTGAAACCCTTACCATAATTGAATTTTGATTTGCAAGTTGTGAAAAACTTTATCTAAATTTGTGAAATTCTTTCCAAAATTTGTGAAAACCTTATCCGAACTTGTCAAAGCTCTATTAGAACTTGTAAAAAACCTTTATCAAATCTTGCAAATGTTGATTCGCAACTTATGAAATTTTTTAAGGAAGTTGTGATATTCTTTTAGAACTTGTGAAAATCTTATTCGAATTTGTAAAACCTTTATCAGAATTTTTGAAACCCTTATCAAATATGTGAATTTTGATTTGCAACTTGTGAAATGAAATTTTTTAAGGAAGTTGTGAAATTAATTTGAGAACTTGTAAAAAATATTATCCGAACTTGTAAAACATCTTTCATAACTTGTGAAACCCTTATCAAATCTTGTGAAAATTTGCAACTTGTGAGATCACAACTCGAAAAGAATCATTTTCTTGAAAATCTAGATTTTTCTTAGGGATTATCTTAAGCTTGGGAGTACTAGAAGACCTCCCTGAGAATTTTAGAAGTGAAGGTACCACCTCCACCCAAATCTCCCCCTCCTTCTTCGTTGCTAGAGGAGGCTGAGGCTACCATCGCCATTATTGGAGGAGGTTGTCTCAGCTGTTGTTGCTAGACTCTCTCGGTATGAAACCCGAAGAAGAAGAAAGAGAGAGAAGACAAAAGAAAGTAAAAATGAGATTTAATAAGGGCATTTGTGTCATTTTTTTTAAATTTAAAAAAAACACAAATCAGGTACTAACACTTCTTTGGGATTATGAATATTCAAAATATCATTTTACTTTTTAAGATTTATAGCCCGTTTGGTTTGATTACATAAGAAAAGATTACATATAATCTTGATGTAATAGCGTGATTATGGTCTTTAGTTAGGCTCATGTAATTTAAAGAGGATGATATTTTTTAATTTTGATTATATGATTTGATGTAATCAGGATTACACTATTAGGAGTGATGAATGATGATGTAGATATCCTATAATCCAATAAAAATAACACTACTGTCATTATAATTTTCTAAATTGACCAAAGTGCTCACCCATAAATACAGTTATATTTAAATAATTTTAATTACCATCATTAAATATTAAAAAAATAATTAATAATATATAAATTTAAGAAATATTCCCCCATTTAAAAAATTTAAAAAATTATATTCCACCATTAAAAAAATAATAAAATATCTCATTAAATAATATTCTAGTCATTAAATATTAAAAAATTAACATAAATTTAACCTATACACGGCCTAATATTTTCACCATTAAATATTAAAATATTACTATGAATCTAGCGTGTACACTACATGGGAAAAAATTACATGAACCCAACGTGTACACTATTATGTATAGAAATGAGTAATTTTGTCCCTTATTATATTATTCCCATATATTTTCATGTTCGATATAATCTAACGAAACGTTTCTATCTAATGACGAACCAAATAAATTATATAATTATTATTATATTACTTTCATTATATTAGATTATATTCCATTACATTACTTCAAATTTCGTGAACCAAACGAGCACTCATAAAGTTCTTTATTAGTGATTTTCTTCTTTTATTTTTCCCTGAATTTTCTAATAATTTTTCTTTTTATTTTCAAAAAACAGGACAAGAAACTTCACAACGCTTCTCAAGCCCATGCCTCACTAGTCCATTCCCGTGAGAACTTCTCAGTTGAAGCGCTAGGGGATGCGGCTCTCAGTTCGGCTCTAATCTATCAGAATCTTCTCTCTCTCCAGTTGAAACTCGAAATCTCTAATCCTAGCTTCTCTCTCTTCCTGTCACGTAAGAATCGTCGAAATGGCGGCTGTTGAGGTTGAAGCTAAAGCAGCAGAAAAAGAAGAGGAGCAGGTAGTGAATCCATGGGAGGTCTCCGCCAAGGATGGAGGCAAGATCGACTACGACAAGCTCATCGACCGTTTTGGCTGCCAACGGCTTGACCCTTCTCATATTGAGCGGGTTGAGCGCTTGACTTCTCGTCCTGCTCATGTCTTCCTCCGTCGTGGTGTTTTCTTCGCTCACCGGTATGCATTCTTTTCTATCTGTTTTGAGTTTTCTCTTGCATAGAAGAAATTCAATGCTAATGTAGATTTCTTATTTGGAGGCAGCGATTTCAATGAAATTTTGGATGCATATGAAAGAGGAGAGAAGTTCTATTTGTATACAGGACGAGGACCATCTTCTGAAGCTTTGCATCTGGGTCATCTGGTTCCGTTTATGTTTACTAAGTAAGTTGAATATGCGCTTGGCAGTTAAAAGAGAAATTTGATCAATATATAGAGATATAACTCAATTGCTTCTGCAACAAAGTATGCAGCAACAGAAACGGAAGTTTGTGGCTACTTAACATGAGATATATTTGGAGAGTTACTCTTGATATTAAATATAAGATATAATTTTTATATTTGTCAATCTTTTTTTAACTTGTTTCTATTGATATTGATGTTCCTCAACAATAATCAAGGAGGAGTGAAGGGAATGGGGAATTAAAGAAAATGATTAAGGTGGTTTAGAAAACACATATATATTAACTAACTCAACTAACTTTTTTAATGTAATCAAATTAAATAAATATATCTTATATTAAGGATAGGAGGGAGTAGCATATACTGTTCAAATCATTTGACTTAACGAAGAATTACAAACACTGTACTGGTTTTGAAAGGATTTTAACTTAATTGAAAATGTGTGCAGGTATTTGCAAGATGCCTTTAAGGTTCCTCTTGTTATACAACTCACAGATGATGAGAAATTCTTGTGGAAAAATCTCAGCATAGAGGAGAGCCAAAGACTTGCACGAGAGAATGCTAAGGATATTATTGCTTGTGGCTTTGATGTTTCCAAGACATTCATATTCTCTGATTTTGATTTTGTTGGCGGGTGAGTGAGATATGAGGGTAGCTTTGGCCTGATGATATATTCTCAAGTATGCTTTCATAAATTTTAGGCGTTTCATCAAATTTTATACTCTTCCAGTCCTAAATGTAGGGTTGGTATTGGTCCTAAATGTAAAATCTTAATCCAATTTGTTTCTCATGTTTACCTAAACTACCACTACTCATGCTGCTCAACAATAATGGCAATCAAATTTATATAATTACAAGACATTTGTTACACATGGGTATTTTAGGAAGATTAGATCACACTTGTTACAATTAAATAATTTCTAACTTCTTTAATCTACCCAAATTAGTTAAATACTCTTACATTAAGGACAGGAGGAGTATTATCTTTGGGTTTAGGAATTTCATTGGATATGAATCCATATAGATTCTGGAATCTTGCTGCCATTGAGGAACTGAATTTGATTAAAAAAAAAAAACATTACAATGCTTAAATGATGTTCAATCTTCTGGGAGCATCTTTTATATCGAAATGAAAACAAAACGAATTTTCACTTTCCTCATTATTAATAGTTATTGACATCTTAAGTCCAATTTGTGGTAGGTTGATCCTTGTAGAATGTGTACAAATGAAACTTATAGGTTTAGGAAATCGATTTAGTTTATCATACAATATCTTTATATTCAATGAAGTGAATAGAGCTTCCCTTCTCATATTTGGTCGTCCAAAAAAATATATCTTGTTCAACTACCTTATATTTGGCCTATATTAATTATGAGCTCCATATCTTAAATTCACGGGTGATTGGTCAGATTGCTTGGGTTCTTATATGGCACATCACAATCTTAAATTATGCGGAAGTTTCTTCTGTACATCACTTCTTGGATGAATTATCACTATCATTATAAAATTATGCTGACTATGCATGCAATTTTGCTCATAACTTCAACTTTTTTCTGTACATTGTTTCTTTTTGACAAAAAACTTTCCTTGCCAGCGCTTTCTACAAGAACATGGTACAGGTTGCGAAGCGTGTAACCTATAATCAGGCTGTTGGCATTTTTGGTTTCACTGGAGAAGATCATATTGGAAAAGTTAGTTTTCCACCAGTGCAGGTAAGGTTCTTCTCTACTCTACCTCTATGATGAAAGTACCATTCTATGTTTCTGTCGGTGATTTTTTTGTCCTTTAAAAAAATGCTGGGTGATTGAACATGTCCCAATACATTTACACCCTTTCTTCCCTTGGTGGTCTTTTCAAGCATCTGAAAGGTTTCATTTAGCTGTAATAACTTTTGTATTTCCCTCTGACCTGGTTGTTAGTAATTCACATTTTTACATTGTGCACGTGCTTATTCTGATGCAAAAATTTTTCCATATCAACAAAATTCCCACTACAATATACTGTTTCTTAATTTGTTTGGAACACTGAACTTAATGTGTACTAGCACATATATGTTTATGTGTTTGTTGAAGCAGAAAATGTGGCCAAAAGGCAATTTGCATGTAATAGATTTGATCTTCCATGTAAAAAAATGGCAAAGATGCTTTTCCAGATTCCTTTTTGTTTGATAATGTTGGATATCTGGAAGTTAGTACATCATACATGGAAGTTATTATGGAAACTTCATTTCTTATGCAGGCTGTTCCATCATTTCCCAGTTCATTTCCTCACCTTTTTTCTGGCAAAGAGAACCTCCATTGCTTGATCCCTTGTGCAATTGACCAGGTCTGTTTGTCATCAAGTATTTGTGCACAAGTTTTCATATTTATTGCAAATTGAATTGCCTTATATGACACTAAGTTTATATCTGATTAATTTTACTTTGTTTCTTGTAAACTTGGGGTAATGATATGAAAAATGAAAAGGAAAATCTGAAAAGAACCTGTAGCAACTTCAGACATTCAGCTTTTGTCTATGACAGTGCACCAAAGTACTAAACTAATCATTTGAAGCCCCATGTTCGGCTTAAATTGATTGTCAGCTTAACATGTAATCACGGAGTTTGCTATTTACTGAAGTTGTCACTTGTACATGTAGCAAAATATCTCATTTCTTAAAAATAGCTGTTCAATTTTTTGCTTTTGGTAGACTTCATGTTAATGACTAAGAAGTACTGGACATCTTTCAATTCTGAATTTGCCTTACTAATGGTAATTAATCATTGGATGGATGAAATCTTGTTCATGCTTGCTGATATGGAATTGTAGTTCTTTATATTTTAAATGTTCGGTACCTTAGTTTTGGCAAGATCAACGTAGCTGTTAGTGGTATTAGCTATTATTAGAGTAGCATTAGTCAAACACAGCACTAATTGTGTCCCTTAGCTAATTAGGATAGATCATTAGCGCCTAACACTACCCCTGACCCCTTCCTCTATATGAAGGCATCACTCCCTCATTGTAGCGGTTGTTGACCTATTGAATGAATGAGAATATTCGGTGCATCTCTTGTGTCTTGATCCCTCTCCTCTCCCTCTCTCAGTTCCTCTTTCTCTCTTCTTCCTCTCTACTCTCTTCTACCTATCTTCTCCATTCTGTTCTGTCAGAATTTTCAGAGCTGAATCAATGGCATCAAAGCTTAAGATTCTTTGCCACACTCTTCTTGTTGCATGGTAGAAACAAGAAACCAAGAAAGAAATAGAATGGAAGAGCAAAGATTCCAAGCACTTGAACAGAAAATGCAAACCCTGACCCCCAGCATTCAAGATTTGGCAGTAGGGTTCACCATCACTATAGAAAAGTTGCGATGAGACATCTAAGAAGGAGTATTGATGCCTTAGAACATGGCGCAGCATGGAGACAAACTTACACCACCGAACAGAACGCAAGAAAGACGAGGAGGGCATCAGAATTACCACAAGCCGATGTAATTTACAAAGATGGATTTCCCTCGCTATGATGGAGATGATGTTCTTACCTGGTTGCTCAAGTGTGAGCGTTATTTCGATTTGAACGATACCCCTGAAGCTAGCAAGGTCAAGATGGCTTCTTTGCATCTGGATAACAAGTCTTTTCAGTGGCATCAAGCATTGGAGCGACGGCTGCGAGGTCGCCTTCCTCCATGGGATGAATATGCAGTTCTGTTACAAGATACGTTTGGCCCTTCATTCGAAACGCTAATGAGTGATCTGACCCATTTGAGGCAAACAAGGTCACTAGCCGATTATAATGCGTCCTTTGATTATAGTAGATATCTATGTGTCGGCACTTAAAATAGAGCTTGTGGGCCCAGTTTGAATTTTTAATCCAAGAATGTTAATTAAGGCCCAAAAGTTAGTGCGAATGCAGGAGCTGATTTTTGAAAATCTAATCCCAAGATTCTCAAGGAAAAATCAGCACTACACGCTTCTACAACAACAATCAGCGATGTCTTCACATGCAACAACCCAAACAAACCCCACGCCTTATCGGTCTGCTCTGCTTGCCAATAAACCTTTGCCAATCGATCATCACAAAACCGACGCCAATAACCTATCTTTAGCACCGATAAACCCCCACAAGACTTACAAGCCTCTCACACCCAAGGAGGAATTGGAGCACCGAATGAAGTATGTGTTTTTATTGCTACGCTCCTTTTTCTCGTGACCATAAGTGTTCGCAGAGGCAGAAGGTTCAGCTCCATTACATTGAGCATGAATTGGACTTGGAAGACAGTACTGAAGAAGAATGTCTTGGTGATCAAGAAACCGAATAGTTGCAACCCTGCATACCTTTTCATGCCATTGAAAGGGTTGATAGTGCTACATCTATGTGAGTGCAAGGATAGGTGGGAAAAAAGCCAATTCAGATTTTAATTGATAGCGGGAGTACCCACGACTTCCTTTAATTGACCCTGGTCTGACCCCTGGGTTGACTCCAGTCCAAACCACTAACCCTTGACCCAGTGCTTTGGCCAGTTTATTATCCGGTCCGGTTTTTAGTACCTTGAGCTCGAGTATTCCTAGATCAAATCTACATGCTACATGGAGCACCTCCCGAGGTTATTAGTAACTGAGATTCAATCTTTGTGAGTAACTTCTAGAAAGAATTTCTATGTGTTTTAGGGATACAACAAAAGTTGTCATCCGCCTATCATCCTCAAACCAATGGGCAATCTGAAGTGCTTAATAGGTGCCTAGAAACATATCTAAGGTGTATGTGTTGGGAGAAGCCCAAGGAATGGAGCAAGTGGTTGTCACAAGCCAAGTGGCAGTATAATACGTCTTTTCACACATCAACAAAAGCATCTCCATATGAGCTTTTGTATGGCAAAAAGCCTCCTCTCCATTGTCTCTACTTGCCTCATAATTCGGTGCTAGAAGCGGTTGATCGCACCTTTGAAGCTAGGGAGCAAGTTTTGGCTATGCTCAAACACCATTTGCATCGTGCATCTAATAGAATGAAGCAAAAGGCTGATTTACATAGGTCTGACTTTGAATTTCTTGTCGGTCAATGGGTGTTTCTTGAGCTACAACCATATAGACAGATTTCTGCAGCTGTTAGGAGCTCACAAAAGCTTGCTCCAAGGTATTTTGGACCATATCAAGTGCTGGAAAAGATTGGTCCAGTTGCTTATCTATTTGAGCTGCCTCCGGAGTCAAGGGTTCACCCTACTTTCCACGTTTCTATACTGAAATTGTGTCCTAATCCAGCTGTGAAGCCTCAGCAACCTCCTCCAGACTTCCCAGAGCCCCCACCTTCCTTACTTCCTGAGAAAATCCTTAATCAAAGGTCTGTTAGGAGGTGCAGAAGGCTCATTACAGAAGTGTTTGTGCAATGGAAAGGGTTGCTGGATGAAGAAGCTTCGTGGATGCCACTTCTTCAGTTCCAAGAACAATTTCCAGATTTCAATATTGCTCATCCTTGAGGGCAAGGATGTCAAGAGGGGGGAGTTATTGATATGAGATTGTAGTTCTTTATATTTTAAATGTTTGGTAAGTTAGTTAGGGGAAGAGCAATGCAGCTGTTAGTGGTGTTAGCTATTGTTAGAGTAGCATTGGCCAAACACAGCACTAATTGTGTCCCTTAGCTAATTAGGATAGATCATTAGCTCCTAACACTACCCTCTCCCTCTCCTCTCCTCTCTCGGTTCCTCTTTCTCTCTTCTTCCTCTCTACTCTCTTCTACCTATCTTCTCCATTCAGTTCTGTCAGTATTTACAGAGTTGAATCACTTGCCTAGTTATTCCTTATGGTTAAAGGAACACTCAATTGCATGCTAAATTGTGCACTAAATCCTTTAAAGTATGTTAGGAAAGCTCAAACGATCAGTCTCTTATCAAAGTAGTACATAGTATGTTAGACAAAACAGAAAGAGTGGGAATTAATGAGAATAGGAAGGGAGAAAACAAATGTACCAAGAGCAGGTTATTTCTTTACGTTCATTGACCCCTACTAATATGATAAACACTCATGGCAGTTGTACCTTTTACTTTCAATGTTAAAACCTGCAAAACTTTCTTGTATTTGTTGCAACTTTTGACCTTCTATTTGTACTCACTTTTTTTCTCTAGGTTTTTTCCCTTGAAGGCTATGATGAATGCACATTTCAAATTTTCTCCCATTCTCTAATACTTATTCTTTATGACATCTTTAGGATCCTTATTTTAGAATGACACGTGACGTTGCTCCAAAGATGGGATACAATAAGCCTGCATTGATAGAATCTTCATTCTTCCCTGCCTTGCAGGTATTATAATGGTGTTGTTAGGAAAGGATTCTTTCATTTTTTGTTGGAATGGACTGCCAATTTTTACTTGTTTATGGATACACAAGTTATTAGTTTGCATGTCTGATTCCGCTGTTCTTGTGTACCAATTTGGCTGTATGTATAGTAACTTAATTGTACCTTTAACTTTCTATGCTATGTGTCCCAAAGAAAACTAAACAAAGTGAAACAAAAATGTAAACAAAAATCTGTGAAATGAGTTAAAGAGTCTGAATTTCTAGTGAATATATGCTGGAAGTCACATGATTAATACTACCTCCTGTCCTAAATATATGCCCCAGTTGACTTTTTTGGAAAATTAAGGAACATAATTATATTACCTTAAAGTATTTATATTTATCGTTTTTTCTTTAAATTAATTTGTCTAACTTATAAACTGATATATAATTTAATAATACACAACATATGAAATGGTTAAATAACTTAATTTGCTTCCTTAATCTCTCCAATAAAAGACAACTAGGTTTTATATTTAGGACCGGAGATAGTAACATTTATGGTTAATTAATCACAAGCTTTTTGCTCATAGCTTCATTCAAATTTGGATGCTTCCAGGGGGAGACGGGAAAGATGTCTGCTAGTGATCCCAATTCTGCTATATATGTGACTGATTCAGCCAAAGATATTAAAACTAAGGTTTGTTCTTGAAATTTCTCTGCTAGTAGTTTTCATGTTCCCAATCGTGTCATTTAATATTACATTTTGCTGAATCTCCTCTGCATATGAACAAATTATCTACATCCTTGTTGCCTCAACTTTCCTTTCTTTCTTTCTTTTTTTTGGGAGCTTGGGTTCCACAGTGCCTTTTTAGGCTCTCATTTGTTGATGTATCGTGAAGAATGTTCTCATCAGCTTCTTTACTTTCTGTGCATATGCAAAATACCTCGGGTTTTCTATTCACTTTTTGAAAACATTTAGGATGAGTGCTCATTGACTGAGCTAAAGCCTCCTCAACCAAGCAGTCAAGAATGCAATCCTTGTCACCTGTAAACTTCATAATTAATAAATTTTCAATGCGTTATTTGGTCCCCATGATTTGTCCATGCTTCATTCCATAGGGTTTTCATGTGAGGTGGCATGGTTTGCCCTTGACAGCATACGATTTTGGAAATGCTAATGCCGTAATCAGTATATTTGCTAAGTAATTGATTACCTATATTTTCATTTCTGATTTAATATAACTTGCTTTATGTATAATCTGAAGATTTAATGGGGCCGCCACCTTTCTTCCCTCTAACGCACTTCTCTCCTGATTCCCTGTCTGCGCAAACACCCATTATTCTCCCTCCATTTCTATTATAACTGTGACACATGTGGCTTTCTACAGATAAACAAATATGCATTCTCTGGTGGACAAGACTCTATAGAGAAACATAGGCAACTAGGAGCAAATCTTGAGGTAAACTTTTTTTTTTTTTTAAATATTGCCTTTTTCTTTTAAAGAATAGTGTGCTCGTACGGTTGAATATCATTAACAGTTGTGTGGACAAGATTGCTCAAATTTAGTTTCCTTAAATTCCTAAAAAACCATGAAAAGGTTAGTTTCTGCAGTTTTGGCCCTATGCATGTCTTATGCTTCACACTCAGTTAATATGCATGCAGGTTCTGCTAATTTGTTTACCAGTATATCAATTTCTTTTGAATTAGTGCCCCCGTAACTGTCCAACCAATTCCTTTGCTTATGTTAATTGCTTGCTACCAAGTATTTTATTGCCCTAGAATATTGATAGCTTTTTACTTGTAATATATTCAGGTTGATATACCTATAAAATACCTATCTTTCTTCTTAGAGGATGATGCTGAGCTTGAACATTTGAAAAAGGTTAGATTTTTATTATTTTAATTGAACGTCTGTTTATCCCAAAATCCTTGCAAGTTGCTTAATAGGAATTAGGACGTTACTTATCTGATTTTCTGGCATTCCTAGGAGTATGGGGCTGGACGCTTGCTGACCGGTGAGGTGAAGCAACGCCTAATACAAGTTTTGACTGAATTGGTAGAAAGACATCGTAGAGCCCGGGCTGCTGTGACTGAAGAGGTGAGCTTTGTCTGCTCATACATTTTTTGGTCTGCATGAGTCATTGAAATGGTTAAATACACAACTGATTGACATTGGCGAAGGATTTGTGCAATCTTGGTTTTTAGATTCTCTGAGAAATGGAATTAAGAGTCTTGTACTACCTTACCTCCATTATGTCCGAAGCTGTGGGTTTTATTATTACGACACCTACCTTCAGTTAGATACACGGGGCACTGCAGAGTCACTATAGGACTTATGAAGGTTTTGAAAAGTTAATCCTGTTTTACCAATACATTCCTGAAAAAAAATAGTCCCTTCGGTATTTAATATAAGAGCCAGTTGATTTTTTTTGGAGAAGTTAAGGAAGCTAAATAAATTACTTAATTATTACATTTGTTGTGTATCATTAGATTATACAGACAATTTAGTTTTGAGAAAAACAATAAATATAAATACTTTAATCTAATTTATTTAGCTTCTTTAATCTTTTCAAAAAAGTTAACTGGCTTTTATATTAAGAACTAGAGATGGTAATAAAGAGGTTCCACATAGGTAAGGAAAAGATGATAAGGCTCCCACCACCCTTTTTCTTTTTGCCATCTTTGTTGTCCTATATTTCGTGTGGCTAGTTAATCTAGACTATCATAGAAAAAATTTAGACTTTAGATAAATTGTGCTTCTCTTTAGTTCTCCCCTCTATTTATGGTCTTTAACATGCATTTCTTACATAGAAACCACAAACAATTTCTCACTTTATGTACTATTAATAAATAAGAATAATTTAATTAATAACTATTTGAAATTCTTGAAATTTCGTTTTTAAAAGAAGAACAAGAGATCAAATAACAAGTGGATTTTTTAAAAGAAGAACAAGAGATCAAATAACAAGTGGATTGATTATTTGACATCCACCTTAGTACATGTGCTGCTAGTTTCATTATTGCTGATCCTTTAAAGGGTTTCATTGGGGTATAGTAATTATTTATTACCATGTGGCAACTTTTTCATCTTATGAACTAATTCGCCTAGCATGTTTTATTTTGTTTTTATTCTATATAAATTTGAACCAATCTAATATATTAAGATCTGTATATTCATGACCAAAGTTTAAATATGATTTTTGTCCATCTTGAATCATGGTAATGGAAGCTTTTTGTCCGATTGGTTGCTTACCGCATCTTTACAAGATTTGCAGCATAGAAGCTTGTTTGGATTAATAAAATACCAAATTTAGAGCTATATTTTTCATATTTTTTCTTCAGATGGTGGATGCCTTCATGGCAGTAAGACCGCTTCCCCACATGTTTGACTGAAGTTCTCATCTCATTAATTATTGTCGACCCAAGAATTGTTGGAAGGTCGATGGCTGAAGTAGATTTAACAGGTTTCTGCTAAAATTAAGTTGAAGGCATGTTCTGTATTTCTTTGTTTGATGGAGAAGATTTGTAATTTTGGGGGGGAAAATGCTCTAATGTCAGATTTTGGCCATAGGTTATTTGGAATGTGGATGGAATGCAAAAGAATATTGCAATTAGCATTCGTTTGGGAAATGACACTGATGAAAAGTGGAAACATTTTTCTACACAATTGATATTGAGGATTTCTTTTCATTTCTATTCACTAGAAGCTAAGTAGCCGCTGGCTTAATTGAATAAGAGGAAATGTAATATAAATGGTAGGTAATTGAATGTTATGCAATTATAATTTATAATTATAATGAATTTGTTTGGTATCATCCTAGAAATCTTAAAAAGATAATAATTTTTATATTTATTTTAATGGTCATAAAATGAAAATACTTAATGTCCTATCCTCAATGCAATTTTCCCCACACTCCTTTCGTTGGATCACTATGGTATCTGTGGGGCTGTTTGTGATAGTTTTTTTGAATCGGGCTTATTATATAAGTCTGATTCACGTAAATCGAGATAAATCTCCTCCACATATTTATCTCGTAGACCGTGAAAACACTTCGTAGACCGTAAAAGCTACCTCGTAGACTGTAAAAGTTACCTCGTAGACCGTAAATTACAATTCATAAGCACTTATAAAATTTTCATAAGCTATTCCAAACAGCCTCTGTATGTGTGTGGTGTGATTTTCTTACCGTTAGTCACAAGAACTTCATGATCAATTCACCCAACACAACAATCCTGAAAATTATAACTCAAATCAAACTACAATTATATAAATTCTGAAGATTTTTTTTCCTTAGAATTATATATCAGTTTCAAAGAGAAAAAATCACAAGTAAATTTTTTAAAATCATCAAATTGCATTGAAGCCCTGTGATTGGATTGAGAAAAAACCATTTTCCCTTACTAATTTGAGTAACCAATGGCAAGTCAGAGTGAAACTGATAATGTGGGTTAACCTGCCGGTTATAGGTTGGCCTACTACGGGTTGACAGCTTGATGGGTTGGGTTGAAAAGACTAGCATCAAAATGAGTAATGATTTAGCCAACCCAACCCCCGTAAACTGGTGGGTTATAGTTTCCACCCAACCCACTTTTCTTTCTTTCTTTTTTTGTTAAATTTGTTTATATATTGCTTTTTCATATTTTTTAGAACAATATAATGATGTTTATATAATTATCTATTAGACTATTATCTAACATAAAATGAAATATCTTTTTTCTCAAATGTAAATTATAAAAATACATTACATAAACATAGTGATTATAAAGTATTTAATTCAGAGTTTCAAACATTACGAATTAAACCTACATCACAATTCAACATATTACAAATTAAACATAAATTACAAATCCATGATTAACATTCAATATAATGAACACCTTGTTAGGGAGGGAGTGTTTTAGTTTTTTTAGAATTTAAAAAAAATAAATAAACATAGGTTAGCCCAAGGGTTGGCAAGCTATCGTATCACGGGTTCAGATTATATGGGTTCAGGCCAAAAAGATCCACATAAAAAAAGTCCCTTTTTCACAATCCAAACCTCCACATTTTTACGGGTTGACCCATAAGCTCAGACACATATTACCGACTTTAAGTCAAGGTGCCACAATAATCATTGGGCATCCAATAACAAAGTCAGGATGCTACCAACAACTTCAAGACTTGTTAGTTTCTCAAATTAGCAAAGGTGAAGTGATCTTTTTTAAATTTGATTTAATCTAACTCTAAGTCTATGGGACTTTAATACAACTATTTTAAAAGACATGTTTGTGATTTTATCTAATCCTTAGGACCTATATGTCCTCTCTTTTTCTTATGAAGGATTCCATTTCTGTCTGAAGGAATAAAAAAAAAATGCTAACATAATTTTATTATAATTACAAAAATAAAATACTCCATGCCAGAGTTGCAAATGGCTTTAAAGAAGATCCTAAAGACTGAAAATAACAATAACATAAAGGAACACCTCCAAAAGAGGGCCTAATGACAATTTGGCCCAGATCCAGCTATGGTCTTTTTTTCTTTCTATCCTTTTCTTAATTTGGGTCGCTGAATTAAGATCTCAAACGGTCCAGATTTAATATTATAATAATAATATTTTTATAATATATTAAATCTGGACGCTGAGATCTTAATCTAACGTTCCAACTTAAGAAAAAGATGAAAAATGATAGAAAGGGAAAATGACCAAAACCATATCAATTTGGCCGATCCTCAAAATCTCTTACATTTTGTTATTGTTTTTTGGTTTACCGGCTCTTCACAATTTTATACAAACACGATTCTAAAAGTGGTCCTCCAGATAATTAGGATAATTCTAAATTTCTAATAGCAAAGGATGGACTTCCCAATTCTAATTCCTTTTATTCGTGTCCTCCATATTTGAGGAACCTTAGTTCATGAGTGTATGGGAATTAGTTTCTATCTGGGGTATTCTAAATTCATTACCTGCCCACTCAATTAATTTAAACCTGATCGGGGGCCTTATGGGGGAAGTCGGTACTAGTGGTCCCTTATGGGGGAAGTCGATATTAGTGGAATAACCTTTTTAAGGCCATGTTAATTATTACTTCTGCCACTCTCCAAGAATCCAACCCTTAAGAGTTTGCCCTAATAGGATGCTAGCCACTGGCTAGCTCCAAACCTGTTAGACCAAGCGTACATCGGTAGTTCCCCTCCTACTTAGCTTTTTAGTTTTTACTTTACGGGCTTAACCCTCGTTTCGGGAGATTCACAATTTCACATTTATATTAAAATAATAAAAAAAGGGATTTTTGGTAGATTTTTTTTTAATGAAAGATCAAAATATATTGCACACGATAAAATGATTACATTAAACTTGGGCTGTATTATATTATGTAGAAAAGCAAATCAAGCAGCCCAAGATAACAAACAAGCGAAACAGACAACACAAACCAAAAGGAAACAAACAAGCAACGCTAGAACAAAACAAAGGGAGAAGATGAAACAGCAAGACGGCAAACGGCTTCGGCTTCAAAAAAGATTTGCAGCCATCAAAAGAGAGTCACCAAATGCTACCAGCAGCACCAACAGAGTGAAGAAGAGCCCAGCAAGAACAAAATGGCGGGTGTTGCAGCACATCTCCCAAAGGAAATGTGCCACCGAATCGAACCATTGTGATTCAAGGCTTCCCGTAGGAAGAAAGAGTTGGCAGTCGAACAAGTTCAGTTGCCAAAAACATAGCAGAACGAGCGTTCCCCAACTCCACACGACGCATATGAGAGAAATGAAGACCCGAGTAACAAACTTGAATGAAACCACAAAAGAGACCAAACCAAAGCCTGAGCAAAAACAACGAGCAGCCTAACCATCAAAACGATAATCATGGCACTGCACATTCCATGATTATGTAAGAACCACAAGGTCATGGGGTGATCAAGTAGGTCTTTTTGGCAAAAGAACCGCAAGAACCCATATTAGAAGATGTTTCAAGAACATATTAGGAACTGGAGTAAGCAAGGTGAGTCGAGCTACGACGTCAACGACGTCCACCGTGAGTACCCTGAACAAGACAGTCAAATGAAGTATGAAGTGGACTAGTTGGGCTGGAGCCACTAAATGCAGAGATTTTATCAGAAAACTCGAGAGTTTTCTCACCAGTATACGCTTTGATCTCATGTATGTAGAGTTTCCACAGTTGTGCACAAGTAGCGATTGATCAAGCTCCTTCTAATAAGACTCGAAGCTGAGGATAGATAGCACGAAGATGATCAATAAACAAGACAGTGGGGAGCACCACAGAGAAGCCTGCACACATAAGAAGCTCCCAGCGAGGTTCTTATAAACCATGTACGTGCATAAGCCCATACAACTAGCGGAACCATTTGTATGGTGCATTGAACTAGGCAGCAGAACCTGCTCGCAACATAGTTCACTCCATTGCTACATGCACTACACTTTCGCCAAGTTCAGGATGCATGAAGAAGATGTCCCCAACTGATATACATAAGATCATACGACCAGCCTGGTGCCAACGATAGAGAAAGTTATAAAACACAGACTCCGAGAAGAACAAAAAGAGGTGATGATCCATTGTTGTGATGTTTAAAGCTTTGGTGTAAAGATGAAGCTCCTAAAGTCTTCTATATATAGCACTCAAGGGGCTTGAAGAAAAACACAAAAATCCGAATGGAGCAATGCACAATATGTTTGCGAATGCCTCTTGAGAGAGTGAAGCAACGAGAAACAAGGAAAATCGAGGGCATGATGTCGTGGTAGTGCATGATCTCGTGAAAAGACCAAGGTATGAAGGTGGAAGGAACAAGGGAGTGACACCGAAGCATCAAGGGGAAGAAGAGATCATCATTAAGACAACCCCCGTCAAATCCCACCTCCTGACAAGCAATTAATACCTTAAAAGACGAACTAACTAGCATAGTTCGCTTAACTAGAGAGGTAGCAACAGGAGGTCTTTTACGCTTATTAGGAATTAGAGAACCGAAATGAGAAACAGGGCTCACATAGGTAAATGAAGGAGAAGGCTCAGAGCAGACCGTATAATCATGGGCCACAGCAGTAGCCCAAATATTACAACCCATATCCAAACGCATAGAGAGAGAGTGACTGTGGCAGTGAATATGAGTCGAATGAGGGCCCATGTAAGATTGATGTAGAGAAGTTACTGACTTAAAGTGTGCTTTGATAGGCCATTGGGCCTCCCATGAGCCCGATTGGATAGCAATAAGCCCAATTGGCACTGATCCAACGATTTGTATATGTTTTGGTGCATGATTGTGTAATATGCTTATAGTTAAATAAGCAGCTTCTTGAAAAAGCCGAGGCCTTGCTTCTAGCTTATGGTTTTTAGGAATTTATTATCGTTATTGGCATTAAATGCACTCCAACTCCTTTTCTTTTTTTTTAATTTCTCTCTCTTCTCTTCTGAGAGTTTGCCTTCGTCTCTCTGTCCCAAAAACACTGTCGTCACTCTCTCTCTCTGTTGATCTTCCCTCTGTAAACAATTCCATAACCTCCTTCTCCGATGACGTTCTCGTCGGAGAATCCACGTGTTGCAAGCCTAAGCTCCTCCAAGCTGTACCAACGGCCCTACCCAATCTTCAGACCGTCGACGGCGGCTTCAATCTCATCGTTCCTCTGTTTTCCTCTCCGAAATCTACCAACATCGATCCCCTCCTCGTCTTCCAACTGCTTCCTCCTCTGATCACGACCTTCAACCTTAAGCTTTGTATCTTGAACACCAAGAAGATCCAAGGCTTTGACCTCCACGATCTCCCTGGAGACCAACGGAATCACGGCGGAGGTTTGGTTGGCTATGGTATAGAGCTTGTCGGAGGTTCGATTCTAGCGAATGCAGAGGAAGATCAGAAGAACCAGAAAGAGGAAGATGAAGAGGAAAACACAAATAACGATGTAGAGTTGTATACCCAGAAAAGGTGCGGTTTTGGTGAGTTCATGCAGAGAAAAGTTGGTGGTGGAGGAATGGTCGGAGAAGGTTGACATTGGTTTGAGACTGGTTGTGAGAAGAGAGAGAGAGAGCTAGAAAAGTGGCATGGGAAGTGTTTGGTTGACGAGAAAATGGTGAGAAAATGTTTGGAGTTTGGAAGAGAGAAGAAGCATTGGAGAGAGAGAAAGCGCATCGGAGAGAAGAGACACTAGTAAATAAGAACAAAGAGCACCGGTGGTTTCATGGTTTCAACGGCAAAGTGCCTGGATTAGCGGTAGAAAAGTGGCTTTTTGTTTTATTGTGGCTTTTACCGAAGTTAAATTGAAGAAAAATTATATTATAAATGTGATTTATGATTGAATTGGTAGTAGGAGAAGTGATTTTTTCCCCAAAACCCAGTGAAAAAAAGTCAAAAGCTATTTCAATAAGTTTCTAAAAAAACCAATTTTTTTAAAAGTCCAGTGAAAGCTAACGGGTGTGTTTGGATGAGCGGTGTAAAAATGGTTTATTTAAAAAGTGGCTTATAGAAAAGTAGCTTTAGGTAAAAGTCAGATTATGTAAGTGATTTATGTTTGGATTGGTAATTGAATAAGTGTTTTTTATGAAAATGAAGGGTGTTTGGTTTGGTTTTTGCATAAGTGACTTTTGTGATATTTAAGAGAAAAAATTGTAAAATTTATGAAAATTGAAGAAATTATATTTAAAAATTTAACAATGGTAAAATACATAATTAAATTATGATGAAAATGTAAATAAATTAGAAATAATGTAAATAAATTAGAAATGATACAAAGTTAAAGTATTTGATACAATAAAAGATAATAGAACTAATTCATCCTAATGTCCTGTACAATTAGATCACTGATGGTGTTACGAACGTTTTAATTTTGTTTCAACTTAATCAAAGTTCTGATTAAAGTGCATGAGGCAACTAGTTTTTTACATATCAATTATTGTATAAATTTTTATTTTTTAAAAATTTCAATTAAATACTTTCATGAACTTGTATGGCGACAGTGCAGAGAGATCAAGGGAGAAAAATGATGAAAAAAACTTTGATCTATCTATTACTTGTATCAGTATTCATTTTGGAATAATCAATACAGAGTAAAAACCCCGAAAAAAACAACATTGCACAGTAATAAATTCCTTAAGCTGCAGCAATAAGCTCCTTGCAATGGCTTTTAGTAAAACTCTTGTCATTTAATTTTTTTTTACCACCTAAATCTTCTCATTATACTTACCAAAAAGGAATAAAACTTTCTTGCCATTATTCTAAGCTATGTATGTAAGAAGCTCTTTTGTCAAAAGCTAAAAGCTCTATTTGAGAGCTTATTTCAAAAGCTACTTATTTAGTTAAAAGCTCTTTTGTCAAAAGCTCAAACAAACTTACAAAAATTGCTAACCCCAATTCAATTGAGCTTTTGACCATTTGATTGGGCTTAATGAGATGGAAAAGCTTAAACAAACACACCCAACATGTTCACAAACGTGTCTGCAAATGTCAAATAGATTTTTACCCTTCAAATGAACTTCTAACCCCTCCTAATGGGTTTTCAAACTGACCCAAAGAATAAAAAGAAAAAGAACGACCAAAAGAAACTAAACTGAAAGGTTTTTTTTGGTTAATACTTTTGGTCTAGGTTAATGCTTTTGGTTTCTAAAGTTTGACTCGATTTTAATTTTGATATCTTAAATTTGAAATCAGTGATTTTAGTCCTTAAAGTTTAGCCTGATTTTGGTCTTGGTCACTCAAGTTTGAAATTGATAGTTTTAGCCCCTGAAGTTTGGCCCGGTTTTGATTTTAGTCCCTCAAGTTTACTCCATTTATAACTATTGGTCCTTCCAGTTTAGGATAGCATATCAAGTCATTTTCAATCTTGAGGGACCTAAAACTAAAATCGGGTCAAACTTCATAAACCAAAACCACCGATTTCAAACTTAAGGTCCACAAATGTTTGGAAACTCTGTTTCTAATCGGGCTTATTTTATAAGCCCGATTTACTTAAATCTCCACCACATATTTACCTCGTAGACCGTAAAAGTAACCTCGTAAATCGTAAAAGTTACTTCATATTCCGTAAATCACGATTTATAAGCACTTATGGAGCTTCCATAAGCTAATTCAAACGAGCCATTAAATCGGCCCAAACTTTAATGATTAAAAATTATATTAACTGGTCTCTTTTTACCGATAAAGCAAAAGTGATAATTGAGTTGTTCTTTTGCGAGTTTGGCACCGGAGGATATTACCCAAACGCTGGTATAAAATTATACTTTAATTTTATTATATATTGTTTAATAATGAAATTAATTTTTATATATGAAATTATTAGATAATAGTACTGTAGATGAAGAGCCTTCCTCAACCAATTATGGAATATCTTCAACCCATATGAATAACATTCGTGGGATGATTAGAGATCAATTTATGTAGGACATGTGATCTAATTAATTATGTAATATTTTTTGATCAAATTATATATTTTGACACCACATTTTCTAACTTAAATTTTTCACTTATTTATAATGTTAAATATCTTTTTATTTTATAATTATCACAAAAACATTAATACAATCGTTAATCTAAATAAATTTTCACTTTGTGCCATCGTTAGTTCAAACATAAGTTTAAAACAATTTGAAGCTGGCAACCCAATACCTCCACAACCACAGCAAATTGAAGACACGTGTTCAAACACCAGGGAGACCATAACTACCTTACCAGAAGGAAGAAGGAGCTGAGGCTCGAACTGAAACCAATGAGAAATGGAGCAAGCAACCTTAAAATCAAAACCACCAAGGCCGAATTGAGAAGAAAAATCCACACATAAGAGAAATCCAAATTGTGAATAGCAATAATATTAGCCACCTCCTCTATGTAAAACTCCAAAGGTATAAATTAAATACTTGAATCCAAACGGAGAAGTGTGAAAGGCAGAGTTGAGATATAAGAGAATTTGGGGACCAAGGATAAACCGCCATAGAGAGCCCTTGCAGAATCTGGAAACCATGATCAAGAATGAACCTGCAATCCTCAGCGCACAAAAATGCAAAGCATAGTAGTTGGCATGTTGTTGAATAATGGAAAACCGACCTTGAATCTCCCAGAGATTGAATCTTGCTAACATGAACCAAACAAGAAGAGAACACATTAGAAAACAAGAAATGAGAGTGACAGTACTCAAAACGAGCTGGATCACATGCAGGAAGACTTCAACGTCGAGTAGATTGCATCGTGAACCGATAATATAAAACTACAAAGCCAACGAACAATCCCAACAACAGCCAAATACAATCCAATTGATACGATCCCAGCAAGATGAACATATGAAACAAAGCAGTAGAAAAATCCACCGCCAAAAGAGAGAAAACAGCTCTTTCCACTGACAAGATTTTTGGTAGATAATTAGGACGAATTGAGTAAAAAAAATCTGTAGTACAAATTTTTTATTCATGTGAAATTCATCATTTTTATTTTTAACTAATTAATTTTATATTACCTATTTTAAATTAATTTTTGAATTAAGATATGAGAATATTTTTTGGGCCTAATTCCCCTCATATATACACTAGGCAAAAATAAGGGCTACTAAAAAAAGGAAAATTAATCTTTTAGTTATTTAATTTTTAATTAACTTATGATTCAATCTTTTAATTTTGACTCGTGTAAATTCATCTATGACTTAGTTCCAGAATTTTTAATTTTCTCATGACTCAGTCTTTTTTTTTAATATTTTATATTCTTATCTTTTCCATGTCTAACTCATCCTAAGTCAACCTATGTAACAAGAATGGTAATTCAACTCATCTTTGCATGGAAAAAAAGAGTTAAAAGTTTAGGACTGGGTTGTTTGGTTGTGGAGTAGAGGCGGTAAAATGAGTCCAATTTGTGGGCTTAACCCGTAACTTGCGGGTTTTAACAGAGTTAGGGTTAAGGTTTTTCATGCCTAAAAAATGAGGGTCGCATTGGCTCGCACAACGCAACCCACAGGTTGACCTGCATATATATATATATATTTAATATGGTTGCCTATATGCCTTTTGGACTTCGGATTTTGGACTGCAGCTTGTTGAACTTGAACACTTGAATTTGGACATGACATGTGAGTGGGCCTGGAATATTTTTTTTTGGACTTTAGACTTGGACTCTTGAGCTTGGATATGATATAGTGTGAGTAGACTTGGAACATGTTTTTTTTTTTTGTTAACAATTTGCCTCCTTCTCATTCTCATTCTCAATTTTTGTTAAAAAAAATAAAAGTAAAAAAAAAATTTGTGTGGCCTATGGGTTGGCTCGCAAACCCGCACAACGCTCCCCCTCTGCCGCTACCCGCCACCCGGCACCGCCTCCACTACCTCCTCCGCCGCCGCCGCCGCTTCCTCCTCCTCCTCCGCCGCCGGCACTACCTCATTCTCCTCCTCTACTGCTGCCACCAGCCACCCAACAACGCCTTCACTACCTCCTCCTCTACCGCTGCCGCCACTACCTCCTCCTCCTTCTCCTCCCTTGTTGCTGCCACCAGCCACCCAGCACCGTTGCCACCACCACCTCCTCCTCCTCCTCCTCGGCCATTGCCACCGCTACCTCCTTCTCCTCCCCTCTGCTGCTACCTGCCACCCACCACTGCCTCCACTACCTCCTCCTCCGCCGCCACCGCCACTGCCGCCTCCTCCGCCTCCGCCTCCACTTCCTCCTCCTCCTCCCCCATCGCTGCCACCCAGCACCGCCTCCACCACCGCCTCCTCCGCCATCGCCACCCGCCATTACCTCCGCAGTTGTCTCCACTACCTCCTTCACCTGACTCTTAACTTTCTTTTTACAAAGATTATAGTAAGGATAAAAAAGATGTTGTATAATATATTAATTTTAAATAATTGTTAAAATAATAACTCATTGCACCTTACTTAAAAACCAAACCAAACAATAGCCCTGTAATTAATATTGCATTGCATTACCATTGCATCGCATTACACTGTACTGCAGGATGTAATGAGATCGAATCAAATAGGCCCTATGTTACAAGTGAATCAAAAGTTAAAAAATTAATTTTCAAAAAACAAAAATCAGAATCTTTATTATTTTCCCCATCTCAACGTCATATATACTGGATATTCTCTTGTGAAATCCCAATTAGGGTTTTGTGTTTCAGCCATATATATATTGCGTTTACTTCACTGGGCCTGCGCAACTCACTTCACTCACCGTTGCAGATTTTGGAGAAGCTAAGCTAAGCAAACAGCGAACGTAGTAGAATGGAGCAAACTTTCATCATGATTAAGCCTGATGGTGTCCAGAGGGGCCTGGTATCTTCCTCCTCATTTTGCTTTTTATGGTTTTGATTGATTGGTGAGTGGGCCTTACGCATCTACCTACCGATCCCTTTCTTGTCTTTCTAGAAAGATGCGATTTATGTGTAAGCGTAAGCTTGAAGATAATCTTCGGGATCTGGATTTTTTTGTTGGATAAATATTCTCCTTTGGGAGAATCCATCGTATTTTGACTTTTTTTAACTGCTATTTTCTGATCCGATTAATTGTAGTATGAAGTGGATTCTTGCTAATTGTTAATTTCTGACATACTTATGAAATGGGATTTTGGCTAATTATTACTTACCGACGGAAGTCATAATAACATTAATTCGGTTTCTTCTGATGAGAAATGATTCCATCCTTATGCTCGAATGTCAATTACTGTGGATTATATGAAATCTAGTTTAGGGTCAATTTCAAGTAAATATGAACTTAGTGGTCATGTAACAGAAAGTGGTTTCTCAAAGTTTCTTACTTGTTTCAGGTCGGTGAGATTATCAGCAGATTTGAGAAGAAGGGGTTCTCACTGAAAGGTATTAACAGCCCGGATAAGAAAACTTTTTAATGAGTATACTAATCTGTCGCCACAGTCCGTAGCTATAAAATTGTTTACCTTTTATCTTGGAGCCAGTTATGTTAATAAATCTGAAATTTCTTGAAAGACCAATTTTTATTAAGGCATTTGAAAGTCAAGGTTTTGTGACAATTTACCAGACTCATTACAATTATATTATTGTCCACCCAAAATTATGGTTTGATAATAAGCTATTCAAGTTGAATGTTTTTATCAATTTTATATCATTGGTTTTGAAGAGAAAGTGCTAGGAGACATATATTGTGGTCTTCTGATTTCAGAATTTGATGATTATGTTCTGTGACTTTGAGCTTAGGTTTGAAGCTAATTTCTGTGGAGCGTCCTTTTGCTGAGAAGCACTATGAGGACTTGTCTGCAAAGCCCTTCTTTAATGGGTTGGTGGATTACATCATCTCTGGTCCTGTTGTTGCTATGGTTTGGGAGGGTAAGAATGTTGTGACAACTGGCCGAAAGATAATTGGAGCCACAAACCCAGCACAATCTGAGCCTGGAACAATCCGTGGGGACTATGCCATTGATATTGGAAGGTAATTGAATAATCTCTTGTTTCTCATCATTTGGTTGAAATGATTCTGTTCTTTTTCAATTTATCTTGAAAGGATTTGCAAACTGATATACACTATAGCTGCTGCTCTTAACTTTGTTGCGCCATAAAAATGACTTCATCTTGACCAGCACCTAGTGGTGCAGTGGTCTCCAAGTGGCCCTTAGGGCCACTGCCCCCCTCCCCCCTTCACGAGTTCGAACCCGTGCCGATGTAATAAAAAAAAGAATGACTTCATCTTTCCATTGCACAAAAGCAAGATGTACAATCATTTGATATAGAAAGTGGAATAGAATGAATGGATGGAAAGAAAAATTAAAAGTGATTTTGAGGATGAAAAATGACCTTGTGCTATCCTTTTTTCAAAAGAAGAAAACACAAAACGTAAGAAAAGGACAGAAATTGTTGTGTAATAGTTTCAAAATGCAAAAGATTCATGGAATGAGAATGTTATCATTTCTCAATAATAATTATTCCATTTTATCATTTTGTTAACCCATAAACACGTGATATTTTGAGAGAGGAAATTGAATTTGATTATTGAATTCTTCATGAAGTTTGCTTTTAAGTTGCTAACTTGTGGCATGCAATGTAAGTAAATTACTTTTTGCGCAGGAATGTCATCCATGGAAGTGATTCTGTCGAGAGTGCAAGGAAGGAAATTGCATTATGGTTCCCTGAGGGCCCTGTTGCTTGGCAAAGCAGCGTCCACAAGTGGATCTATGAGTAAAGCATATGACTTACTGCAGCAATGCCATGGCTGTTCTGATCCACTGTTGCTAAAATTTGTGTTCTTTAGTTATCTCTTTCAAACAGTTCTCAAATTAATTTTGGTCGCTATCTATGTTGGTGAATGCTTAATCGAAGGTCCATTTTGGTATTTAATGGTGATGGTGAGTGATTGGTTGCAACTGAAATCTGTTTTTGTGTTTGATAATGCACTGATTTCACTTGTAGTGACCAAATGAGTTAAAATATGAATTTCACAAGTTGTTGGTTGAAAATTGAAATGGTAAGCGGTCTCGGTCTCAGTCTCACCCCAATAAGGACAACATATCATTGAATCTTGAGGAGCATGCTTTGTTGGTAGGGCTAACCATAATGCTCCTGGTTTGACAGAAATTGGTCTTTAAGTGCAAAATGACTTGAGGATATTAAGTTTACACAATATATATGTATATTTATATATGAACTTCACAACTAAATCGTTTGGTTGCTTAGTACAGATGATTACTAGTAAGGTAAGGGTGAATAGGTAACATTGATGGAGACAATGATTATGAACACAAGTAGCTGCTTGACAATTACCTGAGTGATGATAGTAAGAAGTCGATAATTGTGGTAAAGGTGTCATGTAACAATAGAATTAACATGGGCAATAGTGTTGATTTTACAATTTAATTTGATTTAGTTGGAAGAATATTTTCGTCCAATGCAATTATACAAGGCCATGGATAAGAGTCACAGAATGTAAATAAAATCAATCAATTTCATTAAACATAATACATCCTTATACAACCACTCTTTGCTCCCTTTCATGTGGGGAGCTTCAAAATTAAGTAAATCAGTGGATTTGTTGGCACCACTAAATATGTATAAACAACCTAGAAGTAACAATGCATACTAAATAGGGAAAGGGGACAGAGAATTTTGAAATTTTAAAATTTCGAATCAGATATTTTTTAAAAAATGAATTGTGAATTATTTATCAAATTTCATTATTCTTTTATCAACTTTTAGTAACATACCTGATTTGAGATTTTGTAATTCAAAAATTCTTTTTTTATCTTTTTCCCTACTAAATATGTAATCAAAAGGAACAATCGAAATATAAATATCTGATGCCTCTAACGTCTTTAAGCAGAACAGAGTTCTCTTTTAGATCTTTTGATGAAGAGTTCTCGTTTCTAATGGTTACTAATCTGGAGGCAGTCCCATCCTAATTTCTAAATGAAAGCTTCGATTTGTCTTTCTTTCTTTCTTTTTTTATAAGTGGGTCATTTCAAAATCTTATCCCAAACTTATGAGCTAGCATTTTTAGCCAACTTTTCAATGTCTGTATATTCCTCTCTATTAGGGATTGGGGGTTGAAAATAGTGATTCATTTCATTGATAAATCCATATATTCCACCAGTCAAAATAAAAATGATAATTTGTCCCAAACTATGCAAATGTTATTCCAGGTCTATGAAGATGAACTTAACTCGTAAATCACAGGGAAGACGAACTTGGTCTTAGTTATTAACAATAACTATTCCAAAACACAGCCAAAACAAACAAAGGAAGAATGACAAATAAGTAGGAATTTTCCTTTTGACTCAAATAAGCAGTGTTCTGATAAATGCAAAGGAGAAGCCTGTTTCTGTAATACAATACTGCTCCAAGCTGCATTAGCCCATTAATGGAACTCACGGTGAAAAAAATACATACCGAGAAACCAGACTAAAATTTCTTTTTTTTGGTACCAAACAAGGCTTACATTTTCATGCTCTGGCAGTTGTGTCTGATACAAATACCATCCTCCAACAACAAGACCAAGCTTATGTCACATCTAAAATCTTGATGACACCTTCAGTCTTATTTTAAGCTAAGTTTAGTTGAAATTTCAGGTTAAATACCAAAATAGGCTGGAAGGAAAATTATAATGAGGAGGAGCATTACATGATGTACAAAAAGACCTTCAAGCTGCAGCTTGTAGACATATGAACCGATATCCTATCGTGCGAGGAGTTTGTATGAGGGCAAATCTTCGAGCCGTGTCAAGTCTTCCATCAGAAGCTCTTTCTCCAGCTGACGGCGCGTAGCTTTCATTACCGCCTGTTAGAAAATTAAGTCAGGCGCAAATTAGCAAAGACAAAAACTAGAATTAAGAGATAGGAAGCAACTAATGAACGAGAACAGGAATTGCATCCACATGAACAAAATCAACTGATAGTAATCTATTTATTCTATAAATTACTCATACATGATTCAGGTTAGAGAGTACATACATTAAAATCCATGTAAGACGCTCGCATAGAAAGCCATTGATGATCCATCAACTTGAATGTTATGCAATAAAGAAGATCTAAAGCTGATTCATTTTCTGTCAAGCAAAGATGAATGATTAGTTACTTCAAATGTTAGTTAATTAGATGTATCATTTGAACAATAAGAAAAGCAACTCTGAAGTAAAAATCCACATTAACAAATACTTTTTGTGATTCCCCCACATTGTTGAAATTGTTAGCCTCAGAAGATTCATAAAACCCTAATTTCCTTCCAAAAGGAGAAATGAAACAGAATTAGAGAGTAAGAATACCTTCAAGAAACTTCAAGAACGTGGCTCCCACGATTGTCCGTGGCTTGACTGCAAAAAGGCAATGCAAATTGTTTAGGGATAACATGATAATTGAATTCAATTCAATGAAGTACCATCAATTTAATTTCACTCAAAGAAACAAAACTAAAATTGAAAATCAACAGAAGGCTATTTTCAGATAAGCCAAAGGTTTCAGCATCATAGCCATCCAGGCTAACTCAAGTGGCAAGAGTAGAGTAGGATGCGGATAGTGGTGGGGTCAAAGGTTCAGACTCTCCAGATGTAACCCAAAAAAACAGGGCTCGTCAGTTATATATATGATTATGACAAATGCTTTTTGTATTATTGTCAGAAACTTCTCCCTGATCCATGCCAAAAAATGATATGGCAAAAAACACAAGCATCTTATTCTATAAATTTTTCAGGGTATTGATGAAAGCCAAGGATTTGAACCTTGCACGAGTAATTTAAGCTTGATGTACTCAGAAATTCACCCACAATTATCCATACATCAAGGAAGTAAGGGGGGCGAAAAGGCACACCCGAGGCACCGGGGGAAGGTGACAGAAATTTTCTTGCCTCTTGATGTTTTCTTAAAGAGGCAAAAAGGATCTCCTAAGATAATGACAGAGGTGACTTATTTGGTTTCAAGGTTATAGCCCATAGGGATTAATTTTTCAATTGTTTCACTCAATCCCATATTTTTTAATTATTTTTTTCTACTTATTATTCCAAGCATGAGCTGTTGGGCTGTTTTCTCTTTCTCTAACAATTTTACGGCTTCTCAACCCCTTTTTTCCTTTTAAAGATATTAATATTAAGGGCCAACACATCTTTTTTGACAGTTGGTTTAAATCATTATAAATATTGAACTGTTTATACAAATATTATGCCTCAGTAGTTAATTTACATGAGATATCATGTTAGTAGTTAAAACTTAATCACACACACACGCACGCACATATCATAATATATATCATATTGGCAGTAACCTCACTTTCTTCAGAACCTGAAGTAAAGAAACTAGAAACAACAATAACAAAAGTAAAGAACCTGCTTCAAGATCAAGCATCTGAATAAGCATGAATGTGATGTTCACACCAGCAACAGCAAATGGGTATTCCCAAACTGAACGATCTCCTTCCTGCTTCCTCAAAAGGTCCTGAAAAGATTTCTATGAAATGAAAAGTTTAAGTTATATGATGAAGACAAAAGTGGCAAAATAATTAGGGAAAAGTTTAGGTTATATGCAATGAAAGCAAGGGTTAATTGGAAAAGAACATTTCGTATTTAATGTCATTTACTTTGATATGGTCTAATTAAGGGAAATAGATTAAATATTTAAAGAGATGTTTATCACACCAAGTGCATCCAGACAAAACCAAATGAGTTTATTTTTCTTTTTGAAATCACCTGGACCAACAAAACCCAATAATTTGAATATTCAGTAAAACAGTAATCTGATACATAAATTATCCTTTCAAACACAAGCAAAAAACATGCAATTTGATAGATCATTTGAGAAAACAAGATCATGAGATCATAATATTAAAATCATACTCTTGTATAAGTTACTCAGAAAATGCTGGAACATCTTTCCTGAACATAAAGAAGATGTATGGTAAAGGAACAAATTACAGATATATTCATGTGGGAAAAAAATTTCAAAGTAGAACAGTCTAAATGAGAAAAGACTTCTTAAGATCAGTAACATAAAAGTCTGGATCCACTGACTATTGGTTTTCTTTATATATGGCAGGATCAAATTACAGATAAAGAAGATGTATGGAAAAGGAACAAATTACAGATATATTCATATGGAAAAAAAAATTCAAAGTAGAACAGTCTAAAAGAGAAAAGACTTCTTAAGGTCAGTAACATAAAAGTCTGGATCCACTGACTATTGGTTTCTATGTATATGGCAGGCAGCAAATATATTTGTTCAAATTAGCAATCTCTTAATCCCAATAGGGCACATAAACCAAGGGGGGAAGGGAAGGGAGAAATGAAAGGAAAATCATCCTTCAAGTTAAAGCAAATAGACACCCGATAAGTGATAACACCAGTATCATTTTATCTTTGATTAAAATAAATAAGTCAATTTTATTTTCATAAATAATAAACACAGTTTCTTAGGGAAGATTAACAATTTAATTAACTCGTTATTTGATAAAATTAATCAGAGCTTCTGTAATTCAGATGAGTTGATGTTCAAAATGACAAGCTTTGCATTTGAAACATTAATTTTTATCAACCAAATCCAAGCCACAAGAATTTTCATTCAAGGATCAGAAAGGAATAAATAAAATGAAGAGATCATACCGGAAAATTTCTCGCAAAGAACAGTAAATTCTCCAATGAAATAAAACCACCGCCCCTGTCAAATAATTTCACATTAATTAAAACCAAGGGCAACATGGATTTAGGACATTAAGAGATCAGGCATTTAGTAGGAATTAACCAGGACATCATCTACCTAAAATCAGTTGATGGGTCTTTTCCTTGCCACCCCATTTCCTTCCACTGTTCAGATATCAGACCACGGAGTTCTTCCTCAGGAAAGGCAGCATTCCATAAAGCCCTTAAGGCATCCTAACATACAGCGGCTATGTGAATTACAACCATAAATCAAACGAAAAATGTGTGTGTGTGTATAGCCTAAGTAAGGATGAAATCTTCAATGAGATTAATGTTTGCCAAAAATATTAATAGAAAAGATACCTGGTGCTCAGGTATCAAGCCATCATAGGGAATTTCTATACGGTTCTGTAGCCTCTGCAGGCACTCCTCCTGGGAGTCCCAAGATTCAAAATCATGAATATAGGTTGTGGCATATTTATAACTAAAAATATTTTATAAAATAAAACAGTAGGAAGTGAACACATTATGGCAATCCCAAAAAGAATACAATCAGCAGAGCAAACATTTGAATGAATTAAATTATTAAAAAAATAGTCAGGTTAAACCTAGGTTTCATGATACTTGTTACAATAGATAAATGCAAATATTGCCGAAGTAAATGAAATTTTAAATTTAAATTTGACTAAGAAATGAAGGGGCATATATAGCTACATAAGAAGTCCAATCCAAACTGTTCACTTCCCTTAGATTGTCTAGTATAACACACACAGGGATAATATCTATTTAAAAGCTGGGCATTTTTAATGGGGACCAAAACAGATGAAAAAGATAAAAAGCAATAAATAAAACATAAAAGGACAAAAGTGGACTTCACTTTATAATGGCCTTCATATGAAAACTTTCAGTTTGCAACAACAAAGGTATGGATGTTAATTACAAGCTGCAAGTCACAAAGAGGCTGAATCAATAGTCTAAACACTAAATGGCACCTTTAGAACAGATAGATCTATATGACCAAATTGTCAGATAATCTATGTTCAGACAGGGTGAACATTTCTTTGTCTACACACATGTAATGGGATTTGGAAGGTTCATTCCCTCTGTCTGATGTCCTGCAGATGGGATTTTATGTGGGGAATTTTTTTTCCCTATATGCACAAGATTGAACAGCTTTGTTACATTCATGAGCACCCTAGGCACACTGTTTTATTAAACTTTTTCCTATTTAGAAGGATCCTTTCTCATTACATTCTATCTTTCCTCTTTATGTTTATTTTTCTTTTTCTTTAATCAAAGGCAAAATATAACTTAATGCTAAACAAATTGATATTTGAGTAGTTAAACCACAAAAATACTACCTGGGCTGGAGTCAAATCAAAAGAGGGACGAGCATCACTGTCTCTCCTCTGTGCGCAGACACAGGATAAACCTCTGCCAAGCCAAGCAGCTGATCCTGCCACAACCTCAGCTGTAACAATATAGAAGAATCTGTAAATGAAGATTGACCTTCCAAGTTATGCGGTACAAAAAATTGAAATAAGTTGAAAGCATGTTTTTGTTTCAATTAGCCGTTAATCATCCTCTGTACATGATAAAGTTTGGTTTGACACATGAGATCTGAACCATCCAGCTATTGAACCACAACAGACAAAAATGTAGTAGGTTATAACTTCAATTTGACCGCAAGGATTGTGCATTTCTTGCCACAAGTGACTTGCCAAAACAAAACATTTGAGAAGTATAAAGCATAAAATAGGATTAAGTTTTGCTATCTAATTAAAAGTAGCCTGGTCCAATCTGATCCCTGATGAGCATAAAAAACTAGTTCCCACTTCCCAGTGAATCAAACAAACAACAAAGAAACTTCTAACACATTCTTTTCAAGAATTTAGTCACAGAAGACTAAGACATTTACTTGGGTATTGGTGGATTTAGATTAAGGTTCCATTCCACACAGCAGATTTTTTCACCAAATCATCATGAACCTCAACTTTTTCACTTCTCACGCACTTCATCTATACTCTGCTTCACACTTTGCGATATGGTCCCAGAAAGTTAAATGTAGGTCCATTTGCTAATACAATCATACAGGCGCGTGTAATGAAAGATAGATATACAGATATAACAAGTGACGACTGTATCGCTGGCAGTATAATATAATCATGCAAAAAGGCTCTAATTCTTGAATAATACGGAAATATAATTAAATGTTGAAGCCACAAAGTAGAATCTTCCATGGTGAAACCAGTTCGACAGAGAATTTGATATTCCTATCGATCAAACGGGACCAACGAGAGTTCATGAGTCTGAGAGAGGATGCGGCAAAGAAAGATTCTGTCTGCTTATCAATTACGCAGGAAAAAAGTCCTATGTAAGTTTTAGAAGATATTTGAACCAAATAACACAGAAAAGTAATAGAACTAAAAACGCGTTAGCTTATGAATTCACCCACCAATGCAATTTAGGATACCATCAAGCATCCTGCAAGTGAAAACTTGGATTATGATCAAATTACATGAGCATGGTTTGATCTCGAGCCAGGGATCTTTTCTTCACAAAATTGAGTGACAAATATAAAGAGACACACACAAAGAGATAGAGGGAGAGGGAGAGGGAGAGGGAGAGAGAAGGGTAGAGAGAGAAATTGCAAAACAAAAGGTAGGAAGCTGCTGTGAAAGTACAAAAGCGAATCAAGCCCATAGGAAATAAAAAGTCGCGAAATAAAAATTATAAAAATGATTTTTAAGAGAATTTAAAGTATTTACCAGAAGTTGAATGGCAGGTATTGCCTCTGTCAAGACCCTGCGAGATCCTCCTCACGGCAACGAATGAGTCGCCTCTATCATCCATACCCTCCTACAATTCCTTCTTCTACAACAACATCATCGGCAATCTAGAAGTTCCTACTTCGTCGGAAAATCCAACTCTCAATCCTCCAAACAAACTGTAAATGCCAATAAATGAAACGTACAAGATCAAAACCTCCCCACAAAACTCGCTAAAACCCCCAAAACCTCAGTGGTAGCAATCAAGTGATCAGCCTCAAATGTGGAAAAATCAATACTGAACAGGCCCAAAAACGAGAAAGAATCAGTTCAACAACTAGGCCAGTTCAGATTTTTCCCGGAAAAAGACAGTAAACAAAAAACTAACCGAGTAAGAATGAAGCCGAAACCGAACAAAAATGAACAAATTTTACATGAAGATGAAGATGAGAAGAATTGGGGAAGGATGTACAGTGAGAAAGATAAAGAATCTTGAAGGAAAGAGGGAGGAATGTAGGTGAGAATATGGGTATTACTTTTGCAAGATCTGAGAGAAGAGGCAGAAGAAGTCCATGAGAGTCTGTGACTCAAGAATATGGCGTATCTAGTATCGTTCACTCTATGGGGCTCTCCCTAAGGTATAGCTTTGTTGAGTGCGCTTGTTGATGGCGATGGCGTTGGCGTCTAGCTCGGAGAAAAAGAGAGTGGATTAATGGGATCTATAAGAAAGCAATTTTTCCTTTCTTTCAGTTTTGTGGTTAGACAGACCATTGTTAGTAGGTGAAGGCTGAAAGCGGTGCCGGGGACATTCAAAAAATGGAAAAATATGGGGATATTTTATTTATTTATTATGTGTGACCTCCCTGTAATTAATATAATCATTCATTTCAAATAGACCTTTTTTTTTAATCTTTTTTATGTTGTATGAAAATTTAAGAGTGAGTTTTATGTTGACAAGTTATAAATAAATACTACAGTATGAGTTTAATTGATATGCATTTTATATGATATATATTGGTATATTAATATAGTAATAATTTAATTCATAACATGTCATATTATTAGGACTAATTTGTCAAAGCATGGAGAACCATATAAAATATGAAAATTTTCACTCAAAAATTAACTATGAAATTTAATATATATATCTCGATTTTCATTATCTAACACTTTATCATATTTAAGAGCATCATCATAATATCTATAGTCTATTTGGTTCAATTATATGCATGCAATAGTAATTATGATTACATTATTAAGAAAATAGTGTTTGGTTATTCTTTAAAATGATAATGGATTTTAACGATGATTACCAAATATTTGGTAATACCTATTCACACCTCCCCCTATAAAAATGTGTCATTTTTCATTTGGATTAATACAATATTTGGTTCTTATAATTTACATTCATTTTAGTTTTGATCTTTATAGTTTCAAACTGTAAGTTTTGATCCATCAAGTTTATTTCATCTAAAATGTTAGTCCTAATAGTTTAATAAAAACCTAGACAGATCAAAACCTACAACTTAAAATTATAGGAATCAATACCAAAATGATAACAAACTAAAAGATCAAACATGATACTAACTCTTATTATTATAAACTCTTTTATCATGTCAAGACTCAGAGCATACTCATAATACATGGTTATAATACTCTTGGAGAAGTCAATATGCCTTAGGCTAACCAACAAAGATTGAATACAGTGAAACAAATGATCCCTCAAAATATAATAAACTAAAGTTTAAATTCTTATTGAAAGAGTTATTCACATTTAATGTTTCACTGTTCTTTGGATAAGAGTGTGTTTAATAGGAGAATGCATGTTTACAAAGGGGGAGAAAACTTAGGATTGGACTACTAATGTATGCAAGATTTTTGGAATGTGTGAGATAAAGATTTAGGTATCATCTTTGTGAGGATAAATGAAGCTTGTTTATTGGTTGATGGTTGCATCAGTCAAGAAAGATGTACATCAAATTCTAAGTTCCTTCATATCTTTACGTTATATATATATATATATATCCTCGAAAGCTGGTATTGGTAATAGTGGTGGATAAACTTTAATATTATTGGTTTAGGAATTTTGAATTACTTAATTTTCCATTTGTTTATTAATAGTGCCACTTAACTCAAGTTTTATTTTTTTAATCGACATTGCCCAAATTTTTTTTAATATGTGTGTGTGTAAAGCTTTTCAAACGTTAAGGGATTGTTGGCTCAAAAAATACTCAATGTTTAATCTTCTAATTAATTTAGCAACAAAAATGCTCCAAACTTATCTTCTAATGTAGATACAAATGACTTGAATTATAAGTAATTCCTAAAGTTACATTTATAAGCATGTTTGGATTAGCTTATAAGTAATTTATAAGTGTTTTTTATGTAAATCGAGACAAAACTTCTCTCACATATTTACTTCGTATATCGTAAATCACGATTGAAAAGTTACTTTTAAAGGCTTTCATTATAAAATCATGTAGATGATTTTCTTTTTTTGGTCTTAGGGAAGCTCAGCAAGAAGTGAATGAACAATTTAAATTTAATTTAGACTAGATCTCAGTTAACAATATATATTATACAATTATATATCTAGCCCAAGGTTTTGGAAGTATGACAGCTAGTGACTATAAAAAAGTCAATATATCTGAGGTTGTTAAAAACTTTTAGTGCTACAATATATTAAAAATGAGTATTGTTTTTAAAAATTTAAATGGTGGTGAGTGCCAATTTAGTACTTCATGTTAAGTTAGTGGAGACAAAATTTCTCATAAGGTCTTCAATTATCACTCTCACCAAAGTTTTTTCAAGATAAACCATAGATTAATGATAAATAATTACTCAATCTGACCTAAGCTTTATGCATGCCTATATAAAATACAAGAGAGATAAAACTATGTATAATTCATAAATAATGGAACGTTTTATACTTCTATATTGATATTAATGATTATCTTGAGTTTGGGAATCAATGAAAAATATACAACTGAAAACACTGCTATGTTACTAGTCACACTATTAGTGAAAAAATGTCTTTTAAACTAATTGAAATTAACTTTTTAGACTAAGTTTATGTTTGGACTTATATTGATCGGTTTTAAAAGTCTATTCTTATTAATGTCGGACTTATAACCAATCTTAAAAGTTACTTTTTCAGACTGATTGTTTTTCTTAAGAAGTTTCAATTTATAATAAAAAAATGCCCACTTTTTTAGACTAAGTAATTTTGTACTCGGTCTAAAAAGTGAGCATTTTTTTTTAAAAAATGTACGTTTTATTTTCACAGAAGCCCTGTTGGATTATTATATATAATAGTTATATTACACAATATAAATTCAACAGACAACCTTAGAAATACAAATGCAATCATTATATAAAAATAATTATAATTAACCATGAATCTTACCAATATTATTAGATAATTGAATATTAAGTTTAGCATTTGCTTTTTTAAGGTTTACTTTTTTTTTTTACCTGCATTTTCCCCAACCACCTCTCAAGGAGTCAAATTATTTTTGGGTTTGGGATATAGTGGATGCAATTTTAGACCTGACATCTGCATACTATTGAAACATGATTCATATTATGAGCATTCTTAAAGTTGAATGCATCTACCCATTGATTGGATGCTAGGTTACTATACTTATGCATTTTGATTCTTTTAGACCTCAAGTATGAAACATGGCTTTGCCCTACCCCAATCTCAAGTGTTAAAAAACAAGATTCTTATTTAATGAACCTGAGTATAATAAAGTTAATATACATATATTAGAATTATATTTTGTATTAGTGAATTTGATATTGCGATTAGGTTTTAGATGAGATGGAAAACAATATGAAAACCAATAATAAGGACGTAACCGACTAAGTGGAAATACTAGTGACAATGTGAAGATTAACAACTCTAAATTGGAGGGTGAAAAACATTGGCTTGATGATTTACACTTGAAAGGATAAATAAGACTAGATGGCAGGGCGTTGATTGTAACAACTCATCTGTTTGAATGAGCGAGGGTCTATGTTCACTCATTCAAAATTTGATTTGTTCAATCATCACTCGATCATCCAGCTTAACAAATTTTTCCTTTCAAGTATAGATATCCGGCCTACATTTTTCATCATTTAATTTAGGCGTCTTAATAATCAAATTGACATTAGAACTCCACATAATCGGGTAGCTCCTTATTATTAACATTCACTTTGATTTCCTTCTCAACCAAGACCTCATCACACGATATATTCAACTATGCAAAATAGAATTCTTAATTTTGTATATCAATTATGTTAGACTTAGATTTATTAAATAAGTTACTCCACCTTTATCATTTAAAACTGAGGTAGGCTAGAGCCATATTCTATTTGGAGTCTCAAAAGAACTAAAATGTCTAAGATTAGTAAGCTTAGCACCTAATCTAAGGGTCGCTACATTTAACTATAAGGATGGCCCGCAATATGATTATGCATCAATAGCTCACACACATCAGGGTTAAAATTGCAAGTTACACTCCCATCCAACACTAAAAAATGAACTAGGCCCTTTTAAGGTGGGGCATCCAAACAAAAAAAATCCTGAAAAAGAACAAAGACATAGCAAACAAGATTCAGTTAACATACATCTTTGTAAACTTTTGTTCACATAATTTGTGATGATTGGATTTGCGAAACTTGCCATCATGAGATTGGTGCAATGAAGTTGCATAATTGTCATAATAACAAGTTTCTCAATTCCAACCATAACGAATTCAATAGACAAAAATTCGTATACAAAAACTACAATACATGGTTAATTATATATGCAAATGAACACACATACTACCAGCCACCAATAATATCTGTATATACACAAATTTGCATACAAAAGAAAGTTTTTAACTTACTCATTAATATATGGTCTGTTTGGCACTTAGCTAGCCTTTACTATGCATGCATGTCTTGTATTCATTTCCCTTGTAGGTTGAACCTTGTGATATATGTGGTGGTGTTGATTAGCCAGAATTAATGCTACTTGCTTCAAATTCAATGTACTACATACGTTCATGAGTTACATTGCATTTGAAGCAAGTAGCACATAAAACAATCTTGACCTACCAACAGCGTCACATATAAAAAATATCGGACACTTCTCAAGATCTTCATACTCTCTTCTATACATTATGCAATCATTATGGCATATGCAAATGTTTTTCAAACTCAAGTGAATATAAATTCGCATACAATAACTGTAATAACCACAAAGAATATCAAGCAAGTAGAAATATACAAAAAACATATGAACTTTCAATCAGAGTTTCGACAAAGAATGAAAAGGAGTAAACATAATTGTTTTGACAAAGAAAGAAAAGGAGTGAGTATTCGCAGAACTCCGCAAGTGCAGGGTTGCATCAAGTAATAAAGTGATGAGTAAAGTATCGTTCCCACGAGGATTTGGTTTCAAAACCTGGTTAAGTATCAATTATTGCACTTTTGCCTAATTCGAGTTGCACAATTATCACAGGGTGAGGGAAAAACATATTTATAAACTAAAATGAAAATATAAACAAGTGATTCGTCGACTTAGAAAGATGTAGTGGGAGTTAGGATCATTTATCCTCCTTGCATTTCAAAAGTACTCATTCAAATTCCCAAAACATGAGCTCTTAATGACAGATTATGCTAACCAAGGTTACTACTTTACCTATAAGTGTAAGGACCGTCACATATGAGCATAAATCCATCTTATGCTCTAATACCACCAAATGTGACACCCTTCTTTACATTACCTTACCGGCTCTTAGTTCCATTAAATCAGAGTATGCGAGAGAATATATAAATAAACTAAAAGCCGTTCATCATACTTTACATTAGAGTGGTCTTCTGCTTATACAACATTCATACATACACATACATCCATATATACACACATATATGAAATACAAGAAGTAGTGCCCCGCACTACAACCTCCTCTTCACTTCACGTCTCTATATCTCCTCCGTGCACTTCTCCAGGCACTCTTCAACCTGTTTAAAATGGTTGTTTGGGAGGAGTGAGATTCAAGAGAATCTCAGTAGCGAACAATACCACTATTCATGGTAGATACATATGAATGCATGACATGCTTGCCTACCAAATCTGTTGTCAACATAATGATATGCTACATGCTTGATGTTATGACATACATATGGCCATTGCACAAATATAACAGAGCTTCAATCAATCAACATGTTCAACACGAACAGGCAAAGTAGTCACATAATCAATGCAAGACATACATATCATACACATGCAGGAAAGGTAAGTCAACTACCTGTCGAACTTCACGTCCGTCCTCAATCCTTCATCTTTGCTCCGGTTCTGGCACCATCCTTCGTTGAGTCCTAGAATTCCATCCAAATACATTTAATGAGTCATTACTCATCCATATAACATTCTAGACTCATATTAGTTGATAACTTAGCCCAATTATGCTAAATTACCAAAATACCTTCGGAAGCATGGCTCGACTGTACTTTTACAGAAATTACAACATGGGCCAATCCTACATAGTTTCACGTGTATAATCCATTTATGACTTCATATTAGTCAAATTCAGGTCCGAATGACGGAAATACCCTTGATAGCCCTTACTTAGAGCCAAAAGGGGTAATTCGGTCATTTCACCCTCTAGGCCTTTTCTCACTTTCTCATCAACATGAACCCTACACAATTTTCCCTTCTGAACTCAATGGAATCATCAAATCAATGAAATTCAAACTCTACCCTCATAAACCATATAGGGCAGCCATTAGAGAGTTCTCAGGAAAGTTGTGTCGGTTCTTCCCTTTCTTTGACTTAATATCCTCTTTTCTACTCCTTATTAAATGATTAGCCGTTTAGACATCTATTGGACATCATTTTGGCTCCCAAAACATGGATAGAATGAGGGATGAACAGTATACTACTTTCAAAATACTCATCCAAATGATAAATCGAAATGGTAGAAAGGTAGCACACGCTTACCTCTACCCGCTTCTGAATTCGGTTCGGAATTCTAGCGACGCTCCGGTCTGGGAGACGACACTAACCATCTCCAAACGAGAATCTGAAACCATAGAATCGAAGCTCAGGATGAGTAGAAGAACATTTGTACTGGACATTTTGAGAGAACACGCCGTTTCGGATGAGTTCCTGCCAATACAAGCTTTCTCTCTCTTCTCTCTCTCCTCTCGTTCCGTCCGTGTTCTCGTTCTTTCATTCTCATTCTCATCCTTTCTGATATGTTTCTCTTTCCTTTCCCTTTTAATCTGACCGCAGGAAACAATGAGAATTGATGATGAAGGGTGATGATAATTAAAATCATCCGGTGACCTTTACTCAATTAGTCCACCTATCTCATTTCTTGCATAGAAAGTTTCCTTTCTCTTTTCCTTCATCATCCCATTAATATTAATGAGAAATAAGAGAGTATAATTCACTCTCTAATTATCTCATTATACCACTTCAAGTGGTCCACCAAAGCCTTAAGCTTTTCTACTTATTGACTTTACTTGATAATAATTACCAACATGGCTTCATTAATTACCAAGTAATCATTTCCCTCCTTTTAATTCCCATCCAACTCAAATCATTGGGAATATTAGGGAAAAATCATCGTTTCTCAACTTATGGGAAAATTACCATTTTGCCCTCACCTTTTATTTCCATTTTAATATCCAAAGATATTAAGGAATTTTGGGATATAAACCATGTCCCACTAGGATATATGCTAAACCGGAGTCTAGCAGTCCACTAAATCTAGGCTTAATCTCAAGCCTTTAATCCTAAAATTCGGGGTATTACAATAAGTGCTCTCTCAAGTCTCCAAATATGTGTTTAGCTTAATTAGTTCATTAATTTCTTAACTGAATAATTAAGCCTAGATTTCTTTACAGAACTTATGTGGCTATGTAAGGTCAATGAGTGTATCTTTACCTCATGAACAAAATCATCCATTCCTCTCATGAATATCAAGTTCTCACATAATTAAATTCAAGTTCTATACTCAATCTAGCCCTTTCAGGCGTCAACCAAGTGAACCCAATAACCTCATTGGTGGCCAATCAACAAGGAGCATTAAATGTAGAGTAAAATCAGCATAATCTAACCATTCATCATAAACATAAAGGGGAAATGAGTACTTAATCTATACAAGGATTCTAAATAATCCCAACAACTAAACTCTAGCTATACATGTTCATAAAGCCCATGAGAAATAGGGGATACATCAGATACAAAGTAGAGCAGAAGGAAAAGGTAGCAGAAGGAGAGGAAAAACTAAATGAGAAGCTTAAATCCCTTCAAATCTTCAACATCAGCTCAATGTCCACCTCCAAGCCTAAAACCCTAGCAGAGCAATGTTCCACAGCGCCTTTGAGGTCCAGAATGCCTCTCTGCTTCAAGGATTTCGTATTTCTAAGCCCTAAAATCCGTTCTGAAATCAAAACGTGCAGTTGTTGTTTTCGGGCGTTGGCCGCGACCAAAGGTTTCTTGGCCACGGCTAAAATATTTCTGTAGGGGTTTTGGATGCGGCCAAACATGTCTTAGCCATGGCCGAAAAGTTTATAGAACTTCTTTGGCCGCGGCCAAGCTTCTTTATGAAGCTTTTTGGCTGGTTTCCATTCCTTCTTGCTTTCCATGATGCTTTGACTTCTTCAGCTCCTTTCCCACTTCTAGTCATCTTTTTGTGCCTCCAATAACTCTTTTGTGGCTCGAATGTTAACCTATCAATACAAATGAAATCCATAAAAACAGTTTTGATGAAATCTAACAGAATTTTGGGATTTAAACAAAGAATTTATATCTTTTTATCACTAATGTCACTGGGTACATTACCTTTGTACATTTATCCTCATTTATCTATGAATTCATCTCAAATGTATGAAAAACTAAAGGTAAATGTGCTAATTTGATAGGAATTTCATGAGGTTAACAGTGAGTATCAGGATCAACAAATCAAAACATCCATGCAAGCAAAGAAGAAGAAAGAGAACACTTATAGAATAGGGCTAGCGAGGGTTTGTGAAAGCCAGCGATTTTCATCGAACACGAGACTACAACAGTGACAATAAAGAGGAGAGCTCGACATAAAGGAAGACCAAGTCATCCTAATGACAGAGAAAAAGGAAAAGAACGGCGGACGGAGGCAACGAAGAGAGTAAGAGCGCGTTAGACTCTGTAAGAGGAGATATGAAGTTTGATCACGAAAGTGAGTATAAATAATAAGGAAGAGGTTTTTAGACTAGATATCCTTACATTTGGTCTAAATGTTTAAAAAAAAGTAAATTTAAATAATAACTAGATCTCCATTGCCACTAAATGAATTATCTTGGCTTGGTAGTTGAATCATCGCATATGAATTAAGATAGGCAAATATCTGCAGCTCTTATTAGTCAAGCCAAGATAGTTCATTTAGTGACAATGCATATCTACTTGGAACTTTGACATGAAGACTTATGTTCTTCATGTGTGATTTGTACCTAGCTAGATTGCATAATATATATGATGGAAGTGAAGTGAGAGAAGCTAAGTTCATAGAAAGAGACTTTTGAATTTGAACTTCAGACCTAAAGGCACATTGGTATTTATAATTGGAATTGATAGCCGGAAACTTCATATTAATGATTATACACATTGGAAGTTAAAACATTATATATTTAGACTGATCGTTATCTAAAACATGGTCTAAAAGATATTAATGAGACCGGGTATAAATCTTAACTGGTCTAAATTAAGACTACATTTATTAATAGACTTGACGGATGAAAATTACATTTACTGATGTGGTTTTAGATTTTGAAGAGACGTGTTGGAAGCCGAAGAAACTCTGAAACGTTTAATTCCAGTTATTAAGAAAAGACGGTCTCTAAAAGGATGTTTTAATTGGTATAAATTAAGATTACATTTATGAATATACAAGACAGATGGTAATTACATTTATTGATGTGGCTTTATATTTCAAAGAGACTCGTTGGAAAGTTTGCTTTGGCAGTTAAAGAAACTCTGAAACATTTAAGACCGGTTGTAAGGAAAAGACGGTCTATAAAAGGATGTTTAAAATGGATGTATTAGCTAGCAACTGGTCTAAACAGAATTTAAATTTTGAAAATTTTATAATATATAATAATTATCGAGATCGGATTATAATATAACCAGTCTAGAAATTTTTATTTAGACTGCGCAGAAGTACAACCGATCTTAAGTTGTATCAATATTTATAAAAATATCATCGGCCATAGATTTTAAACTATCTCCGCTTATGAAAGTCTAGATGTGGCGGTCTTATAGACATTTTCTCTAGTAATGTCACTAGTGATCTAATATTTATAAGAGTGATGATCCACTAGACTAATCATCATAAACTTGTCTAGTATTATATTAGTAATGTCGGAATGAAATTTATTTTTATAATCAATTAAATAAAAATAATGGAAATTAAAAGACTAAATACCTTGACTCAAACATATTAATTTCAATTATAAAAAAAAACTTGCACTTGGAAAAATATAATAAAGTTAAAAATTCTTAAATTTGAATAGAAGTAGTAATAATAATAATAATAATAACAACACATTCTATCATGTCCCGACCTTAAAAAAATTACTTATAAACAAAGTTATTATAACCTCTAAATAGTTGCGGATCAAAAGATGAAACTCTGTATAACCCCTCAACAAAATCATATATAGGTTTATAAATTATGGATAAAATAAATTGTATTGCAAATTTGAGAGACCAAATATTATATTAAACCTTCCTTGATAATAGATTCAAAGGGTATATTTTTAAATAAAGTTTGCCGATATGGGGATTTGGTTAATTGATAATATATGTAAATATATTTATAAGTATGTATGCAGGAATAAAACTTGCACTAATCCCCCTTATAAATCCCAAGATCTCCAACTTCTCACTTGTTGACGATAAGTCAAAAGAAAATTCATATCCATTGACACACACACAAATACGAGTTCTTTTAGAAAGTGCAAAGAACCTGGGTGAGGGAAAAGGGACAACATCATGTGAAATTTCAAATAGAGTCCATCATATTTAATAATGGACTCTAATATATTGAGGGAGAAACGGGGATAATACCTTCACGTGGCATGTTTGCCAAACATGGCCCAACCCTCGTTGACCGATGCCGGACACGTGGCGCTCACTTGAGTTACACTTTCAGGGTGCTTGCATCTTACTATATATAACTACTTCAACGTTTATCATTTTCTATTGTGATTCTTCAGTACGTTGTTATTCAGATTCAATGTCTCCAAACTATTAAACAAAATATAGAGTTATGTCATTTTAATATTGGAAAATTTGGTTAGAAGTACCTGTCATGATCATTTGGAAATTTTATTCATCAAAGGACTTGGTGAAACTCATTTTTAATAGGTGCAACTTATTTAATTATGAAAAATTTATCTTTAACTATGTGTAAAACATTTTCAAAAAGAAGTCATTTACACATAGTTAATTAAAACATATGTTGTATATAAAATTGAAGATAAGTTACATCCATTTAAGATGAGTTACAACACTTGCCCAAATTCAATTCTTTTTAGTCAATAAAAATTTTCAAACAGGGTCTTTTGACCCATATCCTTCTAATATTTATTAATCATTAATATGATTATTTTTTAACAATTTTGTATACTCATACAAGAACAAGGGCAACATTATTATGAAAAATAATGCTATTATATGCTCTAACGGTTAGTTCATGAAGATAATGAATCAAATTAAACTATTAAAAAAGTTAATAAATTTAAATAATATAATTTAAATTTAAATTATAAAATTTTCTTGGTCCACACGCATGCATTGGCTTTAGTGGAGCAAAGTTAAGGCCACTTTACGTGGGAATTAGGCATGCAAAGTACCCTTTTACTTTATATGGGCTGCCTCGCTTTTTTATGACTAACCAGCAAGCAAAGTAGTCTCTATCATCTTCTCCTTTCCCTTCTTATTTTATGGAATAAATAATAGTTGGATTATACTAAATTTTAATATTTTTTGTTTACAAATTACAATGCATTAATTGTGCTATCAGCTATATATATATATATATGTTTTTTACCGAGTAAGGGTGTTTTCGTCCAATGGTTTTTTCAGGGACAATTTTAAGAAAATTGGAACTTATGAGTTATTTTGCAAATTTAGGGATTTATCTATTACTCCATTCGGTCCTACATATATATAGAGCTTCTTTGAGAAGGTATTCTTAGTTGTTCTATCAGACATTTGATAGTTTCTAAAGTATTGAATTTTTCTTTTCATATGTGCCCATATTTAATAATGTAGGAGGAGAGAGTATAAATCAAAATAATATGGTGTTGAAGTTTAGTATAATAATAAGGATAATATTGATACACTACGATAGTTTGTTTATATTTAACGGTTATTTTTACCCATATTTAACGGTTTTCAACAGTTAAATATCCATGTGCTAAATATTTATATTTAACGGTTTTTAACCGTTAAATATTGGGCAATATATTTAATGATTTTTCAAATACAACTGTTATTTATAGGGCACTATATTTAATGGTTGTAAGACAATGACGGTTAAATATAGTAATCTATATTTAACGGTTGTTTACTAATAATCGTGAAATATTTTGTACAATACCTAACGGTTAAAATGATGAACAATAAAGTATTTATCACCAGAGACAGGTTTATTTGACGGTTAATTGGAAAAGCCATAATATATGTTTAATACATGATGTACTACAAAAAAAAAAGACAATTCGTAGCGGTTAATTTGTAACAGTTGATAGGAACCACTATAAATATAGGAATTTGTAGCGGTTTTAGGCTAAATCATTACAAATTTGCAATGGTAAGACTTGCACCATGTGGCGCGAGGTTAGGGAATGCGTTTTGTAGTGGTTAACAAGAAAAAACCACTACAAATATTGGCGCAAAATTTGCTAGTGGTCAACACACAATAACCGCTACAAAATCTTGTGCTATAAAAGCAGCCTGACCCCTCACATTCTCACTTTTGGCAATTTCATTTCTCACGCGTGCTCTCTCAGATTTTCCTTTAGATCTTGCTGCTCAAGCTTTTTTATAGAGTTTTCCAGTTAAGGTTGGTAAAGTTTAAGTCATTTATTTCATTTTTTAACTATTATTGTATAATTTGATATAAATGTTGCTAATTTTTAATTTATTTTTATTTTTTTAAAGCTAAGATTTCTGAGCGAGATAAGGGGAAGGGCAAGGAGGCTGAGCTTCCCCCCATACCTATTCTGCAAGGGAGCAACAGTAGCAGAGGAGGGGCTAGGAGAGGGCAGCATAGAAGTAGACACATGCCGTTGCAGCAGGCGACAACGCTGCCATAACAGTTGGCTCCACAGGAGGTAGCCCCATAGCAGACAGTCCCACAGGAGGGGGCCCCACCAGAGGTGCCAGTTCAGCTATAGGGGGCAACCTGAGCATCAGCAATTACGATGAGAACGAGGAATTTGACTTCGAGATTCCTCTCAGAGACATGGAGTTGTTCTTGGACGAGGAGGAGGCCTGAGACCATAACAACCCACAATGGTCATCTTCCTAGTCGACGAGGTTTTAGATGCAGGCGTATGGTAAATTTAATTAATTTTTTAATAAATTTAATATTTTAATTCGACAGGTTGGATCCAAAATTAATTAACGTATATGGTGAATTGTGTAGTTGAGTAGGGGAACATTTCGACGAGGAGGCTAGACGTGGCTGGTCTCAATAGCATTGACCGAATACTACGTGTGGTAGTTTCGTGGAATGAGGCCATGAACCAGCCGATTGAGAACTGGGGTCACCTATTCAACCGCTATATGAACGAGCTAGGCTCGAATTGGATGCAGTTCTCCATATACTTCAAGACCTGGAAGAATATTCTGACCAGGCTGAAGGATCTAGCATGGAACGAGACATTGAAGGTCATTAATTGTATTTAATTATTATTAATTAATTGCATAATTAATTGTATTTAATTATTATTTATTCCATGGTGTTACAGGATAGGTTTGTCATTCGGGACAATAGGAAGAGGTATACGCTGATGAAGATAGAAGACGGCTGGAAGAATAGGAGAAATCGTCTCTTCCACACTATGAATAAGGATGGGGCGATACCTTTGCAGCAGCTGTTTGAGAACATCCCAGATAGCGTCCCACCTAATAACTAGGTGAGTATTGTCCAGTATAGGAGGAGCCTAGAGGGACAGGTAATTTTTTTATAATTATAATTTTTGAATAATTTATGTTTTTTAATATTTTTATTGTTTTATTTTTTATGCATGCTCTTTCTCAGAGAAACATGAGGAGCCGAAGACAGCAGATGATCCATCACACCGCTGGATCAAAGACATTTGTTGTTACTTACAGCGAATTGGTAATTTGTTTACAATATCAATTAATTTTAGCTTTATATTATAAATTTTTATTTTATTTTTTATAATACTAATTTAATTTTTTTATTGTTTTAGGAGAGGAAGGCTTAGGAGGAGAACCACCGGATGAACTACGGGGAGTTATTCACAGTCACCCATAGATACGGGATGGGACTCTGATGTCTCAGCAGGTAAAGGAGGACATTATAAGATTATTTTTTGTTTGATTTCTTGTTTATTAAACTAATTTATTTTCAATTAGAATAATAATTAAAATTTTAATAAAATGGCAAGAGCGGATTCAGCAGTCTTAGGCTGAGCTGAGAAAGACCCAGACCCAGGAGTCACAGGGGTTTATGGACCCCATTGCGCCTCCAAAAGTTGGTTTGGGACCAGTTGAGCACCCTGGCCGCGTAAGGGGGATAGGGTTAGGCGCCAGACCTAGCATGGTGTATAGTAGGAGCCACAACTCTGAGGCGGGCATCTCTCGAGCACGGATGTCTGGGGCCAGACGTCCGAGGGAGGAGACTTTGAGGAGATCCATTTGAAGGTTTCCAGGGCACATGCTGTGATGGCCTAGTAGATGCAAGAGCAGGCTGATTTCTACTACGTGTAGCAAACACAGTGGTGAGAGATCACAAGCTCCATGTTGTCTTGGTCGTGGATTCGCCTGTTCCCTGATGAGGCATTCCCAGAGGTCCACCTATCCCTATGTTCGTTGTGCAGCCACCACCTCCTGCTGCCAATGATGGTGTTGTTGACTTTACTCAGCCCCTTTATCCAGCTGCCCCTGCGAGAGGACCTGATGGTCAGCCCAGTAATCTTACCCCCATCAGACAGGGCCTGCTGATCAGGCTCCTGATAGTTAGTTTAGTTTAGTTACGACATTTTATTTCATTTTATAACAGTTGTAAAAAAGTTATAAAATTGTAATTTCTATTTTAATTTATGTTAATTACTTGTGGTTCTTATTTAATTTTATTTCATTTTACAAAGTTGTAAAAAACAATTTTGAAAAATAATAAAAAAAAAACTAAACTTTGTAGTGGTGCCCATACACATAACCATTACAAAGTGTGAACCTTTATAGCGGTTTATTCCATAAAACCGCTACAAAGTATCAACCTTTATAGCGGTTGTGTCCAAGTAACTGCTACAAAGTATTACATATTTCAACTTTGAATTTTCCATTGTTGCTAATGGTTATGTAAGTTTGTAGCGGTTGTGATCTTGTAATCGCTACAAAGTGCTACACATTTGAATTTTGAATTTTGAATTTTTCATTCCTACCAACGGTCATGAACTTTGGTAGCGGTTATTTCCAATTAACCGCTATAAATTGTTAAAAAAATTATAGCAGTTATATCCATGTAACCATTACAAAATGTTACACATTTAAATTTTGAATTTGTAATTCCCACCAACGGTCATGAAAGTTTGTAGCGGTTTTGTTATGGTAATCGCTACAAAATATGACACTTTTGAAATTTGGATGTCAGATCCCACCAACGGTGATTACATTTTGTAGCGGTTATTGAAACCAAAACCTCTACAAAGTATGAGATAGTAACGGTTGTGATAGCGGCCTTGTAACCGCTACAAATGTTTGAACATTGGAAAAATTTAATTTAAGCTTCCAAGCACACATCATTTGCTCTTTACTCATCTTGTTTGCTAAATTTTTTCCACTACCTATAGATAATTCATGGATCAAGTTGCCACTCAATTCTCCAGCTTATTTATACGGATTAAACAACTTCTTAGATTTCGCTTACTTTCACGCCAGCTGTAATGGAAAGATTGTATGTTCGTGTCAGATATGCAAGTTCAAGAAGTGACATACATGAGAAGTTGTTAAGGAATATTTATTTCTGAAGCCTTTCTCGGAAGAGTATACGATCTAGGGAGTTCACGATGAGAAGGCCGGTATGAGATATGATGATACTCTTCCTTAAAGTTCACAAGTAAGAGTTCAAGTAAATGAAGATGATTCTGTTAATTATGTTGTGTGTGATGCGATTGGTTTTCAGGATGACAACTTCAAAGAAGAAGTACATAGTTTAGAGCTTGTGTTCTTGAGGAATAAAGCAGCACTAGATTTTTTAGCCTAATGGATAACGCAGATCGTCCTTTAGATTAAGGATGTAAAAAATACTCAAAATTATCTTTCTTAATTAAATTGTATCATATCAAGTGCTTGTATGGAATCATAGATAAGGGAATGTCAATATTGCTGGAATTATTATAAGATACGTTCCCTGAAGCGGACATTCCCATATGTTCTATGAGGCCAAGAAGATTATTAATAGATTGGGCTTGAACTACTAGAAAATTGATGCATGCCCCAATGATTGTATGATGTATTAGGGAGATGATGCTAGTAGGGAGACTTGCAAGTGATGTTACACATCGAGGTACAAGACAATTTGGAAGGGGAAAAAGAAGAAAAAGAAACCTGTAAAGATTCTCATGTACTTTCCTTTGAAGCCACGATTACAAAGATTGTTTATATCATCTAAAACAGCTGAGCATATGAGGTGACATGAGGTTGATAAGAAGGAAGATGGTAAATTAAGACTTCCACGGGATGCAGAAGCATGGAAAGTGTTTGATTCTAAATTTCCATCTTTCGCGGTTGACCCTAGAAATGTTTAGGTTGCTTTAGCAACTGACAGTTTTAATCCCTTTGGGAATCTTAGTACAAGTTACAGTATTTGGCCGGTAGTCTTAGCTCCCTACAACTTTCCCCTTGGATGTGTATAAAACAAAGCTCCTTTAATTTGTCTATGATCATCCCAAGCAAAAAGGCACCAGGTAATTGATATCGATGTGTATCTCCAACTGCTTATTGTGGAATTGCTGAACTTGTGGTATGTCAGCATCGAGACATATGACACATATAAGAAGACACTATTCAACTTGCGTACAGCCTTGATGTGGACCATAAGTAACTTTTCTAGGCTTGGAACGTTATCTGGGTGGAATGTGCACATTGGGACGGCATGTCCAGTTTATAATTTTGACTCTGATGCAATGCGCCTTCCCCACAGTCAAAAGTGGTGCTTCATGGGTTAACGGAGGTTTCAAAATGGTAAGCACAAGTTTAGATTGCAAGGCAATCATTTCAATGGGAAACCAAAAAAAGAGGACCTCCTCAAACTTTAACATGTGTAGACATCTGAGAGCACCTTCAAGACGTTGAATCCGAGTTTGGAAAAAGCGACAATGTATCAACAGCAGGGCAAAAGAGTAGGAGGACTACTTCAGCTTTTGCACCTCAACAATGGTGGAAGATAAGTATTTTCTTCACTCTTCCATATTAGAAATATAATATACTTCGACATAGTCTTGATGTCATGCACATTGAAAAAATGAATGCGGACAATGTGCTATACACACTACTTAACGAACCCGACAAGTCAAAATATTTTCTTCAAGCGAAGAAAGATTTACGGGCTATGGGAGTTCGTGAAGACACATGGCCAGATGAACATAACAAATTTCAATCGGCAAAGTTCACCCTCACAAAACCTAACAAGGAAGTCTTCCTAGCGACGTTGAAGAAAATAAAAGTTCCTGATGTCTATTCAAGCAACATTTCACAATGTATTAATGTTCAGGCTCAAAGGTTACTAGCCTGAAGAGTCATAACTCACATGTTTTTATGCAACAGTTACTTCCACTGGCTATAAAGAATGAAGTTCCTCCCGATGTGTCCATCGTTTTGGTAGAGCTATGCTCCTTCTTTCGAAAGTATTTTTCTAAGGTTTTGATCATTGAGGAGCTCGATCAACTGCAGTCCCAAATCATTCTTATGCTTTGTCATTTAGAGATGATATTTCCTCTCTCGTTTTCCACTATGATGGTTCACCTGACAATCCACCTTATTTATGAAACAAAGCTCGTTGGTCCATTTTAATATCGATGGATGTATCCTATTGAGAGGTACTTATTTTACATATGTGCATAATCATTACTTTCTAAATTTGCTAGTCGCCCATTTCACCATTTAGTATCATTTTTCCCTCTTTACTTTATAGGTTTCTTGGCAAATTGAAATCTTACGTAAGGAATAAGGCGTGACCAGAAGGTTCTATAGATGAAGGTTATATAGGGGATGAGGTCATGTATTTCTACTCAAGGTACTTTAATGACATTGAGACAGCTTTCAACCTACCGCCTCATGTAGACGATTGTCCTGAACCTGAGCCAACATCAACAGAGTTGTTAATCCCTCGTGTTGATAAACCCGTTGGAGGAAGTGAGAACTTCAAACTAACAGCAACTAAGAAGTTGTAAGCACATATACATGTTTTGATTAATTGCACTCAAGTTGAACCATTCCTTGAGTAAGAATTATACACTCATATGTTATTCTACATCTATCCTTACATTTTTTATTACATTTCATGACCGTCTTCCCATGATTAATTGCAGGGAATTCAGAAGTCATGTGAAGTATCAACTCAAGATATGAACATAAACATCTTCCAAAGTTGACAAAATAGTCCATAGAGGATTCCCAAGTTGGTTGCACATAGAATATTGAATAACCACAACCCATACTCACCAGATTCAGAGCTCTCGCAATCGGTCCTCTTGACTATGCAAAAAGGTTTACAACATACAATGTCATTGGTTTTAAGTTTTGCACGGTATCACGAGATCAAGGATTGCAAACTCAAAATTCGGGTGTTGTTGGCACCTTTGGGACAAGGAGTTATACAAGCAGCAATGATGACAATATGCAGTTCAAAGGTGTCCCTTACTATGGAAAGCTTCTTGATGTCGTCGAACTAAATTACCAAGGCTATTTCATCGTTACGCTGTTTAAGTGTTTGTGGGAAAATACAACAACTTCCCGGGGACTCACAACTGACGATTTAGGCATCACATCAGTAAATTTCTCCTGGCCAATTCACACTGGTCAATCTAAAGATGATAAGTCATATATTCTTGCCTCAGAGGCACACCAGGTTTATTATGTAGAGGATGAGAGGCACAGAGATTAGAACATGGTGGTTCACTTAAAGCCTCGAGACCTTTATGATATGGGTGATGGTGACAACATCACCTACTAAAGTAAGTCATTCCATCCCATCAATTTTGAAAACTTCTTCCCTGAAGGTGATGACAATTTAGCTATAGTTCGTTGAGTTTTTATAAGTTCACATCATTTAAATTTGTGTACGAATGGCGACAAAGAATGATTAAGTTGAAGCATGCTTTTGTTCTTGTAAATTTTAATTTATATATTTTTAAAAAAATTCTGACCAGTATTTGTAGCGGTTATACAATCGCTACAAAATAAAAAAAACGCAACAAAATAATGAACCGCTACAAATAATGACACTTAAACTGCTACAAACGTTAACCGCTACAAAAACAATAACATTAACCGCTACAGGCATCACATAGATCCCTATAAATACCCCCACCTCAACTATTTTCATTCACTTCTCCATTTCTTTACTCCCTTCTTCTCTCTTATTTTCTCTCATCTAGGAATTTTTTTTTCAAGAGCCCAAGATCTATGTAAGGTGATCAAATATGGTGAAATTTTTTCAATGCTTTCATTTCAACATTTTTTCCTTCTTATAATATTGATACTAATTATTTTTTTCCTCCCATAAATTAATGGACTGTTCCTTAACATTTTTAATATTCCTTCTATAATGATCAATATCTAATAGACAACAAAATAAGTACTTATTACCTATAAATGCACAATATTACCTACAATTTTTCAATATTATGTATATAAATTTTTTTATTCATCTAACTCAATTTAATCATACTTCTCAAAAAATAACTACTATCGGTCAAGTTATTTAAATAATAAACTTATTAAAATGATATTATAACAATTGAATCAAATTATTGGATATATTTTTTTAATTTTCCTAAACTTTTGTAGCGTTTTTAAAACAACCGCTACAAAGTTAAAAATGAAATTGAATAGCAGATTTAATTTTTGGCGCCACTTTTAAAATTTAATCCTAAATTAGTAGCAATTCTCTAACCGCTACAAATGTCTTGGCACCAAGTTTTTAAAATTCATATTTCAACTTAGTAGTGGTTTTAAAACCGCTACAAATCGGAGCCAAATTTTTTATTTTCTCGCCATGGAAAAGTATGCGCTCAACATTTGTAGCGGTTTTAGAACAGCTAGAAGATTGTCAGATAATATGTTATCTTCATACAACGTTTATAGCGGTCGAAATAAAACTGCTACTAATTCAGTAGCAGTTGTTCTACTTGAGGAAAAACCGCTATAAAATAGTTTGTAACAATGTATCTTGTAGCGGTTATTGAGACCGTTACTAATGTTGTTTGTAGCGGTTAAAACAGCTACAAATACACATTTTTAACCTCTACTAAACAATAGTTTTTTTTGTAGTGATGGTCATTGATAAATAACCTTTAAGTATGTGTGGTAATGTTTTTTAGAAAATTAAGGGGCTCACTTTCGATCAACTCCTTGCAAAATAACCTACAAAAACAACATACATATGCCAAAAACCCAAACAGATATAGTTCTAGCTGGATGTATCACAATATACAAAATAACCAATTCTGGCTAACAAGTGCCAACAAATTAAAACAAATTATCGAATACTATCTATACAATTATGAATATATCAAAGGTAAGAGAATATATATATGATCAAGTAATTTCTTTTCTTTTCTTAGTTTTAATAATTTTAATGTTCTTTTTAGTAACAATTATTTTCTTTAATTTGTGAAGCAACTTCCCCTTCTTGTTATCCAAATTCCTTGATTGTGGTCATGCTTAACATGCAAAGCATCGTCCTCATTAAATTGTATTTCAAGTGATGACCCTTGGAAAGGATCATCCTCACTGAAGTCAACTCCTAAATCCTCATTTGTTTTGTTTGATAACAAAACAATAGATCATTCTTTATTAGCAGGATTAAGAACGTATAACACTTATTTAGCTTGAGAAGCCAAAATGAATGGCTCTTGTTTATACATTTGCTTGTTCACATTCAATTGCACCAACCCCTAACTCATCCACTTTCAAAGCATTATTATTGTCAACCCATTTGCACTCAAAAACTGGAACCTGAAATCCTACGTAATCAAATCCCAAATGTGCTCAACCACCCCAAAGTATAACATATTGACATAGATATGATTCTTATCTTTTGCACTTAATACATGCATGGTGTTAGCAGTAACAGTTACCCCACTATTTTCCATTTTGCTTCGGGCATCCTACTCTTTAGTATAAGAGGTATATCTAATCATGACGTAGCATGAGAAAGAAAGCATATGTCTGTTCGGACCACGTGCCAAGAAAAATAATTTCTTTGGAACTAAATTATGATCAACATTGTACTTGTTATCCAAATTCTGTTGCTTCAACCATGCTATGAATTGTTTATTATATTATTTGGCATACAAACTCTGTACTCTGTTGTGGTTTTCCCTCCTAGGTTCATCCATATGAATGCCTACTTACTCGTCAATATCTTCGGAGTTGTGAAGTACGTATAGGTATGTTTGTTCCCATTGTTGGTTTGTGTAAAATCATTTCCTTAAAAATCAATTATCTATAAACTTAATTAAATCCTTAGATAACAAACAATACTATGGTGTAAAGGAGAAAACTTAAATCCAAAGATCTACCATATTAGAAAATATTACAACTCATTTTTCAAAAGTGAAAAAGAATGAAGCTAACCGTTTGAAAATACTACCATGGTTATAAAGGACTTAATCCACTACAAATATCTATCCATAATAGAAAAGAATAAACAGGTCATTAAAAAATTATCACAAATAATAAAACCTTTCTAAGTAATTGTACCTTAAGTCATTTCAAATCAACACATTTATAAGCCATTATAATTAACAGTTGGATCTTGAACTTCTTGAAGCTAAAAATATAGTATTCAACTATAAGCCCAAGGATAAACTCATTTTTTTAATAATATTCTTTAACAAACATTTATCAAACGTCACAAATCAACTATTCAACAATGGAACATTTAAAATTTATTATGAATAATAAAACTCTTCATATCATTTTACAAACTAAATCATAATTAATCAACATACTTAGGTCTTGCACTTCACGAAGTCCAGAATATACACATCTGACCATAAGCCCAATATCAAACTTTATTATCAAAAATACTTAAATAAAATTTTTTCAAATATCCACAAGGATTACTTATGCATTATAGAAAACAGTATAATCCAAAATATAATATCACATCAAGTATGCAACATGTGCCCTGATAATACACAACAATTCATCACATAAATAAAAAGAAGGAGGCTTTATAAAGATTATTACAATAATCAAGCCTCCAGAGCCTTCCCTAATTTATTAGTAAAAGAACTATTACCTGAAAAATGTTAAATCAACAAGGTGAGACAAATGCCTCAATAACCAGCTGTCCAACTCATTATACATGTTAATATGTACTCGTGAGGTGCCACGTGGAACAATTTATTTAAGAAAGTATTAGAGGTATAATTCACAAAATTCCAAATCACAAATTTTGTAAAAATTCCGTATCACAAATTTTATATCACAATTTCTATATCACAAATTTCATATCACAATTTCTATATCACAATTTTCGTATCATAAATTTCATATCACAATTTCTATATTACAATTTATGTATCACAACATATCACGATTTCTATATCACAATTTCTGTATCACAACATATCATAATTTATGTATCACAACTATCACAATTTCTATATCACAATTTATGTATCACAACATATCATGATTTCTATATCACAACATATCATGATTTCTATTTCATAATTTCTGTATCACAACATATCATGATTCCTATGTTGGTTTTCATAAATCCAACTGAACCGCCTTATTTCCATTTACTAGCCATTCAAAAGCTTACTAGTTATGTGATGAGGATTGGCCAAAATTTACAGAACACATACCCAGACCATGGGTCTTTTCCCCTCATTGAACTAATAGGGGTTTCACAGTCCCTCATTGAACTAGTGGGACAATCCCTCATTGAACTATTCATATTACTAGCCATTCAAAAGCTTACTGGTCATGTGATAAGGATCAGCCAAAATACACAGAGTACATGCTCAGATCATGGGTCTTTTCCACTCATTAAACTAATGGGGTATCACAGTCCCTCATTGAACTAGTAGGATATAGAAAAGCTAACCATCATGTACTAATGGAGGCTACACCACGTGGTGGAACAATTTACTCAATCTCATCCCAATCCAACCATCACAATAATTATCCATAAATAGCTCAATAGAAATTTCTCAAGATTTTCACATTCAAATCATGCTATTCAAATCATTTTTATATACATGCTATAGTATCTCAATTCTTAACTCGTGTATACAATTTAAATCATAAGGTTCCATAAGGCAATTTCTATCAAAATACTTATCAACATCATGATAACTTTCTCAATCTCAATAAACAATTCAAAGTATATCAATATACATTTTTCATTCTCATAATCATTTTACAAAATAATCATAAACAACATACCAACATACATAACAAGTGAAAAAATTTTACTTCTCGCCAAAGCCAAGTTTACCATAAGAACCCAAGTTCCAAGTTCAACCATAATTCATAAATCAACTTATAACAATCAATTGGAACCACAATTTAGTTTTCAAACTAATTGAGTGGTTAACAAAAAAGTAATTTATAGACTTAAAGTCTCTCTAGAAGTCTCAACTATTATCTTTGGTCATTCCCAATCAACCTAATTATCAAACTTTATTTTCTTTAATCACAGTATCAATACCAACTCACAATCTAACTCACAAATCAAACTCTATTTCAAATTGTTACATGACCTTCAAATTATTAACTATAATACAAATTCCCCAAAATTCTCAATTTAACACCATAACACAATTTCTCTATTATCTATTTCAATCATATTTTTATCATCCAATAACTCTATTTCACTCATTAAAATTATTGACCATAATAATTTTCTCCCTTTAAAATTCCCAAAATTTGCTCGCTTTAACTTTTAGGAAAAATATCCATAAATAACTATTACTCAAAATCATCATTCCAATCTCATTTCTTACCTAATAAAATCATCAAACCATAACAATCTCCTCAATTTCCTCAAGAATACCCAATTTCCAACACCCAAAGTTTCAACTAAAAAGTTCCAATATTAATATATCATCATAAAACTCAAAAGCAAACCATTCGATCATCAATATAAACTTTAACAAGTTAAAATAAATCATGCAATTCAAATTTATTACCCCTTAATCATAAATCACAATTTTACTAACCAAATCCTACTTCAAATCAACCATTCAATCAAAAACTCAAACCATACAACTCTTATTCCAATCTCACTAGCTTTATTAAAAACAAAATAATCGACTAGAAGGCTCAAGGATTTAAAAGCTAACAAACCCTAGAATTTTCTCTCCATTTAAAACTATAAATAAAAGAGAAGAAACTAAAAATAGAAGATAAATGACTTACCAAGTATTCTAGAATAAACCTAAACAGGATATCCCTCCTTTTCTCATTCTCACTATCTCTCTCTCACACACCGTGTCGAACTATAGTGGAAAGCGTAGAAATAAGAGAAAAACTAGTGAAGGTCACGGCTAAAGTGGTGACACATTTTGATGAAAGAATAAGGGGGAGTGTGTGTCTATATATATATATATATATATATATATATATATAGTAGTTTTCGTTTTCTTTAGTAAGGGTGGAGTTACACGTGACTCCACCAGATTTGTCCCATATATATCCCTTTTTTTCCACTTTTCTTTACATTTTGTTTTCTTTTGATATACATTATCCTTTCTTTGCTTTTTTTTTCCTTTTCTAATAATCATTTTTATTTATACTAATTTTTTCCTCAAAACTTTCATAAGATTTAGACAGGGGCCAAGTTAAGTACTTTTTATTTAAATAACATTTTCATAATATTTAAATAATTATAATATGTTGTTTAGAAAAATAGTTTAAACACACTTTTATTTAAATCTCTTTTTTAACTTTGTTAATTTTCTTGGAAGAAAATTAAATTTCATTTTGAGTAAATTATTTTTCTCAGATAATTACATGATAATCTTAATTATCATGAAATAATTTCATCCAAATGTTACTTAAATTCTAGTAATAAAATTTGAGATGTTACAATTTGAGATAGAGATAACTTGTTTTCCTATCAACCTTTGTTTAGATGTCCTTCCTTCATGACTAAACACTGGAAGGCTAATATCACATGCATCTTGCAAGTAATTGGTATATAATTTAGCAACCTCTTCACAAATGTATCGTTCAATAATGCAACCCTCTGGTCGGCATCCGTTTTACACATACCCTTTCAAGTCCTTCATCTTGCGCTCAACTGGGTACATCCATTTCATATAGACTGTGCCACACAGTTGTACCTCTGTAATCAAGTAAATAGTTAGGTGCAGTATTATGTCAAAGAAAGCTGGAGGGAAAACATCTCCAACTCACAAAACGTACTCACGATTTGGGATTGTAACCTCGGCAATTTCTTGGGGTCAATCATCCAACTGCATAATGACTTGAAGAAGAAACATAGCTTTGTGATCGTAGCTCGCACCTTATCAGGTAAAATACCTTGTATTGTTATCGGAATAAAGTTTTCCATCAACACATAGCAATCGTGTGATTTAAGACCCTTTAGCTTCAAGTCTTTCATTAATACAAGGTTGCTAATGTTTGACGAATAACCTTCTGGCACTTTCACTGAAGCAAGAAACTCACAAAAAACTTCTTTTTTCTATTTAGATAGTGTGAAAGTTACTGGTCGAAGGCAAGTATGAGATCCCCTCTCCTCTAATGCCAATTCCTCTCTTATTCCCATCTCAACCATGTCTAGTCTTGCATTTATGTCATCCTTCGTCTTCCCAAGAATATGGAGTAACGTTCCAAAAAAACTCTTACACTCATTTTTCTCAATATACGTGACTTCAAGAAAATATCTAACATTAAGGGAACTCCAATATGGCAGATTGAAGAAAATATACATTTTCTTCCACCCACTTGTCCCAACATATTTTCCAAATGGCTTCCTAAGTTTACAGTCTATATGTTTCATTTTTCAAGAACCTCCTCACCAGTCAAAGGTTTAGGTACCATCCTTTCATTTGATTCCCTATTGAAGTATTTTCTCATATGATGATATGGATGACCTTTTTGCAACCATTTGTGATGTCCCATATAGGAATTTTTCATACCATGATTCAATTTAATCAACTATTTACTCTCTTCATAAATCGGGCATCCAAGTTGGCCTATAATGTTGTACTCTAACAAATTACCATACGTAGAAAAGTCATTGATTGTGCCAAATAGCATGGCCTTCATATTGAATATTTCTTTTACCTGAGCATCATATACATGCTCCCCTTTGTTCCACAACTTCTTCAAGTCTTTAATTAGTAGTGCAAGTTATACATATATGTCATTCCTTGATTGCCTTGGCCCTGAGATTAGTGTTGACAACATCATCTACTTTTGATTCGTCAAGAGCCATGGAGGGAGGTTATATATAAACATTATAACCTTCCATATATTATGGTTACTACTCTGAATCCAAAATGAGTTCATCCCATCAGTAGCCAATGTTAAGAGAATTTTTCTTGGTTCTTCAACAAATTCTGGATACTTAATGTCAAAATTACTCCATTCCGCAAAGTTTATAGGAAGATGAAGTATGCCATCTTGAATCCTTTCATCTGCATGCCACTTTAAATTTTGTGCATTAATTGTATTTCTATACAAGCGTTTAAATATAGGTATAATTGGAAAATATCATAACGTCTTCTTTGGATTCTTCCCATTCTCTTTGTAGCGTGAGGCAGAACACAGAGGACACTCGGTTAATGATTTATATTCTTTTTTAAACAAAATACAATCATTGCAGCCAACATGTCTAATTTCATAAATCAATATAGTAGTGCGTATCACTTGTTTTGCATCATAAGTCTTTATTGGAATATCGTTTCCTGGTGGTAGCATTCTTCTTAAAAGCCCAAGCAATTTTGTAAAGCCTAAGTCGCTCAACCCATATTTTGCTTTCCAGTAGTACAAGTTCAACATTGCAAATAATAATGTGAACTCAACATAATTCTCATACAAGGTTTTTTTGCATTGCTCTTCATCCTCTTAAACGTTTCTAAGCATTCACTGAATTTCGCTTCAATTGCATCAGCCATATCTTAAAGACGATCGGTATCAAATGTACTTGTGTCGAAGTTAGGTGATTCACACCTTTCTAAATTCGGTCGACTAGCACTGCTGCCTACATCCATCTCCCTATATTTTGTTTAAGAGGTATAACTCTGATTAATTTTATACATCACTAAGTGTAACTCACAACTATCTGGAACAACACGCTTCACAACGCCATACTTGACGCAAGGGAAAACAATCATACTGCGATCATTATCACTATTACGAATTGCAAACCTTATAAAATCACCCACTACATCCTAGTACTCCTTTAATAGATTATTGCCATACATCCATTCTTTATTTGCATTCTCCATCTAGAGCATATCATGTATGCAGAGGAAAATGTGATAACAGACTAACAAAGTTACTCAAAAAGCAATATTTTCAAAAACTTTATTCAAATCAATACTAACAAATAACAAATTTAGTAACAACAAACACTTAAAATCAGTGGCAAAACCTATGCACATACAAAATCACTCAATAAACAATCTTTACATACTCTTTACCTAAATCAATACTAACAAAGAAAAACTTTAGTAACAACAAGAACTTAAAATCAGTGGCAAAACCTATGCAAATACACAATCACTCAAAAAAAATCTTTACATACTCTTTACTCAAATCAATATCCAAAAAACAAGCTGAATAACCACTAGTAGGAGAAACAGAACTGAACTCACCTTTAGGAAGAAGAGAAGAGCTCAAACATCAAACCCACAAACCCTAGAAGAAGAAACGAACCCAAACGCCTCTTGTAGCAGTACCTACGAACCCAAAAAAACTCTAAAACCCATAAAACGTACAAAACCACGAATGGTGAACAACGAAGGAGAGCTTCAGATGAGACCGGTGGAGGAGAAGGGAGTAAAATCACCAAGAGAGCGAAGGAGGAGAGAAAAATGGTGGTAGATGAGCCAAAATTGAGTCATCGAAAGTGTTAGGAGTGAGCTCCCTGTAACTTGTAAGTTTCAAATGTTAAATGAAAGTGGGTCTAGGAGGGGTTTTTTAAAGAGTATATTTAATAGTTATTATTAAACAACCATTAAGTATAGTTTATGGTTATAATTGAACCATTCATCAAATATATATGATCTATATTTGACGGTTGTTCACAAACAACTGTCATATAAATGATACCATTTTTTTTCAAAAGAACCAAACTAATATATTACAGTTGTAATATAAAACCATTAAATATTCTCTTCTATACTTAACGATTGCTTAACATAACCATTATGTATTTCATTCATGTAACTCCGCCTTTGCATATTTGTCAGTTTTACTAAAATTGTTTAGTATGATGCATCAAATATAGACAAATCTATAGTAGTGATACTTGAATTTTATGATAAACTTAATTTTTTTAAAAATCTTTATGGTATATATGAATTAATTAGAAGTGACTTATATTTTGGATTAGATAAAGTATTATCTTTATTTCTACATGGACGTACCTATTATTATTTTATCCCAACTTTATCAATGAATTATTTACTTTCCCTCATTCAGAAGCAATTTTACAATTTCGACAATTTACATTATTAATTTAGAGCTTGCTAGGGACCTATCTAAAATTTGAGCTACTGTCGAGATTGTTCAATGCCATTTTTTGACTTGCAAGTTCCAACCCACCTAGTTATACAACACTCCTCCGATACTTGATGTGAGGTTTAATTGAGAAGTTAATATTGGTCTTAAATATAATATTTATTTTTTATGTATATAATTTTTTTGAACTGTCCATATTGCTACTCCTCAACAATAATTAAATACAATAAATAATAATAAACCAATGCATCATATAAAGTGAGTAGTTCTTGCTATTGTAGATAGCTTCATTAATGCCACATATAAGAAATTCTAATGTTTTATAATTAAGAATTGTTCTAAAAAATATTTTCATGCATATTCAAAGTGATTGGGATTTTTCCCTCTAAAAAATAGTCCAGTAAAATATTAATCTCATTATTTTTTTTTTTTGCTAGAAAAACATAAACTTACATTTATTGTTTACCCAATCAAATAGATGTTGATTTAATAGGAAAAATAATCTTTGAGAAAAAAAGAATGAAAAGAATAAAAAAGAAATTCTACACATTAAAAATTCATTTTAAATCTGTAAATTAACATATCATAATCATAATAGTAAAAAAATTTCGAATCCACAAAAAAAATCATTTTTAAAAAAATCTATAAACTAGCATCAAACACCTCATTGTGTATATAAAAAAAAGCATCAAAACCTCATTATGTAGACTTTGAGGATCTAGTTTTTAACAAAGGTGTTTTAGGAAAAACATAGCATATTTGTTTAAGAAAAATAACTTAGCTACGTTCCTTAATCTATTCAAATTATTTAAATGATTCTTACATTAAGGATAAGAGTATATTACTCCTCTACTTTTATCTATAAGACATTTTTTGTCCTATTTTAAGTCACGTCATTAATTTTTTTTACATGAATGTACAATTTTAATATTCATTTATCATTGTGTAGACTTTATATCACTTGGATAAAATCTTATATTAAATAGAGGTAAAGTTGAGAAGTTTTTCAATTTTAAGACATGTTATGTAAGAACCCGATTCATTATTGATATTACTCAGAGTAGCAATTGCATAGTTCAGTGGGCACATATGAATAGCATAAAAATACTGATATTATTAATATACTGTGCTTGTTTATATACAGAAATTCCCCATAGGGGTGTACAGAATAATTATAGACCTTAAACAAATTAAAGGTCTTTAGATAACCAACTGTCTCTCCCATTCTGGTCCAGAACCTTCAGTTGTCAAAAATTACCATTTTGCTCTTCGAGCCGCTACCTGCTGCTGGAAACTTTATATGTTTATGGAAAGAGTGAGATTCGAAGAATATCAGTAGTAACAAGCAATCAAACATATACAATGTGAAAATAAATATGTCATGCAACATATCATATAAGATACTAACTCGTATTGTATGCATACTGTCTAAGGCCAAACGACTGTTTGTAACCTTGACTTATCGCGTGCACCATCGCTGGATCCCAAATCACAGCTAGGCTAATGTGCCCTAGACACTGTCATGTTACAGAAAATGACATACAAAAACCATACATATAGTCATATAGTTCATGAAAGAAAGAATTACTATTTGGAATGTGTCATTTCCTTGCCTATCAATCGGTACAGCTCCATCTCCGGCTTGAGCTATTGATATATCCTAAAATTTTAAATTTAGGTTAAATGAATTATTATTTACTCATAACTCATTTAAACTCAATGTGTTGGTTATATTGACTCAAAACTTTAAAATTACCAAAATGCCCTTGGGAACCTAGTTTAAATCCCTTTGTACCCGATTAAACTATACCACACCAAAAATTATGACACAGGCTAATCCTACATCATTTCACATGTAGGATCCATTTTTTACCTTAAATTAGTCAAATTCAAGCCCAAATTACCAATTTACCCTTGACATCCCTAACTAAGGGTTTTAAGAGTATTTATACCATTTCACATTTTAAGGCTTTTCATACTTCACAATCCACATGAACCCTACACAATTTTCCATTCTAAACACAATGGAACTATCAAATTAATGAAATTACATCTCTAACCCTAAGTTCCATCCCTGGCCGAAAAAATAGAAAATTAAGGAGAATTTATGTTTTCTTGATTTCTCTTGCTTAATCACTTCCTTTCCACTTCTAATCACATGATTAACTACTTAACCACTAAATGAACATGATTTAGGAAAATTTTGGCAGCATTTCCCCTTAGGGTTTTATCAGCCCAAATTTACAAAATAAGGCAAAACGAAGATAAAATCCACAACAACAACTTATAACACAAAAGGATCAACTTTATGAGATTACCTCTTGTTTTCACCTCTTTCTCTCTCCTCAATGCCTTCTGCCCTCTCTCTCTTCTTCCTTGTTTTGGCTTACTAACCATGGATTTCAAGAAGGAGAATAAGTTAGAGGAGGTTTTAGGGAGATTACAAGGCATAAACACTAAGATTACAAGCTTTTACCTTGAGTTTTTGGCTTGGAACCCTAGCTTCTCCTGTGCTCTTCAAGTTTTTTCCTTAAGCTCACTCTCTCTCTATTTTTGCTTCAGCTGGCCGAAATGAATATGAAGAGAAAGAGAAGGTGATGGTTCAACTAAATATCCCAATTTGCTTTATGCTTTACCATGTGCTTGCTTGTGATTGGTTTTTGTGTTTTTCTTCTTCTTGCATTCATATTCACCAAGCTAATATGTATATTCCCCTCTATTTCTCTATGTTTGACCTAAATATGAGATAAAGAGAGAGATAATTATGTGCTCTTGAAATATCACACTTTGCTTTATGACATAATATTGTTTTTTGCTTTTTGACCATGTACAAGATTTACTTGGCTATTAATTTTCTCTCTCGAATAAATATGGACCAGGCAAAATAATTCCCCTCCTATCATTTCATTTGACCGAAAACATCTCCCTATTTTGGAGAAAATAATTTATTTTTGTTTTATTGGTCAAATGACTATTTTTCCCTTACATTTATTTCCATTTTCGCACTTGCTGAAAAACTGGGCAGAATTTTCATCAAACTTTAAAAATTCATATCTAATTATATAGATATCCAATTGGTATAGTTCTAAAGGCTATGTGACCCTTATTAAGTCTAGTTTTAAGAAAAAATATAAACTTAGGCCAAATAGAAGCTCATCCTTCCCAGAATAATTTTTCTAGACGCTGCCATAGAAAATTGCTAGTTTTACTGGGCTAACTTCAAAAATACATAACTCCTTGTGGATAGCTCCAAATGACTTATATGACCTATCCAATTAAATATTGATAAGTCTAATTTCATTCTAAAAAATTTCATAATTTTTGGACATCATTTTCCATTTAAAAGTTCCACACAATCATGACTGTCACGCAGGAAACTCACTTGTAGCAACACTAATTTGTGTTCCAATTAACTATGTTGTGTGTGACCTCTAATTGCCTTGTTTTGTCATCTCCCATAATCTTTAATTCATCATTTTATTCCCCTTAATGCACCAAAGGTGTAAGGAATTTTAGGGAATAAAATTATACTTTCCTGAGACACTTGCTAAACCGGGACTTAACAATCCACTTGATTCATATTTATTCTCAAGCCTCTAGTCCCAAAATTTTGGATGTTACATATTAAAAGTGACTTATATATATGACCAAATGAGTATTTCTTGGCTTATTTATAAGAAACATGATATGATAGTTAAAACTTAGTTATCACTTATTCCCTCCAATTTTAAATATAAGACCCATTTCCTTTTATCCCCCAGATTAATTATTTCTTTAATTTCCCATAATACCCTTATTTATCGGGATATTAATTATCTCTTTTTATATAACTATCTAATTAAGTCATATTCAAGCATAATAGGGTCCAACTAGGGTAATTCTATCAAAAATATTTTTTATATTCACACCAACTAAAACTCCAAATCAAATATTTTTTATCTTTGTCCAGTAAATTATAACTAATAAATGGAAGGGACATTTTTTGAAAAAGTGTCATAAATTCTCTACTTATTAATTACAAATAACCATTTTAACTATTATTTTTAATTTTAATTTTAAAAATTAATTAAAAGGATTTTATGTTTGAGATGAGAAGAAATATTTATTATAAATAGGCCCAGGTAAACTCCTCTTATCTTCCAAAATATTTCTCATTTTGTGCCAACTTTAGTGAATTAATATAGATTATGAATTGATCATGTAAATAATAATTTGAAAAGCGTAGGAGAAGAAAAAGAAATCAGTGTATCAATTTCATCTTTTTCTTCTAAAATGGTCAAATTGTGAGAGATATTCTAGTTGTTATTTATTATGTGTGAATGACTGTAATAAATGTTATAACCGGATGATCCCTAAAAAGGGTGAATTGGGTGTAAGGTAGAAACTTTTTTTTTTCAACATCTTAGTGAAAGCAGTAAATAATGAAGAACATGAAGTCAATGAACCAAAAATACTTAATCAAATATCTAAGTTAGTTATAGTAGAAATATAAGAGAAAAGGGAAGAGAATATGCAAATTAGAATTTATCTTAGTTCAGTTCAATCCACGATGACCTATGTCCAGCCCCAAGTTCCACTTGAGATTTTTAGTCAACTATCTTGTTTAATCTAGGCACAAGAGATTAGCCAAGTACTTGTGAAGTCATTTATAATTCTCACATCGAGATAATAACTTTCCTTACACACTATAAGGATACAACCTCTCTTGATGATAAAAGATTACAAAAAATGATCTTTCTCTCTTAGAAGTGAATGATGATAATCACTTAAGTACAATCAAATTTTGGATAAGCTTGGCTTATTTTATAAGCCTGATTTATGTAAATCGAGACAAAAATCATCCCACATATTTACCTCGTATAACGTAAAACCTACCTCATATACAGTAAATCACGATTGAAAAGCATTTTGGAGGTTCCAATCGCTATTCCAAACACCCTCAATATCTCTCTATCTCTCTAAAGTATGTGATAAAAGTACTTAGAAACAGAGAGTATATGAGTCCGAGATGGATTCAAAGTTTCAGCATTTTGACGGTGTAGGCTCAAGCTCTATATTTTCATCGGTTTTGGAAGATCTTCTATATATTTATATTTGATGGTAGGTATTTGTCTGTTGATCCTTTTCTTCTTTGCATTGAGCTTCTCAGAATATGATCGTTGGAGTTCTGACACAATAGTAATTTTTGAGTAATTTATTTGTTAGAGCTTAATTTGATGCTTAATCACTTGTAATCCTCATATAAACTTGATCAGTAATGATTATGAATAGTTAGGGACAAAATAATCAAAATTTAAATGAGTTTGAAAGAGTATAGAACAATCTGAGACGATGGTTAAGAACTAAAGAGACTAACACTTGCTCACTTGAGTGATATAATCTTAGAGACTTTATCACTAAGGAGGCATTAGCTAGTGGTTTTGAAAGATTTGTGCATAGTGCATCACTGGCGAGTGACTGCCTAGTGATGACCAAAATGACTGTGTCACTTGAGTACTCATTTGAGTGATCCTTTAATATTTTTACAAAGCTACAATGCATCACTATCCAGTGTTTATCTAGTGATTAGCATCCTTCAAGTGCTCAATTAACTGATTGGAAAAATGAACAATGTATCATTGTCGAGTGGCTGGCCAGTGATGAGAGATATTTCTTTATCACTCTAGTGAGGATGAGAAATATTTCTTTGTCACTCGAGTGATCCCTTAAAATTTTCAAACCCAATTCATCACTATCTAATGTATTGTATGCTCAATGATCTACTATTCACTTTATCACTATCTAGTGCCTTTCTAGTGATTATTGAAAAATTGGTCATCACTGGAGTGGTCAAACATCACTAAGTGATCCTTAAGGTTTTCAAGGAGATCACTAGCCAGTGACCTCCTAGTGAAGTGATTTTACAAGGCATCATTTAATCATTTAAGTGATTTCTTTCAATTTAACTCCAACTTTGACAAATGACTTATCACCAAAATACTATTTAAGTTTACTTTTTAGTGCAATATGAATCAGACCAAAATTCATTGTATTATGAAAGATATGATCTAAAATGTGATTGCTGGTCTAGAACAAATTGTGAATTTCAAGCATCAATTTTTGAAATTCATATCTCTTTCATCTGAATCTCTTTGAACTTAATTTTGGTGTCTTTGAACTGTATTTGGAGTCTAGGTTTATATGAAACAAGTTTCATCTCAATCGGATTTGTGGTGTGAGAGATATGCTCAAAATACTAAACCTATTCCTGGCTAGATGAAGAACAGAGTATAATAGAGTATGCATCACCCAAGTTAGAACTCGAGTGAACCTTCAAAAATTGATCACTGGAGGTGCAACTCGAGTTAAGATGAAATACCTTTTAGATGGGCATTTTAACTTTGAATTGAGTTATTCTAACTTTCATTTGATCATAACAACCTTAAATATCCAAATAGGCTTGGCAATAAGCTTAAGCTTAACATATTTACTATATAAGCTAGCCTATGCTTAAAGTAGGTTAGGTTGTACTTTCACCCCTATGAGTACCATATGAGTATAAATTTTATATGCACTATAATAAATTATATAAGAAAAAAGATAAGAAAATACTACTTGAACTTTAAAATCTCAAATAAGTTTTGTTGCCTACAAGATATAGGGATTAACTACAAAAGTATAACAATTGACAGCTCATTTTAATAGGAAATTACATTTTTGGGATTTTAAAATTCAAATAGTATATTTTCTTATCTTTTTCTAATAATATATTTGTATGAAAAATTTAAATCATTCAGTCTATTTTAAATTATCCAACAAAATATTGAAAGAGTGCTCAAGGATTTCTCGTGATATGCACATAATGTAATTAACTTCTTCATCTTCTCTTACGGCGACGGTCTAATAATACCAACACTCTTGTCGGATATCAATGCATGTGCTCCTCATTTTCTTGTCTGCTCTTTTTCTTATTAATTATTTTTATTTTTAATAAGTTTATTTTAGAGGTGTTCATGATCAGATTGCACCAAACTAACTGGGATCTTGTTCATTAACACGTTCTTCCCATTCAAAGGGCCTGTTTGGTTCAATAGAGGAGAGGAAATGGGAGGATTTTAATGGAAGAGAGAGGAAATGAGAGTGAAGAGATTTTAACATTACCTCGTTTGCATTGATGAGATGAGAGGGGGATGAGAGATTTTAATGTTACATTATTTGGCTAATGAGGGGAGAGGAGGGGATGTAAAATATTTTCATATAGACAACTTTATCCTTATTTTATTTAAGTCATTTTTTGAATTTTGTAGAATGTTTAATAATTATATAAAATTATAATTTTATAATTGAATAACTTTTATGGGCATAATAGTCACACCATGCTAAAATATTAAAGTGATGATAGGGATGAGGAAAAAAGTCAGAAGGGTATAATAGGAATATTAAAAACTTTCATAGGCATAATAGTCACACCATACCAAAATATTACCTCTCCCTCCAAATCCTCCCATTTTGGAGGGGAGGAGAGGGGAAATTTCAAAATAATTTATTTCTCCTCCTTAAATTTTTATGTTGCCAAATAAAGGGAGGGGAGTAAAATACATCCCCTCTCCTCTATTATCTTCCCCTCCTCTCAAACCAAACAGACCCTTAAATGTAGGAATTGGCAATGGGATTTATTTTGGTCTTATAATTAAGACTCCAACCATCTTTATCTCCCCCAATTTATAATTTGTTCTTCAAATTATTCCTATTAATTATACTTATTAAGAGAGTTCTTATTGGGAGTAGTTTTTAATGTAAATGATTAAATAGGAAATTTTTTGGTGAGAGTAATATTTGTATGTAGCATATGATAATTCTTCTTCTTTTATTTTTCCCAGTAGCATATGTTAATTCCACACATACACACAAGCTCTTGAAGAGAGTAACTTATACAATAAAATTGTATGGAAAATCTGTACTATTGTACATGTCTATTTTGGGAAGAAAAATTACCTTAAAGAAAGTTGTATTAGCTACATCAGTTATTATTATTATTAACAACTATTGCGGTCCATGATTTTATTTCTTATAGTTGTTATTTTCAAGTTGTACTGTGCAATATTATTAATTAGGAGATTCCAAAACAATAAGTCTATAATAATTTATCCATATATGGAAATAAATAAATTGAGAAAACAGATGGCTACCTGTACCACCACCAAATATATTGCATGGATTATAAATTTTTATTTTCTTTCACTGATACTAATTTAATTAATTGGTTTGATCACCTTATTTGGGTTGGTAATGAATCATCTTTTCATGTCATGAGAAAATGATCAATCATTTGATCATGACACAAACACTAGTGACCATTATCTTTTTGTGGTCATCGACATTTAAATAATTGCTTTTATGAGAGTGATTCATTGGAGCCAAAATTTTATTTAATAATTATTGATACAGCCACTTATATTTCACATCAAAATTCTTAAATATTTATTTTAGAAGTAGTGGGATTGAATGATAAAACATTCATATCATTTAAATAAAATTTTAAATTTAGAGCTTTATGAATAAGAAAACGACATTTAAAAAGCTTCTCCTCACTCAGGATCTGACCTAACTTGAATTTAAATTAGTTTGTAAATCATGAATACAAAATGGTTTGTCCGCATAAAGAAAAAAAGCTTTTTAATTTTTAGTCTTTACATATACAAACAACCCATCCAATAATATTTAGGTTGCCATTCATAAGTATCAAGGTAAATATTTTTTCAAACGATGAATTTGAATAAAATATTTTTTAAAGATCAGATGAAACTTAAATATAATTTTTAAAAGGAGAGATAGTGTATATATCCATCCTTAGTTATACTTGAGATTATGTTATGTCACAATTTTAAATGGAGCTCATCCAAATATATTAACTTATTGGGTGGGTGAACCCTTTAAATTTATAAACGGCACTTGTGAGGTATTTGATATAAAACTCATGAAAGGTTATTTCTTAAAGAGGTCCTTGCAGTATTTTAAGGCTATGTTTGGCTTAATAGAGAGGAGGGGAGGATTTGAGAGGGATTTTCTTTTACCTTGTTTGGGTTGACAAAAAGAGAGGGGAGGGGAGGGGAGGAATTTTAATAATATCATGTTTGGTATAGGAGGGGAGGGGAGGAGAAATATTTTTATATAGACAACTTTGCTCTTATTTAATTTAATTTGTAATTAATAAATTTCTAACATATTTAATAAAATATAATTATATAAGGAATTTAATACATAAAATTATAATTTTATAATTATAAAAATTAAATAAATATAATTATAAATGAAATTTACTATATAAAATTATAATTTTATAATTAAATAATGAGAAGGGTATTGTGGGAATATTTTAAAATTGTATGGACATATTAGTTAATTTAAGCTCAAACATTAACATTTCCCTCCAAATTCCCCTAATTTTGGAGAGGAGGGTTAGGAGGAGAGGGGAGGGAGAATTTTAGAAAATTGTCCTTCCCCTCCTAAAATTTTTAGTTATCCAAATAAGGGGAGGGGAGCAAAATCCACCCATTTCCCTCCCCTCCCCTCATACCAAACAGACCCTAAAATTTTTTTGAACTCATACTATGTGATAGTTATAGCCATATTGGGACGGCTGAATTAATTATCCCTTTACATTATAAGGATTAACTTTATAACCAACATATAATTCATAGCTAGAAGTTTAAAAAGGTTTTAAAGTATGAGGACCTCTTAAAAATTTATATAAAATATAAGGATCAATAGATTAATAATTTTCTTTTCTAAAAAAATAAGAGAATAATTTTCTTTATTTCTTTACTTTTAAAAATTCGGTTGCACGAGTCAAAAAGTTGATCATGTGTATGTTTGTTCTCCAAACCACTTGTATGTTGTGGGGAACAATAGAAGCATCGATTTTTTTTTTTTTAAAAAGGTAAAAACAAAATTATGCTAGCTTTTTAGCAATTTTGGTTTAAATAAAAAAGGCTAGAAAAAAGAAGATTTTGCAAAAAAGGTGTTCCCCTGAGAATGACATGGTTTAATTTGACAATAATCCGTAACTACATAGAAAGAAACTTTTATATATATAATATAATATAACATAAACACATTATATTATGAATGAAATTTGAAATATTATTGAAGTTGGGTGTGTCACCTGAATTGATGAAGTGAGGGCATGTTGTGGATTGATGGGCCCTAATTACAGAGTGCTTGAAAGCGAAGTAAAGGGAGAGAGAAAAGTTGCTTTTGCAGGCATGATTCGGTGCTTGGAGAGTGACCGAATTCTTTTTCTTTTTTGTTCACAATGGAGTTACCAGCATCTGGATTCTTTCCTCAGGAACACAGCTAATCGGACCCGACCCGGTTGAGGCCACTTAAAGGGGTTAAGGCTCTTCCAATAAGGGTTTTTTCTTCCAATAAGGGTTGAGTCCAGGATATCTACCACCTTAATCAACCTCACACTGGTTTGGCGAGTGGCAAAATTCTTACTTGCTCCTTCGCCTTCACTTTTATTTTTTTATTTTTACTGTTTTGTTTTCTTTTTGTAATTTAAAGGGATAAACAGTAATGACTTAAAGTTATAAGCAGAATTAAACATATCACCTTATACTTATAAGAAAGCTTTTGTACCACCAAGTGACGAGATCATTAGCCTGTTTTGCTATTTTGTTGATTGTGGATTTTGGCCGCTGATTTCCTACGGTGATATTACTATTTGGCATACTTAAAAGAGAAAAATATCATTTACCTAAAAAAAGTTAGTAATTGAATTTGACCCAATAAATCTCAAATTGCATAAAAACAGAGAGAAAGTAATATAACATTAGAAAATATTTTAAATTCATTTTAAATTTTTCTATTTTTATTTATTATATCTTAAATCCGTTTAATATACTTATTTTTCAATTTTTGAATGTCTGTTATATATTGATATATATAATTTGAATCTTTTTTATAATATAATTGAGTTTTTTTTTAATTAGGAACAACAAGAAGTTTTAGGTTATTAGTTGGTGGACTAAACGAATTAGTAATTACATCATGTCATTATATTTTATTAACAACCAAATTTTTAAATAAATTGTTAATTAATTAAAATATTTTGTTTAATAAATTTATTGAGTGTTTTCAATATGTGCCACACCAACTCTTCTAGTTCGTTTGGTTAAACCCTATTGCATACATGCAATGATAATCATAATTGCATTATTATGAGAAAAATGTTTGGTTACTTTTTAGTATGATAATAGAGTTTACCATGATAATGATGATTCATTCATATTTCCCCCTATGAATCCTCATTATCATCTCATTGCATGGTTAAAAAAGTCTAATTTAGCTTTTAGTTTATCTTCTCTTTATTTTACTTATATCTTTTCACTTAGCCATATCATGCCACAATCACTACTGCCACTACCTCATTCTCCTCCTCCACCACCACCACCACCACCACCACCACCCGCTGTCGCCAATACTACCTCCTCCTCCTCCACCGCCACCCCCCATCGTTGCTGCCACTATTACCTCCTACTACTCTATCCCCCTCTGCCACCACTAACTTTTCCTCCACTGTTGTTGCTGCTACCGCCACCGTTGCCACCGACACTATGACCTCCTCCTCCTCCTCGGCCAAACCTCATTACCACTACGTCCATTATTGCCGCCGCTTTCCATCACAACCTCCTCCTCCATTGTCGTTACTGCCACAACCACCACGACCTCCTCCTCCACCATCGTCGTTGCCTCCGCCGCCGCCACCTCCTTTTCCACCTCCACCGTCGCCACTCCTGTCATCATCGCCACTATCTTCTTCTCTACTATTGTTGCTATGACTACCTTCCGCTACCTCCGCCACAACATCGTTACCATCCTCTACCACCACAACCATTGTCATCTGATGATCCTCGACGAGATAGCGTGACAGTTATGATGAGGTAACGCAATAACTTTTAACTATTTTTTTACAAAGATTATAGTAAGGGTAAAATAGATTTTATTTGATATATTAATTTGAAATAATTGTTAAAATAATAACTCATTGCACCTTACTTAAAAATCAAACCAAATACTAGTCCTATAATTAATATTTTATTACATTACTATTACATCGCACTGCACTGTAAGGTGTAATGTGATTGAACCAAACAAGCCCTTCACGTTGTTTATAATCATTACAGATCCTATCTTTTTTTGTATTTCTACACATCCATCTCAGCATTTTCATCTCAATTATCCTGATTTTATGTTATTGTTATTTACTCAAAGTCCAACATTCACTACTATAAAAATATTATTGGTCCTATAACAATTTAATAAAACATTTTTTTTAAACTTACTATTCGATACTTTCCAATTACAAACAATTCCTGCAGCTTTTTTCCGTTTGAACCGGCGTACATTCTATGTCTAACATTTGTATAAGTTTGACTTGTAAATATAATATGTTAAGTTTAACTTTTAAATGACATAACTCAATTATAAATATGTAAGTTTATCAATGTTTATTTGGAATAATGATTGGAGCCTTTAAAAATAGTTTTTCAATTGTGATTTACAGTATACAAGATGAGTGTTATTTTGACTTATTTGCATAAGCACTTATAAGCCTTTTGAACACTCATCCCAATAAACTTTAAGTCTATATTTAATTTCCTTTTTTTTTTGGTTAAGAAATTTTATCCTACCCAATTCTCATGTTTGCCCAGTCCAAACCCATGTAAAATGTAATGTTCGCCTCGTATAAAAGTTGACACTTTTGGCCCATAATGCATTTTGTTTTTGGATACTGAAATTTATTGGGCCAGGGTGGATACGGAAAGTTTTGTTAGGCCTTTTTTATTTCTTTATGATTTTGTTTTGCTCGAAGTTTCTTTATGCATTTCAAATTAAACCACAAACAGTAATATACATAGACGCACGCACTGACGCCCACATATATATGAACATAAAAAACGTCCCACGAGAATAACGCGTGCAGAGTTTTCCAAGAATATTCCAATGCCTTCTTTTTTCTCAAAATTTGATTGCATTGGCTTCATCCGTGTTCTCGCTTTCGTCCTTAATCACATAAAAAAGGTGATAATTAATAAAAAAAAAGCTCATAGTATTTTCGTACAAGTTTTTTCTGCATTTCTTGACAAAATTTTCTGCATCGATGTTTAATATGTACACAAACTTAATGGTCGATTGCTTATAATCTTTGATCTTAATGATCATTCTAATATAATTTTTAAAAAAATTATATTTTTGTTAAGTTTTGGTTGAAGTTTTAAGTATAGAGATGGAAAAGAGACAACCAAAACAAAAACATTTTAATAAATAAAAAATAAAAAATCTACCCATTTCAAGAATGGTTGATAAAATAAATAAACTTTATCTCAAATTAACAATCATAAAAATAAACATTAATATGACAAGAAATTGATATATATAAACCCTGTAGATATGAAGGAATCATTATATCCAAATCAGTGTTGTCTCCTATCTCTCACCTGTCTGTAATGGCCAATTATAAGATCCTTTGGCTTTTGCTGGTGTTTATAGTGGCGAACAATCAAGTAAACACAGAGGTAACTGCAACAACAGAATATGGGAATCTGGTCACTATTCTCAGCATTGATGGTGGTGGTATCAAAGGGATTATACCTGCAGTTATTCTTCAATATCTTGAGGCTGAACTTCAGGTACTTCAACTTTTTCATATTCTCATACATACGTATATATATATAGAGAGAGAGATAGCATGTTCATATGACTGATTGCTTTTATTGAAGATGAAAAGCTTGATGACTACTGTACTTGCATTATCAAGATCAACTTGATTCGTCTTCTCAAGTGTTGAAGATAGTTTGAAAGATTAAGTGAAAATGAAATCATGTTTGATTAATGGGTTCATTACAGAAGTAGATAATTTTGTTTTTCATATTCTCATATATATATATATATATATATATAGAGAGAGAGAGAGAGAGAGAGAGAGATTTAGATATAGAGCATGTTCATATGATTGTGGTTCCTTTGATTGAAGATGAAAAGCTTGAACCCTGTACTTGCATATTATCATAATCATGGTTGATTAATGGGTTCAATACAGAAATCGTTTTATAATCAGTTGAAGGTCGTAGCTTGAGAGATTAAGTGAAGAAGAAATCATATTTGATGAATACAAAAGTAGATAATTTTGATTTTAATATATATATATATATAGAGCCACTCAACTTGGAATCAATGAGGATTAATATGCTGATAGGTTGACTGGTATTCTTCCGTCACAGTGAAATTCTTAAACATTTCATAGGACACAGCATACTTACTCCAGTTTCTATTACTACAAGGAAGTTTCAACTTATTCACATGATTCATCTAAAAAAATAATAGTTAATTAACTCATGAGTAACAATTATATTGATTATGAATGATATGCGAAATTGATTTATCAGAAAAAAGATGAGAATGCGAGGCTCTCAGATTATTTTGATGTGATAGCTGGGAGCAGTACAGGTGGGCTTATAGCTTCAATGCTTGCAGCTCCTCATCCTCATCACAAAAATCGTCCTCTCTTCACTGCTCCTCAAATCCTTAACTTTTACAAATATCTTGGCCCTCGCATTTTCAATCAAACCAGGTACACTTCTTAATTTGTTCTATACTCTTAAATAAATTTGATCACATAAATATGTGACGCATTATTCACTATAGTATAAAAAATATATATTTCTAGAACGGAGCTTTCATATACTGGTTATTGTGGAGACTATGTAGAAAGCATGACGGGTGTAAAAAACACTGGTTTTGCATGTGATAAACGGTGTAGAAAGTGAGGAGATAGTTTTTATTTTTCCTTAACCTTCTTGCATTAGTGACGTATAGTTTACCTTATTTTACAGCCCTTTGGGCCTCCTTTGTCAGACGCTTTTTTTAAATACAAGCAATTAATTAATCTGAATCAAAGTTATTGAAGTTTTGAAATAAGGAGTCTTGTTGAATAAGGTAGAATTTGAACTCAATTCGCTCATTTTATAGTCTAATTTGTAGTCTAACCGATCCAACACTAGACCAAACAGCCTTAGGTTTTGTATAGTTTACCTTTTAGCATGTAATCCCTCATGTAAGAATTTCTTTCTTTCTTTTTCTTCAAAATATGAGAATTTCTCAACTAAAAAGGTGGGAGATAGACACATACTAGTGAATATAATGTTCAATATATGTAAATTCAACAATAATGATCAGAACCCAGTTTTTTTCCTCTCCCTCCTTACATGAGTTGGGCCAGAATTGACTTGATGTTGTAGCCTAATTCTATTAACACTTCTAGCTTTTCCTCTATTTTAGTCTGATCTAATTATATATCATAAATCATAATTAAAAAGTTACTTTTAAATGTTTTGATCACAAATTTGAACAAGTTTTTAAGAAGTGTTTGATTTATCTTGTTTTAAGTGGATTTACATCATACGACAAGGTAAATAGTAAATGAGAGTAGTTTTGTTTCATGAAAAGAGAATAGTAGTTAAATAAAAAACTTAGCTTGAAGTAATATTAAGTTAAACAGCCACTTCTTATGAATTTATTATCACTGAATCCTCACATGCAGGCCTTGGAGTATGCTTTTCACGCAGGGTCCCAAGTATGATGGAAAGGAGTTACGTCACTTGCTCAGATTAGCTTTTAAACAAACACGACTTAGCCAAACATTATCAAATGTTGTAATTCCAACCTATGATCTCAAGCTCTCACATCCCACCATATTCTCAAGCTTCCAGGTTTTAATCTACCAACTCTCTCTCTCACACACACATACATGTGTATATATATATCATTCTCATTCTCACTAATACATAATGTGGACAATTATGCAGGAAAAGTACTCGGACGTGTTGCTCTCAGATATATGCATAGGGACCACAGCAACACCGACATATTTTCCAGCACATCATTTCAAGAATAATGGTCGTGACTTCAATTTGATAGATGGTATTTTCACGGCGAATCACCCGGTATAATAATTTTTTGAATATATATATATATATTGAAACATTATGTAGTTGGATCAATAAGAAAGAGTATTTGTGAACGAGATTTCTAGAATTTGTAATAAAACATTTATTATATGCATAGCAAAAATATCTGAATTGAAAGTAGGGCTACATTTGGGTAGGGCAGGCCCCACTCCAATGTCCACTCGAAGAATGAACAAGCTATATTTTGCAACCTACTGCCTAGCCCTACTATGAAAAGCTCTGGTTATTTTGGGTGGCCAACATATCTTGCTCGACAATAAGCCTAAAAAACGGCCAATATTTTTCTTGGGCTTTTTTTGGGGGCTAGATTGAGCTTAGTTTCATCGGGCTTAGGTGGGTACACCAAGACAACTGAACTCGATGAACAGCCCTAACTAAAAGTGTTAACACTATCTGTATAGTTGTACCAAAAAGGAGAGAGTAACTATGAGTGGAGTGAGATAAAGGTTGATTCAGTTGATAAAGAATTGTCTCATAACTCAAATAAAGTTGAGGTCAAATCTCACACCTAATGTGATGTTTTATTGATAGGCAATCTATAAGTATCTCTGTAAGCATTTATCATTGATACTGAAGGCATGCCCTAATTTTTGTGAACCCTAGAACTTAACTCGCCTAATTTTTTTTAATACATAAAAAGGAGATATGTGTGTGTATAAATTATGAAAAAGCTTTGTAAATTTTGTGATGATGAAATGATGATTAATTTTCAGGCGCTGATTGCAATTAGTGAAGTGAGACATGCACAGAAGAAGCTACAGCTGTTTGGGTCGAACAAATTAAGTGACACTAAATTCTTGGTGTTATCTTTAGGAACTGGAAAATCAGAATCTTCCGATAAATATGATGCTAAGACTACAGATAACTGGAGCGGCTTAAAATGGTCAAGTCCTGTTTTGCAAGTCACTCTTTACGATTCACCTGTCTACATCACTGATTACTATCTTGCCTCCACCGCTGATCTTGACCAGGACAAGTATCTTCGAATTCAGGTATTAATCTCTACTAATTGTTTTTCTGAAGTAGAAGATCATTTTATTGCACTTAATTAGTTAATATCATATAGTTTGCCTTTTGTTTCTCCATACATTTTGTTATATATTGATATATTTATAATTTTTGATGGCAATCTAAATCATGCAAACACAATGCTAATTAGAGAAAATCACTACAAGGTCCCACAAAAAAAAAAGTTATCACCAAAAAGTTCTACAAGTGAACAACATGAACTTGTTATTTTTTATATTATAATTTGTCATTACATACTGCTAACTTGTTATGAGACTTTTTAATATATTGGAAAAATCTCACACAAAAAAAAAAAATTAAAAAAGTCTAAAGTGTAGATTGCTCTATAAAAAAAAGTCTCATTATTACTTTTGATAGAGGAATCTAAACTGTTACTTTTTTTTTGTTTTTTTGGCCCTTGAGACCTGAATGAAATTTTCCCTACATTATTTCAGTGGGACCTCAAATTGTTTCCCCCTACTAATTACCCCCTCTAGTTTTAAATGTAAGAGTTAATAAAGAGGTTTGATTTAGTTCTAAATGTAAGACATTGGTTTTTTTATCTCCTAATTATTTATAATTTTTCTTAAACTATATCTATTTGATTGCACATATTAATAATGTTCTTCATCTATGGAGAAATATCCAATACTTTTTTTTTGCCCAATACAAATGATTAAAAGAGGTGCTTTAAGAAACCAACATACATTTTTAAAAAATAATTAAGCTATAACATTTTTTTTAATATCTGCCCTAGCTCCTACATTTAGGATGTGAGGGAGTATTAATATTTGTGTGTGAGTCAGCCAAACACTTTGAAGAAGATATCATTGTTTAATTTGAACATATATATAATGCTCAGGAATATGAATTAGATGAGTGGGTGACATCAGTAGACAATTGCACAAGAGAGAACTTGGATGATCTTGAAAGAGTTGGGAAGAAGTTATTGGAAAAGCCAGTTTCAAGAATGAATGCGGAAACGTTTGTGCCTGAGAAAATAGGTGAAGCTACCAATGGTGAAGCACTACAAAGGTGCGTATCAAACCTTATATTAATATATAATCTAAACATTAGTTGTAAATTGAGTTGAATAAACATTATATCTAAATAATTGGTTTTGATATACTTCTTTCCGTTATTAATATATGATTTAATTGTTGAGTTGATTTTGGTCCTAAATGGAAGATTTATTTTCTATGTTTGTTAATCTTTTCCTAATTTATTCTTATTGATGTTTCCTCAATCATAATCAAATAAAATAGAGATGAAGGAAATTAAGGAAGTTGACTAGAGTATTTTAGAAAAAAAAACATATCATATTAACTACCTCAACTAACTTCCTTAATTTAATCAAATTACGTAAATATATTTTATATTAAGAATCGGATGGAGTAATTAAAAGCTCATCTTTGAAGAATTTTAGCTTAATTGTTAATATTTATAACTGAATTTTTTTGGTAATTGAGTAAGGACATTTTCATTAATTAGTTTTTTCCCTTTTACAATCAAGGACTTCGGGATTTGCATGTCGTTTTTTGCAAATTTGATAGACCTATTTGTCATTATCTTCTTTACAAGGGACCTATTGGTCATTCTTCTTATTAAATTTATATTAAGCAATTTATAGATTTATATATGCATATTATTTTCTAAATGAGGAATTTCAGTCCCAAAACTTCAGTCCTAACTACCTCCTTAATTGTACGAAGTTTGACATGAGTTACACTCTGGTTTGTGAATTGCATAACTTCATATAAATTTTATATTATATACATACATACATTAAATGAAAGGTCAATATTTTATCCGGCAAAAAAAAAAAGAAGAAGAAGAAGAAAGGTCAATATTTTAATGTTGAGTATAATTAATTAGTGTTGTGCAAAATATTTGACGGCTCTTTGTTTTTTTGTATAGGTTGGCTGAAATTCTATATAAAGAAAAGCAGCACCGTTTGGCAAAGAAATCACAGAAAATGACAGGGAGATTCACTTCCTAAAATTTATTATTATTTTTTGTTTGTAATAAGAGTTGAATTTAAATAGTATTTCTACCTCACTCCATTTTAATCATTTAAGCTAGAAGGAACTAGCTACTACTAAACATGCGGAAGGAATAATTATAATGTTTCAAATAAACATGTGTATGTTATATATATATATATATAATTAATTCATACGTACTCCCTTCCCTTCAGTCCTATATATAAATAAACTTCTATAAGAAATTGATTGTCATTTTTATACGTCATTTTGCATAAACAAGATGGACTATTATTTACTTCTTAATTTTACCCTTTCACAATTTTCTGAGCAAAGTAAGAGATTATATGACATTTCAAAAGGATATATTGTGAACTTTTTTATTTTTTATTTTTTATTTTTCAAGCAATATTAATAATTTAACTAGCTACCTCTCATAGTTTCATTAATTCAGGTGAGGTAAATAGAAGAGAGATATGTATAGAATTGGAAGGAGTATCAAGAAGGATAATAAAATTATGAAGAATAAAATAGAGGCAATCATGATGTATCAGATAAGGCGCACATAGAAGAAGAGTTCCTCTCATTAGTTACTTAATGTAAAGTATCAAAATTAGCCTTAATAAAAATTCATTAACGAGAGGAGTATTGTGCGCCCCCGCGCGTGCGCGTGTTATGTGAGAAGCAAGGTGAATGTTGATGTACGCCCTTGGATGTAAACTAAATCCCCCGGAAAAAAGGAAAATATTCCTATCACAAAAATTTAAAAATGGGTTTAATGAAATTCGTATTGGGCCTCTTGGCCAACTCCAAAATGTCCAAACTCGCAAGATCTTGAAGCAAACGCTTTCTTGTACCAAAGAAAATCTTTCAGAATTGTACCAAAAAAGAAACCTCTCTTAGAAATATCCACGTCATCCATAACATTCAATTTCAATGATATTCATTTTGTAAAGCCCAAATTCTAAGAAGCAAGCAAAACTTGCCGTTGTTGGGCCCAAAAATGGGCCCTAAAGTCTTAATGGGGAAGATAGTAAAGCATACGTTAGTTACATATGTTCAAATGAATAATAACACACCAACGGTTTGGCCAACAAAGACGAAAGGGGAACCCTTCATTTAAAAAACAAGAAAGAATAATAACCAGGTAAAAAGAGAAAGACTTTTTGTTTAGGTTTGAAGAATGCTAGCCACCATAATAATGAAGGACAAAATCTAAAATGCATTCCAATTATTTTCTCATTAAATCAAACTAGTTTTTTTTTGCCAGTAAATCATACTGTTGTTAAATATATATATATATATATATATATATATATATATTATACCTATTATATCCACAATCAAATCAATATAGAAAATCATAATTACCCATAAGTTATGAATAATGAGTTTTGTCTTAGACTCCATGCAATTTGAAGAGCCCACAAATAAATCTAGTTAGTGTGTGTTTGGTTCAATGAAGGTTAGGTTAGGTGGGGTTAATTTAAGTTAGGTTAGGGGAGGTTATGAGTTTTATTTAGTTCAAGAAGGGGGGATGGGAGGTTTGATTTATTATTTGGTTCAGAAGGGTAGGTGAGGTGAGTTAATTATAAATTGACAAATATACCCTTTTTTCTTTATTTATATATTTTTCTTTTTCTTTTATTTTTTAATTTGTAAATATTAAAAAACCTATTAACTCAAGTATATATGATAAAAAAAAATTGTATACATTTTAAGGGATATTTTATTGATTTTTACATATTATCTCATTAATTTTAAACAAGAGGGGTAAACTTGGAATATTAAAAAATAAGTATGGGCATTTTGGTCAAAGTGAGACAAATTTTTCTCTCCCATCCAAAAACCTCCAATTTTGGAGGGAGGAAAGGAGAGGGGAGGGGAGCAAAAGAAGACAAAATTTTTAACCTCCTCCCCTCCCCTCCCCTCCCACCAACCAAACACATTTTTCCCACCCCTAACCCTCCCCTCACCTAACCTCCCCTCCCAAAACCTCCAACCAAACAAAGCCTTAGAAAAGCCAAAAAATAAAAACAACTGTCAATACATTTCTTTTACCTTTAAACAAGATTATGTATGTGTAAGACAAAGAGGAATTAGAGTTGGCTCAACAAAATATGAGTTCTACTTTTCCTTTCGTCCTTAATGTAGGATATAGTTAGGGGGTTAATCTTGGTTATAAATGTAAGACAAATTTCTTATATTTATTAATCTTTTTTTAATTTACCACTATTGATGTTTTCTCAACAATAATCAAGTAAGAAAGAGATATAGGAAATTAAGAGAAAGGATTAGGGTATTTTAGAAAAAAAAAATTATATTAACTAATTCAACTAATATCCTTAATCTACTCAAATTAATTAAATAATCTTACATGGAGCACCTATAGGTACATGATTTGATTTTTCAAACCAAAACTCACTTCACGCAAACTAACCAATTGATAATGGCACTGGCCAAACCACTTTCACTACCCCAAAAAAAAAAAAAGCATACTTTAATAAACATTAATTAGTTTTGGCAAGATAACTCATATAACTTATAAAGATAGGGTTTGATTCCGCCCCTTGCTTTGTTGAGAATCTTGTTGTCAGGCATTTTGTAAGTGTTCTTCAAGTCATTATTCCTATTTTAATATTAATAATGTGACACCTTATATCCAATAGTCTTAGATGAGTACAAAAGAGTAGTGAAATCATTCGTAAATCAGGATCAGGTCCCGGATTAAGAAACTTTGGAAAACGTTCGCAAATTCTAAACCCATCTCAGGATTTGAATCTAGGATTGGAGAGAATTTTTTAGGGTAGTAAAATTTTTTTCAAACAATTTCACAAACATTCTCTATCTCACTAAGTCTCATCGGCTCTTCTTTTCATTTTATCAAAGTTTGCAAGCGATTTTTTGCTTAGTTCTTATGTTCCATATCTTAGTTATGATTCGTTAGCGTTCGGAAGCGTAATTTAGTTAAACTGTTGTTCGCAAATCTGCAAGTGCACGAGTCGCGTCAAGTAATAAAGTGATGAGTAAGATATCGTTCCCACGAGGATTTGGTTCCAAAACCCGGTTAAGTAGCGATTATCGCACTTTCACCTAATTTGAGTTGGACAATTATCACGGTTGGAGGAAAACATAATTATAAACTAAAAATAAAATACAAACAAATGATTCATGGACTAGAAAGGATGCAGTGAGAGTTAGGATTGTTTATCCCCCTTGTATTTCATAGGTACTCATTCAAATCCCCATAATATGAGCTCTCAAGGATGGATTATGCTAACCAAGGTCACTAATTTACCCATAAGTGCTCTCTCAAGTCTCCAAATATGTGTTTAGCTTAATTAGTTCATTAATCTCTTAACTGAAGAATTAATCCCAGCCTACATTACAGAACCTATATGGCTATGTGAGGTCAATGAGTGTATCTCTACCTCATCAACAAAACCATCCATCCAACCCTTGGATTTCAAGTTCCCACATGATTAAACTCAAGTTCTAAACTCAATCTAACCCTCTCAGGCGTCAACCAAGTGAACCCAACAGCCTCATTGGTGGCCAACCAATAAGGAACATTAAGAACAGAGTGAAATCAACATAAACCAACAATTCAACATAAATATGAAGGGGAAATGAGTACTTAATCCATACAATGGTTCAAAACAATCCAAACAATAAAAATCTAACATACATGTTCATAAAACCCAGAAGAAACAGGGCATATATCAGTTACAAAATAGAAAAAGGGAAAGACAACAGAAGGAGAGGAAAAACCAAGAGGAGAAGCTTAAATCTCTTGAAATCTTCAACATCTAGCCCAATCTCCACCTCTAAGCTTCAAACCCTAGCAGAGCATTGTCTTCACGATGCCTCCCAAGTCCAGAATGAGGCTCTGATGTGTTAATTTTGTATTTATAAGCCCTAGAATCCGTGCTGTCATCAAAATGCATTTCTACTATTTTCGGGCATTGGCCGCGGCCAAAATGTTTCTGGAAGATGTTTGGCCGCTGCCAAAGAATGTTGGCCGCAACCAAAAAGTTTCTGGAGTTTCTTTGGTTGTGGCAATAGATTGATTGGCCGCGGCCAAACTCCTATGATGATCTTGGCCGCGGCTAAGGAAAATCCTTGGCCGTGGCCAATCTTCCATAAGAAGCTTTTTGGCCTTCTTCACCCTTTTCTTGCGCTTCCATGATGCTTTGACTTCCTTAGCTCCATTCCCACTTCTTGATCATCATTTGGTGCCTCCAATGACTCCTTTATGGCTCCAATATTAACCTATCAACACAATAAAATTTATAAAAACAGGGTTGATGTAATTTTAATACAATTATGGGGCTTAAATAGAGAATTTACACATTTTTATCATCAATACCCTTGGGCACATTAGCTTTGCACATTTATCATCAATTATTTATGAATTTACCTAAAATATATGCAAAACTAAAGGTAAATGTGCCACTTTGACAGGAATTTCATGATGTTAACAACTGTCCTTTTATTAGACTACCGGCGTTACCACTTTCACTATTGTAGCACTGTCAGGGTTACATGCTATTTACAAATCCAAAATATCCAAAGTACATTAAAACAAACAACCAACAAAACTAAAGTCTTTCATGTTCCTAGCCTCTAGCAGTCCACATTTACCTTCTTCTTATCCCTTGAGCTATCTCCTTGTACTGTAGATGTGTTTATGAAAAAGAGTGAGATTCAAAAGAATATCAATAGTAACATAATGCCAATCATACAGATATAACATCACAAAGCATACCACACAGTCATCATACAACAAAATCATCACTACAACATTCAATGCATCACATGCAGTTCATATATCACCATAGCACTAGGTATATCACAAGGCCTCGAGGAATACCCGCGCAGAAAAGGCCCTAACCATCCATTCTTGCATCACAGAACGTTATTGGCCCGGGCATCCACCCGCGCAAAAAGGCCTCGGGCGACCACCCCGCATAACCAGAATGCGCCAGACAATTCATGATGAACACACAGAACATACAATGTATCTTATAAATGTATGAAATACAAGTTACTACCTAACTGCTTCCCTCGTGCAGTTTCCACCCGTTTGTATGATCTCGGTAAGTTCTAAGCTTCGGACAACTTTTAGATCCTATAATTAGAATTACGGATAATGAGTCATTACTCAATCCAATCATTTTGATATAATGTAAACTAAATTATTCTTAGTTTAGTTTGTTGGTTGTTATTTGAGTCATTTAGGTAGCCCTTGGAAGTCCCAACAAAGGCCTATGAGGTTAGTAAACACCATACCAATCAACACCTCTTAGAAAAAATGAAATATTGAAAATTTTGGGGACCACGGGCAAAAATGCCTAGCAGCAGTCAAAAATAGGTCAGAAACTTTTCGATCGCGGCCAAGCAATTCTCTAGCCACGACCAAGAATACTCTGTTTCTTGACCGAAATTTCAAAAATCATAAATAAATCTATAAAAATCAAAATGAGGTGCTTCTAAGTGCTACGTGACCCTCTTTAAGTTTAATATTAGGGAAAAATATATCCATAATCTAAATGTACTCACATAAGTATAAAATTCTATTTTATTGGACATTGCTCCAGAATTTTCCAGTTTTTCATGACCAAAGTTTAAAAATATAGAACTTCCTGCATACAAATCCAATTTCCTATTATGACCTATCAAATTAAAGATTGATAATTATAATTTTAGACTGGAAAGTTTCACAAGATTTGGACATCATTTAGTCATTCAAAAACATGACACAACCTCACTGCCTCCAGAAAACGAATTACACAACATCTACTTCACAACTTTCAAAAATTCCAAATTCATATACAAGCATCCAAAAATTATGAACGTACACTAGCATACCTACAAAATTTTTCTTTCTAAATTCAATGGAATCATAAAAATTACCAAATTCTTCCTTCTTCATCATGTCACACACATGGCAGCAAGTTAGGGTTCTTAGGAGGAACATGTTGGTTTCTTGCTTTCTCTTACTTAATCACTTCCTTTCTACTTCTAATCACATGATTAACCATTTAAACACTAAATGAACATGTTTAGAGGAAATTTGGGCCGCATTTCTCTTAGGTTTTGCTTCAGCCCAATATTTGAAGACAAGAGAAAACAACACAATATCCACCACCAACATCAACAACAACATCCAATAAGGCAAGAGAAGCAAGTTTTGAAGTTTATCTCTTGATTCTTGCTCCTTCTCTCTCTTAGATGAAATTTTAATCTGTCTATAAACTCCTGATTTGTCTTGAAAATCATAGATTTAATGGAATAGAGGAGGTTATGAGAGGTTATAGAGTGATTATGCGGTAAAAATCACAAGGTTTTGTAAGTTCTTACCTTAGATTTATGGAAACCCTAGCTCTTTGTGCTTCTTGTGTTTTGGAGATATGGCTGAACCCTCTCTCTCCTTTTTTGGTCTGTTTTCACGAAATGAGGAAGGGAAGGAGGAGGCAAAAAGTGTTTTTGCTTTTATCACAAATTATTGAATTATTAGTAATTACCTTAAATCTTGAATTTTCTATGTCCACATGTCTCTTATTCTTTTAATTCACACCTCATATATTCATTTCTTTGCTCCCTTCTCATATGACCGAAATAGTCAAGGGAAATGGGTCCCACAATTTGTGTCTTGAATTGTCTTATAAGTGTTTCTTCCAAATCATTCATCAAGGTCATTTTACTTTTTGACTCTTTGACTTTCTTGTGATTGACGAAGAGCTTCTTCCTTCTTGATTCAATTGTTTCCAAGTCAACATGTATACTCTCTTTGCCATGCCCCTTTCCCACCGAAATTGCAAAGGAAAGAAAGGATTACATGGCTTCTTGCATCTCTAAAAATTGCTCCTTACAAATATTATTTTAGTTGCATTTGTTGACTTTTTCTAATTTTGAGTTTTCCTTAGTAATAATACTCCAAAATATGCTTATTAATTACCAAGTGACCATTTTCCTCTTTTTAATTCCTATTTGACTGAAATTATTAGGAATATTAGGGAAAAAATAATTGTTTCTTGTTTATGGTAAAATTACCTTTTTACCCTTACGTTTTATGATTTATTGAAATAAATCATTTCTTCCTTCCTTTCTTCTCATTTTGGCAGAAATTAATGCAAAATAATTGGGCCAATATTTAGGCCATTTTATGCTCTAATTTAAGTTACAATATTAGGCCTTTAAAGTTACATCTTTGTGTGTTAACTTAGCCAATTATATGTAACTACCGATTTGAGTACTTTCATCATTTTATGTACACCATAATTTACCATTTTATTCCATTAAATATCACAAATATATACAAATAATATTGGTGAAAAAAGTGGGGTATTACAAACAACATCTAAGAATTCAACTTACCTAAATTTTATCATAATTTATATGCAAATGAATGAGTGAAACATAAAAAAATGCAGCGGTGATTTAGTAGCTAGCGGTGATAATTAAAAGGGAAATTGACAAAAAAATTTAAAAATTGTAAAATCCCAAATCAGGTATTTCCTATAAAATGAGTCGTAAATTGCTTATCAAGTCTCGTTATTACCTTATCAATTCTTGGTAACAAACATGATTTGTGATTTTACAATTTTAAATTTTTTTATTATTTTCCCTAATTAAAATGTGGTTGTTCTGTTAATGGTAATTTTTTAACCTTCGACAATGGCAGTAGTTATAAAACAAGCATTCATAAAAGAATTGAAAGAATTAGGAAAAATTGCTGAAAAATCACCTGTTGTAAAATTTAATGCTCAAAGGTGTAAGAAACAGTGGGCAGAGAGAAACAGTGGGCAACCACAACTAAGCATCGGGATGTTAAAAATTTCTCCAACAAGTAGTAGCAAAAAAATATCCTTTTTTTTTTTGGTGTGGATACATTAATTAACAAAAAAAAAAGCCTTCAATTTGTGATGATGATGTGAGATAAAAATTATGACACAAAATTTCTCCAATTGGCGAAGAACAATATCTTCAATTTGTGATCATATATATTAATGCCGTGCGCAAAAAGTTAACGATGGTTATGATTTTTTTTTGTTTGTTAAAAGCGGTGATGATTTTATTGTAGCAGTCTGCCAGTCTCTGGTAATGATATTAAAAGCGACGCACAGAATATGCATATAATTTTTAATTTAAGTGCATATTATTTCCTAAAAAGGATCCTCTTATGTTATTTTTTGTTATTTGTATTTTTTATATTCAAACAAAACATTTTCTAGTTAATCTGGAGGCAGGCCATGCTTAATTTTCTGTATAAGCCAAACAATGTGACGCTGGACTTATATATATATATATATAGGACGAAATTTAGGACAAGTTGATTAGGTCAAGTATGTCCATGAGCCCAATAATATTCTGCCACCTGTATTATTTTTTCCATATTCTGCATCAAGCCCCATATTAAGACAGAAATTCTCAAGGAAAAGAAGCTAATATTGTTTCTCCATATTCCAATAAGCTTTTTTGTGCTTCAATTAGGTTTGGTTTCTAGAAATTTCGATACCAAATCATGTCTTGTGTTCTAGATTGCGCCTAAACTTGCCTTCCACATTGATATAGATACCAATGAAACATGATTTTAGTGGCTTGAGCAAAATTTTGTTGGTTCTGAATATGGCACAAGGACAGTAACAGAAGTGCAGAAGTGGAGAGGCTGAAAAGAAGATATTGGGTGTGTTTGGAATATCAGTGGGAAAAATGACTTATTTGTAATCTGACTTATGAAAAAGTCAAATTGTATTAAGTGATTTATGTTTGGTTTGACTATTGGATAAGTGCTTTTATATAAGTGAAAATGTGTTTGGTTTGACTTTTGTATAAGTGGCTTTTATGATATTTAAGAGAAATAATTTTATAAATTATAGAAAATGAGAAAAATAACTTTAAAAATTTGGCAATAGTAAAGACACAATAAAATTAAAATAAAAATTTGAATAAATTACAAATGATGCAAACTTAAAGTTTTTTCTACAGTAAAACATAACAGAACTACTCATGCATTGAGGTCCTCTACAATCCGGTCCCTAATGGTGTCACAAACATTATTCATTTGAGTTGAAGACGTCCGAATATCGTTTGTCAACAATGGCTCTTGATCTTGATTATCATCAACATTGACTACATTCTCATTTTTTGCATTAGTAAAGTTCACATCAGTTTGAGAGTTTCTTCTAATGAAATTATGTATAGCTATAGTTACACAGACAATGCGGATTTGTGTGTCGAAGTTGTACTTCTGCATTTTTTATAAAATTTCAAACATATTTTTTCACACTCCAAACGTTCTTTCTATTATGCACTTCAAACATATTTTTTCACACTCCAAACGTACTTTCTATTCCATACTCCACACGCCCATTATAGGTTAGGGTTATGTTTAGATCAAACACGCAAGTCTCAATCTACGCCAGTTCTATCTTTTTATTTTTTTTTAAAAAAATGTTTTTCCAGACTTCCCTAGAAATAAGCGAACGGGATTTTGGAATTTTTCTTCGTTTAATATATTTTATAAACAAATTTCTAGTATATGTGTTTGATATATTCTGACAGACATTTAATATTTGATGAAATCATCGTCAACCTAGATTTGCAAATTGCAAACAAATTTTTCTTTGTTTAATATATTTTATAAATATTAGTAGCTTATCCTTCAATATCCACTCGTTACACTGGCACATGACTTCATAGTCATTCGCTTTTTTCTTCTCCTTCCAAATGCATCTGAACCTTGCAAACCACTAGCTACATTCAAAGCACTCAAATTAAAGTTGTAAATTGCGAATTCCAGATCCGTCAAACACAAGTTGTTATATATATATACACACACACACACACCATTGTAGGTGTTTTGGAAGAAAATTAGAGATTTTTGAAGGTTAGAATTAATATTGAGTCTTAGATAAAATTACAGTTGTGCCCAAAATTTCTGAAAATCATAAATTTGGAAGTATAGGGGGCCAGAGAAAATTACATAAATTCTCATAAAGTTTTAAAATTTCATATTTTCCCACTTAAGTTTCAAATATTTTCACTTTAGTCTCTCATCAGAACTTTTAAACTTTTCAAAATGGTCCCTGGTCAAAACGCAGCTTTATCTTACGGTGGTAATGAGTGAGAATTGACATGAAAAAAGGAAAGGGAGATGGATATAGAGGAGACCGATTTCCTCTCATCACCCATCACCTTCTTCTTCCTCGTTGTCGCCTGCGACAATCATCCACTGTCATAGTAGCCGGCGACCCCTATTCCTTCCTCACCAATGGAGAAGCTCGACTGGACAGTTTCAGACAGAGGAGAGACGTCGTGGAAGAGAGCTCGATCCGGGAAAGCTTGAACATCAATCAACCACCGCCGTTCCTTCTCTGCCAAGCCACCATCGTCGGTGATTCCTTTTCCACAAATACCGCACCGTTCAGCCATATGGATTTAGATAGAGCAAGTACCAAAAGAACATAGAGGAGAGCGCCGCGGATGGGCTTGAGTCTTGGAGAGAGCTTGAGAGACATCGACCTCCACCATCACTTTCTCTCTCTACCAAGTAAACCACCATCGTCTCTTACCACCGGCGAGGATCTATAAACCAGAAGTGGTGAGCTCAGAACAGAACCGGAGAAGAGAACCACACCACCACCTTTAACCTTCACCATTGCCGGCAACGAGAGTGGGAGAGAAGAGATCTGAAGATGTTAGCCTAATTCATGCTTTTACATCATACATATATCATAAACAAGCATAAATTATGTCACAACTACAGCGGAAGACTTATAAATACCTCTTGCCATTGCTAATTTCTGATTAGGGTGAAATCCACGAGTTCTTGCGATGAACTGCAAAACAGAAGAGCGTCAGAAGGTTGTCAAGTACTCTTCTGACTGACTGCAAGGCACAGTGATGGCAACTGGGTGGGAGCCATCACCAGTCAGGGAACCTCAAAGAGCTGCTAGGGTCTTCACTCGTACGCTCAATTTCTCTGACGGCTCAAAACTTAAATTGTGTTTATTTCACCATCAGAAATAAACATTAATATCTTGTCAGTTAATTACCCTAATCCTGTAATTGGGCCTGGATCTGACTAACGGGCCACACTCTGGATATTTTAATTAAACCTAATTAATTAATAAATAACTAATAAATCATATTAAAATATCTCACATTCTCCCACTTGGCCCGTACCTTGATGTCAGTTGCCCTATCCAGATTAAACTAAGGCTATGCTGCAAGAATCATGGCGATAAGTCCTCTTTGGTAGAGTATCATCTTCCATGCATTACATGCAACACCCTTACTTAATGGGTATGTCTTTATGAATAAACTTCTACGTTTATTCGGTTCCAAACTTAATGTTTATTATTTTCATCAACAGAATGTATACATATAATGATTGAAATAATAAACCACATAATTAATTTCATTGCGTACCTCTTCTATATGAATGAGGGTCTAACCCCCATCTGAGGGACGTGTAACACAAAAGTATTCGGTTTCAATCCCTTAGTCAAAGGATCAGCTAGCATGTCCTTTGTATTGATATGATCAACCGAAATTTTGCCATCTGCAATTCTCTCTTTTAAACTTAGGAATTTTAGTTTGACCCATCGGCTTCGACTTCCATTCCTTTTGTTATTTGCAATGGCTACTGCGGCTGTGTTATCACAATACATCCTAATTGGCCTAGAGATTGAATCCACAATCTTAAGTCCAGCAATGAAATTCCTTATCCAGATTGCTTGTGAACTTGCCTCAAAACACGCTATGTAGTCAGCATCACAAGTAGAGGGAGCTGTAAGTGTTTGTTTTGCACTTTTCCATGATATAGCTCCATCTGCTAGTAGGAAGATGTAACCAGTAGTAGACTTGTTTGTGTCTAAACATCCTCCTAGATCAGAGTCTGAGTAACCGACCACTTCCAGGTTTTCTGTTCTTCTATATGTGAGCATGTAGTGTTTAGTACCTTGTAGGTATCTAAACACTTTCTTTGCAGCTGTCCAATGTGCTTCCCTTGGATCACTTTGGTACCTTCCCAACATGCCAACAGCGAAAGCTATGTCAGGTCTTGTGCAAACCTGTGCATATATCAAGCTTCCTACTGCTGATGCATATGGGACCCTCTCCATTTGCTTTCTTTCAAGCTCATTTTTGGGGCATTGACCAAGACTAAACTTGTCCCTTTTCTCAAGAGGAGCTACGTTAGCTGAACAGTTCTGCATCCTGAATCGTTCAAGAACTTTGTTGATATAGGTTTGTTGAGACAAGCCTAAAATGCCTTGCGCTCTGTCCCTATGGATCTTGATGCCAATAACATAGGACACCTCACCCATATCCTTCATATCAAAGTTCTTACACAGGAACTGTTTCACTTCACGTAATAGTCCTAGATCATTGGTTGCAAGTAGTATGTCATCAACATACAAAACCAGAAATATGATCTTACTCCCACTAACCTTGTGGTAAATGCATTCATCCATGATGTTTTTATCAAAACCAAATGATGTGATTACCTCATGAAATTTCAAATACCACTGTCGTGAGGCTTGCTTCAAGCCATAGATCGATTTTTTTAACTTGCATACCAGATGTTCCTTATTCTTTGCAAAGAATCCCTCAGGCTGCTTCATGTAGACTTCTTCCTCAAGTTCCCCATTGAGGAATGCAGTCTTGACATCCATTTGGTGCAACTCTAGATCAAAATGTGCAAACAATTCCATGACTATGCGAAAAGAGTCTTTCGTTGATACAGGGGAAAATGTTTCCCTGTAGTCGACTCCTTCGACTTGTGTCAAGCCCTTGGCAACCAACCTAGCCTTGTATCGATCAATGTTACCTTGAGAGTCTCTTTTGGTTTTGTAAACCCATTTACAGCCAATGGCTTTAGACCCACTTGGTAACTCCATAAGATCCCATACACCATTGTTTGCCATGGAATTTATTTCTTCAGTCATAGCATCATGCCATAACTTAGAGTTTTCACTCTTCACAGCCTGAGTAAACGTTAGTGGATCATCTTCAATGCTAATGTCACAGTCAATCTCAGTAGAGTACACCACGTAGTCACTAGGCAATGCTGGTCTTCTCTCTCTGGTTGATCTTCTTAATTCAACCTCTTGAGTTGGTTCAAGTTGTTCATTCGGGACATCCTCCTCCACAACTTGTCTTTGTTCTTGATGTATGGGAGGTGGATAAATCTGAACATACTCATCGTTATGTAAATCAGGGGTCACTTCCATATGATCTTCATTTGTTTGATCACTCCCACTGATCACGTCATTTTCAAGAAAAATAGCATTCCTAGATTATATAAATTGTGCAGAAGGTGAAGGACAATAGAATCTATAACCCTTAGTCATACATGGATAGCCTATAAAGTAAGCTCTAATGGTTTTAGGATCTAGTTTCTTCTCTTGTGGATTGTAGACTCTTACTTCCGCAGGGCAGCCCCATATCCTTAGATGTCTTAAACTAGGTTTCCATCCTTTCCAGATTTCAAAGGGTGTTTTTGGCATTGCCTTTGTTGGAACCCTGTTTAATATATACACAGCTGCCTTGAGTGCCTCCTTCCACAAGGATGGTGGAAGTTTAGAGCTATTCATCATGCTCCTAACCATGTTTAGCAAGGTCCTATTCCTTCTTTCTGCAACACCGTTCATGTCTGGTGAACTAGGCATGGTGTATTGGGCAACTATCCCATGCTCTCGAAGGAAATTTGCAAAAGGACCTGGCGCTTGTCCTTCACTAGTGTATCTACCGTAATACTCACCACCTCTATCGGATCTCATGATTTTAATTGGTTTTCCAACCTGTTTTTCTACTTCAGCTTTATATTCCTTGAAGGCATCTAGTGCCTCACTTTTATTATCAAGCAAGTAGATATACGTGTATCTCGAATAATCGTCAATAAAGGTGATGAAAGATTTTTGATTGTTTATGGACAAATCAGGGCAACAAATATCAGTATATATTATCTCAAGTAGCTCAGAGCTTCTCTTAGCTCCTTTTTGTGACTTATTGGTCTGCTTTCCCCTTATGCAGTCCACACAGGTATCAAGTTCTACATGGTTTAAAGATGGAAGGATTCCATCCTTAGTTAACCTTTTGATCCTGTCCGCGGAGATATGTCCCAATCTCCTATGCCACAAGTCAATAGAATTCTCATCAATAATACTTTGTCTAATACCATACATAACAGAAAAAACTTGGGGCGGTTTAGGAATTATTTTAAACAAATCGTCAATCATAATAACTTTCACAATTGGAACAAGGTCCTTACTGAAATACATCAAATCTTTATGCAAATAAATCCCATAGTTCAAAGGAATAAGCTTTGAAATAGAAATCAAGTTTCTCCTATAACTAGGAATGAAAAACAATTAAGAAGATCCATCACGGTTTTATTTGGGAAAATGATTCTAAAAGTTCCAATTGCTTTGACCGGATCTCCTTTCCCACTCCCTGAAAGGACTCGAGCTTCATTGAGAAGTGGAGGTCTGGTTCTTAAAAACCCCTGCATGGTAGTAGAAATATGGATCATTGAACTCGTATCGATCCACCAAGTATCACTATCAATGCTAATATGATGAGATTCAAAAGCTAAACTTGAATTATACATACCTTTACGTTCCAACCATGCCTTCCTCTTCAGGCACTCATCTTTCATGTGCCCTTTCTTCTTGTAGAAGAAGCAAATTGCTTCAGCTTTCTTTATGGATGGCATAACAGGAATCCGTTTCTTCTTCTTGTCCTTGTCCTTCCTGCCTCCGGCACCAGTCCTGGAGGAACTTTCAGCCAGATGAGCTACCCTAGGTGCATCCCTTCCACTTATTTGAAGCCTTGTTTCCTCCTGAACACACATGGACAGCAGTTCATCAATTGTCCATTTTTCCCTATGTGTGTTATAGGAGACCTTAAAGGCATCATATTGGGGGGAAGGGAGTTCATCACCAGATGCACCAGGAACTGCTCTGTCGGTTCCATGTCAAAGGTTCTCAGCTGGGAGGACAAGTCTCTCATCCTCATAATGTGTTGCCTGACTCCGTCCGTCCCTGTCAGCTTCATTGTGCATAACTCCGACATGATGGAACCACCCATCTGTTTGTCAGTTGGCTTAAATTGCTTATCAATGGCTTCGAGGAACTCCTTAGCTGTTTCACACTTGAGGATTGCTCCCCTAATGCTTCGTTGAATCTTGGTCTTAATATAAGACAAGCACATGCGATTGTAGTGCTCCCAGTGCTCCTGATAGTCAATCTCATCCTTAGTTGACCTGTTAGTTGGTTTGGGAGGTCTGGGTTTCTCCATGACAAAATGCATGTTCATCATATCAATCTGCAAAGAAATATCTTCCCTCCACTCAGGGTAATTGGTACCATCCAGTATGATCTTGCTAGTATTTTCAGCAAAAGGGTTAGGGAAAACAGTAGGTGCTGTAATTTAAAAACTTAAGTTAGCTCACAAGATTTAAATTTGAGACAATCACGAATTCTGTGCCTTTGTATGCATGTTATGCTTTAATGGAAACATGCAACATATATAAATGCGTATCACTAAATTCTACCTGTGGGCAAAGAATATAGCATTGCATGCATTTATCTCAAATTGGTGGGCCTAGAGTGTATAATTTACATTTCCTAATACCTGTGGGCTACTTAGAAAATATAAGACCAAACTATCCCACCCTAATTAAATATATAATTATAATTGTCTACCTGTGGGCAAAGATCAATTACAATTCTATATTTAATTACAATATGATATTTTATAAGTTCCATATGTGATATTATTGCATGCAAAACTAAAGGATGCAATGGCTATTCCTTAGAGAAAGTAGCATGCAAATCACTAATATCATTTTAGTGCATTTTTTCAAAATATGCACATCCTAATGGAGAGATTAATCAATTTAATAAACTCAATAATTAATTAAATCCCTCCCACTGTTTTATGTATCCAAAATTGTTTTAAAAAATTAATTTTGACATTTTTCAACTTAAAATCTAATTTTGAAAATTATAATTATTAAATAATTGTCTAAAGTTAATTTTCCTCAATTTTAGAACAATTAAATAATTCATGAAAAATAATTTTAAAAATTTCCAGTATGTGAAAATTTCCAAAATTAATTATTTTCATTTATTTAAACAATTTTGTGTCATTTATAAAGAAAATTACATAAAAAAGAAATTAATTAATTTAAATAGTGAATGCAAGTATTTGAAAAAGGCCCAAAAAGCATTCTGGAAATCCATTATTTATATCCCATAAAATCAAAATTTAATCAGCCAAACATATTTTTCTGGAAAGTCCAAAAATGATAGCCTAGAAACGAAATCATCCAAAGAAAAAAAAATTGTTGGCCCAATTCCGTACGGCCTAAAACGCTTAAAAAAAAATTTATGTCGTCCCAATACACGGTTTTTGCAGGAAAAAGAAAAAAATTGCGTTTATAAACAAGCATAAATTATGTCACAACTACAGCGGAAGACTTATAAATACCTCTTGCCATTGCTAATTTCTGATTAGGGTGAAATCCACGAGTTCTTGCGATGAACTGCAAAACAGAAGAGCGTCAGAAGGTTGTCAGGTACTCTTCTGACTGACTGCAAGGCACAGTGATGGCAACTAGGTGGGAGCCGTCGCCAGTCAGGGAACCTCAAAGAGCTGCTAGGGTTTTCACTCGTACGCTCAATTTCTCTGACGGCTCAAAACTTAAATTGTGTTTATTTCACCATCAGAAATAAACATTAATAGCCTGTCAGTTAATTACCCTAATCCTGTAATTGGGCTTGGATCTGACTAACGGGCCACACTCTGGATATTTTAATTAAACCTAATTAATTAATAAATAACTAATAAATCATATTAAAATACCTCACAAAAGATTCATAGCGCCGAATCTCCTTCTGGTTTTGATCTTTGATGTCACAGCGCCGGTCGTCGAAATTGGAAGGGTGGGAGAAGCTTGAGAGAGGGAAGAAGAGCTCGAATAATTTGTTCTTTGAATTTTCCGGTGACCTTCTCTAGTTTCCGGCGAGCTTGTTCTCCGGATTCCGTTTCAGATTCTGGCGAGTCTCTATTTTTCATGGTTTTTCTGGTGTACAAGTTGTGGTTATTCTCCAATAATTATGATTAGTTGATTCCTATGCTTTTTGGTGGTAGAGGAAGTGGCTAGAACTTCATTGTGCTATAAAGGGGAGTTTCCTAGTTTTCCATTAGCTCATTATATGTATTAATTGTGATCTGTTTGGTTTGATTATATAGTTGGTGCATGTTTATGAGACTTGAATAAGTGTTCATTTTTCCTTATTGGTTAACATTTGTGTTGAATTTTGTGCAGATGCACTTGGATTTTGTATTGAATATATTTCCTTATGTTTTAATGAGATTATGTATTGTACGTGATTACTGTGGTGCATAGTTGATTTATTTCATATTGAGTGTCACAATTGTGCTTTCATATAAGAAGAAATAAGTGCATTAAAATAATTTTCAAACACACGTCAAGTGGTTTTTAACAACTTATCTAAGAGATAACTATGAATGCGATCGTATGATTAGTAATTAATTAGATAAATTAGACTCAATGTGTTTAATTGAGGTTTTCAATTCAACTTGATGATAAATTAACTTCCAAATCATTTTAAGAAGTTAGGAAAATAATTTACTTTCCTACCAAGATTCATTTCCTTATATCTATTGATTCATTTCCTTATATCCATACCATTTTTATTAAAAAAAACAATACCAAAAACAATAGCTTAGCTTTTAATTAAATTGCATTCTTCTTTTAGTTATCAATTTGAAAGAAAACCAAAACCTACTTCTCCTTGTTTTATTGCATTTGCATGGTATTTAATTATTTAGTATTTAATAAAAGGCTCATCGAGAAGAGAGAACAATCCTAGGTTTATTTATACACAATCCTTCGTTAATTTTTTATTGTAGACCCAAGGCTAACGCAGAAAAACGTCATAATCACCCTCACAACGTGACAAACCAATGTTGAATCCCTATTGGGAGATGTGTAATATCCCAGATTGTAGGTTAAGAATATAAATAATTAGTCTAAATTAGGTAAACTATTAAGCCTAGTTGAGCTGAAAGTCTTGAGTATGTCAAGAGGAATAGACTTGAGGCAATCATTAAAATTATTTATGGACTTTGAAAATTGAGCAAACATTATGGAATATCATTTTGGGGATTTATAAAAATTATAAGACGCTTAGTTCCCGAAGAATGACCAAAATAATTTTAAAAGTTAATTTCTGGAATTAGAAGCCTATTTTCCCAAAAATTCAAGGAACATGGTTAGAGCTTATGATTTGGCTTGAGAATTTTAGAAAGATTATTTTATGTCTTAAAGGAGCTAATTGAGGAAGAAAATTCTTATAAAGTATTAAGGATTAATTTATAGAATTTATTCAACAATCTAGAACTAATAAAGAAAAGGGGTAAATTAGTGATTTTAGTACGCAGACCCAAAAATTGGAATTGGGCTAAAGATTAAGCCAAATTATAAAACCCAAACGAGCTACTAATGATTAAGAAAATTGGAATTAGATTTAAATTATTTTAGTTTAGAGAAAGTAAAGCCTTGTGATTAAGACCAATGGGATAAAAACACATACTCAACCATACACACACACATGACACACCCTACCTCCAATAACAAAACACCTTATTAGCCTCCCTCACCCTTCATTTTCATTCTGAACAGAAAGAGAAAAGAGAGAAAAAGAGAGGAAGCTGAGAGAGAGAGAGAGAGTTTGAGAGAAAAAGAGAGAGAGATCAAGGACAAGAAAGTGAAATGGAGTCCAGGAAATCATTTGTGCCAAGGGAAAAGCAAGAAAGGATGAAACATGCCGTGGTTATATTGAAGCTTCTCACAAGAATCTTGGCCGTGGCCAAGCCACCTTGAAACTCTTGGCCATGGCCAAGAGTTCCTTTAGTCGCTACCAAGCCTGCACAGAAAGTTGTTGGCCACGGTCAAGACTCCTTTGGTTGCGGCCAAGATATTATAGAAACTTGTTGGCTGCGGCTAAAGGTCATGACAGATGCAAACATATTTTCAAATCCAAGGGCTATAAATACGATAATGAGGGTTCATAACTGGATCTTCCATGGCGGGAAAACCCTAAGAGGCGATTGTGGCACATCCCTGAGCCCAGAAGTAGAGCAAATCAAGGAAAATCAAGTGGAAATTAAAGATTTGAAGAGATTCAAGCTCATTTTCTTGGTTTTGCTAATTCCTTCCCTTTCCTTCTCCATTTTATTGATATGGCTGTATTTGTTCTCATTTTTGTAATTGTTTCTTGAGAATGAGCATCTAAACTTCTTCTCTAGGATTATTTTAAACCTTTGTATAGATTAATAATTGGATATTCCTCTCTTTTATGTATGAATGATATATATGTGTTGATTTTATCCTATGGTTAAAGCTTATGAATTCTTGGCTATCATTTAGATTGTCTTGTTTACCCTATTTTGGCTTGAGAGAGCAGAATGTGGGTAGAGAACGTGGTTAAAATTATGTTTGACTTAAAGTTTACCAGGTAAATGGATGGGTTGTTAGTGACATAGAGATATAGTCACTAACCTAGCATTGTCAAATGTAGGTTGATGTTTAATGTTTACTTTCAATTGAATATAGCAAGGGATTGTGCATATTAATTAAATGTATTAACTTGGTTTTGACTTGAGAGAGCTTAATCAAATACCTTTAAACCTGTGGCTAACACATAATATCATTGAAAATACTAAAGGAGAGGAACCATATCAAGTTATTATGAAGTACAAAGGGGACAAATAATTCTAGGCCTTTATGTTCTTTGATTTTAAACAAAATTTTTAGAATAGATTTTTATAATTTCATTTCTTAAAACAAAAACATGTGCTGGCTCAACTTCATTGAATACACTAAGTTTATTGTTCAATTCATTTGTTAAAACAAATCCTCGAGGGAACAATACTTTACTTATCACTTTATTAGTTGGCGTGACCCGTGCACTTGCGGAGGTGAATAAGTTTTTGGCATCGTTGCCGGGGATTCTGGTTTAACAAATTTTTATTGACCTTAAGATTGTATTAGTAAATTTTGTTTGAGCTTTTAGATAGGTAATTATTCATTTTCTTTGTTTTCCTTATTGATTTTTGTTTGGAATTTATACTCGCATTGCTTGTTCCTCTTACAAGTATCATCCAGGTATAGGCAAGCTGTTAAACCAGACGGTTTAGTGGTGTTACTTGATGGAGTGCCTCTCATTGAAAATACACCTGAAGTTGAAGTTGCAGTTGAACTGGAAATATAAGCTGAAGTTGAAATTGCTGCTAAAGCTCAATCTGAAACCATGGTTGACGATGAATATGATAGAGCTATCATCAATGAATTTGCCATCCGTAATATATGGGGTACTCAATCCTGCATTCGAATGCCTAAAATGCAAGCACATACCTTCAAAATCAAGTTGGTGATGATCACAATGCTTCAAATGCATAAGATGTTCCATGGTCTTTACAATGAATATGCCAACAAGCATTTGATGTACTTCCTAGAGGTGTGTGACTCTTTTAAATGAGACTTCGGCTACAAGGGAAGGCTAGGGACTGGTTTAACAATCTCCCAGCAGGATCTATTAACTCTTGAAAAGATCTTGAGGCTAAGTTCAGATCTCGATTCTTTTCTGATGACAAATATCTGGAAGCAAGGGAAGAATTTCTAAGTTTTAGACAACACCTAAACGAACATCTCTATTCAGCATAGGAGAGGTATAAAATGCTGATGAAGCAATGCCCCAATCATGGTGTTGATGAATGGGTTATGGTTTAAATCTTTTGTACACGCCTTAATCCTCAATCTAAGGCAATGATCAACTCTATGACCAATGGAGGCTATGGTAATGTCCCTATTAACGAGGTGATTCGATTGTTAGATCAACTATTAGCAAACAACACTCAAGGTAATGATAGGAGGACTGCTTAACCCATGCCCAATACAAAAGAAGGCTCATCTTCTCCAATTGTAACTATTTTATTTGCTTTAAATAAGTGCTTTGATGTATTAGAGTCTCACATACATAAGAATACTCCTTAAGGTATGCATTCTATTCATGCCACACCCATTGTATGCGACCAATGCAATGATGTCCATGTGCTTGATCATTGTCCTTTTTACATGGCTACTAAATTTGTCAAATATATGGGAAAATTTCAGCAATCTTAGGGCAATCCTTACTCACAAACTTACAATTGTGCTTGGAGATCTCATCCAAATTTCTCCTGGAGTCAAGGCAACACTATGAATTAGCCACATGAGCATACATCTGGTGCTAAGCCTTGACCTCCACCAGGTTTTCAAGCACACCCAAGGAAGCCTCCTGTTAATGAAGAAGAATCTAAAATAGAGAAGATGTTGACTCAAATATTGTCCTAAGTAGAATCTTAAAGGGCTGAGAACAAGGCTACATTTTCCTTACATGAAATAGCTATTAAAAATCTTGAAGTGCAAGTGGGGTAATTGGCATCACAGATGAATGCAATGTCATAAGGCAATCTTTTCAATGATACCATTCTAAATCCCAAGAGGAATGGAAAAGAAGAAGGTCATGCCATTAACCTAAGAAGTGGCAAGGTGCTGCCTCGGCCAGCTAGTTCCAGCAAGCCTAATTTAAGGCATGATAATCTTGAAATTGCAGAAGACAATGATGAAGAAGTTGTAGTCTCATAAAACAAAGTGGAGGAAGATGAAGTTGAGAAAAGAAAGCAGCTGAGAAGAGCAATGATGATGTTAGCAAAGGTAAGTAGGTGGAGTAAAAGAAAAATGATGATGTCAACTGAGAAGAGTAATGATGATGTCAGCAAAGGCAAGTAGGTGGAGTAAAAGAAAAATGATGAGAAAAAGCCAACCAACTCTACTATTATGCCACCATTGCCTTTTCCTCAGAGATTCAAAAAGAAAGAGGAAGATGCTCAATTCAAGAAGTTTGTAAACATGTTCAAACAACTTCATGTAAACATTTCTTTTGTTGAAGCCTTGGAGAACATGCCTGTAACATCCCAAAATTTATTCAAAGGCTAAGGATTAATTTATGGGAGTTAGATAGTAAGCCAAATTATGAAACCTATGAAATATAAGGAATCTTAAATTAGACAAAGGAAAAAAATAAAGACCTAGTGTGTGTAATTAATAGGATAAAAATATACCTATATATATATAATAATAATTAAAACACACACACCCACTTCCCACACTTCACATGCAATCCATGCACACACAACTATTTAATTAAATAACACACACACACTACACACATGGCACACACATACACATTTTTAATTATTAAAAAAACACACACACTCTCTCATTCTCTTAATCACACGAAAACACACACACACACTCCTCATTTTCAATTATTTTCAGCCATTATCCAAAAAAGAAAAGAAAAGAGAGAGTGAGTGAAAAAGAGAGAGAGTAAGAGACACATAATAGAGAAAGAGAGATAAGTAAGAGGATCAGTGCTACCAGAGGAAGGAAGAAGTGATTACAAATTCTACATACAACTCCATATCCTAATATAGGTGAGTTTCCTTCCCATATTCTTAACTCTTTCTAGTTAATTTGAGGTTATTTTTGGGTAATTTGGGAAGCATAAGAACCTAGTATAATGAATTGTTGTCTTGTGAGGTTTTGTTTTGGGCAAAATAGTACATAATGAAGGAATGAGAATTTGATAAATTTGAGGTTTCCAATGAATTCTACACGAAAATTTATATGGGAATACATGAGATTATGATTTTTGGATGATTATATATAAGTCTAGAATTTTTAGAAAATAAGAGGAGTTGCTGTTCGGTTAGTTTCTCTGAAATCATATTGGTTGTAAAATAAATTTTGGTAACCAAACCTGGTCAGAAAATTATGAAAGTTTCCAGAAGGAAATTATACATCTTAAGATTTAATTTGATATATAATATGTATCATTTGGGTTTATAAATAGTGAGATATGAATTTTTAAAGTTAGATGATGAATCTGGAACGTTTTATGGTACAGACGAGGTTTGACGAAATTATGGAAATTTTGTGACTATAATATCTAAATGGTAATATTTTTTCCAAAAACGATACTTAAAGATAAATATATAGGATTTTGAACCATCCCATTTGGAGTTCTAGATATTTAGTTATGAATTTTAGAAGTTAAGCTATTGAAACTGGAAAGATTTTCTGGCAGTGCGAGAAAAATTTAAAACTGGGAATTATTCATGGATAGGTGGTAGTTAAACGTATTTTTATATTAAATTAGACTTCATAAGTGACACATAAAATTTGGAACCACCTTAATTGGATATTTCTAGGCCAAGATATGAATTTTCAAATATTATTGAAAATTCTGACAGAATTGAGTAATAGTGAAAAAAAAATAAAAAGTAAGGGTATTTTTGAAATAATTGGGACTCTAAGGGTCAAATTAAATACTTAGAGTTGGTATGAGTCTATTAAATACCTATTGGATTTAAGGTATTAGCTATAATGATAACCTACCAAAGTGTCTTAAATTATTTTGGAATAAGTAATAATTCGCCCGTCCGTAAATTATAAATTATAGGATTTGACATTTTCCCGAGACGCCTAAGAGACTGAGAACAGGAACCAAATTTGGAAAGACTGTCAGGTAGTACCTTATCTCTTATATCATATGTGATGCGATGTATGTGTACCATATCATCTGTATATGTGTGGGATAGATAGTCCATAGGCGGTAAGACCCGTAAGTACAAGTTACACCGGGAGTTACCCGGGGGCGTCTTGAGTCAGGTAGGCTTGAGGCAGAAAGCCCGTGACTGTACATTGTATGGGGCAGTGGCCCTGGGCATCCAGATTGTGAATCTCAAGTGCTGTGAGTCTGTGATAAGGGACCGGTTAGGCCCTTTTATGTGCTGCATTTCTGTAAGTTGTGCTGTTTGATGATTTGTTTTACATGCTTAGTATTTGCATATTATATGAGTGATCTGTGTACTACTGAGATTCTTTTGAATCTCACCCCTTTTTCAACAAATAATATACAGCAAAGGCGTCCAGCTCTAAGGGCAAGAAGGTAATATAGACGGACGAAGAAGAGACAAATAAATTATAGACTGTTTGGTTATCATTTTATTTTGGATGAGTGTAAAATATTTATAAGTAGTAGTAGTAGTAGCGATAGTAGTACTGGTACTCGCGACGCAGACTGTATAAGTTGTAATCCGTACGCTAGACTTTCGATAACGTATTGGTATCCAGAAACCAATAAGTTAACCATCACGACGAGAGCTATGGATAGAAAATGATCTGTATTTTAAATAAATGATTTTGAAACTGATAAAGATAATGAATTTACAAATTAAAATTTAGACCATACATATTTATTTTAAAAAGTTTTTGAAAATCCTATACAAATATAAGATTAAACTATTCTTAAATTGGGACTTTAAATTATTTTGGTCTCAAATTTAAAACCATTATATATTTAAACTAATCTAAAGGCTTTAGAAAATAAGGTATTACATTTTTGGTATCAGAGCATAGATTCTGGCATTAGGCTAGTATGCTCTACTGCTGTAAATAAGTATGCAGATACCTTAATAGTGATATCATAGCTAGAATGAATTGTGGGTTAGAGATTAACCTAGAGAAATAGAATTTTCCCTGAGCACTAACTGGATAGACTGGTTTAAAGGATGGGGTAGAGCAGTATATAGAGAATGAAATGGAGCAATAGTGATGTATACCTAGTAAAGAAGGGTATGAACTCCGAAGAATCGAATGCTAAGCTGGATGTGTCTCGGATACCATCAAAATTTCATAGTTAAGCGTGCTCAGATGAGAGTAAACTCGGGATAGGTGACCCCTGGAAAGTATCTTAGAAATCCAAAACTTTTTACTTAAAGGTTTGGAATTCTAACCCTAAGTTCTTAGATGACCTAGAGGATGATTAGAGGCATAGAGATGATGAAATAAGTATTAATCTTTAATGCGAACCATTTTTGTTGCAAGAAAAGTTCATTTGATGGGGTTATGGAAACTCGAGGCATAGTGATTGTTTTGAGGTTTCTCTATGCTAAATAGTGATCCTTAGTAACACTATGGTGTTAAAGGTATGTAGGTATGATATATGGTGCTATATGGGGAGCGATAATTATGTCGTATATTGATCCTAAAGGATCCGATCTGATGATACTGAAGGTTCAAGATATGTTTAAAAAAGATCTAAGCTGAAATAGTGTTTAGGTTAAAATGTAAATAAGGTTGCACTATAGTTTTGTTTCATGAAGGAAGTTGAACCTTATGAACCTTATGAATAATGTTGAACCTTTAGTAATATTTTGAGGATATTACCAGGATATAGTAAAGGTTAGAATATGCGTTATTGATCTTGATTTTTTTTATAACTGAGGAAAGTGATTTCCAATTTATGTGATGTTAAGGTACTAAGATAAGTGCGGGTAGAAGTGCAGCCCCACTTATGTTTGATAGTATGAGGCTTTAGAGTGCACAGTAGAAGCGTGGTAGGCTCATAACCCACAGGTTCCTGGTTGTTTGAATTGTATTGTAAATATAGCGGGGTAGGAGTTTGTGATAGATTTGATCTGTTTACCACTCCACAAACTGGAAGTTATCCTAGGCATTGACTGACTAACGGTGAATAATGTTCTGCTGGACTGTGGTAACAAGAGAATTGAATATCTTGAATCACATAAAGGCAATGATGCTAGCATTAACCTGAATTTTCTCTCCGTAGCTGAAGCTGAGAAGTGTTTGAGAAAAGGGTGTCAGGGGTATCTGATATTATTCTCAGTTCAGGCAGAATCAGATGTAATGATTGAGAGTATATCTGTAGTGAATGAATTTCCTGAGGTATTTCCAGAAGACATTAGTGGATTACCTCCAGAAAGGGAAGTTGAGTTCGCCATTGAGATTATGCCAGGTATCGAATCTATTTCCAAAGCTCCTTACCGAATGGCACCAAATGAAATGGCATAACTGAAGAAGCAAATTGAAGAATTACTAGAGAAAGGGTTTATATGACCTAGTGTTTCACTATAGGGAGCTCCAGTATTGTTTGTTAAGAAGAAGGATGTGAGCCTACGTTTATATATTGATTATTGAGAGCTGAATAAGGTGACCATCAAGAACAAATATCTACTCCCCAGGATTGATGATCTTCTTGATCAACTATTTGGTTCTAGCGTATTCTCAAAGATTGATCTGAGATCGAGCTACCATCAGCTGTGAGTAAGAGCTGAGGATGTGCCGAAGACAGCTTTTAGAACCAGATATGGACACTATGAGTTCTTGGTGATGCCCTTTGGACTAACCAATGCACCTGCCGTGTTTATGGACTACATGAACCGAATTTTTCGTCAATATCTGGATCAGTTCGTGGTAGAATTCATTGAAGACATCCTAATATACTCTAAGAGTAAAGAGGAACATGAAGAGCATTTGAGAATAGTGCTGAGAATTCTGAGAGAAAAGCAACTCTTTGCCAAACTGAGTAAATATGAATTTTGGCTTTCAGAAGTTAAATTTCTAGGCCATGTAATTTCACAAGAAGGATTCTCTATGGATCCTAGTAAGGTGGAGGCAGTACTAAATTGGAAGAGGCCAGAAACTGTAACAGAGATATGCAATTTTCTGGGTCTTGCTGGTTATTACCGGAGATTTATTCAAAATTTCTCCAGGATCGCCATGCCGTTGACAAAGCTCACGAGAAAGAATCAAACATATGTGTGGGATGCCATATGTGAGAGGAGCTTCACGGAGCTGAAGGAGAGGTTGACATCCGCACCAGTACTGATTATTCCAGATCCCAGTGAGCCCTATGTGGTTTACAGTGATGCTAGTAAGCAGGGATTGGGATGTGTCCTTATGCAGCAGGGCAGAGTGGTGGCGTATGCCTCTCGACAGCTGAAGCCTCACGAGAAGAACTATCCCACTCATGATTTGGAGCTTGCGGCAATTGTGTTTGCATTGAAAATATGGCGACACTACCTGTATGGTAGTACTGTAGAGTTGTAATGTGACCACAAGAACCTCAAGTATCTACATGATCAAAAAGAATTGAATATGAGACAACGTCGCTGGATAGAGTTGTTAAAAGATTATAATCTAGAGATTAAATATCATCCAGGAAAGGCAAATGTTGTTGCTGATGCCTTGAGTAGAAAAGCGGTGTAAGTAGCAGTCATGATGGTTCGGGAACAGAAATTGTTAGAGGAATTCAGGGATCTAAACTTGACAAATCAAGTATTTCTGAATGCAAACAAACCGAATGAAGTACTCCTAGCTAATTTTAGTGTTAGTCAGGAAGAAAGCAATCTGAGAGCAGAAATTGAAGAAGCTCAAATGTAAGATGAACGAGCCCAGTTGATCCGAGGGATGATTGAAAAAGGTGAAACCCAGGATTATGATCTTTCGCCAAGTGGATTGATCAGATACAAACAGCGAATATATGTACCACCAAAGGCTGATTTGAGGCGGAAAATCCTGGATGAGGCACACAAGAGTCGTTACACCCTTCACCCAGGAATGATTAAGATGTATCACAATTTGAAATCCATGTACTGGTGGCCAGGGCTAAAAAGCGATGTGACCAAGTATGTGTCCCGATGTCTCACTTGTCAGAAGGTGAAGATTGAACATCAGAGACCACCAGGACTTCTACAGAGTCCAGTAATTCCAGAATGGAAGTGGGAAAGTGTCACCATGGATCTAGTGATGGGTTTACCCAAAATTAGAAACTATGATGCCATTTAGGTAATTGTCGACCGTTTCACCAAGACGGCACATTTTATACCCATTAATTCCAGATATTCCCCTGAGAAGTTAGCGGAAATATATATACGGGAGATAATCAAACTCCATGGTACACCGAAGAGCATTATCTCCGACCGAGATTCCAGATTTACATCAAGATTCTGGAAAGCTCTACATGAAGCTCTAGGTACGAAGCTGAAATTCAGTACGGCCTATCATCCACAGAAGGATGAACAGTCAGAAAGAACCATACAAACGCTGGAAGATATGTTAAGAGCATGTGTATTAGATTTCAAGGGAAGTTGGGATCATTTCCTTCGACTTGCTGAATTCGCTTATAATAATAGCTATCATGCGAGTATTCAAATGGCTCCTTATGAAGCATTGTATGGTAGAAAGTGTCAATCACCCCTATGCTGGACAGAATTGAATGAACGAAGACTATATGGGCCGAATCTGGTAGATCAAACCACAGAGCAAATCAGGACTATCAAAAAGAGGCTCCTAACAGTGCAAAGCAGACAGAAAAGCTATGCTGATAAAAGGAGAAGATCTCTAGAGTTTGAAGTGGGAGATCATGTATTTTTGAAGGTATCTCCTGTTACCGGAATCGGTAGGGCAATCAAAAGGAAAAAGCTTAGCCCACGTTACATTGGTCCATTTGAAATATTGGCAAGAATTGGGCCAGTAGCATATCGAATAGCCTTACCCCTAAACTTGAGTAGACTGCACGATGTGTTTCATGTCTCACAGTTGAAGAAGTACCAACCAGACCCTGAACATATTATGGAATATGAAAATGTGGATATGCGAGATGATCTCACATATGAGGCTGAGCCAGAACAAATCATTGACAGACAAGAAAAACAACTCAGACATCGAAGCATACCATTCGTGAAGGTGGTGTGGAAGGGACTGTCTCCAAGGGAAGCAACTTGGGAAGTTGAAGAGGACCTGAAGAAATGTTACCCGGAGTTTATATCTCAAGAAGTGTAACAAATTTCGGGGACGAAATTTATTTTTCGGGGGGAGAATTGTAACATCCCAAAATTTATTCAAAGGCTAAGGATTAATTTATGGGAGTTAGATATTAAGCCAAATTATGAAACCTATGAAATATAAGGAATCTTAAATTAGACAAAGGAAAAAAATAAAGACCTAGTGTGTGTAATTAATAGGATAAAAATATACCTATATATATATAATAATAATTAAAACACACACACCCACTTCCCACACTTCACATGCAATCCATGCACACACAACTATTTAATTAAATAACACACACACACTACACACATGGCACACACATACACATTTTTAATTATTAAAAAAACACACACACTCTCTCATTCTCTTAATCACACGAACACACACACACACACTCCTCATTTTCAATTATTTTCAGCCATTATCCAAAAAAGAAAAGAAAAGAGAGAGTGAGTGAAAAAGAGAGAGAGTAAGAGACACATAATAGAGAAAGAGAGATAAGTAAGAGGATCAGTGCTACCAGAGGAAGGAAGAAGTGATTACAAATTCTACATACAACTCCATATCCTAATATAGGTGAGTTTCCTTCCCATATTCTTAACTCTTTCTAGTTAATTTGAGGTTATTTTTGGGTAATTTGGGAAGCATAAGAACCTAGTATAATGAATTGTTGTCTTGTGAGGTTTTGTTTTGGGCAAAATAGTACATAATGAAGGAATGAGAATTTGATAAATTTGAGGTTTCCAATGAATTCTACACGAAAATTTATATGGGAATACATGAGATTATGATTTTTGGATGATTATATATAAGTCTAAAATTTTTAGAAAATAAGAGGAGTTGTTGTTCGGTTAGTTTCTCTGAAATCATATTGGTTGTAAAATAAATTTTGGTAACCAAACCTGGTCAGAAAATTATGAAAGTTTCCATAAGGAAATTAGACATCTTAAGCTTTAATTTGATATATAATATGTATCATTTGGGTTTATAAATAGTGAGATATGAATTTTTAAAGTTAGATGATGAATCTGGAACGTTTTATGGTACAGACGAGGTTTGACGAAATTATGGAAATTTTGTGACTATAATATCTAAATGGTAATATTTTTTCCTAAAACTATACTTAAAGATAAATATATATGATTTTGAACCATCCCATTTGGAGTTCTAGATATTTAGTTATGAATTTTAGAAGTTAAGCTATTGAAACTGGAATGATTTTCTGGCAGTGCGAGAAAAATTTAAAACTGGGAATTATTCATGGATAGGTGGTAGTTAAAAGTATTTTTATATTAAATTAGACTTCATAAGTGACACATAAAATTTGGAACCACCTTAATTGGATATTTCTAGGCCAAGATATGAATTTTCAAATATTATTGAAAATTCTGACAGAATTGAGTAATAGTGAAAAAAAAATAAAAAGTAAGGGTATTTTTGAAATAATTGGGACTCTAAGGGTCAAATTAAATACTTAGAGTTGGTATGAGTCCATGAAATACCTATTGGATTTAAGGTATTAGCTATAATGATAACCTACCAAAGTGTCTTAAATTATTTTGGAATAAGTAATAATTCGCCCGTCCGTAAATTATAAATTATAGGATTTGACATTTGCCCGAGACGCCTAAGAGACTGAGAACAGGAACCAAATTTGGAAAGACTGTCAGGTAGTACCTTATCTCTTATATCATATGTGATGTGATGTATGCGTACCATATCATCTGTATATGTGTGGGACAGATAGTCCATAGGCGGTAAGACCTGTAAGTACAAGTTACACCGGGAGTTACCCGGGGGCGTCTTGAGCAGGTAGGCTTGAGGCAGAAAGCCCGTGACTATACATTGTATGGGGCAGTGGCCCTGGGCAGCCAGATTGTGAATCTCAAGCGCTGTGAGTCTGTGATAAGGGACCGGATAGGCCCTTTTATGTGCTGCATTTCTGTAAGTTGTGCTGTTTGATGATTTGTTTTACATGCTTAGTATTTGTATATTATATGAGTGATCTGTGTACTACTGAGATTCTTTTGAATCTCACCCCTTTTTCAACAAATAATATACAGCAAAGGCGTCCAGCTCTAAGGGCAAGAAGGTAATATAGACGGACGAAGAAGAGACAAATAAATTATGGACTGTTTGGTTATCATTTTATTTTGGATGAGTGTAAAATATTTATAAGTAGTAGTAGTAGTAGCGATAGTAGTACTGGTACTCGCGACGCAGACTGTATAAGTTGTAATCCGTACGCTAGACTTTCGATAACGTATTGGTATCCAGAAACCAATAAGTTAACCATCACGACGAGAGCTATGGATAGAAAATGATCTGTATTTTAAATAAATGATTTTGAAACTGATAAAGATAATGAATTTACAAATTAAAATTTAGACCATACATATTTATTTTAAAAAGTTTTTGAAAATCCTATACAAATATAAGATTAAACTATTCTTAAATTGGGACTTTAAATTATTTTGGTCTCAAATTTAAAACCATTATATATTTAAACTAATCTAAAGGCTTTAGAAAATAAGGTATTACAATGCCCATGTATGCCAAGTTCCTGAAAGATGTCTTATCAAAGAAGCGGAGTTTGAGATTGTAGCTTTAACTGAAGAATGCAGTGCATTTATTCAATGAAAGTTGCCTATTGAGCTTCAAGATCCAGGGAGTTTCTACATCTCCTATAACATCAAGACTAACTTTAATGACAAAGCTCTTTGTGATTTGGGTGCCAGCATTAATTTGATGCCTCTTGCTGTTTTCAACTAATTGGGTTTGGTAGAGCCAAGGCCTACCACGGTGACCCTTCTCTTTGCAAACCGTAGCATTTCTAAGCCAAGAGGAATGATTGAGGATGTCCTAGTCAAAGTGGACAAATTTATCTTTCCTATAGATTTTGTTGTCCTTGACTGTGAAGTTGATTAGAAAATTTCTCTAATTCTTGACCACCCATTCTTAGCCACTGCCAAAACTCTCATTGATGTAGAGAAACGTGAAATCACTTTAATGGTTGATGATGAGAAAGTTGTATTTAACATGCCAAAAGCTCTAAAGTTTCATGATGATTTAGCTCAATTCTCGTTCGTTGATACATTAGATTCAATTGACACTGGTGTACCTCATGCCTCCACCACCAAGGACCCCTTAGAGGCATTTTTGATTAGTGAGAAAAGCATTAAAGAATTTGAGGAAGCTGTTGTTGAAGAACTGCTCTGTATGGAATCTTTTCCTCATTATAGACCTAGGAATTTTGAACCACTTGAGGTATCCGATGCCTTGAGTACTCCACTGAAACCTTCCATTGAAATTCCTTTAGTTTTGGAATTGAAGCCATTACCATCTCATCTCAAGTATGCTTATCTTGGGAGTTCCAACACTCTACCAGTAATTATCTCATCTATTATCTTTGATCTACAAGAAGAAAAATTACTAAGAGTGTTAAGATAAATGTGCCATTGGGTAGACTATAGCAGATATCAAGGGAATAAGCCCTTCTATTTATATGCACAAAATTATCTTGGAAGATGATCACAAAAACTCCATTGAACATTAAAGGCATTTAAATCCAGTGATGAAAGAAGTGGTGAAAAAAGAAATTCTCAAATGGCTTTCAGCTAGTATTGTGTACCCTATATCTGATAGCTTATGGGTGAGCTCAGTCCAATGTGTCCTTAAGAAAGGTGGCATGACTTTAGTGGCTAATATCCAAAATGAGTTAGTTCTTATTCACACAGTAACTGGATGGAGGGTATGTATGGATTACAGAAAGCTAAACTTTGCCACAAGGAAGGACCACTTTTCACTGCCATTCATTGATCAAATGCTGGACAAATTAGCGGGTTAGGAATTATTTTGTTTTCTAGATGGTTATTCAGGGTACAATCAAATTTCTATAGCTCCGGAGGATCAAGAGAATACTACTTTTACTTGCCCTTATAGTACTTTCACTTTCAAGAGAATGCTATTCGGACTCTGCAATGCTCTTGCCACATTTTAACGTTGCATGATGTCTATTTTTGCTGATATGATTGAAAGGACCATTAAAGTATTTATGGACAAATTCTCTATTTTTGGCTCCTTCTATGATTCATGCTTGGATAATTTGGAGCTAGTGCTTGCAAGATGTGAAGAAACCAATTTGATTTTGAATTAGGAAAAATGTCACTTCATGGTACAAGAAGGCATTGTGCTTGGTCACCGCATATCCAAGAAAGGCTTGGAAGTAGATAGAGCAAAAATTGTTGTCATTGAACAATTTCCTCCACCTTTTAATGTGAGGGTTATTTGAAGCTTTCTTGGTCATGTCAAATTTTATTGGCGATTTATCAAAGATTTCTCGAGGATTTCCAAGCCACTTTCCAAGCTGCTAGAAAAGGATGTGGAATTCAAGTTTGATGAAGAATGTCTGTAGGCTTTTAACGAATTAAAGAAACGTCTCATCTTAGCTCCTATATTGGTAGCTCCAAACTAGAGTTTGCCCTTTATTATCATGGCTAATGATAGCAATTATGCTATAGGGGTTGTTCTTGGACAAAATGCAGACAAGGTCTTTCATCTTATTTACTATGTATTAACATCATGAAATTCCTGTCAAAGTGGCACATTTACCTTTAGTTTTGCATACATTTTGGGTAAATTCATAGATAATTGATGATAAATGTGCAAAAGTAATGTGTCCAGGAGTATTGATGGTAAAAAGGTGTAATTTCTTTGTTTAAGCCCCATAATTGCATTAAAATTACATCAACACTATTTTTATAGATTTCATTGTGTTGATAGGTTAATATTGGAGCCACAAAGGAGTCATTGGAGGCACCAAAGGATGATCAAGAACTGGGAATGAAGCTAAGGAAGTCAAAGCACCATGGAAGAACAAGGAAAGGGTGCAGAAGGCCAAAAAAGCTTCTTATGGAAACTTGGCCGCGACCAAGATCATCAAGGGAGTTTGGCCGCGGTGAAAGATGTGCCAGAAACTTTTTGACCGCGGCCAACTTTCTTCCAGAAACATTTTGGCCGCGGCCAATGCCTGAAAACAGTAGAAATGCGTTTTGATGACAACACGGATTATAGGGCTTATAAATACAAAATTAACACATCAGAGCCTCATTCTGGACTTGGGAGGCACCGTGAAGACAATGCTCTGCTAGGGCTTGGAGCTTGGAGGTGGAGATTGGACTAGATGTTGAAGATTTCAAGAGATTTAAGCTTCTCCTCTTGGTTTTTCCTCTCCTTCTGTTGTCTTTCCCTTTTGTTCTTCTTTGTAACTGATGTATGTCTTATTTCTTCTGGGTTTTATGAACATGTATAGCTAGAGTTTTATTGTTTGGATTGTTTTGAACCCTTGTATGGATTAAGTACTCATTTCCCCTTTATATTTATGTTGAATAGTTGGTTTATGTTGATTTCACTCTGTTCTTAATGCTCCTTGTTGGTTGGCCACCAATGAGGCTGTTGGGTTCACTTGGTTAATGCCTGAGAGGGTTAGATTGAGTGTAGAACTTGAGTTTAATCGTGTGGGAACTTGAAATCTAGGGGTTGGATGGATGGTTTTGTTGATGAGGTAGAGATACACTCATTGACCTCACATAGCCATAAAGGTTCTGCAATGTAGGCTGGGCTTAATTCTTCAGTTAAGAGATTAATGAACTAATTAAGCTAAACACCTATTTGGAGACTTGAGAGAGCACTTATGGGTAAATTAGTGACCTTGGTTAGCATAATCCATCCTTGAGAGCTTATATTGTAGGGATTTGAATGAGTACCTATAAAATGCAAAAGGAAATAAACAATTCTAACTTCCACTGCATCATTTCTAGTCCATGAATCATTTGTTTTTATTTTCTTTTTAGTTTATAATTTTGTTTTCCTCCAACCGTGATAATTGTCCAACTCAAATTAGGCGAAAGTGCGATAATCACTACTTAACCGGGTTTTGGAACCAAATCCTCGTGGGAACGATACTTTACTCATCACTTTATTACTTAACACGACCCATGCACTTGCGGACACTATGCTGGCAAGACTCTTGATGGTGCTCAATTGAATTATACAACAACAGAGAAGGAGTTACTAGCTGTAGTTTATGCTTGTGAGAAGTTTCGGCCATATATTATAGGTACAAAAGTCATCATCTATACTAATCATTCGGCTCTGAAGTACCTACTCACGAAGAAGGAATTGAAGGCACGATTAATACGGTGGGTGTTTTTACTTCAAGAGTTTGATTTGAACATTATTGATCGAAAAGGCACCGAAAATTGAGTATTTCTGTGATTCAGATCATGCAGGGTCTAAGGCCACGAGACGATCCACTACGGGTTACTATGTGTTTGTTGGTGGAAACCTTATATCTTGGAGGAGTAAGAAACAAGAGAATGTATCTAAATCAAGCGCTGAGGAAGAATACAGAGCTATGCCACAATCTGTACAAGAAGTCGTATATGTCATTTAGCTCATGAAGGAAATTGGCATTGTTGCGACATTATTTGCGAAGCTTTAGTGTGACAATAAAGCATCGCTTCATATAGTATCAAATTTTGTGTTCCATGAACGTATGAAGCATATTGAGATCAACTGTCATTTCATTCAACACAAGATCAAAGAAAATGTTGTATCTACAGGACACGTGCAATCAGATGACCAATTAGCAAATATTATGACAAAAGCGTTGACTGTGATATGAGTTGAGTACCTTTGTAACAAGTTGGGCATGATTAACATATATGCTTCAACTTGAGGGAGAGTGTTAAGGAAATATTTTGCATCAATTAACATAAATTAGTGGGATTGATTGATTAATTAATGGGATTACGATTCCCTCATTTAAAGACATTTAAAGAGCAATTAATACATAGCTCCTCACTCTTTGTATATATATTGACACTTCTTATGAATACAAAATATACATATATACTATTTAAATTACTCTTGTATTACAGAAACCAAAGCACAATCACGTTACCTGTCCATAGCTTCAGTATTGGTACCTTCACCTGTTTCCTCAGGGACAAAAGTATCCACATTAATCCTTTTCACCGTTCCTCCAACAGATTCTTTCCTAACTCTTCAAGTTTGTCCATGTTTTCTTCTGAAGCTTCTTCCGTACTAATTTTTGGATCTAAATTATATTCCTGCCACACGCGCGTGCGCACACATATTGTTATACATACACATATGAAACCCTAACCATTAACTGATCATCACTAACTACTTTCGCCGGTCCTATTTATGAGACCCTAACTATTGGTCCTTAATACAAGGACTTTTACAAAATCTGATGATGCTTTTTTTTTTTCAAAAAGAAAAAAGCCTTTTATTTCCTTCATTCTTAGCTTAAATAGTGACTTTAGCTTGATTAGGAGTAACTTATTAGGAAAGTTGTAAAAAAAAATTACATTTCACAAAATCTCACAATCTTAGGAAATTAGTTAATATGCCTTATAAAAAATACTAAAGGAAGTAAATGAATCACTATCTTACGACTTGTACTTCTAACAAACAAGTTATAATTAAAATACCTGAATTCGGAGGTAGTTTTTTGGTTGATGTTTTAAAGTTGTGTTAATGTAATACTCATTCACGGTTGAAGATGCAGCTATCATCACAGGTAAAATTCTAGCGTGCCAATCCAGACTAGTCCAAGTTGTATTAGCATCATAACCCTTGGTAATGTTTGTATTTCCAGTTCCCAAGGATATCAAAATCATTTCTTTATTCTTGAATTCTTCTTGTCGTGACACCTCACCAACCGCAAGCCTTGCCTGAAACATTACTGTTAAATTAATACTTAATTATGGACACAGTAATTAATGGATTAATTATATGATTTTTTGGCCCTCTTTATTTTGAAAGTTTATGTTATTTTTCTCTAACAGGACAAGCTAAAACTATTCTAAATGTTTATTTTAATGGTTTACGTTATAGCAAAACTTAAAAACTGAAAGATGCCACACTTGTTATAAATTATAGACCGGGCGTCTTATTTAGCATCTTTTTTTTTCTGCATTTAAAAAGAAGCATCACATATATAAAAAAACTAAGCATCACACACACAAAAATTCAATATTAACAGAATAAGCACTAGCCAGAAGTTATAAATAGTGAAAAGGTCATCGTTTAAGCTATTTCCACTCATCATTCAAACTGTATTAGATTAAAGGGAAATATGTCTTGCTGAAATTAAATTTTGATAGCTGCAATTTTTTTCCCATATGTTAATGTATGTCAATTTATTTGAACACACATACAAATTTGATATGAATATGTAATATAAAACAATATTAGAAAATCACTCAACTTTTCATAACGTAATTGTAGATAAGCTCAATCAAACTCAGAAGAATGGAAGGAACCTACATTTAGTTCTTTTTTTTTTTTTAAAAAAGGAAAACTCATTTGCAAGTACCTATACTTTTCTTCAATGTTTAATTTGGTATATGTTTTTTTTTCTCTCATAATTAATACTTTAATTTTGGTCTATTCATGTCCTTAACTCCTGTACAAGGGCTAACAGGGCTAATAGAGCAAAGTTGCAAGAGTCAACAGTGTTACTAAAATAAAATCAATAATTTAATTTAGAGAAAAAAACACACAAGTACCAAATTAAAAATTGAATAAGTATATGTGTACATGCAAAATAGTTTTCCAAAAAAATATATAAAGTAGGGTTAAAGGACATTTTGGCTCTTTCAATAGTGATGTACATACACATACACATGCACATGTATATGTGCTCTATATGGTTTTCAACTTTAACATGGGGTTTTTTTTGGGGGGGGGGGGTGGTTGAACATATACTTGATAACAAGGCAAAACGGTTCAAGCAAAACATGATGGAAGTGACCAATGAGCTTAACATTACCGGCATAGATACGGCCAAAGCACCGTCAACAAGATTAGATTCAACATTGTACTTGAAATAATAGGGTGGAAATCCGAATGGTGCTGCTGAGGTTCCAATACATGCGTCTGACAGTTTGACGTTTAAATGAGGAACATCCTTTATCTGCACCATTAAACCACATCCCATATATATAGTTAATTTTAGTGGCCACTCTCAATATTTTTGTAATGAGCTAATTCATTAAATAGAAATAGAAAGGCGCGTGCGCGCACACATATTGAAGGTTGAGAATATAGCTGGCTGAACAAGCTTGACGTCGAAGGATGAAATGACAACATTTGTGGTTGTCTGATTTACAAGTGTGTCATTCAATTTCTCCGCCACTATTTCGTGTAAATACATTCCGTTTATATATATATATATATATATATATATATATATATATATATATATCAATTTAACACCGCTTTCAATAATACATTTTTTTATGGCAAATGGAAGGAGCTTGATTCCCCTCATGCAAAGTCAACAATTCCGGTTGCGACCAATTATTTGAAAATAAAGGGTTAAGACTATTGTTATTCATTATAGTTCGATGAAATTTAGTTTTAAATAGTTAGTTTTGGTTTCCACAATTTTATAAAGATTTGACTTGAGTTTAACACCTAATTGTTATAATTTTAACAAGTTTTGTTTTTGGTTCATACATTTAACTCAGACCAAGTCCTTATAAAATTATAAGAATCAAAACCAACAATTTAAAAGTATAGGGACTAAAATTAAATTTCAATCAAATTGTAAGGACAAACAATAATATTAACCCAAAAACAAAATTAATCCCATAAGACCGCTAGCTCCAACAATTAGGAGTTCAAGTTTGAGCTCGAATAACTCGCTAATACTGGATTTCAAATAATAAAAGTATAAAAATTAAATCTGCTTTTCACGAACAATAATGAAGCATGTTTCGAACCCATCTTTATTTGCAAAAAAAATATTAAATTAATTAAGGGTTAAGGTGCAGATTTAACAAAGAACTATTTCTTAAAGTGCACCCAATACAACTAATTATTTTATGGTGCAAAAATAGACATTATCAATTTTTAGGGTGCAAAAGTAGACATTACAAATTTTTTTTAGAACAAAAATAGAAATTTCATTATCTATTTTGGGGTGCAAAAATTGTTATTTTTGCTCCAAAAAAAATTCATAATGTCTACTTTTGCACCCTAAAAATTCATAATATCTATTTTTGCACCTTAAAATAGTTAGTTGTGTTAGATGCACTTTGAGAAATAGTTCATTGCTATTTTTGCACCTTAACCCAATTAATTATCATCACAGTTTTGACTATCAAGTTAGTCGAATTATGACCAACTCTTATAATCTGTTGTGAACTTTTCTGATATATATACACACTACTAGAAAAAACATTTTTAACGTCCCTTATTTGGGACTTTTAACGTCCTTTTTATGGGGGGACGCGTATGTCAACGACATAATAAATTTGGACTTTAGACGTCTTTTGTGAAGGGACGCCTAAAGTCCCCGTTTAGAATTTTTTTTTTAAATTAGGGACTTTAGGCGTCCCTTTTAGCAAAAGGGACGCCTAAAGGTTTTTTTTTACCATATGGTGCTATTTGTATTGTTTCTGGCCATTCTGAAAGCAAACAGCAACGTAGTCTCCTTATTACACAAAAAGGAAACATACAGCACGCAGTATATAATTAACAAAACACAACATCCACCTCTAATGAAACATTCATGCACTACAGTGTTGACAGAAATGTTGTCCACTAATAAACAACTACTAAGTAAATGTACATGAAACGATAAACTTCTACAAATCAACGTGTTGAAGAATCCTCCCAGCCAACAAGTCTCTGATCAAATTAATGTCTTCATAAAAGTAAGCAGCATCATTATCAAAGATCTGCAAATTAGAAAATATGATTATACGAAATCAATGAAATTAAAGGATTGTTTAGCAATTCAATTAAAATACACCCAAAATATTATCATTTGATTACCTGTTGAAAATCACTTGTAACGCCACTTTGAATGATATTATACATGTAAAGTAGAACATAATAGCCACATTCAGTACCACCTAGCTGTTGAGGGCACTATAAATCAAAAGCAACTTCCTTCCATAAGCATCGAACACATCCACACCTTCCTCCCATAACTTCTTCAAGTCCTCAATCAAAGGAGCCAAATACACATCGATGTAATTCCCTGGCTGTTTTGGTCCAGAGATCATCATAGAAAGCATAACGTACTTGCGCTTCATACATAACCAGGGAGGTAAGTTGTATATTACAAGGAGAATTGGCCACGAACTATGTGTACTAGTAAGAGTTCCATACGGATTTATTCCATCTGTACAAAGTCCAAGCCGAAGGTTTCTCGGCTCGCTGCCAAATTAAGGGAACATTTCATCTATCTTCTTCCACTGTGGAGAGTCGGCCGGGTGCCGAAGATATTTTCCGTCACAAATTCTCTCATCAGAATGCCATCTCAACTTCTTCGCTTTTGTTGCGGTCGCAAACAAATGCTTAAACCGTGGTATTATTGGAAGATACCATAACACCTTCGAATGTTACCTTTTACTTGTTGTCCTTTCTCTATAACCACCGTCTTTCTTCACTTTATATCGTGACGTTTTATAGTTAGGACACTCACTAAGACCTGCATACTCCTTTCTATACAATACACAGTCATTAGGGCAAGCATGTATCTTTTTGTACTCCATGCCCATCGTAGACAAGATTTTCTTTGCCTCATACATACAGTTTGGAAGTACATTATCTTCTGGAAACATATCACACAATAATTCCAATAGTAATGTAAAACTACTATCGGTCCATCCACAAGTTGCCTTTAAGTTTACCAAATGCAATGTTCCCGTCAGTCGTGTGTACTTACTCCCACGGTATAATGGTGTCTCCGCATCACTCCGCAGGCTGTCAAATTCATGTGCCTGGGCGAAGGATTCAACCTCGACATCGTGAATCATTTTCTCCATTATATCTTGCTCTATAACATCTACTCATTCCTTCTTGTGCGACGGACAATCAGTTACTTCCTCACCATGCCATATCCACCTTGTTGTATCGAATATTTATTCCATCACAAAGTAGGTGATCCCTTATATCATCAACATCTCGTCGACTCTCGTTTAAACAATTCACACAAGGACAAAAATACTTTCCATTTTTGGTTGGAGCATTCCTTGTAGCAAATTCAATAAACTCTTCCACCCCATTCTCATATTCTTCACTAGTTCTCAAAGCATTCATCCAACTATGATCCATTTTTAACCTAAGCCATTCTCAATAACGCTAAAGTTTAGAATAATTGACAACAATGAGATTTCCTGTTATAACTATTTTAAACATAAAAAATACAATCCACTAATTTTTCATCGTTAAACTAAAAAATTCAACAGGACATGTTAAAAAATTATACTTATATATTACTATTATTATGACACAACAATTATTTCTCAAAAATATTTTTATTTCCGGACATATATGGCATTTCACATTTGAAATAATTAATATTACCTTTTAATCTCATTCATTTTTCATTCTATTGCATATATACTTCATACTTCGGAGCTAATTAAACACAAGTGACATCTCATACACTAAATTAAAATAACCGCATAAAAAACAATCCAACTATACAAAAGAAATAAAAAAAAAACCTTTGCTCTATTTCTTGCCTCACATGGATGGGTATGACGCTGCTGGATTGTGGTGATAAAGGGAGGGGCGCCGCTGCACGCAACTTGTTGAGGACGGCCGGACTGACGTTGCTGGCTTTGTGGTGGATAGATGCAGGGTACGACGCCTAAACGTATAAATAGGCGTCCCTTCATACAGAAGGGACGCCTAATGTAGGCTGCATGCCAGCCACGTGGCTGGCATGCAGCCTTTAGGTGTCCCTTCTCCAAGAAGGGATGCCTAAAGATCTCTTTACTCTTCCCTTTTGATTTTTGGGACGCCTAAAGAAGAAAAAATTTCTCTTTATTTACATAAATGCCACTGCGTACAGTTTTTACTTCCCTTTTCAAAGAAGGGACATCTTTATGTGACGTTAAATCCCTATTCTGTAGTAGTGACAAGTCTACACATACCACTCGGGAAATGACTGAACATGGAAGGGCCATGCAGTCTGTAGAACTGGAGAACTTCATCGGCAGAATAGAGAGGACGATGCTTGTGTTTAGGGTCAGGGGCAGTGAGAATTGAAGTGATAATCCCTCCGGTGCTGCTCCCTGCAATCACATCAAAATACTCTGCTATTCTTGCATTTGCGTCCCCGCTCTGATTTTCTCATCCCAATTCAAATGTTATTATTGTTGTTTGCGTAAAATATATGTTTGTTGATCTAAGTTTTTCATTAAATTTTAGTTTTGTCTTTCAAATTCATAAAATGTATTTTTAATCCCTTAATCTTAACACTGTTAGTTTTATTTAAGGGAAAATGTTCGCCGAACAAATTTACATAATGACACTGCAATTTAATATAGATAAAGCATCCTTACATTTAAAAATATAAGAAATCATACTCCTCCAATTCTTAATATAAGACATATTTACCTAATTTAATTATATTAAGGAAATTAGTTAAGTTAGTTAATATGACATGTATTTTCTAAAACACACTCGTCATCTTCCTTAATTTCCTCATTTCTCCTCCTCCTAGGTTAATGATTATGGTTGAGAGAATATCAATAATAGTAAACTAGACAAACATTGAAAAATATGAAAATTACATCATATATTTAGGACCAAAATTAACTCCCAAAATATGCCTTATATTAAGGACCGGAGGAGTATTAAAAACTAAAAATTGAGAGCATGCCTTGTCCCCAATTAATTACAAAGTCATCATGTAAAAACACTTTGAAGGCACTAAATTAAAACTTGATATAAATTTAGAAGATTGAACTTATACATTAGCTTTGTTGTTTTTAGTATGTTAAATATAAAGTATGGTAGATTAAAATTATACAAGCTTATTGTTTGTGGAAATGAGCACTTTTTTATTGTCAAAATCTGAATAAATTTCCCCATAATCAAAGATGAATAAAAAAATTATCTTAAATATTGTTGAGTTCTTGCAAATTTCCCTTTATTTTTGAAAAATATAAAGATCTCCCCTTGAGTAAATTAGAGATCATGCTCCTGATTTTTGTTGAATTTCATGGACATATTCTCCCGTTGCGTAAAAATAAAAATGCTAATGTTATACTTGTACCAATGAAATATCATTCTTCTGTTTTATATTTCTTCAATGATAAGAAATGTAAAAACATAGCCTTTTTTTTTTATATTTCTTTAGATATCATTCTTCAATTTTTTTCCATTTAATAAAAGCTATTTTAACTTATAAATGATATGAAAAATTTTACTGAATTTACTAGATACAATAAAAGTAACAACAGGGATTCAATATTAAATACTAAGAATTTAAGGGGCTAAATTTAAAATTTAAAATGTGAAGGGGTTATTTGCAATTGCTCAAAATTCCAGGGTTTTATAAAATTAATAACTTATATAGGAGGCCATGTAGGATGGCTCTTATTTTCTATTGATCTGACGGGGCAGTTTACATTACAAAGTCAATGGTAAGTTAATGATAGGGATTTTATGATAAAAAATAAGAAATTAATGGTTATGGAGTTAAATTTAATTTTAAAATATCAGGGGGTTATCTATAACTAGCCCAAAGTTTAGGAGATTTTGTATAAATAAGCATATTTAATATAAAAACAAAATTTGTACCTTTTTAACAAATTTTTAAGAGATGTTTGCTTGCATTAGTTTGATAATAGTGAAAAACTCTATGAAACTTTTGAAATACATAGAAATTTTCTAGAGACTTTTTTTGGATTTTAAAATGAAAATTACATGTGCAATTATTTAACAAACTGAAGAATATATATATATATGACAGGTCTATATGATTTCAATAAAATTTAATAAATTAAATACACAAACACCTTGTTCTTGAGGGCGTGTTCAAGATAGTTAAGGATAACTGCAGGGAGAATCCCTCTAATACCTCCTCCATCAATGGCAAGGACTCTGACTTTTCCTTGTTCGTTATCTTCCACAGCCATTAGCTGATTAGAGAATGCAACAAGTAACAGAAGGAAGACATTTTTAGGGTTGAAAAGCACATGCACGACTTAGATGAGACTTTTGATATATGGCAAGAGATAAGAGATCGGTTTGTAACTTGGGTGCTCTTCGTTAATGAGTAAAGGTTCTTCCAAATTACCTCCTCTTGCTTGTACACTACAAAAAAAACAGGGATCAGAGACGGAATTTAGCGACGGAATTTCCGTCGCTAATTCCGTCTCTAATTTTTTAGCGACGGACTAGAGACGGAAAAATTTCCGTCGCTAAAAATGGCGTTACTAATTCAATTAGCGACGGATTTTGAATTCCGTCGCTAAATTAGAGACAGATTAGAGACGGAATTTCCGTCGCTAATTAGAGACGGAAATGCCGTCACTAATCAGTGATTCCGTCGCTAATTTACAGACGGAGTTAGAGACGGAATTCCGTCGTTAATTTACAGACGGATTTAGCGACGGAAATTCCGTCGCTAATTTACAGACAGATTTAGCGACGGAATTTCCGTCGCTAATTTCCGTCTCTAAGGAGTAATTCCGTCACTAATTGTCTAAAGAGACTTTACAAATTTGTGACGGATTAGCGATGGAAATTCCGTCGCTAATAATAATTCCGTCACTAATTGGTGGATATGCCTATTTCTTTTTTTACCACGGATTAACGACGGAAATTCCGTTACTAATTTTAGAGATTGATTTTTCACTGAATAGGGACGGAATTTCCATTGCTAGTTTCTCATGGATTAGCGACGGAATTTCCGTGGCTAATCTTAATTTTCAGTTTTTTTGAAAAAATAACGTCGTGATGTAATTTCGTTCATAAATCCATCTCTAATATTTTTTAATTTTTTCTTTCCATTAAATATTTTCTATTAATTTAAATTTAACTATAAGTCAACCTCAATAATGGTTTTAAAAAGCTAAAAGTTGAATTAGATGGAGTATAAATAAAAACAAATTCAAACCAAATTATAGAATCATAATAAGTTAACCACAAAGCAACAAAAGTAGTAAGGTGAAAATGTAGATAATGTGTCAAACAAATCAAAGATGTTTAATGTAGTCAAACAACCTAATAACCACATAGCTTATGGTGTGCTATCATGAGTGTAATCAGCTTGAGGGTTAGAATTGTTTGCAGCCTCAGAGAGTTTTTGCTCCAGTGCTTCCAACCTAGTTAAGATGATTTCATTCTGTTGCTTAAGAGTCTGATTCTCCTGTCTAAGCTCTGTGACAACATTTTCAATATCAGGCTGGAGCACAGTGTTGATGGAAGGAGAAGACATATAAGAATAAGATGAGGAATCAACATCTTTGGCTTCAGACCCTAAGCCAAATACACGACCCTTCTTGTTCTTACCACCTGCAGCCTCTAAATATATGTGCATTTCTTCTTCATCCAGTTGATTTGATTGAATATCACTTGGAGAATCTGTATTAGAACTTTTAGATGCCTTGATCCTCATGTAATGACCCTATCAAAGAGAATAATGAGTACAAATAGTCAAAATATATCAATAAGTTTAACATAAGATCTTATTTTGACACGATGCATATGGTCCTGGATAATACTATTAAGATAATAAAAAAAGTAGCGTTTTCTAAAAAGTGAATAGCCTTAAATAATAAATATAATCCATATATAACTAGTTACACTTTATGGAATAAAAGTAATTTATATTGTTGCTGTCATTGATGGAAATAATGCCCACTAGTAATGGAAATTAATTATGACATTATTTCATGTTTATCCTTAATCAGCACTAGTAAGATGATGTGTCTTCACCTCATCAACATTTAGATATGGCCTACATTTACATTTGACACATGGACACCTAATATTCTTTGAGGATTGAGAATAAGATGATGCTCTCAAAGCATAAGTAAGAAACTCCTCCATACCTTTAATGAAGTCTTTTGTATACCATTTTGTTGTTTGATCTACTCTATTATACATCCATGCTCGATTTTCTGGGACTTCCATTCTACATTACATGGCATGATTTAAGTATTGTATAATAGAAGATATGTATATACACAAATGGAAATACAAAAATTCCAACATGAATATAATTATGGGTTGTTTGTCACAATATCTACAACTTGCAAAATTATTAACACAACATAAATGAAATTATCACATGAAATCAGCAAAGTAAAAGCCACTTCAAGCTGAAAAAAATGACAGGAATATACAAATAGTTATTAAAATTGTTGACTTGGTGACATGATGATGTCCCTGTATTTTGGGCTTTGGAGATTAAGTTTTTTTTTTGTTGATTGACTACTTTCTTTTGTTGTCTAATATTATTAACCAACTTATTTGCTGTTATTATCAGTACATCTAATCTACATATCATATAAAAATTTGAATGCTCATTATTTGTAAGTCTTAGAGAATATGGCTATTCTGTAAATCTAGTGACTATACATATCCTTGCAAGTTTTAAACAAAAGATTTTGTATTGGATGACTGGGTTGTGAGGAAAAAAGTTAATTTCAATTTATGGGTACTCAAAAACAAGTGGCTTGGTGTGGGAAAAATGATTGTTTTGCTCTTATGAATGGCTGTGATGATCATTTATGGAAAGTAGCATCAGTTTGTATTTCCACTATTGGGACCTATACGTATTAGTTTTTTTGGATCAACTCAGTATTGTAATTTCAAATTCTGTACAGTCAATAAACGAACAACAGTGCTGAGAAGAAGAAATGAAGTGAACTCAACATTTTGAAGTGGCATTTAATTTTAAGATTTGGGCAAAACTAAAGTACATCCCTGAATCTAATACCAAAACGAGAAAGCATGTGCTGAATTGTTTTTACTGTTATGTAAACTCTGTTTGGCTTATTGAAAGGCTCCAAATTGCTACATGAAAAATTTCAAGTAAAGTTGAGTCAAAACTCAAATTAATAGATAGATAGATAGATAGCTGCCAATAACTATGAAAACTGCCAATTACATGATGTCCAAATGCTTATTTTTCTTAATATATAGATTTGAATTTAAAAAAAATGAAAGCTGACTCCTTGAGATTCCACAATCATCTACTGTCTAACAAAGACCTCTACTACTAAACAATCAAAACCTCATATGTTTTGTTGTCTGTAAATTAAACCCTCCCCCCACAAATTATTTAATCCCCTCATCTTTCACTTTTTAACAAGTCAGGCCTACTTATCATTCTTGGTTTTAAGAAATAAACAAGTAGCCCTACCAAGAAGTTGAAACTTGAGGGCATATGCATCATAATATACCCCCAATAAAAACAACGAAGAAAACAAAATTAGCATGATGTCCAAAAATTAGGTATCCTCCTGCAATTCTCATTTTCCATCAATATTATTAAATGCTTGTTCTTGTATTTTTCTGCTCAAACCTACCAAAATTAATTCAATACAATTAGCCAATGTATGCTGAAACATATTCTGGGTAAGAAGCCAAGGAGAAGAAGGGATAGGAAATTGAAACCTCAACCTATACAGCTATTGTAGCTTTTTTATTGCTGATTTAGTTCTGGTTTAAAACAAGCACCAACTCCCCCTCATGATATTCGGGGGCATCAATTTCATAACATAAAAATATATCCTCACCTTTCACTCATCTAAATTATTAAGAAATTGAATAAAACACAACTTAATTTTGGGATGGAAATGTATCTTAGGTACTTTGTATAATATTAGCATTTTTTATGATTCAATAGTCTTATAGATGATGCTGAAATATGTTAAAAACCATTCCCACAGTAACTTATTAATAAAGTGATTGACAAATGCTCGAGTAATCATGTGAAACTCAATGAAATCATTCCAGCCTAATATAATATAACACTTAGTATGTGGAGATTATATATGTGTGTGTGTGTGAAGTTACTCTGAAAAAAAAATTTCACCTAAAGTTTTAATATATAATTTTAGCAACATAAAAAAAAATTAGAACATGAAGTGAGGAATGACATGGCGGCACTTACTGAATAGTGAAATTTTTTTTTTGCCCAACTGAATAATGAATATTAGAACACGAAGCAATTGAACAAAAAAAACATGAAGCTAGAAGCTGGGGAAATGGCTTGGTGTGAAGCCATACACTATTACAAGGAACAGTAAACTATGAGAGGATTATCATTTACCTCAAACATACTTAGTGTAATATTTAAGTAAAGTTTCTTATGTGTTTTATCAGAATTTCAAATAATATTATACATTTTGGACATTTATGGATACTTAGTCATCTTATGCACCATTTGCTTGATCTACCTGAGAATTTTCTTCAACACTAAATGATTTAAGCATTGTAGAATAGAAAATACGTTTATACACATGTACCTTTTTTTGTATGTTTTCCTCTTCCTTTTCTGTTAATTCCCTAGCTATATTTGTAACATCCCAAAAATTTAATGTAAGGATTAAATTATGGAAAATAGATAGTAAGCCAATTTATGGAACCTACAAAATTTAAGGAAACTTAAATTTGACAAAGGGAAAAATTAGGACCTAGTGTGTGTAATTAATAGGATAAAAATATACCTATATGTGTATAAAAACACACACACCCACACTTGACAGCACACAACACATACTCCTTATCTTTTCTTTCATTTGGCCAACACATAGTACAGCACACAAGCACACGTACAGCCCATAACTTCATGCTATCAACACAACACACTTGCACCACACACACACTTACACCTACATCCTCCTTTACGTACAGCACACACATACACGTCCATCACCTCATTAACCAACAAATAAAACACTCTCTTATATCTTCATTCTTGCAACACATGAGCTGAAAAACAAGCACAGAAAAACACAGCAGAAACAAAACAGAAAACAGAGAAAACTGAGAAAGAGAAAGAGAGAAACGAAGGAAGAACAAGCTCCAAATCTCACACACAACATCATAAACGTGTTTAGGTAAGTTTCTTCTACTTTAACCTTGGATTTCCATTGGATTTGTGGTTGTTTTCTGGGTTGTTTTGCTGCTGGAATCAAGAGAAGTCACCAAAAACGTTTAGTTACCGTTCAGTTTCAAAACCAACAAGTTTGTGTCCGTTTTGCATGAGATTTTCGATTCCTTTTCTTCTGTAATCACGTCCCAAAACTCAAGGAACATATTTAGGAGTATGTAGAGTCAAAATCTTTGAGATTAGAGTCCAAAAATCATGGTTGCATGTGAGTTTTATCAACTCTGTTTTGGTCGTCGGAAAACAGAGGTTATATCAGAAACTTTCAGAAGCTCAAACGGAGGCTACAGATGGAGTTTTCATCTGGTTCTTTTTGATATGGAAATTTTAGGATGTGTAGTATGAAATAGAATCAAGAAGAGCTCAATTTTGTGTCAAAACGAACAAGTTATCAATTTTTGAAGTTTGACTGTCCAAAACTGATGTTCATCAGAGTCAGTCCGTTTCGTGTAGCTGTTTGACCAACCAAATCACATCAATTATTTACAAAACTTTACAGGTAGAAATTAGACATAACAAGCTTTAAAATTAGTGGTAGAATGCATCATTTGGATATCTGTAGAGAGAGTTATGTTTTGTGAAAGATGAGTTTAGAAACAGGTGCAATCCTGAACGTCCAGATTCTAGTAGTTGATTTCGTGGTGTTTTTGACTTATGTAATATTTTCCAATAGCCATGAAAATTTCCAGAATTGAAGTAAATAGTCTTAGATTTAATTTGGTATATAGTTTGTGTTAATTGGATTAGTATACTAAGAGATATGAATTTTTGAAGTCAGTTGCTCTCAAACTGTGTTTCTGGAAAACAGTTTGTTTGTATCAAACATTTGGAACATCAAACCTTGCCCAAAAATTATGAACCTTTCCAGATTTAAAGTAGACATCCATCGCTTTAATTTGACGGGTAGAAAATAATTTTTGGACAAGTATATTAGGAGATATAGATTTTCAAAGTCCTGCTATGTTTCTGGAGACTAATCTGGAATAGGGGTGTTTCGGGAAATTCTGGGAGTAATATGATAAATCGGGATAGATTTTGATATTTTTCCATGAAAATATATTTCAATAGCTTCATTTAGGCTTTGGACCCAGTCAATTTTGATTTTTCTAGAATTAGTTATGATTTTTCAAAGTTAATTGAAAAATATGCCAATTTGCTGAAGAATAGTAAAATTACACTATGCAAAATTATATAGTGTATAAGCCACTGAAACTGAGATAATCGGGAGATTATGATTAAAGATAGTAGTAATACAAGTAATAACCAATTACTTGTTAATTTTAATTCATAGGAACTGGTAAAAGCCCGAGCCGAAGAAAAAGTTTTGGATAAACAGTTGGACTGGAAAAGGACCCAGGTAGTAATTCTTTCTTTCATGCACTATGTGATTATTTATATGTTATGTATTCCATTTTCTGTAACATGACAGTGCCTGTGGCACAACACGCGAATAAGCCAGGGTCTAAACATATCGTTTGACCATGGACACGAGTTTAGCCGGGGTTGCAAACAGTCGTTTGGCCTTGGACAGTATGCATACAACATGAGTTAGCATTTTACATATCATGATGCATTGCATATTTATTTATCGCATTTTATATGACTGATTGTATATTACTACTGAGATTCATTCGAATCTCACCCTTTTTCAACATCTAAAAATATTCCAGCAAAGGACAGCGGCTCTAAGGGCAAAACCGTAATTACTGGCAGATGAAGGTCCAGTCATAGTCGGGAATTACAACTGGTTATCTTTAGTTTGTGGAATTTATTTCTTTTGTACTCTGTATGTATTTTTCAACCTAGATGAGGATTTTCTGTATTATCAGAAGTACTTATTATCAGTATAGTTTCATTATTTCTGTTTGCCATCTGAACGACACATTTATTATATAGCGAATATCAGAATATTAAGGGGTTTGACAATTTTGGTATCAAAGCAGTGGTTCTGGCCACAGTGTGCGCAATTCTGGCAACAGAATAGTATACTGATATGTTTGATTATACAGTGACATGAACAACGAAGTGAATTACTTCGGCTGGTTCACAGTCAAGCCTTAGAGAAATAGTAAATACCTAGAGGGTAGTATAAGGATGACCTGGATCCGTTGGGTAAGGCCAGAGTTTGGGCCTTAACCTAGACTAGAATCACCAATAGGCTGACTAGTGTCAGACAGATAAGCTACAGAAAACTTGGTGGATCTCACAGAGCAAATCACAGTGTATGAGTCCGAGTGCATGTATCGGCACTGATATGCAATCCCTACACAATACTTTAATGCTCGAAGGCAGTAAACATGGCTTTTAAGATAAGGGCAGGCACGGGGTACCGGTGGTCGAAAGTATTTCGAGCTGGTATTTGTATTTTTACACGAGTACATAAAAGTTAAGCGTGCTCAACCCAGGAAAATATCGAGATGGGTGACCCCCTGGGAAGTTACATGAACATGTTATGTAACGTAAAAGAGCAAGAACATGTTATACAGTAGCTCAGAGGCTGTATATTGTTACACATTTTCCCTATCTATTGTAAAACCTTTGTTATATGTTATTACATGAGTACTTGTCTACCCAATATGTTGTGAAATAACCGATATACCCTTATGTTATGACGAAATAGAATATTAGAGTGGCACAATAGAAGCATAGTGAACCTATTCACAATTCTTGAAAATTGCAATAGAGGTTGTCAGTTACACCAGTGATTATCATCCCACATTACAATATGACCTGTGAGGTCGACAGTGACACAACACATGTGGTATACCGTATGACTATGTGGTCCCAATAATGCAGCAATGAGGCAGCCTTATCAGAGCATGTTATTCAACCCCATGATCAGAATGCACCCCTGACATGGCCAGATGAGAGTTCTGGTTGCACTGGTGAAAAGCACAAGTAACCCTATGGTCGAGAGGCGGTGCGTAAAACATGCGGCTGAGGCGGTGTGGCCAACAATGTTACATCCTGCGTGATGTACAGTGATATTACCCATGTAAACCTATGTGGTTTGCAGGAACATGACCAATATGGTATACAGTGACACCACTTATGTAGCTTATAGTCACACAATCTGTATGAGTTTTGATGACCCATCTAAATAGAGATAGGGATGAGCCCTAGAGCAGTAGGGCATAATGGTGGTAAATACCTGTCAAACAGTACGATGTTAACAATTCTAGAATCAACTACCCTACTCATGTTGTAAAGGTAGCAACAATTAATTTTATTTGAGAGTATGAGACAATTACAGATAGGTTGATACCTGCTCTAGAACATTTATATGGTAAGTAAAGATACCACGATGTGACAAATAGGGATAAAGCAATCATTTTGGTCCGGAACAAAATCATTGCCTTGATCCTGAATAATGCACACCGTACGGGAAGTAACGGTCAAATAGTCCTTTGACCCTGAACCCCGAGCAGATGGACATATTTCTAGACAGAGCTGGTTATAGACAAACAAGAGTAAAGACAGACATAGAAATAGTAAGCCTAGCGTACACAATTGTATTGGGCAGTAATATCAAAATATTTAGAGCTGTGAAAACAGAACGACATAAGTCGTAAGGCTAAATATATCGGGCAGAGTCCCAATAAGGTAATGAGACTTAGAATCATTAGCGGACTATATGTATTAAGATAATAAAACTTGTTGAACTTGTATTCCTCAGTTTAGCAAATTGATAAGCAATCAGAGTATGCAAAACAGAAAACAAAGGCAATAAGACCCAAGGTACATGTTTGCATGGGGAAGTATCCCTGGGCAGTAAGATCCAACAAGCACTTTTTGCTATATAGAACAGTGACGAACAAGTTGAATAGTAAGCAACTCCATGCCAAGTTGAGCAAATGTAGGTTGTGGTTATCGGAAGTTAAATTTATGAGCTATATGATCTCACAGCAAGGAGTCTCAGTAGATTCAAACAAGGTAGAAGCAGTACCGAACTGGAAGAGGCCAGAAACAGTATTTGAGATACACAATTTTTCTGGATCTTACAGGTTATTACAGGCGATTTATACAAAATTTTTCCAGAATAGCTTTGTCATTGACAAAGTTAACACGAAAAACTCAACCTTTTGTGTGGGACAACAGTTGTGAGAAGAGCTTCACAGAGCTGAAACAGAAATTAACAACAGTACCAGTGTTAACAATCCCAGATCCACAGTTGACCTTTGTTGTCTACACAGATGCCTGTGGGCATGGATTGGGATGTATTTTGATGCAACAAGGCCGAGTAGTGACATACGCATCTCGTCAGCTGAAGCCTCACAAACAAAAATATCCTACACATGATCTTGAGTTAGCGGCAATTGTATTTGCACTAAAAATCTGGAGACACTATCTCTATGGGGTGACTGTAGAGTTGTACTGTGACCACAAGAGCTTAAAGTATTTATACGATCAGAAAGAGCTCAATATGCGGCAACGCAGGTGGATGGAGTTACTTAAAGACTATAATCTAGAGATCAAGTATCATCCAGGCAAGGCTAATGTAGTAGCAGATGCATTGAGCCGTAAAACAATACAGGTAGCAGCCCTTATGATTCATGAGCAAAGGCTGATTAAAGATTTTAGGGATCTTAATCTGTCTAACCAGATCATGATTAACAGCAGTAATGTCAGTCAGACAGAGAATTATCTAAGAGCAATTATAAAAGAAGCTCAGATACAGGATAAACACGTACAGTCTATTAGAGACAGAATTACAAACAGAGAAACTCAGGAACATGACTTGTCATCAAGTGGGTTAGTCAGATACAAGAAGCGAATATATGTTCCACCACAATTTGATTTGAAACGACAAATCCTAGAAGAGGCACACATGAGTAAATATACTTTACATCCAAGAGCAACTAAGATGTACCACAATTTGAAATCCACATATTGGTGGCCAGGCATGAAAAAGGATGTAACAAGGTTTGTTGCTTGTTGCCTTACATGTCAGAAAGTCAAAGCTGAGCACCAACGACCTTCAGGACTACTGCAAAACCCTGCAATTCCTGAGTGGAAATGAGAGAGCATCACTATGGATTTTGTGACAGGACTACCAAAAGTCTAAAACCATGTTGCCATCTGGGTGATTGTAAATCGATTCACGAAGACAGCTCATTTCTCCCAATTAGCATTCACTATTCTTCCAATAAATTTGCAGGCATTTATATTAAGGAGATAGTACGTTTACATGGTACGCCAAAGAACATCATATCTGACAGAGATCCTCGGTTCACTTCCAAATTTTGGAAGGCGGTACACGAGGCTTTGGGTACTAAGCTCCGATTCAGTATGGCCTATCATCCTCAGACAGACGGACAAACTGAGAGAACAATTCAGACATTAGAAGATATGCTCAGAGCATGCGTGATTAATTTCAAAGGTAGTTGGGACCAATTCCTTCCTTTGGCGGAATTCGCATACAATAACAGCTATCATTCGAGCATTCAAATGGCTCCCTATCAAGCGTTGTATGGAAGGAAGTGCCAATCACCCTTATGCTGGGCAGAGTTATCCGAGAGGCAGATGTATGGGCCATATATTTTTGATCAAACAACAGAGCAAATAAAGTTGATTAAGCATAGGTTACTAGCTGCACAAAGTCGACAGAAGAGCTATGCTGACAAAAGGCGAAAACCTCTTGAGTTTCAAGTTGGAGACCACGTATTTATGAAGGTTTCGCCTACTATTGGCATTCGTAGGGCGTTAAAGGTGAAAAAGCTTAGCCCAAGATACATCAGTCCTTTCGAGATCTTGTCTAAGATTGAGCCAGTAGCGTATCAAATAGCTTTACCCCAAGTTTGAGTAGACTACATGATGTCTTCCACGTCTCACAGCTGAAGAAATATCAACCTGATCCAGAACATGTGATTGAATATGAAGAGGTTGACATGCGAGATGATTTGACGTATGAGCTCACACCAGACCGAATTATTGATCGACAGGAGAAACAATTAAGACATAGGAGTATTCCATTCATCAAAGTGGTATGGAAGAGGTTACCTCCCAGAGAAGCAACTTGGGAAGCTGAAGAAGACATGAAGAGACGATACCCATAATTTATGTCTTCATATATGTAACAAATTTCGAGGACGAAATTAATTTTACGGGGGGAGAATTGTAACATCCCAAAAATTTAATGTAAGGATTAAATTATGGAAAATAGATAGTAAGCCAATTTATGGAACCTACAAAATTTAAGGAAACTTAAATTTGACAAAGGGAAAAATTAGGACCTAGTGTGTGTAATTAATAGGATAAAAATATACCTATATGTGTATAAAAACACACACACCCACACTTGACAGCACACAACACATACTCCTTATCTTTTCTTTCATTTGGCCAACACATAGTACAGCACACAAGCACACGTACAGCCCATAACTTCATGCTATCAACACAACACACTTGCACCACACACACACTTACACCTACATCCTCCTTTACGTACAGCACACACATACACGTCCATCACCTCATTAACCAACAAATAAAACACTCTCTTATATCTTCATTCTTGCAACACATGAGCTGAAAAACAAGCACAGAAAAACACAGCAGAAACAAAACAGAAAACAGAGAAAACTGAGAAAGAGAAAGAGAGAAACGAAGGAAGAACAAGCTCCAAATCTCACACACAACATCATAAACGTGTTTAGGTAAGTTTCTTCTACTTTAACCTTGGATTTCCATTGGATTTGTGGTTGTTTTCTGGGTTGTTTTGCTGCTGGAATCAAGAGAAGTCACCAAAAACGTTTAGTTACCGTTCAGTTTCAAAACCAACAAGTTTGTGTCCGTTTTGCATGAGATTTTCGATTCCTTTTCTTCTGTAATCACGTCCCAAAACTCAAGGAACATATTTAGGAGTATGTAGAGTCAAAATCTTTGAGATTAGAGTCCAAAAATCATGGTTGCATGTGAGTTTTATCAACTCTGTTTTGGTCGTCGGAAAACAGAGGTTATATCAGAAACTTTCAGAAGCTCAAACGGAGGCTACAGATGGAGTTTTCATCTGGTTCTTTTTGATATGGAAATTTTAGGATGTGTAGTATGAAATAGAATCAAGAAGAGCTCAATTTTGTGTCAAAACGAACAAGTTATCAATTTTTGAAGTTTGACTGTCCAAAACTGATGTTCATCAGAGTCAGTCCGTTTTGTGTAGCTGTTTGACCAACCAAATCACATCAATTATTTACAAAACTTTACAGGTAGAAATTAGACATAACAAGCTTTAAAATTAGTGGTAGAATGCATCATTTGGATATCTGTAGAGAGAGTTATGTTTTGTGAAAGATGAGTTTAGAAACAGGTGCAATCCTGAACGTCCAGATTCTAGTAGTTGATTTCGTGGTGTTTTTGACTTATGTAATATTTTCCAATAGCCATGAAAATTTCCAGAATTGAAGTAAATAGTCTTAGATTTAATTTGGTATATAGTTTGTGTTAATTGGATTAGTATACTAAGAGATATGAATTTTTGAAGTCAGTTGCTCTCAAACTGTGTTTCTGGAAAACAGTTTGTTTGTATCGAACATTTGGAACATCAAACCTTGCCCAAAAATTATGAACCTTTCCAGATTTAAAGTAGACATCCATCGCTTTAATTTGACGGGTAGAAAATAATTTTTGGACAAGTATATTAGGAGATATAGATTTTCAAAGTCCTGCTATGTTTCTGGAGACTAATCTGGAATAGGGGTGTTTCGGGAAATTCTGGGAGTAATATGATAAATCGGGATAGATTTTGATATTTTTCCATGAAAATATATTTCAATAGCTTCATTTAGGCTTTGGACCCAGTCAATTTTGATTTTTCTAGAATTAGTTATGATTTTTCAAAGTTAATTGAAAAATATGCCAATTTGCTGAAGAATAGTAAAATTACACTATGCAAAATTATATAGTGTATAAGCCACTGAAACTGAGATAATCGGGAGATTATGATTAAAGATAGTAGTAATACAAGTAATAACCAATTACTTGTTAATTTTAATTCATAGGAACTGGTAAAAGCCCGAGCCGAAGAAAAAGTTTTTGATAAACAGTTGGACTGGAAAAGGACCCAGGTAGTAATTCTTTCTTTCATGCACTATGTGATTATTTATATGTTATGTATTCCATTTTCTGTAACATGACAGTGCCTGTGGCACAACACGCGAATAAGCCAGGGTCTAAACATATCGTTTGACCATGGACACGAGTTTAGCCGGGGTTGCAAACAGTCGTTTGGCCTTGGACAGTATGCATACAACATGAGTTAGCATTTTACATATCATGATGCATTGCATATTTATTTATCGCATTTTATATGACTGATTGTATATTACTACTGAGATTCATTCGAATCTCACCCTTTTTCAACATCTAAAAATATTCCAGCAAAGGACAGCGGCTCTAAGGGCAAAACCGTAATTACTGGCAGATGAAGGTCCAGTCATAGTCGGGAATTACAACTGGTTATCTTTAGTTTGTGGAATTTATTTCTTTTGTACTCTGTATGTATTTTTCAACCTAGATGAGGATTTTCTGTATTATCAGAAGTACTTATTATCAGTATAGTTTCATTATTTCTGTTTGCCATCTGAACGACACATTTATTATATAGCGAATATCAGAATATTAAGGGGTTTGACAATATTGATACCACTCTACTCCAAACTCGTCAATTGGTAATGATGTCATAGTCTAAATGCCCTCACTTGGGTTATAACTTATTAGTTTATGGATAAAAAAAATCATGTAAGGATAATTATTTCCAATTTCAGAATTTACAGTAGTCATGCTCAAATGTAGATAGGTAGTAATGCTCAATATATAAGTTAGCCGTGGGAACAAAAATCAATCAACATGTGATCTAAATATTTACAAAACTGACTAGAAAAATCCATTCATTTTCCACTCAAGACACCAAACTTTTCAGCTTATTTGCTAATGTATTGTTTCAGCAAAAATCTGGGTGCGTTTGTGAAAATGTATTCCATTATGACAAAAGGTTGCCAACAAGCTCTGTATAAATTGAAAATTTGAATCAACTTGATTCCTCTCTTCCACTCATAAATAATCAATCAACAATTGACTCAAATAGCCTTCTTAAATTTACTAGCAGGGTTCATAGTTAATAAGCATACATCAAAACACAAACTTCAGAAACAAGTACCAGAAATGGATGAAGACACGGCCAAGATTGAAGGCTCTTGATATATATGCAACTGGATATGAAACTAAGAAAGGAAGTCCCAACAATACCTGAACCAATGCTGCACCAGCTAACGCAAATAAGACCCCACTGATATCCATAACCTTTAGCATTAGATATCAGTTCATTTCATATAGATATATTTTATTTAGACACACAGGTTCTTTGAATGAGTCGTACACTTCAGAAACTATAAAGCAAACAGAGACAGAAAAATAATATAAAGCTTCTTAGAACATGGGTTTGGCAAATAGACCTTGACAAGTCTAAAGCTTTAAAGAACTAGAGAGAATAAATACAAAGAGAGAATTTCATAGACAAGTTTCCAATAGTGTAAGAAGACAACCACAGAAAACAATTCCAAAAGAACTATAAAATTACTTACTCTTAATAACAAAGGAATGTGCCAAATATTTGGAACATCATGACGAGTGACTACATTTGATGACTGCAAATAAAAAAAAACAACAGTGAAGTCGCAATAAAGAATGGATTTCAAATTGATGATTCTGTTATACAATGCCCAAACTTGAAAGAATTAGTAATCAAACATTGCCAATGAAAACGTGCAGAAGCATAAGCAAATCGCAAGAAGCATCCAGCTGCGAAACAGATCGCAAGAAGCGGAAGCAGAGAATCAAATCGCAAGAAGCAGAAGCAGAGAATCAAATCGCAAGACAACATTTGGAATGGTAAATGAAATAACCTACAAGAACCTAAATGGTGTACAAAACATTTAACAGAGTAGAAACAGAGAATCAAATCGCAAGAAGAAAAAACAACTAGCTGAGGAAGAGAGAGTTGGAGAGAAGAGAGTGATGGCTTACAGAGAAGGGATGAGAGCTGCGACGACCGATGAAAACATGAGAAGATGATGACTTTGTGAGGCCGAACAAGATAGGGAACCAGAGACACAGCAATCGGCAAGGCAGATCTATGAAAGTATGAAAGAACCCTAAAAACATCAAGTATGGTGGGAAATTGTAAAAATTTCGGCAAGCAAATCTATGAAAGTGTGAGAGAACCCTACAAACATCAACTATGGAGGGAACTTGTAAAAATTTTGGAGGGGAAAATGGGAGCCAATTTTGCCTCTCAAAATTATCTATAATCAATTCCTCATTATTAAAAAATTACATTATAATTTAACATTATTGTCCAATAATATTCAAGCACATACAACTACTAGTATATATTGAAAACGTATGTCATTATAATAAATAAATATTGAACATTGAACTTATATTGCAAATGAGTATTGAACATTGAACTAAATTTAAAACTTAATACTATTACATTAATGGTAACAAAATGATTATTTATAAACTTATTAATTGTACAGAAGAATAATATAAGGAAAAAATATATTTTTTAAATATTAGACTACGTTTATATTTTGAAATTGCTAGGAAAAGCTACAAGATTGAACTTTTGTTCGATAAAATTACAACAATGAACTTATATTGCAAATCAAATGAGTATTTAATTACACATTCATATAATATATGTAGTAGTGGTTATTTATGTGTTTTTATGTATTGTTTGAAATTCTAGAATGCATTATTTTAATTTGTTAAAAATTTTAAATTTTAATATGTAAATGTGATTTCACTTTTCTTTGACAAAAAAGAAGATATGATTTCAATTTTAATTAAACAAATCAAATCTTTATATATCATATGTATGTATATAGGTATGCTGTCGATTATTGCTTGTGGCTAGCTTCAAGTTCCCAATACATATATAATATTATATTTAACAGTGTACATATTTCATATCATAAGTTAAAATCTGGTCCTACCTCATTTTCGAGTGTGACATGTTCTTCTATAATTTGTTTATAGAATTTTGTCAAACCTAATCTTATATGATCGTTCTATTACATGATTAAATGACTTTTACAGGAGATTATATATTATAAACCAATTCTTTTGGTTCAATTTTCATTTTAATATCACTTAATCACAATTATCACTTAAATTTCAAATTCCCTTCAACACTAGCTTCGTTAAAAACCATAAATGAAGGTGTATGCCTATACATCCATGTTACATCACTAATTTCGATTATGTGTTATTCCGTCAATATATTTATATTTATACAATTCTGTCAATGTATTGATGTTTATAATAGTTATTTGTAAAGTTATTAATTCTATAGAAGAACAATATAAGAAAAATAATATTATATTTTCTAAGTATTAGATTATACTTATATTTTGAAATAGCTAGATAAGCTGCAAGATTGAACTTTTAACTTTTAAATTACAACATTGAACTTATACCATAAATCAAATGAGTATTTAATTGTACATTCATTTAATATATATATATATAGTAGTATTCATTTATTTGTTTTTTATGTATTGTTTGAAATCGTAGAATGCATTATTACAATTTGTTATAAATTTTATATTTTAACAAGAAAATCATGTGCTTTACATAAAACTCAAGAAACAAGTTGTGTTTTTATACTTTGTAAATTGTGTCATGAGCTGTTATGAATTTTAACTTTTATATATTAGTGTTCTTTGTTTGTATTTTTGCTTAATTTTTATTTATTTAAGGACTTCATAACTATATATAGCTTCCTAAACAACTATTGTATTTTTATTTTGGTAAAGAAATCATATTGGTAATACTAATAACTGAGTGTATAAATAAATTGATTGCCAGTCTAATAAAGTTCAAGAAATTAGTACTACCACTACTATCTAGTTGTATTTTCAGCGTAATGAATTGTTATATATTTAGAAACACACACACACACACATATTAATTTGAAGATTTTTTTCTTTTTAAAATTCATTACTCACTGACTTTATTATTTGTTTTGGTCTACTGATTACCACTCTGATCTCATTTATTTGCAACTTAAAAAACTAATGACGGAATTAGAGACGGAAATTAGCAACGGAATTTTTTCCGTCGCTAAATTGTCCCTAAATGAATTTAGCGACGGAAATTAGAGACGGAAAAATTCCGTCTCTAATTTCCGTCTCTAATCCGTCTCTAAATTCCGTCTCTAAAATTAGTGACGGAATTTAGAGACGGATTAGAGACGGAAATTAGCGACGGAATTTTTTCCGTCGCTAAATTGTCCCTAAATTCATTTAGCCACGGAAATTAGAGACGGAAAAATTCCGTCGCTAATTTCCGTCTCTAATCCGTTAGTAATTCCGTCTCTAAAGTTAGTGACGGAATTAGAGACAGATTAGAGACGTAATAGCGACGGAATTTTTTCCGTCTCTAATTCCCTATTTTTTTGTAGTGGTATTTCCATTGCTTTGCCTCCTCTTTAGTCTTGATGGCAATTATCAAACCCTATTGATTATTCATGTAGGGACAAATTAATACTCATCTTAGCAAGCTTTCATAGCATAACTAATCTCTCTTAAAGCTTCAACTTTCAACCAATTACTAATTATTATTTCATAAAAATGTGTCATTTTCAGACTTAACTGAAAATCTGCCTCTAATTTTTAAGGAATTTTGAAAAATCATAACTTAAGCTAGGGGACTCCAAATGAAGTGGTTCAAGTTCCTGTGTAAAGCTCTTTTAATCCTCTACAAATAAAAAAATAGTATCCAGTATTAAACTATGGACATAATTTTCCAATTCCAGCGTGCATATTGACCGTTCCTTTGGTGAGATAAGATATTGCAAATTTTTTGACCAAATTTTGAAAATTTATAACTTACATTATACACATCCAATTTTAGTATTCTAGTACTTAATTTAAAGATCTGAAAGTATAGTTTAAAGGAAAAATAATCACAATGATAAATTACAAAAGTAACCTCGTGTAATTTACATATTTGCTCACTGCTTAAAATCTGGAAAACAGAATGTTTCCAATTTTCTGTCCAAATTTGTAAAACTCATATCGTTTGTTATAGATATATAATTAACATGTTCTGGGACTCATTTTAAATCTTAGGATGTGTACTATCTCCTTACCAAATTTCACAAATAGAGAACACCGTTTGCCCTATTAAAACCTTACTCGAAGCTGACTATTTCTTAGAATCTCCAGATTTGACACTCTGTCATATAACCTTAAGAATACCACATATTTCATTCTAATATGAGTTCTTCTTAGTTCTATCTTTTAAAACACATGTTTAACTCTCTAAACCTCAAAGAAACCAAACCAAAATCACCCAAAAATTCAAGCTTTAGCTTTTGGAATCTCATGCATGTGGCACTCTGTTTTTGGATTGGAAGAACAAGAAGAAAAAGTGGACATGCAAGCTCAAATCATGGCTTAAAACCTCAGAATTTCGACACCTACAAACCCAAAATGCATGCTTTGTTTTCGGTGGTCAATTGTACATAATCAAAAACCTCAAAATCACACCTCAAAATGGCCATGCAATGACTCATATTCTTACCTTCCAAGATGACAGCAACCTCCTTACCTAAAGATACCCATCTTCAGCAACATTTTGACCTCAACAAAACCACCAATCAACCCAAATGAAGTTGGAAAAGGGTGTAGTATACTCACCTAATAAAGAATATGATGTTCCATGTGATCTCCAGCCTCTTTTCCAGCGAAATCTCTGGCCTCTCACTCTATCTTAATCTCTCTCTCGATCTCCCTCTTTCTCTCTTTCTCTCTCTTCCTTTTCTCTGTTTCCAGGCGCAAAAAGGAGAGTGGAGGGAGCTGATGTAGTGTTTTATTATGTGTGTGAGTGTGTGGGTCGTGTGTGCATCATGTGTGTGTATATATGATTGTATGTGCGTGTTGTTACCCCATTGGTCTCACTCACAAGGCTTTAATTAATATAAAATAAAATTACTTAAATCTAATTCCAATTTTCTTAATCATGAGTAGCTCGTTTGGGTTCCATAATTTGGCTTAATCTGTAGCCCAATTTCAATTTTTGGGTTTGTATAATAAAATCACTAATTTACCCTGTGCTATATTGCCGAATAAAACCTCAAAACTAATCCTTAATACTTAATATGTATTTTCTTCCTCAATTAGCTTCTTTAAGAAATAAAATAATTTCTCTAAAATTTTCAAACCAAACTATAACATCTAACTATTTTTCTTTGAATTTTCAGAAAAGTATGCCTTTAATTCCCATAATTTAGGTTTAAAATTAATTAGGCCACTTTTGGGGAATTAACTCTCAATATTTTATTTGGATCCCTAGAATAATATTTAATCATGTTTTCTCACATGTACTCTGTTTTATTCAAGAATTAATCAATAATATTTCAAAGATTCTTGTTTTAACTCTATATCAATATAACCTTTCAAATTTCAACATGTTATCAAAGCCATCCCAAAAGTGGGAAGAGTGATGAGAGATATTGGGAGGCATGCAAATTTGCACGCCTTCTTGTACATGATGAGGAGTGAGGGATATTAATTTGCACGATAACGAGTGACATACAGCGTTTGTGTGCCATATCTGCGCGAGCAAGACCACTGTAGCTTATTCTTAATAAGCGACCTCTGCAGCATCACTTGTTTTCTTTCCTCTCTCACTTTTTCGGTAGAGTTTTGTTTTGAAGTTTGGTAGTTTTTCCGCTTGTGCAACTTTGTTCACCGTTATTGCAAATGATGAAGGGGAGTATGCAAAAAGAGACCGTGGTAATAGTAGAGGCTGCAGTTAATTTAATGAACAACAACAATCAGGAGCTTCACATAGAAGCTCCATTCAATGCCATTGGTGCAAAAATTTTGGGCGTAAGTAAGCAAATTGCTAGATAAAGCCAAGAGGTGAAAAAAGCATGCTAATTGAGGATGGTTTAACATACCCATATACATACCAGCAATGCTTGAGGGAAAATAGGAAGTGAGTTGCAAAAGTAATAGGGCGATGAAAACACCATCAACGAGATTAAATTCAGTATTTTGGTACTTAAAGTAATGGGGCGGAAACTCGGTCGGTGCTGCTGAGGTTCCAATACATGCGTCCGACAGTTTGACGTTTAAGTGAGGAACTTCCTTTACCTGCATCATTAAACCACATCTCATACATACATACATACATACATACATACATATATATATATATATATATATAGTTAATTCAGTGGCCACTCTCAACAGGATTTTTTCCCCCTTGTAATGAGTTAGTAATTCATTAAGTAGGAATAGAAACACACAAATAAACCTTCAAGGTTGAGAATATAGCTGGCTGAAGCAGCTTTATGTCGAAGGAAGAAATGACAACATTTGTGGTTGTTTGGTTAACAAGTGTTTCATCCAATTTCTCAGCCGCTATTTTTCGTAAATACGTCCCGTTAAACTGCGGACACTTGTACCCACCATAGCTGTTGTCAAGAAAACAAAAATATATATCATTTTAACACTGCTTTCAATAATTCATATATTACATATAAATTACTTTCAATAATATATTGTTATTATGGCAAATGGAAGGGGCTTGATTCCCCATCAAATAAAGTCAATAATTTGAGTTGTGACTAATTATTTGAAAGCAAAAGTAATCTGAATTATCACGAACAATATGAAGCATGTTTCAAACCAATCTTTATTGGGCAAAAATATAGTATAAAATAACTCTAGTCGATTGATAAGGCTTACCTTAACTTTATACACCTTCAATTCGATGTCCAACTAATCAATATGGGACTGTTTTAATATATTGTAATAAACACATCATATAAGCATACACATGCCAGTTGGGGTCTTCAGTGAAGATGGAAGGACCATGCTGTCTGTAAAACTGGAGAACTTCATCAGCAGAATAGAGAGGACGATCCTTGTTTTGAGGGTCATATGTGAGAAGTGCAGCTATAAGCCCTCCAGTGCTTGTCCCAGCAACGACATCAAAATACTCGGCTATTCTTGCACTTGAGTGTCATTTCTGAGTATGTAGAACATGAAAATTATGCAAACTTATTGTTCATGAAAATGAGCACTTCTTTATTTACAAAATATATGAATAAATTTTACAAACGTATACAAGCATGCACAAATATATACCTGGAGGGAAAGTTCAAGCTGTTTAAGGATAACTGAAGGGAGAATCCCTTTAATACCTCCTCCATCAATGGCAAGGACTCTGACCTTTCCGTCTTCCACAGCCATTAGTTGATTAGAGAATGCAACAAGTAACAGAACGAACATAACTATTTTTGACATTTTTAGGGTTCAGAAACACAACTTGGATGAGACTTTTAGGGATTGAGTGGTCTTCGTTAATGAGTTAGGGTTTATATAGAAATTTGATCAAGATGAGACAAAATATTAAGGCTAAATTACACAAAATATCCTCAACATTGGACTATATACAAATAACCCCCTTAACCTTTAAAACTTGGGTAGGGGTTGCCTGCTACGCCTTTGGCGATGCGCCCCCTATAGCCCCACCATTTTGGGGAACTTCTTAAATATTTTTTTTATGGTTATTTTGATCATTAGATTATACATGAAAAGAGTGACATTTTGACATCGTATGGGCAAAAAATAGAGTTGTTTTCAATTTTTTTTATGATTTTTAAAAAATTTAAGACTCTAAATGAAAAAGTGACCACACAATTTTGGAGTCTTGATTCTTTGAAAAATGGTAAAAAATTGAAAACCGCTCTGTTTTCTACCTATAAGATATCACTCATTTTATCTAGAATCTAATGATTAAAAAAACAATGAAAAAACTATTTGGCAAGTGCCTGAAAATTGAGGGGCAGTAGGAGGCATATAACTGAAGACTCAACAGGCACCCATGCCCTTGAGACTTAATGCTCCCTACAATCCTTAATATAAGAGATACTTAACTAATTTGAGTATAATAAGAAAATAAAATAAATTATTTAATTATAAAAAATGTGATTTAATCTCTATCAAATACCCATGTGCAACATTAGATTATATATCACTTTATAAGTTAAATAAATTAGGTAGTTTGGGGGGAAATGATGAATATGAGAGATAAAATGGATTGTAATCTTATATTTCAGATCAAATTTAACACCAAACTAGCTCTCACATTAGGGATGGGTGGTAGTAATAAACTTCCCTAAGCTTTCAAATTTGTGCAGATACCTTCCAACTATCAATTAATTATATACCCCTTAAACTTTATATGCATTGAACCCCAAAAAAAACTTTAAACAGTGTATGGATAAGTAATGTGCAAAACTAGTTGTATGAGAGTTATATATATAAACGTGAGTGTAACAAGTTCCTTGTAAAGTTTCAAAAGTTAGAGAAGTTATATGTAGATGATCTAAAGTTCAGGGGATTATGTATAATTTAAGAAAACAATTATGCATAAGCCAAATAAAAATTGAACATATGCAACCCGTGACTGAATAAAAGAACACATAGAAACATACCATCTAATGTAATGGTCCACTTTGGTGGTCCGTGGGTTCATAATATGTTTGCACAAAACTCAAGATCTATTTTTCCTATTTAATCATTATTTTGGTCGGCAATTATGCATATTTTTTGTAGTTAAGATTTGTAATTGAATATATATATATATATATATATATATATATATATATATATATATATATATATATATATATATGTAATTGAATATTATAATTTATGAGTAATTAGAAAAGTATATGTGCCATGAACAATATATTACTGTCATTACGGATAAATATTAAGTTAAAAAAGTGTGAAGCTCTTACACATACACACACAAAATTCAGAGATTCATTCATCCTTAATTGCGAGTTGATATACTTTAATATACATGAATATCCAATTTCATACCCAATAAATTAGACCGGCCACACCAAGATGTAATCCAAATAATAGAATTGGAAGTTATATAAGAAAAGAAATATTTTCACCCTTCCATTTATTGATAATGCAATGTATAAATAAAGATACTACTTAGTTAAGTGAAGAATATATATATGACGTAAACAGTTATTGAGAATTTTTTTACACGCCAACTCTTAAAAACGCTAGTCACTGAACCGGTTAGCTCACTAGTTCAAGGTTCATTGACTTAAAATTACAATATTTTTAGTTTAATGCATTACAATATTTAAAGAAATTATTATTAATAAATTGAATAAATTAACATTCAAATCTAACGACGTTTTAATTAACATTGGCGTAAAATGGCACATAACTTAAAATAGCAGATAAATATTGCATTTCATCATAGTGTTCATTAATTAAATACGAAATTATAAAAAAAAAAGGTACAAGAATAATGTCTATTAGAGTACTGGAATAGAGTAAGAAACATAATTTATCATAAAAATGATAGTAGTTTGTACTAACAACAACAAAAACAATTAAAAAAAAATCTTATCCCACTAGGTAGGGTTGATTACATTGATCACAAAGTGCCACTTTACTCTAACAAAAACCAGATCTTTGGATAGATTATTCACCAAAGATCTTGTTTTATAATCTCATTGAGCATTTGCTTTGATTTTCCTCTACCTCTTTATAGAGGACTCCATACCACTTGTTTAACCCTCCGATCCTCACAAGCTCATCCAGTAGCCTTCTTTGAACATGTCCAAATCACCTCAGAGGATTTTCCACCACTTTTTACTCTATTGATACCACTCCAACTTGTTTGTGTCAAACCCCTTAACAATTCGATATTCACAGAGTATTAAATGTATAGTTCATAGGCATATAGACATAACAAAATATACTGATAATAAGTGCTTGTTTACATTACAGGAAATCCCATAGGATTTGGAAAATATATACAGAGACCAACAGAAATAAAATTTGAAACTAAAGATAACCAGTTGCAGTCTCACTTGAACCGGACCTCAGCCACCGGTAATTACAGTTTTGCCCTTAGAGCCGCTACCTTCTGTTAGAATATTTTATATGTTGAAAAATGGTGAGATTAGAATGAATCTCAGTAGTAACATACAATTTGACATATATAATGCAAAAATAAATATGCAATGTCATGTCATGTAAGATGATCGAAAATATGTGTGCACTTGCCCAAGGCCAAACGACATGTTTGCACCATAGTCTACTCGGTGCCCCTGTTGGGTCCCTGACCACAACTTGGCAAATTGGTATGTTCAATACACTAGCTCATATTACAGAAAATGATATATTCAACATATAGATAATCACACAATACATGCAAGAAAGAGTTATTACCTGTGTTCTTTTTCCGGTCCAACTGTTTATCCAATACTTTTTCTCCGGCTCGGGCTATTATCAATTCCTATAAATTAAAATTAACAAGTAATTTGTTATTACTTGTATTACTACTTCCTTTAATCATATTCTGTTGGTTATCTCAGTTTCAGTGGCTTGTACACAATACAATTTTACATAGTTCAATTTTACTATTTTTCAGCAAATTGGCAGATTTTTCAGTTAATTTTGAAAAATCATAACTAATTCTAGAAAACTCGAAATTGACTGGGTCCAAAGCCTACATGAAGCTCTTGAAATATAGTTTCATGGAAAAATATCAAAATCTACCCAGTTTTATCATATTACTCCCAGAATTTCCTGAAATACCCCTATTCCAGATTACTCTCCAGAAAAAGAGTACAACTTTGAAAATCCATATCTCCTAATATACTAGTCCAAAAATTGTGATCCACATAAAAAATTAAAGCTATGAATGTATACTTTATATCTGGAAAGTTTCATAATTTTTGGTTAAGGTTTGGTTTTCCAAAATTTCGACATAACCAATCTGTTTTCCTAGAAACATAGTTTGAGAGCAACCAACTTCAAAAATTCATATTTCTCAACATACTAATCCAAATAACACAAAATATATATAAAATTAAATATTAGAATATGAAATTTTATTCTAGAAAGTTTCATGTCCATTGGAAAAGATTACATTGCTCAAAAATATGATGAAACCGACGGCCAAAATCTGGACTTCCAGGATTGCACCTGTTTCTAAACTCAGTTTTGGAAAATCATAACTCCCTCTACAGATATCCAAATGATTCATTCGACCACTCATGTTAAAGCTTGAGATGTTTACTACCTCTCTGTAAAGTTTCATAAATATTGAATATGATTTGATTGGTTATAATTCTACACGAAATTGACTGACTCTGAAAAATGTCAGTTTTGATAGTCTAACTTCAAAAATCCATAACTCATTCATTTTGACTCTAAATTGTGATCTTCTTGATTCTATGTCATACTAAACATCCTAAAATTTCCATAAAAAAATAATTAGACCAAAACTCCATCTATATCTTCTGTTTAAACTTCTACAACTTTCTGGCAGAAACTTTGTTTTCCGGCGACCAAAACAGAGTTGAGAAAACTAATATGCAACCATGGTTTTGCAATCTAATCTCAAAGATTTCGACTCTACATACTCCTACACATATTTCTTGTGTTTGGGGACATATTTACAGAAGCAAAGAGATAAAAAAATCCAACATAAAAGTAACACAAAATTGCTGGTTTTTATGACAGAAGCTTTCCGGCAAATCTCATCACTTCCAGCAGCTCAAAACCATTGAAAACAGCCTCTAATCTAACAAAATACAAGATAAAAGTAGATGAGACTTACCTAATTATGTTTATGATGTAGTGTGTGAGATTTGAAGCTCCCTTATTCCTATTTTCTAGCATCTACTTCCTCCGGTTCAACTCTCCCACTCACTCATGTCTCTCTTCTCTTGTTTTCTGTTTCTCTATTTCTCTGTTTCTGTTTCTTCAGCTGCTGGATGAAAAAAAATGAAGAGCTGAAGGAGTGGGTTTTTATTAAATAAAGAGTGCATGTGATGGTGAGATTGGCTTTTGTCTTGATCGTGTAGTTCCAACCAAATGAAGAAAAGGAAAAGTGATTAAATTAAATGTGAGTGCTAAATCTATGCGTAGCTGATTGGTTTTTCAATATGTGCTGTCCAAATGATGATGGAGAAATAAGGAGTAGTTAGGTGTTGTCTTATTGAAGGATGTGTGTGTGAGTATGTGTATGGTTCATGTGTTGACTATGAAGAAAGGGAATCATAATGCATGGATGGTGTTATACGTAAGCTCTCATGGAATACCAAGTGTGGGTGTGTGTCTTTATCTACATATATGTATATTTTTATCCTATTAATTACACACACTAGGCCCTAATATTTCCCTTTGTCTAATTTAAGATTCTTTAAATTTTGTAGGTTCCATAATTTAGCTTATTATCTAGTTTCCATAAATTAATCCTTACATTAAATTTTTGGGATGTTATAGTTTGCATATGTAATCATTAAAAATCATATATTTTCTTATATGACTATACATTCATTTCAGCATCCTCATATCGGTTACCCCTACTTTATGTTCATATTATCCTTTTAAAGTCCAACATTCACTACCATATAGTATTGTTATTCTTATAACCGTGTGATAAAACTTCCCTTTTATCTTGTTAGCTAATGACAAATAACTTAAGTAGCTTTTCTTCATTTATGCCTCCCAGCATTATGTGGTCAATATCATAATTAATTTCACTATCTTATTGTATAATTGATCTCGGGAGATGACTTGATTTCCTAATATAACTTCCAAATCACTTCTAATTTGGCTCTTTTCAAAATTACAATGCAAGCAAATTGATACAAATTACTATTTATATGTCCCGAATTTCATATTTCTTTTATCCCTTGGTGTAAGTCTCAACTCAGAGAAAATGACTCGATTTGTAATAGTTTGTACTAAAAACTATTACAAATTTAAGAACAAACAAAATGATATGTTTAGATCAATTGAACCAATAACCCGTTTGATTTTATTAACTTTTCACAATTTTGACTGTTTTGTAGTATTCTATAATTGGAACCACTTAAGAAACCATTTCACTAGTTTTAATTTAATCCGTTTGGTCTGGTTCTGATTACAATGCTTTAATATACTATATTTAAAATTGCAAATAGTGGATGGACAAACCAATTCAATGGCTAGAGTAAGTGGGCCTATATTTGATAATTCTACTCTAATTAGTACAAATCGTTTTATACTATTATCAACGGATATTTGACACTTTTTACGGGATGTTGCCTCTCATAGGCTTTACATTGCTAGACCAACTATTGGTTTTATTTCATTACTATATAATCATTACATATATTCCACTCAATAAGATATACTTTACTCATGTTTTTAAATTTTTTATGGTTCCTTCGTTTAAAAAAAACTGTTTTTTGAAAATTTAAACATCTAAAAATCATAGTAAAAACCATTTTTCTAATTTAAAATGAAAGCAATAACGTATTTGATATTTGAAATTTAGAATAGATTTAATCAGTAATAAGCAATTATACTAATTTTATTGTCAGATTAAAGTAAGTAACTTTAAATGAAATTCTAATTTCAATTTATACTTAAATTTAATTTAAACTTTTAAACAATAGTACCTTTTTCGATAGAAAAATTAAGAAATACTTCGCTATGTGTCATGATAAGTAATTTATAACATATAATTCAAACTTTAGTCGATCAAATTAAATAAGTCTTGGGGCATAATGGTGTCCAATGAAAACATATCCTAACTGATAGAAAATAGAGAGTAAAAATAAAGTAAGGGCATCGACTTTTTTGCCATAAAATTCCTTTTAACTAGGTAATTATGGTTTAAGATAAATTTATGATAATTATATAAGAGTTTAATTACTCCATACAAAAATTATGGAAATCAAAACCTGATCATTGGTTAAGTGGCTTGAAATGGAAAACTGATGACCCATTTGGTTCGATTCTATAAAGGGATATTACCTATATTCTATGCATCCTCACATTTTTGTTGTTTGGTTAGTCTAATATAATGTAATGAGCATTACATAATATCAATAATAGGATTACATGAGGAACCCTATGCAATTCCCACTCTCATATATTGTAATTCACCATTTTCCTCAAATGCCCCTCACAATTTCTAAGCCTCTATCATCTTCTTCCTTCTCCTCCAACGCTGGCAAAGCATCTCCTCCAACCAACTCTGACAAACGTCTTCCCCACTCTTTTCCTCTTTGCAGATCTGTGATCAATTTTGGATATTGTTCAGATTGTGTTTAAGAATAGTGATAAGGAAGAAGGGAACATATGAAGGAGGGAAGCTATATAAGAATTTTTTTGAGAGGGTATTTTTGTCTTTTTAAAATTATTTTTAGTTATTGAATACAAAAAATAATTTTTATTTCACTAATTATAATATTATACCAAACAACTTGATTGTAATCATTATTGAAGTCTTAATCGTTATATTTCATTATACTCTCCCAATTCAACGAACCAAATCAGCCAGGAGCTAGGCTTTATGATAAAATAATTGGTTTATTTCTAGCTTGAGTTGTCATTGTTGATGGGCACAATTTACATAGAAATTTGATCAATACGACACAAAATATGACTTAAGCATAGGCCTAATGGTATTTGAACTTATGCTATGCGTGATCGAGCTAAAGAACACGTACATGGAAACATCGCATTTAAACTAACGGCCCATTGATTAAGGGCCCATTTTAATGGTCCAAGGGTACATAATTTGTACAGATTTTAAACATAAAAATGGAAAATGAACTTTCTTTTTTTTTTTAAAGGACAAATTTAAAATAAAGTAATTAAGGACATATATTATTCTAAATATATACAAATAATCAATTTATAACAATCAAATCAAATTTTAGTCAAGAAAAAAACATTAGGGGAGATGGTGTGAAAAATATATATACTAATAATTAAATAAAGTAAGTACATCCCAATGATGCTACTAAAATTTTAAATAAGCACCACAAGTGTATGAGCCGTCGAAATAGTATAATAGCAAATCATGATCGTTCCTTAGAAATCCAATTAAATTAGTGATCCGACATTAAATTTTTCATTTTCATTTAGGTTGAGCAAATCTAAAATGAATTTGAAAATTAATTTAACCAAGTGCAAAAGTAGTAAATATAATATTTAAAAGATTTCAATTGATAAAAATAACCTAAAGCAGTTAATATCTTCTTCAAGTCTTCATGTAATTACTCAATTAAAAGCAATTAATATTAAATTATTAGTCTAGAGTTTATTAACGATTTGCCTGGACCATAGTGCTTCCATATGCATACCAAAGGCGTTGAATTTGCAGAAGTCACAAGTTTGATAAACTGAAACTTATTTAGATGATTAATGAAAAAGTAAATTTTTGATTTAAAATGACTAAAAAAGATATAATTTAATAAAAATGAAAATAGTTAATGTATTATTGCAAAAAATTGAAAATACTAAATTACTTAAATTTTAGGAAATATTGGAGAAAAATCCCCCTTTGAGAAAAATCACAGTACTATCATTCTTTATATATATATATAAACTTATCAAATTATTCATACCAATTAAATTTCTAAAAGGAGAGTTTTTCCCGATTTCCCTTGAATTTTTTTTTTCTTTGGATACTTTTATAAATAAGGATGAAATTGGAAAACAATCACTATTAACCTTCAACTAAACTTACATAATTAGGGCCAAAATTTTCATCTACAAGTAAACTTACTAAAAAGGACCATAATGTTATTTTAATAAAAGAAGGTGGGGTTCAGTATTTTTTCTTCATGAGGTATTTAATTTCTTCTCATGATAGAAAATGATCCAAACATCACAAAAAACCGAAAAATTGCTTTTGGCGGTTGAGATGCATGTTTAGACCTCCAAATGTGATACCAAATATAAACTTAGTGGTGTGGTTAACAAGAGTACAAGCAAAAACCATGATTCTTAAATGCTACCGATTCTAAACAAAAACAATGATGTTTTCGTTTTAGTTGTTCGAGAGTTTCCTAAATACTCCCGATTTTATCTAATTGCATATCTTCATTCAATGAGGTTTGCTTCACCTATTCTTTTAAAAAAAAAACATAATGCGTTCTTCCTTGTTTCAGAAAAATATGTGTTTTTAAAAACTTTTCACATCCGAAACATATAATAAAAATATTATATTCATTTAATTTTAAAATATAATTGATATTTGAAACTCATAATAGCTTTGGTTGGTAATAATCAATCGGATCTTATTTCAAACTATATTTCAATTTAATTAAAAAATTACAACTTAATCACACACACACACACAAACTAATTAATCAATACTTCACTATATGTTATTATAAGTAATTTTAAAAAATTTAATTCAAGTTATAAACGCGTAAATAACTCTGGCACATTGTGTCCAATGAAAACATATACTAACTGTTAGAAAACAGAGTTTAAAAAAACGAAAATAAAAAGTGAGGGCATCAACTTGTTTGCATAGAATTAAAATTGATCAAGATGGAGGAAACAAAAATATTACTTAAGCATACGCCACCGAATGGATTTGTTTTAATTAAAGGGTCAGGTATTAAATATTAACAACTAGATGAAGTTATAAAGGGATCGAATTCACGACCTCTCACTAAAAAAAAAAAAAGAAAAGCTTTGATGACACTACACTGCAAAGTCAAATAAAATTTTAATTCGCATTTAAACTAATGGTCCATTAATTGTAGGTCCATTTTAATGATCCATGATCGCATAATATGTACAAATTTTAACATGAAATATATCTTTTTTCCCTCTAAAAAAAGAAAATTTGAAACAGTTAACATTTGAAACTCAGGATAATTCCAGTAGGCAATAACTAAACATATTAGTTCGATTGTCAAATTAAAGTAAACAAGATTAAATGAAATTCGTATTTCAGATGATAATTTAAGTTTAATACAAAATTTAAGTAAACGTTTAACCAATACTTCAATATACATATATAGCAATTTATAACATTGAATTCAAATTTCAGTCAAGCAAAAAACACACTAGGGAGATGGTGTGAGAAAATATACTAATAATTAAATAAAGTAAGGACATCCACGTTTTATTTGCCATATAATTTTTTTTTAATTAGAGAAATATGGTATAGGTTAAGTTTTAGGCTAAAATACACAAGCTCCCAAAGTGTTATTTTTTAAATGAGATGGTATATAATAAAAAATATAAAAAAAATTAAAATAGCAAAAACCGTTAGGAAAAATCTCATATAAAGTCATTTAAAAAATAAAAATTTTAAATTAGGTTAATAAATGTAATAAATATTTAATTGGATACTTAATTTAGGATTTCAAAATGTTCAAAAATTAACTTTATTGCCCTTTCCTCTTTCATTTTTTTTTCCTTTTCATTCTCTCTTTTCACTCAGTTAAGGCGTTGATATGGATTGTGGCGGCAGATGAAGGCTTTGTCAACACAAGAGCTCAACAGAGGAAGGGTTTCTGGGTTCGAATGCAATGGCGGAGGAAGAATCATCAATCCCAAAATTTGTGTGGTGAATTATGAACTCTCAAACTTACTCTCTTTCTGTCCAATAAATCCCTCACATTTGGGTTTGGCAGCCATAAATTTTGTTTTGATGCCTGAAAATCCTGATTGGGTGGCCTAAATTCATCTTTGATCCAAGACAACTCTGATTTGTTGGCCATAAGGTGATTTTTGGTGGTTGAAATTTCATACGCACCTTGCACCTTTCTCCTACGCCAAGGGAACCATCAAGTTCTGAAAATATTAACCCCATGTCATATATTGAATAAGGAATCGTAGAAACCATAAGGATCAAATCAGGGCACCACCATAGCTCGATTGAACAAACCATATATTGAATCGTAACAAAATTAATAAATACGTCAATTCGATAAGCAAATAAGGAATCAAATAACCAGGGTACCGCCACAGCATATCAGACATTTCTCCAGTCCCAGGGAGTCAGGGCCCGTTCTAGAAAAGCAGAGTAAATTTCATGGGTTCACTTACCCACCTCAAATAATCGAATAGCCAAGAAAAGAAAACAAAAAAGAAGAAGAAATTAAATTCCAAGCGATACTTGCTTAAGGCAAGAGGGAAAAGTGATTCCAAGTTTCCAACCAAGTTTCATAGAGTCACCACCATCGTCGGACTCAGTACCACGCCGCCCTTTTTCTCATCTACCTCGGTGGCCTTAACCTCCCTGAAGTATGGATTTCTGAGGACGAAAAATGCTTCTCAGAGACGGAACTTTGGGCTCTGAACTCTCATGAGAGATATAGAGAGAGAAAGAGGGGGAGGAGTGGGATTTACTACGGTTATGATGGTGGAGTCGACAGCGGTGGGAGGAGGTGAACAAGATGGCGGCAACAGCTAACGGTAGAGAAGCAACCAAGCAGAGGTGAGAGGAGAGGTCAGCAAACAGGGTGAAGAAACGACTAAGGAAGTCAGGAATTGGTTCTACTTCAGTGGGCTTGGTTTAGGGTGTGATGTTGAATTGTAAGGAAGACAGAAGTAGAGAAAGAGCGAGAGGGTGAGACGATGAACGTGCGAAAGGATGGAGGGTAAAACAGAGGTTAGGAAAGTCATTTTACTCATATTTTTAAATCTTATTTTAATTAAAAAAAAACCTGATCAGGGATTAGTTAAATTTAAAGACGTGATTTTAGATTAGGATATTTTAACCGTCTTTAAAACTTTAACGGTAGTGGTAAAGGAGTTGATAGTCAAAACATTAAACTTTGAGGTCTTTAATTTAAACTTTTAAATATTAGAGAGGTGATGTGCAATTGGCCTGACTCAAATTTGATGAGAGTTTGTGTATTTTAGCCCAAATTTTATATAAATAAGAGCTTGCTCCATTTTTAAATGCTGGAAATGAAATCCCTATCATTATTGATGATGGGTATGGTTTGCATATAAAATTGATAACAATGAGACAATATTAGTTACTCATAAGCCAAATGAAAATTTGAACTTATGCTATGCATGATGATTGAGTTAAAGAACACATAAAAACTTAACATTTAAATTAATATAAATATAAAAATCTGGTAAAAATTATGTTGAAAAAAGTGTCAAACTCATGTATCCATATAATATTCTTACTTGTGGGTCAATATTTTGTTTGAGAGGGAGAGTGTGTGAGTAACAAATCTCATATATACAATAAATTTGGCGCCGTGATTACGTAATGGACCATTAATTTAAGTTCTATATTCCTTTATTACATGTGTTCTTTAATTTACTTGATCACGCATACCACAGCCCAATTTTAGTTGCACATGTGTAACTAATGTTTTGTCTCAACTCGATCTTTCTTATCTATAAGTATCTATGTAAGCTCTTTTTAAGCCCACATTTATACTCTAACCCTAGTAAACTCCAAGGATCTAACACACCTAAATATTTTTGTTAGAAAAAGATGCTTAACAGAGAGTTACCCCAAACTGGGCACAATAATACTCAAATTTAACCCAATTAGATAGTTATATTAAAAAAGGACATTCATGTGTTTGCCTTAAAATTCATGTTTTATTCAGAGAAATGTTATTTAGCTTAAAATTTTTAAATATACAAGAGTTTTCTCCGTTTACAAATGCCATCATGATTAAGTGGCATGTAAAGCAGAACTTATAAGAGGCTCTAGACAATGCGATATGTCAATTTGTAGCTTGAGTGGTCTCTGTCGATAAGTATGGTTTACATATACAAATAATCCGGTTGAGACAAAATATTAGTTACACATGCGCCAAATGAAAAATGGACTTGTGAGTTGTGATTATGCATGATCGAGTTAAAAAACAGATAGAAACAGAATTTAAATTAACGGTCCATTTTACTGGTCCACAAGTTCTTAAACATACAAAATATAAGCAAATATTAAGTTGGAAACGATGTGAAATTCATGTGCCCATACAATGCATGTATTCATCCTTACTTGCTGGATGATAATTTTTTTCATACATGTGAACATGAAATTTCGTGTTCAATAAATCTGGTGTTAAACCCACTATAACATCCCAAAATTTAATAAAATGATTAATTTATGGGAGCTAGATAGTAAGTCACATTATGGAGCCTACGAAATTTGAGGAAACTTAAATTAGACAAAGGGAAAAAAATTAAGGCCTGGTGTGTATAATTAATAGAATAAAAATATACCTATATGTATAAAGAAAAACACACACTCAACCCAAACTTACCGCATGTACACACACACTTGTCATGGCCTCATCATTTGAAAACACATGTTCCATACACATACTCACATACACATCCTCCTTTAGACAAGCAACCATGTACTCCTCATCTTTTCCTTCTTATTCGGACAACACACACACTCATTTGCCTATTCATTTAAAACACTCATTTACCTCTCCATTCACTTCACCATCAGTTCTTCATTCGATCAATCAGTCGAAGAAAACAGAAAAGAAAAACAAACAAACACAGAAAAACAGAGAAAGAGAGATACGTGGGTGAGAGAGAGAGCAAAACAAATGAAGAAGAGAAACAAGGAAGCTTCAAACTTCCCATACAGCATCATAAACGTGTTTAGGTAAGTCTCTTCTAATTTTACCTTGGATTTCTATAGGATTTCAGTGGTTTTGCTGGGTTGTTTTACTGCTAGAATCAAGAGAAGTCACCAAAAATGTTGTCACCGTAAAATACCAAAACCAGTGATTGTGTATCCATTTTACATGGGATTTTTGGTCTCTTTGCTTCTTTAATCATGTCCCCAATCACAATGAACATGTGTAGGAGTATGTAGAGCCGAAATCTATGAGATTTGAGTCCAAAATCATGGTTGTATGTCAATTTTATCCACTCTCTTCTCTCTCTCTTCTCATTCTCACGTCTGTTCTCGTTCTTTTTGCTTCTCGTTCTCATATATTCTGTTTCTCTTTCTTTCTTTCTCTTTTAATCCTGATCGCTCGAGAAAGATGAGAATTGATGATGAATGATGATGACGTAATAAATCATCTGGTAGCCTTTACTCAATTAGTCCACCTATCTCATTTCTTGCACAACAAGTTTCTTTTCTCTTTTCCTTCATCATTCCACTAATATTAATGAGAATTAAGAGAGTATAATTTACTCTCAAACTATCACATTATACCACCTTAAGTGGTCAACCAAAGCCTTAAGCTTTTCTACTTATTGACTTTCCTTGATAATGATTCACCCATATAGGCTTATTAATTATCAAGCAGTCATTTCTCTCCTTTTAATTCCCATTCAACTCAAATCATTGGGAATATTGGAGAAAACCATCATTTCTCATCTTTTGGTAAAATTACAATTTTGCCCTTACATTTTATTTCCATTTTAATATCCAAAGATATTAAGGAATTTTGGGAAATAAATCATTCCTCACTTAGACATTTGCAAACTGAGGTCTAGCAGTCCACTTAATCTAGGCTAAATCTCAAGCCTTTAATCCCAAAATTTAGGGTATTACATTAACAACAACACTAGTGTTAACAATCCCAAATCCACAGTTGACATTTATTGTCTACACATATGCCTACACTACTACAAAATGTAGATTTTACGTCCCTAAAAGACGTCCCTTTTTAAAAAAGGGAAGTAAAAAATAAAGATGGTGGCATTTTTGTAATTGTGGGTAAGAATTAAGTAACTTTAGACGTCCTTTTTTAAAAAGGGACGCCTAAAGTAAAAAAATTAATTTTTTTTATTCTTTTTTAGACTTTAGGCGTCCCTTTTTACGCTTAAAGTAAAAAAAATTAATTTTTTTAATTTTAGTTTAGACTTTAGGCGTCCCTTTTTGAAAAAAGGGACATCTAAAGTCTTTTTTTTTTACTTTAGACGTCCCAAATTCAAAAAGGGACATATAAAGGTAACGTAAATCAGTCAAATTGATACTGACATCACTCTTTTTAAGGTTATGTCTACCTCCGCAAGCTAGCTTCCTCGATTCAAATTTCAAAACTTTCATTTTCTCTCGAAGCTGAATCTTCCACCACTCTCTTGAAGCTCATTTTCCACCATAACTCTCTCTCTTACTCCCTTTCATTATCGTTGTTCTTTTTTTGAAAGTTGTTCTCCTCTATCTCCACCACCATCATCTACCGTCTTCCTTTTTTCCTCTCCATTGTTGAAGCTCGTCGCCATTGTTCTTCCTCTATCTTTGATGCTGTTGGTTTCTCCTCCCTCCCTCTCCCACCATTGGCCTCCATCCTCCCTTTCCTACTGTGGCCAAAAGTTATGGTGATAAGTAAAATATTTGCATATTTATTTTCCCTTATATGATGATTTTATGGACTATATTTGAGTTGAATGTAATCAATTTGGGTGTAATTAATAAATAAATAAAGATTTTCTTGCAGCCATGGACAGTACCGGATTAAGAAGAATTAAAGAAGGCATTTAAGGGGAAGTACTATTCATGCAGTACTATTCACTGTATACTATTTATGTCTAGTACTGTTTGGAATCACTATAGCGACTGGAGCAGGGAGACTGTAGCGGACACTGTATTGTACTGTAGCGCGCGGTAGGTGAAACACGACACTATAGTAGCCGGCTTTCACTGTAGCACTCGAAATGAAGCCTATAAATAGAGCTTCTTGGCATGGAGAAGGAGGAGAAGAAGGAAGAGAGAGAGGGAGCTTCTATTTTAGAGAGAGAGTTGTTATTTAGAATTTATTTCTTGCATTTTCTTACTTCTTGCATGCCTCCTAGATGGAAGGTTTTACCTCCTATATGGAAGGCTAGATAGTCATTTCTTGTATTGTATTACTTTTTGTATGCCTCCTACATGGAAAGTTTTACCTCCTACATGGTAGGCTAGATTTTCCATTTTCATGCATCTTATAGTTGTATTTTTATGTTTTTGTAATTATTTTTTATGCAATGTTTATGATGCTTTTATTTTATGTTTGTTTTGCTTTTACTTTCATTATGAGCAAATTTTCCTTTTCCTAGGGTGATGACGTAACTTACTAATGACGGATTGAATCTAACTTATTAAATCTAGTTTTAATTTTTCCTTCATGATTAAGTTTTAATTATTGCTCTTAATGCTTACAATTGATTGGCCACCTTTTGGACGATTTCAATATGCATGTTGAGACCGGAAGGAGATACATGTGTATGGATCCTATAATTAAAATCATAATTTGCATATGAAATAGGAATATATTCATATGGGTTGTGTAGTCTTAATTGAGTTCCATAAATTTTAATGCATGATTGATTACTTAAATTCATATAGGAATATATTTGGTTAGCAATTAATTATAGAATTACTTAACCTTGGAAGAGGCTAGTAATTAAAATAGGAAAACTCGACTATCAATCATGTGGAATAAATTGGACTAGAATAGATAAGTGATTCAATCCGGAATTTTGTTAAGTGAAATCTAATCCCTAGGGCTTTCTCTCATATTTGTCTTTATATCATTTGTGTTCATATTTCATCAATTTTATTTTGCAATCTCCATCACAACTAATCGATAGGCTGAATAGTATTAAGATTATTAATTTTGGTACTTAGTGATCAATCCTCGTGGGAACGATACTCTACTTCTATATTACTTGATTATGACAGTGTACACTTGCACTTTCTAAATACAATATCCTACACCCGTAACATATGGATAATTACTTTTTCTTTTTATAGGCTAAGTTTTGAACTGTGATTATTGTATATGTATTTTGTTGTGTTAAGATTTAGATTTATCTTCATTGTAGATTCATTTTGATTTATCATCCTTCACCAATATTAATTTGTAAGGACATTTTGGTTTATGAAAAACTGTTCGATCTTGTTTATGTAGATTATAATTGTTAGGCGGTGAAAAATATAAGTGAATTTTTTTTAAAAAAAAACTTTAGACGTCCCTTTTCTTAAAAAGGGACGTCTAAAGTTTTTTTTAGACGTCCCTTTTTTAAAAGACGCAGTATCTTGACCTTTTTTGTCCCTGGTATGGGCGTCCCTCTTTTTTTGGACGTTAAAAGGGCTAAAAAAGAGACGTTAAAAGTGTTTTTTGTAGTAGTGCTATGGACATGGGTTAAGATGTGTTCTGATGCAACAAGGCCAAGTAGTGGCATATGCATCTCATCAGCTGAAGCCTCACGAACAAAAATATCCTACACATGATCTTGAGTTAGCAGTGATTGTATTTGCACTAAAAATATGGAGACACTATCTCTATGGGATGACTGTAGGTTGTACTTTGACCATAAGAGCTTAAAGTATTTATACGATCAAAAAGAGCTCAACATGCTATAGCGCAGGTAGATGGAGTTGCTTAAAGACTATAATCTGGAGATCAAGTATCATCCATGCAAGGCTAATGTTGTAGCAGATGCATTGAGCCGCAAAACAGTGCAGGTAGCAGCCCTGATGATTCACGAGTATAAACTAATTGAGAACTTCAGAGATCTCAATTTATCAAATCAAGTTATGATCAAAGGCAACAGTGTCAGTCAGACAGAGAATGATCTAAGAGCAGTCATAGAAGAAGCTCAGATGCAGGATAAACACGCACAGTCTATTGGAGACATGATTACAAAGGGAGAAACTCAGGAACATGCACTAGTACAAAATACTCTTTTTAGACCGTAACATTTAAACCGGTTGTTGTGGATAAGGTCTAAAAAATGTGACTGGTGGTAGTTTCGTAATTATAAAGAACTTTTAAGACCGGTTCTTAAAATATGCGGTCTAAAAGATATTATTTAGACTGGTTATCTAAACAACCGGTCTAAAAATATAAAATTAATTAAAAATTAAAAAAATTGAAAACTTTTTAGACCGGTTGTTACTAATAACCGGTCTAAAAGATGAAACTTTTTAGATCGGTTGTTACACAACCGGTCTAAAAGTCGCACTTTTTAGACCGGTTGTTTGGAGAACTGGTCTAAAAAGTCTTTTTTAGACCGGTTCTCCAAATAACCAGTCTTAAAAGTATGTCTTAATATTTCAAATATTCTCTTGCGTGCCTAATTTCAACTTTGAAATCTGATATTAATCAAGCTTCTTGTAAACCCTTCATTTGTGCCTCGACAACTTCTTCTTCCTACGTCTCTCCTCTGTTCTTGAACATCGCCAATGTCTACGCAGAGGTCACTTGGTTAGTTCATTTGTTCTCTTGTTTTCTAACTCTTTTTAATTTGAATTCTCTATCTCAAGGCTCTACTTAATTAAAAATATTCTTTCAACTTGGGATATAATTACTTTCTTTTCTAACTTATTTCCTAATATTATTTCAGATATGCTATAGACTATCCTTTGAAACCTACAACAAAGCAGAAGTATCAGGTATGTGAGCCAGTTTTCTCGATGATGCTTGTTGATAATATGTTTTTGTGGTGCTCTTCTACATTTTGAAATATGATTTTGTTTTGTCAGGTTATTCATGATAGGGAACAAACCAATCTTTTGTTTTTACAACAATATATGGTGAACCAAGGTTGATTCAGCCAACTGGTAAGTGTTCTCAGTAATCCATATGTAGATTCTTATTTTTTTATAGGTATATGTTGTTATCTAAGCAAATGTTAGCAATTAATTGATGTTCTGTTTGACTAAATTTTGTTATACTTGTTTTTTATTTTTTCAATGTTAGTTTCTTGAGATCTGACCAATCAATTGGTATACTAATAAAATCAATGAACAAGTAAAAACAATAGACACTTTTTTGACCAATTGTTTGTATAACCGAGCTAAAAAAGACTTTTTAGACCGGTTCTCCAAACAACCGGTCTAAAAAGTGCACTTGTGAGGTTTGTTAAAATACATCATTTAGATATTTTTAGAGGGAGTTATGATTTTCAAAAGTTAGGTTTAGAAACAGGTGCAATCTTGGAAGTCCAGATTCTAGTAGTTAGTTTCATAGTGTTTTTTAATAATGTTATCTTTCCCAATGACCATGAAACTTTCCAAAACAAAAGTATGCATTCTAAGATTTAATTTGGTATATAGTTTGTATTATTTGGATAAGTATGTTGAGAGAGATGAATTTTTGAAGTTACTTGCTGTCAGAATATGTTTCTGGAAGTCAGATTGGTTTTGTTAAAATTTTGAAAACTCAAACCTTGACCAAAAGTTATGAAACTTTCTAGATTCAAAGTAGATATTCAGAGCTTTAAAAGTATAGGTAGTTTGTAATTTTTGAACAAGTACATTAGGAGATATGGATTTTCAAAGTTGTGCTCTGTTTCTAGAGAGTAATCTGAAACAATTGTATTTCGTGATATTCTGGGAGTAATATGGTACAACTGAGTAGATTTTGATATTTTTCCATAAACATATATTTCAAGAACTTCATTTAGGCTTTAGATCTAGTCAATTTGGAATTTTCTTGAATTAATTATGATTTTTAAAAGTTGACTGAAAAATTTGCCAATTTTCTAAAAAATAGAAAAATTGCACTATACAAAATTGATTTGTGTAGAAGCCACTGAAACTGAGATAACCAGCAGAATATAATTAAAGGCAATAGTACTACAAGTAATAACTGTAACACCTCATTTTCAATAGCTCTGATATTACCAAATGAGACACCCTTCCTTACAATACCTCACCGGCTCTTAGTTCTATTAAATCAGAGTAAGCGAGTGATAATTTAAATAAACAGAAAGACGTTCTCTTTCTTTATGCTAGAGCGGTCCTCTTATTACATTAGATCGGTTTTCTGCTTTAACAACAATCATTCATATATGCTTATACATACACTTATACTTCAAGCCACACAAGGCTATCAAATGTAAATCTATTACATTAAACGATCTTCTTCTCAGCTATTCCTCCTCTGAGCATAACTCCATACATCCTTCAACCTGTCTAAAATAGTTGTTTGGGAGAAGTGAGATTCAAAAGAATCTCAGTAGCGAACAGTACCACTATACATGGCAGATACATATGAATGCATGACGTGCTTGCCTACACTATTTCATGCCAACGTAATGACATGTTGCGTGCTCGATGTTATGACATATCAATGGCCAATACACAAATATAACAGAGCTTCAATCAATCAAATATGTTCCACAAAAATAGGAAAAGTAGTCACATAATCAATGCATAAACATACATATCACACACATGCAGAAAATGTAAGTTCATTACCTGTAAGACTTCACGTCCTTCCTCAAACCATTGTCCTTGCTCCGGTTCGGGTACCACCATCCATCGAGTCCTAGAATTTCAAATACATTTAATGATTCATTACTCATCCATATAACATTCTAGACTCATTTCATTGGATAACTTAGCCCAATTATGCTAAATTACCAAAATGCCCCCAGAAGCCCGGCCCAACTGTACTTTTACAAAAATTACAACATGGGCCAATCCTACACAATTTCGAGTGTAGAATCCATTTATAACTTTAGATTAGTCAAATTTAGGCCCAAATGACAAAAATACCCTTGATAGCCCTTACTTAAAGCCTTGAAGGGGTAATTTGGTTATTTCATTCCCCAAGCCTTTTCTCACTTTCCTTCAACATGAACACTACACAATTTTCTCTTCTGAACTCAATGGAATCATCCAATTGATGAAATTCCAACTTATGGCTCACGCCCCACGCATGACAGCCAATATAGAGTTCTCAGAAGAGTTGCGTCGGTTCCTTCATTTCTTTGACTTAATACCTTCCTTTCTATTTATACTTACATGATTAGCCGTTTAGACATCAATTGGACATCATTTCGGCCCCCAAAACACAAATATAATGAGATATGAATAGTACCATACTCTCAAAATACTCATCCAAATGACAAACCAAAATGGTAGAAAGGAAGCTTACGTTTACCTCTACACGCTTCTGAATTCGGTTTGAAATTCCGGCAACGCTCCAGCCGGCGAGACGGCACCAACCATCTCCAAACGAGAATCTGAAACCATAAAATCAAAGCTCGGGATGAGTAGAAGAATGTTTGTACTAGGTACTTGGAGAGAAAACGCTGTTTCGGTTGAGTTTTGGTGATTTTTCACTTTCTCTCTCTTCTCTCTCTCTCTCTTCTCGTTCTCTCTGCTCGTTCTCGTTCTTCCTTTCTCATTCTCATCTGTTCCATTTCTCTTTCCTTTCCATTTTAATTTGACCGCAAGAAAGAAAGGGAATAAATGATGAAGGATGATGATTAATTAAAATCATCTAGGTGGCCTTTACTCAATTAGTCCACCTATCTCATTTCTTGTACAACAAGTTTCATTTATCTTTTCCTTCATCATTCCACCAATATTAATGAGAAATAAGAGAGTATAATTCACTCTCAAATTATCCTATTACACCACATCAAATGGTCAATTGAAGCCTTAAGCTTCTCCACTTATTAACTTTCCTTGATAATGATTCACCCACTTGGGCTTATTAATCATCAAGTAGTCATTTCCCTCCTTTTAATTCCAATCCAACTCAAATCATAGGGAATATTAGGGAAAAACCATCATTTCTCATCTTTTGAAAAAATTACTATTTTTCCCTCACCTTTTATTTCTCTTAATATCTAACAATATAGAGGAATTTTGGCATAAATATCATTCCTCACTTGGACATTTGCTAAACCGGGGTCTAGCAATCCACTTAATCTAGGCTAAACTTCAAGCCTTTAATCCCAAAATTTGGGGTATTACAATAACCAATTACTTGTTAATTATAATCTATAGGAATTGGTAATAGCCCGAGCTAGAGAAAAAGTTTTGGATAAATAGTTGGATTGAAAAAGAACCCAGGTAGTAACTCTTTCTCTCATATACTATGTGATTATTTTTATGTTGTATAGGCCATCTGTACAAAATAATTGATACCTTTTTTAAATTACATAATTTATGAAAATCCACTATCATCTCATTATGTTGTTAAGACGGAAAAATGTTTTTTGAACCCAAGATCTTCTGGTCGGCGGCAACCATGCAAAAAGGAGGGGAAAAGGAGCAAGGCGAGTGAGAGTTGCGAACATGCCACTGTGGAAGCGTATGGAACGCCAGCAAGTGAGAAATGGAGCATGTATTTTTTTTGTTTTCTTCTATGAGGACATCAATGGGAATATCACAAATTTGATGAAGGTAAATTGGTCAGTATCTTGACTCCTCACCAAAAACCCCCGAATTTCGTCCGCCACCAAACCCCTATTTTTTTTTCACTTTTTTGATATTTAAAAAATATTTTATTTAAATTTTTAAAATTAAATTATAAAATTTTATAGATTAAAGTCAAATTGCTTCATATATTTTTATAAAGTCATATAATTAAATGAATCCCAAAATTTTCAAATACAAACATATAATTTATTTTATATAATTATTCTATTATTTGATTAATATAAAAAGGGAAAAGACACTTAAATACCACTTGAACTTCAAAAACCTAAATCAGTGATTTTTCAAAAACCTAAGTTGTCAATTGCTATACTATTTTTATCAATCCCATTACTCTTATTGTCAACTAAACCAATTTGGGATTTTAAAGTTCATGTGGAATTTAAGTATCTTTTTCCCATATAAAAATGATAAGCCATTTAATAAAATGAGAAATCAAACATAGAATCAGGTTATTAACATCAAAATAATACTATGCTTAAATTAAGAACTAAATAAAAAATCCTTTATATTAAAATTTAAAATAAACATTGAAACAAAGAAGGCAGCTGGTTTGCCGGTTGGAAATTGCTTTAAAATATTTTACATTATTTAGTAAATTATTATTAGGTTTGAATTTATTATTTATTATTTTTTATATCTTAGGTTTAAATACGAATATTATATCTTAAGAATTATATCTTAAGATTTTATGTTAGTTATTTTGATTTATTTTTTATTTGATTATATTAAATTAGATTTTAAGGTTAGCTTTAGGTTTACCTATATAAAAGATCATATGTACTCTCTTTTATTCAAAGATTAATCAATAATATTTCAGAAGTTTTTGTTTTAACTCTACATCAATATAACCCTTTAAATTTCAACATGGTATCAAAGTCATCCCAAAAGTGGGAGGAGTGATGAGCGAGGGTCAATTTACGCACCTCCTTGTAAGTGATGAGGAGTGAGGGATATTAATTTGCGTGACATCGAATGACAGCACTACAGTGTCCCTGTTCGCCATATATGTGCAAGCTAGACCATTGTGGCTTATTCTTTCTCAAATAAGCGACCTCTGCAGCGTCACTTGTTTTCTTTCCTCTCTCACTTTCTGGGTAGAGTTTTGTTTTAAAGTCTGGGAGTTTTTCCACTTGTGCAACTCTGTTCACCGTTATTGCAAACAATGAAGGGGGCTTCTACAAAAAGAAGCCGTGATAATAGCAGAGTCTGCGGTCAATTTAATGAACAACAACAATCAGGAGCTTCACATAGAAGCTCTATTCAATGCCATTGGTGCAAAAAATTAGGGCATAAGTAAGCAGATAGATTGCTGGATAAAGCCAAGAAGTGAAAAAAGCATGCTAATTGAGGATGGTTTCGCAAACCCAGATACAAACCAGCAATACTTGAGGGAAAGTAGGAAGTGAGTTGCAAAAGCTTTATTTTTCCTCCAACAAGCCTTGCACAACAATATTTTCTATAGAATCGCATCTCCAGCGACTTCTAAAGAGGCATCACAAATTTTGAAGACTGAGTTTCAAGTCTTAGAAAAAAAAGACAAGTTGGGTGCCCTTTGAATCAAGGGAGGGTTGGATATTGCATCAAGCTGATAGTTTAGATTATTTAGTTAATTATTTTTGGTTTGATTTTATTATTTAATATTCATTATATCTTAGGATTAGATATGGATATTGTATCTTAAGAATTATATTTAGTTATTTTGATTTATTTTTTATTTGATTATATTAAATTAGATTCTAAGGTTAGCTTTAGATTTGCCACTCATATGTACCCTCTTTTATTCAAGGATTAATAATAATATTTCATAGGTTCTTGTTTTACCTCTGCATCAATATAATCCTTCAAATTTCAACATCAACACCATATGTTGGGGGTTGGCTGGTGTGTGATGAAAAAGGTCTATCTCAAAATAGTCTCGTTTTGTCTACCTGAACTTGTTACTTTTCTTGTTTGGTACAAGGGGAGGGGAGGGGAGGGAAAGTAAGCATAGGTGTGTTTGGTTTTGAGAGTGGCGGGGTAGAGCGGGTGAGTAGAGCCGAGAAATCGGGCCGAGCCCGTCGGGTCGGCCTTTTAAGCCCTTTTAAATCACGGGCCGGGCTTGAAAAATGGAGCTTTAAAAGGAAGTCAGGCCTAAAAGGGTCAGCCCTCCCGTTAGGCCCTTTAGTATTGTTTTTTGTTTTAATTTTACTACATTTCCTACTCATGCCCTTGCTGACTCCTCCCTAAGAACCTTAAAAATTGCTAAATTTATATATGATGATAATTTACTAATTCTTGATATTTTTACCCCTTAAACAGAGTCTACTACTTAAAGAGAAGTACAATCAAAATTCCTTGAAATTGATGATAGTAGCGAAGAAGATAAAAACGATAGTTTTCATAATCATGTTTCTTAGAGTGTTTAGCTTTTTGCCTTTTTATGCTTTATATGAGACTATGAATTACTTGTACACAATATTTTTTTACCTTAGATTATGAATTAATAATTGTATTTATTTTATTGCATAAGGTGTGTAGACGTATAGTTAAATTTTGTGAAAATGACTTCTGGCCCTGTGGGCCAGCCCTAGCCCTGATGCTTTCGGGCCAGGCTTTGAAAAACATCAATTTTTCTTTCCTCGGGCCCTGGCCCGTCAAGGGCCGGCCCTGATTCCCAATTCTAGGGGTGAGGGGGGAATTTTACCTTGTTTGATTTGTTAGAAGAGAGGGGAGAGCGTCGTTTGTAATGAAAGCAAAAAATAAAGGAAGGAAAAGGAATGAGAGCTGAAATTTTGGCTTCTGTCTCATCAAAAAATTCAAACCAAATGAGGAGCCCTCCCCTCTTCTCACCTCACCTCACCTCAAATCAAACACTAAGGAAAATTTTTTTTGAGTTGGATTATAAAAAAATGAGAGAAGTGGGGTTAAAAATTTTTAATTCATTTTTCTTGCTCTTTTATCATACATATTCTCTTTAATAAAATTTAGTAACCTCACTTCTCCAATTTTTTTAAATCCAACTTATAAAAATTTTCCCTCCCCTCCCTTTTCCTCTAGATCCCTTGTACCAAACAGACCATATGTATTGGGCTAGCAAACCTAACCCATATTACTAGCTTCGGAAGTATATCTTTAAGGTGTTTGGATTGTCATCATCTTTGAAATCCTTGACCTATTTTTCCCAGCAAATCACTCTAAAGTCTCACTCACACTCTATATGTGAGCCTCAATCTGTGTGTTTCTTATTGGTACACTGCAAGACTTTGCTCAACCCTTCTTTTTATGGACATTGCAATTTGAGTCTTGATAGGACTGTAACTAAACAAATTGGTTCCATATTTCTTAAAAACGTAGGATATGATGGGAAATAACTTTATCTCTTATAATTATATGTTAATTATCCAAAATAATTAATTCCAATTGTCTTAACTCTAAAATTAATATATTCACTTTGAATTTAGGACAGATTTATCCTTTCATGGGTAAAGAAATCCAACATTTATCACTCGCACACGATGAACCCTTGTACCCTCAGCTTTCTGCTAGGGCTGTTATAAAATAAGTGCCTCCCGTGGCCACTTAGGCAATATTGTTACTATGGATCTAACTAATAAGTGGTGTCTAATTAATTAATAGCTATCTAGAGACTGTTTATTTAATTAATTAAACCCATTCAGCTATATAACCGTAAGATTTAAACAGTCGAAACAGGAAATTAAAAAACACTTGTAATGTCTTAAGCTTAAATTTTTATTTATTTAATATGCTGGTGCTTCATGCATACCCAGCATATATGATACATACAGTACAGTACAAAGTCAAGAACATCAAAACAGAGGATCACATATCCATTTATTTTATTAAGTACGTTTTTTATTTATTAAAGTGCCAATAATATGGCAACATACAAGCCCATAATTATTTAAAATGCCATCAGAAAAGCATTCCCACAACAGATTCAATAAGTGGCTAAGAGACTGAAGAATCCTCTCTTCAGTTTCGGAGCTCTTTTCCCAAGACGACGAAGTTTTTCCTCATAAACAATTTGAGCCACCCTACAAAAGTAAAAATTAAACATAAAATGGTTATTGTAAACACAGTATATATAATAAATTTAATTTTAATGAATAAAACTCTACTACATATATATAGGAGTCCTCTAAAAAGAAAAATGAAACCGAAGGCAGCACTTAATAAAGTTATTGAACACAAAAAAAAATTTAAAAAAAAAACACAAAGAGCCTTTTAATTAATAATTTATTTAAAAGTTTGATTATTGATAGAGCATATTGGTGACATGACCCCACCAAATGTAAAAACTTTTGTGGTTGTTGTTCTGTCTATATGAATGTGTATGTATCAATTAATATCAACAATCAATATATCTCTCGCGCTCGCACACCAATATCAGTATTAATTATAGAATTTACAGAGAACAATACTAAAGTAAATAATAAATAATATTTTCAAACATAAAACACACTGCACAATGCAAGTTTAATATTTGTAAACAAGTTTAGTTGCGAGTTTTTTTTTTTTTTGGCGTGTTATACGTACGTACCTGTCCAGAGCTTCAGTATTGGTACCTTCACCAGTTTCCTCAGGGACAAAAGTATCCACATTCATCCTTTTAACCGGCTCCTTCAACAAATTATTTCCTGCCTCTTCAAGTTTATCCATGTTCTCTTCTGAAGCAACATCCGCTGTAATGTTTTCATCTAAATTGTATTCCTGCCCCAAATATTTTTTTTAATTTGATGAATGCCCCAAATATTTTTGTACGTGCATATATGATATAACAGTTTTCACATGATTAACAACTATTACTTCCTTCAATCCTATTTTCGACACCTTAATGATTGGTCCTTAATACTTCTCCTTAGAAGATTATATTTGATGAAACATGAATGATACATTTTTTCCCTTCACTTGTAGTTTAAAATTTAAATAATTGCTTTAGTTTTAATTATCGGGGGTACTTTGCCTTCCAAATTCATATTTTTCTTTTTCAGATTGTATTCGATTGATTGCATATATTAAAATGAGTTTTCATCAATGGGGAAAATAATTAAAGGGGTATTTTAGGGAATTAAAACAATAAATTTGTTATAAATAATTAACTCAACTAATTTTTTTAATAAATGAATATTAGTTATCTAACTCTTACATTTAGTACCGAAAGCAAATACCTTTTTGGACCTATTTATAAGAAACAAGTTATAGTTGAAATACCTCAATACGAAGGTAGTTTTCTGGCTGAACTTTGAAAGTTGAGTTAATGTAATATTGATCCATGGCTGTATTTGCAGCTAAATACATAGGTACAGCGCTACTTAACCAATCCGCAGTAGTCCAAGTACGATTGGCATCAAAACCCGCAGGAGTAGTGTTTACAGATCCAGTTCCTATGGATACCATAAAGATTTCTCTATTCTTGTATTCTTCTTGTCGTAACACCTCACCAATCGCAAGCCTTGCCTGAAATATTACAGTTAAAACAATACCTAATTATGGACAGATTAGAATCATTAATGGCTTGATTGTATGATTTCCCCCCTTCTACTTTTAAAGTTTATGTTATTTTTCTCTAATAAAATAAATTACAGATATGACTCTCTAGCTAACATCACGAAGCTTCACAAATAAAATATGGTTTATGAGTTCAAAAGATTTTCGCACCTAATAATAGGCTAGTCTTTAGGATGGACGCTCATTTTAAACTTGTTGTCATAACATATAACTATATCACCATGACTGACATCCTAAAATTCAATAATGTAGAATTATTTATACAAATCGTATATTGATTATTAATCTTTCAATGGTGATATGCATACATATGCATGTATGTATATGTGCGTATGTACGTATATTATCTTCATGTCTAGAGAGAGAGAGAGAGAGAGAGTAATGGAGCTTAAGATTACCGGCGTAGGTGCGATGAAAACACCATCAACGAGATTAAATTCAGTATTTTGGTACTTAAAGTAATAGGGCGGAAACTCGGTCGGTGCTGCTGAGGTTCCAATACATGCGTCCGACAGTTTGACGTTTAAGTGAGGAACTTCCTTTACCTGCATCATTAAACCACGTCTCATACATACATACATACATACATATATATATAGTTAATTCAGTGGCCACTCTCAACAGGATTTCCCCCCCCCCCCTTGTAATGAGTTAGTAATTCATTAAGTAGGAATAGAAACACACACAAACAAACCTTCAAGGTTGAGAATATAGCTGGCTGAAGAAGCTTTATGTCGAAGGAAGAAATGACAACATTTGTGGTTGTCTGGCTAACAAGTGTTTCATCCAATTTCTCAGCCGCTATTTTTCGTAAATACGTCCCGTTAAACTTCGGACACTTGTACCCGCCATAGCTGTTGTCAAGAAAACAAAGATATATATAATTTTAACACTTCTTTCAATAATACATATATTACGTATAAATTACTTTCAATAATATATTGTTATTATGGCAAATGGAAGGGGCTTGATTCCCCCTCAAATAAAGTCAATAATTCGAGTTGTGACCAATTATTTGAAAACAAAAGTAATCTGAATTATCACGAACAATATGAAGCATGTTTCGAACCAATCTTTATTGGGCAAACATATATTATAAAATAACTTAAGCGGATTGATTAGGCTTACCTTAACTTTATACACCTTCAATTCGATGTCCAACTAATCAATATGGGACTCTTTTAATATATTGTAATAAACACATCATATAAGCATACACATACCAGTTGGGGTCTTCCGTGAAGATGGAAGGACCATGCTGTCTGTAAAACTGGAGAATTTCATCAGCAGAATAGAGAGGACGATCCTTGTTTTGAGGGTCAGGAGCTGTGAGAAGTGCAGCTATAAGCCCTCCAGTGCTTGTCCCAGCAACGACATCAAAATACTCGGCTATTCTTGCACTTGAGTCCCATTTCTGAGTATGTGGTACATGAAAATCATACAAACTTATTGTTCATGAAAATGAGCACTTCTTTATTTACAAAATATATGAATAAATTATACAAACGTATACAAGCATGCACAAATATATACCTGGAGGGAAAGTTCAAGCTGTTTAAGGATAACTGAAGGGAGAATCCCTTTAATACCTCCTCCATCAATGGCAAGGACTCTGACCTTTCCTTCTTCCACAGCCATTAGTTGATTAGAGAATGCAACAAGTAACAGAACGAACATAACTATTTTTGACATTTTTAGGGTTCAGAAACACACAACTTGGATGAGACTTTTAGGGCTTGAGTGGTCTTCGTTAATGAGTTAGGGTTTATATAGAAATTTGATCAAGATGAGACAAAATATTAAGGCTAAATTACACAAAATATCCTCAACATTGGACTATATACAAATAACCCCCTTAAACTTTAAAACTTGGGTAGGGGTTGCCTGCTACACCTTCGGCGATGTGATTCCTGCAGCCCCAAAATTTTAGGGAACTTCTTAAATGTTTTTTTTATGGTTATTTTGATCATTAGATTATATATGAAAAGAGTGACATTTTGATATCTTATGAGCAAAAAATGGAATTATTTTCAATTTTTTTATGATTTTTCAAAAATTTAAGACTCTAAATGAAAAAGGGACCAGACAATTTTGGAGTCTTGAATCTTTGAAAAATTGTAAAAAATTGAAAACAGCTCTGTTTTTTACTTATAAGATATCAAAATGTCACTCATTTTATGTAGACTCTAATGATCAAAAGAACAATGAAAAAAAAAACTATTTGGGAAGTGCCGGAAAATTGAGGGGCAGTAGGAGGCACATAACTGAATACTCAACAAGCACCCATGCCCTTAAGACTTAATGCTTTCTATAGTCCTTAATATAAGAGCTACTTAACTAATTTGAGTATAATAAGAAAATAAAATAAATTAGTTAATTATAGAAAAATGTGATTTAATCTCTATCAAATACCCATGTGTGTAACATTAGATTATATATCACTTTATAAGTTAGATAAATTAGGTAGTTTGGGGGGGGGAATGATGAATATGAGAGATAAAATGGATTGTAATCTTATATTTTGGACTAAATTTAACACCAAACTAGCTCTCACATTAGGGGTTGGAGGTAGTAATAAACTTCCCTAAGCTTTCAAATTTGTGCAGATACCTCCCAACTATCAATTAATTATATACCGCTTAAACTTTATATGCATTGAAACCCCCCCCCCCAAAAAGAAAAGTTTAAACTGTGTATGGATAAGTAATGTGCAAGACTATTTGTATGAGAGTTATATATATAAACGTGAGAGTCTAACAAGTTCCTTGTAAAGTTTCAAAAGTTAGAGAAGTTATATGTAGATGATCTAAAGTTCAGGGGATTATGTATAATTTAAGAAAATAATTATGCATAATAAGCCAAATAAAAATTGAACATATGCAACCCGTGATTGAATAAAAGAACACATAGAAACATACCACTTAATCTAATGGTCCAATTTGGTGGTCCGTGGGTTCATAATATGTTTGCACAAAAATCAAGATCTATTTTTCCTATTTAATCATTCTTTTGGTCGGCAATTTTGCATATTTTTTTTGTAGTTAAAATTTGTAATTGAATCTATATATATATGGATGTAATTGAATACTATAATTTATGAGTAATTAGAAAAGTATATGTGCCATGAACAATATATTACTGTCATTACGGATAAATATTAAGTTAAAAAAGTGTGAAGCTCTTACACATACGCACAAAATTCAGAGATTCATTCATCCTTAATTGTGAGTTGATATACTTTAATATACATGAATATCCAATTTCATACCCAATAAATTAGACCGGCCACACCAATATGTAATCCAAATAATAGAATTGGAAGTTATATAAGGAAAGAAATATTTTCACCCTTCCATTTATTGATAATGCAATGTATAAATAAAGATACTACTTAGTTAAGTGAAGAATATATATGACGTATAAAGTTATTGAGAATTTTTTTACACGCCAACTCTTAAAAACGCTAGTCACTGAACCGGTCAGCTCACTAGTTCAAGGTTCATTGACTTAAAATTACAATATTTTTAGTTTAATGCATTACAATATTTAAAGAAATTATTATTAATAAATTGAATAAATTAACTTTCAAATCTAACGACGTTTTAATTAACATTGGCGTAAAATGGCACAAACTTAAAATAGCAGATAAATATAGCATTTCATCATAGTGTTCATTAATTAGATACGAAATTATTTAAAAAAGGTACAAGACTATAAGAGTACCAAAATAGAGTAAGAAACATAATTTATCATAAAAATGATAGTAGTTTGTACTAACAACAACAAAAACAATTAAAAAAAATCTTATCCCACTGGGTAGGGTTGACTACATTGATCACACAGTGCCACTTTACTCTAACAAAAACCAAATCTTTAAATAGATTATTAACCAAAGATCTTGTTCTATAATCTCTTTGAGCGTTCGCTTTGATCTTCCTCTACCTCTTTACAGAAGACTCCATACCACTTGATTAACCCTCCGATCCTCACAAGCTCATCCAATGGCCTTCTTTGAACATGTCCAAATCACCTCAAAGGATTTTCCACCACTTTTTACTCTATTGATACCACTCCAACTTGTTTGCATATATAATTATTTCCACCACTTTGAACATTCATTTCGGCATTCTCATATCGGTTGCCCCTACTTTATGTTTATATTATCCCTTTAAAACCTAACGTTCACTACCATATAGTATTGCTATTTTTATGGCAGTGTGATAGAACTTCCCTTTTATCTTATTAGGTAATGACAAATAACTCTAGTAGCTTTTCTTCATTTATGTTCCAGCATTAAATGGTCAACATCATAATCAATTTCACCATCTTGTTGTATAATTGATCTCAACATGGGGGTGACTCGATTTCCTAAAATATAACTTCCAAATCACTTCTAATTTGGCTCTTTTCAAAATTACAATGCAAACAAATTGATACAAATTACTATTTATAAGTCCAATTTCATATTTCTTTTATCCCTTATTGTAAGTCTCAACTCAGAGTAAATGACTCGATTTGTAATAGTTTGTACTAACAACTATTACAAATTTAAGATCAAACAAAATGATATGTTTAGATCAATTGAACCAATAACCCGTTTGATTTTCTTAGCCTTTCACAATTTTGACTGTTTTGTAGTATTCTATAATTGGAATCAAGTAAGAAACCATTTCACTGGTTTTAATTTAATCAGTTTGGTCTGGTTCTGATTACAATGCTTTAATATACTATATTTAAAATTGCAAATAGCGGATGGACAAACCAATTCAATGGCTAGAGTAAGTGGGCCTATATTTGATGATGCTACTCTAATTAGTACCAATCTTTTTATACTATTATCAACCGGTATCCGACACTTTTTACCCGATGCTGCCACTCCTAGGTTTTACATTGCTAAACCAACTACTGGTTTTATTTCATTACTATATAATCATTACATATATTCCACTCAATAAGATATACTTTACTCATGTTTTTTAACTTTCTTGTGGTTCCTTCCTTAAAAAAAACTGTTTTTTTGAAAATTTACAGATCTGAAAATCATAATAAAAACCATTTTTTTATTTAAAATGAAAGCAATAACGTATTTGATATTTGAAATTTAGAATAGCTTTAATCAGTAATAAGAAATCATACTAATTTTATTGTCAGATTAAAGTAAGTAACTTTAAATGAAATTCTAATTTCAATTTATACTTAAATTTAATTTAAAACCTTTAAACAATAGTACCTTTTTCGATAGAAAAATTACTAAATACTTCGCTATCTGTTATGATAAGTAATTTATAACATATAATTCAAACTTTAGTCGATCAAATTAAATAAGTCTTGGGGGCATAATGGTGTCCAATGAAAACATATCATAACTGATAGAAAATACAGAGTAAAAATAAAGTAAGGGCATCGACTTTTTTGATAATTATATAAGAGTTCAGTTACTCCATACAAAAATTATGGAAATCAAAACCTGATCATTGGTTATGTGGCTTGAAATGGAAAACTGATGGCCCATTTGGTTCGATTCTATAAACTGAGCATTACATAATATCAATAATAGGATTACATGAGGAACCCTATGCAATTCTCATTCTCATACATTGTAGTTCACCCTTTTCCTCAAATGCCCCTCACTCTTTCTAAGCCTCCATCATCTTCTTCCTTCTCCTCCAACGCTGGCAAAGCATCTCCTCCAACCAACTCTGACAAACGTCTTCCCCACTCTTGTCCTCTTTGCAGATCTGTGATCAATTTTGGTTATTGTTCAGATTGTGTTTAAGAATAGTGATAAGGAAGAAGGGAACATATGAAGGAGGGAAGCTACATAAGAATTTTTTTTTGAGAGGGCATTTTTGTCTTTTTAAATTTATTTTTAGTTATTGAATACCAAAAGTGATTTTTATTTCACTACTTATAATATTATACCAAACAACTTCATTCTAATCATTATTAAAGTCCTAATCGTTATATTTCATTATACTCTCCCAATTCAACGAACCAAATTAGCCATGAGCTAGGCTTTATGATAAAATAATTGGTTTATTTCTAGCTTAAGTGGTCATGATTGATGAGCACAATTTACATTGAAATTTGATCAATACGAGAGAAAATATGACTTAAGCATAGGCCGAATGGGATTTGAACTTGTGCTATGCGTGATCGAGCTAAAGAACACGTACGTGGAAACATCGCATTTAAACTAACGGTCCATTGATTAAGGACCCATTTTAATTGTCCAAGAGTACATAATTTGTACAGACTTTAAACATGAAAATAGAAAATGAACTTTCTTTTTTTAAAAAAGGAAAATTTAAAATAAAGTAATTAAGGACATATATTATTCTAAATATATACAAATAATCAATTTATAGCAATCAAATCGAATTTTAATCAAGAAAACAACATTAGGGGAGATGGTGTGAAAAATATATATACTAATAATTAAATAAAGTAAGTACATCCCATTCATTGAATTAAGTTAGATGAGGTCGGCTTTGTCGAAGGCACAAAAATAGATGAGGGTTTGGGTCTCACAAGGCGATGTCCATTTTATAGCTAGAGTGGTCTCCTTCTATGGACTAAATATAGCTAGAGTGGTCTCCTTCTATGGACTTAGTCCATAGAAGGAGACCACTCTATGAGTATGGTTTCCGTAATATAAAATTGATCAAGATGAGACAAAGATTAATTAGACATATGCCAAAAGAAAATTTTAACTTATGCTATGCATGATTGAGCTAAAAACACATACAAGTGATGGCAAAAAAAATAAAAAATAAAAACATTTACAAACATAACAATAAAATTAATAGGGATGTTCACGGGCAAGACAGGACCGGGAAACTTTGATCTTGGTCCCGTTCGAAGAGAGGGCCCAGGACAACAGTGTCTCAGTTCCGGTCCCAGTCCTAGAACTTTCTCGTCCAGGTCTAGACGTGATGATTCCTGGACTGGCACTGTCCCAAATTTTTTTCCTTGGAACTCTTTTCATGTATTTTCTCTAATATTCTGGGCCAAATTTTGACTGGATTGAATATTGATCCTCCAATTAGGGGTGAGCAACGGGCGGGCGGGGCTGACCCGGGGTCCAACCCGCGAACCGCCCGTTTATTTTAAACGGGTACGGGCCACCCCGTACCCGTAACTGAACCCGTTTAACCCGCACAAAAACGGGTATAGTTTAAACGGGTATTTATAAACGGGTACGGGTGGCCCGTTTATAATATGCAAATTTTTTTTAAAAAAAACATCAAGCCCAAAACGCATAGGCCCGTTTAAATCTGTAAATTTTTTAAGAAAACAGCAAGCCCAAAAACACACAGACCCATTTAAATCTAGACATTTAAAAAAAAACAAGCCCGTTTTAAAAAAAAAAATTAAACGGGTAATGGGCGGGTACGGGGTAACCCGTGGGTTAACCCGTTAACCGCCCGTTTATATTAAACGGGTATGGGGAACCCGTTTTCCGCTACGGGCCAAAAACGGGCGGGCTTAAACGGGCCAAATTCTCACGGGTTGTGGGCGGGCGGGCGGGTTGCGGGCACTTTGCTCACCCCTACCTCCAATGACCACAGCTAGTTCAAATACAAATGATACAGCAAATTAAACTTGAAGGACCATATTCGACTTCATAACTCTAATAACATCATTACATGTGACCATAAAAATAATTAATATAAGAGTTTTATCTGTATTTACACAGATTGCTTCGCAGACTGAATTTACACGGATCGATTAGTCTCTACACAAAATTAATTAGCTACCGTCATAGGGATTCAGGGTAATTATTCGGGACAGGATGGGATAGGGAAATTCCGGCCCTAGTCCCGTCCCGAAACAAATTTTTCCTGATTATGAATTTTTAGGATGAGAAATTTGTCTGGACTGAAACGGGAAAATTTTGAACACCGCTATAAAATTAATGGTCCATTTGAGTTGTCCACAATAACTTGACTACAAAACTCTAGTAAAAATTAAGTTGAAAAAAGTGTGAAATTCTTGTATCCATAAAAATTTTATGATATAATATTCTTACTTGGGGTTGGCATTTGTGTGTGTGAGAGAGAGTATCCAACTTCATATACAATAAAACTGGCACCACCAACAAATTAAATGGCAAGAGAAAAAAAATCATCTTTCCATTTAATAAAAAACGATAAATGTTATCATTGATCCTTAGTAGAAGAGCTAGATAACTAATTAGCTTATAAGAAAATTAGTTAAGTTAGTAATTATGACAAATATATATTATTTTGCCTAATATACCTCATGTGCATTGGAACTGTCCTTGACGAATATCCCATTCATATGTGTAATCAATAAGGGTATTTTGAAAAAAAAAGTATAAATTTAGGAGACAAAATTGATTTTATTATTATATTTAAAACCAAAGTATACTCTTGTCTAACTTCTATATTTGTGATCAGAAGGTGTTATATTGAACTTACTTTTAAAATATTGAATTTATTTGATTGATATTAACAATATTATAATGAGCTATTCAGAATTCGTTCAAACAACAACTTTTTTTAAAAAAATTAAACAAGGTCATTAAGTTGTCTAATTCGTTGATTTAAGCATCATTAATTTAATATTAATATATCAAAGGTTTGGGGTGTACGTAGAAGTCCAATGAAATAATCCAGTAGCCCATGTAAATACAAATAATAAAGAAGACTCGTACTATATCACACAACAAATACACTCATGTAGATGATGGAAGAAAGAGGAGAGAGTTTCTCATAAAAAGAGTTATCTATCCAGGAGTTATTAGAAAATATTAAACAATATTTTTATCTTTCTTTAATCAAATAATAAAGAAACAACCATCTTACCAATTTATACAAATGGGTTTGGGCCCTAATTTACTAAGGGTGGGATAGGGATAACCAACCATAAATTTTTTATTTAATGCAATTAAATATTGTAGATAAATTAAAGAAACTATTTTATTGAAATTCATAATCTAATGTTCAAAATCTTCACAAGTTAAAATTCTCCAACAATGACACGAATATATGTAAAAAAAAAAAACAGCAAACTAGCAAGATAAAATGTAGAGTTGACTATTCAATTAAATATGCAATTTTTAATAGTTATATTCAACAAAAATGATTTTAAATATACTAGAATAAACTAAGACAAAAATTCCCTTAAAAAAATAATACTTTGTACTACTAACATATTTTATAAATTTTAAAACGAACAAATGAAAAGTTTGACCCAATTAATCAATAAGCTAGCTGATTAATCTTGTCAGAGCGGTTCAGCTCTATTAACACTTAGCATCTATTTAAGTCTTATTTAAACATCAGGTTGCCTGTTTGATTGTGTGAATGATGACAAAAAAAAAAACCTAACTGATTTTGTGCTTTTATCCTATTTTTATTGCTTTGAGTGAATTTACAAGTTTCATTTCCGGTGTATATAAAAAAAATGATTCTACAAAGTTTGGAACATGTAGCTTAAGTGACACATTTTCATTGATTTTAATCGGTTTGATTTTTACCTTTTCCATTGGATCAAAATTTTTTATAATTCTTTTTAAAATATTAAATCTGAAACGATGATGGAGATGGGAAAAAAAAAAAAGGAAAGAAGAGGAGGCGCCTCTTTAAGTAGAGAAATATGGTTTTTTGTTAAATTTGGATAAATATAAGTTTACTCCGCTCATTTAAAAATGTAAAAAATAAAAAACAAATATTTGATCAAGTAGCATCTAACACAGAACATATATATGATGCTCTTGACAACGCAAGATGTCAATTTGTAGCTTGCGTGGTCTTTGTTATAAAAGTGGTCCAGTTGAGACAAAAAATTTAACTACATATACACCAAAAAGGAAAAGTGGACTTATGATAGGTGTGATCTAGTTAAGGTACACAGAATCTTAGCATTTAAGATAATGGTCCATTTTAGTGGTCCACATGTTCTTAAACATACAAAAATGAGTAAATATTAAGTTGATAAAAACTGTGAAACTCTTTTTTTATCCACACAAGGCACAGATTCATCCTTACTTGCATGTGGATATATATATATATATATATATATATATATATATATATATATATATATATATATATTTTCAATTCACAGGGGTATCCACATGCATTGTGTGTGTGTGTCTATATATATATATATATATATATATATATATATATATATATATAAAACAAATTTCATTAGGCCAATAAATACTCTGTATTTTTTGAGACAAAATTTTATATATAAATATATGTGTACTTCCTCGAAGGACAAAATTTAGATCTAGTTGTTGATATCCATTGGGTCAAGTTCATAAGTGAATTTACAAGTGTACACATGCAGTTTAATAACTAACAATAGCAAAGTAATTAACAAGTGTCTATATAAAATTTACAATCCTGACTTTAACAACTAATAAAACAAAATAGAAACAAAGACAAAAAAACCACTTGAATATCAAAATTCCAAATCAGTTATTTTTCAAAAAATTAAGTTATTAATTACTATACTCTTTTTGTCAATCCTATTACTCTTCAGTTAATAAAACCAATTTGTGATTTTGAAAATTAAGTGGTATTTTTTTTTCTTTTTCCCAACAAAATAATAAATGTCCATATGAAAATTTAAAAATCATAATTTTCATTATAATAGCTGATATAAAAATTTACAAGTGTTCATAGGTACATTTACAAATGTACATAAACATTTTAACAACTAATAATAACAAAATAACAATTATGATTGAAGAACTACTAGAGCTAATGAAATAGATATAAGCAACTTGACCTAAGTTTTGTTCCTTCTCAAATCCTAAATACAAGCTCTTTTTAACTACCTCACAAATATCAAGTAAAATAACTATGCTTTGGTTAAATTATTAAAGCTCTCTTAAAATTTAATTAATGTTAACATTATCTTTATTAAATGCACTAAACTTCAGCGTCATATTAATTTTTACTCCCTCTTATTAACATATTAGTTAAGAAGATATGGATCATTCGAGAATAGATAATAAAATACTAACCTAGCTATCAATATATTTCAATACATATATAATCAATAAACAAAATAAAATAAAAAACAGTATGCAAAAGGCTATATATATAACAAAAATCATTTTAGCAACCAAGGATGTGCTAGATCCTAGATGTTCAACTTATACAAGCCTATTAAGCAAATTCCTAAAGTGGCTTCCTAAATGACACAAAATCAAGGTCATAAGTAAATTCAGCAAGCCAATTTGAACATTAATCCTTCCTTTGTTTCCACTAAAAGTAAAGCTCCAAGCCTTTCTATTTCAAACAAAAATTATCCTTAATCTCCTACAATAATACTTCAACTAAAAAGAAACTATCGCACATCCAAAAAGAAAACAAACAAACGTGCTTGTTCACCATTAGAATACGCATTCTTCATTACTCCAGAATCCCCAGAAAAATAATTTTCAAGGTTCATACATAGGCTTCTGAATCGTTACCAAAAGTACCCACTTAAACAATTAAATGTTATGCATCTTCTTTCATGAGATTCTTCTTCAAGGTATCAATGAACCTTATTTTCTGCGTACTATTCCTTGAAACAGTCAAAATATTCTTTTATGCTAGATTCTTCATACAAGCATGGACGTTCTTCATCCATCAGCTTCGGTGCTGGCCTAACCTTTTCCTCGAATGCAAAACTGCAGAAACTTGTTATAAAAATTCGACTATGATCTGCATTATTATTACTAACTATTTCTTTATGAGTCAAGCTTTTGTATATTCCATTGCTTATTACGTCCATTTGATCTCCTCAAAAGCACTATCAAAGCTCCTTCAATTAATGGCACACCAACCCACTTGTTATTATTATTAGGGTTCTTAATTTGTAGCCCTGGATGACTCTAAAGTGCAACAGCCCTGAAAGAGATTGTGGTTCGGAACAACAAGGATAGAAGTTCACAGCTCAACATGCATTCCTTGGTCCATTTGTTCTTGTATGTAACTAGGGTTTAACCCTACGCTTTCCAAAATAATATTCATTAGAAGTTGGTGTAGCCCCTGCTCTGTCACCGCATCCTCTCTCACCTTTTCCCTGTAAAAATTAAAGAATGTTCAACTCATTCATGTTGAATCTTAGATATCTGTGTAGGTTGAGAATGCCTATGTAAGAGAGAGAGAGTAGAGAGTTTCTCATAAGGAGAAGAGTTCTCTATCGGGGAGTTGCCAATCATATGGAACCACCAAAAACTAACTCCCTCATCCACATTTGGTTATTAGAAAATTTTAATTCTTTAGTGTAATTATTTTTATATTTTAAAATTTAAGCATATAATTTTGTCAGTATTATATTGCATAATTATCGTTTAAATTTGATGTGTTAGCATTTTCTTCTAAATAAAACAAATAATGTTAAGATTAAATCACTAAAAGTACACTTTTTAAACTTAAGAAATCAAGTTGAAATTTGATGCAAACTTAGAGGATTAAACATACATTTTATCAATTTTTAATTTAATGGAATAAAATATTGTAGATAAATTAAAGACAGTATTTTTTATTGAAATTCATTTCTAATGTTCAAAATCTTCTTAAGTTGAAATTCTCCAACAATGACACGAATATCAAAAAATAAAACTAATAGGATACAATACAGAGGTGACTATTTAATTAATATGAAATTTTTAATATAACAAATTTTACAAATTTAAAAATTAACAAAATAAAATGTTTGACCCAATTAATCAATAACCTAGCTGATTATTTCTAAGCAGTTTGGCTCAACTAACACTTCGCATTTTTTTAAGCTTAAGCATGAGATTGTATCTTCAACCCTCGATAGGTGTACGAGTTCTTTTATTTGGGTGAAGGATTTAAAAAAAAAAACTTGGTCGATTTTCTGCTTTTTTTCCTATTTTTACTGTTTTGAATGATTCTACAAAGTTACAAACAGCTTATGTGGCACATTCATTGGTTTCAATTAGTTTGATTTTTATCCTAACCATTGAATAAAAGTTTTAATAAAAAATTTTAAAATATTAAATCTAAACCAATAATAAAAATGAAAAAAAAAATGAGAAAAAGGAAATGAAGACACCCCTCTCCCCCATTTTTTCCCGCGTCATTCCCATTACTACTTCTCCTAATTCTTGATATTTCATAACCTCCCTTTTAACTTCTCGCAACATTCCACACTAATCACTCGACGAGGTATGCTTCACTATTTGATTTTTGTTTTATATTTGTTCGTTTTTCTTTCTTGTTTCTAAAAAGTAAGTTTTTTTTCCAACTTAACATTTTTTTACCAGAACAATTTAACTAATTTGAAACATATAATATAAAATGATTTCTCTTTTTCCCTTAAAAAGAAAATATTAAAATAGTTGATATTCGAAACTCAAACAAAGTCTAGTTGGCACTATTTAAATTTATTATTCTAATTGTCAAATTAATGTTCATAAACTTCGTATATCAAATGATAATTTCAATTAAATTAAATTTTTAAAGATTTTAAACTTTATTTCAATAATTAAATATATATATCTGTATACATAAGCAATTTTATAACATTTAATAAAAATTTTAGTTAAGTAATTAACTCTAGAGATAAGAAAATAATTCTTAATAATTATACGAATGACGTCCACATTTATAACATAAAATTATTTTTTAAGTAGAGAAATATGATTTGTTTTTTTGTTAAATTTGGATAAACATGAGTATACTCCATCCATTTAAAAAGTGGAAAAAATCAAATACGAATCTTTGATCAAGTGGCATCTAACACTCTTGACAACGCAAGATATGTCAATTTGTAGCTTGAGTGGTCTTTGTTGATATGTATTGTTTACGTATAAAAATGGTCCAGTTGAGACAAAATATTAATTACACTTACACCACAATGAACATTGGACTTATGCTATGTGTGATCAAGAAAAAGAACACATGGAATCAAACAAAATTGAGGGGAATATTAAGTTGAGACAAACTTTGAAACTCTTTTACCCATACAATGCACAGATTCATCCTTGCATGAGGATATTTTGTTTTTAAATATATGTGTCAATATTATTTCATATACAATAAATACAGAGGTGATAGTACTGGCCAAATATATGTGTGTGTGTGTGTGTGTGTGAGAGAGAGAGAGAGAGAGAGAGAGAGAGAGAGAGAGAGAGAGAGAGAGAGAGAGAGAGAGAGAGAGAGAGAGAGAGAGATAATATTCAAACCCGTTGCGTTGATAAAAGTTTAACAAATTTCATTAGGCCAATAAATACTTTGTATTTTATGAGATAAGATTTTATCTATAAATATATTGTGCACTTCCTCAAAAGACAAAACTGAAGTCAAATTGCTTATATCCCTAAGTCAAATTTATGGGTGAATTTATAAGTGCATATATTCATTTTAAGAACTAATAATTACAATCATAATTTTAACTATCAATAAAAAAATAATAAGTGTCCAAATAAAAATTTATAAATATTAGTTTATGTAATAATATTTATACAAAAAATTATAAGTATTTTTACCAAATCCTGGATTTTTGGCTTAGAATTTCAAGAAAAATTTCCAGGGACACAAGAAGGTAGAGTGTAACTCCCCAAATTATAGTTGAGGTATAAATAAGAAAATTTATCTCAGAGAGGAATTTTAAATAGTTATTGAATTTTGGCTTAATAAAGGATGATTAGCCAAATTTAATTATGAAAATAACTGGAGGCCTCAAATAAGTGGGCAAAAATAGGGGGAAATAATTTTATGATAGGCATGAGTTATTCAAAGAATTACACCGACTTTATCGGTTAGGAATTTACCCAAGGAATTTCTTATGGAAAATAATTCCAAAATATATCAAGGAATTACTTATGGTAATTAGAAAATTTATTATGGTTAAAGTGGATAGATGACATCATGACAAGATTAGTAAATAGCATCACATCCAAAGCCAGAAAAGTTTAAAATCTATGTTAAGGATAAGAGTGGAAGATTAAATGAATGGTTAAGATTTACCTTTAAAAAGTAAATTAAAGCTAATAATGTTTAAAGTATAAATTTGATTAAATATGATTGGTTGAAGTCAGAATTTAATAAAAATTAAGTAGATTAATCAAGCTTGTGGAAAGTGCAAACTGTGTCCTTCAAAAAGGACTACGTGGCGTGATCACAAGAGAAGAGAAAGGTGAAGATGATTTTTGTGCCATTTGATCAAGAAAAAGCCTTTAAATTAATAATATCAAGGGAGGTGGACATGGAATTTTATTAAATGGAGTTAATAATGTAATCATATCATCATCCCCCTTCCATTTCTCGTTTGTCTCGGCTTAAACCAGAAAAAATATCAGAGAGGGTGGCGAGAGTGAAGAGAAAACGGAGAGACCAAGAGAGAAAAGGAGAAAGGGAATTAGTTCAACACAAATTTTTGTCATGAAATTGATAAATTCTTAATTATATTATATATTTTTGTACTTTATTTAAGAATTTTGTTATATTAATTAAGTTTAAAATATCTTATTTATGATAAAAAAATTAAAAGTAAATATATTTAATTAGGATTAAAAAAGATAAAATTATCAAAATAATTACAATACTCTTAATTATTGATTTTTCTGAGAATATTTGATATTGGTTCAATTGTTTTAATAGTAGGTATTTGGAAAAAAATTGGATTAAAATTGAAAATGGTAGTTTGTGGCTCTAATTTAAGAAATGACATATTGGTCCTACGAATTTTGAAAATGCCAGATTAGTCTAAGTCAGAACACAGCGTTTTGGCAGAAAAAGCTTAGGTCTGATTCAGCAGCAGCTGGGAGTTATTTTTGGGATATTCACGCCAGAACAGAATGGAGATACAGAGAGCGCCGCGAACACGCTGAACCTTGCGGACCTTCATCCTTCTTCATCTCTTCCTTCCTTCCTCACCGGCGACTCCCTTACCCACCACGGTCGCCGGCGAGCTCCAATCCACCGCCCACCATCATCTCCGGCACTCTCTCATCTTCAACCACCGTCAGCCTTGACCGTCCAATTCAGAGAGAAGAGCTGCCGCAACACCATACCACCGCCGTCATTATCATCGCAACACCATCACCGGATGTTTCCTACCGTCGTCTATCCTTGCCAGCGAGTTTCAGGTTACATTCATCCTATATTTCTGTCGCCGGTGAGCAGTGGAGTTTCGGTGCGCAGTGAAGGGAGATCGGGAAGGGGCTATTTCAAGTGGAACCTCTTCATTCTAGATCTCCAGCGATTTCACCACCGACTGCCTCTTCGTTCTCCATTTTCTTCTTTCCAGTACCAAGTCGATACTCTTTTGTTCTGTTTGTGTCTCAAAATCCAGCCTAATTTTTCCTTGATTTATGTGATTTATTATTTTGATCTGTGACTTTATATTGCTGGGTATTTGAATCAGAATATGATTTTATTTCTTTTCTTGAATCCATGGCTGAGTGGTATGGCAATTTTGTACTCTTTTTGACATGATTTGAAAATGGTTTTAGTTTTTAATAGGGAGTTTATTTTATTCATGATTGATTATATTTGTGATTTTTTAGATTTATAAATTTATTTATATATTGAGATTATGATTTTAACTATGTGTTATTTTATAACATGGTATTCTTATGATTTTGGGTTGACAACGATGATTTGTACTCATCAATATATATGGTTATATATACGTTTTTCTATTATTTCATTGCTTTCTATATATTTAACATGGTATTGTTAGATTGCTTGATTGAATTGAAATTGTAGTTGAATCTATTATTTACTTTATTATCACACTTTATGGGGTTTTAATAATGCTTAAATTAATAGGTTTATGAGTTTAAACATTTAGACTCAATGGTAATTGAGGTTTGATATATTAGGAAATTTAAAGAAACTCATTACACTAAGAGGGCTTAATAGCATTTCAAGAGTAGGGGTTCCTCTCTTATGATGCTAGACTCATTGGTTAATGAGGTTTGGCATATTATGAGTTTAGTGTATTAACTCCCCGAATATTTTAATTAAGTAAGGATAGTCATTGAAAACCATTTTCAAGAATATCTTCATCACTTGCATCATTAATTTTCATTTCATTCCACATTTATTCTAAAATTCCAAAAATATTTGTTTTTAAAGTATTTTAGTTTAATTGTAATTTAGTCGTGAGATAAAAAGCTAAAAAATCTTTTTTAACTTATTTTTAAGTAATTAATAAAATGTTCTTTAAGAGATGATTTGAGATTGCACTCTTTATTGCAATTCTTAGTTAAATTTTGAAGAGGTTACTAAGACACGAAACACACGCCTCCTTCAAGTGGCGCCGTTGCCAAGGATCAAACCCAGGATGTAACATACCAAAATTTATTCAAAGGCCAAGGATTAATTTATGGGAGTTAGATAGTAAGCCAAATTATGAAACCTATGAAATATAAGGAATCTTAAATTAGACAAAGAGAAAAATTAATACATAGTGTGTGTAATTAATAGGATAAAAATATACCTATATATATATTATATTAAAACAAAACACACACACCCTCTTCACACACATCACATGTCATGCACACACACAATTATCTAATTAAATAACACACATACTACCCACATGGCACACACATATACATTTTTAATTACTAAAAAAAACAACACCCTCTCTCTCACTCTCTTAATCACATGGAAGCGCACACAAACACTTCTCATTTTCCTTAGCCAACATCCAAAAAGAAAGAAAAGAGAGAGTAAGTGAAAAAGAGATAGAGCAAGAGATACATAATAGAGAAAGAGAGATACGTAAGAGTGATCGGTGCTACCAGAGGAAGGAAGAAGTGATTACAAATTCTACATACAACTCCATATCCTAATATAGGTGAGTTTCCTTCCCATATTCTTAACTCTTTCTAGTTGATTTGAGATTATTTTTGGGTAATTTGGGAAGCATAAGAACCTAGTATAATGAATTGTTGTCTTGTGAGGTTTTGTTTTGGGCTAAATAGTGCATAAGGAAGGAATGAGAATTTGACAAATTTGAGGTTTCCAATGAATTCTATACGAAAAATTATGTGGGAATACATGTGATTGTGATTTTTGGATGATTATATATAAGTCTATAATTTTTAGAAAATAAGAGGAGTTGCTGTTCGGTTAGTTTTTCTGAAATCATATTGGTTGTAAAATATATTTCGGTAACCAAACCTGGTCCGAAAATTATGAAAGTTTTCAGAAGGAAATTAGACATCTTAAGTTTTAATTTGATATATAATATGTATCATTTGGGTTTATAAATAGTGAGATATGAATTTTTAAAGTTAGATGATGAATCTGGAACGTTTTCTGGTACAGATGGGGTTTGACGAAATTATAAAAATTTTGTTGCTATAATATCTAAATGGTAATATTTTTTCCTAAAACGATACTTAAAGATGATCATATAGGATTTTGAACCATCCCATTTTGAGTTCTAGATATTTAGTTATGAATGTTAGAAGTTAAGCTATTGCAATTGGAAAGATTTTCTGGCGGTGCGAGAAAACTTTAAAACTGGAAATTATTCATGGATAGATAGTAGTTAAACGTATTTTTCTATTAAAATAGACTTTATAAGTGACACATAGAATTTGGAACCACCTTAATTCAATATTTCTAGGCTAAGATATGAATTTTCAAGGATTATTGAAAATTCTGACAGAATTGAGTAATAAAAAGTAAGGGTATTTTTGAAATAATTGGGACTCTAAGGGTCAAATTAAATACTTAGAGTTGGTATGAGTCTATTAAATACCTATTGGATTTAAGGTATTAGCTATAATGATAACCTACCAAAGTGTCTTAAATTATTTTGGAATAAGTAATAATTCGCCCGTCCGTAAATTATAAATTATAGGATTTGACATTTGCCCGGGACGCCTAAGAGACTGAGAACATGAACCAAATTTGGAAAGACTGTCAGGTAGTACCTTATCTCTTATATCATATGTGATGCCATGTATGTGTATCATATCATATGTATATGTGTGGGACAGATACTCCATAGGCGGTAAGACCCGTAAGTACAAGTTACACCGGGAGTTACCCGAGGGCGTTTTAAGCCAGGTAGGTTTGAGGCAGAAATCCTGTGATTGTACCTTGTATGGGGCAGAGGCCCTGGGCAGCCAGATTGTGAATCTCAAGCGCTGTGAGTCTGTGATAAGGGACCGGTTAGGCCCTTTTATGTTCTGCATTTCTGTAAATTGTGCTATTTGATGATTTGTTTTACATACTTAGTATTTGCATATTATATGAGTGATTTGTGTACTACTGAGATTCTTTTGAATCTCACCCCTTTTTCAACAAATGATATACAACAAAGGCGGACAGCTCTAAGGGCAAGAAGGTAATATAGACGGATGAAGAAGAGGCAAATAAATTATGGACTATTTGGTTATCATTTTATTTTGGATGACTGTAAAATATTTATAAGTAGTAGTAGTAGCGATAGTAGTACTGGTACTCGCGACGCAGACTGTATAAGTTGTAATCCGTATGCTAGACTTTCGATAACGTATTGGTATTCAGAAACCCATGAGTTAACCATCACGACGCGAGCTATGGATAGAAAAAGCTCTGTATTTTAAATAAATGATTTTGAAACTGATAAAGATAATAAATTTACAAATTAAAATTTAGACCATACATATTTATTTTAAAAAGTTTTTGAAAATCCTATACAAATATAATATTAAACTCTGTCTTAAATTGAGACTTTAAATTGTTTTGGTCTCAGGTTTGAAACCATTATATATTTAAAATAATCTAAAGGCTTTAGAAAATAAGGTGTTACACAGGACGCCCATGTGACAGGTGGGAATACTCACTATACTACATCACATATACTAATCAATTCAAAACTAAACATAAATGAAAACTTCAAATGATCAATATTGGAGCAAATGAATTAATCAATTATCACAAATCAAGCTAACACAAGTTTAGCATGGGATAATGCAAATGGACTAAATTAATGCACAATTAATCATAGAAATGTATACAAGAGAATTAAATAATCTCACAAGTATGAAAAATTTCGCTCAACGCCACCTAGACTAGATCCTATCATATGCTTGTAGAAATTCTACTCTCTCCACCACTATGTAGCACTGAGACTCATGAATCAAAGGGTCTTTTAAAAGGGTTATAATGATGGAAATGATTTTGTTGAAATGACAATGAAACAATAAGTACCATGCATACATGAATGTGTACAATGACTTTTTTTCCCTTTAACTTAAGGCTTAAATAACCACATCTCTTTGCTAATAAAAACAAATGCCTTATTTTTTTATTTCTTCTTTTATTTTTTCCTATATTCTTTTATGATATTTTTTTCCTTATTTTTTTCATGCTTTTTCTTCTCATTCTCTCTTTTTTTTTTTCATATATAATGTATGTAGATTACATTTCTTCATACCTACAATATTAATGGCAATTCAATGATGTTTGGATGTTTAATCTAATGCAAATGGGATACATACATAGTTCTTGTTAATAAATGATAAATTTTGAAATGGGAATGGCTCAAAGGGCAAACAAAGGTAAATAATGAATGGTTTGTGTTTGGGGCAAAGGGTGATAAAAATGAATGCCCCTATCATATTCATTAATCTAAATGCAAATGTGATTTTGAAAAAGAATTTAAACAAGTTCTATAGGTACACTAGAATAGGTGGCAAACACACATGAATGAATGGAAATTAGGTTCAAAATCCTTCCAACAAAGGTTTTCTTCTCAAATGTACATTCACAAAGATTAATTGAATATTAGCCTAATCAAAATGCATTAACTCAACTAATTCAAATATTAACTTTAAGAGTAATAACAAATCAATTCATTAAAAATCAACCGAGAACATATGCAATTTCCATAAGTATTTAGACAAATTTCTAAAATAAGGATTGTAAAAAATTCAAAAGTGTGGTTTGGACAAAAAATTTTCTGATTATTATTATTATTATTATTATTTTAAAAAAATGCATATTTTTGCAATGAAGCACAATGAATCACACAAAACTGAAATCCTAATCCCTCCCCCACACTTGAATCTTGCATTGTCGTCAATGCAAAACCTAAGGGCAAAGGAATGACAAAAGCTTAAAGCCTAAGGGGGTGAACAACAAAAGAAATCTACTTTTAACTACTATAGATTATGTCTCTCCCCCACACTTATCTTCCTCATACAATAACTAAACTCAAAGAATCATATAAATTAGGAAGAAAACAAGTGAGGAAAGAGTCAACCTTTGTTAGAATCTTTTAAGACACTTGAAAGAGAAGTTCTCATCCAATATGAGAATTATGATGGTCTTCATAGTGCACACTTCTCTTTGCTTGATTTTCTTAGGTGGTGGCAGTTCAAGATCAATCAAAAGAGGTCTGAGAATATAGGGTGGAGTTTGGTACTGCAAAGGACCCTTCCAATTGTATGCATGCAAAGAAGACAAGACAAAAGCAGTACTCAATCCAAAGATATAAACATGGAGAGATCTAGAGTATTGTGCAAACATGTTTAAAACAAAATTCTCCAAGTAAGAATCATTGCCTAAGAAAATCAAATTGGTTAACCGAACAAGTGGTCACAGTTTCAAAATTCTCTTATGTTTGCAATAGGCAAAATGCGGAATCCAACTTAGTGTTGGAGTACATTACACCACTTTTGCAATCACAAGAGTTGGGAGGTAAAAGAATGGAAGAAGAAAGAGAATTGATCAAATTATCACCACCTAAAATTTCAAAACAAGTATTTTCATTTTTTATATCAGATGGCAAATCGTAAGAAAGAATTAAATAGAAAGATTCATTTTCATTTACAATTTTATCATTCAAAATCATTGAGTCTTTCTTTATTGAACTACCTAAAACATGTAATTGAAATGGCTCAAAAGATGCACAAATGTCAAGGCCTTCATCAAGTGTAACTTGCACTTTAATGTTATCAAATGAACTAGATGAAGAATCAAGATCATATGAAGAAGAAAACCAATTTTCAATTTTCAAATAATTAACACATGTCATTTTCTTTTTACATGAACAAACAAAAGAAAAGTCTAAAAAAGAGGGAAAAATGAATTCTCCATTAAGTTCAATAGCATCATAAAAATCCACATCATGCATGCTAACACTTGAAATAGAGGAATAATCATGTAGGCTATCATCAAGTTCACTTGTTACCAAAATTTGAGCACCCAAGCACCATTCATCATTTTCCATAATATTATGCGTAATATGTTCATCACTCTTAGAACTAGGGAAAAGAACATGTTCATCACACATAGAAGCATGGACTGTGCAAGTAACATTATCAACTACACAACTATTATTAGAAATATCACAGTGAGCATTTTCAACATTAAGCATATGAGGGAATTCAACCATAATTTCTTTATCCACCTCATCATCACTCACAACATCAAGAATAGTAGTAAGAGGAGGGTCAACTTTTTCAAGAAGAGGAGGAATATTACCATTGTTTAGAAGTGACTCCTATGGTAATTGAAAATGTACTTTCTTCTTCTTTGCATATATTGTAGAAGTAGGCTCCACTTGTAAAGTGTCATTTGGCTATTTCTCTTTGGTTTCCTCATCATTAAAGTCATAGGTCCATGGAGTTCCTTCTTCTCCTCCCGTCTTTATCCATAACACATGGTCAACAAACGACTTGATAAAGCCTTCAATCTCCTCAAGTTTCTCTTCTTCCTCCTTGGAAAACACCTTTGCTTCTTTCAACATGAACAACTTAAAGTGTTTGACCTTGAGCTCCTCATACAATTTTCTCAATGCACGAGTTCCGTCATCCATGTTTGGCAAGGTGAGGAAAGCATCAAGTCCATTAGGTTGAATTGTAGAGGATTGTGATGCAGGTTTATAGAATGATGGAAAGGATGGTTCATAGGGAGTTCTACATGGCATGGAAGAAGGGGAAATGGGGTAAGATAAAATTGAGATGATAGTTCTTGGTAGAGTGGACTAGGTGAATAAGTATGGTTGAAGCGGGATTGAGGTGGTTGGAAGGTGGGTTCATGGTCAAAATAAGGGGTTAGTGGACAAGATGATTCATAATATTGATGGAGATATTGAGGTGGTTGAGATTCAGGGGCTCCTCCTTGATAATTTATTTATGCTCGGAGGTAATTCAATTTTTGTTGAAGCAAATCAAGCTTTTGAGAATATGTGAGATTAGAAAGTAATTCATCTCCCCAGGTGCCATAAGATTCTTCCAAGAATTGAGAGCTTGTGGTTCCATCATTCCTTAAAAAAGAATGCTTAGGAGGATTACAGTAAAACCTATACTCATGATCTTCATTAAACCAAGCCATTCAAATTGCAATCAATTTAATCCCAATGAATTATAAGTCTTAAAAAGTCCTAAAGATGCAAATAAATCCTAAAAATTGAAAGAAATCAAAGAAGAAAATTCAAAAACTAATCTAATGAAAAATATGGAAAAATTCTAGAAAATAAAGGAAAATTCAAAAAGTGGCAAAAACAATGGAATTTAGCTAAAATTCACCATATTCAATAGCATAGCTATTGGTCTTGCTTAGAATAACCTAAAACCTTAGGAAACTAAAGCTTGTAATTTTCTAGGCAAAAACTTTCAAAAAATTCCAGCAAGCTCAAATGTAAGCATAGCTAAATTCTAACCGAACTCCAATCAATTTGGAAGTGTATAACACTAAGGCCCTGTTTGGTACGAGGCATTAGATTTTGACGGATTGAGATTGAGATTGGAATTGGGATTGGGACTGGGGCTGAGGGTTTAAAATTACGTTTGGTATATAGTAATATTTAGATGAAATACTTGAATTGATTTTATTTTATAATCTTCCATAAATTATGAAAAGGATAAAACATCTTATTATTAAAAAATAATAAAAAACAAAGTCAGCAAACCCATCTCCCTTCAACAACATGCTTGGAAGTTGGAATCAATTGAATTCAAACCTGCAATTTGATCATATATGATTATATCATAACATTATTAATCAACAAACACAAGTACATAACTGAATATTGCAATTTATGAACGATAAAATAGTGAATAAAATCATAATTGAAAAAGTATCAAAATAATTAGTACATAAACAAATAAGAAAGCACTCGGAGGCCTCTTTGGCTTATTTGGATCCTTTATAGCCTTTCGTCTCTTCCTTCCAACTCCAGTACCCTTGTGCTTCAACCAAACACAATCACCATAAAAAGAAAAATCACTAACATCAACAGAAACAACAATAAATTAAAACGAATACACACGAGAAATTATATGCAGAATCAAACATCTGATGAGATCGAAACCACTAAATTTATACACAGCTGAAGAAGAAATTCACAAGTTGGAAAGAAATAACCAGAATTGCAAAACGACGAGGAAACTCACCGGTTATCGTCGACTGTGGAGTTGGCCTTCTTTGCCATGGTAATCTTGAAGATAAACAGTAGAAGACAACACGAGGACAAGTAGGAGCGACAGACTGAGCAATGATGATTGATGGTTGGAGCGGTGGAGGGAGTCACGACGGTAATTGACGGTGTGAGCCTCGAGATGGCTAAACTCCAGAACGAATTACTATGAAGGAGATAGTGGTAGAGAAATTCTTAAGTTAAAATTGATAGAGATAATTTATGTCCAAAAAGTATTATAAATAAGGATATTTTTGTCTCTAATATTTACAATCCTAGGATTGAAAACACAATACCAGGGGGAGGTGGTTTTACAGCAATCCTATTTTTGTGGTATTCTTAATCCCAGGTTATCTCCAGTCCCTCATACCAAACAATACAACCTGGCCCAATCCCAGACCCAATCCCAGTTCCTACCCCCCAATGTCGTGTTCCAAACAAGGCCTAAGTTCCAGCCACAAATTAAATGTATGGAAGAATGCAAATGAAAAAATAAAGAAAAATAAAGATATTTGTTAGTATTTCTTCAAAATTTTCTATGGAAAGAGGAAAGATGTCATGAAATATGCTATGAACAAGTAAATGCAATGCAAAATTACCTAAAATGCAAAAGCTACTCTAAATGCAACATAAAGGCTTAAGGTACCAATCAATCTAAGATTGACACTTAGCTACTAGGGAACAAATTACTTGGCTCCCTAGCAACGGTGCCACTTGAAGGAGGTGATAAGTAAAATATTTTTATATTTATTTTCTCTTATATGATGATTTTGTGGACGATATTTGAGTTTAATATAATAAATTTGGGTGTAATTAATAAATAAATAATGATTTTCTTCTGGCAGGTCATACAGTACCACATTAAGAAAATATTGAGAAAAGAATTGAAGAGAAAATACTGCAGCAAAATACTATTCATACGGCACTATAACAGATACAACACTGTAACAAAAATACGGGGGAGACTATAGCAGAATCCCTGTAGCGGTCGGTGAAACATTGGGCGGTTAGGTGCGGTTCATTGTAGCGAGGTGGTTAGGTGCGGTTCACTGTAGCAGTAATGTAGATGGTACTGTAGTAGTCAAAATTTTCCTATAAATAGAGCACTTTGGCAGCCTAGAGAGGAGGAAGGAAGAAGCAAGAGAGAGAGAGAGAGAGCTTGTATTTTAGAGAGAGAGTTTTTATTTTAGAATTTATTTTATGAATTTTATTATTTTTTGCATGCCTCCTACATGGATGGTTTTACCTCCTACATGGAAGGCTTATGTAGTCCTCCTTTATGGATGATATAGGTTGTCACCTACATGGAAGGTTTTACCTCCTACATAATTAGCTAGATTTTACATTTTCATGCATCTTGTAGTTGTATTTTTATGTTTTTGTAATTTATTTTTATGCAATGTTTATGATGTTTTCACTTTATTTTGGTTTTGTTTTTAATTTCATCATGAGCTAAATTTTCCTTTTCTTAGGGTGATGACGTAGCTTACTAATGATGGATTGAATCTTAACTTATTAAATCTAGTTTTAATTTATCCTTCATGATTGAGTTTTAATTATTGCTCTTAATGCTTACAATTGATTGGCCACCTTTTGGATGATTTCAATATGCATGTTGAGATAGGAAGGAGATACATGTGTATGGATCCTATAATTAAAATCATAATTTGCATATGCAATAGGAATATATTCTTATGGGTTGTGTAATCTTAATTGAGTTCCATAAATCTTAATGCATGATTGATTGCTTAAATTCATATAGGAATATATTGGGTTAGCAATTAATTATAGAATTACTTGACCTTGGAAGAGGCTAGTAATTAAAATAGGGAAACTCGACTATCAATCATGTAGAATAAATTGGACTAGAATAGATAAGTGATTCAATCCGGAATTTGCTAAGTGAAATCTAATCCCTAGGGCTTTTTTATTATATTTTTCTTTACAACAACTGTATTTTCATTTAATCATTTTTATTTTGCAATCTCAACCATCAACTAATCGATGGGCTAAATAGTATTAAAATTATTAATTTTGGTACTTAGTGATCAATCCTCGTGGGAACGATACTCTACTCACTTCTATATTACTTGTTTACGACAATGTACACTTGCACTTCTAAATATACCATCCTACACCTGTAATAGGAGGCATATGCTTCATGCCTTGATAACCTTTTGAAAATTTAACCAAGAATTGCAATAAATGGTGCAATCTTGAATTGTCTCTCAAAGAGCCTTTTATTAATTACTTAAAAACTAAGTGCAATGATTGACATAAAACAAGTTAAAAAGGATTTTTTTATCTTTTTATCTAATGACTAAATTGCAATTAAACTAAAATGCTTTAAAAAAATATTTTTGGATTTTTAGAATAAAAGTGGAATAGAATGAAAATTAATGATGCAAGTGATAAAGATGCTCTTGGAAATGGTTTTCAATAACTATCCTTACTCAATTAAAATATTCGGGGAGTTAATACACTAAGCTCTTAATATACCAAACCTCATGAACCAATGAGTCTAACATCACAGAAATCCACTCTTCCTCACTAAAGTCCCTTCATAAAAGTTGTTATACTCCTCAAGAGCTTTAATCCTATGGTGATTTCTAAGTAGGTGGCTTTGAAGTGACAAAGAGAAGGAGAAAGAAGAAGAGAAGGTGATTTGAGGAACTTAACTATCAAGGTAAGTTTTTAAGCCAAAAACTATTATGCTTCCTTAACTTTTTCCTTCCTCCGATCTTTGTGGTCTTATACCACTTCTTCCCTTCCATGTTTTGGTCAAAACGTTATCCAACATGAAGGAAAAGCAGAGGACAAAACTCAAGCGTAAACTTGGTTCATGCAAAGAAACAAGTAAGGTATGATTTCTAACATTGAGTCTTGTGATTTTCTTTAAGATGAGTGAGGTTTAGGGCAAGTTTAGGGTTCATACTACAGACTTAATGATGCCTTAAATGTAACAATCCAAAATTTATTAAGAGGCTTAATTTTTCCAATAGTGAAATAAATAATTTTAAAGTTAATTTCTGGAAATTAAAAGCCATACTCTCAAAAATTTAAAGAAAAATAGTTAGAGGTCATAATTTGGTTTGAAAATTTCTAAGAAATTATTTTAAGGCTTAAAGAAGATAATTAAGGAAGAAAATCCTTATAAAGTATTAATGATTAATTTATAAAAATTAGATGGTAAGCCAATACCGAAATTAAAAAGGGAGAAAATTAGTAATCTTACTGTACGGACACAAAAATCAGAATTCAACTAAAGTTAAGCCAAATTATGGAACCTAAAAGATTTAAGAGATTTTGAATTAGACAAATTAGGAAAAGAAAAACCTTATGAGTACATCCAATAGGATGAAAACACATGCCTACACACTCACGGTTACATACACATGTAGTGCACTCACACTCATACTCAACCACATAACTCATCACTCTAACCAGCTCCCTTACATGACACACACTTACACTTAATTAAAATACTCAACACTCAGCTCCCTCTCATTCATTTAGCAAGTCAAATAGAGGAAAGAGAGAGAGAGGCTGAAGCTTGAGAGAAAGGGGAGCGAGCCTGAGAGAGAGAGTGGGTCGCCAGAAGGAAAGAGGAAGAAGTCACTAGAAACCTTACATGCAAGCTTGGAAACTTGTCTAGGTGAGTCTTCTATACCAATTCCCAGCTTTTTATGTTGGTTTGGTAGTGTTTTGAGGATTTATTGGTTGTTGAAAGTTGGGGTTTGTTAGGAAAAGTTTATGTTACCATGGAAGCTTGAGAAAACACTACTATAAAAGAGGGATTTAGTGGCGCCCCTCTTGTGACATTTCCTAAAGAAGCACCAAAGCTTCCTATTAAAACATAAAAAAAAAGATAAAAAAAGGGAAGCTTTGGTGCTTCTTTAGGAAGTGCCAAAGCTTCCTATTAAAAAAATAAGTAAAAAAATAAAAAAAAGGGAAGAGGAAGCGCCAAAGATTCCTATTTAAAAAATAAAAAAATAATAACAAAAGGGAAAGCTTTGACGCTTCTTTAGGAAGCACTAAAGCTTCCTATTAAGAAAATAAGTAAAATAAAAATAAAAAAGAGGAAGCTTTAACGCTTATTTAGGAAGCACTAAAGCTTCCTATTAAGAAAAATTAAAAAAAATAAGAAAAGGGGAAGCTTGGCGCTTCCTAAAGAAGCGTCAAAGCTTCCATTTTTTTTTTGAAAATAGGAAGCAATGACATTGTTTTAGGAAGCACCAAAGCTTCCCATACTTTTTATAATGTTTATAAAATTTAAACACCCTGCCATTATCATCCCGCCATTATCGCCCTCCTGCTTCTCATTTCCCATAACTCTGATCCATTGCTTCCCCACTCTATTGGTCCACCAGCTTTCCTTATCCATTGTCCCTACTCCTTTCTCTCTTTGACGGCAACAAGTAAAAGCTTCCTTAGTCCCCTATTTTATTTTTTTTCTTGTCTCCTTGTGCACATTTTTTCAACATTTGGTAGCCACTTCCATTGCAGTACAAAGCTTCATCTCTCACATGTTTTTTCTTCTTGTCTCGTTGCAGTACAAAGCTTCCTCTCTTATGTATTTTTTTTTGTCTCGGCCTTCTATAGAAGCTCCCTAGCTTGTAAGTATTTTTTTTAATATTTGATCCACATTTTATTTTTTATCTTTAGTTAAAATCTATCATAACTCTTATATGTTTGCTCATAATTTTTGTTTTTCAGCTATTTATTTAAAGTTTCAATTCTGTCTGCTTAAACTTTCTAGATATTGTAAGTTTTTTAATTGTTAAGCTTACAAATATAATAATACTGGTTTAGTCGTACGTAGAAGTAATGTGTATGGCTCAAGTTTAAACAACTTAAATGCTTGGGTTCTTTGTGTGATTTTAATTTTTTATGTGCATGATTATTTATGTAGTATTATGAAGATCAATGCTTCACTAAGTTATTTGACCATCAAGTGGAAGAAATCACTGAAGAATGCTGTGAATATATGGTCAGACAATTAGTTAATATTTAGTATGTAGGTTCTTTCTTGCATATTCTTGTTTTGTTTATTCACTTTAAAATTAGTTGTATATTATAATTATTGTAATACAATACATTTAGTAGTGATTTTATGCATTAGTTATTTATTTTCAGTTATTTCATTTTACTAGCCCGTGTATTTATACTATAAATAGAGGGTTTCATTAGAAAAATAAAATAATTACAAAAAAATATTCTTAAAAAAATATTGCCTTATTATACCTCCTTTAAAGCGCAAAAAAAAGGGGTAAATGCCCCCTTTTTTGGCGCTTGTAACCTCCTTTGATGAAGATCCAAAAAAGGGGGCATTTACACCTCCTTTTTTGGGAGGAATATTGGCCCTCCCTATGGAGCTTCCAAACAAAGCGCTATAGGTAGCTCTTTATATTAAGAAAATCAGAAAAAAAAAGCTATGGCGCTTCCATATATTCAAGAAAGCGCCATAGTTATTTTTAATGGCGCTGGAAGCTTTAGTACTTCCCAAATGCCATAGTATTCTTTAAAATAAGTGCTACTTATTATGTTTTTTGTAGTAGTGAAAGCTCTTACATGTCGGTTTTTAGTTGGAATTTTGGGGTCCTTTGGCTCTGTAAGATTGTCACCAAAATAGGGCATGCATTTTTTGAGTTTGTAGAGTTGAAATTATTGGAGCTTTGAGTTATGGTTTGAGGTTGCATGTCCATTTTTTTTCTTGATATTCCATCACTGAAAGCAGAGTATTGCATGTATGAGTTTGTAGAAGCTAAAATTGAAATTTTTGAGTAGGCTTGATTCTGTTTTGGTTTTTAAGGATTATAGAGCTAAACATGTGTCTTAAAAGATAGAATCAAGAAGAGTTCATTTTAGGAAGAGAAATGTGGTGTTTTTAAGGTTTTAGTGATAGGGAGTCGAATTTGTAGTGTCTCTAAGATAGTCAGAATTAGGCATGGTTTTGATAGGGATAATGGTGTCTTCTATCTATGAAATTTGGGAAGGAAGTACACATCCTAAGCTTTAAAATGAGTTCTAGAATACGTTAATTGGATGTCTAGAACAAAAGTTATGATTTTTGGGAGTTTGGACAGAAAACTAGAAATAATATGTTTTTCAGATTTTAGTTAGTGAGTTAATATGCAAATTATATGAGGTTACTTTTGTACTTTCTTAGTGTGATTATTTTTTTTCTTAAAATATACTTATAGAGCTTTAAACCAAGTACTAGAACACAGAAATTATGTGTATATTGTAAGTTATGAATTTTCAACATTTTTGTAGAAAATCTAGAAAATTCTGACTTACCAAATGGACAGTCAGTTTCACATTGAAATTGGGAAGTTAGGTCTATGATTTAATATTAAAATTATTTTTCCTTGCAAAGGTTTGAAATAGATTTACATAGGAACTTGAATCACCTCATTTGAAGTTCCTTAGCTTAAGCTATGATTTTTCAAATCTCCCTAAAAAGTTGGAATCAGAATTGGTTAAGTCTGGAAATTGATAACATTTTAGGGAATTAAAGTTAGTGATGATTTAAGAGTTATGGGATAAGTTGAGGGGTTAATTTTATTAAATTACGTGATTAGATTAGAAGGGAAATAGACATTCAACATGTCTTAATTAGATATACAAATACCTAAGTATAAAATATTATCAAAGATAACCAATACTACTATAAAAGAGGGATTTAGTGGTGTCCCTCTTATGACACTTCTTTAAAGAAGTGCTACAGATAAATTTTTTAATTCTTTTTTTTTAAAAAATATTTAAAAGCTATGGTGTTTCTGATTATAAGTGTCATAACTAGTGTTAAATTTATGTGATACTTACCTAAACAAACGTCATAAAAGGTCTTTATTTAAAAAAGAAAGAATAAAGGGCCAGTAAAGCAAGCGCCATAGCTAGCCTTATTTTTTTAAAAATAAAATCAAGGACTTGTATGACGTTTACTTAGTCCAGTGCCATACAAGGTATCATTGTGGGTTGAATTTTAAGGCCACACATTGGCGTTGAATATTCATTGCCAATGTGTGGCCTTAAAATTCAACGCCACAATGTGACCTTGAATATTCAAGGCCACAACTGTGGCCTTAAATAAGGCCACAACCTTAGCCTTGGAAGGCGTTTGGTTTCCAAGCGCCTTTTAAGGTCCTTTTTTTTAATTTTTTTTTAATGAAGGCCTTTAAAGGCGCTTAGAAGGAAAATGCCTTCCAAGTTCATAGCCTTTAAAGGCGCTTGAAAAATAAGTGCCTTTTAAGGCTTTTTTAATAAAAAATGTTTTTCTTAATGAAGGGAAGCTATGGCAAGCGCCAAAGCTTCCATGAAGCCTTGTATGTTACTTGTTTGAGTAAGCACTATACAAGGCTTACTTTTTTAAAAAACATTTGCCCACCCCGCCATATATGTTCTTCTTCACACGCCCTCAGCTCCCCATTTCTCAGAATCTTATCCCAAATCTTCACTCCACTAGTTCCCTATCAAACCCCTTAACATTTTGATATTTGTAAAGTAATAAGCGCATAGTTCATGAGGCATACACAAATAGCGGAAACATACTGATATTAAGTACTTGTTTACAATATATGAAAATCCCCATAAGGTTTGAAAAATATTTATAGAGTCATAAAGAAACAAAATTACAACTAAGATAACCAACAACAGCTTCTGCTTGCACTGAGACTTTTACTCACCAGTAACTACTACTTTGCCCTTAAAGCTGCTACCTTCCTTTGGAAAGTTTTTAAATGTTGAAAAATGGTGAGATTCGAAAAAATCTCAGTAGTAACATGCAACTAGACATATAAAATGTGAACATAAATATGCAATGCACCATGTTATGTAAGATGAAAATATGTTGTCTGCACACTGTCTAAGGTCAAATAACTGTTTGAAACTCTGGCTTATCTCTGCATCTCAGCTAGGTCCCAGACCACTGCTAGGTAATATGCCCCAGGCATTGTGTTTGTGTCCCAGACACTATGCTCATGTCACAGAAGATAGCATACACAAAGCATACAGATATTCACATAGTGTATGAAAGAAAGAGTTACTTCTTGAATCCTTGTTCCTGTTCTACTGTCAGTTCAAAATCCTTGATCCGGCTTGGGCTATTATCAATCCCTATCAATTAAAGTTTACAAGTAACTAGTTATTACATGAATTAATACTACCTTTTAATCACATTTTTTGGTTATCTAACACAGTTACAGCAGTTTCTGCACAGTACAATTCTGTATAGTGCATTTTCACAGTTTTCCAGAAAACTGCCAGATTTTCAGTCAATTTTGAAAATTCATAATTAATTATAGAAAATTCTTAATTGACTGGTTCTAAATTCTATATAAATATATTTAAGTGTAATATTATTTAAAAATACTCAAGTCTAACCATTACCATCAAATTATTCCCAAAATGTTTCCAAACTTCTTCTATTCCAGGTTTCATTCTAGAAACAGGACTCAACTTTGAAAAATCATATCTTTTAATATACTTGTCCAAAAATTATGTTATACCAATAAAATTAAATCTATGCATGTCTACTTTATGTCTGTAAAATTTTATAATTTTTAGACTAGCTTTGGATAGTTTAAAATACTTCACAACAAAATTGTTTGCAGAGAAACCAATCAAACAGCACCTCCTCTTAACTTTTAAAATTTCCAGATTTATATACCATCATCTAAATATCATAAACACATGTATTCCTACACAATTTTTTCTTATAAATTCAATGGAATCATTAAAATTATAAAATTACAACTCCTCCCTTATGTTCTGTGCTTGGTCGAAACATGCAACCTTAAAGGGAGGGTTGTGTTTTCTTGATTCCACTTAGTTAAACACTTCATTTTCACTTATAATCAAATGATTAACCATTTGAACACTTACTAAACATGATCAATGGAAATTTGGATAGCATAACATTCTAGGGTTTCATCATTCCATTTTACAAAGATAATAGAAATCAAGCCAATAACAACAATAACCACAACAACAACAACATATTAACTAAGAGGATCAAAGTTCTTGAGATTACCTCTTGATTCCTTCACTTTCCCTCTCAGAGTGTCACTTTCTTTCTCTCTTCCCTCTTGGATTTTGCTTGCTAAACATGATATTCAAGATGGAGAAGAGATTGGAAGAGGTCTTGCATGAATTAGGAGCAAGAATACTTGAATCTAAGCCTACTTACCTTTGATTTTGCCTCTTGAACTTCTTCCTCTTCTCTTGCTCTTGTATTGTCTTCAAGCTCTCTCTCTATCTCTCTATCTCTCTCTATTTTTGTTGTTGGCCAAAATTATGAGGAAGGAAAGGGATAATAGGCTCTTGAAATATCTCCACTCTTGCCTTTAATTAAAACTATTTCAAGGCTAATTAACCATGTGAATTTTTACTTGGCCATGGTTATTCCTTTTTGGTTAAATATAGACCCACTAAATTGTTTCCCTCTTATCTCCCATTTTGGCTGAAATTCAAGAGAAAAAGGGAATAAATAAATGCTTCTTGCATTTTCCATAATTCCTTCTTTAATTAAGTAATTATGTCATATTTACATTTTGACTTTTCTAACTTATTTACTTGGCCACAATTGCTCCAAAATTATGATATTTATCTCCAATTATTTATTTCCCTCCCATTTTCCTTATTAGCCGAAAATTGGCCCAAATAAAAGAGGAAAATAATTAGCTTCTTACTTTATAGCAATTTACCATTTTGTCATCACATTTTATGATTTATTATATTAAATCATATCTTTTTTCTTTTCTTCCTTGTTTTGACCAAATTTTATCACAAATATTGAGCCAATATTTTTGTTCTTCCATGCTCCAATTTAGATTACAATGTTAGGCCTTTAAGTTGACAAGTGTTACTCCTTTGTGTCCTAGCGTAGACAAACTATATGTAACCACTGGTTGGAGTGTTTATCATTTTATGTGCATCACCTTTCACCATTTTATTCCATTAAATGTCTCAATTATATACAAGAAATATTGGTGAATAAAAAGTGGGATATTACAATTTCACCTCCTCGTATTTAATATTTTTCACAATCCTATCTTTTTATATTAAAGAATACTTAACGATTCTTATGAAGAACCATAATATATTGTCAAATAATTTTTTTTCCAAAATCTCGCCTTCTTATATCTGATATGTTTTAAAATCCTGCTTCTATTTATATTAAAAAATAATTAACAGTTCTTTATGGAAAACTATAATATATTGTCAATTTTGTTTAGGATTTCACTTTCTTATATATGATATCCTTCATAATTCCACCTTTATTTATGTTAACGAATACCTAACGATTTTTTGTTGTTGTAAAAAACTGTAATGTATTGTCATATTATATTTTTCAGGATCATGCCTCCTTATATATGATATATTATAGAATCCTACCTATATTTATGTTGAATAATACTTAATGGTTCTTTGTGAAAAACTTAGTGTAGTGTCAAATAGTTTTTTAGTTATTTGTGTCAAATATTATCAAATAATTTTTTTCATAATCTTGCCTTCTTATATGTGACTATTATCAATTTTAATTGTTAAATATTCTTAAAAAACAAGTATTTAAGAGTCATATTTTATTGTTATTAATATAACCATTATGTATTTGTTTTTGTTGATATAAAGTCATGAACTTGGCTTAAAAGTGTTATATGATGGTTGTTTCGTAAGAATGATATTTTTTCTTAGTAAATACATGACAGATAATAATTACAACCATTATGTTTTTGTTTTCACAAATTTCACCTCTCAATACATGATAGTGCGCATACTTAACTATGAAGTTTTAGCATTAGATATTTTTGTATGAATGTTATTCTCTAGAAATTTGTATATTTCATCACGTATTTCCTTATATATTTTCTTGTTTTAAAACTCAATTTGTGCATAAAGTTGATACATACAAAGAAAAATGTGATGTGATGAAAATGCTTTGGTAACTATCAAATTTTGAGCTAAATGTATAGAAGTTTTTAGTTAATAAAGAAATTAGAAAGCTCATAAACTCTTTCTCTTTTTAGGAGGATGGCGACAGGATGTAGAAGCTTATAAGGATAATTGGAAGTGGGAAAAGAAGAATAAAATACAAAAGGAAGATCAAAAAAGTATCTTGAAGATACTCTCAGTCGATGTTGCTTCGCTACAAAAAAGAAAAAGCAAAAAACCCCAAAAATAGACCTTTCTGTCCGCGTTTGCTATTGCTTCGTTATCACAAAGAAAAAGTGAATTTACAAAACTGATAATGTGTGTTTTAAAAAAAGTGACAAAATTGAAAAACTGATGCTCCACTTGAGATTTTCAATCCATTATCTTTTTGTTTAATCCAGGCACAAGAGAAGCCTTTACAATTCCATAAGTTTAACCGAGCACTTATGTAGTCCTTTACAGTCACTCACTAAGGCAAGCACTTCCCCTTATACACTGTAAGGATACAACCTCTCTTGATGATAATAGAATGCAATCGATCTTCTCTTGTAGAAGTGATTAAGATGAACCTTGAAGCATGATACAAATAATCTCTCTCTCTCTCTAAAGTAGATTAATAAGGATAGAAAAATAGAGAGTATATGAGATGGAATGTTAAAGTCAAAATTTCAACATTTTGATGATGTATGCATAGGCTCTCTTCTCTGCTCATCTTGAATGCTTCTCCTTTTATAATTAATGAAGACTATTTGATTGTTTCACACATTCTTCCCATTAAGCTTTTTCTTCTTCCCGTTAAGAATATAACCGTTGGAACTTTCTAACAAAAAGTGCTTTTGATTATTGAGCTTTAATCTAGGTTTAATCACCTATAATCTTTATATAAACTTGATAAGTAATGATTAAGAATGATTAGGAGTAATATAATCAAGGTTTATATGAGGTTAGAAAAGAATCATGAAATCTGAGATGGTTATTAAAACTTTGAAGACTCGTCACTTTCATATCACTGAAGTGATCTTACCAGTGATAGGTCATCACTTGTATGCTTACTTGAGTGATCCTTTATTATCTTCGAAGTGAACAGTGCATGTAACATCCGTCTTACATACCCCTTTAGTTACGTATCGGAAGCATTACTCTTCAATTCTTTAGGGGTTAATTACTCGTTCATGACTCATTAGTCATTATTCTTACCAAATATTAGAGTAAATTCTTAGACACAGTAATCCTGATTACTGCTCAATTTTAATACGTGTATTCATACTTGCATATTCATACATATTCGTCAACTGTAAATATTTTACACACAGTATAAATAAATACACTTGTATCTTTAATTCTTCGTCATTCTTCCTTCAAGTTCATCTTCAGACATTCTTCTCTTTCATATTCACGTACCTATATGGTTGGTGGGGGAGGGTGAGATTTGGGGGAATCTCAGTAGCAAACAATACTAACAATGCATATAAGATAAATACTAGTATATGATATGATTGCCTTACAAAGGCTCATATTCACATAATGACATGTTTGCATGCTCAATGTTTCATGCAACATACCTATGGCCATGGTATAAACATAAATAGAGCTTTATCCATTTATACATGCTTCACATAATATAATCAAGCAAAGCAATACCACACATCAATACATAGCATACACATCAAATACATGCAAGTTAAGTAAGTTCACTACTTTGTAGACTAATGTCCTTCTTCTTGTCCTATTTTCTTCCAATCATTGTAGTTTATTGGAAATTCTTCCATTCTACTTCTTTCTTGACTTCTTATTACCCTAGATATATATAATCATATAATTGAAACCACGATAAATGAATTATTAATGGGATAAATTATTCTCATATACTTACTTTCACCCTTAAAGTTCATACTAATTACATTTGGCATTTCCTTTCTTAAATTCGCTTGTTTAGACTATGCTGCTAGAATTTTGACCAATCTTTGAAAACTCATAACTAATTCTAGGGAACTCTAAATGAGGTGGTTCAAATTCCTATTCAAATATCTTTAAGTATATTTTAAAGATAAAAAATTACTCAAAGCTAATTCTAGCCACAAAATTCCATAACTATGACTTAAACCTCACTTCCACAAAATTCATTCCAGATTCAATGCCTAACTTCAAACATTCATATTCCTAATGTACTGATATAAATGTCACAAATGACTTATTAAATTAAAGCTTTAAAAGTATAATTTTATTTTGGAAGATATCATGTACATTAGACAACATTCTATTACCCAAAAATACAGAGCATTCAGACTGTCACGCAGGAAACTCTAATTGGCAGCACTATTCCATTTTTTGGATTTCAAATCCAATTTTTCTAAAATTATACCAACAACCTATTCCTATACAATTTTGACTAAGGAATACATTGGAGACCTTAAAAATAACAAAATCATAATCCTTATTCATGACCTATTTTGACCAAAAATTAGGGCACAAAGCAACAATTCACCAATTCACAATTTATTCACTAAACTAGGTTCATATGCTTCCCAAACATCATATAACCACATCTATATGACCAAATCATGATGAAACACTAAAAAATCTTGGTGACTTATAGTTAGGGCAGCAAGAGGATTCCATAAAAATCTACCAACCAATACAATACATACATCAAAATAAAGTTTAAGCTCACATCTTTCATTTTCTAGGGCATGTTCTTGATTTCTCCAACTTTGGCACTTTATAGACAACACAAAAACCTCTTCTTAAGAAAATAAAACCATAGAAATGAAGCTCTTAGTGAGAGGAACAACTTTCATGAAAGATCTCTAGAACTAGAGAGGTGATCTTGAAGGTGAAAATCAAAGTAGAAGACCCACCTTGCCTCATTTTTCTTTCTCTTTCCTTTTTCATTTTTCTCTTCTTTTTCTCTTTCTTTGCTTGGGCTAGCCGAATTATGAGAATGTGAGAGAGAAATTTAATTTTTAATATTAACTTATTTGGCCTCTTACAATTTACTTGGCCAAAAATTGCCAAGAGCACATGTGGCCAAAATTATGGCTTCTTGCATAAGTCTAAGTTAATTAACCAAGTATGGTTAAGTTAAGTTGAGTTGATTTTCTCTTTCCTCTTTCCTCTTCTTCTTGAATGAAATATTGCTTCCAAATGGAGGAGGAATTGTTGACTAATTGCTTCACTTTGTTTTGCTATTGGTCCATTTTTTCCAAGTTGGAAAATTGTGTAATACTTTGACTAATTGACCAAAATATTCTCTTCCCTTTTACCCTTAACTTGGATGGTTTTAATGGCTTAAAGAGAGAGAGAATTTTTCTTTTCATTCTAATAATGACTTCTTACTTTTGAAGAGTAAATATTGGCCCTTCATTTTGTCTTCAAATTTTGACCTCAAGATCAAGTGGCAATTATCTCTTTCACCCTTAATTTTGGAAATATTATTTCTTGTGTATTAGTTCTTTGAGTTCTCTATATTACTTCTTTCTAGACATCATTTCCATTTTGCTTCAGATCCAAGTTAGGTTTTATGTCATTCTGACACATCCTAAAGGAATCGAGTACTTTCTCTCAACTAATTAGCACTAAAATTCATACTTATTCCAAGTAAAATTTCTAAAAGTCATTATGTTTCTTATGCATTCTTGGGATACTTTCTAAACTAGACTTAGTAGTCTACTTTATTCAAGCTTATTCTCTAGCCTCTAGTCCCAAAATTCGAGGTATTACAGTGCATCATTGGAAGTTGCCTTAGAAGTTATATGTGTCACTTTCATATCACTAGAGTGATCGTTGTTAGTGGTAAAATAATTCTAAATACAAATATACTAAATAAAAAGATCTTGAAGTCTGTGTTTCGATGCAAAAAGAATAAGCTCAAAATGCATTATATTCTGAAAGTTATGATCGAATTCATAGCAGCTGGTCTAGAGCAATATCTTAATACGATCGTGCACTTCCAAAATTCATACCTCTTTTAGCTAACCATCATTGAGTGTAATCTTAATGTTGTTGAAATTCCTCTTGAGTCTAGTTTTATATACAAGTTTCAATCTAAAAACTCATTGTCTTCTGAAAGTTATGATCCTAAGAATGACTGTTGTTCTAGAATATCATGAGAACATTGAACATAAATTCTAAGATCCATATCTCTTTCTTCTGAGAGTATTTAAGCTTGATCTTGGTATTTATGAAATTCATTTTGAGTGTCATTTCATATGTTACAAGTTTCACCTCAATTGGATATGTAGTTTGTGAGATACATCCAAATTACTAAATCTGTTCTAGAATAACACGAAAAATTCCAATGTCAACTTCTGAGATCCATATGTCTTTTTTCTTCTCCTTCTTCTTGATTAATTTCCACAATCCTTTTTAATAACTCCTTGTTTATCTTCAATCTCTTTCTTCTTCTTCCTTTCAATCATTCTCCATAATCCAATTAGGTAGCTTCTTTATTTTATTTGACTTCCTCTCCCCACATTTGATAACTTCAATCTTCAATATCTTCTTAATATTTTCTTCTTGATCAATCTCCATATTCCAATTTGATATCTTCTTTCTTTGCTTGACTAGTCTACAAGATATTTCACATTAAATATAGTAGCTAGTCAATGTAAGAGATAAATATATTGTGCAAACTTTTTGCTCTTAATATTTGGCATCTATATTTGACATCATTAGAACTAATCATATCAAACACAAAGAAAACTCCTTTGAAGAGAGCTTTTGGAGAAGATTGGAAGCTTGGAGGAAGATTCTTCAAGAGATTTGAGAACTGTCCTTAGTTTTTCTTGTTCTTCTCCATTTTCTTCTTATTTTTCTAATATGAATAGAGTTTTATGTTTAGTTTGAGTTTATTTCATATTATTTCTATCTAAACATTTCATTTAAGGTTACTTTCACCCATTTTATAGATTAGATCTACTAGATTTTCTTGCTTTTGCTAGTTAGTGAGAATATATGCAGATTTTTCTTTATGACTAATGTTATCTTGTGCTTGATCACCGCATAACTAGATTAGTTCAATTAAATGATGCTTGAGAGAACTATTTTGGTTGTATAACTTGAGAAAAAATCATATTATATTTGAAGTTTATAGATTAAATGGATGGTTTGTTGTTAGAATAGAGATATATCTAACAACCTAACATAGTCTAATGAAGGCTTATTTTGGAAAGATGATTTTCATTAATTATAAACAAGAGATTGAATATTTTTAATGAAGATTAAAAACCAATCTTGACTTGAGAGAGCTTGGTTGATGATTTTAGAACATTTAACTAGCATATGGACTCATTCAACTAGCATAAGTGAATAATTGCATAGCTCCATTAAATACAATGGGGAAGAAGTAATCCTAAGCCTTTAATCTCTTGAAGTTAGAGTCAATTTTCTTTATCAATTTCTAGTTTCTTAAAAAATAGAATTCAAAATTCACTTTTCACATTAAAACTTATTTTGGTTCAACTTAATTGAACACTATGCCTCTTGCTTGACCATTTTGTTATACAAATCTCCAGTGGAACAATCTCTACTTATCACTTATTACTTGGAACGACCCATACACTTACGGTGCAAACAAGTTTTTGGCATCATTTTTGGGGATTTATATAACAAATCCCTTGGTCAACCTTTGGCTTGTATTAGTAAATTTTATTTGAGCTTTTAGATAGGTATACATTCACTTTCATTTTATTTATTGATTTTTGTTTGGGTTTAATACTTGCTCGCTTGTTTCTCTTTTAGGTACCACTTTGGTGTATGTAACACTTGCATACAAACGGATTGGTAGTGGTACTTGAAGGAGTGCCTCTCATTAGAGAATTTAATCTAAATCTTAAGTTATGGTAGAAGATGAATATGATAGGGCTACTCTCAATGAATTTGCTAGATAGAATATTCATGGTACTCAATTTTGTATTTAGATTCTGAAAATACAAGCACATACTTTTAAGATCAAGCCGGTTATGATAACAATGCTTCAATTGCATGGGATGTTGCATGGTCTTTACAACGAATGCCAACAAGCACTTGATGTATTTCTTGGAATTGTGTGATTCTTTCAAGCAAAATGGAGTTCCCTAGGATGTATTAACGCTTCAATTATTCCCTCTTTCTCTACAAGGAAAGGCTAGGGATTGGTTCAATAATCTCCCAAAAGGATCTATTAATTTGTAGGACGAGTTTTAAGCAAGTTTAGAGCTCGCTTCTTTTCTAATAACAATATGTGGAAGCTACGGATGAATTTGTTAGCTTTAGACAACATCCAAATGAGCATCTTTTGCCACGTCAGAGAGATACAAGATGCTAATGAAGAAATGTCTTAATCATAAACTGGACAAATGGGTTATAGTCCAAGTCTTATGTACTCACCTTAATCCTTAATCTAAAGAAATGGTTGATGCTATGTCCAATAGAGGATACTAAAATGTTCTTGTTAATAAGGTGATTAGGTCGTTGGATCAATTATCTACAAACAACACTCAAGGAATTGATAGAAGGACTACCCAAGCCACGCATATTCCAAAGGAAGAATCTTCTTCACAAATTGTAGCTATCTTATCCACATTGAATAAGGCATTTAATGTGTTAGAATCTCATATGCAGAAGAGTAATTCTCAAGGTGTGCATTATATTCATCCTGTACCAATTATTTGTGAACAATGCAATGATGTCCACATGCTTGATTAGTGTTCTCTTTATATGACTAATAAATCTGTCAATTATATAGGCAAGTTTCCAAATCCTTAGAATAATCCTTACTCTCAGACCTATAATCAAGGGTGGAAAAATCATCCAAATTTATTTTTAAATCAAGGGAAAAAATTGACTTAACCTTCATCTTTTGGTGTCAAGCCTATTCCTCTACCTTGTTTTGAAATGCAATTAAGGGAAATTCCTATTAAGAAAAAGGAATCTAAAAAGGATAAGATGCTAGCCCAAATATTGACTAGTCTAGAGTCTTTAAGGGTAGAGGTTAAAGCCACCCTCTCTCCCCATGAAATTGTCATTAAAAATATTGAAGTGCAAATGGGGCAATTAGCATCACAAGTGAATGCTATGTCAAGAGGTAGTCTCCCTAGTAATACCATTACCAATCCAAAACCGAATAGAAAGGAGGAATGCAAGGCACTCACTTTACAAAGTGGAAAGTAATTACCCAATGTGCCAAGTTCAAGTACAACTACTACCAAGTTAAAGGACTACATTGTAGACCTTGATCATGATGAAGAGGTTGATGAAGAAATTATGGTTGAAGAGGAAGAAAACAAGAAAAGGAAACAAGTTGAGGAGAATCTAGATGATATGGTAAAAAGTAAGCTTGTTGCTCCTGAAAATATGGATGAGAAAAAGAGAAAGACCAATACTTCCCCTCTAAGATATGTTCCACCACCACCTTTCCCATAAAGGCTTAAGAAACAATAAGAAGATAGGTAATTTAAAAAGTGCATTGAGATGTTCAAACAATTGTATATCAACATTCCCTTTTGTAGAAGCCTTAGAGTAAATGCCTAAATATGCCAAGTTCATGAAAGATGTTCTCACAAAGAAAAAAGGTTTAATGAGTTTGAGACAATGCCATCATTAAATGCTTTACTGATATCGTCAAGCAACTTCCACATTTTTAGCCTACTCCCTCGTATCGGTATGATCAGATCAAGTTAGATAACAAGAACCTAGTTGACTTGGATGAAGAAAGGCATCCAATCACATTATACAGTCTTCATGATGAGCTGTTGTTAGAGAAAAAAGGCATGAGCAAAGGAATGCCTCAATAGGAGGCGCATGGAAACTATGATGGGAAGAAGGGAAATCAAATTGGGGGTAGAGGTACTACTTGAGGTTGTGAGTGATGAAGAGGAGGACCTACCAGCAAGTTAAAAAGGGAAAGAGCTAGTAGTTTTTATTGGTTCTACCGAGGGAGAAGATGATGAAGATTAATATTCACGTGAATATGAGAACATGGATAAGAAGGAGGTTGTTGTGGAGGATTGGGTTCCCAAGTCCAGTAGAGCTGCTGTTGATACTTCTAAGTTTGAATATGATATTAAGAATAATTCTAATGTTTGAAGAGGCTTTTGCAGCTTTTTGATCTTTTATATTGCTTGTTCCTTTTTGCTTTACTTTGTTTTCTTTGAAGTCTTTTAAATGTAGGGCTTAGAGCTAGGTTTTTGTGCATCCTATCTTATGCTTCATGTGAATATTTTGCTATCTTTTGATGTTAGCGACTGCTAGCTAGCATTTGCTTTACTTGTTAACTACGTTATTGCCCATAGATGTATATCTGATAGGTTTCAGTGAGGGTGCTGATGCTCATTACCTGACTTGTTGATTGGAAGCAAGTGTAGATGTTTATATTGGATGAATCTTTAATTATTACTTTCAATGGATTAAATGCTGTGAATGTTGCTTGATTAATGTGGACATGTGTGAATAATAATTATTCTCTTCCTTTACTTTAGTTAACAGTGAGGAAATTGTTGTTTTTAAGTTTGGGGGAGGGTAATTGTGAAAATTTTGGAAATTTTGATGTACAGTTTTGATCAGTGAGTGCATAGGAAGTTTGAAAATTTTGATGTATAGTTTGATTGAAAAGGGGTGAAGTGTATGAATTTCAAAAATATAGGCCTTTGTTTGTAAAATAGTTAAGAAAAGATTTTGAATTGATGAATTGTTTGTTTAGGATTGCATGAGTGGTCCTCTGATTGGTTAGTTGCTTAGTATTGTGCTTGGCAGGAAATTGTGATGAATATGCCTTGTTGAGTGAATTATAGTGTTGAAGTGAGTTTCTAAGGAGTTCTCTTGAGCATAATCTTGCACTATTAAAGTTAGGGATGTTTTGAAGGTTTTTGTTGAGGAATCTTGTGGTAAACTAGCATTTTATATCTATTTTCAAAGAGATAACTTCCAAATCCCCTTTAGAATTCTTCAAAGCTTATGGTGCATCTCATATGGTTTTGCAAACTGATTTAGGCATTCCTTTAAAAAGCATTTGAGCCATTTAAACTAACATGCATTGTTATTCTTCCATTTTAAACCCAATTTTTTAGCCTTTCTAGAAAAACCAATGTGAATGTTATTTTGAAAGCCAATTCACTCCCCTAACCCTTAACCTAAAAAACCATGAAATACCTTGCTTTGAGATAAATGAAAAAAAAAATTGGTAAGAAATCATTTAATGCATGAAAGTTCAAATTGTGAATATGGAATGAAATATGTATAGAAACCAAGCCAATACTCTCTTTGAAAAAAAACAAAAAATGAAAAGTATAAAAAAATGAAAAGAAAAGCAAATAAAATTCAAAGAAAGCTTGGTAGGAAGAAAGCAAGTTAGTTCAAATTTTGGGGGAAGGCAAAAGAACCCTTAAGAAAAGAAGAGAAAGAAAAAAAAGGAAAACTAGGAAAGTTACTTCATTTATCTCAAGGTATTTGTATATATCCTTTTTTTTCCTTCCATTCAAATACCCTAAACCCATGGCCACATTACAAGCCTAAGAGTCATTTTGATTTTGAGATCATGAGGTAAAGTGTAATTAAGTAAAAAGAGATGAAAAAGAAGGTAGTGAAGTTATAGAGTTGAAAATTTGTATGAACTGGAGTATTACTTGTGAGTAAGATAAAATCTAGAAAAGTGTCTTTTGATTCTATACACACACTCACACTCATAGAATTCTTGAAAGACTTACTTAAAGATTATGATGAATTCATCTTAGCATATTCTCTTAATCTCCTGTTTTGTATGATCTTTAGAGCAATCGATGAGGACATAAACATTTATACAATTTAGATAAGCAACAGATGAATTCATGTTAAATGTGTGAATTTTCTTGAGGACAAGCAAAAGCTTAAGTTTGGGGGAGTGTTATTCTCTAGAAATTCATATATGTCATCACATTTTTCTTATATATTTGCTAGTTTTAAACTCAATTTGTGTATAAAGTTTATACATACAAAGAAAAATATGATATGATGAAAATGCTTTGGTAACTATAAAATTTTGAGCTAAATGTATAGAAGTTTTGAGTTAACTGAAGAAATTAGAAAGCTCATGAACTCCTTCTCTTTGTACAAGGATGAGGACAAGATATAGAAGTTTATAAGGATCATTTGAAGCAGGGAAAAGAAGAACAAAATATATAAGGAAGATTAAAGAAGTAGCTTGAAGATACTCTCAGTCATTGTTGCTTCGCTATAACAAAGTAAAAGTGAAAACACTACAAAAATAGATCTTTCTGTCAGCGTTCATTGTTGCTTCACTAGCGTTCGTTGTTGCTTCGCTATAGTGAAGCAAAAGCGAATTTGCAAAACTAATGCTGCGTGGTTTGAAAAAAGTGACAAATTTTATGGGTTTTAACCTAAGGGAAGGTGTTGAAAATGATGATTCTGGCCTGAAGACATACTTGGCACAAAGAAAACACCTTGGAAGAGAGCTTTTGGTGAAGATTGGGAGCTTGGAGAAAGATTCTTCAAGAGATTTAAGAACTTTCCTTGGTTTTTTTTTTGCCCCCTTCATTTTCTTCTTATTTTGCTGATATGAACATGAGTTTTATGTTTAGTTTGAGCTTATTTCATATTATGTCTAGCTAAACCTTTCATTTAGGATTACTTTTATCCATTGTATGGATTGGAAATACTAGATTTTTTTTGCTGTTGCTAGTTAGTGATAATATATGCTGATTTTTCTTTATACTTAATTCTATCTTATGCTTGATCACCACATAACTAGATTAGTTCAATTGAATAATGCTTGAGAGAGCTATTTTAGATGTAGAACTTGAGAAAAATCATGTTACACTTTAAGTTTATAGATTAAATGGATGGTTTATTGTTAGAATAGAGGAATATCTAATAACCTAACATAGTCTAGTTAAGGATTGTTTTGGAAAGATGATTTTTATTAATTATAAATAAGAGATCGAATATTTTTAATGAAGATTAAAAATCAATCTTAACTTGAGAGATCTTGGTTGATGATTTTAGAACATTTGACTAGAATATGGACTCATTCAACAAGCATAAGTGAATAATTGCATAGTTCTACAAAATACAATGGGAAATAAGTAATCTTAAGCATTTAATCTCTTGAAGTTAGAATCAATTTTCTTAATCAATTTCTAGTTTTTTTAAATAATAGAATTAAAAATTCACTTTTCACATTAAAACTTGTTTTGGTTCTACTTAATTGAATTCACTAAGTTTTTTGCTTGACCATTTTGTTATACAAATCTCCATGGGAATGATCTCCACTTACCACTTTATTATTTGGCACAACCCATGCACTTGGGGTGCAAACATTGAACTCTGCCTCGATATACTTGGAGATTATTTGCTTATTTATTAAGTGTTATATATGTAAAATTTTGTAGTAGTGTAGGTCTTTTATGTAGGATCGGAGGGAGTACTATTCAAAAATCATAGTAATTTTAAAGTTTCCTACCACCTAATCAACGCAAGAAGGCATTGAAATATAAAGGATAAAGACCTTAGACCTTCCTTTGCTTCCCAACCATCGAAAAAACAACAATAGTATGCAAAAGGCTATACATAACAAAAATCATTTTAGCTATCAAGGACGTGCTAGATCCTAGACGTTCTATTAATTAACCTCATACATATATTCCTCAAGTGGCTTCCTAAAGGCACAAAATCAAGGTCATAAGTAAATTTAGCAAGCCAATTTGAACATTAGTCCTTCCTTTGTCTCACCTAAAAGAAAAGCTCCAATCCTTTCTATATCAAACAAAGATTCTCCTTAATCACGTACAATAATACTTCAACTAAAAAGAAACTATCGCACATTAAAAAGAAAACAAACAAACATACTTGTTCACCATTAAAATACTCATTCTTTATTACTCCAAAATATCCATAAAAGTACTGTTCAAGGTTTATGGGCTTTTGAATCGTAACAAAAAGTACTCACTTAAACAATTAAATGTTATGCATCTTCTTTCATAAGATTCTTCTTCAAGGTATCATTGAACCTTATTTTCTGTGTACCATTCCTTGAAACAAAGTCAAAATATTCTTTGATTCTAGATTTTTCATACAAGCATGGACATTCTTCATCCACCAGCATTCACTACAAAAACTACAAAAAAACAGGTAATTTCTGATGGAATTCGCGATGGAACAGAGGCTTTTTCCGATGGAAATCGTCGCAAAATCATTTTTCGACAGAATTTCTGACGGAAAAAATTCCATCAGAAATAGTGACGTCTCAAATTAATTTTCCACGGAATATGGCTTTCCGTCGTAATTTGAGACGGAATTTGAAGTCGCAACTTGAGAGGGAATTTGTGATGGAAAAAATTCTATCTCAAATTGTGAGGGAATTTACAATGGAACAAATTCCGTGGTAAATTTGCTTACGTCATTTTTCAACAAAAACCTCCAGCCGACAGCCACCACGTGTACCCACCGCTGACCACCGTCACCTCGCCTCCGATGTACGTGTACCCATCACCGACCACCACCACCTCGCTTCCGACTACATGTCCTGATCAAACACCACGTGTTCCGGTCAACTGCCACGTGTCGTCCTCCATTGCTCGCCACGTGTCACCCTCCGTCACCCGCCACGTGTCTATAACATAAATTGGTTGCATTTATGGCCAAGGTAGGATTCGAAGTCATGACCTCTCACGCATGTGCCAGTGCCTTTGCCAGTTGAGCTAGGAAGAACCTGTGTTATTTAAATGCAAAATCATATCTAAATTATTATTATTAATATCTTTCTTTATTCATTTTATTTATATTTTATTTTTATTGTATTTATAAAATTTGTATTTTTATTTGTGAGAGTATTAATTTCAATAATAAATATGAATTAATAGTGTTTTTATTTATATTATAATTTAATAATACTTTAATTTTAAATTATAATATAATTAATATATAATAATTAGATTAATCATTATTTAAATAAATCATATGACGGAATTTACCACAGAATAATTCTGTCTCAAATTCCGTGGTAAATTCTGTCAGAAATTTTGATTTGCGACGGAATTTCCGACGTACTTGTTCGGTGGGAAATTTCATCACAAATTCTGTCGGAAATTTTGATTTGCAACGGAATTTCAGACAAACTTGTTCTGTGGGAAATTCCGTCACAAATTTGAATTTGCAACAGACTTTTTCAAGGGTAATTCCGTCAGAAAATTTTCAACCGAATTTCCGACACAATTTGGACAACTTTTGAGACGAAATTTTTTTCCGTCTCAAATTCTGTCGGAAATAGGCTGTTTTTTTGTAGTGATTGGTGCTAGCCTAATCTTTTCCTCTAATGCAAAAATGAAGAAACTTGCTACAGAAATTCGATTATGATTTGCATTATTATTACTAACTATTGCTCGATGAGTCACGCTGTTTATATTCCATTGCTTATTATTTCCATTTCATTTCACAAAAGCACTATCAAAGCTCCTTCAATTAATGGCACATCAACCCACTTGTTATTATTATTTGGGTTCTTAATTTGTAGCCTTAGATGACTCTGAAGTGCAATAATAAGCAAGCTATAATCAGTGTGAGGGGCAAATCCTGAAAGAGATTGTGGTTCAGAACAACAAGGATAGAAGTTCACGAGAACGACGTGTATTCCTTAGTTTATTTGTTCTTGTATGTAATTAGGGTTTAACCTTAAGCTTCCTAAAACAAAATTCATATTAGAAGTTGGTGTAGCCCTTACGCTGCCACTACATACTCTTTCATTTTTTTCCTGTGAAAATTAAAGCTTGTTCAATTCATTCATGTTGAATTTTAGATATTTGTGTAGGCTAAGGTTGCTTATCTATCAATTAGAATATGTTCCATATTGAATTAACGGTATATAAATGGTGAGGTATGCCCTATCAATTGGCTTAAGTCATTATGATAGAAATGCAACCTCAACATACACATATGTATTCAGTAATTCAGTTCAATTCAATAATGATTCACAATCTCAAGTTCATCCTCCAGAGTGATGAAAGGTTTGAATTATCTAAAACTACAGCTAAATCAAAACTATTTTTAAATCCTGGGGTATAAACTTCTATCAAACAAATTATTATTAAGATTATAGTGATCGTAGTTACATACATACAGCTCAAGCATAATTTTTTTCCTCTATTTTTCTAACAAAACCATCCATATATACTACTATTACTGATGTGTGTAACATTCCAAAATTTATTCAAAGGCTAAGGATTAATTTATGGGAGTTAGATAGTAAGCCAAATTATGAAACCTATGAAATATAAGGAATCTTAAATTAGACAAAGGGAAAAATAAAGACCTAGTGTGTGTAATTAATAGGATAAAAATATACCTATATATATATAATAATAATTAAAACACACACCCACTTCCCACACTTCACATGCAATCCATGCACACACAACTATTTAATTAAATAACACACACACACTACACACATGGCACACACATACACATTTTTAATTATTAAAAAAAACACACTCTCTCTCATTCTCTTAATTATACGTAACACACAACACACACTTCACAAATTTTTCCATTCACTTCAGCCATTATCCAAAAAGGAAAGAAAGAGAGAGTGAGTGAAAAAGAGAGAGAGTAAGAGACACATAATAGAGAAAGAGAGATAAGTAAGAGGATCAGTGCTACCAGAGGAAGGAAGAAGTGATTACAAATTCTACATACAACTCAATATCCTAATATAGGTGAGTTTCCTTCCCATATTCTTAACTCTTTCTAGTTAATTTGAGGTTATTTTTGGGTAATTTGGGAAGCATAAGAACCTAGTATAATGAATTGTTGTATTGTGAGGTTTTGTTTTGGGCAAAATAGTACATAATGAAGGAATGAGAATTTGATAAATTTGAGGTTTTCAATGAATTCTACACGAAAAATTATATGGGAATACATGAGATTATGATTTTTGGATGATTATATATAAGTCTAGAATTTTTAGAAAATAAGAGGAGTTGTTGTTCGGTTAGTTTCTCTGAAATCATATTGGTTGTAAAATAAATTTCGGTAACCAAACCTGGTCATAAAATTATGAAAGTTTCCAGAAGGAAAGTAGACATCTTAAGCTTTAATTTTATATATAATATGTATCATTTGGGTTTATAAATAGTGAGATATGAATTTTTAAAGTTAGATGATGAATCTGGAATGTTTTATGGTACAGACGAGGTTTGACGAAATTCTGGAAATTTTGTAGCTACAATTTATAAATGGTAATATTTTTCCCTGAAAATATATTTAAAGATGATCATATAAGATTTTGAACCATCCCATTTGGAGTTCTAGATATTTAGTTATGAATTTTAGAAGTTAAGCTACTGAAACTGGAAAGGTTTTCTGGCAGTGCGAAACAAATTTAAAACTGGGAATTATTCATGGATAGGTGGTAGTTAAAAGTATTTTTATATTAAAATAGACTTCATAAGTGACGCATAGAATTTGGAACCACCTTAATTGGATATTTCTAGGCCAAGATATGAATTTTCAAAGATTATTGAAAATTCTGACAGAATTGAGTTATAGTGAAAAATAAAAAGTAAGGGTATTTTTGAAATAATTGGGACTCTAAGGGTCAAATTAAATACTTAGATTGGTATGAGTCCATTAAATACCTATTGGAATTAAGGAATTAGCTATAATGATAACCTACCAAGGTGTCTTAAATTATTTTGGAATAAGTAATAATTCGTCCGTCCGTAAATTATAAATTATAGGATTTGACATTTGCCCGGATGCCTAAGAGACTGAGAACAGGAACCAAATTTGGAAAGACTGTCAGGTAGTACCTTATCTCTTATATCATATGTGATGCCATGTATGTGTACCATATCATCTGTATATATGTGCGGGACAGATAGTCCATAGGCGGTAAGACCCGTAAGTACAAGTTACACCGGGAGTTACCCGGGGGCGTTTTGAGCCAGGTAGGCTTGAGACAGAAAGCCCGTGACTGTACCTTGTATGGGGCAGAGGCCCTGGGCAGCCATATTGTGAATCTCAAGCGCTGTGAGTATGAGATAAGGGACTGGTTAGGCCCTTTTATGTGCTGCATTTCTGTAAGTTGTGCTGTTTGATGATTTGTTTTACATGCTTAGTATTTGCATATTATATGAGTGATCTGTGTACTACTGAGATTCTTTTGAATCTCACCCCTTTTTCAACAAATAATATACAGCAAAGGCGTCCAGCTCTAAGGGCAAGAAGGTAATGTAGACGGACGAAGAAGAGACAAATAAATTATGGACTGTTTGGTTATCATTTTATTTTGGATGACTGTAAAATATTTATAAGTAGTAGTAGTAGTAGCGATAGTAGTACTGGTACTCGTGACGCAGACTGTATAAGTTGTAATCCGTACGCTAGACTTTCGATAACGTATTGGTATCCAGAAACCAATAAGTTAACCATCACGACGCGAGCTATGGATAGAAAATGATCTTTATTTTAAATAAATGATTTTGAAACAGATAAAGATAATGAATTTACAAATTAAAATTTAGACCATACATATTTATTTTAAAAAGTTTTTGAAAATCCTATACAAATATAAGATTAAACTATTCTTAAATTGGGACTTTAAATTATTTTGGTCTCAAATTTAAAACCATTATATATTTAAACTAATCTAAAGGCTTTAAAAAATAAGGTATTACAATGTGTGTTTGAATCAAATATACATCTAAGACATGAATCAAATTTTTGGATGATATCAATAACGACGTGTGAAGAATTTTCACTTGGGGAGAATTATTGAACTTAGGGAGAATGTCAAAAAAATACCATTTAAATTTTAAAATCCCGTTAACAAGTTCGATAATGGGATTAACAAGAATGGTAATGCAATTAACAAATCATTTTATTATTAAATCACCTATTTAAGATTTTAAAGTTTAAATGATATTTTTTTAAAATTCTCCCTTGAACTTATCACCCAATCATTTCGGCTAAAAGATGTACCTATCGGATATGAGATCAACTACATTAATGTGTTCTTATTGAAGCCCATACACTAAAGAAAGCCCAAAGCCTATAAAACAATTGTTAATATCTAGACTCTTCATATATTTGTATACGTGTTGATATCTGTAATAGGCAGCTCCTTTATATATACTATATAGTGTACACAATTGAATATAGTGAAATAATATCATTATATCATCTTTCATTTTGTCTCGTTTCACTTTTGTTTTATTATGATATCAGAGTGATAAAGTAGCCTCTCACAAAAAATGTCAGGATCACCACCGCCTATTCCCTCTATTCACACCTCCTCTCCCTGCAGTTCTGCCTCTCCTTCTACCTCAACTCTTACTACCCCTCCATCAAACCTACCTCACTTTATCACCACCAAACTGACCTAAGATAACTACTTATAAGGAGTGCTCATGTTAAAGCCTATCTCTATGGACAACAAATTTTTGGCTGTGTCAACGGCTCCACTGCTGAACCACCTCCTATTTACCCAATGGCCTTGCTAACAAGGATCATCTTGTTTGGTTTTAGTAAGACCAAATGGCTATGTCCATTCTTGTTGCCTCACTCTCCAAAAAATATCATCTCTCAGTTTATTAGACACAAAAAATTGAGACCCATGTGGTTTGCTCTTGAGACCTCATTCGCTCAACAAACCTAAGCGAAACTAATTCATTTACACCAACATATCACAACCCTCAAGAAAGGAGGGGAATCAATTTCAGATTATTATCGTCGTGCCACCATTTTGGCAGATTCCTTGGTTGCTGCCGGCAAGCCAATAGCTGATAATGACTTTGTGACTTATCTACTTGTTGGGTTAGGACCAAAATTTGACACTATCATCATGGTTATTTCTACTCAGAGGTTATTCCTTTCTGTCGAAGCCATTCTCGATCATCTTCTCTTCTTTGAGGAATGAGTAGCACATTAAAATTCTCAAGCTCTTCTTTCTACCAAAATCTCAACAAATGTCGTTAATCGGACCTCCAACTCATCCTTTCAGTTTAAGGGAGGCTGCAGAGGTCGATTTCTCTAGCCATAGTTAAAATTATTCTAATGGAGATTATTCTAGTCGAGGATACTTTGACAATAATCACAATTATCATGGTAGTCCCCACAAGGGACGTGGCGGTATAAACAGAGGCAGAGGACGCTACTCCTATTGATATCTCAGCGAAGAAGAACAGTATCAGATCTGTGAACTTTTTGGCCACACCATGCCATCCAAGCAACACTACCTCCTCCTTCTCTCTTTGCTTACTATTTTGAATTTTCTGCCATGGATGACTCCTTATGGTATCTAGACACTGGTGCTTCACGCCACATGACAAATGATTTTTCAAAACTTAACCCCAACTCTACACCATACTATGGAAATGACTCAGAAATAGTGAGTGATGGATCTGCAATGCTGATTCAGCATCAAGGAGCTGTACTTCTACTTACCTTCTGGAAAATATCTTCTCTCTAATCTTTTACATGTTCCAACTATTACCAAATATTTGTTATCTGTCTATCAGTTTTGTTATGATAATGATGTATGCTTTGAATTTCACTTTGATTATTTTTATGTAAAGGACGAACACACCAAGAAACTTCTTCATCAAAGTCCATGTCTAAATAGGATATATCCTAGCAACATCTCCTCTTCTCCTCAAGCCAATCATGAAGTCTGCACTTCTTCATTTCTTTGGCTTTAGCGTCTAGGCCGGTCACCCAGCATTTCACACAATGCAAAAAATCATTCAATCTTACTCTCTTTCAGTCACCACTAAAAATCCTCTCTTTTCAGTGTCCAGCTTACATAACATCCAAGAGTCATCGTCTACCATCTCCAGCCTCTCCTCATCGTTCTATCTCTCTATTTGATTTAGTTTTTTTGTGATGTATGGGGTCCTTCTCCCACCGTGTCAATCATTATTTATCATTATTATATATCTGGTGGATGATTTTCTAGATACATTTGGTTTTATCCACTCAAAACAAAGAGTGGAGTTCAATATGTATTTCATCAATTTAAAGCTTTAATTAAAACCTTTTTTTAATTATAAAATTAAATCATTCCAATATGATTAGGGAAGGGAATTTCATTTTTTTACACAAAGATTTAATCTCTCTTTGAATACGTCATCGCATAACGTGCCCTAACACTCATCCACAAAATGAAGCAGTAGAGAGAAGGCATGGATCTATTGTTGAATTTGGACTTGCTCTTATGCAACACGCCCGGTGCCTCAAAATTTCTGGAGTTTTGCATTTGCTACAGTAGCCTTTTTAATAAATAGGCTGCCAAGTAATTCACTCAAAAGGAAAAGCCCTTTTGAATTGATATTTTAAGTCCAAGCTCAATTATCATCTCTTGAAAGTTTTTGGAACAGGATGTTGGCCCAATTTGAGGCCATATGCTCCACACAAGTTAGCTCCCACATCTCTATCGTGTGTCTTCATTGGATATGCTACACATCATTTGGAGTATTTATGTCTTAATATTCTTTCGGATGTGGTTTTTTTTACTATGCACAGTATCTACTAAAACGAGCCTGATGACTAATCCCTCAGGCATTGTTAGGTTCAATGTGGAGACAACTCTCCCAAGCAAATTTTCTTCATACACGCCGTTCTAAGAATCAAACTACACGCCGTTCTAAGAATCAAACTTAGGAATAGAGCGTTTAAAAAAAATGTAAGTCCCTTACAACTCATAAACCCAAGACAGACGTGGTCTTTGATGAAACCATCTTTCCTATCTTAACCACCACCACTTATACTGAGCCTAATAGTAACTACCCAGTTCCTCTTACTACCTATTCCCCACAAAACAACACCAAGCCCATCATAGAAAGCCCAAATTCCTCTTCTTCAAACCTACCTCATTCACCTATTTCATCTTTACCGTCAACATCTCCCTTCAATTCCCCTTCCTCGTCTGACTCAACCCCATCGTCTTCCTTTTTTGACTCACCTCCTGCTACATTGCCAACATTAGTGCCACCACCCCCACCTCCATGTTACCCTATGATAACAAGATCCAAAAACAATATCTTCTAACCTAAATCTTTGTCCCCTGACTTTGTCTCCACTGTACGTCCTCGAGCTTACTTCACCTTAGTTTCATCGGTACCAGTTCCTACTACAATCATTCAGGCCCTTAAATCCCCTGAACGGCAAAAAACACTCCGATGAATTTCAAGATCTTTTAGCCACCAATACTTGGAATCTTGTTCCATACTTCCCATCGATAAACAGTTGGATTCAAATGGGTTTTTCGGATGTATTTTCTCTCTGATGGTTCTCTTGATAAACATAAAACTCGCCTTGTTGCCAAAGGTTTTCATTAACTTCCAGGTATTGATTATTGATATTACTTTTCTCCTGTTGTGAAACCGGTTACTGTTCACGTGATTACCTCCGTTGATGTCTTTCGTGGTTGGGTTATTAATCAGATTAATGTTAGCAACTCCTTTATTCATTGTTATCTAAATGAGACAGTCAATAAGCAACAACCTTCTAGTTTTATGCATCCTTACTTCCCTCATTATGCGTGTAAATTAAACAAAGCCATTTAGGGCTTAATAAAAGCACCTCGTGCCTGGTTTGCTCATCTCAATTGCAGATTGCTTGAGCTTGGCTTTTCTGCCCCAAAATTGGATTCATCACTTTTCACTTGCCATAACTCTTGGCGCACTATTTATGTGCTTGTTTATGTCAATGATATAATTGTTACTCGCTTATCTACCACCGCTGCTAATGAACTGTTAGAAATCAGCACTAATTAGAATCCCATGATTTAAGCCATATCACATCCCTCTATCATATCCCTAATTCTAGTACACCTAGTTAGGAAAGATTGTGATTTCTTGTAATAATCTCTCATTATGACTCATTATAATCCAGCATTGATTGCTCATTTACTGGCCTATATAATGCTGTAACATGTCATTTGATGGAATAAGAGAAAATATTATGAGCTCTCATATCTAATATTGTATCAGAGCAAGAGAGAGAGCGTTGGCTGGCTATATACACGGCCAGAACCGTCAGCCATAATAGAGAGAGAGAGAGAGAGCGATAGAAAAGAGAGAGAGAGAGAGAAGGCACTGAAACCAGAAATTGGTGAAAAACGGCAAGTGGCACTACACCACTGGCACAGAGAGGACTGGAGACCACCGATCGGCATAACCCAGAAGCGCGACGGAGTTTAGAGCAGCACGTGATGTTCACGTGCCACCACATAACCAGTGCGTGAAGCCCATGCGTCGTCGTCTACAGTAACTTTTCCGGCTAGTTTCAGAATTTTTCTAGAACTATGAATCCCTCTGAATTTCCTCCTCTCTTTGATTCTATCCCTAGAAATACATCTACAAACAAACCTCATCCTACTGCACTCATGTCCGGTACAAATTCTACGACCACTTCCTCATCCAATACTTTATCATCTTCCATAAATTCCTCTACTCCCAGCAGCATGTTAATGGCACTAGAATTTCCAGAACCTCAAAGTATGGTCATTAACCATAGGTTTAATGGAAAAAATTACCTCCAATGGTCCCAAAGTGTGGTGAGGTATATCCAAGGAAAGCGAAACGAGAAATATATCAACGGGGCAGCACCACAACCAGCCCCAGATGACCCAAACTTTGATATGTGGTTCGCTGAAAACAACCAAGTTATGACTTGGCTTTGTAACTCTATGACTACTAATATAAGTGAAGGCTATCTCCTGGCAAACACTGCGAAAGAGATTTGGGACGCAGGCAGAAGAACCTATTCCTCTCTTGATAACACTGCTGCCTTGATCCATTTAAAGCGACAACTTTGAGATTTTAGACAAGGTAACATGACAATCACTGATTACTATAATGCATTAGTCAAACTTTGGCAATAACAGGACCTGTTTGAAGTACATCCATGGAAACATGTGGAGGATGCTTAGCTATACAAGAAGATAGTAGAAGAAGGGAGAATCTATGATTTTCTCCTTAGACTTAATGATTCATTTGAGGAAATATGAGGTAGAATAATGGGAATCAAACCCTACCCCACCTCTTTGATGTTGTCAACATTGTGCCGTTTGAAGAAATTCGAAAACTCTTCAGTCGCAACAGCATAATTCCGGTTGAGAGTTCAGCTCTTGCAGTACGAGAACCACAGGAGGAACGGAAAAACAAATGGTGCCATTATTGCAAGAAGAAAGGTCACATCAAAGAGGAATGCTGGAAACTACACGACAAGCGTCAACTAGCAAACCACAAGGTCATTTTTCCTCAACTGAATAGAAGGCTGAGGATACTACCTCATTAAGCCAGGAGGAATTGCAGATGCTTCGCCGAATACTTGAGAAACAGAATAAGTCCAACTCTTTGCCAAGTGTTAACTTGGTACAATCAGGTAAATCTATTACACTACAAAAAATAGCGAATTAGCGACGGAATTTAGCGACGGAATTTCCGTTACTAATCAACTTAGAGACGGAAATTAGTGACGGATTAGAGACGGAACAATATTAGCGACGGAATTAGTTCCGTCGCTAAAAAGGCCGTTACTAATTGATTAGTGACGGAATTTTGCATTCCGTCGCTAATTAGAGACGGAATTTAGGGATAGAATTTTTCCGTCTCTAATTAGCGACGGAGTTTACGTCGCTAAATTCCGTCTCTAATTTAGAGACGGAATTTAGCGACGTAAACTCCGTCGCTAATTAGAGACGGAAAAATTCCGTCCCTAAATTCCGTCACTAATTAGTGACAGAATTAACTAATTAGAGACAGAAAATTCCGTCTCTAATTAGAGACGGAATTTTCCTTCTCTAATCCGTCGCTAATTATTTTTTTTATATATAATTTAAATTGCCACATGTCTACAACACGAGCCTCCACATGTTCCTCACCGGCGGCCTCCACGTGTACCAATCAGCCACCGCCACGTGTCACCCTCCACCTCGCGCCACATGTCCCCTCCACCTCGCGCCACGTGTCACAAGTCACAAATTGGTTGCATTTTGTGACCAAGTTAGGATTCGAAGCCATGACCTCTCGCGCGCGTGCTAGTGCCTTTGCCAGTTGAGCTAAGAAGAACCTGTGAAAGTTAAATACAAAATCATATATATATATCAACATAGACACACACATTCACACATACGTACGTACGTACGTACATACATACATACATTCATACATACATACATTATATATATATATATATATATATATATATATATATATATATCACTTACAAACAAAAATAGAAATACATAATTTTATATATTATTGAATATTTTAATTTAGTTTTCTTATTTTATTTTATGTAAATATTCTACCTAAATTTTTATTATTAATATCTTTTTTTATTTATTTTATTTTATATTTTATCTTTTTGTTTGTATTTATAAAATTTTCATTTTATTTGTTTATAATATATTATTAAAAATTCAAATATATTATATTATAATTTTAATTTCAAAAATAAATATGAATTAATAATTTTTATTTATTTATTTTAATATTATATTATTAATTTAAAATTTAAATTATTTTAAAAATTATAATTTTGAAAAAAAAATCGAATTATTAAAAAATTTAACTATTAGAGACGAAATTAGCGACGGAAATTAGAGACGGAAAAATTCCGTCTCTAAATTCCGTCGCTAATTTTTAGTGACGGAAATTAGTGACGGAATTTAGCGACGGAATGTAATTCCGTCGCTAATCCGTCTCTAATTAGAGACGAAAAAATTCCGTCTCTAAATTCCGTCGCTAATATTTAGAGACGGAATTTAGTGACGGAAATTCCGTCGCTAATTAGAGACGGAAAAATTCCATCTCTAAATTCCGTCGCTAATTTTTAGTGACGGAATTTAGTGACGGAATTTAGCGACGGAATGTAATTCCGTCGCTAATCCGTCTCTAATTTAGAGACGGAAAAATTCCGTCGCTAATTTTAGTGACGGAATTTGTGAGGGATTAGGGACAGATTAGTGACGGAATAAAATTCCGTCGCTAAATTCCGTCGCTAATCCTGTATTTTTTTGTAGTGTTATAGCCCTCAATACTGTATGGACTAGCGACAATACATGGATAGTTGATTCAGGAGCTACAGATCATACGACTGGTAATTGAACACTATTTATATCTCTCAAACTATGTCCTGAGAATCTTTGAGTCAAAGTTGCTAATGGGGTGTTCACCAAAGTTAAAGGAATTGGCAAAGTCATACTATCCAATTCACTATGCGTCCACAATATTCTATTTGTTCCAGCACTTACTTGTAACTTAATATCTGTGAGCAAGTTAACTAAAGGACATGTATGCCGCGCGATATTTGATGATGATGAGTGTCTATTTCAGGATTTAAACTCGGGCAAGACAATTGGGACTTCTAAAGAGTGGGATGGACTTTTCTACCTGGAGGGATCGGAGAAGGAGAATAAAGCAAGTTGGAATGCACGAAGAGCTCTAATTAGCTCAAGTTCTCAAGACAAGGATGTACTTTTATGGCATTGTCGCTCGAGACATCCTAGTGTTGATTATATGAGACATGTGTTTCCAAATTTGTTCAATAAAGATTATGTTCCTTTTCATTGTGAAACTTGTCAATTTACAGAAAAAAACACGATCCTCCTACCCCAAACAGTCCTACAAACCCACCACTCCCTTCCAACTCATCCATAGTGACATATGGGGCCCAGCAAGAATAAAAACCCGAACAAATGAGAGATGGTTCATTAGTTTATTGATGATCATACTAGAATCACGTGGGTTTACTTGATGAAAGATAAATCTGATGTGGCCCAGGTTTTCCAAAACTTTTATAACTTTGTGCAAAACCAATTCCAATCCTCCATCAAAGTTCTACGTAGTGACAATGGCAGGGAATACCTAAGTAGTACCTTTAAAGAATTTCTTGATCAGCAAGGAACTCACCATCAAACCTCCTATCCTTACACGCCTCAACAGAATAGGGTTGCCGAATAAAAAAACCGTCACTTATTGGAAGTAACCAGAACTCTACTTATGGAAAGAAATGTGCCCACAATTTTTTGGGGAGATGCAGCCTAACTGCGGCCTACCTTATCAACTGAATGCCCTCTAAAGTCCTCAATTATGCCACGCTTGTCCAAACACTCCTTACCATTTTTTCCTATTACCCACTGATCAATCCATTACCTCTGGAAGTGTTCAGATGTGTTATCTTTGTCCATACTCCTTATAGAAGTAAGTTTGATGCCCATTCTCAGAAATGCCTCTTCCTTGGCTACTCCTCTACACAAAAAGGGTACAAATGTTATTGTCCAATCTTAAAGAAACTGTATGTCTCTAAAGATACCGCGTTCTACGAGGAGGATGCTTATTATCCCAAATTACCCATTTAGGGGGAGTACTCAAACATTGAATGGCTAATTTCACATGAACAAACTTCAAAAACCACTGATGCCCTACTTATTACCCAAAAACAACTAATACCTTGCCTAACTTCTTTGATGCCAATGATACCTTACCATCAGCCCTTGATACCTTACCTTCTACATCCCCTAATACCCACCCTAGCGAACTGGAAACACAAGTTGAAACCATGACTGGGATGGATGGAGGAGGTGGATTAGAAGGAGATGCCAGGCAACAATCTCAGGAGGCAGAGAGAAATGTCAATCCCACTCTAAGGAACGACCATGAGTTTGACTCGAGAATAGATCCTGAAGAGATGGGCTGGCCTATTGCACAGAGAAAAGGGGTAAGATCTTGTACTCAGCATCCAATTCAACGGTTTGTTTCATATGGTAATCTATCTGCCAAGATGCAGAGTTTTGTTGTGAACAGTGCACAAATTAAAATCCCTAGCACCTTTCAACAAGCTATAGCTGATCCAAAGTGGAAACAAGCTGTGGAAGAGGAATTAAAGGCACTTGAGGAAAACAAAACATGGGAAATCATACCTTGTCCTCCAAGAAAGAAGCCAGTGGGATGTAAGTGGATCTTTACCCCAAAGTTCAACCCTGATGGTAGCATCAATAAATACAAAGTAAGACTAGTTGCAAAAGGATATACGCAAACCTACAAAATTGATTACCAGGAGACCTTTGCTCCAGTAGCTAAATTCAATACAATCCAAGTACTGTTGTCAATTACAGCTAACTTAGATTGGTCACTGTATTAGCTAGACATAAAGAACACATTTCTGAATGGTGACTTGGAGGAAGAGGTTTATATGAATGTTCCAGATGGAATCCTAACTCCAAATGGCTCAGTCTACAAACTTAACAAGTTATTGTATGGACTAAAGTAGTCCCCAAGGGCATGGTTTGGCCGATTCAACAAAGAAATAAAGAAACTTGGTTATACCCATGGGCAAACAGATGACACATTGTTTATCAAACATGATGAAGGAAGAATTACTATCTTGATCATCTACATGGATGATATAGTCATTACCGGAAATGATGAAGACTTTATTGCTTAACTAAAGAAGGATATATCTATTGAATTCCAAGTTAAAGATCTCGGCCAAATGAGATACTTCTCAGGTATGAAAGTTGCAAGAACTAAGAGGGGCATCAATGTATCACAGCGAAAGTATACCCTAGACCTGTTGCATGAAACAGGAATGTTAGGAGCATAACCCGAAGGAACACCAATGGAAGAAGGTTGACATTTAGAAATCAAAGAGAATGGTATCCCAGTCAACTCTGAACAATACAGACAACTTGTTGGGAAGCTAATATACCTAACCCACACACATCCAGATATCAGCTATGCCATTGGAATAGTAAGTCAATTCATGCATCAACCACAAGAAGAACACATGGCAACTGTATATAGAATCTTGAGTTATCTGAAACTCAGTCCAGGAAGAGGAATATTCTTCAAGAAGGGCAAGGCCAGAAACTTAGAAATCTACACCGATGACCATGCAAGAGATCAGGAAACAAGAAGGTTAACTTTAGGGTACTGTACATATGTGTGGGGAAATCTAGTGACATGGAAAAGCAAGAAATAAACTGTAGTCTCAAAGAGTAGTGCCGAAGAAGAACTGAGAGCTGTGAATGACAGAACATGTGAAAGACTCTAGGTTAGTAGGTTACTTAAAGAATTAAGAATTCCATACGAGGGCCCTATACAAGTCTGGTATGACAACAGAGCCAGCATTGAGATGATGAGAAATCCTGTTTATCATGATCGAACGAAACATGTTAAGATAGATATGCACTTTATTAGAGAGAAGGTTGAAGTGGGCATTATGAACTTATCCTACATACGATCTACAGATCAAATTGCAAATGTTATGACAAAACCGTTAGGCAGGGCTAAATTTGAAGGATTTTGGTGCAAGCTGGGAATGGTTGATATATACTCTCCAGCTTGAGGGGGAGTGTTAGAAATCAGCACTAATTAGAATCCCATGATTTAAGCCATATCACATCCCTCTATCATATCCCTAATTCTAGTACACCTAGTTAGGAAAGATTATGATTTCTTGTAATAATCTCTCATTATGACTCATTATAATCCAGCATTGATTGCTCATTTGCTGGCCTATATAATGCTGTAACATGTCATTTGATGGAATAAGAGAAAATATTATGAGCTCTTATATCTAATATGAACTCATAACGGCTCTTGGTGCTTCTTTTCCTATATAAAAAATCCTGGCAAACTTCATTACTTCTTAGGTGTTAAGGTTCTTTGTTCCTCCTCTGGGTTATTGTTGTCTCAAAGGAAGTATATTCAACACCTTTTACATCAAACCAAAATGGCTAATGCTCGCCCTGTCTGGACTCCCTTGTCCTCTTCTGCTCATCTCTCTTCCTTTACTAGGCTGGACTTCTCTGTTCCTCAATTTTATCGTAGTATTGTTGGGAGCTTACTATACCTTAGTTTCACAAGACTCTATATCACCTTTGCAATCATTTGGGTCTGTCAATTCATACACCAACCAAAAGATCATCACTAGACAACAGTTAAGAAGATTCTTCAATATTTGCGAGGCACTGCTCACCTTACTCTTCATATCAAGCCCAGTTATTCCTTAACTTTATCTGCCTTCTCTTATGTAGATTGGAGCAGAAATCCTAATGATTCACGATCTACTGGAGCCATTGCTATATATTTTGGTTCAAATTTAGTGGCTTGGAGCTCTAGAAAGTAACCAATAGTGGCTTGATCCAGCACCGAATTTTCTGCATGAATTTCATATTATTCTTCCCAATGCTCCATTTCTTTACTATGACAATCTTGGAGCAACCTATCTTGTTGCTAATCCAGTGTTTCAATCTCAAGCCAAACACATCTCACTCGATTATCACTTCGTTCATAAACGTCTTGTAGTAGGTCTTCTACATATCCTTCATGTTTCATCATGAGACAAATCCTTCACATATTAACCGAGCCCCTCTTATCCTCACGCTTTGCTCTTCACTACTACAGAAAACACTTTTAACGTTCCTTTTTAGCCCTTTTAACATCTAAAAATGGAGGGACGCCTATACCAGGGACGTAAAAAAGTCAAGATATGTCGTCCTTTAAAAAAGGGACGTCTAAAGTTATTTTTTTAAAAAAAAAAATTACTTATATTTTTCACTGCCTAACAATTATAACCTACAGAAACAAGATCGAACAGTTTTTCATAAACCAAAATGTCCTTATAGATTAATGTTGGTGAAGGATGATAAATCAAAATGAATCTACAATGAAGATAAATCTAAATCTTAACACAACAAAATACATATACAATAATCCTAGTTTAGAACTTAGCCTATAGAAATAAAAATTAATTATCCATACCTTTTGGCTACGGTAGGAGAGGGAGGAGGAGGAACCAACAGCATCAAAGATGGAGGAAGAGCAAGAAATGGTTTATTATCGAGGAGGAGGAACCACTACCATCAAATGTCATTACTCTATGGCATATTTGTGATTCCTTTATGGTCTAACTGGTTTATTTAATTCTTTTAGCATTATTTTTTATTTATTTACTTTCTTCGTTTGTTCTTTTTGCATTTTCTTAAAAAATTTTATTGGAATCAAAGTTAAACACGGTGAGCTATAAAAACTAAACATAAATCAGATCACTAAACCAACTTTTATTCTAACCTTTTTTTTTTGTGGAGGACTTTTACTCTAACTTAAGATTATTGCAAAAGTTAGATGAAACTAAATAAAAGCTACTTTTATCACTAATAATCCAAACACACCCCTAATTTTTAGTGGTAGTAGAAGGAAAAAGTAGATAAAAGCTCTGATAGGCTTCAACATTTGAATAAAGAAAAAGCAAGAGGACTAGTGGTATTTCTGAGCTTGGGATGATGGTAGTGGTTCCAATCTCTCTTTCCACATCCTTAGGACACATCCCAGGATAAAAAAAAGCCACTTGGTAAGTATTTAGAAATCTTATACTTTTCTAGATTCTTTTAGATAAATAAATTATTATTTTTTACTTTAATTTGTGCAGTTCTTACCAATCATGCTTTGCAACAAGATAAGTTGGAAAAACATTCCACCGTAGCAGGAACTAATGCTGAACACTATAGATAGTTCAAGCAGGAAGAAAGATGATTTTGACATTGTAGTGTCTCTTTTTTCAAATGATTCCTCTTACCGTTGAATGATTTGAAATAATTTTAAAAATAGCACAGAATAATTTTTTATAAATTTCTCCAGTAAATTTTCGATTATCAACCACAATGGTGTCAGAGCTAATTGTTAGTGGTAGAAACTATAATAGTCTCAACCGTTAATAGCATGAGAGTTAATTGTTAGTGGCAGAAGGCAAAAGTAGATGGACAGCTCTGAGAGGTTTTAGCATCTGAAAAAAAAAAATCAAGAAGTAGAGAATTTGTAAATTACTTAATTTGGAGGGTTTGAAGGCCACGTATGGATACAATATGATATTGGATAACAGTAAAACTTGAGGAAACATCTTTTTAGATAGCCTTATTTGTGAGGATTTGTGGTATTTGTTCCATATCTCACAGGCTTGTAAATATCATCTGAAGCAAGACACGTCTTTTCTTCCTCGGACAAGTCAAAGAACTCCATCGAAGTGTCTGTGGCATCTTCTATAATGGAGTGAGATATTCCATGGTTTATTACCTGAAACACAGATAAACTTTAAGGTACACACATGCATGGTTACTAATTAGCAAAAACTACCTCTGCGTTTAATCTTTAATATAAGAGTTAAATAACTAATTTATAAATATTAAGAAAATTAAACTAGTTAAGTTAGCAATGTGCAACTGCCCCTGTCTTGGTTTTCACAAATTACCATATGTAATTGTGTGAATTGGAACTTCCCCTATTGGGAGCCCATTTAATATGTGTAATAGGAACACTTTGGGGGGAAAATTATAAATTTAGAAGGTAAAGTGGATTGAGGTGTTATATTTAGGATCCATGAATCCATTATCCAATTTCTATATTTAAAACAAGAGATAGTAATAAAAATATGAAACTAGGTGGATGTGGTATAAACCATCAATAGTAATAAATTAAGTCAAGTGGATGGAACTCAATACCCCTTAAGCAAGGTCATGGACTCAAACATTTTAGATGAATAAAATTACTCCTTTTCCAATCTTAAATGTAAGAGTTAGTAGAGAAGTTTGTTTAGATCCTGAATATAAAGCTTCAATTCACTTTGTTTTTCAAATTTGTATTTTTATCCCTGAAGTCTCCTTATCGATTTCATAATTAAGAAGATTTTTCATCAAGGGAATAGTTTAATTTCCAATAGGAATGATTAATTAAAAAGGAAAATTTAGAAAACCCAATAAAATTTTTTTACAAATAACTAAATTAATTTTTAAGGGAGAATTACTTAAAAATACCTTGGGGACAAATTAATTGCTAAATCTTACTATGGGTGATATGTTGCACATGACGGGTGATATGTTGCACATGACCGGAAGATGTTTGCATTTTCGTATGGAATCTTTTTGCACACATGTAAGATGGTTACACACAACGGAAGCTCTATTGTACATGACGGATGCTTGTTTGCACGCGTGGCACCATTTAGCAATTAATTTATTTTCAAGGTATTTTTAAGTCATTTTCCCTTTTTTTAATGCCTGCAAATTAGTTTCTAACTCCTAAATTTATACCAGAGGGAGTACATTGCAAAAATTACACTCATGTTGTCCAGGCAATACTTAAATCTAACTCAATAACAATAAATACCAGTTAGTCATACAAAATATGAGTGGATATACTTCCACACCTGAAAGAAACCAATTTCTTTGAATGCAATCTGAATTTTCTAGAAGTGTTTGAGACCTCAGCGAAGGATCGTTCAAGGAGGAAAGGTCTATCAAAGGAAGGTCTGCTGTCGTACTTATTTACATATATAGGCTATCTATTAGCAGCAACATGACAGAATCTTATTCCTGAAAATTTAAGAACCGAAATACATTGACATATATACAATTCAACATATCCTGTTAGAGTCAAAACACACAGCCAATCAACAAAGGAAATGAGCATTCACAAATTGCAACTCAATTTCACAAAACCTCATATCCCTATCCAAACTTGAACGACCACCATCACCTTAAGAAAACAGTACATTCAACTTGGCTTGCTATATATAGTGTACGAAAACGAGAGCAAAAATATTTCACTCTATTTAAAATTAACTACCGAAAGATTCTTTAGAGAACAAACTTTTTCAAAATATTAATATTGAACTTGTAATCATCATCTAACACAAGAAGATTCTTTTATAAACCAAGTGTTGGTCAGGAACTAAGAATAATGTCACAAGAAAAAATGTAGAAATTTGCAATAATATCAAAATTCATGGGAGAAAAAAATATTAAGAGGTTCTCATCAACAGTAGACAATCGTGTGCTTTCCATTTAACTTGCTGAATTTTTCTCCGAAGAATCCTAATATATAACGCCCACCAGTAGAGAAAGCATAAAAAAATATGAAAAGTTCAATTTTATTTTCTTTTAATGGCTACCATATACAGATGACAGAAGTATAACTGCGTCAGAAAGTGAAAAATTCTCTACAAACGAAGAACTAAGAAGACAAGTGGGACGATATAAACTCTGTTCTACTGACAAGTTTCAGAAATTCGAGACAATAACTAGTAAGTATATATAGGAGAAATATATCAAGATCTTACTATTCTTGCTCACCGTGAAAGCATTTAGCATGCTGTCATACCTTACTCTAGAGTCAATTATTAGAGCAATCTAGTTGCGAAGGAACCACTATGATTCTTTAGAAATCCCAGAAATCACCAACAATTAAAACATTTTACTCAAACATTTCAAATTCTAATACTTATTGTTGGAATGGGATTTTCTAAAAACTTCAGAAATGCATAACTAATTCAATATAACTCTAAAAGTAGTGGTTTAAAACTCAAACTTAAGCTCCTGCAATGCCTTTCATAATAGAATAAAGACATGGGCTCGATAAAGTCACACTGGGTCCAGAACTTATTTAAAACTCATTCAGTTTATAGGAATTTTCGCGGGAAATTCTACAATTCTTAACCAACTTAGGATGTGTACTATTAACCTGCCAAATATCAAGAAATAACTTGAATGTTTACCCTGTCTAAAGTCAGACGCAAAAACGATGTTTCAGCAAGCATATGCAACTAATTATCCACAATAATCTGAAGCTTTACCATGTTTATAACTACTCATCTCAACTCCTTACAAATATATGTATAACCCAAAACAACATAAAATTTAAATGGCATGGTGGTTATAATAAGCCACACTATTGCAAAATTAGCCTAACAAAACATGCTTCTTTCCATCCACCATAACTAAGTCTCTACCAGCTTCTCCTTTCCCTTAGATGAACTTGTTCCTATGGTTAATACATAGTGAAAAGGGTGAGATTTGGGAATCTCAGTAGTAATAATCATATTTCAATATATAATGTATGGTAAATAACTGCATACAAAACAAACCAAAGAGAACAATAACTTACAATAACTGAATTTTCTTAAAACTGAATAACTAAAACTATGATTACATATGATCATGGAAATAATAAAAGTCTGGAATTTACATGTTCCCAATAATGTCACAAATGAACATGCAACCAATGCAAATATATGAAATTAATGATTAAATTGGATTCTAGGTTTTCCTATATATAAAGGCTCACATGTACTCTCTTTTATTTAAGGATTTAAAAAAATATTTTAGAGGTTTTTATTCCCTTTGCATTTATATAATCCTTCAAATTTCAATATAGCACTAGAGCTAGATTCAATTTAAGAGCTAGCGCACTATAGTGTGAGATTCTTTTAGAGCGTCTTTCACTATGCAAAAAAGGGCCTTTGAGACTCAAAAAGAAGTTCAAGCCCTGGAAAAATAAATAAATAAATAAGTCTTTGGGGCTAAAAAGGGAGTAGAAGCATGGGAAAAAATAAAGGGCCTCTGATACTCAGAAAGAAGTACAAGCCTAGGTAAAAAAATAAGGGGCCTCTTAAACTCAAAAAGAAGTACAAGCCCAAACAATAAAAGGGGCCTCTGAGATTCAAAAGGAGTACCACCCCAGGAAAAAAATAAAAAGGCATCTAAAAATCAAAAGAAGTACAAGACCAAAGATATTGGAATAATGAACGATATCAGAGTAAGCGATATCAATTTGTAAGAAGTGTCCCTATGCGCAATGAGGATTGAGAGATATCAATTTATGCAATAGTGGGTGTCACGTATAAAGCGGCATGACAGATTTTGAAGGTTAAGTTTAAAGTCTCAGAAAATAGACAAGTTTGGTGTCCTTTGAAATAAGGCGATTGTTGGATAATGTTTCAAGATATTTAATATTATTTATATGATATATTAGTTGGTTTGGTTTTATTATTTATTATATTTTAAGATTAGATATGAATATTATATCTTAAAATTATATTTTAGTTATTTTTACTTATTTTTTATTAGATTAGATTAAATTAGATTATAGATTTGCCTATCTAAAGGCTCATATGTATTCTATTTTATTTAAAGATTCATAATAATATTTCAAGGTTCTTATTCCTTCAAGTTTCAACACTCCCTCCTCTGATCCGCAGTTTTTAAGAAGCAAGGAAGAAGCTTGCCCTATAAGAAGCTTACCCTATAAGGAGCTTGCCCTACAAGGAGGAAAGATGGAGTGTCGCGCAGCAGAAGAATTCTCAAGCAAGGAGACGTGTGTGGTGGTGACTCATCTTTGACAGATCAAAAGCCTTGGCTTTTTCTTTCTTTCTTTCTTTCTTTCTTTTTTTTTTTAAAGCTTACTCAATAAGGCTATAAGCTATTATTTCCTAATTAAGATATGGTCCAAGAAATAAACCTTGATTCTAGGAATCAGCTTTTAAAAATTATCTTGGACTTTTTCTTAATTACTTTGGGCCTTTATATATTTAATAATATTCTATAAATCATTCATTCAAAGAAATTCGGATATTACACATGCTACTTCACTGATGCGTTCAATTAGGTTGAGTAATTAATGAAGAAAGATGTCAAACCCCTTAACACTTTGATATTTGCAGAGTAATAAATGCATAGTTCAGAGGGCACACAGAAATAGCGGAAATATACTGATAATAAGTGCCTGTTTATATTACAGACAATTCCCATATGGTTTTAAAAACAAAATCCAAAGAAATAAATATTACAACTAAAGATAACCAACTGTACTCCGTTAGAACCGGACCTTCAATCACCGGTAATTATTGTTTTGCCCTTAGAGCCGCTACCTTCTGCTGGAATATTTTTAAATATTGAAAAATGGTGAGATTCAAATGAATCTCAGTAGTAACATACAATCCGACATATAAAATGTGAAAATAAATATGCAATGCACCATGTTATGTAATATGAAAATGCTGTGTGTACACTGTCCGAGGCCAAACGACTGTTTGCAACCCCAGCTTAACTCTGCGCCTCCGTTGGGTCCCAGACCACAACTAAGCTAATATGCGTGTCCCAGACACTGTGCTCATATTACAGAAAATGGAATACAGAACATATAAATAATCACATAGTGTATGAAAGAAAGAGTTACTACCTGGGTCCTTTTTCAGTCCGATTATTATACAAAACTTTTAACCGGCTCGGGCTATTACCAATTCCTATAAATTAAAGTTAACAAGTAATTGGTTATTACTTGCATTACTACTTATTTAACCATATTCTAGTGGTTATCTCAGTTTCAGTGATTTCTGCATAGTATAATTCTCCACAATACAACTTTTACTATTTTTCATAAAACTGGCAGATTTTTCAGTCAACTTTGAAAAATCAGAATTAAATCTAGAAAATTTCAAATTGATTGGTTTCAAAGCCTATGTGAAGATATTTAAATTTATTTTAATATAAAAATACTTATATCTGATCAATGATAACAAAATATTCCCAGAAATTCGTCAAACCTCCCCTATTCCAAATTTTCTTCCAGAAATAAACTCAACTTTGAAAATTCATATCTTCTAATGTACAAGCTCAAAAATTGTGATCCACCTATGAAATTAAATATCTTAATGTATACTGTAAATCTGAAAATTTTCATAATTTTTGGTAATGTGTTGGTTTTCCAAAATTTCACCACATCTAATCTTCCTTCTAGAAACATAATTTGGTAGTACTTAAATTCAAAATTTCATAACTAAATCCAAAAAATTCCAAATAGAGTGGTTCAAAATTCTGTGTGTCCCTATTTAAGTATAATTTAAGGGAAAAATACATACTATTAGAGATTACATGCCTAAAGTTCCAGAATTTACAATTAATACAACTATGCCAGAATTTGTTCCAGATTCAGTGCTTAAGCTTCACAAATTCATTTCTTACAATATACTAATCCAAATGGTACATATTATATATCAAATTAAAGCTCCTTATGTCTATGTTATGTCTGTAAAGGTTCATAATTTTTGGACCAGTTTTAACTAACGAAATGAATTTTATAACCAAAATGATTCCAGAAAACTAACCGAACAACATCTCCTCTTAATTTCTAAAAATTCCTGATTTATACATAATCATCCAAAAATTACAACCACATGTACTCTCACACAATTTTTCATGTAGAATCTATTGGTGATATCAAATTTATCAAATTCTTACTCCTTGTATATCTACACCTTATTCTGACCATAAATAATAGCAACTTAATTTCAAAATCACTCAACTTCCAACAACTATAAATCCTCATAAACAACCCAAACCAACTGTATAACAATAGAAAAAGATATAAAAGACTTACCTAAATAATATTCAAGGCTTGCCTATGGTGACTGACTTCTCCTTCTTCCACTTCTCCGGCAATTATTCTCACCTTAGTCTTCATTCTCTCTTACTCACGTCTCTCTCTCTCTCTCTCTATATTTTCTACTTCTCTAGTCTTCTATGTGACTTGACCGAATGGAATGGAAAAATGAGAAGTGTGTGTATGTTGCCTTGTATTTATAGTGGAAGGATATGTATTTGTTTATTAAATAAATGTGTGTGTGTGCCATGAGGTGTTTATTTTAATGGTTGTGTGTGTAGTGTGGGAAGTGTGTGCCATGAGTGATGTGTGAAGAGCATGTGAAGCAAGTGTGGCGTGTGAAGCATGGGTGGCATGGGAAGCATGGATGACATGGAAAGTATGGGAAGTGTGGGTGTGTTTTTAACAATATATTTATATAGGTATATTTTTATTCTATTAATAATACACACTAAGCCTTGATTTTGTCTAATTTAAGATTTCCTTAGATTTTATAGATTCTATAATTTAGCTTATTATCTAACTCCTATAAATTAATCCTTAGCCTTAAAATAATTTCTTAAAAATTTCCAAGCCAATTTATGATTATTAATTGTTATTCCTCGATTTTTCAGAAAAATAGGCATTTAATTCGTAAAATAAATTTTGGGATGTTATAAAAGAGGATAAAACTTGAGCTGGCATGGGGGAAAAAGATGAAGGCCAGATATATGTTTAAGAGGAGTACGAGAGGCTTGCATGTAGACACGGCTCTAATCATTGGATTCTCTGTGTAAGAGAAATTGCACATGCGTGCTTTTTTGTTTTGTTCGATTGGGAAGAGAGAGAAAATGACTTATTGTTTGACTTAATAGAGAAAACTTCACTTGCTGGAGCCAAGTAGACACAATCGACTAAGAGATCTCACAGGTACGAGACACGTAGAATTAAGTAAATATATAGACATGGGAATCTAGATCAGAGGTGTATCTCTAATGAATAATAATAGTTTATATGATAGTAAATCTCAAATGTTTGGAGTTGATCTAACGATAAGGATAAATAAGTGGAGGAAGTGGGTGGTAAGGGAAAATAGAGAGATTCTTGTTCTATCTCTAAGTGCACAAGTGCCCGTTCTTTTTTTTTTTAAATTAATTTGCAATTTAAGGTTGGAAGTGGGAACTTCTACAATATCAATATGAAAGTCTACCAACAATAATCCTAGGTCACCCTTTTTAGTCTTAGAATCGTCATTAATAGCTAACATTAATGTTAGAATATGCTTGGTCCGCCCTTAGATGGATCAGGACTCAAGCCTAATTTACTTGGAGTTATTATGTGAATAAAGAATAATATGTGTCCAAATATGAAGTTTTATCTTTATAATTCAAATTTCAAATAAGAGTAACTATTCATAATATGGTTTTGTGGGTGGTTGTTGAAAAAAACTGATAGAAAACTCCCACATAAACTATTTTCTGTGGCTCTCTTCTCTCTAATGGTGAATCTGCCATATAAGTATGATCGGAGTTTATACGATACTCTGACCTGATGTGGGTACTTAGCGAATCAACGGATTCTAGGTACGCCTGAAATGGTATTAGAGCAAGGTTATCATGAGGCCTATGAATTATTGCTATGGAACAATAAGCTTCTGCTGAAAGTTTGCTTCTACTGTGCGATATTTTTCTACTGCTTATTCATCTGGCTTTAGTACATATTTTTTTTTTTCTGTCATCATATGCAAATCCTATTTTAGTTTAGTTTTCTCGTTCGGCTCTGTTTCTAATCTGTTTATGGTATCTATGTCATTTTAGATATGTATGCTTTAGAAGACATAGTAACCATTGTCCTTGATAGATGAGTATGAGTCTTTGGAAAACTGAGTTTCCATGCCTTGATATTATCATAAATGCATAGAAGACAAAAAAAAAAGAGTAAATAAAAACAAACCCAAACTACCTAAAGTCGAGAAGAAAAGGGGGCCGAACATGAAGCACGCGGCGGTTATAATGTTTTCAGATTGGTTTCAAACAAAATTGCAATTTTAGGCTATAAAATTATTATATATGTGTCTTATATTGAAAACAAAAATGGAAGAACTAGAATTTGGAAAGAGAAACAAAAAGGAAAAATGCACAGAATGTCATGTATGCAACGAACCTGATGGTTTCTTGCATTTGGAGTTGGGTTCAAAGAAAACATGAGTTTGAGAAATTGACATGATCATGTAGAGGAAAAGAAGACACAGAATGACACCAGAACCACAAAAAAAAAAAAAATCGTAAGAAAAGCCAGAAAATGAGTAATGACGAGTCATCAGGTCTGATGGACCCAACCTGTGCTTTGATCGGGTCTCTCGTAAACCACCTAGAGGTTGAAGATAACCTTAAAAGGTGAAACGACATCATTTCGCCTCAGGTTATTAAAAAAAAAAAGAAAGAAAGCGGACAGGTGAGTTAGGTCACTTGGATAGAACCGATCCATAAAACACATTTAAAAGGAAAAAACAGAGGTGGATTCAGATTGGGCAGGTCGGGTTATATAGGTTGACCGATCCACAAACAAGTTTTTTTTAAAAAATCTGGCAATTTTAAAAAAAAAAACCCAGAAAAGCACCATGTGGCACATGGGAGTTGGTGAAAGTTCCCATAGCCATATGGCAGACTCCATCTGAGAACTCTCAGAGCGTGGGCTTTGGATTGCCGATGTGTGTGACGTTTTGAAAGCCCTGTGGCAGCGCGTGCACTACACACGAGAATGATGAGAGTAGGTTACATCTGGACTTTTCAATTTTTCCAGAATTTCCTCCTCCTCCTCCTTCTTAGGGCACGTAAGAGAGCATTTGAGATCTGATTGAGATACTGTTTGTTTATAAAAAACCCTAAATTCAAGCTCTTCATTTTGGTGTATAATTGGTATTTTTTGAAGCAAATTTGAATCCATTTTTTGGGCTTCCCATGCCTACTTATAGTGATTTTATTCATTTAAAAATTCTTAAAATATTTATAATAATTCATAATTATTTTATTTATGATAATTATGAACCTAGAGAGTCCTAAAAGTACTGAGCCAAAAGATTTAATTGTTTTGGATGATGGTTGTGTTGAAAAACACATTCTTGAGTATGAACCACTTAGATTTGCTCCGAAGAAGAAGAACAAATTATTTGATGAACCCTCTAAATGTTAATCCAAGCTTAAATCACTTAGAGAAATGTGAGCCTATAAGTGATGAATGAAGGAGATATTTGCTTGTTTATTTTTAAGCCCTAGAGCATGGCCTAGAAGGAGAAGAACCTAAAGAGGATCAAGAGAAAAATTATTTAAATTAAGGTTCATTAGAACCTAAAATTGAATAAAAGGTGTAACTGGAAAGAAATCCAGAAGATAAACCTAAAGAAAAACCTAAATCTCTTAAATCTTTAGAAGATGAATGTTAAGATTTATATATAAAGAAACCTTACGTAGGTGAAAGTGAGGATTTGATACTAAAGAGACAATATCAAGTTACATTGAAAGGGAATCTCAAATGAAGAAACTTTCAAATGCCAAAACTTTGATCATGGTGAGATTCAGGAAAGTGATGCACCTTAGAAGGTAGAGCCCACTTCATGAGTGAAAAAGAGTCTTGAGTCTAGTTTAACCACCAACATTAGAATCTATAAAAGACTTGAAAGTAAATACTACTTAACGTTTCCTTGAAGAAACAAGAAAAAATTACATAAGACATTTGAAATATCTATTCAAGAAAATAGAGAAACTCTGAAAGATAATTAAAACAACATGGGACATAAAATTCTTCCAGCCTTAGAAAATAATGGTTATTGTGAACCTTATCAAATTGGGTTTGAGAATCAAAGAAAGTTCTTCCCAAATAAAGAAATGAGATAAATATGAACCCAAATAAAACTATTGAATTGTTCCAAATTCCTTGATAAAAAAATATTATAAACATAATAATATTCTAAGAGACATAAGAAGTAAATGTCAAACACTCTTTATGGGTGGAAGCTCTTGGAAAATGAGTCTTCTAAGAGAATCAGATGCTCTATCTAAATGGGAGTTAGCATTATGCTCAATCTAAGTGGGAGCTTTCAGAAATTGAGCATTCTGATGGTTATCACTGAGCATATTATGTGAAGTAATTATATGAAATTATTGATAGATGGATTGATAATGTTGGAATATGTATGATAAGAGGTATAAATGTATTCTCCTGATGATAGACCCAATGGTGTTATTACTTTTCTAGTCAAGAATAATACAAGTACATGACATTGTATACTTCAATATGCTATAAGAGAACATTCTTGGTTCAAAACTATTGTGAATAACCCTATGTGCGAGATGATTTTAATGATTAAGCCAAGAAAGGCTACCAAGAACAAGAACTTAATTAATAAACTAAATAGGGACAATTGTGATATCTGGCATTGAAAGGTCTCATATAAATAACAGATGTTGTAAAACTATTGACTTGGGTCATAAGCTGAGAGATTTTGAGACCTATATGGCTTGACAAGGGAAACTTTATAGCATAAATTACCTTGCATATGTTATACTTGATAAATGCATGTGAAAATGTGAAATAAATCCAACAATAAGGCCATGTTAATTACATTCAAAGATAATCTTTTGAGGTATTTAAATAATCTCTTAAGAGACAATATCTATGTGAGATAACCAACTTGACAAGGAAATGAGAGAAGTTGAACATGTATTATCTAATGAACAAGTGCAACTTGTTCATCCAGACACTCCTTTTTAGGTGGGAGCTCATGAAAGTCCTCATGATCCATAGTAAAAACGTTATTACTTTTAATGATGTATTGAAATACTTGGAGCTTGGGTATGAATATCTAGAGGTTTGTGAGTCCTTTAGACAAGATTATCTCATAGAGGTTTCAAGTCCTTCACACTCTAAACCCAAATCTAGGAACAATAAGAGGTTTTAGAAAAGAGAAAGAAAGACGACCCTAAGTTCAAAGAAGGGTAAGAAATTCTTGAAGCAGAAGATTGACCTAAGCAAGGTCAAATACTTTTTCTGCTAGAGAATTAGCCATTTTGTAAATGATTTTTTTCAAGCAAAGTGAGTACAAAAGGACATAAGGTCCATAAATCATTATGATAGGGATTGAAATTCTCTATAGAATGTTCTCTATTGTCAAATTTAAGCAAGAAGCTTAACTTTGGTAGTGACATGAGGGTTGAGGTGAAAGGCATAAGTGCCTACAAGTCCACTTTATATAATGGAATGACCTTAGTTCTTTGTGATGTGCTTCATGCATTGGTTCAAATAAGATTAAGTTGTTTTCTCATGCCGTCTATATTATAGGTTCGAATGACTTAAATTTTCATGATTTTGTAACAACTATATAGTTCTGATTTAGTTTTTCCTTTTATGATATTTCTTTGAGTTGAGCATTGTTGGTGACTCCTTATGCTTAGTTGTTTTACCATTCTCTGTAATACAAGTATTGACATAGTTATGTGTCATGCTAGACAAGGACATAGGAATTACTACCAAAATTAGCATAATGAGGATTGCTAAGTTTAATCTCCAATGTGGAAATGTCCTTATGATAGGCTAGCAAGTAAAGCAACACGAAAAGATTTATAGTAAAGGGAAAATATTCAATTGCAATTATTCCATTATGATAAATTTGATACTGTGTGTGAGGATAAGGTATAGAGGTTAACATTTTATAACTCTTGTTGGCGATTATTCACGATGTGATCATACTTATTTGATTTCACATAAGTCTGAAGTTTAAATATTTTGGACTGTGAATGGATAAGTTGCAAAATCAATTGAATTAATTAAATAGGATTTTTGAGATCTTACGAACTAATCAAAGTTGTAAATGATCAAATGAGCTCAGTAACAGGAGAAAGATAGTTAGACAGCTAACTATCCGATGCACTCCATTACCATATGGAGTTTTTGAAAGGCATAATGAAATGGTTATGTATGTGATGGTTCAAGCTAACCTACAAAATGTGAGTGGGAGAGTATTATGAGGTCTACTTTTGGTAGATTAGTACACTTTTTTTTTCATCAAGTGTGTGTGGTCTTGAACTTAACCATGTGCCCTCTAAAGTGGTCACTTTTACACTTTATGAATTATAGTCAAAGCGCGAATTGAATTTGATTTTCCACGGACCATAAGGGTCAGTTGCATATTCCCACTGTGATTATAAATGGGAGCTTATTAGAGTGATGTCTTTCACTTTTCATAAGTGAAAAGATGGAATTGTAACTAAAAAGAACAAAAAGCTACCACATTTATTATGCATTAGTTTCCAAAATAAGGGCGAAACTGGTGACTATATATCTCTTTACGAGACACATAGACAAGGTAATGCAGAACCAGTTGGTGATTCTTAATTGTCCTTGTGAGTGGAGGCTTAGAAAGGTCAATAAAGAGACCTAATAAAGAGAGAGATGTAGGAAGCTCCAATAAGGAGTAATTGAGAAAGGAGTTCATGGTTATTCTAAAAGATAGAGTGTGTTATGTACAAGATTTTTGTTGAGGAAAAATGGAAGAAAGCAATGGAAGTGATGATTCATTAAGAAAGAATCATACTTAAGAATTAATTGATCTAATCCAAGATAAGAGGCTATTTGAAACTAGTTGTTAGATATGATTAGTTTTAATGATGTCAAATATAGATATTAAAAATTGAGAGCAAAAATTTTAAATAATGTATCTAACTCCTACATTGACCAACTACTGTATTTAATATGAAATATCTTATAGATTAGTTAAGCAAAGATTAGAAGATACCAAGTTGAATTATGGCGGAAGATTGAGAAGATATTGAAGAATGAAATTATCAAATATGAGAAAATGAAGTCAAGAAAACAAAGAAGAATTTGAATTGATGAGAATGAACAAGAGGGAGAAGAAAGAGGAAGATTGAAGATAATCAAGAAAATAAAAGAGTTATCTAGTTGGGTTATGGAGAATAATCATCAAGAGAAAAATGAAGAAAGGGATTGAAGAAGGAAAAACTTGCAAGATCTAATGGGATTATTGTAATATCATCTCTTATAGAGTGTGTGATGAGTTATGGTTATGTAATGTTGACAAAGTTGAGACACTATCCAGTAATAGGTTATCAAAGTCCCAACTTCAATACATGGTTTGATCTTATGGTTAAATGGGTTTTTTTAAACTTTTAAAAATAATTATATATGGTCTCATACCAGTTTGCAAAATCACTACTCTTATCAATTTCAAAAACATTTGTTAAAAATGAAGAACGTTCCTTGGCAATAGCCCGCGTAGTGGTGGTTAACTTAAGGGCTTTTGGTGTTTGGTTGCCCAATTCTAAATCAATTATTGCTTTTTGACATTAGCGCGTTACCAAAAGTTCAGCGTACAAACTACAACTATTAAAGTCAATGTTGTAATACCTTATTTCCAATAGCTCCATATGAGTAAAAAGGAGTAGTGAAATTAGTTGTAACCTAGGATTCGAACCTAAATTACCCAATTTCTGAAAATGTTCACAAATTCTCAATCTCAACTCAGAAGTTGAACCTAGGGTTAAGAGGGTTTTTCAGAGGGCAAAAAAAACTTTTCAATTAATTTCACCAGTTTCACTACGTCACTAAGTCTCATCGGCTCTTAGTTTCATCATATCAGAGTGTGCGAGCGATTCTCTACTTAAGTCTCACATTTTATACTTTAGTCATAGTTTATTTTTGTCCGGAAGCATTAACCCAATATAAATTACTGTTCATCTATAGGCTATCGGCATTACTAGTTTTCCACTGTACTATCATCAAGGTAACAAAGTTATACACACCTTATACAGATCAAAATATCCAAAATACTAAAACAGACAATCAATATAGAAAGTAGATCTTGCAGCTTCATCCTCTAGTTGTTCACGCTTACCCTCTTGCCCTTTGAGCTACTAGTCTGTACTGTAAATTGGTTTATAGAAAAAGGGTGAGATTCAAAAGAATTTAAGTAGTAACAGATGGTCAATCATATAGATACAACATCACAGAACATGCCACACAGTCATCATATAATAGAATCATCTCCACAACATTCAAATCATAACATGCAATTCACATACCATTATAGCGTTGGGTATATCACAAGGCCTCGAGTATTACCATGCAATCGGCCCCGGGCATCTACTCATGCATCACAGAATGTGCCAAACAATTCATGATAAATCTACAAAACATACAGTGTATCTTATAACATATAAAAGAAAGAGTTACTACCTGGTCGCTTCCCTTGAGCAATATCCCATTATTTCTTTGAGCTCGGGCAAGTCTTATACTTCGGACAGCCATCAAGTCCAATAATTAGAATTATGGATGACAAGTTATTACTTAATCCAATCCTTTCTTGGTATATTGTAAGCTAATTTATTCTTGGTTTAGCTTATTGGTTATTATTTGAGTCACTTAGGTAGCCCTTGAAAGTCCCAATAAAGGCCCATAAGGTTGGGAAAGACCATATCAATCAACACCTCTTGAAAAATATGAAATAGGAAAAAATGGAGATCTTGGCCGTGGCCAATAATGCTTGGTCGTAGCCAATAATGCTTGGCCGCAGCTAGGAATACCCTGTTTCTTTACTGAATTTCCAAAAATCATAACTAAATCTACAAAAATCTAAATGAGGTGATTCAAAGTTTTAAATGACCCTAATTTAGCCTAATTTTAGGTAAAAATATATCCATAAGCTAAATATACCCAAATAAATACAAAAAACCATTTTATTATACCATGTTCCAGAATTTCCAATTTTTTATGCCCAAACTTCAAAAAATTATATCTCCCAAACTTGTCCAAAAATTTAAAACTACCTATCATATTAAACCTCTATGTATTTAATTTAATTTTGGAAAGTTTTAGAATTCTTGGACAAGGTTTAGCCCATGAAACATCTTGCATAACATCACTATTCTAGACAAGGCAGATCACAACATGTGTATACATATTTCGTAAATTTCCAAATTGATATATAAATATCCAAAAATCATGAACACTTGCATAACTACACAATGTTACCTTCTAAATCCAATGGAAGTATTAAAATTACCAAATTCCCACTCCTTCCTCACATCATCTATAGAACAGTAAGTTAGGGTTTCTAGGAGTAACATGTTGTTTTTTTGTTTTATCTTACTTAATCACTTCCTTTCTACTTCTAATCACATGATTAACCATTTAAACACTAAATGGACATGTTTAGAGGAAATCTGGGTAGCATTTACCTTAGGTTTTGCTTCAGCCCAATATTTGAAAATAAGAGAAAACAACACAATATCCACCAACAACATCAACATCAACATCTAACAAGGTAAGAATAGCAAGTTTTGAAGTTTATTTCTTGATTCTTGTTGCTTATCTCTCCTCAACATCTCTATCCTCTATCTCTACCCTCTTTGATTAAACTTGCTAATCATGGTTTTTAAGGAGGAGAAGAGGTTAGGAGAGGTTATAGAGTGATTAGGAGGTAAAAATCACAAGGTTTAACAAGTTCTTATATTGGATTTGTGGAAACCCTAACTCTTTGTGCTTGAAGCTCTTGAGATATGGCTGAACTCTCTCTCTCTCTCTCTCGGGTCAGTTTTTATGAAATGAATGGAGGAAGATGAAGGATTAATAACTTAAAGAATGGTCCAACTTGCTTTACAAGTGCTCAATTGCTATTGGTCCAAAATTGTGGGTTTTTTTGTATAATATCGTAAAATAATTGCATTTCCCTTTTCCTTCATTTGGCCAGCCAAATTAATGAGAGATGAGAGATTATATATATTTCTCTTGAATTATCCAATATTGTCATCTTGCAATTGCATCTACTAATTGGTCAAACTTGGTCATATGATTTTATTTTTTGACTCTTTGACCTTCCATCTTGATTCAATTTTAAACCATGCATTTGATTTCTCCAATATTCTCTTTGTTTGACTAAAAATTTCAAGGAGAACAGGACATATTAATTTCCTCTTGCATAATTGGAAAATGACCATTTTGCCTATACATTGATTTTCTTTTTTTCACTTAATGCAAAACTAGGCAAAATTTTTATCAAATTTTAAAAATTCATATATAATTGTGTAGATATTAAATTAGGTTGGTTTCAAAGGCTATGTAACCCTTATTAAGTCTAGTTGTAAGGAAAAATATAAAATTTGGCCAAATGGAAGCTGACACTAAAAATTGCCAGTTTCACTAGGCTAATTTCAAAAATAAATATCTCTTTGTGTACAGCTCTAAATAACTCATATGACCTATCAAATTAAAGCTTGATAAGTTTGATTTCATTAAGAAAATTTTCACAATTTTTAGACATCATGTGCCTATTGAAAAATGTCACATAATCATGACTGCTATACCAGAAAATTCATGGGTAGCAACACTTCAACTTCTACAATTTTTGTTCCCACATATTAATGTTATGTTTGACCTCTAATTGAATTATTTTGTCATTCCCTGAGCTCTTTAATTCATCATAATATTTCCTTTAATACCCTAAGGACATAAAGGAATTTTGGGAATACAATTATGTCTTACTGGGATAATTGCTAAACCGAGGCTTAGTAGTCCACTTAATCCAAGCTTAATCTCAAGCCTCTTGTCTCAAAATTTAGGATATTATAAATGTTACGGTTACTAGTACTACTATCACTACTTCTACTTAATCATATACATATTTTAAAGTCCTCCAAAATATAATGATAAACATTAGTCTATAATCACTCTGCCTTCTCTCCATCCGCCCATATTACATTTTTGCCCTTGGAGTTGGAAGCCTTTGTTATATATCATTTGTTAAAAAAAGAGTGAGAGTCCAAAGAATCTCAGTAGTATATCAATCACAAATATGATATGTAGAATGCTCAATATGTAAAACAAAGCATCACATAGCACTTACAAATTATGTAGCAAATAAAGGGCCTAACCAGTCCCTTATCACAAAATCACAGCGCTTGATGTTACAGTCTGGCTGCCCAGGGCCTTTGCGCTATACAAGGTGCAATCATGAGCTTTCTGCCTTAAACCTTCCTCGCTCAAAAAGCCCCTAGGTAATTCCGGGTGCAACTTGTACTTACGGATCTTACTGCCTAGGGACTAACTGTCCCGCACATGCACAGATGACAGAGAATACATATAGAGCAGCACATATGATATAAAGAATAGGGTACTACCTAGAAATCCTTCCAATTTAAGTTCTTGTTCCCTGTCTCTCAAGCGTCCCAGAAAAATGTCGAATCCTATAATTTATAATTCACGGACGGCAAGTTATTACCTATCCCAATTTTTTTAACTCAAAATACTTTGGTAGATTATCATTATAGTTAATACATTTGGCCCAATGGGTATTTAATGGGCCCACATAAACTCTAATTTTTTAACTTAACTATTAGAGTTTCACTTTATTGCAAAAGTACCCTTACTTTTATTTTTGCACAATTACTCAATTGTGGTAGAATTTTCAATAATCCTTAAAAATTCATATCTTGACCTAGAAATATCCAATTAAGGTGGTTCCAAATTCTATATGTCACTTATTAAGTCTATTTTAAGGAATAGATATTCTCACTACCACTTGTCCATGTATCATTCCAAGTTTCAAGTTTTTCCTATATTGCTAGAAAATCTTTCCAGTTTTGTTGGTCTAACTTTAAACAGTCATAACTCCTAGTGTACTACTCCAAATCCATCATATTACATATAATTTTAAAACTCAATATGTCTACTTTAAATTTGAAAATTATCACCATAAAAAATGAAGTTTGGAAAGTAAAATTTTTGTCACAGAAAATCTGCCAGACAGAACGCAATACTAGCATCAACTACAACAAAGTTTCAACCTTTTGATTTTTCACTCTAAATCATTTAAGATCATAACTAGAAGCTATTCCCATACCATTTTTCGTGTAAAATCCAATGGTGAACTCAAAAATACCAAAATCACACTCCCTATACTAGGTTTTGCCTCTGACCAAAATTTGCTCCCAACACAAGGAAAAATCCAATTTTCGTATTTAACCATTAATAAGTCTAATACATCATTTATCATCATATATCACATTATATATGATTAAAAAATCATTTAGTCTCAAGAAAACTCTCTATACGAAATGTTAGGGGAGACCAAGACCCAAGAAAACTCAACAAAAACACAAAGTAATCAGGTCAAAAGGAAGCCGAGGTTTACCTCTTCACGTTTCTACAACCAGCTTGGTATTCCGGCAGCACTTTTTCTAACAAAATGACACCAAACACCTAAGATGAGAAATCTGAGACTATAAATAAAGCTCACAGGGAGTAGAAGAAGTTTCTTGAAAGACTTACCGGACGATAACAACGATTCAGGGTCAGAATTGGCTCTGATACTCAGGAAATGTTATTATTCCTCCTCCTTCTCTCTTCTTTCTATTTCCTCTCTTTTTTTTTCTAATTTTTCCTTCTCTTTCTCTTGCTTGGCTAAAATGGCCCTTAAATAAGAATGAAAGGTGATGATTTAATCATACACTTTGATGATCTTGTAAGGTGCTAAGTGTCACAACATATTTGCTCAAGATGCCATGTATCATTAAGCTAATTGATCTTCCCTTTCTCTCTCTCTTAGGTGGAGCTATTATTGTTAGGGGAAGGGAGAGGCCTAAAAATTTCTCCAAACTTCTAGGTTTGGTGTTTGGGAAGTCAAGTACGTGACCGAGCTTGAGACCGGTGGATTCTGTAGACTCAGGTGCTAGGTGGTGTACTCCGGAGATGCTAACACAAAAGGCATAAAGGTGAGTGTAATGATGAGGGACACTTGTCACCTCCTTACTCTTCCAATACAAAAGTATTATTGTCCTTTGTAATGATTAAGGGACACTTTTCATCCTCTTGCTTAGCCAACACAAAAGCTAGTCATAATTACTTATTTTATCAAAGTTACTTAAATAAAGTTACTTTATCGGTGCTTACTTGGAATTCTACTCGGGTTTTGTTCAGGATTGTAACACGCATATCAAAGCTTGTCAAATGACACTAAGTCAAAGTGTATGTGTGGGTCCTATTTGGTGTCATGTACCGGCGTCCACTCTTAAAAACGTAAGGTACATATATCTTCCCTGAAAATGACATGTGTACACCTACATCAGCCTATTTCGCTCGACTAATCAATCCCTTACCTCATGACATATCTAGGTGGCATCTTTCTACCAACCCAATAGCACCATATATATGTCATGTACACATCTACACCAATACTTTAATTGTACTACCTGTAAATACCGGGACCTCTGCCTAGTAGTGCTAAATCGCATAGTCCCTGAGAGTCTTTTTATATCTCATCATTCTTGTAACTCTTCCTAAACTAGGTTTAGTCATTTTTCTGATATAGAATTTTCCTCAAGTCTCTAGTCCCAAAATTTAGGATATTACAATTATCAAGATTTAAGGTCTTAGAAGTGATACTAGGGGTCTCTATGGTCAAATAGAAGTTGAAATGATTTGATCAGAAGTTAAAAGTGCTTGCGTCTTTCAAAATATTGGATTTTATTTTAACAGGAGAAGTTTTATTTGAATAAGAGGAGTTTTATTTGAATAAAAGATGCATTATTTAAATAACAACATGTTTATTTGAATAAAGTTGTAAACTCTATTTCGTTCAACATGAGCAAAGTTCAATAATTTGACCACTACTCTAATTGAGCTAAAAATTATTTCATATGAAACTAGACTTTTAATGTGACACAGAGACACTAAGATCAAGTTAAAAAGAGTTTATATGAGAGAGATATGAACTTTGAAATATGCCACTTATTATCAAAGCTATATTTCATAATAGGTTTAGTATTTTAGACATATCTCTCAAGCCACAAATTCAATTCAAGTGAAACTTATTCATATGAAACTAGACTTAAAATGAAACACATAAACACCCATATAAAGTTCAAAGGAGTTTAAATGAAAGATATATGAATTTTGAAATTAGCGCTCAAATTCAACACTTTATTTAAGACTAGTTGATACAAATTGGATCATAACTTTTGGAATACAAAGTATTTTGGATTGATTCCAATTGTTTGCAAAGTAGACATAAAGAGCTTTCTTGGGATAGGTCATTTGCCAAATTTGGAGTTATATCCAAAGAGTTATGAATGTTAGAATCAGTGGTTTATTCAGATAGAGGTTGCAATATTTGAACAAGCTCTCCTTGTTTTGTAAGAAGTTTATTCGAATAAGCAATAAGTATATTGGAATAAAATCATATATTTTGTGTGAGAAGCTATTCGAATAAGGAATTGATTATTCAAATACATTTAAAATTTTGAAGGATCATTCGAGTAAGGGATGAAGTATTCGAATAAAGATTACTCATTATCAAAGAAGCCTATTAAGTTGTTCTATTCGAATAAAGATCAATGTTCTACAAAGGGAGCTAAACGAATAAGGATCAGGATATTCTAATACATACATATGCTTATTCGAATAGAAAGAAGAGTATTAGAATATGGTATAACAAAAAAAGAGACTTTTTATCATAATATAATTGATATTATTTAAATAACCAAATTTTTCAGAAAATAGACCATCACTTCGAAACTTTTGAAAATCATTGAAATTCTATGTAACTTGTTCTTTTTACTTCTAATCACTCTAACACTTCATTATATTAATGATTAAGCATTTTCTAAGTGATCAAATAAGGATTAACACAAATTAGAAAAAAGGTCTTTTTGATCAGAAACTTCTAACGACTATTTCAGCTCCTTTAACGGTCATATTTTGTAAGCCTCAAGGGGAAAAAAAGCTCAACGGTCATAAATCTTCATCAACTATAAAATGAGAGACATTCAACATGAATAAAGACATAAGAGCCAAAGCCTACAATATTGATATGCCATTACTCTTAATCTTACTCGATTGAAGCTCTATAGTCATACACCCATCATGAACTTTAGTATTAATCATCAACTACATCATATAGAGAGAAGTATGCATTCATTGTAATCATTATATCTTGTGATAGTTACTCAAGGTTGAAGGATCTTGAGTGAGAAACATATTGTATCCTTACAGTGTATAAGGGGGAGTCATTGTCTCAGTACGAGAATTGTAAAGGCTTCACAAGTACTCGAATCAAACTTGTGGGATTGTAGTGGTTCTCAAGTACCTGGTTAAACTTAAGGTAGATAGTAGATTGAAATGTCAAAAGGAGCATGTGGATTGGATGTAAGTCATCAAGGATTGGGGCAAACCAGCATAAATCACAGTTTACATATTCTCTCCCTTATCTCTTATATTTCTAGCATACTTGATTTGTTTAATTGATTGTGATTTTATGGGTCATTATTTTTATACTTATTATTATCACTAAGATGCAAAAATATTTTCAAAAATTCTAAGTTTTTATCTTACACCTAATTCACCCCCTATTGGATGTCAGCCGATTCTAACACTAGTCAATCTTAAAGACTAGAGAGTAAGAGTGGATAGATCAGTTAGCAAATACAAGACTCATTTAATTGTAAAGGGGTAAGTATAATAGGAAGGCTTTCATCTTACATGTTATGTATTTTAATCAGACTAATTCTGAAAACTTTTAATTATTTGGATTTAGATATACATCAAGATAATGTTAAAACCTACACTTTTAAGTAGTAATATGGATGACAAAATCTATTTGTAATGATAACTAGATTTCACTAGAGGTGGCATTTGATGTTTCATAGAGGAATAACCTCATATGTTATTTGTAGAGATCTTTTTACGGATTGAAGCAATCATCTAAACAGTGATACATAAGGTTTCATAAGAATGATAACGTAATGTAGCTTTCAAATGGTTAAAGAGAACCATTGTCAAGTAATTTTTAATATTATCCTTTTAAATGGATGATATACTATTAGCAAAAAATAGTTTGAATCTACTAGTACATGTTAAGTAATGCTACTCATGAATTCTGAAAAGAAGCATATGGGTGAAGTGATGTATATTTTTGGACTTGAGATCCATTAAGAGAGCTTAAGGAGAATCCTCTTTGTAACAAGAGAATTATACTAGGAGATTCTTGAGGGCTTCTATATGAGTGAATGCAAATCCATGATACCCCAGTCGCTTCAGCAATAATTTTGAGTCTTGATATTTATCCATTATAATATCCCAAATTTTATTCATCAAAATTTCTTGTACATTTGATTATACTAAATGGAATAGAATGGTGAATTTTGGTGTACTTGAAATAGCCAAAATATTGGAAGTAGAGATTACATAAAATTTTAGCTAAGTTAAGAACATAAAGCTCAATTTTTTTCTTCATAAAAGCCTAATATTGTATGTAAAGACCCGCCTCATATATCCCTTATTACTGATCTTACTCAGAGTAGCAATGCGTAGTTCAGTGGGCACACAGGAATATCATGAATATACTGATAAATAATACAATATTGCTTAATTATAATACAAAATTTTCCCCACCAGGGGTTTACACAATATTTACAGACCTTCAAACAACCAGCAACAGTCCTTTTCGTGCATACCTCTTTTCTGATCTCAGCACGTTTCCAATGCTCACCTGTCTGAATGGTTGTTTGGGAGGAGTGAGATTCGAGAGAATCTCAGTAGAAAATATTACCACTATGCATGCCAGATATATATGAATGCATGACATGCTTGCCTACACTATTTCATGCCAACATAATGACATGCTGCATGCTCGATGTTATGACATACATATGGCCATTGCACAAATATAACAGAGCTTCAACCAATCATACATGTTTCACAAAAATAGACAAATCAGTCACATAATCAATGCAAGACATACATATCACATACATGCAGAAAAGGTAAGTTCACTACCTTTCGGACTTTATGTCCTTCTCTTCTTGTCCCTTGATCCGCCAACCATTGCTCCTTCTTTATCACTTCATGGCCCTAGGCAAGTGATAACATCATTAGAGCCATGAAAAGTGAATACCCAATGGCCCACATTAGCCCTATAGACTTACTTTTACCTTTGGAGTTCTAATCAATTACATTTGGCCAATTTCTTACTCAAATTCGCATGGTAATCAAACTACCAGCATTTTTTACCAAACTTTAGAAAATCATAACTAATTCTATAGAACTCCAATTGAGGTGGTTCAAAGCTATATTTGAATCCCTTTAAGTTTAGTTTTATATAAAAATACTCTATTTTAAACGCCACTATTACACCATTCCCAGAATTTTTCCAAACACCAACTGTTTCAGATTCTTTCCAGAAAATAGGGCATATCTTTAACAATTCATATCTCATAGCATACTTGTCCAATTAACCATTATGACCTATCCAATTAAAGGTCTATGTGTCTAATTTCAAACTGGAGATTTTCATGATTATTGGATAACATTTGACTACTCAAAACTATGTCACTATAACACTGCCTCCAGAAAACGGAATACACAGCATTTACCCTTTAACTTCTAAAACTTCTAAATTCATGTACAAGTATCCAAAAATCATGAACACTTGTATACCTACAAAATTTTGCCTCATAAAGCCAATGAAAGCATCAAAATTATCAAATTCTCAGCCCATCACCACGTCTTACACAGATCAGAAAACTAAAAAATCAGAGTTTCCGGAAAGAGTTTGTCGGTTTCTTGTTTTCTTTGGCTTAATCACTTCCTTGCTACTCCTAATCAAGCGATTAGCTATTTAAACACTCATTAGACATGATTTAGCCATTGAAAACACTAATTTAAACCAGTATGAACAGTACCCAACCTTCCCAAAACTCATCCAAACAACAAATCAATCAGTTAAAAAGGAAGTTTACGCTTACCTCTACCCGTTTCCACAAACGGTTTGGAATTCCGGCAATACTCCGGCAAGGGAGACAGCACCAAACAACTCCAAATGAAAATCTAAAACCATGGGAATGAAGATCTCGATGAGTAGAGGAAGTTTCCTGAAGGGTACTTTGAGAGAGGATGCCGTTTTGGCAGTGTTTCGGAGGAAAAGATTTTCTCTCTCCTCTCTCCATTTCATCCGATCTCTTTCTCTCTCTTCCAGTGGTTTTCCTGCGTGAAAATGGCAAAGAAGATGATGGTTCAACGGTTAAATCAGGTGTTTAAAAAACTTGCCACGTGTCACAATCTTATTGGCCCATAAATTGAATTTTAGCACAAAATACCAAATTCTTCAGATTTTTCATTAACTTCGAAAAGTCATATCTAATTGTAAAAATGTCCAATTGGAGTGGTTCTAAAGGCTATGAGACCCTCATTAAGTCTAGTTTTAAGGAAAAATATAACCTTTGGCCAATTGGAAGCTCATTCTTCTCAAAATTTTAATATTTGAATGTTGTCCTAGAAAATAATTAATTTTGCTGGGCTAACTTCAAAAATTCATTTCTCTTTGTGTACAACTCCAAATCAATTATATGACCTATCAAATTAAATCTTGATAAGTCTACTTTAATTCTGTAAAGTTTCATAATTTTTCACCATCATTTACCCATCGAAACATGTCACACAATCATCACTGTCATACCTGAAATTTTACCGATGGCAAAATTACTTTGTATTCCACTTTACTATATTGTGTGTGACTTCCAATCACTTCATTTTGTTATTCCCTGAGCTCTTTAGCTCACCGATATAATTCCTTTTAATATCCAATGATATAAAGAAATTTTGGGGAATTTAAACATGCCTCATAGGGACATTTGCTAAACCGGGGTCTAATAGTCCACTTAATCCAGGCTTAATCTTATGCCTCTAGTCCCAAAATTCGGGATATTACATTGTACCTCAAAATAAGAACAGAAGAGTACAATTTTTGGCCCAATATATTGTGTAAATTTTGGCCAAAACAAAAAGAGAAGAAGGAAGACAACAATTGGTTCAAAAATTAATGAAAATGTAAGGTAAAATAGTTATTTGCTAATAAAATTAAAAAGCCAATATTTTCCCTTTAATTATTGCCAAATTTGGCCAAAAGAAAGAAGAAGCAAGGAAAAATCATTTTTTCTCATCTTGCATGCCATGTGGAAGCTTTATATGCCATATGGAAAAAGAAGAAGAAAAAGCAAGAGACATGTGTAAAATTGCAACAAAATATTATATTTTTAAGGAGGTGGAAGTGAATTATTTAAGAGCTTATTAAGCTCTTCCAAGGCCATATTTTGGCCAAGACAAAAAAATGAGAGAAAGAGATTGAAGTTGAAGAAGACAAGATCAAGAAGAGAGAGCTAGGGAGTTCAAGAAGGCAATAGGTAAGTTTGAGCTCAAACTTCACTTGTTATTGCGTTCAATCTCTTGGAAACCTTCTCTAATCTTCAGATTCCTTTTAAAACCATGCAAAGCAAGAAGAAAATGAAAGGAAACAAGAAGGAGGTGTCAGTTTTATGAGAGAAACAAAAAGAATTCAAGGTAAGCTTGAGAACTTGCTTTCTCTTATTGATTCATGATTGTTATTGGTGTTTTGGTTAGTTGTTTGGCTTGAATTTGTGATTTGGGATGCATGAAACATAAGGGGAGGTGTTGCCCAAATTTTGATTAATCATGTTTAAATGGTGTTCAAGTATTTAAACAAGTGATTAGAAGTGGAAAGATGTTTGGTTGAATGAAAATTGAAAAACTCCAATTTTTTTAATTTTTTTAAGTTTAGGACATACCAAGTTTTGGGGTGTTTGAGCTAGAATTTGATGGATTTGATGATTCCATTATGTTTAAAATGAAAAATTGTGTAGGGAACATGTGAAAAATGGAGTATGAAGGCTTTAGGGTGTGAAATGATAATTTTGCCCTTAAAAAAATAACTTTGTGGCTGTCAAGGGCATTTTGGGAAATAGAGTGTGATTTTATCAAAACCGAGGTCAAAAATAGATTCTACACGCGAAATTGTGTAGGCATAGCCTGGGTCATAATTTTTGGAAAAGTACAATTATACTAGGAATAAAGGAAATTAGATCAGGTTTCTAAGGGCATTTTGGTAATTATACATTTTTTGTTAGAGGTAACTAACTGTATGAGTTTAGGAAAAAGACATGAATGAGTAATAACTCATTTACTATAAATTTGGAATTTTATGATTTGACATTTTCTTAAGCTGGATGAAGAGTTAGAGGACCAATAATAGCTAGAGACTGTAAAGGATTTCATTTAGTAACTCAATCTCTCATAAATTATGTGATTGTTTATGTGCATTGTATTTCCATGTTATGTGATGTGAAATGTATGTTATAAATTCCTAGTTCTGGTATAGGGAAAGCACAAGTACCACCCTATAAGAAAAGCAGAAGTACCAATAGGCTAAATAGGACCTAGTCTAGGTAGTTGATATAATTCCTCGCTGTAGTATGGGAAAAGCGCAAGTACCATCAGGCCAGTAGGACCTAGTTGAGGTAGTATGGCAAGTACAAATAGACTGTTGTCTACTCCATAACATCATAGTGATCACAGTATGACTAATAGGGATAAAATAATCATTTTGATCCTGAACGTCGAGCAAACAGACATGTTTACAACATTTTATTTTTGTTGCATGATATGGTGCATTGCATGTTTATTTATCGCATTTTATATGATTAATTGTATCTTACTACTGAGATTCGTGTGAATCTCACCCTTTCCATAAATTAAATTTCTTCAGCCAGAGGAAGCGGCTCCTAGGGCAAGAAGTAGATACCAGTAACTAAAGGTTCCAGTCTTGATCAAGAATTTTAGTGTTGGTTATCTGTGATCTTTTTATGTATTTTGGAATGTATAATTATTATGTACGAACCCTGTAAGGAATTCCTATGATGTAATCAAATACTTTATATCAGTATGTTTATGCTATTTTTTATATCCATTGGACTATGCGTTGATACTCTATTTGCTGTAATATCCCAAATTTTATTCACCAAAATTTCTTATACATTTGATTATACTATGTGACACCTTATGTCCAATAACCTCATATGACTACAAAAGAGTAGTGTAATTATTTGTAAAACCAGGAATTGGTCCCAAAGTAAACAAGCTTTGGAAAACGTTCGCAAATTCCAATCCTATCTCAGGATTTGAACCTGGGATTAGAGAGAATTTTTTTAGAGTAATAAAATTTTTCCCGAATAATTTCTCAAACATTCACTATCTCACTAAGTCTCACCAGCTCTTCTTTTTGTTTTATCAAAGTTTGCGACCGATTCTTTGCTTAGTTTTCAAGTTCCATGCCATAGTTATGTTTGTTAGCGAGCAAAAGCGTAATTTAGCTAAAATGTCCTTTTAGTTTAAGTACTGCACTTTTACTAGCCTACCGGCATTACTAGTTCCACTACCATACTGTAGTCAGAGGTTACATAATTATGTACATCATTTACATGCTAAAATATTCACCAATATCAAAAACAGACATCCAATAGAAAGTTAAGTCTTTCTTTATCCTGCCTTTAGCTGTCCACATTTACCTTCTTGCCCCTCGAGCAGTCTCCCTGTACTGTAAATTAGTTTTAAAAAAGAGTGAGATTCGAAAGAATCTCAGTCGTAACATAGTGCCAATCATATAAATATAACATCACAAAGCATGTCACACAGTCGTCATAGAAAAAGTGCATAGAAAAAATGTAAATTGCTGAACAGTTTGAGTTCTTTCCACGCCTTTCAATTCGTTTTCCTTTTAGACGAGCAGCAACCTATAAAAATCATGAAATTAAATCATGTATTTTTATATGGAAGTGCATAGAAAAAGTAGGAGGAATTGTAAATTAATTACCTTTTGAAATGACTCAATCAGACCTATTGGTCATGTAACATAACTACCGACAACATCTTTCACCATTATTTCTTTATCCTGAGAAAGGATTGGTATGATGGCATCTTCATTTGTGCATAAGTCAACCCTGACTCATAGTGTGTTCACAGGCAATGGTAAATTATGATGTGTATCATTGTCAGTATTGTAGACCACACCTATAGCAACTGTGGGCTTGAAAGATTCATCGATATGCAACTTGCATGTTGATACAGCCAATGAAAAATATAATTAATATATTCAGGTACACTAATTTATAACGTAACAAAAAGATAACTAGAGAGGAAATTAATTATCAAAGGAATAGGGACTTTAGGCGTGGAGAGGCAACTATCCCTCGCACTTGTGCTGTCACACATTGGACTTGGTGCTAGCCGAGACAGCAATAAGGTGTCAATTTGAGGCTTCAATAATGCATTTTGCTCTTGCATTAAGCGTATATGATTGTTAAATTGTTCCACTTGATGCTTGTTGTAGCCACTAATCTCCTCTTCTACTTTATGCTTGTAGCCACAAATCTCCTCCTTTAATTACAGAAAGTCATTTTTGTCGAGTCGCTTTTAGGGTTTGAAGTTTGATGTTTGGGTGGCTGTAAAACCAGTATCCCAAATACGACCATCATACTTAGGAGCTCCAAGTGCTCTGCTAAGCAAATCATCGTGACCAACATACTTCACCAACTCTAGTTGCTCATGCGTCATTATGCGCTATCACAAAAAGAATTACAACAATATTAATTATTATAAAATATAATCATTCAAGTAAAGTAAATCTTTATTGTATGTATAATCCACTACTTACATAGTATTCCATAACTTTTCTGGCTTGTTTGCTAGGAATTTCACCCTTTTTATTCATACAGCTAGCCAGCCACAAATCATAGTATGGTATATGTGTGACATCAAAATGTGATTCTTGTATCTGCATATCAAAGTTAATTGTAGTTAAAAATCAGTCATAGAAATTATATTCATATAAAATAATGATTAGTTCTTACTAATTGTTGTTCCAACGTTACATATGATACCGGTCTTTTCATATACTGGTATGGCATGTTGAACGCATTTTTGCGATTTTGCTCACTTCTTTCTTGCTTAGATCCAAATGAATCATATCAATAAATATTAATTACAAATACATTACAAATAGTCTATAAAGGCTAATATTATATTACCACAAATTTCGTAGTAGTATGTGAGGTCACAAACTCATCCCATTGCTCTTGAGTTATTATTCCATCGTACAAATCCAGCGGTGTACAATTGATATTATCATTGTTGTCTTGAAAGTAGAATTTCACAAGATAATAACAAAAAAAATTTAAAATTTTTCCGTATTTTCATATTACAAATTTCTCTTTATCTTCATTGATAATGAAATAAGGCTATAAGAAAAAAGCACACATAACTTGTTAAATTGTAATTTCATGAAGAAAAACAACCAAAATAATAAAGTAAATAATATTCATCTTAGCTGAATCCAAGATGTTATCAACATAATCTTTCTTTGCTAGTCTCCAATCTAAAATTGTAATGGGGACACTTTTTCTGACTACAGTCTTAATGTAATTATTCAAGGAGCTAGCATTCGGTCCAATTGGATTTCCCTTGTCATTCTATTAAAGCTCTAACCTAATACCCTTACTCCTTAATTTGATCAGTCTGGACATTACAATCCTACCTCGGGTTACATCGGTCTCAAATGCTGCCTAACTATTATTTTCAATAGGAGGAATTTCATCTCCATTATAGGGATCCATTTTCCTACAAGTTAAATAAACCAAACAAAATATTAGCGCATATTGAAAATCATGACAATACAAATAAATTAAGTTAAAATATATTATTACATGTAATAAAACATATAAGGCAAAAAATCAAGGCACTCGTTATCATCTTTTCCTCTTTCTTGTTTAATTTGAAAACCACGTCCCATCTTCATGATCATGTCTCATGTATAAGGGTTCATCTTCATTTTCATCTCCATCTGTATTAATATATTTTGACCACAACATCTCAAATGAAAGATCATCCTCAGGAATGAAAAACATTTTTTCTGCTTGTGATGCTAAAATAAAAGGATCATCTTTATACCAAACTTTAGAAAGGTCCACTTGAACAAACCCTAACTCATTTGTCTGCAATTTATTGTTGTTATTAACCCACTTACATTTGAAAATAGGGGCCCTCAACATAGTGTAATCTAATTTCCAGATTCATTCAATGACATTAAAATATGACATTATTGCATAGATAAGGTGTATGTCTTTAGCATTGGATCTATGCCAAGAATCAGCAACAAGTGTTACCCCACTATTCTGCATTGTATTCCTTGTATCGTGTTTTTGTGTATAAAATGTGTAACCGTTGATCGCATAACCATTGTAAGACAATACATTTAAGCTCAGTTCATTTGATAGCCATCTCAAGTTTTCAGAAACTGAATCAAGATTTCTCTTCACCTCATCATTAATGAGTATTTTCAACCAACTTGGAAAATGTCAGTTGTGCTATTTTGTTATCAAATTTTCATTCCTCTCACCATGTACCAATCGAAGAGTATCTTTGTATTCTTCAACATACAGTTCAACCTTATCAGTATTATGTAGCACATACAAGTAAGCTTGCTCCCCTTCAGTCACTAATATCCTGATTACATCATTCCCACTTGTTCCTTTCCCTAATTTTCACCTATCATGATGAGACTTCGGGAAAGTGAACATTTGATAGAAAATCAGCACAGAAGTCACTTGCTTCTTCAACCATGTAACACTCAGCTATACAACCCTCTGGTTTATATCTATTTTTCACATATCCTTTTAAAATGTTCATAAGTTGCTTATTCGGGTACATCCATCTCAAGTACACTTGATCGTACAATTGAACCTCTTTTACCAAGTGTACGGTTAGATGGACCATAATGTCAAAAAACGAAGGTGGAAAATACATTTCAAGTTTACACAAAGTACAAACAATTAGCCTTTGCAAATCTTGTAACTTTGTTGAATCAACCACTTTACTATAAATCAACTTGAACAACATGCAAAGTTTAATGATGGTATTTCTTAATTTTTTGCGTAAGATTGACTGTATACCAACCGGTATGAAATTTTGCATAAACATATAACAATCATGAGATTTAAGGTTATTTAGCTTCAACTCTTTTACTGATATAAGATTATTTATATTTGAAAAATAGCCATTTGAAACTTTGATTCCTTCCAAAAACTCACAAAATAAATTTTTCTCTTTCCTTGACATAATGTAAGCCGCTAGAGGCAGGTAAGTATGGTGCCCTTACTTAACTAGTGCCAACTCTTCTCTTATTCCCAAGTTAACCAAATCCAACCTCACATTTACAGTGTCCTTACTTTTCCCTTTCATATTGAGCAACGTGCCAATTAGACTATCACATATATTTTTTCTATATGCATCACATCAAAAAAATGTCTCACATATAAGCACTATCAATATGGAAGTTCAAAGAAAATAGACTTTTTCTTCCAGCCGTTTGTCTCGATTTGTCTTGCAAAATGCTTGCCAAAATTATTATCCAAGTGTTTAACCTTCTCAAAAACCTAAGCACCGGTCAACATCTTCGGTAAGATACCTTTTTCTCACTCACTGATGAAAGCCTTTTTCCACTTCCTCTAACGATATTTTGATAGTAAGAATCTTCGATGTCCCATATAGACATTTTTCTTACAATGATCTAGTTACACTGAATGAATGTCATCTTCACATATAGGGAACACACAATATCCTTTGACGTTGTATCTGGACAAATTACTATAAGCAGGGAAATCATCTATTGTGCCAAACAACATGGCTTTCAAAGTGAAACTTTCTTCTTTGTACCCATTATACACATTGACGCCTTCCTCCCAAAGCAGATTCAAGTCATCAATTAAAGGAGTCAAGTATATATCTATATCATTCCTAGGTTGCCTTGGCCCAAAAATTAACATGGATAACATCATAAACTTATGTTTCATGATCAAGTACGGAGGAAGGTTATAAATCATCCATATCATCGACCACATACTATTTGTACTACTCTAAACCCCGTGGGGATTGATTCCATTAGTTGAAAGTGCAAGGCATATGTTTCTTGCTTCATTTTCAAATTTAAGGTAGTCATGATCAACTTTTTTCCATTGACGGGTATTTGCAGGGTGCTTAAGGTTCATGTCTTTAATCCTTTCATCAGCATGCCACGTTAACAGCTTAGCAATCTCCGCATTACTGTACAGTCACTTGAATCTCAGAATAATGGGAAATACTATATGAACTTCAAAGAAGTTTTTCCTTTCTTCTTCCTATATAAATATGCATTACATTTAGAGCACTTCTCTAACATTGTATACCGATTTTGAAGTAATATGCAGTTGTTAAGGCATGCATATATCTTCTCATAACTTATGCCAGTTGTATAATAAAGTATTTACTTTACCTCTTATGTCTTAGTAAGAAGTACATTTTTTTCTGAGATCATATCTTGCACAAGTTGAAGCAATGCAATGAAACCTGAATCACTCAATCTATAGCATGCTTTAAAGTTGTAGAATTTCAACACTGCTAGCAACCTTGTGTATTTAGTACTACCAGCATATAATAGTTTCTCTGCATCACCTTTCAACTTCTCAAATTCTTGAGGATAGTTATGAAGCACCCCTTTGACCACATTTAGCATTTCTCGAAGACCATTATCCTGATTACATATGATTGGGTCAAACTCATTCGAAGCACTAATGGTGGTATGCATCCTATCACTACGTGCATCATTGGTCTCACCGTGCCTTCCCCATCATGCATATGATTGATTAATTCCATGATACACTAAATGATCTAGCAAATCAGTAGACTAATCTACTTTCCATAACAACAAGATAAGTAAGGATACAAGATTTTGTTAGGATCATTTATATGCTCGCTTGCAAATCTAATAAACTCTTTCACCCCATCTATATATTCCCTTGAGCACCGATTAGATAACATCCATTTTTGATCCATTAATACCTTAAACATATTTTTAAAAGTGGTTAGTTGCTTGCCTCTTGCAGTTACTAATTATTTTTATCTTCTATTATTTATTTTTTAAAAAAATTGGTAGCATAACGTCCTAAAATTTGAAGTTTTTCAAGTATTAAACACTCTCTTTAAGTCACAAATAAGTTTTAAATAACTTATCTTGTTTTAAAATTATTAATTAAAATGCTTTAGTATATTTAATTGATTCGAACAGATTGTAAAGAATAATATGATATTGAATTATTGATCTCCCATTTCCTTCAACTCGTTCTAACTATGCATTAATGTTGAGAATTTTTGAAATCTGATAGAAAAATTATTGTTTTTTCTTTTCATTTCAAACTCCTATATAAATTACATTTTTTAAACTTCTAAAAATACTTCATTCGCTATCATATCCTCCAAGAGAAACAATTTGTTAAGAGATATTTTGCTATTAAATCTAAGGAATATTACATAGTTCAATGATATTTAACGCTCTGCCTAATTTAATACTCCTTTAATGATTGGTAAATAGGACACATAAGAAATTTTCAGGCACTCAACTATTCTAAATTGATGAGAAATCTTCAGGCACCCAAATTTAAAAAGGAACAAGAAAATGTACGATTTAAGCTTCTTAAAAAAATAAAAAATAAAAAAAGACTTATAAGCTAGGAAACTCTTGTCGGAGGCTAACATAAAGAGAGAAAAAATGTGGGAGACCAAGCTTTAAGAAGATAGTTGAAACTTCAAATAAATATCTGGAAGAAAAATTATGAGTACACATATAAGATTCATGATAGATTTTAACTAAAAAAGAAGAAAACATACGGACTTAAACTTCTGTATAAAAAAAAGACTTGCAAGCTAGGGAACTTCTTGTAGGAGGCTGAGACAAAGAAAACAACATATGGGAGACCAAGCTTTATATTGCAACGGAAGTGGCAACCAAAAAGTTTTGAAGAAATGTGCATGAGACAAGAAAAAAGAAAAAGTGGGGGACCAAGAAAGCTTCTAATTCCCACCATAAAAGAGAGGAGGGAATGGGGACAATAGATAAGGAAAGATAGTGGAACAATAGAGTGGGGATTGAATGGATACAGGATGGTGGACCAATTGAGTTCTAGGAAATGGAGAGCTAGAGGGTGCACAAGAAGACGATAATGGCAAGTGAATGAAATTTTTTTATAGCACCTTATATGGGGCTTGCTTAGCAAGCTCCATACAAGGTGATAAGGGAGCTATGGAGGTTGCAATGCAAACGCCATTTCTTCCCTTAATCAAAAGGGATGCTATGGCGCTTGCACATCAAGCGCCATTAAATCCCTTTAATATATAAAAAAATTAAAAAAAATGGTAGATAGGGACCTTACAAGGGAGCTATAGAGCTTGCAATGCAAGCACTATTGCTTCCCTGAATCTAAGGGATGCTAGCTATGGCGGATTGAAGCTGGCAATGATTAATCCGCGTCTCAATCTTCATGAAAAACAAAAGGAAGAAAAGAGACTAAGATAATGGACACCCACAATGACCTGGTGCATTGATCATTTGCTAATGGAAAGTCTTAAGAAAATGAGTCTTCTATGTTCATATATATTTTAAATAGACAGTATTTGAATAGAAAAGGAAAATTAACAAAATTAAAGACACAAAAAGACAATCATAGGCAGTATACATAAAGAATAAGATCATGAAATAGCAAAAGACAAAGATGATGAAAGTAAATTATGCCTTGTTTGTGACCTTCATAATTCAATTAGGTTTAAAAAAAATTAAATTTAAAAATAATTACAAATGATAAATTAAAACTTGAAAGTAATAAATTGATTCTCTCTCTCATACACACACATGTTTCTTTTTAAATACAGGCATCCCGTCTTTGCTAGTAATCACAAACCGAAGGCAAGGAGCATCTAGAAGCATCCACAACATGTAATTATAGGGGTCATGACCTTGTTGGCACCTGCCAATTAATAAGGCCACAGTGGCCTTGCATGCGCCTACCTTGGTAGGCATACACCAAGGCCACTATGGCATTATTGGGAGGCATGCCAAGGCCAATGTGGCCATAGTGCCTATATAAGCTAATTTAACTGAATTTTTTTATATAATTATCATTGTTATCATATGTGTATATATTGTTCATTCCTTTTTCTTTTTATTTTTCTTTTTCTTTTGATTAATTTTATTTTTAGTGTTCACTTTCTAACATTTAATTAAATTATGGAGTTCCATTTATTAATTATTTATTTTATCTTACTAGCTAATTTAAATCATCTTCCAAAATATATACATAACTAAAATCTTTTAATGAGAAATTAATTATTTGTAGAAATCTTAATTTAAAATTAAGTCCTTTAAATTTAAATCCTATTTTGAGTAAATTTCTCCTTACTCCAATATCATCAATCACATGATAAATCCTAATTTTCATAAAATAAATTTTTTATTCAACTCAAATCAATATTAGTAATTATTTACTGCTTTTAAATTTTTTACTTATTCCTTCATAAGAAATAATTTGATACCTTAATTTTAAAAAATATTATTCAACTCCATTTATATCTTATTTTAGGATTAATTTTTTCTATAAATTTTCATTTATATTTAATTAATTTGTCAAATATTATATCTCTATAATTCAAACAATGAATTTAATTTACTCTAAACCTTAAGTTGATTAATAAATTAATTCCATACAATGTTACTTAAATTCCCAAAAAACAAAATTTGGCATTGGAAAATGCTTCTTAAGAAAGTGTCTTTAAAGGGTATAGTGGGAGAGAGCCTTGGAAGGCGCTTTCCAACAATACATTTATTTTAAAAAAATTAAAATTATCTTAGAGAGCCTTGGAATGCGTTTGACAAGCAAGCACCTTCCAAGGCATTATTTAAAAAAAATTAAAGCCTTGGAAAGCGCTTGACAAGAAAACGTCTTCCAAGGCACTTTTTTTTAAAAACACAAATAAGTCCAGCTATGGCGCTTACCTAGAAAGCGTTGTAGCTATCACTTCTTTTTATAAAAATAAATGTCTTATGTGGCGCTTGTTGAGGAAAGTGTTGCACAAACCTAGCACTAGCTATGACACTTATAATATGAAGCGCCATAGCTTTTAAATATTTTTTTTTACAAAAAAAAATATTTATGGCACTTCTTTAAAGAAGTATCATAAGAGGAGTGCCACTAAATCCCTCTTTTGTAGTCGTGAAAATACTTTTTTTAAAAAATAAAAAACACAAACCAAACAAAAAATATTTTTCTCAAACAAATTAAATAAACATTTTTTTTTTCGAAAAAATACCAACTAAGTGACAAATCTTTTTACCTCCCAAACTACGTGGGTTTTGATCCCTCTAAAGAGTACATAAGTTCTAGGCTCTCTTCTTAGGTCAAATCCAACTTTATAAATAAACAGTTTTCCCTTTATTAATTTCTTACTTTTTTTGTAAATATTTTCTTAATTTATTTTCTTCTTTGGGTAATTATAATAAAAATTAATGGCCTTATTCATTTTTAAATAATTGACTTAGAGCCGTTTGGTTCAACCCCATTGTATGTATGCAATGTTAATCATGATTGCATTACCATGAGAAGAGTGTTTGGTTGCTCTTTAGCAACGTAATAGGGTTTACTATGCTAATGATGATTACCAAAAAATTGGTAATCCTCATTCATACCTCCCCCCTATCAATCCTCATTACCATCCCATTGCATAGTTGAAAAAGTTGAATTTACCATTTAGTTTCACTTCTCTTTATTTTAATTATATATTTTCACTTAGCCACATCACCACTGCTGCCACTACCTCCTCCTCCTCCACCACCGCTGCCGCCCGCCACCGCCTCCTCCTCCACCGCCGCTGCCGCTACCTCCTCTTCCTTTACTGCCACCGTTGCCGCTACCTCCTCCTCCACTGCCGCTACCTACTGCTGCCGCCACTACCTCCTCTTCCTCCACCATCGCTGCCGCCACTATCGCCTCCTCCTCCCACATCGCCGTTACCCGCCGCCGCCACTATCGCCTCCTCCTCCAACATCGCCGCTACTCGCCGCCACTCCACTACCTCCTCCTCCTTCACTGTTGCCACAACCTACTCCTTTACCGCCGTCCCTGCCCCCGCCAACCCCTACCATTATTGCCACCACCTGCTACCGTTGTTGTCGCCACTAACTTATCCTACTCCATCCGCCTTCGCCACCACTACCTTTGTAATATCCTAAATTTTGGGATAAAAGGCTTCAGATTAAGCATAGAGTAAATGAACTACTAGACCCTGGTTTAGCAAATGTCCCTATGAGATATGTTTAAATTTTCCAAAATTTCTTTATATCCTTGGATATTAAAAGAAATTATATTAGTGAGCTAAATAGCTCGGAGAATAACAAAAAGAAGTAATTGGAAGTCACACACAATATAGTAAATGGAACACAAAGTAATTTTGCTATCGGTGAAATTTCAGGTATGGCAGTGATGATTGTGTGACATGTTTTTATGGGTAACTGATGGTAAAAAGTTATGAAACTTTCCATAATTAAAGTAGACTTATCAAGATTTAATTTGATAGGTCATAAAAGTCATTTGGAATTGTACATAAAGAGAAATGAATTTTTGAAGTTAGCCCAGCGAAATTAACTATTTTCTGAGGCAGCATCCAAAGATTAAAATTCTGGGTAGAGTAAGCTTCTAATTGGTCAAATGTTATATTTTTATTTAATACTAGACTCAATAAAGGTCGCATAGTCTTTAGAACCACCTCAATTAGACATTTGTACAATTAGATATGAATTTTCAAAGTTTAATGAAAATTCTGCTAGATTATCTATTTTGTACGAAAATTCAATATTTGAGCCAATCAAAAGCTGACACATGGTGAGTTAATTGGACCACCCATTTAATCAATTATCCACCTTCTTCTTCATTCATTTTCATGCAGACAATTCAGAAAAGAGAGAGAGAGAGCTGCTGTACAAAAATGGAGGGAGAGGAGAGAGAAATTTCAAGGCTCCAAAACACTGCCGAATCGGGGTCTTTTCACAAAGTGCCCTTCATGAACCTTCTTCTTCTCATTGCAAGCTTCATTTCTACGGTTTTAGATTCTCATTTAGAGGTGGTTGGTGCCGTCTCACCGGCCAGAGTGTTGCCAGAATTTCGAACCATTTGCGGAAACGAATAGAGGTAAGCGTAAGCTTCCTTTTTAACCGATTGATTTGTTGATTAAATGAGTTATAGGAAGGTTGGGTACTGTTCATTACTAGTTTAAAATAGTATTTTCAATGGATAAACTATGTCTAATGAGTGTTTGAATAGCTAATCATTTGATTAGAAGTAGAAAGGAAGTGATTAAGCCAAAGAAAACAATAAACCAACAAACTCTTCTCGAGAACTTTGATTTTTTTGTGCTGTGATGTCGTGGAAGAGGAGTTGGAATTTGATGATTTTGATGCTTCCATTGGTTTTAGGAGGCAAAATTGTGTAGGTATGCAAGTGTTCATGATTTTTGGATGCTTGTATATGAATTTAGAAATTTATGAAATTTGGGCATTCATGTTGATAATCTACCCTGCCTGGAACAATGTTTTTGTCCGTGATACTTGAGGGGCCAAAACTTTTCCAAAAATTTTGAAAATTTTCAGATTTAATGTATAAATATAGAGCTTTAATTTAGTGGGTAGTTTGTAATTTTTGGACAAATATGCTAGGATATATGAATTTGTGAAGTTCTGTCCTGTTTTCTGGAAACAAATCTAGAACAGTGATATTTTCTGAAATTTTGGGAATATTTTGTTGGTATTTTCTAGAAAATGATATTTTTCCTTGAAATTATACTTAAAAAGGATCAAATGGAGCTTTAAACCACCTCAATTGGAGTTCTATAGAATTAATTATGAGTTTCTAAAGTTTGGTAAAAAATGTTGGTAGTTTGATTACCATGCGAATTTGAGTAAGAAATTGGCCAAATGTAATTGATTAGAACTCCAAGGGTGAAAGTGACCCTTTGAGGCTAATGTAGCCATTGGGCATTCACCCTTCATGGCTCTAATGATGTTATTCTTATCTAGGGTCATGAAGTGTTAAAGAAGAAGTAATGGTTAGAAGATCAAGGTACATGAGAAGGACATCAAGTAAAAGGTAGTGAACTTACTTTTTCTGCATGTATGTGATATGTATGTCTTACATTGATTATGTGACTGCTTTACCTAATTGTGTGGAACATGTATGATTGGTTAAAGCTCTGTTATATTTGTGCAATGGCCATATGTATGTCATAACATCGAACATGCAGCATGTCATTATGTTGGCATGAAATAGTGTAGGCAAGCATGTCATGCATTCATATATATCTGGCATGCATAGTGGTAATGTTCACTACTGAGATTCTCTCGAATCTCACTCCTCCCAACCAACAATAGTGACAGGTGGAGATGCATAGAGGGGATATGAAGTTGAAGTGAAGCTTGAAGCACAAGGCGCTAGCTTGTATTTGGTTGTATTTATTGGGTGATTGTATTTATAAGAAGTGATACATGTATATGTGTATGTATGAGAATGTATGAATGAATGTGTTTAGCAAAGAACGGCTCTAATGGATAGTTCTTAGTTTATTTTATGTAATCGTTGCACACTCTGATATGTGGTAATTAAGAGCCGATGAGGTAATGATGATGTAGTGAATCTTGTGGGAATGATTGTGAAGTTTGCTACCCTTTTGAAAAACCCTCTCGACCTTAGATTCAAATCCTGAGTTGAAAGTGGGGATTTGTGAACGTTTTGTAACGTTGGGTAGTTGGAGTTAAATCCTCATTCCACAATTAATTTCACTAGTCATTTAGAAAATGGTGTCACAACCTTCTTCTCCATCACCGCCTCCACCTCCACCGTTACCACCGCCCACCATCACAACCTCGTCCTCCACTGTTGTTAACTTTTTTTTTATAAAGATTATAGTAAGGGTAAAATAGACTTTGTGTGATATATTAATTTTAAATAATTTTTAAAATAATAATCCATTGCACCTTACTTAAAAATAAACCAAACGCTAGCCTTGTAATTAATATTGCATTGCACTGCACTGTAGGGTGTAATGTGATTGAACCAAACGGACCCTTTGAGTGCTAAAGGAGTGCCTAACACCTTACCCACGCACAATCAACTCTCAAACCCTATCTAATTTTCATTTTTTAAAAGAAGTTTTAAAAATTATCCTTTTTTTTTTAATTTTGGGCGGCTCTGTATTTTCTAAATTTTGGCTTTGGACGCTCCCCATGTTAGGATCACCGCGGCCACGTCCTCCACCGCATCCTCTTCCCTTGACAGTCATAGCTATCCCTTCAATGGGTGACGTCTTCTCAAGAGTTGAAATGGTACGCTGTGCTTCATCCTCTAAAATCATTCCAAAGGCTTGTCCGACAGATGGTAGGGGCATCATAAGCAAAATCTGACTACGTGCTTGGCTATAGGATTTGTTTAATCCCATCAAGAACTGCAACAGCTTCTATTGCTGGATTAATTCGACATATGCCTTCAAAGTTTCACATTGACAAGAGGGAATGTTTACAAGAACATAATGCTCTTCCCAAAGCTCTTTTAATTTCAAAAAATAGCTAGATACAGAGGAAGAGCCTTGCCTGAGAAGGCTGATCTTGCGGCGTAGAGCAAATATGCGTGAACCCGTTTTGGTATGAAAGAGTTCCTTCAGATTGCTCCATACACGGCGAGCCTCCTCGTGAAACGTAAGGCCGTTGGCTAAATCCTTCAAAATAGAGTTCAGGAGTCAGGAAAGGGCCACGGCGTTACACCGTTCCCATTGGTCCTTCAGGGTAGCTTCTTGGTCGTCTTTCTTTCAAGAGCCGTTGATAAAACCCACCTTATGCTTTCCCTTTAGTGCAATCCTCATTGAGCGACTCCAAATCACGTAATTATCGGTGCCGATCAAGACTTGACGGATTACCGTGGAGCCTTGGGCCTCTGATGGGTGCAAGAACAACGGGTGAGAAAACGGCAAGCTCGCCGGATCTGTAACTTTCCCTTTTGCCATTAGAGTTTCTTGCTCCTTCCGCAGCTTGAAGAAGCCGATGAATGGAAAGTTAAAATCGTCTCTCTCTCTCTTCGTGTATGAGTTGCAAGGATGATGAGTGGTCAGATTTCCATAGCGGTTTCTCTTTCTTGAGTCGTGGAGTCCAATCTTGGGTGGCACGTGGATCTTGATTCCACACCCAGCTCTGGTGCCATGTAAAGTGCCAAAATTTGGACCCTGCGCCTTGACTTCGAGAGAAAAATATATCTTATTTCTAATGAACTAAATCTGATACACATTAATGAGAGTTCACCCCCTTATTTATACACAATGACGAAAAGACTCGTCACACACCTAACTAAAAATTACATCTACATGCAAATTACTAAAATATCCTCTTAATAATAGTTGTTTTACAGAAACAATATCCTATTCACTCTATATTTATTCTCATAGCACGTGTACTTTTGATAATATATGTCCATCTAAGTTTAAATCAACCATGTCCACACAGGCAATTAAGGATAAAACTAAATTAAGTAAAAAACACAACATACTAGGATATATATATACAGTGTCCCTCAGATTAATTCAAACAAATAAATTAAAGCTATATCTATTGTTGTCCTTTGACGAGATTCTTCTTCTTCAAGGTATCGATGAACCTTATTTTCTGTCTATGATCACTACTTGACAAGAAATCAAGAAAGTCCTTGAAGCTACACTCTTCATACAATCTTGCACGTTCTTCATTAACCAGAAATGGAGCTGGCCTGATTTTTTCCTCTAATGCAAAGCTGTTAATACTTGCAATGGAAATTCGATTCTGATCTGAACTAACAGCTTGATGAATCACACTCTTATATATCCCATTGCTTAGAACTTCCATTTGATCTCCCAAAAGTACTAACAATGCTCCTTCTGAAAATGGTACCTTGACCCATATATCGTTAGTGTTCCTCTTAATTTCTAGTCCTGGATGGCTCTGGAGTAAGATAGTAACTAAGCCATGATCTGTGTGAGATGCTATGCCTGAAGTGAGGTTTGGTTCAGAGCAGGATGGATAAGAGTTCACGGCCAAAATGTGCATGCCTTCTTCGATTTGTTTTTGTAAGGAATTAGGGTTTATCCCTAAACTCTCAAGAACAAGATCTGTTAATGGCTTTTGAAGCTCCTGCACTGCTTTCACATACTGCCCCAGTTTTTCCCTGTGAAAGACTTGTTTTCAGTATTTCAGAAACTGATCAACATAAGTTTCAGAATTGTATTTTCTTTAAAAAAAACAAAAAAAGTTTCAGGAATGGTCCATGACAGTTTAGATTCGCCAAATTTGTTTTATTTGTAATTAAATTTGTTAAGATAGACGAAACTAGAGACACAAATGGCAAAACTAACAAAAGGCTTAAATTGAGCAAGATGCATAAGGAAAAAGATTTATATACTTAGCCTTGTATTTTATACTTAGCGTGCTTGTTTCCAATCAAATCAAGACATATGAATTTGTTATATACTATCTAATATTTATTCTCTAAGAAATTCTTGTTATTAATATTATTAACACTTTAAAATCTAATTGTTTTGATTTAATATGATAAAAATATATTAATTTTTTTATAAAAAAATTTTAGGTAAGTTGGATTGTAAGGGCTCACAAGGGTCAATGCATGTGCCTCTAGGCTTACAAGAACTCATTAGGATCAAAGCATATCTTTAGATTTAGAAGGGTACTTATAAATCACTTATCAATAACCGGTGAGCTTAGAACTCGCAACATTATGGAGAAACCAACCCAATGTAATAACTGGACAAACTTTTATTGCCGGATAAAAGTATATTGAGCATATAAGATTAAGTGCTCAAGTCTTTTCCCCGTACGAATATGAGAGTTAATATGCAACAAGAATGTGAGATCTTTAATGATTACAAATCAATTTACAATAAATGAGAATAATTCCAACAAAATATGACAGGTGAACTTAAACAAACTAAGAAATCTAAACCAACTAAAATTAAATCAATCGTAATTTAATTCACACCAACAAAATTTAATATTTATCTTTTTTTTTATACTATGATCCTAGTCTTCTTGTTTTCTCTTTCTCAAGAAATGGTTAGTTGAAAACTCATGACTAATGTTACTGTTTTAAGGGCTGCACTTGCATTATTGCACCCGGCATTTAAATTAAGGGAAAATTATAATAAGGCCCCAAGCAAATAAAAATATGAAGAAATGATTACAAGGGGTTGTTAATGACAATCTTCATGTTGTCAATGGAGGATCCTCATGTTGTCATTAACAACCCCTTGGGACCATTTCTTCATATTTTTATTTTCTTGGGACCTTATTGTAAATATTTTAAAAATATAAATATTTTAAATTAAAAAATAAATAAAGTGTTTTCCGTATAACAACAACTCTGTCTGAAATGAATTCAGTACTAATATAAGATATCATGAACCTCTACAAGCTAGAAAACGTCAAAACTCTTTTAAAACAATATTCCAGTTCCAGATTTACAAAGTAAAGTTCAGAAGATAAATTATATTTATTATTTTAAATCTTGCATCATTTAAAATAAACAAAATATTGAAATTATAAAATAAAATAACATTAATCTGGACCATCCAATTTTGATTTAAACAGTAAGGACCGTCAATGATGACGAGGAATGAAACTTAATGATCAGAAACATCATATAACTTACTTGTAATTTGGAGGGTTAGAAGGCCAAAGATTAATCCACTTTGAGACTGGATGAGAATAAAGCTTGAGGAAACTTCTCTGAAGGAAACTTTCTTGCTTCACATAATCATTTCTTATATTGGTTCCATATCTCACAGGTTTATAAATATCATCTGAAGCCAGACACATCTTCTCCTCCTCTGGCAATGCAAAGAACTTCATCGCTGTGTCTATGGCATCTTCCGTAACAGACTCAGAAATTCCATGGTTTATAACCTTAAAAACCCAGAAAACCCCGGGGGGGGGGGGAACCTTAATAAACTCCATTGTTACTAATGGAAAAAATGTCGTGTGTGTGTAGCTATAGATATAGAGATACCTGAAAGAAACCGATTTCTTTGCATGAAGTGTGAATTCTTTGGATTGTCTGAGACCTCGAAGAAGGATCCTTCAAAGACGAAAGATCTATCAAAGGAAGGGAGGTTGACGCACTCATTTTCTAACTCAGTATCACAAAGGACCAGAAGATAATATGTTGATTGATCAGAAAACAGGATTCAATCAACAATTAACAAGAGTATGAAGCATGACTCATGAGCAGTTCAGAAAAATGAATTCAAAGATTGGAAGCTACAGTAATGGAAACAGACAAAAGAAGTTACAAAAAGGAGAAATGAATGATGTATTGTGTGGGATTCGTAATTGCACCTACTCAGAAAGAAGAATTCAATATGTTGAAGACACGTACGTACAGGCATATTGTGACAGACAACCCTCACGGACTTGAAACACTTTACAATGACCTATAAATAAAGAGAAAATTACAATAAAGTCACAAACAAATAAAAATATAAAAAAATGGTTTCAAGGGTTGTTAATGACAACATGAGGATCCTCCATTAACAACATGAGGATCGTCATTAACAACCCTTTAAGATGATTTTTTTATATTTTCATTTGTTTGAAACCTTATTATAATTTTTACATAAATAAATGTATGGATATGTGTGCAGATGACAAGCGGATCCTTGATTATATATATAATCTTATTGTTTCTTTTCCCTCTCTGCTATATAATTTATTTGCCAATCAGCTGGGCTCACATGGCACTATTTTTTTTAATTAAAGAAGCATGCATTATCCGCATCATGTTGAAAGTGGGATCCAACTTGCAACCCCAATTTAAAAATAAGTTCTTATACCATTAGGTTATAAGGCTATTAGCTCATATGACATTATTTTGATTAAGGAAGCATACACTATCAAAATGAGGTTACAAATGAGATCAAATCTCAACCCAACTTAAAGGTAAATTCTCATACCCCTAGATTATAAGACTGTTGGCTCACATAGCACTATTTTAGGGAGAGGTTACATGTTATTGAGCGTGAATGTGTGTGAGATAATATGTGTACTTGTCATTTTACACCTCTAAAAAGACATGCATGAATAATATATTTAAGAGTAAAATACAACGACTTGCCTTTAAATTTGTCAAAATTACACAAACGACACCTCAATTTTCAAAACCTACACTATAACCTACAATATAATCCAATTGTAACCCCGTCAAGAATATCAACTGTTATAAAATAATTAATGTTATTAACTATCAACAAGTTAAACCGTTAAGAATATCAACTGTTATAAAATAATTAATGTTATTAATTATCAACAAGTTAAAATATTTAAACTTACTAATTTTCCCTTATAATGTAATTGTATAATACCCTCTCTCCAATATAAACAATTTTAGAAAACATTGATAATATTTTAATACATAAATATTATAAAACCTACATACACAAGTGAAAAATTACGCATCCTCTTGCGTTAATTAGTGAATATTATAATACAGATATTTAATTTTTCACTGACGGTAATATATTATAACTATAAAATTCAAACTAAAATAAACATAAATTGTAATTAATAATCTATCCTTATTATATTAAAATCTTAATTCATTGAGTTTTTAACTTTCTATAGATCTATTTTTTAAATATTATTTTAGCCAACTTATGTATTTAATTTTTTGAAAAATTATTAAATAAATTTATTTAACTAAAAATATTATAATGTGATAAAATTTTTAAAATATGTACAATAAAATTATTTTTATAATATATTATAAATTTTTAAAATATATGCATTATAATGATTTTTTATTGTATAAAAAATATTTTTTAAAATATAAATTTTTAAATAACTCTTATGTTAAATAGGAGTATTTTAGTTTAAATAAAATTTTGAAATTCAAATTTAAGGATCCACTAATAGATAGGTTGATGGATTGAGAATTTTAAATATAAAGGAAGTTTATTTAATATATATTTTAATTTTAAAAAATATTTATATACATTTTCAAAATAGTTAAGAGATTTATATAATTTATGTAAAATAGAAGAATAATTAAAGTATTTTACTCTATACTTAATTATGACAGACATTGAACAAGTGAGACGTTTTATCGGTATGCATCAAAAAATCTTTAGTCATCTCATCGTCAAGTGTTATAAATATCAGAACTTATTAAAGATTTTATTAAAGTATTTTACTCTATACTTAATTATGACAAACATTGAGCAAGTGAGACGTTTTGTCGGTATGCATGAAAAAATCTTTAGTCATCTCATCGTCTAAGTGTTATAAATATCACAATTCACGATGAGATGACTAATATAAATATATATATATATATATATATATATATATATATATATATATATATAATTGAATATGAACTCTAATTGGGCCTATTTTCATTCACCTTAGCAAAAATAACTTTTATTCTAACTAATTTTTATAAATTAAAGTTGGGTAAAAATTAATAAGTGTAATGCAGTTTATATTTAAATAATTTTTTATAAAAAAAAAGTCAGTTTGATAGAGATTTTTTTATACACCGCTAAATTAATTTTGTATTAGTCAGTTTTGTAGAAATTTTGTTAGATAGTATATTAAAAAGTTAGTTTCAAAATGTTTAAATTTGTATAAACGTCATGGTTGAAGTTTTAGTTGGAAATTAAATTAATCCTCTTCTCATTTCCGCATTTTTTATTATCATAATATCGTTTCAACATTTTGTTTGAGTAATGTGATTTGGTGAATATCATAGTTATAATTAGTGAGAGCTTAGCAATTTAGCAGAGTTCAAAAGGCTAAATTAAGTAAAACTTCACTAAACTTGGAGACTTAGAACCATATACAAATAACATTGTTAATCTTTAAAATGTAACAATAAACTCCTATAAACTCTTAAATAATCTAGGCTGATAACACGAAACTATTAATTTTGAATTCTCTCATCCTATGTTTGGATGGAAAGAAAAGTGGAGAAAAAAATAACAAAGAGAGAATACTATGATTGAAAACTTATGAAGATGATAAAGAAATTTACAATTTTTAGGAGTTTTTCTTCCTATTATCTTTTCTTCCCTAATTTTCTCCACATCCAAACATAGGGTTAAACTTTACTTTTGTATACATATAGCCCCTTCAAAGTTGAGTTATATCTTAAAATTTAGGCCACATACATATAAATAATGAATAAATTAAAACTAACAGAGTTATCTACATAAATATAAAAGTTCTAGGAGATTTATTGTAAAGTTTCAAATCAAAGGTTGGTGGGGTTATTTAGCTAGCTATGATAAAAGTTTAAAAGGTTTTGTATAATTTAACCACTAGAAAATAATAAATGCATCAAACAGAACTTGAGATCTATACTTTAGGTTTAGGATATGGACTAGTTAATTTTAACTGACTGAAAATCACATCGCAAGCTCTCTGTTAGTTGTGATTGTGGGGTGGCACATGTATATTATAAAAGAGATGTATAAACAACCAACCAAATTCTTTTTTTTTTTTTCGGTTGGTTTAGTACCAGGCCACTAACCCCTTTTTAACTACTCTATAATGCTTATATTGTTCTTTTTATAGCACCATATGACGACTTCTTTTATATAAGAGAGGGCAAAGCCCAAATTAATCACAGACTAAATGAATCGGGGATGAAGAGCCCAACAAGTCTTGATGCACTAGGGTCTTCAGAGAATCTGGGAGTGTATCAATAAAATTGAAGTTGTCACTCTTACTAAGGCCATCTTTTGCAAAGCTTATCTGCTACCATATTGGTCTCTTGGGTACAAACTGAAACTTTATAACTTAGTTCTTCTTGCTCATGCTGACAATCATATTCCAAATCGAGGAGTAAGTTTCTATGTTAACAATAGGAGAGTTATTTCTGTCAATAAACTCCTTTGAAAGAGATTCAGAGACGACTTTGCGAAACCCGAGGTCCCATACCGTTCTCACACCTATTAGGATTGCGCCATCTTCAGCTTCAACAACAGAGAATATGCCAAAGATTTTAGAAAATCCAGCAACCCATTCTCCATGGTTGTTCCTCATAACCCCTCCACATGCTGCTATGCTAGTGGTTGTAGTTACAACACCATCCACATTACAATTAATTCATTCCTTAAGAGGTCCCATCCATCTTGCATTGTTAATGGTTGGGATGAAGTTATTTCTAACACAGTTACAATATTCAAATATATAATTCTTGTAAGAAGTAAGAATTACTATTGCTAGGTCTTTAGGCATGCTGAATCCTATTTGAAAAAAGCTCAAATTGCGTTAGTTCCACAGCTTTGGGAGGGGGTCCCTACTGCCCCGTGCTGCACCCCAATTTTCCCCTACTTCTCAAAAAAAAAATTTCTTGTTTCTTTGTTTCATTAGATTCTAAACAAAATGAGTGACATTTTGATATCATATAAGCAAAAAACATTAATGTTTTCAATTTTCTACGATTTTCCAAAGACTATCCATAAAAATCAGTAAAGTTTCTTTTTCATTAAAGTATTAAATCTTTGAAAAATCATAGAAAATTGAAAACAACACCATTGTTTGTCCATAAGATATCAAAATGTCATTCATTTTGTGTAGAATCTAATGATCTAAATAAAGAAGAAAAAGAAACATTTGGAAAGTTCGGGAAATTGGGGCGTAGCACCGAAGGCAATCAGGACGCCCTCCCCACAACTTCCAAGCTAAGTAATAATACTACTACAGAAAATACATATTACTACCCTACAAAACGTCCATTTTAAAAAAAGGGAAGTAAAAAATTGTGGGAATGGCATTTTTATAATTTTGAGCTTTCATTTTGAAATACTGGGAGGCTTCCCAATTCAAATTTAGGATGTCTAAAGGGCTCTTTAGGCATCCCAAAACTAAATTGGGATGCCTAAACCTACCCTTTAGGCATCCCAACCATAAATGGATGCCTAAAGCAAGGCTTTTGACACCAAAAACCCTGCTTTTTTATGGCCCTTTAAGATTTGAGACACACTTTAGGCGTCCTAAGTCAAATAGGGATGCCTAAAGGTTAGGTGTCCCTATTTGACCTGGGACGCCTCAAGGCACCCAATGCATGTCAGTCAAGGCTAACACACGCCCTTTAGGCGTCCCTAGGTTTCCTTGGGACGCTTAAAAGGCTGCCATACGCCCTTTAGGCGTCCCTATTTTGAAATTGGGACGCCTAAAGGGCGCCCAATGCATGCTTGTTTAGCTTTACAAACGCTACCTCCTCTTCTCTCTTCTCTCTCTCCCTTTCTCATCACTTAAATCCCTGTCTCTCTTCTTTCTCCATCTCTCATCACTCTCTTTCATCATCACTAGTCTTTCTCCATCTTTCAAGACTCTCATACTCTCATCCTCTTCTTTGTTCGTCTCTCTTAACTTTCTCCGGCCGACACCACTCTTCACTTACAAGAGGAATAGAGCCCTGCCTTACACTTACGAATGAAGGAGAAGAGATCTCTTGATCACTCTCATTGTCTTTCTTTCACCGTTGTTTCTCTCTCACTATCACCACTGTGGGTTGTCCCCGTCTACATTGTCAACTGCCACAAGTTAGTTTGAGTTTGTAAGGAACTTGGAATATTTCAAGTATTTTCCTTTTAAGTTTTTGGCAGTTTTCACTTGAGTTTGGTTTTGCCTTGATTTTATTCCCTTCTTAAAATCGAGAATTTGATTGTTATGAATGGATTCTGGCCTTAGATATGGTGTTTAAGCTTGGAAATGTATTGTTGGAAGTGGAAAGCTTGAAAACTAAGTGTCGTTGTAATTTGGGGAACTCCTTTTCATACATGCTTGGATAGATAATGATTTTAATGAAGAGAACATGGATTTTTTAGAAGCTAGAAAGCATTAAAAAAATATGTTAAGAATTAGACTAGAGAAAATTTACAATATTGAGGAAAAAGAATATGGCTCTCAGCCTTGAGGAATTGAGAGGAAAAGAGTGAGATTTTGAAAAAGATAAGATCATGTTTGGATTTCTCATGGAGAAAAAAAGGAGTGAGGAATGGCCAATAGAATAATTTTAAAGGCCAATGACAAGAAAGTGAAAATTTAAGTTAAAGAAGAATAAGTTTGAGAAGTGTTAAGAGGCTTAGCATGGTCAACGGCTCTAATTAATGAAATAAATTATGTATGTTATGTCTCTAGGGCTATGAGTAATCAAAGAAGGTGAATTGGCAATTTATTGATGGTGGTTCAAGAAAGGGAAGAAAGGAAAGCAAAATATCTTAATAAATTAAAGTTGTAGTTTTTAACTATGCATCTGGTTATTGTAGTTTTTTCTATCACTTGATAAATTAAAGTTGTTTTTTGTTTAATTATTATTGTTTCAATTTTTCTTTTAATTTCAAATGAAAAACATGTATGAATAATTTGACTTCAAAATTTAATGAACAAGGTTTCATTCCTTTAATAAAATTGTTGGATTAAATTGCTGATATTGTTCTAAATTGCCTCAATTAGTTAGTTTCATTTAAATTAAGCTGAAATGATTTGTTATTAAAATTTTGGGATATCTCATTTTTAAGGGGAAATACTGCCAAATTTTTTAAAAAAATTAGTAAAAGGAAATCCAATCGTTAACAATTGTTCTATGTTGTTGGAAATGGATTAGGTGGTAATAAAATAGATCATAATTAGATGAATACTTTGAGAACTAGTAAAAAATATGAGAATGGGGTGGAAGAGTTTATTGAATTTGCTAGAAGGAATGCTCTAACAAAAAATAGAAAGTATTTTTGTCCTTATGTCAATTGTTTGAATGAGTCGGCAAGCTGGCCGGATAAACTTTTTTATGTCGAAAGCCCTTGTATTCTTCTAATTCTTTTTTACTTTGTGATGGAATAAATCTTTGATACACAAGGTGGATATGGCATAGTGAGGAAGTAACTGATTTTCCGTCGCACAAGAAGGAAGTTGTGGATGTTATAGATGAAGATAGAATGGAGATAATGATTCATGATTGTCCGTCGCATGAATATGAGAGCCTACAAAGTGATATAGAGACAACATTGTACCTTGGGAGTAAGTACACACGGTTGATAGGAACTTTGTATTTGGACACCTTAAAGGCAACTTGTGGGTAGACCGATAGTAGTTTCACATTACTGCTTGAACTGTTGTATGATATGTTTCTAGACGATAATGTACTTCGAAACTATATATATGAGGCCAAGAAAATATTGTCTACCATGGGTACAAAGTATAAAAAGATACATGCTTGCCCTAATGACTATGTATTGTATAGAAAGGAGTATGAAGGTCTTAGTGAGTGTCCTATGTGTAAAACGTCACGATACAAAGTAAAGAAAGATGATAATTGTAGCAAAGAGACAACTAAAAGGAAACCTTCAAAGTATGGATGTCTAAAAAACCTGGTGGTTCAGGGAGACCAAACAGACCCAGTCAGGCAGCAAAAAAAGTGGTCTGAGACACTTTGAGCCAACCAGACCAAATTGATCTGCTTGGGCTAAACTGGACACCGAGCCATGAGCTCAGACCCCTTAGTCTAGTCCAGTCTAACCTGATAATGTTTTTTTCCTGTATAGTATATAGTTTAGGTTTAAGACTTTAACTGCAAAGTGGATACTGCATACCCAATTACCCACTCGTCCATTCCAGTTAGGTTAGCCACTCACAGCTTGCCCACTTCGCTATCTCCGACTCTCTATCTCTCCATCTCTGCATTCAGCCGATCACAGTCTCACACTCATAGCAGTCTCGAGAGTCGACCTTAGTCCTCCATCCTCTTCGGCTATTCCAGATCCAGGCGCCTCTCATCCTCTCCTCACATTCACTGGTACTGTCTAAATCTCATGCCTTCATCTGATTTTTTTTTATCTATACAATTGAGTTTGATTGTGCCTGTTTGCTACATATATACTTTTGATCTGCTATGCCATATGTGTGTGTGTGTGTGTTCTTCTTTTTGTTTGTTTGATTGTGGTGATTTTGGTTCAAGTAATACAATACCTATTACCTAGTAACCCATGTAGAATTTCCTGTGTTCAGATTTGGGCAAAGGAATTGGCTCAAGATTTGATTTAAGGAATACAATACCTAAATACAATTTTTAACCCACTCCCTAAAAAGAAAGATCTAAAATTTTAGTTGAGCTAGGCATTGCTGAAATTCCTTCTTAAATGATATCCTTACAAGCAAGCACACAGTGGGTGCAAATTCCTGAGTAGTTAGTCACCAAAAACAAAATCTTGAGTAGTTCACTGCATGAAAAAATATTTGATATTAGTAAATATAATGAAGAATAAGCATGAAAAAAACATGCGTCTACTTTTTAGAGCAATTGCATATTATTTGACACCATCATATCATGCAAGCTTCTGCAATGATTAAAAAAAATGTGTGAAGAATAACCACAATAACAAGTATTCATTTCCCCTAAACAAAATGTTGCTACATCTTTAATAGATACCAAGGTATTATGATAGGAGTAATCTATCTTCTAAAATGACTAAAGCCCTCATTTGTGCCTAAAATTGGCTAAGCAATCTATTTCAGAATTAGCTACTATGTTCACTGAATATTAAAACTTTCAAGAGACTGATAATGTTATTAATATTCCAGGTAATATTTCCAATTCTATGCTTATTATTCAAGTTTACATATTTCATTATTACTAGTTTTTTAACATAAAAAATTTATTTTTTTAGATGGATCGAGTGTCATTGAAGGTGGAGGAGATAAATGAATGACAATGGATGCTCAAGAAAAATGAATTTGATCTTAATCATTTGTTTTTTACTTGTGTAATGTGATAGACTTGTTGTTACTTGTTAGGATTAATGTGTTTAATTGATTGTTATGGATTGTATTAAAGTAACTTGAATATTGTTTTTTATTCTTGTTCAATGTTGTTAGAGATTAATATGGATTTATGGTTGGGTTTTAATATTTTGTGATATATTTTTCCTGATTATAGGTATTATTATGGTCTTATTAGGTTTAATTTGAACCTTTGGGTGAAACCTTTAAAATATTACGGTATGGATTCCTCTGTCCCTGCGTCATTACAAATAAAGGGAGAAAACAAAATTTAAACAGGTCCGAGATTGCCTGGACTAGTCCAGGAAGTCAATTGGACCAGTTTGGTCTAGCCCAAGCTCGAGCTAGTGCTGGACCAAACCGAACCTTGGGCTGACTTGTCCAGCCCGAGGTCCTATTAAGACTAGACCTCTAGTTGAGGCTAAACCAAACTTGGTCCAGTCTAGTCCATGGACATCCCTGCTTTAAAGGTGTTGTGGTATCTTCTAATAATACCATGGTTTAAGCATTTGTTTGCGAGTGCAATAAAAGCAAAGAAGTTGAGATGTCATTCTGATGAGAGAATATCTGATGAAAAATATCTTCAACACCTGGATGACTCTCCACAATAGAAGAAAATAGATGAAATGTTCCCTCAATTTGGCAAGGAGCCGAGAAACCTTCGGTCTAGGCTTTGTATAGATGGAATCAATCCGTATGGAACTTTTACTAGTACACATAGTTCGTGGCTAGTTTTCCTTGTAATATACAACTTACCTCTCTGGCTATGTATGAAACACAAGTATATGATGCTTTCTATGATGACTTCTGGACCAAAATAGCTAGGGAGCGATATCGATGTCTACTTGGTGCCTTTAATTGAGGACTTGAAGAAGTTGTGGGAGGAAGGCGTAGATATGTTTGATGCATATAAGAAGGAGTTCTTCAAGCTATGTGTAATAATTTTCACTACGATAAACTACTTCCCTGCATATGGAAATTTGTCCGGGTATAGTATGAAGGGGCATAAAGCATGTTCGATCTGTGAAGCAGAAACACACTTTCATCAACTTAAGCATGGAAAAAAAATGGTCTACCTCGGTCACAAGAGGTTTCTTTAGCAGTTCCACCTGTATTATAGGTTAAGAAAGCGTTTTAACGGCTTACCGGAGCATGGAATAGCTCCAAATGCATTAATCGGGGAGGAAGTTTATAGTTGAGTGGAATGTATCAATGTCACCTTCGGTAAGAATCAGAGGACTGTAGGTGAGAAGAACATATGGAAGAAGAGATCAATTTTCTTTTATCTTCCATATTGGCGTAGTCTTGATGTAAGACACAATATTGATATGATACATGTGGAGAAAAATGTTTGTGATAGTCTAGTCAGTAAGCTTTTACACATACCAGGGAAGACTAAGGATGAAATGAATATGAGACTAAACCTTATTGATATGGGAATAAGAGAACGGTTACATCCATAATGAAGAGATGATGGTAAGAGTACATACATGGAGTCATCAACGCATACACTATCAAAAGCAGAGAAAAGAAGTTTTTGCGGGTGTTTGTATGAAATTAAGGTACCACAAGGGTATTCTTCTAATGTGAGCAGGTGTGTCTCAATGGACGATTTGAAGTTAATGGGAATGAAGTCCCAAACTATCATGTGTTGATGCAACAACTACTAGTAGCTATTAGAAGCATTATGAAAGATGAATTGCAAACCACTGTAACAAGATTGTGTGTTTTTTTTAATGATATCTGTAACAAAGTCATTGACACTTAAAAATTGGATGAACTAGAAAATGAGGGTTATATTATTTTGTCCCAACTAGAGATGCATTTTCCTCCTTCATTTTTTTGATATAATGGTGTATTTGATAGTTCATTTGGTAAGAGAGGTAAGGCTCTGCAGTCCAGTTTACCTGAGGTGGATGTACCCCTTTCGAGCGATACATGAAGATTTTAAAAGGGTATTCTAAAAATTCTTATCAACCTGAAGTGTCAATATTTGAGTGCTACGTAGTTGAAGAGGCTATGGACTTTTGCAAAGATTATCTATCAAGGAAGAAGGAATAATCTCGACATGAAGAGTGGAGAAGTAAAGGAACGCGAGGACTGAAAGTGAAAAATATGCGTCATGAAGAGGTATTGCAAGCATACTTGTATATCCTGAATAATATGGAAGAAGTTCAACCGTACATAGATTAATGCAAAAAGAGTTTGAAGAACATGAATCCAAAGAAGAGTGACATGCAAATAGCTATTGAACAAAACAAGACATTCATAGAGTGGTTCGAGGAAAAGGTTTTGCATGAGACAGGTGTGTCTGAGACAATCAAGTGACTAGCTTGTGGGCCTTCATTTCATGTTATTACTTGGACCGATTATGATATAAATGGATATTATTTCTACACAAAAGACCAAGATGACAAAAGTACCATGCAAAATAGTGGAGTGATGGTAGAAACTGAAGCCATGCACTTTTCCAGTTCCAAAGACAAAAACCCAATATTAGCATCAATAGCTTATTATGGAGTTATAGAAGAAATATAGGAGATAACCTATAACAAGTTCAAATTTGCTTTATTCAAATGTAAGTGGGTTCGCAATACTGCTGTGGTAATAGATTAACAATTTAGATTTGTCTCAATCAATCTTCAAAGAGTTAGTTATAGAGATGAGCCCTTCATTCTAGCAAGCCAGGCAAAACAAGTGTTTTATGTCACAAATCCTGCAAATAAAAAAATGTCCATGTACTTCAGAGTAAAAAACAGAAGTATGGTGATCCAACCTTCAATCTTGACGACACCACCTTTCACAATAAATCCATCTAGAGCAAATGAAGTAGAATTTGTAGATGATGAAGAATATGCTATAAGAAATGATCATTCTGAAGGAATATGGGAGACAATATAGAGTAAGGCCTTTACTTAGAAAATTGTATTGTGTGCTTAACTTAGAAAATAGTATTGTGTGCTTTTTTTTAATCCTGGTTAGTTTATTCATTTAATTGCAATTTATTTACCTATCTGAAAATGATTTTTGTGTTAACAGGAATATGAACAATTCTAGTAACTCCTATAATGATAGGGAGCATCAAATGGAAAGAGGTGAACCCATTACGAGAAGGGTTAAAGGCATCACAAAGATGCCTGTATTGGTTGCATGTAATCAACATCAACAGGAGAGGCTGCATATAGACTTTGATGCCAATATGAATCCAGTTGGTCATAAGGAAAATCATTTCATTAGCTATTTAGGCTATTTGGGTAGAAGCAAAGTTCACATCATCTATGATAAGCTGGTTCCCCTGAAAATGAAAGCCATGATTTGGCAATAAATTTTGGTATATAAGTTTTGATACATTTGCATTTGGATCTTTATTCCTATTGCTTCAAATATAATTTTCTTTATTTGTGCAGCAAACATTCGATATCCGAGACACCAGGGAGATGTACAAGTACTAGATGGGGGAGGTTTGTGTAATACCTTACTTCCAATAACCTCAGATGAGTGCAAAAGAGTAGTGAAATAAATTGTGAAACCAGGATTTAATTCCAAAATGAATAAACTTTAAAAACATTAATGAATCCCAACATTATCTCAGAAGATAAATCTAGGATTGAGTAGGTTTTTCATATGGAATAAAAATTTTTCAAACATTTTTCACAAATATTCACTGTCTCATTTAGACTCATTGATACTTCCTTTCATTTTATTAGAGTATACGAGCGTGTCTCTGCTTCAGTCTCACATTGCATTCATTCGTTAATGTTTCTCTAATGATTAGGAAGTGTTATGTAACTAAGTTATCTCTTTATTACATTACCATCCATTTACCTGGCTACAAGTACTATCAGTTCAACCACTATACTGTTGTCACAATTACCGATTTATACAATATATACATATCCAAAATATCCAAACAGACAACCAACAGAGAAAGTAAATCTTTCAGCTTCATCCTCTAGCTGTCTGTATTTACCTTCTTGCCCTTTAAGCTACCATCCTGTACTGTAATTTGTTTATAGAAAAAGAGTGAGATTCAAAAGAATCTCAGTAGTAACAGGTAGTCAATCATATAGATATAAAATCACAAAGCATGTTACACAGTCATCATATAAAAGAATCATCACAACAGCGTTCGGTTCAACATGTAGTTCTCATACCATCATAGTACTAGGTATATTAAAAGGCTCCGAGTGTTACCCATACAATAGGCCCTGGCATTCACTCGTGCATCACAAACAAATTCAATGGCCTAAGTGTCAACCCATGCAATAGGCCCCGGGCGACAACCCCGCATAAACAAAATGTGCCAGACAATTCATGATGAAACTACACACATACAATGTATCTTATAACATATGAAAGACAAAGTTACTACCTGGTAGCTTCTCTTGAGCAATATCCAATTATTCAGGCAGATCTTAAACTTTGAACAGTATTAGGTCCTATAAATGGAATTTATGGACGACAAGTTATTATTTCGTCCAATACTTGTATAATCCAAATACTCAAGTCGGTTGTCATTAAAGTTAGAATACTAACCCAAAATCAAAGTCAAAAATGGTTCAAATATATCAAGTTGGTTAGTTTTACCCTTAAAGTTCATTACAATTACATAATACCATTGCATCTTTTATTTTCACACATTTGAGTAAATCTGCCAGAATTTTCTTCACTTTTTGAAAATTCATAATTAATTCTAAAAAACTTTAAATGAGTTGGTTCTAGGTTCTGTTCAAACATATTCAAGTCCTAGTATAAATAAAAATATTAAAGAGCACTAATTATAACCACCTAATTCCAGAAAATTCGTCAAACCCAATCTGCCACAGATTCAATTCCAGAATCAACCTTAAACTTTGAAAAATCATATTTCTTAATCCACTGGTCCAATTATATCATATTACCCATAAAATTAAACCTTAGGATGTCTACTTTCATCATGTAAAATATCATAAGGTTTGGACAAGGTTTGGTTACTGAAACATGCATCGCAACAAATCTGCTCCAGAAAAACAAGTCTAACAGCAGGGTCATCTAACTTTCAAAAATTCCATAATTTTGTATAATTATCCAAAAATTATAAGTACATGCTTTTCCATATAATTTTTCATGTTGAACTCAATGGAATGATCAAAATCATCAAAATTATAAAGCTTTAGCCCCAAAACCCATTGGCAAGACAGAATCCATTTTCAGCAAAATTACCAAAACAGAATTTTGTTGAACAACTTAGTCCAATATCATCATAAATTATCATTTAACCATAAATACATGATTAAACCTTTAAAATTCCTTTTGGATGAAAATGAACAGTACCCCAACCTTCATGAAGACTCATCCCAACAACAAACTAATCGGTTCAAAATAAAGCTTACGCTTACCTCTATACGTTTCCACAATCAGTTTGGAAATCCGGCAGTACTTTGTCTAGTGAGATGGCACCAAACACCCCCAAATGAAAATCCAAAACTATAGAAATGAAGTTTAGGATGAGTAGAAGAAGGTTTGTGAAGGAAATTTTGGGAGAAAACACTGATTCGGTAGTGTTTCGGTGGATTGAACTCAAGAACATTCACTATTTATGTTTTCTCTTTCCTCTAACTATTTCTCAACATTTTTTCTGATTTCTTCCTATTTTTACTAATGATAAATGAAAATAATAGAGTTTAAAGAGTCATAAAGGTGTTCCAATATGTGTCAGAATCTTATGGTGCCACATATTCGGTGATTTAGCCAAACGGTGACACGTGTCCTTTCTTTTGATCAAATGGGTCTTGAGCTGTCCTAATGGTCAGGAAAAGTGAGAGCCCGATGATTTTTCCCCAACTCCTGAGTTCAGTGTTCAGGAAAATTAGTCGGGTGACCAGACCAGAGACCGGTGGATTTCCCTGGCTCAGGGCAACGTGGCACCCTCCAATGATGACAACTCAAAAGATAAAGTAACTTTGTCAAAAAGAGGAAACAAGTGTCACGCTCTTATTCGGCCAACACATTAAAGTCAAAAGCACCTTTTCTCTTCTTCCTTAAGATGACGTCATGTGTCCCTTATGTGGAACCCATCCCTATCTCTTCCCTCCACCTAACTGTCCACTTTTTCAGGGAAAGGAAAGTAAGGGAATTTTCCCCGGGTTCACCTACGAGGTGTCCTCCTTCGTGGTCCCTACACAAAGTAAGATTATTTCATTTAATTATTACTTTATGTCAACCAATAAAATCTTGCTAAGTGTTCTCTTTATCAAAATAACACCGTATACATAACACTGGCACCGGTGAATTTTCTTCCGACTAATTACATTTACAAGCAGTTCTTGTTGTTCATATTTCAGTATGTTACAACTTCCCCCCTGTACAAGAAATTTCGTCCCCGAAATTTGTTACAAGTCTTAAAACATAAATTCCGGGTAACGTTTCCGCAAGTTGTCTTCCACCTCCCAAGTTACGTGTCTCTAGGTGATAACACCTTCCAAATCACCTTCACAAATGGAATACTTTTATGTTTGAGCTGTCTCTTCTGTCACTCAATAACTTGTTCCGTCTCAATTTCATATGTGAGATCATTTTGCATATCTACATCTTCATACTCTATAACATGTTGGGGGTCTGGTTGATACCTTTTCAATTGCGAAACATGAAAAACATCGTGTAATCTGTTTAAGTTCAGGGGTAGAGCAATTCGATATGCTACTAATCCAATTCTAGACAAAATCTCAAATGGCCCAATATATCGAGGGCTTAACTTCTTTCTCTTTATTTCCCTACCAATACAAGTGACAGGTGAGACCCTTAGAAATACGTGATCGCCACTAATACCCATGGAGGGGTGGAAGTTGGTCGGATGTCCCGTGTGACTGCAGCATGAGCTGAGCGCCGTTATAGTGGGCCTAGTGGGGCAGTCCGTTACATAAAAAAATGATACCAGGGTTTGTTGAGCGTGGTTTTAGTGGCAAATATCACGTGCTTTGATACCATTAAATTAAATCTCTACATGTCTAATTTAAGCCTGAAAACTTTTAGAATTTTTGGACAAGATTTACCATATGAAACAGCTCGAACAACGTCACTGTTCAAACAGGGCAGAATCAACAACATGAACAACCATATTTCATAAATTCCCAAATTCATACACAAGCATCCAAAAATCATGAACACTTGTATACCTACACAATCTTGCCTCCTAAAGCCAATGGAAGCATCCAAATCATCAAATTTCTACTCCTTTCCCACAAAACAGTACATGGCAGAATTTAGGATTCTCAGAAAAAGTTTGTTGTTTTCTCATTTTCTCTTGCCTAATCACTTCTTTGCTACTCCTAATCAAATGATTAGCTATTTAAATACTCATTAGACATCATTTAGCCATTAAAACATGTCACATAATCATCACTGTCATACCAGAAATTTCACCGGTAGCAAAATTACTTTGTGTTCCACTTTAGTATATTGTGTGTGACTTCCAATCACTTCGTTTTGTTATTCCTTGAGCTCTTTAGCTCACCAATATAATTCCTTTTAATATCCAATGATATAAAGGAATTTTGGAGAATTTAAACATGCCTTATAGGGACATTTGCTAAATCAGGATCTAGCAGTCCACTTAATCCAAGCTTAATCTTATGCCTCTAGTCCCAAAATTTAGGATATTACAGTTTGTCTATGATAGAAATATTTTGAAAACAAGTTCACACAAAGGTATATTCAAGGGGAAAAGAGAGGTCAGGACCAATGTCAAACTTATTCGTATTTATCTCTAGAGGACTGGAGGTTGTTTGTAGCATCACGGGAAGATCCAGAATTTTTGATAAATTTTCTTTTATCACAGTATAAAACTTTTTATTTGAATATACTTAACATCATTGACTCGTTTTTCATTTTTTTTCTTTTTACAGGAAGTAAATGCAGCAAATACAGAGAGGCAAGCAGTAAATAAGTATCAACATTGCATGTCTCGTGTTGGTTATCAGAAACTTGAGTGAAGGATGATGGAAGAAGAGTTAGAGAAAATGAAGGAAGCATCCAAATCAAATCCTAGCATTGTTGTGCAGGCCCCGACTCCTCCTCTGCGTCACAAAAACAGGAAAGCAAAAAGGATTAAGGGTGGGAAGTTCATAAATCTGGCTATTGCTGAGGTTGCTGTGAGAATTGTAAGTAGTTAAAGCATAAATATTTAATTTTGAAATTTTTTCGTATTGATAGTATTTAATTTTCATTTACGATAAATTATATGCTACAGGATGAACTTAAATATCAGAGCAGCCAAGGTTCATTCACTCTAAGTAGATGGATGGACATATTGTCAACAATGATTGGGAAGGTTGATCACCCCGGTCGTGTTCGAGGGGAGGCAAGGGGAGTTAGTGTCATGAAGTTTTTTAGACGAGCCTCACATAATTCGTCACAAGCTAAACCGAGTAGAGAGTTTATGGCCAAGATTTGCAACAAGCTCCAAGCATTGCTCTGATAATAACTATTAGCAGATGTTCGTGGTGAAATGCGATCTATAATTCAATCAAAGAGGAAAATGAGGAGCATAGAACGCAGAAATCCCCAGCTTTCCCCAGCACCAAAGGAAGTTATAACTTTTCGGATGAACCCCTTAGCCAGCCTTCTCCCACTCTGAAGCCGGGAGAACCTTGGATCCTTTATTTGGATACCCCACTACTACATGTTGTTGCCGATGCTCTCGTTCACACATAAGTTACCACCCACCATTATAAGTAAATTCCACAGCATTTACATAGGGTGACTTGACATGTATTTAAGAGGGGGAAGAAGGTGCATCCAGTCTTATTTCTGACATAGAGGTTGCGATGCTGGGTCAGGCGATAGGATCTTTCATCCTTTGGCTTTAAAATCTTATTGGCATGTCGACAACACCTCCAATAGTAGGAACTACCTTACTATTACTTGACATTTGTTGACATCCTACTAATAATCTATTTTTTATGTTTTGATAATAGGATGAGCAACATGCGGTGAAATGGCTCCTCTTAGCACAACTACAACAACTTTACAAAGGGAGTTCATCTATTTAGAGGAGATAGATGTAGGATGGGTGAAACTTGCAATGCGGTTGGTTTTTCTTCCTTCAATTAATGCAGTGGTTTTTTTGTTTCATGCATTCAATAATTCATTTATCATTTTATTTATATTTTAGGTCCTTTCACCACATATGCATCGAGATGGAAAGACAGGACTTATACGGATTCTTGTGTCTAACAAATGCGACAAGGGATAGTAATACTATGGAAGCAAGGATAAGTTATGTCGGCTACGCAATGAGAGAGACCAAATTTTGTTGTTATCTAGCACCAATTGTTTAAGGGTACGTATTTTAATTTTAATTATTTAAGAAGTTTAAGAAATAATTACCTTGTCATCTAACTTCATTTTAATCTGTATGTGTTGTTGTAGTTACCATTGGAGTCAGTATGTTGTTCGTCCTTACCTCAACACTGTCTTTTGGTTTGTTTCCTTGGGTAAAAAGTCAGACAAGGAAACAAAATTCATCTTCAACACATAAGTTATTTTGTTTCTATTTCATTGATTCTCGACTTAAATGAATTTTTCTAATTTCTGTGGTTTTACATTTTAATGATAGTGCAACCTAAACATATAGATTCCTTGGCGGGTCATGTGAGGGTAAAACTTTAGAGACTCGAAGTGGTTTTATCCGAAAGTATGTGGTTTCAATTCAAGTTCTTTCATTGATGGTCGTTTTAGATATGACTTTATTGATTTTAATAAATTACTTTTAATTTATAGTGTCCTCGACAACCAGGGGCCACTAAATGCGGCTACTACATTATGCTTTACATGTATAACATCATTCAGAGCGGAGTTACAAGTGATTTTCAACAGGTAATCAAATGATAATATTTTGGGTATTGTAATTAAATTGTTAATTAATTCTTTCACTTCATTGATTTTATCTAAGCTTATTTTCTAATTTGAAAATTTTTTATGACAGATCTGCCTACTTACATGAAGACATTAATTTGATCAGAGACTTTTTGGCTGGGCAGCTTCTTCAACACATAGATAAGTAAAAGTGTATTTTTATGTTAGTTAGTATAGTTGTGTAATAGACAACATTTTTGACACTTTGTAGTGATCTTGTACATAGTATATGGTAGTAGGAGTTAATTAGCTAGTGTTGGATGTTTCCTTACTATTTATAAGGAGATTGTGGTTTATTCTTCGATCATGTTTCTATGGTTTTTGAATTGCTGGGCAGCAAAAAATATAAACAATTTTTTATGTAGAACTTTAGGCGTCCCTTTAACAAAAACAATTTAAAAAATAATTTTTATGTCCATAAACAAAATGGACATCTAATGACACTTTAGACATCCCTTTAACAAAAACGGACGCCTAAAGTAGAACTTTAGGCGCCCCATTCATAACTGACGTTATTTCCATTATTTACTACGCCGTTCACCTAAACGTCCCCCTATAAAAGGACGTTAAAAGGGTCTAAAAACACACGTTAAAAGTGTTTTCTGTAGTAGTGTAACTTCTCATAATTATGTCCATAAAATTTCAGTATTAAACCCAATATCCTTCTTGAGGTTGAAATAAACCCAATTAGATAGGTTGTTGGATATAAAATGAGGTTGTCATCTAAGGTATACAAGTTTCTTCCATAGTAGACTTGCATACTTAAAATCATGCATGATGTGTATTATTGCACTATAGGTAGTTAGTGTTAGTGTCAAGGTTTCACCATGGGCATAATTAATTTCATTATTGGTTGGTTCCTCTATCTTGAATGCTATTGTATTTATAGGTAGAATGTTGTTGATGACTGTTGAGAGCATTCAAATTTATCCATTAGAGAGTAATTGTAGCTGTTGACACTACTAGAAAAAACACTTTTAACGTCCCTTATTTGGGACTTTTAACGTCCTTTTATGGGGGACGCGTATGTCAGCGACGTAATAAATTTGGACTTTATACGTCCTTTGTAAAGGGACGATTGAAGCTCTGGGTTTAGGCGTAAAAAAATCAGGGACTTCCCAAAGGGACGCCTAAAGTCCCTACTTTAGGCATCCCTTTTGGCAAAAGGGACGCCTAAAGGGGGTTTTTTTTTCCATACGGTGCCATTTGTATTGTTTCTGGCCATATCATTCTGATAGCAAACAACAACGTATACACAAAAAGAAAACATACAACACACAGTTTATAATTAACAAAACACAACATCCACCTCTAATGAAACATTCATGCACTACATTATTGACAGAAATGTTGTCCACTAATATAATAAACAACTACTAAATAAATGTACAGGAAACGATAAACTTCTACAAATCAATGTGTTGAAGAATCCTCCCAGCTAACAAGTCTTTGATCAAATTAATGTCTTCATATAAGTAAGCAGTATCATTATCAAAGATCTACAAATTAGAAAATATGATTATACGAAATCAATGAAATTAAAGGATTGTTTAGCAATTCAATTAAAATACAACCAAAATATTATCATTTGATTACCTGTTGAAAATCACTTGTAACGTTACTTTGAATGATATTATACATGTAAAGTAGAACATAATAGCCACATTTAGTACCACCTGGATGTTGAGGGCACTATAAATCAAAAGCAATTGGTTAAAATCAATAACATACATCATTTACAAAACAACCGTAAATAAAATAACTTAAATTATATTGGAACCACATACTTTGGGATAGAACCACTTTGACTTGCGAACAACTCTACCCTCACGTGACCCGCCAAGCATTCTATATGTTTGGGTCGCGCTACCATTAAAATGTAAAACATTTTAAGTTAGAACAATTTATTTAAATCAAGCATTTCTTTAATTAATAAAAAAGAAATAACTAACGTGTTGAAGACTGATTTTGTGTCCTTGTCGGGCTTTTTTGTCAAGGAATCAAACCAATAGATTTCATTGAGGCATGGGCAAACAACACACAGGCTCCAATAGTAACTACAACAATACACAGATTAAAATGAAGTTTAGATTAGAAGAAAATTATTTCTCAAACATCCAAAAATAAAAATTTTTACTACATATCCTTTAGGGAACTAATATGTTTAAATTAGTACAAGTTAAAAGTTCTATGCACCTACATAATATTAAAAGTTCTATACATGTATTCATTATTTCAAACCAATGAAATTAAAATCAATTGGTTAATGTTGAAAATTACTTGTTGATAACTTGTTTTATAAAATAAAACAAGTTCTATGTTTAGATTTTAGACTTAAATTGCATTTAGCACTCTAAAATGTGTCTTTTTATATAGCACTCAGCTTCCTAAACATGTTTTATTTTATAATTAAATAAATTATATAACTTATTTAATCTAATAAAATTAGTTAAATAGGTCTTACATTAAAGATATATATGATGAGTAACATTATTGATTAATTTATTTTAGTAAAACATATTGATGAGTACAAATTTTCTAAATGTTTTATTTTCTAAAAAACTATTATTTTCTAAATTTTTTATAGCTTCCTGAACATGTTTTATTTTTATTTTTGAAAATGTATATAGAATTACCAATAAAGTCATTTCAATTTCCAGAAATAAAAATTAGTAATAAAATTACACAAACAAATATTATTCAGTGTAAAATGTCAAACTATTTGAACAAATGAGTAAACATATTTAAAGAGAAATTTGCTTCACATAAATATATACATTTTCATTTATTCATAATTAATTTCAATCATGTATGTATGAAATTAAAATAATCAATGTATAAACTCATCTTCCTCATTAAATTATTGTAGAAACCAAGTCAACAGGTTTATGGAATCTCTAGCATACATACATGTACTTATGGCATAATATGAGTGGCGTATAGTTTCTAGCAAAACTACTTCAAATTAAACGGTCATGACATTAACTAAAGTGAAAAAAAATAAACCAAAAGCAAAAAAACAAAAAAGCTTACAGCAGTTGGAAAATGGCGTGAAGAGGCTGGGAGGGAGGAGGCGCACCACCGTGAGAGAGGGATCGTATGATGCTGCAACTGTGAGATGATAGAAGGAGGAGATGAGAGAAAATGAAGAAGGAGGGATATGGTGGAAGGGAGACGGTGGAAGGAGGCTAAGGGCACGGCAGGACTGACGTTGCTGGCCTTATGGTGGCCTTCTGCATCAGCTCGGTGTTTTTGAGAGAGGGAGGAAGAGTGAACGAAAGGAATGGAGGGAAATGAAGAAAAAAAGTGGAGGGAAATATGTTTAGGCGTCCCTTCTCCAAGAAGGGACGCCTAAACATATAAATGGGCGTCCCTTCATACAGAAGGGACGCCTAATGTGGGCTGCATGCCAGCCACGTGGCTGGCATGCAGCCTAACTTTAGGCGTCTCTTCTCCAGAAGGGACGCCTAATGTCATCCTTTAGGCGTCCCTTCTCCAAGAAGAGACGCCTAAAGATGAAAAAGTTTCTATTTATTTACATAAATGCCACTGCGTACAGTTTTTACTTCCCTTTTCAAAGAAGAGACGTCTTTAAGTGACGTTAAATCCCTTTTCTGTAGTAGTGTGATAAAAGAGAGTGTTTCCGCTGCTTCTTTTTGTTATGCATTTAATGCTTCTATTATATTTTTGCTTTTGAAATTTTGAAGATAATCTGATGTTGAAGCGCCTAAAACTTACTTAGAAATAAGATTAGTAACATTTAGGAATAATATAAAAGTTTAGGAAGGAAATCAAGATGTGGAGTGTAAGTATTAAACTTTACGAGACGATGATTATTGGTTTCTAATAACTTCACTTGAGTGAGTCTAATAATCACTTTAAGTGATTTTCAATCACTCAAGTGTTCATCTCTGTCACTCGAGTATTCTTGGTGAACTTGCACTCTTAAGATTATCAATGAACTAGTAGTGATGATTTTGAAGACTGAGCATCACTCGAATACTTAGAACCATTACTTGAGTGATCTTATGTTGTTAGAAAAGTTTAATAGATCACTACCGAGTGTCTGACATATAATATCATTACTTCCAAGTCACTTGCACAATCCTACAAGTGATCACAAATCACTCGAGTAATTTGTAAAATCACTCAAGTGATCTTCTATAAAGATCACATTACTTCAAAATGATCTTGTGTGTGACTTTTAGAAAGTGTGACATCACTCAAGTAATCTTCCATATCATTCGAGTGATCTGCTAGTTCATTTGAGAGTGCCTTTCAGAAATCTGCATCACTCAAGTGATTTTCCATTTCACTCGACTGATCTGGCTTTTATCACATATCACTTGAGAGTGATCTCACTTCATCACTTGAGTGATTTGTCTTTGGTCACATATCACTCAAGTGATTCATTTAATCACTTGAGTGATCTGTGTTATCATATCACCATTATCTGCAACATTACTCAAGTGATTTGTTATCTTAGTTCATTAAATTTAATTCCTTCTAGTAGTCACCTGCAACTAGATCCATCACTTGAGTGTTTACCTATCCACTTGAGTAATTTGACTTTGTAAATTTTTCACACAATTTGATCACCATGATTGACTTAAAGTTTTCTGAGAGTGAAGCATCATCACTTAAGTGATCTCCTTTTGAGTTCAAATTCAAGCTTAAGTAATTCACCATGGATTTCACTCTTTTCTTTTCAAAAGGTTTAAGCATCACTCAAGTCTAATAAATCAAGGTTTGTTATCATCAAAACATTATGCGAGCTGACAGTTAGGGTTGGAAATACTCCATCTACTATGTCTCTCATTAGTAGGGAGCCTATCCTAAACCATAAGTCAAAAGAACGATGACCTAATTCTTTTCACACCTTCCATTTCCAAATCGCATTAAACATTGGAGTATGGGAGATTTTCCCTCTATTTTCAATCATTAAAGATTAGTGATTTAGAACATAATCTTAGAGTTGGGTAATATGGGCCGAACCATTGGGTTCGAGTTAGCTTGCCATTAGTTAAGGCCATATAGCTTCGGGCCTAAAAGAACCGCATTAATATGGGTTGACATTTAGCCAATCCAACCCATAACCATTGAGTTGGATGGTTAGCCCGTCTAACCCGTTTTATTTTTTAAAAGAAACAATTTTTTTATACTGCGTTTTCAAACTTTTTTTAAAAAATATATTGAAATTTTTTATGCAAACCTAAACTATAAAAAATAAAAAATACATTACAAAATCATAAAGTGATAATAAAACATCAAATTCAAAGTTTCAAATATTAAAAATTAAGCAAGGTTGGGAGACTGAGAGACCGAGAGTCGAGAGAGAGAAATTGAGAGAGGAGGGTTACACAACTACACAAGTCAGTGAAGTCAATTACTTTACTAATTACTTAGCCTTATACCCATGTCACCTTTTATAGATTTTTAAAAAAAAAAAAAATAGTCCAACCCACTAATCTGGTAGTCTACCCCGTCGTGGGTTAGGCCTATATGGTTTTAGGCCAAAAAGAACCGCATCAAAATGGCCTTACTTTTTCAGAATCTAAACCGTCCATTTTTTCGAGTTATGTGGGTTTAGCCCATACTGAAAACCTATATTACTGGCTATAGTACATATGATGAAGTTTAAGAATCACATAGAAAGCCAGAGAAAAACAAATGATCCATTAGAAAACAATTTTGAGCCCAATTCAATCTTTTATTTTCTATTTCATTTGACACTAATATTCTTTTATTAAAGGAAATTATATTTAATGCACTATCAGATATTAAATGTGTTAGTGCAAGCATTTCACCTAAGAGAGGGATGAATTGGGTGATAATAAAAATTTAAACTCAATTGATGATTAACAAAAATTAAATTTGAGTTAAGAGTTAAGAAAGATATCACCGAAGTGTACACCAGAGTTTATACTGGTTCTGTCACAACCTCTTTGACCTACGTTCAGTCCTCATAGCGCCTCTAAGATTTTCACTATAGCTTCCAAGATTCAGTGAGTTCTTAGCACCTAACTACACTGCAAGTCCCTTTACTGAACACTTGCTCCCCTTTATATGTGTTAGCCCAATACCCAGCTCAAGGTTCTACAACATTGGGTTTTCTCAATAAGAAGTATTGAGTTTTTTTGGTACAACTCTCTCAAAGATCAAATGTATAATCACTGAAGTTCAGAGTACAAAAAGAATGTTAATGAAAGACAGAGCACTTAAAGCTATATTGAATGTTTCGATGTTCGGTTGTTGCTCCGCTTTGAATGCTTCCGTATTTATAGTTGGAATATAATAAATGACTGTTGTGAGTATTCCATTTATCTGTTAGAGTCCCGTTAGTTCCTCTGAACATTCTTTGTGTGGCAAAGTAGCCGTTGGAGCAAAGAGAATGTCTCAATTCAAATCCCACTCGCATTTAATACTTCTGACACAAAATCACCTTTCTTCTCTTCACATGATCTTTTCATTTTTCACCTGAAAGAGCTTTATACACTAATGCAATAAATTATTAGAGTGAAAGAGAGTTGGAAAACAATAAATTATATAACCATTCAATGATTTTAAAAATTAGCAGAAGGTGCTCTGTTTTTCTAGAAATCATCACTCGAGTGATCTTAGCTTAGTAGTTTCATAGCATAACATATCACTAAATGGATCACTTGAGTGTTGGACTAGTGATCCACAAATAGCATCACTCAAGTGATCTTCAATTGATTACTTGATACATCACTCAAGTGCTCTATTAGTTATCAACAAATGGCATCACTTAAGTGATCACTTCGAGTGATCATTAATGGGACACTTGATATATCACTCGAGTGTTCTACTAATGATCTCAAAAATGGGATCACTCAAGTAGTACTCGAGTGATTTTATACTTAGAAAAATTTGCACACGAGATCACTTTTAGAATCACTGCAGTACTGTGCTAGTGATGTTTTTTGACACATCTCGAGTGATTCAAAGTCATCACTCGAATGTTCACTCGAGTGATGTTTTTCAAAAGCTTTCAGGGTAGTATCACTGGAACATATCACTTGAGTGGTATGCTAGTGATAAGTTCTAAACTATCACTCGAGTGGTTACTTAAGTGATCTTAGAATATCACTCGAGTGATAGCTCAAGTGATTCCCTTTATAAACCCTTTCCATTGTTCTCAAAATAGTTTTTCAATCACTTGATAGAATTATTCTTTGAAAGAAACTCTTATCAAAAGCTTTTACCATAGTAGTCTATCAAAGGCTTCAAACTTTGATCACAAAACCATATCACTCGAATGACCACTCGAGTGATATAATCATTTGTCTTAGAAAATTATCTTTTACTTGTTAAACACTTTTAACTTCGCCTATGTTTATAGCTGGTCCCAAGCCCGGGTAAAGGAGGAGGGTTGTGTTAGGCCCCGACAGCCAACGTAAAACCTGTCGAATCTCTTATGAACATGGATCAACAAAGAAATTGTGCTAATGATAGGTTGTTGCCTGTAAGTAACGCGTTGTATGGCTTGAGTACAGTGAGAAGTGAGCGAGAGCCACTACATTATCGCCCAGATGTTGTGTTAAATAAGAAAGGGCTATCGCTTTCTTCTGAACGGAGGCGGCTAAAGAAGCTAGTTCATGAGAACAAGATTAGATTTGGCACTTGGAACATTGGGACTCTAAGCGGCAAATCTTGGGAGGTGGTAGGAGTAATGAAGGATCGAAAGATTAATATCCTGTGTCTTCAAGAAACTAAATGGTCAGGAGAAAGGTCTCGGGATATTAATGGTTTTAAACTCTGGTACACAGGAAATGTCAATGGAAGGAATGGTGTTGGTATCATCACTGACAATGAATTGAGGAAGAATTTGGTGGATGTTAAGAGGATTGAGGATATAATTATTTCCTTAAGAATGATTGTTGGGAATGATACTATAAACATTATCAGTGCATATGCACCTCAAGTAGGGGTAGAAGCACATATTAAGGAAAAATTCTGGGAAGATTTGGAAGGGCTAATTCAGAGTATCCCACTAACCGAAAAGATTTTTATTGGAGGAGATCTTAATGGACATGTTGGTAAGGAGGCAGGACCTCATGCAAGGGCTCATGGTGGTTTTGGATTTGGGACGTTCAATAATGAAGGTCAATCTATTACTGATTTCTCCCTCGTATATAACCTCAAGATTGTCAACACTTACTTTAAGAAACGAGAAGAGCATTTAATAACATACAAGAGTGGAGCCGTAGGGACACATATTGACTTCTTTTTGGTAAGGAATGCTAATAGACGATTTTGTACTAACTACAACGTGATCCCTGGGGATGGCGTGACAGCACAACATAGGGTTTTAGTCCTTGATGTGAATATTAAGTATGTAAAACAAAAGCACCGGCAAGTTTTAAACCCAAGGGTCAGGTGGTGGGAATTGAAGGGGGAGAAAAGGGAGATTTTTAAGAGAACTCTTTTGGAAGAAGGGGAGTGGGAGTTACAGAGTAATGCTAATGTCATGTGGGAGAATATGTCTAAAAAGGTCTAGCAAGTTGCTAAAGCAACTTTGGGAGAATCAAAAGGTCTTGGTCGACAAGATCAGAAGACTTGGTGGTGGGATGAAAATGTTCAAGAAAAAACTAAGCATAAGAAAGATTGTTTTAAAGCCATACATATATGTAATAATGCTGAAAATTGGGAAATGTATCGCATGGCTAAAAAGGAGACTAAAAAGACCGTGAGTGAGGCTCGTAATAAAGCATATGAGGAGTTTTATAAGGAGTTAGGGACAAAGGCAGGATAGCATAAGATTTATAAGATCGCAAAGAACAAGGAAAGAAAATCAAGAGACTTGGACCAAGTGAGGTGTATAAATGACGATGAAGGAAAAATTTTGGTTATTGATGGAGATATTAAGGATAGGTGGGAAGCCTACTTTTATAAGCTGTTCAATGATGGTGGGGAGGGTCGTATTGTGACTGGGAAGATTTGACAACTCGAGAAGGTGATCTCAACTTGTCATTTTATCGCAGGATTCGAATTGACGAGGTTAAGGAAGCTCTTAAGAAAATGGATAATGGTAAAGCTGTCAGACCTGATAATATTCCTATTGAAGTTTGGAAATATTTGGGTGAAGAGGGTGTGTTGTGTGGCTCACAAAATTATTTAATGAGATCTTACAAACCAAGAAAATGTCGGATGAGTGGAGAAAAAGTACTTTAGTTCCCATTTATAAGAATAAAGGAGATATCCAAAATTGTGCAAACTATAGAGGAATTAAGCTAATGAGTCATATAATGAAATTGTGAGAAAAAGTGATTGAACATAGATTGAGGTTGGAGACTGATATTGCTTAAAACCAATTTGGATTCATCCCAGAAAGGTCTACAACAAAAGCAATTTATTTATTAAAGGGGCTTATGGAAAAGTATAGGAGTAAAGGAAGAGATTTTCATATGGTCTTCATTGATTTGGAAAAAGCGTATGACCGGGTACTTAGAGATGTACTTTGGAAAGCCTTGGAAAAGAAGGGGGTGAGGGTTGCATATATCAAAGCCATTCAGGACATGTATGAGGGGGTTACAACCAATGTTAGAATGCCTGGAGGTGTTACAAAGGACTTTCCTATAAGGATTGGACTACATCAGGGATCCGCCTTGAGTCCTTATTTGTTCAATCTAGTGATAGATGTGTTAATTAAGCCTATAAAAGAGAAGATCCCTAAATGCAAGCTTTTTGAGGATGATATAGTTCTGTTGGCTGAATCCAGGGAAGAAATTAACTCTAAACTTGAGATATGGAGACAGACTTTGGAATTGAGGGGCTTTCGTCTTAATAGGAGCAAAACTGAATATATGAATTGCAAGTTTGATAAGAGACAAGGCTAAAGAGAAGTAGAAGTTAAATTGGGACGGCAAGTCATCCCACAAGTGACAAAATTTAGATATTTGTGATCAATTATACAACAAGATGGTGAAATTGATAAAGATGTTAATCATAGAATTCAAGCCGGATGGTATAAATGGAGAAAAGTTACTGAAGTTATTTGTGATCGTAAAGTACCTAATAAGGTAAAAGAAAAGTTCTATCGCACTGCTATAAGACCAGCAATGTTATATGGTAGTGAATGTTGGGCTTTAAAGGGACAACATGAACATAAAATGGGGGTAGCTGAGATGAGGATGTTGAGATGGATGTGTGACCATACAAGAAAAGAAAAGATTCGTAATACTCATATACGCGAACGAGTTGGAATGACCCATATTGAAGCAAAAATAGTAGAAAATTGTTTGAGGTGGTTTGGACATATTTAGTAAAGGCCATTAGGTGCTCCAGTGAGAATGGTTGATCAAGCAGTATGGACTCCTGTTAGACGAGATCGAGGAAGGCTGAAACGAACGCTCAATGATATATCAAAATCTATTATGTTTGATAGAGCACAAAGCCACCGTGTGATCCATGTAGCCGACCCACCTAGTGGGATAAATGCTTTGTTGTTGTTGTTGTTTGTTAAACACTTTTGTTTATTATTAATACCTTTTGTAATATATTTTTAAGCTTTGTTATCATTAAAACATAGGCTCTAACAAAATGTAAATACTCTCCCAATAGAGATTCGGGCATTGGTTCACTATATTATAAAGAACTAGCCCTTCTACTAGACCTAATTAATTCTGATTCGTTAATTCAATTGCTTCTATTTCATAGACAATAACAATGGTGCTACTTTTAGCACAAATGGGAGAAATTAATCTTTTAGTCCTATAGTTTTAACTCAATTATAACTTAATCCCTAGACTTTGACTAAATACAACTCATTCTCTATAATTTTGACTCGATTGTAACTCAATCTCCAAACTTTAACTCACTACAACTTAATCCTTATAATTTCAACCATTTAACAATTGAGTCCCTATATTTACAAGAAAAAAAATCACACACACACACACACACACAATATAATAAAGATTGATAGCTTAATTATAACATGATTGAAATAATAGGGACTGAGTCGCATTAAATTAAAGTTCACCGACTAAGTTACAACCAAATCAAACTAAAAAGAATCGAGTTATATCGAGTCAAAAGTGTAGGGATTGAATTACAATCGAATTAAAATTATATAAACTAAAAGGTTAATTTGCTCCTGAAAATATATATATATATATATATATATATATATATATATATATATATATATATATATATATATATCAATGGTGCCACACACAAGTCAGTGGAAATTTCCCTCAAACTAAGACCCAGATGTATTGGCCCAATACAAATAAGACATTGATGTGGCCCAAAGAAAAACCTAAGTCCATGAGAATATTATAAAATCAACTTCTTTTTATTTTCTCCCTGTATTCTTTGAGAAATTACACATTTCATAATTCTGACCTCCCTCTCATGAAACTTGGTCACAAAAAATGCATTAGTTTCTTGCAGTGATAATTTGTAAATAATTATTGAAATGTTCTCAAATAATATTGTTTTACCTTTCTAAAAGATACATCAATATCAATTGTAGTACTAAATAAAAATAAGAAGTCCTAACTAATATAGATTTGGTCTAACGACGTAAGGCCCTGCTAGATTCTTCTGGGTCTCGAATTTGAGTCTCAAATGAGACACTTGTGTTGGGAGGGGAAGCCATGAACTCCAAAGCCGAATACCAATTGAAAGTATCCAAAAAAAAAAAGTCCTATTATCCTCCCATATTGGCCTGGATTGAACAATTCATTACAATGCACCTATTTTTTGCTATCTCTAGTTTTGCTACTCATAAGGAATCACAAGATTCAAATTACGAACAGAACAATTTAAAACCATCTTAAGATTCTTATCACCCATACACATGCTTCAACAATCAACCGTAATAAATAAAGAAAAGATCAGGAGCCATGGCAAGATTTAGCAGAAAGGTTTCAACAGATTGGGAGCCAAAACAATATCCTCATTCATAAAGGAAGAAGAAATACTACAATGGAAGGGAGAGATTAATATATATAAGATTCAACATTTTACATACATTGCATGAAAAAGTGGGCTCTGTGAAACAAAATCTTGCAATAGACTTTCACAGAGCAGCATGCTATACTTATACAGCCTGCAGAATAGCAAGATTGTTAGCAGCGTAACGGCACAGATCCTAAAGGTAACCTGGGTTTGGATCCCTCAGTAATGGAGATGAAAACAAACATATAAATGCTACAAACAATACTCTAGATCCTTAATCCACCACATCAGCACTTTCCTCATCTCCCTCGGTTCCTGCATATCAAAACAAGACCGAGTTCAGTAACATATCATTCATTTATCTGCATATTTGATTTCACATGATACAGAAAGAGGGGTAGAATGTCTAACAAGAAATCATGAATGAGACAATGTAGAAGAGTGCAGAAAATTTTATTAGAGGTTCATGATAACTGTTGGGAACATAGTCTCAAGTGATAAGTTACAGAGATCTAGAGCTCAGTTACGAGGCAAACCGACTCATGCCATCTATGTGAATAGACGCAAGATTCATGTCATTGGATAAACCAAACGCAGAAGCAGATAACAGAGCATTAGTTCCATCCAATCCATTCTCTTCCTTTCCTTTGTATCCTACCCTTCTGAATTCCAAATCCCAACATAGAACCAAGTTTATAAGTAAGGTATATGTAACCATGAACAACTTCAATGTTCAGCATGGAATCGAGAGTAGTTCTATAGAAAGATCAACCTCTCAAGTGGTTAAACTTTCCAGTTTTCACCATTAGATGCACTTTTAGTCTACAACTTTTAGTTAAAAACTCTTAAGATTTGATAGGGAAAGTGAGCAAACTCTCAAGAATGGAGCTTTCCATAGAATTCCCTCAGAATCTATATGGTGTACTGTCCACATAACTAAGTCTCATTGATGAGTAATGGCTTATTTGCTTGGTGATCAGGAATAAATTGAAGAACTCATGTATAATTTGACTGAGCTGCTTTAATACAATATTTGGACTGGAGAAAACTTTATCAACTAGATGGCATTTATATTCTGAAGATGGATGAATAATGGTATGCATGGCGTGTCAGAGTAACTCTTTAAACATGGCAAACAAATCAATGGTGATATTTTTCATATTTCAGACCTCAAATTTTTCGGAGAGCCAGACTTTTATTGTACTATATATTTTCCAATGGCATTTTGCAGAACAATTAATGTTTCCAGTATCCTCCCCATAGAAATGCAGGGGGTCAATCTCTCAGCTCTCACAGACATGTGATTCTGAATGCTGATCCAAGGCTCATTTAGAGCAACAGCAAAATCATCATGCATAAGCAAACACAATCAATTTCCAAGGTATGTTAAAAGAAATCAAATCTAAGAAACTATTGCATTAACTTGTACCATATTCAAGATAAGATAGCAGAATTCAACACTACAGAGTGCCTGTAAGAGTGAAAATTTACAATGTACCATAGATAAATCATGGAATTGCAGCAAATACACATCCATACTTAAAAAAATGGAGTTATGTTGCTTCTGATATACTATTACACCATACCCCAAATTGCATTTACATCTTGTTGTGTCACTATGTAACGAAATCCATATCAATGTATCAAAATAGACGCTTCCTAGAATTGCAGTGATACTAAACCACAATGAATGATACTAGGATCACAGCTTTATTATTATTTATACTCAAAGCTTACCTTCATCACCTTCCCCTCCATCTTCACCGTCTACTTCATCTTCATCCTCATCCTCGGTGTCTCCTACATAATCAATCCCATATCTCTCATTCAAATAATCCACAGCAGAAGGCGTTAGCACCAACTTATCCGCATTCAATATATCGTATAAATTAAGCGTTCTAGGCGTCAACATCCTCAGAGTCCCAATGTTCCTACTCGAAAGCCTTAAATTATCCGAAACCTCAGTCAGCAAGAACATAGACTTCTCCTTCGGGTCAAGCCCCCACCTCTTCATTGCCGCAATGAACTCTTTCGTCTTAGGTTTCTCAAACTTATTCCCAAATTCTTCCACAACGATCGTGTTCACCGCCGCGCTAGATAACGCCGTTGAAATCGCCAATCTCTTCTCCTTCCGATTAATCTTGATGCTCCAGTCCCTAGGCTTAGGCCCGAATACGACACCTCCACCGGGTCGGAGCGGGGTCCGATTCGACCCACGACGAGCACGGCCAGTCTTCTTCTGCGGGTAAGGCTTCCTGCCACCGCCACTGACCTCGGCGCGAGTGAGGGTTGAGGCAGTGCCTCGGCGCTTGTTCTGGAGGTCAGTGACAACAGCACGATGCACGACGGCGCGTGCAGTGTCGGGTGGCGCGGTTTTAAGGTCGAGGGCGGTTTCACCGACCTTTTCGCCGTTGAAGGAGAGGACTGGGAGTGTGGCGAGCTGGGAAGTGATGGAAAGGAACTTAGGGGAAGTGGGGGTGAAAGAATTGGGTCTGAATGTGAATGAAGAGAATTTGTTGTAGGGTTGAGAGGAAGATGAAGAGAGGAAGATAGAGGACGAGAAGAAGGAGAAGGATGGTATGGTCGCAGAGGAAGCCATTTTCGTTGGATAGAGTAGAGAGGTCAGAGGAGTAAAGGCCCAGAGTCAGGAGGTAGGGGATGAGTCCGTCGACTCTATCCGTTTAATTTTTCTTCTTTGTTTTTTTTTTTTTTTTTTGAATTTTCTCTTTTTGCCAAAAGATGAAATGAGGCTGTCCGTTTTTATTCCCCGGCCCGAGGTCGGTAAAAAAATAATAATGGACCAAAAGTGGTGTTTTTTTTTTTTTTGGTTGCAAGGACCAAAACATAGTTAAAAATAGGATTAAAGTGAAAAAAATACCAATGAGTTTTTATTCAAAGTACACTCACCACTATATATTTTTTAGAAATACAAAATTACCCATGAAATTTTAAAATAAGAGCAAAAATACCATCTTCATTAACTTCTATTATATTGATCGTTAGTTTGACTAAAAATGCTAACCTAGATTACGGTTGATCTAATTTAGATCCTAGCTGGCAGTGGAGGGAAAGAAACACTTATCATCCGCAGAGAAATCCCGCCCAACATAAACCTTCTTCACTTTCACATTACTGAAGAAATCAAAACTTAGGACGTTCAAAGAATACATCATCCATAAGTTCAACAAATTTATAAATCCAAATCCAAAATGAAAAGGCAAACCTAGATCCATTAATCGAAGAGTACAAAAATCAAGCCTTATTTGCACAAACTCATGTAATAAAAGAAAATCAAACCCAGAAACTTCCAAAATGAAAAATCAAACACAGATCCTGTTGAAAGTGGGAAAAAGTCCAACATCGAAGAAAAGGTGAGGGAGGGGGCGACACTTTTGATATAAATAGGAGGCCCTCCTCCCTCCTTCAACTTATCCCTTCAACTTGCCTTCTTCCTTCTATAAGGCATTTTATATTTCCTCATCTCTTATAGTATTTCACTTGTAAATTGTTTAGAGTGAAATTAGATTTTGGTATTTTCCTTATTATCACCTTATAAAAGGATTTAGAGTTACTGGAATCGAGAATATGAGAATTTTCCCAAGGTGGAGATTTGTTGAATATGTGGGAAAATTCCCACATCGAAAAACTTTGTAAGGGAGGGGCGGTGGTTTTAAGTATAAATAGGAGGCCCCCCTCCTTCATTCAAATAAAAAAAACACCATTGGAACAATATTATAATTGTTGGATTTAGCTTACAGTCATCATATATGTCCCAACTGAGACGGTTCACTGATTTCCAAGAAGGAGGATGTAAAGTTGTCCACACAGCAGATAACACTTCACTTACCGCATATGGCATTGGTTCAATTCGATTGAGGAACCATGATGGATTGATCAAAACATTGACAGATGTTCGATATGTATCAGAATTGAAGAAAAATCTCATTTCTGTAGGAACTCTAGATTCAAAGGGGTTCGAAATCACTGCAGAAAGTGGAGTAATAAAGATACTTTCCGGTGCATTGGTGGTGATAAAGGGTATCCGGAAGAACAATAACATGTACCACTATCAAGGTAGTACGGTTATTGGAATTGCAGCAGTGACATCTAGTGATGAGAAGGAGGTAGAAGCGACGAGGTTGTAGCATATGCGCTTGGGACATGATTGAGGAAAATCCTTAAAAATTCTTTCAGATCAAGGGTTGTTAAAAGGATTAAAGCATTGCAGTTTGGAGTTTTGTGAGCACTGTGTAAAAGGGAAGCAGATAAGGGTTAAGTTCGGAACAACTATCCATAATACAAAAGGTATTTTGGATTATGTTCACTCTGATATTTAGGGTCCTTCCAAAACACCGTCATTGGGAGGAAAACATTATTTTGTAACATTTGTTGATGATTTTTCCTGAAGAATTTGGGTGTATACAATGAAGACGAATGATGAAGTATAGGGAATTTTTCTCAAATAGAAGGCGATGATAGAAACACAAACAAGCAGGAGGATCAAATGTCTTCGTACAGATAACGAAGGAGAATACAAGAATGATCGTTTTCAGAAGATTTGTAAGGATGATGGCATCATCTGACACTTCACCATAAAAAATACACCACAGCAAAATGGAGTGGCAGAACGCATGAACCAGACTTTATTGGAGAAGGTTCGGTGTATGTTGTCCAATGCTGGCTTGGGCAAAGAATTTTAGGCTGAGGCAATTACATATAGGAGCCACCTCATTAATCGTCTACCATCTACTGCTATTGGTGGTAAAACACCATTAGAATAATGGTTTGGTAAACCTGCTACAAATTATGATTCTTTGCATGTATTTGGCTCAATTGCATACTATCATATGAAAGAGTCAAAATTGGATCCAGAGCAAAGAAAGCTATTTTCTTGGGGATTACTTTTGGAGTCAAAGGATATTGTTTATGGTGTCCAGAGACAAAAGATTGTATTCAGTAGGGCTGTTACCTTTGATGAATCTGCCATGGTGAGAAAGGTAGCAGTTGAAGATACCCAGCAAGGTGATAGTGTTTCAAAGCAGGTGGAGTTTGAAGGAAAGATTATTTTCCCAGTACAAGGACTAGAAGGGAAAACAAGACAAGACTTTCCTGAGGTAGAAGAAGAGCTAGTTGAAAGGGAGGTTTTAACTAATGGACCTCAACAACAATGTGAATCAATAGCAACTAGCAGGCCAAAACGAACTGTAATACCTTATTCTCATAGCCCTATATGAGTGTGAATGAGCAGTGAAATCATTCGTGAGACCAGGATTCGAACCCGAATTACTCAACTCTTGAAAATGTTTACAAATCCCAAAATCTCAACTCAGGAGTTGAACCTAGGGTTGAGAGGGTTTTTCAGAGGGTAAAAAAACATTTCAATTATTCCCATGAGATTTCACTACGTCACTAACCCTCAACGGCTCTTAATTTCATTGTATCAGAGTATATGCGAGCGTTTTACCTTTAATTTAATTAGAGTGGTTCTCTTAGAGCTGTTCTCTACTAAACTTCATTCATACATCCATATACATACATATCAAATGTATAATCACAAAATATCAAATGTTTACACTAAATACAAAAGGTAGTGCCTTGCACTACGATCCACCCTTCACCTTTGGAGTTCCTCCTTGCATATCTCCAGGCATTCTCTACCTATCTAAATGGTTGGTTTGGGAGGGGTGAGATTCGAGATAATCTCAGTAGTAAATTATACCACTATGCATGCCAGATATATATGAATGCATGACATGCTTGCCTATACTATTCCATGTCAACATAAAGACATGCTGCATGCTCAATGTTATGACATACATATGGCCATTGCACAAATATAACAGAGCTTCAACCAATCATACATGTTCCACACAAATAGGAAAAGCAATCACATAATCAATGCAAGACATACATATCACATACATGCAGAAAGGGTAAGTTCACTACCTTTTACTTGATGTTCTCCTCATGCACCTTGATCCTCCAACCATTACCTCTTCTTTGACACTTCATGACCCTATATAAGAATGACATCATTAGAGCCATGAAGAGTGAATTCCCAATGGCTACATTAGCCTCAAAGGCTCACTTTCACCCTTGGAGTTCTTACCAAATACATTTAGCCCCTTACTTTCTCAAATTCACATGGTAATCAAAACTTCCAGCATTTTGACCAAACTTTCAAAAATCATAATTAATTCTATAAAACTCCAATTGAGGTGATTAAAATCTCTATTTGAAGAAATTTAAGTTTAAATTTATATAAAAATACTTTGGTCTGACTATTATTGTCATATGTTTCCCAGAAATTCGGCAAACAGGCACTGTTCTAGATTTCATTCCAGAAACATGGTACAACTTCAAAAATTCGTATCTCCTAGAATTCTTGTCTAATTAACTATTATGACCTATCAAATTAAATGTCTATGTCTCTAAATTTATATTGGAAAGTTTCATGGTCATTGGATAATATTTGATCACTTGAAAACTTGTTACAATGACACTGCCTCCAGAAAATGAATTTCACAGCATCTACTCCACAACTTTCAAAACTTCCAAATTCATATCCAAGCATCCAAAAATCATGAAAACTTGTATACCTACACAATTTCACCTTCTAAATCCAATAGAACTATCAAAATTACAAAATTATCACTCCTTCATCACGTTCTATTCAGACTAGAAAACTAGAGTTTTCTACAACAATTCACCAAAACAGAATTTTGTTCAACAACTTGGTACAATATCCTCATAAATCATAATCTTGTTAGATATGATTAGTTTTGATGATGATAAATATAGATGTCAAATATTAAGAGAGCAAGAATTTTGCATAGTATACTTCTCTAAGTATATTGACTAACTATTTGATATTACATGTATTGTAGATTAGTCAAGCAATGGAAGAAAGAGATTGAGGAATGAAGAACTTGCAAGAATTAATGAAAAATATGAAGATTCAAGTTCTATGGATACTGTAGCAGTGGGCACTGTAGCATACGGTACTGTAGCGTATTTCACTGTAGCTACTATAGCAGTACTGTAGCATCGAGTGATTTTAACAATCACTCGAGTGATTTCAGAATCACTCGAGTGATTCTGAAAATCACTTGCAGTGTGATTCACTGTTCACAGTAGTGATTTGCAGTTTTTCAGACTCTGTTTTTTGTCCAGCTGAGCGAGGCCTGGTTATTTGATTATATATCTCAAAATACAACTCCAATTGAGACCAAACTAGTTGCATATGAAAACATACTCCCAATGCATCATTTTGACACTAGAAGCAACATCAAAGGAGCTCAGATGAAGGAGATATAAGTGTTTGAATCTGGAATTCATATCACCGTCACTTTCTGGAACAGATTTGGTATTTTGGCTATAACTCTCAAACCACAGATTCAATTGAGCTGAAAATGGTGCCATATGAAACTAGACTTCAAGATCTTTCCATTGATATATAGTATAGCAATTTTGGAGTCATATTCGAAGAGTTATGTTATCTGGAAGTTTACCCCTATTTGCTGTCAAATTGGAAGTAGAAGTTTCGAGTCCAAGTGATCTGAACATAGAGCACTCGAGTGATTTTTGTAATCACTCGAGTGATCATTAATAATCACTTGAGTGAAATGCATCAGAATGCATATTACTTCCAGTGGCGCATAAATCACCGGAGGAATTTTTCACTGTTCTCAATTTCACTTCCAGTGATATGGAATTCACTCGAGTGATATGAGATTTTTCAGAATCACTTCCAGTGAATCAAAAATCACTGCAAGAAAAATTCACTGTTTGCAAAATCACTTCCAGTGATGCCAAAATCACTCGAGTGATTATTTTGTTTTCGTAGATCACTTCCAGTGGATGCTGAATCACTTCCGGTAAATTACACACTTTCTCAAATCACTTCCAGTAAACCTGAATGTACCTCCAGTGAAAGCCAGTATGCCTCAGATCACTACCAGTCAGATGTTATATGATCGAGTGATATGATGATTTTTGATAGAAGAAGCCTGAACACACTGTCAATGAATTCCAACTGAATTAGTATTGCTTTCGTGGATTACAATGCACTCTGGAAGTTTATGATAGAAGCCATTCGGAGATATTAAAGTTTCTCTATGCACTTGAGTTTGGTATGAGGAACTCGAGTTCTTGTGTTGACGAAGCAAAATGGAATACAGCGATTAATCCGAATATGTTAATAGGTTATGCAATCTTTATGTTTTCACTTGCTATCATTCTTAGACATTGTTTAATATTTATTTTAAGTGTGAAATAGGAGATCAAAGTTTGGGTTCCATCTTTAAGTTCGAAGGTGACTCATGACAAATATCATCACATGAAGAAATAATTCCCAGAATGCAGAAATTCAGTTTCTGATTATTAATCAAATGTATTCATGACTAATACTTCATTGTATCAGTGGTTGAAGTGTTTCTCCAGATTAACAATGAAGATTACATGGGAAGAGGCAAAAGGATGTTTGACAGAAGTGAAGCGTCTGACCGTAACAGCTCTCTCTCAGTGCTGTACAGTTTTTATACAATATCAGTACATATGGAAAACGACAGACTAATATTCAGCGACAACAAATCATGGGCAACAACCATATTCAACAAACGCTGAACTATTTGTCGGATCAACGGCCAAACTGTAAGAAGCGCTGAAACATATGACAGAGCACGATCAGCGGGAAAATATTTAAATACAGTTGCAACGTTCATATTCTGAACGCCAATACTCAACAGAAAGCTCAACGGACCAATGGGCAAATATTCAAATACGTGCAATGGTCAAATGGAGCAATTGACTCTAACGGACGGATGCTTAACAATGATCCTCTTCTATAACTCAACTATAAATAGAAGAAGATTCAAACTCAGAAGACAGAGTACAGAAGAAAGAAAAACATAAGCATGTTGATATCCTGAGTCTTCCGCCTCTTGCAATCTCTGTTCTTATCTGTTTATATAGGATGTATCTGTGAGAGTGAGATTATTTGTGTTATACTTCAGTGAGCATTTATCTACTCTGTGAGAGAGTCTATAAACACATCATCTATACTTCTGTATTGATCTCAAGGTAGAGGGACCTTGAGAGGGTTGATTACCTTACGGGAAAGTTTTAGAGAGAATTGCTAGTAGTACTTTCATCTTGTAAGACTTACAAGGTGTAAGCAGTAGAGAATGTTGCTGCTCGTAAGACTTACAGTGGTGTAAGCAGGAGAGAACATTGCTGCTCGTAAGACTTGCACAGGTAAGCAGGAGAGAAAGGTCTTTGAGATTGCTTTGCTCAACTTACCGTAAGATTGTGTAAACCTTACAGTGTGTAAGGGGGAGTAACTTTGTAATAGGTTGTAGTGGTTTTTCTTATGCCCAGTTAAACAAGAAGATAGTAGATTGGAAATCTTAGGAGTCTGGGGACTGGACGTAGGTCATCATGGATTAGACCGAACCAGGATAAATCACAGTTTGCATATTCTCTTCCCTAAGCTTTTACATTTCCAGCATATAAGATTTACATAACTGCTTATGATTTTATACTTCCGTATATATTAATTTGATAAGCTGCGGAAAGATTTTAAAAGATCATACTTTATTATCATACACCAAATTTACCCCCTCTTGGGTGTCATCCAGTTCTAACAAATCTAATTATAAACACATGATTAAAACAATAAAAATAGAACTTGGTCAAAAATAAACGGTACCAAACCCCACAAAAACTCATCCAAGTAACAAATCAATCGGTTAAAAAGGAAGATTACGCTTACCTCTACCTGTTTCCACAAATGATTCGGAATTCCGACAACACTTCGGTTGGTGATACGGCGCCAACCACCTCCAAATGAGAATCTGAAATCGTAGAAATGAAGCTCGCGATGAGTAGAAGTTTCCTGAAGGGTACTTTGAGAGAGGACGCAGTTTCGATAGTGTTTTGATGCCTTGAAATTTTCTCTCTCTTCTCCCTCCATTTTCGTGTGCTCTCTTTTCTCTCTCTTTCTAGTTTATTTCTCTATATGAAATAGCATGAGGAAGATGATGGTTTAATGGATAAATGAGGTGTTAAATTACTTTGCCACATGTCAGCTCCTGATTGGCCCAAAAATCAAATTTTCGCACATAATATCAAATATGGCAGAATTTTCATTAAACTTTGAAAATTCATATCTAATTACGTAAATGTCTAATTGGGATGGTTCTAAAGGCTATGTGACCCTTATTGAGTCTAGTTTTAATAAAAAAATATAAAATTTGGCCAATTAGAAGTTCAATCTTCACAGAATTTTAATCTTTAGATGTTGCCCCAGAAAATAATTAATTTCGCTAATCAAACTTCCATAAGAGAGAAGGCTTGGAAGTATTAACAAATTTCAGGTGAGGGATAGTACTAGGAAAACGGGCCGTCCCGTTTAGACTCGAGTATAAAAAAGGAGTAGATTTGTGCAGCCCGGTCTATTTTGTTTCCCATGGGTTTCGGGCCCTGTTTAACACCTTTTCACTTTATATATGCTAGAAAGACTAAAATATCTAATTTAAAACATAAATATTCTCACAACTAAGTTAAAACATCAAACATTATTCATGTTTAACAAAACACAAATACTAAAACCAAAGTCTAAATCAAAACTAATGTCCACACACAACCAGCAATCAACCACAAGTTCACAAGACCACAACCACAAGTACACAAACCAAACCACAATCAAATAAATAAGCAGGTAAAGTCATAATCATAAACTAAACACTAAATAATAGGAATAATACTATCATCGCTATCAATGTCATTAATGACATTTGATTGTGCTTCACTATAAGTAGGCTCCTCTTAAGCTTTAGGGGCAAAAATATCTAGTCTTTTTATTTCTTCTCCACTATCATATGCATTATCACCTCTATTATTTGCAACAAATAATAAATCACTATCATATTGAATTGGGTTAAGGGGAAAAGTTAACAATGAAGTTTTAAGCAAGCAGTGCCAGGCACAATTATATTTTTAAGGGGAAAAATACACATAAGGAATTAAAAATGGAGCACCCACCACAAAACCGTTAGCTTGCTCCTCATTGACTGTTAGGGAGAAAGAAGTTTGACTGGAAGTAATGACGTGGTGGAGACTGATTACTTATGTGGAAAATACGTGTAAGGGGCTGGATAAATATTTTTTTAACCTTATTGGGAAATTTTATGAAGGTAATGTTTTTTGTTTAAAAAAATAAGGCACGTGTTGTGAGATGATATGAAAACTGTATGGAGAAATTGAGAGGGAAATCATGAAAGTGAAGATCAGCAACAGTGACGAAGAGGCAAAGAGAGATGGTAGAACCATAAAGGTGAGATTCACTTAGGGATTTAGAGTAGGATAGAGACAAAGTGAGAAAGGGAGAGATAGGTAAAGGAATGAAAGACTAATTGGGCATATGTGTGCGGAGATTCTTCTAGGGTTTCGAAGAAAGGGGCAAGAGAATCTTCACAGGTAACCTTCGATCAACTTAAAGAATTGTAGTTTTGTAGATAGAATAGTGTATTTCTATCAAAGCCCTTATGAAATTAACCATAGTATGTTTGTATCTGCCGTCTGTTTTGGGTTCTTAACAACATTTTGCTGACTGTTCCTTCCATTTACATAACTCACTCACCACGCTAAAAAAATCTTTTGACTGCCAACTTGGTCTCTAGCCTTCATTATTGAAAAGTAAAACTTACTATAAGTTTGTGGATGAGCATTGTAATTTTTCCTTACAAAATGATTTTCAAGATGTTTTCACGTTCTTTAACTCACCTGATATGTTTGGACATCTTGAAATTGCAATAAAGGGAAGGTCTAACTTGCTAAGTTGTCATTTCTCTCTCGCATTTTATTTCATCTTTCAACATTTCCATGCCTACATATCACAAGTGACTTTGTGTTTAGGAATTGGATGCCATTGCTAAAATTTATTGTGTTGTGCTTGAATAATTGTATTGTATTTTTTTGAGATAATAGAAAGTTTCTATAATTTTCAGTATTTTTTAGTCTTATATTAATCTTTTCAGCTACTCCATAAATTGTGAATTTTTCTATCATCTACCATGTTTTCTTTTTTCCTTTACTTTTTTGTTTGGTCACTCAAGCATGAATTCTTGCTTGGATTATTTTATTTTTTTGTTTGTTTCTTTGTTTTGTTTTGTATTTTGTTTTTTTCTTTTGCCAAGCTCTCTGTTTTTCATTACCATCCTATGAAAAAAAGACGCCATTGTAATAGTCTTCATCAAGGCTTCAAAATATGAAGTCCCTTGTTTCTGGTATGCTTCTGGTGCCTTCATTTATATATGTATTGAAATCATAATAGTATTGGGTTGAAATTAGAATAGCATTTTGATTTCTTCTACATTTACTATTGGGTTAAATGTAGAAGAAATTAGAATACGCTTCCATTTTAAGTTTTAAAATGCTATTGTGCTACCTTAGCTACATATTCCTGCCATATTCAATGTTTATCTCAGAAGCAGCTTTAAATTTGTGAAGTTTAATTGTCGTAGGGCAAATGGCAAGTAAGGGTGAAAGTATAAGACACATTGGTAACAAGGAAGAAGAGGGACAATTTGTGGAAAATGAAAATGAGGGTAGTTTAGGGGGAAATGCAGGAAACGAAAATGAGGGATGTTTTGGGGCAAATGCAAAAGAGCAAGAGGTTATTGATAGTATAGAATACTTAGTTAACGCTGATGAGTTGGAGAATATTTTGAAAGACATTGATGGAATTGAGGACATAACTAACATAGAAAATACATATTTGGATGTTTAAGAGACAAAGGAAGGAGTTGGCGATGAGGATGATTGTGATGATGATAGTATGGATAGGAGTTATACTGCCCATTCTGAATCAAGACCTTCTAATATTAAGGTGAGTTTAGAGGATGATTTTGAAGTGAGTGAAGATAATGGTGATGGTGATATTGATAAGGATAATAAAGAATTGGGCCACAATGACGAAGGTGGGCCTCTAGATGAAAAGGCTGGTATTCCTGAGTTGGATGGGTCTTAAAGCAGGCCATGGTTTATAGTGGGTATGACATTCTTGGATAAGGTTGTCAGAGCAAGATTTTCACCCAAGAGGGGGGGTGAATTGGGTGATTACAAAATAATCAGGAGACTGGAAAGAAAAGGTCGTAGAAGAGGGCTCAACAGGAGTGGTGGAAGTGGAATGAGTAGGTCCTATAATCTCTGTAGTAGCATCCTTAACGACAATCTCCTCAGTATGAGAACTGGAAGAGGTGTGATGTGATGAAGATGATGGAGTCTGGAGGATGGGATCATCCTATGGAGGATCACCAGTAGGGATAGGGTCAGAGATAAAAGATGTGGGAGGTGCAAGAGGAGGAGTGTCTGAAGGAATGATAGGAGGGTCAAAAAGTGAAGGATATGGAAGTGGAGGGTCTGATGTAAGAGGTACATGTGAGGTGGTTGGTGGTAAGTCAAGGAAAGGAATGTGAAGGTGAGACCTGAGTGCATCCTCAATCCTCTGGATCCTCTGTGTCTGATCTGCCTGGCATTCAAAAAGTATATTGAAGTTGTGATTTACTGCCTCTACTAACACCTTAACTTGGTAGTTGACTTGATCAATCAATTCAGTGTTAGATTTCCTCAATTGAGTGACAGCAGACTGGATGGCATCCTGAATATATGTCTGAAGAGCAGCCTGAGTGAAAGAAGGACCATGAGATATTGCTTTGGAAGACTGAGCCTCATCCATCTTGGAAGGTGAAGGATCCATCTTCTTAGTATGATGATCTCTCTGGCTTGCCTCAGGAGGTGTTGAATGATGTCTCTGAGTCTGTGAAGAAGCTCCAGCTGGAATCATGATTCCCATCCGTGTGAGGTGAATCTTCCCAAACTTAGGAATCCTCACTATGTCCCCCTCAGGCGTCAAGTGCCAAATATTGTGCATAGAGAGAATATAGGACACAAGCTGAGGATAGGGAATTGTAGTAGACTTGGAGGAGTGAAACCTGAACCTCTTCATTTCTTGAAAAATAAGCTCACCTACATTTCTTCTTTCTCTTGTCATAAGAGATGCCATCATTTGAAGATCCTTCCCCGTGATATGAGTGAATTTCTTTGCCTTGTTAACCATGCTACGAGAATAAATGTAAAACAAGGCTCTCTGGTAATTGGTTAGAGCTGCTGGGGAAGTGGGTAGAGGCACACCAGGCTGTCCTAGTCTAAAAATGTTAACCAGCTCATGAATATGAAAGACTCGGGGAGGATTCATAGGTACATCCTCTATGCCTAGGTAAGTGTTTATAAGATCTCCAGATAATAGGACTTTTTGATCTCTCACAATTGTTTCAATCCTTTCAACAATAATGTTTCCATAGCTATCTCTCACATCAGCAATCTTCATGTTATAGTAAAAATGCTTAACGACCAAGGGATTGTAAGACATTCTTAGTTTTTCAGCTCAGCCAAATCTACCCAAACAACAGGACATAAATCTCTTTTAACAAAATGGGAAGCAAACACAATGGAATTCAAAATTCTGAGATTACCCGTGTTAAACCCAGGAGGATGATCAAGGATTTCGGGGGATTCTTCAACCAAGGACTCAGAATGATACCGACTACCAGAAGTTTGAGATGCATACTGTGACTTCTGGGGAACAGAGGCAGCTAGAATATTGACAGCACGTGTAATCTTTGTCTGCAATGTAGAGTCTTGAATGTCTTCTTCTTGTTGTTTCTCTTTCCCTTTGCCTTTAGAGCTTGTATGTGATCGTGTAATCATCCCAGTAGATTCTTCGATGCGAATGCCTTTGGGTTTTTGAAAGGTCTGATCGGGTTCTTGTGTAGATGATGTTTTTGGCTTCTTAGACGGTAGAGAGGATGGAGGTGATTGACTGGGTCTTTTGGCTCTCGCCATTATTGAACGAGAGAAGAATCTTAGGGTTTTGTCGGAGATTTTATAGAGAGAAATGGGTGCGATTAGGAAGATCTGAAGAAATGAGATTAATCGGTGAAGCAGAGAGTGAAGATTAAGTTTTGAGGATTTGGGTTTCTGGGTTCAAGAGATTTCAGAGAGTTTGAGAGTGATTATACGAGTGAGAGTGAACTAGAGAGTAAAATGAACAGTCGCGGGAGGAAAAAGATGATATAACCAGTTTTTTAACATTCACTCGAGTGATTTTGACATTCACTCGAGTGATTTCGGTTTTCACTCGAGTGAAGTCCAAAATTACTTCACAGAAGCTAAAACCACGCTATAACTACTCGACTATTGGTTAAAAGCACTCAAGTGACTTACCTGTGGTGATATTATCAGTCTAATCACTTGATTTACCTGTGGTTGCAGTATTTCACTATTCACTCACTCGAGTTGGTCTTTATCATCACCCGAGTGTTTTCCTCTCTGTTTATCTCTGTTATTTGAAGATATTATAGAGCATCCTGCAAAACAACTTTATAGATACTCCGATGCTTAAGTTAGTTATGGGATCATCAAAACATTATGAAATCAATATTTATAAAGGTTAAACAACTTACAATTCATTGGGATTTACCATTCCTAATTCCCTTCGTATGTACATGAATTGTTCTCGAGCAAGAGGTTTGGTGAAAATATCAGCTAATTGCAAATGTGTAGGTATGAATAACACCTTGACATCCTTTTTCTGAATATGATCTCTAATGAAATGATGTCTCACATCAATATGCTTGGTTCTTGAATGTTGTACAGGATTTTTCGCCAAATTTATTGTACTAGTGTTGTCACAGTAGATGGGAATTTCTTTAAGATATATGCCAAGATCCTGAAGTTGCTGTTTCAGCCATAGTACTTGTGCACAACAGCTTGAGGCTGCTATATATTCTGCTTCCGTTGAAGATAATGATATTGTAGTTTGTTTCTTACTGAACCAAGAAACAACTGCACCTCCAAGGAATTGACATTGCCCACTTGTGCTCTTCCTATCTGTTTTATAACAACCATGATCAGAATCAGAATAGGAAACTAGATATTCGTTACCTCTTTTGGGATACCATATACCCAATTATTTTGTGTCTTCCAGATATCTGAAAATTCTTTTTACTAATTCAGCATGTGATACTTTAGGGCATGACTGAAATCTCGCACTTAAACCAACACTGAACTGAATATCAGGTCTGCTGGCTGTGAGGTAGAGTAATGATCTAATCATTCCTCGATATTGAGTTATATTTAAATCAACTCCTTTTTCATCAGCATCCATAAGTACCGTTGAACTCATAGGTGTATCTGCACCATTAGCTTCATCCAATCCAAACTTCTTGAGCAATTCTTTTAGGTATTTAGTCTGTGATATGAATATTTCATTCTTTCTTTGTTTAATTTGTAAACCCAGAAAGAATGTTAATTCTCCCATTAAAGACATTTCAAATTATCCCTGCATTATCTCAGAAAATTCTTTACATAGGGAATCATTAGTAGCACCGAATATAATATCATCAACATAAATTTGAACTACTAAAATATCATTTAGTTTTTATTTTATAAATAAGGTTGTATAGACTTTTCCTCGTGTAAAGCCAAATTCGATGAGAAATTTTCTCAACCTTTCGTATCAGGCTCTAGGAGCTTGATTCAAACCATATAAAGCCTTTTTTAGTTTGAAAACATGATTTGGTTTGGATACGTCTTCAAAACCTGAAGGTTGTTCTACATAAACTTTCTCCTTGATGTACCCATTTAAGAAAGCACTTTTCACATCCATTTGATATAATTTAAATCCTTTGATGCACGTAAAGGCTAAGAGTACTCGTATAGCTTCCAATCTTGCTACTGGAGCATATGTTTCCTCATAATCAATACCTTCTTCCTGATTATAGCCCTTGGTGACCAATCTTGCCTTGTTTCTGATAATAGCTGCGGATTCATCAAGTTTATTTTTGAATACCCATTTAGTGCCAATAACCGAGTGGTCTTTAGGCCGGGGTACTAAATCCCAAACTTGATTTTTGTCAAATTGATTTAATTCTTCTTGCATTGCTAACACCTAATCATTATCTGATAGGGCTTCTTCAATGTTAGAAGGTTCTAATTGAGAAATAAATGCAGAAAAGCTAACTTCGTTTAAAACTTTGTTTCTAGTTTTAACTCCTTCATTAACTTCTCCTATCACTTGATCTAGAGGATGACTCTTGATATATTTCCAGGCTCGAGGTTGTTCTGGTTGACTTAATTCAACTTCTTTTTCAACTTCAGGATTGGGAGAGTTAACAGAAGATTGGTTACTAGTTATCTCATCATCAAAGCTTTTACTAGAGGACACATATTCATCGAATACAACATGAATTGATTCTTCTACTACACATGTTCGTTTATTAAAAACTCTATATGCCTTACTTTGATTTGAATAGCCTAAGAAAAGTCCCTCATCAGCCTTAGAATCAAACTTTCCAAGATTATATTTACCGTTGTTATGAATAAAATACTTACAACCAAATATGTGTAGATGAGCGAGGTTTGGCTTCCGTCCCTTGTAGAGTTCGTATGGTGTCTTTCCAAGTTTGGTTCTGACATACGCTCTATTTGAGATGTAGCATGCAGTGCTTATAGCGTCTGCCCAGAAGACTTGAGACACATTCTTTTCTTTGAGCATTGCTTTAACCATTTCTGTAAGAACTCTATTCTTTCTTTCCACGACTCCATTCTGTTGTGGAGTTCTTGGTGCTGAAAAATTGTGATCGATGCCATTTGTATCACAATATTCTGCAAATGCTTGATTATCAAATTCTCCACCATGATCTGTTCGGATACCTGCAATCAACATACCTTTCTCATTTTACACTTTCTTGGCAAAGGTAATAAATTTACTAAAAGTTTCATCTTTGGATGACAAAAATATATTCCAGGTAAATCTAGAGAAATCATCAATAATAACAAATGTGTACAAATTTCCATCGAGACTCTTAACTCTTGCTGGACCAATCATATCCATATGCAATAATTGAAGTGGCCTGTTAGTGGTAATTTTAGTTTTTGATTTAAAAGATGATTTTGTTTGCTTACCACTTTGACAAGCATCACAAATTAAATCATTCTTGAAATTTACATTAGGTAAACTAATTACCAAATCATTTTTGAGTAATTTACCTAATTGATGCATATTTACATGAGCAAGTCGCTTATGCCATAGCCAACTCTCATTAGTGTTAGTCAAAAGACAATTTTCAGAAATATTTTCATTCATATTAAGAGTATAGCAGTTACCTTGTCTTTTTGCCTTAAGTTTTGACTTCAAACTCTTCTTTTCAATTTGCAGATCCTTCTTGCTAACTATCAGACATTCTTCTGAGTCAAATATTACCCAGTTGTCTTTATCTGTGCTTTGGCTCACACTTAATAGATTGTGACATAAACCTTCAACATAATATACGTCTTTGATTTTATCCTTGACTTCCCCAAGTCCTGCTATCCTTCCGGTTTGATTTTCTCCAAATTTTACCTTGCCACCTTCCTTGGGTACTAATGTGGTAAAATTCTCAAGATCACCAGTCATATGTCTAGAGCATCTACTATCTATGTACCATTTGTTTGATTTGGATGCCCTGAAGCAAACCTGCAGTTAAGGATAATTAAGTTTTAGGTACCCATATCTTTTTTGGTCCTTTTGGGTTAGTACATACAACTTCTTGTTCATGAGCCTTCTTAGGTATCCATTTATAGGTTCCTATAATTCCTTTATTTTTATGAAAACATGAAGAAGTGTAGTGTCCTTTTCTATTACAGTAATTACAATAAGCAAAAGGATTAGATGTGTGCACAGAACATGTGAAATAACTTAAATATGGTTTACCTCCTGTCTTCTTCTTCCCTTTTCTTTTGTCTAAATCTGGATCATATCCTATACTAGACTTATCATTCACAAGACGTTGTGCTTTTAAAATAACATTTAACATCTCACTGCCTTTTGTAAACTTTTCAAGAGTTTTAGTAAGATCAATATTTTTCTTCTCAAGAGACAAACACTTTTCGCAACCTTTATCTAAGGATTCTTTAATTCTTTCTACAAGAAATTTGTTTTTCTTTTTACATGCAATGAAATCTTTAACAATTTTGACAAATTCAGAATGTAAAGCATCATATTCATTTTGTAATTCATCATAAGTAGGATCAGGATCATTTACCTCCTCGTCTGTTTCCTCTTGAGCAACCAGGCATATATTGGCTATCTCTTCATTGTCGCTTTCTTCATCTGAGGAGCTATCTCCCCATATCGCAGAAACGAATGCCTTCTTTCTGTTGAAGGATTTGATGTTTCTCTTTTCTTTATTTTTCTGTAACAACTCCGGACATTCTGATTTGATATGTTCAGGTTTACCACATTCGTAGCAGATGATCTCCTTGGCTTCTCTTCTGCCACTAGTTCCACCTTTTTGTGAATTCCTGAACCCTTGGCCTTTATAAAATTTCTTGAATCTTCTGATCATCAGGCCTATCTCATCATCATCAAACTCCTTGACTTCTTCTTGGCTTTCTGCCTTTGTTTTTGTCACACTTAGTGCAAGACTTTTCTTTCTCCTGTCACCAACTTCTTCTAGCTCTCGTTTGAATTTTAGTTTGCTTTCATATTCAGAAAGGCTTCCAAACAAAGAAGCTACAGATTGTATTAATTCTCATTTGGCCTCCTCTATTGCTGTGACTATGGCCTCCCATTCTTTGGAGAGTATGTTTAATATTTTTCGTACTTGGATATTCTGATCATAGATTTTTCCAAGTACTGCAAGTTGATTAACAATATAAGTATATCTAAGTTTAAATTCAGCTATTGACTCACCTTCCTTCATATGAAGTAGATCAAACTCTGTAGTTAGAGTATTGATTCAATTTTCTTTTATTCCTGATGTTCCTTCATGAGCTACTTCTAAAGCTTGCCACATCTCTTTAGCATTCTGAAGAGTACAGATTCTAAAGTATTCTTTTTGACTCAGTGCACTCTGAATCATTAGAATTGCTTTACTGTTGAGAGTCAAAATCCTTTTGTCATTGTCATCAAATTCTGCTAGTGATTTAGGAACTTTTCGAGATTCTTTAGTCTTTGTAGGCACATAGTTTCCAGTTTCAATCACATCCCATAGCCCATATTCTGTAGCCATTACAAATACATGGAACTTAGCTTTCCAGAAGGAAAAATGATCACCACTGAAACCTGGTGGTCAAGTGATAGAGGCTCCGTCAGGAAGAATTCCTTCATGCTTGCCATCGGATCCTTCTAAGGTTGTTAAACCTGAACAAGAAGACCTACGCTCTGATACCAAATGTTAGAGCAAGCTTTTCACCCAAGAGGGGGGTGAATTGGTTGATTACAAAATAATCAGATATTTAAATAAAATTTATAAAACTTTAAGGCACAGTTATAAGAAGGAAGAGATATCATCGAAGTTCACACAGGGGTTTATACTGGTTCGGTCTCAACCACTTGACCTACATCCAGTCCTCAGAAATCCTTCTGAGCCTTTCACTATATCTTCTAAGATTCAGAGGGTTCTTGGCACTACAGTACAACCAGCAAGTTCCTCTAGACACTTGCTCCCCCTTACACAAGGTAATCTTAAATCCCAACTTAAGGTTCCTCAACCTTAAGTTATCACTATTGGAAATAAAGTGCGTATGACTGACAAATCTCTCTCACAGAGTATATAGATAAATATTGAAATACAGATGAAGAGTTGAAGTACTTATAAAAGTATTGTTTGCAGTGTGTTCAAGTGTTTTTTGTTATCCTCTTATTTTTTGAATGGCTGGACATATATATCAGAGGCTTTGAAAACCGTTGTAAATTTTTCCGTTGATTCATAGTGCTTCTGATAGATACAACAGTATTTGTTTTCCGTTATTTATGAATTTCGCTGCCACCCACGAATAGTTATCGTTTGAATGGAGAGTTCAGTTACTTGTCATATGGGTGATAGTGAAGTACAGTTGTAATACACTTAAGAATATTACCATTTAGAAAATATTTGAATATCATCAGAGTAATGTGATTCACTGGGATTGATTTCTAAGAATCAAGGAAACCATCGGGAGTGATCTTGCTTTCACTAGAGATGGATTTCAGCAACTGAGTAACGAAATAATATGCCACATGATTTTGACAGTAATTTGGAATAATTAGCAATGATTATCAATATCAAAATCTAACTAATAAAATCTGTTGATTACCGTGGAAGTCGCTGCAAGTGGATCACAGTGATTGTTTGAGAGTGTTACTGGCAAAATGAAACATTACTGGAGTGTATTTGATGTCACTGGAAGTGATTTGGAAAACATTAAAATCTTATGTAAGTGATTACAGACTCACTGGAAGTGAACATAAGATTTTATATGCCACTCGAGTGAATTTGGAATCACTGGAAGTGATTTTGTAAACAATGATTTCTTCTTGTAGTGATTCTCAATCTACTGGAAGTGATTCAGCTAAAATACTATATCACTCGAGTGATTCAAGATCACTGGAAGTGATTTTGCAAACAGTAAAATATTCTTGTAGTGATTTTCATTTCACTGGAAGTGATTTAGAAAATTTCAGGCATCACTTGAGTGATCTGGTAATCACTGGAAATGATTTTCAAAACAGTATTTTTTTTCTTCCAGTGTTTTCAGATTCATTGGAAGTGATTCAGCAGAAATCATGTATCACTCAAGTGATTCAGGATCACTGGAAGTGAAATCTGGAACAGTGATTTTTTCTTGCAGTGATTTTTCATTCACTGGAAGTAATTCGATGAATCACTCGAGTGATTTCACATATCACTCGAGTGATCTGGTTATCTTCTATATCACTCGAGTGATTTTTAATGATCACTCGAGTGATCTTGATTATCACTCGAGTGATTAACCAAATTACTCGAGTGATCTTGCTCAGATCACTTTTATCACTTCCTTTGCTGATGCATTTGTTTTAATCAAATCCAATGACTTCCAAAACATAATTTGTTATCATCAAAATATGAAAAGTGATGTTGATAAGGATAATAAAGAATTGGGCCACAATGATGAAGGTGGGCCTCTAGATGAAAGGGCTGGTATTCCTGAGTTGGATGGGTCTTAAAGCAGGCCATGGTTTATAGTGGGTATGAAATTCTTGGATAAGGTAAGCTGAGAAGGGCTATTGATAGGTATGCAATTGCAAAGGGGGTAAATGTCAAAATAGTTAGAAGTGAGAAAAGGGTGCTGATAGCTACTTGTAATCGGGCTGCCCATTTAAGTTGTATGCACTGGAGATGGGGATAATATTGGGTTTAAGTTGAAGACTTTGGTTGATAAGCATATGTATGCTAGGGTGTACAAGAATCAAAGGGCAAGTATTCCGTGGCTATCCAAACATTTCAAGGAGAAAATACAAGAGGATCTATAGTATACTATTACTGATATGAAGAAGGACGTTCAATGGGAGTTCAATGTGTATGTGAGGATACTGATAAGTAAAATATTTGCATATTTATTTTTCCTTATATGATGATTTTATGGACGATATTTGAGCTTAATGTAATGAATTTGGGTGTAATTGATAAATAAATAATGATTTTCTTCTAACACCCCCGTACAGTACCATATTAAGAAGATATTGAAAAGATATTTTTAAGGGATGGTACTGTAGCAAAATATTGTTCATATGGATTTATTGTTTCATACAGCACTGTAGCGGTACTGTTTGATTTACTATAGCACCGGTGTAGAAGTGGGGCGGTACATAAGTGCTTTTTCACTATTCCAGTGCATTTTACTGTAGCAAAGTTGTTGTAGCACTATAGCAAAGTTACTGTAGCAACTGAAAATTGAAGCCTATAAATAGAGGTTCTTGGCATCCTAAAATAAAGAGAAAGGAAAAGAGAGAGAGAGAGAGAGAGCTTCTATTTAAGAGAGAGAGTTGTTATTTTAGAATTTATTTCTTGCATTTTTTTTACTTCTTGCATGCCTCCTACATGGATGGTTTTACCTCCTATATGGAAGGCCTAAGTAGTCCTCCTTTATGGATGGTATAGGTTGCCACCTACATGGAAGATTTTACCTCCTATATGGTAGGCTAGATTTTCCAGTTTCATGCATCTTGTAGTTGTATTTTTATGTTTTCTTAATTAATTTTTTATGCAATATTTATGATGTTATTAATTTATTTTGGTTTTTTTTAATTTCATCATGAGCTAATTTCCTTTTCCTAGAGTGATGACATAGCTTACTAATGACGGATTGAATCTTAACTTATTAAATCTAGTTTTAATTTCTCATTCATGATTGAGTTTTAATTATTGTTCTTAATGCTTTCAATTGACATGCCACCTTTTGGATGATTTTAATATGCATGTTAAGACTGGAAGGTGTGGATCCTATAATTAAAACCATACTTTGTATATGAAATAAGAATATATTCATATGGGTTGTGTAGTCTTAATGAGTTTCATAAATCTTAATGCATGATTCATTGCTTAAATTCATATAGGAATATATTGGGTTAGCAATTAATTATAGAATTACTTGACCTTGGAAGAGGCAAGTAATAAAATTAGAGAAACTCGACTATCAATCATGTGGAATAAATTGGACTAGAATAAATAAGTGATTTAATCCGGAATTTGTTAAGTGAAATCTAATCCTTAGGGCTTTTTCTCATATTTGTCTTCATATCACTTGTATTCATATTTCATCATTTTTATCTTGCAATCTCAATCACAACTAATCGACCCAATAAATAGTACTAAGATTACCAATTTTGGTATTTAGTGAACACTCCTTGTGGGAACGATACTCTACTCACTTCTATATTACTTGATTACGACAGTGTACACTTGCTTCTAAATACACCATCCTATACTCGTAACACATACATTAGTGTAAGAGGGTGAAAAGGAAAATAATACAGGATGGTGTATTTAGAAGTGCAAGTGTACACTGTCGTAATCAAGTAATATAGAAGTGAGTAGAGTATCGTTCCCACGAGGATTGATCACTAAGTACCAAAATTGGTAATTTTAATTCTATTTAGTCGGTTGATTAGTTGTGATTGAGATTGCAAGATAGAAATGATGAAATATGAATACAAGTGATATAAAAACAAATATGAGAAAAAGCCCTAGAGATTAGATTTCACTTAATAAATTCCGGATTGAATCACTTATCTATTCTAGTCCAATTTATTCCACATGATTGATAGTCGAGTTTCCTTATTTTAATTACTAGCCTTTTGCAAGGTCAAGTAATTCTATAATTAATTGCTAATCCAATATATTCCTATATGAATTTAAGCAATCAATCATGCATTAAGATTTATTGAACTCAATTAAGACTACATAACCCATATGAATATATTCCTATTTTATATGCAAATTATGGTTTTAATTATAGGATCCACACACATGTATCTCCTTCCGGTCTCAACATGCATATTAAAATCATCCAAAAGGTGGCCAATCAATTGTAAGCATTAAGAGCAATAATTAAAACTCAATCATGAAGGAAAAATTAAAACTAGATTTAATAAGTTAAGATTCAATCTGTCATTAGTAAGCTACGTCATCACCCTAGGAAAAGGAAAATTTAGCTCATGATAAAATTAAAAACAAAACCAAAATATATTACAAACATCATAAATATTGCATAAAAATTAATTACAAAAACATAAAAATACAACTACAAGATGCATGAAAATGGAAAATCTAGTCTATCATATAGGAGGTAAAACCATCCATGTAGGTGGCAACCTATACCATCCATAAAGGAGGACTACCTAGGCCTTCCATATAGGAGGTAAAACCATCTATGTAGGAGGTATGCAAGAAGTAAAAAAATGCAAGAAATAAATTCTAAAAATAACAACTCTCTCTCTAAAATAGAAATTCTCTCTCTCTCTTCCTTCCTCCCCATTTTAGGGTGCTAAGAAGCTTTATTTATAGGCTTCATTTTCAGACTGCTACAATATTTTTCTACAGTGATTTTGCTACAGTGAACCGCACTGCTACAGTGAACCGACCACCCACTTGCTACAGTAAACCGAATGCTACAGGAACCGTACTGAACCGTCCCACTTCCACACACACCGACCGATACAGTACAACGCAATGGTCCGCTACAGTACCCCTGCTACAGTACCAGCATGAACAGTGCATATTGAATAGTACCACATGAATAGTAACTTCCACTTAAATGCCTTCTTTAATTCTTCTTAATCCGGTACTGTCCATGACTGCAAGAAAATCATTATTTATTTATTAATTACACCCAAATTGATTACATTTAGCTCAAATATAGTCCACAAAATCATCATATAAGGGAAAATAAATATGCAAATATTTTACTTATCAAATTCCTCCACACTTAGCTCTTGGACGTCCTCAAACAAGAAAGAGTAACTAATAAGTGCTTCCAACAAAATCAGAAGTGTCAAGTCATAAACAAGGACACAATTAAAGAATAAAGAGATCATAGTATTCTTGAATCAATAAAAGTATAAACTGGTAACTTCATTTAAAAATAAATGAACCGAATTCATAATTGTGGCTCATTCTCTCAATCTCTCAAGTGTTTTAGGGTAAGTGTTTCGCTCAAATTCACCTGAAAAAATTGCACTACCATAAGCTTACCAAAAATCTCAATCTCCACTACCTAATTCACATGCATAATTCAAATCAAAAGGACTTATTAAAGGTTGTAATGGGGTTAAGGTAAAAGGAATGTAAAAAGTGATATGAAGGGCTATATTTACTAAGTAAATAGAGCAATTGAAAAATGGGTCATCTTATGAATAAACCTGGCCTATCTCATCCCAACAACCCATAATTTACATTTTTTTCCTCTTTTTTCTTCTTTTTTTTCTTCAACTTCTGCACTTTTGTGGTTGATGATATATAGACCCCCACACTTGTCAAAAGCCCATTTCACAGAAATTTCAAATGCTCTGTTAATCTTTCGAATTAAGTAAAAGCACTTGATAAATCATTAAAACACATATTAATGGGTTAAGAATAAAGAAATAATCAATTAAGCTCAAATGGGCTTATCAATGGTATAATTGCAAGGTTGGCTATTTGGCTCTGGCTAAACAAAATGAATGCCTTTATCATTTTTGAATGTGCATGTGACATGTAATTTCAACTAGATTTAAAGCAAGTTCTAGAGTGACAACTTAATAGGTGACTATCACACATAAGAAAGATAATCATTATTGATCATATAGGCTCAAAAGCTCACGATTAGGGACTTTCAAATTCAGCTCATTCAGTCTCAAAATTCATCACCAAATTCAACAATCAATTGTTCAATCATGCTATAAAATCTCTAAACTCAATTGATTCATGCTTCAAACTTATATACTTCTTAAAATCATTGAAAAACACTTAAATTTTTTTTTATCTTTTATTTTTTTTTATTTTAGATGAAACAGAAAGAAAGAAAAAAAATTACAACTAATAAGATGCGTCTCAAGAGTTAAGAATAACTCATTACTCTGTCATCTTTTCACACCCCATGCATCTAATGGTTTTACTACTAACTATCTAATGTAGAAATCATGCAATTTTTTTTATAATCCTCCCCCAACCTAAATTAGACATTGTCCTCAATGTCTTCTAAAGATTAAAGAAGATTTTTTTTGAAAACATAAACAAACAATAAAGTAAACCAAAATGCTAAGAGTAAAACCATTAAGATTAAGGAAAGTTTACAACCGGAGAGTGGTATCTGGATTCTGCTTCTGACTGCTATCTGAAGTTTGCCCACCTTTTTCTTTTACTAATAGATCTGGTTGAGGTTCATAGGTTTGCAGTTTATCTAGTAGTTGATCAGCAGTTGGTGCAGAAATGATGGAATAACGAGTTGCTTGGGGTATGAATCCTGTTTCCACAGCATGATCAAGAAAAGACAATAGGTTATCATAAAAACCATTAATATTTAACAATCCTAATGGTTTTTTATGAAAGTTCAGTTTAGCCCAATATGCAATGCTAGAGATCCCATCCAACGTTTCAAAACCACCGGGTAGAGCGATAAAAGCATCAGCACGGTAAAACATACGTCCCATTCGTTTAGGAAGACTTGAAACCTCTAACTCTTGGCCTAAAAAGAAGAAGTGATGTTCTAACTCCTTTATCCTTACACACAAACCCTTGCTACCATTAATGGTTGTAGGAATAGCCATACTTAACTTCAGGCCCTCGAGACCTCTCCCGTAGACAAAGTTGATTTTCCTAGCGGCTAGTGCACGTCCTAGTTCCTGTGCTGCAGGTATAAACTCTCCATCCTTTCCTGAGTCAGTTTCACCAAAAATGCATATAGATTTAAAACTGCATTTTAGAGTGATACCACTCCTCTCTTTTTCTCTCCAGACATTTTATATTTTTTTACAAATGGAAGATTACATATTTATATTACAAAAACAACGACAACAAAATCATGCAAATCATACATTTTTCAAAAAAATTTTGAAAAAAAATTTATGACACGAATGACCAGTGGGCCATTGTACCAAGAAATTAAGTAAAGTGAGTAAAGAAAGTCAAAAGCTACTGAAAAAGATAAGACAGATTGACAAAAGCAAGATTATGTACAGTAGTTGTGATTGTGGCTCACATCTTCCTCTGGTTTTACGTCCAGTAACGACTTAAACGCTTTCTATGAATCAAGGATTTGCATCCCATCCAGTTTTCTTATAAACTGGCAAACATGGTCTTTTAACTTCAGATTCCCAAGACGGTAGCGCTCTTTTTCTTTGTTGAATATGTCTAATAAATCAAGAAGAACATGATGAACATCGCCACTAGGATGCGTCTCAAGAGTCTGAATGATATCATCCAATGACTCCTTACTCAGTTCATCCTTTATAAATTGAATTTTATCTTCTCAATTTATAGAAACCATACCTTTGCTCCTACAGCGCTGATCACAATTCGACCTTGCACATTTAGGACAAACCTTTATTCTTTTAGCTCTTCTCTTTTTGGAGTAAGAGCTTCTTCCCATACCTGGCATAGGTTTAATAAATGAATCATGAATCTCACCTATTAAGCGTACCTTAGCTTCAATGATCCAGCGGACATCCTCAGGAAGGCCTAAACGCTTGAATGTCTTCATTCTTTCAAGTCGACAGCTATAAATCTTCCTAAGCACATCTTTGGGAAGAGTAGGAAACCTGTTCTTAAGCTTTACAATAATTTCCTCTATGATGAGACTAAAATTTAAAGATGTAGTTTTTTGTGCTTCAGTAAGTAAGAAAGAAAAATGAAAGATTAAGGAAAAGAAGTTTTGGGTTGCCTCCCAAATAGCCGCCCTTCTTTAACGTCTTTAGCTAGACAAAGACCAAACCAATAATTTTTTTTATTTTATTATTTTATTTATTATTTTATTTTTTAATTTTATTTTTTTAAAAAAAATTAGGACTTACCTGTTGTTTCCTCCAAAGTGATGACAGTTTTCAAAGTGTTGAGTGCACCGTCATTATATTCTTTCAGCCTTTGCTCATTTACTTTAAGTTTTCGATCACCATCTTGAATCTCCACGGCTCCATATGGCCATGTTTGAACCACAGTAAAAGGTCCTGACCACCTTGATCTCAACTTTCCCGGAAAGAGCTTTAGCCTTGAGTTATACAACAGTACTTTTTATCCCGGTGTGAACTCTCTCCTCATAATTCTTCTGTCATGCCACATTTTTGTCTTCTCCTTGTATAACTTGGCATTCTCATAAGCTTGTTGTCTGAATTCTTCAAGCTCATTGAGTTGGAGAAGTCTTTTCTCACTAGCCACCTTTAAGTTAAAATTTAAGGCTTTGATTGCCCAATATTCTTTGTGCACTTCAGGATTAGTTGATTTTGAAATTCCTACTATTCCCATTGCGAGTGGTTGATTCATGCAGCTTTTGTTCACCACATCTTTTGTGCATCTGGTTAATGTATCTACTCTGTAACAAGTGTCACCTTCATTTGGACATGACCAAGACTTAAAAATGTTAAAAGATACTTGGTCATCTTGAGCTCGTAAAGTCAACTTTCCCTATTGCACATCTATTAAAGTTCTCCCAGTTGCTAGGAATGGCCTCCCAAGAATGATAGGAATTTCTTGGTCTTCTTCCATGTCGAGTATGATGAAATCAGCTGGAAATATGAGTTTGTCCACCTTCACCAGAACATCTTCTAAGACACCCATTGGATGTTTAATTGATCGATCAACAAGAAGTAGTGAAACTGTGGTAGGCTTCACCTCTCCAAGACCAAGTTTTCTGTAGACAAATAAGGGCATGAGATTTACACTTGCTCCTAGGTCACAAAGTGCTCTTTCAAAGTTACATTGACCTATGGTGCAAGGTATGCAAAAGCTTCCTGGATCTTTTAGCTTTGGTGGTAGTTTCTTTTGTAGAATGGCATTGCACTCCTCAGTAAGTACAACTGTCTCAAATTCCTCCAGCTTACGCTTATTTGAGAGAATGTCCTTCATGAATTTTGTATAACTGGGCATTTGGGCAAGAGCGTCTGCAAAAGGGATGTTGATATGTAACTTTTTGAAAACCTCCAGAAACTTTTTAAACTGATTGTCTAGCTTTGCCTTCACAAGTCTCTGAGGGTATGGAACTGGTGGTACATATGGAGGAGGGTTATCTGGAAAGCTGATTCTTCCTGGTACCAAATCATCTTCTTGAGGTTTCTGTGCTTCCTCCTTCTTTTCTTGTTCACTTTCTTTCTTTTCTCCGCCATTCTTATGTAGAATTACAGGATCTTTCAATTCTTTCCCACTCCTTAATGCAATAGCCTTCACATGCTCTCTTGGTTTTTTTTTCAGTGTCACTTGGAAGAGTACCTGGTTGTCTGGAATTCAGCATATTTGCAATTTGGCCCATTTGGATCTCCAAGTTCTTTATCGAGGCATCCTGGCTTTTAAGTGTTGCATCAGTCCTAGCCATGAATTGAGATGTATTTATGGTTAGTTGAGCCAGTGCATCTTCCACATTCACTTTTTGCTGTGGTGGATTTGGTGGTTGAAGAGCTTGTTGCTGGTAGTTCCCTTGCGGTTTGAACAAATTTTGATTATTCCTCCAGCCAAAGTTTGGATGATTCCGCCAACCTGAATTATAAGTGTTTGAGAATGGGTCATTTCTTTGATTTTCGATATAATGAGCTTGCTCCGACTGAGAAGGTATGGATGACTGTCCATCTTGACTTTGTGTACTCATATGAGGTCCTCTATATCGGTCACAGGTTTCATGAGGAGTATTGATTGCATTTGCTTGAGTAGTCAATGAACTCACTTGCTTGGATATAGATGCAACTTGAGAAGATAAAGTTGTAAGGATATCCAGCTCGTGCACTCCAAGTACCTTCTTTGAATTATGACATTCAGAAGGCCATTGATATGCATTTGCTGCCATCTCCTCAAGTAAATTGTAGGCATCATCTAGATTTTTTCCCATTAAAGATCCTCCAGCTGCAGCATCTACAAGAATTCTGGTGGTATGCGTCATCCCATTATAGAATGTTTGCAGTGTCCACCAATCTGGTAACCCATGATGAGGACATCTCCTAAGCAACTCCTTGTATCTTTCCCAGTCTTCATAAAGGCTTTCTAGTTCATGCTGGGAAAATGAGGTAATTTCATTCCTCAATTTTACAGTTTTTCCTGACGGAAAGTATTTCGCCAAAAATTTCTGTGCCAAGGCATCCCATGTAGTTATGCTTCCTACTGGTAGAGAATGTAACCAGCTCTTAGCCTTATCCCTGAGTGAGAAAGGGAAAAGTCTAAGTCTAATGGCATCATCAGTAACACCATTATGCTTGAATGTGTCGCATATTTCTAGGAAGATGGCTATATGTGTATTGGGATCTTCTGTTGATAAACCACCAAACTGAATGGCTTGCACCATCTGGATAATTGCAGGCTTGATTTCAAAATTGTTGGCTGCTACTGGTGGTTTTCTGATTCCAGAAGTTGTCTACTGTTGGTGTTGCATAATCACGGAGTGTTTTGGTATCTGCTGCTTCTCCTTTCGGATTTTCCATTGAATTGATTGAAGTAGACTGCTTTCGAACTCTCTGATTTCTTCACAAGTTCTCTCGATCTCAGAATCACAAGGTTGTAATTCAGTCTTCTTCGATCTGGTCATATACTAAGCAAAAACCTGAAAAGAAACAAAAGACACAAAAAAATGTAATATGAAGACCAAATTAGTATTAAAATTACTTGGTATTGATATTAATGACAATCCCCGGCAACGGTGCCAAAAACTTGTTACGAGTGTAGGATGGTGTATTTAGAAGTGCAAGTGTACACTGTCGTAATCAAGTAATATAGAAGTGAGTAGAGTATCGTTCCCACGAGGATTGATCACTAAGTACCAAAATTGGTAATTTTAATTCTATTTAGTCGGTTGATTAGTTGTGATTGAGATTGCAAGATAGAAATGATGAAATATGAATACAAGTGATATAAAGACAAATATGAGAAAAAGCCCTGGGGATTAGATTTCACTTAATAAATTCCGGATTGAATCACTTATCTATTCTAGTCCAATTTATTCCACATGATTGATAGTCGAGTTTCCTTATTTTAATTACTAGCCTTTTGCAAGGTCAAGTAATTCTATAATTAATTGTTAATCCAATATATTCCTATATGAATTTAAGCAATCAATCATGCATTAAGATTTATTGAACTCAATTAAGACTACACAACCCATATGAATATATTCCTATTTTATATGTAAATTATGGTTTTAATTATAGGACCCACACACATGTATCTCCTTCCGGTCTCAACATGCATATTAAAATCATCCAAAAGGTGGCCAATCAATTGTAAGCATTAAGAGCAATAATTAAAACTCAATCATGAAGGAAAAATTAAAACTAGATTTAATAAGTTAAGATTCAATCCGTCATTAGTAAGCTACGTCATCACCCTAGGAAAAGGAAAATTTAGCTCATGATAAAATTAAAAACAAAACCAAAATATATTACAAACATCATAAATATTGCATAAAAATTAATTACAAAAACATAAAAATACAACTACAAGATGCATGAAAATGGAAAATCTAGCCTATCATATAGGAGGTAAAACCATCCATGTAGGTGGCAACCTATACCATCCATAAAGGAGGACTACCTAGGCCTTCCATATAGGAGGTAAAACCATCTATGTAGGAGGTATGCAAGAAGTAAAAAAAATGCAAGAAATAAATTCTAAAAATAACAACTCTCTCTCTAAAATAGAAATTCTCTCTCTCTCTCTTCCTTCCTCCCCATTTTAGGGTGCTAAGAAGCTCTATTTATAGGCTTTATTTTCAGACTGCTACAATATGTTTCTACAGTGATTTTGCTACAGTGAACCGACCACCCACTTGCTACAGTAAACCGAATGCTACAGGAACCGCACTGAACCGTCCCACTTCCACACACACCGACCGATACAGTACAACGCAATGGTCCGCTACAGTACCCCTGCTACAGTACCAGACATGAACAGTGCACATTGAATAGTACTGCATGAATAGTAACTTCCCCTTAAATGCCTTCTTTAATTCTTCTTAATCTGGTACTGTCCATGACTGCAAGAAAATCATTATTTATTTATTAATTACACCCAAATTGATTACATTCAGCTCAAATATAGTTCACAAAATCATCATATAAGGGAAAATAAATATGCAAATATTTTACTTATCACAGGACATGGATAGGAGTTATAGATGAATTTGTAAAATTAGAAGCTTACTGCAATGAAATTAAACTGTCAAATCCTGGTTCTGATATTAGCGTTAAGGTCAATCCTGAGGGCCTTAGAGCAAGGAAGGAGGATCTTTCGAAGAATTCATGTTTGTTTTAATGCATCTAAGACAAATTTGTGTTAAATTTCCCTCCATTATTCTGTTGTCTTTGTGCATAAAAACCTGACTGATTGGTTTATGTTTTAGGTTGGGTGGAAGCTTGGTTGTTGGTCGTTTATTGGCCTAGATGGCACTTTTTTGAAAGGCAAGGCTAGAGGAATTATTTTAACTGCTTTGGTTTTGGATGCAAATGACTCCATCTACCCATTAACGTTAGGGTTGACCGAAGAGGAGATTGGACTAAACTGGTCTTGGTTCCTATAATGACTTAGGTCTTCTCTGGATCTTGATATTGGTGCGAATGTTATGTTCATATCTGAACGTAGAAGGTATAAATTATTTTGTAATGTTTAATGTTGTTGTTTACTATTTGAGGTTGGTTTAAATGTTTAATGTTGTTGTTTGATGTTAACTGTTTAACAGGGTTTGTTGCAAGCTGTTAATGATGTTCTTCCTCGAGCTGAGCATAGGCTATGTGCTAGGCATATTTATGCCAATTGGAGCAAGCAATGGAGGGGTAATGAATTGAAGAAGCTTTTTTCTTGCACCTAGAGCACATTCATGGAACAATTTATCGACAACTTGAAGGCAATGGAAAAGATTAGTAAGCTTTCAACCAAAGGAGCAGTAACCTATAATGTAAATGCATGGGTAAGGGCATATTTTACCAATAGATGCTTGTCATAGGTCGTAGACAATAACATAAGTGAGAGTTTTAATGCATTGATTTACGAGTATCGATACTTGCTTATGATTAGAATGTTTGATGGAATAAGAATTAACCTTTTCTCACTTCGGGGTCAATATAGACCCTATACAATTCGGCCTCCTGAATCCAATGGAGGCATCGAATTGGTCAAATTCTCATTCATTTATCACGTCCAACACAGGGAAGGGAAAATAAATTCCTAGAAAAGTTGTGTCGGATTCTCATTTTCTTTGGCCCAATCACCTCCTTTCTACTTATAACCAATATATTAACTAGTTAGACATTCATTGGACTTGATTTAAGGGAATTTCCACATTTTGTTCACTTTGGTTTTCTTGAGTTATCTCACCTCATTTGAATCATAATCAAGTGTTAAACCACTCTACCAACATCAATCAAGCAAGAGGAACAAGTTTGGGAAGTTACCTCTTGATTTGTTGGACTTTCTCTCTCCTACACATTTTCTCTCTCTCTACCACCACGGTTGATTCAGCTGAACGCCATGAAAATAAGTGGTAAGAAGATGAGGAGAAGAGATCATAGAGGAATTAGGAACCTTTAATCACAAGGTTCAAGCACCTTACCTTGATTCTTGATGAAACCTAGCTCCTCCTCTGTTCTTCTGACAAGTTCTCGTTCTCAAGCTCTCTCTCACTCTTTTGGATCAGTTTTGATCGAGAATGATCAGCTGGAGAATGAGGAATTGATTATATAATTAAAGGTTAAACCAATTATGCTATGTGTCATCATGCCATTGGTCCATTAATGTCTTAATTCTCCAATTAATTCCATTTCCCTTCCTTTCACTCAATTCAGCCGAAAACATGCAAGGGAAAGATGGGAAAGTCTGAATCTCCAATTATCTCATTGTGCCAACATGTAACTTATTGACCAAGTCATTGACTTTTTAACTATTTGACCATTTTTTACCATAATTCACTAAAATTGATCCATTGATGATCAATTATTCATTTTGCTCTTTTTAATTCCCATTTAGCTCAAATCATTGGGAATTTGAGGAAAAATAATTATTTTCCACTTTTTGGCAAAATTACCGTTTTGCCTCCGCATTTTATGATTTACCGAAATAAATAATTTCTGCCCATTTCTTCGGCTAAACCCCATTTTGACGCTTAAATGAGGCCATTAATCATATCATTAAATTTGTAAATTTTGGTTACCATATTGGGCCTTTACCGATCTCTTATACCCTTATTCGGCCAATCTACACGTAACCGGCGATTGGAATATTTTCCATAAATACATTCACATCATTTTTGACCATTTTATTCCATTAAATATATATCAAATATAAACATTAATGTATTGGTGAACAATAGGGTATTACCATTTGAACCTCTAAAAGGCAAACAATTTTAGGAAACAGACTAGTGTCTCCCAATACTACCCTCACTTATTTGCAAATTACTTGGCAGACCACCTAAGAAAAGGATCAAGACTAAAGAACAAAAAGGAAGACTGAATATGTCTACTGCTAAGTTAAGTAACAGCTTTGCAGTGCCTCGTGTGGAAAAAATTCAATAGAAAATATGTCCTTGGTAGGTACAGCATGTGTAGAAAGGAGGGACACAACAAAAGCACATGTAAAGAGGTAATTTTCATTTGTAACTTATTGCATTATTGTAATGTAGTGTTACTGAATATTTGTGTTGTTGTTTACTATTATAGGCACCTCCATCAAACAACCCTCTTCTTGGTAGAAAAAGGAAAACACCAAATGCATTGACACTTGCATAACCAACACCACTAAGTCCCTCACCACAATCCCAAGAAACCCCAAAAGTTGCATTAAACCACTCTCAAACTTTCAACCAGATTCAAAGAAAGGGTTGTGTGTATAAGATAAGAAATCAGTCTGGCTTTTGTATAACAATCGATAAGGACACTGGTAGAACTGTTTATAATGCACGTGTTATTTAATGTTTGCATTATCATGATTTTTTAATAAAGTAATTTGTATTTGTATCTTAACTAAGTAACTGACTTTATGAATTTTTATATAATAGCCTAGTATAACTTCTGAAGTTGTTATTAAGGAGGGTACTACACCAGAGTACATGCATCAATATGGTGAGCTTCAAACCAAATTTTCCATCCCAAATGAGAAACAACTAAGGATGTCAGGAGCTTCAACATCCTCTGCACAAAAGGGTTCAAGGAAGATTGTATTCACCAGCCAAGAATCAAGTGTTTCACAACTACAACAACTTCTAGTGAAACCCTCTAGATTCACGTGGAAGGGCCACCCAAGTATAAGTACCTCACAACTCCAATTACAAAGGAAAAGGAATATGACAAGGAGCAAGGCCTCATCCAACATATAGGCATTTAACTTGATGACAAACATAATGATTGAAGACCATTTTTTATGACTTTGTATTATACCAAACAGTTCATTTTGTGCGTGTGATAAAATACCACCTTCCTCTTTTGGGAAACTTAATCACCTTGTAGTTTTGTACATGACATGGTCACTACAACTTCATATGTATTTGGTGATACACTATTAATATATCAAGCTTACAAAGTCCATTTAAGACAAATATAAGAATCTAAAATCCTAAACCATCCTATAATATGGAGTTATGGACTACCTGTCATTAGCAATCTAAGCTCTTATGAGAGTTTCATTCATTCTATAATCAAAGGCACAATCTCCAACAAGTGATATTGAATTTGATCCCCTGTTTTGTAACAGGACATATTCATGCTTTTAATCCCCAAACTCTTGGATAAACATGACATGAAGGTTTCCCTTTTTTCCCCAACTTCAAGCCAGTTTTTCCCTTTTTCATTATGTGCAAATCAAACGTAATATTTTAACAAGTTTCAACATATTGTAAACAAATATCATTTCAACGTTGTTGATAAATATAAGCTGAAAATATCTTTACAACCCTCATATATTACATCCTTAAATACAAGAGACACAACCACACACATGTAATTAAAACACAAAAATTGCTGCTTTAAACTTCATTTTCTCCTTCCTAAGTTCCCCATCATTGAGATCTTGTCTGCATTGCAGCTTCCTCAACTCACAATGTATTGCATCAAGCTTTTTACTCAACCTTTGCCCATCCTATTCTTTTTGAAGAATTTAATTTTCATCATATAATTTGTCAATATCATCTAATAGCTCCTTATTCATAATATTTCCCCTCTCACCAAAGTCATTATCATGCTAAGAGAAGAATCCACAACCCCCATCCTGTGTTCACAATAACCATTACATGTTAGATTCGGAATCACACCCACCCACAACCTTTCAAGTTTAGATTTCAATGCTTACCTGATAGTAGTATGGGCATCCATAGAACCTCTGACCCGGGTTGCCGTCTATAACGGCGCCACCATTCTGTGACGATAATACCTTTTTGGACCTTTATAATCATCCTCGTAACTGGGTTTTCCCAGTAATACAACCCTTTATTTGCATCTTCCCATCGACCATGATGAAGATGCAGCCATCAACATTGCTCTTCGACCTCGCTTCAGTTCCTCAACGCCTCTGGTCTTGGTTCTTCTTCTAAGCCATGTAAACCAAGTTACAGAGAGTTAGGTTTCCTCTTTAATAAATCTATTCAATCCTCTTACTGCCACATTTTATCTCCTTAAATGTCATATAGACATTTTATAATTACACCTAACGATCGTTATAAGCAAGTTAACGGTTTTATGGTAGGTGCTCCATTTTTAATTCCTTATGTGTATTTTTGCTCCCTTTAAAACATAATTGTGCCTGGCACCCCTTGCTTAAAACTTCATTGTTAAATCTGTACCTTAACCTTACTTAATTTAAATTTTAAATGAAATAACTATAGAAATATATATATAAATTACTAAATCACCATCATATTTGAATCCATGCAACCGGTTGTAAGTACAAATAATAGCTTGAACATTAGCTGGAAGAATGAGAAGGAGAGGAACTGAGGGTTAGGTCACTTAACTGATTATTGGTTAAGTAAGTTATAATTGTGTTAGTATCATATATATGTTCCAGTCCAGTCTTCACTCTTCAATATACCAGAGCCAAAGTGCCTTGCCATTTGAGTTAGCCTAATTTTGAAAAAAAAATAACATTTTAAGTCCGCGACCCTATAGGGTTGGCCCTTTTAAGCTCGACTCCTTCTAGAGGCTCTAAATCATAAGCTTAGCCTTTGAGGGCTCAGGCCTAAATGGGCTCGGCCTGATTTTCATGCTCTAGTGAGGGAAGTAAAGGCCGGCGTAAGAGCTTTAGCTTCGAAAGAGAAGAATATTTTAAGGGAGGAGATATGAGATTTGAGAGGAAAATGGTGATATAAAGGGAGGAAGGGAAAAGGATCGAGAAAGAGGGAAGAGGTTCTTCTCGTTGAAACTTCGAAGAGGAGGAAGAGGAAGTAAGGAGACTAGGTAGGATAGGAGAGTGCGCGGGGGAGTATGACGGCGGACAGTTGCTGGGACCATGTTCATTGAAGAAGAGCGTGATGTTATGACTGAGGAGAGAGAATGAAGATGCCAAATCTATAGATGGTAGGGGTAAGGTTGGGATTTTTGTTTTTTAGAAATAATAAATTAATAATAGTGGTCACATGTGGATTATATTTATTTTTATTTTTTTCCCTCTACTACCAAGCTAGACATTATTATGACTAAATCATCTTCTACATTAGCAATTTCAATCAAACTAACGGTCAACATAATAAAAGTGATATTTTTGCTCTTATTTTCAAAGTACAAAAACTATATTGTAACATCTCAGCACCTCACTCTCGATATTGTCTGCTTTAGGGCTCATCACCCCTCATGGTTTTAAACACATGTTGAGAGGAGAGGGTCTATAAGGAATCTTTTGTTCCCTTCCCTAGCTAATATAAGACATAACACTAGGGTGATGGGTCCTAAGGCAGATAATATCAAGAACGAGGCATTGGATGTCACAAATGGTATCAATTCCAGGTCCAGGTCGATGTAAGCCCAAAGGTTGATGGAGTATTATATCCCATATTGGCTAGGTAGAGGAATGAATGATGCCTTATAAGGGTCTAGATACCTCCCCCTCTAAATGTGTTTTAAACCTGTGAGAAGTAATGAGGCCCAAAGCGAATAGTATTGAAAGCGTGACGTTGAGATGTTACAAATGGTATCAAAGTTAGGCTCGGGTCGATGTGGGCCAATATGCCAGCGAGGACATTGGGGACACGTTTTGTAATTTAGGTAAAAGCTCATGGGCATTTTTAGAGGTTTGTTTTTCATAATATAACAAACTAATATTTGAATTTTCAAGGAGAGAAGTGCTCACATTTAGTACCTAACAGTGTCTAGAATTAGATTGTCTCCAAAATGAGGATACTTTTTTTTTAGAAAATGATATTCATAGCTTCAAAGGAAGCAAAAATATGACAACATCGTCATTAACTTCCCTCATCAATCTCCTCCTCATGATAAAGAGGTGGAAGTTGATCAAGGATATAAAAATTCTCCTCCATGATAGTTAAATAATTTCCCTATCTATATGGTTAACAATAACTTGTCAATCCTTATGATAAACTAATATAGTATCATTAATTAATAACATTAATAAAGGGATGAGACTCATCACATCCCCTTAGAATTAGATTAATGGCCTTAATGCAATTTGAGAAGATGGCTATATTCTTGTAACCTTTCTCCCAACACAACTATAAACCTTGTAGAATTCCAAAATTTCTACAAATAGTTGGGAGGATGTTTTGAAGTTTGCAACTAAAACCACAAACCCACCTCCCTCTACCATTTTTAATAACTCCATCATAGTCATTGCTACCTTTAGTGAGTACAAGCCCATCCATCTCAGCTATGATGACACACCTTCATCTCTCTTATAATTTGTCTCAAGCTAGATCTACTAGAGAAGAAATCACATTTTCCTAAGATGGCTATATTGTTGTAAACCTTCTCCTAACACAACTGTAAGCCTTGTAGAATTCCAAAATTTTTGCAATAGTTGGGGGCATTTCGGAGTTTATGCCTAAAACCATAAACCCACCTCCCTCTGCAATTTCCGATAACTCTACTAATACCACAGTACCATTAGTCAGTATAAGCCCATCCACATAGTCCTCAACTATGATGGCATCACCTTCATCTATCCTATAATTTGTCTCCATATCTACTAGAGAAAAAAAATCACATTTTCCTACCAGGTCTATATCTCTACCTGCATAGAAGAAATTATCGTTAGCATTTAACCCTAAACCGTAAACTTTAAATGACGATACTCTTAAACAATGCAATCAAATAATCAGAGTCCCTTAACTTGAACTTCTCCATAAAAGAAGATATGAGTGTTGTTGAATTGAAAAAAAATTGACATATTATACTTATTTAAAATTTTATTAATTACAACTTCTACAAATTCTTAAATATAATTTATTGTATTAAATATGTGTTAATTTAAAAATTTATATTTATTTTTAGATAAATTTAATAATTTAACGATTAACAAAATAAAATTGTAAGATTAAGTAAATCTGCATATATCCCACTTTCTCCTTTTTTCCCCCTATTATAAGAAGATAGGTTTCAATAAAAAAATATTCTTATTTAAAATTTTATTAATTGTGACTTTTATAATTTTTTAATATAATTCATAGTGTTAGATATGGATCAATTTATAGTTTATTTTATCTTCAAATAAAATTAATGATTTAGCCCTCACTCTTTATTTTTTATAAGATATTTAGAAATATGTTATAATAAGAGTAAAAAACTCTAACTACTCCTCTGTTTTGCATTAATTACACAAACATTCCCTCTATTTTGAAAACCCATATAGACCTCTCTTAAAATTAAAATGTATGTTATACAAACCTCCTTTATATTTTGAGATTATATTTTCATTCACCAAAACCGTTTGTTGATTGTTAAACTTGACTTTTAGACTTTTATTTTACCAAAATGACCTCTTTAACATTAGAATTATCTAAAAACAAACACATATATGGGCCAAAAAAATTTATACCACCAAATATTAATTAATTCTAATAGATTTTTTAACTTTCTAATATGTTAAAAATTTATTAATTTTGAGATTATAAATTTTATAATTTTAATTTTTACCATATTTATTTAAATTTATTTATTTTTAGATTCTTAAAATGACTAAAAATATATATTAAATAGTTTTTTAATCAAAATATAATAAACCATATAGGTTCGTGAGATCTAATACATAATTTAAATTTATAATTGGGTTAAGTAGCAATTTTGCCCCGGAAGTATGGGTCATGAGCAATATTACCTTGAAAGTTTTTTGGGTCTCAATGTCTCCCTAAAAGTTGTAAAACGGAGCAATGTTTCCCTCAGCTGACGTTAATGAAACATTGATAACCAAATTGACAGCTTGGTGTCTAAAAAACTACACAGTGTCAGTTAAGTTGGGTTACATGTAGAGAAGGAGTGCTGAGTAGGAGGATTGAGAAATAACCGAGGTTAAGTTATATAAAAAGGTTTTTGATAAAAACAAAAAAGAAGAAAACCATGGGGAATCCCAAATAGAATTCAGATAAAATGGTGAAGTTAGTGAGTTAGGGTTCGAAAAAGGTGACACCGATAAAGGAAGTCGATCGCATGTGCTCGTGAGATGCGTATGAGATTGGGGAAACAAAGGTAGAGTAGAGATTTGTCTGGATTGAAGAGGTATAGAATCTAAAATTGTTAGGGAAGTGTGTTTGATGTATATTATGATTCTTCACAATGATTTTACAATATGGCCCTTGGTTTGTTTGTTTGTGGGTAAAAGGGGTTTTTTTAATAAATACTGTAGGGTTTAAGTGAGATGGCTTCGAAAGGTGGTGAGAGACCCTATGGTGGTCCCGATGGTGGAGGTAGTTGAAGAAAATTATGGGTGGTGGAAACATTTTACCGTGAGGTTAACAATGCAAAAAAGATGGTCTTAGAAACTAAAATGAATCTATGGGGTGATGCCATGGATGTGGCTAGTTAGGACGAAGGTGATGGCGGGGATGTGTCTTTTTGGATAGAGAAGAAAAATTATCTAAATGTAATGAAAAAAAACTTATGTGAATTCTTGAAGAAGATAAGAGATGTTGTTGTAGAGTCAATAAATGTTGATGCTGGAAGGGAAACATTAAAGGGTGTTGGTGGGGATGCCATTGATGTTGAATCTTGGTATGAAGCACCTGAGCGTGTTGGTGTGGAAGGGCTTGATGTCTCAGCTGGAAATAAAGCATTTGAGGGTGTTTATGATGATGCAAATGAGTTGGATATAGTAGAAACATTACATGACAATGGGGACAATGATGATTTAATTGCAAGTGAAGGTGATGAGAAAAAGGATGAGGAGTCTGGTGAAGGTGATGGGGAAGAGGGTGAGGAGTCTGATGAAGGTGATGAAAGTGAAAGTAGTAAAAGTGGTAGTGATAGTGAAGATGAAGAATTTTTCATAAGAGATGATGAGGTGTTAGTTGATGATAGTGATGATGGGACTGACTATAAGGATGAGGAGTCTGATAATGAATTAGGCTAAATTGGGGGGCATGGGCCTTTACCTGAAGTGAGAGGGAGATCAGAAAACATTGGGCCCGATGGGAGACCCTTTTTCACGTTAGAGTCAACCTTTAGAAATAAAAAGCAGTTACTTGGAGCTTTGGATCAATATGCAATAAAGGCAAGAGTTAATTTATACTTAACAAAAAGTGAGCCATTCAGAGTTAGGGCCCGATGTGAGAAGGGTTGTCTTTTTTTCCTCCAAAGATGGACCTAACCCGGGCTTGTTGTGAAGACCTTAAATTTAGAGCATAGTTGCAGCAGGGTCTTCAAGAATCTGAGGGCTTTTGTGAAGTGACTGGCTTGGTACTTCAAGAATAAGGTGCAAGAGAGGCCACAGTATAAGGTGGCTGACATGAAGAAGGATTTTTGAGATGAGTTGATGTTGCATGTTAGTATTTACAAATGTAAAAAGGTGCAAAAGAAGATTATGGAAGACATGGAAGGGAGTTATGTGGATGAGTTCAAGAAGCTAGAGGCGTATTGCCATGAGTTGAAGACTCCTAATCCCATATCTAATATCTAAGTTAAAATTAGCAAGGAGGCGCTTGAAGGTAAAAGGAGAGTGTTTAGCCACATGTATGTGTGCTTCAATGTTGCTAAGGTATGAATTTTACTTGTTGAAGTTAGTGATTAACTGTATGTGTATTACCTAATAACCAAGAGTTGAAAAATAGTGCTTATTACTTGTGATGTGTAACTAGGATATGAAAAATAGAAATTGGATTCTTGATAAGATATAGAAAGATAGTAGAAAGTAATTGTAGAACCATGATATGAAATTCTAGACCAAAAGAGAAGAAAAGAGTTCTAGATAATAATTTGTCATAGATAATTCCTTGAAGTAAACATAATAGGTTTATATAATAACTTACAATAACTAACAAAAGACTCACGGGAATGACCAAAGACTCATGATTACTATTTCTAATACAACTTAAATTATGTCATACGTGTTACCTAGTTGGCATTAGTTAATAAATCTTGTGACATCCTTCTTTAAATCATGATTACTATTTCTAATACAACTTAAATATTTCAATGGTTATGTCCTTCCTAGACTAGCTGGAAGGCTAGCTGTAGGCCTATCATTTGGGTTGATAGAACATTTTTGAATGGTAAATGCAAGAGGCATTATGCTAACAGCTACCGAACTGGATGCAAATGATTCTTTACACCCGATAGCCTTTCCAATTACACAAAAGGAGAACATTCACAATTGGAAGTAGTTCTTCCAGTGGCTGAGGAGGTCATTGGACTTGGACAATGGTGAGCATATGACTATTATGTCTGATATGCAGAAGGTTAGTTGTTTTAATTTAAAACCATGTAGCTTTGTTTTTTCATATGTATACAAGTGGTTTAATGTTTTACATATGACACTAAGATTTTTCATGTGATTTTCCATGATGGTTCTGATTTATACAAGTGGTTCTATGTTTTACATGTGACACTAAGATTTAACTGTTCGTAGGGGCTTATTAATGTTGTGTCTGATATTTTATTGCTGGTTGAGCATCGATTATGTGCAAGACATATCTATGCCAATTAGAGCAAGGCATGGAGGGGCAAAGAGTTCAAGAATAAGTTTTTTTCATGCGCACGGAGCACATTTCCTAAATAATTCAAAGACAACTTGACTACACTTAGGGATTTGCAGGAAGAATCAGCAAAGTCAATGGTCACATATCCTGTATAGAGCTGGGTAAGGGCATATTTCAGATGTACATGTTTTTATTGGATAGTAGACAACAAGCTTAGTGAAAGTTTTAATGCTTGGATTGATGACTATAAGATTTTACCTATTATAAGGATGATAGATGGAATTAGGATAACAATGATAAGTGGGCCGAGAGTGGAATGAATGTGCAGAGGTGGAGAGGTAACTATAGTCCTAAGTGTGTTTGTTTATATGAGACAAATAAGGAGATGTCAATAAGGTGTATGGTGTATGGTGTTAGGGCAAGCGTTTCACCTAAAAGGGGGTGAATTTGGTGATAATAAAATTTTAACCAAAATTAACAAATAATGTAAATTTAAAGCAATTAAAACAAGTTCAAGAGTTAGAGAGATTTCACCGAAGTATACACCAGGGATTATATTGGTTCAATCTCAACTATTCTGACCCACGTCCAGTCCTCAGATTCCCTCTGAGCTTTTCACGATCACTTCCAAGATTCATTGGATTCCTGGCACCACAATACAAAGCAAGTTCTTACTCTAGACACTCACTTCCCCTTACACAATGTAAGTTGATACCTAACTTAAGGTCCCACCACCTTAAGTTATCTCTCAACAAAGTGTATTGATTTTACAGTAAGTCTCTCTTAAAGAGTGAATAATATGATCACTGAAGTGCACTAATACAGAAGGGATAATGAAAAATAGAGAACTTAATGTAAAATAAATATTCGTCATTTCAGTAATTGCTCCGTTTTGAATGCACTTGTATTTATAGTTAAAGTGAATTTAATAACCGTTAAAAGCATTCCATTTGTCCGTTACTCACTAAATGCTTCTCTGGACATTCTTTATATTATTTGGATATAGCTGTTGTAGTAAAGAAAATCGGTTGGTTAGAGTTCGGCTTAGCATTTAATGCTTCTGACACAATATGTACTTTTCTTGGAATTCAAATATATGATGAATATATTCCCTAAAACTTGCTTAAACAGATGTTAATAATGAAAGAGAATAATAATTAGCAAGATTATCATTTATAACAAGAGTTCCTTTGATTTCATAAATCTTTAGTTTCATGCTCTGTTTTCTGAAAATATTAAGTATTCGAATACTCTTCTTACTATCAAGATAAAATAGTTCTTTTATAGTTATTGACTATTCGAATAATTTCCTTACTATTCAAATAGTATTTGACATTTTAAACTTAGACTATTTGAATAGTTTGAACTACTATTCAAATAGTTCCTTTTGAAAACAGATAAAGTTATCCTGATACAATAATTATCTATTTGAATACTCTTTTGGAATTTGATTAGGAAAAAAAGTCATTTTCAAACATTAATATTATTCAAATAGTCTCCTCACTATTCGAATAGTCTTTCACTTAGGTATTAGAATTTTATTCTGATACAATGCATGACTATTCGGATATAGCCTTGTAAAACTGGATTTGGAAGTAGTTGGTTTTAAATAAAGATACTATTATATTGTCCTGATAATGTTCCTTCTATTCGAATAACTTTGAGATATTGATTTGGAAAGACTATTGAGGTAATCAGTTCACTATTTAAATAGTACTCTTACTAATTAAATAGTATCCTATTATCCTGATAACATTTTTATAAACTGACTTTGAAAACACAATGATTATTAAGATAATGCCTTGGCTATTCGAATACTTTTTCACTTGAATTAGTTTCAGGGGTAGCTACTGAGATAGGTTGAGGGGTGAGGATGCTAGGCTACTCTGGGGACTTAGGTTGGTCAACATTCTTAGGATTAGGCACTTCCTGATTTTTTCCAAAGGAGCTAGAGGCTGGTTGTGGAATGGTTTGAGGAGAAGTGGCAGGCTGGATCACTAGCTCGATGGTGATATGGACAGGGGTAGAAAAGGTAGTTTTTTGGATGGTAAATAGAACTTTTGAAGGCTTAGGAGGAGGTGTAGGAGAGGTGGTTTGTGGAGGTTGAGTTGGAGGGGCATTAGGCAGATTAGTATATGTAGGAATTGCAAGCACAGGGGCCTTAGAGAGAGGAGAACGAGTGATGCATATTTCCAAGAAGTCAAGTTTGTGCCTGATTTCACTTATTTGTTGTAGGTAATTGGCATGGAGTTTGTATAGGGATTGAAAGTTCTTATTGACTCCACCAATTACGGCTCTGACCTAACTCTGGATGTCTTCAATCATAAGTTGATTAGACCTCAGGATTTGCTCTACTACTGGTTTAAGAGCCTCTTGGATTTGAATTTGGATAGAAGCACCAAATAGTGAAGGAGGAGGATATGCAACCTTGGAAGAGTCAGCTTCATCTACCTTAGAGGTCTCATCCTCTAATTTGTCTTTTTAATTGGGGCTCCTTAGGTAAATCCAGTGGCAGAGATATCTTCATTTTCCTTATCTGAGTCTTCCCAAATCTTACCAGCCTTCCTTGTTCTCCTTCTAAGTACCAAATGTTGTTTATTTTTAGGAACAGAGAGACAAGTTAAGGAAATGGAACTGGAGTTGTTTTGTTGGAGATCAATCTATATCTATTGATCTCCTGGTAGATGAACTCTCCAACATTCATCTTCACTCCAGAAATCAGACAAGCCAGTAGGTTGAAGTCTCTGCTTGAGAAAAACTTGAAGTTTTGGAATTTGTTGACAAAAGATCTGGTATAGATATACCATAGGATCCTCTATTCATCACTAAGGCACATATAAGAAAATTTCTTTGTTGTTCTCATTAGCTTGATGATTTGCAGGATTTGATCTTTAGTGAACTCAGGAGTTTCATCAAATTCCTCATCATCATATCCAAGATAGAAGTTGATGATAGAGTGTGACAATTGTATCTTCTGCCTTCTCACAGTAGTTTCCAATCTCTCTTCTGTTAACACTAGCTGACATCCAATAGGGGGTGAATTAGGCGTACAATAAAAACTTAAGAACTTTGAAATTCTTTTTGCATCTTCTAAAATCAATAAGTATTAAAGAAATGAATTATAAAACTATAATCAATTAGTTAAATCATATATGCTGGAAATATAAGAGTTTAAAGAAGAGAATGTGCAAACTGTGTTTTATCCTAATTCAGTCTAATCCACGATAACCTACGTCCAGTCCCCAGGCTCCTCCTAAGATTTCAATCCACGATCTCCCTCAAGTTTAATCGGGTACTTGAGAACCACTACAATCCTATAAGTTTAATCCGGGCATTTGTGAAGCCTTTATAAATTTCATCTTGAGACAAGAACTCCCCCTTACACCCTTTAAGGATACAACCTGTTTCCTACTCAAGATCCCCCAATCTTGAGTAACTCTCATAAAGATTTAATGATTACAATAAAAACATACTTCTCTATATGAAGTAGATGATGATTAATGTAACACCTTACATTTACACTCGTTCTGATGAGTTTTACACAGCAAACTCGAACCACTAAGTATTATTCTTTTATAACACTTTTCGAATCACAGTCTCAAAACAGGATTTGAACCTGTAGTTGAGTAGGTTTTTCTAAAAATTTCAAAATCTTGCAGAAGCGTATTCTAGTGATTCGCAACTTTGTTATTACTCATCGATTCATGTCTTTTCCTTTAATTCAATTAGGGCTATTCTTTGCTTGAACTTAATTTGTTCATTTACATACATAAAATGTGTAGCCATATAAGGCTACCAAGGTGTCTAAATCAAATATAAATCAGTGCATTGCACTTCAATCTTCAATTCTCCTTCATATTTCCCCTTTGCATATCTCTATGCATTCTTTACCTATACTCAACATACCTATATGGTTAGGTGAGGACGAGTGAAATTCGAGAGAATCTTAGTAGTAAACAGTACTAATAAATGCATACAAGAAATGATTTGTGCAAGACATGCTTACCTACATAAATTCATGCCAACATAATGACATATATGCATGCTCAATGTTTAACATGTTACACTAATGGCCATAGTATAAACAAAATAGAGCTTCACTCATTCACATATGCTTCATACAATTCATCAAAGCAATCAACATATTAATATACAAGCACACATATTAAGTTATGCAAGTTAGAAAAGTTTACTACCTTGTAGACTAATGTCCTTCCTTTATTTCCTCTTCTTCACACCATCGGGGTTACTTGAAATATCTTCTATACTTATTCTTGACTTCTCCATGGCCCTAGATACCCAATCACATCATTAGAGCCATGATTACGAGTCATTGGAAGTATATATTAAGGCCTAAGAAGATAGGAAGAGCTAAATAGGTCAATTCCTTTTAGAAAAACATGAAATGCTGGAATTTGAGGTCTTGGCCGCGGCCAAGAATTCCTCTACTTCTTGGCTAAACTTCTAAAAATTATAAATAAATCCAAAAAATTCTAAATGGAGTGGTTTAAAGTTTTATTTAACCCTCTATAATTCTACTTTAAGGGGAAAATGTCTCATGCTAACAATCACATGCCCAAAATTCTAGAATTCCCATTTAAGCCTCATTACCACAGAATTGATTCCAGAATATCTAACTTCCAGAATTCATAACTCACAATATGCTAACCCAAATGGCACATATTATATATAAAATCAAAGCTTAGAATGTCTACTTTCACTCTGGAAATTTTTATGGTTATTAGATAACATTTAACTACTCAAAAACACATTACAAGAAACCTGCCCCTATAAAATGAAATCTGGCAGCATTGTTTCTTTAACTTAAGTTTTTGGATTTTCAATCCAACCCTTTTAAAATCACAACAACACCTTAACCCCACAATTTTGTCTAAGGAATCCATTGGAAACCTCAAATTTGGCAAATTATCATTCCTTTTTCATGCCTTATTCTGGCCAAAACAGAACCTCACAAGACAACAATTCACCAAAACAGAATTTTGTCCAATCACTTGGTCCAATATCATCATAAATCATAATCCAACCATAAATACATGATTAAACCCTAAAAATACCCCTTAGATGAAAAATAAATAGTAACACACCCCCACAAAAACTCATCCAAACAACAAACTAATCGGTTCAAAAAGAAGTCGACACTTACCTCTACGCGTTTCCGCAGTTGGTTCAAAAATCTGACAGTACTCTAGCAGGTGAGATGGAACCAAACACCTCCAAATGAAAATTTGAAACCATAGAAAGGAAGCATGGGATGAGTAGAAGAAGGTTTGTGAATGGTACTTTGAGAGAAAACGTCGATTTGATAGTGTTTCGGCGAATTGAAGTTCTTAAAAGTTACTATTCATGTTTTCTCTTTCCTCCACCATAATATATGGCCTAAAAGGGGGTCTTGAAATGTTAGTTCCATGTGTCAAAATCCTACGGTGCCACGTATCCGATAAACTGATCAAATGGTGACATGTATTTTGGTCTTCCCTTTTTCTCTCTCTTTGGTGGCACCATAATTGTCAAGGGAAAGGAGAACCCTGACAATTTCCCTGGACTCCCAGGTTTGGTGTTCGGGAAGTCAAGTACGTGACCGAGCTAGAGACTGGTGGATTCCCTAAATTAGGTGCTAGGTGGCACGCTCTTAAGATGACAACACAAAAGCATAAAAGTGAGTGTAATTATGAGGGACACTTGTCACCTCCTCACTCTTCCAACACAAATGTTAGTCATAATTACTTACTTTGTTAAAGTTAATTTAACAAAGTTACTTTATCGGTGTCTCCTCGGAATTCTACTCAGGTTTTGCTCGAGATTGTGACACGCATATCGATGCTCATCAAATGACACCAGGTCATAGTATATATGTGGCCCCGCATGGCACCCCATACCGGCATCCATTCTAAAAATGCAAGGTACACATGTACACCCTATAAATGGCATGTGTACACCTACACTAGCCTATTTGGCCCAATAAATCGGTCCTTTACATCATGACATAGTTGGGTGGCGTCTTTCTATCAACTCAATGGCACTGTATATGTATCTTATACATATTTGCACTGACACTTTAATCATACTGCCTGCAAATACCGAGCCCTCTACCCGATAAGGCCAAATCACATAGTCCCTGAGAGTCTTTCTATATCTCATCATTCTTGTGACTCTTCCTAAATTGGGCTTAGTCGATATAGGCTTATTCTCAAGTCTTTAGGTCCAAAATTTAGGATATTACAATTAACACTGAAGTTCATTATGGGAGTTTAACTATAGAGCTTTGATCATGTAAGATTCAGAGTAATAGCATATCAACATTATAGGCTTTAGCTCACATTTTTTTCATGTTGAATGTCTCTCCTTTTATATAGTTTATGAATATTTATAACCGTTGAGGTTTTCTTCTCCCCGTTGTGGCTTATAAAATATGATCGTTAAAGTAGCCGTTGGAAGCTTCTGACACAAAAGTGCTTTTTCAATGTGTGATAATCCTTGTTTCATCACCTGGAAAATGCTTAATCACTAATATAATGAGGTGTTAAAGTGATTAGAAGCAAAAATAATAAGTTACACAATCATTCTTATAACTTTTAGAAGTTGCAATGTGTTGCTGTGTTTTCTGGGAAGTATCACTCAAGTGCTCAAAGGCATCACTCGAGTGATCCGCTCCATCTCTCAAATTATCTTACGAGTCACTTGCAAAATCCTGCAAGTGATGCTGAATCACTCTGAATCACTTGAGTGGCATAAACCATCACTCAAGTGATCTATTTCCAACTTCTAAAAAATAACACGAGTCACTTGCAAATTCCTACAAGTTAACGCCATCACTCGAGTAATCACTTATCAACTTTAAGTGAACTTGTACAGCCTCATACGAGTGACTTTCAAAATGTAGGTAGTTTGGTAGTAACTTCCAATGGGCATAGCTTTTCGAATATAACTCCAAATCTAGCAAATGATCTATCAATAGAAATCACTTCCAGTCTAGTTTCTTATGCCATAAGTTTCATCTCAATTAGATTTGTGGTTGGAGTGATATGTTCAAGATATAGATCCTCTACTGAAATACAACATTGATAATGATTGGAATCTTTCACAATTCATATCTCTTTCATAGCTCCTTTTGACTTGATCTTGGTGTCAAAATGACTCATTGGAAGTCTAGTTTCATAAGAATCAAGTTTCACATCAATTGGAGTTGTGGTTTGGGAGATATGCCTGAATTACCAAACCTTACTTTTCCTGAACGAAGAACAGAGCAAAACATAGTGCATTTTTCTTCAGACAAAACTTGAGTTCTCATCATCAACTCGAGTTCTCAATATTATTAGCACTTCTCCAGGTTATCTCTACCAGGAACTCGCGAGAGTTTACTTTCACACTCGAGTACAAAAGTCCTCATAACTCAAGTGCATGATATAAACTCAAGTTCTCCCTTTGATTCAAGTTTTCTCCTTAGCTTTTTGGTTGAAACTTACAGGAGTGCATTTTTGGACTCAAGTTTCAATGACACTAGAACTCGAGTTTTGATCCCCAAACTCGAGTTCTTCAATGATTTTGATTGACTCTCTAGATAGAACTTGCAGAAGTGCAGAATCAAACTTAAGTTACTTTATGCCCAGAACTCAAGTTCAACATCCAAACTCGAGTTTTCCAAGAACTCCATCATTCTGACCATATTTCTGACTGAGAACTTGCCGAAGTTAAGATTTAGACTTGAGTGCATATCTCCCCAGAACTCAAGTGTGATACCCAAGCTCGAGTTCTCCTCATTCTGTTGATTTCTGAGTCAGTCTCTAGAAGAAACTCTTGAGAGTGTAACAGCAAACTCAAGTGCAAATTGATCAAGAACTCAAGTGTTAAGCCCAAAACTCGAGTGCACTTGATAACATCAGATTATGCCTTAACTTTTGGAATAAACTTGTGGGAGTTAAGAACCAGAACTCGAGTTCTCTTTATACTAAATCTCAAGTGCTCATGGTAAACTCAAGTACTCAGCCTGGTTGTCATGATTTCATGTGTCTCTGCCAGAAACTCGTAGTAGTAAACTTCTTGGACTTGAGTTCTTCTTTAATGACAAACTTGAGTTTTTCTCTAGAACTCTAGTTCCTCAGATTTCTGACTTTGCTTCTAAAATTTTATGCATATCATAACTCGAGTATTACCCTTCACTTTCAAGAATTATCTAAAGTCTTTTGGCACAACTCGAGTTCTTCTGTAAGACTCGAGTTCATCAGATATTTTCCACTCACTAAACTTGAATTGAGCTTGAATTAGATATTCCCATTAGTTTTTCTTTCTTTAGTCTCTTCTCTTCTTCTTACTCTTGATCAATCCAACTCAATAACTTCGTTCTTAATTTTCTTCTTGATCATTCTCTATTATTCAACTTGATGTCTTTTAATCTATATTAAATGTAGCAATTAGTCAAGGAGCTAAATATCTTATGTAAACTTTTTGCTCTTAGTCTTTAACATCTATATTTGATATCATCAAAACTAATCATATCTAACATCTTCAACCAGTTCCTTCTTATTCCCTTTGATTTTGACAGAGTATAGATTGGAATAGAAGGTTCTCACTACATAGGAGCTATAGGACAGATCAATGTGAAGCCACCTCTGGTAGTGTTCTAAGAATCCATACAAATTGAATCCAAGGTTATCTCTTAAGTAAGGCAGGTCTACATATACTACAGGCAGTACTGAGAAAATGGGCCAGTCCAAGCCTGACAGGCTGGCCCGAATGGGCTGTATGGATAAACAGGTCGAGCTGATGCAGCCCGACTAACTAACGGGCCCATTTGGCAGCCCAAGCCTGTCAGCCCGTTTATATATATATATATATATATATATATTAAAAAAAATAAATGTTATGAAAAAAACATGCTTTCTTAGTACAACTATATGTGACCCAAGTTGACTTAATGATTTTAAACAAAGGCGGAAGAACAATATTAAATACATTTCAATGAATGAGGAGTTAAATTACAAGAAAGATCATGAATGACTAAATAATGAACTCCCTTTTATGTAGGGATAAATTTTAAGGTTGAAAAGTTATGTATCACAATAAAATTAGTTTGTTTACTTAAATTTGGTTTTGCAAGAGAGCTACAACAGATGGAAAAATCTCTCTTCATATTCAACCCCCTGCAAGTTTGAAGTCCAGGCTCACATTTAAATACTATAATAGATTTTATCTTGTTCTTTCACCCAAATTTCTGTCTAATCCTTCATTTTTCTATTATTCACCTACAATTCAAACACAAGGTTGCCTATGGTATTTTGGAAATAAGAAGAACCTCAGAACTCAGAACGGAGCAAATAAAAAATTTGGAAATACTTGGGAACGGAGAATCAATGCAAATCGGAGAACCTCAGCACTCACAAGAAAAGTAAATCAGAGCTGGGATTTTGGAAATAGGATGATGAAGCAGCGTTTTTCATTTTAGATGGGGGACGGCAGGAGGAGACGACACAAGCTGAGATGATCATGATTGGGGGGACGGCCGGATGGCTGATAGTGTTGAGTTGGCCAGACGCTGCATGTTAAGTCACTCATTGCTAGCATGCTGAGAGGCGAGAGCATGAGACTCTCTTCTAGTCTAGATCTAGTAGTCTCACTCTCAGTCTCAACTCAGTTTGACACAGTCACACACACTCACAGTCATAGAGAAGACAGAAGAGAGAGGAGAAAGTGAGAGACCTAGAGAGGAGAGACAAGAGAATGAGATTATGAGAGAAGACTAGAAGAGAGATTGAGATTTGAGATTTAAGAGGTTTTTTTAAAAAATAATATATAAATGAGCTAACTTGTTTAACCCACGGGTTAAACAGGTCTAGCCCGTTTAACCCGTTTACAAACAGCCCGCCATTTTCCTAACCCGGGCTTGTTAAAATAAACGAGCCTGTCAGCTCGACCCAAATTACCAACTCTAACTATAAGGCATATAGGCTTAAAAGAAAAGATACCCTTATACCTCTTTTTCTCATCTGGCTGAAGGAGAGGTCTAGTATTGAAGTTAGTATGAGGTCCAGCTACCTCTTCTTCCATCAAGCTCCTAGATGGTTTAGGCACACTCCTTTGAGATTGAGCTTGAGAGGTCTTGCTTGGCCTAGCTTGAATGTTCTTAACCATCCCTTTTATCGCACTTCTTACTGTTCTATCCAGACTATCACTCTCAGTAGAAAGGTCTCAATAGGAGGTGTTTGGAATGTCTTTCTCTTTAGACTGTGTGATAGGAGCAGTAGACTTGGAAACAAATCATGTTTCCATTGGCTCCCTAATAACTATGCCTTTTGCCCGTGAGGAAGCTTTACCAAAGCCATCTGCCACCTTTGGTAAGAACTTCTTGGGTATTTTTTAGGTAGTTGACTTCTTTGAAGATGGTTTGGGAGGTGGAGTAACATCCCCTTTCTTGACATTGGCTCTCTTGGTTCTCATTTTGAATCTTCTGATCTATTTTGAAGGTTTAGGTTTTCTGAGGATTTGAGGGATTTTGAGGTTTTAGATGGTGGAAAGGTGTATTTTTAGTGGATTTTGATTGCAAAATGAAAGAAAAAACACTGGAAAAGACTTGTATACGAAGATGAAACAGAGTGGTATTTGAATAATGAGCAGACAGTGAGTTTAGTTTCTTTATATTTAGACCTAAGAGTATTCGAATAGTTTCTTGAGTATTTGAATAGTAGGGGGATTATTCAGATACTTATGAACTTATTCGAATAATTAGAAAGCTAATATGTGTACATGTGTTTGAATAGTCATGGTAGTATTCAAATAGCCTTGTCTCTGATTACCTCAACTATTTGAATAGTTGGCCAAGTATTCAAGTAGTTTTTGTTGATTTGTAACTCTTGTTATCCAAATAGAAAGAGTAGTATTCGAATAGATCTTTTGCTCTTTTCACCCATTTGCTTTATTCGAATAGTATACCATTTATTCGGATAGTCCTCTGTCTCTTGCTCCTCGGTGTATTCAAATAGAGATTCTTGTATTTGGATACGCTTCCTTCTTGTGGAATATCATGAGTTTATTCTATTTGAAATAGAGATTTCACTATTTGAATAGTTAGTTTCAAAAATCAACTAAGATTATATGCATAAATGATTTATTAATCGAATACATTCTTTAAAAATAATACTATTCGAATAGTTCTCAATGTATTCGAATAGTTTTTCAAACACAGAGGTTACCTTTATTCGGATAACTTGAGTTGTATCCGAATAGAGTTTTGAATTGAAATTTAAATATAGTCTTTTACTATTCAAATAATAGATACACTATTCGAATTCTTTTATTGTAAAACTTGCCTTTGTATTCAGATAGTGATTCTGTTATTTAGATAGTTCTTTTTCAAGCTTTATAAAAACAATACTATTTGAATATTCTCTTTGTAAACTCTACTTTTGTATTCGAATAGAGACAAGAGTATTTGAATAGAATTTTTGTATACTTTGTGAAATTTATTTTCTTATTCTAATACCATTGCCACTATCTGAATAGTCTTTTTGAAGAAAAATTTATTAGTATTTGAATAGAACTTTTGGTATTCGAATAGTCCTTTTCAATTTTTTTTTAAAAAAATTGGGTTTATTCGAATAGTCTGGCCTTATTTGAATAGTGTCTTTGAAATAGCTCTCTTTTATATTTGAATAGTAACCCTACTATTCGAATAGTGGCCAATACACAGATTGAGATAATATCACTTGTATTCAAATAGTCAGTTTTAAATTTTAATATAATTCTTGAAAAGCTTGTCAGTATATTCGAATACTGTGGTTAGTATTCAAATAGTGCTTCTTTTCTCAGAGTTTCCTTTTTATAAATAATCCTGCAAAACATATATCTAGAAACTCTGATGCTTAAGTTAGTTACTTTTATCATCAAAACATAATCAAATGAATAAAGAATATATAAATTTACTCACAATTCATTGAGATTTACCATTCTCAATTCCCTTCTTATGTAAAGAAATTAATCGTTTGCTAGAGGTTTGGTGAATATGTCAGCCAATTGCAGATGTGTTGGGATAAATATCACTTTAACATCTTTCTTTTAAACATGATCTCTAATAAAAGTGATGTCTCGCATCAATGTGCTTAGTCCTAGAATGCTATACTAGATTTTTGGCCAAGCTAATGGTGCTAGTATTGTCACGGTAGATAGGAATTTCTTTAAGATAAATGCCAAGATCCTATAATTACTGCTTCAACCATAGTACTTAAGCATAGCAGCTTGAAGCTGCTATATATTCAACTTCTGTTGAGGATAATGACACCTTATTTTGTTTCTTGATGAACCAAGAAACAATTGCTCCTCCAAGAAATTGACATTATCCACTTGTAGTTTTCATATTTGTCTTGTAACCACAATGATCTGAGTTTGAGTACGCAGTCAAATATTCATTACCTCCCTTAGAATACCATATCCCCAACTCTACTGTGTCAACAAAGTATCCAAAAATTCTTTTCACCATTTCAACATGAGATTCCTTAGGACACGATTGGTATCTAGCATACATACCAACATTGAATTGAATATTTGGTTTGTTGGCTGTGAGATAGAGTAATGATCCAATCATTCCTTGATATTTTGTTATGTTGAATTTAGGTCCATTCACGTCTGCATCTAGTAGAGTTATTGAACTCATAGGAGTATTAGCTCTATTAGTTTGATCCATTCCATACTTCTTAAGGAGCTCTTTGAGATATTTAGTTTAAGATATGAATATTCCATTCTTTCTTTGTTTGATTTGCAAACCCAGAAAGAATGTTAATTCTTCTATCATAGACATCTTAAATTCTCCTTTCATAATGTCAGAAAATTCCTTACACAGAGAATCGTTAGTGGCAACAAAGATAATATCATCAATATATATTTATACAACTAACATATCATTCTTCTTATGTTTTATAAATAGAGTTGTATCTACCCTTCCTCTGTCAAACCCGTGATCAATGAGAAAAGTGCTTAGTCTCTCATACCAAGCTCTTGGAGCTTACTTGAGGCCATAAAGGGCTTTCCTTAGTCTATAGACATGATCTAGATTAGAAAAGTCTTCAAAACTAAGAGGTTATTCAACATAAACTTCCTCCATTATATAACCATTAAGGAAAACACTTTTTACGTCCATTTAATAGAGTTTAAATCCTTCGATGCATGTAAAGGCTAAGAGTACACATATGGTTTCCAATCTAGCCATTGAAGCATACGTTTCCTCATAATCAATTTCTTTTTCCTGATTATAGCCTTTGACCACCAATCTTGCATTGTTTATGATAATGATTGCGGATTCATTAAGTTTATTCTTACATACCGATTTAGTGCCAATGACCGGATGATCCTTAGGCTGGGTTACTAAGTCTCAAACTTAATTTCTTTTAAATTGATTAAATTCCTCCTACATTGTTATAACCCAATCATTATCTGTTAGGGCTTCATCCATGCCAAAGGGTTCCAGTTCTGAAATAAATGCTAAAAAACTTGCTTCATTAAGAATATTGTTTCTAGTTTTTACTCCTTTTTCAACATTACCTATGACCTGGTCTATGGGATGATTTCTATTAAACTTTCATGATTTAGGTTGTTCATAAGTAGATGACTGACTCTGTTTTTCTTCTGGTTCAAAAGATATATGGGGAGTTTTTGAAACAGTTTGATTTATTTCAAAACTAATCAATTCTAGCTCATCATCTACAAGTTTGACAGGAGGATCAACTTTAGTAAACACAACATGAATAGATTCTTCAACAACACAGGTGCATTTATTAAAAACTCTATAAGCTTTACTTCTATTAGAATATGCTAAAAAAATACCTTCATCAGCTTTGAGATCAAATTTCCTTATATTATCCTTATCATTACTATGAATAAAGCACTTACATCCGAATATGTGCAGATGACTGAGGTTTGGCTTTCTTCCCTTGTAAAGGGTCATATGGTGTTTTTCCTAGCTTTGATATGATATAAGCCCTATTAGAGATGTAGCTAGCAATGCTCATTACATCAACCCAAAACACTTGTGAGACTTATTTTTCATTAAGCATTTCTCTTGCCATCTCTGTGAGAACTCTATTCCTCCTTTCTATAACACCATTTTGTTAAGGAGTTATTGGTGCTGAGAAGTTGTGTTCAATCCCATTTGTATGACAGTAGTCTCCAAATGCTTGGTTTTCAAATTCTCCTATGTGATCTATTATAATAGCTTCTTTATAGCTTTGATTTTTACCTTGAGTTCATATTTATTGATAGGTAAGTCCTTCTTTTGCTTACTATAAGGTGACCCAGTTGTCTTTGTCAGCACTCTAACTTATACTCAGTATATTATGCATTAATCTTTCTACATAGTAGATATCTTTGATTTGTATCCCGTTCTCAACTCCAACTTCACCTATTCTAGCAATTTTTCAGATTGATTTCCACCAAACATGACCATGCCTCCTTTTGGAATTATGGAGGTAAATCTCTCTCTGTCACTAGTCATGTGTCGTAAGCATTCACTATCTATGTATCATTTACTGCCTTTAGATGCCTTGAAACATACCTCATCTTCCTCTAATTGTTCTTGAGCTACGAGGCAGATGTTGGCTATTTCTTCATCGTCACTTTCTTCTTCATCAAAAGAACTGTCTCCCCAAATGGCTGAGAGAAAAGCTTTCTTCTTTGCAAATTTGTTCTTCCTTCTTCCTTTGTTCTTTAAATATTCAAAGCATTCAGATTTGATGTGTCCAAGCTTCTCGCTTTGTTTTGCTGCTACTTTCTCCTTTATTGAAAATTTTAAATCCTTGACCTTTCTTGTAAAATTTCTTGAATCTCCTCACAATGATTCTCATTTCATCGTCTTCAATTTCTTCTTTCATTTTCAGCTACGTTTTGTCAAACCCCTTAGTATTTTGACATTTATTAGAGTATTAACACGTAGTTCAATGGGCATACAGAATTAGTACAATATACTGATATAATATTCTTGATTATATTACAGAAGATTCCCACAGGGTTGTAAAATTTACAATACAAATCCTAATTACATAGAGAAACTATCAGATAACCAACAGAAATATTCTTGATTTTCATCAGACCCACAGTCGCTGGTATCTGCGTCTTTGCTCTCTGAGCCATTTCCTCTAGCTGAATTAATTTTGAATTATGGAAAGGGTGAGATTCATACGAAGCTCAGTAGTAACATAATATCAATCACATAAAATGTGAGAGATAAACATGCGTAGTAGCATTTATCATGATAAAGCAATCAAAATGCCAAGCACATGTCTAACAATGTTTAGGAACCAAGCGATGATTTTGTCTGGATCAAAATGATCACCCATTCCGTACTTACACATATAACGAATCACATAGTGATCACAACATCACACAGGCTATACATGCACATAGGTAAGCATAGCTACACAGATAAATCATATTAGCTTACCTAGACTGGGTACCTGTCGATCCTTGAGGTATACTGCTTGTCCCTTAGGGTAGTACTCTAACTCGACTAGACCCAAAACTAGGAATTACCGCCATTCTCAATTCATTACACAGAACATGGAAAACAATGCATATTAACAATCACATAGAATATAAGAGATAAAGTTACTACCTGAACTCCTTTCTAGGCCTAGCTAGCTATTACAAATCCTTTAACTTTCCGACTGACTGGGACAATTATCAAATCCTAAAAGTTCCAAAGTATATGCAAATGAGTTATTTCTTATTTAAAATGCATAAGTTGGTTATCTATACTCAAGGTGCTAAATTACCAAAATGCCCTTAGGGAATCTGGTCTACTTCCCCTTATTTCTAGTATTATTGTACTTTCTCAAAATTATGACCCAGGCTATTCTAACATAACTTCATGTGTATAATTCCTTTTTGACCTTAATTTAGAAAAATTCACACTCAAATGACCAAATACCATTAGTAGCCACCAATTTAGGGTTTTAAGCAAGGTTATCAAACCCAGACCGGTCACTGAACCGGTTGGGGTACTGGGTCAAAGGTCAGTGGGTCAGACCGGAGTCAAACCGGAGCTAAACCGAGGCCAAACCGGTGAGAAATTAAAAATTTTAGGTTTATTAGTATGAAATTCTAAAGAAAAAATTAAATTTTTTTTAAAAATAAAAAAAATTGACCCAAACCGGTTTACCGGCCGGTTCACCTATTCCCAGTCCAATCCGGGTCTAATAACCCTGGTTTTAAGGGCAAAATTGTCATTTTCATAGGTTTTCTAGAAATTTCCAGCTCATCAGTCAACTTTGAAAATTCATAACTGAATTTAGAAAATTTCAAATTGAGTAGTTCCAATTCCTATGTAATTCTCTTTTAGTCCTATTTTAAGGAAAAATATCACAAAGCACCAAAAAAATTCCAGAAAATTCGACCAAGCTAGTATGCCACAGAATTTGTTCTAGATTCATAGTTTAATTTTAAAAAATCATATCTTTCAATCCACTAATCCAAATGGTTTATAATGCCGACAAATTAAAGCCCAAGATGTCTAATTTCATCCTATAAAATTTCATAAGGTTTGGACTAGGTTTGGCCATTAAAAAACACACCACTATAGATCTGGTACCAATTGTTAAAGTGGAAGTTTCATGTTTTAATCTTTAAAACACCTTTCTTTTCACTTGTAATCTCATGTTTAACTCCTTAAACACTATATAAACATGATTATTATTAATTTGGGCAACATCTCTCCTTAGGGTTTAAACATCTTAAATTACAAAATTCATCACAAACAAACCAATAACCAGCTAGGCAACAACCACAACTTTAATTTTAACAAGAATTTCAAGGTTTTCATTAACTTACCTTGATTTTTCTTCTTTCTCTTCTCAAATCCATCACCTTCCTTATTCTTTACCTTGAGTTGTTGCTTGTTTGATGGCTAATCCAAGATGACGTGAAGGTTGAGAAGAGGTTCCATGAATTAGAGAGCAAGAACAAGTAGAAATTTCTACCTACTTACCTTGATCTTGTTTCTTGAACTTTGTCTTCTCTTCTTGTTCCTCTCTTCCTCCAAGTCTCTTTCTCTCTTTCTCTTCTCCATTTTAGCCGACTTTGGCCTCTTTTATAGAGAGGGAAGAGTGCTCTAGAATTCTCTTTTTCCTTCCTCTTTATTATTATTTTAATTACAATTTTATCATGTGCTATTTTTTATATTTTTCTTTTCTTATGTGTTTTCTCTTGAATTCTCTAGATAGCTCCTTCATCCCATTATCTCTCCCTTCTAACTAAACTCTCTCTATTTAATTTGTAAAAATTGCTAAATTTATTTATTTAGCCAAAATGACCGTTTTACCCTTACATTTTCTTATATTTTTTGAAATAATTACTACTTCCTTCTTTTATTCCTTTTTTATCAAGATTTTACTACACATTAGGCCTAAAAATTGTGCTCTTCCATATTAAATTCTTAGGCCACAATATTAGGCTTTTCCTTAAATTGAATTGGGCATTAGGTCTTTCTTGGCCATAAATTTCATATAATTACTATTTCAAATATTTTGGCTATTCCAAGTGCACCAAAATTCACATTTTTATTTCATTGAATATAATTAAATATTTAAGGAATTTTGGTGATTAAAAATTTAGGATATTATACGTTTCCTCTTTGATGACATTTAATACTACTCATTTCTTCTTCTTGTCATCGATTTCCTCTAGTTCACACTTGAACTTCAACTTGCTTTCATATTTTGATAAGCTTCCAAATAGAGAAGCTACTGATCACATAGATTCGCCTTTGGCTTCTTCTTTTGTTGTGACTTTGGCCTCCTATTATTTAGAAAGAATATTTAGTATCTTTCTAACTTGGGTGTTCTGATCATAGGACTTCCCAAGAGCTCCAAGTTGATTTATGAGGTGAGTGTATCTGAATTCAAACTCAGCTATCGATTCTCTAAATTTCATACGGAGTAGATCATACTAAGTAACAAGAGTATTGATCTGGTTTTCCTTGATACCCGAGGTTCCTTCGTGTGCTATTTCCAATGCTTGCCACATTTCCTTGGCGATTGGAAGTGTGCAAATTATAAAGTATTCCTTTTGATTTAGAGCGTTTTGAATCATTAGAATTGCTTTGATGTTGAGATTCATGAGTTTTTTATCATTGTCATCGTATTCATCTGGTGTCTTAGGAATAGCTTGCCCTTCTATCGTCTTTATAGGAATGTAGTTCTCATTTTAAATGACCTCCCAAAGTCCATATTCTGTTGCCATCACAACCACTCTGAACTTAGCTTTCCAGAATGAGAAGTGTTCTCAATTAAAACTTGGAGGTTTGGTGATTGAGGCTCCGTCGGGGAGTATTCTTTCATAGGATTCTTCTTAGGTTGTTATACCTGATAAGGAAGACCAACTCTGATACCAAATGTTAGTGTAAGCATTTCACCCAGGAGGTGAGTGAATTTGGTGATATTAAAATTTTAACTAAAAGTAACAAATAATGGAAATTTAAAGCAATTAGAACAAGTTCAAGAGTTAGAGAGATTTCACCGAAGTGTATACCAGGGATTATACTGGTTCGGTCTCAACTATTATGACCCACGTCTAGTCCTCAGATTCCATTTGAGCTTTTCACTATCACTTCCAAGATTCACTGGGTTCTTGTCATCGCAGTACAAAGCAAGTTCCTACTTCAGACACTCACTCCCCCTTATACAGCATAAGCCGATACCTAACTTAAGGTCCCACTACCTTAAGTTATCTCTTAATAAAGTGTATTGAGTTTACAGTAAGTCTCTCTTAAAGAGTGAATAATATGATCACTGAAGTACACTAATATAGAAGAGATAATGAAAAATAGAGCACTTAATGTAAAATGAATATTCATCATTTTGGTAGTTGCTCCGTTTTGAATGCGCTCATATTTATAGTTGAAGTGAATTTAATAACCGTTGTAAGCATTCCATTTCTCCTTTACTTACTAAATGCTTCTGTAGACATTCTTTTTGTTATTTGGATATAGCCATTGTAGCAAAGAGAATGTGTTTGTTAGAGTTCGGCTTAGTATTTAATGCTTCTGACACAATATCTACTTTTCTTAGAATTCAAATATATGATGAATAAATTCACTGAAACTTGCTTAAATAGATGTTGATCATGAAAGAAAATAATAATAAACAAGATTATCACTTATAAAAAGAGTTCCTTTGATTTCATAAATCTTTAGTTTCATGCTCTTTTTTCTAGAAATATAAAGTATTCGAATACTCTCCTTACTATCAGAATAAAATAGCTCTTTTCTAGTTATTGACTATTCGAATAATTTCCTCACTATTTGAATAGTATTTGACATTTTGAACTTAGACTATTCGAATAGTTTGAACTACTATTCGAATAGTTCCTTTTGAAAACAGATAAAGTTATCCTGATACAATAATTATCTATTTGAATACTCTTTTGGAATTTGATTAGGAAAAAAAGCCATTTTCAAACATTAATACTATTCGAATAGTCTTTCACTTAGGTATTAGAATTTTATTCTAATACAATGCATGACTATTCGGATAGCCTTGTAAAACTGGATTTAGAAGTAGTTGGTAAAGATACTATTCGAATAGTTGACTCACTATTTGAATAATCTCAAAGTATATTATCCTGATAATGTTCCTTCTATTTGAATAACTTTGAGATATTTATTTGGAAAGACTATTCGGATAATCAGTTTACTATTCGAATAGTATTCTTACTATTCAAATAATTATCCTATTGTCCGGATAACATTTTTATAAACTGAGTTTGAAAATACAATGATTATTCGGATAATGCATTGGCTATTTGAATACTTTTTCACATGAATTAGTTTCAGAAAACTTTGTTAGTCATACTATTATGAATAGTGAAATGACTATTCGAATACTAGAGACTTTTATCAGTATATCTATTCGAATAGCTTATGCACTATTATGATAATACTCTGTCTATTTGAATTTTCTGAGAGTTATCAAAATAGTTGCTAGCTGAAAGCAGGTTTTACTATTTGAATAGTAATCTAACTATTTGAATAGTTCATAATATTAAATCTCATGAATCAGAAACACACATCCTTATTCGAATAATCCTTAGGTTTGTTATCATCAAAACTTATGAATCTAACATTTTGGTTCTTTTTAATGGTGATGATGCTTATGAGGTCTTTGAAGGGGAGGATAGGCATAATGTGTTCATAACTAGTAATTCAATTCAACCCTTAACCTTTTTTTTATTTGATTCTCATTGTGTCGCCTAGTATGGATTCTCAAATTGTTATACATGACAGGATGGCTCAAGAGTACATGGAGCAACATGAAGACCTGAAAACAAGATTCCCAATCCCAAATGAGACCACAATGAGGAAAACTAGGAGCATGACTTCATCTTCACAAAGCCTTGGAACTCGGTAAGTCCTATATCAAGGTGATGGATCAACTGTCTCCATGCCTTATGATCTTCCATTTAATCCACTAGACCTCTTGTAGAGAGGGAAATAGGCTATAATAACCTCACAACTTCTTGTACACAAGGAATAGATGCTTCAAAGTTCTGGAACTCGGAAGAAGACCCTTGCAAGAAAAGGAAGAGGAAGTGGATAATTCCCTACTTGTGGTTTCTTTTGTTCACTGTCACTTGATGTTGGCATTTTTTTTGGTACAATTGATATAGTCTGCTATTTCAAAATATGTCCAGTATGCTATATTGTTCTCAAAAGTTAGAAAACATCTTTTGAAGCTGCTATTTGTAACATGTAAGCTTCAGATGAGAGTGTTACCTCCCACACCATAATGTTTTGATGATAACAAAACTTTAAGACTATATAGAGAAAGAATTCAAGATGAAGGATAAACTGATTTACTAATAAAGATAAGATAATTAACCTATTTCAATAGGAAATCAATTCAGCAAGCAAATGGAAAATCCTACAGAAATGGCTAAGTGTTGTAATAGGGAGTAAATCGATTTACTTATGACAGCAAGATCTTCTGTATTATGAAGTAAATTGATTTATGCATGTTGTAAATCGATTTACAAAAAATGGTCGAGAGTAGCCAAGTTTTAAAATATAAGGTAAATCGATTTATGTATGTTGTAAATCGATTTACAAGAGATAGCCGAGAGCAGTCAAGTTTTCAAATATGAGGTAAATCGATTTATGTATGTTGTAAATCGATTTACAAGAGATGGCTGAGAGCAGCCAAGTTTTCAAATATGATGTAAATCGATTTATGTATGTTGTAAATTGATTTACAAGAGATGGACGAGAGCAGTCAAATTTTCAAATATGAAGTAAATCGATTTATGGATGTTGTAAATCGATTTACCAAATCTAGCCGAGAGCAATTATGTTTTCCAAACTCAAAGTAAATCAATTTACCACACTATTTAAATCAATTTACCATGGCAACTAAATTTTATAACACAAGGTAAATCGATTTATAGATAGATAAATCGATTTACATAAGCATGTCCAAGATAAGATAAACTTTAAAGAAGTGACAAATCAATTTAGGATCTAGGCAAATCAATTTAAGTCATTGTGACAACAATGATAAATCAATTTACTGAGAACAAAATGAATTTAACACTTGTCTCTATTTTATATTTGTTACGAGGATTTTTGCAAACAATGATTTATATTATTTTTATTCTAAACCTTATCTAGATTGATTCCATTTGTCTAAACAACGGCTATGAAGCAAAATTCAGGGATCATCATCTAGCAAGTGGTAAATTTCAAGATAACTTGTTAAGCATCATCATATGGTAAACAAGGTTTGAACATTACTCAATATTCCACTAACATGATGAATTACATAAGAGTTTTCAAAACAAAATATTTTCCCCTTCATAGCACTTACATTAAACATTGGATTCAAAACCTAAATCCTCCATTTAAGACAGAAATAAAACTACAAATAAAACCCAAGTCATTAACAATATAGACAAAGCTAGCTTCAGTCTCCTTTCGTTCTTCCTCATGTTATCATAAATGGTTGCAATGTCATCTTCAATATATCCTGCAACTCCTTCCTCATCCCTTCTCCACAACCTCACATTGCTATCATTAAGCTTACCCACATGACGAGGAAGCTTGTTTATCACCTCTTTGACCCTCTCTCCCATTTCATCGTCATACGATTGGAAAAAACCACACCTGCAACCCTGTACATTCAAATCGCAAAAGTCAACGGCTTCCAAAAAAATACAAAGTTCTCTCAATGGGATAACAACAATGTAAATAATGATTCCTTAAACATTAAATTTAACAAAAAAATTACACTTACATTAAATACAAAGTTTTTAGTTTTGGTCAGTCCACGACGTACAAAGCGGCGCAACCACCCCACAATGACACATCCTCGATATAGCATCTTTTTCACCCTCTCCAAGAAGACGTTGATGCATCGTCACCCTCCTCCTCCTTGACGTTGTCGTAGATGCCGTCGACTCCCCCTTCCTCTTCTCTAATCGAGCCCTAGGTATTATGCCTTTTCAAATCATGTTATTGGAAATATAGACAATCATTGGGATTTAAACACCCATAGTTAATCACTCTGACCTAACTGGGTCAAAACGACTAAAGACACAAGTGAACTCCAACATGGCTCTCCCATATAACATTTGACATGTCAAGTTATCCAATGTGGCCGACGTCCATTGGGCTTAACATTAGTTGAGGGTAACATTGCTTCGTTTTACAACTTCTTGAGTGACATTGAAACTCAAAAAACTTTTAGGACGAGATTACTCCTAGACCCATACTTCCAGGGCAAAATTGTTACTTAACCCTTTATAATTTCATATTTTGTCCTACAAACACGTAATAAACTAACTTAATTTTTTAAAAGTTTGTGATATTTACAATTTGTCAATTAAAATTTGGGATTTAGGATTAAGGGTAAATTAGTATATGAATTTTATTTTTTATAAGTTGTAATTAAAAATTATATTTTTACAATATTTTTATCAAAATTAACGGTTTAGACTTAAATATATATATATATATTTAAAATAAATGAGAGATTCATGTAATTGAGATAAAATAAAAGAGTAGTTAGCATATTTTATTCTTATAATAAACACACTAGGGAGATATAATTAAAAAAATGGAATATTTATAGGCCACCCTAAAAACCTAAAACTCCATGCGAATAATTAGTTGGTCCCTTGGTCTTATCGTCTGGTTCATAGAAAAAGCAATTTTCATTATAACGTGACAACTCAATAAAGTTATTTAAGCACTAGACTTTACAAGTTAAGTCTTCTTTTATATCAAGCATAAGCATCTGACGAAGTGGTTCTCTCCAGGTTCTGCCCTCCTCTTCTGGTGTGATTCTTCTAACAAGCATTTGTAGATCCTATTCGCTTAACCGACATGAATCCTGAGTAGTACGTCTCTCTATCTATATATGTTTTGATCTTCAATTTCATATCGTTATCGATGCTTTTGGGGACCCGAAGATTCGTTTTTAACTTTCTGGGAGATTTATTTTTGTTTCCGATTGTTTGTTCTTTTCCTTGAGGGTTAGTGCGGTTGTTAATTGTTGGTGCTGCTGGGTTTGCTGTTATGACCGAAGATTTTCGTGTGTAACCCTAGATTGATCAACTTTCTGAAATCAGATACGATTAATAGGGTTGCAATTCTACTAATAGTCAATCGTGGGTTCTTTCCGAATTCCTGTTTTCTGATTTTTAATAACGATTTCAAATCTTCATAGTTATTTCAATTTTGCCCCCTTATTTTGGAAGAAAAATTATCATTTTTGTTGGTAATCTTGCGTTGCTAAAAATTTTGGTTAGATTCAAAATAAAAATGCTTTGGAATCGTTACTTCGAAGCGCTTGATCGTTGTTTGAAATGAGACCCAATTGACTTAATTGAATTATGGTATTACTCGATCTTGGGAATCAATAGATAGCTGCACCGACAGAGTCTTTTGTTATATAATTACTATCTCCGGGCTCTGAATTTCGGTAAAGTTGTCTCTTTATTTTAACAAGCTCCTTAGGAAGATGTATTTGCTATTTAGTTGACTTTACCACGAGCAGGTCTTCCTAAATCTGAAAGTTAGGGGAAACCTGTGGAATTATCTACCCATCTTTAGATTACAATTGTTGTTAACTGTAACGGTTTCTGGTGTGGTACGAATTCATGTTGAGGGCTTGAGTTACTATGTTCAATTTTTCCTTGCTATTCATGATCTCCTTATACCCCTTTGCCAATGAACACGGTAATTCCCCACTAGGTAACGACCTGACGAAAAAATGACTGGGTAAATCTTTGTGGATGAATTGCATTAATTATGCAAATACTTCAGTATCTAAGCATTTATATCCTGTTAATCAATTATCTATAGTTTTTTTTTTTATATTTGAGTTACTTTTATGAGAGACTTCTTTTTAAAAAAAAATTTAAATGAGTACTGACATTTTATGTTTACTCTTCATTATGAATTTGGGTAGCCAATTGCATATTCTTTAAGGGAAAATGATAGAAAAAGAACTTTGAAATTGCAAAATTCCAAATTAGGTATTTCCCAAAAAATGAGTTGTTAATTGCTTATTAAGTTTCATCATTCCCTTTCAACTTTTAGTAACAAACTTGATCTGGAATTTGCAATTTCAAAGTTTTTTTCTATCTTTTCTCCTTTCTTTAATTGAGAAAGTTAATCAACATTTGGATTCATTGCAGTGATTATTTGTTCAAGCTCCTTCTTATCGGAGACTCTGGTGTTGGCAAGTCATGTCTTCTTCTGAGATTTGCTGTAAGCTATTTATTATTCTAATTTATGTGATGCTAATTAGTATCATTTACTACTACCTGGTTTTATTACATAGTATCTTGTTCTTTTTGCCCCTCTCCTTTCATGTTTCGGAACTTCCTTTGAGCCTATCAGCATGTTATATTATAGCAGCAACATTTTACCAATAAGTGTTACATGCTTTGTTATTTGTTCTTTGTTCTTTGTTTCATTTTGTGTTACAATTTTGTTAGCCCAATAGATTAAAGAATGAATTTGTGATCTGACCTTGAATCTTTCTTTGGAACATATCACCTCTCTTCCTTCATTTGTATTTTAATGCATGTCCAGCTATGTAGTGGATTCATGAAATCATTCAAGTATTTTGTTACCTGCTGATACTTTTAATTTTCAACAGCGTTGCCTTGGTTGAAGGTGACTATGACTCTTCCCTTTAAAGAAACAGGCAACGGGCCAAAATAAAAAATTCCAGCTTTTCTACTGTACATCAGACTCCCTTTTTTTTTGATGTAAATCAATTTTATTGGAGTCTAAATGATGGACATGAAACTGCATTGAAACCCCATTTATTTTGGCTAGATTAAGTTTATTTGTCTTTTTGGTTAGATCAGTGTCAATGGTTCTGATTTTCCGTTCATAGTACTGAATCAGTTTATATCAGTATATAGTTCAGGTCTCTGATTGAACCATGGGATTTAAGCCCATTAAAATGTCAAGAGCATGTTTGTTTTTTGAAGGGACTTTTGGTTATAAAAGTTAGTTTACCATAAGTAAAAGTCACGTTGGAGAAGTAAGAAATTTTTACTTCTTCAAATGTACCTTCCAAATGTGCTTTGCTTCCAAAAGCATGATAACCAAACATGTTGAAATTCAAAAGGATTTTGACATCTCGAAAGTTGTATACAAACAAGCACTCGTACTGTATACTATTGGTTCTCTTTGTATTATTTTTGTCAATCATATTTCCTTTGTCTTGATAAGTCCTTTAACAACGGTAAGGGTGAAAAGCGCCTTTGGAATTTTGAAGTTTCCTCTATGGTGAAGTCATTTATTTGTACAGAATTATTCAGTAGGTTAATATTAATAATATGTTACAATTTGGTGGACCAAACAAGGGCTTCCTAAGGCTTAGAAACAGCAACACCCCTATTTTACATTGCCTAGTTTTTTGACGTCCTTGTGCATAGGCAGACATGTGGAGGGACTGGCAAGTTCTTTTACGTTGATGTCAGTGTTTGTTGCATGTTTTTGTAGCCTTCTGTCAGTAGGATGTGTTTATTTAAGCTTTTCTTTTTCTTTGTTCTAGTTTTCTTTTCCTTATAAAAAATTCTTATATCCAAACATGGTTGACGTTTGGGAGGTTCATACCCTGTACTGTCACTCTGCATGTTTGGTTGATCATAGTGATGGTACATGGATCTAAATGCTGTAATTTGTTCTGTTAAGTTGATGATTTTTTTTTTTTGACCTCAGGATGATTCATATATTGACAGTTACATAAGCACCATCGGAGTAGATTTTGTGAGTAGAACTTATTCTAGCTCTAGCTTGAATTGATTTGGAATGTTTCTGTAAGCTGACGTTATTTCTTTTTCATGTAGAAAATACGAACTGTTGAGCAGGATGGGAAGACCATTAAACTTCAGATTGTACGTATCTAAATGGTTTATATGGTGTTATTTTATTTTCAAGAGAATGCAGCTATATATTTTAAGATCTATGCAATTATTCTCCCGAAGGCGGGCCTTGGCGCAATTGGTGGGTGCGCTGGCTTTCCGCCCCCAGGTCTAAGGTTCGATCCCTGGAAACAGCCTCTTGGCAATAATGCCAGGGTAAGGCTGCGTATTTATAGGGTCTCTTTCCCCTGAGCCCACAATGTGCGGGAGCCGCTTGGCACTAGGGTTCGCCTTTTTTTTATGCAATTATTCTCCCATAAAATGTGACATGTTTCCTTTTTTAAGAATTCAGTTTCAGAAATTCATTTTTCTAGACAATTTGCATAACTGAAACACAAGATTATAATGTCAGATTGCTTATTGCCTCGTTCCAATCTGCTTTGCATGTAGTGGGACACCGCAGGACAAGAACGATTTCGGACAATCACCAGTAGCTACTATCGTGGGGCACATGGGATCATTGTGAGTGATTTTTTTCTTGACTTGCATTTTCAGGAATATGAGATTTTTCTCCTCTATGGATTCTCCTTTGTGTATCAGCTGATTGGTTTCTCTCTGGCACAGATTGTTTATGATGTGACAGACCAAGAGAGCTTCAATAACGTGAAGCAGTGGCTCAGTGAAATTGACCGCTATGCCAGTGATAACGTTAACAAGCTTTTGGTTGGAAACAAGTGTGATCTTAAAGATAATAGAGCTGTCTCATATGAAACCGCTAAAGTATAGTATTGCCATACGTCTGTTAATTTTTGCTCTTTTTCAGCTAAGGAATTAGTTTCTACTGTGTTAATGTATACAGCTGTTGGCAGATATTGCTGCCTCTTTCCTGCTGAAGTTCACCCTCATGTTACCCTTTTTATTTTGCTTTTCTTCTGTAGGCTTTTGCTGATGAAATTGGCATACCTTTCCTGGAAACAAGTGCAAAAGATGCTACCAATGTGGAACAGGCGTTCATGGCCATGGCTGCTGCAATCAAGGATAGGTACTAATTCCTTCTTTGTTTTTTTTTTTTTTTTCAAAGATGTAGAAAAGAAAATGAAGTTTTTATTGAATCAATCACATGGGAAATTCAATTTGTTTGTTGTTGTGGGCAAAAACAGCAATGAGTTTCTGTGTACACGCATGGAAAAATTGAGGGAGAATATTTTCTTATAAGCTCAAGTATCCTCCTATTGGAGGCAATCCTATTTTAGGCACAGATTATAATTGATTGATATGAAAATATTGATAGTGACTAGAACAGCAAACCTTTTCTAAACATCAGGCTCTGTGCTTTATACCCTTTGATTATTAATAGTATGTTTGGAAGATGGCGTACATTTAATGAAAAAACGGTTCGAGATACTAACTAATGGGAATGTTTAAATAAAACATGCCATTATCTTCCAATCTTGGAGTTTGGACTGTCTCCTCAATCCAGACATATCGATGGGCTAATGTGGATTAGTTATTTCAAAATTTTTTTTTTTTTGTATAATTACCAATATCTACCAAGAGAGCTAGTTGATGGTAACTTCATCCTTTGTGTGCAGAATGGCAAGCCAACCAGCTAGTAATAATGCAAGGCCTCCAACAGTGCAGATCAGAGGACAGCCTGTTGCCCAGAAAAGTGGGTGCTGTTCTTAGTCCCCAACTGTTATTATTTAGTCCCATTTCATTTGGTCTCTGATGCATGTAATGTAAGATTTGTTTGTTATTTCACTAAATACTAAATAGTGGATCAATGTCATAGAATTCCTTGTGGTTTGGGAACTGATCTATAGATTATCCCATTCTTTAGTATATACTTTCTGATGTTATTATGGTTTGTGCAAAATATATTTCTCAGGGATGATAATATACTGTGATGGTAAAATATTCTCTTCCTTTGAATTGCAACTTTATAGACCTTTTCTCTTTTTATGTGGATGTTGGACTGGTTCGAAGCATGATGATTTCTCACATTGGAACCTTCTTTTATATAGACTACATTAGAGCAAAGTCCATGTATCAATCCCTTGTAACCAGTACAGTGGAGTGCCCCAACTTTCTGTTGTTAACAAGCAATCTTTGACCAAATAAAGAATTAGTAAACTGTAGTCACAATCTCCTTCCACTGTTCTCCGACATGTATTACTACTTTCTCCTCTTAAAGTTAGTTGACTAATTTGTGTGGATTAAGAAAATTAGTTATGCAGTTATGTGTAATAAATATAATTTGGTTTTTTTTTAAAATACTATCTTTTATCACGGAATATTTTAGTTAAAAACTCTTTAATGTGTGTGATTAATAGAGATTTTATAAAAAAAAATTATAAATTCGAGAGATAGTGGATTTGGATTGAGGTTTTATATTAATAATCAGGTTTAACTCCTAATTAGTTCTTATATTGAGTGCTGTAGATAGTAGCATTTAAGATAAAGAGAGATTGGAGCTAGTAGCATTTAAGATGAAGATAGTTCATCAAATGGTATTGCTACTATTTTAAATGAGTTGTGACGCCTGATGCTTGCTAAAAGAATCTTGGAAACTCGGTGCATTGGGCTGTCAAATTGTTAGAAGAAAAATCAGGTCAGTTATGCTTATAACTAGTGGCATATAAGGTTGCAATCTTGCAATAGCAAATAAAGAATTATCCATGAAGAACCCGATATGTTGTTGATTGAAAAATGGTAATGAGTAAATATGTTGAAACATGTTTTTATACAGTTAATGTTGTTATTGTCGTTAGAGCATATCTCATTTCATTGTCATTTAGCCCACGGCATTCCCCTATTTTTATACCTTCACCTTCTTTCTGTATTCTACACATTCATTGTGAAGAAAATTAGTGAGGATAGAATACTGTAAGGAAAAACTCTTAAACATGGTAAATTTTATACTATTTTAGAAAGTTTTGCTTCCTAACATTCCCTCTCCTCATTTTCATTTTCCCCCTTCATCCAATTATAAGGTTAAGAAACCACTACTTCCCACACCGGCACTACTCACATCAATCCTCAATGTCGCTCGCTAGAGCCAGCCACTATCAATGACCAGTTGTTGTCCCCCATCAAGCCCCCATCACTTACCGGCCACTATCGTCAATGGCAGGCCACCACCACCATCGACCAAAGACAATTATCAGACTTTGGTTGCCACCATCGGCTAATTGGCCATCGCCGATGAACCTTGCCAGTTTCCACCTCTTATTGGTCACTATCACTAGGTGGCCTCCACCACCAAGCTAGATGCAGATGGTTAGTGGACATCCACCAACATCCAAATGACCACAACCATCAACCGCCGTCAACAAACACTAACCCACCAATGGCCTACTACCACTATTGGCTAGAAACCGTCACCAGCCGATTAGTCTTCACTATTGACCACCACCACTGGCCACTATCGCTGCCCACAGGGTTATTAAATATTTGTATGATCTTCATTTAATCAGCTATGAGGGTATTGTGATTTTGAAATAAGCATATTTTCTTTCCTTATTATCTCCCCCACCAAATTTTCTCTCCTCATCCAGAAAAACCACAAGAGGATAACACGTTTGGTAGGAAGCTTTTATTAAAGAAAGGGAAAGGTAGAGTTGTACTCCTCTGGTCCTTAATATAGAACTTAATTTAGAAGTTGATATTAGTCTTAAATATTAGACATTTCTCACATTTGCCTTTTTATAATTTACCCTATTCATACTCTCAACAATAATCAAGTAAGAAAAAGACGGAAGAATATAAGGAAGATTATTATGGTTTTCTAGAAAAAAATTGGTCATATTAGGTAACTTAATTAACTTCATTAATCTAATCAAATTGAGTAATTAGATCTTACATTAAAAACCGAAGAAAGGATCATGTATAGTATGTATAAGAAAGAAAGGAGAAAAAAAATCAATGATGATTGGGTTGAGTAAAAGGAACTCAATTTTCCTCGAGTAAGATGAGAATTAGATAAAAAAAATCACCTTGGAAGGGACACTCTCAATTAAGTAGGACAATACCTAAATCTTATTAGTATTGTTTCCCAAATAAAAAAGGTCCAACCGTTACTGTCAAAAGCCTGACATAGTTGATAGATAGCTAGGTTGGATTTGAACCAAACTATATTTATAGAAAAGGCTTTATTGGGAGAGACAAAAACAGCTTTGATGATCTCTATACCTAGAGAATTAGTTTTTAGCTATCCACTGGGGATATTGCCTAGATTCTAAAAAACAAAAGGCTAGGGTGTTTCCACTTTCCAATTAAAAATTCATCATCACTTCCTCTGTTAACTTTTGCAAGGTATGTTTTATAAGAATTTAGTGCTTCGTGTTACAAGTCATTTTGCAAAATGTGACCAGCAATTAATGTTAATTTTTGATTTTTTTTTTCTAATTGCCCCTCAAGTGAAAAAAAAATTTGTGGGGTAAGTAACTAATATAGTATATGTATTTATTGTTTTGAAACATTGGGATGGTTTTAAGATAGTGCAACTAGCTTTTTGCGACTTTTTCGTTCGTTACTAATATAGTGTCGATAGTGAATAAATGATAAAAATAAAAAATAAAAAAATTACTAAAAATTATTTTTGATTTCTAGTTTTTAACTACTTTTTGGTTTTAAAAACAATCTTTTAAATATAATTTACTAAACAGGTTTTATTATTTCATTATTTTTAAAAACTCTTTTCTCAAACATAATCAAACAGCCCAATCTTTGACCTGCCATGGTTATTTTTTCCAAAAAAATCTCAACTCAGATTAAACACACGTCAACAGACTACCAGACCATTAGCTTTGACGAGCCGTGACACCCTAGCAGGTCCATCCCCTCTCTTTCCAAACACATGAAAAGCCACTCAACCTCGAATTTAGGTTTTGCATTGCCAGGCACAGGGATAATAAAAGAAGAGCACCTTCTCAAATTGTCCATAACATAAGGAAAATGTTGGTGCAGTGTACTGGTCATAGAAAAAGTTACTAAATTCCATTATACAAGTCGTAACCGCAGACACCTACATGCTAACTTGAAATTTTTGTAGTTAATTTTTAAAAGATGAAATCTCTACCCGCCAACATATACAAGCATAGGGCCCATTCGGTATCCCAAACACCAAATGGGAACAGTGAGAAAGGAAAAGCTTCATAAACTTTCTTCCAAACAAAGCAACCTTAACATATGCAGAACGTAATAAATAATCTTCCCTCACTTTCCCCATTTCAAGTAACGTCACCACGTACCAAACATGCCCTTTTAAGGCCTTAATGGCAGTCATTTTCAAAGAAAATGCTTTGGTCAGAAACAATGGGGGATCAAAAAAAATAACGGCAGTTCTAATACCCACCAGTCAATGCATCATTCCATTTTAAGATGCCAAATTCTTTGAACCAGAAAAGTTTCACCAGTTCAGATTCGAAGTCATAAATCAACATGACTTTCCAAGACTTCCAATAGATGAACAAGTTAAATGTCATGAAACTTCCCTGCCTCGTACATAGCAGACAAGTCAAGGCATCCACCTGGAAATTTACCTGGTTGAATATAACACGGGGGAACCAGATTATGAAAGCAAAACTGAGTGATCAATCTTATAAATAAAAGCAGACTCTGCAACATTTATGTTTTATCAGCCATGACTTGCCCCCAAATTTTCAACCCAGGCCAAGCAAAACATAACAATTGGGGGGAAAGGCTACAAGTGATCAACGGACCGTATGATGAACCTAAATTTACATTCTAAGATAAAATTAAATGACCCTTCTGACGCATGAAATCCAATTACCATGGTAATTTCCGACTTAGTTTTAAAGCAGATGACGACCCAAAATCGAATAAAGGACAGGACAAGGAAATGCCAGCAAGGTTCCAGACAACGTCACTTGCCAGCCAATGTTGGGAACTGCCCAGGATCTTCAATTGATGGAGCTCGTACATTGCCACCAGTGCTTCCACCATAACCTCTTTGTCCTCGACCACGGCCCCTGCCACGTCCGCCTGAGTAGTACCTTTCCCCTTCAGCAGGCTTCAGAAACTCATTGATGCTGACAGACTGAATACATGTAATGAAACAAAAAATTAAAAAAACACACAAGATTGACAGGTTACTAAGACATGAGAAAACAGAAGAATATCAAGGAAAAATCATTCCGCTTACAAGATTCAACTACCAAGCATTGAACAAGAATTCTCTTAGATCAGTTGATTGTCGAAAAAATGGATACGAAGCCTTACCCAGGCAAATACCCAAGTAAATGAACAGAAAAGCATATAAGAATCCGTACCTAATCTTTTCTTCAAAGATAAATCCTCATGATTTGTACTTGACTCTAACCAACACTATGATTGCTAAAACCATGCACAAGACGTGCCAGTTAAACATAAAATGGTAAGGGTAGATTGAAGCAAAAAAGTCATGGGATTGTATCTGCTTTCCGTACTATTCTCACACATCAAAAAGTGCTCACAAACAACAGAATTCATTCCCCACCACCCCCCCCCCAAAAAAAAAAAAATCACACAAACCCTCGCCAACTCACTCTCAGCATAGGAAAACTAGGTTAGAAGAATTGGCATGACTACATATTCACTTAGTCGCAGAAAAAGGAGAACTAGGCACACACCAATCCCCCAAGAGAAGGCTATTCACAGATATCAACATGCATGAATAGAGAGATAACAGAATATTAATGGTTGCAAAAGCTAACATTTTTATGCGGTATCTTAAGCAACCACATAAGCCGATCATCTTGTCAACTATGTTACACTAAACTCAACATTTGTGGAATCTTCTGAAAAAAGCAAATAACGGAATATAGGGGGAAGACTTACAAAATTTGGATCTGTGGGAATTGACTGCAAGAGTATAGTAGAAGAGAATTGGAGTTAACTAGTTCAGGTAAAAGCCCAAATTGGATATTAACTTAGACTCAAAAGATGTAGACAATTAATAATAGGGAGAATTACACCCAAGTCCCGCCCAAGGAAAAAAAAATGAAATATTGGTTTTATAGAGTTGTCAGTCGTATCCCTGAACTTGTCAATTCACAACCCTGGAGTTGTCAATGGAACCATTTTTTCATTTTTCCTCTTAGCTGGGACCTAAATGTAATTCTCCCTTAATATTAATTAATGACTTAAATAAAAGATTGGCCGCAAATACCTTCCATAATTGAGCACAAAATTACAATTACAAATATTTAGTAAAATCAGAAGCATATTCAAAAATAGGAAAAAGCTACAAAGTCACACCTTCTTGGATTTCTCTTCCTTCTCCTCTTTGCGCTTGTCCTTATCAGATCCCTAATAAGAAGACAAGTGTAAGTGCCAAAAGCATTGACAACCAATTTAGTTATATCTGGAACAAGAGGTGAAAGTCTGACCAGTTTAATGAAGATGTCATCATTCTCTTTCTTGTTTGACAGTTGCTGCATGGACTCAAACGCCTTAACATCTACTTTTCTCTCCTCAGTCTTGAGTGTTTGCAAGGCCTTCCGTTTCTCTTCTAGCACTTTCTCATATTCTTCCAGAGTCATTTCCTGACACAGGAAAATCACTTTTAAACACAATTTAAATTAATAGAAAACACTCAAAACACATGCAAAAGATCTTCCAGCAATATCAATGCACCCAAAATGTAAGGGGGGGAAATGCTCATCAGAATAAGTCATCAAATATAAATTGAACACGAGAAAGTTATAAAAAATATTAGATGAAAATGAAGCTGGTAAGGGTTTAATATAAAAGACTTTAAGTAAATGTAGAAATTCACTTTATCCTCAGGCTCTTTCTCTTCAGCTTCATTAGTAGGATTATCTTTGTTGGCATCTGCTGCTTCTTCCTCAACTGCAGGCTTCTCATCAACCACATTTTTATCAGTTTCAGTCACAACTTCCTCAGCCATCCTAAACCAAATCAAAAAATAAATAAAAATTATTACTTCAGAACCAGAGTATTCCAAACAAATATGCGCCAATAATTCAATAAGTACGAAAGAGGATAATAAACAAGTACTCACTGGGCAAGTTCATCAGTTGCCATTCCCCAGTTACCCCGCCCAGCACCATCGCGTTTGACCTCATTTCTGCAAATAGAACAAATAAGCTCAATATTGGCAAAAAATAAAATAAAAATGATGCTATCAACATCATGTAATAACACACACCCGCGTCCAGTCCCACTGCGGCGTTCAAACACTCTTCGTGGGCGTCCATCTTCTCCCTCTTCTCCATTAGTGAAGCCACCTCGGCGACCACCACGATAAGGACCACGAGGTCCACGCCTTTCCGCAGACTTACCACCATCTCTTTCTTCAAGAGATCCCTGGCCAGCAGAAGCTCCAGTGCCTGGGAATGAATTCTCATCATTTGAGAAGTCACGGTGGCCACGACCATATCCACGCCCACCTCCTCGTCCACCTCCACGGCCTCCCCGATAAGTATCATTTCTTGCCTCCCTCACTGTTAGATGAAAAGTAACATTAAAATTAAAAGAGAACCATGAATCTAGCACAACCAATACGAAGAGCATTAAGAAATCAGGGCCTAGAGAACAAACTGTATAAGCATACAATTGACAGAAAAATGGTAATAAAATATACAAATGATCTTCCACTTGACAAGATCAGAGGAAACGATTGTAAATACAAGTTAAGAAAAAGTATATTAGTGATCTGCATCATCCCTCCATGTACACTACTTCACAGACTACCTAGGAAAAGTCAAGGCACTCTACAAGGTACATTTGGAAAACTAAAAAGTAGTGAAGGACTAAAGCTGTTGCGAAACAATGCATCTAAATGATGTTATGAATGACACCATTCAGCAAGGTAATTCAACTTAAAAAGTAGCTAAATTTAAAAACATCATCTTCAAAATATCACAATATCACATAACCCAGACAAAAATAGATAAGATTGAGCATTTGCACCTATGTAATAAACACAGGTGACGAAACACTTGCCCAAACAAATAAATCCCAAATCACTATTCCTTCTAAATTTAAGAGAAACAAAATAAGACATCAAAGAAAAAGAAAATCAGAAAACAATCCACCAAATCAGAAACCATATGCTCAAAACACAACAGAACATACCAACGCCTCATCATGCAGCAACACTTCGTTACATTCACTATCAAACAGAAAACATATACTTTTTCAAATAACCAACAGGTGGGTATTGCTTCTGTGAATCAGAACACATTCACTCAAATTTACTGAATAACAGAATCAGAAGCTTACCAGCCTGAGCTGGAGGCGGCGGCTTAGTAGGCATCTGAGTCGCCTTGCTCTGTTGCTGTGACTGAGAACGAGCTCCCGGCTTGCCCTGGTCCTGAGACCCGGCTTTCTTCGGCGCAGCCACCACAACCTTTTCCTGTTCGGCCGCGATAAGCTGCGACGGGTCCTCAGCATCGTCACCCAACAAATCAAAAGGGTTCATGGTCGCCATTCGAGAAAGCCTAAATACAAAACCCCAACACCACTCAGCAGATACTTATACCAATGAGAAGGCGACCACTGGACCCTAAATAAGCAACAACTCCATCGCAAGCAATACACACAGAGAGATTCACAGGTAGAACAGAATCAAGAGGGTATATGAGAGAGAAAAACCCTAGCCGCAACAGAGAGCAGTGTAGGCAGAGAGAACAAGAGAGTGGGCGGAAAATAAGCGCAACCTAATCTCAAGCTCTGAATTTATCCTTGAAGTGATTACTGTGGCATTTTGGAGTGTTCGTGCAATACGGAAAACTATAATATATTTTTTTCCGGGGGAAAAGAACATATTGTCATGGGCCTCTGCAAAATTTTATATGACCCAGCTTTTTTACCCATTATTCGACCCAAATTGGTAGCCTCTCGTGGATTAAAAAAAACAAACAAAATTGGAGTATTTTCACTAAATAACAAAGTTAGAGTGATTTTTTACTTCTTAATTTTTAGGCACTTTGGAACTTGTTTGTTTATAATAAATTCATTTAATAGAAAGGAATGAAAATAATTTGGAAATAATTGGTTGAATGAGTAACACATTAATTTTGTTTAGTAGTAGAAATTAGATAAAAATATTTTAGAATTGTTAATAAGAGTCGGCCCGACCCTCTCTAGATAAGTTAAAGCTTAAAAGGATGAAATTTTTAGATCTCACATGTCATAAAATCATCCTATTAATATAACTCAGCCTTTAAATCTGTAGGCTTAGGGTCAACATTTTGTTAATTTTTGACTTTTTCAATTATCTTGAAATATCAAAAAGTAAAATAATAAATATCCTAAAATTCTTTATTTAAATCATAAATATTTTTAAAACAAGGGTAAAATTATTGTTGAAACTCCAAACAAGTTATGGGTATACAAAAAACCATCAAACACTAATATCATATTAAGGGGCTGTTTGTGATAGCTTTTTTGAATCGGGCTCATATAAGCCCGATTCACGTAAATCGAGATAAATCTCCTCCACATATTTATCTCGTAGACCGTGAAAGCACTTCGTAGACCGTAAAAGCACCTCGTAGACCGTAAAAGTTACCTCGTAGACCGTAAATTACAATTCATAAGCACTTATAAAATTTGCATAAGCTATTCCAAACAGCCTCTAAATAGTTCTTCTAGGAAAAGAAAACGTGATACTGTAGTACGATAGCGTCACTATTAGCAAGTCTAATTAGTGATAGTAAATAATAGGGGATTAGTGTTAGATTATTATTATTGTAGGAAAGAAGTGATAGGTTATTATCATTTTAATAATTCATTAAATTTTAATAATAAAAATTACATGGGTTCAAATAGGCTGATCCTTTTATTTTTAAGTATTAAAAGACTAACTTCTTAACCTAATTCACTTTTGAACCCATAAAATATAAATACAGTTGTTCACATATATAAACTACGGCCATTCGCCTCTTCCCATTTATGCTCTAAAATTTTTCATATTTAATTACATGAAAATAAATATATCTAAATCTCAAATGCCCCACATAATTTGCTTTTATTTTCTCTATTTCTTTTTGCATAACTACATATAAGTTTTAACATTTAACAACAAAAAAGTCTTATTCCACTAGGTGAGTGTCAGCCACATGGATGACATGAGCCATTGTACTCTATTGAAAACTAGGGGCCTGTTTAGTTGTAGGAATTGAAGATAAGAAAGTGGAAGTGAAATTGGTGAATGTGTGTGTTTGGTGGGCTGGAACTCACTTCTACATGGAAGCCACTTCCATCAAAATTGATGGAAGTCACTTTTATAATACCCCACTTTTCACCAATATTTCTAAATATATATTTAAGATAATTAGTGGAATAAAATAATGAAATGTGATAAGCATGAATTTATGGAATTTTCCAATTTGTCAGTTACACATAATTTGGCCAAGAAATGATACAGAGAGGCAATTAATGTACAATTAAAGGCCTAATATTGTAACCAATATATGGGCATAAAATCATACACATGATGGCCTCATTTAAGTGGTAAAACTATGCTAAGGCAAAGGAATGAGTGAGAAAATGATTTATTACGGTAAATCATAAATGTAGGGGCAAAATGAATTTGGCCATAAAGTGGGAAATAATTATTTTTCCCTAATATTCCCAATAATTTCAACTAAATGGGAATTAAAAAGAGGAAATAACTATTTGATAATTAATAAGCATATTTGGGTGAATTATTATCAAGGAAATGTCAAAAAGTCAAAGGTGCAAAAGTCAACCTATTGCAAGATGGCAATGAGATAGTTGGAGATCAATATTTGTCTCTTAATTCTCATCATTTTTGACAGATTGGAGAAGGGAAAAAGGAAATGAAATAATTAAATGAGAAATGGTAATTTTAGACCAATCACAAGTTGTCACACATGCATAAGCCATTAGTCATCTTAATATATCAATTCCCTTCATCTTTTATTCTCATTCCATGATCAAAACTGATTAGGAAAGAGTGAGAGAGAGCTGAGATGGTGGAAGAAAGAAGAGGCTAGGGTTTTCTTGGAATCAAAAGTAAGAAGTTGTTACCTTGTGTCTTAAGCTTCATAATCCCTCCATAACCTCTCCTACTCATCTCTACTCCTTTGAATCCATGGATTTTCAGCTGAATCAAGAGTTGTGGAGAGAGAGAGGCAAAACGTGTAGAGAGAGAAAGTGATGGAAATCAAGAGGTAACTTCCCCAAACTTGTTCCTCTTGCTTGGTTAATGCTATTAGAGTTGTTATTGGCTTGATTTTGGTTGTTTTGGTAAGAGATAACTCAAGAAATCTAAAGGTCCTTAATGGTCAAGTTTATCCAAATCAAGTCCAATGAATGTCTAAATATCTAATAGTGTGATTATAAGTAGAAAGGAGGTGATTAGGTAAAAGAAAATGAGAAACCAACACAACTTTTCTGGGAACCTAAATTCCCTACCCTGTGTTGGATGTGGTATATGAGTAGGAATTTGATAATTTTGATGCTTCCATTGAGTTTAGGAGGCAAAATTGTGTAGGGTCTATGTTGATCATACATTGAGAAAAGCCCCATAAAGTGAAATGACTGAATTACCCTTTAAAAGCTCTAACTAAGGCATGTCAAGGACATTTTCATCATTTGGGCTTGATTTTGACCAATCCGAGGTTAAAAATGGATTCTACATGCGAAATTGTGTAGGATTAGCCTAAGTTACAAATTTTGGCAAAGTGGAGTGAGACCAGGTACAAAAGGGATAAACCGGGTCTCTAAGGGTATTTTGGTAATTTAGCACTTTTAGGCTAAGCTTACCAATGTTGTAATTTTGGAATTATACATGAATGAGTAATGACTCATTTATGATATATTTTGAGAATTTTAGGACTTGACAACCGTCCGGAACACAAAACTTGCCCAAGCTTGAACAAGCGAAAGGAAATTGCTAAAGAAGAGCGACCAGGTAGTAACTTTTCTTCATATGATATAACACGCATTGTGTGTTGTTTAAAATCATCACAAAATATCTAGCATATTTTGATTATGTGGGGCGATTACCAGAGGCCTATCTTTGCGCTGGTTGACACTCAGGCTAATATAATGTTCATAATTGCACGAGCGATGCCTGGGGCCTATCTTTGCTCGGGTACCCCTCGGGGCCAAGTAACTTGCCTACCACTACGGTAGTCTATGAATTGCATTAAATGCACTGAATAATGTTGTGATAGTTATGTTGATTGATGAGTATGAAGCATGCTTTGTATGTTATCTCTATATGTTTGACATGTGTTACTACTGAGATTCTTTTGAATCTCACTCTTTTTCTTCAAACCACCTTAAGTACAGGGAGAAAGCTCAAGGGGAAAGAATAAGGTAAGCGGCGATGACTAGAGGCCAACCTGCTGAAGATTTTAGCCTTATGGTTGTCTAGTTCCATTTATGTCTCTTATGAATGCTTTTGGATTTTGGGGTTGTATACGAGGAATATGATATATATGGTGTAAATGTTGTTTAAGAACAATGAACCATGTAAAGCTAACAAGCGAATGAATGGTAGAAAATGAGTAGTTTTGCTTCCTATCGTTGACGAAATGTGTATATTAAATGAAATGTATAACGTTAACAGAGATACGCTCGCAAACTCTGATAAACATGAACAAAAGGGAAAACCTGTGAGTCTTAACGAGTTAGTGAAAATTGTGAAAAGAGTTTTGAGAAAGTTTTACCACCCTTTCAACTCTAGGCTCAACTTGTAGATTGAGATAGGGAAATCTATAAATTTTTTCGGAAGTTGGGTGTTCCGGGTTCAAATCCTGGTCTCCCAAGTGATTTTACTACTCTTTCGTACTCTACCGAAACTATAGAAAATGAGGTATCACATTCCTTTTTATGTAACGGCCCTCCCACTAGGCCTACTGGATAGCTACCCTCACTAGGCGCCCTTTCTTGGTCAACCCCACATTCCGTTTTAAGTTAGCTTAATGGTACCAGGGTTGGTCAACCTAAGGCTTAATAGCTTAACGTCTTGGATTCGATTCTAGGGGAGGTTCACTTTAAGGGGAATATCCGAGGTAGGCTCTCTGTAAGCTTGCCCCAGCGGGGGCCAGACTCCCGTACGGTTGGACAAGGGGCCCAGTGAGGGTAGCTGTTCAGTAGGCCTAATGGGAGGGCCGTTACAACTTCCATCCCACCCCCTTAAGAACTCAATTCCACTTCTCGAGAAAGTAGAGCTCAGACCACTTTTCCCCCCTCAGCCTTTCCCCTTGAACCATTGTCGCTCATGACAAGGACGATGAAGGATGGCAAGGATAATGATGAACGGCAAGGGCAACGACGAACTGTGACCGTGACTACTCTTTCACCATGGCGAAGACAACGATGATAGCATTTTTTATAACGGCGATGACAGATTCAAGTCGTCAACAAACATGACTCTGTCGTTAACAATTTTGATTCTTCCATCAACAAACATGAATCCACAGTCGTCTCTCTATGGCAACGAATGTGAATCTGTGTTGTCTCCCTACGGCAATGAATGCGAATTTGCCGTCATCTCCCTTTTGGCAACGAAAGCAAACAATTTTAAACAAGACTCCACATTTGATCTCGATTCTACCATTAACGAACATGAGTCCACCGTTATCTCTCTCTAGCAACAAACAGGAATCTGCCGTCGACTCCCTCCAGCAACCAATGCAACTCCCGGGCACTGCTCGTGCATTTATGAACATTTCACCTGAGTGTCAGCTCGACCTTTGGAAGGCCCCGGGTGATCACTCCGCTCAATCTAAACATGTTAGACATTTTGATGATGATACAAACAATACATATGCATGTCATGTCATATGAAGACGGTTACTACCTGGTTACTCCTCTATGCACCTTTCCCACTTGATTGAAGCTCGGGAAACTACTGAGGCCAGACTGATTGTCAAGTCCTAAAATCTCCAAAACATCATAAATGAGTTATTACTCATTGATGTATCCTTCCAAACTCATACTATTGGTAAATTTAGCCTAATAGTGCCAAATTACCAAAATACTCCTTAGGTCTTGATTATCAGCATTTTCCTCAAAACCATGATTTAGGCCATTCTTACACATTTTCACGTGTAGAATCCATTTCTAGCCTCAAATTGGCCAAATTCAAGCTCTAATGATGAAAATACCCTTGACATCCCTCAAATAAGGCTTATAAGGGGTAATTTTGTCATTTCACTTTCCGTGGCTTTTCTCACTTCGGGATCAACATAGACCCTACACAATTTGGCCACCTAAATCTAATGGAAGTATCAGAATTATCAAATTCCTATCTATTTTCCATGTCCAACATAGGGAAGGGGAAATAAATTCCCAAAAAAGTTGTATCGGATTCTCATTTTCTTTGGCCTAATCACCTCATTTCTACTTATAACCAATATATTAACTAGTTAGACATTCATTGGACTTGATTTGGAGACACTTACATATTATGTTCTCTTTGGCTTTCTTCAATTATCTTATACCAAATGAACCATAATCAAGCTAAAAACAACTCTACTAACCCTAATCAAGCAAGAGGAAAAAGTTTGGGAAGTTACCTCTTGATTTTCCTCAACCTTCTCTCTCTACTCGTTTTCTCTCTCTCTTCCACCAACTCTTGATTCAGCTGTCCAACAAGGAAAACAATGGTAGAGAGGTGAGGATAAGAGATCACGGAGGGATTATGTGGCTTAAGACACAAGGTATAAGCTTCTTACCTCAATTTCCAAGCAACCCTAGCTTCGCTTCTTCTTCCGTTCAATTCTCGTTCTCAGCTCTCACTCTTAACTTTCTGATTCAATTTGATCGCAAATGAGTAGCTGGAGATGAGAAAGAAATGATATAATTAAAGAGGTTAATGAAATGTGACATGTGGCATCCTATCATTGGTCCAAAATGTAATTATTCCCAATTAATTCCATTTTCCTTCTCCATGCTACATAACAGCCAAAAATCCCATGAGAAATAGGAGAAAAATCTAAATCTCCAATATCCCATTATGCCATCTCGTAACTTGTTGACCAAGTCATTGCCTTTTGACTATTTGACCATTTTGACCATAATTTACCAAAATTGATTTATTTATGATTAAGTAGTCGTTTTACTCTTTGTAATTCCTATTTAACTCATATTAGTGGGAATATTGGGGGAAAATAATTATTTTCCATTTTATGAAAAAATTACTGTTTTACCCCTATATTTAATGATTTACCGAAATAAATTATTTTTCGCCCATTTCTTCGGCTTAACCCCATTTTGACACTTAAATAAGGCCATCATTCATGTCATTAAATTTCTTGAATTTTGGTTACCATAATAGGCCTTTATCGGTACATTAATCGCCTCTTATATCCTTATTCGGCCATTTTACGCATAACCAGCGATTGACATATTTTTCATAAATTCTCATAAATTCATCCACATCATTTTTCACCATTTTATTCCACTAAATATACATCAAATATACACATAAATGTATTGGTGAAAAATGGGGTATTACAACAGTCGAGCTGTTTGGATGGACCGGTGACATAATATATATATATATATATATATATATATATATATATATATATATATATTACAATTAGTTTTTAGTCTAATTTCATAGGAAGTTAACAAAGTCACAAAATACCATTTAAGGAAGAACATTAAGTCAATCATCAACCTAACAAAATGCACTAAAAATAATTATTTCATGACTAGTCAAATATTGGTGGCTCTTGATTGATCCAAGCATAAGTTTCTTGAAAGATATTTGAACCATAAATGTCATCATCTTCTTGAGAAAATTACCCAAAATCAAGACCTCCAACTCCAATATCAGAGCTTCCAATTCCATCCTTAGCTTGAGGATGAACCTCATTGCCTTGTTCTTCAAAAGCATATTTATAAAATAGTGTGCAACAAACCAAATTATAAAAATTAGTAACATGTACTATAAATAAAAAAAGTAATATGTCTAAAATTTAAAATATCTAACCATCATTTATGGTAGTTTTTGGTATTGATAGTGTGATATCCTCATAAATGATGTCTTCTTTTATTTTTTTAGCAAAAAGTGTTGAAAGTGAAGGAGAATCAATTTCTTCCATTATCCAATATTCAATCTTATCAGTACTTTCATAATCAATGGGATCAAAATCTTTTTTCTTGTTAAGAACCTTAAAAAACACATGAAAACAAAATATTAGTATAATTATTATAAGTCATTTAATTAATTTTTTTACCAATACAAAATTAAGTAAAGTGTAAATTGTAAAGTGAAAGGCTTAGAAAAATATACCTATTCCTTAAATGAAAATTGTAATAAATAAAGACAAGATCATTTAGCCTTTTATGTTCCAATCTATTTCTTTTCTTAAAGTGTTTCCTTTCAAAGAAACTCAATTCCTTTCGCAACCAGAAGAAGAAGCAGTTTAGCTCAACAATTGAATAACCAACTTTTTAACATTGGGACAACTACCTCCAAAATACTGCTACCATTCATCTATCATGTTAAAATAAACATCATCAAATAGAAAAAAAAAACAATTAAAGTCAAGTTCGTATAGTATATTATAACTGTATAAGAATTAAGAAGTATGAAAGTTTACTAGGTCGCATTGATTCTGCAAATTCAAGAGCCATAAGACTATTGAAGGTGCCCCTTTTATATTGATATGATATGCCTTCTTGCAAAAACTTGGTCTTATTAGATGTGCTTTTTCCTATTTATGACATATAGATATCCTTGCATAACCTTTGGCTTTTGAGAGAAGTCAGCTTTATCATAAAGAAAAGCATAATTTAAGATATAAGCTGCTGCATGAAGATCTTGGTAAAGTTGAGAATCTTACCTACTCTTAATAATACTTGTGAATGGCTTGTAAATTTTTTTGTGTGATCAAAACACTACAAAAAAATGACAGTTCGTAGCAGTGCATTTGTAGCAATTGAAATAAACCGCTATAAATATTAGGATTTGTAGTAGTTTTAAGTAGAACCACTATAAATTTGCAACAATATGACTCTTGCGAAGTGCCACGCAGATTAAGGAATGTTGTTTGTAGCAGTTTACATGACATAACCACTACAAATTATAGCATCAAGCTAGCACCAAATTTATAGCAGTTTCAGCATATGAACCGCCATAAATGTGTACTAAGCAGCACAAAGCTGGTGTGAATACTTTGGCAGTTGTTTTGTAGTGGTTTTTATGATATGAATTGCTACGGATTGCAAAGGGCCACCTTTTTTTAATGGTTAAGTAAAACCGCTATAAAGTTTAACATATATTTGTAGCGGTTTTAACATATAACTGCTACAGAATGCAAAAGGTCCGCATAACTGCTACAAATGTTTACGTTACCTGAGGTAGGGTTTCTGGATTTGTAGCTGTTTAAGTAGCGGTTTTTGTAAAATAAAAGCACCTTAACCCCTCATTTTACCACTTTTGCCAATTTCATTTATCATACATCCTCTAAGGTTTTACTTAAGATCTAAGGTTCTACTCAAGCATTTTATAGAGTTTGGCACTTGAGGTTAGTAAAGTTAAGTCCTTTATTTCATTTTTTTGCCTATTATTCTATAATTTTGACATAAATGTTGCTATTTTTTTTTACAGTTATATATTATGACTTCTGGAGAGACAAGGGGAAGGGGAAGGAGGCTGAGCTTCCCCCTAAACCTATTATGTGGGGAGCAATATTAGAAGGGACAGTGAGAGGGGAAGTAGAGGGTAGCACCGAGGTAAGCAAATCCCTATACCATTGCAGGAGGCAACTGCACCACAGTAGCCATAACAGATGCCCCCACAGCAAATTCCCTTGTAGCAGACGACCCTATAGGAGGTAACCGCACCAGAGCTGCCTATTCAGTTCGAAGGGGTGACCTCAGTGTTAGCAATTACGGCGAGAATAAGGAATTTGACTTCAATATTCCCTTTGTTAGTGACATGGAGTGATTCTTGGGTGAGGAGGACGTTCGGGACTAGAATAACCCACAACAGTTGTCTTCGCCGTCGACGGGGTTTAACGTGCAAGTCCAAGGTAAATTTAATTTTTGTTTTAATAAATTTAAAATTGAAATTCCATAGGTTAAATGTGGATTTAAATTTAATTAATGTATGTGGTAAATAGTGCGGATGAGCAGGGGAACATTTGCACCAGGAGGTTAAACCTAACCAGTCTCAATAGCCTACACTGGACACTACGTGTGATAGTTCGGTGGAATGAGGCCATAAACCAACTGATTGAGAATGGTGGTCACCTATTCAATCGCTATCTAAAAGATCTAGCCTCGAATTGGATGCAGTTCCCCATCCATTTCAAGACTTAGAAGAATGTTCCCAAGACGTCGAAGGATCTAGCATGGGACGTCGTTGTGAAGGTAATTAATTGTATTTAATTATATTATATATTTTTAAATTAATTGTATCTAATTATTATTTAATAATTGTATCATTTGTAATTAATTTTATTTAATTATTATTTATTAATTGTATAATTTGTAACTAATTATATTTAATTATTATTTATTCATTTGTGTTATAGGATAGGTTTGTCATATGAGACAATAAGAAGAGATACATGCTGATAAAGATGGGGGATGGCTAAAGGAACAGGAGGAATCATCTCTTTCATAACATGAATAAGGATGTGACGATACCTCTACAGTAGCTGATTGAGACTGTACCTAATAGCGTCCCACCTAATGATTGGGCGAGTTTTGTCCAGTATAAGAGGAGCCCGGAGGGATAGGTAATTTATTTATAATTTTAATTTTAATAATTATAATTTTATATATTTTTTTAAATAATTTTAAGATTGTACTTTTTATGCAGGCTCTTTCTTAGAGAAATACCAGGTGTTGAGGGTAGCAGATGATCCACCATATAGCAAGATCAAAAACATTTATTGTCACTTATTGCAAACTGGTAATTTTTTCCAATGTCAATTAATTTTAGCTTTATATTGTAAATTTATTGTTTTATTGTTTATAATACTAATTTAATATTTTAATTGTTTTAGGAGAGGAAGGCTCAGCAGGAGAACTACCAGATAAACTATGGGGAGTTATTCACTGTCACCTATAGATATCGGGACAAGACTTCAATCTCTCAGCAGGCAGAGGAGGCCATTGTAAGATAATTTATTGTTTTGTAATAATAATTTATTGTTTTATCGTTCATAAAATTAATTTATTGTTAATAATAATAATAATAATTGATTGTCTCATAAAATGTAGGACTAATTTAACAGTCACATGCTAAGCTGTAAGAGACCCAAACCCAGGAGTCATAAGGGTCTGTGGATCCCACTGCATCATTGAAAGCTGGTCCGAGCCTAGTTGAGCACCCCAAAAACGTGACGAGTATAGGGTTAGGTGCTAGACCTAGTATTGTCTATGGTAGGAGCAGCGCCTCTGAGGCAGGCACCTTTAGAGTATGAACCTCCTGCGTCAGAAGGCCGAGGGAAGAGGCTGTTTAGGACATTCGTGAGGAGGTTTTCAAGCAAATTTAGGTGGAGATTGACTTCTTCTATGCTTAGTAGACCCAGTGGCGAGATATCATGAACTCCATACTATCTAGGTCGTAGAGTCTATTGTTTCCTAACGAGGAGCATCTATAGGTCCCCCAATCCCTAGGTTCATCGTCCAACAGCCTCCTCCTGCCGATGATGATGGTGCTGTTGACTCTGCTCAGCCTCGTGATCCTTCCCCCTGAGAGAGGACCTGATGGTCAACCCCTTGATCTTACCCCATGAGAGATGACCTAATGATTAGGCTCCAGATAGTTAGTTAGATATCTTAGTTAGCTTTATTCATGATTTTGGACAATTATATTTTGTTTTGTAACAGTTGTAAAAAAATTTGGACATTTGTATTTTCATATATGTAATTTCTTGTTTTGATTAGACTTCATAAAAAAATTTGAAAAATAGAATAAATAAACAATTGTACTTTATAGCGGTTTTTATTTATAAATGGCTACAAAGTATGAGTATGAAACTTTGTAGCAGTTTCGTCATGATAACCACTAAAAATTGAGACATTTGTAGTGGTTTCTTCAAGATAACGGCTACAAAGTGCATCACATTTGAAATTTGAATATCTGAAATCCCGCTAACGGTCATGAACATCTGTAGTAGTTTCTTTAAGATAACCATTACAAAGTGCATCATATTTGAAATTTGAATATTTGAAATCCTGCCAACGACCATGAACATTTGTAGCGATTTCTTCAAGATAACCACTACAAAGTGTATCACATTTGAAATTTGAAATATCTGAAATCTCACCAACGATCATGAAACTTTATAGCGGCTTCTTCAATATAACCTCTACAAAGTGTGACACATTTGAAAGTTGAATATCTGAAATCCGACCAATGGTCATGAAACTTTGTAGCAGTTTCTTTAATATAACTGCTACAAAGTGTGACATGTTTGAAAATTTAACATCAAAAATCCTGCCAACAGTCATAAAACTTTGTAGCAATTTCTACCACCAAAACTGCTACAAATTGAAACTTAGCAATGGTCATGGTAGCAGTTTGCTAACCACTATAAATTATTGAACGTTGGAGAATTTGAATTTAAGCTTGTTAGCACGCGTCATGCTCTCTTTACTCATCTTCTTTGCTAATTTTTTTCACTAACTAAGGATAAGTCATGGATCAAGTTGCCATGCAATTCTCTAGCATATTTGTATGGATTAAACAATTTCTTGGATTTCATATACTCTCATACCAGCTGTAATGGTAAAATCTTATGTCCGTATCAAAGATGCAAGTTCAAGAAGTGGCTTACTTGATAAGTTGTTAAGGAACATTTTCTTGTGAAGCCTTTCCCAGAAGACAATACGTTCTAGGGAGTTCATGGTGAGAAGGATGGTATGAGATATGATGTCACTCTTCCTCGAAGTTTACAAATAGAAGTTCAAGTAGATGATCATGTTAATGATGCTATGCGTGATGTGTTTGGTTTTCAAGACGACAACTTCAACGAAGAAGTGTAAGGTTCAGAACCTGTGTTCTTGAAGAATAAAGCAGCTTAGGATTTTTTCAGCCTAATGGATGAAGTATATCGTCCTTTATATCAAGGTTTTCAAAAATACTCGAAATTATCTTTCTTAATCAAATTGTATCATATCAAGTGCTTGTGTGGAATCACATAGAGTCGGGAAATGATGGGCTCGGCCCTTTTAAGCCCTTTTAAATCACGGGTCAGGCTTGAAAAATAGAGCTTCAAAAGGAAGTCGAGCTTAAAAGGGCCAGCCCGTTAGGCCCTTTAGCTTCGTTTTTTGTTTTAATTTTACTACCCTTCATACTCATGCCCTTACTGACTCCTCCCTAAGAACCTTAAAAATTACTAAATTTACATATTATGGTAATTTACTAATTCTTGATATTTTTACCCCTTAAAGTGAAGTACAATCAAAATTCCTTGAAATTGATGATAGTAGCGAAGAAGATCAAAACGATAGTTTTCATAATTATGTTGCTTAGAGTGTTTAGCTTTTTGTCTGCTTATGCTTTGTATAAGACTATGAATTACTTGTACACAATATTTTTTTACCTTTGATTATAAATTAATAACTGTATTTATTTTATTGCAAGATGCGTGTAGACGTATAGTTAGATTTTGTGAAAATGACTTCTGGCCCTGATGCTTTCGAGCCAGGCTTTGAAAACCAGCAATTTTTCTTTCCTCGGGCCCTGTAGGGCCAACCCTTTTAGGCCCTGGCCTGTTAAGGGCCGGCCCTGATTCCCAGCTCTAATCGCATATAAGGAAATGTTGATGTTGCTGGAATTATTACAAGATACGTTCCCCAAAGCGAAGATTTCCATAACGTTCTATGAGGCCAATAAGATTATTAAGAGATTGAGCTTGAACTACTAAAAAATTGATGTAAACCCCAATGATTGAATGCTATATTATGGAGATGATGCTAGTAGGGAGACTTGTAATCAAAGCCACACATCAAGGTACAAGATGATTCAGAAGGGGAAAAAGCATAAAAGAAGAAACCTGCAAAGATTTTCAGGTACTTTCCTTTGAAGCCATGGTTACAAAGATTGTTTATGTCATCCAAAATAGTTAAGCACATGAGGTGGCATGAAGTTGATAAGAATAAAGATGGTAAATTAAGACATCTACAGGAAGCATAATCCTAGAAAGCATTTAACTCAAACTTTCTATCTTTCGCAGCTGGCCTTAAAAATGTTCTTTCTTTAGTGATTAATGGTTTTAACTATTTGAGAATCTTAGCACAAGTTATAGTATTTAACTGGTAGTCTTAGTTCCCTATAAATTGCTCCCTAGATGTGTATAAAACAAAGCTCTTTAATTTTGTCTATGATCATTCCAGGCAAAAAGGCATCATGTAATGATATTGATGTGTATCTCCAACCTCTTGTTGTATAATTGCTGGACCTATGGAATGTTAGTATCAAGACATATAATGCATACAAAAAGACACTGTTCAACTTACATGCAGCCTTGATGTAGATGATGAGTGACTTTCCTAGGCTTGGAACATTATTCAGGTAGAATGTGCATACTAAGACGACGTGTTCAGCTTGCAATTTTGGCTCTAACTCAGTACGCCTTCCCCAAAGTCAAAAGTGGTGCTTCATGGGTTATCGAAGGTTCCTCGATGGTAAGCACAAGTTTAGATTACAATAGAATCGTTTCAGTAGGAAAAAAAGAGGAACTCCTCAAACTTTATCTAATGCAGATATCTTACAGCAACTTCATGATATTGAATTTGAGTTTGGAAAAAGCAAAGATACAGCAAAAGCAGGGCAAAAGACTAGTAGGAGTTCTACTTCTGTGCCTCAGCAATTGCAGAAGATCAACATTTTCTTCACCTTTCCATATTGGAAATCTAATTTACTTTGACACAATTTTGATATTTTGCACATTGAAAAAGATGTATGCCACAATGTGTTATATACGTTGTTTAACGATCTCGATAAGTCAAAAGATCATCTTCAAGCGAGGAAAGATTTACAGGCCATGGGAGTTCATGAAGATACGTGGCTAGATGAGCATGACAAATTTCAACCGACAAAATTCACCCTCACAAAATCGAACAAGGAAGTCTTCCTCACGATGTTGAAAAAAATAAAAATTCCTAATGGGTATTTAAGCAACATTTCACTATGTATTGACATGTAGGCTTGAAAGGTTGCTAGGTTGAAGAGTCATGACTCACATGTTCTTATGAAACAGTTACTTCTACGAGCTCTAAAGAATGCATTGCCTCTTGTTGTGTCCATCATTTTGGTGGAGCTATGTTCTTTCTTTTGGAAGTTGTATAGCTATGTTTTGATCATTAAGGACCTCAATCAGCTGCATTCCAAAATCATTTTTACACTTTGTCATTTGAAGATGATCTTTCCTCCATCCTTTCTCACTGTGATGGTTTACCTGACAGTCCACCTTGTTCATGAAACAAAGCTTATTGGCTCAGTTCAATATCGATAGATGTATCCTATTAAGAGGTACTCATTTTACATATGTGCATCAGCATTACTTTCTAAATTTGCTAATTGCCCATTTTAGCATTTAGTTTCATTTTTCCTTCTTTACTTTATAAGTTTCTTGGGAAATTGAAATATTATGTAAGGAATAAAGAGTGGCCAGAAGGCTCTATAACTGAAAGTTATATAGGGGATAAGGTCTTATATTTCTACTCAAGGTATTTTGATGACATTGAGACAGCTTTCAACTGACCACCTCATGTAGACAATTATCTAGAACCTGAGTCATCATCAAGAGTTGCTAATCCATCGTGTTGGTAAATTAGTTGGAGGAAGTGAGAACTTCAAACTAATAGCAACCGAAAAGTTTCAAGCACATAGACATGTCTTGATTAATTACACTCAAGTTGAACCCTTCCTTCAGTAAGAATTGTACATTCATATGTTATTCTATATCTTTCCTTACATTTTGTACTTACATTTCATGATCGTCTTCCTATGATTAATTAAAGGGAATTCAGAAGTTATGTGAAGCATCAACTCATAATCCGTACACAAACCTCCTCCAAAGTTGACAAACAGGTCTACAGAGAATTCCCAAGTTGGTTTGCTAGAAGAATACTAAATGATCATAATACTAAACAATCATAACCTATACTCACCAGATTTTAGAGCTCTCGCAATCGGCCCTCTTAACCATGCAAAAAGGTTTAATACATATAATGTCAATGGTTTCAAGTTTTTCACGGTTTCATGAGATAAAGGATTGCAAACTCAAAATTTAGGAGTTTATAGAACATTTGTTAGAAGGAGTTATACGAGCAGCAATGATGGCAACATGCAGCTCATAGACGTCCCTTACTATGGAAAGCTTCTTGATATCGTCAAACTAAATTACTAAGGCTGTTTCACCGTGATGCTACTCAAGTGTTTGTGGGCACATATGACAATTTTCCAAGGAATTACAATTGATGATTTAGGCCTCACATCAGTAAATTTCTCTCGGCTAATTCACACTGGTTAATCTGAAGATGATAAGCCATATATTCTTGCCTCAGAGGCACACTAGGTTTATTTTGTCAAGGACGAAAGGCACAGGAATTGGAACATGACAGTTCACTTAAAGCCTTGAGACCTTTATGACAAAGGTGATGGTGATAACATTGCCTATGAGAGTGAGCTATTCCAGCATGCCAATTTTGAAAACTTCTTCCCTAAAGACGATGATAATTTACGTATAGTTCGATGCGTTTTTATATGTTCACATAATTTAAATTTAATTTTTCTACAAAATTATACTATCTAACATTTTATCCACACAATTTTTGTAGGGATGGCGATGAAGAATGATTAAACAAATTATGCTTTTGTTCTTATAAACCTTAATTTATATTTTTTAAAAAAGAATTCAGACCAATATTTGTAGCAATTACAAAACCGCTACAAAATAAAAAAAACTGCTATAAATGTGGAACCGCTACAAAGAATGTCACATAAATCGCTACAAATATCAATCACTATAAAAACAATCACATTAACCGCTACAATCATTACCCATATTCCTATAAATACCCCGACCATACCTTATTTCAACAACTCATCTATTTCTTTCCACCCTTCTTCTCTTTCATTTTCTCTCATGTGGGATTTTTTTTAAAAGCTGAAAAGCTAAGCAAGGTAATCAAATATGGTAAAAAAAATTTAATTCTTTGATTTTAACATTTTTCTTCCTTCTTATAATATTGATACTAATTATTTTTTATTTTTGTCCAGAAATTTAAGGAATTTTCCTCAACATTTTCAATATTCCTTCCATAATGATCAACATCTAGTAGACAACATAATATGTCCTTATTACTTACACATTCTCAATATTACCTATATAAAGTTTATACTTACCTAACTTAATTTAATCATTTTCCTCAAATAATAACTACTATTAGTTAAGTTACTTAAATAATAAAATATTCAACACAATATTATAACAATGGACTCAAATTATTGTATAATTTTTTTTAATTTTCCCAAGATTTTGTAGCAGTTTTAGAACCGCTACAAAGCTAAGCACAAAATTGGATTAAATTTTTGGGGCTACTTTTAAAATTTCATCCTATATTAGTAGCAGTTTGATAACTGTTATAAAGGTTTTAGCACCAATTTTTTAAAATTCTTATTTGTACTTAGTAGCCGTTTTCTAACTGCTACAAAATTGGAGCCAAAGTTTTATTTTTCATTTCCCGCCACATGAAATTATGCAGCTAACATTTGTAATGGTTTTTTTAACCGCTACAATCTTTTCAAATAATTTGTTATTTACATATGCCTCTTGTAGCAATAGGAAAGAACTGCTATAAATGTAGTAGTGGTTGTGTTAGTGAGTGGTGATTTAATAGAATCGCTATAAATATGTTTGCAACAGTGAATTTTGTAGTGGTTTTTGCAACCGCTACTACTATAATTTGTAGTGGTTAAAATAGCTATAAATACACCTTTTTAACCACTACTAAACCATAGTTTTTTTTGTAATGAAAGCAAGTTTGATAGCTTTCCTTACCCTGTGCATCCCGTCATAAATATATCCAAGTGAAGGCCTACCATCAGAATCTACAATTCTTAAAAGTCTTATAAGAGGTTTAACAACTTCAACAATGGCCAGACAATCATTCCAAAATGCACTCTTGCCTTATAGTCTCTTGAGTATCTAGAGTCAATAAATGTCTTGCTAGTTAGTTACCAAGGCTTGTAATTCATACTTGTGCTCAAGAATACTTTTTAAGGCAATAAAAGTAGTAGCAAATCATATTGCTCCTAACCAGATGATTTCTATCCACCCTTCTCTTTTTCTTAGCCAAGCTAACAAAAATCCATGGTTGTAAATGAATTTTGAAATCAAAGATGCACGTGTAGATAAACGTGTGACAATCTCCATTTTGCTAATGTCTGACAAAATCATGTTTTAGCAATGTGTAGCAATGGAGACCAATAAATAGATGGATACTTTTCAGCCAATAATTTTCTAATAGCTTTTAGAATTAGCTGCATTATCAGTAATAAGGTGGATGACATTATCCACACTAGAAAATAAAACCATGTCCATGAATAGGTTGCACAAAGTTTGGGCATCTTTGACAATGTCTGATGCATCCACAGATTTGATGAAGACAATTCCTTCAGGACAATAAACCAGGAAATTAATCAATTACCGATTTCATTAATCTTGCCAACCATATGCCATTATTATGCAACTAGTTTCTGCCCCAAAATTCCTACACTCATAAACTAATAATTGAACTTCTTTTTTCATGTCTTGTAAAAACTTTATTCTAAAGGCATGGTAAGATGACGCTTTATAACTAAGGCCAATAGCTATAATAACATCTATTATAGGTTGGAAGTAAAATGAATTCACAATATTGATTGGAATGTAACAATCATACAACCACCTAGCCATAGCCATGTCTGCTCTATGCACAGTTTCTTGATCTGCAAATGCACTTCTTATTCTTGGCTATGCACCCGGGGTTGTCCTTTGGGCAAATAATTTATTTGTAGTTGTAGGTGCCTTTCTTTTCGAACTTCAAATGATCTTGAAGAAGGATTTTGAGTATGTGAAGGATGAACTTCTTCCAAATTTAGAGCATTCCCTTCTAATGGTATGACATTAGGGCCATATGGATTGTCTTCTTCAAATTTATCTTGTTTCTTTCCCTTTTTCTCTTTAATTTCTTTCAAATTTTCATTCAATCGAATGCAAACATCTCCCAAAACCTTTTTGCAACTTATGATATCCTCTTTTACTTTAGTGAGATGTTGTTTCAATCAGTGTATTCCTCCCCCAGGAAATTCCTTTCCATAATACATGCATTTCAAGTGAGGTTTTCCACTTGGGGTTTTATTTGGCACTTGAACACAATGCTCCCATGTTGGATTGGAATTTGATCTAACATATTGGATGTGGGGAGTAGTAGTAGATACTTGTTCTGCTTGGGATGACATTTTCTAGTTCCTACAAAGTTCAAATATTGCAGTATAAATTTAAAACTTGTCATAAAAATTTATGCTTCTATAGAAGATTTTCATTGTAGCATAAAGTTTTTTTAATGTGACAAATAGATGAATATATAAGATTTGACATATTCAAAGAACTAGTTTTGCAGAGGTAAAAGCTCAAAACCATGGGTGAATTTAATATGGAGAAACTTACTAAGGAACTTGGGCTTGTCTTGTAGAGTTTGTTGGCATTAAAAATCAAACCCTTATAGAAAAACAAGAACTGATTGGGAAAAAGAAAAAGGTTTTGTGAGAAAAGAGAAAGTCTCATCACTAAACATAATATTCAAAACAGAAAGTTAACATGTGAAAATCCATAGCCATTCAAAAGATGCATCAAAAAAGTTTCGGTGCCAAGAAAGGGAAAGGTCATGAAAAAGCATACCAAAAATAGAAAATGTGATGCATCTATAATAGAGGTCATGTTAGCATACTTAAGAGAAGTTGATGTGTGATTGTATTAGGAGATGAAAGACTAATGATGAGAAATTGTAATCATATTTTTTATTAGCACCTTTTTTTTATCAAGCCTTCTGCATTCTTACCTTTTGCAATTATGCTTTTTATTAAACACACTTAGGAGAAGTTAATGTTTATGGTGCCTTAATTTCTACCTTCAAACCTTTTCTTATTAAGCTTTTTAACATATTTGACTAATGATGACAAATTGTAGTTATACTCTAAAATTTTTTACATGTCTTACTTGATGTGTGCCTTGTTTTAATATGTTTTAAGAAACTTTTTTTAATCAACATTTCATAATAACTGGTGTAATTCCCTTTACTTCCAAAGTTGCATGAATAAAAAAACTAAAGTAACAACCTAATGTCTTTTCCTTTATGGCATCATTATAAGATTCTTATATGCTGACCATGAAAAATATTTCATGTCACGTACAAAGTTGGATGTTGTTCAAAGTAGGATAATCTAAGTCTAAATATAGTTTTCATAATGATAATAGGTGCAGGACAAAGTAGAATGCAATATTTACTTTCAGCCACAAGTATAACTTTATTAGTTTCATTATACTATGTGTTATGTGAAAAAAACATAGCATTAAAAAGATATACAATTAATAAGAGTTAGCCACAAGTATAACTTCATCAGTTTCAAACAAGAACCCTCAAGTCGAAACCCACATTAAGCTAACAAGAGGAAAAATCTTTATATTCCAATTTAAACAATCCATACATTGAGCTAATTGAGAAAAGCATAAAATAGAGCATATAGAAGCTTTATCGGTGACGCTATGAGGGAGGAGATTTAGGGCTTTTGATGTGATGTGTAAAATCCTTTCCTTAAAACAATAATTAACCAAGAGTTTAATAAAACCATTTTCCAATACATTAAAAAAATTTTAAAATCATTTCCTTAAAACAATAATTAACCAAGGGTTTAATAAAACCATTTGCCAACACATTCTCATACACCCAATTGGGATTTGAACTTCACAAAATTCAACATAACTATTTACTATTCAGTTCAAACTCTTTAACTGAATAATATGTCATCATATATTAAAATTATACATCTCATACCAAATTGTGGATCCATAAGTTCCAAACATGTTATAAGGCCTCTAGGCCATCAGCATTATCAAGAGTAATTAAAAATATATAGTTAATGTATCAATTCTCCAAAATAGATCAGAGTATGAAGATGAGCCCTAATATGACAATATATAATAATCTAACATATATTAAAAAGATGGAAGAACTACTTTTTATAGAAGTAGCTTAAACTTCCGGAGTCTTCCCTGATGGACCCACACGACAACTATCACCCGAAAAAATGTTAAATCAACGGGGTGAGAGAAAAGTCTCAGTAACCAGCAATCCATCTCATCTGGCATACGAGTAAGTGCCCATGAGGTGCCAAGTGTGACAGTTATAAAAACATAACATTATTACAATAATACTCGTCCATATATATACACAATAATTCACAATATCATAATCTCATTCCCATATGTATCACATGTATACAAGATTCAAAATACAAGAATTTATTTTCTATCCTCTTTTATTTCCTCTCCTGCCTTATTTCCTCTAACTGAACCTATGGGCTAGTACTCACCCATATGACTGGTAGCTTAACTTAACAAGCTCACCGATCAAGTGATATGGACCGGCCAAAGTCCATAGAGCACAAGATTGGACCATGGATTCCCCCTCTAAATACATTAGTGGGGTGTCAATGCCCTTCTAAACACAAATGGGCCAAAGGACTAATCAGTGTACACCTGAAAGTCCACCACCTTATTTCCTCTTTTTGTACAAGAATTCACCCCCTTATTTCCTCTTTGAGTAATCTCCCATTAAATCCACATCAACCATCCCCTCTCATATCAATATAACATGTCATTATCAATTCATAATTATCAATAGGATCTTTCCAATCCCATAAATAAATACCATAATTTATAATTCTATATATTCAAATATTACTCACAAACATCATACAAGCATATACAACAAGAGGAAGGTAGGTTACCTCTCGCTAAAGCTAATTATTATCACACTGCTCCTAATCCAAGAACTCAAATACACGTCAAAATCAATCTACCACAATTAATTTACTACTCATTAATAACTCTCCAAAATTCCACATAATCACAATTATAATTTATATACAAATTTTAATAATAATATATCATAAAAACTGAAAATAACAGTTTGGGATTTAAATTTTAAGAATAACAGTTTAGTCCTCCAAATTTCAAAAATGATAGTTTAGTTCTTCACATATCAGAAATGACAGTTTAGTCCTCTGAATTTCAAAAATGACAGTTTTATCCTCTGAATTTCATAAATGTCAGTTTAGTTCTACAAATTTCAAAACTAAGCCGATTAAAATTTTAGTAGTATCTTCTTTAACTAAAATAAAGTTTGTAACCCACGTTTAATCAGTTAAAAAGTCTAAAATATAATTATTTATAGACTTGTTATATAAAAAATTCATTATAAAATCTTATACTAACTAAATAATAAAAGTAAACCGATTAAAATTCATTATAAATCATTCTTTATATTCCTACAGTCATATACTAGTAAAACTTAAATTTTCCCAAAATTCAAATTCTAAAATATTCTCTAATCAGCAAGAAATTACTATCATAAGAAAGAGAAAATTATTTAGAACATCTTTCATAAAAGAAGTGTTGTAATTAGAAGAGATTATAAGTACCTTATTGATCCACGAAGAACCAAAAATACTCCTATCAGGACATCACTCTCTGTCTCTCTTCACAAACACTTCATCTGCGTGAAGTGTGTTAAATAAATACCCCATTTCCTGCTCTTCTTCATGAGCATACTTTTTTTTAGATAAGGGGGCCATCCCCCTTATCATCTTTGTTGGTAGTCGTCGTTTCGGGCCCTACCAACTTTAATTTATTTTTTTATAATATATTATTATATTATTTTATAATATTATAATATTATTTCATTATATATATATGTTATTTATTTTATTTTATTTTATTTTATTTTTTATAAGGATGTTACATGATGGAGAAAGGCAGAATCACAGCACCACACACATCATCCAGGCAAGGCGAAGGATGAAGGGGCAAATGGCGGACTATGACGACACAAATGGTGCAAGACAATGGCGCACAAAGCTTGTAGATGACAATGCCACTATGCACAAAGCTTGAGGGAGAGCACTGACAACAACAACAACAAGATGCCCCTGACAACAGAGGATGGCCACTGAGATGACGGATGATGACAGGCACTCACGACGGACCACGACGGCCAGGCGCTGCGTTCCTAATCGACGACCAGTGCTTTTAGATTTTGGACCTATGGCACACAGTCAGGGGTCAGGGTGCACACTAGATATTATTAAATTGGTTTTTTTTAACTTTACATGCCATTTTTTATTTTTTCAATTTTTTCAAGTATCAAATTAAAAAACAACACTTTTTTTTTGTTCACAAGTTTATTAGGTTGGAACGTTATTGCAAACCCGTTCTGGGTTCCAACCTAACAATGGCTGACAGTCCAAAAATAGATAAACAATAGCCCAAAAGGACTCCCCCAGAAAAAGGGTCTAATGTACTAGTTCATGTTAGATTTCATGTTTTGATGATAACAAATCATGTTTTGGAAGCTCCTGGATTAATTATCAGCAAAGCAAGCAATTCTGATGATCTGTGCAAGATCACTCGAGTGATTTTTATAATCACTCGAGTGATTTTTATAATCACTCGAGTGATATTCAAGATCACTCGAGTGATATTCAAGATCACTCGAGTGATCGCTGAAATCACTCGAGTGATCCGCAAAAATAACAGATCACTCGAGTGATATGGGAAATCACTCGAGTGATCCGCATATCACTTCCAGTGATTGAGAAATCACTGCAAGAAAATTTCACTGTTCTAAAAATCACTTCCAGTGATTCTTAATCACTCGAGTGATGCGCCAAATCACTTCCAGTGATTGTGAATCACTCGAGTGATGCGCCAAATCACTTCCAGTGATTGGGATTTCACTTCAAGAAAAATCTACTGTTTTACAAATCACTTCCAGTGAAGCTGAGATCACTCGAGTGATCCGCCAAAATTCTCAAATCACTTCCAGTGATCCACAATCACTCGAGTGATGTTGGATTTTCGCTGAATCACTTCCAGTGAATTGGAAATCACTGCAAGAATATTTCACTGTTCACCAAATCACTTCCAGTGATCATGAATCACTCGAGTGAAGTTTGAAAAGTTACAAATCACTTCCAGTGAATTGGAAATCACTCCAAGAAGAAATCACTCTTTACAAAATCACTTCCAGTGATTCCAAATTCACTCGAGTGAAATATGAAATTTTCAATATCACTTCCAGTGAACCAGCAATCACTCTCAGAAGTTTTCAAAGTTTTCAAAATCACTCCCAATGACATTATATTCACTTCCAGTGATATTGCACTTGCTCATATAATGATCTATTGTTTCCATGTGCTTTTACCTTCATAAACTTCAACTGATTTTGCTAGTGAAATTCTATTATTACTGATTTCTCCAAATAGCTATTAAAATCATATGGTATATCATTTTAATACTTAGTTGCGAAAATAGGATCACTCTCTATGGTCTTATTACTGTCACTTTTTAGAAAACACCTCCAGTGATCCATATTAATTTGTTGAGATACAAATATTGCTTAACGGTTATATTCATAAGTGTGTTACAACTGTACTCCACCATCACGCACTTGACTTGTAACTGAACACTCCACTCAAACGACAACTATTCATGGTAGCAGCAGAAATTCAAAAGTAACGGAAGACAAATGCTGTTACATTTGTCAGAAGCATCTTTGAATCAACGGACAAATTTACAACAGTCTTCAAGTGGTTCTATTATATATGTCCAGCCATTTGAAAAAATATAACAACGAAGAAAAACACCTGAATACTCTACAAGCAATATCCTCACAAAAAAACTTCAGTTCATCATTTGTGCTTCAGCTCTTATCTACATACTCTGTGAGAGAGATTTGTCATTCATACTTAATTATTTTCAATAGAGTTAACTTAAGGTTGAGGAACCTTAAGTAGGGATTTGTGATTACCTTGTGTAAGGGGGAGCGAGTGTCTAGAGGAACTTGCTGGTTGTACTGTGGTGCCAAGAACCCACTGAATCTTGGAAGATATAGTGAAAAGCTTAGAAGGATTTCTGAGGACTGGACGTAGGTCAAGTGGTTGAGACCGAACCAGTATAAATCTCTGTGTGAATCTCGGTGATATCTCTTCCTTTCATTAACTGTGCTTTAAGTTTTATAAATTGAATTTAAGCTTTCGTTTATTTTGTAATCACCCAATTCATCCCCCCTCTTGGGTGAAAAGCTTGCTCTAACATTTGGTATCAGAGCACAGGTCTTCTAATTCAGGCTTAACAACCTTAGAAGGATCCGATAGCAAGCATGGGTGAAGCAATCCTTCCTGACGGAGCTTCTATTACTAGACCACCTGGTTTCAGTGGTGAACATTTTTCCTTCTGGAAAGCTAAGTTCCGTGTATTCGTAATGGCTACAGAATACGGACTATGGGATGTGATTGAAACTGGAAACTATATGCCTACAAAGACTGAAGAATCTCGAAAAGTTCCTAAATCACCAGCAGAATTTGACGACAATGACAAAAGGCTAGTGACTCTCAACAGCAAAGCAATTCTAATGATTCAGAGTGCACTAAGTCAAAAAGAATACTTCAGAATCTGTACTCTTCAAACTGCTAAAGAAATGTGGCAAGCACTTGAAGTAGTTCATGAAGGAACATCTGGAATAAAAGAAAATCGAGTCAATACTCTAACTACAGAGTTTGATCTGCTTCGTATGAAGGAAGGTGAGTCAATAGCTGAATTTAAACTTAGATATACTCACATTGTTAATCAACTTGTAGCACTAGGAAAATTCTATGATCAGAATGTCCAAGTAAGAAAAATACTAAATATTCTCTCCAAAGAATGGGAAGCGAAAGTCACAGCAATAGAGGAAGCCAAAGGAGAATCAATGTAGTCTGTAGCTTCTCTGTTTGGAAGCCTTTCAGAATATGAAAGCAAACTAAAATTCAAACGAGAATTAGAAGAAGTTGGCGACAGGAGGAAGAAAAGTCTTGCACTGAGTGTAACAAAAACAAAGGCAGAAAACCAAGAAGAAGAAGAGGAGATCGATGATGATGAAATGGGCCTGATAATCAGAAGATTCAAAAAATTCTACAGAGGCCAAGGATTCAGAAATTTTCAAAGAGGTGGAACAAGTGGCAAAAGAGACGCCAAGGAAATCATCTGCTATGAATGTGGTAAATCGGGACATATCAAATCAGAATGTCCGGAGCTATTGCAGAAAAATAAAGAAAAGAGAAACTTCAAATCCTTCAACAGAAAGAAGGCATTTGTTTCTGCAATATGGGGAGATAGCTCCTCAGAAGAAGAAGAAAGCGATAATGAGGAGACATCCAATATATGCCTGGTTGCTTAAAAAGAAACAGACGAGGAGGTAATGAATTCTGACCCTACATATGATGAGTTACAAAATGAATATGATGCTTTACATTCTGAATTTATCAAAATTGTTAATACTTTGATTGCCTGTAAAAAGAGAAACAAATTTCTTGAAGAAAGAATTAAAAACCCTTTGGATAGAGATTACGAAAGGTGTTTGTCTTTTGAAAAGAAAAATATTGATCTTACTAAAACTCTTGAAAAGTTTACAAAAGGAAGTGAAATGTTAAATGTTATTTTAAAAGCACAACGTCATGTGAATGATAAGTCTGGTATAGGATATGATCCGAACCTAGACAAAAGAAAAGGTAAGAAGAAAACAGGAAGTAAATCATATCTAAGTTATTTCACACGTTCTGTGCACACATCTAATCCTTTTGCCTATTGTAATTACTGCAATAGAAAAGGACATTATACTTCTTCGTGTTTTCATAAAAAGAAAGGAATTATAGGAACCTATAAATGGATACCTAAGAAGATTCATGAACAAAAAGTTATTTGTACTAACCCAAAAGGACCCAAAAAGATATGGGTACCTAAAACTTAATTACCCTTAACTGCAGGTTTGTCTCAGAACATCCAAATCAACCAAATGGTATATAGATAGTGGATGTTCAAGACATATGACTGGTGATCCTGAGAACTTCACCACATTAGTACCTAAGGAAGGTGGCAAGGTGAAATTTGGAGGAAATCAAACTGGAAGGATAGCAGGACTTGGGGAAGTCAAAGATAAAATCAAAGACGTATATTACGTTGAAGGTTTATGTCACAATCTATTAAGTGTAAGTCAAAGCACGGATAAAGACAACTGGGTAATATTTGATTCAGAATAATGTCTGATAGTCAGCAAGAAAGATCTGCAAATTGAAAAGAAAAAGTTGAAGACCAAACTCAAGGAAAAAAGGGAAGGTAACTGCTATACTCTTGATATGAATGAAAATATTTCCGAAAATTGCCTTCTGAGTAACACTGACGAGAGTTGGCTTTGGCATAAGCGACTTGCTCATGTTAATATGCATCAATTACAAAAGTTACTCAAAAAGGATTTGGTAATTGGACTACCTAATGTTAATTTCAAGAATGATTTAGTTTGTGATGCTTGTCAAAGAGGTAAACAAACTAAATCTTCCTTTAAAACAAAAACTGAAATTACCACTAATAGACCACTTCAACTATTGCATATGGATCTGATTGGTCCAGCAAGAGTTAAGAGTCTCGGTGGAAACTTGTACACATTTGTTATTGTTAATGATTTTTCTAGATTTACCTGGAATATATTTCTTTCATCCAAAGATGAAACCTTTTATAAATTTATTGCCTTTGCCAAGAAAGTGTAAAATGAGAAAGGTATGTCAATTGCAGGAATCAGGACAGATCATGGTGAAGAATTTGATAATCAAGCATTTGCAGAATATTGTGATACAAATGGCATCAATCACAATTTTTCAGCACCAAGAACTCCACAATAGAATGGTGTCGTGGAAAGGAAGAATAGAGTTCTTACAGATATGACTAGAGCAATGCTCAACGAAATGAATGTATCTCAAGTCTTCTGGGCAGACGCAATGAGCACTGCATGCTACATTTCAAATAGAGCATATGTCAGAACCAAACTTGGAAAGACACCCTATGAACTTTACAAGGGACGGAAACCAAACCTCGCTCATCTACACATTTTTGGCTGTAAGTGCTTTATTCATAACAACGGTAAAGATAATCTTGGAAAGTTTGATTCTAAGGCTGATGAGGGACTTTTCCTAGGATATTCAAATCAAAGTAAAGCATTTAGAGTTTTTAATAAACGAACATGCGTTGTAGAAGAATCAATTCATGTTGTATTCGATGAATATGTATCCTCTAGTAAAAACGTTGATGATGAGATAACTAGAAACCAACCATCTATTAATTCTCCAAATCTTGAAAATAAAAATTTTGAAAAAGAAGTTGAACTAAGTAATCCAGATCAACCTCGAGCCTGAAAATACATCAAGAGTCATCCTCTAGATCAAGTGATAGGTGGAGTTAATGAAGGTGTCAAAACTAGAAACAAAGTTTTAAATGAAGTGAGTTTTTCTGCATTCATTTCTCAATTAGAACCTTCTAACATTGAAGAATCCCTATCAGATAATGATTGGGTGTTAGCAATGCAAGAAGAGTTAAATCAATTTGAAAGAAATCAAGTTTGGGACTTGGTGCCCCGGCCTAAAGACCACTCTGTTATTGGCACTAAATGGGTATTCAAGAACAAACTTGATGAATCCGCAGCTATTATCAGAAACAAGGCAAGGTTGGTTGCCAAAGGCTATAATCAGGAAGAAGGAATTGATTATGAGGAAACATATGCTCCAGTAGCAAGATTGGAAGCTATACGAGTACTCTTAGCCTTTGCATGCATCAAAGGATTCAAATTATATCAAATGGATGTGAAAAGTGCTTTCTTAAATGGGTACATCAAGGAGGAAGTTTATGTAGAACAACCTCCTGGCTTTGAAGACGTATCCAAACCAGATCATGTTTTCAAACTCAAGAAAGCCTTATATGGTTTGAAACAAGCTCCTAGAGCCTGGTACAAAAGGTTGAGCAAATTTCTCATCGAATTTGGTTTTACTTGAGGAAAAGTTGATACAACTTTATTTATAAAACGAAAACTAAGTAATATTTTGGTAGTTCAGATTTATGTTGATGATATTATATTCGGAGCTACTAATGACTCCTTGTGTAAAGAATTTTCTGAGATAATGCAGGGAGAATTTGAAATGTCATTAATGGGAGAATTGACCTTCTTTCTTGGTTTACAAATTAAACAAAGGAAGAATGGAATATTCATATCACAGACCAAATATCTTCAAGAATTGCTCAAGAAGTTTGGATTGGATGACATTAATGGTACAGATACACCTATGAGCTCAACTGTACTGATGGATGCTGATGAAAAAGGAGTTGACTTCAACATAACTCAATATCGAGGAATGATTGGATCATTACTCTATCTCACAGCCAGCAGACCTGATATCCAGTTCAGTGTTGGTCTATGTGCAAGATTTCAGTCATGTCCTAAAGTGTCACATGCTGAATTAGTGAAACGAATTTTCAGATATCTCGCAGGCACAAAAGAGTTGGGTATATGGTATCCCAAAAAGGGTAATGAATATTTAGTTGCCTATTCTGACTCTGATCATGGTGGCTATAAAACAGATAGGAAGAGCACAAGTGGGCAATGTCAATTCCTTGGAGGCGCAGTTGTTTCTTGGTTCAGTAAGAAACAAACTACAGTATCATTATCTTCAACGGAAGCAGAATACATAGCAGCCTCAAGCTGTTGTGCACAAGTACTGTGACTAAAACAGCAACTTCAGGATCTTGGCATATATCTTAAAGAAATTCCTATTTACTGTGACAACACCAGTATAATAAATTTGGCGAAAAATTCTGTACAGCATTCAAGGACCAAGCATATTGATGTGAGACATCACTTCATTAGAGATCATATTCAGAAAAGAGATGTCAAGGTGTTATTCATACCCACACACTTGTAATTAGCTAATATCTTCACCAAACCTCTTGCCCGAGAACAATTCACGCACATACGAAGGGAATTGGGAATGGTAAATCCCAATGAATTGTAAGTTGTTTAATCTTTATAAATGTTGATTTCATATTGTTTTGATGATCCCATTACTAACTTAAGCATCGAAGTATCTACAAAGTTTTTTTGCAGGATGCTCTGTAATATCCTCAAATAATAGGGACAAACAGAGAGGAAAACACTCGGGTGTTGAAAAAAGAACAACTCGAGTGAGTGAAAAGTGAAATACTGCAATCACAGGTAAATTAAGTAATTAAATTGATAATTTTGTCATGGGTAAGTCACATAAGTATTTTAATTAAAATTTTACAATTACAGCGTGATTTATGTTTCTGTGAAGTGTTTTTGGACTTCACTCGAGTAATTTGCAAATTTCACTCGAGTGAAACCCAATATCACTCAAGTGAATATAAAAATCACTCGAGTGAATGATAAAAACTCTCATATATCAGTTTTTCTCTCTCGCGATTGTTCACTCCCTTCAACCGTCGCCTCCACTCGCTGAAATCCTCTCAAATCCCTTGAAACCTCTTGAACCCAGTAACGGAAATCTTCTTTACTACTCTTAACCGACAAATCCCCTCAAAAGCCAGCCCATTTCAGTTTAAATTCTTCCTCCCAATTCCGACAGTCTCGCCTTTCATTCCCGACAGCCTCTATTTCACATTTCACTCGTCTTTTGTTTCCGACAGTCTACCCAGCGTCAAATCTCAGTCTACCCAGCGTCAAAACTCTCGTCTCCACCAAAGTATCGGTACCCATGGCAAGAACAAAAAGGCCCGGGCAATCTCCTCCACCTTCACGACCGTCTAAGAGGGCGAAAGCCCCCTCTGAACCAGAACCCAATCCACCCAGACAAAGACCCAAAGGGATTCGGATTGAGGAACCAACGGGAATGGCCACCCGTTCGCATACCAGCATGAAAGGGAAAGGGAAAGGGAAAGAAAAACAGCGAGAAGCAGATGTCCAAGAATCTACTTTGCAAAGAAAAAATCACACGGGCAGTGAATATCTTGGCAGCCTCAGTTCCTCAGAAGTCACAATATGCAAGTCAAGCCACTGGTAGTCGACAATCTGAGTCCCTGGCTGAAGAAACTACTGAACTTCTTGAACCTCCTCCTGGGTATAACACTGGTAATCTCAGTATTTTGAACCCCATTGTATTTGCCTCACACTTTGCCAAAAGAACCTTCTGTCCAGTTGTGTGGGTTGATTTGGAAGAACTTAAACATAAATTCCATATTGATTTGACCCCATATTTGAAACAATATGAACCTTGGCTGAGACTGAGAATGTCCTACAATCCTTTGGTTGTCAAATATTTTTACTGTAACATGAAGATTGCTGATGTAAATGATAACCAAGGAAACATCATTACCGAGAGAATTGAAACTAGTATTAGAGATCAGAAAATTCCTTTGTCTGGGGATCTTATCAACACCTATCTAGGCATAGAGGATGTTCCCATGAGGCCTCCACGTGTCTTTAATATTCATGAATTGGTTGATATCTTTAGACCAGGACAGCCTGGTGTGCCTTTACCCAAATCCCCAGCCTCTCTTACCAACGACCAGAGAACCTTATTCTACATTTACTCCCGAGCATGGTTAACAAAGCAAAAAATTTCACTCATATCACAGGGAAGGATCTTCAGATGATGGCTTCTCTTATGACAAGGGAAAGAAGAAACATGGGGGAACTCATTTTTCAAGAGATGAAGAGGTTCAGATTTCACTCCTCCAGGTCTACTACTATTCCTTATCCTCAGCTTGTGTCTTACATTCTTTCCATGCACAACATTTGGCATTTGACACCTGAGGGAGATATTGTGAGGATTCCTAAGTTTAGGAAAATCCACCTCACTCAGATGGGAATTACCATTCCTGCTGGAGCATCTTCATAGCAGAGACACCATTCACCTCCTCCTGAGGCCAGCCAGAGAGAACCTTAGAGGATGGACCCTTCACCCTCCAAGATGGATGAGGCACAGTCCTCTAGAGCAGTCTCCCATGGTCCCTCTTTTACTCAGGCTGCTATTCAGACGTATATCCAGGAGGCCATTCAGTCTGCAGTCACTCAGTTGAAGAACTCTAACGCTCAACTGATTGATCAAGTCAATAATCAAGTGACAGTCTTAGTGGCAGCAGTGAATCATAACTTCAATCTCCTCTTTGAGTGCCTGACTGAGCAGACACAGAGAATTCAGAGGATTGAGGATGCTCTCAGGACTCACCTTCATATCCCCTTCCCTGACTTACCACCTACCTCCTCACAACCTCCTCCATCAGACTCTTCAGTTCCAGAGATTTCACTTTCTGATCCTCCCATCATTCCTCCCATTATTCCTTCAGACACTCCTCCAGCACCTCCCACAACCTTTATCTCTGATCATATTTCTGCTGGTGATATTCCACACACTGACCCCATTCTCCATACTCCATCATCTTCCTCACATCATACTGCTTCTAGTTCTCATACTGAGGACATTATAGCTGAGGAAGCCACCACAGAGGTCATAGGACCTACTCACTCCACTTCCACCACTCCTCTTGAACCATCTTCTACCACTTTTTCCTTCCAGTCCCCTGCACAGCTTTCCATCATTCCATATGTTCCACCTACCTCCTTCTTTGCTTCTGCATCCACTCCAGCCTCTACTCCGTCTACCTCTTCTTTAGATGATGCCAAAAAGGGGGAGAAGAGCTGATATGATATATTTTCTTTTGATGCATATGTGTTCTATTTTGTGGTTCCAAAGTTATGTATTTTACTTTGTAATTCCAAGAACTTGTCATTGTGCATCTTGTGTAATCTGAACATGTTATTTAGAACTGACTCTAATCTAATGAGAATATGCGTTTATGATATGGTCTCATGTATTTTTAATGCATTTGTGTTTATGATTGCAGTAGCCAACATAATCTCATGGAAATTCTAATGTATTGCAGCCGCCAAAATGATTTCAAGAAAAAGTCAATTCATATGTGCATTTTCTACTTACAATGGTTTTTGAACTTTGAATTAACATCTTTTACTTTCCAAAAGATCAAAAACTCTTAATCTGTCAAACAAACTCATCTTAGCCATTGCTAATCAAAATGATTGCAGAACTTTTGAAAAAGATCAAATAAAGTGTATTAGAAAATCAAAATTTTGAACTTGATCATATGATATGTTTTGTCATCATCAAAAAGGGGGAGAATGTTAGATTTCATGTTTTGATGATAACAAATCATGTTTTGGAAGCTCCTGGATTAATTATCAGCAAAGCAAGCAATTCTGGTGATCTGTGCAAGATCACTCGAGTGATTTTTATAATCACTCGAGTGATATTCAAGATCACTCGAGTGATCGCTGAAATCACTCGAGTGATCCGTTTATCACTTCCAGTGATTGAGAAATCACTGCAAGAAAATTTCACTGTTCTAAAAATCACTTCCAGTGATTCTTAATCACTCGAGTGATGCGCCAAATCACTTCCAGTGATTGTGAATCACTCGAGTGATGCGGCAAATCACTTCCAGTGATTGGAATTTCACTTCAAGAAAAATCTACTGTTTTACAAATCACTTCCAGTGAAGCTGAGATCACTCGAGTGATCCGCCAAAATTCTCAAATCACTTCCAGTGATCCACAATCACTCGAGTGATGTTGGATTTTCGCTGAATCACTTCCAGTGAATTGGAAATCACTGCAAGAATATTTCACTGTTCACCAAATCACTTCCAGTGATCATGAATCACTCGAGTGAAGTTTGAAAAGTTACAAATCACTTCCAGTGAATTGGAAATCACTCCAAGAAGAAATCACTCTTTACAAAATCACTTCCAGTGATTCCAAATTCACTCGAGTGAAATATGAAATTTTCAATATCACTTCCAGTGAACCAGCAATCACTCTCAGAAGTTTTCAAAGTTTTCAAAATCACTCCCAATGACATTATATTCACTTCCAGTGATATTGCACTTGCTCATATAATGATCTATTGTTTCCATGTGCTTTTACCTTCATAAACTTCAACTGATTTTGCTAGTGAAATTCTATTATTACTGATTTCTCCAAATAGCTATCAAAATCATATGGTATATCATTTTAATACTTAGTTGCGAAAATAGGATCACTCTCTATGGTCTTATTACTGTCACTTTTTAGAAAACACCTCCAGTGATCCATATTAATTTGTTGAGATACAAATATTGCTTAACGGTTATATTCATAAGTGTGTTACAACTGTACTCCACCATCACGCACTTGACTTGTAACTGAACACTCCACTCAAACGACAACTATTCATGGTAGCAGCAGAAATTCAAAAGTAACGGAAGACAAATGCTGTTACATTTGTCAGAAGCATCTTTGAATCAACGGACAAATTTACAACAGTCTTCAAGTGGTTCTATTATATATGTCCAGCCATTTGAAAAAAATATAACAACGAAGAAAAACACCTGAATACTCTACAAGCAATATCCTCACAAAAAAACTTCAGTTCATCATTTGTGCTTCAGCTCTTATCTACATACTCTGTGAGAGAGATTTGTCATTCATACTTAATTATTTTCAATAGAGTTAACTTAAGGTTGAGGAACCTTAAATAGGGATTTGTGATTACCTTGTGTAAGGGGGAGCGAGTGTCTAGAGGAACTTGCTGGTTGTACTGTGGTGCCAAGAACCCACTGAATCTTGGAAGATATAGTGAAAAGCTCAGAAGGATTTCTGAGGACTGGACGTAGGTCAAGTGGTTGAGACCGAACCAGTATAAATCTCTATGTGAATCTCGGTGATATCTCTTCCTTTCATTAACTGTGCTTTAAGTTTTATAAATTGAATTTAAGCTTTCGATTATTTTGTAATCACCCAATTCACCCCCCTCTTGGGTGAAAAGCTTGCTCTAACAGTTCATCCTGCCTTAGAGACCAGCCAATGGTCGGACCGTTCAGTCCAGTCCAATTCTCAAACCCTTGCTAAAACCAATTGTGATAAAGGTAAAACAATAATTAGCGGCTCTTACTAATTAACTGTTATGTAAGACATTAATTTTCTAATAACATACCTCATGGTTATTTATGTTGGGATTAGGAGGCACAACGAAAGAATTTAAAATTGTAAAAGTTTACTAATCTCAATTGCAGATCTATCAATCAGCGTTTAAATCAAGTAGTTAGAATCATACCTTTGCGTTTTTTCCTTTTTCGATATAAAGGAACCAATGCCTTATATCAGCTTCCTCTATCGATATCAACATGAATACAACTCTAACACGGCCAGTGTGTTAGTGCCTCCAATGTCTCTCTTGTCAAACCCTTTAACATTTTGATAATCTCAAAGTAATAAGCACACAGTTCCGTAAGGCATACAGAAATAGCGAAAACATACTAACATTAAGTACTTGTTTACAATACAGGAATTCCCCATAGAGTTTGAATCATATATATATACACAAAGAGTACAATATTCCAAGAGAACTAAATTACAAGTATAGCTAACTACTGTAGCTTCGGAATGCCCAGGGATCTATTAATCGGTCGCCGCTACCTTGCCTTTTGAGCCACTAATCTCAGCTGAAAAGCTTTTAGTTTTGAAAAAGGATAAGATTCGAGCAAATCTTAGTAGCAACATGCTTTTCAAATATATAACATACAAAAATAAATATGCAATACCAAGTCATGTAAGATGATAGAATGATGTATGCACATTGTCTGAGGTCAAACGGCATGTTTGCACCCTGGTTTAACCCTGCGCCCCTGTTGGGTCTCAGACCATAACTAGGCTAATATGCATGTCTAAGACACTATACTTATGTTACAGTGAATGGCATAATAATCACATAGTATATGCAAGAAAAAGTTACTACGTGAGTCCTTTTCCAGCTCTAATAACCGTCCTACACTTTTGTTTCGACTCGGACTTTTACCAAGTCCTAAAAATTAAATTACAAGTAACTATTTATTACTTGCATTTTTTACTGCCTTAAATTAAATTTTGCTGGTTATCTAGAGCATTTTTAATAGTTTCAACAATTTCTGCACAGTACAACTCGGTACAATGCAATTTCACTATTTCCAAAAAACTAGCAGATTTTTAAGTTAACTTTAGAAATTCATAATTAATTCTAAAAAATCTAATTTGACTTATTCCAAAGCCTAAATGAAGCTCTTTAAATTTACATTTAAGGAAAAATAATTAGGTTTAACTACTATAACTATGTCATTCCCAAAAATTCGCCAAACTCCACTGTTCCCAGTTTTACTTCCAGAAATAAGGCACAATTTCAAAAATTCATATCTTCCAATGTACTTGTCTAAGAATTACAAAATACCTATCAAATTAAAGCTCTATATCTCTAATTTAAGCCTGACAACAACAACAAAGCCTTTATCCCACTAGGTGGGGTCGGCACATGGATCACACGCACCACTGTGGTCTGTCAAAAATCATAGATTTTGATATATTATTAATTAAAAGGTCTCTCTCTATGACCTCATTAAGCGTACGTTTCGGCCTTCCTCGACCTCATCTAACAGGACTCCATACTGCTTGATCAACCCTTCTTACTGGAGCACTCAATGGCCTTCGCTGAACATGTCCAAACCACCTCAAACGATTTTCTACCATTTTTGCTTCAATAGGGGCCACTCCAACTTGTTTGTGTATATGAGTATTACGAATCTTGTCTTTTCTTGTATGGCCACACATCCATCTCAACATCCTCATCTCAACTACTCCCATTTTATGTTCATGTTATCCCTTTAAAGCCCAACATTCACTACCATATAAGATTGCTGGTCTTATAGCAGTGTGATAGAACTTTCCTTTTACCTTATTAGGGACTTTACGATCACAAATAACTCCAGTAGCTTTTCTCCATTTATACCATCTGGCTTGAATTATATGATTGACATCTCCATCAATTTCACCATCTTATTGTATAATTGATCACAAATATCTAAATTTTTTCACTTGTGGGATGACTTGCCCTCCCAATTTAACTTCCACTTCTCTTTGGCCTTGTCTCTTATCAAACTTGCAATGCATATATTCAGTTTTGCTCCTACTAAGACGAAAGCCCCTCAATTCCAAAGTTTGTCTCCATATCTCAAGTTTAGAGTTAATTTCTTCCTTGGATTCAGTCAACAGAACTATACCATCCGTAAAAAACATGCATTTAGGGATCTCCTCTTTTATAGGCTCAACTAGCACATCTATCACTAGATTGAACAAATAAGGACTCAATGTTGATCCCTGATGTAGTCCAATCCTTATAGGAAAGTCCTTTGTAACACCTCCAGGAATTCTAACATTGGTTGTAACCCCCTCATACATGTCCTGAATGGCTTTGATATATGCAACCCTTACCCCTTCCTTTTTAAGGCTTTCCAAAGTACATCTCTTGGTACCCAGTCATATGTTTTTTCCAAATCAATGAAGACCATATGTAAATCTCTTCCTTTACTCCTATACTTTTCCATAAGCCCCCTTAATAAATAAATCGCTTCTGTTGTAGACCTTCTTGGCATAAATCCAAATTGGTTTTCAGCAATATCAGTCTTCAACCTCAATCTGTGTTCAATCACTTTTTCCTACAATTTCATTTTATGACTCATTAGCTTAAGTCCTCTATAATTTTCACAATTCTGGATATCCCCTTTATTCTTATAAATGGAAACTAAAGTACTTTTTCTCCACTCATCCAGCATTTTCTTGGTTCATAAGATCTCATTAAATAATTTGGTGAGCCATAACACACCCACTTCACCCAAACATTTCCAAACTTCAATAGGAATATCATCAGGTCCGACAGCTTTACCATTATCTATTTTCTTAAGAGCTTCCTTAACCTCGCCAATTCGAATCCTACGATAAAATGATAAGTTGAGATCACCTTCTCCAGTTGTCAAATGTAATATCCCATTTTTCACCAATAATACTTATGTGTGTATTTGATGTATATTTAATGTAATAAAATGTTGAAAAATGATGTGAATGTATTTATGTGAATTTATGGAAAATATTCCAATCGCTGGTTACGCGTAAATTGGTCGAATAAGGGTATAAGAGACCGGTAAAGGCCCAATATGGTAACTAAAATTTACAAAATTTAATGATATGATTAATGGCCTCATTTAAGCATTAAAATGGGATTTAGCCAAATAAATGGGCAGAAAATGATTTATTTCAGTAAATCATAAAATGCAGGGGTAAAACGGTAATTTTGCCGAAAAGTGGAAAATAATTATTTTCCCTCAAATTCCCAATAATTTTAGTTAAATAGGAATTAAAAAGGGCAAAATGACTAATTGATCATTAACGGACCAATTTTGGTGAATTATTGTGAAAAATGGTTAAATAGTCAAAAGGTCAATTGCTTGGTCAACAAGTTACGTATTGGCACTATGGGATAATTGAAGAATCAATACTTCCTTCTTATTCCTAGGAATAATTCAACTGAATTGGATGAAGGAAAGGGAAATAGAATTAATTGGAGGATAATTGGCATTTTGGACAAATCACTTTATGCCACATGTCCAAATAAATTAAAACCTTCAATTATATTATCATTCAATCACTTACAGCTCTCATTTCTCATCCAAACTAATTCAAAAGAGTGTGAGAGAGCTGGAGAACGTGAGAACTTGACGGAAGCACAAAGAGAAGCTAGGGATCCCTCAACCTTGAGGTAAGAGACTTACTTTCTTGTGATTAAGGCATCAACTCCTTGTATGATCTCTTCTCCTCATCTCCCTACCATTAATTTTCATGATGATCAACTGAATCAAGTGCTTGAAGTAGGAGTGAGAAATCAACCTAGAGAGAGAAAGTCTAAGAAATCAAGAGATAACTTCCTAAACTTGTTCCTCTTGCTTGAATAAGGTTAGTAGAGTTGTTTTGGGCTTGATTATGGTTCATTTGGTATAAGATAATTCAAGAAAGCCAAAGAGACCTTAATATGTAAGTGTCTCCAAATCAAGTCCGATGAATGTCTAACTAGTTAATATATTGGTTATAAGTAGAAAGGAGGTGATTGGGCCAAAGAAAACAAGAATCCGACACAACTTTTCTGGGAATTTATTTTCCATTGTATGTGTTGGACGTGGGGAATGGCTTGGAATTTGACCAATTCAATGCTTCCATTGGATTCAGGAGGCCGAATTGTGTAGGGTCTATGTTGACCCTGAAGTGAGAAAAGGCCCGGAGAGCGAAATGACAAAATTGCACTTTCTAAGCCTTATTTGAGGGTTGTCAAGGGTATTTTCATCATTTGGGATTGATTTTGGCCAATTCAAGGTTGGGAATGAATTCTACACGCGAAAATATGTAGGAATGGCCTAAATCATAATTTTGGAGAAAATACTGATAATGAGAACCTAAGGGGTATTTTGGTAATTTGGCACCAATAGGCTAAATTTACCAATGATATGAGCTTGGAAAGGTGTATGGATGAGTAATAACCCCTTTGGTGATGTTTGACAATTTCAGAACTTGACAACCGGTTTGGCCTCAGAAGCTGTTGCCCGAGCTTGTATCAAGTGGTAAAGTTGCGTAAAGTAGCAACCAGGTAGTAACCGTCTTCATATGACATAGCATATATATGTGTGGTTTGTTATCATCAAATGTCATACATATTTATATTAAGTAGAGAAATCACCCGGGGCCTATCTTTGCGCGGGTTGATACTCATACGATAATATTCATATTGCACGAGCGGTGCCCGGGGCCTATTTTTGCGCGGGTACCCCTCGGGGCCAAGTGTTTGTCTAGCGCTAGCATGAGGTATGATTTGCATTAATTTCACTAAATGATGTTATGATAATTTGATTGATGAGTATATGATGAGCATGCTATGTATGTGTTATCTTGTATGTTGTATGTGTTACTACTGAGATTCCCATGAATCTCATTCTTTTCCCAAAAACAAATCTCCAGTACAGGGAGGAAGCTCGCAGGGCAAGAAAAAAGTAAAGGATGATGAGTCGAGGCAAGCAGTGGATGAGCTAGTTTAGGTTGTCAAATTTCTGTTATGTATTTTGAGAATATTGTAAAGTTGTGGTTTGTATATGAAATGAAGCGAAGAATGAATATATGTGTTGTAATATTAATTGTGCATGAATGTGTTCATATGTGAATATGTATATCCAGCAGAGGCATTGTATGGAATTTCTAGCATTTTGTGCTACTCTGATGTTTATATTCGTGAGTATTGGCTATTGAGTATTCTACCGTAGTGTTTGGAAATAAGGTATCACATCAAATCTTCCCAAACACAATGCAACCCTCCCCCACCATCATTAAATAGCTTATAAAAATAGGCTTCCCACCTATCCTTAATATCTCTATCAGTAACCAAAACTTTTCCTTCGTCGTCCTTTATACACCTCACTTGGTCGAAGTCTCTCGATTTTCTTTTCTTGTTCTTTGCGATCTTGTAAATCTTACACTCTCCTGCCTTTATTCCTAACTCCTTATAAAACTCCTCATGTGTTTTATTATGAGCCTCGCTCATGGCCTTTTTAGTCTCCTTTTTAGCCATGCGATACTTTTCCCAATTTTCAGCATTATTACATATGTATATGGCTTTAAAACGATCTTTCTTATGCTTAGTTTTTTCTTGAACACTTTCATCCCACCGCCAAGTCTCTTTATCTTGTCGACCAAGACCTTTTGATTCTTCCAAAGTTGCTTTAGCAACCTGCTGGACCTTTTTAGACATATTCTCCCACATGACATTAGCATTACTCTGTAACTCCCACTCCCCTTCCTCCAAGAGAAATCTCTTAAAAAACTCCATTTTCTCCCCCTTCAATTGCCACCACCCGACCCTTGGGTTTAAAACTTGCCGGCGCTTTTGTTTTACATACTTAATTTAAGCCTGACAAGTTTCATAATTTTTGGATATAGTTTGACCAGTGAAATATGTAATGTCTCGAATTTTGGGAATAGAGGCTTAAGATTAAGCCTGTAACAAGTGAACTACTAAACCCCTGTTTGGTAAATGTCATAGTGAGGCATAATATTATTTCCCGAAATTCCTTTATATCCTTGGAAATTAAAAGAAATTATATTGGTTAGCTAAAGAGCTCAGGGAATAACAAAACAAAGCAATTAGAAGTCACACATAATATAGTAAAATGGAACACAAAGTGATTTTGCCACCGATGAAATTCCTGGTATGACAGTGTTGATTGTGTGACATTTTTCAATGGGTAAATGATTTTGAAAAATTATGAAACTTTCCAAAGTGAAAGTAGACTTATCAAGGTTTAATTTGATAGGTTATATAAGTTATTTGGAGTTGTACACAAAGAGAAATAAATTTTTGAAGTTAGTCTAGCGAAATTAATTATTTTCTGGGACAACATTCAAAGATTAAAATTATGGGAAACTTGAGCTTCTAATTGGCCAACGTTTATATTATTTCTTAAAACTAGACTCAATGAGGGTCGTATAGCCTTTAGAATCACTCCAATTGAACATTTTTACAATTAGATATGAATTTTCAAAATTTAATGAAAATTATGCCAGATTTAATACTATATGCGAAAATTGGAATTTTGGGCCAATCAGAAGCTGACACGTGGTAAGAAACTTTAACACCTCATTTAACCAATAATTCATCATCTCTTCAGCCATTTTTCCCGTGAAAACAGAATCAAAACGCGGAGAGAGTAAGGGCTTGAACGAGATGGGAAAGCTTGGAGAAGCAAGAAGATCAAGCCAAAATCTAAGGTAAAGAAGTTGTAATCTTGAAGTTTAAGCTTCCTAATTACTTTATAATCTCTTCTATTTCAATAAATCCATAGATTCAAGGAAAAATATCAAGAGAAGAGAGGGAGGGGGCAGATGTTTTCTTGGGAGAAAAAGCTCAAGAATCAAAGGTAAACTTCAAGACTTGCTTCCTTTACCTTGGTTGTGATTGTTATTGTTGGTTTTGGCTTGGTTTTGGCTTATTTTGTAAATTGGGGCTGATTAAACCTTAGAGGAAATGCTACAAAAATATCCCCTAAATGATGTCTAATAAGTATTTAAATAGTTAATCATTTGATTAGGAGTAGCAAGGAAGTGATTAGGCAAGAGAAAATGAGAAAACAACAAACTATTTTTTAGAATTGTTAGGACTTCCCTGTACTATTTCGTGGGAAAGGAGTGGAAATTTGATGATTTAGATGCTTCCATTGGCTTTAGGAGGAAAAATTGTGTAGGTATGCAAGTGTTCATGAATTTTGGATGCTTGTATATGAATTTGGGAAATTATGAAACATATGTGTGAATGTTGCTTAATCTGCCCTAAGTGGCAGTAAGTGTTGGGCGTGATGTTTCAAAGCCTACACCTTGTCCAAAAATTATAAAATTTTTCATGCTTATATTATACATGTAGAGCTTTATTTTTATAGGTAGTTTGTAATTTTTGGACAAGTAAGCTAGGAGTTATGATTTTTCAAACTCTAATCATGTGAATCTGGGAACTTCTGGAGCAGTGTTCAAACGAATTAAACTCTGTAATTGTGTGAGTGTATTTATCTTATAGGAATATTTTTATCTTAAATTATACTTAATAAGGGTCAAGTAGGAATTAGAATCACCTATATTTTATTTTTTTGGATTTAGAAATGAATTTGTGAACTTGTACCTTGTTTCTAGAATGTAATCTGGACATGTTGAGTTTGGAGAAATTCTGGGAATGTTGTGGCTGTGATATCTAGAATTTGATATTTTTATATGAAACTATAAGGAAATATATTTACATATAATTTAGAACCACTCAATTTGGAATTTCCTATAATTAATGGTGAATTTGTAAATTTGGGCCTTGTTTCTGGAACCAAATTTGAAACAGTAGTCTTCAACGAAATTCTGGGAATAATTTGTCTACATTGGGAAAACCTAATTATTTTTTCTTAAATTAAAATTGAAAGAGCTTCATTTAAGCTTTAGAATTAGTCTAATTGGATTTTTGTAGAATTATTTATGATTTTTGACATTTAGACATAATTCTGAAAGCTGTCTTGGGACAGTGAAGAGTAATGATTTTTACTGAAAGTAGACTTCAAGAGAGGCAAATAGAGCTTTGAATCATGACTCTAATAATGTGATTAGTTATATAGGACCATGAAGTAACAGAGAAGAAGAAGCAATGATTGGAAGATTAAGATACCAAAAGAGGACATAGAATTCTACAGGTAGTGAACTTACCTGGACTACATGTATATGATATATATGTTTGTGCATTGTGTTTATGTAACTGCTTTGCCTAATTGTGTGGAACATACTTGATTAATTGAAATATTGTTATGTTTATACGGTGGCCATGAGTATATTGCATCATTGAGCATGTAGATGTCATTATCGGCATGTTTTTTTAGAAATGGCAAGCATGTCATGCATTAATTATATATCTGCATGCATAGTGGCAATGTTTACTACTGAGATTCCTTCGAATCTCACTCTCCCCAAACCAACCATTTAGACAGGTGGAGAATTCCTGAAGATATGCAAGGAGGAACTCCAAAGGTGAAGGGTGGATTGTAGTGTAAGGCACTACCTTTTGTATTTAGTGTAAACATTTGATATTTTGTGATTATACATTTGATATGTATGTATATGGATGTATGAATGAAGTTTAGCAGAGAACAATTCTAAGAGAACCGCTCTAATCAAATTAAAGGTAAAATGCTCGCATATACTCTGATATATTGACATTAAGAGCCAATGAGTCTTAGTGACGTAGTGAAGCACGTGAAATTATTTAGAAAAGTTTTTGTACCCTCTGAAAAACCCTCTCAGCCCTAGGTTCAACTCCTGAGTTGAGATTAGGAATTTGTGAACGTTTTCTGAAGTTGGGTAATCCAGGTTCGAATTTTGATCCCACGAATGATTTCACTACTCATTTATAGTCATATTAGGCTATTGAGAATAAGGTATTACAAAATACATTGCATAACATCATTTGCCTTACCGAAAGCAATCAAACAACATGCACTTCCAATTTCATAAATTTCCAGATTTAAACACAAGCATCCAAAAATCATGAACTCATGTATAACTAAACAATTTTCCCTTATAAAGCCAATGGAATCATCAAAATTACAAAATTCCATCTTTTCCCTGTGGTTTTATTGCTAGTGGAAACTTAGGGTTTAAGGAGGGAAAATGTGTTTTCTTGATTTCTCTTGCTTAATCACTTCCTTACCACTTCTAATCACATAATTAACTACTTAAACACTAAATGAACATGATTAGAGGAAATTTTGGCAATATTTCCCCTAGGGTTTTCATCAGCCCAAATTTACAAAGTAAGAGAAAACCAAGTCAAATTCCACAACAACAACCACAACAACATTATATAAGACAAGAGGATTAAGTTTTAGTGATTACCTCTTGGATTCAACTCTTTCTCTCTCCTCAACATCTCTGCCTTCTCTCTCTTATGCCTTGTTTTGGCTTACTAACCATGGATTTCAAGGAGGAGGAGAGGTTAGAGGAGGTTTTAGAGAGATTATAAAAGCATAAACACCAAGATTACAAGCTTTTACCTTTTATTTTTGCCTTGGAAACCCCTTCTTCTTCTTGGTGTTCTTCAAGCTTTCTTGAACTCTCTCTCTCTCTCTCTCCATCTTGCTTTAACATGTGCTTATCTTTGATTGGTCAAGAGTTTCTTTTTTTTTCTCCTTCTTATTTTAATATTATCCAAGCAAATATATATATATATATATATATCTCCCTTTGCTTGACTGAACATGTAAGAAGAAAAAGGAAATATAATTTTTTTCTTGAATTATCTTATAATGGCTTCTTCCAAGTTATTAAAATTGGTCATATGCTTTTTACTTTTGACTTTTCCTCTTCTTACTTTAATATAACCAAATGAATATATATATGTCTCTTGCTTGCCTCTTTGCTAACCGAGAATTCAAGAGAAGAGGGAATAAAAATGTCTCTTAAATTGACATTAATTCCCCTCTTCCAAGTATTACTTAATGTCATCTTACTTTTTGACTTTTGCAACTTAATTTTTCCCTTAGTAATAATACCTTAAATTGTGCTTATTAATTACCAAATAGCCATTTTTTCCCCTTGGCCGAAATTATTGGGAAAATTAGGGAAAAAATATTTGTTTCTTGTTTTATGAAAAATTATCATTTTGCCATTACATTTTATAATTTATTGATATAATCATTTCTTTCTTTTTTCCCCTTGGTTTGGCCAAATTTTAACACTCATATTAGGCCATTATTTGTGTCATTTTATGCTCCAACTTAGATTACCATGTTAGGCCTTTAAGTGGACATTCATTTCTCATTTATGTCCTAGCTTAACCAAGTTGTGTGTAACTGGCAATTTGAATGTTTCTGTCAGTTGATGTACACCACAATGCACCATTTTATTTCATTAAAAGTATTAATTACATACAAGGAATATTGGTGACTGAAAATGGAGTGTTACATCTTTAGAGTTTTTTGCGGCTCTCTATTTCTCTCATTAGTCTTAGGGTTCTCTAGCCCTGCATTTTTATAATTGATAATGGCTATATTGGACTTTCAAAATTAATTAATTAATTTTGAAATCCATATTATATCAATTAACATTTAATTTTTTACGAGCTAATTAAATAAATTTGGTTTAAATAAATATGTCCAACAAGTTTAATTTAACCTATTTATTTAATCTGAATAAAGAGTCAACATAGTTAGATTTAATTTATCTTTATAAATTAAATTTAAGATACTATATCTTTATGTTAGTTATTAAATTTAATTTTATCAAATAAAATTAAATCTGAAACTAACACCACGTAATAATAATAATAATAATAATAATAATAATAATAATAATAATAATAATATTATTATTATTATTATATATAATATTATTATTTTCCTTTTTTGAATTTTATATCATATATATATAATCTGTCCACCCTAGATTAAACATTGTATTCATTAAATCTTAAACATATATTGATTCAATGAATCTGGACATTATAGTTTGTGTTGGGCTATTCTTGTGTGCGACCTTGTAGGCTCATACGAAGTTGGCAGTGGGCTAATAACTGTACTGGCCCACAAGTCACAAGCGGCCTCTAACAAGACATTACGACTATTCAATTCATATGAGGATCGTTAACACGATACAACATGTCATATAACTATGTCATGTCCCTTTTGTCACACGATATTTTGGCTAAGGATAAGGCATGAATAATGTCATCCTCCTGTTCTTGGCCATTACTTTTCCAATTTCTAAGTAGTCTGACAATAAAAATGGAAACTCCTTTCCATCGTAGTATGACCATACATTTCTTAGACTCACTCGTCAATGGCCCCAGTAATATCTATATACTAATGTGAGGGACAAATTCCATCTTGACCATTCACATTCCTCTGCATGAAAACCATTAAGCCTGATTATAGCCTTTAACATCACTCGGTCAAAGGTGACTTTTGACTAGGTTAAAGCTTAGCGACTCTTATATAGGAATCCATGATGATCTCAGGTCAAAGGGCATGGTGACATGGTTATACATGAGATAAGCTTATGACTTGATCTATGCAGCTTTCTCATAGCGGGTCGGTCTGACACCTTGTACTTTTACAAGTGCCTAAGACTTTGATTCGTATCTCCATACCTTATCAAAATCATACTGGTCTTATTTCATCTTTACTCCCGCATAAATGACCAACCAGGGACATTTATGACAATCTTTATGATTTATCTTAGGATATGATTATCACAATCAACATGCAAATAATATGATAATAAAATAGAGAAATTCATTAAATAACAATGTTCAAAGTACAATGATTGGCCCCTAGGGCACAATTTCCAATAATTTGAACATAATTGTGATAAAAGTAAAACAATTAGTAGTTCTTACCAACTAACCGTTATATAAAACCTTAAAAAATACTTAGCGAGGGTTTATTTGTAAAATATCAAATCAGTTTGACATTTGAAAACTTTCACGCTCAATCAAAAGCTCTGGCTCTTTCAGCTCTATGAAAGGTATTCTGTAATATCCTGAATTTTGGAACAAGAGACTTGATATTAAGCCTGGATTAAGTGGACTACTAAACTCTGGTTTAGCAATTGTCCTAGTAAGGCATACTTGTATTCCCCAAAAATCCTTTATATCCTTGGGGTATTAAAGGGAATATTATGGGGAATTAAAAGAGTTTGGGGAATGAAAAGACAATGCAATTAGAAGTCACACACAATATAGTTAATTAGAATACAAAGTAGTATTGCTACCGGTGAAGTTCCTAGTGTGATAGTCGTATTTGTGTGACATCTTTCAAGGAAAAAATGATGTCCAAAAATTTTGAAACTTTTTAGAATGAAATTAGACTTATCAAGCTTTAATTTTTAGGTCATATGAGTCATTTTGAGTCGTACACAAAGAGTTGTGTATTTTTGAAGTTAGCCCAGTGAAACTAGCATTTTTCAGTGTCAGCTTCCAAAAATGAGAATTATGGGAATGATGAGCTTCAAATTGGACAAAGGTTATATTTTTTCTTAAAACTATACTTAATAAGGGTCACATATCCTTTAGAAACACTCCAATTAGACATTTTTACAATTAGTTATGAATTTTCAAAGTTGATGAAAATTCTGCCTAGTTATGCATTAAGTATGAAAATGGAATAAAAATGTAAGGGAAAAATAGTCATTTGACCAATAAAAAGCAAGCATCCATTATTTTCCCTTTAATTTCTTCCCAATTCAGTCAAATAAGGAGGGATATAAAGGAAAGGAGCAAGAAATGATTTATTTCGATAAATCATGAAACGTAAGGGAAAAATGGTAATTTTGCCATAAGACAAGAAATGATTGTTTTCCCTAATATTCCCAAAAATTTCAGTTGAATGGGAATTAAAAAGAGGAAAATGGCTACTTGGTAATTAATAAGCCTATTTGGGTGAATTATTATTAAGGAAGGTCAAAGAGTCAAAAGCATAAGGCTTTGGTCAACAACTTGCAAGATGACTTAATAGGATAATGCAAGAGTAATATATATACTCTCATTTGTCATTTCATTTTTGGTTGATTGATGAAGGAAATATTATGTAGAGTCAAAAGTTGGACCAAGAAAATGTTACCACTTGCAAAGCCTTTAGATGATTTATTAAATCATAATTTCCATCACCCTCTTCTCATTTATTCAGTAAGAACAAATCAGAAGAGAGAGGGAGAGAGATGAATGAGAATGGAGAAAATGAAAGAGAAAGAAAGAAGTGAATAGTGTTTTTAGAATTTCAATCCAACTAAACACTGCTGAATCGGCGTCTTCTCATAAAGTGCCCTTCACAAACCTTCTTCTACTCATCTCGAGCTTCATTTCTACGATTTCAGATTTTCATTTGGAGGTGGTTGGTATCGTCTCACTGGCCGGAGTGCTGCCAAAATTTTGAAGAATACAGAAATGTGTAGAGGTAAGTGTAAGCTTCTTTTTGAATCGATTGGTTCGTCGTTTGGATGAGTTTTGTGAAAATTGAGTAGTCCGGATTCAAATCCTGGTTCCACTACTAATTTCACTACTCATTTGTACTCATCTGAGGTTATTAGAAATAGGGTATCACACATCCTTTCAACCTCAAATTTTTCTTCCTTCAACTTTTGGGTTGACATAAGGTTCATGGATTTTCTTTCATTATACATTTTGGTGAATTTATTCTAGCACAGATGATTGTTAGGTTTTGATTGGGGTTTTTATTTCTAAATGACTTATGCTAGATGGGGTCTTTGAATAAGTATTAGATGTCTGTCGATCAACTATCTAAAGACTATTAGGATGGGGTAACAAATTTTCTTAAGTTTGCATTTGCCCATAATCCCCTAAATGATAGTTTGATTCTTTGCCTCTATGTGAAGTGTGACAATGTACAGTGGTTTGATCTAGAAACTTGTCTATCACACTTAGTGATTAATGGAATCAATCTTACTTATACATGTTAGAAGAGGCATAGGAAGACACGTATTAGGGTGGTTGAACATATAGAAAGTTGTGCATCACCTTATTTGGACACAAGTGTATTTAACATTGATTGTCTTGATATTATGGCTAAGGCATTATAAGAAGACCTACTAGGATTGTCCTTAAATTATGGAAACTTTGGAGGGCGACGTGTAAATCCATTGTATAAGGGGTGTACTGACTTTACCTTATTAAGTGATGTGTTGATGTTGTACAACTTGAAAGCGATAAATGGATAGTCAAATATGCGCTTAACAGAATTGCTCGAGGCTTTAAATCTAATGCTACCGACAAAAAACATGCTGCCACCCAAAACATATGCTGCAAAGAAGATGTTGTGCTCTGTCGGCCTAAAGTATGAGAAGATACATGCTTTCTCCAATAATTGTGTCTTTATTTAAGAATGAATATACATTGCTAACTCATTGTCTCATGCATGAGGAGCCACACTACCAATAGAATGGCAAGATCCCAAACAAGACGTTATGATATTTCCTCATTATACGTAAATTTAAACACCTATATAGCAATCCTAAATATGCAAAAATTTTGAGGTGGCATGTTGATGAAAGGACATAGGGTTACTTGATGGAGAACTTGATTCTGATGGCTATATGGGGTATCTTGCCTTATGAGGTACGAGCTGCAATTACTAAGTTATATTTCTTCTTTAAATCACTTTGTAGTAAATTGATAGACCCTACAAAATTGCTGAGATTACAAAACTGAATCGTAGCCACATTAGGTGAGCTTGAAATGTATTTTCTTCCAGCATTCTTTGACATCATGATCCACTTGACAACTTACTTAGTTAGAGAGGTACAATTTTGTGGCCCAGCTTATTTAAGGTAGATGTACCCGATTGAATGTTTCATGAAGATAATAAAAGGGTTTGTGAAAAATCAGAGTTGTCCGAAGGGTTTTATTGTTGAATAATATACCTATGAAGAGGTCACTGAAATTTTTACCACATACTTAAAACATGCAAGTTATATTGGCCTTCCCGTGTCTCAACATGAGGGAAGGACTGGTGAGGAAGGATAATGGATAGGAAAGTTGTGACCATCTCAGACCAACAGTTAGAGCAAGCATACCTATACATGCTACACAACTCCGAGGAGGTTGATAAGTATGTGTGCAACCATATGCATCAAATTTATATAGAAATTTCCTACAAAGGAGAAAGATGGTGTGCTCAATAACATAATAATAAATATTTTATGACATGGTTTAAAGATCAAGTCATTGGCAAGTATAAAGCTAATCCTAAATCTGTTTCTAGTAAATTGAAGTTCTTAGCAAATAGTCTAAGCAATCAAGTGACTTCTTACGCAAGCTACATCATCAATAGGTTCATCTTCTTCACCAAAGAGCAAGATGATCGAAGCAAAATGTAAAATAATGGTATAACTCTTGTAGCTAACACCATGCATGTTGTGATACCTTATTTTCCAACACTACAGTAGAGTACTAATTAGCTAATGCTTACCGACTATAAACATCAGAGTGTGGAAAATGCTAGAAATTCCATACAATACCTATGCTGGATATACATATTCACATACATGCACAATTCATAAACAATTCACTTACAACTCATAATTTTCATAAACAATCTCAATATACATACAAAGTTCTCAAAATACATAATAGAAACTTGGCAACCTAAACTAAGCTCTCTCGCTGTTCGGCCTCGACTCGACATCATTTACCTTCTCCTTGCCCCGTGAGCTTCCTCCCTGTACTGGAGATTTGTTTTTGGGAAAAGAATGAGATTCATGGGAATCTCAGTAGTAACACATACAACATACAAGATAACACATACATAGCATGCTCATCATATACTCATCAATCAAATTATCATAACATCATTTAGTGCAATTAATGCAAATCATACCTCATGCTAGCGCTAGACAAACACTTGGCCCCGAGGGGTACCCACGCAAAGATAGGCCCCGGGCACCGCTCGTGCAATATGAATATTATCGTATGAGTATCAACCCACGCAAAGATAGGCCCCGGGTGATTTCTCTACTTAATCTAAATATGTATGACATTTGATGATAACAAACCATACATATACATGCTGTCATATGAAGACGGTTACTACCTGGTTGCTACTTTACGCAACTTTACCACTTGATACAAGCTCGGGCAACAGCTTCTGAGGCTAAACCGGTTGTCAAGTCCTGAAATTGTCAAACATCACCAAAGGGGTTATTACTCATCCATACACCTTTCCAAGCTCATATCATTGGTAAATTTAGCCTATTGGTGCTAAATTACCAAAATACCCCTTAGGTTCTCATTATCAGTATTTTCTTCAAAATTATGATTTAGGTCATTCCTATATATTTTCGCGTGTAGAATTCATTCCCAACCTCGAATTGACCAAAATCAATCCCAAGTGATGAAAATACCCTTTACAACCCTCAAATAAGGCTTAGAAAGGGCAATTTTGTCATTTCGCTCTCTGAGCCTTTTCTCACTTCAGGGTCAACATAGACCCTACACAATTCGGCCTCCTGAATCCAATGGAAGCATTGAATTGGTCAAATTCCAAGCCATTCCCCACATCCAACACATAGAATGGAAAATAAATTCCCAGAAAAGTTGTGTCGGATTATTGTTTTCTTTGGCCCAATCATCTCCTTTCTACTTATAACCAATATATTAACTAGTTAGACATTCATTGGACTTGATTTGGAGACACTTACATATTAAGGTCTCTTTGGCTTTTCTTGAATTATCTTGTACCAAATGAACCATAATCAAGCCCAAAACAACTCTACTAACCTTAATCAAGCAAGATGAACAAGTTTTGGAAGTTACCTCTTGATTTTCTTTACTTTCTCTCTCTAGGTTGATTTCTCACTCCTCCTTCATGCGCTTGATTCAGCTGAACATCATGGCTCCAATGGTAAGGAAGTGAAGAGAAGAGATCATAGAGGAGATATGTAACTCTAAACACAAGGTAACAACTCCTTACCTTGAGATTGGATGATCCCTAGCTTCTCTCCTTCTCTTCTGTCAAGTTCTCGTTCTTCAGCTCACTCTCTTGCTCTTTAGTTTAGTTTAATCGTGAATGAGCAGCTGATGGAATGATGAAGATTGATATATTAATGAAGATTATATTGATCATGCCAAGTATCACATTCCAATTGGCCCATAATTGTCATTATTCACTAATTAATCAAATCTCCCTTTTCTTCATCTATTTCAACCGAAATCATGCAAGGAAATATGGGAAAAGCTGAATCTCCATTTATCTTATTGTGCTAACATGTAACTTATTGACCAAGTCATTGACTTTTTGACCATTTTCCCCAATAATTCACCAAAATTGATCCATTAATGATCAATTAGTCATTTTACTTTTTTTAATTCCCATTTAGCTCAAATCATTGGGAATTTGAGGAAAATAATTATTTTCCACTTTTCGGTAAAATTACCGTTTTGCCCATGCATTTAATGATTTACTGAAATAAATCATTTTTTGCCTATTTCTTCGGCTAAACTCTATTTTGGAAACTTAAATGAGGCCATTAATCATATCATTAAATTTTGTGAACTTTGGTTACCATATTGGGCCTTTACCGATCTCTCATACCCTTATTCGACCAATTTCCGCGTAACCGGCGATTGGAATATTTTCCATAAATTCACATAAATACATTCACATCATTTTTCACCATTTTATTCCATTAAATATACATCAAATACACACATAAGCGTATTGGTGAAAAATGGGGTATTACACATGTATCAAGTTCCGAAGATAGAAATCCTATATATGCGAAAATGTCATTCTCTTAGAATGATTAAGCACATATTAGAGTTGGATTATATCAATTTTTGGGTTCCCATATTCGGTTGCAAGTAGGTTAACAATAATCATGGCTTGATAATTGATGACTTAGGCTTGATACAATTGAATTTGAACAAGGGCGGATTTAAAAATGAGCCTTTCATTTTGGTTTCTCAAGCTAAACAAGTGTTCTATGTCATGATCCTTCTGAACATGGATAGCCTATGTTTTTGTTGAAAAATAAAGTGAATAGGGAGATGGGTGATGGAATTGAGGATGGTCCATTCAATGGGAGGTCACTTGAACCATTAAAATTGGATGAAGAAGATGCTTTGTACATTAGGCATAATCACAATGAAGACATTTGGGTTTCAAAGAGGGGGAAATTATTACTTGACAAAAAGAGAAGAATTCAAGCTGAGAATAGTAACTTACAAAAAGTAAAGATTAGGAAAAGAAAACGAGACCTAATTTATGTGTTTTAACTGTGTATTGTTGTTTTAATGATGCTGCAGATTTGTGTTTAATTTGGACTATTTTCGTGCAGCTTTTGTATATGAAAGCAGGGGAAATCAATAGCAAAACCCCCATATTTTCTTTTAAAAAATTGCCTAAAAAATTAATGGTTCTTACATTAAAACCTTTTTTTACGTATAAACTATATATGACGGTTATTTCATTAAACCCATTAGCATTTATAGAAAATAGATAACAGTTGCAATATAATACCCATTATGTATGCTTTTACTTTATATAATGGTTATGGTGAAAACACCATTATATATGTTATAGAGTTTATAACGGTTGTTTATTTGAGACTGTTATTTATTATGCAAGAATTATCATATATTATAACGGTTATTTACATGTGCCCAATAATTATTATTGCAACAACGCTCATATCATGATCTTACCAAGCCTTAATACATAACATATGTTATATTATAACCGTCATAATAGGTTCATCAGAATAAATAATAGTTCGAAACCGTAATTTATCTGCGCATAGAATATATAACTCCCGCATATATGATGGTTTGGAACCATTATATATGGCAGATAATAACCGTCATAAAATTTATTTTTTGTAGTAGTGATTAAAAGTTAATGAAATTAAATTCCCACATCAAAAAGATTTTGAGCCCATTTAACGAAACTCCATTACATGCAAGCAGTGATAATTATGATTGCATTATCAAGAGGAAAGTGTTTAACTGCTCTTTAGCGTGATAATACATTTTACCATAGTAATGATAATTACTAAAAATTTGGTAATCCCCATTCATACCCTTTTTTCCTATAAATACTCATTATCATCACATTGTGTGTTCGAAAAAGTCTAACTTGCTCTTTTGTCTTATTTATCTTTTGTTTCAGTTGTCTCATTCCATCCACCACATACCAATTACCACCACAACCACCGTCACTACCTGCTTCTCTACCAATGTCACCTACAACACTGTTGCAACCCTCACCGTTACTGCCACCACCTCCACCTGGAGAGGCAATGAATCTAGGAAGCAATGAGTTTTTCTTTTTCTTTGTTATATATTGGGGATATTATAGACTTTTCATTGTTATTTTTGTTAGATTGAATATAAAAACTAAATTTTTTTAATCGAATCTTTTCAATAACATACCACGCATGTCGATGGTAATGAACATTACATCGCATTGCATAGAACTACAATGCAACAATATATCTAACGATGCGAGAATTGAATCAAACGACCCCTTTATGTATTAATGGAGATAATGTAGTCAATTAGTTCCTACATTTCAGCCAACTAATCTCAAATAGCTCAATTGGTTGACTATTTATTAGTGAACAACCGTTTGATAACTCACATAAAAGAAGAATATTTCTGATTCTTGTTTTTTTTTGTCGGTCATAATCCACACACACATTATACTCTTCACAAAGAGTTTGAACTCATAATCTTGTGCTTATAAAAAATATTTAAGAAATGTGCTTGATGCTATTGGGCTGCCAAGTCTCAGAAGAATATTCTTTGTTCAAACAATGGTTGACTTCTAAAAGAGAAATGTTTTTTTCATTTTTTCACTACCACAAAAAGTAAAAGCTATGACGCTTATAATAATAATATTAGTGGCACTTCACAAGCGTCACATATTGAAACGCAACTAAAACAAGATGTGGTGCTCCATCACAGGCGCCACAATAGCTAATATTTTTTTTAATTAAAATAACCAAGGGTGTCACTTCTTAAAGAAAGCGTCACAGCTTGTATAGATCTTCTTGTGACGCTTTCTTAAATAAACGTCACTATTGATCTGTATTTTTAATATAAATTTTTTTAATTGAAATTTTTTTAAAAAAATTTAAAAAAGGGCCTAGGGTGGCGCTTTTTCACGGAAGCGCCATATTAGGCCCTTTTTTAAAAAATATTTTTTAAAAAAAAATAAAAAAGGCCTAGGGTGGCGCTTTCTTAAAGAAGCACCACCTTAGGCCCTTTTTTAAAAAAATTTAAAAACATAATTTTTTAAAAAATATTTTTTAAAAAAATTAAAAAATAGCCTAAAGTGGCGCTTTCTCACAAAAGCGCTACCTTAGGCCCTTTTTTAAAAAATTTAACAAAATAATTTTTTAAAAAAATATTTTTTAAAAAAATTAAAAAAAGGGCCTAGGGTGGCGCTTTCTCAAGGAAGCGCCATCTTAGGCCCTTTTTAAAAAGAATTTAAAAACATAATTTTTTTAAAAAAATATTTTTAAAAAAAATTAAAAAGGCCCTTTTTAAAAAAAATTGTATTTTTTTAGAAACCTATAATTATAATTAATAATACACTTTAAATATATTTTTATATCTCTATAACAAAATGAAGAGAAACAAATCAAAATCAAATAACTCCAAAATGATATAAATTAAAAAATAACTAATTAAAAAAATCACTACTAAGTAAAATATAATTGTTAAAAATAAATAATTATATTATTTATGCAACTCATCAATATAATTTTAACAATTGTTGCAACAATAAAAAATTATAACTACTACATATTTTCACATATAACATATATATAATAACATTTAATTTTATCTCATTTTTATTTCGACATACAAAAATGAGTATAATTTTTTCAGATTTCATAATAAATGAAATATAAAAGATATTGAGCAAATTAAACTTTTAACTACTAATAAAATTATATTTGTAAGCTCAAAAATTAAAAAACAACTTACAGTATAGAGGAAGCTTGAACGGAGTGAGTGGAAATCTCAAACACAACACCTGAAAAAGAATTAATAAAGGAAAAAGAAAAAGAAAAAGTTGCATATATATATTTAAATTAAAAAAAAGTGGTTAACAAGACAATATGATATACATAACTTCAAAATATAAAAAAAAAAAAGAAAAAAATGAGTGGGGTACAACTTACAGGATGAAATGAAACTATAAGGAGGATGAAATGAGACAAGAGAAAAGGAGTAGGGTCAGTTTGGTGTAAGAAATTAGACAAAGAGAAATGAGCAAGGAGTGTCACAAAAACAAAAAGAGGAGGAAGAGAAAATGTGAGAAGTGATGGAACAAAAAAATGAGAAGATAAGTGTAAATCGAACTTTTGAACGGAATGAGGAAATGTGGGAACTAAAAGGATAAGGGTGACGACACGTGTTGGATGAAGATTGAAGACTAAGAGGATAAAAGTGATGGAAGCAAATTGCGGGAGAGAGAAGGGTTTGAATTAATTTTTTTAAAGAAAATAATACTTTGTGTGGCACTTGCTAGGCTAAGTGCCACACAAAGTACGTAGCAGCTATGACACTTCCTTAAACAAGCGCCACAGTTGTTGTTTTAATTTTTAATTTTTAAAAAAGACAGTTTAGGTGGTACTTCCTTCAGAAAGCGCCACCTAAAATCCCTAACAAGTTGTGACGCTTTCTCAAGAAAGCACCACCTAAAGTCTTTTTTAAAAAAAAAATTTAAAAAAAATTTAAAAGAAGCTGTGACATTTCTTTAAAAAAGCGCCACTAATATCTATTTTTGTAGTAGTGTTTCTTTTTTGCTCTCGAGTTTTTATTATGATTTTGGTAATCTAACCATTTCTTTTTGAGTTATTGCTGGAATTTAGTGATTTCTTGTTTTTCTTTAGAGACATAAATTTAACATAACCTTTACAAAGATTAAAAAAAACTATAGAGAACATAACATAGCGAATGTATGGGTTCAGATTTAATTTATAGTGAAGAAGATTATTAAAATAAATTGCAAGAAGAAGATTAATGAATTGAGGACGTCAACACAAAGATTATGAAAGTTATAGGGAAAATTATACTAAGGTCCCAACTACAAAAAATAATATTAAGAAAGTCATATAGTTTGTCAATAACAAGTGGAAAAAACAACCATTAAAGAGTGAAATAACTCAAATTGACAAGTTATAAGACCTTTTTAATCAAAGTTATTAAACCTGAACTAGTCATTGAACTAATCAGGATCGGGATACTGGGTCAAGGATTAATGGGTCATACCAGAATCAAACTAAAGCTAACCTGGGCAAAACTGGTTAGAAAATGAAAATTTAAGAGTTATTAATATAAGATTATGAAGAATTTGTAAAAAAAATCAATTTTTTTTAAAAATAACCCGAGTTGATGGCCGGACTGGACTAGTTGAGTGGCCAGTTCACCAATTTCTAGACCAACCGACTGGTCCGATTCAAGTTTAATAACCCTATTTTTAATTCCAAAATTAAGTACTTTTTTAGGACAGTCTTATCACTAGCTTTCCAAAACTTCAACCTCATCATCATCTCCACTGTCTCCTTTGTTGATATCATCTCTTGAACCTTATCCTTCTCATTTCCCTTTCTTTATTTGTGAGGACGAAGGAGGAGTAGACTGGAGTTTGGAGGGGATATGTTTTGTTTCAGGGAATTTTTGTTTTTTTTAAATTTTATTTTCAGTCAATCAAATACAAATTACAAATTTTATTTTCTGGGTATTGACGAAAATTCCATGCTTAAAAATTTTATTGGCCAAAATATATAACCTGAATTCTTGTAATGGTACTTTTTGTTTTTAAAACCTTGCAGAATACTTGCACTTTGATATGTATATAAAAACATATCATATCCATCTAACCAATAATATTTTTTAACCTTAACTTTTCATCTATTTTCTCTATTTTATATTATTAATTCTTCTTTTCATAGAGCATACCAATATATTCATATTCGTAGCATCAAAATTTTTCATTCCAAGATATGACAAAATATCTATTCTATCAACTAAACATATCTTAATTATGTTTATAGTAGATAATTTTTTTTCCCTATTCTTTACCTCATCACATTTTATTGTTTTTATGCTACATTAGAAACTTTTCAATGGGTCCAAAGATGCAATTTGTTATGGATCTTATCATACACACTATTTTATTAATATATTGATTACTACCCCTAATCCTAAATTTATGAACTAATTATATACTACAAACCATATCTTATATTTAGGACCAGATGAATATTATTTTTCATTGTTTCATGGGATTATTACATTTTCTTTTTTCTTTTTTTTTATGGAGGATTTGTTACATTTTCTTCCCATTTTTCAATCATCAGTCTATGAAAATGACATGCAGATCAATGCACCAATCCTACTTGTGTAAGACTTCTTTATACTGTTCTCTGTTCTGTAAAAAGTTTAATCACGTGATCAACTATAATTAAATTCTATGAGATACAATTAACATCACAATATATTGGCAACTGATTTTTTTTAGCAAATAATATTACTGGTACTCAGATTTTTTAAGTAAATTTTTTTAAGAAATTGAACATAATATAATAACAAATTTATTGACATTGTCTATCTCAGTTTTTAATTTGTTCACTAAAAAGAGTAACTTTCCGCCATTAACACTCAACATAATATTTAAAATAACTGATGCGTTCTACATCAATAAGACTTTACAGTTATTTTTAAAACAAAAAATAAATAAATAAATAAAGAGACCCATCAATTATGACATACACTACAAAAAAAACAGCCTATTTCTTACGAAATTTGAGGCGGAAAAAAATTACATCTCAAAAGTTATCCAAATTCCATTGAAAATTTTCTAACAAAATTACCCTTGGAAAATTCCGTCGCAAATCCAAATTTGCAACGGAATTTCCCACGGAACAAGTCTGTCAGAAATTCTGTCGCAAATCGAAATTTGCCACAGAATTTCCTATGGAACAAGTCCGTCGGAAATTCCGTCGCAAATCGAAATTTGCCACGAAATTTGAGATTGAATTATTTCGTGGCAAATCCTATCACAAATTCCATCACAAATATTTATTTATTAAATTTTTTATTACGATTTATTTAATTAATGATTAATATAATTATTATATATTAATTATATTTATAATTTATAATTTAAAATTTAAAGTATTATTAAATTATAATATAAATAAAAACACTATTAATTCATATTTATTATTGAAATTAATACACACATAAATAAAAATAAAAATTTTATAAATACAATAAAAATAAAATATAAATAAAATGAATAAAGAAAGATATTAATAATAAAAATTTAGATATAATATTTACGTAAAAAAATAAGAAAACTAAATTGTAATGTTTTATAATATATATATATATATATATATATATATATGATTTTGCATTTAAATCACACATGTTCTTCCTAACTCAACTGGCAAAGGCATTAGCACATGCATGAGAGGTCATGGCTTCGAATCTTACCTTGGCCACAAATGCAACCAATTTGTGTTATCGACACATGGCGGGCGACAGATGGTGTTACGTGGCGCGCGACTTAGGACGACACGTGGCAGTTGACCGGGACACACGACGGTTGATAGAGACACGTGGTCGAAGGCGAGGTGGTGGTGGTCGGCGGTGGGTACACGTAGTGGCTGTCGGCCGGAGGTTTTTGTTGAAAAATGACGTAAGCAAATTTGCCACAGAATTTGAGACGGAATTTTTTCGGTCACAAATTTCCTCTCAAGTTGCGACGGAATAAATTCCGTCTCAAATTGCGATGGAAAGCCATATTCCGTCGCAAATTAATTTGCGACGGAACTATTTCCGACGGAATTTTTTCTGTCGTAAATTCCGTCGCAAAATTATTTTGTGATGGTTTCCATCAGAAAAAGCCTCCGTTCTGTCGGAAAATCTGTTGGAAATTGCCTATTTTTTTGTAGTGATAATTGTGAGAAGATATAAAGAGGATGCATTAAAAATTACATTAAACGTTATGTTCTATATAAGGTACAGAAATCAGTTCACTTGCTTTGGTTGTGCATATTTCTCTTAAATTTTTTGGATGTGATTTGGAAAATTATCTTTTATCTTTTATTTTTTATTTTGATTTTTATTTTAAAAGAAGTAAATTGTAAATACAATAAAATTTTCAATATAAATATATGATTCTAAATTTTCCATTTTAAAAATATGATTTTAAGTAAACCTAAAATAGTAAAAATATAATATAAAATAAGGTTAAAAGTCATTTTTGTCTCAGAAGTATTCACTGGGGACAATTTTGCTCTGAAAGTTTTTTGAAAAGCAATTTTGCTCTAAAAGTGTCAAATTTGGAGCAATTTTGCCCTTACCATTATCCCAGTTAAGTTTGACCTTTAGTTGACCAAATTTCGGACAAATTTGCACCTTAATAAAAATGACATGAACAACAAAATTGCTTTGAAAGTTTTAACTTGGGAGCAAATTTGTTCGAAATTTAGCCAACTAATGGTTAAACTTAATTGGGACAACGACAAGGGCAAAATTGCTCCAAATTTGACACTTTTAGAGCAAAATTGGTCCTTGAAAAACTTTCAAAACAAAATTGGCCATAAATGAATATTTCTAAAACAAAAATGACTTTTAACCCTATAAACTATTCAAACTAAATCCATATAATAATTAATAAAGAATGCGAGGCCAGATATCCCTTAAAAAGGCAAAGGATGAGCACACTATGATGCATGAAAAAGAAATAAAAATACATATAGAATCTTCCCAAAAGTAAAAGTTAAAATTCTCTAATCACACTTATCCAAAAGGTAGAGTCAAATCCAATCTTTCTGGCTGCCTAATCTATCATAAAATGAGTGTTGCAAAAGCATATACAGATTCAGACCCAAAAGAATGAGCTGGAAATTTGTTTGGATGTCATTTTTTAATATCAATAATCACTTAATAATTTATTATAACTCCTATTTGCGAATATGTAAGCATTGTTTGCGCAAATATCACTACTAAAGATTGGGGATTTAACGTCACTAAAAGACGTCCCTTTCTATAAAAAGGAAGTAAAAACTGGACGCGGTGGCATTTAAGTAAATAAAGAAAAAATTTTGTCCCTTTAGGCGTCCTAAGAACGAAAAAGGACGTGTAAAGAGCATATTAGGCGTCCCTTCTTATAGAAGGGACGCCTAATGGCCACATGTCAGCGTCCCTTCTTAGAGAAGGGACACCTAAAGGGAGACAAAGGCTGCATGTTAGCCACATGGCTGACATGTGGCCTTTAGGCGTCCCTTCTATAAGAAGGGACGCATAAAGGTGTCTTCCCTCCCTTTTCGTTTTCCTCCGGAGATTTGCTTCATTTCCCTCCAGCTTTCAATAATTTTCGTTCTCTCCTCTCACGGTCACGAGTAAGTCTGTCATCCTCCCTTTCTCAAAAAACTCAGCTGCTATAGCAACGTCCTCCTCCTCCCTCCTCTCTCAAGAAGCTCATCCACCTCGATACATAACTTTTGATACATGATATGTATTTAGATCTTTATTCCTATTCAAATTTAATTGTCTCGGTTTTTGTAGTAAACGTTCGATGTTCCTAACACCAAAGACATGTATAACCACTGGATAGGGGAGGTTCGTTTGTGATAGAAGGATTTTAAAAATAAGCTCACGCAGAGGTATATTAGAGGGGAGAAGAGACATCTGGAACCATGTAAGGAATATTCATATCTATCTCCAGAGGATTGGAGGTTGTTTGTGGCATCACGACAAGCTCCTGAATTTTTGGTAAATTTTCTATCTTCAGTATGAAAATTTTTAATTTCAATATAGTTGATGCATCAATGACTTGTTTTTCCTTTTTTCCCTTACACAGGAAGTAAGTGCAGCAAACACAAAGAGGCAAGCAGCAAATTAGTACCAGCATTGCATGTCTCGTGGTGGTTACAAGAAGCTGGAGCGGACGATGATGGCAGAAGAGCTGGAGAAAACGAAGGAAGCTGCGAAATCAGATCTATCTGTTGTTGTACAAGCGCCAACTCCTCCTCCGCATCACAAAAAATGGAAAGCAGGGAGGATTAAGGGTGGCAAATATATAAATTTGGCTATTGCTGAGGTTGCCTCAAGGATTGTAAGTAGTAAGAGCATAAGTAATTAATTTTGAAATTCTTCCATATTTCCAACGTTTAATTTTCATTCATAACAAATTGTATGCTACAGGACGAACTCGAAGAGCAGAGTAGCCAAGGTTCGTTCACTCCTAGTGGACGGATGGACATATTGGCAACGGCGATTGGGAAAGCTGAATACCCTGGTCGTGTTAGAGGGGAGCCCAGGGGAGTTGGTATCGTGAAGTATTTTGGCAAAGCCTCACAAACAACATTGTTAGAACTGGCTGACACCCAAGAGGGGGGGTGAATTGGGTGTGTGATAAGAAGGTATGATCTTTTTAAAATCTTTTCGCAACTTATCAAATCAATACATGCGGAAGTATAGAAACATAAGCTGATATGTAAATCATATATGCTGGAAATGTAAAAGCTTAGGGAAGAGAATATGCAAACTGTGATTTATCCTGGTTCGGTCCAATCCACGATGACCTACGTCCAGTCCCCAGGCTCCTCCTGAGATTTCCAATCCACTATCTTCTTGTTTAATCGGGCACAAGAAAAGCCTTTACAAATCTACAAGAGTTAATCCCCCTTACACACTGTAAGGTTTACTCCTTCTTACAGCAAGTCGAGCAAAGCAATCCCAAAGACCTTTCTCTCCTGCTTACTCGTGCAAGTCTTATGAGCAGCAACGTTCTCTCCTGCTTACACCACTGTAAGTCTTATGAGCAGCAACGTTCTCTACTGCTTGCACCTTGTAAGTCTTATGGGCAGAAACTCTTAATGGCGATTCACTCTACAACTTCCACTGTAAGGTAATCAACCCTCTCAAGGTCCCTCTACCTTGAGTTCAATACAGGAATATATTTGTAAGGATTTACAAACTCTCTCACAAAGTAGATAGGATACTCACTGAAGTACAATACAAATATTCACTCTCTCAAATATACATAATATAGAAGATGAAGTAGAGCAAAGAGTGGTCGGAGGTAGAAGACTTAGAATATCAGCATGTTCATGTTCTCATTGTATTGCATGCTTTTCTGTGTTTGAATCCTCTCCTATTTATAGCTGAGTTGTGGAAGATATCCGTTAGAGTCTGTTGATTCATTTGACCATTGAACCCATTCGGATATTCTTCTGTTATAATCCCATCTGATGCTTAGACAATCACTATATCATTTTCGGTTGGAGTCCCGTTGAGTGTATTTAAATATTTTCCCGTTGATCGTGCTCTAACACATGCTTCAGCGTTTCTTACAGTTTGCTCATTGGTCTGACAGATGCAATAGTATTTGTCTTCCGTTACTTATGAATTTTTCTGCCACCCACGAATAGTTGTCGTTTGAATGGAGAGTTCAGTTACTTGTCATGTACGTGTTGGTGGAGTACAGCTGTAATACACTTTGAATATAACCGTTAGAAAATATTTGTATCTCAACAGATTAATATGGATCACTGGAAGTGTTTTATAAAAGAAACAGTAATAAGACCATCGGGAGTGATCTTGTTTTCGCAACTGAGTAGTAAAATGATATACCATATGATTTTGATAGCAATTTGGAGAAATCAGTAATAATAGAATTTCACTAGCAAAATCAGTTGTTGTTTATGAAGGTAATAGCAAATGGATCATAGTGTATGTAGGAAAGTGTATACTGGAACAATAGCTCATTATATGAGCAAGTGCAATATCACTGGAAGTGAATATAATGTCATTGAGAGTGATTTTGAAAACTTTGAAAACTTCTGAGAGTGATTGCTGGTTCACTGGAAGTGATATTGAAAATTACATATTTCACTCGAGTGAATTTGGAATCACTGGAAGTGATTTTGTAAATAGTGATTTCTTCTTGGAGTGATTTCCAATTCACTGGAAGTGATTTGTAACTTTTCAAATATCACTCGAGTGATTCAAGATCACTGGAAGTGATTTGGTAAGCAGTGAAATATTCTTGCAGTGATTTTGAGTTCACTGGAAGTGATTCAGCGAAAATGCAACATCACTCGAGTGATTGAGGATCACTGGAAGTGATTTGAGAATTTTGGCGGATCACTCGAGTGATCTCAGCTTCATTGGAAGTGATTTGTAAAACAGTAGATTCTTCTTGAAGTGAAATCCTAATCACTGGAAGTGATTTGCTTCATCACTCGAGTGATTTACAATCATTGGAAGTGATTTGGCGCATCACTCGAGTGAATGAGAATCACTGGAAGTGAATAGCAAAACCGTGGGAATTTCTTGAAGTGAAAACAAAATCACTGGAAGTGATTAGCCTGATCACTCGAGTGATTCACAATCACTGGAAGTGATTTGGCGGATCACTCAAGTGATTCAGAATCACTGGAAGTGATTTTCAAAACAGTGAATTTTTCTTGCAGTGATTTCGCGATCACTGGAAGTGAAATGCCATATCACTCGAGTGATTTGCCAAATCACTCGAGTGATCCGTTTCCAGATCTTCAGTAAATAGAGGTCAACTTCCAGATGCCATAACTCTTGGAATATGACTCCAAAATTGCTGTATTATATATCAATGGAAAGCCCTAGAAGTCTACTTTCATATGGCACTGGTTTCAGATCAATAAGATCAGTGGTTGGAGAGTTATACCCAAAATACTAAACCTGTTCCAGAAAGTGACGCTGACATGAAGGTCAAATTAGAACACTGATATCTCCCTCATATGAGCTCCTTTGATGTTGGTTCTGGTGTCAAAATGACGCATTGGGAGTCTAGTTTCATATTCAATTGATTTAGTATGATTTGGAGTTGTATTGTTAGAGATATGATCAAATAACCAGACCTCGCTCAGCTCGACGAAGCACAGACTCTGAAATGCTGCACATCACTCGAGTGATCTGTGAATCACTGCAAGTGATTTTTACTGTTCTCAGAATCACTCGATGATTCTCAACATCACTCGAGTGATTTCTAAAATCACTCGATTGCTACAGTGATGCTACAGTAGCTACAGTGAAAATGCTACAGTACTACTGCTACAGTACCCGTAGAACTTGAAACTTGCTATTTTTCATTGATTTTTGCAAGTTCTTCATTCCTCAATTTCTTTCTTCCATTTCTTGACTAATCTACAATATATGCAATATCAAATAGTTAGTCAATGTATTAGAAAAGTATACTATGCAAACTTCTGCTCTCATAATATTTGATATATATATTTGGCATCATCAAAACTAATCATATCTAACAAACATCACTAAGTGAACCCAGTCAAGAATTTATGGCTAAGCCTCACGATCAGATCCGAGACGAGCTAATGTCAGAACTACTTGGTGAAATGAAATCATTGTTTGATTCTAAAATATACAATACTAGGGTTAGAACCCAGGAATCCCCGGCCCTTCCACAATACTAAAGGAAGTCACAACCCGCAGGAGGAATTCCTTGGACAGCCTTCCCACACTCCGTAACTCATTGGCGAGGCTTTCCACAATCCGGAACCTCTTGTCCAGCCTTCCCACACTCCGGAACTCGTTGCCGCTCCTTTCCACAGTCTTGTCCAGCCTTCCCATACTACGGAACCCTGTGGCCAGCCTTCTCAGACCCTAGAACCCCTAGGCCAGTCTTCTCACACAACAGAACTACTGGGCCCACCTTGTACCACTCTGGAGTCAGGTGAATCGTGTATCCTCTATTTGGATGCCCCATGATTCGTGTTGTTGCCGATGCTCTCGTTCACACACAAGACACCACCCACCATCATAATCAAATTCAATAGTATTTACGTAGGGTGACAGTGACATGTGTTCATGAGGGGGAAGAAGGTGCAGTCATCCCTATCCCTGATGTTGAGGTTGCCACACTGGGTCAGATAATTGGAGCTTTCATCATTTGGCCTCAATATCTTATTGGAAAGTTGGCAACCCTACCAATGGTAGGAACTATATTCATATCACTTGACATTTATTGGCATCATTATAATATAATTGGTTTTGTATGTTATGGTAATAGGATGAGCAATATGCGATGAAATGACCCTTTTTAGCACGGCTGTAACAGATTTACAAAGGTATTTGCCAAATCGACTTGAATATGCCTCCAGGGATTGTGGGTAAAGAATTGACATATCCCTACACGATCGACAATAAAGATCTTAGGGAGTTTCTGCATTTGGAGGAGATAGATGCAGGATGGGTCAAACTTGCCATTTGGTTAGTTTTTCTTTTCTAAGTTTAATAATTCATTGGTCATTTTATTTTTATTTTAGGTCCTTCTACCACTTATGCATCGATATGGAAAGACAAACTTTATACGGATTCTTGTGTCCGGCAAATATGACATCGGATAAAAATGATGTGCAACAAAGGACGCATTATGTGGGCTTCACAATGGCAGCGACCAAATTGTGATGTTATCTAGCGCTAATTGTTCAAGGGTATGTAGTTGTATTTTTATTTTTGGGAATGTTTGAGAAATAATTTTCTTCTAATCTAAACTTCATTTTAATCTGTGTATTGTTGTAGTTACCATTGGAGCCTGTGTGTCATTTACCCGCACATCAACGAAATCTATTGGTTTGATTCCTTGAGAAAAAAGCCCGACAAGGACACAAAATCCGTCTTTAACATGTAAGTTATTTCTTTTTTATTAAATTGATTCTTGACTTAAATAAATTGTTCTAATTTTTGTTGTTTTACATTTTAATGGTAGCGAGACCCAAACATATAGAATGTTTGGCGGGTCACGTGAGGGTAGAGTTGTTCGCAAGCTAAAGTGGTACTATCCCCAAGTATGTGGTTCCAATTTAAGTTATTTTATTTAGGGTTGTTTTAGAAATTATATATATTATTGATTTTAACCAATTGCTTTTGATTTAATTTATAGTGCCCTCAACAGCCAGGGGGTACGGAATGTGGCTACTATGTTATGCTTTACATGTATAATATCATTCAAAGCGTTACAAGTGATTTTCAACAGGTAATCAAATGATAATATTTTGGATGTATTTTAATTGAATTGCTAAACAATTCTTTAACTTTAATGATTTTATCTAATCGTATTTTCTAATTTGCAGATCTTTGATAATGATGCTGCCTACTTATATGAAGACATTAATTTGGTTAGAGACTTGTTGGCTGGGGGGCTTCTTCAACACCTAGATCTGTAAAAGTTTATGGTTTCCTATATGTTTACTTAGTATGTAGTTGTTTAGTGGACAACATTTCTGACAACACTGTGCATGAATGTTTCCTTACTGCTGGATGTTGTAGGAGATAATTATATACTGCTTGTTGTATGTTTCCTTACTGTGTAAGAAGACTGTTGTTCATCGCTTTCAGTATGGGCAGAAACAATATAAATAAAATCCTTTTTTAAAAAAAAACTTTAGGCGTCCCTTCTAGGAGAAGGGATGCCTAAAGTAAATAATTAAAAAAAAATTTAAATGCCGGTTTTATACGTCCCTTTTCATAAAAGGGACGCCTAAAGTTCTGCGTTTAGGCGTCCCTTCTCAAAGAAGGGACGCCTAAAACCTCACTTTAGGCGTCCATTTCAGCAGGACGTCTAAAGTCCAAATTTACTACGTCGCTGACATACGCGTCCCCCCATAAAAGGACGTTAAAAGTCTTAAAAAAGGGACGTTAAAGTGTTTTTTCTAGTAGTGTAGGAGTTATAATTAATTATTAAGTGATATATATATATATATATATATATATATATATATAACATTATTTAACGGAACTGCCTCTAGATCATTTGCCCCCTATTTTCTCTACAGAGCACCCCCTTTGCATATTTAATTCATCTTATTAATTATGTTTTAAGCAATCTGTCTGCTTCTCTACTTCATTCTTACTCATTTCTCACTCTTCCCTTCGGTCCTTCGGGGCACCTCCCCCATCTTGGTATCAAAGCCAGAAGGTGAAGTAGAGATGTTTTGATTAGATCTAGATATGTTTTTATGTCTTCAGAAGTTTTATTAGCAGATTAATATGATTTAAAGATCTGTATTTGATAGCATATGGACTCTGTCCATGTGTATATGGTTCTAACTTATCATGCATGAGCCCTTGTGGGGATGGTTAAGGCCATAAGTCCCGTGTGTTGAGGCAGGCGATTGGTCCCCACCCGTAGTGTATGATGAGTACAGATATTATATACTTTACTTGGCTAGAATCAGATCTGAGGAATCTTATTAAGATCTTAATAAAACATTTTGAATCATAAAAACCGATAAATTTTTAATTATTACACCCCTATGGATCCAGATGGTAAAGATATCAAGGCAAGGGAGATCTACATCTGAATCTTTCTATCTGAATCTTTCTTTCATTTACTTTTTCCATTTAAATTCTGCCTTATTATTTCAGCCTTTACTTTCAATCCTTTCAATTCTGCCTTTACAGTCTGTCTATTTAAATTTTGCAATTTAAATTATGTCTTTCCTTTCTCGTTCATTTTCTTTCTCTTCCAAACGCGATAGTAGTAGCTCTTCTTCTACTCCATCAAACTCTATGCTAAACAATGAGGAATCAAAATCCACAAACAAAAAGATTGTCAAACAAGAAGTCTCTTTTCAAAATATAAATCAAAATTTTGATAATTGGACTTTGCCAAATATCTCTTCAAACGCCCTTTATCAAATTGAAGATAAGAAATGGTTCTTCAAGTCTGATTATATAATCAGAACTGTTGAAGAATCGATTCCTATCAAACTAGAAAACAAAGATTTTTTCCTTCTCTCGAAAAAATCAATTGAAAAACATAAGAAAGAATACAACTATTTACATATAGGATGTGTTCAAGTGGCCATAAAACCTCTCATCCGTAAAGGATTAAATGTATCATGTTTAGTATGTCTTCAGGACACTAGACATTATACATTTGCCGACTCTCTACTAGCAGCTGCAGAAATGGGTCTACATGATGGACCTGTTTACTTCAACTGCTTCCCATATAGAACTTTAAACTTGGATGATGAACATATTCTTGAAACCCTTAAACTTAAAATCAAACTTCATGGATTAAATATTAAACCAGGATCTATACCTGCTACCTTAATATACAGGGTATAGTAGAAGGTCTTAAATTCAAATGCCACAAATGCACAAATCCTCCCTGATAATGGTCAAACAATAGTTTTCTTGACTGACCATTCCAATGCAAATGTCACCATTCCTAAAACCATAATATGGAAAGATATAAAATTACCCGATGATTGGGTCATGGAAAAGGCTACACAGCCTGTTCCTAAACTAATGCCCCAAATCAGTAGAATTACTCAAACAGATGATGAGACTGTTAAATTATCATTTGACAGACCTAGAATGTCTTTCTCCTAAACATATAGGTCTCAGCCTTCAATATATGAAGATTGTAGATCTGTCTATAGTGAGGCTTCAAGAAGGTCTTGTTCCTCATTACCACAACCTCCATCCATCATTTACATGCCACCACCACCTTCAGAACCAACCACTTCCCAAATATCACCAAACGTAATTTATACAAACATAATTCCTGAACCCAAACCAACAAATGTTTTTGTTTCAGGAATTGACAATTCTTCAAATGTTCCTCAACTAAATTATGAAAAGGAAGAAGACTTGAGATCAATTGAGTCTCCTGAATTTTCGCAATTAGGGGAACCAAGAGAAATAAATGTTTTAGAAAACAATTTTCAAATAAACAAAAAAGCTTTGCAAGAGGAATTTTATTCTAAAAAATTTACTCTTCAGAGAGAATGATTTTTAAATAATTTTAAAGGATCTGTAAGAAAGTCCATACAAGACAAATTATACAAATTCCTTGAAAAAATGCATATGAATATTTCATTTTTTGATTAGTTTGATGCTTATGCACAGGATCAAAATCTGGAATATCCATTTTTTCAAACTATAGAAGTTCTTAGAAAAGATTGGAAAACCTCTGAAGAAGGAACTATGTCCTCTGAGTTTCCTCCTTCAAAAAATATTCAGGTTCCTAAAAGGATTGATGATAAAAATCAACCTATTTGGGCAACTCCTTTCATATTTAAACATACTTCTCAAGAAGTAAAGCCAGCTGATATAAAAGGTATTGTTGAGCAAAACAATTATACCAATTTATATCTCCAAGTATTAGGTGAACATTTAACCAAACAAGCTATTTTCCAAACTAAACCAGAAACATATTTTAAACCTGAAATTCAAACGCCCCTATTCAAACCATTTGAATTTACTCCTCAACAAAAGATGGATTTCCAAAACAAATTTAAATCCAAATCTTTAGAGCAAATTCAACAAAAAATGTCTCAGTGACAAACTAGCCTCTCACAACAATCCCAACATACTCCATCCACCCAAACAAGGCTTCAACAACTCACCATCCCAGAAACACCCCAGTCTCAAATCTCAAGAACCAAGGATGAGTCTTCTCCAAAATCCGGAGACATACACATCCTTGAAAAAGATTTTCAAACTTCCCAACTTTCAGAAATTGAATAAGGGGATTCTCAATTTCAAGTTAACCAACAACATTGGAAGAAACCAACTAAACTCTATTACCATAGAGCCAGCCTTCCAGATATTCTAGTTGAAGAAAGAATAAACCAAAATTTCAAATCATTTAGTGCTGATAATGTCTACAAATGGAACATTGATGGCCAAAATTAGTCAAACATCCTCCAAATTCTCCAACACATGACAATGTTAAGCAATGCTTACCAAACCCAGCATAATTATTCTGATGAAGATATTACTAATCTTTTAGTATCTAGTTTTACTGGTCAACTAAAAGGTTGGTAGGATTTTTATATCTCTACTGAAGATAAAACTGCAATATACTCAGCCGTCAAAACCCAATCAGATGGAACACCCATTACACATAATGGCCAACCCATTCCTAATAGATCAGCAGAACTTCTTTCAAATCTTAAATGCAGAACATTATCTGATTTCAGATGGTATAAGGATACGTTCCTTAGTCGAGTTCTCACAAGGGAAGATTCAAACCAGCCATTTTGGAAAGAAAAGTTCTTAGCCGGATTACCAACAGCCCTTGGTAATAAGGTTAGGGAAAAACTTAGAAATATTAATGATGGAAAAATCCCTTATGAGTATTTGACATATGGACAATTAGTCTCTTATGTCCAAAGAACTGCTCTTAAGATTTACCAAGATGATAAACTCCAACACCAACTTGCCAAAGAAAAGGCATCTGAGAAAAAAGAATTAGGAACATTTTGTGAACAGTTTGGATTTCCTGCTTGTAAACAATCCAAACCACGAAAGAAACCCCATCATAAACCTTACCACAAGAGGCCCAAAAATGTCTACTAAAAATACAAATACAACACACCTCCTCGCAAACTCAAACAAGAATTTCGAACCAAACCAAAATATAATTTTCAAAAACAAGAAAAGGTTACGTGTTATAAATGTGGAAAACCAAGCTATATTTCAAAATATTTCCGTTTTAAGAGAAAACTTAGCAAGATAAACAATATTGAAGAATCTGTTCTTGAACAAATAAACAATTTGTTGATTGAAACTTCTTCTGAATCTGAATCTGAAAGGTCAAATTCTTCTGAAGATTTGAATGAAATTCAGGAAAATGACTTTGAAAACTCATCTTCAGAAACCAATGTTATTACGAAGGAACAAGATCTCCTTCTTCATATCATTGGAAAACTTCCAGATTCTGATAAAGGAGAATATCTCCTTAAATTCAAAGATCTTTTCACTTAAACACCTAGCTCTTCCAAACCTAAACCCCCAGCTTCTTCAAATAAATACGATCTCACCCAAACACTTGAAAAATTTAAACATATTCCAAAACAAGCAACTCTTTCAGATCTTCAACATGAAGTTCAAAATCTCAAAACTGAAATTCGATTGATCAAACTACAACAAGAAACACATGCTGAAGCTATATCCCAAATTCAGGACATACAACTTGCATCAAACGAACCATCTTCAGAATCCCAACCCAATAAAACAAACCAGGTCTCAGAAAACGAAGAAACCAATCAGGTTAATGATTTTTCTGAACCATTTTTAAACTTGATTTCTAGAGTCTTGTTTCAAAAATTTCATATACATGCGAAGATCATTGTTAATGATGAATTCGTATTAGAACAAACTGTTCTATTTGACACGGGATCTGATGCAAATTGTTTTAGAGAAGGTCTCATTCCTACAAAATATTTTGAAAAAACAATTGAACGGTTTAATGGCATTAACAAAACGCGAGTAGATGTTCAGTATAAAGTTTCAAATGTTGTTGTTGAAAATGAAGGTTTTAAAGTAAAAACCTCATTCATATTAATCAAAGTTACGGGATCCGAGATTATTCTTGGGGCACCATTTGCTCATTTACTATTCCCGTATATGACTGATGAGGATGGGATTTCGAAACAACATCTGGGTAAAAAAAATACTATTTCCCTTTACCCAGAAACCAAGAATCAAAGAATTAAATCTTCTTCTTTCAAAACAACAACAAATAAACTTTTTGAAGGAAGATATTTCTCTTAAACGAATAGAAGAATAGTTGTATCAAAAACAAACTCAAACTCAAATCCAAACTTGTCTTGAAAAAATTCATCAAACAATTTGTTCAGATTTACCAAATGCTTTTTGGAATCGTAAACAATATGTTGTCGATTTGCCTTATGAAAATGAATTTTCTGAAAAGAAAATCCTAACAAAGGCTCGGCCAATTGAAATGAGTCCAGAACTTCTTGAAACCTGTAAGAAGAAGATTCAAGATCTTTTGAAAAAAAAAAGTAATTCGCAAATCTAGAAGCCCATGGTCTTGTGCTGCTTTTTATGTTAATAAAAATGCAGAAATTGAACGAGGAGCTCCTAGACTTGTGATTAATTACAAACCTTTAAACGAAGCCCTGCAATGGATCAGGTATCCAAACTCGAACAAATCTGACTTACTAAAATGTTTGTATTCTGCAAAAATCTTTTCAAAATTCGACACGAAATCTGGATTTTTGCAAATACAAATTTCTGAAAAAGATAGGTATAAGACTGCTTTTACTGTTCCTTTTGGTCAGTATGAGTGGAACGTTATGCCATTTGGATTAAAAAATGCTCCTTCTGAATTCCAGAGAATCATGAACGAAATCTTCAATGATAATAGTCAATTCATTATTGTTTATATTGATGATGTCTTGATTTATTCTCATTCTATTGAAGAACATTTTAAACATGTTTACAAATTCATCAGGATTGCAGAAACAAATGGTTTAGTAGTTTCCAAACCTAAAATTAGTTTGTTTCAAACTAAGGTGAGATTTCTTGGGCATTGGATATACCAGGGATCTATAACCCCAATTGAAAGGGCAATTCAATTTGCTGACAAATTTCCCGATCAAATCATTGATAAAACGCAACTTCAAAGATTTTTAGGATGTTTAAACTACGTTGCAGATTTTATTTCTCATCTTAGCAACTTCATTAAACCACTTCACCAGCGTCTTAAAAAAAATCCTCCTCCATGGACGGATGAACATTCAAACATTGTCAAGCAGATCAAATCTCAGGTTAAGGAGCTTCCTTGCCTTAGCCTTCCTGATCCTTCTGCTTTCAAAATGTTTTATTAAGATCTTAATAAGATTCCTCATATATGATTCTAGCCAAGTAAAGTATATAATATCTATACTCATCATACACTACGGGTGGGGACCAATCGCCTGCCTCAACACACGGGACTTATGGCCTTAACCATCCTCCATAAGGGCTCATGCATGATAAGTAAGAACCATATACACATGGACATAGTCCATATGCTATCAAATACAGATCTTTAAATCATATTAATCTGCTAATAAAACTTCTGAAGACATCTGAATATATATATATATATATATATATATATATATATATATATATATATATATATATATATATAATGCCATAAAAAGTGTAAATGTGGAAAAACCCATGAACTTTTACTAAAAGTGTGTCCAGCACCATATACATTTTAGAGGTGTGAAAATACTTGTAAACATTTAAAATAGGAAAAAAATGCTAGTATCGTTAAATTTAACCTAACACCGTTACTTTTTGTAGTAGAACCCATACTCTTTTTGCATATGCATATATAACAGTGCTAGATCAAATTTAATGGTGCTGACATCTTTACTCCCATTTTGAGTATTTATTAGTATTTTTGCACCTGCAAAATGTATATAGTGCTTGATACACTTTTGGTAAGAGTTTATAAGCATTTTTGTTCCTTAACCCTAAAACAAATACTCGCATATATATTATCAATTAATATAGTACAATATAAAAAATAATTGTAGAATATAATATTTATGATATGCTATAATATTCATAAATTATAAATATTACCATTCATTTATCATATTTCATATAGGCTTACCATTTCAGGTCCTAGATTTGAATCACTTCCGTGCTTTATCGAGAGAGTGATCTTGAAATTTGAGAGCATGGAAAATATCTGACATGGTGTATTAGAATTTTATTTTTAATTCGATTAACGTTTTCTTTCAAAACTTAGAGTGCATTAGTGTAAAGAATTTACGTCTCTCCCAATTTTTCTTAATTCCTAGGGATATTAGATATCTTAAAGCTTCTTCTTCGTTTTTTTTTGTTTAGTTTTTTAAGGAACAGGAAATTAAAAGAAATATGAAAAAAAAATTCAAGACACGATTAGGACGGCCCAACAAAAACAAACAACACAAAGCAAATTATTGGACTTCTGGGCTTCTGGGGATCCATGTTTTCTTAACAAAAAAACCTTACTGGGCCAAAGTCAGTTATAAGTGTGTGGGAAATTTAATATTATATTTTGGATTAAGACGTAATTAGTACTTTACAATATTTTTTAAAATGTAATTAACATTCTAAATATTTTAAGAAAAATAATATCAAAGTAAAATAATATAAAAAAAGTCTGATAACTTATTAATAATAACTCTTTCACTTATTATTAATAAGTTATGACACTTTCTGATATTATTTTCTTTAATTGGGATTTTGATATTATTTTTTTAAATATTTAATAATGTAAAAATGGATTAACAGAACCATTAACGCTGTCATCACACAACCACGTCACTCCCTCTCTCTCACCCCCGCCCCTTTTTTTTTTTTTTTTTGGCCAGTCCTTCTTTTTCCCTTGTGCCTGCTTCTGTAAATGCAACAATGGCGGCTTCCTACTGCTCATGATGCCAATCTTCACTCTCGGCAACGTCACAACACTCATAACACATGTACCGTCGCAGAGTACCTCTTATCTCTGCTCATAGAAAATCGAAATTCTCAAGAATGAGTTTGCAAAAGTCGATTCTAGAGGCATAAAACACAGACACAGTTACATGGGTACTGGAGTTCCAAGATATGACTTCTTGTGCATATTAAAAGCTGCTTTGAACGCCATGAGAGCTTTTAAATTCCGATTCATGGATGCTTCGGCAGGAAGAAGCACATGAGAAACTAAAGAAGAAGGAGAAGAAGAAAACAAGTAGAAAGAGGCTAGATGACACGCTATTGTTGCAGTTACAAAACCATTGATAAGGGAAGAAGGCCTAGAGGGGGCGAGAGTGAGAAAGAAAAAAAACAGAGATGACGGCGTTATTGTTTCTGTTCGCTAGGGGCAAGATTGATTCATTTTTACTACGTCAAGGGTAAACTTACATCATTAAAAATTTTAGGATAGTAATTTCATTTCAAAAAATATTCCACGGTGCTCACTGCCGCATAACGCTTAGATTTTTGAGAAAATTACTTATATATATCTCCAGAAAGAAAATTAAATACCAAGACGTCCCCAAATTTCATTTAATACAAAGATTTATATATAATTTTTCCTATACTCTTTTAGTTGTTGTATGGGAATTTCGTAAGTATTTTGTGTATTTATTTTTTATTTATTTTTGTCTTGAGATTAATTCTTCTTTAGGATTTTATTGTAGGATTTGCTTGAATTACTTTTCTTATTAAAACCTTAATTTTAGATGTAAACACAGAAAACCTTAATTTTAGATTTTTTTTAATAACTACTAAATTTTTTTTAGAAAAAAGATAAGTAAATACCACTTGAACTTTAAAATCTTAAATCAGTGATTTCTCAAAAATCTAAGTTATCAATTGTTATACTCTTTTTGTCAATTTGCATAGCTCTTATTATTAACAAAATCAATTTAGGATTTTGAAGATTAAATGGTATTTAAGTATCTTTTTCTCTCCCCAAAAATAGCAACTAATTTCTAGAAGTCACATTATGCCCAACTAATTTAGATAGTTGATTGAACCATAATTTTTATATGATTTTTTTAATGATTAATTTGAGATTTTTAATGCATTTCCTGGGATAATATTACATGACTACATACTAATTTGAGTTAAAAATATTTGTATTGAATTAAGTATAATTAGGGGGAATATGATCATAATTTGTTAATTATTTTAGAATTTTGATGTTATCTTGTGCTTAATCTTGTATTATAGGTGTTTTAGAAGAAAATTAGAGATTTTGGAGGTTCAGAATTAATATTTTTGAAGACTGGGAAAACTACAGAAAATTACCCCAAAATTTCTGAAAATTACAAAAATATGAAGAAAAATCCTAAGAAAAATAACATAAAAACCCATATTTTATGAAAACTATGTTTTAACCCCAAAATATGTCATTTCAATCCCTCCAGAAATGTTTTAAATCTTCTCACTTTAGTTCCTGGTCAAAACTTGCGTTTTGACCAAGGCTAGGTCAAGTTTGACCTTGTCTTGCTCCTGGAGCTGAGAGAGAACCCGGGAGACCCGACATATTTTAGGAGGGACACACAGAGCTGAGGGGATAGTTCAGCGCCGCGTATGGAGATTGGGAAGTAGAGCTGAGAGCTTATCGTCCACCTTCCACATTCACTTCTCTTACTCACCGGCGATTCCTTCTACCTTCACCGTCGATGGCAGGTTCTTGTCCACCTTCCACTGTCTTCTCTCACACCACCACTGAATCCAAGCTGAGAGTGTCAGACAGACACAGACCCGATAGCTTGAGTAGAGAGGAGAGATACAAAGACGGAGTTAGGGGGGGCTGGAGATCAGAGAAGATGGTTTGAGGAGAAGAGCTGCAAGAACCCAGCCAAAAATCCTTCGGACCTCCATAGTCTCCGGTGAGTGATCAGAGTCAGAGGTTTCGAACCCTCTTCACCACTCCATCTCTATCTATATCTCTCACTCTATTCTACTGTCGGTCACCTTTCCGTCAAATTCCTGTGTTATTTGTGAGTTCCGGTGGAGTTCATAAACTTTCAAGTGTGATTACACAGTTTCCGGCGAAGAAATTTTCAGATTCTGGCGAAGTTCTTTCTGTCTCTCTCTCTACTACCGTGTATCTGTCTTCTCCCCTCCTTATCAACCATTAACTACCATTCACCTATGGAATCTCCTTGTTTCAAAGATCAGAACAAGGCCATGACATTCCACTCAGATTGGTGACTTCATTTTTTTCTGGTGAATTTCTGGCTTCCATGGCAATTTCTGTGTTTCAGCTTATTCAAATGATGTTTGAAGCCATGGCTGGAGTTCCGAAGCTTCAATTAGGGGATTTTTTAGTTTAATTCATTTTCTCATATCTATTTTATGATTTCCCAGTTGAATGTTACTCCATAGCTTGAGACTGAGTTGCTGTTCGATTTTCTCTATGGATTGAACCTCAGTAATTGGATTGGATTTTGTAATTTAGTGCTTTAGATTGATATATTTTATTTATTGGGTTCACATTATATTAGCTAGCATGTTATTGTTGAGATAATATAATCAAGTTATGCTATAGAGTGTCTTGTTTGACTATTCTTCCTTTAAGAAATCAAGTTATATTTATCTATTTTAATTGTACTCTATATGTTTTTTAGTAGTGCCTTAAAGGATAGTTATTTAGCTATATTCGCAGGTGTAACTATTAATTAAGAACACTATACCCAAGCGCCCACCTAAGGTTTAACTTTTAAGACTTAGAGAAAATTAACTCATGTCATATAAATTGAACTAGGATAGACATCCATCCATTTCTATGAGTATCTATCATTAACCATTCAAGTTTACAAAGAAAATACCAAAAATAATATATTAGAATTTAATTATATTGCATCCAATTAATTATAGTTGAAAATGACTTTCAAAACCAACTTCATGTTTTCTTGTATTTTAGATACTTAATTAACTTATATAGCTCAATAAAGGCTTCTCAAGTAATACGATCTGAGTGTTGCATTGTACTACAATTCTTGGATAAAAAATATTTTGCATTTGACCCCAAGGCACAAAGACACGGTCAATGGCGCGGTTGCCGGGAGTCAATTTTGAATATTTTTGTTTACTAAGTGTCAATTGTTTTTGTAAAATCATTTCCTTAAAACTTAAACACTTGATCAAATCTTTTGAAAATGAAAAATACTATTGCGCAAAAGGGAAAACTTAATCCTGAAGGTCTACCATGGTTAGAGCTGGGAAAACGGGTCAAGCTCGTTGGGTCAACCCTTTTGGAAAACGGGTCAAGCCCGTCGGGTCAGCCCTTTTAGGCCCTGAATTTACAAGGGCTGGCCTTAAGATTTTAGGCTCAAAATTGAAAGCGGGCCTAAAAGGGCCAACTCTGTAGGGCCAAGGGCCTAAAAGCGCCAGCCCTTTAGGCCCTTATATATATTTTTTATTTTTTAAAATTATTTATATGATAATAATATTATTGATTTTTTATGTTTTGTTGATGATGTTGCAAATATTTAGTTGTTATTATCTTTTTTAAAATTAAATTTCATAAGAATATCTTGTATTAAGAATCCTAAAAATTAAAAAATTATAAAAGATATTTCTTATTTTATAAGAAAAATACATTAGATATTTCTTATTTACTCCAAAGTTTCACATATGATGGTAATTTACTAATTTATTTGTATTATATATTTTTTATAGAGTTATTTATCATTTTTGTTTATTATTTGTTACAGATAAATATTATGGATATATTCATGATGTGGGAGAATAAATTCTTGATATTTTTACCCCTCAAGCAGACTCTACTACTCAAAGTGAAGCACAATTGAATTTCCTTGAAATTGATGATCATGTCGAAGAAGATGAAAATGATAGTCATCATACTCATATTGCTTAGAATGTTTAACTTTTTGTCATCTTATACTTTATACGAGACTGTGAGTTATTTGTGGACATTATTTTTTACCTTTGATTATGAATTAGTAACTGTATTTGTTTTATTATATGAGGCGTGTAGACGTGTTAAATTTTGTGAAAATAGCTTTCAGCCCTGCGGGCCGGTCCTGACCCTTATGCTCTCGGGCCGAGCTTTAAAAAAGAGCAATTTTTCTTACCTCGAGCCCTGTAGGGCCGGGCCCTAATTCCCAGCTCTAACCATAGTAGAAAAGATTACAACTCATCTTTCAAAAATTAACCATGGTAGAAAAAGAGTTCAACTAACCATTTGAAAACTCTACCATGGTTAATAAAACTCTTCTCATTGCTTTGCAAATCAAACCATAATTAATCAAAATCCTTAGACCTTAGGCTTCTATAAGTCCAGATCATAATCATTCAACATCATACCCAATATCAAACTCAATTGTCAAAATACTTAAATAACAATATTTTCAATATCAACTTGAGTTGCTTATCTATGATAGGAAATAGTATAATTCAAATCATAATACTATATCAGAGCATGCAGCATGAGCTATACAGTAGTAATACACAACAATTCACTACATAAATAAAAAGAAGGAAGCTTTACAAAGATTATTACAATAATCAAGCCTATAGAGCCTTCCCCAACTGACTAGCAGTAGAACTATTACCTGAAAAATGTTAAGTCGACGGGGTGAGACAAAAGCCTCAATAACCAGCTATCCAACTCATTACACATGCTGATATGTGCTCATGAGGTGTCAAGTAGAACAATTTATATAACAAAGTATTAGCAATATAATTCACAAACTTCATACTAGGAATTTTATATCACAATTACAACTTCATTTCACAAATTCCATATCAAGAATTTTTATCATAATTTCTATATCATAGTTTCATATCATAAGTTCCATATCACAATTTCATTTCACAAATTCCATATTATGAATTCTTATCACAATTCCCAAGTTGCCTCCCATCAATCCAACCAAACTGTCTTATTTCTGCTGACTAGACCTATAGGCTAAGTTACTATCCATGTCACCGGTCACTCCAAAAAGCTCTCTGGTCATGTGATGTGGATTGGCCAATTCCTCAGAGCACATGCCCATACCGTGGGTCTTTTTTTCTCATTGAACTAGTAGGGTGTCACAACCCCTTATTGAACAATATGGCAGTCCCTCATTGAACTGGTGGGACAATAGAAAGCCAAACATCATGCACAATAAAGGCTATACCATTTGGTAAAATAATTTACTCAATCTCATTCCAAACCAATTATCATAATAATTATCAATAATTAGCTCAACGGGAATTTTCTCAGTTTTCCACATTCATATAAGGATATTCAAATCACACACACACACACACACACACACACACACATATATTTGACATAATGTCTCAATTCTCAGTTCATATATATATATATATATATATATATATATATACACACACACACACATATACATAAATATTACAATTCAAATCATAAGTTTCCACAAGGTAAGTTTATATCAAAATACTTGTCATTATCATGATAACTTTCTCAATCACAATAAACCTTTATTCATTGAAATATTTAATAAATATCAACATATCATTTTCAATCTCATAAACATTTACAAAGTAATAACAAACAACATACTAACACACGTAACAAGTGGAAATGAGTTATCTCTTGCCAAAACAAATTATAACTAGAAGCTCCTAATCCAAGAGCTCAAATACAGACCAAAAATCAATCTAAAACAATCAATTTATTATACATTAATAACTCAAAGAGTTATTATAAAATTAAATAACTTAACTTAATTCTAAAATTTTAAAGTTTTGAATTAATTACTCCCAAAAATTCTAATTTCACACTAAAATTCTAATTATTAATTCAAATATTTTTCTTAACTCAAATAACCCATTTAATTAATTGATTATTATCAATTTCATTTCTTTATATAAAATCCCCAAATTTTAAAAATAACTAAATTATAAATCTTTACTTTAATAAAAGATCTAAACCGATTAAAACTATAATAATACTTCCAATAATCCAAATAAGTTATTTATCCCAAGTTTAATAAGTTAAAAAGTCCAAAATAGAATTATTTATAGATTGATTATATAGAAAATTCATTATAAAATCTTATACCGATTTAATAACAAAAGTAAACCGATTAAAATTCACTATTAATCATCCTCTACATTCCTATAGTCATATATTGATAAAAATTAAACTTGCCCCAAAATTGTAATCCTAAAATATTCTCTAATATGTAAGAAATTACTACCATAAGAAAGAGAAAATTATTTAGAACATTTTTTATAAGGAAAGTTTTGTGATTAAAAGTGATTTTGAGTACCTTATTAACCCTCAACGATATGAAAATACTCTTAACATTATCTTGCCGTCTACCCTTCTGCACAATACTTCACACAAATCACTTACGTGAAGTGAGTACAGAGAGGGGGTATTTCCACCTTAATTAATTAATTAATTTTTTTTATATTGGGTAGTGGCACTGAAGGGTGCCACTATCCCTTTACCCTTTAGTTGGTGGCGCCTTTCAGGGCCACTATTCTATGTTTTTTTTAATTTTTTATTATTTTTTATAATTTAACTTTTTATAAATTTTTAATAATTTTTTAAATATATTTTAACCATATCCCCATTTTCTTTTTATTTTAAAAATTATCTACTAAATTCATTTTTTATAAATAATTATTTCTAAATTATAATTATATTCTAGAAATAAAAATAAGGATGTTACATATTTAGATTGACCGGTGTTTTCCCTTGTGAGCTTTTTCTTTCATTTTTCATAGTTTTCAAAACTTTTTCATAGTTAGTCTAGGTTTGTAACATGTTTTGTATCAAAATATTTGAGAAAAACAACCAAATGTTTTCATTTTTATTTGCTTTTGCATTTACATTCTTGCATTTCTTTTACTTGATTTCAATTGCTTTGTGCTTGGTTGATGCATATTGGTTTCATTGCATTTAGATTGTTTGTAGATAACTTGCTCTTGATACTATTTAGGTGCATGATTCCAATTTCCCAGTTCCAATTTTGGTGATATACTTTGCCCATTTAGATAGTGAGCATTTATACTTGTCCATACACATCACATATATCGCATACACTTGCACCCTTCCCATTTCATACTTTTTGCTTGAACTTGTGTGCAAGATAATTTTAACACTTCATGACTCCATTGCTTACTTGATAGCTTTATATGTCTAACCAATTTGAGAGGACATTTGATCATTGCTCTAATCTTGATTTTTTTCATTGACTTAAGTGATTGTCTTTCTTAAGGTACAAGTATGCAAGGTGATGGTATGGTCAACCAAGGTGGAGAACTATAAGGGATGTGACGAGATCAGATGTCACTTATGATCCTTTCAACATTGCATTCGAGCTTAATTGTCTTTTGCTTAATTCACTCATCGTTTCCATGGACTTGAGAAGGAAGACCCTTACAACCATCTTAATGCATTACACTTTGTTGCTCAAATATGAAGCTTGTTAGTGCTTGCCTAGAGATGTGCAGTTAAAAGTGTTCTATTTCACTTTGGAGGGGAAGGCGAAAGAGTGGTATATGATGCTACCAAGGCATGTTAATAATGCTCTTCATTAACAATACAATGTGAGAGAGATCAGAGGAGTATGTGACATAGGATCCAACCAAATGATGGTCTCACTTGGGTCTAAAATGGATATAGTCACTTCACAAATTTCTCTCATCACATCTGAGCCCCACCATTTGAGTATCCAACAAGGAACTCATGCTCCTACTTCATAAGCTTTTATTATACCCAGTTGTGATGGTTGTGGTTCAGTGATACACATTACAAGTTTATGCCCTAATCACCATGAGGAAGTCAATGCTATGTATAAAGGAAGATCTAATCAATAATAAAGATGGGACTCTAACACTGCCACCTACAATGAAAGTAGGAGACCTAATTCTAATTTTGGTTGGAGTAATCAAGAAGGTTCATCTTATCAAGTTCAATCATAAGGGTCAAAATGTAGGCAAATGGTAAACCTTCAAGAGTTTAAAGGTGATGAGACTAATCAATTATTGAAGAGTATGACTGCTCGACTTACTAGTATTGACAACAGGATGATGGAAGATAAAGCTTTGAATGGGAGTTAATTTTCTTATATTTCCATAATTCTACAAAAGCCATAAAGTGATGTGTGCAAGAAGTTGGAAGAGTTGGAATTGAAGAATAACATCATGCAATCTCACTTAACCTAACTCTACAACTCCTTGAGCGATGTGCATGTTAAGATTAGTGGTTCCATTCCTTTAAATACGGTCACAACCGTAAGTATCTCAATGCTATTGAATCAAGGAGTGGTATGAAGGTACACTTCCCTGAAGAGGTTGATAATGAGGTGGATGAGGAAATAGAAGTTGAAAGTCCACCCTTGAGCCCAATGAAGCTTCCTAATTCTGAGAGCTCTAAAGAAAAGGCTATCCTTGAGAAGAAGAAGGATAAAGCAGTTGAGCAACCTCAAGTGGCATATACCTAAACACCCCAATTCTCAATCATAAACAATTCCCCTTATGTATTTGATGTCCTTAATGGAATTATATGGTGAATGGTGATGTGCATGAAATTTTCCATAATATTTCAATTGTTGGATAATTATAATTTAGCCAAAACAAAGGACAAGACGCAAGAAATGATTTATCGGATTAAATCATGATTTGAGGGGCAAAATCATAATTTTGTCGAAAAGAGGGAAATGGCCACTTGATAACAAATAAGTCTATTTTTGAAGAATTATTATCAAGAAAGGTCAACTAGTCAAAAGTCAATAACTTGGTCGACAAGTTACAAGTTGACACAATGAGATAATTGGATATTCATATTATCTCTCTATTCTCATTACAATTTACGTGGAATGAAGAACCAAGTAAGGGAAATGAAGATTGTGGATGAATGGACAAGTGTTAAGTTATTATATCAACTTAACTTATTATATATATTAATAATAAACCATTCCTTATTCAATAATCATTTCATTCTTCATTCCATCGTGCAATCTGAATCGAAACAGAACGCAAGAATGAGCGCGAGTGAGACACGAGAATGAGAAGCTAGGTTTGAATTCAAAATCAAGGTAAGAAGCTTGGAACTCCTAGTTTAAGCTTCCTAAACTCTCTATGATCACTCTTGCTCATCTCTCCATCTTTGTATATGTGGTTGCTCAGCGTTTTCAAGTGGAGAGAGAGAAACAGTCAGACGTTGAGGAGAGAGAAAGTTGTGAAAACTCAAAGGTAACTCTCCAAGCTTGATTCTATAGCTTATATGGATGCTATTAAAGCTATTTATGGTTTGGTTTGGTTGTTATTATGAGTGGAAGATGAAGAAAACTAAAAGACTTTGAAATTCAAGATTCTCCAAACCTTAACCAATGATCATTTTAATAGTTAATAAGTTGGCTATAAGTAGAAAGGAGATGATTAAGACAATCAGAATGAGAAATCGACATAATTTTTCTGAGAATCTAAAATCTGGACCCTGTCATGAATATGATAAAGGATATGGAATTGGGCAATTTCAAATTTTCCAATGGGTTTAGATGATAAAATTGTGTAGGGTTTATGTTGACGACTTAGTGAGAAAAGCCCCAGAAAGAGAAATGACATCATAAGCCTTAAAATGTAATTGAAAGAGTCACTAAGGGCATTTTCATCATTTGTCCCTGAATTTGTCCAATTTGAGGTCAAATATGGATTCTACATGCAAATTTGTGTAAGAATAGCCCATGTCATGAACTCCAGTAAGGACCGGATAGACCGGGGCTACAGGGGCATTTTGGTAAATTGTCATCATTCAGCTAAGATAACCACTGTTATGGAATCGAAGTAAGTTCAAATGAGTAGTAACTCATCTATGGTGGTTAGATATTATAGGACTTGAGGACGTTCTAAAGTCTGAGACTTGCCTGAGCTTCGAAGAACGTGTAAAGACACCGGGAAAACTAACAGGTAGTAGCTTCCTTCATACTTATACTATGTGATGCCAATTATGGATGTCATACATTGTAGCATGAGCTAGTGTCATAGACACAACTAATTTGTCATGTTGTGGTCATGGACCTAACAGGGGCACCAAGTCGACCAAGGTGCAGACGTAAGTTTGGCCTTGGGCTAGTGTACTCACTCACGTTCGATCATCTTACATGTCATGACATTGCATATCTATTTTTCGCATTTTATTTGTATGTAAGATTTTTGCTACTGAGATTCTCCGAATCTCATTCTTTCCCACAACAAAACCATTTCAGCTGAAGCAGGAAGCTCTAAAGGCAAAGCAGCGGCCACCGGTGATTAGGATCCCAGAGTTTATTTCCTTTGGTTTAGTCCTCTTGATGCATGTGTATATATATGTGTGTATGTATTAATGTAAGCAACCCCCCCTTATGGGTAACCTCCATTGATGTAAACTAATATCTTGTATTTTGTAAGATTTTCAAGCTTTCGCTGTGCTGTACACTTGTATGCTACCTAATATGCTTGTAACCGTCACTAATTATGGTTTTAAAGAAAGGGTGTGACAACAACAACCACTTCTAAGAGAGGTTGGCTCTAAGAAAAGAAGAACTTTTGAGGAAGGTAAGTCAAGTGAGTAATGCACCTTATCCAATGCTAATGGTAAGACGGTAAAAATTTCTCAACTCCCTTTCCCTAAAGCTTACTTTTATGAAAAAAAAATGCATGAGGAACAAACTGAGAAAGAAATGTATGACCTATTTAGTAAGTTGCATATCAATGTTCCTTTCTTCCAATTAGTTAAGTCTATGCCTATATATTGCAAATTCTTGAAAGAGCTTTGTACTAACAAGATGAAGTTTAGGCCTAATAAGAGAGTGCAAGTTAGCTCTAATGTGTTTGCCCTATTCAAACCTCAATTCCCTGTTAAGTGCAAGGATCCCAGCTTATTTACTATACCTTGTACTAAAGGTAATGTGAATGTAGCTTAAGCCTTGTTAGACTTAGGTGCAGCTATTAATGTAATGCCTAGTGACATTTGAAAGTCTCTTAGTGTTAATAAGCCTTGTTAGACTTAGGTGCAGCCAATTGAGGATTTGCTTGTCAAAGTTAAAGATTTGATTTTCCCCGCTAACTTTTATGTGTTAGACATGTCTCAAGAGTCTAGTGAATCCACCCTTGTCTTGGGGAGAACCTTCATGAGAACAGCTAGTATCTTGTTAGATATGAGAGATTGATCAATTACCATGAAAGTGGGTAACCATAAGCTAAGTTTCAATATGTATGAAGCTATAAAGCACCCTTTTAAAGATTACTCTTTATTAGGTGTGAATTCAATTGACTTGGCACATGATGATATGGTTAATGAATATGAGCTTAACTTGCACATTGATAATTGTGATCTTAACTGTGGTATTGCATTGGATTCATGTGATGAAAAATTTTCTTCTTATTTTATAGATAATTTTGATTCACTTGGGAGTGAGATTTCCAAACTTAACTCATCGGTGGTTAATTGTTGGTTATTCTCCCTTAGTGATTTTTCTCTTACTTCTCTTAGTTCATTAGAGCTTAATTCTTTCGATAATTCATACTTTAATGATGATGCTTGTGAGGAAGGTGTTTTTGTCAATGTTTCAGGTTACAAACTAGTAGAGGAGGCTGAGTTTAAGGTCGGTATCCAAGACTTGAATGATTTGATCTCTATAAGGATAGCCCTCACACCAAGACATCCACTCGTGTGACTCACTTTGGGCCTCAACACAATGTGGTTAAAGGGCTACTTCCTAACTCATCTCTTAATCATTTAACTAAGATTACTCCTCATACCTTGCGATTTTTGAATGCGCTAATCACTCCTTGTAAAGTAGGTATGAAAGCGGCTACTTTCCCCAATCCTGTTGCTGCTATAGACCAACCTATAGTTAATTAAATACTTGGGAAGACCAATGCATAAGTGATAGAATCTATGGAGCTTAGCACAAGTCATGCATTGCCTAAGTCTACAAATTGGAGTATTTCTATTACCTTTAATCTTCCTAGACTAATTCCCTCTATTATTCAACCTCCTAATTTAGAGCTTAAACCTCTTTCCTCTAATTTGAAATATTCTTTCTTTACTGCAGATGGGAAATTGCCAGTGATTATTTCAAATTCTTTGTCTGGGAGTGAGGAGGAGAGATTGCTTGATGTTTTGAGTAGAAACAAAAAGGCTATAGGTTGGACTTTAGCTGAAATTCCTGGGATTAGTCTGGCTATTTATACCCATCGGATCCTCTTGCATGAGGAATCTAAACCCCTTAGGCAACCCTAAGGGTATGTTTGGTTTAAGGGGAATGGAGGGGAGGGGAGGGGAGGGAAATTTTTTTGAAAATTTCCCCTCCCCCCACCAAAAAGCCTCCCTCCTAAATCGGATGGATTTGGAGGGGAGATTACAATTTTTTGTATTATGGGACTAAAATACCCCTGATAATTTTATAATAATCCAACATTACCCTTGATCATTTATATTCTTTTCAGAGGGTTAGAACTTGTTGCTCGACCGAAAACCCTAGCAGAGAACTTCAGAAGCACGAACGAAGAAGGAGAGCACGAGCGAAGGAGGAGAGCACGATCGAAACATTTTCATCAAGTAATACCATCTTTTTGTTACTTGTAGTCTCTTTCTTCATCTTTTTTGTTTGTTGATGAAGCTCTCGACTGGTGCTGAACTGTTTTTGTGATTTTTGAGCTTGCTATAATGCTTTGATCTGTTCACTATTTTGAATGATTTTTGTGATTTTTGAGCTTGCTGTAAAACTTGACGCTGTAATGCTTTGATCTGTTCACTATTTCGAATGTTTTTTGTTTGGTACTTATAGTCGTTGAAGAAGCGTCTTTCCAATAAATATATGGCATAAAAATTTTCATGTTGATGATAAGCTGATTCTCTTATTATTTTTTTTGAATTTTTTATTTATTGCTTGTACCTTTGATTACTCCTTTCATGCTTGTCTATGAAGGACCGTAATTGACAACTTTCAATTTTTTATTTATTGCTTGTACCTATGATTGCTCCTTTCTCATTCTTGCTATCATTTCCTCTCCTCTTTTTTGAGTGGATAAATAGACATGGTTTCTTCACTTTATAGTTGTAAGTGGATTTGGCCATAAATGTAAATGCACTTCCTTTCTTTTGAAAACTGCTGGGATGTAATTTTTTGGATGATTAAATTATTAAAATCTGTACATCATATGGATTTGTGTTCATAATGGTATACAACTTTGTTTTTTTAATAACAGGAAATGCTTCTTCTGCATAATAAAACTTTACTATATAATTTACCATTAGCCTTCTGTACAATAATTTGTTTGGTCTAATGTTTTAATTGGGGACAATTTTTGTATTTGTTAGATGGGTTCTGAAGAGGAATTTGTGATGCAATGGTTCCTAATGCTTTAGAGACTTGTAGCCCAGCTTGTTTGTCTTGTTGTCCAGTATTTTATGGTTCAAAAGTGTAATAATAAGAAGATAATTCTGCAAGAGAGATGGTACGTGAAGAAGTGATGTATAGGATAACTTGTAGTCCTAGGGGACGAGATATTATTAGAATGTCACTTGAAGCTTTTTTAGGATTGTATAATATGTTAGAAACACATGGTGGCCTAAAGCCTACCCTGTTTTCAAGTATAGAAGAACAAGTTGCTAAAACCCTTTACATCTTAACACACAAAACAAAAAACCATGTGGTTATGTTTTGGTTTAGGCGGTCTGGTGAGATAGTTAGCCATCATTTCCATAATGTGTTACATGCTATCCTTCAATTAGAAGATAAATTCCTTGTCCAACCAGATGGGTCTAGAGTCCCTACTGAAATTAATGTTAATGACAAATTCTACCCATATTTTAAGGATTGTGTTGGAGCCATAGATGGAACACATATTCGTGCCAAAGTACGTATAGTAGATGCTCCTCGTTATCACGGTAGGAAGGACTTCCCTACACAAAATGTTTTGGCAGCTTGTACCTTTGATTTAAAGTTTACTTATGTACTTGTAGGATGGGAACGAACCGTGTCTGACTCAAGAATTATAAAGGATACATTAAGACGAGAGGATTGTCTTAAGATTCCGTAAGGTAAGTATTATTTGGTTGATGTTGGTTTCATATTAACAAGTGGTCTTATTACACCATATAGAGGAGTTCGCTACTACTTGAAAGAATATTCAGATAGAAATCCTCCCCAAAACTATAAAGAACTCTTCAATCTTTGACATTCATCACTACGTAATGCAATTAAAAGGGATTTTGGGGTATTGAAGAAAAGGTTTGTCATTCTATCAAGTGCAACAGAGCCTAATTATGGCATAAAACCCCAAAAAATGATCATTGATGCATGTTGTATTCTACATAATTATTTGATGAATGTAGACCCTGATGCAGAGCTTATCTGTCAAGTAGATAATGAACTTACAACTGAAACTCACTCTGATGATAACAACCATGTTGTAGGGGGTGATAGAAGTGAGTCAACTCAGGGCGAGCTTATAAGAGATGCAATAGCTCAACATATGTAGACTGACTATGGAAATAACACTGGGACTAATGTTCTGTGAACTACATTTTACATGTTCATCTGTTGTAGTTTTCTTTGGTTATGTTTCATTTGTTGTATTGTTGTAATGTTGTATTCTGCTTTCAAATTGCTACTTTCCTTCAATGACAATGTAATTTATGAATGATGTTTGTTTGTTGAATTGAATGTTCAGTTTTATCCCTCAATTCTTTCATTAGCTTGTCATTTATATACATTGTTTCTTTGATGTTAATGAATTTATTTGGGTTTGCATTTTCTTAGTATGGCTTCGAAAAAGCTAACTGATGCAAATGTTGCCCTAACTGAAAAAAACCTTATTTGGAGTTTTAAGATGGATGATGCCTTGATTGATGTATTTATGCATGAAATGGATGTGGGTAACAAGGTTAATGGGACATTTACAACTAATGCTTATGATAATATATTTACATATTTGACTACGCTGTTTGGATTTAAAGTTGATAAAGAGAAAGTGAAAAATCGTTTGAAGACTTTGAAGAAGAACTATTTTGAAATTTATGATATCTTCAAGGGGAAATAAGTGGATTTTCATGGAACTCATCTACTCATACATGGGAAGCTGAGGACCAAGCGTGGGATCAATTGATTCAAGTGAGAAATATGGTTTATTCTGTTCTGCATATTGTGCTCTTCTTTTCTATATATCTGTTCTGCATGTTTTGCATATGCTTTATAAACAGTTGATGGGAATATGCTTTATAAACAACTTTATAATTGTTGATGTGAATACATTTTATGCTTGATTGCTGTTTCCCTTTTATAATATCTTCAAATATGGTTTCAGGTCAAACCAAAAGATGCTCTTTAGAGAAATACTCCTTTGCCCAATTATCATAAGATGCTGGCTCTTTATGGAAATGATAGAGCCACTGGAGATGATGGTAACACTCCTTCAAATATGAAGAAAAGGCGTCGGTCAAGTCCTCTAGCAGCTCGGTCAAATACTCTAGCAGCCTACTTAAGTCCTCCACCACCAGCTGAGTATGAGGTTGATCAACTGCTATCCCAAAACAATGTGTGTTTCTCAAATTTTTCTGTCAACTTGGATAATGTTGAATATGAAGATCTGTCTCTTGGAGCATAAAGTGAGAGCTCCAAGAGGACTAGAAGGGGTGTTGTAAACAATGTAAGAGTCACTTTTGATGGAGCTCTGATTGCAAAGCAAATTCAAGAAATAGCAAGTGCCATAAGGGAGGGAAATCAAGTCTTTAGAGAAAGATATGCACCTCAAATTGCAGGGGAGGACACTTTCAAGCTGGTTCGTGAGAGTGGATGTGATGAAGATAAAATCTCTGACATTTACTGCTTCCTCATGCATGATGTTAGCAAACTCAGGACAGTGATTGAATGCCCCTTCCAATGCACAATCAAGTTATTATGAAGTTGGTTTTCGGTGGTTAGATTAGCATGTATGCTACCTTAGATATTTTGTTTTGGTGTACAATGGCATTTGATGGCTTTTGATGCCACCTTAAATATTTGAATTTTCCTTGTGATGGCAATAGATGGCACCATTCATATTTTAGTTTGCCATATGATGGCATTTGGTGGCCTTTAATGCCATGCTTGATATTTTTTGGGATGCCATGTGGTTGGCACTTGATATCTTACATTAGGGAGACTATAATATGATGAACTCCTTATTTTGGTAAATGACATGGTAGTTGGTTATGTTGTCTTGCATTTGATTATATTCTAATTGTGTTTATATTATATGTAAGATTTTGGGTCTACATTATATACCATATTAAGTTTTTTCTTCAACTATCCAAATTGGACCAAAAGGCAGGAAGGAAATTGAAATTGTCTTGGTTAATAGTCTCTAGGATTTAGCCCTGTTATGTTGGTGGATTACTTTGGTAAACAATTTTGATTTAAATCATTATTGTCAATAGCATAAAGTTGTAAGCCTTAAAAGCCCTACAGGTGATTGCCAATTCAACTAATTATTCTCTGAAACTCATATTTGGTCTTACCCACAAGTTGATGTTATGAATTTACAATGAGACTGCTGCATTTTGTAGAGAATAAAGATGAAATTATATAAGGCATAAAACCCCCAAAAAATTTCTTTTCATGTGCAGAAATGACAGTGCAACTATAATCGGAGCCATACGTGTGTGTCATATATAATACAAATGAATGGAATGTAATGAGTGTTGCTCTAGTTAGAGACTTATGGCTGAAACTTTGATAATATAATCTAAATTGCGGACTTAAAACACTTGTAGTGATTAATGATCCATATCCAAAGGAACTTTACTAAGTTGATAACAATTTCTAATAGCATGAGTATATGGAACATAATTATTTGGAAATTTTTGAGCTTCATCAATTACAATCCTAGAAAGAAACTCACAAACATGCAAACTTTCCAATTGCAACATCACTTCTCCAGAAAAAAAGAAACAATTGAAGTTTATGAAAAGAAAACTTTGCCAAAAAACTTATAACATAAGGGTAAAGTTGTCCATGTGAAAATAATTTCCCTCTCCTCCCCTCTTGAACTAAATAAGGTAACATTAAAATCCCTCCCCTCCCTTCCCTTCTAATCAATCTAAATAAGGTAATATTAAAATCTCTCCCCTCCCCTCCCCTCCTCTTCGTTGAACCAAACAGACCCTAAGAGTGACTCAACCCTTTGATTCTAAATGTGGTCAAGAAATAAGTGACCAAGCTATTGAGTATGGGTATCATCTACCCAATTTCTGATAGTGAGTGAGTTAGTCTGGTGCAAGTAGTGCCTAAGAAGAGTGGGATCACTGTGGTCAAGAATGAAAACAATGAGTTGATACCTACTAGGGTGCAAAATGCTTGGAAAGTGTGCATAGACTATAGGAAATTGAATGAAGCCTTTAGGAAAGATCACTTTCCCTTACCCTTCATTGATCATATTTTTGAAAGGTTAGTGGGTAAGAGCCACTATTGTTTCCTAGATGGTTATTTAGGATATTTCCAAATTCCACTAGCTCCCGAAAATCAGAAAAATACTACTTTTCCTTGTCCATTTGGTACCTATGCCTATAAAGGAATGCCGTTCAGGTTATACAATATACTAGCGCTTTTCAAAGTTGCATGATGTCACTATTATTCGATTTCCTTAAAAATTGCATGGAGGTTTTTATGGAAAATCTTACAGTGTATGGCAATTCATTTGATGCTTGTTTAGATAGTTTGGACAATGTTCTTGCTAGATGCATTAAGAAAAATTTGGTTTTGAATTATGAGAAGTGCTATTTCATGGTTGATCATATAATAGTACTTGGTCACTTGATATCTAGGAAGGGCATTAAAGTTGATAGAGCTAAAATTTAGGTGATTTCCTCCTTACCCTACCCTACTAATGTTAAAGCACTTCATTCTTTCTTAGGGCATGTGGGTTTTTACCAGAGATTTATAAAAGATTCAGTAAGATAGCTCTACCATTATCCAAATTATTGCAAAATGATGTTGATTTTGTCTTTAATATTCCCTGTAAACAAGCATTTGATGAATTAAAAGCACACTTGATTTCTCCTCCTATTCTGAGTGCACCATATTGGACTTTACCTTTTGAACTAGCATACAATGCCTCCAATTCTGTTGCGGGGGTCATGCTCAGATAAAAATGTAGCAAGTTGTCCCATGTGATTGCTTATGCATCCAAAACCTAGGATAGTGCATAAAAGAATTACACAACCACTGAAAAAGAACTGTTTGCTATGATATTTGCAGTAGATAATTCAAACAATACCTAATCAATTCCAAAGTGGTTGTGTATACAGATCATGTAGCTGTGAAGTTTCTCTTCAATAAGCCTCAGTCAAAACCAAAGCTCATTAGATGGATGGTATTGCTACAAGAGTTCGACATTAACATTAAGAATAGTCCTGAAAATGCGAACCTTACAAAAGATCACTTGAGTAGACTACTATATGGTACAAGGGGAGTACTTGACTTTGACCTTATTTGTGATGACTTTCCTGATGCATCCCTTATGTCTATTTTTGTATATGTTCCTTAGTTTACTAATCTTATTAATTATATTGTGAATGGTCTCATTCCAGAGTATATGTCTTCCTTTCAAGCTCAGAAACTTAAATGAGAAGCTGAATACTACATTTGGGATGAACCCTATTTGTAGAGACTATGCCATAATCAAGTTATCAGGAAGTGTATCCCAGAGACCAAGTCCAAGGACATACTCTGCTCTCCATTTAATGGTATGTAGTGGATACTTTAGTGCTAAGAAGATCTCTAGGAAAGTGTTAGATGCTGGGTTTTATTGGCCTACCCTATTTGAGGGTGCATACTTGTATTGTAAGGCATGTGATAAATGTAATACCCCACTTTTTCACCAATATTTCTTATATGTATATTTGTGATATTTAGTAGAATAAAATGGTGAATTGTGGTGTGTGTAAATTTATAGAAATATTTCAATCACCGGTTACATATAATTCGACCAAGTAAGGACACAGAGTCAATTAATGCCCACTTAAAGGCCTAATATTGTAACCAAAATTTGAGCATAAAATGACACAAATAATTTCTTCATACAAGTGTCAAAAATTAGGCCAAACCCAAAGAAAAAGAGTAAGAAATGATTTATTTCAATAAATCATAAAACGTATGGGCAAAACGATAATTTTTCCATAAGGTGGGAAATAAATATTTTTCATAATTCCCTATAATTTCAGTTAAATGGGAATTTGAAAGAGGGAAATGGCCACTTGGTAATTAATAAACCTATTTTGGTAAATTATTATCAAGGAAAGTTAAATAGTCAAAAGTCAAAGGTCCAAAAGTCAACAAATTGCAAGTTGGCACAATGGGATAATTGAAGACCAATATTTTGTCTCTTCAATTCTCATCATTTTTGGTTGATTAAGAGAGTATAAAGGGAAATGGGATTAGTGGAAAATTTTATACACAAAAGTCAAATTTATGGACCAATCAAAAGTTAGCATGTATTAAACCATTTGACTAACCTAATATAAATAACCATTTTCTTCATCTCTTCCTCCTCATTTTCGTGCCAACCAAACCAAATAGAGTGAGAGAGAGTTGAGAATGGTGAAGAACACGAAAGAACAAGGAAAGGCTAGGGTTCTCACAATTAAAGGTAAGAGGCTTGTAATCTTGAAGTTTAAGCCTCATAATCCCTCTATCACTTCTTCTAACCTCTTTTTCTCCATTGAATCTATGGATTCAAGTTATAATCTCAAGAGAAGAGAAAGAGAGAGGGCTGAAATTTTTAGAGAGAGAAGGAGGAGGAATCAAGAGGTAAACCTCCAAACTTGCTTCTCTTGCTTTAATTGTTGCTATTGATATTGTTTTAGGCTTGGTTTTGGATGTTTTGTGAGAGATGGATGAAGAAACCTAAGGGGTCTTGTTGTCCAAGTTTCTCCAAACCATATCCAATGAATGTCTAAATAGCTAATCATGTGATTAGAAGTAGAAAGAAAGTGATTAAGTAAGAGAAAAAGAGAAACCGACATAACTTTTTTAAGAACCTTAAATTTCTACTTTGTTCTTGGCGTGTTGAAGGAGTATGAATTTGATGATTTTAATGATTATATTGGCTTTAAAAGGAAAAATTATGTAGGGTTCATGTTGATGGTGAAGTGAGAAAAGCCCTAGAATATAAAATGACTAAACTACCCCCTTAAAACTCTAAGTAGGGGTTGCCAAGGGCATCTCGTCATTTAGCCCTGAATTTGATCAATTTGAGATCAAAAATGGATTTTACACGTAAAATTGTGTAGGATTAGCCTGAATCATAATTTTGAGTAAAGTACAATTAGACCGGGTACAAAGGAGTATAGATCAGGTCTACGGGGGCATTTTGGTAATTTAGCATTTTTAAGCTAAGTTAACCAATAGAATGAGTTTAGAGTAATACATGGATGAGAAATGACTCATTTATGGTATATTTAGGGATTATAGGACTTGATGACTGTCCGGAGTCTAAGACTTACCCGAGCTCAAAGAAACGAGAGGAAGTTGCTAGAGGAAAGCAACCAGGTAGTAACTTGTCTTTCGTATGTCTATAATATGCAATGTATGGTTTGTGTGTTCATCAAGAATTTTCTGACATATTTTGAATATGCGAAGTGGCTGCCTGAAGCCTATCTGCACGGGTGGACGCTCAAGCCAATATAACGCTTACTGATACACGAGTGGGTGCCCGAGGCCTATTTGCACAGGTATCCCTTGAGGCTTTATAATATATCTAGTGCTATGATAGCTTATAAACTACATGTGATGCATTGAATGCTGTTGTGGTAATTCTGTTGAATGATAACTGTGTAACATGCTTTGTGATGTTATATATGTATGATTGTTATTATGTTACTACTGAGATTCTTTTGAATCTCACTTTTTTTTCCATAAAACCACATTCAGTACAGAGAGAGAGCTCAATGGGTAAGAGTAAGGTAAATGCGGAGGCCAGAGGCTTGAATGCTGAAGACTTAGTTTTGCTGGTTGTCCGTCATGTGTATTTTGAATATGTATATATTATAATTAGTTTGTAACTCTTGTAATATCCCGAATTTTGGGACTAGAGGCATAAGATTAAGCCTGGATCAAGTGGACTGCTAAGCCCTGGTTTAGCAAATGTCCCTATGAGGTATGTTTAAATTCCCTAAAAATTTCTTTATATCCTTGGGGGTATTAAAGAGCTCAGGGAATAACAAAATAAAGCGATTGGAAGTCACATATAATATAGTAAAATGGAACATAAAGTAATTTTGCTACCGGTGAAATTCCCGGTATGACAGTGATGATTGTGTGACATGTTTCGATAGGTAAATAATGGTGAAAAATTATGAAAATTTCCAGAATGAAAGTAGACTTATCAATATTTAATATGATAGGTATATGAGTCATTTGAAGCTATACACAAAGAGAAATTAATTTTTGAAGTTAGCCCAGCGAAATTAACTATTTTCTAGGGCAGCATCCAAAGATTAAAATTCTGGGAAGAGTGAGCTTTCAATTGACCAAAGTTTATATTTTTCCTTAAATATAGACTCAATTAAGGTCGCATAGCCTTTGGAACCACTCCAATTGGATATCTACACAATTAGATATGAATTTTAAAAGTTTAATGAAAATTCTGCCAGATTGGATATTATATGCGAAAATTCAATTTTTGGGTGAATCAGAAGATGACACGTGGCAAAGCTAATTAACACCCCATTTAATCATTAAATCATAATCTTCCTCAGCATTTTCATGGAGAAAAATCTGAAAGAAGAGAGAGAAATAGTGCAAAATAAAAATGGAGGGAGAGGAGAGAGAAAATTCCAACCTCCGAAACACTGTTGAATGGGCGTCCTCTCTCAAAGTGCCCTTCAGGAAACTTCTTCTACTCATCGAAAGATTCATTCCTATGGTTTCAAATTTTTGTTTGGAAGTAGTTGGCGCCATCTCAGTGGCCAAAATGTTGCTAGAATTCTGAACCGTCTGCTGAAACGGGAAGAAGTAAGCGTAAGCTTCATTTTTAACCGATTGGTTTGTTGTTTGGATGAGTATAGAGGAAGTTGGGTACTATTCATGGCTAATTTAAAATGGTATTTTCAATGGCTAAATCATGTCTAATGAGTGTTTAAGTAGCTAATCATTTGATTAGAAGTAGAAAGGAAGTGATTAAGCCAAAGGAAACAAGAAACTAACAGTTTTTCTGAGAACCTTGAAATCTGCCCTGTACTGTTTTGTGTAGGAGGAGTTGGAATTTGATGATTTTGATACTTCCATTAGCTTTAGGAGGAAAAATTGTGTAGGTATACAAGTGTTCATAATTTTTGGATGCTTGTGTATGAATTTGGGAATTTATGAAATAAGGTTGTTTATGTTGTTGATTCTGCCTTGTTTGAACAGTGACGTTGTTTGAGCTGTTTCATATGGTAAATCTTGTCCGAAAATTCTGAAATTTTTTAGGATTAAATTATACATGTATAGATTTAATTTGGTGGGTATTTTGTAATTTTTTGACAAGTATTCTAGGAGATATGAATTTTTGAAGTTGTGCCCTGTTTCTGGAATGAAATCTGGAACAGTGCATGTTTGCCGAATTTCTGGGAAAAGTATGACAATAGTAGTCATACCAAAGTATTTTTATATAAAGATACACTTAAAGGGCTTCAAATATAATTTTGAACCACCTCAATTAGAGTTCTATAGAATTAATTGTAATTTTTCAAAGTTTGGTGAAAAATCTGTCAGCTTTATGTCTTATGCAAAATTAAGACTTAAGGGCACCAATGTAATTGGTATGAACTCCAAGGGTGAAAGTAAGCCTATAGAGCTAATGTGGGCCATTGGGTATTCACTTTTCATGGTTCTAATGATGTTATCACTTACCTAGGGCTATGAAGTGACAAAGAAGAAGTAATGGTTGGTGGATCAAGGGACAAGAAGAGGAGGACATAAAGTTCGAGAGGCAGTGAACTTATCTTTTCTGCATGTATGTGATATGTATGTCTTGCATTGATTATGTGACTGCTTTGCCTATTTGTGTGGAACATGTATGATTGGTTGAAGCTCTGTTATATTTGTGCAATGGCCATATGTATGTCATAGCATCGAGCATGCAGCATGTCATTATGTTGGCATGAAATAGTGTAGGCAAGCATGTCATGCATTCATATATATCTTGCATGCATAGTGGTAATGTTTGCCACTGAGATTCTCTCGAATCGCACTCTTCCCAACCAACCATTTAGACAGCTGAAGAATGCATGAAAGTATGCATCGGAGGAGATATGAAGGTGAAGTGAAGATCGTAGTGAAGACACTACTATTTGTATTTGATGTAAGAGTATGGTGGTTGTGTAATTATACATTTGATGTATACGTGGCTATTGAAAATAAGGTATTACAACTCTGACATGTTACAAAGGCCGAACTGGCAATGCCAGTAGTGTAGTAAAAGAACGGTTTAGTTACATTATGCTTCCAATCGCTAACAAAACATAATTAAGGTATAGAATTAAGCAGAGAATCGCTCGCAAACTCTAATAAAATGAAAAGAGGAGCCGATGAGACTCAATGAGATAGTAAATTTTTGTGAAATGGTATGAGAGAATTTTATTACCCTCAAAATTCTTTTCTAATCCCAGGTTCAAATCCTGAGGTTGGTTTGGAAATTCACGAACGTTTTACGAAATTGCTTGATCCAGGACTAGATCCTGGTATCATGAATGATTTCACTACTCTTTTGTACTCATTTGAAGCTATAGGAAATGAGGTATCATAATAAATGCCAACGGTTTGGGGGGTTAGGTAAATGGTATGATATGCCACAATAACCCATGCTCGAGATATTTGATGTTTGGGGTATAGACTTTATGGGTCATTTTCCACCCTCATCGGCTTTACCTATATCTTGTTAGCTGTACATTACCTCTCTAGGTGGATAGAAGCCATTCCTAATAGGAAAGGTGATGCCCAGACGGTTTCCAAGTTTCTCAAGGTTCACATCTTTTGCATATTTGGAGTACCGAGGGCTATAGTGAATGATAGAGGTTCCTACTTTTGCAATAGGGTTATCGATAACCTACTTGCAAAGCTTGAGGTAACCCACAAAATGTCCACCCCTTATCATCCACAAATAAATGGCAAGAAGAAGTATCCAACCGAGAGATCAAACAAATTTTAGAAAAGCCTTCAAGGAAGGATTAGAGCTCAAGATTGGAGGAAGCACTATGGGCATACAAAACCACCTTCAAGATACTAATAGGGATATCTCCTTACCGGTTTATCTATGGTAAAGCATGTCATATTCTAGTGGAATTGGAGCACAAAACCTATTGGGCGGTGAAAATGTGCAATATAGATGTGGAAGAAGCTAGCTTAGAAAGGAAGTTACAACTGCAAGAATATGAGGAGATGCGATTGGATGCTTATGAGAGCTCTGACATTTATAAAGAAAAGACCAAGCTACTTCATGATAAGAAGATTTTACAAAAGGACTTTAAATTGGGTGATCGTGTGCTGTTGTATAAGGCCCGATTCAAGTTGTTGAATAGGAAGCTTAAAGATAAATAGTATGGGCCTTTTACCATCACCAAAGTGCATGCATTTGGCGTTCATTTGGCATGATAGAGCTGCTTGATGAGGCCACTGGAAAGGAGTTATAAGTCAATGGACACCTCCTCAAGCTCTACCATGATTCATCATCAAAGCCTTCTTGAGGTCATGTTGCTTCTTCTCCTTTCACTATCTTTTACTTTCAGTATTCCTGGATTAGTGGTTACATATGCTTGAATGATTGTTTGATATAATTGTAGGGGAAGGGCATTCCAGTAGAAAAAATAGAAGTAGTGTAAATTAGTAAGTAGAATAAGAACCCCTATGTATACTTTGCATTTTTTGCCACTACCCTACTTAATTACCATTGTGCCTTTTCACATTGATTTTCTCTATTATTATGACTTGTTTCTCATTCTGTCTCTTTATTTGATGTTGACGTGTTGTGCTCCAATTGCAATTGGATTTCACAACTTTCCACTTCACTAAGGAACAAGTTAGAATAATAGAGGTGCTCTATAAATATTGAGGACAATGTGTTGATTAAGTGTGGGGGAGGGAAATGCATTTTTGAATCCCATTAATTGGTTGTTTTTAAATGAGAAAATGCCTTGAACTAGAAAATTTTTCAAAAAAAAAATTTCAAGAATGACTTGCTTTAATGTATATCCTAAATGGTAAAAGGTCATATTTGCCACTTTGGAAATGTAATTTTTGGGAAATTCTTTGAGTTTTCATGAGATCTAGTGTTTTGGAAACCTTTTAAAACCATGTTTTACTTTTCAAGTAAATGGGATGAGAAATGAACCCACAATTAGATTTTTGCTTACTTCTTGTTTTGAGAAAAGAAAATTTATATATCATTAATGCTTTTAAGGGTTGATCATTATTATAATTGATTGCAATGTTTTGATTGATTGTGTTTGTAAGCTTAACATTAGGAATAGTTAAGAAGATGTTTTGTGGTTAGCTTGCTATGAAATTGATTGTGTTGGAGTAAACAGTAGAGAAAAACCTTATTGGAAGATTATTTAGGCCTTGAATTCCTTTCATATGTGCATGTTCACTTATTTTTTCACCTTCTAGAACCTGTTTCCACTCTTTTTCAAAATGGTTTTTGCATTAATGTGATGGAAATGAAAGAGGCATTCAATTTGAAACCCTTTCACCCAAACACAAACCTATATTCATTTACCTTTGCTTATCCCTTTGAGTCATTCCTATGTTGTATGTATGTCATTCACTCATAATGTTCATAACACTTTAAAATCAAAGTAATTTGCCAATATAAAATTGAACAATGTATATATTGAAATGCTCTGTATATATAAAAAAAAGAAAGTAAAAAAAAGGTGTGTGGTTTAAAAAAAAGTGTATATAGTTTAGAAAAGGAAAAAAAAATAAAGAAATAAAAAAGTATAAAAAAGGGGAATGAGAAAAAAATAATACAAAAATATTTTATAGGTAAATGAAAAGAAAAAGAAATATCGAGAAGGCATTTGTTCATAAATTTGAAAAAGAATTGGCAAGAGTTTTTCAAGTTATCTAGTTGCTATGAACTTGCTCATCAACTTTGACTTGCATATCAACTATTTCCTTTTTCTAATTAATTCATTCCATTTAGCCCTCATCCATCGTTACAAGCTTTTAAGTCCTCTCGATTCATTAAATTAATTGCTATTAATAGTAGAGATGTTAGAGTTGTTACAAGCCTATGATAAGGTGTTGATTAAGTGAGTTAGAGTGAAATCACCCCAATGAGGTGAGATGAGTGAAACACTAATACCTTGAGAGTCTCTTGTGCTTCATTATAATATTTTAGATTGTGTAGTTAGCTAATTTTTTTGCATCGCTTGACTATGATTAGTATTGGCTTGAAGAATTTGATTAATTGATCTATTGCTTTTTTAATTATGAAATTGCTCATCTTTCAATTGCATTGATAATTGGAATTTAGAAAATTGTACTTAATTGCCTTTGTTCAGGAGTATAAAGATCTAAGTATGGGGGAATTGATTGAACCATAATTTTTATATGATTTTTTATGATTAATTTGGGATTTTGAATGCATTTCCTGGGACAACATTGCATGATTAAGCACTAATTTAAGTTAAGAACATTTGTATTGAGTTAAGTATAATTAGGGGCAAAATGTTCATAATTTGTTAATTATTCATAGAAATCATTTCTTGAAATTTTAATGCTACCTTGTGCTTAATCTTGCATTGTAAGTGTTTTGGAAGAAAATTGGAGATTTTGGAGGTTTAGAATTAATATTTTTAGAATTGGGGAAAACTACAGAAAAGAACCCCACAATTTCTGAAATTACAAAACTGTGAACAAAAAGGTCTAGGGAAAACCACAGAAAGAACCCATATGTTCAGGAAATTATGGCTGAGCCTATAAACATTTCAAAAATTTTCATTTAAGTCCCTCCAGAAACGTTTTAAATCTTCTCACTTTAGTGCTACGTCAAGTTTGACCTTGTCTTGCTCCTGGAGCTGAGAGAGAACCCAGGAGACCTAATAGATTTTGGGAGGGACACAGAGAGTTAAGGGGAGAGTTCAGTGCCGCGTGTGGAGATTGGGAGGTAGAGCTGAAAGGTTCTTATCCACCTTCCACCTTTACTTCTCTTACTCAGAGGCGACTCCTTCTACCTTCACCGTTGTTGGCAGGTTCTCGTCCACCTTCCACTGTCTTCTCTCACACCAATACCAATGAATCCAAGCTGGAAGTGTCAGATAGACATAGACCCAATCGCTCAAGTAGAGATCAGAGAAGATGGTTTCAGGAGAAGAGCCGTAAGAACCCAGCCGGAAATCCTTCGGACCTCCATTGTCATCAGTGAGTGGTCAAAGTCAGAGGTTTCAAACTCTCTTTACCACACCATCTCTATCTACATCTCTAACTCTATTCCACCGTTGGCCACCTTTTCGTCAAGTTCCTATATTATTTGTGAGTTTCAGAGGAATTCATAAACTTTCCAGTGTGATTATGTAGTTTCAAGTAACTAATCCCAGCTTCCAGTAAAGTTCTTTCTCTCTCTCTCCCCCCTTCATTATCTCTATCTTCTTCCCTCCTTATCAATCACCTATGGAATCTCCTTCTTTCAAAGATCAGAACAAGGCCGTGACATTCTACTCAAATTGGTGACTTCATTTTTTTCTAGCGAATTTATGCTTCCATGGCAATTTCTGTGTTTCAGCTTATTCAAATGATGTTTGAAAAAATACAATTATACATGGTATAAAAGGAATTAGACCGGACTCTCTAGGGGTATTTTGATAATTACATGATTTTGAGTAAAGATAACCAACCTATGAGTCTTAGAATAAGTATGAATGAGTAATAACCCATTTGTTATTAATGTGGGAATTTTAGGATTTGACATTTGCCCGAGCCGGAAAAAAGTTAAAGGACCAAAAGTAGCTAGGCAATTAGAAAGGAGCCCATGTAGTAACTCTATCTCTCATATTCTATGTGATTCTTAATATGTATTGTTTGCCATGTTCTGTGCAATGATTTGTGGTGGCTGTAAATCCTAGATCTGGGTTTGGGAAAAGCACAAGTACTACCTTAAGGGAAAAGTACAAGTACCTCTTGGCCCATTGATATCCAATCTAGGTCGGCCAATGTGATTAATGATATTCCTTGCTGTAGTGTGGGAAAAGTACAAGTACCATACCATGGGAAAGCATAAGTACCATAAGGCCAGTAGGACCCAGCTGAGATGAGTACAGACAAAACAACATCTGCTATGGAACATTAAAGCAAGTAGGGGTCATAAAAACATATGATCTTGAACATAGCATGTAGTAAGGCCAGTAGGGGACAAACAATCATTTGTACCTGAATGCTGAGCAGAAAAGCATTGTGATCACTGATGAGCAAGTAGGGACAAAGCGATCATTTTGATCCAGACAAAATCATCGCTTTGATTCTGAACATTGTTTGCCAGACATATGCACAACATTATGTTTTGCTGCATCATATATGCTGCATTGCATGTTTACCTTTTACATTTTATATGATTGATAGCATATTACTACTAGGATTCATTAGAATCTCACCATATCCATAATTCAAAATTTATTTAGCAAGAAGAAGCGGCTCTTAGGGCAGGGATGAGGACACCAGCAACTGTGGGTTCCGGTCCAGAGCAAGAGTTAGAGATGGTTATCTGCATCTTTTTTTTTTATGTATTTTGGGTTTTGTAATTTGCTATATACAAACTCTGTGGGGATTTCCTGTAATGTAATCAAGAATTTTATATCAGTAAAATTTTTCTATTTTTATATGCCCATTGAACTGTGTGTTAATACTCTGATAAATATTAAAATATTAAGGGGTCTGATACATGTTATCTAAATTGAACTAGGATAACCATTCATCCATTTTCAAGAGTATCTATGATACATTTCATACTCATTCCATTAACCATTCAATTTTACAAGGAAAATGCCAAAAATAACAGCTTAGAATTTAATTATATTGCATCCAATTAATTGTAGTTAAAAATGACTTTCAAAATCAACCTCATGTTTTCTTACGTTTTAGATACTTAGTTGATTTAGGTAGCTCAATAAATGCTTTTGGAGTGAGACGATCTGAGTGTTGCATTATACTGTAATTCTTAGATTAAAAATATTTTACATTTGACCTTAAGGCGCAAAGACATGGTTAAATCAATAGTAAAGGCTTGATCGCTTATCGTCGCATTTTTTTCATATAAAAGACTTAAACTCAATATCTTATTTTAGGAAAATATGAGACAGAATGTTTGAACAGATTGTTGTCACTTCTTGTAAAAAAAAAAAAAAAAAAAAAGTTGTTGTCACTTTAATTTTATATTTTTTATTACGTAAATGAGTAAACACAATCTTGAGGTTGATATCATTACATCAACTATAATTAATCCATTACAATCTTTAACCCTTCAGTTTGTCACGGCATAAAACGAGATTCATCCAAGTCCTCAAAGTCAAATTTAAAGTTAATACTCAGCTGTGGATATATTTTGATGGGCATGGGAGTATTGGAATGGACAAAGGAAACTTTAAGGAAAAATCAGAGATAGAGAGGAAGGAGAAATTCTTATATGAACCGGGTGCACCACATCATCAACACACTACCACTACTACATAATCTTACATATATAACAAAAGGAATCAGAAACAAAAGAAAAAAAAAAGTATTCTTGCATGAACATAACAAAGGATAGAAGGACGAGGCCAATGAAGAAAAGTAATGAGAAATAAAAAGAATATGTTAGTTTAAATAGAGAATTGAAGTGTACTTCGAATGAAGTTACAAAGGGTTTTGATCTAGGAAAATTAGTATTTGGTATCCAATGACCGAGGCAAGGGTTATGAAGAGTATTCTAGAGTTTGAAGTTGGCGATGATGGATCATTTGAAAGTATTACATGACTTTTTTTTATGACTTTTTTTTTTCTTAAGAAACATCATTTTTTTCATTCATACATTATAGTTAACTATTATATTTATGTTTTATAACCATTATATATTTTTTTTTGCTGCTATAAAATTGGAAGATAAATCGTTTAGAAGTATTACATGAGGGTTATTTCTTAAGAACCGTCGTTTTATCAATAAATACATGATGGTTAATAATTATAGATATTGTGTTTTTGTTTTTGAGATTACGCCTCTCAATATATGATGGTGCATATATTTAACTGTTAATTATTAGCATTATATATTCTTACGTGAACTCCACCTTAACATATATTATGCTTATTTGCTATAATTGTTATTTATTAAGTATTATATAAATAAGATTTTATAATAGTGGTAATGTATACATGATATAGTTCACCCGGCTCATTCAAGATTTTCTCAAATAGCAGTTGCAAGTTTAGAAGAGTCAAATGTTTTTATAGGCAGGAAGATTAACTCTTATCAAATCTTCCCTTACCTCACTTTTAATAGGGAAAAAAGTCCCTTATCTAGTAATTAGTAGGCATATTAGGAATCCACAAAGTTTGAGATGTGTCTAATCATGTCGCTTAAGCTATGTTTGTGAAGTAGACAGTCATCAAGGATAATAATGATCTTCTACAAGAATGGTTGGGTTTGTATGTTACACATGCCCACGATGTTGGCTTTGTCACTGCCTTTCCATTTTATAGGCCTAAAAGCTTATGCTAGCTTTGTACTTGGTACAAGTATTGGGCCACTTATCTCTCTAGGAATGACCCAATAAAAAAACAATCTTCCTTAGGCCTAACAACAAAGCTTAGCCATTCTGACGGAGAAAAAGAGCTTACAACTAGTAAGGATTGAGTTTAACGAAAGAAGTTAATTCTTAATAATATAATAAATCAATGTCATTTAAATTCAATAGGAGGATATCAATACTTAGCTCAAAAAAAGAGATAGAGAGAGCGCTTACAAGCACGTGATTTTTAAGATAAGTTAAATTACACATTTGCGGTATGCTTACACAAATTATATGCTTTGCACATTCTAATCCAACGCTCCTATGTTCTTATTTATAGCGGAAGGAAAGAAAAAAATTCTTTGGTTCTATTTATAGAATAGAGAGATAAATTTTCATATGAATGTATAATTTTACATATAATTTATTATTATATTGACTTTATTTTTATGGGTATATGCATTGTTATCAAACTCGCGAGTTGACTTTTTATATTTTTCTTTTTAACGTTTTTAGATTATAAAATCGAGTTAAATCACAGGTAAACTCGTGCCAATTGTAAACTTGATCAAATTTGCTAGTTTATACAATGAGTTTACCATTTTTACGTTTCTAACTTATAAAATCGTGTTAACTTATTATTAAACTCGTATTAACTTTTTTGATTTGATCCTATTCAGTGGTTTTATATAGGATTTTTATAGAAACTTCTTTGTTAAGTATGATATATTATAAATGTTGATAGATTTAATTTCAGTTATTTGGATTTATAATATATTTAAATCTAATTTTTTTCATTTTTATATTTTAATTATTTAATGATACATTAGTAATGTCATTTTAATAATAAAAGTAAACTCTTACGAGTTAATAATTCAATTTAACGATATAAGTTTACGTCACTGTCACAAGTTTATTTAAACTCATGAGTTTGACGACCTTAAATATATGTATATTAAATAAAAATAAAATTGGAAAGTTGAATTTTAAGGTAGAATTAATGAAATTTAGGTTTTTTTTTATCTTATGAAACATACTGAATGTGATTTATAAATAAAACAAGAGGAGTAAGTGTGAGTTAATAATGCTATCAATGTCTTCGGTCATTTGGAGCAAAACACATAGCTCCTCTCCATGAAATTGTGTTCTGGAGCATTTAGAGATGCCTCAGTTTGTCTCTCAATGGTGGACATTGGTCTAGTTTTTTCTGACTCGTCACCTATAATAAGTTGATTTTATAATTATTATGACGACTTTTTATGGTTTTATTAAGTTGATTTTATTTAAAGCTGATTTGAGGAGAATCACATTACTATAATCAGGAAATCCATATTTAATTTGGGCAATTTATATTTGAACCATATATAAAATCAGAGTACTGAATGGAACTGAAAAATAACATCTAGGGTTGTTGGATACACCATAAAAATAATATCAAGATACTGGATACACTATACATAAGATTATGATACTAAAAGTTACAGAAAAATAACATCAAGGCGTTGGAGGATATTTTAGCCCCACTTAATTTTTTTTCTTTTCTACCCGACAAGGCCAATACATATATATCAAATAATATAATGGCCAGCTGTACCCATGTGCGTTAATCTAAGTTCTTCCTATTTCTAATTCTCTTCGTTATATAAATTGTTCATATTAAATTTTAATAAATATATTATTAGCTTCAAATCATACAAATTAAACTTAAATAAATCGATAAAAAATAAAATAAAATAAAAGTGGAGGAAGCATAAAGTAGGGAAGAGAAGCTTATTTTTAAAAATAAATATATATAAGCTAAAGGAGACGAAAGAATTCTCTCAACTTTGAACAAGAGACATAGTGCAACACAATTTCCAGGAAGAAAATTGTGTGACAAATATCAAGCTTACAATATTGGTCCCATTGGCACGGTAAAAGTGCTAATGTGTACTCCCACCACCAATAATAAGATATTTTTCATCCCATAAGTAGAACGACATAACATCTAACAATAAGTATCTAAATTTTTTAGAACAAAAAAAAGTTTAATGAAAAATAAATTTAAGGAACCAAATCTTTGAAAATATTAAAAAAAATCTACATTGTAATTATTTTTTTTAAAAAAAAAGCTACTAAAGGAAAATATAGTGTCGCTAAAACTCAATTTAGAAAGTCCTAGATATTTTGCAAGAGAAAACTTTTACTTGGAAAATTTGAGGTTTGAGAAAATCAGTTTAATCAGCAAAAACAATCAAACAAGTATACACAGTTACATTCTGTTAAAAAAAAAAAAAGTATACACAGTTACATAAACGGGGCTAGCTAAAATATATCTTCATATTAATATAAAATATTAAATTTATAATAAATTATATTATTTATAATTTATAAATAATACTTTCTCCGGTCTTATTTATAACCAACATTCTCTTTTATGGGCTTGATCTTTAATATACCAAGTAAAAATATTATTTATTGTGAATGACCTTAAAAAATATAATTATTTAGAAGGACCAAATTTCAAAATACTAAATTATCCTTAATCAACTTCCTATATTCTCTCATTTAATCTCTCTCACATTCTATTTTAAAACTAATTTAAATTTTATTTTTAGCTAAAATTAAAACAGTCAAAATCATCAATAAAATGATCATTTTTTAACTTTTATTTTCCATCAACATAATCACACGATTAATAACTTAATATTATATGAAATTTTTTATTTTTAAAATTCACATAAATTTATTTTTTAATAAGAGTAAATTTTTCAAACTCACTAATTTTAGTTATGTTAAAAAATATTATTTTGATATTGGTGAAAAATAAAAGTTAAAAAAAATCATGTCATGATGTTTTGACGATTTTAAATTTGGTGGAAAATAAAATTCAAATTAGTTTTAAAATAGCATGCTAGAGAGATTGAATAAGAGAATATAGGAAGTTTGACTAAGGGTAATTTAATATTTTTAAATTTATACTTTAAAATTTGGTCCTTCTAAATAATTACATTTTTAAGGTCCTTTACTATAAATATTATTTTTCCTTGGTCATTTTCCCTAATTTTTACAATTTAATTTTCTTTGTCTAAAAATTTAATCTACATTTTTCACTTTTACCCACAACTAATTATACGTCTTTCTCATCGTTTTTTCCTACTCATTCTCTCTCATTTTTTCCTTCCATTCTCTCTTACCCTCATCATTTTTATAAATAAGGTATATTTGGAAAAAAATTATATTTCTTACACATTCATTACTTTTACCTAATTTTAATCACCAGTATTTTGCTTTGTGCGATTTTGGTTGCTGTCGCTTATAAGAAGGACTAAAGGGAATACTATATATCAACAACAGCTGATATCGAGTGGTAGGCGGCTCGGTATCCCCCAAAAGATAATATGTGTTTGAGTCCTGGGAAACGCTTTTGTTGGGATGGCACAACCCTGGACCAAAGGTTCCCAACGCAACCCGCGTCGTCTGACTCGAGATTAGTCCCATAGCGAGCCCAAAAGGTCTAAGTTGTGGGGATACTCGGGAATGCCTTCTCAGCACACAAAGTGGCTAAATAAGGAGGGTTATAAAAAAAAAAACGGGAGTACTATATAAGTTTTTTGTTTTGTTTTTGCCAACAGTACTATATAAGCTTGATTCCTTATTGCTCTGACTCAGGTTTTTGGATGCGATGATGAGAAGCTGTGGTTATTTCAGGATGACCAGCCAATGAACTTAATACTCCAAATTGTCTGACTTAGGATTTCGGATTTTGACTGAAATTTTTGAATGGAGTGAGACAGAGGAAGTTGCTCATATTCCCCTACTTGACACTCAGTTCCATGCGCTTATATAATATCCAATCATTAGATACTTAAATTTAAAGGTTGGAAAAAAAAACTTAGAATTTAAAGAAACTAAATTGTGAGTATATATTTAATTTTATGAAGAATTATACCTGTTTTTTTTTAGTTGTTCATAATACTTCCTTTGATACTTTTATAGGCCCGGTATGGTGACTACTTTACATAAATTAAAGATATTGGTTAAAAGTAGTTATTTTTATATAATCTTAAAATTACCCTCAATGGAATTATTAATTGGAGGAGTTTGTTTAATTATTTCAGAAGTTTTATAGTTAGATGGAGATATTAGATGAAAAAATTCATGCTTTGAACAAAACATGCTATATTAAAAAATATGCGCGACAATGCTTGAATATCATCCCTCAAATAATCATATCAAAAAGGGGAGGTCCATATAATAAGGACCAAAGATAGTAAATAATAGGAAAATATAAGTTTTAGTGCCCTATAGTTATGGTCAACTTGGTCAATGTCCCTGTAGGTTTTTATCAAGTGATTGATCTTTGCAGTATTGGTCAACTTTGATCAAAGTTCTTATTGTTGCTAAACATCATTGTCCACCAATAAAACATTAACGCCATACATAGTCTCCATTGAAACTTAAGTAAAGTTGACCATAATTTTAAAGGCTAATTCTTTAATAAAAAATTATATACCTTGATCCCACTTAACCATAGTTTTTAGGACCAAAAAGCTATAGTATATGTTTTCTCTAAGAAATAATATAAATTCATATAAATTTTATATTATAAAAATATACACATACATACATATCTATATGTATATGCATTTATATTATAAGATTTTGATATAAATATGAACATTTAATTTTCTTACATAAAACAATGAATACACGCAGGACTGAATCTACTAAATGATACAAATATTAAAAAGTTAATTTCTTTTTATTATATTATGAGATAATAATTTTTTATACAACTATGTGGTATTTGGTATTATTAGATCAAATTCAAGTATTACTAAACTCAATTAGAAACAACTATCCTGAGTCAATTTTTTTTTGGTAAAACTGCCAATTTCATTCCTAAAAAACCTAGAAACAATACTATAAAAAGCATAAAAGATGGGAGTAATTAATATGGCCACCTTCTATAAAAAGGTTTCAAATTTTTCCACTCCAAAACCGCTATCGTGGAAAATCAATTACTGCAAAATACAAAAAAAAAAAAAAAAGATTGGGATATTTCTACTACACAATACCGCAAGCTATTAAAAAAGTTTATTTCAGCCCCTGTCTACGTTTGAAGAAGCCATACTTTCACTTTCACACTAACTTGAACTTTCATCTTGTATAAGATTTGTAATTGAGATGTGTGATAAGCCCTAAGTTATTAAATAGGACCGGACTGGCCGGTTCAGATCAGAAATCAAAAAATTGGTTGGCAAACTGGGCCAGCCCCTTTTTTTTTAATTTTTTAAAAATTGTTTTTTTATGTTTTTTAGAATTTCAGATTAATAATCCTAAAATCTTTAATTTTTCACTGGTTTAGCGTTAGGTTAGCTTCGGTTTGACTTTGGTTTGACCTACTAACCCTTAATTTAGTACTTTGGTCAATTCAGTGGCTGGTCCGGGCTTCTAAACCTTGAAAAAATCTTAAAAGTGAGTGCTTGAGTTCGTACTACTCTGAGTAGATATTTTTCATATATAGATTTGTTCACGTGTAGTCAAGGCACCATTAGTGCTACAACCCTCCAAATCAAGGCCAAGCTGAGGGACACATTGTGCTGTCAATATTGGATACGAAAAATTCTAATTTGGTTGCAAAAATTAAACATAATTGATTTGTCACTTGGAATTCATCGATATGCATACCTAAGAATAGAAACTAATTATTATTTCAAGATGACCTACCAGCTTCAATAATTTCCAAGTTGTCCAACATACGGTTTCAAATTCTGACCGAAAGAAGTTCTCAAGCAATAGATAATGGGAAAATGAAGTTCTCACTTGAAACAGTGGATACATATATGGCAACGAACCCGAAAATTGTTTCAGATTTTCGTAATAAATAGTGGTTTATTTACTCTTTTTCTTTTTATTACATTACTGAGAAGTTGCACTATATCGTAATAAAATCGAATAGTGGGATGCTCAGTTATAATTAAATATACATTCTTACATGCATTCCCATTTTAATTGTCTCTCTGCATAAAAATAAAGGTAGAGTAGAATTACTTATTTTACACATTGTCAAATCAAATAAGGTACAAATACAAGCATTGTGCATTGTTCTACAGTGCCATTTTCTCCAAGGGCTTAATTGTTTGAGCACAAATTATGACCTATATATATATTATTCAGTATATTTTCCATTATGAGACCACACAACTATTATCTTCTTTTCTAGTTGATTTTCAGCTTCAGGTCTGAAAATTTTGATCATTTCAAAGGAATAGACTTTTCTTTTAAATGTGACAATAAGAAGTTATCAATAGAGAATTTATAAAAAAGGGGTTCAAGCTAGTATTATTCACCTCCTATACAAGGTGGAAATGGTTCGCATAGATTACTTCCTCAAATCTTATTTATACGTCACATTATGAAAACTTTTTATGTTCCTATGCATAACTTATTTTGCTAAGTATATGAAACAATTAATATTTTTTCAATATAATATCCTTGGTATGTATGTTGTTGAATAATGATGGTGGATAGAAGGATTGAGAGGTATAAGAAGGATTGACTTAAAAATTCATTGCATTTAATTAAGGGTATTTTTTTAAAGATGAAATTTTTAAGAATTTCAACTAATTTTAAATAATGTTCTTAATTTGTGTGAATTAGTTAAATATATTTTATAGATAAAAATGGAGGGAGTATCATCATATATAATATACGAGACAAAATTCTTTTCAAGCATTGGAGAATCTAGATGGGGAGAGAAAAGATATACAATTTTTAAAAAAGTCACTGAATTGCTAAGGAAGGAATGGAATTACTAAAGAGTCTCAATATAAGTGAAGTAGAATGGAACTTGCTATCATTTCTTGCACTAGAATGCTCACTTGTTTTGATGCTCTTTGAATTTCACATTCCTTCCTTAATTGGGATCTAATAGTGATTTTCTCAAATTTTTTGGTGGGCCCCACATACCTCTCTGTTTTCCCCCCTCTCCCCTTGAACTGCACTAGGTCAACAAATTGGAGAGAATCCACACTCTATATATATGTCATTATATTCCAAGTAACATAGAACTTGTGGTATTTTTATTGATATATTTGGTTTGTTTTCCATCATGACAATCAAAATATAACCAACATTTTAAAAAATGAAAACTTTTCTATGGCACCGTCTTTAACTAATTGCTTTAGTCTTTTCTATAAAGGTGGAAGGATTTGGGGATAAATTAATAAATAAAAGACGCCATTTGGAAAGATTATAGGAAGACTGATAATCTGATTCTGTTTTTTTATAGGATGATAATATGATTATGATATATTTCCTTTTTTTTATACAACAAAACAAATATTGAAAATGGAGAAAGTTAATAAAACACCTTTTAAACTTCCAAAACCTTAAAAGATGACTCCAATTTGACAAAGGACACAATTGTGATGGAGGACCAATATGAAATTTGAATATTTGGACTAAATGACTAAAGTACCCACACTAAAACTTCACCATATTCTCTCTCCTTCCACACCCCTCTTTCTCCCTCATCTTCCTCTCTTCCTCTTTCTTTTCCCGTCGTCCACTCTCCCTTTATTCCTCTTCCAGGTTTTTCTCCCGTGCTCCCACACTTCGAAGACTGCTTCAGATATGATGAAATTATCAAAACTCAAAATAAGGGCATCGTATATATGCTGATAAATAATTTCATTTGTTTAAAATAAGTCAAATTCTTTTAAAGTATTATCTATATAGTATAGATTATTTTATGGGAAAGTTCACTCTACTTGATCCATATGAATAGTATAAGAAAACTTTTGAATTTGGAAAATAAAGTAAACTGGATGTTTATATTTAGAATATAAATAAACCCTCTTACTAATACCTTCTTTATTATGATCAGAGGGGTAGTCAATAAAAATCATTGAATTGGGGCTCGTTTTTCTTTTTCGACCCCTCATCCATCTTGCCAATGCCTCCACGGTCCCACGCCGTATGTCTCATTTTGTAACTCTTCCTCGTTTGTGAAAACAAGCTTAGTGAGTGTGCATGTCTTTTAGAATTGTTTGGTTCAATTTACTCCTTTTTTTTTTTTTTGAACAATTTACTTTTTGGGGAGTTCATATATTTTTTATGGCTTTGTTTCAATTTTTTTTAATTTAAAGCAAGTATAAACTGTTTTTAATAGTCTTTCTAAATGTTAAAGACAAAAAAAATCCTTGGCTAAGGGGTTGTACAAGCTTAATTAGATGTCTTGAGTTTGAGGTTTGGGAATACAACAATGTTAAATACTTGGTGGTAGAGCTTTGCTGCTTTTATGGTCATACTCAGCTCGATCCGGGTTAGTCTTGACTCCCAATAAATCCTCCAAAAATCAAAGTTAATAGGAGGTAGCTCTAGTATACCACATGTTCTATGCAAAAAAAAAGAAAAAAAAAAAAACAGAAAAAAAGATGAAAAAAAAAATCCTTTTGGTCATTTTATCTCATAATGTTGAAACTAAAGTTAAGTTTATAAACATATAATAAAATAGTAAACACATAGAACTTATTTTAGTTTATACTCAAGAAGTTACTTTTTTTTTTAGTTGTGAGGGAAGTATATAAGGCTTTCCTACCAATAAAGTTATACCGTACTCCTCTAGTCTTTTATATAAGACATATTTACCTAATTTAATTAGATTAATGAAGTTAGTTAAATTAGTTAATATGAAATCTATTATCTATAACATCCTACTCATCTCATTTAATTCCCTATTTTCCTTGATTATAATTCAGGAAACATCAATAGGAGTAAATTAAGAAAAAATTGACAAATATAAAAACTATGTCTTATATTTAGAACTAAGATAAACTCTCTAAATATGTTTTATATTAAGGATTGGATGAGTAACTTTTAATGAACTGTATCAAAGAGAAAATTTTCACTTTCTTAGAAGTTTAACTTCTTTCTGCTCACTGTCCAACCAATAAGGCAATAACGATCCTGTCATCACTCAAGTCCAACCAAGTCATACTTAAATAAGAACTGTCTGTCTGTATATATATAGTTACCAAAATCACATGTCACCAAGGGAATTAATGAAGTTATGCTATATTTAATTTTTTCTTAATTCATGTATAATAAATAACATGGTCTTACATCTTAAGAAAATAATAACAGAAGATAATGTGCTATTCAGCATCGAAAAGAAGCTAGGACTAATAACTCCAAACACGCTCCTAAAATTTTCGGTTGAAGTCATAATATTCTATGAAATTATAATATTAATGAATTATTGATCTGCTGTGATGTAGCGTAATCCTACTAAATGTAAGAAATGGGTAGTTAGGATACTCTTACTGTGTGTCTCCAATACATTTTTAGAAAGAGTGAGAAGTATATCGGCCTAGGTTGGCCATGGTGCCAAACTGTATATAACAAAGCTTTATATATAGGGAAAATTGAAACTTGTGAGAGTTGGTTTCCTAAAGAATAATGACTATATCCGGTTAATATATTATTTTCAGTCATTAATATAAGAGCTAATTGATAGTTGAATTTGATTCCAAATATAAAATTTCAATAAAATTTATCTTTTAAATTTATAATTTTCCCCTAAAATATCTCCATTGATGAAGATGACATTCTAGGAAAAAAACCTATGTTTATTACATATAATTAATATAACTAATTACCTTAATCTACCCAAATTAAGCAATGCTCTTATATTAAGGACTGGACTGGAGGTAGTATCTAAGGGCTTGTTTGGATTAACATTTAAAAAAAAATTATCCCAAATGATTTTTGTAAAATGAAGTTTAGATAAAAGTCAATTGATTCATGTTTGGATAATATTTTCTAAAAAACTTTTTTGCATGATCCATTGAGAATCTAGTTTCAGAATGTTCAAAATATAAGGAAAAGCTAGCCAATACAATATTATAAATACAATAGTATAAATAGAACCCTTTCTCTCTGTTTTTTTTTTGTTTTCTAATTTTCCAAATCATGTAAGAACTTCACAATTAATCGCTAACTCTACAAGAATGTAAACTCGCACACCCTCATCAGCCTATATATAAGAATCTTTCACCTCATCAAACTCTCACATCCACATCTATCCTTTGTTCATCTTAAGCTATATCCCTAAACCATGACGATCATGAAACTTCCACCTAACCTGCTCTCACTCACTTCCTCCGCCGCCACAACCCTTTTCCGCCAACAAATGGAACCCCACAACTTGTCCTTCTCCCATGATTCAGCAGACTCATCATCGTCCAACATGTCGTCGTCGTCGTCGTCGTTGTTGTCGTCGACAGGGTTCAATAACCTTGGAAAGAAATGGATGGAGTACCAAGGTCTGAGCGACTGGGACAGTTTGCTTGATCCATTGGACGATAATCTACGCTCCGAGATTCTCAGGTACGGCAATTTCGTCGAGGCTGCTTATAAATCCTTTAACTCTGAACCTTCTTCTTCCCCTTCCTACGCCGCCGCCGTCGCATGTAGTTTTCCCAAGAACAAACTCTCCGACCGTTGTGGGTACAAAGTAACAAAGCACCTACAAACAACCTCCGGGATTGAGCTTCCAGGTTGGGTCGAAAAGGCACCGAGCTGGGTCGCCACCAGGTCCAGCAACATAGGCTACATAGCTGTCTGTGACAATGAACAAGAAATCAAACGCCTCGGACGTCGAGATATCGTCATTGCTTATCGAGGAACAAAAACTTGCTTGGAATGGCTTGAAAATTTACGTTCCAACCTCACCCATATAAATCCTCCGAAATATCAGAACAAAGATCATGGAGCTATGGTGCAAAGTGGGTTCCTGAGTCTATATACATCAGCAGCTTGTGATTCTTTGAGCCTTCAACAAATGGTTCGTGAAGAAATTCATCGGATTCTCCAAGCCTACGGTGGTGAGGCCCTCAGCTTCACACTCACCGGCCACAGTCTTGGGGCGGCGCTGGCGACTCTCACGGCGTATGACATCAAAACGGCCTTTGGGCTCAAGGATCAGACGCCGATGGTCACCGTGATATCGTTCGGTGGGCCCCGCGTGGGCAATTGGAGGTTCAGGCAGGAGGTAGAGAAGCAAGGGACGAAGGTTTTACGTATAGTGAATTCCGACGATGTGGTTACGAAAGTGCCAGGGTTCGTCTTTGAAGGTGATGACGACGTGGCAGATGGAGGGGGTGCCCACGTGGCGAGCTGGGTCAAAAAGAGGTTGGAGGATGCTCAGTGGACTTACGCGGAGGTGGGAATGGAGCTTCGATTGTGTAGCAGGGATTCTCCGTACCTCAGAAGGACGAATGCGGCCACGTGTCACGATCTGAACACGTATCTCCACTTAATTGATGGCTTCGTCAGCTCCACGTGTCCTTTTAAGGCCACTGCAAAGAGGTTCCTCCGCCGGTGACTCAAGGATGTTATATGAGGTCTTCATTGTTCGTTCCCTAAGCTAAAACTGATAAATTGACAAACTTGAAAAAAAAGAAAGGGAGGAATTATTAGTCATATAATCGGCTAAAAATGTTAATTATGTAACATTGATTTATAAAATATCTTGTTTGTTTACAAAGTTTCTACCAACACGGTCTATTGTTTTTTCATAAAAATTTTATCAAATATATATATGTGTTTGTGTGTAAGTTATTGTTATGAGTTTCAAAAAAGTGTGGTTAATTATAGGTTAAATGAGATCTTCTTTTAAACTTGTGCTCATAACAATTTTCTCTCATTTTACAATTGCAAGTAATGCAGAGTTCGGAAGGGAAAGGAAAAAGAGGAGAGATGATTGTTCTAATTAACACTTGTTCGACAACCAATTTTTATAGCAGGAGCTGCATTATATATTTCCACCCAGTTCTGAGAGCCCTCTGTTTTAATTTCAAAGAAGAGGACAAAACATTCTGAAACCCTATGAAGAACTGAACTATATAATACGTACACACACATATTAGAGGTCTTGCACGGAACCAGGAACCAAGCCAATATCACAGGCATATTCTTCATGCCTAAAACTATATACTCTCTCCAATCCTTAGTATGAGATTCATTTGACATTTTTTAGAGAAATTAAGGAAACTTAATAAGTTATATTGAAGTATTTATATTTATTTTTTTCTTCAAATTAATTTGTTTTACTTATAAACTGATATATAATTAATGATATGATACAAAATATATACTACGTTTAAATAACTTATTTAACTTCCTCTATTAATCTCTTTGAAAAAGGTCAACTGACTTTTATATTAAGGATCAAATGTGTGTAACAGTGTGTGTGTATTTATAGTTCATAACCAGTAACAGTAATTCTTCCCACTCATTACCAACGGAGTTAGTAGCACAACGCAGTCTTGAAACACAATCAAATTCATCAAGGGAGCATGAGATAGCTAGCATACCACTGTAATCGATGAAATAATTCTATGAAAATAGTGATGAGATGATTTTCCTAGCTTTGATATGTGTGTGTTTGGGCACGTTCAAACAAAGTCATTAGATGAGTCGGTGAGGATGGTAGATCAAACAGTACGCCAGTGTTCTCTAAAAAGAGATAGAAGAAAATCAAAGAGAACACTTAATGAAGTTTTTGAATAAGATCTTTTAGTTAACAAACTATCTAAACATTTGATTGTGGATAGACCATACTAACATAATATGATCCATGTAGTCGACTCTACCTACTGTAATAGGACTTGTGTATGCTAGCTAGTCTTTTAGCCATTTTGTGTTTAGTAGGGCCTTGACATGCCACTAGCACATTAAAGGAGGAACCCATGATCCTGTCTTGTACTCTGTGGATTTTGGCCAGTCTATATCACTTGATGGGTGAGCTTGTTTAGTTGAACTAACATAGGTGAGTATTAACTCATGGTTTAGTTAGAGAAAATAAGGTTGGAGAAAATAAGGGAGGCTAGAGAATAAGTTGTTGTGTATTGATTATTATTGCGCATCTATAGGATAAATATGACACTACAATAGAAATTGCAATACATGATGATTATTATCTACCATACATCACGGTTTCAAACCGTCATATATGTAGGTGTTATATATGCTTCGCACAGATAGATTACGATTCTAAATCATGATTTATTCAGTATCTATTTCAACAGTTCTAATATAACACTCGTTATGTATTGAGGAGTGGTGAGGCCATGCTGTGTGTAATGCTATAATGATAATAAAACAGGCTCATATAAATAACTGTTATATATACTGTAAAATAAATAATGGTTTCAAATAAACAACCATTATAAATTTGGTAACATACATAACGATGCTTTCACAATAACTGTTATATAAAGTTTATTATACATAACAGTGGTTATATTGCAAACGTTATTTATTTGCTATAAATGTTAACAGGTTTAATGAAACAACCGTCATATATAGTGTATACATATATAATAATTTTTATTTAAGAATCGTTAATTTTTTAGGCAATTTTTTTTAAGAAAAATGGGGATTCTCCTTTCGATATCCCCCTGCATGCATATAGAATAAAATTGTACACAAATTTGTATATAACATAAGCTCACACATCAAGTACTGCCATACAATTTGTGATGGATTAGACATTCCCGGCTTTGTAGTTTGGCTAAATGGAACTCCCTACTGTAAATGGCTTAAGGGGTATGCAACCTCGAGCAAGAGTTGATAGAGAAGGAGGGGTTAGATCTTGCTATAGAATGCCATCTTCTCAGCTGGTATAATCCAAATCCTAGATGTGCTTAGTCACCCCAAAGTATGACATCTTTGCATAGATATGATTTCTATCTTTGGAACTCAATACATTCATGGTGTTAGCTATAAGAGTTACCCACTATTTTGTATTTTGCTTCGATTATCTTGCTCTTTGGTATAGAACGTGAACTCATTGATGATATAGCTTGCATAAGACGTCACTTGATTGCTTAGACCATATACTAAGAACTTCAATTTGCTAGAAATTGATTTAGGATAAGCTATATACTTGCCAAGGACTTAATCTTTAAGCCATGTGAAATGTTTATTGTGTTGTTAGTATACCATCTTTCTCAATTATAGGGATATTTTCCCTCTTATGGTTGCGCACATACTCATCAACCTTATCAGAGTTGTGCAGCACATATAGGTGTGCTTGCTCAAACTGTTAGTCTAAGATAGTTACAATTTTCCAATCTATGATCCCTTCCCCATTAGTTCTTCTTCACTCATGCTAAAACACGAGAAGCCTAATATTGCTTGCATGTTTTAAGTATTTGGTAGAAAATTTAACGGCCTCTTCACAGATATATCATTTAATAATGCAACTGTAATACCTTATTTTCAATACATATTCATCAAATGTTTAATTACACATAACCACCACACTTTTACATCAAATACAAATAGTAGTTCCTTACACTATGATCTTCACTTCACCATCATATCTCCTTCGATGCATATCTTCCTGTACTATTCACCTGTCTAAATGGTTGGTTGGAAGAAGTGAGATTCAAGAGAATCTCAGTAGCAAACATTACCACTATGCATGCCAGATATATATGAATGCATGACATGCTTGCCTACACTATTTCATGCCAACGTAATGACATACTGCATGCTCGGTATTATGACATACATATGTCCATTATAAAAATATAACACAACTTCAACCAATCATACATGTTCTATACAAATAGATAAAGCAGTCACATAATCAATGCAAGATATACATATCACATACATGCAGAAAATGTAAGTTCACTACCTCTCGGACTTTATGTCCTTCTCTTCTTGTTCCTTGATCCGCCAACCATTGCTTCTTCTTTGTCACTTCATGGCCCTATATAACCAATCACATTATTAGAGCCATGATTCAATGCTCTATTCAACCCTCTTTAGGTCTATTTTCAAAAGAACATATAGCCATTAGCTATATGTGAACACTTTAACATGGAATTTCCCTTTTCTAATCTCTGTTTTAGAATTTCAGTTAACACGATTAACTTTAAAAATTCACCATTAATTCTAAGAAACTCCAAATTGAGTTGTTCCAATTCTTATGTGAATATATTTGAATATAATTTCACATAAAAATACTAAATTTTGGCCACCACAACCACAAAATTCCTATAATTTCGCCCAACCACACTGTTACAGGTTTCTTTCCATAAAACAAGGCAGAAGTTCAAAAATTCATATCTCTCAATATAATTGTCCAAAAATTACAAAATATATATCAAATTAAAGCTCCACATGTCTAATTTAAGCCTGAAAAATTTCATAATTATTGGATAATATTTGAATCCTCAAAAAGTCGTTAAAATGACACTGCCTCCAGAAAACGAAATTCACAGCATTTACTCTTCAACTTCCAAAAATTCTCAATTCATATACAAGCATCCAAAAATCATGAACATTTGCATACCTACACAAATTTGCCTCCTAAAGCCAATGGAAGCATCAAAATCATCAAATTCTAACTCCTCATACACGAAACAGTACAGGGAAGATTTCAAGGTTCTCAGAAAAACTATGTCAGTTTCTTGTTTTCTCTTACCTAATCACTTCCTTGATACTCCTAATCAAGTGATTAGCTATTTAAATACTCGTTGGACATCATTTATCCATTAAAACATCCTTTAAAACTATCCATGAACAGTACCCCACTTCCAATTTAGTCATCCAAACAACAAATCAATCGGTTAAAAAGGAAGCTTACGCTTACCTCTACCCGTTTCCGCAAACGGTTTGGAATTCCGGCAACACCTCAGCCGGTGAGATGGTGCCAAACACCTCCCAATGAAAATACAAAACTGTAGAAATGTAGCTCGCGATGAGTAGAAGAAGTTTCCTGAAGGTTACTTTGAGAGAGGATGCCGTTTTGGCAGTGTTTCGGAGGTTGGAATTTTCTCTCTCCTCTCCCTCCATTTCTCATCCAATCACTCTCTCTCTCCTTTCTGGTTTTCTGCGTGAAATGGAGGAGGAAGATAATGGGTTTAATGGATAAATGAGTCAGCTAACTCATCTGCCACGTGTCATACTCCTATTAGCCCAAATAATTAATTTTCGCACAAAATACCAAATTCTGCAGATTTTTCAATAACTTTGAAAATTCATATATAATTGTAAAAATGTCCAATTGGGGTGGTTTAAAAGGCTATACGACCCTCATTGAGTCTAGTTTTAAGAAAAAATATAACCTTTGGCCAATTGGAAGCTTACTCTTTCCAAAATTTTAATCTTTGAATGTTATCCCAAAAAATAATTAATTTCGCTAGGCTAACTTCAAAAATTCATTTCTCTATGTACAACTCTAAATTACTTATATGACCTATCAAATTAAAGCTTGATAAGTCTACTTTCATTCTGGAAAGTTTCATAAGTTTTCACCATCGTTTACCTATCGAAACATGTCACACAATCATCACTGCCATACCGAAAATTTCACCGGTAGCAAAATTACTGTGTTCCACTTTACTATATTGTGTGTGACTTCCAATCACTTCGTTTTGTTATTCCCCAAGCCCTTTGGCACACCAATATAATTCATTTTAATATCCAAGGATATAAAGGAATTTTAGGGAATTTAAACATGCCTCATAAGGACATTTGCTAAACCGGGGTTTAGCAGTCTACTTGATCTAGGCTTAATCTCAAGCTTTTTGTCCCAAAATTTGGGATATTACAGTTCTCCCCTCATTTAGTAAATTTCGTCCTCAAAATTTTGACATCAAATGGTACTATCTGTATCTCAGAGAACCATTTTTAGACATTTAGTCTATCTTTCTCCCATTCTAATTCTTTCATTATGTACTCACTATGTAGTACTTTCATTCATTTTGTACCTAGTATGTAGCACTCATACAGGACTTACTAGTCCGACCTCACATCGTTTAGTTTCTTAGGCCTTACTGCCTCCTTCGGGACTATCCTGAATCATCTTGTATGCATACTAGGATTTACGAGCCCTTTGGGATTCACCCATATCATAGTGTATGCACATCAAGCCTTACAGCTTATTCAACTTCCAAGACGCTGGATATTCTGGCTTTACATCCTAGGGATTTACCCTCTATGCCATAGGCATCTTAGGCTTACTGCCTCTGCTATAATTTATACACTCTATCAATCTCAATATATTTTTCTGGACACATTGGTCCATGTCACCGTGCTCGGTAACAACCATAGCACTTAGACATATAGGTCTTATGGCCCCTGGACATTTGTCCAATGTAAAATTGCATCTCGGTCTTATTGCCTCAAGCCTCTACTCGGCTTCATTCTCAACACATCTCATATTTTACTAGCCTAAGGATTTAATAACCCATTAGGTTTTATGGCCTTAGGACATACCGTCTATCATCCTTGCTGAATACAACCCTCCCACTAGGCCCATTGCAGAGCTACCCTCATTGGGCACCCCCTGCAGCCGCACGGGAGTCTGGCCTACACCCCCTGGCTCACCAGGCCCGAGTGCAGCAAGCTTATGGGATAATCACTCCTATTATGCCCTAAAGGAGACCTCTTAAGGTATCAAGCACGCAACATTCGCTACTTAAACCACGCTCAATGAACTCTGGTATAATTTTTATGTAACGGACTGCCTCACTAGGCCCACTGCAATGGCGCTCGGCTTATGTTGCTGTCACACGGAACATCCGGTCAACTTCCACCCTTCCACGGGGCTCATCTTTTGGTGGAGCAAACTGCCCTACTAGGCCCACTATAACGGCGCTCGGCTCACGCTGCAGTCACACGGGACATCCGACTAACTTCCACCCCTCCACGGGGCTCATCTTTTTATGTAACGGACTGCCCCATTAGGCCCACTACAACAACGCTCGACTCACGCTGTAGTCGCACGGGACATCCGACTAACTTCTACCCCTCTACGGGGCTCATCTTTTGGTGTAGCGGACTGCCCCATTAGGCCCACTACAACGGCGCTCGGCTCACGCTGCAGTCGCACGGGACATCCAACTAACTTCTACCCCTCCACGGGGCTCACCTTTTATGCAACGGACTGCCCCACTAAGCCTACTACAACGGCGCTCGGCTCACGCTACAGTCGCACAGGACATCTGACCAACTTGCACGCCTCTACGGGGCTCACCTTTTTGTGTAACGGACCATCCCACTAGGCCCACTACAACGGTGCTCGGCTCACGCTGCAGTCGTACAGGACATCCGACTAACTTCCACACCTCCACGGGGATCATAAGGTAAAACTCGTGTGGAGCCTACCCACACTATCCTCTAAGGGAACCCTTCCCAGGGATAGAACCCAAGACATTAAGGCTACTAAGCCTCTTGGTACTATTGAGATAACTACTCAATGAGTCTAACTACCTAGAACACATAGTTCACTAGGTATTCTGAACTTATTATAGGCTCCATCTCTTGCTACTCAAGCCATTCATACTCTTATGTAATGTTAACGAAGCATGCTAAGCAAACCATCATCATAACAATCATCATATGAGCATTCAGCCCCAAGTGTTCACCCGCGTAATAGGCCCCGGGATTTCACTTTTGCATCACAGGAGTTTCTATGTCCCTGAGTATCCACCTGTGCAATAGGCCCCGGGTGACTGCTCACGCATAATAGAAATCTCTATGGCCTGAGCGTCTACCCGCGTAATAGGCCCTGGGTGACCAACCCGTAAATTCTGAATGCTTATCAGGTCTTACTTCCCAGGGAATCACCCCTATGCCAGAGGCATTACGGGACTTACAACCTCGGGCCTCCACCCATCAAGTCTGACTGCCTAAGGACACGCTGGCCCAAAAGGTCTTACTGCCTACCATATATTCATAACACGAATACACGTAATGGTAAATACATACATGTAGAACCATTACATAGGATATGAGAGCAAGAGTAGCTTTCCTTAATCTCTGTCATCATTCGGCACTGGAACACCCCATAGAAATTTACTGGGTCACCCGATCCTTCTTCTCAAGGAAACTTATACGATAGAAGACTTATTATAAGATACCACTATTGAGAGTTGACATCCCCGTAGCTCTACTTTACAGTTTCAACGTCACAGTGGCTTCACTCCACAGTTTGTCATCACAGCGGCTGCACACTATAGTTCGATGTCATGGTGGCTTCACACTACAGTACTGCACTCGGTACTTCACATAGGAGCCCATACAACTGGTCAGCCCCTCCGGTCAGAACCCTCTATAGGTAGCCCTTTCCAATCAGATCTCCCCATAGGTAGCCTTTTCCGATTAGAACTCCCTGTAGGTAGCCCTTTCTGATTAGAATCCTCCATAAGTAGCCCTATCCGGTTGGTTTCCTCTGAATGGAAGTATCATTATAACACGATCTAAATCTCATAAGGTCCTTCTTCTTTAGCAGTTTTGCAACCTGCTCTCTCATTTGGGGTCATTCGACGTGGACTTTCAATATCGGTCCTGCTCCAGGCATAATCACACTTCTAAGGGAATATTCAATGATTAAAATCTTTCCCTATGCTAGATTAGCAACTAGCAACCTCCATAAACCTCATAAACATCTATGTAGTATATTCTAGTACCTCAAGCCACTCAGGCTATCTTAACTTCCTGAAGAATCAATTCAACTATGACATTTGATTCTCAGGTTATGGTTCAACTCTTAGAACCTCAACATCACATAAATAAAAAAATTTACTTTCCTCAATCATACCTAATAGGCACGCTAGGAATCAAAATCAATAGTGCCTATTCTAACCTCTACGGTTTCGGGTAACATCCTCAAACAATTACTGAAGGTTCAATATCATCAATTCAGATCCTCTAGGATAGATAAACAGTATAATCACTACTTATCATACCTCACCGTATATCTTACCTACATACCTTTAACCCCACGGGTTACTAAGGATAATCACTTAGTACGAAGAAACCTCAAATCAATTACTATGCCTCAAGTTTACATAACCCCATCAAATGAACTTTTCTGGGCAGTACTCACTGCAACATAAATGGTTCAGATTAAAGATTAACACTTACTTTATCATCTCCATGTCTTTAGTCATTCATTAGGTCATCTAAGAACCTCCAATCATGATTCCAAGCCTTTAATCAAAAGATTTGAAATTTTCAAGGTACTTCCCAGGGGGTCACCCATCCTGGGATTTTCCTCGCCTGAGCACGCTTAACCACATAATTCTGAGTATATCAGGGACATTAATGATTATATCGACCGCAATATTTCTGGGCATCAGTATCTCATATATACCTCGATCCCAGTATAGTATGTTATCCTACCTAGAAATGCTAGATACTGTCACGGTAGGGAAACATAAGCAGTACCAGCTTCTTGGTATAGTTCCCTATGTGTTTTCATAACACAAGGGAAAATCTATTCCATACTCTAACTCAAATCAAGATCCTTAGAGTTAGCAATAGAATCTAAATCCTATGCTTCCTCTTCTATCCATAGGATCTCATTGTCACTGTCACCAGTAGAGGAATCCTTACTTGGACTAGGTACAACTAACATCCCTGTCAAATGGAGTCACTTCCTCTATGTAGACCTTTACCCTTCATTCAAAAAGTTGATTAACAACCAAGGGTGGTCTAACTACTTAGATCCCTCTACTATCTGTAACTTCCTGTTACAGTATCACTAATAGGAGATCACTATCCTGTTTACATAAGCAGAGAATGGAACCTATAGTTAGAACCCCTTGCTTTGACTAGTCCTTTATCTCTCAGCAGACAATTCGATTGCCAGAATCATTGCTCTGATACCAAAATTGTAATACCTTATTTTCAATAGCCACATATTCATCAAATGCTTAATTACACATAACCACCACACTCTTACATCAAATACAAATAGTAGTGCCTTACACTACGATCTTCACTTCACCTTCATATCTCCTCCGATGCATATCTTCCTGCACTCTTCACCTGTCTAAATGGTTGGTTGGGAGGAGTGAGATTCGAGAGAATCTCAGTAGCAAACATTACCACTATGCATGCCAGATATATATGAATGCATGACATGCTTGCCTACACTATTTCATGCCAACATAATGACATACTGCATGCTCGATGTTATTGTTGGAAATTGTGCCCTAAGGGCCAATCATTGTACCTTAAACATTATTGTTATTTAATAATTTATTCTTATTGGTATCATATCATTTGCATGTTTATTATGATAATTGTATCCTTGGATGAACTATAAAGATTATCCTAAATGTCCCTGGTCAATTATCTATGCGGGAGCAAAGATGAAATAAGACCAGTATGACTTTGATGAGGTATAGAGATACAAATCAAAGTCTTAGGCACTTGTAGGAGTATAAGGTGCTGGACCGACCCGCAATGAGAAAGTTGCATGGATCAAGTCATAAGCTTATCTCATACATATAATCATGTCACAGTGCCCTCTGACCTGAGATCATCATAGATTCCTGCATGAGAGTTGCTAAGTTTTGACCTAGTCAAAAGTCACCTTTGACCGGGTGATGATAAAGGCTACAATCGGGCTTAGGAGTTTTCATGAAGAGGAATGTGAGTGGTCAAGATGGAATTTGTCCCTCACATTAGTGAGAGATATTACTGGGCCCCTCGATGAGTGAGTCTGAGAAATGTATGGCCATACTGTAATGGGAAGGAGTTTCCATTTCTAATTTCAGGCTACTCAGGAATCGGGAAAGTGATGGTCAGGAACAGGAGGATGACGTTGTCCATGCCTCATCCTTGACCAAAATATCGTGTGACAAAAAGGGACGTGACATGGTTGTATAAAAGGTTGCATCGTATCATCGATCCTCATGTGAATTGGGTAGTCGCAATGTCTTGCTAGAGGCCGCTTGCGACTTGTGGGCTAGAATAGTTTTGGCCCACTGCCAACTTCATGTGGGCCTACAGGGTCGCACACAAGAATAGCCCAACACGAGCTATGATGTCCAGATTCATTGAATCTAAGATGTGTTTAAGATTCAATGAATACAATATTTGACCTAGGGTGGATGAATTATATATATATATATATAAATTCAAAAAAAATAATAATAATATATATAGATTATAATATTATTATAAGATGTTAGTTTTATATTTAATTTATTTGATAAATTAAATAATTAAAACTAATACAGATATCATATCTTAGATTTAATTTATAAAGATAAATTAAATCTATTGGCTCTTTAATTAGATTAAATGAATATGATAAATTAAATCTGTTTGACAGATTTAATCAAGTCAGATTTATTTGATTTGATTCGAATTTCAAATTAATTAAGATTAATTTTGAGATTCCAATACGGCCTACATTAGATAAAAAATTCGAAGGGCTTGAGAACCCTAGGCTGTACGGAGAACTTGGAGAGCCGCGAGAAACCCTAGAGAGGCATCTTGGAGGCGCTAGCACGCTGCCGCATTGGGTCTTGTTCGTGTGGATACCGGTAGAGGGAGGCGACCAGAGGTGTTGACTCCTAGAGATCGAAAGCACGAAAAACATAAAGGTACTATTCTAACCACTCGATTTAGACGTCTTTGATAGATCCATGATTGGGATTCGAGGTTTTTAAACGGTTAATTTTTCCGCTGCGTGTACGAATCCCAACAGTTATGACATACATATGGCCATTGCACAAATATAACAGAGCTTCAACCAATCATACATGTTCCACACAAATAGGCAAAGCAGTCACATAATCAATACAAGACATACATATCACATACATGCAGAAAATGTAAGTTCACTACCTCTCGAACTTTATGTTCTTCTCTTCTTGTCCCTTGATCCGCCAACCATTGCTTCTTCTTTGTCACTTCATGGCCCTATATAACCAATCACATTATTAGAGCCATGATTCAATGCTCTATTCAACCCTCTTTAGGTCTATTTTCAAAAGAACATATAGCCATTAGCTATATGTGAACACTTTAACATGGAATTTCCCCTTTCTAATCTCTGTTTTAGAATTTCAGTTAACACGATTAACTTTGAAAATTCACCATTAATTCTAGGAAACTCCAAATTGAGTTTTTCCAATTCTTATGTGAAGATATTTGAATATAATTTCACATAAAAATACTAAATTTTGGCCACCACAACCACAAAATTCCCATAATTTCGCCCAACCACACTGTTTCAGGTTTCTTTCTAGAAAAAAGGGCAGAAATTCAAAAAATTCATATCGCCCAATATACTTGTCCAAAAATTACAAAATATATATCATATTAAAGCTACACATGTATAATTTAATCCTGAAAAATTTTATAATTATTGGATAATATTTGGTTCCTCAAAAACTCGTTAAAATGACACTGCCTCCAGAAAATGAAATTCACAGCATTTACTCTTCAACTTCCAAAAATTCTCAATTCATATACAAGCATCCAAAAATCATGAACATTTGCATACCTACACAAATTTGCCTCCTAAAGCCAATGGAAGCATCAAAATCATCAAATTCTAACTCCTCATACACGAAACAGTACAGGGAAGATTTCAAGGTTCTCAGAAAAACTATGTCAGTTTCTTGTTTTCTCTTACCTAATCACTTCCTTGATACTCCTAATCAAGTGATTAGCTATTTAAATACTCGTTGGACATCATTTATCCATTAAAACATCCTTTAAAACTATCCATGAACAGTACCCCACTTCCAATTTAGTCATCCAAACAACAAATCAATCGGTTAAAAAGGAAGCTTACGCTTACCTCTACCCGTTTCCGCAAATGGTTTGAAATTCCGGCAACACGCCAGCCTATGAGATGGCACCAACCACCTCCAAATGAAAATCCAAAACCATAGAAATGTAGCTCATGATGAGTAGAAGAAGTTTCCTGAAGGGTACTTTGAGAGAGGATGCCGTTTTGGCAGTGTTTCGGAGGTTGGAATTTTCTCTCTCCTCTCCCTCCATTTCTCATCCGATCACTCTCTCTCTCTTTTCTAGTTTTCTGCGTGAAATGGAGGAGGAAGATGATGGGTTTAATGGATAAATGAGTCAGCTAACTCATCTGCCACGTGTCATACTCCTATTGGCCCAAATAATTAATTTTCGCACAAAATACCAAATTCTGCAGATTTTTCATTAACTTTGAAAATTCACATCTAATTGTAAAAATATCCAATTGGGATGGTTCCAAAGGCTATACGACCCTCATTGAGTCTAGTTTTAAGGAAAAATATAACCTTTAGCCAATTGTAATCTCACTCTTCCCATAATTTTAATCTTTGAATGTTATCCCAGAAAATAATTAATTTCGCTGGGCTAACTTCAAAAATTCATTTCTCTGTGTACAACTCTAAATTACTTATATGACCTATCAAATTAAAGCTTGATAAGTCTACTTTCATTCTGGAAAGTTTCATAATTTTTTACCATCATTTACCTATCGAAACATGTCACACAATCATCACTGCCATACTAGGAATTTCTCCGGTAGCAAAATTACTTTGTGTTCCACTTTACTATATTGTGTGTGACTTCCAATCACTTTGTTTTGTTATTCCCCAAGCTCTTTAGCTCACCAATATAATTCATTTTAATATCCAAGGATATAAAGGAATTTTAGGGAATTTAAACATGCCTCATAGGTACATTTGCTAAACCGGGGCTTAGCAGTCAACTTGATTCAGGCTTAATCTCAAGCTTTTTGTCCCAAAATTTGGGATATTATAGCAACCCTTCAGACTACTCTGATTTTCACAACATCTTCATGAAATGTTTAACTAGGTACATCCACCTTTAATAGGCTAGGCCATAAAGTCGTACCTCTCTAACCAAGTGAGTTGTCAGGTGGACCATCATGTTAAAGAATGCTGGAGGAAAATACATTTCAAGCTCACATAATGTATGTTCGATTCGGTTTTACAACCTTGGCAATTTTTGAAGGTCTATCATTTTACTACAAAGTTTCTTGAAGAAGAAATATAACTTGGTAATTGCAGCTCACACCTCATAAGGTTGATACCTCGTATAGCCACTGGAATCAAGTTCTCCATTAAGACATGACAATCATAAGATTTTAATCCCATCAGTTTCAAGTCCTTTACTGACATGAGTTTTCTGATATTTGAAGAGTAACCCTCTTACACCTTGACTGAAGCAAAGAACTGACAAAAACTAGTTTTTTCTTCCTTGGATAGTGTGTGAGCCGTGGGATGAAGAAATGTATGGGCTCCTCTCTCCTCTAGTGCTAATTCTTCCCTTATTCCCATCTCAACCATGTCTAGCCTAACATTTATACCATCTTTGGTCTTCCCTGACATATGGAGTAATGTGCCAATAATACTTTTGCACACATTTTTCTCAATGTGTATAATATAAAGAAAATGTCTCACATCTAAGGTCCTCCAATAAGGAAAGTCAAAGAAAATAGACCTCTTCTTCTATTCACTTGTCCCAACATCCCTTACAAAAGGTTTACTAAATAGCCATTATCTTTCATCTTTTGATATACTTGTTCACTAGTCAAAGGTTGAGGTGCCCTGCTTTCTAGATTTCCTATTGAAATATTTTTTAAATGGCGAGAAGGATGCTACCCAAACAACCATCTTCGATGTCCCACGAAGGAATTCTTCATTCCATGCTTCAATCTAATTAGATGCGTACCCTCTTCACAAATTGGACATCCAAGTTGGCCTTTAATACTATATCTTGACAAATTACCATATATAAGGAAGTCATTGATAGTGCTAAAGAGTATGGCTCTTAAGTTGAATGTTTCTTCCTCGTGAGCATCATACACTATGCCCCTATCATCCTACAAGCACTTCAAGTATTCAATCAGTGGAATCAGGTAGACATCTATGTCATTCGTAGGTTGTTTAGGCCTGAGATTAGCATGGATAATGTTACGAGTGTAGGATGGTGTATTTAGAAGTGCAAGTGTATACTGTCGTAATCAAGTAATATAGAAGTGAGTAGAGTATCGTTCCCATGAGAATTGATCACTAAGTACCAAAATTGGTAATTTTAATTCTATTTAGTCGGTTGATTAGTTGTGATTGAGATTACAAGATAGAAATGATGAAATATGAATACAAGTGATATAAAGACAAATATGAGAAAAAGCCCTAGGGATTAGATTTCACTTAATAAATTCCGGATTGAATCACTTATCTATTCTAGTCCAACTTATTCCACATGATTGATAGTCGAGTTTCCCTATTTTAATTACTAGCCTTTTCCAAGGTCAAGTAATTCTATAATTAATTGCTAACCCAATATATTCCTATATGAATTTAAGCAATCAATCATGCATTAAGATTTATGGAACTCAATTAAGACTACACAACCCATATGAATATATTCCTATTTCATATGCAAATTATGGTTTTAATTATAGGATCCACACACATGTATCTCCTTCCGGTCTCAACATGCATATTAAAATCATCCAAAAGGTGGCCAATCAATTGTAAGCATTAAGAGCAATAATTAAAACTCAATCATGAAGGAAAAAATTAAAACTAGATTTAATAAGTTAAGATTCAATCCGTCATTAGTAAGCTACGTCATCACCCTAGGAAAAGGAAAATTTAGCTCATGATAAAATTAAAAACAAAACCAAAATATATTACAAACATCATAAATATTGCATAAAAATTAATTACAAAAACATAAAAATACAACTACAAGATGCATGAAAATGGAAAATCTAGCCTACCATATAGGAGGTAAAACCATCCATGTAGGTGACAACCTATACCATCCATAAAGGAGGACTACCTAGGCCTTCCATATAGGAGGTAAAACCATCCATGTAGGAGGCATGCAAGAAGTAAAAAAATGCAAGAAATAAATTCTAAAAATAACAACTCTCTCTCTCTCCTCCTTCCTCCTCCTTCCTCTTCATTTTAGGGTGCCAAGAAGCTCTATTTATAGGCTTCATTTTCGGATTGCTATAGTGATTTGCTACAGTGAACCGCACTGCTACAGTAAACCGCATTGCTACAGTGAACCGACCACACCGTCCGCTACAGTAACCCGCACTGAACTGCCCCACTTCCACACACCGTCCGCTACAGTAAACCGCAATGGTTCGCTAAAGTGCACAGTGAACAGTACCCGTATGAACAGTGTACAGTGAATAGTACCACATGAATAGTACTTTCCCTTAAATGCCTTCTTTAATTCCTTTTAATCCGGTACTATCCATGACTGCAAGAAAATCATTATTTATTTATTAATTACACCCAAATTAATTATATTCAGCTCAAATATAGTCCACAAAATCATCATATAAGGGAAAATGAACATGCAAATATTTTACTTATCAGATAACTTGGAGTACTTGTACTTTATGCAGAACCATAGAGGAAGGTTATATATAAATAATATTACCATCCATGAGCTGTGGGTATTGCTTTGCATCCCAAATTGGTTCATCTCATCAATATAGCCAATGTAAAGCGTAGGTTCCTATCATCTTCAATGAATTTGGGATGGTTCATATCAAACTTCTTCCTTTCTAGAGAATTAGAAGGATGTTGAAGCATGCTGTCATCTATCCTTTTATTTTCATTCCACCTCAATTTTTTTGTAACTTGAAGATTGATGTACAGGTGTTTAAATCTAGGTATAATAGGGAAATACCATAACCCTATTAGATTTCATGTTTTGGTGATAACAAAGCTTAGAAAGTTTTCGCAAAGGATTTAAAAGGTGAAAAAAGTATTTTGAACAAGAAAAGATCACTATTTTGCAAAAACTATTGGATTACTCGAGTGATATGATTTCATTATTGCTAGTGATCATTGGAAGTAGAAAAACATATCACTCTAGTGACCACTCGAGTGATGTGCAAAATCCTAGCTAAACCATCATGGTAATCTTTCTGGTGAAGTAGTTTTACAAAAGAAGATCACTTTAGTGATGTGTTTAAAAAATTCATCACTACTAAATCACTATAGTAATTTATCCAGTGGTTAGTGATGCAGAATTTTCAAAGGGAAAATCACTCGAGTGACTACTCAAGTGATATTCCAAGATCATTCGAGTGACTACTTGAGTGATGTGTTAAATCTCATTACTAGTACACCATTCAAGTGATTTGTTCTAGTGATATTAATCTAAAGTATTTTAAAGAAAATGTCACTCGAGTGACCACTCAAATGATGACTTGAGGTCACTCGAGTGACCACTCAAGTGATGAGACAAAGAGCATCACTAGCATAATACTGCAATGATCTTGGAAGTGTTATGAAATCTGAAAAATTTTATAAGATCACTGGAGTGATGTGTTAAAACAACATCATTAGTAGAACAATTTAATGATGTGATCAATTGATATGCTTTTTTGAAAAATCCAAGGAAACAAGATCACTCGAATGACCCTGTAATTCTTCATTACTAGCTAATCACTCAAGTGATGAATGAATTAATCTAAAAATGATCACTCGAGTAGCTAATCACTCAAGTGATATATGAACTAATCTAAAAAAGATCACTCGAGTAGCTAATCACTCAAGTGATATATGAACTAATCTAAAAAAGATCACTCGAGTGACCACTTGAGTGATCATATTTTGTGCATCACTAGCACATCAATGCAGTGATCTATCCAGTGCTTTGTAAGATTTTTAAACTACTAAGAGAAGCTCACTCGAGTGATGTTTTCCCAGAAAATAGAGTATTACTTCAAAACTTTTTAAATCATTAGAATGATTGTATAATTTATTCTTCTACCTTCTAATCACTCTAACTCATCATTATACTAGTACTTAAGTGTTTTCTAGGTAATTAAACAAGGCTTAACACACAAATAGAAAAAAAAAACTTTTTTGTTAGAAGCATTAAATGTGAAGGACATTTAAATGATGAACATTCTCTGCCTCAACGGCTAATTGTTTAGGCACAAAGAATCTTTAAAGACTTTATTTGCTATATAATAATGACCAAGGACACTCTAATGGATACATTCAATAAGGCAATGGTCATTAATTCACTTCACCTTAAATACCCAGAGCATTAAAGACGAAGCAACAAATTTATGCGAAAAACTTTTGTTACATCCTTTGAAAAGTCTTAAAGGTCTTAAATTTGAGTTTATACTTCAGTGATCATATATATACTCTTGTGAGAGACATTTATCGATTTATTTGTTATTTAAGACACTCAAGATTGTGGAATCTTGAGTAGGCATTAATTTGTAAAGTGTTAGGGGGAGTGATTGTTCTTTGAAAAACAACTAGCTTGTATTGAGACACCAAGAGCCCGACAAATCTTAGAGAATAGGGGAAATCTTAGAAGGCTTCTGAGGACTAGATGTAGGTTAAGTGGCTTGTACCAAACTAGTATAAATCTTGTTTGTCTATCTTTGGTGACATTCCTTCAACTTTATTCTACTTCTTTAAATTTTAAATTAAATCTTGAGTTTTTAATTATCACCCAATTCACCCTCCCTCTTGGGCAAAAGTCTTGTTCTAACGCTTGGTATAAGAGCCAAGTCTTCTTATTTCAGGCTTAACAACCTAAAAAGAATCCAATAATGAGCATAGGTAAATAAATACTTCCTGATGGAGCTTTAATCACTAGACCACTAGGTTTTGTGGAGAACACTTTTCCTTTTGGAAGGCCAAATTCAAAAGTCTCTGGAAAGTTATTCAAGATGGAGATTATTTTTTGATAAAGAAAGTAGAAGAAAGAATAGTTCCAAAGACACCTACAGATATTGATGTCAATGACAAGAAGCTGGTGACCTTTAATAGCAAAGCCATTTTGATGATTCAAAGTGCTTTGAGTTAGAAGGAGTATGGACTCTTCCTTTGGCCATCATATGTGGGAAGCCTTGGAGATTGCTCATGAAGGAACTTATGGAATCAAAGAAAAAAAAATCAAGGGAGACAACGATTATTCTTTGAAAAAGAACTAGCTTGTATTGAGGTGCCAAGACCCCGACGAATGTTGGAGAATAATGGAAATCTCATAAGGCTTCTGAAGACTGGACGTAGATCAAGTAATTTGGATTAAATCGATATAAATCTCATGTGTTTAGCTTTGGTGACATTCCTTTAAATTTATTCTATTTCTTTAAAGTTTGGATTAAATCTTGAGTTTTTAATTATCACCCAATTCACCCCCCACTTGGGTGAAAGTCTTGCTCTAACAAACACCTTATTTGGGCTTTTCCCGTTTTTGTTGGTAGCGTGGCTTCTCACACATAGGACAATGAGTTAGCGATGTATATTCATTTTAGAATAAGATATAATCGATGGGGGCAAGGATGTATCTTCATGTAGCTAAGCCTAATGGAGCGTAACATCTTTGCAGCTTATGTTTTGGGTGGTGATAAACCTATATTGTAATACCTTAATTCCAAAGCCGTAGAATAATTTTAAATGAATAATAAATTGAACTGTTGAACCAGGATTCAATCCCAAGATGAGTATACTTCAAGAAACAAATGTAAATCCCAAATTCAATGCCAGGGTTTGAATTTGGAGCTAAGTAGGTTTTCATAAAATTTTTAAGAAAGTTTTCAAAACAGTTACAAAAGGGTTCACCATCACAATAAAAACTTATCGATTCTCAATTCGATTTATTAATGTTTAAGCGCTTCTCTGTTTATGATTCGTATGTTATACATTAGTTAATAAGCCTTCAACGAATAAACGCTCTATTCTATTCCAGTTACCACATTACTAGATAGCTACTGACTTACTATCTGTTTACAGGGTTATCATCACTACTACCACTACTATTATTGTAGTTATATACAACATATACAAATTCTAAAAATCAGATGACCAACAAAAGACCTAGTCCTTTATCCGCATTTTGTCAAATCCCTTAACATTTTGATATTCGTAGAGTATTAAGCGCATAGTTCAAAAGGTATACAGAAATAGTGAAAACATACTGACATTAAGTACTTATTTACAATACAAGAAAATCCCTATAGGGTTTGAAAAAATATATAGAGTGTTCAACAAAATAAAATTATAGCTATAGATAACCAGTGACAACTTCGATATGCACCGGGACTCTACTCGCTGGTAGCCATTGCCTTGCCCCTCATGCTGCTAGTTTCTACTGGAATGTTTTTGGATGCTGAAAAAAGGGTGAGATTTGGACGAAACTCAATAGTAACATGCATTTCAGACATATAAAATGTAAAATAGATATGCAATGCATTATGTTATGTAAGATGCTAACTCAAATAATGTTGTGTGTACACTATCCAAGGCCAAACGACTGTTTGCAACCTCGGCTTAACTCGAGTACCATCGCTAGGTCCCATGCCACAGCTAGGACATGTGTGCCCTAGGCACTATCATGTTACAGAAAATGTCATAAACAAAGCATACAATCATCATATAGTATATGAAGGAAAGAGTTACTACTTGAATCCTTTTTCTGTTTAACTGTCTACCCCAAAATCTTGGATTCAGCTAGGGCTATTGCCAATTCCTATAAATTAAAGTTAACAAGTAATTGGTTATTACTTGTACTACTACTATTAGATATGATTAGTTTTGATGAAAACAAATATAGATGTCAAATATTAATAGAGCAAAAGTTTGCATAATATACTTATCTCTTACATTGGCTAACTACTATATTTAATATTGCATATCTTGTAGATTAGTCAAGCAATGAAAGAAATAGATTGAGAAATGAAGAACTTGTAAGAATTAATGAAGAATATGAAGATTCAAGTTCTTTTTAGGTACTGTAGCATACGGTTACTGTAGCGTATTTGGCACTTTAGCATACTATAGCACTGTAGCAACCGAGTGATTTTGAACATCACTCGAGTGATTTTTCAGAATCACTCAAGTGATTCTGGAAACAGGGAAAACCACTTAGAGTGAGTCACTATTCACTTGAATGATGTTTGAATTTTCAGGCTTTATTTTTCATCCAGCTGAGACAGGTTTGGTTATTCAATCATATCTCTGAAAATACAACTCCGATTGAGACGAAACTAGTTGCATATAAAAATAGACTTCTAATGAGTCATTTAGACACTAGAAGAAACATAAAAGGAACTCATATGAAGGATATATAAATGTTACAAGTTGAAACTTAAATCAGCGTCACCTTCTAGAACAACTTTTGTATTTTGGACATAACTCTCAAACCACTGATCCTATTGAGCTACAACTGGTGCCATATAAAAATAGGCGTAAAGATCTTTCCATTGATATATAATATGAAAATTTTAGAGCTGTATTTGAAGAGTTATGCCATCTAGAAATTGACCTATATTTGCTGTCGAATTAGAAGTGGAGCTACGAGTTCAAGTGATCTGAACAGAGAGCACTCGAGGGATTTACATAATCACTCAAGTGATCATTAATAATTACTCGAGTGGCACCAAAATCACTGCAAGAAAAATTCACTGTTTGCAAATTCACTTCTAGTGATATGGAATTCACTTGAGTGATATGGGATTTTTCAGAATCACTGTAAGAAAAATTCACTGTTTGTAAATTTACTTCCAGTGATATGGAATTCACTCGAGTGGTATGAGATTTTTCATAATCACTTCTAGTGCAAGCCGAAATCACTTCAGGAATATTTCACTGTTTTGAAAATCACTCCCGATGACATGAATTTTACTCGAGTGATCGTCCATTTTAGCTTATCACCTCTAATGCCGTACCTGATCACTCCCAGCGAATATCAGATACTTTAGATCACTTCCATTCAGTGATTACTCAGTGTACTCTTCACAGTTCCAGTGACAGTAAATCAAAATCACATCTAGAAATTAAGATCACTACCAGTGAACCAATATTTACTCAAGTGATATGAAGATCTTTCACTTCCAGTAATCACGCAATGCACTGCTAGAAAAACTGTGTTTGTGAAAATCACTACCAGAGAATCAGAATCACCTCCAAGAACCAAGATCACTTCCTGCAAGATAATATCCAATCAAGGTACATGTTTAATTTGGTAAATCACTTCCAGTGTTAGCAGTCCAGTACACCTCCAGTGAAAGACGTCTCAAAATCACTTCCAGTGTCAGTAACCCAGTGTAACTCTAGCATCTCATATCACCTCCAGTCAGGTGTAATTCACTCATGTGATATGTTTAGAAAATCACTCAGCAAACCAGATCACCTCCAGTGAAATGCTTATGCATTCGAGTGAAATGTTGGTTTGAGAAAATCACTTCCAGTGGATTGTATAATCACTCGAGTGATTTAGTTCTTATCAGAAGCACATCCAGAAGCTGACTGAATCAGAGTGAATTTCAGAGTTCAATCTCTAATCAGTATGTTTACACTTGTTGCTATACTTAAACATCATTTAACATTTATTTCAAGTGTGAAACAGGAGATCAAACATTCGGATTACATCTTCATAAATGAAGGTCACTCACGGAGAATATTGTCACTGGAAATGATGAAGTCCCAGAGCACAGAAATCCTGTCTCTGATTATTGATCAAATTTATTCATGACTAATACTCCATTGTATCAGTGGTTGAAGTGTTTCTCTAGATTAACAATGAAGAATTTATGGGAAGAGACAAACAGCTGTTTCATGAGAAGCTGAGCGTCTACTAATAACGACTAGTTTTTCAAACGTGGAAAACTGTCAGAAGAAGCAGTGCGTCGATAACAGCCATATTGAAATGCTACCAACGGCTCTCTCAACTCAGCTATATATATGGAAGAATTCAACGAAGACAAGCAGTGACGATAATACAAATATGTTGATATCATAAGTTATCTGCTTCGACCACTCTCTACTCTTCTTCATTTTCTATATCATGTATCTGTGAGAGTGAAAATATTTATATTGTACTTCAGTGAGCATTTTACCCATTCTGTAAGAGAGCCTATAAATACTTCATCTGTATTTTAGAAGTGTTCTCAAGATAGAGGGACCTTGAGAGGATTGATCACCTTACGGGGGAAGTTGTAGAGCGAATTGTCAGTAAGACTTTCTGTTCGTAAGACTTACAAGGTGAAAGTAGTAGAGAATGTTGCTGCTCGTAAGACTTATAGTGGTGTAAGCAGGAGAGAACATTGTTGCTCGTAAGACTTGCACAGATAAGCAGGAGAGAAAGGTCTTTGAGATTTCTTTACTCGACTTGCCGTAAGAGGGAGTAAACCTTACAGTGTGTAAGGGGGAGTGATTTCGTAAGAGATTTGTATAGGCTTTTCTTATGCCCAGTTAAACAAGAAGATAGTGGATTGGAAATCTCAGGAGGAGTCTGGGGACTAGACATAGGTCATCGTGGATTGGACCGAACTAGGATAAATCATAGTTTGCACATTCTCTTCTCTAAGCTTTTATATTTCCAGCATATACGATTTACAAAATTGCTTGTAAGTTTATACTTCTATATATACTGAGTTAACAATTTGCGAAAAGATTTTAAAAGATCAGACTTTCTTATCATACACCCAATTCAACCCCCTCTTGGGTGTCATCTAGTTCTAACAACTACCTCCTTTTAATTATAGTTTGTTGGTTATCTATCACAGGTTCAGCAATTTCTGCACAGTGCAGTTTCACAGTTTCCCAGAGAATTGGCAGATTTTTCAGTCAACTTTGAAAAATCATAATTAATTATAGAAAATTTCAAATTAACTGGTTTGAAATCCTATAAAAATATATTTAAGTTTAATTTTATAGAAAATACACAAGTCTGGCTATTAAATTCACATCATTCCTATAATTTCATCAAAATTCCCTTATTTCAAATTTCCTTCTAGAAATAAGGCTCAATTTTGAAAATCCATATAGTTTAATGTACTAGCCCAAAAATTATGTTCTACCCATCAAATTAAAGTTCTACATGTTTAATTTATGACTGTAAATTTTCATAATTTTTAGACTAGGTTTGACTAATAAAATTCATTCCATAACAGAACCGCCTCCAGTGAAATTAATCAAACAACATTTCCTTTTAAGTTTTAAAAATTCCAGATTTGCATACCATCATCCAAAAATCATAAACACATATATTCCTACACAATTTTCCCTTCTAAATCCAATGGAATCATCAAAATTATGAAATTCCAACTCTACCCCTAGGTTCTGCACGTGGCTGAAACTTGCAACTCTAGAAGGGGAGTTGTGTTTTCTTGATTTCTCTTGATTAACCACTTCATTTTTACTTATAATCACATGATTAACTATTTAAATACTCAATAAACATGGTTTATGGAAATTTTGGCAGTATAAAATTCTAGGGTTTTATCTTCCATTTTTCACAAAATCAAGCTAATAATAGCAACAACAACCACCACAACAACAACCTACTACACAAGAAGATATATGTTTTTGAGATTACCTCTTGATTCTTTAACTTTCTCTCTCTAGGCCGTCCCTCTCCTCCTCTATTTCTCTTGATTTTCAGCTTGCTAAACATGATATTCATGAAGGAGTAGTGATTAGAAGAGGTTCTACCTAAATTAGAAGGCAAGAACACTTGATTCCACCTACTTACCTTGAATTTTGCCTTCTTGAACCTTTGCTCTTTCTCTATGTTTGCTTCTTGAAATAACTCCCTCTCTCTATTTCTCTATTTTGCTGACTTTAGCTAATGGATGAGGGTGAGAGAGAGTGTTTAATTGAATAAATATCTATCTGGTCTTCGTCCAATTCTCTTGGCTGAAAATTGCTCTCAAGAAAGTAAGAGAAGATGAGATGTCAAAAAGTGATAGTGTCTTGAAAAGGTGCATTGGTTAGTTTAACCAAAGGTGGTTTAATTTATGGCCTGGTCTTTACTTTTCCTTTTCTCTCTTCCACTGTAAATGTTGGCCCTTTAAGAGATAATTATCTCTTAAAGTATCATCTTCCACTTCCTTACATAATAATATTTAATAGCATTTTTAACACATATAGCCTCTTTTTTTGACATTTCAAACTTCAATTTGCTTGGTCCATATTGCTTCAACTTGTGGCATATTTGTCACCTAATGATCTTTTCCTTCTTGTTCACTCATTTTTGACATCCCATAAATAATAATAAGGAAAAATATTGAATTTTGATTTTATTTAGCCAAATGATTATTTTTCCCATACATTTTTTCCATTGTCTTATTAATTTCACACCTTGCCTAAAAACTAACAGAATTTTCTACAATATTTGAAAATTCATAACTAATTGTATAAATGTCCAACTGATGTGGTTCCAAAGGCTACGTGACCCTTATTAAGTCTATTTTTAAGAAAAAATATAGCCTTTAGAAAACTAGATGCTTAGAATTCTTAGAATTACCATTGTGGGACACTGTCATAGAAACTTGCCAGGTTCACTTGGCTATCTTGAAAAATACATAACTCTTTGTGTACAGCTTCAAATGATTTATATGACCTATCAAACTAAAGCTTGATAAGTCTAATTTTATTCTGGAAACTATCATAGGCATTGGACATCATTTTCATATTTAAAAATGTCACACAAATAGATTGACATGCAAGAAAACACACTGGCAACAAATCTAGTTTTTACAATTTGTATTCCAAACATAATTATATTGTATGTGACCACTAATTTCCTTCTTGTGTCATTTAATGTGCTCTTTAATTAATCATTTTATTCCCCTAAATGCCACAATTGCATACAAAAAATATTAGTGACTAAAAGTGGGATGTTACACAAGCTCTAGCCATCCATGTTTACCTGCTCGCCCCTTGAGCCGCTTGTCCTTGTTGTAGGTTAGTTATTGGAAACAGTGAGATTCATAAGAATCTCAATAGTAATAATTCACTCATATGATATATAAATTCACAGAGCATGTAAAACAATCATTGTATAACATCATTCATAACATCCATAACATTCTTAACATTTGTAACATTATTAACATTTATAACTCTCGATGATAAGGACATACATACAAAGCATTATATATGATATAAGAGAAAGAGTTACTACTTGTACGTCTTTCTGATGGTATATCCAATTGCTTCTTTAGGCTTAAGCAAATGTCAAATCCCGAACACTTATCAAATCCTATAATTTAGAGTTGACAAGGATGGGTCATTACTTGATTCAATGGTATCAACATAATGAACATTATGTTGTTCTCTACCTAAATTTTAACTTTTCCTTTGAAGTTCAAGCTTATTACATCTTGCCTTAACTTTCTTATTTTCGCAAGTTATCCAAAAGCTGGCAAAATTTTCACCAATCTTTCAAAAGTCATATCTTTTTATAGGAATATCCAATTCAGATTATTCAAAGTTCTATATGATACTTATTAAGTCTATTTTGAAGGAAAAATATCTCCTTCAGCCAATTCGATGCACATAATTCTATAAAAACAATTCAATTCACACTGCCACAGAATCATTCCAATTTTAGATGTCTAACTCTAAGAATTCATAACTCCTATTGTACATATCCAAATGGTACAAATGACATATAAAATTAAAGCTTTACATGTCTACTTTTATTTTAGAAAATGTAATATTCATTGAAAAACATTTGATTATTCAAAAACATACTACATTCTCACTTCCTCATAGGAAACATATATTGGCAGCACAATGTTAAATTCTAGTTTTTAGTGTTTTATTTCAATGATCTAGAATTTATAGCCAAAGGAAATTCCCACACAGTTTTTCGTGTAGAATCCATTGGTGATATCAAAATTACCAAATTCCTACTTCCTCAAGGTGAAAATCTAGGTTGAAGACTCACCTTTGTTCTTGAACTTCAAGATTGCTCTTTCTCTTTCATTTTTCTTTTTCCCAAGCTTTTTATCTCTTATTTTTAGGGTTGGCTGACTTTTTAATAATGGAAGAGAGAGTGTGAATGGTTTAATATTCATTCCTTGCTTCTTGAAATCACTTGGCCGAAATTTTCCTAAGGGAATAAGGAAAAATCCATGTGTCAATTAATTGGTGGCTTCTTGTAAAAGTGGTTGGGTTAATTAACTAAGGTGAGTTTGGTTACATTAACCTTCACTCTTTCCTTCTCTCTTCTTCATGTTTGACCAAAATCATCATTCAAAAAGGAGCAAATAGGTTGACCAATTCTCCTATGGAAATGTTACTTTTTGGCTAAACTTTCAACTTGATCAAAATGAAGACCATTTGACTTTTCCTTCTTCTCTTCTCTTCTTTCCCTTTTAGCTAGTCAATAAGTCATACAAATGCTTAATTTAAATTCTCTCTCTCATTTAGTGTTTTGACCAAAATTACACACACCAAAAAGAAGAAAGCATGTTGACCAATTGACGACATGTGTATGTGATCACATTTGACCTTGGTGTTCTTAAAAAAAATTGACACTTCAACTAGGCTTTCCCTCCTTCCTTCCTCTTTTGCCCTTTTTAGGACGTCCCTTATGCATGTGAGAGGGGAGTGTTAATTGATAAGTAAAATATGTGCACATTTATTTTCCCTTATATGAAGCATTTTTTGGATGACATTTGAGCTTAATGTAATGAATTTGGGTGTAATTGATAAATAAATAATGATTTGACATAAAATAGAATTCATTGGAAAACACTAAATTTTGACCCTGTTTCAGATTTTAGGCAATATCTAGAGCACTAGATGTCAAATTGGGACGTTCTTTATATGGATAGAAATTTGAGAAAAATTTCTACAACTTTTATGTTGAGATGAAAACCCAGTTCTGTCCTTAAGAGCTCCGAATTTTACTTAGAAAATGAGCACGTGATTCTGTCCAGGTCTGAACTTTGTCCAATAATTTGACTATAACTAGAGCCACAAATGTTGAAATGAGGAGATCTCACATGCGTTTTTAAGCTAAGATCCAGATCTACAATTTTCATGAAGACAACAAAGTGAGATTCCAACGTTTTAATTACCAAACATTAGCTACAATCAATGAGCAAGGTGGTCACAAAGTCAATATTGGTGGCTTAGAGTCAAGATTCTTACCTAACATGTGGAAATTCTTACACCCAATTCATCTATAAATAGAGAAGTTGAAGGCACAAGGGAGGAGACTATCTTAGAGTTTAACTTCATGCCTTTTTATTGTTCTTGCATACCTCATATATGGAAGGTTTAGGTAGTCCTCCTTTATGGATGGTATAGGTTGCCTCCTACATGGAAGGTTTTACCTTCTATATGGAAGGCTAGATTTTTCTATTTTCATGCATCTTGTAGTTGTATCTTTATGTTTTAGAATTTAATAATTATGTTTTCTATAATATTTATGAAGTTTTCAATTTATTTTGATTTTATTTTTAATTTCATCATGAGTTAAATTTTCATTTTCCTTGGGTGATGACGTAGCTTACTAATGACGGATTGAATCTTAACTTATTAAATTTAGTTTTAATTTTTCCTTCATGATTGAGTTTTAATTAATTTTCTTAATGCTTTCAATTGATTGGCTACCTTTTGGATGATCTCAATATGCATGTTGAGACCGGAAGGAGATACATGTGTGTGGATCCTATAATTAAAACCATAATTTTCATATGAAATAGGAATATATTCATATGGGTTGTTTGGTCTTAATTGAGTTCTATAAATCTTAATTCATGATTGATTGCTTAAATTCATATAGGAATATATTGGGTTAGCAATTAATTATAGAATTACTTGACTTTGGAAGAGGCTAGTAATTAAAATAGGGAAACTTGACTATCAATCATGTGGAATAAATTAGACTAGAATAGATAAGTGATTCAATCCGGAGTTTGATAAGTGAAATATAATCCCTAGGGCCTTTTTATTATATTTGTCTTTATAACAATTGCATTTTTATTTAATCATTTGTATCTTGCAATCTCAACCACCAACTAATCGATCGGCTAAATAGTATTAAAATTATCAATTTTGGTACTTAGTGATCAATCCTCGTGGGAACGATACTCTACTCACTTCTATATTACTTGTTTACGACAGTGTACACTTACACTTCTAAATACACCATCCTACACTCGTTTTCCCAGTATGAACTAGAAAGCCTCTATGAAGCATGGGAAAGATACAAGGAGTTGCTAAGGAGATGTCCTCATCATGGGTTACCAGATTTGTGGCAATTACACTCATTCTATAATGGGATGACGCATACAACCATAATTCTTATAGATGCTGCAGCTGGAGGATCTTTTATGGGAAAGAGTCTAGAAGATGCTTACAATCTTCTTGAGGAGATGGCAACCAATGCATACTAATGGCCTTCTGAACGTCATGTTTCAAAGAAAGTGGTTGGAGTGCACGAGCTGGATATCCTTACAACTTTATCTTCTCAAGTTGCATCTATATCCAAGCAAGTAAACTCATTGACAAGTCAAGCAAATGCAATCAGCACTCCTCATGAAACGTATGATCGATGGGGAGGACCTCATGTGAACATGCAAAATCAGGAAGGACACCCATCCATGTCTTCTCAGATGGAGCAAGCTCATTACATTGGAAATCAAAGAAATGATCCATTCTCAAATACTTACAATCCAGGTTGGCGGAATCATCCAAACTTTAGTTGGAGGAATAATCAAAATGTGTTCAAGCCACAAGGGAACTTCCAACAACAAGCTCTTCAACTACTGAATCCACCACAGCATAAAATGAATATAGAAGATGCACTGGCTCAACTAACCATGAATAGATCTTAATTCATGGCTAAGACTGATGAAAGATTCAAAATCCAGAGGCCTCAATAAAGAACTTGGAGATTCAGGTGGGCCAAATTGCAAATATGCTGAATTCCAGACAACCAAGTACTCTTCCAAGTGACACTGAAAGAAACCCAAAAGAGCATGTGAATTCCATTTCATTAAGGAGTGGGAAAGAATTGAAAGATCCTATAATTTAACAGAAGAAAGATGAAAAAAAGAAAGAAAGTAAAGAAGAACAAAAGGAGGAAGCACATAATCCTCAAGAGGATGATGTGGTACCAGGAAGAATCAGCTTTCCAGATAATACTCCTCCATATGTACCACCAGTTCCATACCCTCAGAGACTCATAAAGGCAAAGCTAGATAAGCAATTTAAAAAGTTTCTGGAGGTTTTCAAAAAGCTACATATCAATATTCCTTTTGCAGATGCTCTTGCCCAAATGCCCAGCTATGCCAAATTCATGAAGGATATTCTTTCAAATAAGCGTAAACTGGAGGAATTCGAGACAGTTGCACTTACTGAGGAGTGCAGTGCTATTCTGCAAAAGAAACTACCACCAAAGCTGAAAGATCCAAGAAGCTTTTGCATACCTTACATCATAGGTCAATGCAACTTTGAAAGAGCACTTTGTGACCTAGGAGCAAGTGTAAATCTCATGCCTCTATCCGTTTATAGAAAACTCGGCCTGGGAGAGGTGAAGCCTACCACTTTTTTATTACTTTTAGCTGACCGGTCAATAAAACATCTGAGGGGTATCTTAGAAGATGTTCTGGTGAAGGTAGACAAACTCATATTCCCAGCTGATTTCATCATACTCGACATGGAAGAAGACCAAGAAATTCCTATCATTCTTGGGAGGTCATTCCTAGCAACTGGGAGAACTTTAATAGATGTGCAACAGGAAAGTTGACTTTACGAGCTCAAGATGATCAAGTATCTTTTAACATTTTTAAGGCTTGGTATGTCCAAATGAAGGTGACACCTGTTATAGAGTAGATACAATGACCAGCTGCACAAAAGACGTGGTGAAGAAAAGCTGCATGAATCAACGACTCGTAATGGGAATAGTAGATGTTCAAAATCAATTAATCCTGAAGTGCATAAAGAATATTGTTTAATAAAAGCCTTAAATTTTGACTTAAAGGCAGCTGGTAAGAAGAGACTTCTCCAACTCAATGAGCTTGAAGAATCTAGACAACAAGCTCATAAGAATGCAAAGTTATACAAGGAGAAGACAAAAATGTGGCAGGATAAAAGAATTTTGAGGAGAGAGTTCACGCCGGGACAAAAATTACTGATATGCAACTCAAGGTTTAAGCTTTTTCTGGGAAAGCTGAGATCAAGGTGGTCAAGACCTTTTATTGTGGTTCAAGTATGGCCATATGGAGCAGTGGAGATTCAAGATGGTGATTGAAAATTCAAAGTGAATGAGCAAAGGCTGAAAGAGTGTAATGATGGTGCGTTTAACACTTTGAAAACTATCATCACTTGTGAGGAAACAATAGGTAAGTCCTAAAAAAAATAAAAAATAAAAAATAAAAAATATAATTTTTTTGGTTTGGTCTTTGTCTAGCTAAAGACATTAAAGAAGGGCGGCTACTTGGGAGGCAACCCAAAATTTCTTTTCCTACTCTTTTATTTTTCTTTCCTACTCACTAAAACACTCTGCACTGCATCCTTAAATCTTAATTCTCATTATTTTCATGGAGGAATTTCTTGCAAATCTCAAGAACAGGTTTCCTACTCTTCCCAAAGATGTGCTTAGGAAGATCTATAGCTATCGACTTGAAAGAATAAAGACATTCAAGCATTTAGGCCTTCCTGAGGATGTCTGCTAGATCATCAAAGCTAAGGTATGTTTAATAGGTGAGATTCATGAATCATTTATTAAACCTATGCCAGGAATGGGAAGAAGCTCTTATTCCAAGAAGAGAAGAGCTAAAAGAATGCAGGTCTGTTCTAGATGTGTAAGGTGGAATTGTAATCAGCGCTGTCGAAGCAAATATATGGTTTCGATAAATCGAGAAGATAAAATTCAATTTATAAAGGATGGACTGAGTAAGGAGTCATTGGATGATATCATTCAGACTCTTGAGACGCATCCTAGTGGTGATGTTCATCGTGTACTTCTCGATTTATTTGACATATTCAACAAAGAAAAAGAGCGCTATCGTCTTGGGAATCTAACGTTAAAAGACCCTGTTTGCCAGTTTATAAGAAAACTGGATGGGAAGCAAATCCTCGATTCATAGAAAGCGTTTAAGCCGTACTGGACGTAAAACCAGAGGAAGATATGAGCCATAATCACAACTACTGTACATAATCATGCTTTTGTCTAATCTGTCGTATCTTTTTAGTAACTTTTTGACTTTTGTTACTCCTTTTGTTTAATTTCTTCATGTAACGGCTACCGTTCATTCGTGTCAGATATTTTTTTCAAACTTGTTGGAAAAATATCTGATTTGCATGATCTTGTTGTCGTTGTTTTAGTAGTATAAATATGTATTTTTCCACTTATAAAAACAAACAAAAATGTCTAAGAGAAAAATAGAGAGCAAGGGTGTACCAAAAAATATAGATTTACATCTATTTGCATTTTTGGTGAAACTGACTCAGGAAAGGATGGAGAGTTTATACCTGCAGCACAGGAACTGGGACGTGCATTAGCTGCTAGGAAGATCAATTTTGTATACGGGGGACGACTTCAGGGCCTGAAATTAAGTATGGCTATTCCTGTAACTATTAATGGTAACAAGGGTTTGTGTGTAAGGGTGAAGGAGTTAGAATATCACATCTTCTTCTTAGGGCAAGAGTTAGAAGTTTCAAGCCTACCTAAATGAATGTGACGTATGTTCTACCGTGCTGAAGCTTTTATCACTTTACCCGGTGGTTTGGAAACATTGGATGGGATCTCGAGCGTTGCATATTGGGCTAAACTTAACTTTCATAAAAAGCCATTAGGATTGCTAAATATTAATGGTTTTTATGATAACCTGTTGTCTTTTCTTGATCATGCTATGGAAACATGATTCATACCCCAAGCGACTCTTCATTCCATCATTTCTGCACCAACTGCTGATCAACTACTTGATAAACTGCAAACCTATAAACCTACACCAGATCTATTAGTAAAAGAAAAAGGTGGGCAGTCCTCAGACAGCAGTCGAAAGAAGAATCCAAATACCACTCTCCGGTTGTAAACTTTCCTTAATCTTAATGGTTTTACTCTTAGCATTTTAGTTTACTTTATTGTTTGTTTATGTTTTCAAAAAAAATGTCTCTAATCTTTAGAAGACATTGAGGACAATGTCTGATTTAGGTTGGGGGAGAAAAAAAAGCATAGTTTTTCCATTAAATAGTTAGTTAGTAAAACTATTAGATACATGGGGTGTGAAAAGATGGCAGAGTAAATAGTTATTCTTAACTCTTGAGACGCATCTTATTAGTTGCATTTCTTTCTTTCTTTCTTTCTTTCTTTATGTTTCATCTAAAAAAAAGAGGTCCAAAAAAAATAAATAAAATTTTTTTTGAGTGTTTTTCAATGGTTTTAAGAAGTATATAAGTTTGAAGCATAGAGCAATTGAGTTTAGAGATTTTATAGCATGATTGAATAACTGATTGTTGGATTTGGTGATGAATTTTGAGATTGAATGAGCTGAATTTGGAAGTACCTAACCATGATTTTTTGAGCCTATATGATCAATAATGATTATCTTTCTTGTGTGTGATATTCATCTATTGAGTTGTTACTCTAGAACTTGCTTCAAATCTGGTTGAAATTACATGTCATATGCATATTCGAAAATGATAAAGGCATTCATTTTCTTTAGCTAGAGCTAAAAAGCCAACCTTACAATTACACCATTGATAAGCCCCTTTGAGCCTAATTGATTATTTCTTTATTGTCAACCCTTTAATGTGTTTTAATGATATATCAATTGCTCTTACTTAGTTCAAAAAGATTAACAAAGCATTTGAAATCTTTGTTAAATGGGCTTTTGACAAGTGTGGGGGTGTGTATATTATCAACTGTAGAATTTCAAAAAAAAGAGAGAAAAAAAGAAAAAAAAAGAGAAGTAAAAAAAAAAGAAAAAGAAAAAGAGGATATTTAGTTTTGGAATAAAAATTATGGGTTGCCATGATAAGTCTATTCATAAGATGGCCTATTTTTCAAATGCTCTGTTTATTTCTTAGATGTAACCCTTCATATCACTATTTACATTCCTTTTACCCTAGCCCCATTACAACCTTCAATAAGTCCTTTTGATTTGAATTATGTATGTGAATTCGGTCGTGGAGATTGAGATTTTTAGCAAGCTTATGGTAGTGTAACTTTTTCAGGTGAATTTGAGCGAAACACTTACCCTTAAACACTTGAGAGATTGAGAGAACGAGTCACAATTATGAATTTGGTTCATTCATTTTCAAATAAAGTTACCAGTTTATACTTTTATTGATTCAAGACTACTATGATATCTTTATTCTTTAATTGTGTCCTTGTTTATAACTTGACACTTCTAATTTTGTTGGAAGCACTTATTAGTCAATCCTTCTTGTCTGAGGACACCCAAGAACTAAGTGTGGGGGAATTTGATAAGTAAAATATCTGCACATTTATTTTCCCTTATATGAAGCATTTTTTGGATGATATTTGAGCTTAATGTAATGAATTTGGGTGTAATTGATAAAGAAATAAAGATTTGACATAAAATAGAATTCATTGGAAAATACTAAATTTTGACCCTATTTCAGTTTTTAGGTAATATCTGGAGCTCTAGATGTCAAATTGGGACGTTCTTTATATGGATAGAAAGATGAGAAACATTTCTACAACTTTTATATTGAGATAAAAACCCAATTCTGTCATTAAGAGCTCCGAATTTTGCTTAGAAGTTGAGTACATGATTCTGTCCGGGTATGACCTTTGTCCAATAATTTGACTATAACTAGAGCCAAAAATTTTGAAATGAGGAGATCTCATATGCGTTTTCAAGCTAAGATCTAGATCTACAACTTTCATGATGACAACAAAGTAAGATTCTAATGTTTTAATTTCCAAACATTAGCTGCAATCAATGAGCAAGGTGGTCACAAAGTTAATATTGGTGGCTTAGAGTCAAGATTCTTACCTAACATGTGGAAATTCTTACACCCAATTCATCTATAAATAGAGGAGTTGAAGGCACAAGGGAGAAGACTATCTTAGAGTTTAATTTCATGCATTTTTATTATTCTTGCATACCTCCTACATGGAAGGTTTAGGTAGTCCTCCTTTATGGATGGTATAGGTTGCCTCCTACATGGAAGGTTTTACCTCCTATATGGAAGGCTAGATTTTTCTATTTTCATGCATCTTGTAGTTGTATCTTTATATTTTAGAATTTAATAATCATGTTTTCTGCAATATTTATGAAGTTTTCAGTTTATTTTGGTTTTATTTTTAATTTCATCATGAGCTAAATTTTCATTTTCCTAGGGTGATGACGTAGCTTACTAATGATGGATTGAATCTTAACTTATTAAATTTAGTTTTAATTTTTCCTTCATGATTGAGTTTTAATTATTTTTCTTAATGCTTTCAATTGATTGGCTACCTTTTGGATGATCTCAATATGCATGTTGAGACCGGAAGGAGATACATGTGTGTGGATCCTATAATTAAAACCATAATTTTCATATGAAATAGGAATATATTCATATGGGTTGTTTGGTCTTAATTGAGTTCTATAAATCTTAATTCATGATGATTGCTTAAATTCATATAGGAATATATTGGGTTAGCAATTAATTATAGAATTACTTGACTTTGGAAGAGGCTAGTAATTAAAATAGGGAAACTTGACTATCAATCATGTGGAATAAATTAGACTAGAATAGATAAGTGATTCAATCCGGAGTTTGATAAGTGAAATCTAATTCCTAGGGCCTTTTTATTATATTTGTCTTTATAACAATTGCATTTTTATTTAATCATTTGTATCTTGCAATCTGAACTACCAACTAATCGATCGGCTAAATAGTATTAAAATTATCAATTTTGGTACTTAGTGATTAATCCTCGTGGGAACGATACTCTATTCACCTCTATATTACATGTTTACGACAGTGTACACTTGCACTTCTAAATACACCATCCTACACTCGTAACATTAATTTTCTTTTTTTGATCCTCATAATTACACTTGCTTTTAAAGATCAAATCTCGGCCCTTCATTTTGTCTTTCAATTTTAACCTCAAGATCAAGTGGAAATTGTCTCTTTTGCCCTTGTTTATGGCAATATTAATTTTTTTTCCTTTAGGTCTTTATTTCTATTTTGTATCACTTGATAAATGCCATTTCCTTTTCTTTCTATGTCTCAGTTAGACTTTATATCATTTCTAGCTTTCGGTAAATGAATTAAGTACTTTCTTTTAGTCGATTGGTATTACCTTCCTTGAAAAATTCCCAAAGCATTTTCTAACATTATTTACAATTGCTTTTTGGGACATTTAGCCCTTGAATACATTTTTGAGATATTATACATTTCATGTGAGTTCTTAAAAAAACTAGGTTTGAAAATGTAGTATAGTAGCTTAACCTAGGCTGTTCTTGTGAGGAGATTAATTTCTAAGTTTCTAAATAGTTAAGAGATAAATAACTTAAAGTTGCAAGAAATCATTGTGAGAAATTGTTTCCTAGACAAATGAAATAATCTAATCTAATTCAACATTTTTGTACTTTTCACTTTTCAAGATAAAGAAGTAAACGGAATCGAAATTAAAAATAACAACAAGGCAAATTCAAAAAGCTAATATAATGATGAAGTGTGACTTCCTTGAGTTAAGATTTTAGTCTTTCTTGCTTGCTAGTGATAAGAATTCAATAATATGAGTCAAAAGGATAGACCTAAGCTACTACTAGATCCATACTTGCAAAACTCATTTAATTCATTCTATTGAAGCTATTAAATGAATACCACCATTCAACACAATAAATTTGACTCAAGGAGAAGAATAATTAACTTCCAATCTAAATGGTAATTACCATTACAAAAATTCAAAGCATTTAGTTTAGTCATTTAAAATCCACTCAACTGAGTCAGAATAAACAACTCAATCTACTCCTAATATGAATCATATAAAGCTTAATTAGTCAACTCCTAGCTCAACCACGAAGTTTATTCACTTGGAATAAAACAATCTAGCTTACAACCACATACTTAACCAAGCCATATAATCATAAACTAGAAAGAGAGCTTAAAGGAATTCCATTGAAGCTTATAAGCTCAAACCATAACCCAACTCAAGGAAATCACTGAAACTTAGCTACTCATGGAAAAGGAAGATAAATCTTGAGGAAAGAATGAGAAACTAGCCATAGATAAGGTGAAGAGCATCGAATGCCTCTCGTCCACAAATCTGCTTCATTGAATGTGTGTTTCAAATCTCCCAATCTTCCATAAATTGGTCGACTCTTTCATTCACACCCAACAACTCCTTCATCTCTCAATATTAGTCCCACTCTACTTCTTCCATACGTCCCTCCTTTGCTCCAGCTGCTTCTTTACTTCTTACTAAACTGAATGGTTGAGTCAGCCCTCTTCACCCATTTTTTTTCAATTAATGCTCTTCCTTCTTTTCTTTTCCAACCGATACTCCTTTTTCTTTCTTTTTTTTCAATTGTTGTAAAATCCCCTTTTAGTTGCCTCCAACACCCCCATGGTCCCCATTTGGCCTCTTGCTTCTTCAATTCTCTTTAGGTTAGAAAGTGAGCTGAGGCATGTTTGGATGAGGGATGAAAATATGTTTTAGGATTAAGCACAAAATTGCAACTACCAAATAAGGCTGTTACTCATTTAATCTCCTCTTAAAAGAAAATATGAAAATAAATTCTATACTTGTGAAGTTCCTCTTTTGCCTTTCACTAAGCTCCAAAATAACATCTTTGACCTTGAACTATTGACAAGGGTTGTGCCACATCATCACCGACAAAATTAACTTCACAAAGGTAATATCTTGTGCTCACAATTAAGGAATAATGGGAATACTAAATATTAATTAAAAATATAATATTTTAACCACTATAATTCCCAAAATACCCTTTCACTTAAATCTCACATTAATACTTAATTATGCCAAAAATATTCAATTAAGTCCCAAAAAGCCTAAGATTAATTATATAAATATTGAGCTCTATCAATTCCCCCATACTTAAGCTTTTGCACTCTTTTGCAAAACATCAAACTCAACACTAGAACAAGGAATATGGTTGAATATGCATGATCAAGGTTTGAGAATCACACTCAGTCAAATAATAAGGTATCTAGCTATCCAAACTCAATGAACAACCAAAAATTGTAGTAGTTAAAGTGATGCAAGGTTTAATTACAATGAGCCCAATTGGAAACCTTAACTAGGATAAGTATTTACACTCTTCTCTCATATAAGTTATTTTTTCACTCGCATCCACTTTGACCGTACTCGACCATAAGCTTGTAATATTTCTAAGCTCTCTACTACTTGCAACAATGGCATAAATAGATCCAATGGACTTTATAGGGTTGTTATGTTGAATAGGCCAAATAATGTAAAAATAGAACAAGCTACCATGCATGAACCAAATATGATTAATAGAATTAATAGCACTAATAACAAGAGTGTAACTTTCTTTTGCCAAAATTTTCCAATTTCAACTCATCTATACATATTTTTTTTATGAAGTGTCTTATATATTGATAAGGATATATTTTATATTGAAATAGGTATAGATTTTAGGACATAATTGATTAAATTTATTGATATTTTATACCTATTTAATTATATTTTATATATTTTCTATCTTTTAATTAAGTTTAGGATAAAAAGAAATTTTGACATAAAATATACTCATATCTTATTCTATTGTGTAGGAGATATCGTATGATGAAAGAGATAAGAAGCATCAAATAAAAAAAAGAATAAAAAGCAAAGAAGGAGGTAGCAGTAATATCTCAATTGGTTAAAAGGTAAAAAAAACATGGAATCGAAGGAAAACACAAAGCTACATAAGATGCAGATTTGGCCAAAATATATGCTATATCATATCCTTAAGAAATTTGGATAGAGATGCGTGGAGCTCATAGAAAAAGGTAGCCCTAAATTATATCTATTAAAAGGAAGCAAAAGATGAGAGTATGGAAGACAGAGAACAAAGAAAAAAAGGTTGGATAGGAGAGAACACTGTAGCAACAAAGATGCAGAGGAAACCTGTGGCAGCAGGGATAACCAGCAGTAAATTGATGATGTTTTGGGCTTGCGATGGAAACTAGGGCTATTCTATCTAAAGGCGCAACCTTCATTTTCTCATGCTACAACTGGCAAAAAAAAAAAAAAATTTCTTGTGTTCTTCCTCCTTCCTTCTTTTCATTGGATTTGAATTTTATCTTTATTTCTTTATGGCTTTTATTATAGCCATATGTAGCTAATTCTTTTCTTGAACCTAAAGTAGCTATGAATTGATTATAGGATTAGAGCTTATTTGAACCATTAAGTTATGCTTAATGTTTTCTTGTTTACTTAATCTTGTTATGTTCTTTCTATTTAGTGCTTGATCACCACTAAGTATGAAATTGGAGAATTTTGATTACACTTTGGAAAGAGATCTTAATTGGACCATAGGATTAAGTAATGTGGGATTAAAATTTATTCTAATTTGCTAATAGGATAGGAATATACCTATTGGACCCATATGTCATGTTAGAGTGAATTTAGATATTTATTGCCTCTTGTATAGAATGTTAGAATAATAATTTTAATTTAAGAGAGGGATGTAAGTGATCAGGAGATACTTATATCTATTAGGACTCTAGATTAATAAGTTAACATTAAGTGAATTTATTTGGGTAATTACATGCTCTAAGACTTGAAGAAAGGATTAGTCGCTTTAGGTTGTTTGTCTCGATTGAAATCTTTAAAACACTAGTTACTATTTTTCTTTTCTTATCTTTAAATTTAGGGAAAATCCCATATAAAGTTACTTAAAATAGAAAAATTTTAAATTAGGTTGGTAAATTCAATAAATTCTTAATTGAGTTATTAACCCAATTTAGAATTTTAAAATGTGGGTAAAACTATTTTAATGCCCTCTCCTTTTTTTCTCTCCCCTCTTAAAAGAGTTTTATTGCTCTATGACTTTATTGCTTTATATATCAACACTAACATGTAATAAAATAAAATAGGATTTGCTAAATAAAAGGAATTTTCTTAATGTTCTAAAAGGGTCATCAAGAATAATTCAAGCAAAAGAAAAAAAAGAAAAAAGAAAGACGCAGTGTAACACATATCATGATAGTATCATTGATATCAATTAAATGATTTAATTGAAAAATCAATTAACTAATATTAATGACACAAAATAAAAATAAATAAATGTCATTTTTTTAAAAAAATAATATAATTATTTTTATCAGCTGAGACAAGACAAAAAACGGAATGCATAACACGTACTAATTCAGTTTGCAAAAATCAATTAAAATAAAAGTCATTTTTGCCAACATTAATCTAAACAAATTGTGAATAATTTTCCCTAACACATAAATGTGTGTTTTTTAAAAAATAATTTAGTTAATATTTCAATGTTCTAACTTTTTCATTCTTTAATACAAATCATTAATATGAATTATTTTTTCTAATCACAAGCTTGTAAATTTGATATACTTTTAAGGATAAGTTAGATAAAAAGATATTAAATGTACTAAAAATTTCATAAAATGCTTTACATATTGAAATATAGAACTTTGGAAAAAAATACTTTATATATGAACAAATATAGTAAAATTTATAATTACTATATTTATTAAAAAAATTATATTGAAATATATTATAATTATTTTGAAAAAAATGCGTTTGTGAGAATAAAATGAACTCCTTGTTGTACATTTTTCTCTTACTATTATAGTTAATATATTTAAACTATACATCAATCATAATCATATTTTTTTATTAAAATATTAATGTTGATATGTGTGTGTGTGTGTGTTAAAAAATATAAGTTACAAACTGAATGAAACTCTTCAATGAAAGGAGAGAAGAGGGCATTACAGTCATTTTACAAATATTTTAAAATTTTAAATTAGGTTAATGACTCAATTATGGATTTGGTGAATTTACCAACTTGATTTAGAAATTTTCTATTTTAGGTGGCTTTATATGGGATTTTCCCTTACATTTATCATTAATCTCATTATCTTTGATTTTCTTAACTTAAATGAACATAGAAAATTTAATGCCTAGTCAGTAATTATTTTTGAGTCTTTGTGACAACCTTGATTTGCAAATTTACTATTTTACGGCCCGTACATTTACTGTGCCTACTTAAAATTTGGTAGCATTATATATACTTTTTTCATTTCCCTTTCTTTTGATCCCTTTTTTTTTTCTTTTATGTACATTTTTTTTTCCAATTTTCTTCTTTTCTATTTTGCTTTTGCTTTTCTTTTTGACAATGATGAAAATGGAAATGAAGGGCTTAAAGGAACTTGATGGAACATTTCTATTTACAAGATTAACATTTCCATTTTCTCATCATAGTGCTAAAGGAACTTGATGGAAAATGCAAGCATGGCATTTGTATAATGAAAATGGAAATGGAAATAGAAATGAAGGGCTGAAAGGGGTGAACAAAGGTTGAGCAATGATTGGTTTTTGTTTGGGTAAGAAGGTTTAAAAAAGAATGCCAATGTCATCTCCATACATACCATTGCAAAAATATAGCCTCAAGCAAGAAATAGAACAAGTTATAGAGATAAATAATCCAAGTGGATAAATCACATAATGAAATAAACAATTAGGCCCAAAATGTCTTCCAACTAAACTTTTTGTTCCCTACTAACTCATCAAAATTAAGCTATGAATATGCTATAGAACTTGAATTTTGTGGCAATTCACTCATTTAAAATAAGTTTCAACCATGAATCTAACTAAGAATTATTGTAATACTTAATGATTAGAGACTTTAAAAATCTCAGTGAATTAGACCCAAAACAGTAGAGGACAAAAGTAGTAGACAAAAGCATATAATGTCACAATGAAATCTATCATGAGAATAAGCACACTCCCCCACACTCAATCCTTACATTGCCCTCAATGTAATGCACAGAAACAAAGAACCTATATATGCACTTATCTCTTGAGTGAAGTGAATGTTATGAAGTTCAATTTAAGATTGAAGCACAACACACTCAAACACAAGGAGAGAGAAGAACAAGACATAATTGAAGATAGTTCATAGAAATTAGGCGTAAGGATATTGAGATAAGGTCACCGGTACAAAAATCACTTTTAAGACCGGTTAAAAATGATATTTTAGGCCGGTTCTGGATCAGGTCTTGATACAGCCGATCTAAAAAGTATTAAAATTTTTAGACCGGTTAAAAAACCGGTCTAAAATATGAACTTTTAAGACCGGTTCTACAACAACCGGTCTTAAAGTTTAACTAAGGAACAAGTAGGGAAATTTCTGTATGAAAAAATAACAATTTAAGACCGGTTCTAAGAATAACCGGTCTTAAATTCATATTTAAGACCGGTTATTCTTATAACCGGTCTAAAAATTTTATTTTGTTTTTTTTTTGTTTTATTTGTTTCAATCTTACCCAGGCCAGTAAGCCATATTCAACAACATCCCCCCTATGCCACATTACATACACATGCATATATGTATATATTGACAATCAGAAGCAGTGACAACAGCATTTTTATTTCCAGAAACAATTGGTATTTCTCAGAATGCAAACTTGCTCCAAATATAGAATCATGAAGCCTAAAATCCTTATTAGTTCCCATTTCCCTCTTTTGTTAAATATGACCTTAGTTATCGTAATCGGTATGAACCTATAAATGTAAGTCTGTTCAAGGGAAAAACACTTGGCCCTTACAATCATCGACTCTCAACAATCAAAGAATGAACATTATGAAAAAAATCATTGAAAAAAAACACATTCAATTCCAATGACTACCAATAACACATGATCAACTTATTCAATTCTCAGAAACAGTACAATATTAAAAATTTATAATTATCAGGCGTTTTGAACCACAACAACACAATTAAACAATGATAGCAGGAAAATTGTGACATTGTGTGAACTTGCAATCCCAAAGCTTGTAAAGAGAAGGAGGAAAAGAAATATTTCTCATTATATGGAAAAAATTCCTAAGCTTTACAGAGAAATGAAAAAAGTGGAGGAAAATTTACAATAGTGATCCCCTGCCTGAATCAACAGCCAACTAGTATCGCCAATATCCAAGAATTTGTCCTAAACAGAGATATAAACCAAGTTAGATATATATGAAAACCATAAGTATTATTAGAACAACATAAATCGGATTCAAAAACTTACTAATCTTGTAAAAGCTCATAAATGAATTCAGCACAACAATTACGGATGAAATCAATATCTTCTTCAGGAAAGGGATCAGCAAGATCAAACATCTGTATGTGTAACACCGAAGCCAAACAAAACATTAACTTACTAACTTAAAAACAATAAAGTAATACAAAATATTTGAAATATACATTTATTACCTCCTCGGTAAATTCAGTCGTGTCTAGGCTGATAATATTGTAAATCTACCTCAACATATAAAGACCACATAAGTTGGAGCCCGGTAGTTGCCTACGGGTCTGAAAAAGAACATGATATCATCAAAGCAAGCATAAAAGCATAGCTTATGAAACGCATCTTAAAGAAAAAAAATATGTACTAACCTTTGGCGTGATCCATGTAGGGTCTTTTAAGTCACGAACATGCCTACCACACTTAGCGTGTAGGAAAGTCCGCATAGCCCTATAATTAAAATCACAAAGATTACTTATTCTGTACATAAACTTTGCACACAAAAGGTAATAAAGCAAGAAAACTTACGAGTTCATGGTCTTCTTCAAGTCAGTCCCCGGTTTGAAGTGGAGGGAGCAGATGAGGATCACTGTGTAACTAGCCTTAAACAGAATAACCAATTGCCAATGATCCTTGAAAAAAAGAGATGAATGTTAAGCAAATATAAAGTATTATATGTGATGTTTCAGAATATAAATTTGATGTTTCTTACCCATGCACATAAGGAACCAAGAAACAGTCAGTTTCTGTTTCACTGAGCCTCTGTGATAAATATCTATGTCCGATGGCAGAAGTGGTCCCTTTCTCCGTGGCATGAGCTGGGCACATGAATCCAAATTTAGCGCTCTGCCCAGAGGAAACCAACCTACGATTCATGTACCTACAAAAATGGAAGCACACAAATTAAGGTTACAGAGGGTAATTTTTAAGATATTTACTTCCAATTGAAGAAGATACTTACATCAAAAAAAGCTGGACAATCGCAATCGTAAGATTTTTTCTAGGAGCGACCATGGACATTAAATCATCCCTCTCAAGATAGCATGCCGCCCCTGACGGTCCAACAACTGAATCCATAGGCCAATTTTTAGTCTGGAAAGATGTATCAAATGCCATCAGAATTACTTGCTGCATCACATTCAGTGGTGGAGGCTGTGAAACTTCACGAGGGACAGGAGCTGGACTTGGAGCTCTGATCGGGGAATCCGCAGCTCCAACAGAAACAAGGTTCTTAGGCAATGATATAAAAGTACCCAAGACATCGGCCACAATCTTGAACTCCTCAGAAGGGATAGGGATATGTGCGTCTGAGATAATAACCTCCTCAACTGACACTCTAACCTGATCATCTGTCATCTCGAGGTGGTGAACAGTTGATCCTAGGTTGTGCACACTCCCCCGTACAACTAACCGTCTTAGAGGATCCTCAACATATAAATCACAAGGCTCAGCATCGTCCTTTCCAGGACCCTCTGATGACTCTCTCACATTGCAACAACTCCCTTTGGTGCTCTGCTTATGGCGATCGAGCGATTGTGCCTGGACAGGAGCGGTGTCTTGTCTTGTGCTCACCATGCCATATACCTCGTCCTTCATCTTGCTTAACCAGGTATCTAATAGTGCATCAAATGATGCTTCTGCCTCGGCCCTTGCTTCCGCCCTCGCAGTGGCCAACATACGCTCCAATTCGTCTCTCGTGACCACGTTGGAGGAGGAACTGCGTGAGGAGGATCCAAAGTAATCCTTTATACCCACCCCTCCTCCAACTCCCCTGACGCGGCCTAGATGCTCATGTTTTCCAATAGCAACCGTGAGAATGTCATTCCTCCCCTCCGACTTGAAGGCTCCCTCGGCTTTCTTTTTTTGAAGTTCCTCCTATGAGATATACAAAAAACACACATGAGTAATGAAACATGTTTATTAAATAGTTAATAAGAACAACGATACTTACAATTTTTTCACCGACTATACGAGACTGGTCACTTGTATAGGATCCACCACTCTTCCGGTGAGCATGCAACCACAACTCTTCGCGCCATATCGGAGATGGTGGAGATAGCAGAACAGAAGGATCGGATTGAGATGCTTCTTCCAATCTCCTCCGTTTGGCCGCCAATAAGTCTTTCTCGGCCTTTGCGTATCCCCCACGAGACATTGTGTGGGGGCAATCATTCTTCCTGCCACTCGCTTATTCCTTTTGCCTTCTTGCCTGCGAATAAGAAATGGGAAAAAAAGGTTACATACAGTAAAGACAAAAGATAAGTAAATAAAGTACAAAATAAGTTAACTCACCAAAGCCTCTGGAGTAGTCCGAAGCCTAAAAAACTCCTGCCATGTCGCTTCATCGATGTACGAGTACTTGCTACAAGGAGTAGGACGAGGCTTACCAGCTGGCACCTCGATATGCACGTAATTGTTGGCCAGAGTCGTCTTGAACTTCCTCCAGCGCTCACAACAATACGTCATAGTCTTGTGATACAAGATCTCACTCTGAGGAACGTCGTAGGTGAGCTGTTATTCATGAATGAAAGGAGTTAGTGACAGTAATGAAACGAATTTGATAAAAGAAACATACAGAGGGAATTTTATACCTGAATAGTGTCCCAAATATGCTGCTTAATCTTTTTGTCGACATTCTTCCACTCCTCTATCAATATGCTAGGCTTATTACGTGCGAGGAGGCCGACAAAACTCCTAAAATGACTGGCATTCGGCCCGATCGGTTTCCAGTATTGATCAAACTGAATTGGTATCCTCTCCCTGGCAGACTGACTCAGGGAAACATCCCTCAACCGTGTGGCCGTCCTGCCCCTCCGTTTAGGCTGGTGACTCAGCTCACCCGATGACTGCCCCTGATTAACACTATGAGGCTCGCTGTGCTGAGCAGTACGATGCACCTGATCCTCTGCTATAGGAGGCACCTGATCCTCGGCTGTAGGATGCACCTGATCCTCGGCTGTAGGATATACCAGATCCTCTGCTGTAGGATGCACCGGATCCGTCATTGTACTGTTAAGACAAATTGTTGAGTTAGTTAGTTATAAAATAACTATATATATAATCTGCATATAAGTTATAACAATAATGACTTTAAATAGATAACTAACATTTAAAGTATATTTATAAAGAGATATCCTCCCATATCCCTTCACGATGATCATTTCTTATGCCGTGTTCATTAGCAGCTTCATCTTATTCGTTCAATGCAGGAAGACCCCTAGAAAAAGAAGGGGTCTCGAGAAGATCATAATTTGAACGACTTTCCTCTTCAATATCGATGACCCTTTTTCCTTGGAGAGCTACAAACCACATTTTATTTGCCTGATCAATAATATAGAACACTTGTTTCGCTTGATCGGCCATAATGAAAGGTTCATCTCCAAAACTTTTGTTGTTCAGATCAACTAATGTAAACCCTGACTTATCGATCCTCACACCATTATTGACATCAACCCACTTACATTTGAAACTGGGAAATTTAATTTTAACATAGTCAACCACCCAAATCTCGTCAATAACCCCATAATAAGGTATGGCTGCCAATGTAGGGTTCTTATCTTTTGAACTAGAGAAGTGCTAGATTCAACTACTAACATAACAACGCTGTTCTGGACAGTGCTCCTATCATCCAGGGACTTTGTGTAAAAGGTATACCCATTGATCACAAACGAAGTCCAACTTATGACATCAAACTCAGGACCACGTGCTAGCCATTTAATTGTATCAGAAACACATTCTTCTCCGTCAACCTTGTGTTTAAACCAATGTGCAAAGGTCCTGGTATGCTCCCTAATTAACCTTTGTTCAATCAATCGACTGTTCGCTTTCCGTATAATTTCTTTATGAGCATTTATGTAATCTTGAACTGCATCAACATTATTCAAAATGTACAAGTGGACTTGTTGTAATTCATCAGGATCCACACTCTTGACGGTAGCCCCGCGCCTACCCCCTTCTTCATCATGTCGTTTAGGAAGGCCGATATGTCCTACATTTGCCAAATAATGTTGACAAAATTCCATGGCTTCTTCAGAAACATATTTCTAAACAATAGAAGCTTCAGGCTGGTTAGGGTTCTTCACATATCCTTTTAGGATTTTCATAGTTCTTTCAATTGGGTACATCCATCGAAAATAGATAGGGCCACACAATTTTATCTCCCTCACTAGATAAACAACTAGATGTACCATGATGTCAAAAAAGGAAGGAACAAAAAGCTTCTCAAGCTGGCACAAGATCAGGTAACCTTCATCTTCCAATTCATCCAACCTTTCTGTCTTAATGACTTTACTACAAATCGCATTGAAGAAGAAACAAAGTCTGGTCAATATGTGTTGAAGATCATATTCGGCGATGCCTCGAATAGCCACTGGGAGTAGTTGTTGCATCAAGACATGACAATCATGAGACTTCAGCCCTACTAACTTCAAGTCTTTCATAGACACAAGCTTCTTAAAATTTGAAGAATACCCTGAGGGAACTTTGATGCCATGTAAACACTCACAAAAACTTCGTTTCTCATCCTTGGACAAAGTATGAGAAGTTGGAGGACAAAAAGTTCTCTTACCATGTGGCCTCGGATGCAAGTCTGCCCGTATTCCCATTTCTTGTAAATCTAATCTTGCCTTAATGCCATCCTTAGAACTTCCTTCTATGGTGAGTAGTGTCCCAACAATACTATCACACATGTTTTTCTCCACATGCATGAAATCAATACAGTGTTTGACATCAAGATTCTGCCAATATGGAAGGTTAAAGAAAACATACCTCTTTTTCCATATATTTTTTTCATTTCGACTCTTTGAAGTCTTACCGAAGATGACATTGATATTTTTGACCTTTTCATACACTTTCTCCCCAGTCAAAGCCTCTGGAGCATCTTCAAACTCTTGGCCACCAAAAAAGGCCTTCTTTAATCTGTGATATGGGTGGCCCCGTCTAAGGAATCTCCTATGACCAAGATAAATAGTCTTTCTTCCATGTTGAAGTTGATGGTAGCATGTGCCTTCTTCACAAATAGGACAAGCTTTGTGTCCTTTAACGCTATATCCTGACAAGTTTCCATAAGCAGGGAAGTCGTTTATAGTACAAAAGATCAAGGCTCATATTTTAAACATCTCTTTCTTGTTCGCGTCAAAAACGTCGACACCTTCGTCCCACAACTCTTTCAAGTCTTCGATCAGGGGTTCTAAGTAAACATCTATGTCATTTCCGGGTTGTTTTGGTCCCGAAATCAACATAGACAACATGATGTACTTTCATTTCATACATAACAAAGGAGATAAGTTGTAAATTACCAACAGAACAGGCCATGAACTATGTATACTGCTTAGGCTACCGTAAGGATTCATGCCATCCGTGCTAAGCCCGAGCCTAAGATTCCTAGGCTCTTTGCCGAAGTCAGGAAACAACTGATCAATTTTCTTCCACTGAGAATAATCAGCTGGATGTCGAAGCTTTCCATCAGAAATCCTCTCATATGCATGCCATCTCAAATTTTTGGCATCAATTTCATTAGCAAACAGCCGTTTGAACCTCGATATGATAGGAAGATACCACAACACTTTTGCAGGGGCCTTATTTGATTTATATTTGGGGGTTTCACATATCGAATACTGCTCTTTCTCTGTATGCTCTTTTCTGTACAATATACAATCATTAGGGCATGCATGGATCTTTTTATACTTCATCCCTAGTGGACACAATATTTTCTTCGCATCATAGTATCAGCAAGGCAGCACGTTATCATCTGGAAGCATGTCCTTGAAGGCTTTAAGTGCTTCTGAAAAACTCTTGTCACTCCATCCATGCCGTGCTTTCAAGCTTACCAATTTCAATACAGCTTTCAACAATTGGTATTTTGTGCACCCCGGGTACAGCGGCTTCTCAGAATCACTGCACATATTACCATATGCATATGATTTCTCAAAAGCCTCTTCTCCAACATCACGAATAATATCTTCTATCCGGTCATTCAGAACCGTGTCAATATCATCAAAGGCGACCCCCCCTTGTTGAGTTACGCTTGAAATTTCTATTTCTTCACCATGCCATACCCATACTATATAACTCTTACAAAATCCTTCACAAATTAAATGTGTATATATATCTGCAGCACTAAGTCGCTTCTCATTCAGACATTCTACACAAGGACAATAGAACATCCCACTATCATCATTACCAGAATTTCTTCTAGCAAATTCTAAAAAATCCCTCACCCCATTATCATATTCAACACTAGTCCGTTTAGCGTTTATCCAACTACGATCCATATATTTCAACACCTTTTTTTCTTCTCTTCTGTATATTAACTGCCCTGGAAAAGGCAGGAGTATGATGAGAGTATGAAAAGGTTACACTCATCAATTTATCTAGTTTAACAGAATTCTTCATTAGAATTCCGCATAAGATATAATTGCAGTCTGTTCCATTTTCTTCAAGTAATATGAAAAATGTATCAACATACACTAACAATTTCAGGACTTAAATTAGACCACATACACAAGAATTGCTTTAGTCTAAACCTCAAATCACCTCTCAAATTTAGTTTCAAAACTAATTGAATATTATGTAACAATTTTCTTATCAGCCATTCATAAGCATACATGCCAGGAAATTTGACACAATAACTTAAACAATCCAGAGACTATGAAAACTAGCAATTATCAGTACCCTGATCCTCAAATAATCAAATCACACCAGTTCAGGACACCGTTAATTAAGCTTCACCAATTAATTTCCATCAGAGTAAATGTCATTTTTTCTCCATTTCTATTTTAACTAGCATTCCTATCATGGATGCCAGTTATAACAAAATAGTACATTTGGTCATTAATATAAGACCTAATTTACTAATTTTGAGAGATTAAATAAGCTAAATAAATAATTTAAAGTATATATATTTATTATTTTTCTCCAAAATATTTTACCTTTTTTCTCTAAACTATATATACACATAAGCATTTTAGAGAGTGATCATATAATAGGTGCTATAATTAAGTAATTTATTTATATTTTTTAATTTTTTAAATTATTAGTCAACTGAATCTTACATTAAGCACTAAAGGTAGTAATATTGAAATAAGAAGCTGAAGAACAATGAAAACATTTACGGTGTATTTCTCCATGAACTTTCACTCATTTTTTTGCATATGAATTCTTTCACTCATTACATTGTTTTCGCCAACAAAATAAATAGACTATGCGAACAACATATCAAACCCAGACTTGATTCCGTACAAACAATGAGATACACACAACAATGGATTTCTTGAATAATTTGGTTGAAGGAGCATTCCTATTTTAATTTCTAGTTCAATTATAGTACATATTATATTCTTGGACAGACAGTGAATACACAATGTCTATTTATACGGAGCATTGAGACAGGGGACATTACCTGTTTGAAGTAACTTGGACCGTGGCTTGAGGTGCAGGAGGAGAGGGGCAGCAGTGGCCCTTCACGATGGTACTCACGGTGACTTCTTCACAGCAACGGCAAGTACGAATGGAGAAGGAGGGAGTTTCAAACGCCGACAACAGAATATGGGAAAGAAGGTGGAAGCGGCGGCGGCGACTGGAAGGGTGGCAGGAGAATACGGCAGAATATCACCTACTGCGTTGGACTTGAGCAGTTCGCGGCGGTGGAAGTAGAGGGGTAAGTGAAACGTGACTGATGAAATGAACATTAGCGGCCGATCTAGGTTTGAATATCGACTTTTAAGACCGGTTATTTAAATAACCGGTCTTAATAATAAAGTGATTTTTTTATTCATTCTAATAATTTGTTTTTCAGACCGGTTGTTTAAATAACCGGTCTTAAATTATTGACTTTTAAGACCGGTTATTTAAAAAACCGGTCTTAATAATATCGTGTTTTTTTATTCATTTTAATAATTTGTTTTCAGACCGGTTGTTTAAATAACCGGTCTTAAATTATTAACTTTTAAGACCGGTTATTTAAACAACCGGTCTTAATTTGTTTTTGAGACCAGTTGTTTGTATAACCGGTCTAAATAAGATTTTTTTAGACCGGTTTTTTAAACAACCGGTCTAAAACATTGCTTTTAATTATGGAATTGCCACCATGTGTTTCTTTTAGACCTTATCCGCAATAACCGGTCTAAATAATGCGGTCTAAAAATGCTATTTTGCACTAGTGGGTAGTAAAGGATAAGGTCAAGAACAAGAGTATGATTCAAAATGGAGTTTATTCAAATGAAAAAGGTACTCTAGAGCTACTAGAATTGTCTCAATCCCCCCATACTCAATCCAAACAATGTGCATTAGAATCAAGCATAACAAGAAAATGTAGAAGGGAAAGAGACAACTGTGTGCATTATGGTAGTTGATAACTGGCATAGTAATGCTTAACAAATGACCATTTACTTGAAACTTTTCACCACTTTCCAAATCTTTGAGCTTTATTAAACCGAAGCTATACACCTTAACCACTTTGTAGGGACCTCGCCATTTGGTTTTAAGTTTCCTATTTTTTAGCTTGAATCTTACTTTGAATATGAGTACTTGCTCTCTTTTATGAAACTGCTTCCTTAAGATGCCTTGATCATGAATTAATTTTGATTTTTCCTTATAAATGTGGGAACTTTCATATGCATCCAATCGCAACTCTTCTCACTCTTGCATCTCTAGCATCCTTTCCTCAGCATAACCTTAATGATCCATATTACAAGTCTTCACAGCCCAGTAGGCTCTATGTTCTAGCTCAACAGATAGATGGCAACCCTTAACAAAGACTAATCGAAAAGGAGTCATGCCAAAGTGGCTTTTAAAAGTTGTATGATATGCCTAAAAAGCATCATCCATTCGAAGACTCCAATCTTTTCTACTTGGCTTGACAATCCTCTCTAAGATATAATTGATTTCCCTATTAGATACCTTAACTTGCCCATTTGTTTGTGGATGGTATGGGGTAGAAGTCTTGTGTAGAACACTATATTTGGATAGTAAGTTGTTCATTAATTTTTTGCAAAAATGTGACCCATGATTACTCATAATTGTACTTGGCACAACAGACCTACAAAAGATATAAGTGCGTAAGAATTTAATAATAGTCGATGCATCATCCTTCCAAGTGAGAATGGCCTCAATCCACCCGGAAAGATAATCAATAGCCAAGAAAATATACAAGTATCCATGAAATGTAGGAAATGAACCCATAAAATAAATGCCCCAAACATTAAAAACTTAACAAAATAGCATGGGTTGCTGTGGCATGTCATGCTTTCTAGATAATCCCCCAAAATGCTGGCATGCATAATAAGTTTTACAAAAAGCATAACAACCCTTAAAGAGGCTAGGCCAATATAAACCATAATATAAGATTGTCCTAGCAATTCTGTTTGCCCTAAAGTAACCACTATAAAGCAAAGAGTGACAAGAGGTTATAACAGAAGAAAATTCATCATCATGTACACATGGCCGAATGACTTGCTCAGTATAATGCCGCCACAAGTAAGGAGGATCCCACAAATAGTATTGAGCTTCATGTTTCAGCTTCTGTTTCTAAAAATGAGATAAAGAATCAGGTAAGACTCCAATGGCAAGATAATTAACAATATGAGCAAACCATGGGTCTTGAAGTGTAATAGCAAGGAGATGGGCATCAAGAAAACCATCACAAATAACTTCAACATCAACTTCTCATTGTGTAGTAAAGGGCAAGCGGCTCAGATGATCGGCAATAAAACTCTATGTCAAATTCTTGAAGTAGTAACATCCACCTAAACAAGCGAGGCTTAGTATGAGTCTTTCTGCATAACAACTTGATAGCAGCATGGTCAGAATAGATAATGACTTTAAAGTCCACTAAATAAGACCTAAACTTCTCAAGTACAAAAATAATGGAAAAGAACTCTTTCTCAGTACTAGCGTAATTGATTTGAGCCTTACCCAATATTTTAGAAGCATAAGTAATAACACAAGAGGTCTTACCAATTTTCAAATCTAGACCCGCACCAACAACACTATTGGAAGCATCACAATAAAGATCAAAATCAAGATCCCAATTAGGAGCAATGAGTATGAATGAGTATGGGTGGAGAAATAGGTCTAGATTTAATTTCATTAAAAGCCAAATTTGCATGTATGATAAAAAATGAAATCCACATCCTTATAAAGAAGCTTAGATGGGACAAGCTATTTTACTAAAATCTTTAATAAATGTTCTATAAAATGTGGCATGTCCCAAGAAAGATCTATGTTCTCTTAAGTTAGAGGGATAAGGAAGAGATGAAATTATTTAATTCTAGATTTGTCAACTCCTATACTCCTCTTACTTATCTAGTGGCCTAAGACTATTCCTTGATCCACCATGAAGAGGCATTTCTCAACATTTAACACAAGGTTCTTTTGCACACACTTTTCTAATGCCTTCTTTGTCAAACCCCTTAACATTTCAAAGTATTAAGTGAATAGTTCACAAGACATACAAAAATAGCTGAAACATACTGACATAAACTACTTGTTTACAATACAGGTAATCCTTGTAGGGTTTGAAAAATATATACATAATGTTCAAGAGAAACAAAAACTACAACTATAAATAACTAATGGCAGCTTCAATTTGCACTGGAACTCTATTCATTGGTAATTACTGCCTTGCCCTTCGAGCTACAACCTTCCGCTGTAATATTTTTTAGTGTTAAAAAAGGGTAAGATTCAAGTAAATCTCAGTAGTAACAGGTAATTAGACATGTAGAATACAAAAATTAGATATGTAATGCATCATGTTATGTACGATGTGAACTCAATCAATGTCATGTGCACACTGTCTGAGGCCAAATGGATGTTTACAACCCCGGCTTAACTTGTGTACCATCGCTAGGTCCCAGACCATAGCTAGGTCGTGTGTGCCCTAGGCACTATCATGTTACAGAAAATGATATACACAAAGCATACAATTATCACATAGTATATGAAAGAAAGTTCTACTACTTGAGTCCTTTTTCAGTTCTACTGCTCATCCAATACTCTTGTTCCGGCTTGAACTATTACTAATTCCTATAAATTAATGTTAACAAGTAACTGGTATTACTTGCATTACTACTTTCTTTTAATCATATTCTTCTGGTTATCTAATACAGTTACAATAATTTATGCACAGCATAATTCTACACAGTGCAATTTCACTGTTTCCAGAAAACTAACAGTCAACTTTGGAAAATCATAATTAATTCTAAGAAATTCTAAATTGATTGGTTCTAAAGCCTATGTAAGAGAATTTAAGTATATTTTCATGGAAAAATACCTAAGTTTGACTAATGTTATGATATGTTTACCAAAAATTCACCAAACTTCCCCTATTTCAGATTACATTCTAGAAACAGGGCTCAACTTTGAAAATCCATATCTTTTAAGATACTAGTCCAAAAATTATGATCTGACTATCAAATTAGAGCTCTACATGTATAATTTAATCTTGTAAAGTTTCATTACATTTAGACTAGGTTTGGCCAATGAAATTCATTTTACAATAATACTGCCTCCAAGAATCAAATTAAACAGCAGTTCCTCTAAACTTCTAAAATTTCCAAATTCAAACATATTCATCCAAAAATCATGAACACATGAAGTCCAAAACAATTTCTCCTTCTAAATCCAATGGAATAATTAAAATTACAAAATTCCAAATCCTTCCTATTATTTTGTGTTTGGCCGAAACATTGGTAAGAAAAGGGAAATGTGATTTCATGCATTCAAGCCAAAAACACCTTCCTTTCCACTCCTAATCACATGTTTAATCATTTAAACACTCATTAATCATGATTTAAGGAAATTTGGATAGCATAACCCCTTAGGGTTTCATCTTCCAAATAAAATCAAGCCAACAACAACAACAACCACAACAATAATAATAACATATATTTAGCAAGAGGATTAGGATTCTTAATCTTATCTCTTGATTCTCTCACTTTCTCTCTCTAGGCACCATTTTATATTTCTCTTCACTCTTGGATTTTTCTTGCTAAACATGATATTCAAGATGGAGAAGAGATTAGAAGAGATTTTGTTGAAGTTAGAAGGCAAGAACACTTGATTTCAAGCATAGTTACCTTGATTCTTGCTTCTTGAATCCTAGCTCTTCTCTTGTGTTCTTCAGGTTCTTCAAACTCTCTTCACTCTATATTTGTTGTGTTTTGACCAAAAATAAAGAAGAGAAAAAGGGATATTGGCTTTATCAAATATCTCTTCTTGATTTTTGGTTTAATATTTTTTAATACAAAAATTACCATGTGAATTATTTACTTGGTCATAATTAATCCTTCTTCTTTTAATGTGAACCAAGTATATTTATTTCCTCCCATTTTCCCTTGTTAACTGAAATTGGGTCTTGAAATGGAAAGAGAATAGCTCTTAAAATAATCTTCATCACCTTCTTTGAAATATAATATTTTTATTTCCTTTCTTGCACATGTTGTTTGATCAAGTTTTATCCACTTTTCTTTCTCTCAAATGGACATCTAAGGGCTGAAAAAAGGGACCAAATAGGTCTCTTAATTTGACTTCATTTACCTCTTGAAATTACCATGTAAGAGCCCTTTAATTACAACTTTACCTTGTTGACTTTTCAAACTTGGCCAATATTAATCCCTCTTGATTAATTTGGACCAAGCAATTTATTTCTCTCTTGCCTCTTCCTCTTTAACCGAAAATATCAAGAAAGAGAGGAATAACTAATAGCTTCTTGCTTTATTTGGCAATTTACCCTTTTGCCCTTACATTTTGTGTAATTTCAACTATGTACTAAATCTGCCAAAATTTTTCATGAAAGTTTGAAAATTCATATCTAATTTTAAAGATGTCCAATAAGAGTAGTTATAAAGGCTATGTGACCCTTATTAATAAGTATATTTTTAAGGAAAAATATAGCCTTAAGCCAACTAAACACTCAGAATTCCAGAATCACCATTTGTTGGATTCTATCATAGAAACTTGACAATTTTACTTGGCTAACTTTAAAAATACATAACTCTTTATGTAAAGCTCCAAATGATTTATAGAAACTATAAAATTAAAGCTTGATAAGTCTAATTTAATGCTGAAAAATATCATAGACATTGTACATCATTTACCTATTTAAGGATAAATGAGTTATTACTCATTCATAATTCATTCTAAACTCATTGTGTTAGTTATCTTAGCTTAAAAATACTAAATGACTAAAATGCCCTTAGGGACTTAGTCTAAGTCCCTTTATACCCGGTCAAATAATACTTTACCAAAAATTATGACCCGTGCTAATCCTATACAATTTCATGTGTAGAATCCATTTGTGACCTCATATTAGTCAAATTCATGCCCAAATTACATATTTACCCTTGACAGCCCTTAACTTAGGGTTTTAAGGGTAATTTTGTCATTTCACATTCTAAGGCCTTTATACTCCATCTTATACATATTCCTTACACAAGTTTCCATTCTAAACCTAACGGAATCACAAAACCCATGAAATTCCAACTCTAACACTCCCAAAAAATTCTAAAAAAATGAAGTTGTAAGGGAAAATGAGTTCTTATGTTTAAACCTTTAAAACACCCTTCTTTTCTCTTGTAATCACATGATTAACCACTTAAACACTTTTTAAACATGATTAGTATGAATTTGGGAAACACCCCCCTAGGTTTTGGCATTACCAAAACACAAACCAAGCCAAAATAAAGCCACAAATCAACAACAACCACCAACAACTATCAAGAATCAACAAGAAGAACTAGGTTCTATGGCTTTATCTTTGATTCCTTTTCTTTCCATCTCTAGCCCTGGCCTCCTCCCCTATGTTCCTCTTGATTTTGCTCTTGCTACATGTGTTTTTATGAAGGAGTAGAGATTAGCAGAGAGTTATCATGAAGAAGAAGGCAAGAACAAGTAGAAATTACTGCTAACTCACCATGATCTTGCTTCTTGAACCCTAGACTTCTCTTTGTGTTCTTGTGTTTTTCTCCAACTCCCTCTCTCTTTTGTTCTCTTTGTTGGCCAAAATAATGTCCAAGGAAAGATGAAGAAGGTCTTGAAAAAAATATCCTCTTCCACCTTCTCATAATAATATATTTAATTGGAAATTAACATGTGTATGATTTACTTGACCATAATTTTTCCTCTTGAATTAATATGAGCCAAGTAAATTCATTTTCTCTTGCTATATTTTTTTGACCAAAATATCTCCTTAATTTGGAGAAAATAATTGCTTCTTGCTTTATTGGTTAAATGATCATTTTGCCCATACATTTATTTCCATTTTCGCACTTGCTGGAAAAACTAGCAGGATTTTTAGCAAACTTTAAAAATTCATATCTTTATTTATAGATATCAAATTAGTGTGTTTTCAAAGGATATATGACCCTTATTAAGTTTATTATTAAGTAAAAATATAGTCTTTAGCCAACTAGAAGCTCATAATTTCCAAAATTATCATTTATGGACACTACCATAAAAACTTTCCAGTTTTACTGGGCTAATTTTAAAAATATATAACTCTTTGTATAGAGCTCCAAATGACTTATATGACTTATCAAATTAAATCTTGATAAGTCCACTCTTACTTTGGAAACTTTCTTAGGAATTGGACATCATTTTCCTATTTAAAAGTGTCACACAACAAAACTGTCACGCTGGAAAAACACACTGGCAGCAAATCCAAATTGTTACAATTTGTGTTACAAACATAATCATGTTATGTGTGACCACTAATTACCTTGTTTTTTCATTGCCTGTAATCTTTAATTCTTCATTTTATTCCCCTTAATACCACCAAGGTATAAGAAATTTTATGAATAAAATTATATCTTCCTGGGGCACTTGGTAAACCAAGGCTTAGCAATCTACTTGTTTTAGGCTTATTCTCAAGCCTCTAGTCCTAAAATTTGGGATGTTAAATTTCTCCCTTTCTCAATAAAATTTCTTCCTCGAAATTACGGATATCAAATCATATTGATTATCCTCGGGAGAATCCCATCTTAATATGCTACTTGTTCCTGTTGCACCCTGTTGTATGCATACTTATATGCATCACGAATCATCTGATATGTATGGGTTAAATGGCTGATAGCATTCACACATTCAGCCTGTCTTGTAATTAGGGGTCTCAGAACCCATTACTATACTGATTATCCGTTAGGCTTCACTGCATATTTTTTTATTGGCGTTTAGGATTAATTTCCTGCTTATCCCTACTAACCATATTGTGTACACTGTTCAATATAGCATAGAGTGCTCGTCAGGTCTTATTGCCTATGGACACTGCCCCATGCAAACATTTACATTAGGTCTTAATGCCTCTATTCTTTGTTCGACATATCTTTAATTGCTTAGCAATCAGCTAGCCTGAGGACAAACTAGTCCAACAGGTCTTATTATCCAAGGACACACAATGCATTAGTAATTCTAGGCCTCATTGCTTTGTCTAGATATTGTCCGGTGTATTCAGCCTTACAACTTCTGTCATTCTATTCTCACAACACTAAATATTCTAGTCTTACTGCCCTATACAAACATGTACACTAGGACTTACTCCCAATCTGCCTGCCTGTAAATATGACTGTCTGAAACCATGTCTAACTGTCTAGTGTTCAGGATTAAATAACTATTTAACACTTATTAGCCGTACTGTGCGCACTGTTTAGCCACAAATTACTTTTTGACTCTTACTGATCAAAATGTTTGCACTGTTCACTGTGTGCACTCTTCAGGATCAAAGCGATGATTTTGTCTGGATCAAAATGATCGCCCTATCCCTACTTGTCACATCTTGGTTACATTACTATTTTGGAGCAAGTATCAACCTATCCGTACTTGTCTCATGTTCTTAAATCAAAATTAATTGTTGCTAGCTCTACAACATGAGTGCAAAAATTAATTATTTGAGGCTACAACTGTTATGGTACATATGCCACTACTCGGCCCTACTGCATCAGAACACATCCCAATCCGTGTTTTCTCGCATATGTGTAGACCACAAAGATCAAATGTGGATCTGGGATTGTTAAAATTACACTGTTGAGAGGTATTCGCCACCATTATGCCCTTCTGCCCTAGGGCTGATCTCAATCTTTGTTTACATGTGCCACTACAAACCATATAGGTTGTGTGACTTCTAAGTATATAGGTAGTGTCACTGTAGACCTTATTGTTCGTGTTCCTGCAAACCACACAGGTTTACATGGATAATATCACTGTGTATCACACATGATGTAATATTGTTAGGTATACCGCCTTAACAACGTGTTTTACGCACCGCCTCTCAACCACAGGGCTACTTTTGATTTTCACTGGTTTAACCAAGACTCTCTCATCTGGCCATGTCAAGGGTGTATCTTGATCATGGGGTTGATTAACATGCTCTGATAGGGCTACCTCACTACTGCACACCACATAAGCGTTTCACTATGACTACACAGGTCATAATGTACACCATATATGTTGTGTCACTATTGACCTCACAGGTCAAGTTATCATAGACCACAAAGGTCATACTGTGATGTGGGATAATCAGTACTGGTGTGATTGACAACCTTTCTTGCAACTCTCAAGAATTGCACATAGATTCACTATACTTCTGTTGTACAACTCTGATGTTCCATTTCCTCATATGAGCTAACAATGTCAAGATGATCTTATAGGAGTTCATAGGAATCTCCTATGACATCTAACTAAACTTAAAAATTGTATACCTCGATAGTAATTCCCTGGCCTCTTTCGGCTCAATATTGTTTCCACTTTCAATACTATGTCCACTTTATCAAGATCTGCTGGATCCTATTTTGTGAGACAACATGTTTTAGCACTGCTCATAGGTACTTCTCATGTTCTTCTCTAATCCTTAAGTAGATCAAAATATCAACACTGAGTCTATCACAACTAGTTTAGGCACTGTCAATAATTTCATACAGTAAAAAATCACCACTCAGTAAAACAGGAGATAATTAGTCCTTTGTCACCTTTCCCCAGCTGACAGGGATGTCAGAGGCCGACAACATCAACTTTCTATTTATTGAACTGTGTTGCTCTTGTTTGTAATCTGTCTCCCTCAGGAGCAAGTCTGAGCAGAGGGTCCTGTTTTTCATCTTGTGATTGGCCTCAGCGCTAACATGTTTCGTTCCTTAAAGAATATTTGCTTGTTGTGGCTATCATCTTGATTCGGCTTGCTATTTTTCCTATGGGAGGAAATTTCTCAATTCTTTTGTTTCTGGGAAGATTCCCATTGCTAACATGCCCAACATCTGTACCTCTTGGTCTCACCATCTTTATATTTCACTATTTAGGAACAAGGAAGAGGTAAATTCCACATAACACAATGGTATATCTGTTATTTCACACTATGTTAGGTACACAAGTACTCATGTAATAACATATAACAAAGGTTTACAATAGACAGGGAAAACCTGTAACAACATACAGCCTCTAAACTACTGTACAACATGTTATTACTCTTTTGTGTAACATAACATTACATGTTCATGTAACTTCTCAAGGGGTCACCAATCTCAAGATTTCTCTAGGTTGATCACGCTTAGCTTTCATGTACCTATGCAAAAATGCAGATACCATCTTTAACGGCTTCTGACCACTGGTACCCCATGACTACTCTTGTCTCACTTATCGTGCATAATATCAATTCTGATACCATTGGTGTTCTAATACCACCATTACGTGCATTGATATCACTATCAAGTGCACTGGTACGAATGATACCACAAATTGGGTACTGGCACCGCCTCTACGCATACTGATATCACTGCTCTCTGATATCGCTAATACCACCCTGATACTGCTGATACCATCCTGATACCATTACTATGAGTATTGATATCATTACTATGCACTGGTACCACCGATACCACCAATTGGATAGTGGTATCCCCTCTACGTGCACTGATAAGCATACTGGTAATTCTGTTCTAAGATTAGGCCCACACTCTAGCCTTATCTGGACCCTCTCCCTCGGTGTTCATAACATCCTTATACCACCCTCAGATTGGTATTTGATACTAGCTGCCCTCCGGGTATCCACTATTTCTCCGGGGCTTGTCTATGAACTAGCCAAAGTAATTCACTTCGTTGTTCCTGTCACTCTATATTCAAGCATATCGTATACTATGTTGTCATAAAAATTGCTCACAATGTGGCCTGAACCACTACTCTGATACCAAATATGTAAGACCTCCTTTACATACCCCTCTTTACTAATATTAATCAGAGTAGCAATTGCGCAGTTCATTAGGCATATAGGAATAACATAAATATACTGATAATATTGATACAATTTAGCTTGATTATATTATAGGATTTCCCCATAAGGGTGTACATAATGTTTACAGACCTTAAAACAATAAAAGGTTTTCAGATAACCAACTGCTTCTCTTGTACTTGTCTGGAACCTTCCGTTACCGGTAATTGTAGTTCTTCCCTTTGAGCCGCAACTTGCTGCTGAAAACTTTATACATTTATGGAAATGGTGAGATTCAAAAGAATCCCAGTAGTAACAAGCAATCAGACATATAAAATATAAAAATAAATATGCAATGCACCATATTATGTAAGATGCGAACTCATACAATGTTGTGTATACACTGTCTAAAGCTAAACGACTGTTTGCAACCCTGACTTAACTAGTGTACCTCAGCTGGATACAAGATCACAGCTAGGTCGTGTGCCCTCGGCATTTTCATGTTATAGAAGATGGCATACACAAAGCAAACAATTGTTCACATAGTACATGAAAGAAAGTGTTACTACCTGGAATGTGCCCTTTCCTTGCCTGTCTATCAGCCCAACTTTGTCTATCTGGCTCGAGCTACTGATATATCCTAAAATTTCAATTTTCAGGTTAAATGAGTTATTTAGTTATCTTAGCTTAAAAATACTAAATGACCAAAATGCCCCTAGGGACCCGGTCTAAGTCCTTTTATACTCGGTCAAATTGTACTTTACTAAAAATTATGACCCGACCTAATCCTACACATTTTCGCGTTTATAATCCATTTTTGACATCATATTACTCTAATTCATGTCTAAATTACATATTTACCTTTGACACTCCTTAACTTGGGATTTTAAGGCTAATTTTGTCATTTCACATTCTGAGGCTTTTATACTCCATCTTATACATGTTCCCTACACAATTTTCCATTATAAACTCAATGGAATCATAAAAACCATGAAATTCAAACTCTAACCCTCCCAAATAGGTTTAGTCAAAAATATGAAGTTGTGAGGGAAAATGAGTTCTTATGTTTTAACCTTTAAAACACCCTTCTTATCTCTTGTAATCATAAGATTAACCACTTAAACACCTTTAAAACATGATTTGTGTGAATTTTGGTAGAACCTCCCCTTAGGGTTTAGCATTCCCAAATCACAAACCAAGCCAAAACAAAGCCACAAATCAACAACAACCACCAACAACCATCAAGAATCAACAATAGGAACTAGGTTCAATGGCTTTACCTTTGATTCCTTTACTTTCCCTCTCTATTCGTGGCCTCCTCCCCTCTCTTCCTCTTGATTTTGCTATTGCTACATGTGTTTTAAGGAAGGAGTAGCGATTAGTAGAGAGTTATTATGAAGAAGAAGACAAGAACAAGTAGAAATTACTGCTAACTCACCATGATCTTGCTTCTTGAATCCTAGACTTCTCTTTGTGTTCTTGTGTTTTTCTCCAACTCCCTCTCTCTCTTGTTCTCTTTGTTGGCTGAAATAATGGCCAAAGAAAGATGAAGAAGGTCTTAAAAAAATAGGGAAAATGGTTAAAAAATACATTTTAAGCAAATTAATTGCTAAATGGTACCAATGTGCAAGCAAGCATCCATCATATGTAATCAACATCCACATGTGCAAAAAGAATCCTTGTGAAAGTACAAACATCATCCCTTGTGTGCAAAATATCATCCTTCGTGTGCAACATATCATCCGCTCGTATGTAACATACAACCCACCGTGTGCAATGGTAGCAATGAGCAATTAATTTGCTTGCAAGGTTTTTTTTTAGCAATTCTCCCAAAAAAAATATCCTCTTCCACCTTCTCATAATAATATATTTAATTAGAAATAAACATGTGCATGATTTACTTGGCCATAACTTTTCCTCTTGAATTAATGTGAGCCAAGTAAATTCATTTTCTATTTCTCTCCTTTGTTGACCAAAATATCTCCTTAATTTGGAGAAAATAATTTCTTCTTGCTTTATTGGTCAAATGATCATTTTGCCTATACCTTTATTTCCATTTTTGCACTTACTGGAAAAACTAGAAGAATTTTTATTAAACTTTGAAAACTCATATATTTATTTATAGATATCCAATTGGTGTGGTTTGATCGAGAATTTTCGAGTTCTCGCAAAATAACCAGTTTCAATAAGGATTTGCAGTATAGAGAACCTGGATCGTTTCCCACAGAATTTACATGCAGTCTAGACATTCGAACAATGATCAATGGGGGGTTTAATTAAACTATTAAAGAACAATAAACTAAGATTAAAGACAAAAATTGAAAATGAACTAGACCAAACAGATTAAAACGACTGACCTAGAATTGGGATTCATCGTTTCCTACCATCATCGGACGAAGATTAACACGAACTCGTGATTGGTTCTGGACGAACCGAAATCTCTGTATTCGTCCAGAAAATCCCTCGACTAGACGATCATCTAGGTTCTGTTCATATGCGTGGCGTGCTACTGTGCGATCGCACAGTATCACTGTAACCCGATTCGAACTGTGTCCTTGGGATATACCAATCCGAATTTAAAATAAACATTCGAACTATTCCAGAAATTGCATCTGATTAGCGTAAATAGAAACGAGTTACGTTACCAGTTTAAGTATGTCCTCTGATTGGAAACGTGAATCCTCAATCCATAGGTCAATCACAGAAACTTTGCTGGACATGGCTGGAAAATCCGAAAAACGAACGAAGAACGCGAAGAACACGAAGAACATTTTTCAGATAATCAAAAACTTCTGATTTCAATCCACCCAACGTCTAAAATCTATTCTGCCCTATTGTTTCAGCTATCCAAAGTAAAAACCTAATTATCACATGGGTTAAAGCCCATCAGTTCAGCCCAAAACGGAAATTAATACTAAATGGTGCTTTATTATAAAATTTGGGCCCAATAAAAATCCAAAAAAATACATATAACATTGACTGCAGTTTTGACTATCCTCTTATCCGAATCTTCCCTTCAAGTCTTCATATCAATTGTTGCCCTCTGAATCATCTAAAAAATGAGACAAGAATGAGATCATTCGGATATCTGGTTCAAGAGTTATGATCAAAATAGAGAAGGGTTGTAAATCTGGAATTTTTATTATTAAAATATGCTAAATCCAATAAAACATTCAAAGCCCAAATAAGCATAAAAGCCCATTATTTATTACTAAACAATCTGAATTCATTAATCAAGAGATACAAATGAGTGTAATAAATATTCAATTATCATGGTTCCAAAGGCTATGTAACTCTTATTAAGTATATTTTTAATGAAAAATACAGTATTTATCTAAATAGAAGTTCATAATTCTTAAAATTATCATTTTTGGACACTGCCATAAAAACTTACCAATTTTGCTGGGCTAACTTCAAAAATGCATAACTCTTTGTGTACAACTCCAAATGACTTATATGTCCTATCAAATTAAATCTTGATAAGTCTACTTTTATTCTGGAAGATTTTATAGTAATTTGACATCATTTTCCTTTTTAAAAGTGTTGTACAACAAAACTGCTACGCTGGAAAAGCACACTGGCAACAAATCCAAATTGTTACAATTTGATTTCCAAACATAAGCATGTTGTGTGTGACCACTAATTACCTTTTTTTGTCATTCCTTGTACTCTTTAATTCACCATTTTATCATTCCTTGTACTCTTTAATTCACCATTTTATTCCCTTTAATGCCACCAAGGTATAAGGAATTTTAGGAAATAAAATTATGCCTCCTTGGGACACTTGGTAAACCAGAGCTTAGTAGTGCACTTGTTTCAGTCTTATTTTCAAGCCTCTAGTCCCAAAATTTAGGATGTTACATTTCTCTCCCTCTCAATAAAATTTCATCCTTAAAAATTCGGATATCAAATCATATTGATTAACCTTTGGGAGAATCCCATCTTAATATGCTACTTGTTCCTGTTACACCCTGTTGTATGCATACTCATATGCATCACGAATCATCTGATATGTGTGGGTTACATTCATGATAGCATTCATACATTCATTCTATCTTGTACTCAGGGGTCTCACAACCCATTACTGTACTGATTATCCGTTAAGCCTCACTGCCTATTTGTTTATCGTCGTTCATGATTAATTGCCTCCTTATCCCTACTGACTATATTGTATATACTGTTAAATATAGCACAAAGTGCTCATCAGGTCTTACTGCCCAGGGACATTACCCCATGCAAACATGCACATCGGGTCTTAATGCCTCTATTCTTTGTTCGACATATCTTTGATTGCTTAGCAATCTGTTGGCCTGAGGACATAATAGTACAACATGTCTTATGATCCAAGTACACACAGTCCACTAGTAATTCTAGGCTTCGTTGCCTTGTCGAGATATTTTCCGGTGTATTCAGCCTTATGACTTCTGTTATTCTATTCTTGCAACACTTATATTTTGGTCTTACTGCCCTGTATAAACATATATACTAGGACTTACTACCAATCTGCCTGCCTGTAAACATGACTATCTGAAACCATGTCTAACTGTCCGATGTGCGGGATCAAATGACTATTTAACCCATTTCTGGCACAACTCCCCTATTTATAATTTGGCCTCCCAACAATCTAATAGGTTAGTTCTGTCATTTTTTAACCTTGGTGAATCAAGGAGGTACCTGTTATATTTGCATATCAGGGCACCTGTTGGATGGTAGGTTTGACTGTGTAATCCAGATGGTGAGTGTTGTTCGGATGTGGGCCGAGTATATAGATTTGCTTTGTTTGGGCTTGCTTTCATGAGGTGTCCTATGTACGGGCCCAAGACACTGATTTGGGGCCTACACTAAGTCCCCACTCCCCAAGTTGAGTAAGTTATTAACTTGGGGAGTCTCTTTCATCCTTAAACGTCGATCTTTCATCTCAATCCAAGGGTTTCTATTTAGGTCTTCTTTCTTCTCTTTTTCCTTGAATTTCTTTTGTCTATTTCTCTGTGGCCTTTCAAGTTCTTGACTACCTTTATACAATGATTTCCCTCTCTCCTCCAATAGACCTTTAGCTCTTAGTTGGCTTTCTTGACGACCCCTATTTTGTATGACTAGATCATTTTTCTAGCCAGAGGTGATTTTCGTGTGGTGTTTTGGCAAGGAGTAGTAAAGGTAACTATTGGTTTCTCCTTTCATTAGCATTCTTTGGGGTTCTTTAAGCATAACTTGTAAAGGTACTTTCGAGCTACCCGAGCATCTTGTCTTTGACTAATTTCTCTTAGAGTTAGGGTTTGTTTCTCTCCTGGTCTCATTTTTTTAGTAAGCTCTCAGTGGTGCGAGTTAGGGTTTAGCTTGACTCCACGCCTCCCTTTGTCTTGCCGTCGATATTCTAACTTTCTTAGTGAGTTGAATCCTTTTCTTTATGCATTTGTTGGAACTGGCTTGGGCTCATTACTTTTAAGTTTTCAATAAGTCTCTCAAGCTTTCCTCTTTATTCCAATTTGGGAATGTTTTACCATTTGTTTTATCTTGCTTTTTCCATAGTCGGTAAAAGCATCTTTAGTATTATACTTTTGGCTTTCTTCTCTTTGGCATTAGGCCCTAAACTTCTTGCCATTATTGGTTGGATCTGAGTATCTTGTAATCCCACTTTTCTGTCTTTTTCTATCTGCATATTGGATTGTTGGGCATGTGTTTTTTTGCTTGTTGCCCATTGTACTTTTTGGTACTCTTTATGGGGACCATATGTTGTTGGAAGGTTATTTGTAGCACTTACTCACGTGTGTTGTAAAACCCATCTTACATACCTCCTTATTACGTATGCGAAAGTTATATATTCTTAAGGAGCGTCATGATTAATTATCAGAGTGATTCTTTTAGCTCAGTACTCTACTTAATTACAATTTCCATGTACATACAAATACAAATAATGTAGCCACATAAGGCTACTAGGGTGTCTAAACCCATTACAATGACATGCATATATCTTCCCATCTTTGTTCCACTACTACATTCCTTTTATGCAATCCTCTTTGTTGTTTTCAGCATACCACTAGTATTTACCTGTCTAAATGGTTGGTTGGGGGAGGGTGAGATTTGGAGAATCTAAGTAGTAAACATATAGACAATGTATGTAAAATAAATGCTAGTGTATGATATGTTTGCCTTACATAGGCTTATGTTCACATAATGATATTCTGCAAGCTCAATGTTTCGTGCAACATACTTATGGCCACAGTAAAAACATAAACATAGCTTCATTCATTCATACATGCTTCACATAATGAAGCAAAGTAATACAGAAAATTAATACACAGTATAAACATCACATACATACAAGTAAGTAAGTTTACTACCTCTTGTCTTTGAGTCTTCCCCCTTGTACCTTTTCTCCAACCATTAAAGTTACACCTTCTTTGTCACCACATGGCCCTAGATAAATAACCAAATTATTAGAGCCATGAAAAATGAATGTTGAATGGGGCTACTTTAGCCTCTAGGACATTTCTCTAATCTTTGGACCCACACTTATCTTAAATTACTTCCAATACCACAAATTTGTAGGTCAACCTAATTTGCCAGATTTCATTGACCAACGTTGAAAATCATAACTTATTCTCTAGAACTCCAAATAAGATGGTTCAAAGTCCTAGGTAAATATATTTAAGTCTACTTTAAGGGAAAATTATCACCTACTTCCAGTAATAGGCTCATAATTCCAGAATCCTCAATTAACACAACTATGCTAGGATTTATTCCACATTTGGTGCCTAAACTTTAAAAACTCATATCTCCCAATATACTAACCCAAATGGCACATATTATATATAAAATTAAGGATAAATGTGTCTTATATTACTTTGAAAAATATCAGGGTCATTAGACAATATCTGATCATCCAAAATTACGTCACAATCCACTTGTCTCTAAAAAAACAATCTAGCAGCACTATTCCTTAACTTCAATTTTTGGGTTTTCAATCCAACCCTTCTAAAATCACAACTACACCTTTACCCCACACAATTTTTCCCAAGAGATCCATTGGAAACCTAAAATTTAGAAAAATCACATCCCTTCCTACAGGCCTGCACCTGGCCAAAATTTGCATCCCAATTCCACAATCACTAACTTTACATTTTATTCACTATAATAGGTTCATATACTTCCCAAACCTCATATAACCACAAGTTATGAGCAAAGCATAATGAAACCCTAAATAAAATATTTGGCTAAATTTAGGGCAGCACAAACAAGGCCCAATAATGTTGGAAATTGTGCCCTATGGGCCAATCATTGTACTTTGAACATTGTTATTTAATGAATTTATTCATCCTATTATCATATTATTCACATTTTTATTGTGATAACTATATCCTTGGATGAATAATAAAGATTGTCCTAAATGTTACTGGTCGGTCATCTATATGGGAGCAAAGATGAAATAAGACCAGTATGACTTTGACAAGGTATGGAGATATGAATCAAAGTCATAAGAACTTGTAAGAGTACAAGGTGCTAGACTGACCCGCTATGAGAAAGCTGCATGGATTAATTTATAAGCTTATCTCATGTATAACCATGTCATAATGCCCTTTGACCTGAGATCATCATAGATTCCTACATGAGAGTCATTAAGCTTTAACTTAGTCAAAAGTCACTTTTAACTAAGTGATGATGAAGGCTATAATCGGGCTTGGTAGTTTTCATGCAGAGGAATGTGAATGGTCAAGATCGAATTTGTCCCTCATATTAGTAGAAAGATATTACTAGGCCCCTTGATGAGTGAGTTTGAGAAATGTATGGCTATACTACGATAGAAAGGAGTTTCCATTTCTATAGTCAGACTACTCAAGAGTTGGGAAAGTAATGATCAATAACAGGAGGATGACATTATCCATGCCTCATTCTTGGCCAAAATATCATGTGACAAAAAAGACGTGACATGGTTGTATGGCAGGTTTGTATCGTGTTAACAATCCTCATATGAATTGGGTAGTCGTAATGTCTTGCTAGAGGCCACTTGCGACTTGTGGGCTAGTGCAGTTATTGGCCCACTGCCAACTTCGTATGGGCCTAAGGGTCACACACAAGAATAGCACAACACGAGCTATAATGTCCAGATTTATTGAATATAAGATGTGTCTAAGATTCAATGGATATAATTCTTAATCTAGGGTGGATGAATTTTATATATATGATATAAAATTTGAAAAAGGAAAATAATAATATTATATATATATATATATATATATATATATATATATATATATATAATATAGTGTTAGTTTCAGATTTAATTTTATTAAATAACTAACATTGATAGATATATAATATCTCAGATTTAATTTATAAAGATAAATTAAATCTAATTCCATTGGCTCTTTATTCAGATTAAATAAATAGGTTAAATTTAAAATGTTGGACAGATTTAATTAAACTGGATTTATTTGATTAGCTCATCAAAAAAATTAATTGTTAATTGATTTCAAAATGAATTAAGATTAATTTTGAAGATCCAATATAGCCATTATTAGTTATTAAAATGAGGGGCTAGAGGATCCTACCACGAATGAGAAATAGAGAGTCGCAAGAAAACCCTAGAAAGGCATTAGAGGCACTAGCATGCTAACCGTGTTGGAGTCGTATTTGTGTGGATATCGGTAGAAGGAACTGATATGAGGTGTCAGTTTCTTGAGATCGGAAAAGGAAAAAATGCAAAGGTACTATTCTAACTACTCGATTTAAACATTGATTAATAGATCTGCAATTGGAATTTGTAAACTTTTGTAATTTTAAATTCTTCCGCAGTGCCTCCTAATCCTAACAAATATTTCAATCAAACAACACAATACTTAGGTCAAAACAAAGCTTATACTCACTTCTTTCACTTTCTAGGGTTTGTTCTTGAGTTCTCCAACTTTGGTATTTTGTAGATAGCATAAAAGACCTCCTTTCAAAAAACTAAAACTATAGAAATGAAGCTCTTAGTGAGAGGAACAATATTGATGAACACCTCAAGAGCAATAGTGTGATACCTTATTTTCAATAGCCACGTATGCATTAAATGTATAATTACACATAACCACCACACTCTTACATCAAATACAAATAGTAGTGTCTTACACTACGATCTTCACTTCACCTTCATATCTCCTCCGATGCATATCTTCCTGCACTCTTCACCTGTCTAAATGGTTGGTTGGGAGGAGTGAGATTCGAGAGAATCTCAGTAGCAAACATTACTACTATGCATGACAGATATATATGAATGTATGACATGCTTGCCTACACTATTTCATGGCAACATAACGCAATACTACATGCTCAATGTTATGACATACATATGGCCATTGCACAAATATAACAGAGCTTCAACCAATCATACATGTTCCACACAAATAGGCAAAACAGTCACAAAATCGATGCAAGACATACATATCACATACATGTAGAAAAGATAAGTTCACTACCTCTCAGACTTTATGTCCTTCTCTTCTTGTCCCTTGATCCGCCAACCATTGCTTCTTCTTTGACACTTCATGGCCCTCTACCCGTTTCCGCAAACGGTTCGGAATTCTGGTAACACTCCGGCCGGTGAGATGGCGCCAACCACCTCCAAATGAGAATACGAAACCGTAGAAATGAAGCTCGTGAAGAGTAGAAGAAGTTTCTTAAAGGGTATTTTGAGAGAGGACGCCGTTACGGTAGAGTTTCGACGAATATAATTTTCTCTCTCTTCTCTCTCCATTTCGTGTTCTCTCTTTTCTCTCTCTTTCTGGTTTAATTCCTGCATGAAATGGAGGAGGAAGAGGATGGATTTAATGGATAAATGAATCAGATATTTCATCTGCCACATGTCAGCACCTGGTTGGCTCAAAAATTGAATTTTCGCACAAAATAGATAATCTGGCAGAATTTTCATTAAACTTTGAAAATTCATATCTAATTGTACAAATGTCCAATTGGGGTGGTTGTAAAGGTTATACGACCAAAATTGAGTCTAATTTTAAGAAAAAATATAAAATTTAGCCAATTAGAAGCTCACTATTCCCAGAATATTAATCTTTTGATGCTGCCCCAGAAAATAGTTAATTTCACTGGGCTAACTTCAAAAATTCATTTCTCTTTGTGTACAACTCCAAATAACTTATATGACCTATCAAATTAAATCTTGATAAGTCTAATTTAATTTAGGAAATTTTCATAATTTTTCACCATCATTTACCCATCAAAACATGTCACAAAATCGTCACTGCCATGCCAGGAATTTCACCGGTAGCAAAATTACTTTGTGTTCCATTTACTATATTGTGTGTGACTTCCAATCACTTCGTTTTGTTATTCCCTGAGCTCTTTAGCTCACTAATATAATTCCTTTTAATATCCAAGGATATAAATAAATTTTAGGAAATAATACTATGTCTCACTATGACATTTACCAAACAGGGGTCTAGTAGTCCCCTTTATTCCAGGTTAAATCTTAAGCCTTTAGTCCTGAAATTTGGGATATTACAAATAGAGGTGATTTTGAAGGTGAAAATCAAAATAGAAACTCACCTTTGCTTCTTGTTCGTCCATGGCTCTTATTTCTCTTTCCATTTTGTTTTTCTCTTCTTTTTCCTCTATTTTGTGGTGTTTACTGAATTTTAATGAGTGTAGGGGAGTGTAATATTGGTTAGATATTCTTCTTGCCTTCTTGAAAAATACTTGGCTGAAATTATGACCAAGAAAGCAAGAGAAATACATGAGTAATCTAATGGTGGCTTCTTGAAAAGTTGTATAGTTAATTTAACCATAATGACTTGGGTTAATGTAAATTCACTCATTCACTCTCTCTTCCTCCTTTTTGACCGAATTTCCCTTCCAAAAAGGAAGAGGAAATGTTGACCAATTTACTCTCCATGTCTTGCCATTGGTCAATTTTTTCCAAGTTGTAAAACTTAACAAAACTTTGACTAATTGACCAAGCTATGCTCTTCCCTATTTAGCCCTTTGTTTGGACGTTTTTTGTGGCCATAAAGGGAGAGGAAATTTTTCTTTTCAACCCTCATAATTGCTCTTGCTTTTCAAGAGAAAATCATAGCCCTTCATTTTTGTTTCCAATTATTTCCTCTAAATCAAGTGGCAATTGACTCTTTTTCCCTTGATTGTAGTAATATTAATTGAATTGTTCTTAGTTATTTTCTCTTGTTTTACTTCTTTATAAACACCATTTCCCTTTTCCTTTAGATCTGGGTTAGGTTCTATGTCATTCTGACATATCTTAAAGGAATCGGGTAATTTCTTCTGACTATTTCATACTGAAATTCATGTTATATTCCGAGTGCAGTTTCTATCACTCATTCTATTTCTAATGCATTCCTGGGACTCTTGCTAAACTGAGGCTTAACAGTTCACTTGATTCAGGCTTATCCTCAAGCTTATAATCCAAAAATTTGGGATATTACATGTGTTATTTTCCTTGCCTTATCCATGTTAGTAGTCATGTTGAAGATAGGTGGTTTGTCTGTAAACATGATAGATATCTCTAAGACTAGCTCTGGGGCAAACATTTTATTAAGTGAGGGTGAGAAAGTAGATTAGTCGAATGAGGGAACTATTTGAGAGGATGGATTGTAAAGGAGGTTTAGGCTGCAGTTGTAGCTCTTCTAAGTGCTAGAGATCTACAAAAAGGTGTAGTTTCTAAGGTTAGTACTAGAGGTTTAAGGAAAATCCGTATGACCTATGGCATAACTAAGCCTATACGTATGAGGAATCCAATGGCAAATGAAAGGGCATATTGGTATTTTGATGGTTGGGCTTCCATGTGCATATAGCAGCTAAGGTACGGGGCCTCATTCCTTTTACCACCATTAATAGTTGGTTTGTGTAGCCACTTTGACTCACTCCATCCTGATTTATGTGCATGTGTAGCGGGTTGTTATGTTAATAGAGTTTTTAGCTAGGAAAGTGGTGGTGGAATTTTCTGTAAATGACTTACTTTGAACCTATTACTTAGTTATAAAGAATCTAGGGATGTATACACTGTTTGGTAGGACAAGCAAGAAGGTATTAATGAATGATTGTGGTTGGGACAAATAGTATATGTTTGTCTTTTCCTCTTGTCTTGTTGGAGATAACTTGGGCATTCACACCAGGTGTAATCCTGATGGTAAGTTCCTTTCTAATCTTGATTCTTGGTAAATGCATGCTTTTTAAGTACTCATGTCAAGCTTCTATAGATGTTAGCAAGGCAATAAAAGCTCTAACAGGCTATGAAAAGGATTGGACCAAGAGAATCTAAGTCTTACCCATTACTGAAAGAAGTTGTATGTATTCACTTGATCTAAAATATACTCCTTCAGGTGACATCCAAACTTCCTTTAAGATTATGCTCAATTTGAGATTTACATGAGTATTACTTACATACCTGTTTTAGCAGAAAAGTTGAGCATAAAGGAAAAACCGTTTAAGGTCCCTAGCTTGGAAGAGATGAAGGTGAAGAAGCTAGCCAAAGTAGATGGTCAATTGAGTGTACCTTTTAACCATGTGATATCAATCTCGGTTACTACTACAGATATGGGCAAGGGCAAGGGAGTGGTCGAAAGTAGTAGGAAACGGAAGTGCGGTGGTTCCCTTGACAAGGCGGGTATTGACCTCTATTTTCTTACTGCATCTTCATCAATTACTGATGTGCCACAAATTCTCCCTGTGGTTTGTCGTCTTTTATTCCCAAGTGACTTGGCTAGGCTGGAATCACTAGGACTCTCCAACTCACTGACTTCCTACATTACTTACTAGGTATTATGCTATGCCAATCCTTACTTTAGTTAAAATTATCATTCAATGTATCTTGAAGTTGCGATCCTGCCTGCAAGGTTTCCAGGGGTTATTATACCTGGACAATGAGGATTTCAGGCTAGTTTCTCAAGTATCTGAGAAGGACAAGACCATCCAAGAGCTGTAGCAGATAGTAGCATATATGTCAGACTCCTAAGACAAGAATGAAGCCTAATTGGATCAAACCACAAAGAAGTTGGTTGAGGCTAAGTTTGAGCTATTGATCCTGTGCACCGAGAATAGTAGAATAAAAATATGAGCTTGAGGATATTGTTGTAGAGTTGGCTTTTAGGACTCTAGTTTAATTGATGAAAGAGTTCAATTAAGGTAAGTCAGACCAATAGGATCCTGACCAAGCCATAGCTGAGTACTAGTCTATGTTTGATTGTAGGCTTGAGGATAATAGTTCATTGTAGGGGCTGATGATGGGAAGTAGTGAGGGGGTGTGTATCTCCTTTTTAATCAAGACTTGTTTATTTTTTGTGTGGCCTTTACCCTCTTACTTTGATATGTTTTTATTGTTGGCGTGGGACTTAGATGGCTATGTAGATATTTTACTTTTTCTTTGTGAATTGTAAGCCTAGCACCCTTGGTTCGTCAGTATATGTTTATGACAAACCAACTTCAATATGAACATACAGTTTACATGTGAGTACATCACCCTTGTAGTTTGGTAAACTTGTGCATATTAGTCTGTTTTACCTATATTAGTGGTGTGTTTAATCCATTTGAATTTTTGTTCATACTAGTATTTTGTTGGCATAGTACCTAACCAAGCATGGGGTTTTGGTTAATACATCGCATCTTTATAGTCCGGTTTGTGTTCCGCTATGGGACACCCCTAAGGTTAGATTGTCAACACTTAGGAATGTGGAATTGTATGATACATCATGTGTGTTATCTTACCTAGTAGGTTGGTTTGACATACCAATCATAAGATAATAAGTTGTTCAGTTTATAGTATGTATAATAGGCAGTCATAAATCAAAGAAAAATGATTGAGACAACGAGTCAAATGATCTACAAAAACATGTTTTGTCTTGTAAATAACTCACAATGTAAAGACCGACTTGTGGCATTGTTTGCAGTATTGTGTTAAGTGTGTCATGAGAAAGTCTTAACTAACTAACAACAAGTGAATAGTCTGGCATTGGATAATAAGGGCTTATATCAGCAAAGTCATCATAAAGGAGACTTGAAACGACATGGACTGAATAGATAATGGGGCTTTTAATATTAGAATGTTGAATATGACTGGACCATATAGCTTAGAGCGTCGTTGTGATCATATTCACAACGTGTGTCATCATGTTCTACTAGTAATGTTAGTAGGTACAGAGAAATTTAAAGGAGAACCTAAAAATGCCAAGTTCTAGAAATTGTACCTTTTTAGGTGTATGGCATTCTAGGTTTGTTGGATGAGCTTACCTCTTATGTCGCTTGGTATGCTCCTTGATCGACTACACTGGTTACTTGGTAGGGACCTTCATATGTCGGTCCCAAATTTCTGTCACTCGCCTAATTAATGTTTTGGAACACTTTATAAAGTGCCCAATCCCCCACTTTGAATTGTCTAGCCTGCACATTTTTGTTGTAGTATTGCTTGATCTTCTGATAGTATGACGCTACCATGATCAAGGCTTGTTCCCGGTCTTCATCAAGCAGGTCCAGTTGGTCGATAATGGCTTCATTGTTAGATTCTTTATCTGTCCAACTATACCATATTGATGGCATCCCTACTTCGACTAAGATCATTGCTTCTAACCCATAAACTAGAGAGAAGGTTGTTTCACTAACTAACGTGTAAGAAGTGAGTTTGTAAGTCTATAGGATGGATGAGAGCTCTTCGATCCACCTACCTTTGGCTTTGTCAAGCCTCTTTTTCAGGAAGTTGATGATGCTTTTATTGCTTGACTCTACCTACCCATTGGATTATGGGTTTCAGATAGTAAAGAAGTTGAGTTATATTCTCCACTTTTGAGAGAAAACTTAGAACTTTCACCCAATAAACTATGACCCATTATCACATACTATTTCTTTAGATAGTTCGAACCTATAAACAATACTTTTCCATACAAAGTCAATGACATTATGTTCCTGTACTGTGCATACGCTCCTGTCTCGAACCATTTGGTGAAGAAGTCGATTAGTACTAGCATGTAAATAACTTGTCTGGGTGCCATAGACAACTTTCACACTATATCCATCCCTACTTCATAAATGGCCAGGCAGGAGTGATAGTATGTACCATTTCTACTGGTTACTGCATCAGGTTCACGAACCATTGACATCTGTTGCATTTCTTAAATATGGTTATGGCATTTTTTTACATGGTAGGTCAGTAATATTCGGTCCATAGTACTTTGTGTATTAGGCTTCTGTTGCTGGTATGGCTACCACATTACCCCTCATGCATTTCCTTTAGTATGTAACTAGCCTCTTGTGGTTAGATACACCGCATGAGTGGTCCAGCGTATGATCGTTTGTATATCTTTTGTCTAGAACAAAAAATTATGTAACACAAACTTTAACACACCAGGCATCGTTCTTGTCTTTCTGGAGTACATTATCCTGTAAGTATCACAAAATTGGGGACCTCCAATCCAATTTTAGGTTATTTGAGAGTATAGTGCTTATACTTGGTTGGATTATTGGGAACTACAAGTATATGATTAGTACTAACTTTAGTTAGTCGATCTAGATGGAGGACCCTAAATTGGCCTGTACATCAGCTTTTTTATTGTCATCCCTACCTATATGTGTTATTCTGAACACCTAGAATTCCCTTGCCAAAGACATCACTAGTTTATGGTATGTCTGCATGCACAAGTCCTTTGCTTGGTATGATCCATCTAGATTTTTAGAAACCAGCTATGAGTCGCTTTTAACTTCTATTTTTTGACTCTTGGCTCCTTAACGAGATGCAAACTTGTAATAAAAGCTTCATACTCTACTTCATTATTAGTAGCTTTATACCTGCAACATACGGACTCTAGTATGGTATCACTATTAGAGGATTTTAATACTATGCCTAGTCTTGTTCCCTTAACATTGGACAAACCATCCACAAATAGTGTCCAATTAACATTTTGGTTTTTTTCCACTTACACATAAAATTTCTTTATCAGTATCTACTTGCAGATTAGACTAATATCAGCTATGAAATCTGCTAGGATATGTGATTTTATGGCAATACGTGGTACATAGTTTATGTCAAATTCACTTAGTTTTACAGTCCATTTAACTAACCTACCAAATATGTCTAGTTTGTGCAACACGTTTTTTAGTAAATATGCAGTAACTACCTTGATAGGGTGACATTAGAAGTATAGACGTAACTTTTTAGAAGCATATATAAGAGATAAAGCTATTTTTTCAAGTTTTTTTACCAAAATAATTTTTCAAGTTGAGAATACCTGGTTTTAGCGCCTAAGAGAGCCTTACTAGTATAGTAAATAGTGCATTACTTACCTCCTTCTTTTCTGACCAAAACGGCCCTAATAGCCCTGTGCAAGATTGCTAGGTACACATAGAGTGTCTCACCTTCCTTTGGCTTGGAAGAAAATAGTGCACTAGTCAGGTATTGTTTCAATTGTTGCAATGTGGTTTCACAGTCGTTGCTCCACTCAAAGCTCTTATTCTTTCTTAATGCATCAAAGAACATATGGCACTTTTCGAACGACATAGAAATGAACTTGTTTAGGGACACTACATGACCTATCAACTTTTGCACATCTCTAACACACCTTAGAGATGGTATGTCAAGTACGAATTTGATTTGACTTAGGTTGGGTTCGATCCCCATGTGTGATACCAAGTACCCAAGGAACTTACCAGAGGTCACTCTGAATAAGCATTTTTCTAGGTTCAGCTTCATGTTGTACTTACGAAGTAGATTGAAGACCTGCTCCAGATGTTCTACGTGCTGGTCTACTTTAAGAGACTTGGAAAGCATATCATTAACGTAGACTCCCATTGTTTTACCTATATGTTCTATGAACATGTGATTGACTAGCCTTTAGTAGGTTGTACCTACATTCTTTAGTTCAAATGGCATGACCTTATAGCAGTATATGCCTCATTCAACTATGAAATCTATTTTTTCTTGGTCATCAAGGTGTATTAGAATTTTATTATAAGCACAAAAGGCATCCATAAAAATCAACAATTCTTGTCCAGACATGGCATCTACCAAGGAATCAATATGTGGTAAAGGAAAGAGTCTTTCAAACAATCTTTGTTTAGGTTAGTAAATCTATATATACTTGGTGCTTACCATTCCTTTTTAGTACGACAACTATATTATTGACCCAGTTAGGATAATGGACCCCCTATACCGACCCAATGTTTAAGAGTTTCTGCACATCCTCATTTATGATTTTGTTTCACTCTGGTGCTAATTTATGTTGCTTTTGCTTGATTGGTTTGTACGTCAAGTCCACATTGAGTCTATGCATTATCACTTTAGGATCTATACCTATCATATATGTATGAGACCAAGCAAAACAATCGACATTGTTATTTAAAAATGAAGCTAACTTACCTCATATTCTTAGTGTCAGTTCTATCCCCACATAGACCTTCCTTTCTGGATGGTTTATGTTAACACAAACCTCTTCAAGATCCGCTACCTGTGGTCTGTCTCTCACTTCCGTAGGGGACAAGTATGGTAATTGCAATGATGGTTGCTTATCGGCTGGTTTCAAGGTCATATGGTAACATTCCCTGGCTACGCTCTTCTTTCTTCTTATTTCACATATGCTCCAACAGGTTTAGAACTTCACCACTTGGTAGAGGGTGGATGGTACGGCCTTCATCCTATGAATCTATAGTCTTCCTAGTAGTTTATTGTAAGCTAATAGAAAATCCATTACCTGATATTTGAAAGGTAGGTTTAACCCTACTGTGTATATCAGGAGGGTTATCTCTCCAATGGTTTTGTTTGATGCCCAGTTACCAAAGACAAGTACATATGGTGTCCAAACAGTCTAGGACTCCAATCACATTTCTTTGATTGTCTCTAAATATATTATATTAATGTTACGAGTGTAGGATGGTGTATTTAGAAAGTGCAAGTGTACACTGTCGTAATAAAGTAATATAGAAGTAAGTAGAGTATCGTTCCCATGAGGATTGATCACTAAGTACCAAAATTAATAATCTGAATACTATTCAGCCTATCGATTAGTTGTGATGGAGATTGCAAAATAAAAATGATGAAATATGAACACAAATGATATAAAGACAAATATGAGAGAAAGCCCTAGGGATTAGATTTCACTTAACAAATTCCGGATTGAATCACTTATCTATTTTAGTCCAATTTATTCCACATGATTGATAGTCGAGTTTCCTTATGTTAATTACTAGCCTCTTCCAAGGTCAAGTAATTCTATAATTAATTGCTAACCCAATATATTCCTATATGAATTTAAGCAATCAATCATGCATTAAGATTTATGGAACTCAATTAAGACTACACAACCCATATGAATATATTCCTATTTCATATGCAAATTATGGTTTTAATTATAGGATCCACACACATGTATCTCCTTCCGGTCTCAACATGCATATTAAAATCATCCAAAAGGTGGCCAATCAATTGTAAGCATTAAGAGCAATAATTAAAACTCAATCATGAAGGAAAAAAATTAAAACTAGATTTAATAAGTTAAGATTCAATCCGTCATTAGTAAGCTACGTCATCACCCTAGGAAAAGGAAAATTTAGCTCATGATAAAATTAAAAACAAAACCAAAATAAATTATAAACAGCATAAATATTGCATAAAAATTAATTACAAGAACATAAAAATACAACTACAAGATGCATGAAAATGGAAAATCTAGCTTACCATGTAGGAGGTAAAACCTTCCATGCAGGAGGCATACAAAAAGTAATACAATGCAAGAAATGACTATCTAGCCTTCCATATAGGAGGTAAAACCATCCATCCAGGAGGCATGCAAAAAGTAATACAATGCAATAAATGACTATCTAGCCTTCCATATAGGATGTAAAACCATCCATCCAAGAGGCATGCAAGAAGTAAGAAAATGCAAGAAATAAATTCTAAAATAACAACTCTCTCTAAAATAGAAGCTCTCTCTCTTTCTTCCTTCCTCTCCCTTCTTTTCATGCCAAGAAGCTCTATTTATAGGCTTCATTTTGGCTGCTACAGTAGCTGCTACAGTGAAAGCCGGCTGCTACAGTGCCGCGTTTCACCTACCACACTTCACCAACCGCACGCTACAGTGAAATACATTGTCCGCTACAGTACCCCTACTATAGTACGCTACAGTGATTCCAAACAGTACCAGACATTAACAATGCACAGTGAATAGTCCGCATGAATAGTAACTTCCCATTAAATGCCTTCTTTAATTCTTCTTAATGCGGTACTATCCATGGCTGCAAGAAAATCATTATTTAGTTATTGATTACATTCAGCTCAAATATAGTCCACAAAATCATCATATAAGGGAAAATAAATATGCAAATATTTTACTTATCAATTAACCGAGCTGGTTGGATCAATTAACACATGTTTAATAACAAAATTACCTAAATATATAGAGATTACCTGTATGTCATCATGTGATTGGTCCATCTCATCTATCTCATCATCAAAGAATGTGATTTATTCTTCCTTCAGACCTGCATGAACGTCCTTTATTTGCTTTTGGTAGGCTTACTTTGGTAAGAGCCTATTTTTTCATTTTGATGTGGAGTACATAATGCCACGTATCTCTGAACCACCCATAATACAATTGTAGGGTTAGCACCATTGTTGGATAGGGTAGATTTACCTTTCTTCATTAGTTGGTCTATCAAGTGCCCGAGTTTAAGGAGTTTTGCCAACCAACCTTAGTGCAATACAATCCGCTATCCGATGACCATACTCAGAATGAAATTCACACCATTTGGACTTGTCTCATTGTTATGCTTGCTTGTTGGTCTTGGAGGACCACTTCACCATGTCGCCCAGTTTCACAAGGGTCTAAACTAACTCATTAGAATTGATAGAGAAATTATAGTCCGCTATCCTTGGAGAGAGTGCTTGGTTGGGAGGAGTTGACATACTATTAGATTGGCTTCCTCCCTAGTGCGTCATCGGGTATGGCTTTGCTCTCCAACTATGGTTGGACCATCTTGGGTTCCTACTCTTCCTATCTAATGGTTCTTCATCATAGTGGCAAGACTGACTAGTATTCACCTCATCTTCACCTACTTGATTTGATCCCAAGCTCGAGCTAGTACATCATCCATGGAATAACAAATGTGTTTGGTTAGTTCCTTGTATAAATCAGAGCTAGGGAGCAAACCTTTGTAGAACGCTGCAATTACTGTCTTTACATCACAATTTGGTTTGTTGATTTTTCCTTTGTTGAACCTGCCAACATAGTCCATCAATGACTCTCATTTTCCCTGGATGGCCCAATAGAGGTCATTGGGATGCTTTTCAAGCTTTCGGCTACTGAAAAATTGTTACAAGAACAATTCATTCAAGTCTGCGAACGATCAAATCAAGTTGGTTGGTAGGTTAGTAAACCATCTCAACGTTGGTCCAACTAGATTGGACCCGAAACCTTTGCACCTACAAGCCTCTCGCTCCTCTTAGGGTATCACTATGCTATGCATTCTTTGTCAGCACTACACCATATGTTCGTCTGGGTCTGTCAAACATCATAGAGTCGTATGTTAGGGCATGCAAATTTCTTTGTCATTTCAACTAGTGCAATGTCATCTGTAAAGAGTAAATTAGCAAAGCTGTTGGGAGCGCTCTTCTTCATTGATTATGGCACTCCTGGTAAGCGGAGTATCATTGCTTCTAGCTCTTGGAACTTTTGGTTCCATCTTTCATTGTCCGACATACCAGAGTTTGGTAGGTTGCTCGTTGCAAGTTGGTTAGTCTGTCTTTCTACCTCACCATCAGGTATGGTTGGCGTAGTCAGTATACCTATGCCATTAGGCTCATCAGTATTATTTTCAATTAGAGTTTCATTACCTACCGTCCTTGGTTGGCCAGTTGTGGTGTTGGGAGTTTCCAATGGTTGCATGCATGGAACAAGATTAGTTGGAAATTGTCTTGAAGGGCGAGATGGGGGAGGGACTTGCAGGGAGTGTGAAGCAAGTCGCTCTCGTAAAGCATTGCTCTCTTCCTCCAGGCATTGTAGTCATTCCTGCTGCTGTGTAGCCAACTTGGCTTGGGTAGAATTCTTTTGGGTCTGTTCATATAGTAAGACAACCATCTTGTCTAGATGCTCCTGAAAGTTGGTAGGTGAGTCCCTCGTGGTTGGTACGTCCGCCATCGTGAATGATCAAAATGAGCATAAAAGAAATGGATCCCTTTGAAATTCGTTGCTGGTCCCCACAAACGGCACCAAATTGTAGAACCCAATTTTTTAAATAAAGAATTTTATTGGTCATTCACTGACAACTTATAATTGTTATACAAGTAAAAGTGTAAAATAAGAGCAAATGGAAAAAAAATAAGAGAGATGAATCCACTAGAGTAATGAGAGTAGTGAGTAGAAAAGAGAGCTGATATGAGGTAAAGAGGAGGCAAGATGACTTGATCCCCCTAGTTTTGGCATGACCCTCTATTTATAGTGGTTCCATCTTTTTGGATCTCGATGAATCAGGGAGGTAGTTGCTATATTTACGGATCAGGGCACCTGCTAGATGGTGGGTTTGACCGTGTAATCCAAACGGTGAGTATTGTGCAGATGTGGGCGAGCGCATGGATATGCTTTGTTCGGCCTTGCTATCATGAGGTGTCCTACCTACGGGCCCAAGGCACCAATCTGGGGCCTACATGCTCCAATGCTCATGTTGGTTTGTACGTACAAGATTTCGCAATGTAAAATAGACAAATTTCAACATTGACGTATGGATGAAACTTGGTTTCAATGTTTTCATATCCATGCTTATATCTAACCGAAAATAGAAACTAAAGAAAAATCACAAGTTCAACTTAAATAAAACTTAATAAAAGAATTTCTTTTAAGTACTAAAAAAAATAATGGTTGAAAACCTATTTTTGAAAACTTATTTTATTTATGGAACTAACACAAAGCAAATAACAAGCGCAAAACAGAAGTCACAAATATTAAGCATGGTCACACAGTCCACAAGGATAAGCAACTAATCAAGCATCTAGTTCCTCTGGTAAAAATAATTGTTCGCAATCTTGTAAGAAGTCATTATTATTTTTTTAATTCATGAAAATTTACTCCCATATATATATATATATATATATATATATATGTACATATATACATATATACATATATATATATATATGTTATAAAATTTTCAAAAACCAATTTTCAAAGGTATTGTATACACATAGATTAGTGAAAGAAATCAATTCAAGATTTCAAAATGATCAGTAATAAGCTTCTATTATAGTTCTATTTTTCTTTCAAGTACTCTAATCTACAAAATAGAAACACCTTTGAACATTGCACATCACTTATATAAATATATGTGGAAGTCAAGGTAAGGTAGTCATTTGATACTTGCTACTCTGATATATTTGAGCTATCATACCAGAATGCTACTAAATGTACCATAGCAATGTGATGATATTTTGAATCCATATCTTTCGTATATCTCATTTTATATGCTATAATTATCAAACCAATAGTACTTTAAATAAATTAAAAAGAAAACTACTTGCATTTCTTTCTTGGTTGTCATCATATGACTTGCATAAATAAAAATGTAAGTTCCTAAAAAGTCATAGATAAGAATTCCATTTTACATGAGTAATTAAAAAATTAAATGAGTGATAATTATGCCTTTCGATATGAATACTAAAAATATGAAAGACAGGCACTAAGAATATGAAAGATGAGTGATAAAAATACTAATTCAGAAAATAATTTATGAGTAAAATTGAACCAAAATTGTCTTAGGATGTTGAGTGCTGCTGAAAAAGGATAAATGTGCAAAAATACCCATAAACTTTTCATAAAGAATGTCAAATACCATAAACTTTATTTAGGATAAAAAATACCCATGAAATTTTTGAAAAAAGGGCATTTTTACCCTTTATTTGGGTGCATTTTAGCCTCATTTTCAACAAGTTTATGGTCATTTTTGCACCACAAATAAAGTTTATGGTATTTAGCACTCTTTAGGAAAAATTTATTGGCATTTTTGCACTTTTACCTGCTGAAAAATTACTTTAGGGGTTAACAACGAGGTACAAATTGCTTTGAAAAAATACTTTAAGGTGTTAAATGAACCACAAAATACTTTAATATATACAGGCATATAAAAAAACACTTTAAAATGCTGGACTAACATTAACCCAAATTATTGTACTTTTTCTAAAGCTGTAAATATAAATGATGCGACTTCTATTTGCAAGTGCCATGCAATGCATAAGACTCAGTCTATTTTTTCAGGTTCTGTGCAAATGTGCGATGCTCATGCATGCCACGAGGGAACAAAAGGTACGTTGACAAGGCATGGGCACAAGAAGTTATGTTTTTGATATCACCCGTCTCTAAGTAAGGACTTTGTACAGAATCATCCAAATATTCTTATTGCAAACAAACAAATTTACATCCCTTGGCCATCATCGTCTTCATATATGCCGTGTCCCCCCATTGGCTATTTGTTATCACTCACTCTTGTTATTCCACCTTTTGCCTCTCACTATTCACATTCATCATTTTCTTATTCACTCACTTACATACATACATATCTTTAATACAATCTTTGGCCGTCAAGTTGATACCTTAAGTTTCACGTCATTTTGATTTTGGTACCTCAAATTTTATTCCGTTTAAAACATTGATTCTTATAATTTTATAAAAACTGGACAATTTTCTCCTTTGAGGGACCAGCCAATACCCATAGTTTACAACTCAAGGGACCGAAATTAAAACAAAGGCAGGCATGAGGGACCAAAATAAAGGCTCTAGTAATTCATATATATGTATATATATAGAGACATGATGTCATACAACTTAATTGAAAAAAAAAAAAGCTTAAATATACTTTTATCATATGTTAAGTAATGTACTAAAAATCGCACCAGTTACTGAATAAATCAAAGCAATGGGTCGAGGATAAGTCATATCGAGGTTAATGAGGAGTTAGACTGGTAATAATTAAAAAGATATATTTTTGAATATATTTCAGTACTTTTAAATGAAATATAAATAAAAGATATAAAAAACCAATGTCAAATTATAATAAATACACAATATTTGCGTAAAGAAAAATGTAAATTCCCCAAAAAAAATCATGAATAAGAATTCCATGTTACAGTAATTAGGTAATCGAAAATAGACACTCTACTGTTAAACCACGCGTGTAGTCGGTAGATACATTAATTTGTAAATTGTAATACCCAAGTATCCAAAGGAAAAGAAATCCCAAAAATCCAATGATTTTTTTTTTAATTTTACCGGACTCTTTAATTGTTTTTCTTTTCCAATGTTTTGTCAATAATCTGATCCGCCGGTGATACAAGAATGTTCTCCGTGGTCTTCATGACTCGTCCCCTAAGCTTAAAGGCTCAAACTGATAAATTGACAAACTTGAAAATTAAAGGAGGCAACTTCAAACATAATAAGCTAGAAGCTAATTATGTAACGTTGATTTATAAAATATCGTATGTATTTACCAAAGTTCCTACTAAAGTCTCTTGTTATTTTTTAAATAAAAATTTTATCACATATAAGTAAACTATTGTTCTAACACTTGCTCGACAACCTATATTTATAGCAAGAGCTGCATTATATATTTCCACTCAGCCATGAAGAGGACAAAACATTCTGAAAGCCCATGAAGAACTGAATTAAGCCAATGTCTGAGGCAGATTCTTCATATATGCATCAAAGTCTCAAACTATATATTTATATGCATTGTTCATAACCAGCAACATTAATTCGTCCCGCTTATTACCAACAGAGTTAATTGCACAACAGAGACTTGAAACACAATAAAATTCATCAAGGGAGCATGAGATAGCTAGCATACCACAGTGATCGATGGATGAAACAATATATTCTCTGAAACAAATGGTGAGACAAGTTATCCATTATTATTTATGCTCCATAATACTTGAATTTGAATTAGTCAATAATAGTACACAGTTATAGAAAATGGGATATCAAAACTTGGAATCAGATTTAAAACATGAACAATAAAACAAATGTTGTGTTAGCTAGTGGTGAACAATGCATGGAAGTGGCGGTGATTTTGTTTGGAACCTATTTTAGTGTTCATCACAATGATCAGAACAAATGGATCATCACCACTGCAAACTGTTTAGATATAATTTGGATAGTTCAGATTGAATATTTTTTTTACTTTTACTTTTTTCAGAAAAAAATATTTAAATGCGTACATAATTTAAAATAAATATAATCTTTAAGTATATGTTTTTCAAAAATGATTTTTTATTTAAAAATCATTTGTGAAAAAATCTTAAATCTAGATTGTTAAAATTGTATTTCAAATGTGCAGATCTCGTCGTAGTGATGAGCTCTTGGTGTCCATCATTGCAATCGCATTAAAAATGATTCCAAATTTAGTTGACATTGATATGAAGCATTCATTCCTATAGTTTCTTGACCAGGCCTTTAAATTTTCACATGCATGGGAAAGCATACATATTTTTTACATGGTGAATTAATTTTAAAACTTTTTGATATTATCAAGTGTTGATGAATTGATTTAGATATCCTTATTTAATATTCCATGTACTAAATTGATATCGATCATGCGAGCAAAATCAAGTGGTGAACACATGGGTAGCAATTGTTGTCAAACATAGGCACTTATAGTAATCGATAATTTACTATATTACATGCATAAATCATTTAAAGAGGGTCACGATTGAAGTGTACGTAAACCCAACGTCTTTGGGACCCAGATGAACCTCAAGAAGCATATGTTAACCTAAATCATTTAATTGTATGTTTATCACTCATTGGATAATAATCCCGTGATCTGCTAAACAGATTATTGTATGCCTTTGACCCGACGTGCAGTAGTTCCATCTGCTCTGATTCCTAAAACAAATTAAATGAAACCCAAGTACTTGCCAATAAATATATCAAAATATACTTGTATTATTAAATGAGGCCAAAGTCCATGAATGGTGAAATTATTTTGGTGTTTGTATGAATGCTACGCAACATGGAATAACTTATAACGTCCAACCATCGAATCTCTTACAATAAATAAATAAGACCAGTTAATTAAGACTCGATACCTTGTACTTTTCAATATATATATATATATATATATATATATATATATAATATTATGTTTATTATAATGTATTAAACTAGATGCATCCATCTCTTGTTTATCTTGTTATTTTTGTTAAGCAAATCAAGAACAATTATCACTGTCATTGATCACAAATAATTGTTTACAAGAGACAAAGTAACTCTTCTTAAGGTGAGTACTAGACCCTAAACTCTTAGGGAATCCTTGAGAGAGACCTAAGTTAACCTCTCTCAAAAGAAAGTTCAAAGTTACACTCTCTATTTGATTCATAGTATTTGATCTATATTTATAGGATTTTACAATAATTAACTACCTGATTAAGATCAAAACATAACAATAGTAAAGATATTAACTAACTAATGGTTATTAAGGTGTTAACTTGTTAACATAAACCATAGGGTTTAGTGAAGTGAATTAATCCAATTACAATTTTAGAAAATACTTGTCATATTAACTAACCTAATTAATTTTTTTAATTTAATTAAATTAGATATATATATTTCTTATATTAAGAAATCGAGGTAGTATTTCATAGGCTCATTGTAGAACTCAGCATAAGGGCAATAGCTGCACCTTTCAGCTCCTCGACTATGCCTAGAGTTACTTCAATCTTCAAATAACCTTCACTGCACATTTCATGGTACTGCTCATGGACCTTGAATTGATAACACGTAATCACTTCCATTTTCTTCATGCAGTCCACCAAGAAGTGTTTCCGAAAGACATCATAAACAACAGTAATGGCACATGAATGTAACTTGAAGGCTATAACCAATGAAGTATGGCCATGTGGGTCTCCTTGAAGAGTTTTAGATTACAGTAACAACACAATTAAAAAAATGTGCCTGTAAAAATTGAGACTGTCACTGACTTGGAGAAATCATTCCTTAATGCAAATGAGTTGGAAGGACTAACAACTATGAAGCACCAAACAGTATTATCATTGAAATTATTCATTATTGCAAAACGCAGATAGAGATCAAGCTGACAAATGTCTTGTTTTTCCTATCCCTCTCTTCTTGAAGAAGGTATATGGAACGGTGGAAAGATATAGAACTAAAACTCTGGTTAGGTATTATTTTAGCGTCAACACAGTACAAGCATGAAAGAAGAAATATTAGTCATTGTCCTGAGAAACAGTCACAAAGATTTACAGGGAAAGCAGAAAATCAGAGAGAGAAGGAAGAAAGCGAAGTCAGAAGGGTCACAGATGGAGAAGAATAGGAGAAACCAGAGGGAAAGACGATTTTTCATAATTTCCAGGGAGATGCCAGGAATAAGTATCATTGTATTGAAAATAATCCTATTTAAGGCACTAAATATGAGTACATCTGCTAGTAGGGATTCAAACTTTGGTTCTCATCTTATTCCTTCTAACTACCCTGATTTTATTTTGGTGGGCCCACAATATCCAATGCCGGTAGCGGTAACTAAAGGGTCTTTAGTACTGACCACGAGACCCTTTCTATATACACATATAAAGATCTAACATCTGATTAGATGTTTAAAGAACCTAACAAAGTGCCAATTGTGTTAGGCTTCGTGGTTTCTAACTACCCGAATTACTTTTACCAAATCAGTCCCCTCCTAACAAGCCCAGTTATCATCACCTTCAGCCCATTAATCTCAAACTCAAAGTCCAAGCCCATTTTATGTCAGTGGGCTATAAAGGCAACATTTGATGTTGATGGGACTTGGTCAGCCCATAACGACGTTGCAGCATGCGGAATCACAAACGTGAGGTGATTGGGGGTTTTCTTTTCAATTGTGGGAAGGTGATTGCTACAAAGCAGAGAGGCTTGTCTCTATAAGGAAATAAAAAAGGATTATTTTTCTTAATTCAAAAGAATTTGGGCTAAATGTTGCATTAATATAATTGAGCTTTATGATGGGCATGATACCTCTGCATATGAGCCCAATTAACAACTTGCAAACTCATTCAACCCTTTAGAATATTCAGTCTTTTCTACTTGAATAACTAGTGTATTAGATAAAAAGAGAATAAGCATATCATTATTTTTTTTTTCTAACTCTTTAGTGTGGTTTTTATCTTATATGGGTGATTTTGGAAATTAAATGCATCTGAGGGCTGAAAAAGTGGGTTTTGGAGTACAACATCGGTTAATTTATAATAAGATCCAAATTAAAAAGTCATTAAACTATTTTGGAGTACAACATGGGTTTAAAACCACTTAATGGTGTCATAGTTTTCAGCAGTGAAAATACAAGAAAATAGATTGTTGGAGAGTTACAATGCATCAGTTGGTTAAATCATTAGGCTCTATAAATAAAGGGCTCAGTATATGGTGAAGCAAAGTCAAATCCTCACCTACATGAGTGTTACTTCTAAGAGAAAAAAAATTCATTGTATTCATTAATAATCTTTGTGAACGAAATTAGTTCATCTTCATTGCTATTTATTAGCAAGTCAATAGAAACATAATACCCACATTATTATAAAGTCAATCACTTTTCTTGCTTTTTGTATTTTCTTTTATTCTTCCAAATATAAGGAGAGAAAATTTCCTTCATCCATTTTCTCTACCATTTTCTTTAATTTTCTCTCATTTTCCTCTCCTGTCAAAAAAAAGTATAACTGTGGTGGCTTTTTTTTTTCAATATATTTTTTCTTTGAAGGAAACTACTTAAGATCCAAATTAAACAAGCAAACTATTCACCAACCATGAATCTTATCATATTCCACTTTCTTTTTGCCAATCATTTTATTCCTCATACTTTGTTGTCATTATGAGGAAACATCTGTCTGGTTCATAATTGTGTTATATACATGAATAAATTTGTTCATCTTGACCACACCCAACACATACATATATGGAGGCTCCATTTATATTATATCTCATATTTTTAAGCGTTCACATCAGAAAGGATAGGATATTAATCCGAAAAAACATGACATCATTTAAAATATTCAAACAATAAAAGTTCACCTTAACCACTAAAATTGTCCTATATAGGAATGATATAATAATGTTTTGAAATGATGTTACGTACAAACTTTTCTATGATAAAAGAAACAAAAAAGTCCACCTTAACCATCATAAGCCCACTCGCACGCTTCTGAGGTACCTAAATTGTTTCCATAAACAAAGAAAATGATCCAATGTTTAAAGCTAGAAAATTTCCCCATATATTGTCTAGGGCGTTTCTCAAAAAAGAAAAAACGCGTGGGCCTGTTCTTACGTCACACATTTTAAGAAAACCTTCAAACAAAGGCAAACTAATGATACAACCAAGTTTCTGAAATCCGGATCGGTTGGGGTATTGGGTCAAAAGTCAGTAGGTGAGATCAAGTCAAACTGAAGCAAAATCGGGGTCAAACCAATGAGAAATTAAATATTTTAGGCTTATTTATAAGAAATTCTAAAGAAAAATTTAAAAAATTGATTTTTCAAAAAAAAAAGGCCAAACCGGACCGGTCACCAAATTGGCCCGGTTTGGCCACCAGGTCGGCGGTTCCCTGGCCTAACTGGCTGGTCCGGTCCGGGTTCCTAAACCATGGATACAACAATACATAAAATCCTATAACGTACCAAAAAAAAAAACATAAAATCCTATACAAACCAAAAATCTCAATAAAATACTTTAATTTATTTATAAGCCAAATACATTGAATTGGCTTCCTATATATTTTATTTAATATATATACATCGATAGAATATATTAGCCAATAGTTTAGTGACACAATAGCATTAATAAGCACTTCCTTTAAAATATTTTTGGAGAATTATTATGAGCTCCCAATAATGAGATTTAATAACGAAAAAATTTCAATAATAAGTGAGCAATATAAATTTTTTATTTTCTGTATTAGACCTAGTCATTTTTTTCCCATGAAAGTATTAGTCATGGTCATAGCATGCTTTTCAGTTGTTATTAAACTTTTAAGTGATTAAATCCCTTCATTGAAACCTTGTAATAATTCTCCCAATATTTACATGTACGCACGTGTTTCTTGATTTTGGTGAATATTTTGATTGACTTCAGTTGAAGGATATTTATGCCTAACAAAAATAATGACAAAGTTATAATGACATAATGTCATATAATAAAATTGGGAAGAAATAATAATAAAAAAAAAGACGATGTCATGATAAACAAAAGATGCAGGCTGCTCCACAATTGTTTATGACGGTTCATGCGTGGCATGATTAAGCATTCCTGTTTTTATTTTTTATTTATTTACCTATTTGTTTGTTTATTTGGCCCATTCGGCCTTCGACAATGACACTTGTTGTCATCTTAATGTTATAATTAAGCATTTACTCCTTTTTAATATTTAATACACAATCCACTGTGTAATTAAATTTTATATTAAGGAGCTTGACGTTTTATGTGATTCAAGGAAATCTGGGAATGGAGAAGGGAAATGGAGTGAAAACTTTAAGGCTAAAATATATATTTAGTATTCCATATTTGCATTTAGTTTCAGTTTTTGAATTATAAGATGTATTTTAGTCCTTTAATTTTAACGTTAGTTAATCTTATTTAATAAAAATTATTAACTCATCAAATTTAAATGAAGACTCTGCAATTAAATAATGATAAAACGTACTTATGATCATGTTTATATTTTAAAATTAAACTAAATATACCAATCAACAGATTTATTTTAATTTCATATATATAAATTTCCTTACATTCTCGAAGCCTATGGTAGTGAAGTGAGAAGGGGTTGTGTGCTGCCTCTTCCCTAATGTGGCCCTGCTACTCGTCATTTTTACCCTACTTTCCAAATGTTTTTTTTCATTACTTCTTTGGATTATTATATTCTACATAAAATGAATAACATTTTGAAATTTTATGAGAAAAAATGTGACATTTTCAATTTTTATGATTTTTTTTCAAATATTTAATACTTTAAATTAGAAAGAATTACACAGATCTTCATATAAATCTTTGAAAAATTGTAAAACAATAAAAATAAAACTTCACTATTGTTTACTTATAAAATATCAAAATATCACTCATTTTGTGTAAAATCTAAGAATATAAAGAAACAAGAAAAAATATTTGAAAAGTTAGGTAAAACTGAGGGGCAGCAGGAGCCACATTAGGGAGGGTTCAACAGACACTACCTCGATGATGAAGCCCTTGGCTTGACCTACATTGGCCACAGCCCAGGGGCAGTGTTGGTGCCTCTCATGACGTATGAGATTGAAACATACTTATTTTTATATGATAAACTAATTTTAGAACTTAAGTAACGACATTTTAGACTAATGTTGATCATTTTTTCAATAAAAAATTATCAACATTATCAAGTGTTGAATTTGATTTAGATATTAACACTCCATCTGATGATAAATATAAGATCTATTTATCTAATTTTAAGAGATTAAGGAAATTCAATAAATTATTTAGTTATTTAACATATGTGACATAATCTCTCTAAAATATTTTTGCATAGCATTAGATTATATATTGGTTTATTTGGGATAAATCAGTTTGAAGATATAAGAGGTAAATAGAAGAAAAAAAAAGGTGTTACATTTAAGATCAAAATTCACTCTCAAACTATGCCTTACATTTAAGAATATTCTACACCAAATTGATATCTCTCTAGAAAAACGATGCAGTGAAAGTGAAGACATAGCTAGGTGGCAGTTATTGATTTATTGTCAATAGACTAGCGTTGATAGTTTTTTCAATAAAAAAGTTCTTGATATTATCAAGTGTTGAGTTTGATTTTGAGATCCTTATACTAATATTCTATACCAAATTGATATCACGCGAGCAAAATCATGTAGTGAAGACATAGCTGGCTAGGCGGTAATTATATTGTCAAATATAGACTGTTGTATGAAAGAACTAGGAAGATGGAAGAACAAGAGAGAGAGGAGACGAGAGAAGGGTAAAATAGAGGACAGAAACAAAGTCTTAGTATTCACACCCATAAGCCATCAGTCTTATCATTCATACTCATAAGCCATCTTCACAACTATCCCAATCCATTATTTATAGACTAACGCACAACTCATTATTTATAGACTAAGGCACTGATACACAGACACTTTTATTTTATTTATTATATTTAGATATCATAGACACTTTTATTATATAGTGGATACTTTATTACAGGCATCAAACACTCAAGACTTCTAAGTAAGATGGTACATCAAGATTCAGAAACAAGCGTGTTCATGCAGTTGTCTATTGTCTTGTGAATGAACACTTGGCTGCAGCGTCCAACCTGTTGGGGGAAAAATCACATAACACTGATTTGCTTTGGATATAATATAAAAAAACAAAAAAGAAATATTGGTAATTGGAACATGCGAAATTGATGATGACTTACAGGTGACAAAGGTTCCTTATTAATTAAGGAGCTGCAAATTTGTAAAAATCGTAGCAATTCATGAGTTTAACCCCATCCCTTTGGACACACAGTTTAATCTCAAGAAGCAGATGATCACCGGAACCATTTAATACTATGTTTAGTTCTGGATAATAACCGCCCGTGAGCTTCATAATAATTTTTCGCAAGTCTTCGAGCCGATGTACCGTAATTCCATCTGGTTTGATTCCTGAAATTAAAAAAATTAAAGGAAACCCAATTACTTGCTCATAAATAATCATTTAATTATGATGGTGAGCCTCAGAGTAATAGCAAGTTACTGTCATATGACCCAGAAATCACTAGTTTAAATCCTAAAAAGCTTTTCCATTTGTCATGATAAGGCTATATACATCTATTCTTTTCCAGACTCCAGTTGATGAGAGTCTTGTGCGGTGTGCCATCCTTTTAAATAATCATTTAATTTCATCCATTTGTTGTATGTACATTAAATTCTGAACCAATTTTCTCTTACCTTGTTTTTGAAGTTCATCAAAGATGGGTTTAGCATACTTTTTTGCAAGATCAAGAGTTATTTTGAGATACTGTCGTGGAGTGAACTTGTTTGAAGAGCATGTTCCGTGCTTGTTCCACTCGTATTTCCAAAAACTCTTGCTGTTTTGGAAGTTTGCAGCAGAAAACAAATTCGGCCAGTACTCAAGCAGATCATTCTGGAATGCAATGAGCTGCATTGACGCACATATATACATACATGTGTATTAATTGGGAACACAGGAAAGTAAAATATGAAATATTTAATAAATATATCAATAATATAAGTATATATATATAAGAGACGTTTACGTACATCTGCATCTTGCATAGATTGCGTTGTTGTACAAGACAATGGGGACTTGGCACCAATCAACTGAGGCCAAAGTCCATGAACGGTGAACTTATTTCGGTGTTTGGCCAGTACAGGATCTGGATTGCACTTTTTGGGCCTACTTCGTTGAATATTGCAGAAAGCGGCTGGCCATTGCAAGACGAACATAAAGTAATCGAATCCAGGATTGAGTTGGAGGACACTAGTAGGAGTACTAAGCTGGTCTGTATTATTGGTGTTGTACAGTGGGACAACACTAGCAAGATGGTTTGTATTTTGGGCGTCGAACTGGCACAAACCTAAGGCGGCACCAAATATCAACACTAGTTTTAGGCTACTCATCATCATCATCATGGTTGATTGAGTGCCTTCCTCTCTTGCTCATCATCGTTCGTGCTACCTTGGGGATATATAGCCATCTTCAACATCATGTGCTGACTTCTTTTTTTAATGGACAAAACTTAGATTAAGTTGTTACTCTCTACAATTATAAATATAACACAGTTGATTTTTTTTGGAGATGATAAGAAAGCTAATTAAATTACTCCAAAATATTAATATTTATTATTTTTTCTCCAAACTATTTTGTGTAACTTATAAACTGATATATAATGTAAGGATACATAATATATGATAGGGCAAAGGTGCAATTCTACCCATAAACATTTTCCGAAAGAGCTACTAGCACCATAAACATTTTTTTAGTGCAAAAATACCCATAAATTTTAAAAAGTAAACCGATAATTCCAATTCTGTTAATTTTACTTGACAAAGTTAGTTTTCAGTATAGGTGGGGCCCACATGAACAAAAAACTTACACCGTCAAACAAAGTTAACAGTATTGGAATTATCGGTATATTTTTAAAGTTTATGGGTATTTTTGCACCCGAAAAATGTTTAAGGTGCTGATAACTCTTTTAAGAAATGTTTATGGGTAAAATTGAACATTTGCCCTATATTATATAATTATATAATTGATTTAGCTTCCTTAATCTCTAAAAAAAAGTCAACTCTATCTTATATTTAAAGCCGGAGGGATACTATCCATTATGCCAAGATCTCCCATTATATGCTTGTTATTTTATTATTGTTAGTTGTTAAAATGCGTATATGCACATGTGAATTCACCCATGAACTTTACCTAGTAGATATTTCAAAATACGGATGGGCTATCTGATTAGATCATATTCGAGTATTATTAGTCGAATTGGAAGTAGCTATATGAAAGGCGTTTTTGTATTCACATAAACTCAAACTCGAGACCTCATGTTTAAACGGTTAAAAACCCCTTCTACATGGATCAACTACTGTTGTTCGTATATTTGCAAGAGTTAATAAGTAGTTGGGAGTGTTAAGAATATACTTATTCCGCACACATCTAAGTAGTTGGGAGTGTTAAGATACTACCTCCCATCTTTGTAATAGGAGTAAGTTGACTAATTTAGGGAAATTAAAAACGCTAAATAAATTACTTAATTATAATATTTGTTATATAATATCTCTAAAATATTTATATATATTATTAGATTATATATATGTTTATAAGTCAAATAAATTAATTTGAAGAAAAATAATAAATACAAGAGATAAAATGGCAAAATATAATATATAATATAATAGATAAATATTAAGACTAAAATTCACTTCTAAATTAACTCTTATATTTAAGACTAGAGGTAGTATTAGAATAATTAGCCGATGAGATATTTTTTTTTCCTTCTATTCTTATCCGGTTTTGTGCTTTGTATTAATCATGTACATACACATGCATGTATTTTCTATTCCAAAATATGTACTGGTGATACATCAATAATAACATAAGCCAAACATTTGGATCATTAGATGACGCGCCAATAATAAAATAAGCCAAACATTTGGATCATTGACTTTCTCATGTGTTGGCATACTCCTCATCAAAAACTTTAAATATATCAAAGATCAGTTAGACCTTTCATATTTACATAAACTCCCCAGTAAAAAGGAGTTACAGTCTTTAGTCCATAAGATTGGCTCTGAAGCCAAACAGAAGGGAGATATCTGAAGATCTAAAACAGTTATCTTTCAAGGTTAAAACAATCGAAGAACAGGTTAGTTTATTATCTTTACAGAATAAACACTTGCATGACCTGATCCTACCACAAATCAAACAGAAACTTGATTTGTTAATAGGGTAAATGCTTCCACTTGTAACTTTCTTACGCAAACTAGAAAAGGAAAATCTTAGGGAAAGCAGAAGAGAGTTATCACAGCTCATCCGTATATATATCAGGCACGCACAAACCAATTATCTCCTTACACTGGTAAGTGAAAGGGATCCTATATCCCACAGATACTTTTTGTGTTTATTAACAGCTTTTGTACAAGTATTGGAACAGGAATTTGCATGATCATCCAGTTCCTCAATTGGTTAGCAAACGAAGAAATCGAGCAACAGGAAGTTAGGTTAGCATTCGCTCAACAGATTCTAAACGTTTTTGAACAAGAAGACAGGTTGTATATCAGTACCCCTCCTGAATTCAGAAACGAAGACAGACATTTACTTTTTGCACAAATAGTTTTTCTCATAGCTTCATATTTACAAACCATTTAATGTCTGATCATGATGTCAACTACAGAAAAATAGTTGATAGGTTCGGAAACAAATATGCTAGACCTAGCATAGGTTTCACAGAAGACAAAACAGAAATAGGTGACGTAGCATCCGCAGGAGATAAGGTCATAATCAGACAGAATAATGTGATTATTGAACAGTTAATAGATATTAGACAGCTATTAAATATTTTAGTTGCCCAAACTGCAACAAGTAGTGCTACTAGAAAAAGCAGGAACCTCACAATCAAGGGCAATAGCCAGAACAGACAAAATTAGGGGTTTTAATACCATATCAACCATTGTAAATAAGTGGAATGGATACAAACTTAGGGAGTTCGACAGATTAGTTGATCCTGATAAGCAACTAGAACTCATGCATCATAAAAAGACTGATCTTGCACCTGCAGAGATACTCTACACCCATGCTCTATGGGAAACTAAACAGAAGGTGTACGAACACTTCAGTGAAGAAACCTTAAGATGCACAGGTAATGATCAGGTAGTAATTCCTTTCTTAATAAAGAAAGCAAACAGAAATTACTTGATCAACAGTATTATATGATTCATATAGGATTAGTGCTTATAAAAATCACAGGTCTTATCCTGTTTTGTGCCTTGTATTAATCCTGTACATACACATGCATGTATTTTCTATTCCAAAATATGTACTGGTGATACATCAATAATAAAATAAGCCAAACATTTGGATCATTAGGTGACGCGCCAATAATAAAATAAGCCAAACATTTGGATCATTTACTTTGTCTATTTCTACTTTTCCTTCTTGCATCATTAGATGTGCGCCCAATAACTATATTCCTAACAGAGAGGTCGATTTATTGTATGGAAGAAACAAATTTAAAATAACCTACACGTTAATCATACAATATAGTTTGAGAAAATTTAGCCTCTATTACTCTTACAATCAAATTAGGGAAAATATCATGGTTACGGTTTATCTAGCACCCTAAAATATTTTTTAGGTGTATTCAATACCTTAAAATATTTTGTGACTCATCCCGCAAGATGAAGTGTTTTTCCGGATACATTCAACACCTTGATGTATTTTATAGTTTATTCAACATTTTGAAATATTTTTCTAAATATGTTCTATATTCTAAAATATTCTGTACTGCAAAAATGGAAGATGAGTGATAAAAGCAAAAATTAAATGAGTGATAATTTTGGATGCATTTGCACATAACAGACTTCTTGCTGGTTAATAGTGATGTTAAAACTGCTCCATAAATTATCATAATTATATGTATTATCATAATACCTCGTGTGGCTCGTGGTTCCACCTCCCGGATTACTGAGATTCGTGTTTTCCATTGAACATAACTTTGAAAAAGGGATTTTGAGTCTTGTACATTGTATAACCCTCAAATACGTCTCTATAAAAGGCAGTCAAACTTCTAATATATAATAATTTACACACACACATATTATACACGCACTAGTAACAAATCCTAGCTTTTTCTCAAAATAATAAAAGTAAATGTGGATCAATTTAAATAAGTTTATTTCACACAACGATTTAGAAATCCAACTCCGAACTGCTTATTAAGAGTGTGTTTGGATTTAGCTTTTGATGATAGTTTTGGGAGGAAAATGAAAAAAAGTGCTTTTTTAGAATAGATTCTGAGCAGAATAAATTTTGTGAAAAAAGTAATTTTGATAAAATGATGGTGTTTGGATATTGTTTTTAGAATAGTTTTTTCATGCTCAAATTACTAAAATGGACATTAGCTTTTGTGATAATTGTATATGAAGGTAAGATTTTATTTTACATATTTTTAACATTAAATTTCAAAATAAATACAAAAAATTAAATAAATTTGTCTACAAAATTAAAATTATAACATTAGTCAATTATGTAACATGATAAAAAAATAGCTCAAATATATATGTATTAATAAATTTTATATACTAAAAAATTATTTACAAACAGTAATTATCCAAAATAATATTATATACTCCCTCCAGTCTTAAATATAAGATACAGTTGATTTTTTTTAGAAAGATTAAGAAAGCTAAATAATACTATATTTTATAAATATTTTTTTTTCTAATGCAAATATGATATCGTGTAAATGAGAAAATAGGAACAGAGATTCTAAAAAAAAAAGAAAAATTAAGACGAATGGAGTTTCCATAGTAACTTTTGGGATAAACTTGTGTTTTGATGAGGAGAGGTTTGGTATTGGAGTGTTGGTGCTTGAGGCAGTGGCCTCTATTTCTGAAAGAAAAAAAAAACAAAAAGGGAACAGAGAAGACGACCAAAGAAAGAAGAAAGAGAAGGAAAGAGAGGAAAGAGGTGAGAGAAAAGGTTGTTGGGCCCATATGAAAAATGGAGGAAATCTCAGCTTCAGCAAAACCATGGTTTTAGCTTAAAAAACACTTTTGGACTTTTTTTAAGATGTTTGGCAAAATTTTTTTAAAACCAAGGTTTTGACTTTAAAAGTACTTTTTTTTAATTTAGCCAAACACTCACTAAGTGTCAAGAAAGCTTTAATTTTTTTCACCTCAAATTAATAATTTATATAATACATATTATAAGTTTAAATAAACTATATCTGATTAATAAAATTGGAAAGAACATGAATATTTATTCAAAATATTTTAATAATGATGCAAAAATAAATCTAGAACATCCAATTTTTAAAGATAATCCAAATTTTTAGTCTCCTTTACCTTTTTGGTATGATCAATTGATATCCAATATTATTGAGTCAGATTTGAACATTGACAAGTTCAAACAAGATACATCTCTCAATTAAGGATACTATTTCTCCTATTGCAAAGTTTAAACTTACAACCTTATTTAAGAAGTATTGATTCCCTTCGTATTTAAGAAGTAGTGAATCCCTTTAATTCAGTCCAATCGCCATTGTTGATACCTTTTAACCTAAATTGTTAAGTTCGTGACATCAATTGTGATGACTATGTTTGTTTGGCGTGTTGCCGAGGAGGCATTTGACTTCGCTTGTTGGATTAGGAAGTTAAATATTTGTTTCGTTTAGGGGTTGTTTGGTATGAGGGTTTAGGGTTGTTTGGTATAATGGGAGAGGAGAGAAAGGTAAGGAATGAAAATTGTTTTGAGTTGGCCGGATTTTAAAAAATTAGAGAAGGTGGATTAAATTTTTTAATTAATTTTTTATAATCCTTTATCTTATATATTTTCTTTATTAAAATTGCATAACTCCACCTCTCCAACTACATTAAATCTAGCTTATAAAAACTTTTTCCTCCCCTCCCTCCAAATCCCTTGAATAGCCTGTTAAGTGTGCATGTTATTTTCTCAATTAACATGGACAATTTTTTGCTACAATTAAGAGAAAATAATCATTAAATAACAACTTTAATTTGACAATACCAGGTTAGTAATTATATTTTTATGTTAATAATAAATCATCCATTGAATCCTAAACTACAAGTCTAATATAATTTTATTTAAGCTTTATACTTAAATTAACTTTCTCAACCATAATTTAGTGTGTGTTTGAAATTAGCTTTTGAGAATAGCTTTTACGATTTACGAGGTAAGTATGTGAGATGAGTTTTATCTCGATTTACGCAAACCAAACCATAGTTTGAAACCATGGTTTTGTGTGTTTCCAATCACATAGAAACATCAGACATAAGATAAAATTAACACATAATTATCATTAACAACTAAATAGAGTATTAATAAGTCTCAATCCTTACCATGGTTCAAAATAATCCTAATATAGACAATTTAGCTACGCATAACTAACGTCAACATCATCTCAGCAACAAACCACTCAAGATTGACATAATGTAAAGACCCACCTCATATATCCCTTATTACTGACCTTACTCAAAGTAGCAATGCATAGTTCAGTGGGCACACATGAATAGCATGAATATACTGATAATACTAATACAATATTGCTTGATTAATACAAAATTTTCTCCACCAGGGGTTTACATAATATTTACAGACCTTAATAACTAAAAGGCCTTCAAACAACCAGCAACATTCTTCTTCGTGCATACCTCTTTTCTGATCTCAGCATGTTTCCAATACTCACCTGTCTGAATGGTTGGTTGGGAGGAGTGAGATTCAAGAGAATCTCAGTAGCAAATATTACCACTATGCATGCCATATATATATGAACGCATGACATGCTTGCCTACACTATTTCATGCCAACATAATGACATGATGCATGCTCGATGTTATGACATACATATGGCCATTGCACAAATATAACAAAGTTTCAACCAACCATACATGTTTCACACAAATAGGCAAAGCAGTCACTTAATCAATGCAAAACATACATATCACATACATGCAGAAATGGTAAGTTCACTACCTCTCGGACTGTACGTCCTTCTCTTCTTGTCTCTTGATCCGCCAACGATTGCTACTTCTTTGTCACTTCATGGCCCTAGGCAAGTGATAACATCATTAGAACCATGAAAAGTGAATTTCCAATGGCTCACATTAGCCCTAAAGGCTTACTTTCACCCTTAGAGTTCATACCAATTACATTTGTGCCATTAAGTCTTAAATTTCGCATAAGACTTAACACTGACAGATTTTTTACCAAACTTTGAAAAATCACAATTAATTCTATAGAAATCCAATTGAGGTGGTTAAAAACTCCATTGGATCCTATTTAAGTCTAATTTCAATGAAAAATATCATTTTCAGGAAAATACCAACACAAAATCCCCAGAAATTTTCCAAACATCAACTATTTCAGAAATTTCCAGAAAACAGGGCCAAAATTCAAAAATTCATATCTCCCAACATACTTGTCAAAAAATTACAAACTACCTATAAAATTAAAGCTCTATGTCTCTACTTTAATTATGGAAAATTTGAGAATTGTTGGATAAGGTTTGGTCCCTGAAACATCACGCACAACATACTATTCCAGAACATTCCAGTTTTACATGACCTAACTTAAAAAGCGTATAACTTCTAACACAAAAATCCAATTAAGCATTATGACCTATCAAATTAAACATATTTGTGTCTAATTTTTATCTGGAAAGTTTCGGAATTTTCAGACAAGGTATGTTTCTTGAATTATCACGCACAGTAACAGTGCTTCAGACAAGGCAAATCAACACTATGAACACATATGCTTTATAAATTCCCAAATTTATATACAAGTATCCAAAAATCATAAACACTTGTACACCTACACAATTTTGCCTGCTTAAGTCAATGGAAGCATCAAAACTATCAAATTCTCACTCCTCCTACATAAAACAGTACAGGGCAGAAACGGAACATGAAATTAGATTCTCATAAAGAGTTTGTTGTTTCTTTGATTTCTCTTGCCTAATCACTTCCTTGCTACTCCTAATCAAATAATTAGCTATTTACACACTCATTACATATGATTAGAAGCAATTTGAGCATTAGAACTCCTTAGGGTTTCATCATCCAATCTTCACAAAACAATCAATTCCAAGCCAACAATAAAGGGGAATAGACAAATTGCCTCCATTGCTGCACAACTGAAGAAGAGGAATAGACAAATCTTCAGCTCCAAAAAGCGTCCCCAGCTCTCTGCTTAGTTTCTCCGACCAAGAAGAAGAACAGTGGCGGCAGCATTTCTCTCTCCTCTGGTTCAATCGCTCTCCTCCGTTCAGTTCAGCCCCCCTTCTCAGTCAATGACGGCAGCTGCTCCTCCCTTCTCTAGAAGACGAAGGTCCCAGCTGCTCCTCTCCCTCTACGCGATCACGTCCTCTCTGCTCCTGCGTGTTTTGCTCTTCGAAGGAAGAAGATGAATTCTGACCTTGCACAGTGAATGGTGGGCGCCTCTCCTGAGCCCAATAGTGCTTCTTTTTTTAGGTCTCAGCCTTTTCCCCCCTCAAAAACGGTGTCACACTGATTCATCAATAAAAGAACCGATTCATAAAAGAAAGGAAGCGGCGGCGGCGGCACCCGGAGCGGCGGCGGCAACAACAACAATAATAATTAAAACCTGAACCTTTTTCTATTTTTACTTTATATCATTATAATTTATTTATTTTTATATATAAACCTAAATATCTCTATTTAATTTAAAATTGAGATATTTGCAATAAAATCTCTAAATAATGTACCAAATTGATATATCTTATCAAAATCTCTAATAAATCCATTTAATTTAACACTGATGACTCTTAAATATACCAAAATATTATGTTAAATTCTATTGGGGTAGGCAGTGGATTGGAATGGCTACTCATATATATCTAGCTTCCATTCTTCTTTGTCTAGTATGGAGACTCAAATTGATGAGCTGGCCTGCTTTCTTAAGCAAATGACCATTAGATAGGAACAACTACAACAGTTTTACACCCAAAAAAAAAATGTTAAAATGATTATTTATGATTATATTTAGAGTAAAGTACCCTAACCTCCTTTTTATTTTACATTAATTACATAGACCTCCTATCTATTTTAAAAACATACATTGAAGTCCAAACTGTTAATTCCGTCAAGGATTTTTATTTTTAATAAAAATTTATATTAAAATAAATTTTATTTACTAATTTACACTTCATCATTACTAATTCCCTAATTTTGACTAAAATTGTTTAAGTAATTTAAGATTTTTCTTCTTATTTTATTTTTTAATTTATCAAATAGTTATCTGTTAAATTTTGTTCATATTGAGATAAAGACTTAATTAATTTAATTAATTAAGACATACAGAACTTAATTAAAAATAAAATTAATTATTTTAATAGATGCATACTTAAATAAACGTGCTTATAAATTTTTTTCCAAAAAATGTATTTAAAAAATTAAAATTTAAAATTAATGTAAGTTATATAATATCTCAAATTTATATTATTAATAACATATGGTGAATAAAAATATTCCTTCCAAATATGTTTACCATCATGGTGTCGTGGATAAAAAAAATGTTTTTAGTCATTTAAAATAATACTAAATAAATAAGTTTAAGTAAATATGATAAAAAATTTAAAATTTTATAATGTAATAAACATTAATAAATTTTATAATATATTGGAAATTTTGAATATATGTGTATTAGAATTATTTTTTTTGGTATAAAAAATTATTTTTAGGCAAATATAAATGTTTATTCACTTGTTGAAAGAAGGGTATTTTTGTCAAAAAAATGTTTAAAAGTCAAACTTAACAGTCAATTAACGGTTGTGCTTATGGAAATGGAATCTCACATTTGAAAGGGAGGTTTATGTAATATACATTTTAATTTTGAGGGAGGTTTGTATATATTTTTAAAATAAAGGGCTAGTTTGTGTAATTTATGTAAAAAGATGGGTAGTCAATGTATTTTACTCTTATATTTATGTCAATACCTTTAATATGTTTAATTAATTTTTTTCAATTAAATTGCTTAAGTCAATTTTTTAATTTTACTTATAAAAACAATTTTTTTGTTAGAAGGGCAGCCAACACATTTAGAAGCACCACCACTGCAATTGCATAATTTGCAGGCCTTTCTAAATTTAAAGCTCTACAAATCTAGTTTACAACAAAGTTCATTCAAGAAATCTTTATACTTTGAGAGATATGATCGAAACAGTGAGCAAAAGTTAGAAACATAAAATAAAGGTGTGAACATGTAAAAGATCTTCAAAAGATAAGAATAAATGAATATAAATTAAGTGTTATGAATATTGTGGTATGTAGTAGATGTTCATAGTCTCTTAGGATTCCATAATACATATAGCATCCCATGGTTTTATGTAGTTTTATGTTGTAGATTAATTCTTATATTTATGACATTGTAACTCCATCATAATGTGGATTAATTCTTGTATTTATGGCATTGTAACTCTTGAGAGAATTAGAAGCCTATATATAGAAGTTTAACACAGGATTGTGGGAGAATGGTGTCTCCATTGATCACTTTCTCCATTTCCTCTCATTTAGTGTATCCACCATTAGATCAAGTTTTAATTGTTGAGATTTATTCTATTTACCATGGTAGATTTTTATTATATTTAATTTATAATAATATTTTTATATAGTATCAAATCTCAACCATTAAAACTTGATCTAATGGTGGATACCCTAAATGGAGAGGGAATGGAGAGAATGATCAATGAAGACATTCCTCTCCCATTGGATGTACATGAAAATGCTATATGAATTAGAGTTATTCTCCACTCTTTATCTTTACAATTGTCTCTTGTCTTTCTTCATCCCTTCATCTCAGTCTCTTATATTTTCTTGAATTCATAATATGTTATCAGCACGAGTTTACTCAGAAGGCCTATGGTCTAGTTTTCTATTTCTTCTACTCTTTAACTTTCTCATTTCTATACTATATTTTATGTTGTTTATTCTCTTTGTTATTTTATCTTTCTAGTTTACATTATCGATATGTTGTTCTATATTATTTTCATTTTACATGATCTATTTTTATCTTTCCTATTATTATTTTTTACATGTATATCTGGAATAATCTAAGCCATTATATGGAAATAAAAATATCATTTTACCGATTGTTTTATACATCGGGTTCTATGGCTAAAATTGGAGATTATTGTTGTATTATTCTCCTTTGCAAGTTTTTTTTCACTTTTATTTATCATTTTTCGGGAATATCTTATTTATGCAAAATTTATATTTATTTATTTTATGTTTTGGTATTCTTTACATTTTATGTTGTTATATTATGTTATTTACGTTTCATTTATTTATTTACTTATTTAACATTTATATTTCTTTATTTTATTTACATTTTGTTACATTTTATTGTTAATTTATTTTATGTTATTTATAATTTATTTCATTTTTTATTGTTATTTTATTTACATTTAATTTATTTATATTAATGTAGTATTGTTATATCATTATGAAAATATTTTATTTGTTTATTATTATATTAATATATAATAGTATTATATATGATCATATAATGTGACCAATATGATCATGGGCTTAACTATTGTTTATAATTGATTATAAATTTACTTAATTTATTTTACAATATTTTAATTTTATCGAAAGGCCAGAAGCCATAATATTCTTAAATTTGTGATCAGATGACCAGAAGTCATATCACTATTATAATAGTTCTTATATAAAAGAACACTATTGTTTTCATTAAATGGCATGATTGACAAGAAAAACTTTGGCACTTTGATGATTTAGTTGTTATAAATATCAAAGCCCTGAAGGTTAAAGGTTCAAATATCAAACTAAACGGAAAAAAAAAATTTAGCTTTGCAAGATTTTTGCTATGGTCTTGAAGACCAATATTTAGAGAAATTGATTATATGCTATTGAAAGCAAATAATATGTTTATAAGAGTGAAAATGAACTTGATCACATTGAATTAGTGGAACTGATAGTTGAGAGCCAATAATATTTTGATTTGGCTATTGAACCACAATCATGGATATAATAGCATTTCTAAGGTGATTAAAATTATAAGAAAATGTTATATTATGACTAAAAGTCATATGGATAGAAAAATGGTACAACATCACCAAAATTCATATAGACTAATATGTATCAGTTTATTGAAAATAAAGATTAAAATAGTTATGAAAGCCAAAAGGCCATAAGATCTTGTACAGTATCAAAAGTAATTATGATGGATAAAACAATAAGTTGTGGAGAAAGATGACTAAAGTTATTGTAAAGTTAAAAGAAATAATCTTTAGCCTAGAATGCCATATGATATTGTGATATTTAATTTTTATTAGCATTTAAATTTATTCTAATTAATTTTTGAAATACATCCTATTATAAGTATTTGATATTATGGGAATTATTGGACATTTTGAAATTTATTTGTATGAATATATACTAATTTATAGGGTGTGTGAATATACTTGAGTTTATAGTTTTGATAAATGTCTCTTAATGGTAATATTATTTCTTTCTAACAAGTCCTATATATCCTTGAGATGCATTTGTATGTGAGAAATGAGATGGATATTTAATTAAGAGTTTGTGAGTTTGTTGTTTACCATATCCAAGATAAAATAAAGAGGGCTATGATTTATGAAATGTATGTTTCTCCTCTATAAATTTTGTTTATACAGCCTTAGTGATACAATATTTATTATTATTATTAATTTGGCATGGCATGTATGGCATTTGTCATATATATTTATATTAACGGATTATTTATTTTTCTTTTATTAATCTTAATATTAAAGTGTTGTTACTATGTAATTATTGCATTATATCTGTGTATGAGTAATATTTACTTTGTTGTGTTATACTGGTAACTTATTTTCTACCTGGTGAATTTATTTTGCTTGATGAATATATTGATAATACGTAACCTCCTTGTTAATATCTTCTAAATTTATCACCAACATTAAACACAATTGGTTACGTATATTTACTTTATGAATATTTATTTCCATATTTTGCATGAATATTTACTGGTCAAATACGACATAAGTGAGAAATAATAATAAGCCCATAATTTATATTGAAACATAACATATGAGTGAAGACAATTCACTTTGTGAATATTTTTTTTTGCAATGTAACATATGAATATGAATATTCACTTTATAAGTATTGTATTGGTGAAGACAATTGTGCAAGTTGTTTTCATTACTTGTTTAATTTGGCATAATATACCTTTGTGAGTTATAATTTGGTGTGTATGATGAATATATTATTCGTTAAATACATATATTATGATTATTTGAGAAAGATAAAGGTAATTTTTTAAAGTAATTTCTATTATTGGGAAGTGAGATTTAGTTATACTTATTATGATTTATTGAGCTATCATATAAGATTATGAGAAAATATATATGTTGTGGATAATCTTAAATATTTTATAATTATGTGTCAAATGTGTATCAAAAGAAGAAAATTGAAGTATATTATTACTAAATAATGAAATTATATTCTGATGGAATAATATCACTACAAAAAAATAGTGAATTAGCGACGGAATTTCCGTCACTAATCAACTTAGAGAAGGAAATTAGTGACGGAACAATATTAGCGACGGAATTTGTTCCGTCGCTAAAAAGGCTGTTACTAATTGATTAGTGACGGAATTTAGGGACGGAATTTTTCCGTCTCTAATTAGCAACAGAATTGACTAATTAGCGACGGAAAATTCCGTCTCTAATTAGAGATGGAATTTTCCTTCTCTAATCTGTTGCTAATTATTTTTTTATATATAATTTAAATTGCCACATGTCTACAACACGAGTCTCCACATGTTCCTCACCGGCGGCCGCCACGTGTACCAATCAGCCACCGCCACCTTGCCATCCTCCACCTCGCGCCACGTGTCACAAGTCACAAATTGGTTGCATTTTGTGACCAAGTTAGGATTCGAAGCCATGACCTCTCACGCGTATGCTAGTGCCTTTGCCAGTTGAACTAAGAAGAACCTGTGAAAGTTAAATGCAAAATCATATATATATATATAAACATAGACACGTACATTCACACATACGTACGTACGTACGTATATACATATAATATATATATATATATATATCACTTGCAAACAAAAATAGAAATACATAATTTTATATATTATCGAATATTTTAATTTAGTTTTCTTATTTTATTTTATGTAAATATTCTACCTAAATTTTTATTATTAATATATTTTTTATTTATTTTATATTTTATCTTTTTGTTTGTATTTATAAAATTTTCATTTTATTTGTATATAATATATTATTAAAAATTCAAATATATTATATTATAATTTTAATTTCAAAAATAAATATGAATTAATAATTTTTATTTATTTTATTTTAATACTATATTATAAATTTAAAATAATTTAAAATTTTTTAAATTATTTTAAAAATTATAATTTTCAAAAAAAAAATATTAAAAAATTTAACTATTAGCGACGGAAATTCTGTCACTAATTAGAGACGGAAAAATTCCTTCTCTAAATTCCGTCGCTAATTTTTAGTGACAGAATTTAGTGACGGAATGTAATTCCGTCGCTAATCTGTCTCTAATTAGCGACGGAAAAATTCCGTCTCTAAATTCCGTCGCTAATATTTAGAGACGAAATTTAGTGACAGAAATTCCGTCTCTAATTAGCGACGGAAAAAATCCGTCTCTAAATTCCGTCGCTAATTTTTAGTAACGGAAATTAGTGACGGAATTTAGCGACGGAATGTAATTTCATCGCTAATCCGTCTCTAATTTAGAGACGGAAAAATTCCGTCTCTAAATTCCATCGCTAATTTTAGTGACGGAATTTGTGAGGGATTAGAGACGGATTAGTGACGGAATAAAATTCTGTCGCTAATCCTGTATTTTTTTGTAGTTTATGTAGTAGTTCTTGAAGAACTTTATGTTACAAAATTGATATAGTTCTTGAAGAACTAATAAAATTTTTTTATGGACGGAAGAAGAATCGACCCCAAAAAGTTATGATCCACAGATTTATATAAAAGTTTTGATTTGTTGAATGGTCCGAAAGTGATAGCCCAATTGGACTAAAATCTATTATTGTATGTGGGGTATGGAATACTTGAACTTCCAAGTGAAAAATAGATTATTGACCTACTATACACTGAAGTATATTTATATGACTCACGCTTGAGGGGGAGATCGTTAGAATACGAGTGTGAGTTAATAATGAAAAAATCTACTCATATACTTTCTCTAAATCCTAATTGATCTCCCAGAGTAGATGTTAGATTAAGATTTTAAATCAATATGTTATGGAAAAATTGAAAAATTTATTGTTGGTTAAGAAATATGATATAGTAAACCAGAAGTTTACTGTTAATCACAAAATTATTGTTGGCATAACTCGTGTGATCATCCAAGTCATATATATGATGCAACAAATTATTGAGACTACATAATGATATACATGGAAGAACCAAAAGATTCTTTATGAATAGCTAACATATTACATAATTCAAGAATTCTCATGAATTGATATTACGTAATGATGTCCATGGAAGAACTAGAAGATTCTTCATGAATAGCCAACATATTATATAATTCAAGAATTCTCATATGTTATTTGTTCTCAAAGAAAATTGATTATCAGTAATTGTAATTTGAAATAGATATCTACATTTCTGGAAACATATCGAACTGAAATATATGGGCCCATTGAAATAGCATGTAAGTCATATATGTATTCAATAAATTTAATAGATGCATTTATAAGATAGTTATATGTGAGATTGCTATTAGTTTGCAACATGAATATTGCAAGAATATTTGAATAAATCATTATGCTAAGCGCAATTTTCAGATTATACGATTCATTCATTGAAGCCTCCATAAATAGCAAGATTAATACTTATGAGAACAAAATTTCTATTTCAGTATTAGCATATTTGATCTTGCGTATTGCAGCACTTATACTAGCCAACCAAATTCTCCCTATAAAATTGGCTTTTGATCAGGAGCCAGGTATATTTCATCTTAAAAGGTTTGAATGTGTGTTCCTATTGATCAATCACAATAAACTTAGATGCATGGATATTTAAAGGAAATTGAGATAAATATTTGGTAAGAACCTCTTTCTTCTTGTTTGTCTCTAAATGAAACAAAATGATGTTTCTAATGGAAACAAATGGATTTAGGAAATTTATACTATATGATTAGTTGATTGTCATTTGACAAAGTTTTCCTAACATGAGGGGGAGAAATTGAATAGCTGGAAAAGAGAACAAAATGAATGCATTATTACTATCAAGTATAGATCATTGAATATAGGTTTTGCATTCATGAAATAATCATAAAATCTGCTATATGCAATTACTGACCTAAATGAGAATTATTAAATCTCATATTCCAGCTGAAAATGCTCTAATCAGCATAAATGAAAGTGAGACATGCCAGAAGCATGAGAGAATAATCAGTTCTAAAAGAAAAGAGAAATGATCAAATAATTAAGATGATATTCCAGAGGAGGTCAAGACATAGCTAATTGCAAAAAAAAAAACCTCAAAAGAGGTTCAGGTACCTGAAAGTAATAAAGAGATCTCAATGAATTATGTTACAATAAGAACAATGGAAATGAAAAGATAAAGTTGTCGGCAACAGTTTTAGTAACAATATCACATGATCAAATGAGGATCTTATATATATGTCCGTAGTTAAAAAAAAAGTTATTGGCCAACTGAAAAAGGGGACAAGACGTAATGAAAAATGTTCTTTCAATAGGTAAAATTTATAGACCTACAGTCCAAAACATCTAAAATATAAATTTATTTGTGATATATGATACTCATGTGAAAATAAAGATTTTCATAAGGTCTAATGATGATTATGATGAGGTACAACATTTAGAGGTTGATACAATAATTGTTGCATATATTATTAGTTTGGCAGTACATGCAAATGAAATAATGCGTCTATTATCAAACCCCTTAATATCTTGATATTCGTTATATAATAAATGCGTCGTTCAGATGGCATACAGAAATAGTGAAACTATACTGATAATAAGTACTTACTGATAATACAAAAAATCCTCATATAGGTTGAAAATATATACAGAGTACGAAAGAAATAAATTTCACAACTAAAGATAATCAGATGTAACTCCTGGCTAGGACCGGACCTTCAATCGCCAGTAATTACGGTTTTGCCCTTAGAGCCGCTGTCCTTTGCTGGAATATTTTTAGATGTTGAAAAAGGGTGAGATTCGAATGAATCTCAGTAGTAATATACAATCAGTCATCTAAAATGTGATAAATAAATATGCAATGCACCATGATATGTAAAATGCTAACTTGTGTTGTATGCATACTGTCCAAGGCCAAACGACTGTTTGCAACCCCGGCTAAACTCGTGTCCATGGTCAAACGATATGTTTAGACCATGGCTTATTCGCGTGTTGTGCCACAGGCACTGTCCTGTTATAGAAAATGGAATACACAACATATAAATAATCACATAGTGTATGAAAGAAAGAATTACTACCTGGGTCCTTTTCCAGTCCAACTGTTTATCCAAAACTTTTTCTTCGGCTTGGGCTTTTATCAGTTCCTATATATTAAAATTAACAATTAATTGGTTATTACTTGTATTACTACTATGTTTAATCATATTCTGCTGATTATCTCAGTTCCAGTGGCTTATACACTATATAATTTTGCATAGTGTAATTTTACTATTCTTCAGCAAATTGACAGATTTTTCAGTTAACTTTGAAAAATCATAACTAATTCTAAAAAAATCGAAATTGACTGGGTCCAAAGCCTACATGAAGCTATTGAAATATATTTTCATGGAAAAATATCCAAATCTATCCAGATTTACCATATTACTCCCTGAATTTCCCGAAATACCCCTATTCTAGATTAGTCTCCAGAAATATAGCATGACTTTGAAAATCTATATCTCCTAATATACTTGTAAAAAAATTATGTTATACCTGTCAAATTAAATCTATAAATGTCTACTTTAAATCTAGAAATTTTCATAATTTTTTGTCAAGTTTTGATTTTCCAAACGTTCGACACAAACAAACTGTTTTCCAGAAACACAGTTTGAGAGCAACTGACTTCAAAAATTCATATCTCTTTGTATACTAATCCAATTAATACAAAATATATATCAAATTAAAGCTAAGACTATGTACTTCAATTATGGAAATTTTCATGGCCATTGGGAAAGATTACATAATTAAAACAAACACCACGAAATCAACTACTAGAATCTGGACGTTCAGGATTGCACCTGTTTCTAAACCCATCTTTCAAAAATCATAACTTCCTCTAAAGATATCCAAATGATACATTCTACCACTAATATTAAAGCTTGTTATGTCTACTATCTTTCTGTAAATTTTTGTAAATAATGGATGTGATTTGGTTGGTCATAAAGCCACACAAAACTGACTGACTCTGAAAAACGTCTGTTTTGACAGTCTAACTTCAAAAATTAATAACTTATTCGTTTTGACACCAAATTGAGCTCTTCTTGATTCTATTTCATACTAAACATCCTAAAATTTCTATATCAAAAAGAACCAGATGAAAAATCCATCTGTAGCCTCCGTTTGAGCTTCTGAAATTTTCTGATAAAAACTCTGTTTTCCGGCGACCAAAATAGAGTTGACAAAACTCACATGCAACCATGATTTTGGACTTCAATCTCAAAGATTTTGAATCTACATACTCCTAAACATGTTCCTTGTATTTTGGGACATATTTACAGAAGAAAAGGAATCGAAAATATCATGCAAAACGGACACAAAATTGCTGGTTTTGAAATTGATCGGTAACAGCAATTTTTCCGGCGAATTTTCTTACTTCCAGCCACCCAAACTAGCAGAAAACAGCCTCTAATCTAATGGAAATTGTTAGAAATATGTGAAGAGAACTTACCTATATCAGATTATAGGCTTGCATGTAGGATTTGAAGCTTCTTCTTCCTTGCTCCTTTTCAACTCTTTCACTCACGTATTTCTTCTTCTATTCTGTTTTTTTTTCAAAGCTCTCTCTCTTTGCAGCTGAACGTAAATGAGAGTTGGAGGAGTTTGATAAGATTGTATTTAATGAAAGTGTGAGTGTGTTGTCCAAATGAGAAGAAAAAATGAGGAGTACGTGTTGTGTGTTGGCCGAATAGAAGAGGGAAATGATAATGGTGTAGGTGTGAGTATGTGTGTGGTACATGTGTTTGTTGTGTTGTGCAAATGAGAAGGCTGTACGTGTTGTGTGTTGTCAAGTGTGGGTGTGTGTGTTTTTATACACATATAGGTATATTTTTATCCTATTAATTACACACACTAAGTCCTAATTTTTCCCTTTGTCAAATTTAAGTTTCCTTAAATTTTGTAGGTTCCAAAATTGAGCTTACTATCTAATTTCCATAATTTAATCCTTCCATTAAATTTTGGGATGTTACATCTATAGGTATTATTATATATAACAAATGTATGTGGATAGTGAATATTACATAAGAATCTTTGAAGGATCTAAAATGGCAGAAGCATATACAAGAAGATCATTCTATATATAATTTGTCAGCATCCAATATAGATAGTGGCTCAAATACTGAGGTCCTAACCCCTCTACCAATCCCTCTATTACACAACATGATGATAATGCACAACTTATAGTGCAAGAGGAAAGAACACTAAGGAAGGGTCTTCTTGTGATGAAGGAGGTCTAGAAAGCAAAGAGAGAGGAGAGGAAACTTAATGTGAGATGAAACAAGAAAGAGCAAGTTGTTAAATTTGACAAGTTCATTAGCTACATCGGGTATGTGACAAAAAGCAACGTGCCTATCACTTTGAACAATTGGAAGAAGAAAACCAAGTCAATGAGGAATGTTGTCAGGATGAAATGGCAGTAAGATATGATGGTACATGTTAATAATAATTTGTTAATAAATATATCTAACACTAACAATGATTTGTGTGTTTTGTAGCATGGATTCCACATATATGAGGAGAAGAAGGAATATGTGCTCGAGAAGGCTAGCAGTATACTGTGCTCGTTCCAATTGTTTGTGACAAAGAAATATTTGTTAGACCCCGAAGCTGTAGATGAGTCGATTGTTCCAACATTTCAAATAGCTTAAATGGGCTTCTTTTTTACAATCATGACTCTCCAGAGCATTCCACGTAAATTAAATTTAAAGAAATAAAAAAGTCAATGATACTTCTTTATTAATGTGTAACTTAACTTTGTTGTTTCTTTTCATATGAATTAAGCTTAGCAAATCATGAGAGGGTGAAGAATAATGAATACTTGTACTATGGAGGCCACATAGGGTATGTGAACATCGAGCAACAACTAATAGAGAAGCAGGGTTCAGGATCATATATCACTTTCAACCGTGAAGTGTTGTGGGCTGTTGCGAGGCAAACTAAAGAAGGCAACATTGACAATCCTCACATGCAGGAGGTTGTCTCAAGAATGTAAGTATTGATGATTTTGATTCAATTATAATTTAATTGTTTATATAAAAAGGTATTTAACCTTTCATGTTGCTATAGGAGGCCTTGAGTCAAGAAATAGTAGGGTGAGGTGAAGCTTAAGCGTGTGGTAGATAGCCCTAAGCGGCATACAGTTGCTACGGGCTACATGTATAACTTGTAGGGGAGAATACGATTCACAACTTGCCTTTCCCTTAGAATCATGTTCGGATAGAGCTGAAGATCGCCATCAACTTTAAGTATGCCTTTCTAGTGCCTATCCTAGATGCAAATACATTAACAAGAGTTGTACTTGGCTTTGTTGCATAGCCTAACAACCTTATTGACATACCATATAAGAAAAAAAAAGGTACATATTTGTCATATAACTTGCTAATTATAAAGTATGAAATAACTATTTTGCTAACTGTTAGAACGGCTAACACCCAAGAAAGGGTGAATTGGGTATAAGATAAAACTTAAGAACTTTGATAATCTTTTGGTATCTTAGTGAAAGTAATAAGTATGAAGATAATTAGCCATAAGAATAAAATCAATTAAACAAATTAGGTATACTATAAATATAAGAGATAAGAGAAGAGAATATGCAAACTATGATTTATACTGGTTCGGTCAAATCCTTGATTACTTACATCCAGTACCCAAGCTCCACTTGATATTTTCAATCTACTATCTTCTTGTTTAAACTGGATATAAGAGAAGCCTCTACAATCCCACAAGTTTAGCCGGGCACTTGTGAAGCCATTTACAAATCTCTCATCGAAATACTCCCCTTTACTCATCGTAAGGATACAACCTTTATGATGAAGGATTACAACTAATCTTCTCTCTCATAAGTAAATAAGATGAACAATGAAGTACATTACAAATAATCTCACTCTCTATGGTAAATTATATGATCACTGAGACAATAGAGAGCAAATGAGATAAACATTAGTGTTGGCATTTTAACAGTGATAGTGCAATCTCTTATCATTGGCTTTGAATGCTTTTCAATTTATAGTTGGTGTAGCTCTGATGACTATTGGAGATGTTGAAGTATCCGTTAGGAACTTTTGTATTCCCATTGTGATTTTGTCACTTTATAGAAATATGGCCGTTAGAGTTTCTGACACAAATTGCTTTTTGGCTGAAGCTCTAATCCAAGTTCAATCACCTGTAATCCTCATGTCAACTTGATTAGTGATGATTAGGAATGATTAGAAGCAATATAATCAATGTTTAAATGAGTTTGCAGGATTATAGAGAAATCAGAGGTAGTGATTAAGAAAATCTAAGAACTATATAACTTGAGTACATGAAATATAACTCGAGTGATCTTCTGTTGTTGGTGGAAGATGTTTCAACATGACTCGAGTGATTTTATGGATTACTTGCATATGTTTGCAAGTAATCTCAGATCACTCGAGTGATCTTATGTTAATATCACATCACCTTTGGTTCCTCTAAAAGTGCCTTGCTGAAACTTTGCACCATCACTCGAGTAGTCACCAATTCAATTCACTCGAGTGGTCTTAGGCATATCACTCGAGTGCTTAAAACCATCACTCAAGTGATCTGCTTCAAATCTCAAAACCTTGGTAAGCCACTCATAAAGTTCTTATGAGAGACACTAAATTACTCGAGTGCACAAACCATCACTCGAGTGATTTTCTCTAACTTCCAAAAATAGTGCAAGTCACTTGCAAATTCCTGAAAGTGATGCTGAACTACTCAAGTGCTTATCCAATCACTCGAGTAATCTTGTATAGCTTCAGAATATTGACGAGTGTCTTTCAAAACGTAGGTAGTTTGGCAACAACTTCTAATGGGCATAACTTTTTTATTATAACTCTAAATTTGACAAATGGCCTATCCCCAGAAAGCTCTTCAAGTCTTCTTTCCAATACAAAAAGAATCAGCTCAAATTCATCGTATTCTGAAACTTTCAATCACATTCATAACAACATGTCTAGAGCAGCTTCTTGCAACAAATTTGTATGACTGTGAAATTTTGAAGTTTATATCTCTTTCAGTTGTTCTTATTTGACCATGATCTTGATGTTTTTGAAACGCTTTTGGAGTCTAGTTTGATATGCAACAGTTTCACTTTAATTGGAAGTGTATTTTGTGAGATACATCTAAATTATTGAACTTGTTTCGAAATGACTTGAGAAATTCCAATGTTAACCTCTGAATTTAGTATCTCTTTTATCTAAACTGCTTTGATGTTGATTTTAGTATCTATTTGACTCATTCGGAGTCTAGTTTCATATGCAACTAGTTACAGCTTAATCAAACATGTGGTTGGAGAGATATATCAAAATACCAAACCTATTCTAGAATACAGTGGTAATTTGAATTTCATCTTCCAAAACTTATATGTCTTCCATCTGAACCTTTTTGACGTTAATTTTGGTGTCCATTTGACACATTGGGAGTCTAGTTTTATATGCAACTGATTGAAGCTAAATCGGATGTTTGGTTTAGGAGATATGACTGAATTACCAAACCTTACTATGCTGAATGAAAAACAGAGCTGAACAGAGTAGTTGGAATAGTGTAATCACTCGAGTGATCCTTCAATTCACTCGAGTTAATAGTAAAAAGTTCACTTCTGAAGTTGTCACTTGAGTGAAAATAAGGTATCACTTAAGTGAAGAAGTATCACTCAGTGATATCTTAATTCCACTCAAGTGAACATGGAAAACCTTCCAGATTGAGTATTTTAACCTTAAATTGAGTTATTCCAACTTCCATTTGATTATCCAGACTTTCAATATCAAATCTAAGAACTTGAAACTTGATATTCTCATTAGATCTTACAAGTTCTTTCTTCAATCTCTATAACCCAAATAGATGTCTTATTTAGTTTATTGGCTATCTTTAATCTTCTTCTTTCTTTGCTTGACTAATCTACAACATATCTAAAATTAAATATAGTAGTTAGTCAATGTAGTAGATAAGCATATTATGCAAACTTTTTGCTCTTAATATTTGGCATTTATATTTGACATCATCAAAATTAATCATATCTAACACCAACTTCTTATCTTACTTTGGAGGCGAGGAGGAGTAATTTGGGAGCTCAGTCTGGCTATAGTTCGGTGTATTGTGTGCCAAAGAAGAAGGATAAGCATGTGCTGTTAGAGTTGAAGATTGAGTTGGGGTCGGAGTTACCGACGGTATCAGAGTCTTGATAGAGTTTGAGAAAGGTGAAGATGATGGAGAAGGAGAAGGCGTGGATGATTGACAAGACACTTGAGGAACTTTAGTTCGCACCATTTTGGAATGTAAAAACTATGGAACACAAAAGAAATAGAGAGTGCCGACGAAGATGGATATGACACTAAGGCTTGGTAAAGAGGAATTTATAGCTTGAATATGAGGTTTGGAAGATATTAAATGGATGTAATTGATGATTAATGGCGAGGGGGTGACTATTTAGAGTTTAAACAATGGAAAACTTAACAGGTCAGAGTATCGAGTGGAAAGACGCGTTCAAGTTTGAAGAAAGAGTGTGACGTTTGAGCTTCAGTGAACTGATATAATAACACGATACTCGAGTTCTGTCTTAAGAAATCAAGTTCATATGGACTCGAGTTTAACCCCTCAAACTTGATTTTATATGGACTTGAGTTTCCCCCTGCAAACTTAAGTTTTGTAGTAAAACTCCCATACTGACCCAGCGTACCTGGCTTGAGTGTGACTTGTAGACACTCAAGTTAGTTTTCAAATTCTTATATCTTTGTACTTAAGTCCTCCAATTCTGCACAGAGGTTTCAGCATATGAGTAATTGACAGGGCAGTTTGAACAATTGGTAAATAAGATGGAATAGCAAGTTTTCAAGTTGGTTAACTAAACTAACCATAATTTTGACATCATCATACAAACTCAGGAAGAGCATACTAGGAGGCTTAATGAGTTGGAGACTTCTTCAAGCCAATTGTGATGTTCCTGGTCCATCTTCATTTGTTCCACTTCCCTCTGTACCTACTCCTACGGCATCTACTATTTTGTTTACCTACATAGATTCTGTCACATCAACTATTGTTACTCCTTAGCCTACTCCTCAACCAATATCACCACCTTTCACTTCAGCACCAATTGATCCATCTTCTGCTTTGGTGCGTTATTCTCCACCTGCTTCATCTGATATCACATTTCCTGTTCCTCCTTCTGTGGATGATGACAAAAAGGGGGAGGAGAACGAGTGATGATTTTGAGCTTTTTACTGGTTTAAAGGGGAGTTAGTCTGTTTATGTTGTTTGTTTTTTATTGAGCATCACTCTTACCATCTCTGTGAGAACTCTATTCTTTCTTTCCACAACTCCATTTTGTTGAGGCATTCTAGGTGCTGAGAAGTTGTGATCTATTCTTGATTATTGTAGTAGTCTTTAAAGAGTTGATTATCAAACTCTCCTCTATGATCTATCCTGATTGAAACAATAGACATACCGTTCTGATTTTGGACCTTCTTGGAAAATGTAATGAAATTAACAAACCTTTCATTTTTAGACGCAAAAAATATAGTCCAAGTAAATCTTGAGAAAACATCAACAATAACTAAAGTATATAGATTTTCTCCAAAACTTGTTATTCTTGCAGGTCCTACTAAATCCATATGAGGTAATTGTAATGGTTTAGAAGTTGAAATCTCATTCTTTGTTTTGAAAGACGATTTAGTTTGTTTTCCCTTTTGACAAGCATCGCAAATCACATCATCTTTAAATTTTAGTTTAGGAAGACCAATGACTAAATCCTTTTTAACCAGTTTTTCAAGCTGACTCATGTTGACATAAGCAAGACATTTATGCCATAGCCAACTTTCCTTAGTTTTACTTAGAAAATAGTTTTCTAAAGAACTGGAATTTAAATCAAGAGTAAAGTAGTTACCATCCCTTTGAGCTCGGATCTTTTCTTTAATGGATTCTTTGTTAAGTTGTCGATCCTTCTTGTTTACTATTAGGCACTCTTTTGAATTGAAGATCACCCAATTATCTTTATCAGTTCTTTGGCTCACGCTTAGGAGGTTGTGGCATAATCTTTCGACATAATAAACGTCGTTGATTGAAACATCATTCGATCTTCCAACTTCATCAATTCCAGTAATACGTCCAGATTAGTTACCTCTAAAGGCTACTTTTCCTCCATCTTTAGGTTCCAATATGGTGAACTTTTCTCTGTCACCAGTCATGTGTCTCGAGCATCCACTATCAATGTACCATTTTTTTCCCGTGATGCTTTGAGACATACCTAGAGTAATATTGTTGAACTTTAGGTACCCACACTTTCTTGGATCCTTCATGGTTAGTATGAATTACTCTTAGTACATGTATCCCTTTTGGAATCCATTTATATACATCGATGGTCTTCCCTTTTGTAAAATGACATGAAGAAGTGTAATGACATTTCCTATTGCAGAAGTTGCATGATATAAATATATTTGATGCATGCAGTGTATTTTTAAAATATTTTAGATATATCTTACTGCCTTTTTTCTTCCTTTTGGGTACTATAGGCCAAGTTCTGCAGTATCTCCTAAGTACCTAAAAATTCTTTTCACATTTTCATCATGAGATAATTTAGGAGCAAATTGATACCTTGTGCACATGCCAATACTAAACTATATATTGGGTCTACTCGCTGTTAGATAGAGTAATGAACCTATCATTCCTCTATACTTGGTGATATCATATTCTTTATCCTTTTCGTCAGCATCTAATGAAGTGGTTAAACTTATTGGAGTGTCAACTCCATTTGAATTTTCCATTCCATACTTCTTCAACAACTGCTTCATATATTTAGTCAGATAAATAAAGATTCCCTTTTTCCATTGTTTTATTTGAAGTCCAAGAAAGAAGTTTAATTCTTCCATCATGGATATTTCAAATTCTCCCTGCATAAGCTTAGAAAATTCTTGACAAAGAGATTCGTTAGTAACACCAAATATTATATCGTCTACATATATTTATACTACTAATAAGTCATCCTTATTATGTTTGATGAATAATGTTGTGTCTACTTTTCCTCTGACAAAGTCTTGATCAAGAAGAAATTTGCTCAGTCCTTCATACCAAGCTCTTGGTGCTTGTTTCAAACTGTATAAAGCCTTTTTGAGTTTGAAAATATGATTTGGTTTTGAATCATCTTTAAAACAAGGAGGTTGTTCTACTTAAACTTCCTCCATAATATACCATTTAAAAATATACTTTTAACATCCATTTGATAGAGTTTAAAACCTTTTATGCATGCAAATGCCAAGAGTACTCGTATAGCTTCCAATCTTGCTTCTAGAGCATATGTTTCCTCATAATCAATGCTTTCTTCTTGATTATAGCCCTTGGAAACTAATCTTGCCTTGTTTCTCACAATGATTGCTAATTCATCAAGTTTGTTTTTGAAAACCCATTTAGTTCTTATGACCGAAAGGTCCTTAGGACGAGGTACTAAATCCTAAACTTGATTTTTTTTCAAATTGATTTAATTCTTCTTGCATAGCAATCACCCAATCATTGTCAGAAATTTCTTCTTCAATACAAGAAATCTCAATTTCAGAAATGCAAAAAATGTAACTTCATTACAAATTCTATTTCTTATTTTAAATCCTTCATGAATATCTCTAATCACTTGCTCGATTGGATGATTTTTCATGTATTTCTATGCTCTAGGCTAAGTATATTCATCGACATTATCTTCATTTTCAAAATCATTCTATTCAGAAATGGTTATAATCTTAGTTTTCTTTATTAAATCCATTTTTTCTTTATCAAGTAACTTTTCTTGAGGCTCTATTTCATCAAACAGAACATGAACGGTGTCAAACCCCTTAACATTTTGATATTCGCAGAGTAATAAGCATAAAGTTCCACAAGGCATACATAAATAGCAAAAACATTACTGATATTAAGTTCAAGTTTGCATTATAAGAAGAATCCCCGTAGGGTTTGAAAACATACACAAATGTACAAAGCATTCATAAGTAGCAAAAAGTGTAAGCATAAATAACTATTGCAGTAACAGAGATCTCCAGGTCCCTAAACACTGGGAGCCACCGTCTTGCCTTTCAACTCATCTGCTTCAGTTGTAAGGTTTTGTATTTTGGAGAAAGAATAGATTCGAGGGAATCTCAGTAGCAACATGCTTACAAACATATAGAATGTGAAAATGGATATGCAATGTCATGTCATGTAAGATGATCAAACGATATGTATACACTTGCCCAAGGTCAAACTACATGTTTGCCCTTAGTCGACTTAGCGCCCCTGACCACAACATGGAAAATTGGTGTGTCTAGGACATTAGCTCATGTTACAGAGAATGACTTTAAACATACAAATAATCATATAAGATATGCAAGAAGAAGTTACTACCTGAATCTTTTCCAAACTTGCACGTTTGTCTTACTTTTGGATTTTGGCTCGGGCTATGTCCAATTCCTATCATTATTAAAGTTACAAGTAATTGGTTATTACTTATAGCATTATCGCCTTTAAATGGCATGCTGCTAGTTATTTAAAGCAGTTACAACATTTTCTGCACAATACAAATCTGTACAGTGCAGTTTCACTGTTTTTCAAAAACTGACAGCTTGGTCAGCCAACTTTGGAAATTCATAATTAATTCTAAAAAAAATAAAATTTGACTGATTCCAAAGCCAAAATTAATTTATTTCAATTTAATTTTGAGGAAAAATAGTTAAGTTTGATCACTATAATCATATAATTCCTAGTAATTCATCAAACATCATTGATCCATATAGCATTCCAGAAAATAGGGCATAACTTCAAAACTTCATAGCTCCCAATATACTTGTCCAAAAATTATAAAATACCTATCAAATTAAAGCTCTATATCTATAACTTAATTCTGGAAAGTTTCAGAATTTTTAGACAAGGTTTGGTTAATAAAACACCACATACACTACCACTGCTCCAGACAAGGCAGAACCAACATATGTACACACAAACTTCATAAATTTCCAAATTGGCATACAACCATCCAAAAATCATGAACACTTGCATACCTACACAATTTTTCCTTATAAAGCCAATGGAATTATAAAAATTACCAAATTACTATTCCTTCCTCACATCACCCATAGAACATAAAGTTAGGGTTTCTAGGAGCAACTTGTTTTTGTGTTTTCTCTTGCTTAATCACTTTCTTTCTACTTCTAATCACATGATTAGATATTTAAACACTAAATGAGCATATTTAGAGGGAATTTGAACAGCATTTCCCCATGATTATGCTTCAGCCCATAATTGAAAAACAAGAGAAAACATAGCAAATACCACCAACAACAATACCAACAACTTGATACAAGACAAGAGGATTAAGTTTTAGTGATTACCTCTTGATTTTTTGTGATTTATCTCTCCAAAATTCTCATCCCTCTCTCTCCAAACCTCTGATTGACCTTGCTAATCATGGTATTTAAAGAGGAGAATAGATTAGTAGAGGTTCCTACATGACTTGGAAGAAAAATCTTCAAGTATTTATGCTTCTTACCTTGATTTTTGGAAAACCCCTAAGTTCTTCTTGTTTCTTGAGCTCTTTCACGCCTCAAAATCTTTCTCACTCTAACTGGATCTGTTTTGCACAGGAAATGAAGAGAAAAGATGGAGAATTGGAGGATATAACCAATTTGTCAAATGCTTACCACATGCTTGCTTTTAATTGGTCCATATGTACATTCTTTTTGTTCAATATTCCATTTCCCTTTATGCTCTTCATTCTACCATAAATGACATGAGAAATAAGAGGAAAATATTGATCTTCAATTATCCTAGTGCCATCTTGCAAATTGTTGACCAAAGTCTTTGACTTTTGACTATTTTGACCTTCCTTGATAATAATTCACCAAAATAGGCTTATTAATGATCAAGTAGCCATTTCTCTCTTTTTTAATTTCCATGTAACTCAAATTATTGGGAATATTGGGAAAAAATAATCATTTCCCACTTTATGGAAAAATTACCATTTTGCCCCACATTTATGATGTACCAAAATAAATAATTTCTTACTCATTCCTTTGGTTTAACCTAATTTTTGACACTTGAAGGGAGAAATTATTTGTGTCATTTTATACTCAAATTTTGGTTACAGTATTAGGCCTTTAAGTGGACATTAGTTACTCCTTTGTGTCCTTACTTGGCCGAGTTGTGTGTAACCGACAATTGGAATTTTTCATAAATTGTTGTACACCACAATTCACCATTTTGTTCCATTACATGTATTCATTATATAGAAAGAATATTGGTGATTAGAAATGGGGTGTTACAAACGGTTTCTGCTATAATGCATCACTACTACAGGAAATACATTCTACTTCCCTAGAAGACGTTCCTTTTTAAAAAAGGGAAGGAAAAAGAAAATGTGGTGCAATTTCATAATATTAGAGGGAATTTCTGAGTTTTAGGCGTCCCTTATAATTTTAGGGACGCTTAAAGTGGCCTTTAGGGGTCCTAAAACTCAAAAGGGACGCCTAAAGGCCCCTTTAGGCGTCCCAAATAAGCATTTAGGATGCCTAAAGGAGTCTGTGCATGTCACACACTTGTCTGACATACACAGCCACTTGCCCCCTCAAAGCTCCCCCCTCCCTCTTTTTTCAAACCCACAAGCTCCTCCCCCATCACCGACGGTCCTTCCTCATCTCTCTTCTTCCTTCTTTGCATCCCCTCCCCTTCGTCCTTCCTTCTTCACATCTCATCCTCCCTCTCTCTAACTGTCCTCCCCCCTCAAGCTCCCCCTTCATCCCATTGTCTCCTCCTCTCCATCTTTCCATTGTTCCTCCAAGCTCTCCCCCTCTCTCACCGACCAATGCTCCTCCCTCTCCCTCTCTCTCTCTCTCTCTCTCTCACTCCTCCCTCTAAAGCTCCCCTCCCCCCTTAAAGCAACATCCGATGGCCTCTCTCTCCATCTCTCTCACGCTGCAGTATAGTGGATGCCTCTCACGGTGTTTTGAAGGTTAGTGCATATTTTATTTAAATTAGTAATATTTTCATGATTATATGTGAATATTTTTATATATTTAAATTTAATTATATTATTGTAATCGTGATTGGTTCAATTTTAAGTAGTTACCATGTTTAAGATTAGACACTTTCTTATTATTGGAACATTAACTGTAATATTACTTGTTCAAACTTCAAAGAATTAAGGTAATCAATATGTAGATTGGTGGATTTGAAAAGCTTATAAAACTGACAATGTGGGTTTTGTGTGCTTTGTCAATTCCTCTATTATTGGGTAAAGAGTTGATTGACTTTTACAAACAGAGTATATCATATTGATTCTCTATTTTGATCTTTTTGTATGTAATTATTTGACTCTACCATATAACTCTTTACTATTATAAAAATGAAAGAAATTCATAAACAACCCAAATTGAGTTGAACTAATAGGATTTTATTAAATTGAGCTAGAGCTATGCGAGGAATTAATGTTTATCACTACTGAATATATATATTTCCCTTTATTGCTTTGCAGTTTGGGGCGTTGTGTTTTGATATTATTCTTCAATTTTGCTTCCTCTTTACTTTAGCAAATTAAGAAAAAGTTGTTCAGATAAAAAAAAAGGTCGTTATTGAAGGTTAGCATATATTATTTATTGTGTTCATAAATACCATTGTCATTTTTTTGTGGCCTCATTCATTGGTATTTGCATTTATCTTTCAGTGGTTTAATTGGTCTTATCAAAATGATGAGTGCCATATAAATGATGCCTAAAAAGATATAATGCAATAATACAAGTTTAAATATAATAAATATCAGCTTAATTTAGCTTTTTGTCATGTAATTTTTTCTTCTGATTATTTTAGTTTTCATTATTAAGTATATGTTTTAAATTTAACATGCTGTAAGTTGAAATATAAATATTACCTTGCTTTGTTAGCCACAAGAGTTTGTCAAATTTTTTAAATTTATTATAAGTTTAAAATTTTTGAAAACTTCCCTTTTAATATTTTAGTTCCATAATGAAAATTTGTTGGATTAAATTGTTGATATTGTCCTAAAGTACCTCAGCTATTTTTTTTTGTTTGAATTAAGTTGAACTGGTTTGTTATTGAAATTTTAGGATGTCTTACTTTTAAAGGGAAATGCTGCTGGTTTTTTTTTTTTTGGGAAAAAGTGATAAAAGGAAATCCCATTATTGACAATTGTTCTAAACTTGAGTGTTACCGAGAATGGCTTAGGTGGTAATAAAATGGATCATAGTTGGATGAATGCTTTGAGAATTAGTGAAGAATAAGAGAATAGGGTAGAAGAATTTATTCAATTTGCTAGAAGGAATGCTAAAAAAAAAAGGGAAGTATTTTTGTCCTTGTGTCAATTGTTTAAATGTGAGTCAACATGATGTTGATGTTATAAGGGATCACCTACTTTGTGATGAAATAAATCTTTGATACACAAGGTGTATATGGCATGGTGAAGAAGTAACTGATTATTCCTCGCACAAGAATGAAGTTGTGGATGTGATAGATGAAGACAAAATGGAGAAAATGATTCATGATGTTGAGGTAGAATCATTTGTGCAATCAAATGAATATCAAAGCCTACGGAGTGATACAGAGACACCTTTGTACCCTTGGAGTAAGTACACGCAGCTTATAGAAACATTGCATTTGGTCAACTTAAAGGTAACTTGTGGGTGGACCGATAGTAGTTTCACATTACTGCTTGAATTGTTATGTGATATGTTTCTAGACGATGATGTACTTCCAAATCTTGTCTACGATGGGTATGTAGTACAAAAAGATACACGCTTGCCCTAATGATTGTATATTGTACAAAAAGGAGTATGAAGGTCTTAGTGAGTGTCCTAAGTGTAAAACTTCATGATACAAAGTAAAGAAAGATGGTGGTTATAGCGAAGGAACAACTAAAAGGCAACCTACAAAGGTGTTGTGGTATCTTCCAATAATACCGCGGTTTAAGCGTTTGTTTGTAAGTGCAACAAAAGCGAAGAAGTTGAGATGGCATTCTAAGGAGAGAATATCTTACGGAAAATATTTCAGCACCCGGCTAACTCTCCACAGTAGAAGAAGATAAATGAAATGTTCCCTTAATTTGGCAGCAAGCCAAGAAACCTTCCACTTGGGCTTTGTATAGATGGAATCAATCCGTATGGAACTCTTATTAGCACACATAGTTCATGACCAGTTCTCCTTGTAATATACAATTGACCTCTCTAGCTATATATGAAACGCAAGTATGTGATGCTTTCTATGATGATCTCTGGATCAAAACAGCCAGGGAACGACATCAATGTCTACTTGGTGCCTTTGTTTAATGTGTGTGTGTGTGTTTTAGTAAAATTAAAAGTCAAGTCCCACATATTAACATACTTGTTTTTGTGTGCAGTACTTTGAGAATAGTTATTGTAAGCAATATTCACTCGAATAAATTAAAGAAGTCATAGAAGAGTTGGCAATGATTCTTTATAGGCAGTAGGTTGCTGCAAATCACTGAGATAGCCTAGCTAGTTGGTTTTGTTTTTTGTTTTAGATTCTGTTTTGCTTTTAGTTTAATCTAGATCTTTCTTTTGGTTTCTATATAGTTTTGGTTTCTATTTTGATTACTGGAATGGGCCTCTATTATGGTTTCTATATTTGAACAGATAATATTTGAACACGTAATGCATGAGGGTTATCTAATATGAACCCCTATTTTTTAAAAAAAAAATTACAACCACTATTTCATGCTTATTCACTAATAACCGTCAAATATTGTTATATCTATAACGGTTGTTTTAAACCACTATTAAGTATATACATATATTTAACGGTTATTTGTAACAACCGTCAAATAAACACCTTACTGATTATCAAAAACAAACTTATATTTGGTGTTATGTTTAACAATTTTTAATAAATAACCGTTGAATATTGTTTAGTATATTTAACATTCTTTGACAAAAAACTGTCAAATATATATAACCCTATAAATCACGGTGGTATCTAAAAAACTGTGAAATATAGGGCCCTATATTTAATAGTTAAAAACAGTTAAATATAGACAAATTTGTAATAGTAATTATAGCAATGGCTGCATTGACGCACATATATTAAGTGGGAGCAGGAAAGTATTGTACGAAATATTTAAATATCAATAATATGAGTAAAAGAGAGTTTAGGTCACTATCTTGCATTATTCATGATTGATTGATTGCATTTTCTTGCTGATCATTCATGCTACCTATGGTTTTATATATAGCCATCGTTAACATCATCATGTGGTGGCATTTTTCTAATTTTTTTTTCTTGAAAAAATCAAGATGTACTTAATAATATCAAACAAAAACTTAATACTACTTAGAATTATAAATTTTACGCAACTTGGAATAATCAATCTCTTACAATATATAAATCAGAACAAGACCCCATCCCAATAAGTTTTCAAACGATAAACACTTGCGTCTTTTACTCTCCTTTTTATCCAAAATTTTCACTTCAATATCATATGATGGCATTCCTTTTATAGCTTTTCTTGAACAAATGGCTGGCTCTACTTTTTCTGTTGTGCTATGCTTTATGCAAACGTAAATTATATTTTCTAGTAAACCAGCCCGTGATAATTTTATTTTGAATTAGCCATTAGTGGCATAACAAAATGATTTTTAATATTTTACTCATTCATGTGCTTGTGTGTATCCTCTCATCCCATCGGGTCATATAATGCATTAGTAATAGAAAGATAATAGTGCTGTGCAAAACCTTAATTGGTTGACTCCATTTTCTCTTATCATTCATCAAGACTTTAATATTTGCATTGAATCAGACTACTCTTATAAAGAAAGAAGAATACTATTTATATTTCCTTATTTTTTTTAATAATTGGGTAATAATAATGACCAAATTATTATATCTAAGCCACAGGGAAAATTTGTAATATTAGTATATTTAGTATATACACGAATTAATTTGTCAATCTATAAATAAAAAATACATTTTTCACACACTATTTTCTAGGGTGTTCAACCATTTGCAGTCCCGGTCATCCTATCCCGATCTCAGGTAAATTGGGACAAGAAGATCCCATCTAAAAATTTCAAGATGAGAAAATTTGGGATCAGGAAAAATTACATTCAGAACCCCATTCCTGATCCCAAAAAAAAAAAAAAATATATATATATATATATATATATATATATATATATTATAATAATTAAATTACCCTAAAATTTGAAGCAACTTCATGATGGCAGGGGCTTTGCATGGCTATATATAAAGTTCAATTTTCCATAAGAATATGCAATTTAATATGAACATGCAACCTTTTTTTACCCTGAATAAGCAAATATTGAATGCACTACTTTGATATATCTTGAAACAAACGACTAATTTTTTTTCCAATTATCAATCTTTAGTTATTTATATTTCTCTTCTACCCTTAGTATGAGCATGTATTATTTGCTTCTTTATCTTCATTCTCTCGGTTTGGCTCCAATTCCTAGATCCTTCATAAACAGAGTTTATAGTCCAGGGTCTACAAACTGAAATTTGAAATCTGCATTCTATATTTTAATGAGGTTACCTGATGGCAGATCTCACAAATTGTGTCTCCCTTTTCATTGCACCATCGTTGAACACATCTCTAGTGAGCAAACTGGTGTTGTAAAAAAAAAAAAACTTTAACTGCAATCATCAGATAAGATATTTTACATATAGTTGATGCTAGTTATAAGTGTTATGTTTCTACCCTCAGTATGATTGTTTTGTTTATAGAAGTGTTTTGTTTCAGAGGTTGGAAAGGAAGGAAAAGAAAAAAAAGCCCAACTTTTCAGGAAATCCCGATCTCGATTAGGACGGGAAATTTTTAGGACCAGGTTAGGATTGAGATCGAGACTAATTTCCCTTCGTGAGCCTTTTTTCGAGATAGGATCATGCAACCACCACTACTACTTTCTTATATTATATATTTTAGATCATATGTTTTAATGATAACAAAGCTTAAGAAAAAGTTAGAAAAATATTTTGCAGGGGTTACATTTCTTTAAAAAGGATTTTGAAACATATAGTGAATACTTACTACGAAAATCAGCTAATTTCTCAAGTGATCACTTGAGTGATGTGCTTTAAGAAAATAATTCATCACTACGGTGCTCACTAGAAGTGGTAATTAAAGATCACTTGAGTGATGCTGAAATTTACCTTTACTACTAACCTACCATGGTGATCAAGATAGTGATATGTTTTTCTAAAAAACAATGTTTAAAAAGGATCATTCGAGTGACCACTCAAATGATGATATACAAAATGCATCACTATCAGTCCACCATTGTGAATCATCTAGTGATAAAGCTTTTCTGCAAAACTATGTTAAATTAGATCACTCGAGTGACCACTCAAGTGATACTTCAAATTGTCATTACCATTATATCACCATGATGATCTATTCTAGTTATATGTTTTGGAAAATGTTTATCAAAGAGAAAATCACTTGAGTGATGTGTTCAATTTTCATCACCATCACATCACCACGGTAATATGTCCTAGTGATAAGTTTTCTGAAAATTTTATTAGTGCAAATCACTTGAGTGATATGTAAAAAGAGCATTACTACCACTGCACTATAGTGATGTACCTAGTGGTCTATTTTTTGAAAAATAAGATCACTCGAGTGATCCTATTTTATGCATTACTACCACCTAATCACAATGATTCATCCAGTGATTTGTCTTGTTCTCAAAATGCCTAAGTAAAGATCATTCGAGTGATGCATTTCCCAAAAATAGAGCATCACATCGAAAATCTTGAAACTCATTCAAGATCATTCTAAATTTACTTCTTTTGCTTTCAACTATACTAACACTTCATTACATTAGTGATTAAGCATATTACAGGTGATCAATCACAAATTAACACACAAAATGCAAAAAGCACTTTATATTCAAAAGCATTAAATGCTCCGAGGTTTAAATGTTGAACATTCTCTTTGCTTCCAATGGCTAAATCAAAAGACACAAAGAATTATCTGATATTTTCAACAGCTATAAGCAAAGACCTTTCACTCTAATAGCTACAATCAAAGTGCAACAGTCTTCAAATATTCTCACATTATAAATAGAAGAGTATTGAAGACGAAGCAACAACCAACATTATGCATTTACTGTCACATTCATTTATTAAGTCTCAAAAGCTCTCAGTGTGAATTGTACTTTAGTAATTTTTCATTTACTCTCATGAGAGGACATACTTAAGCATTTATTTCATCTGAAATACTCAAAGTAGTGGGAACTTGAGTAGGCATTGATTGTGAAGTGTAACGGGGAAGTTCTTTAAAGAAGGACTAGCTTGTATTGAGGTACTAAGAATCTTGTGAATCTTAGAAGATAGTGGAAATCTCAAAAAGGCATTCTGGAGACTAGACATAAGTCAAGTGAACTAGATCAAATTAGTGTAGCTCTCTTGTGTCCTCTTTCGATGATATCCTTTTAACTCTCCTCTCTTTACTTAGTTTGAGTTGAAGTTTAAATTTTTAAAATTCATCCAATTCACCCCCTCTTGGGTGAAAAGCTTACAGTAACAATATTTGTGTTTCTTAATAACATAATGATATTAAACAAATAATATAATATTACTTAAAATATTTTAAAAAATGAATTTTTAGTGTAATAGCTAAATTTACCTTGAAAAAGATACTACTTGTTCTAAATGTAGAACATAATTAATTGTATTACAAACTAGATTTTACATCGAGGAGTATAATTGTTTCAAAATGTCATTATGGACACACATTATACTTTTCATATATGTCATCTCTAGTTTGTCATATTATTTTATTTTCTTTAATAATGTGAATGTGACACTCACCCTCCACCTCACGCTAAGCTGAAAATGACTTTTTATCATCTCAAATATCGACATATAAAAATTGTACGCCAAAAATTTGTTGAGAGAGCTTCTCCAATTAAAATATAATCGAGCTCCAATTCAGAGCGGTAGATAATAATATCGAACAAAAAAAAAAAAAAAAAAGAAGGCAGAAACCGAAATATTTCCCCAACTCATAAAATACAGAGGTTACGTACAAATGGGACTACAATCTGACTGTTGATATGAAATAAAGTCATTTATTTATTATTTATTGTCCAGTAGCATTTACTTTCTTTTTTTCCCTATATTATTTTGACCCCGATTTTTTGTTTTTCCAGTTTGTTAATTATTGTGCATATATAAAAAATCAAGTGAACTAAGTCAATGAAAATTGAATATTGTGCATATATGTAGTTTGACTATATCCCAGACAATATGCTAAGCAGTTTGATGACTCTTAATAGTTCGTACGTTTGTATTGAATATTATTATGTTCTATTGGGGTCATCCAAATGATGTTTAGAGCTAATTTGATTGTTAATTGAAAATTTTCAATCTTAAATGTATGAGTTATAAATCTAATTCATAGAAATTGAAAAATAATTGGTCAATTAGTTGTAAAAAAGTTGGTTTAATTTTCTTAAAATATCTCTCCTTTTAATATTTTACATTAAACATTATGCCTATTCATACATAATAGGAGTAATTTGGAAAAAAAATTAGATAATAAATATCACAGACAAATTAGATTTAAGAATAAACCAAATTAATCGACTATTTAGAACAGAGAGAAAAATAGTGTTTTTGTGTGAGAGCTAGAGAGGTGTTTTAGATTATTTAATTTTGGTTAATTGGAAGGATTTTTGGGCTAATTAAATTTTGCATTAATATAATTGAGCATTACCATGGGTATGATAGCTCAGCGTGTGGCCCAAACAACAACTTGCGTACAAACTCATTCAACCCCTGTAATATTTAATTAGTCTTTGCTACTTGAATACTTGTTGTATTGGATAAAAATAGAATAAGCATATCATCATTATTTGCTTTATTTTTTCTAACTCTAAAATGTTGTTTTTATATTATATGGGTGATTCTGAAAATTAAATGCACCTGAGGGCTGAAAAGTGGGTTTTGGAGTACAACATCAACATGGGGTTAATTTATACTCCTTCGTAAATATAAAACATATTTTTTATATTTGTCAATCTTTTTTCTAATTTATCCCTACTTATATTCTCTTAATAATAATCAAGCAAAAGAAAAATGGATAGAATTAAGAAAGATGACTAAAGTGTTTTAGAAAAAAAATTATCATGTTCACTAACTTAACTAACTTATTTGATCTAATTAAATTAGGTAAATATTTCTTACATTAAGGATCAGATGAGTAAGATCCAAATTAAACAAGTCGTTAAACTACTTTGGATTACAACGTCAACATGGGTTAACTCTTCGTCCACTTGTCTAGCCAAAAACACTTACTGGCGTCAAAGCTTTCAGCAGTGAAAATGGAAGAAAAGAAATCACAAAAGCCCACATAATTATAAATTCAATTACTCTTCTTGCCTTTTGTGATTTCTTTTGTTCGTTCAATTATACTGAGAGGAAATTTCTACCATCCAAAAAAGATATAACTACAATGGGCTTTTTCCTTTATTTTTTCTTTGAAGAAAACTTAAGATCCAAATTAAACACAAGTCATTAAACTATTCATCAGATTCCTCATATACTTTGTTGTCTTATGGAATGGAAAACGATGTCTACTTTATAATATGGTTATATGCATGCATTAATTTGATCATGGATAAACACACACAAAAGAAGGTACCATATATATTAATCCATAAAACATGACATTATTAAATTATTCAAACAATAAAAGTTGACCGTAACCACCAAAATTGTCCTATATATACTACCATAACATGCCCACTTGCACGCTTCGAGATATTTAAACTGTTTCGTTAAACGAAGAAAGCGATTTAATATTTACAACTAGAAATTTCCCCAGGCACTATCTAGGATGTTTCCAAAAAAAATTCCTGCATCACTCTTTTTTTTATTTGATCCTTTGAACTTGAGAATAATCCATTTTGAGACTTAAAGCTTAAAAGGTTTTCTCATCTCCCAACAAATATATTTCCCAAACTTAAACTTGTATTCTTTTTTTTTATGGGAATAAGGTTACTTACAATCTCAACGATGTTGTTCTCTTGTTGCATTTTAAGACAACCTTCAAACAAGTAAATTAATGATACGAGAAAATGACAAAACACAAATCCAATACAAACCTAACATCTCAAATTAAATTAAATACTACATTATTTATAAGCCAAGTACATTGAATTGGCTTCCTTCATATTTTATTTAATTCGCCCACGCACACATACTTTGATATAATGTATTAGCAAGTAGTTTGATGTAACAACTAACAATACCACAAAACACCTTCCTTTAAGACTTTTAAGAGTGATTATTGGTTCTACTTCCAACTTCCCAGAATGCGATGTATGTGTGACTTCCCTAATTATTTATGACATTTCACGCGTGGCATGGATGAGACTTTTGTTTCTATTTTTATTTATTTATTTACCTATTTGTTTATTCGGCAATCAACAACAATGATGCTCCCTCTTGGTCCTTAATGTAATGCTCACTCCGGTCTTTTTTATAAGTAATTTTTATCTTTATTGTGTAAAATGAATTGACGGTTAAGATTAGTTAAACACAATATATATCTTAAAAATGTCATATTTCTTCGAAATATGCCTCTATTTATGAAAAGATCATAGGAGAGAGAATGTGTAACGAATATGAGAGAGTATGAGTATAAAATCTGAAAGAGAATATGTAATAAATGAGTAGATGAAAGAGAATTAGTGGTGAGTGGGGGATAATAAATATAAAGATGTGTATTTAATAGGGGTAAAAAAAGGAAAATGTAGTTTGATTTTTGTGACAAGAGGAGAAAGTTGCTTATAAAAAGAACAAATCCCAAGATAGAAAAAGTTGCTTGTAAACAAGACCAGATGGAGTATATATTTAGGAAGTTGATCTAGGTCCTAAATATTACTATATAATTTTTATATTTGTCAATCTTTTATTAATTTACCCTTATTAATACTTACTCAATAATAATTAGAGAGGGAATGAGAGAATTAAGGAAAATAACTAAAATATTTTAGAAAATGCATGTCCTATTAACTAATTTAACTATCTTCCTTAATCTAATCAAATTAGATAAATATATCTTGTATTAAGGATAAGAGGGAATACTTTTTCAATTCTTATAATCTTAATGAGATTTTACCGCCCTTGGAACAGCGCAGATACTAATAATATATTTGGTCTGAAGGGATTGCAATGGAAGAGCGAAATGGGACAAAAATTTTAGTGAGTTAATTCTTTCCCCCTAACAAAAAGACAGTGTTATAAAATTGTAATTAAAATGAGATGTAAGAGGAAATAGCCAAAAAGAAAATCAATTAAAAGCTTTCATCTTCAATTTTCTTTTTTTTAATAATCCCTTCCCTCTATTACTCTCGAATAAAACAAACCAAAAAATACTAACGTGATGATGTTACAAAATGCAATAATGTCTAGAATGTATGAAACAAAATTGTATTTATTTGACCTTGCGTGCCGTGTAGTTGAATGGGGTTTGATTTCTGAAACAAATTAAATGAAGCCCAAATACTTGCCCATAAATAATTAATCATTTCATTTTCATGCATAAAGATATAACTAATGATGGCAGGGACCTTATTAAAATGAAACCCAAATGCTTGGATGGGCTCAAGTATTCGAATTGAAGAGGTGAAAGTAGGCTGAGGCCCATGATAACAGGGACCTTATTAAAATGAATAAGCAGACAGTGAGCCTTTCCCCTTAGCGAGCCCAATACACTAAGCTAACTAATGAAGCTAGAGAGTATGATCAGCCTCTCATTGTCATGCCCCCAAAGTACTAAAGCGTGATCTGCACGAAGTGTAAGTGGCTTCACTTCGTATGTTCTTTTTAATTTACTATTTTCTACTTACAATAAAAAAAAAGTCTTCTTGATTAATATAACATAGAATGACATCATTATCATATTTGTCCGTGAACCTTTATTAAATAACAACCACATCTATATTTAAATCCCAAATTATCAAACATTTTTGGAACAATCAATCCTTCTTCCGCACATTAAAATATAAGATCTTTCTCTCAAGCGATATATATACACATGCAAATAAGGAAATATATATTATGTCTACAACTTTTGTTGAGCAACTTTTCTCTACAACGAATGGATAAATTAAATGTATCATAAAATAAAATTTACAATGATAGTTAATTAATATGAATATCCACTACGTGGATGATCCACCCTTTGGTCCAGACAAATGAGTAGGTTCATTTATGCTATCTGAAATACAAATAGCTTAAAAATAAAAGGGTACTTGGTTCTCATGCTCAATCATCGAAGAATAAAGAAGGACAGAGAATTCTCATCAAGAGTGTAGGGAAGGGAAAATGTTTGGACTGTTTAGTTGACGGTTATTTAAAAGAAACTGTTATGTTATTTTTTCAATATGAAGTTGGAAGACAAATCGTTTATTTGTTAATCTAACCTTTCATAACAGTTTTACCATAAAGAACTGTTGGCAAACTCCTGCAAATACGTAATCCGAGTCACGTCTGAAGGACGATGTCCTTAAGAGCTATTCCGCGACCATCGACTGACTAGAAGCTGCACTCTCCAGGATAAACCAGATTCTTCTTGCAGACACAGGGCGAACAGAACAACAAAATATAACAAAGACAACCAACAGGCAGAGAGAGAATGAGAAGAGGAGGAAGAGAGAGGTCAAAGATTCCAGAGTTGGATGCTTAAACCTCCTGTCAAGCTCTCCTTATGTAGGCGTACACTGAGAGACGTTAGGCACATTTTTAAACCATATAAAGACCATTAAACAACCAGTTACAACAGCAATAAAACCAAATAATGGGGCGGTTTCTGAACGTTGAAGGGTCATGAACGTTGGTGAATAAAGTTTGATTCATGACCCCTGTAACAGAAATACTTATGTCTCAATTTTCAAATGCCTGAAAATTTGACTTTTCCGATAAGCCTTAGGTCTTAAAATCCAGACTCCTCAAAACTAGGTTTTTCCAGTAAATTTTAGATTTTTCCAAAAAAATATTTGATAAAAAGTGCCCGTTTCATATTTAATTCGCCCCGGGGGGGATCGCCAGATTTCCACTACGTTTGCCTTATGGTGGCCTGTTGTTGTGCGCGCGAGCCCACTCTTCCTCTTAGCTCATTTACTAGCTCAAAAACACAAGGTGCAATACACACTATTGGGAAAAAAACTTTTTAGACTGGTTAAAAAAGATATTTTAGACGGGTTTTTGAGCAGGTCTTGATTTAGCCGGTCTAAAAAGTCTATTATTTTTTAGACCGATTTAAAAACCGATCTAAAAAGACACACTTTTAAGACCGGTTGTACCCACAACTGGTCTTAAAAGTTTGACTTTAAGATCTTTTAAAAATAATAGGTCTTAAAGCCATGACTTTTAAGACCGGTTGTCTCCATAACTAGTCTTAAAGGCCTACTTTTAAGATTGGTTGTCTCCACAACTGGTCTTAAAAGTAGACCTTTAAGACCAGTTATAAAGAAAACCGGTCTTTAAAGTCTGACTTTAAGACCTTTTAAAAATAACTGGTCTTAAAGCTATAACTTTCAAGATCGGTTATATAAACAACTAGTCTTAAAAGTAGACCTTTAAGACCGGTTGTCAATATAACTAGTCTTAAAAGTCTACTTTTTTTTAAGAAAAATTATTCTTATTTCAATCTTACCTAGGCCAAAAACAAGTGAGACATTAGCTCGATTCCATTAACAAATTGTTGCTTCAATACTGATTCATGACAATAACAATAATATTTGTATATTTACATATATTAGGCTTCACACAATTGGTTCAGACAGCAAAAACAACAAACATTCCCATGACTTATTTATGACTATTTAAACATTATATTCTTGTGGCATTAAGAAATAGAACTAATCTCATAAAATTTAGCCTCCAAAATTGAACTATAACAGCTATAAAACCCCATATGAATGCATATGCATAGTGTACAATTCTTAAGTTCTAGTTACTTAAGTTTTTCATACCTAATGAATCTCCAACATCTAAAGTGATATATCACAACAAGGATAATCATTCTTTTTGTGTTTCTTAACTTTATCACTTCAAATATAAGCACACACTCTTAAGCAAATGGAAAGGAACAACAGAAAATTCCTTACTTCAAATATAACATACACAGAAGGAACAACAGAAAATTCCTTAGTTTTACAGAAAAATGAAACAAAGGGAAAAAAGTACAGCGGTCAATCCTTCACATCATATGCCTGTATCAGCAACCAACCTGTGTCACCCATATCCCACAAATTATCCTACGCAGAGATATAAACCAAGTTAGATATGAAAATCACAAGTATTATTAGGAAGGACATTAGATTAAAAAACTTACTATTCTTGTAAAATCTCATAGATGAATTCGGCATAACAGTTGTAGATGAAATCAATATCTTCTTCAGGAAATGGATTAGCAAGATCAACATCTGTATGTAACAATGAAGCCAGAAAAAACATTAACTTGCTAACTTAAAAACAATAAAGTAATACAAAATTTTTGAAATATACATTTATTACCTCTTCGGTAAAATCAGTCATGCCTAGGCTGATAATATTGTAAATTTGCCTCAGAATATAAAAACCACATAAGTTAGACCCCGGTGATTGCCTACAACTCTGAAAAAGAAAATGACATCATCAAAGCAAGCATAAAAGCATAGCTTATAGAATACATCTTAAAGAAAACAAATATGTACTAACCTTTGGGATGATCCATGTAAGGTCATTTAAGTCACGAACATGCTTACCACACGCAGTGTGTAGGAATGTCCGTATAGCCTTATTATCAAAATCACAAAAGCATACTTATTTTGCACACAAAATTTACACATAAAAGGTAATAATGCAAGAAAACTTACGAGTTTACGGTCTTCTTCAAGTCATTCCCCGGTTTCAAGTGGATGCAGCATAGGAAGATGATTGTGTAACTAGTCTTGCACAGAAGAACTAATTGCCAATGATCCCTGAAAAAAAGAGATGAATATTAAGCAAATATAAAACACTATATATGTTTTGGAATATAAATTTGTTTCTTACCCATGCACATATGGAGCCAAGAAACACTCAGTTACTGTTTCACTAAGCCTCTCTGATAAGTATCTATGTTTGATAGCAGCAGTGGTCCCTTTCTCTTGGACTTGAACTGGGCATATGAATCTAAATGTATCGCTCTTACTGGAGGAGACTAACCTACGATTCATGTACCTACAATAATGAAAGCACACATATCAAAGTTAAATGGCGTAATTTTTAAAATATTTACTCCTAATTGAAGAAGATACTTACATTAAAAATAGTTGGACAATCGCAATCGTAAGATGTTGTCTAGGATCGACCAGGGACATTAAATCATCCCTCTCAAGATAGCATATCACCCCTAACTTGCCAACAACTGAATCCATAGGCCAATTTCTTGTTGGGAAGGATGTATCGTATGCTATCAGAATCACTTGTTGCATGACATTTAATGGAGGCTGTGAAACTTCATGAGTGAAGGGTGCTGGACTTAGGGCTCTGATTGGGGATTCCTTATCTCGAACAGAAACAAGGTTCTTTGGCTATGATATGAAAGTACCCAAGATATCACTCACAATTTGAACTCATCAGAAGGGATAGGAATGGGTGTGTCTGTAATGATAACCTCTTCAACTGACACTCTGACTTGATTATCTGTCATTTGTTGGTGGTGAATAGTTGATCCCAGGTTATGTACACTCCCCCATACAACTAACCGTCTCAGAGGATCCTTGACAAAAATGTCACAAGGCTTAGTAATTTCTTTTCCAGGACCCTCTGATGACTGCTCAATATTGTAACAACGAACTCCCTTTAGTGCTCTGCTTATTAGGATCAAGCGATTGTGCCTGGGGAGCACTGGTATCTTGTCTTATGCTCACCATGGCATACACTTCCTCCTTCATCTTGCTTAACCGGGCATCCAAGTGTATCAAATGATGCTTTTACCTCGGTCCTTGCTTCCGCCCTTGCAGTGGCCAACATACGCTCCAATTCCTCCCTAGTCACCAGGTTTGAGGAATAGTGTGAGGGGGCTCCAAAGTAATCCTTTATGCCTACCCCTTCTTCAACTCCCCTGTCATAGCCTAAACGCTCATGTTTTCCAGTAGCAACCGTCAGTATATCATTCCTCCCCTCCGACTTAAAGGATCCCTCTGCTTGCTTTTTTGAAGTTCTTCCTATAAGATACAAATAACACACATGAGTAATAAAAAATGTTTACTAAATAGTTAATATTAACAATGATACTTACAATTTTTTTACTGACTATACGAGACTGTTCACTCGTATAGGACCCACTACTCTTTCAACGAGCATGCAACGATATTTCTTCGTGACATATCGGAGATGGTGGAGAAAGAAGAATAGAAGGATCAGATTGAGATGCTTCTTCCAATCTCTTTCATTTGGCCGCCAACAAGTATTTTTTGACCTTTACGTATCCCCCACGAGACATTGTATGTGGGCAATCATTCTTCTTACCACTCTCTTGTGATTTTTATCTTCTTGCCTGTGAATAAGAAATTGAAAAAAAGGTTACAATAAGAAAAGACAATTGATAAGTAAATAAAATACAAAATAAGTTAACTCACCAAAGCCTCTGGAGTAGTTCGAAGCCTTAAAAATTCTTGCCAAGTCACTTTATCGATGTATGAATACTTGCTGTATGGAGTAAGATGAGGCTCACCAGCTTCCACCTCGATATGCACGTAATTGTTAGCCATATTTTTCTTAAACTTCCTCCAGCGCTCACAACAATACTACATAGTCTTGTTCTACAAGATTTAACTCTGAGAAACGTCGTAGGTGAGCTATTATTCATGCATTGAAGGAGTTAGTGAAAAATTTGATAATCATTACATATAGAAGATAACTTTATACCTGAATAGTGTCTTAAATATGCTGCTTCACTTTATTGTCGACATTTCTCCACTCCTCTATCAAGATGCTAGGCTTGTTGCGTACTAGGAGGCCAATAAAACTCCTATATTGGCTTGCATTAGGCTCGATTGGTTTCCAATATTTATCAAACTGAATTGGTATCTTCTCACCGGTACTCCGACTGAGGGGAACATCTCTCAACCGTGTGGCCCTCCTACCCCTCCGTATGGACTGGTTACTCGACTCACTTTCATTCTGGCTCTGATTGACACTCGAAGGCTTGCTTTGATGAGCACTAGGTGACTCCTGAGCCTTTACACTAGGACGCCTCGAATCCGTCATTGTCCTATTAAGACAAATCGTTAAGTTAGTAAGCTATAAAATAACTATATATATAATCTGGATATAACTCATAATGATAATTACTTTAGATAGATAGCTAACTTTTAAAGTAGATTTATAAAGAGATATCCTCCCATATCCTTTCACAATGATAATTTATTGTGTCATGTTCATTATATGCTTTATCTTCTTCGTTCAATTTAGGAAGACCCCTGGAAAAAGAAGTCTCAAGAAGATCGTAATTTGAACGACTTTCCTCATCAATATCAACGACTCTTTTTCCTTGGAGAGCTATAGACCACATTTTATTTTCCTGATCGGTAATATAGAACACTTGTTTCGCTTGATCTGCCATAATGAAAGGTTTATCTCCAAAACTTCTACTATTCAGATCTACTAATGTAAATCCTAACTGAGCAATCTTCACACCATTATTGACATTAACCTATTTGCATTTGAAAATGAGAAATTTAATTTTAACATAGTCAACCACCCAAATCTTGTCAATAACCCCATAATAAGTATGGCTACCAATTTAAGGTTCTTATATTTTGAACTAGAGAAATGCATAGATTCAGCCACTAACATAACACCACTTTTCTGGACGGTGCTCCTATCATCCAGGGACTTTGTATAAAAGGTATAACCATTGATCACAAATGAAGTCCAACTTATGACATCAACCTCAGGACCATGTGCTAGCCATTTAATTGTATCAAAAACACATTCTTATCTGTCAACCTTATGTTTGAACCAATATGCAAAAGTTCTGATATGCTCCCTAATTAACCTTTGTTTAGTCATTCGACTGTTTGCTTTCCGTACAATTTCTTTTGAGCATTCATGTAAACTTGAACTACATCAACATTATTCAAGATATACAAGTGGACTTATTGTAATTCATCAGAATCCACACTCTTTACTGTGCCCCACGTTTACCCCCTTCTTCATTATGGCGTTTAGGAAGGCCGATATGTCCTACATTTTCCAAATAATGTTGACAAAATTCTATAGCTTCTTCAGAAACATATTTCTGAACAATAGATGCTTCAGGCCGATTAGGGTTCTTCAAATACCCTTTTAGGATTTTCATAGTTCTTTCAATTGGGTACATCTATTGGAAATAGATAGGGTCAAACAACTTTATCTCCCTCACTAGATGAACAATTAGATATACCATGATGTCAAAAAAAGAAGGAAGAAAAGGCTTCTCAAGCTGGCACAAAATCAAGTATCCTTCATTTTCTGATTCATCCAATCTTTTCGTCTCAATGACTTTACTACAAATAGAATTGAAGAAGAAACAAAGTCTAGTAAATATGTGTTGAAGATCATATTCGACAATGTCTCGAATAACTATTGGGAGTAGTTGTTGCATTAAGACATGACAATCATGAGATTTTAACCCTACTAACTTCAAGTCTTTCATCGACACAAGCTTCTTAAAATTTGAAGAATACCCTGAGGGAACTTTGATGCCATGTAAACACTCACAAAAACTTCTTTTCTCATCCTTGGACAAAGTATGACAAGATGGAGGACAAAAATTTCTCTTACCATGTGGCTTTGGATGTAAGTCTTCTCGTATTCCTATTTCTTGTAAATCTAATCTTGCCTTCACGCCATCCTTAGAACTACCTTGTATGTTGAGTAGTGTCCCAACAATACTATCACATATTTTTCTCCACATACATGAATTCAATACAGTGTCTCACATCAAGATTGCGCCAATATGGAAGATTGAAGAAAACATACCTCTTTTTCCATATATATTTCTCATTTCTACTCTTTATAGCCTTACCGAAGATAACATTGATATTTTTTACCTTTGCATAAACTTTCTCCCCAGTCAATGTCTCCAGAGCATCTTCAAACTCTTAGCCACCAAAAAAGGCTTTCTTTAATCTACGATATGGGTGGCCCCGTCTAAGGAATCTCCTATGGCCAAGATAAATGGTCTTTCTTCCATGTTGAAGTAGATGGTAGCATGTGCCTTCTTCACAAATCGGACATGCTTTGTGGCCTTTAACGCTATATCCTAACAAGTTTCCATATGTAAGGAACTCATTTATAGTACAAAAGATCATGGCTCACATTTTAAAAATCTCCTTCTTGTTCGCGTAAAAAACATTGACACCTTCCTCCCACAACTCTTTCAAGTCTTCAATCAAGGGTTCTTGGTAAACATCTATGTCATTTTCGAGTTGTTTTGGTCTCGAAATCAACATAGAAAACATGATGTACTTTTGTTTCATGCATAACAAAGGAGATAAGTTGTAAATTACCAATAGAACAGGCCATGAACTATGTATACTACTTAGGCTGCCATAAGGATTCATGCCATCTATGCTAAGCCCAAGTCTAAGGTTCCTAGGTTCTTCGCCGAAGGTAGGAAATAATTGATCAATTTTCTTCAATTGAGAAGAATCAGCCGGATGTCGAAGCTTTCTATCAAAATCCTCTCAAATTTTTGACATCAATTTCATTAGCAAACAGGCTTTTGAACATTGGTATGATTGGAAGATACCACAATACTTTTACAGGGGCCTTATTTAATTTATACCTGGGGGTTTCAGATATCGGACACTGCTGGTTCTCTTCATGTTCTTTTCTATACAATATGCAATCATTAAGGCATGCATGAATCTTTTTATACTTCATCCCTAGTGGACACATTATTTTCTCATTATCATAGTATCGGCAATGCAGCACCTTATCATCTGGAAGCATGTTCTTAAAGGCCTCAAGCGTTTTTGAAAAACTCTTGTCGCTCCATCCATGCCGTGCTTTCAAGCTTACCAATTTTAATAATGCTTTCAACAATTAGTATTTTATGTACCCCGGGTACAATGGCTTCTCAGCATCACTGCACATATTACCGTATGCATGTGATTGCTCAAAAGCCTCTTCTTCTACATCACGAATAATATCCTCTTTCTAATCATCCAGATCCGTGTCATTATCATCAAAGGTCACTCCCCTTATTGAGATGCGCTTAGTATTTCTAATCCTTTACAAAATCCTTCACAAATTAAATGTGTATATATATGTGCAGCACTTAGTCGCTTCTTATTCAAAAATTCTACACAAGTGCTGTAGAACATCTCACTGTTATTATCGGCATTTCTTCTAGAAAATTCTAAGAAATCCCTCACCCCATTATCATATTCAACACTCGTCTGTTTAGCGTTTACCTAACTACGATCCATATATTTCAACACCTTTTTTTTTCTCTTTTGTATATTTTTCCCCTGGAAAATGTAGGAGTATGATAAGAGCATGAAATCATTACACTCATCAAGCTACCTAGTTTAACTACTACATAATGACCAAATTTTCTAATTTTAACCATGTTAAATTAGGTACTAAAGGAGAGAGAGAAATATACAGAGACAAATAAGCATTAATTTCTTTCTAAGTAACTTATACTATGACTAAAAGGAGTATATTGGCCACCAATGAGTTAATTTTATTTCATATTTATGTTTGGAAAAAAAAACCTACTCCACCATTTACAAAACAACATGATGAACCAGAACAAAAAAAAACAAGATGAGAGATATGATTTGAAGATACAGCTAAGTAAAGAAACAAATCAAGAAAGCTAAGTGGTCAACAATAAGAGAGCCATAAACAAACCAAATGTCAACCAACAAAAATGTGGTAGTAGGTTACTCACAAGCAACATTACATATAATTAGCACCAGAACTCTCCATACTATTTTAAAATACAAGCATACTTTAACGAGCAATTTGCATTAATAATTCTTTCTTCTTTGTCCACTTTTTTGTATGTGGAAAAGTTCCGTAAAGCCAACACTTGATTGAAGATAAGCACCAAAGACTAATCAAACTAACCTTATCCCTTACCCTTATGGCTGACTGGTCGGGTCAAAGTTCTAGTAAGCTCTACAAAAAAAATTCACAAGTAGAGACTTGAGCTTGCGAAGGAAATATATCTAAAAGCAAGCATTTCACAAGAAAGTCAAGAGATATGACAGCTGTTGTCTGTGTCAGATTTTTTTTGTCATCACAAGAGATTAAAGGTCTCTGAAGTTTCCATTAAGCTAAGAAAATAAAAAAGCTCATGAATTAATTCCACGTACACCCCATTACACTTAGAAACAAAAACCTCAGTATCAGTGGCGAGAAACATGATTTCAACCAAATCCAGAATGAGAACACCCTCAAGTTAAAGTTGCTAGATAATAAATTTCAAGAAAGAAGATTCAACAAAGACCAAAAATTGTGAGAAAAGGATCGCCAAATAAATATTACTAAGCAATAATTGTAGAAAAGCTAAGGAATATTTGCATTATTTTATATTTTATTCCTCACACTTATAGAAATAAAACAATTTAATCTATGTTAATTAGCTTAATGGAAATATTATTCATAGAAAGGCACTGACAGTAAATAAGAAGAAACACAGACAAACGCTATGAGATGGAGGAATGGCTATGTCGGAATCAGAGAACTTATGAAATCACGAAAAAAGGGAGTGAAGGGAAAAATACCTGCTACAAGAAATTAGGGCTTCAACGATCTTATTCACAGAAAGGCACTGACAGCAACTAAGAAGAAACATAGACAAATGTGATGAGATGGAGGAATGGCAATGTCAAAATCAGAGAACTTGTGAAATCGCGAAAAAAAAGAGAGTGAAGGGAAAAATATCTGTTGCAAGAAATTAGGGCTTCAGCAAATTGCCTATACAAATTAACTATTGAAGCACTGCCAGCAAACAAGAAGAAAGACAGAGAATGAACGTCGATAGCCGCTGAAGGAAACCAAGGAAGACATAGTAGTAGAGAAAATTTTGGAAGAAAAAGGCGTGGTTTGGGTTTTTACTGAACTTTTAAGACCGGTTATTCAAATAACCGATCTTAAAAATAGAGGATTTTTTATTCATTTTTAATTAGACCTGTTATATATAAAGCTGGTCTAAAATATATGTTTATTCCGTATATAATGTTTAATTATTTTACTTTTTATAAAAAACCAATCTAAATAATGTTTTTTAAACTGGTTTTCTCTATAATCGGTCTTAAAAGTTTCTTTTAATTACATAATTGCCACCATGTTTGTTTTAGACCTTATCCGCTGTAACTGGTCTAATTGTGCAGGTCTAAAATACGTTTTTTGCACTAGTGACACTTGTGTTCTCTCTCCCCCAAGCAATTTGGGACTTGTTCCATTTGACACACCCACTTGCAAGTTAAAACACCAACAAGAACTATCATTTTTATGAGACATTATATGACGATTACAAAGTACAACCGTTATGTATATGTATGATGTTCTAATAAGTGACGGTTGTTATTTAATAACCATAATATATATACCATTTTTTTTAAATTTTGGTGGTTGATTATGAACCAACATTTTATAACAAAACAAAACAAGACAAAGTAAATAAAAAAAACTAAAAATAACAAGTTACGGAGATATTTTAAAAATCTGATGTATCATCAGATTTTTCATTCTCCAGTAACTTATCCACCTTCTCGTTCAAAGACTAAACGAGAGAGGTAATTCTTTCAAGCACTGGTTCATGCGTCGTTCCTCTCACAAGTGAACTTGGAATATATGATCGAGGTCATAGATTACGTGGACAAGACTTTCATTGCTTGTTTGTGGAGGGAGTTGATCTTTCATTTTTTTCCAGATGATGAATTAAAGTTCTCTTACGTTTGTCTATGATGTTTTGTTGAATCAGAAGTTGGCTTTGAGAAGTTGAAATAGAAGTAGAGAAGTCGAGTTCAGTTCTTGGACGTTTATATAGAGAGGGTTTCGTAGTTATCATGCCTTCACATCCTTTTTAACTTTTGGGATGATATTGATCAGATAAAAACTTTCGGATACCCAAAATCCATGCACAAAAGCTTTTGGAGCAAAATTGGACTTGAAACTATATGTGAGCAGTGATGAGTACTCTTTGAGGGCTTCTCCATATAAATGAGGATTATTGGGATCATCTTAGAGCTCAAAGGTTTCTAAGTTTATCCTGTGAACTCGTCCATTTAATGGCGCAATCCAATTTAGCCATATTCCTAGTTAATCTATTAGTCTACATCACAGCTCAAATAAGCAACATCAAAATAAAATAATTATAGGCAATATTGCCTCCAACCCTAAATATAAAAATTAGTACCCCATCCGATTCAAAATATAAAAGTTAGTTAGAGGTAAGCTTTGATATTAAATATAAGACATCAATCTACTTTGTCTCCCAAATTTATTTTTTTTAATAAATTATCTCTATTAATTGAACATGCTAAGAGGTTTCTATCAAAAGGTAGTTTCAGCTTAAATGATTAAAAAAGAAGGTATTTAAGAGAAACTAGCATATATTTTCAACAAATAACTCATTGAACTAATTTTCTTAATCTCTAAATTAGTCCATCTCCTATATTAAGGGTAAGAAGAAGTATAAGAGTTTTCTTTGGTCCTAAATATATGTAAAACATTAATTTACTTTATCTCCCAATTTATAATTTTATTTTCTAAATTTTCCTATTGATTGCATATATTAAAGGAGTTATCAAGAAAGTAGCTTTTCATGTAAGAGATAAAAATGTGAACTTTAGAAAGACTGAACACATTTTTTTAAACAAATAACTAGCTCATCAACTAGTTTTTTTTATAATTTTTATAAATTAGTTATCTTACTTCTACACTGAGAGAGTAAGATTTTTGAGAAATGTAATCATATTGTTACTAAGTCATAGGTAATTAGTATAGGACCATACACAGGACTCACCATGCATTTACTTAAACCAATTACACAAAGCTATATAATTATGTTTTGTTCGGCATCTACAACACAACAAGTACAACTACATACACATGACAATTATTAACTTGCTCCAAACCAAAATCCACTACTATAGATTTGGGCTTTTATAATACCTAATACATAAAGATTACAGTTAATGAACGTCGTGTATGTCAAGGTAGAGGTCGCGTAAGGATACATAATACTTAAAAGTAATGGTCAATTATGTGCACCGTCATGTATTAAGAGGTGAAATTCGCGAAAACACAAACATAACAGTTGAAGTTGATAACTGCAATTTATTTAATGATGAAAGTGACAGTTCTTTTGAAACAACCGTCATGTAACACTTACAAATGATTCATCGCTAACCTTACATCAGCGAAAACACATACATAATGGTTATGTCAATTGACAGTAAAGTGAAAAAAATGACATTTCATAATAAACAACCATAATGTAAAGTACAGATATAAAAAACACCTTTTTAAAACCTCATTTGGTCCTACACCAAGTACTAGTTTTCCTAAAGTTAAATACTTTAGAATGAAGTATTCATTTTATTCATAGTACTTTTGTAAAAAAAACATTTTCATAACCTTGTCCTTTTCTCCCTCATCATGGTCAGACATTAGAGAGCTTATTTTCATCCACATGCTCACCCTCCTCCTCCTCCTTATCATCCTCACCCTCCTCATCTACAAGCCCCTCCTCTTCCACCACCACCTCCACAAAGCTCCTTCCCATCCTCCTCCACCACAACCACCACCTCCTCATCCCCCTTCTCTTCTGCCTCCTCCTCATATAAAGGCTCTGCTGCAAACATTGACTAGTCTTGACCGCTCTACAATTCGTCTCGCTATACATGCCCATAGTCTGAATAGGAAGGTAGACCTCATTCTTCATCATAATTACGTTATATATGATCACTTCCAATCAGACCCTTCATCTCCTTCCTCATACATTGATGATGTGCCAAGCGAGGGAGACGAGCAGGGGGAAGCAAAGGACAACAGTAGTGTTGATGACTAAAAACCACTACTGCTTATATTTTGAATATTAAAAAAAATTAATCGTTAGGGCGATGCAGCCCAAAAACATTTTTAAAAAAACAATTGTTTGTTCATGGTTATTAGTAAACATCATTACTAATTTACACATTTTTTGTTAGCTCATCCAAACTCTCGTTTTTTTTAATTTTCTGTTTGTACTATAGGTTGAATAATCAAATTTAAAAATTATTAAGAAAAGAGGTCAAATTAGTAACATTTATTATGTAAAACCTATCATTTCTTTGAATACCATGTTAAATATCTAACGGTTATTAAGAAATCACTGTCACCGTTTACAAAACCTAACAACTATGATGTTAAAACTATGAACTTTTGTCCAAAGGTTCATTACGGTTGTTAATTAAAAACTATAAGAAAAGGCCACTAATTTTGTTAAGTCTTTTAAAATATGTACCCGCTATCTGGCGCCTCTTTACTTTCCCAAGTTATTACACTTAACATGCTTGTTTTTGGTCGAATGTTACCCACCATCCTATTAACCCCACAACTATTAGAAATTATGCCCTAGGGGCCAATCATTATACTTTGAACATTATTATTCAATGAATTTCTCTATTTTGTTATCATATTATTTGCATGTTCAGTATGATAACTATATCCTTAGATAAATTATAATGATTGACCTAAATGTCCCTGGTCGGTCATTTGTACGGGAGTAAAGATTAAATAAGACCAGTATGACTTTAAAAAAGTATGGAGATATGAATCAAAGTTTTAGGCAGTTATAAAAGTACAAGGTGTTGGACTGACCTACTATGAGAAAGCTGCATGGATCAAGTCATAAGCTTGTCTCATGTATAATCATGTCACTATGCCCTTTGACCTGAGATCATCATAGATTCCTAAATAAGAGCCGCTCAGCTTTAACCTAGTCAAAAGTCACCTTTGACCAGGTGATGATAAAGGCTATGTTTTGGCTTAGTGGTTTTGATGCAGAGGAATGTGAATAGTTAAGATATAATTTGTCCCTCTTATTATTGGGCCCCTCGATGAGTGAGTCTGAGAAATGTATGGCTATATTATGATGGAAAGAAGTTTCTATTTCTATAGTCAGACTACTCAGGGATCAAGAAAGTAATAGTCACGAATAAGAGGATGACATTCTCTATGCCTCATCCTTGACCAAAATATCGTGTGACAAAAGGTATGTGATATAGTTGTATGATAGGTTGTATCGGTTTATCGATCCTCATATGAATTAGGTAGTCGTAATGTCTTATTAGAGGTCACTTACGACTTGTGAGTTAGTATAGTCATTGGCCCACTGCCAACTTCATATAGGCCTATAGGGTCGCATGAGAAAATAGCCCAAGACAAGCTACAATATCCAAATTCATTGAATCTAAGATGTGTCTAGATTCAATAAATGTAATGGTTAATCGAGTGGACAAATTTTACACACACATATAGACATATATACACATATATAGACACACACACACACACACACACATAATGAATGTAATGGTTAATCTAGGGTGGACGAATTTTACACACACACACACATGTGGTGTGAATGTTTACTTGATAAATATTTGTGTGTGTGTGTGTGAAATATAAAAAAAAATAGAAAAATAAAATTAATAATATTATATGTTTATATATGTATTTTTGAAATGTGCGCGCGCGCACACACACATGTATGTATGTATGTATATATGTATGTATGTATGTATGTATGTATGTATGTATGCATGTATGATAATATTATTATATTGTATTAGTTTTAAATTTAGTTTTATTTGATAAATTAAATTTAATAACTAAAATGATAAAGATATAAAATCTCATATTGAATTTATAAAGATACATTAAATCTATTTCCATTGGCTCTTTATTCAGATTAAATAAATAGGTTAAATTAAAATTATTGGACAGATTTTATTAAACTAGATTTATTTAATTTTCTTATCAAAACAATTAAGTCTTAATTGATATGATGTGGATTTTAAAATTAATTAAGATTAATTTTAATAATTGATAATTGAATATTTATTACACTCATTTGTATCTCTTGATTAATAAATTCAGATTGTTTAGTAATAAATAATGGGTTTTTATGCTTATTTGGGCTTTGAGTGTTTTATTGGATTTAACATATTTTAAAAATAAAAATTCCAGATTTACAACCCTTCTCTATTTTGATCATAACTCTTGAACCATATATTCGAATGATCTCATTCTTGTCTCATTTTTTAGATGATTCAGAGGGCAACAATTGATATGAAGACTTGAAGGGAAGATTCGGACAAGAGGATAGTCAAAATTGTAGTTAATGTTATATATATTTTTTTGGATTTTTATTGGGCCCAAATTTTATAATGAAGCACCATTTATTATTAATTTCTGTTTTGGGCTGAACTGATGGGCTTTGACCCATGTGACAATTAGGTTTTTACTTTGGTTAGCTGAAACAATAGGGCAGAATGGATTTGTGATGTTTTTGGATTGAAATCAGAAGTTCTTCATTCTCTGAAAAATGTTCTTCATGTTCTTCGTTCATTTTTTGGATTTTCCAGCCATGTCGGGCTAAGTTTCTGTGATTGACCTATGGATTGAGGATTCACGTTTCCAATCAGAGGACATACGTAAACCGGTAACGTAACTCGTTTCTATTTACTCTAATCGGATTCAATTTCTGGAATAGTTCAAATGTTTGTTTTAATATTCGGATTGGTACATCCCAAGGACACAGTTCGAATCGGGTTACAGTGCTACTGTATGATCGCATAGTACCATGCCATGCATACGAACAAAACCTAGACGATCGTCTAGTCGAGGGATTTTCTGGATGAATACAGAGATTTCGGTTCGTCCAGAACCAATCACAAGTTCGTTATAATCTTTTTCTGATGATGGTGGGAAACTATGAATCTCAATTCTAGGTCAGTCGTTTAATCTGTTTGGTCTAGTTCATTTTCAATTCTGTCTTTAATCTGAGTTTATTGTTCGTTAATAGTTAATTAAACCCCCCCAATTGATCTTTGTTCGAATGTTTTAGACTGCATGTAAATTCAGTAGGAAACGATCCAGGTTCTCTATACTGCAAACCCTTATTGAAACTGGTTATTTTGCGAGAACTCGACAATTCTCGACCAATAATCCAATATCCATTATAAAATATAAAACTCTGATTAGTTATTTAAGTGAGAGCTCGGGTTTTTCTACAAATGATAAAAAGAGATAGAGTCGTTAGAAAAGAAAAATCTAGTGAGACATTAGTGGCAATAGCACGCTGTTCGTATTGGATTCCTATTCTTGTAGATACCAGTAGAAGGAGCTGATTTGATTTGTTAGCTCTTTGAGATTGAAAGGAAAGACTGATAAGCATAAGAAAGGTACCTTTTTCTACTACTCGATTTAAATGCCATTGACAGATTTGCAATAGGGATTGAAATTTTTTTTGAATTTTAATTTTTTGTTGTGCCTACCAATCCTAACAACAACTCCAGTTGACATTTTTAGTCGTTGACAGTCATGTCTAGGCAAACAACATCCTCCACTACTTTCTTTAACCTTTGGCTCGACAGCCGATTGCCTTAACTTGCTTTTTTAGTTTTAGAGCCCTAACTAGGTCACATTCCTTTTCTTCCTTTGTTCTTCTTATTTTATGGTGTGATTTCTATTCTACATTCATATTCTCCATTCTGTATTCCATATTCTCTTTAATCTTTACTTTATCTTGTCTAGGTAAGTTTTGTCATTAGTCATGCATCGTGTGTTTTTGGAAAACCCATTGCTCTGTTCCCTGTAGCTGATTTAATGAGATTCGTTTTTTAGTTAAAATGGCTAGTTCTACTTTCTGTGGCACTAATAATACCCCTAGTTATAGTAGTGCCTCTTGTTCTAATGGTCCTAGTACTAGTATTCCCACTGGAATCGATTTTATCCCTACGAAACCTAGAAACGAGACCCTAGAAGAGGCATTAAAATACGTGTGGAATATTTTTAAGAAGGTATACTACGCCTTGACTTTTGTGAAAGAAGCAAAGTCTTTGGGAAAAAATTTCACATGGCATGGAACAATGATGGTCAACCTCTTCAGCCATCACACTTTAACAACTATATCCGCTTAACGGCAAGGACCAATGTTCCTATCACAGTGAGTAACTGGTATAGGGTATAAAGAGATTATGCAGGCGTTATTTGGGACAATATTAGGGTAAGGTATATATGCTTGCTTTATTACTTACTATGTACTTGTAAAAAATGTTAACTTGAATTGTCTGTTTTGCAGGCTGCATATTATGTAGATAGAGATTACATTAAGGAATTTGCTGTCTAGAAGATTGGTAATGCACTGCATACATTCTGTCATGCATTGATAGAATCCTGAAGAGATGACGAGATAGAAGTTCCTATGGATCTTTGGTCCATCATCAAACCAGATGATTAGGGAAATTTTATCATCTCACATCGTGATCTGACATTCCAGGTAATTGTTATTCGCAATTCATAAGATCTGTATGTATTTGTTTAATATTAACTATCCTTTATAGTGCTTAGAACTTAAGCCCTTAGCTTCCATCCTTAAGAGCTTGAGAAATTTACCTACAAAATACTATAGAATCAGCACCAAGAAGCAAACCATTATCTTTAATGATAGCACAACCAAGAAGAAATGAAACTGATGATGAAAATAGAGGAATGACAAAGGATTATGATAAATTGGAAACTGAAAACTGAAGGTCACTATAGTTGAATGGTGATGGTGAAGATGATGTTGTTCCCAAAGCTTGCTCGCCACTCCTCTGCAACTCATGTCACCTTCAAGCATTTTGCAATGGTTAACTCCGTGTGTTTAAATCTGAGCTCTATTCTCCATGGTTAATGGGTATGAAGATGAAGGAATGGACGGTAATGGAACTTGATGATGAGTGGCGGTGGTGATGATGGTCCAAAGAAGATAATGGTGTCGTGATGGTACTGATTTAGCCTCCTCTTTGTCTTGTCTTGATAGTACCTTGGTGGTAGTTGAAGATGGGAGAGTGCTAGAGATGATGGTTGGTAGTGGATTAGAGCTTGCCGACGACAGTGGTAGAGAAGGTAGTCGCTGGCGAGGAAGGAAAGAAGAGATGAAGGTGATGATATGAAGCTGAAGGTTTTTGTATCTCTTGCGGCGCTGTTCTATTTCTATTTTGATATCCCTGACTCTCAGCTCATCTTTACATCTCATAATTATACCAGCCCTAATTGACAAAAGAAGCAAAACGTTGTCGTTTTGTGAGGACTAAACTGACATTTTAGAAATTTGCAGTACTAATTTTTCATTTTTCAAATTTGAGCTCCAAATTGTTATTTTCAGTTTTAAATCCAATTTTTCAAACACTTACAATTAAAACTAATGAAACCAATATTAAATATTCTTAAAATTAATGATTAAGAGTAATTAAGATTATTTTGACAATTTTGGCCCTTTTAGTCCTAATTTAATATATCTACTCTTAATCTTAGTTAAGCACAAAAACGGCATTTTAAACTAAATTATTATTAAAAAACCCTAATTAAAGTATAAAAATATATAATTAAAATAAGGATTTTTCAGTCTTTAATATAAGACATATTTGAAGAGTTAACATTAGTTCTAAATATAAGACATATTTTTCATTTTTATCAATCTTTTCCTAGTTTATCATAGTTTTCATCTTTGTCAATATTTATCCTTATTGATATTCCCTCAATAATAATTAAGGAGGAGAGAGAATAAGAGAATTAAAAAAGATGATAAGGGTGTTTTAGAAAATACATGTCAATTTAACTGACTCAACTAACTTTTTTAATATAATCAAATTAAGTAAATGTGTATTATATTAAGGACCAGAGGAGTATAACTCAAATTCTTCTTTATCCTTGAAACCCTCCTCTTCAAGCCTCCAATATTGCAGTAATGGACATGAGCAATTATTAGTGGTGTGAAAAATAGACAGGCTAGAAGTATCTTTTGTCATGCCCTTATTTGTCATAATCATTATCTTATGCAGTATTTTGTTTAGAAAACATTTCATGCTCCTAGACATACTTTTATTGCTATATAGTGGTCTCTGTAGCACCTTATTTATCCATTAGTCATATGAGTTACTATATAAGAATTTCAAACCACTCAGCCAGGTTGGGTCTTGCAAAGAGAATACATTTTCGAAAATAGTTGAAAACCTAGCCCAAAAATTGGGCTTAAACCTGTAAATGAATGGGTTTTTTTGAAAAATTTAAAATTTTTAAAATAGTTATTTAGTGGTTCAAACTGTTCATTATAGCTTATCAATCCTTTAATGTAATTCGATATTATTAGAGTTATACTCTGCTCTTACCTAAGTCTGTCGTCAGTTAAGTTATAGGCTCGTATCATACAAATGTTCATCCCTGTTTTGATTATTGAGCATAGTATTATTACCGCTATCCCTACTATACATGCTCATACTACTACTTTTGCTACTACTACTACATGTACTATTTTCACTAAGTACATCTCTAAGGAAGATGACCAGAGTGTTTTAGAAAATACATATCATATTAACTAACTTAATTTAATAAAATTAGATAAATATGTCTCATATTAAGGATCGGAGGGAGTATATCTTAGAAGCAAGGAGAAGTCTCATCATGGCAACGGCCTCCTCTTCTGACACAACCCTTTAACCCTTACGATATTCGCGGGGCGATAAGCATAAAGATTCATAAAGCGTACGACACAACGGAAACATATTGATATATGGTACCAATTTACATTATAGGAGAATTCCCCATAGTGTTTGATAACACATAAATACATGTATACAACTTATTCGAAAGCATATCTAGTACATGCAAAACAACTATAAACGTATGTAAAGCTCCAGGACCTAGCCACCGGGAGCCACTGCCTTGTCTTTGGAGCTGCTTGCCTCAGCTGAAAAGGTTTTGTTTTGAAAGAATGAGATTTGAGAGAATCTCAGTAGCAATATGCTTACATACATATGAAAGGCGAACATAGATATGCAATGTCATGTCATGTAAGATGATCAAACGAATGTGTGTACACTTGCCCAAGGTCAAACTACTTATTTGCCCCTTGGTCGACTTAGTGCCCCTAACCACAACATGGTGAATTGGCGTGTTTAGGACACTAGCTCATGTTACGATGGATGACATTCATAATAGGTATCACATAGTACATGTAATAAGAAGTTACTACCTGGTTCCTTTCCTTTATGATCATTTTCTCATTTTTCTGAGCTAAGGCAAGTCTTAGACTTCAGACCGTCACCAAGTCTTACAATATCCAATTATATCATAGATAAGTTATCACTCATTCAAACATTTCTCTGATCTCATGATATTGGTTAACTTAGCTTGACAATGCTAAATTACCAAAATACCCCTATAGTCCCCCGATCTACCTAGACCTTACCAAAAATTATGACACGAGCCATTCCTACACAATTTCGCAAGTAGAATCCATTTTTAACCTCAAATTAGTCAAATTCAGGGCCAAATGATGAAAATGCCCTTGGTATCCCTTCCTTTGAGTTTTAATAAATAGTTTGGTCATTTCTCATTCTGGGGCCTTTCTTACTTCATCATCAACATATACCCTACACAATTTTATCTTCTAAACCCAATGAAATCATCAAAATTAACAAATTCCATCTCCTTTACCACATCCAGAATAGGGCTTAGATTTTAGGTTCTCAAAAAAATTATGTCGGTTTCTCATTTTCTCTTACTTAATCATCTCCTTTCTACTTATGATCAAACTATTAGCTATTTAGACATTCATTGGACAAGGTTTAGAGAAACTTGGACAACAAGGTCCTTTAGATTTCTTCATCTATCATTCACAAAAACAACTAAACCAATCCAAGAATAACACTAATAACATCAACCAAAGCATGAGAAACATGTTTGGAGGTTTACCTTTTGATTTCTTCAACTTTCTCTCTTTACATGTTTGAATTCTTTCTCCCTCCTCTTGGAAATTTTCTTGAGAACCATGAATTCAAGGAAGAAGAAGTGAGTAGGAGAGATCATAGTTGGATTAGGAAGCAAGAATCACAAGATCATGACTTCCTTACCTTGAGTTTTGGAGAAACCTAGCTCCCCTTGATCTTCACCGACTTAGCAGCTCTCTCTCACTCTTTCAGTTCAGTTCTTGCACGAGGAATGGAATGGAGAAATGGATGAAGGAATAATATAGGTTAAGTTAAGTAATTAACTTAATATAGGTGACACTTTTCCATTGATCCACAATTCCTTTTGTTTAATTATCTCATTTCCCTTTTGCTTCTTCATTTAGCCAAAATTTGCATGAAAATTGAGGGAGTAATATTGACCTCAATTATCATATTGTCATCTTGTAAGTTATTGACTTTTGTCCTTTGACTTTTGACTATTTAACATTTCTTGATAATAATTCACCAAAATAAGCTTATTAATTATCAAGCAGCCATTTCCCTCTTTTTAGTTCCTATATAATTGAAATTATTAGGAAGATTAGGGAAAAATAATCATTAACCACTTTATGGCAAAGTTACCGTTTTACCCCTATGTTTCATGATTTATTTCGATAAATCATTTCTTACTCTTTTCCTTTGGTTTGATTAATGTTTGACATGCATATTAGGCCATTAGTCATATCATTTCATGTTCCAATTTTTGTTACAATAGCAGGCTTTTATGTGGACATTAATTGCTCCTTTGGGTCATTGCTTAGCCGAATTGTGTGTAACCGACAATTGAAATATTATTGTAAATTTACGCACACCACCATTCACATTTTTATTCCATTAAACATATTACTTACATAGGATGAATATTGGTGATTAAAAATTGAGGTGTTACAGCTCTCGCCTCCTTAAATAAATTTCATCCTCGAAATTTGTTACAAGTACTGACTCAAAAATTTGTTACAGCTCTCCCCTCCTTAAAACGCTTTTGCATGTCTTCCTCAGACTCCCATGTAGCTTCTCTAGGAGATAATCCCTTCCAGACTACTTTGATGAACATGATACTTCGGTATCTTAGTTGTTTTTCTTGCTGATTGATAATTCGGTCAGGTGTGACCTCATACGTCATGTCGTCTCGCAATTCAACTTCTTCGTATTTGATCACATGCTTGGGATCAAGTTGATATTTCTTCAATTGTGACACATGTAAGACATCATGCAGCCTACTTAAGCTTGGAGTTAAAGCTATCTGGTATGCTACTGGCCCAATCCTTGACAAAATCTCAAAAGGACCAATATACCTTGGGCTCAACTTCTTTACCTTCATCGCTTTCCCAATGCCAGTAGTAGGCAAAAATTTCATAAATATGTGGTCTCCAACATCAAACTCGAGAGGTTTCCACCTCTTGTCGGCATGCTTTTCTGCCTACTTTGTGCAGCTAGTAGCCTCTATTTACTTAGCTTTATTTGCTCCATTATTTGATCGACAATGTCTGGCCCATACATATGTCTCAAACAACTCTGTCCAGCATAAGGGCGATTGACATTTCCTTCCACACAATGCTTTATAAGGAGCCATTTGGATGCTCAAGTGATAGCTGTTATTGTATGTGAATTCTGCTAAAGGAAGGAATTGGTCCCAACTGCCTTTGAAATCAATTATGCACGCCCTAAGCATATCCTCTAGTGTCTAGATTGTTCTTTCAGTTTGCCCATCTATTTGAGGATGATAGGCCATACTGAATCGAAGATTGGTACCTAAAGCCTCGTGTACCGCCTTCCAAAACTTGAAAGTGAATCATGGATCTCTGTCAGATATAATGTTCTTTAACGTACCATGGAGACGCACTATCTCCTTGATATAGATGTCTGCAAGCTTTTCGAGAGAATAGTGTATACTGATCAAGAGAAAATGGGCTAACTTCGTGAATCGATCTATTATTACCCATATGGCATCATGATTTCAAACCTTTGGTAATCCTATCACAAAATCCATGGTGATGCTCTCCTATTTCCACTCAGAAATTATAGGGTTCTACAGTAGTCATAATGGTCATTGATACTCAGCTTTGACTTTCTGGCACGTTAGGCAACGAGCAACAAACCTTGCACGTCCCTTTTCATGCCTGGCCACCAATATATGGACTTCAGATCGTGGTACATTTTAGTTTCTCTTAAATGCAAAGTGTATTTACTCTTATATGCCTCCTCCAAGATTTGTCATTTTAGTTCTGCTTATGGTGGTATATGTATCCGCTTGTAGTACTGGACTAGCCCACTCGGTGATAAGTCATACTCCTTAGTCTCTCCCTTCATAATCATGTTTCTGATAGACTGAGCACACCTATCTTGTTTATGAGTTTCTTTTATTTCTGCTCTCAGATTATTCTCTATCTGATTGACATTGTTGTTGCTAATTAATATCTGGTTTGATAGGTTGAGATCTCGAAAGTTCTCAATTATTTTCTTCTCATGAATCATAAAGACTGCCACCTATACTTCTTTGTGGCTTAATGTGTCCGCCACGACATTAGCCTTGCCTGGATGATACTTAATCTCCAGATTATAGTCTTTGAGCAATTCCATCTACCTTCATTGTCGTACATTGAGCTCTTTTTGATCGTATAGATACTTCAAACTCTTGTGGTTCAGTACAGCTCTACGGTCGCTCTATAGAGATAGTGTCTCAAAATCTTTAGTGTGAATACAATCATTGCCAACTTAAGATCATGCATGGGATATCGTTGTTTGTGAGGCTTCAACTGTCATGATACGTATGCCACAACATGGCTTCGCTACATTAAGACACATCCCAATCCATGCTCACTTGCATTTGTGTAAACCACGAAGGTTAATTGCGGATCTGGGATTGTCAAAATTGGTACAGTCGTTAGTTTTTGTTTCAGTTCGGTAAAGCTCTCCTCGCAAGTATTGTCCCATACAAAATACAGAGTCTTTTGTGTTAGCTTAGTAAATGGCACAACTATTCTGAAGAAGTTCGGTATAAATCATCGATAATAGCTTGTGAGACCTAGAAAACTACGTATCTCAAATATTGTCTCTGGTCTCTTCCAGTTCAGTACTGCTTCTACCTTGTTCGGATCCACTGCGACCTTTTGTTATGAGACCACATGACCCAGAAATTTAACTTCTGAAAGCCCAAACTCACATTTGCTTAGTTTGGCATAGAGTTTCTTGCTCCTCAACGTGTTCAGTATAGTTCTCAAGTGGTGTTCATGCTCTGCTTCATTCTAGGAATATACCAGAATGTCATTGATAAAGACTGCCATAAATTGATCTAAGTATGGATGGAAAATTCAATTTAAGTAGTTCATGAACACTGCAGTTGCATTGGTCAGTCTAAATGGCATTACTAGAAACTTGTAATACCCATATCATGTTCTGAAAGAAGTCTTTGACACATAATCTGCCTCACTCTTAGTTGGTGGTAACCTGATCTCAGGTCAATTTTTGAAAACACACAGGCTCTTGATAGTTGGTTGAGCAAATCATCAATTCTAGGAAGCGGGTATTTGTTCTTGACAGTCACTTTGTTCAGTTCCCTATTATCAATACAGAGTCGTAGGCTTCTGTCTCTCTTTTTCACGAGTAGTACTGGAGCTCCCCATGGCAAGACACTGGGTCGGATAAACCCTTTCTCTAGTAGTTCCTCACTTGGTGCCATTATGTATGGGGCTTTCAATATCGGCTTTGCTCCAGGCTTAGTTTCAATTGTGTACTCCACTTCTCTGTCTGGGGTGGGGGTAATCCTCCAGAAATACATCAAAAAAGTCATTCACGACAGAGATACTCTCCAATGTTACACCTACTTCTGATTGCATGGCGAAAAACATAATATACCCTTGACAACCCTTGTGTAAGCATCTCTCAGCCTCAGCTATAGAGAGAAAATTTAGGTTGATTTCTGTGTTGGCTTTGCTAATGAAGTAGGGTAAACAACCCTTTTGTTTCCATAGTCTAGAATCACATTATTTGCAGTTAGCCAATCAATTCTGAGTATCACTTCAAGTCATTTCAATGGTGAGCAAATCAAGTCAACTGTAGACTCATGCCCTTTAACGTTTACCATACAGTTCAAGCAAACTTCTGTGGTGACAAACCCGTTACCCGTAAGTATAGATACCGTCAAATCATAAGGTAATTGATGCATGCTTAGGCCTAATCATCTTATGCATTCGTATGCAATGAATGAGTAACTAGCTCTTGAATCGAATAATGATTGGACTATATTACCATTGAGAGAAATCATACCTCTGATCAGCTCTGGTGACTTTCGGGCTTCCTCGTGTGTCAAGGCGAATACTCTGCCTTACACTTATTGCCTCGGCTCTCTTGGCTCTTGTCGCTGTCGACAATCCATAGTAAAATGCCCTGCTTATTGTAGTTGTAGCAGACAATCTACCTGGCTAGTGTCATTGCTTGTTTTGCTTGTATGCATGTCTGAACCAAATGGAGAGGATTCTTACAATATCGGTAGATTCTATTCCTAGATGCTCTTGGATTACCTCGGTTATCAGACTGGTTAGGCTTCTTATTTCTGCCACTCGTAGAACCACCCTGATATTGGCGCTACTGGGAAAAATTTCCACCACTGTGTGTAATCTTATTGCCCGTAATTTTATGGGTGTATAGATCCATCAGATTATGTTCAGTCATTCTAAACTTCTCGACAACCTTATGAAATTCTTTGAAATGTTAGGACACGAATTTTTCTTTCAACTCTGGCTTCAGTCCCCTTATCATCATATCCAAACTTCATCCTTCGTTATTGCAAACTTTCAAATAGGAAGAGTATTTGCATAAACGAGTATATCTAGCCAGGTAGTCATCAAAGCTTTCCTTGTCGCCTTGCTGAATAGTCAGGAATTCAATTTGTTTTGCTAGTCTCACTAGTCGGGGAAAATATTTCTCGTTGAATTTCTCTTAGAACACCTCCATTGTTAGGGGAATGTTTCATGCTTGTAGAATTACTTCAGTGCTTTCCCGCAATCGATCAGCATTACCCTCCAGCTTATAGATGGCCAGACGAGCTTTTCTATCATCTGGGCATTCCAAAATTCTGAAAATTTTCTCTAGACGAGATAGCCAATTCTCTACGTCTTTAGGATCAAACTTTCCTGTAAAAAGAGTCGGCTGATATTGAAGTTCTTTCAATGCATTTTGTTGTTCTAACATCATACTCATCAATTATTGTATCGGGTTAGATCTAGTATCTGGTTCCTTATTATCATGTCTGCCTCTACCTTGGCCTCTACCTCCTCCTCGTATACATGACATCTCTATAATTCACTCTACATAAAAATAGAGAAGGAATAAATCTCATATGAATGCAAGGGAATTTTTGTCCTTTCACAACAATTTGGGTACATTAGTTTATCATACATATCATATATCATGGTCATACATTTCACATAGCATGTATATTCATCCCATATCATATAGCATGGTCATATAATACATCACCTTCTCATATGTTGCTTAACTACCTCAGAACTCGAGTTCTGACCCAACACTTGAGTCCTACCAATCTCACTCGAGTCCAAGTAGTTTTCCACTGAGACTTAGCATGCCATGAAAGCTTGCACTTGAGTCTTAAAAGTTTGGAAGTGGAAGTTTGTTCCAAAAAGCTATTGGATATCATTAGATGAACGGTGTACTCGAGTTTACCATTCAGCACTTGAGTTATGGGGATTTCACACTTGAGTCTTGTGAGTCCTGGTGAGAGAGTTTATACTCGAGAGTTTTTTATCTGCCTGAATAGGGTATACACTCAAGTTCTACCATATGAACTTGAGTTTTGTTCCTGCACTCTCGCAAGTTCCAGCTTAAAACTGCCTAAATTTCTCATTCCACTCGAGTTCTGTAACATAAACTCAAGTTCTTGCCCCCAAATTCACCTATGAACTTGAGTTCCACAGCACACACTCAAGTTCATCATCTATCCAAAGCTAGTGACACTTAAAAAATCATTCCAAATTCATTCCTAGTTTATCCATTCCATGTATTTCTATTGATTATCATCCTTAGGTAGTTTCCTACTACCATACCTCCTATTCCAAAGTAAACAAGACCATACCAATACCACATTCTGTAAATGCCAGAACCGCTTTATGCTTATGTTTATGCTTATGCCTTTGATACCAAAAATTGTCACACCACTACTACAGAATGTGGATTTAACGTCACATAAAGACGTCCCTTCTTTGAAAAGGGAAGTAAAAACTGTACGCAGTGGCATTTATGTAAATAAAGAGAAACTTTTTCCTCTTTAGGCGTCCCAAAAATCAAAAGGGATGAGTAAAGAGATCTTTAGGCGTCCCTTCTTGAGAAGGGACGCCTAAAGGCTGCATGCCAGCCACGTGGCTGGCATGCAGCAAACAATAGGCATCCCTTCTGTGTGAAGGGACGCCTATTTATACGTTTAGGCGTCCCTTCTCCAAGAAGGGACGCCTAAACGTTGTTTCCCTCCACTTTTTTTCTCCATTTCCCTCCATTCCTTTCGTTCACTATTCCTCCGTCTCTTCCTCCATTCCTTTCATTCACTCTTCCATTTCCCTCCACAATCTTCTCTCTGGCGTTGTACCCTACATCTGTCCACCACAAGGCCAGCAATGTCAGTCCGGCCGTCCTGAGCAAGTTGCGTGCAGCGTCACCCCTCCCTTTATCACCACAATCCAGCAGCATCATACCCATCCGTGTGAGGCAAGAAGCAAATGTTTTTTTTATTTCTTTTGTTTAGTTGGATTGTTTTTTATGCGGTTATTTTAATTTAGTGTCTGAGATGTCACTTGTGTTTAATTAGCTCCGAAGTATGAAGTATATATGCAATAGAATGAAACATAAATGAGATTAAAAGGTAATAATTAATTATTTCAAATGTGAAATGCCATATATGTCTGGAAATAAAAATATTTTTGAGAAATAATTGTTGTGTCATAATAATAGTAATATATAAGTATAAATTTTTTAACATGTCCTGTTGAATTTTTTAGTTTAACGATGAAAAATTAGTGGATTGTATTTTTTATGTTTAAAATAGTTATAACAGGAAATCCCATTGTTGTCAATTATTCTAAACTTTAGCGTTATTGAGAACGGCTTAGGTTAAAAATGGATTATAGTTTAAGTTCTTTTATTTAGGGTTGTTTTATAAATGATGTATGTTATTGATTTTAACCAATTGCTTTTGATTTATAGTGCCCTCAACAGCCAGGTGGTACTGAATGTGGCTATTATGTTCTATTTTACATTTATAATATCATTCAAAGTGGCGTTACAAGTGATTTTCAACATGTAATCAAATGATAATATTTTGGGTGTATTTTAATTGAATTGCTAAACAATCCTTTAATTTCATTGATTTCGTATAATCATATTTTCTAATTTGCAAATCTTTGATAATGATACTGCTTACTTATATGAAGACATTAATGTGATCAGAGACTTGTTGGCTGGGAGGATTCTTCAACACGTTGATTTGTAGAAGTTTATCGTTTCCTGTACATTTACTTAGTAGTTTTTTATTAGTGGACAACATTTATGTCAACACTGTAGTACATGAATGTTTCATTAGAGGTGGATGTTGTGTTTTGTTAATTATATACTGCGTGCGGTATGTTTCCTTTTTGTGTAATAAGGAGACTACGTTGCTATATGTTTGCTTTCAGAATGGCCAGAAACAATACAAATAGCACCGTATGGGAAAAAAAACCTTTAGGCGTCCCTTTTAGCAAAAGGGACGCCTAAAGTCCCTAATTTAAAAAAAATTCTAAACGGGGACTTTAGGCGTCCTTCATAAAAGACGTCTAAAGTCCAAATTTATTACGTCGCTGACATACGCGTCCCCCGATAAAAGGAAGTTAAAAGTCCCAAATAAGGGACGTTAAAAATGTTTTTTCTAGTAGTGCACCCCTTTACCCCTTACGATATTCGTGAGACGATAAGCATAAAGATTCATAAAGCGTACAACACTGCGGAAACATATTGATATATGGTACTAGTTTACATTAGAGGAGAATTCCCCAAAGGGTTTGATAACATATAAATACATGTATACAACCTATTCAAAAGCATATCTAGTACATGCAAAACAACTATAGCTGCATGTAAAGCTCCGGGACCCTAGCCACTGCCTTGTCTTTAGAGCTACCTACCTCAGCTGAAACGGTTTTATTTTGAAAAAGTGAGATTCGAGAGAATCTTAGTAGCAATATGCTTACATACATATGAAATACGAACATAGATATGCAATGTCATGTCATATAAGATGATCAAACGAATGTGTGTACACTTGCCTAAGGTCAAACTACTTGTTTACCCCTTGGTCAACTTAGTGCCTCTATTGGGTCCCTGACCATAACATGGTGAACTAGCATGTCTAGGATACTAGCTCATATTACGATGGATGACATTCATAATAGGTGTCACATAGTACATGTAAGAAGAAGTTACTACCTGGTTGCTTTCCTTTAGGATCATTTTCTCGTTTTTCTGAGCTTAGGCAAGTCTTAGACTTCGGACTATCACCAAGTCCTACAATATCCAATTACATCATAGATGAGTTATCACTCATTCAAATATTTCTTTGATCTCATGATATTGGTTAACTTAGCTTGACAATGCTAAATTATTAAAATGTCCCTATAGTCCCGGTCTACCTAGACCTTACCAAAAACTATGACTCAAGCCATTCTTACAAAATTTTTCATGTAGAATCCATTTTTGACCTCAAATTAGTCAAATTCAGGTCCAAATGACAAATATGTCCTTGGTAGCCCTTCCTTTAAGTTTTAATAAATAGTTTGGTCATTTCTCATTCTGGGGCCTTTCTCACTTCATCATCAACATATACCCTACACAATTTTATCTTCTAAACCCAATGGAATCATCAAAATTATCAAATTCCATCTCCTTTACCATGTCTAGATTTTAGGTTCTTAGAAAATTGTGTCAATTTCTTGTTTTCTCTTACTTAATCACCTTTCTACTTATGATCAAACTATTGGCTATTAGACATTCATTGGACAAGGTTTGGAGAAACTTGGACAACAAGGTCCTTTAGGTTTCTTCATCTATCATTCACAAAAATAACCAAACCGATCCAAGAATAGCACTAATAGCATTAACCAAAGCATAAGAAACATGTTTGGAGGTTTACCTTTTGATTTTTTCAAATTTCTCTCTCTACACGTTTGAATTCTTTCTCCCTCCTCTTGGAAATTATCTTGAGAACCATAGATTCAAGGAAGATGAAGTGAGTAGGAGAGATTATAGTTGGATTAGGAAGCAAGAATCACAAGATCATGACTTCTTTACCTCTAGTTTTGGAGAAACCTAGCTCCCCTTGATCTTCATCGACTTGGCAACTCTCTCTCACTCTTTCGGTTCAGTTCTTGCACAAGGAATGGAATGGAGAAATGGATGAAGGAATAATATAGGTTAAGTTAAGTAATTAACTTAACATAGGTGGCACTTTTGCATTGGTCCACAATTCCTTTTGTTTAATTATCTCATTTCTCTTTTGCTTCATTCAGCCAAAATTTCCATGAAAATTGATAGAGTAATATTGATCTCAATTATCTCATTGCCATCTTGCAAGTTATTGACTTTTATCCTTTGATTTTGACTATTCAATATTTCTTGATAATAATTCACCAAAATAAGCTTATTAATTATCAAGTAGACATTTTTGTCTTTTTAGTTCCCATATAATTGAAATTATTAGGATGATTAGGGAAAAATAATTGTTTCCTACTTTATGGCAAAATTACCGTTTTGCCCTTACGCTTCATGATTTACTTCGGTAAATCATTTCTTTCTCTTTTCCTTTGGTTTGACTGATTTTTGACATGCATATTAGGCCATTAGTCATATCATTTCATGTTCCAATTTCTGTTACAATAGGAGGCTTTTATGTGGACATTAATTGCTCCTTTGGGTCCTTGCTTAGCCATCCCATCTGATCATATAGTGCATTAATAATATAAATATAATACTGCACTATTTTTTTTTTACAATTTTACAAAAAATGAATGACAATTTGATATCTTAAGGGTACAAAATGGTATAGTTTTAAATTTTTTTTATGTTTTTCAAAAAAATTTGAAATTGTCGTTTTTGATTTTTTTTTTGAAAAATCATAAAAAATTCAAAACTTCACCATTTTTATGTCTATGAGATATAACAAGATGCAAGAAAAAATATTTTATGTAAAATCTAATAATCAAAAGATGCAAGAAAAAACATCTGGGAGGTTAATCCAAGTCATACTAGAGAAAGATACATTAGAGGCTTTTAGCCCAAAATTACAAAGTATAATGGAAGAAAAATATCAATAAGAAGGTTTTTTTAAGGCAAAACAAGAGGAAGAAAACAACAAACATAGAGGATTACTATTATTGAAAAATCATTAATGCTACCACACTAATTTCAAAGCTTTGGATGATCAATGCAAGCCATTTAGACTCATTCGATTATAAGTTGCTACTGCTTCTCTTCATAACTCTTGTGGAGGAACTTAGCCACCCTACGCATCATAAATGGTGCACATTAGTTCATCATATTAAAATTTTCTGTAATTTCTTTCTTCCATATCCTTCCTCCACCTTTCTTACATCCAGAACTTTACTCCTATCAGGTTTGGTTTTGTATTAAATATTTTTCTCTTAAATAATTATTTCTTTTCTTGTTTTTCTAATAATTTCTTATACGTTTATCTTTTCAGGGATCTGTGATGTTGTGGCTGAGAACATGGTGTGGGCAGTTTCTTTTTCTTTTTCTTTGAGCTAAAGTCTACAAACTCATCATTAAAATTATACCAAAAATCAGGATATTGACATTCATAATCTGGTTCACATATATTTGGGTCAAGATCCCAAATGAAGTGTCCATTAACATGAGACCCAAAGACAGGTTGACCATGTTTGTCAAATTGGTGGACTGGAGGTTTTTCTTTGCTCTTATAAACATGAGCAATTGCGTTCAACCGATTCATTAATTATTTCTACAAATAAATGCAAATCATATCTTAACATAAAAAAAATTATATTCATAATAATTCAATTAATAACTAATGATAAAATTTTATATATTATTCAAAGAATAACTTATTACTAAATTAAAATTTTATAAAATATTATTTGAAATTAATAATTAATTTTTATAATATATAAAATAATATGCTAATATTTTAATATTGAAATAAATTTTATAAAAGGTTAAGGTCTAATTTTGCCCTATAAGTTATCCGGTAGGAGCGATGTTGGCCAAATATGTTGACTTGGCTGGTCCATTCGTCATCTATATTATTTTTGTTAAAGTGTGCATTTACCCTAAAAGTTTCCACTAAGGAGCAATGTTAGCCTAAAAGTGTTTTGGGTTCATCAATGTTTCCCTGGAAGTTTCCAAATTGTAGTAATATCACCATGACCATTATCAAGGTTAAGTTTAACCATTAGTTGACCAAATATATTGAGATGAGAGCATAACCAACAATAGAGAAGAAGAAGTCGTTGCTGGAGGAGGAATTCACGTTCATTAGAGAGTAATGAAACAAAATATTCAACTATTGGATGCATAACACACTGAGGGAGATTGTAGAGAATAAAGCTGCTGGAAATCGTCTACCATTGTACCCCAATGATGCTGAGATAAGCAGGTACCCATTTGATTTTCTCTTTATCATATAAGATGCTTTCACCTCTTTGATTTTCTCCAATCCTTCAAATGGAATGCATTTTTAAATTTTTTTTACTTATGTATAAACCTAACTAAAAACATAAAGTGTAATACACGAAGACCTGTAAATAAGTATATTTGGTCTACTAACAGTCAAACCTAACTTGGATAACTATTGGAATGAAATTGCTATGATTTGAAAACTTCTGAGACAACATTGCTCTTGGGTGAAAATTTTCGAGGCAAATTTGCACCTTAGCCCCAAAAAAAATTGACATGGATGACACATGCTCTGCTAGCTCAGCTTATTTAATCAACTAGTGGTTTAACTTAACTTGACTAATGGCTGAGGTGAAATTACTACAATTTGAAAACTTCTAGAGTGATATTGTTCATCAAAAAACTTCCATAGCAACATTACTCTAATGTGACAACTTCCGGAGCGAAATTAGCCTTTAAACCTTTTATAAACTTTATGACTTGAGAGAACCTTTCTTGTTATGGTCTCAGTTTAAGTATAGGTTTTTTAGTCATTATAATTTTGATGCCAAAATTTTTGAACATTTCATACATAGCGTAGCTGTTCTAAAACCGCTATAATTAGTTGCTACAGCTATGTTAGTAGTGCTTGTTATAATTGTTAGGAACATCTCCTGTTGTGGTTGTTTTTAACCAAAATTGTTGTAGTGTTTTAAACTACTATAAATATAGAAAAATAATCACTATTAGTAGTGTATATTATACGGGTGTTTATGTGGTCCCGGTCTCGAAAGTCCAGTCCCATTCCTGGCAAGATTAGGACTAAAAAATGTCAGCCATACCGGGACTGGGACTGAGAGGGGATCTGGTCAAGGCTTCGGGAGTCTCGGTCCTAGTCCTAGTATCATACACACACACACACATACTAGTATGGCCACCCAACAGCCCAAGTGCCTACTGCTCAGCTCAATCTGCACGCTTACCTCACTCTTAGTCTTTAGACTATCAAACCCAAAGGTAGGCATGAACCAAATCAAGTAATCAACTAAGCCTCTCTCTCTCTCTCAGTATCTTAACAATTGAAACTCTAATCTCATTATGTTTAGGTCTGGCGATCGATGACCCAGCTCGGCATCTGCATTCTCCTGGCCATATCTCGTTCTTAACTTCTTTAGTTCTGCCTTCTCTCAGCAATCGGTGTTGGAAATTGTACCCTAAGGGTTAATTATTGTACTTTAAATAAATTTCTCCATTTTGTTGTCATATTATTTGTATGTTTATTATGATAACTGTATCCGTGGATGAATCATAAAGATTGTCCTAAATGTCTCTGGTCAGTCATCTATGTGGGAGCAAAGATGAAATAAGACCAATATGACTTTGATGAGGTATGGAGATACAAATCAAAGTCTTAGGCACTTGTAGGAGTACAAGGTGCTACTCGCTATGAGAAAGCTACATGGGTTAAGTCATAAGCTTATCTCATGTATAACCATGTCACAATGCCCTTTAACTTGAGATCATCATGGATTCCTATATGAGAGTCACTAATCTTTGACCTAGTCAAAAGTCACCTTTTACCGGGTGAGGATAAAGGCTGCGATCGGGCTTAGTGATTTTCATACAGAGGAATGTAAATGGTCAAGATGGAATTGGTCCCTCACATTAGTAGAGAGATATTATTGGGCCCCTCAATGAGTGAGTCTGAGAAATGTATGACTAAACTATGATAGAAAGGAGTTTCTATTCCTATTGTCACACTACTCAGGAATCAAGAAAGTAATGGTTAGGAATAGGAGGATGATACTATCCATGCCTCATCCTTGGCCAAAATATCGTGTGATAGGTTGCATTGTGTTAATGATCCTCATATAAATTGGGTAGTCGTAATGTCTTGCTAGAGGCTATTTGTGACTTGTGAGCTAGTACAGTTATTGGCCTACTGGCATTCACATATGGGCCTACAGGGTCACACATAAGAATAGTCCAACACAAGCTATAATGTCCAGATTCATTAAATCTAAGATGAGTCTAAGATTCAATGAATACAATGTTTAACCTAGGGTGGATGAATTATGTGTGTGTGTGTGGTATAAATTCAAAAATAATAATAAAATTATATACATTTATAATAATATTATTATGTGGTGTTGATTTCATATTTAATTTATTTGATAAATTAAATAACTAACATTGATAAAGATATCATATCTCAGATTTAATTTATAAAGATAAATTAAATATGTTAGCTCTTTATTTAGATTAAATAGATAAGTTAAATTAAATCTGTTGGACATATATAATTAAATCAAATTTATTTAATCCAATACGGTTTTCAAAATTAATTAAGATTAATTTTGAAGATCCAATAAGGCCCACATTAGTTATAAAACGAATGGCTAGAGAACCCTAGGGCAGGAGAAAAACAGAGAGTCAGAAGAAAAACCTAGAGAGGCATTTATGGTGCTAGCAGGCTATCGATATTTGGTCATGTTCCTGTGGAAACCAGTAGAGGGAGCTAATTTGAGGAGTTGGCTCCTAAAGATCGAAAAGGAAAAATTATAAAATGTACTTCTCCTTTTAACTTGATTTAGATGCCATTGATGGATCCTCCATTCGGATTGGAAATGCTTTTACAATTAGTTTTAAATTCTTCCATTGTGTGCCTTACAATCCCAACAATCGGAACTCGGCAGCTCCCTCTTCTTCAGCTTAATTAGATCGGCATCCCATCTTGCCGTCAGTCGCTCGCCGTCCCATCTCACGTCACTATCGCTAGTATTCTTTCAACTTCCTCAGTTTTCTAATAAAGAAAGAATTGCTTTCCGAAACTATAGTCTGCATTTATTTTTCAGGTGTTTTTCAACTTCCTCGGTACTCGCCTCTCATTCTTCCTGTAGTTGCTTTCTCACCATACTGGAAGGTATTAGCTATAAGCCTATAACTCAGATTTGGTAGCTGGTGCTTTTCTTCTATCAACTGATTAACTTCTAAGAAATTTGAGTACGCACTACTTATTATTCAAGTTTGTTGTTTCTCTGCTACTCTTACAATTGGAATTTTTGGTAGTTCTTTTTTCATTTTTTCCTAACTTTACTGAGTTTGAAATAAAGCAGAGTATTCATCAACCCTTAAGTCTTACCCTGTTTGTTTTATTAGTTTAGTGGATAGAAGGATAGGCAATCATTTGGTGAACTAAACAATTACCTGTATGTTGCCATGTTGTTTTGATTTGAAATCTGATAGAATTGTTTCTGCTAGTTAAACACTTAAACTTTCAAAAGGAAACTAAGGAGATACATGAAAAATGGAAAAACACCTTTTGCTAAGGAGAACATTGACTTGAGACTCCTACTATTTTAGAGAAAGAAAGAAATAGGATGGAAATCCCTATAGACAAAGAGTGGCGTGTGTGTGTTCATTGTTGTTGGGTCTTTATTATCTGTTGCAATTCTTCCTTTCTATTAAATATTTATTTTCTAATATTGACTCATCAAATCTTGTTTATTTTTTTATAATAAATATTTATTTTTGTTCATGGCAATAAATTTGTTCAAGTTGAGAAGTTGAAAGAGCAATTGTTGGAAAATAACAAGCAGACTTATGGGTTCCAGATTTTGTGATGATACATTATTACATAATTGTCTTCTTTAATTTCAGGAATTTGGACTAAACCTTTGTAGTTTGTAACGATGTTGTAAACTTCTTTTTAAATTTGGTTCTAATCCAAAAGCTTATTATGCAAGAGCATGTTTGGTTCTTCTGGTGGAGACAATGTGCTATGCATATGGTATTTGTAATAAGAATATTATAGATACATTTGTGGAGAATTGTAAAACATGAATTATGGTGTTCTAGTGCTGATTTCTAGTGTTTGTTTATATATATATATATATATATATATATATATAAGTATTGTTCTGATAAACTGGGATTCCCGGTATTGATCCCGGGAAAGTCCTGATTGTACTGGGACCGGGATTAGGACAAGGTGATCCTAGTCTCGGCCTGGTATTTGAACAACCCTAGTATATTATATATTTGTGAGCAGAGATCCATACCTTTTGAGAGCCTTTCTATATGTACGATTATTGTCAAGGTCGTCTTTGAGCTAGAAGTTTTCTAAGTTCATCCTCTTAACTTGTTTACCTAATATTTCTTTCTTTGCCGAGTTTTCCAGCTTACCTATGTTTTTGTCGGTGGCGCAGTCCATATCTACCATATCTCCACTTAAGTCATTAGTCTGCATCCTAGCTCAAATAAACAACATCAAAATAAAATAATTTAATATATGCAATAATACCTTAAAATGTAAATATAAAAACTAGTAGTAAACATGAGTTAAATATTTATTTTAATTTTAAATATAAGATATCAATTCACCGTATTTCTTAAATTTATAATTTTTTTCCTATAAGCTATCTCCTATTAGTTACACACACTAAGAAGTAAGAAGTTTATATAAAAAAAAGTAGTTTCAATGTAAATGATTAAAGAAGATATATTTTTGAAAAAAATAGGATATACTTTTAACAAATAGGTAAATTAATTAATTTAGCTAACTTTTGTAAATTAGTTTATCTCTTATTTTAAGGGCCAAAATGATTAGAACTGTTTGCTTTGATTCTAAATATATGCAAGACTTAATCCACTTTATTTTCCAATTGTAATTTTTTTTTCTAAACTTTTCCTAGTTATTATACATATTAAGAGAGTTAATTATCAAGAGAGTGTTAAATGTAATTAATTAAAATGTGTATTTTAGGGAGACTTAACAAACACTATTTTTAATAACTAACTCATCAATTATTATTTATTTATTTATATAAAGTAGTAATATAACTTATATATTTAAGACTAGATGATAAAATTTATGAGAAATTTTAATGTTGCTAGCAAGTCACAGGTAATTAATATAGGAGAATACGTGAGACCACCATGTATTCTATAACATCCCAAAATTTAGTAAAAGTGTTGAATTTTTCTTTAAAAAATTAAATGGTGTTAAAGTTAATTCTGGGATTTAAAGATCTATTTTCCCGAAAATCAGAGGAAAAATAGTTAGAGGTCATAATTTGGCTTAAAAGTTTCTAAAAAATTATTTCAATTTTTTATGAAGCTAATTAAGGAAGAAAATCTTGAAAAACTATTAAGGATTAGTTTATGGAATTAGTTAATGAGCCAATACCGATTTAGAAAAGTGAGCAAAGTTGGTAACTTTATTATTTGGACCCGAAAACTGGAATTGAGCTAAAGATAAGCCAAATTATAGAACCTAAGAAATTTAAGGGATTTCATATTAGCAAAATTAGGAAAATTAAAAGCTTGTGAGGGTGACCTATATGATAAAAACACACAAAAGGAAATTAACCCATACACACTCACACACTTACTGTTAACCTCGTGAAATTCATGTCAAATTGGCACATTTACCTTTAGTTTTTCATACATTTTAAGTGAATTCATAGATAATTGAGGATAAATGTGAAAAGGTAATGTGCCCAGGGATGGTAATAAAAGGATATAAATTCTCTGTTTAAGTTTTGCTAGATTTCATCAACACTGTTTTTATAGATTTCATTATGTTGATAGGTTAACATTTGAGCCATATAATGAGCCATTGGAAGCACAAATCAATGACAAAGAAGTAGGAAAGAAGTTTAGGAAGTCAAAGCACCATGGAAAAGCAAGAAAGGGATTAAGACAGGCCAAAATTCCCTTAGCTACAACCAAGACATTTTTGGTTGAGGCTAAAGCACCTCTAGAAACTTTTTGGCCATGGCCAAGGCATGTTTGGCCTCAACCAAGCCCTTCCAGAAATATTTTGGCCACGGCTAAAAAACCTTTGGCTGTGACCAGGGCCTAAAATCTATAACTGTGCGTTTTGATATCAGAACAAATTTTAGGGCTTATAAATACTGAAACCTCAAACCAGAGAGGCATTCTGGATAGCAGAGGCTACTTTCGAGGCTGGCTCTGCTAGGGTTTGGAGCTTGGAGGTGGAGATTGAGCTAGAATTGAAAATTTAAAGAGATTTAAGTTTCTCCTTTTGGTTTTTCCTCTCCATCTATTATCCTTTCCTTATGTTTTATTGTATTTATGGTTTATCCCCATTTTCTCTCATGGGTTTTCTGAACATGTGTAGCTAGATCTTTGATGTTGGGATTATTTTGAACCCTTGTATGGATTAAATACTCATTTCCCCTTTATATCTGTGATCAATGACTAGATTATGATGATTTCACTTTGTGCTTAATACTTTTTGTTGATTGGCCACCAATGAGATTGTTGAGTTCACTTGATTGATGCCTAAGAGGGCTAGATTCAGTATAGAACGTGAGTTTAATCATGTGAGAACTTGAAATTTATGAGTTGAATGCATAGTTTTGTCAATGAGGTAGAGGTACACTCATTAACCTCACATAACCATATGGGTTCTACAATGAAAACTGGGTTTAATTAATAAATTAATAGATTAATGAATTAATTAAGCTAAATACCTATTTGGAGACTTGAGAGAGCACTTATAGGTAATTTAATAACCTTGGTTAGCATAACCTTTCATTAAGAAGCTCATGTTGTGGAGATTTAAATGAGTACTTCTGAAATATAAGGGGGATAAATAATCCTAACTCTTATTGTATCCTTTAAGTCCATGAATCACTTATTTTTTTTTATTTTCTTTTTAATTTCTAAATGTGCTTCTCCTCACTCGTGATAATTGTATAACTCAAATTAGGCAAAAGTGCGATAATTGATACTTGACAGGGTTTTGGAACTAAATCCTCATGTGAATGATACTTTACTTATCACTTTATTACTTGGTGTGACCCATGTACTTGCAGAGGCAACACACATGCACGGTCCACAAACACAACACACACATGAATATACACCTCAACCCCCTCCCTCCTCTCTCTTCATTTGCATCAGACACACAGAAAATGGAAAGAGAGAAGAGAGAGAAAAAGAGAGAGTTAAAGGTTGAGAGGATGGAGGGCGGCCGAGAGAGGGAAGCTTGTTGGAAAAAGGGAAGAGCTTTGGCCGGAAACTACCACATGCAACCTAAGATTCCTACTTAGGTAAGTCTCTTATACCACTTCCATCTTTATTTTTGTTGATTTTAGGTATATTTACTGCTGAAAGATAATAAGGTTGCTATCAACAAGAGAGTTGAGTTGTGAGCTTGCATGTCGATTTTGGAGTGAGTCTTTGTGCTCTTTGGTTTTGTTTAGATGTTACCAAAACAGAGCATGAGTTTAGGAGTTTATAGAGCCAAAATTTATGAGGCTTAAAGTCCAAATTTGGGGTTGCATGTCGCCTTTTCTTCTTGATTTTCATTTCTAGAAAGCAGAACAGTACATGCACAAATTTACAGAAGCTAGAAAATGTGTTTTTAAGTAGATTTGATTTAGTTCTTTTGAGGATTTGAGAGTTTAATATGTGTATTTGATAACAGAATCAAGATCGATTTAGGATGAAAATGAAGGTGTTCTTGAGAGTTTAATTCAGACTATTAAATCTATAAGCATTAGGGAGTCAATTAGTTTCGGGCACTATTTAGATAAGGCAGCTTTTGTACATTGTTTATGAAATTTTTCAAGGAAATCGTACACATTGTAAGCTTTAAAATTAGTCTTAGAATGTGTCAATTGGATATCTTTAGCAAAAGTTATGATTTTTGAAAAATTGGTTAGAAAACTAGGAACACTCTGTGTTCCAGATTTTTAACAGTGGGAAAATAGACAAATTACAAGAGGCTATTTTTGTAATTTGTTAGTGTGATTATTTTTTCCTTAAATTAGAATTATAGAGCTTTCAAACAAGTATTAGAACTTAGGAATTTGATATGTAAGTTATAAGTTATGAATTTTTAAACTTTTGATAGAAAATCTATGGAATTCTAACTCTCATATTGGATAGTTAGCATTGATTATGGTATTTGGGAGATTAAGTCTATGAGTAGATACTGGATAATATTTTTCTTGTATAGAAGACTTCAAGACCTTCACATAAAAACTTGAACCACCTTATTTAGAGGTTTTTTAGCCTAAGATATGATTTTTAAATTTTCCTAAAATTTGAGGCAGATTTGAGTCAAGTTGGAATAAGTAATCACATTTTAGGAAATTGACTTTTTTAATGTTTGAGAGTTTGGGACAATTTAAGGGCCAATTTCATTAAACTTAGTGATTAAATCATAAGGGTGAAAGACATATAACATGTTGTAAATTAGATATACTCTAGACATAGCAAAAAATAATATTAAAGATAACCAACTAATTTGGAATAAAAGACAAGAGTTATGAGAGGGTCAAGAGTAACATAATTTTAATTATGTTGATAAAATTGAAATAAACAATGACCCATCTCTTCTTAAATTTTAAATTATAGGATTCGATATTTGCTCAAGCCCCAAGAGGATGTTAATTAAAGAAGGTAAAACACCAGAAAGGCAGTCAGGTAGTAATTCTTTCTCTCATATAATATGTATTTATTCTGTAGGTATGTGTTTACCATTGATTATATTCATTTCATGAATATATGGTTTACTATTTTGACCGTGTGCCCTAAGGCCGTAAGGCCTAAAAGTACATTGTTGCATATGGTATATATATGGGTTGTAAGACCTGATATGCATTCAGAGTAAGGCCATAAGATTTGAAAGTACATTTGTTTCATAGGGTGTATCCCTTGGCTATAAGACCTACTATGCAATCCATGCTGTAAGGGATTGTGTGCCTTGAGGCTGCAAGACCCGAAAGTGTGTTTGTTGCATGGGGTGTATCCTTAGGTTGTAACACCTGTTATACCAACTGTATTATAATAGACTGTTGAGTCCTATGAATTAAGTTTGTGCTGCATATTGATTGTCAAATGATTAACTATATAATGGTTTATGTTGCATATTTCATAAACTTGCATATCTTATGATTGACTACTGTTATTACTGAGATTCTCATGAATCTCACCCTTTCCATTAAATGATATACAACTAAAGCTAGCAGCTCTAGGGCTAAGGAGGTAGTTACTAAAGAGAAATAAGAAGGTGGAGAAGAAGAAATTATCTTATGTTGGTTATCTATATATTAATTTTGAGATATAGGATTTTTGGTAGCCTCATATGGCTGCATGATTTTGTATTATATAGGTATATACATAAACATAGAGATATACATAGTGAAGGTAGTAGTAGCATACTAGTATCACAAGTATGCGTAGTATATATAACAATAATAATAATATGCACTATAATTGAATCAAGGATAGATAATTGTATGCTAAGAGCCCATAGTTTAACCAACGATAGACTAGGATAAGAGCATAGCAATACTCTAATAGAATAAAATGGAGTTTAAAGATTGATGAGTCATAATGAAATGTTTAAATCAATGAATAACTGTTTTAGAAAATTTTAAATTTTTCAGAAAATCTCATTCATTTACAGGTTTGAACCTTGTGTTTGGACTGGGTTTTAAAACTATTTTCAAATGTGTTTTCTTAATAGGATCAAACTTGGCTTAGTGATTCAAATTCATTATTTATAAAAATCATCTAATAACTATGGAAATTAGGGTGTCACACATTTAATTAAACTAATAAGGGTTATATATTTGTATTTTCTTTGCCCTCTCCAGCATAGCAGGTACAACTACGTACATGTGACAATATGTAATCTTCTCCAAACTCAAAGCACAAGACTACTAACAATCTCATTAGGTATAGATTGAAATGGACTGAGCAAACAAAAAGACGATGCGTTTGTATTTTTATCAAGAATAATAAGAATTATAGATATAATTGAGTGAAATAATATATGAACTATTTCCTCCTATTCTTTTCATGAGAGACATTGTCATGTTCCACATCTAGAAACTCAAGAATAAGTTCAAGTAGGTTACTAAACCCAGTTGAGTGGAAGTCTTAGGAGTGTCTTTAAAAGATGTAATGATTCCCAAGGACTAGATCACAAATTAAAAGTTGTTTTTGGAGCTAATGTACAAATATTTTTTAGAGATTCTAGGAAAGTTTTAAAGACAAAAATGGAAGAGAATAGGGACTTAAATTAAAAGGAAGAAAGGTCAAAGCTAAAAAAAATATAGAAAGTGTACAAAGATCACCAAATTGTAATTATTGAAAGTAAAATGTAAATATATATTATTAAATTGCAGAATTATCACCGACAATTAGAAGAGCGATCCAAAAGCTAGAAAGAATAAGTTATTACAAGTCCCTTAAGAGATATTAAAAGATTTTTACATGAATGTCAATGTATGTCTAGGAAAAGGTGTAACTTATGAACGTTTCGGGTCTTAAATGAAATTATGCAAAAATTATCTAAAAATCCAGAAAAAGTAAGAAAAATATTTCTAAGTGATATTTATAGCCTATTTGAGGTATTAAAGGGTGAAATACTTCAAGAAGAATATTCAAAAGATTATTTAATTAAAAGCTTAATTGGACCTAAAAATTTATATCGTTTGGCCATTAAAACTCTTCCTCAAGTCCAATTAAATTGAGGGCATAATAGGTAACCATGGTTGTTCAAGTTACCTTTTGGGACATCCACCATCATCCATTTTCACTCCATCTCATCTCTCCCACTCCTAACCTCCATCTCTTCCATTGTTTTTCCATTTCCCTCCGTTTTTCCTCCATTTCCAGCTGGTATGGCCATCAAATTCAAGCTCCTTGGAGTTGTTATTCAAGTTATGTGTAGCTAGAACCTCACCCTCTTAAAAATGGAAAGGGCATTAGTCTTGTGCTTAGTGTGGGGAGTTTGTTTAGTTTAATTCATTTGTTTAGCTATGTATTTATGATTTCTTGTGTTGGAGATTGTATTTTATTGGTTGGATTGTTTGAGTTGCTTTATTTGGATGATATGCGATTGCCCCTCATGTTTATTAAGATATATGTTTATTGTGATTTCATTGAATACTCATTTCTTTATCATGTTAGTGTTAGGTAGTTTGGGTAATGTGAAATTACGATGAACCTAATTTATTGATTAATTCTAATTACACGCTAAGAGGGCTTAATATATAGTGTTTTAAGGAATGGGTTGTGATAAATCCCAAATTTAATATATTATATCTCACCTTATTCATTTAATTTGGGGACTATTTTAGGTTAATTTAGATTTATTAGATAATATTTGGATTGTTAGCCAATCTTAAGAAAGAATATAAATTTGAATTGATTATAAGATTATTTACTTAAATTGTTAATATTTTGATTTCTATTTTGTGATTGAAAAATATTTCTAAATATATGATAGATCACAATTTTATTTAATTCTTGTAGGGCAAGGAAAAGCATATTAGGAAATCCTATGATGTAGAATTATTTCTAGAAGTTTAAAGAGAATTTAATGACTGAGTTTTGTTAGAGCAAGCTTTTCACCCAAGAGGGGGTGAATTGGGTGATTAGAAAATAATCAGATATTTAAAACAAGTTTATAAAACTTTAAGCACAGTAAATAAAAAGGAAGGGATACCACCAAAGTTCACACAGGGATTTATACTGGTTCGGTCTCAACCACTTGACCTACGTCCAGTCCTCAGAAATCCTTCTGAGCCTTTTACTATATCTTCCAAGATTCAATGGGTTCTTGGCACCACAATACAAACAGCAAGTTCCTCTAGACACTCGCTCCCCCTTACACAAGGTAATCTTAAATCCCTTCTTAAGGTTCCTCAACCTTAAGTTATCACTATTGGAAATGATTAAGTATGACTGAAAAATCTCTCTCACAGAGTATGTAGATAAGAACTGAAGTACAGATGAAAGCTTGAAGCACTTGTAACGATATTTCTTGTAGAGTATTCAGGCGTTTCTCATCGTTGTTCATTTTTGGAATGGCTGGACATATATAATAGAGACTTTGAAGACCGTTGTCAATTTATCCGTTGATTCAAATATGCTTTTGACAAATGCACCAGTATTTGTCTTTCCGTTATTTATGAATTTTGTTGCCGCCCACGAATAGTTGTCGTTTGAATGGAGAGTTCAGTTACTCGTCATGTGCGTGATGGTGGAGTACAACTGTAATACACTTGTGAATATCACCGTTAGAAAATATTTGTATATCCATAGAATAATATGATTCACTGGAAATGTTTTCTGAAAAATCAATAAAACTATCAGGAGTGATCTTATTTTCGCAACTGAGCAGTAAAATAATATACCATATGATTTTGACAGCAATCTGGAGAAATTAATAATGATTATCAATAACAGAATTTAACTAACAAAAACTGTTGATCTCCATGGAAGTAGTTGCAAGTGGATGACAATGATTGTTTGAGAGTTACTGATAGAAAGAAACATTACTGGAATGAATATGATAATACTGGGAGTGAATTTGAAAACGTTAAAACCTTCTGACAGTGATTACAGACTTACTGGAAGTGATCATGAAATTTCCATATTCCACTCGAGTGAATTTGGAATCACTGGAAGTGATTTTGTAAATAGTGATTTCTTCTTGCAGTGATTTTGAATCCACTGGAAGTGATTTGGAAGTTTTCAAACATCACTCGAGTGATTCAAGATCACTGGAAGTGATTTGGTAAACAGTAAAATATTCTTGCAGTGATTTTCAATCCACTGGAAGTGATTCCGCGAAAATACAATATCACTCAAGTGACTCAGGATCACTGGAAGTGATTTGGAATTCTTCAGGTATCACTCGAGTGATCTGGCATTCACTGGAAGTGATTTGCAAAACAGTGAAATTTTCTTGCAGTGAATTTTCAATCACTTGAAGTGATTTGGCGCATCACTCGAGTGATTCAAGATCACTGGAAGTGATTTGGAAAACTTGGCGCATCACTCGAGTGATCTGGCATTCACTGGAAGTGATTTCCAAAACAGTGAATTTTTCTTGCAGTGATTTATCAATCACTGGAAGTGATTAGGCGCATCACTCGAGTGATTTCACATATCACTCGAGTGATCTGGAAATTTTCCACATCACTCGAGTGATTTCAATGATCACTCGAGTGATCTTGAATATCACTCGAGTGATTAACTAAATCACTCGAGTGATCTTCCTCAGATCACTTTAATCACTTGTTTTGCTGATATAAGATCCATGGACTTCCAAAACATGATTTGTTATCATCAAAACATGAAATCTAACATTCTCCCCCTTTTTGATGATGACAAAACATATTATATGATCAAGTTCAAAATTTTGATTTTCTAACAAATTTTTCTTGATCTTTTTCAAAAATTTTGCAACCACTTGACTAGCAAGGACTAAAAAGAGTTATTTTAAAGATTCAGAGTTTTTGACCTTATATAGAAAATAAAAGATGTTAGTTCAAGGTTCAAAAACAATTATAAACAGAATTTAAACATGCACATATGAAGTAACTTCTTACTTTTCATGAGATCATATTGGCAGCTGTAAACATAAACACAAATGCATTAAGACCATATTCTCATTAGATTAGAGTCAAGTACATGACAGTTCAGAAAACATACTGAAACTACACAAGCTGCATAACTACATGATAAATACTGAAACAAGCTACACAAGCTGCACAACTACATGATAAATACTGAAGCAACATACTAAAAACATATGATCATATCAGTCAGTTCTTCTCCCCCTTTTTAGCATCATCTAAAGGAGAGGTAGATGGCGTAGATTCCTGAGTGGATGCAGAAGCAAAGAAGGAGATAGGTGGAACATATGGAATGATAGAAAGTTGGGCAGGAGACTGGAAGGAAAAGGTCGTAGAAGAGGGTTCAAGAGGAGAGGTGGAAGTAGAAAGAGTAGGTCCTATGACCTCTGTAGTAACATCCTCAGTAATAATCTCCTCAGTATGAGAACTGGAAGCAGTGTGATGTGATGAAGATGATGGAGTCTGGAGAATGGGATCAGCCTATGGAATATCACCAGCAGGAATAGGGTCAGATATAAAGGATGTAGGTGGTGCAAGAGGAGGAGTGTCTGAAGGAATGATAGGAGGGTCAGAAAGTGATGGATCTGGAAGTGGAGGATCAGATGTAGGAGGTATATGTGAGGTGGTAGGTGGTGAGTCAGGGAAAGGAATGTGAAGGTGAGACCTGAGTGCATCCTCAATCCTCTGGATCCTCTGTGTCTGCTCTGTCTGGCGCTCAAAAAGTATTTGAAAGTTGTGATTTACTGCCTCTACTAACACTTTAACTTGGTAGTTGACTTGATCAATCAGTTTAGTGTTAGATTTCTTCAACTGAGTGACAGCAGACTGGATGGCATCCTGAATATATGTCTGAAGAGCAGCTTGAGTGAATGAGGGACCATGAGATACTGCTCTGGAAGACTGAGCCTCATCCATCTTGGAAGGTGAAGGATCCATCCTCTTAGTATGATGATCTCTCTGTCTTGCCTCAGGAGGTGGTGAATGATGTCTCTGAGGCTGTGAAGAAGCTCCAGCTGAAATAGTGATTCCCATCCGAGTGAGGTGAATCTTCCCAAACTTAGGAATCCTCACTATGTCTCCCTCAGGTGTCAAGTGCCAAATATTATGCATAGAGAGTATGTAGGACACAAGCTGAGGATAGGGAATTGTAGTAGACCTGGAGGAGTGAAACCTGAACCTCTTTATTTCTTGGAAAATAAGCTCACCCACATTTCTTCTTTCTCTGGTCATAAGAGATGCCATCATTTGAAGGTCCTTCCCCGTGATATGAGTGAAGTTCTTTGCCTTGTTAACCATGCTACGGGAATAAATATAGAACAAGGCTCTTTGGTCATTGGTGAGAGCTGCTGGGGAAGTGGGTAGAGGCACACCAGGCTGTCCTGGTCTAAAAATGTCAACCAGCTCATGAATATTAAAGACTCGTGGGGGTTTCATAGGTACATCCTCTATCCCTAGGTAGGTGTTAATGAGATCTCCAGAAAGTAGGACCTTTTGATCTCTCACATTTGTTTCAATTCTCTCAACAATGGTGTTTTCATGGTTATCTTTTACATCCACAATCTTCATGTTACAGTAAAAATATTTAACAGCAAGGGATTATAGGATATTCTCAGTTTCAGCCATGGTTCATATTGTTTCAAATAGGGAGTCAAATCAATATGAAATTTCTGTTTCAGCTCTTCCAAGTCTACCCACACAACAGGACAAAAGTCTCTCTTGGAAAAATGTGAGGCAAACACAATGGTATTTAAAATTTTCAGGTTACCCGTGTTAAACCCAGGAGGAGGTTCAAGGATTTCAGTGGTTTCTTCAGCCAAAGACTCAGAAAACTGACTACCAGAAGCTTGAGACGCATACCATGATTTCTGAGGAACGGAAGCAGCTAAGATATTGACAACCTGAGTAATTTTCTTCTGCAATATAGACTCTTGAATGTCTGCTTCTCGTTGTTTCTCTTTCCCTTTGCCTTTCAAGCTTGTATGAGAATGGGTAGTCATCCCCGTTGGTTCTTCAATGCAAATCCCTTTGGGTTTGTGAATGGTTGGATCGGGTTCTTGTTCAGATGGTGCTTTCGGCTTTTTAGACGGTGGAGAGGATGGAGGAGATTGCCCGGGTCTTTTGGTTCTCGCCATGGGTACAGTCGCTGGGTATAGCCTAGAGTTTGCGAAATGGGTGCTGTCGGAAATCAAGAGAAGAGAGAGAGACAAGGGGAAATGAGTGAGACAAAAATGAACTTGCTCAGAGGGGATTTTTCGGTGAAGGAGAGCTATGAGGATTTGGGTTTCTGGGTTCAAGAGATTTCAGAGAGTTTGAGAGAATTTTGAGCGAGTGAAAGTGAACGGTGGAAGTGAAATGAACAGTCGCGTGTTGAGAAAACTGATATAACCAAGTTTTTAATATTCACTCGAGTGATTTTTACATTCACTCGAGTGATTTTGGTTTTCACTCGAGTGGAGTCCAAAATTACTCCACAGAAGCTAAAAGCACGCTGTAACTCTAAGATAATTAATTAAAACACTTCATGTGACTTACCTGTGCTAAGATTATCAATCTAATTACTTGATTTACCTATGGTTGTAGTATTTCACTGTTTACTCACTCGAGTTGGTCTTTTATCTTCACTCGAGTGTTTTCCTCTCTGTTTGTCTCTGTTATTTGAAGATATTACAGAGCATCCTGTAAAACAACTTTATAGATACTCTAATGCTTAAGTTAGTTATGGGATTATCAAAACAATATGAAATCAACATTTATAAAGATTAAACAACTTACAATTCATTGGGATTTACCATTCCCAATTCCCTTCGTATATACATGAATTGTTCTCGGGTAAGAGGTTTGGTGAAGATATCACCTAGTTGCAAATGTGTAGGTATGAATAACACCTTGACATCCTTTTTCTGAATATGATCTCTAATGAAATGATGTCTCACATCAATATGCTTGGTCCTTGAATGCTGTACAAGATTTTTTGCCAAACTTATTGTACTGGTGTTGTCACAGTAAATAGGAATTTCTTTAAGATATATGCCAAGATCTTGAAGTTGCTGTTTTAGCTATAGTACTTGTGTACAACAGCTTGAGGCTGCTATATATTCTGCTTCCGTTGAAGATAATGATATTGTTGTTTGTTTCTTACTGAACCAAGAAACAACTGCACCTCCAAGGAATTGACATTGCCCACTTGTGCTCTTTCTATCTGTTTTATAGCCACCATGATCAGAATCAGAATAGGCAACTAGATATTCATTACCTCTTTTAGGATACCATATACCCAAATCTTTTGTGTCTTCCAGATATATGAAAATTCTTTTAACTAATTCAGCGTGTGATACTTTGGGGCATGGCTGAAATCTTGCATATAAACCAACATTGAACTGAATATCAGGTCTGCTGGCTGTGAGGTAGAGTAATGATCCAATCATTCCTCGATATTGAGTTATATTGAAATCAGCCCCTTTTTCATCAGCATCCATAAGTATCGTTGAACTCATAGGTGTATCTGCACCATTAGCTTTATCCAATCCAAACTTCTTAAGCAATTCTTGTAGATATTTGGTCTGTGATATGAATATCCCATTCTTTCTTTGTTTAATTTGTAAACCCAGAAAGAATGTCAATTCTCCCATTAAGGACATTTCAAATTCTCCCTGCATTATCTCAGAGAATTCTTTACACAGAGAATCATTAGTAGCTCCGAATATAATATCATCAACATAGATTTGAACTACTAAAATATTATTTAGTTTTTGTTTTATAAATAAAGTTGTATCGACTTTTCCTCGAGTAAAATCAAATTCGATGAGAAATTTGCTTAACCTTTCATACCAGGCTCTAGGAGCTTGCTTCAAACCATATAAGGCCTTTTTTAGTTTGAAAACATGATTTGGTCTGGATACGTCTTCAAAACCTGGAGGTTATTCTACATAAACTTCCTCCTTGATGTACCCATTTAAGAAAGTACTTTTCACATCCATTTGATATAATTTGAATCCCTTGATGCACGCAAAGGCTAAGAGTACTCGTATAGCTTCCAATCTTACTACTGGAGCATATGTTTCCTCATAATCAATACCTTCTTCTTGATTATAGCCCTTGGCGACCAATCTTGCCTTATTTATGATAATAGCTGTTGATTCATCAAGTTTGTTCTTGAATACCCATTTAGTGCCAGTAACCGAGTGGTCTTTCGGCCGGGGTACCAAATCCCAAACTTGATTTCTGTCAAATTGATTTAATTCTTCTTGCATTGCTAACACCCAATCATTATCTGATAAGGCTTCGTTAATGTTATAAGGTTCCAATTCAGAAATGAATACAGAAAAGCTAACTTCGTTTAAAACTTTGTTTCTAGTTTTAACTCCTTCATTAACTTCACCTATCACTTGATCTAGAGGATGACTCTTGATGTATTTCCAGGCTCTAGGTTGATCTGGATGACTTAGTTCAGCTCCTTTTTCAAAATTATCAACCTCAAGATTGGGAGAGTTAACAGATGGTTGGTTACTAGTTATCTCATCATCAAAGTTTTTACTGGAGGATACATGTTCATCGAATACAACATGAATTGATTCTTCTACAACACATGTTCGTTTATTAAAAATTCTAAATGCTTTACTTTGATTTGAATAGCCTAGGAAAAGTCCTTCATCATCCTTAGAATCAAACTTTCCAAGATTATCTTTACCATTGTTATGAATAAAGCACTTACAACCAAATATGTGTAGATGAGCAAGGTTTGGTTTCCGTCCCTTGTAGAGTTGATATGGTGTCTTTCCTAGTTTGGTTCTGACATACGCTCTATTTTAGATGTAGCATGCAGTGCTCATAGCGTCTGTCCAGAAGACTTGAGACACATTCTTTTCATTGAGTATTGCTCTAGCCATATCTGTAAGAACTCTATTCTTTCTTTCCACGACTCCATTCTGTTATGGAGTTCTCGGTGCTGAAAAATTGTGATCGATGCCACTTGCATCGCAATATTCTGCAAATACTTGATTATCAAATTCTCCACCATGATCTGTCCTGATTCCTGCAATTAACATACCTTTCTCATTTTTCACTTTCTTGGCAAAGGCAATAAATTTACTAAAAGTTTCATCTTTGGATGATAAAAATATATTCCAGGTAAATCTAGAGAAATCATCAACAATAACAAATGTGTACAAGTTTCCACCAAGACTCTTAACTCTTGCTGAACCAATCAGATCCATATGTAATAATTGAAGTGGTCTGTTAGTGGAAATTTCAGTTTTCGATTTAAAAGATGATTTAGTTTGCTTACCTCTTTGACAAGCATCACAAATTAAATCATTCTTGAAATTTACATTAGGTAATCCAATTACCAAATCTTTTTTGAGTAATTTACCTAATTGATGCATATTAGCATGGGCAAGTCACTTATGCCATAGCCAACTCTCATAAGTGTTACTCAAAAGACAATTTTCAGAGATATTTTCATTCATATAAAGAGTATAGCAGTTACCTTCTCTTTTTGCCTTGAGTTTTGACTTCAAATTCTTCTTTTCAATATGCAGATCCTTCTTGCTGACTATCAGACATTCTTCTGAGTCAAATATTACCCAGTTGTCTTTATCTGTGCTTTGGCTTACACTTAATAGATTGTGACATAAACCTTCAACATAATATACGTCTTTGATTTTATCTTTGACTTCCCCAAGCCCTGATATCCTTCCGGTTTGATTTCCTCCAAATTTTACCTTGCCACCTTCCTTGGGTACTAATGTGGTGAAGTTCTCAGGATCACCAGTCATATGTCTTGAACATCCACTATCTATATACCATTTGTTTGATTTGGATGTTCTGAGGAAAATCTGCAGTTAAGGATAATTAAGTTTTAGGTACCCATATCTTTTTGGGTCCTTTTGGGTTAGTACATATAACTTCCTATTCATGAACCTTCTTAGGTATCCATTTATAGGTTCCTATAATTCCTTTCTTTTTATGAAAACATGAAGAAGTGTAATGTCCTTTTCTATTGCAGTAATTACAATAAGCAAAAGGATTAGATGTGTGCACAGAACGTGTGAAATAACTTAGATATGGTTTACTTCCTGTCTTCTTCTTACCTTTTCTTTTGTCTAAGTTTGGATCATATCCTATACCAGACTTATCATTCACATGACGTTGTGCTTTTAAAATAACATTTAACATCTTACTTCCTTTTGTAAACTTTTCAAGAGTTTTAGTAAGATCAATATTTTTCTTTTCAAAAGACAAATACTTTTCGCAATCTCTATCCAAAGGATCTTTAATTCTTTCTTCAAGAAATTTGTTTCTCTTTTTACATGCAATCAAAGTATTAACAATTTTGACAAATTCAGAATGTAAAGCATCATATTCATTTTGTAATTCATCATAAGTAGGATCAGAATCTTTTACCTCCTTGTCTGTTTCTTTTTGAGCAACCAGGCATATATTGGTTGTCTCTTCATTATCGCTTTCTTCATCTGAGGAGCTATCTCCCCATATTGCAGAAACAAATGCCTTCTTTCTGTTGAAGGATTTGATGTTTCTCTTTTCTTTATTTTTCTGTAATAACTCCGGACATTCTGATTTGATATATCCAGGTTTACCACATTCATAGCAGATGATCTCCTTGGCATCTCTTCTGCCACTAGTTCCACCTCTTTGTGAATTCCTGAATCCTTGGCCTTTATAAAATTTCTTGAATCTTCTGATCATCAGGCCTATTTCATCATCATTGATCTCCTCCTCTTCTTCTTGGCTTTCTGCCTTTGTTTTTGTCACACTTAGTGCAAGACTTTTCTTCCTCCTGTCACCAACTTCTTCTAGTTCTCGTTTGAATTTTACTTTGCTTTCATATTCTGAAAGGCTTCCAAACAAAGAAGCTACAGATTGTATTGATTCTCCTTTGGCCTCCTCTATTGCTGTGACTTTGGCCTCCCATTCTTTGGAGAGTATGTTTAATATTTTTCGTACTTAGACATTCTGATCATAGAATTTTCCAAGTGCTGCAAGTTGATTAACAAGATGAGTATATCTAAGTTCAAATTTAGCTATTGACTCACCTTCCTTCATTCGAAGTAGATCAAACTCTATAGTTAGAGTATTGACTCGATTTTCTTTTATTCCAGATGTTCCTTCATGAGCTACTTCCAACGCTTGCCACATTTCTTTAGCAGTCTGAAGAGTATAGATTCTGAAGTATTCTTTTTGACTCAGTGCACTCTAAATCATTAAAATTGCTTTGCTGTTGAGGGTCACTAGCCTTTTGTCATTGTCATCAAATTCTGCTGGTGATTTAGGAACTTTTTGAGATTCTTCAGTCTTTGTAGGCACATAGTTTCCAGTTTCAATCACATCCCATAGTCCGTATTCTGTAGCCATTACGAATACACGGAACTTAGCTTTCCAGAAGGAAAAATGCTCACCATTAAAACCTGGTGGTCTAGTGATAAATGCTCCGTCAGGAAGAATTGCTTCACCCATGCTTGCCATCGGATCCTTCTAAGGTTGTTAAACCTGAACAAGAAGACCTGCGCTCTGATACCAAATGTTAGAGCAAGCTTTTCACCCAAGAGGGGGGTGAATTGGGTGATTAGAAAATAATCAGATATTTAAAACAAGTTTATAAAACTTTAAGCACAGTAAATAAAAAGGAAGGGATACCACCAAAGTTCACACAGGGATTTATACTGGTTCTGTCTCAACCACTTGACCTACGTCCAGTCCTCAGAAATCCTTCTGAGCCTTTCACTATATCTTCCAAGATTCAATGGGTTCTTGGCACCACAATACAAACAGCAAGTTCCTCTAGACACTCGCTCCCCCTTATACAAGGTAATCTTAAATCCCTTCTTAAGGTTCCTCAACCTTAAGTTATCACTATTGGAAATGATTAAGTATGACTGACAAATCTCTCTCACAGAGTATGTAGATAAGAACTGAAGTACAGATGAAAGCTTGAAGCACTTGTAACGATATTGCTTGTAGAGTATTCAGGCGTTTCTCATCGTTGTTCATTTTTGGAATGGCTGGACATATATAATAGAGACTTTGAGGACCTTTGTCAATTTGTCCGTTGATTCAAATGTGCTTCTGACAAATGCACCAGTATTTGTCTTTCCGTTATTTATGAATTTTGCCGCCGCCCATGAATAGTTGTCGTTTGAATGGAGAGTTCAGTTACTCGTCATGTGCATGATGGTGGAGTACAGCTGTAATACACTTGTGAATATCACCGTTAGAAAATATTTGTATATCCATAGAATAATATGATTCACTGGAAGTGTTTTCTGAAAAATCAATAAAACCATCAGGAGTGATCTTGTTTTCACAACTGAGCAGTAAAATAATATACCATATGATTTTGACAGCAATCTGGAGAAATTAATAATGATTATCAATAACAAAATTTAACTAACAAAAACTGTTGATCTCCATGGAAGTAGTTGCAAGTGGATGACAATGATTATTTGAGAGAGTTACTGGTAGAAAGAAACATTACTGGAATAAATATGATATCACTGGGAGTGAATTTGAAAACGTTAAAACCTTCTGACAGTGATTACAGACTTACTGGAAGTGATCATGAAATTTCCATATTCCACTCGAGTGAATTTGGAATCACTGGAAGTGATTTTGTAAATAGTGATTTCTTCTTGCAGTGATTTTGAATCCACTGGAAGTGATTTGGAAGTTTTCAAACATCACTCGAGTGATTCAAGATCACTGGAAGTGATTTGGTAAATAGTAAAATATTCTTGCAGTGATTTTCAATCCACTGGAAGTGATTCCGTGAAAATACAATATCACTCGAGTGATTCAGGATCACTAGAAGTGATTTGGAATTCTTCAGGTATCACTCGAGTGATCTGGCATTCACTGGAAGTGATTTGCAAAACAATGAAATTTTCTTGCAGTGAAATTTTCAATCACTTGAAGTGATTTGGCGCATCACTCGAGTGATTCAGGATCACTGGAAGTGATTTGGAAAACTTGGCGCATCACTCGAGTGATCTGGCATTCACTGGAAGTGATTTCCAAAACAGTGAATTTTTCTTGCAGTGATTTATCAATCACTGGAAGTGATTAGGCGCATCACTCGAGTGATTTCACATATCACTCGAGTGATCTGGAAATTTTCCACATCACTCGAGTGATTTCAATGATCACTCGAGTGATCTTGAATATCACTCGAGTGATCTTCCTCAGATCACTTTAATCACTTGTTTTGCTGATATAAGATCCATGGACTTCCAAAACATGATTTGTTATCATCAAAACATGAAATCTAACAAGTTTGAATTGACTAATTCAATTATAATATATTCAAATCTTATGCCCTAATTTTTCTCATTCTCTTATAAAAAATTTCTAACAGCCACATAATTATTCACGCACTCATTGAGAGACAAAGCTCGCTGTTACACACAGACAGATGCTTCCCTTCTCCATTGAATTGTCATTCATCTTCACCAACTCTCTCTATTCCGCCACATCGATCACCTTACCCACAACATCAATTATTTTCATCTCTCTCTTTAACTTTGACGTTATTCACGTGACCTATCAATTATTCAACCATAATTCTCATATTTAACTCAATTGCCACACTATTTCCCACCCATTCTTCAACATGTCTGTTAGTTACTTGGTCCTTAGAAGAGGAAGGGGTTTAATGGTAGCGTGATCTTGTTTGGGAGACAACTTTGGAGGAGCATGGAGGAAGCTAAAGCTTAAGACTTGCACTTAAAAACCACAAAGGGAGTGTCTTTGCTTTTTATCAATTTTATTTCAAGACTTGAGATTATTTAGTTTTATATAATTTTGAGTTGTATTAATTGAGAACAATCTAGTTTTAGATTATAGACATATCTCTTTTGGATTGGATTGATATTTTGGAATGTTTTGTGCTTAAGACAATTGCTGGAATTTTTGTTTGTAAACCTTTAGATTGTCAATTGAATTATTAATTGAGTTTTCATTATTAATTTCATTGTTAATTTGGTTTTTCCTCTTGATTGTTTAATTGGGTTGGTTAATTTTCTAGTTGTTTAATTAGATAATTGTAAATATGATTTCCAAAATTATTTTAAAATTAATTTTGATTGGTTTTTAATGGGTTTAATTACCATTTATTTCATTATAAGTTTTTTAGTGGAGCAAGTGTTATTGAGCTTGAGGGTTTCCTATGCTTCAATTAGGTGATTAAATTTATGAATTCCTCTCTTTTATCAATTTTCCTTTGGTTTAATTAACTAATTTGGGCTAAGAAAGCTAAGTCCATGTAAATTTTGAGTTGTCCCCTTCGCCATATCTGAAGTAAACCTTCATTATCTTTTCTTATTTGATTTTCTTAGATATTAGCTTATTTCTTTTTCTTAGTATTTTAATTCCTCTTTTACCAAAAAAAAACCCCCAAAAAAGTTGCATTTGCATTCATTTAGGTTTGTTTCATTCTCATATAGGTTTTAGAGACATTTGCATTTAGCAATTAGGTAGTAGAATCTTGCATTTTAATTTAGGTCCATTATCACCTAAATTCAATCCTATAGAAAAACTCACATATTGCTCCTTGGGAGAATGACTTAGGTTGCCACTATACTGCATTATTAGTTGGTCTTAGTTTAATTGATTGCTTTAGCGACAGAAGCACACATCAATTTTGGTGTCGTTACCGGGGAGCAATGGTTAGTCTCTAGGTTTGAGTTTTTAGGTGATTTCTTAGATAGTTGTTTATTACATTACTCAATCTTATCTTTAAAAAAAATTTTGAACTTAATCCTATGATGGCTTGGAATACTTCACCTTGTGGAAATTTTTCTTACACTTCTATGCCTTATCATTATGACTATGATGTTGAGCAGATGTATGATCTATATTCAAGTGCATATAATCCTAGATGGCATGATCACTCAAATCTTGGATATGTCAATAAAACTATACCAATTCATGATGAGGACTCAAGGTTACATAACAAGATGGATGTTATGATGAAAATCCTACTGGACAAATTTGTAGAAGGGGAATTGCAGTGTAGACAACTGATTCAAGCTCTACATACTCAAATTAAGGAGTTGTCAAATGCCATTAGCAATATGCAGAGTGAAGAATTAGAAGTTCAGAGTGAATTTCCTTGTGGTAATAAACTCTCACCTTCTAATGATTTATGCCCTTTCTCTTCTACTACCTAAAATGATGAGATGATTGGTACATTAGCTGAAGATGCATGTACTAATGTTGTTTCTGAATTGACTAGTTTTGTTGACTTAACTTATATTGAATCTTGTGATACATGCATTGATAGACTTTCCCATACCTCTGGTCCTATGAATTCTCTTGCTTCTGATGAGGAAGTTGATGAAGAAATTGTTGTTGAATCCTCTGACACTATTGATTTTAAAAATAACTTGCTTAACACTAATAGTGATGATGTTTTGAATGATGAAAGTAATATCTCTATTGATTTTACTGATACTACTCATGATCTTGACATGACTGTTGTTAGTGGGATACTATTAAACATAAGTGTGGGAGAAGACTTGATTTAGATATACATTTTAATGGTAAGAGCATATTGCATCATGATGTTTCACATATGGAATTTTTTTTATTGATGATTTGAGCAAGTATAGCGAGACCATTTTGAGTGATCATTTGGTTCATTCTTTAGAGAATTTGACTCTTATTGAGGAGAGTCATATTGATTTTGTGGGTTGTTCAAAGTATTTAGAAGTTCCAACATTTTTTGTTGATCAATTTCTTTTAGGATTTTCCTTGATTCTTGATAAATTCAATTTTATTGATTATATCTATATGGGATGAGATACTGCTTGGTGCTATGATTTTATGCAGGTACATGAATTGATTCCTCCCATCCAAACACCTTCTATACTTGGCTGAAATGTTATCTGCGGATCTTAAAAATAGAGATGTTTGCTGAATATCAAAAGAGGACATCACTAGTGCTTTCATGTGACCTATAACCAGACAAAAAAGATATGTCAATTATGCTAATTCCTTTGGATCTTCAAGCTTTTGATAGCTTGGTTGTATTCCTTCCTTCCACTTTTACTTTCATTGCTTGTTGTTATTGGTATAATATATCTTTTGCATTGACATCAATGCATGATTTAAGTGTGGGGGAGGGATTCTATTCTTATTTTTGGTTTTTATTCTTTGTCTTTAAAATGAGAAAAAGACAAATATTTTGGTTTCTACTTTGGTTTTTGTTCCTTGTTTTCAAGAAAAGAAAGAAAATTTTTGAAAAAAAAATTGTAAGTTCTAAGTGACTTTAGTATTATGCATTCTTGATTTGAAAAGTGATTGATCATGTTTTGAGTTAGTAAACTAAGTAGCAATGAAATTAACTTTGGTGGATTTAGGCTAGTAATCATATAGACCTAGTGAGATTTTGAGCCTAATACGTTTTTTAGTGTGCACCCCTATCTCTTTACTTGATCAAGAACTTGACTTGAATCTTATTTGAGGCCACATTTTGTGCATGTGTATTCATAAAGATGATAAAGGCATTCATTTCATTTTAGCCATAAAAGCCAAAAAGCCAAAAAGCCTACTCTTATTATACATATATCATGTGTTCAGCCCCTTTGATCCTATATTATTTTCCATTTTTCATACACCCATAGCCGAAAAAAAAATCCCTACCCTTTTGAATGTCTTAGGAGTTGAAGAGCATTGCATTTTATTTGTTTTGGATGAAAGAACATGTATAAAATCAAGAATTGGGTCATTTGTGAAAAGTATTGTAGGTTATCTCGAAAAAAAAAGAGAGGAAGAAAAAGTAAAACAAAAAAAAGAAGGAAAAAAATGCAATGAGATTCCACTCCGCTGGTTTGAGCTGTGCTTAGTAACCAGGGATTTTCATCACCAATGTTGCTCTTCGCGTCAAACGGCTAGTAAAGGCTATGAGCGTGCTAGTAGCATTTTGGTGCTATTGAGTTATAAATGCTTGAGTAATCGGGCCTTTGTATCACTAATATAAAGGTTCGCATCAAAATAGCATATATATAATAGCCCAAGAAAGTTGAAAAGAAAAGGAAGCAAAAAAAAAAATAGAAAGAAGAAAAAGAAAAAAAAATTGACTCAGTTCAGGTTTGGTTTGGTTTCTTGCATCCCATATTCTCTATTGAATCATTCTCTTTATCCTCGAAGATATTCAACTTTGTTTTCCCAAACACTATATCCTTTCTTTCTTAACATTAGCCATGTTACAGCCTAATAAGAGTCCTTTGGATTTATGCATGCATTTGCTTTGCTGGTGGTGGAGAACTTAGATTCTTGTCAACCCTATGGAGAGAGGATTTTATAGGGTGGATTTGAGCTTAAACACAAGCCTATACACTTTTGAGTGATGAGTGACATACACATTATCTTTTGTGAGGGATTTATAGCTTAGGTTCCCATTTGTCAAGTAAATTGCCATGAAATTTGTTTTCTTGAGTCATGAGAAAATCACTTGGATAAGAGAAGTGTTGAAATGCTTTTTGTAACACCCCATTTTTAATCATAAATATTCCTCCTATGTAATGAATACATGTAATGGAATAAAATGGTGAATTGTAGTATACAACAATTTACATAAAATTCCAATTGTAGGTTATACAGAATTCGGCCAAGTAAGAACACAAAGAGGCAATTAATGTCCACTTAAAGGCCTAATATTGTAACCAAAATTAGAACATAAAATGACATGATTAATGGGCTAATATACATGTCAAAAATAGGCAAAAACAAGGGAAAAGGAGCAAGAAATGATTTATTTCACTAAATCATAAAATGTAAGGGCAAAAGCGTAATTTTCCATAACATAAGGAACAAATAATTTTCCCCTAATTCTTTTATTATTTTCAGAAAAATAGGGGAAATAAAAAAGGAAAATGGCTACTTGATAATTAATAAGATTATTTTGGTGAATTATTATCAAGTAAGGTCAAAAAGTCAAAAGTCAAATGACAAAAGTCAACAATTTGCAAGATGGTAATAGGATAGCTCAAGATCAATATTTCCCTTTCTTTCCTTATGCATTTACTGTGGAATGAAGAAGCATGAAGGGAAATGGAAACATTTTATACCAAAGTCAATATGTGGACCAATCCAAATGCCACATGTGTTAAAGCAATTGATCAACTTAATATATTATCCAACTCTTCATATTTTCCTCTTCATTTCTCGTGCAAAACAGAACCAGTTAGAGTGAGAGAGAGTTTGAGGCGTGAAGGAGCTCAAGAAGCAAGAAGAGCTTAGGGTTTTTCCAAAAATCAAGGTAAGAAGCATAAATACTTGAAGATTTTGCTTCCAAATCATGTAGGAACCTCTACTAACCTCTTCTCCTCTTTAAATACCATGATTAGCAAGGTTAATCATTGGTTTAGAGAGAGAGGGCTGAGACATCTTAGAGAGAGAAATCACAAGAATCAAAGGTAAACTTCAAGAACTTGCTCCTTGCACCTTTGTTATTGTTGTTCTTGTTATTCTTGGGCTTGGAATTGATTATGTTGTGAAGATTGGAGGATGAAACCCTAAGGGGTCTTAATGCTCAAATTTCTTCTAATCATGTGTAACAAGTTTTTAAATAGATAATCATTTGATTAGAAGTAGTAAGGAAGTGATTAAGCAAGAGAAAATGATAAAACAACAAACGTTTTTGAGAATCTTCATTTTGCCTTGAATTTCTGTTCTGGTTTTGCGTGTGGTAGGAGTATGATATTGGAAATTTTGATGATTTCATTGGCTTTAGAAGGTAAAATTGTATAGGTATGTAAGTGTTCATGATTTTTGGACGTTTATATGCCAATTAGGAAATTTAAGAAATTGGTGTGTATATATGTTGGTTCTGCCCTATCTGGAACAGCGACACTGTGAGTGGTTTTTCATAGACTAAAACTTGTCCAAAAATTCTAAGAACTTCCATAATTAAATTAGAGATATATAAATTTAATTTGATAGGTATTTTGTAATATTTGGACAAGTATATTGGGAGATATGAATTTTTGAAGTTATGCCCTGTTTTCTAGAATGCTATCTGGATCAGTGATATTTGATGAATTACTGGGAATTATATGACTATAGTGAGTAAACCTAATTATTTTTTCTCAAACTTACATTAAAAGATCTTAATTTTGGCTTTGGTATCAGTCAAATTGGAATTTTTTGGAATTAATTATGAATTTTCAAAATTGGCTAACTAAGCTGTCAGTTTTTGGAAAACAGTGAAACTGCACTATACAGAATTGTATTGTGTATAAATTTTTATAACTACATTAAATAACTAGCAGCATACAATTTAAAAGTGGTAATGCTACAAGTAATAACCAGATACTTGTAACTTTAATGTTGATAGGAATTGGACATAGGTCGAGCCAAAATCCGAGAGTAGGACAAACACAGAATTTTGAAAAAGTTTCAGGTAGTAACTTCTTACGTATACTATGTGATCACTAAATTTTGATTATGTCATTCACTATAACATGAGCTAGTGTCCTAGACACACCCATTTTCCATGTTGTGGTCAAGGACCCAACAGGGGCGCCAAGTCGACCAAGGGCAAACATATAGTTTGACCTTGGGCAAGTGTACAACATCGTTTGATCATCTTACATGACATGACATGACATTGCATATCTATTTTCACATTCTATATGTTGTAAGTATGTTGTTACTGAGATTCTGTCAAATCTCATTCTTTTTCAAAACAAAACTGTACAATTGAAGCGGGCGGCTCAAAAGATAAGACGGTGGCTCCTGGTAATTAGGGTCTCGGAGCTCTTTGTTGCTGCTTAAATTATTTTGCATGTACTTTTTGCTACTTTTTGAAATACTCTGTATATATTTTCAAACCTTGCGGGGATTCTCCTGTAATGCAAACTTGAACTTAATCTCAGTAATGTTTCCGCTATTTCTCTATGCCTTATGGAACTTTATGTTTATTACTCTGCGAATATCGAAATGTTAAGGGATTTGACACTCTTACTTACTTTTTACTTGTAATTGGAACATTCACCTTTTTAAGTTTTTATTTTGTTTTGTTTTGTTATTCTCTCTTGATCTTGATTTGTTTTACCGAGGAGTGCAAATGTTAAGTGTGAGGGAGTTGATAAATCCCAAATTTAATATATTATATCTCACCTTACTCATTTAATTTGGGACTATTTTAGTCTAATTTAGATTTATTAGATAATATTTATATTGTTAGCCAATCTTAAGAAAAAATTGATTATGAGATTTTGTTTAGTTTAAATTGTTAATATTCTGATTGCTATCTTATAATTAAAAATATTTCTAATTATATGATAAATTAAGATTTTATTTAATTCTTGTAGTGTAATGAAAAGCAGATTAAAAAATCCTATGATGCAGAATTATTTTTGGAAATTTAAAGAAAAACTAATGGCTGAGTTTGAATAAGCCAATTCAATTCTAATCGATTCAAATCTTATACCCTAAACTTTCTCATTCTCTTATAAAAAATACCTAACATCCAAATAATTATTCACACTCTCATTGAGAGCCAAAGCTCGCGGTTACACGTAGACTGACGCTTTCCTTCTCCATTGAATTGACATTCATCTTCACCAACTCTCTCTATTCCGCCACATCGATCACCTCACCCCACAGCATCAATTATTTCCATCTCTCTCTTTAACTTTGACGTAATTCACGTGACCTATCAATTATTCAACCATAATTCTCATATTTAACTCAATTGCCACACTATTTTCCACCCATTCTTCAACATGTCTGTTAGTTGCTTGGTCTTTAGAAGAAGAAGGGATTTAATGGCAGCGTGATCTTGTTTGGGAGACAACTTTGGAAGAGCATGGAGGAAGCTAAAGCTTAAGACTTACACTTAAAAACCACAAAGGGAGTGTCTTTCCTTTTTATCAATTTTATTTCAAGACTTGAGATTATTTAGTTTTATATAATTTTGAGTTGTATTAATTGAGAACAAAATAGTTTTAGATTGTAGACATTTCTCTTTTGGATTGGATTGGATTGATATTTTAGAATGTTTTGTGCTTGAGACAATTGCTAGAATTTTTGTTTGCAAACCTTTGGATTGTTAATTGAATTATTAATTGAGTTTTCATTATTAATTTAATTGTTAATTTGTTTCCTCTTGATTGTTTAATTGGGTTGGTTAATTTTCTAGTTGTTTAATTAGATAATTGTAAACATGATTTTCAAAATTATTTTAAAATTAATTTTGATTGGGTTTTAATGGGTTTAATTACCATTTATTTCATTATAAGTTTTTAGTGGAGTAAGTGTTATTGAGCTTGAGGGTTTCCTATGCTTCAATTAGGTGATTAAATTTATTAATTCATCTCTTTTATCAATCTCCCTTTGGTTTAATTAATTAATTTGGGCTAAAAAAGCTAACTCCATGTAAATTCTGAGTTGTCCCCTTCACCATATCTGAAGTAAACCTTCGTTATTTTTTTCTTATTTTCTTTTTTAGATATTAGTTTATTTCTTTTTCTTAGGATTTTAATTCCCCTTTTACAAACCCCCCCCCCCCAATTTCATTTGCATTCATTTAGGTTAGTTTTATTCTCATATAGGTTTTAGAGTCATTTGCATTTAACAATTAGATAGTAGAGTTTTGCATTTTAGTTTAGGTTCATTATCACCTAAATTCAATCTTATAGAAAAACCCACATATTGCTCCTTCGAAGAATGACCTAGGTTGCTACTATATTGTATTATTAGTTGGTTTTAGTTTAATTGATTGCTTTAGCGACAGAAACACACATCAAGTTGCACAGAAACACACATCAAGTTGCCATTAATTAAAGCACTAGACTTAAGTTTTAGCTTGAGGTTTGGTATTTAGGGTGTGTTTGGTTTGAGGCGAGGGGATCCTCTTGAGGTTTAGTATTTAGGGTGTGTTTAGTTTGAGGGAAGGGGATGGAAGTGTAGCGTAGATATTCCCCTCCAGTCATTTGATTGAATATTTTGGAAGATGCTAAAGTATACTTTTAGTTCTTTAATTTTATACAAGGTATATTTTTTGTCGCTTAATTTTATATTCTAACACTGTTATGTTGTTAATGAAAAACACAAACACAACAAATTTGAGTGATAAATGTGTAATTAAATGCTATTAACATTAAATTTAAATTATGTGTAAATTAAAAATCTAAAAACCTAATGAAGCAGTCTATATCACAACCTCAATCGTATTAAATTTTTTTTAATAATCTAAGTATATTGTATTAAAAATTTAAACTTAAATATGTTTTATCAACTGCATAATCATCACTTGAGTTTATTGCGTCAATATTTTTAGTTAGCAATATTAACAATATTAGAAATATATGACTAAAAGTATGCTTCATAAAGTTAAGAAACTAAAAGTATGCTTCATGTAAAACTTAAAAGATTAAAAGTATACTAGCCATTTTAGAGGGGAAGGGACTCCAAACCTTCCCTTCCCTCCCCTCCTCTCCTATACCCCCATTTTGGCTCCCCTTCAAATTGGAGTTTTGTAAAGGGGAGCCAAATTTTTTGACAACTTTGCCCTCATAAATTTTTTATTATTCCATTAATGCCCTTGATTAAAAAATATTATTATAAAAAAATATTATTACAACTAAAAACATATTATTATATAATTAATTTAAAATAAAAATATATTATTATAACTATAAATATATTATTGAAATATTAATTTTTAATAAAAATATATTATTATAAAAGCATTATTACAAATAAAAATATACCACTACAATAAAAAAATAATATTATAATTAAAAGTATGTTATAATAAAATAAATTTAAAATAATAAATATGTTATTATAAATAAAAACTATTACTATAATTAGACAATATACGATTATATAATTACTTTAAAATAAAATTATATTATTACAAATTAAACAGAATTAATCCATTTTTAACATATATTATTATCTTAATTATAAATAAACATAATAGTATTCAATTAATTATAATTAAGGTGTAAATTAATTTATATAATATATAAATAAAAAAAACATGAACTAATATGTGAGGGTGGAATGGTAAATCACTAAATTGTTATCACCCCTCTCCTTCCCTCCCCTCTTAAGCCAAACATTACAACATTAAGTGAACAATAATTGCACTCTCCCCTCCCCTTCCCTCTCTTCAAACTAAACACACCTTATTGAACTCCCAATATCTTAAGTGAACAATAATTGCACTAGTCCATTTTCACTAGGCTTATCATCATCTATCCACTTCTATTCTCCATTCATTTTATATAAAAAATACCAAAAATTGTAGCGTAGGATATTTTATTTTTATTGCATCTTAGTTTATTGAATTAAAACTGAAATCCTATTTTTCCCCGTTAATTGCATGTTTTATTCACCTAACTAGTTTAAGATAATCAATAAAGGCTACCAAAAGTAAACACAGCACAAGCTGCATCATTGTGCTACAATCCTTGTAATTTGGTTAATTTATTTGATAGGACACAAGGTGGTTAGGACATGAGGGCTAATCAATCATATGAATATGTTATGTTTTGGTTGGATCTATAGCATTGCCATTTGTTATATCCAAGTTTGATCATGTGTGTTTTAATGTTTATCGTGTTTAATTGATTGACAATACTTTGAGAATATGCTTGATCATGCATGTTTAATGCTTGAATGGAATATTATGTTGCAGTGATTCCTTGGAATCTCACCCCAACATAATTCCGTAACATGGCATGCAAGAGGGCAATCAAGAGCAAGTTGGAATGAAAGGAACATGAATTTCAAGAAGGTAATGACAATAAGCAAAGTGCAAAGTTAAGACCTATGTCTCAAATTGTACATAAATTCATTCGAGGTATTTAAATTCACTCTAAGATAATACTTCCATATGTACAGGGTGATAATGTATGAATTGGAGCCTTACAAAGGCCTAGGACCTATAATATATATCCATGTAAGTAATAAACTATTTTGATGTAGGAGTTTCTGGATGTCTATAACTATTTCATTCGTATATAGTAAAAAATTTCTAATGATCATGAGAATTTTTATATGAGAAGTAGACACATAGAGCTTTCCAATAAATCATAAATTGGGTCAATTGTATGAATAAAAATGAGTTATATGACTTTTTAAAGTTAGGGCATGGTTTAAGGCCAAAACTATATTTTCCCATATAAAGGACTTCAAAATCTGTTAATGGAATTTAAGAGCACCCTTGTATGATATGGTTATTTGTATAATTAATATGTAAAGAATGAAACCTATTATTACGACTAAATGGAGGAGACCATAATATGTATGAAAAGGTATCTGAAGTGCATTAATTGATAATGTGTACCTGAATTCTCAAATAATTTGATTTATGAAGGATTCGGAAAACAGAGGCAAGGTGATATTCAACCTTGTACTGACTGCCATCAAGAGTGAATTCAGTGATAGGATCAGCTTCCCATGCAAGAATCCCCCATTTTTTCGCAATTTTTGCATCATACACTTCGTTTCCTAATAACTTTTCAACCATCTTCCGCCCCTTTCTTCGTCTAGCCCTCGTCTCTTCATCTGGTTTCCGAATCCTAAACAAAAATAGAAGAAGAAAAAATTAACTAATCTAAATTTTACATTAACCTTAGGGCACACTGGTGCTGACGGCGGATCTTGTGCGATCGCAGTACTAGTGCTGCCAATCTCTGGCGGCAGATTTAGTACAATCTCACCTATAGCAATCAAGGCCTGCAAAGTAGGTGAGTTGATTTTTCCGTCATCATATAGACAAAAATAAAAAAGGAAAAAAATAATTAATCTTAATTTTAAAGGCGAGCCACAAAAGTTATACAACTTTAAAATGAAACTGAATTTTGGACATATAAATTTCAAGTTTGGGTTCATTTCCGGGGTATCAAAATAAATAAATTTCAAGTTTGTGTTGGGAAATAAGTGAGAATTTCTCCCCCTTCATGATGCTTTCCGAGAGTAATAAATGATTTGGAGTCTAATTATGGCATGCACTCCTGTGACGACAATGAAAACACAAATCGATTAATTTGGTCAATTAATT